>CM024687.1:15635094-18225094 GCA_014182735.1 Corymbia maculata
GCTGGTTAGGATAGCTAGACTCGTCAAGTTACTTATTTTTGGCCAAAATTCATAGAATTGACTACATTGAAAAATCATAAAAAAATTTAAGATTAAATCAGTTAAATTGAAACATTTATGACTGAATTGACTGTTACGTAATAAATTTAGGAGATTCTTTGACATTTTTGCCAAGCTTTTTTTAGCCCCGTTAAAACAATGGTTAATATACCATGGAAAACCTTAAACTAGTACACACGTGAAAAATTTATCTCAAATAGCTACAAAAAACTCCAAATTGGTACATTTATGACAAAAAGTTAGTTTGGGATAAATTTGTCACATATATACCTATTTGTGAGTTTTTATGGTATTAACCCTGTTACTGCATTTAGTTGATTAACATTGTTTTCGAAACATACTTTTGCCTAGGCAGCAAGTTCAAGCATTGCAGCACATCGTATGTTTAACATTATTGTCGATTTTATTGTATATCATATGTATTCAACTCTTTTATCACGGAAGAACATTGTATATTTTTTTCTGCATTGATGCCCCAAGTAACCCTCCGGCATGCTTAATGACTAGCATTAATCTTGAAAATTGACATCATCGTCACCGATCAAGCATTGTCCCAAAGGGAAACTACCGATCGACAATTATCCATCAAATCGGTATTGTCTTTAATCTAATTTCAGAAACAAAATTCACCATATAAGCAAGATGATGCTAGAAAGGCGCTTCAGACGCGGACTAGGGGAGAGTTACCGGTATACGTGCTCGGGAAGCCGTGGAGTCGCAAAGACTTCGAGCGGGGTGGCTTTGAGATTCGTCATTCCGATCGCCTCAGCCATGTCAACCGGTTCATCGGCGGATGTCGTGATGTCGAACCCGTGCAGAAGAGTGGCGAGGGACAGCAACATTAGTTGCATGGCCAAATTGATTCCAGGGCACATCCTTCGGCCACTTCCGAATGGTATCAGCTCGAAATTCTGACCTCGGACGTCGACATCCTTGTGGGTGGTCAAGAATCTCTCCGGCCGGAATTCGAGAGGGTCCGACCAGACTCGTGGGTCCCGATGGATCTTCCAAAGGTTAAAGAGAAGACGAGTGCCCTTCGGGACGTGATGGCCATCCACTGTGCAATCTTCCATGGATTCATGCGGGACGCCAAGTGGGCCCGCCGGGTATAAACGCAGCGTTTCCTTGAGGATGGCTTGGACGTAGACCAAATTCTTGAGGTCTGATTCTTTTATGGGCCTTTCTCGACCAATTTGAGTGTCTAGTTCGTGTTGGGCCTTCTTTAAGACTTCGCGATGGTTGAGCAACAAGGACAGGGCCCATGTCAAAGAAACTGTGGTAGTGTCGGAGCCGGCTAAAATGAGTACCTGCAAAGTAACGTACGGTTAGCAACCAAAATTACTGATCTTGATGCGTTGGTTGTAAACTGTGGATAAGTACTTAAGTTTTAGTCTTTCCTCAAATGATTCGATATTTATGTTGGTGACCTTCACCAATCACATTGTATAAAATAGTACAATTTATGTCCTGGTGTATCATAATATGCGTCATATACTCGCAACAAATAACTTATCAATTTATTTTTTTAGTTTAAAAGTTAGTGATTATCATCCAGAATATATGTAAGACTCGAAATTTTTTCATTTTTCATATGATTGGAAATTTTATCAGAGAAAAATAATTCAACCCCTTGTTGTTCTTTTTGCTCAGAGACCCCTTATCTATTATATGTCACTTTTATGTAATTGGATTATATGAGATGATTTGTTCCTATGGAAGTCATTGAATGTTTTGTAGCCAGTCATTATTGAATAATGATAGAATTTTTAAATATTGAATAATATACTCTTATGATAGTTGAAACTTTTAGAACAATTAAGGTTCCACAAAATCTCATAAGTTATAAGGAGGTCCTAAGTATATCTTTACCACTTAAGTTTTTTATAACAATTGTATAATGTCATAACTTTTTCCTACTCCTACTAGAAGTTTGGATGTCCAAAAATGACTGGAAAGTTACTTTTTCCATTAGAAGTTTGGATGTCCAAAAATGACTGGAAAGTCACCAAATGAACATAATATTAGCTAATATGATTTTCATACCCATACAATTATGATGGAACGCACTTGTTAGTTACATTATAAAAAATTAACAACGTATGCATGTTTGGTAAAGTTAAATTAAGTATGATTAAAAAAAGATATATATATATATATACACACACACACACATTTAACACAAATAATATTAACTAAAATCCAAACTCATTAACTTTGTGTTAAAATCGAGTTGTATTCTCATATATTGTGCAGTGAAATGTACATATTTATACTACATCTTATCATGTTAGTTATTGCCAGGTACCCTTTTTTTTTTTAATTGTTTGTATTGCATCATAACATGTCAATTATTGCACGGAATCTTTTTTTTTTATTTAAAATGTTTGTATTGCATCTTATCATATAAATTATTGGCACTTTTTAAAATGTTGGTACTGCATCTTATCATATCAATTATTGCTAGCTGGCACTTTTTAAAATGACCGCACTGCATCTTATCATATCAATTCTTGCTAGCTGGCACTTTTTAAAATGTTTGTACCGCATCTTGCAATAGTCGTCATGATAAGATGTAATACAAGCATTGTCCATTAGGGTACACAAGCTTTGTTACTTTTTTTGTTGCACAAGCTATGTTAACCAGGGTTGATTTGGTAATTGTCTAATTATATTTTATAATATCCAAATTGCATGTTGTGGAGTTAAGTTGTGTACAAAAGAAGTTATACACATTATGTTACATCAAGTAAAATCTTTAACATCTTTTCTAATTGAACGTTGTGATGCTATATCCAAAATCAACTTAAAAAATTAAAACTTAGCAAAAAAACTAAAAGAGTTTTAAAAAAGTCCTAGGGAATTTTGAAATCAGAATACATTCCACGGGGATTTTACGGCATTTTTGTTTGGAATAAAATTTTTATTTACATTATAAATTTTTTATTATTTGAATTTAAAAAATTATGAAAAATATAATATGTGAATCTATACGTAATGTGTTACGAAAATTATTAATATGGATTAGAAATGATACAAGTGCATATGCTGCAAGCCATGTGATCACCGTAAGGTTTCTATCTAATAGCGTTCAGGTAAAGTTTTCCTGTGCATGCCATTTGATTATTTAAAGAGGGGAAAGAAGTTGGTTTTTTTTTTTTTTTTTTTTTTTTCAAATCTATAAAAAAGCTTTAGAAAACACACGGCATAGAAAATCTATTTTTCGAATTTCAAAAAGCCAAATCTACCAAATCAAATGCTTTCCGATAAACTTGGGCAATGATTATGCTAATTAAACTAACCGTGCATGTTGCTTTCACGAAAGTGTCGGCATCGTAACCAGGAAGATCTTCGGCATCATCTGCAATGGAGAGCAACACGTCCATGAAATCCTGGTCATTGTCCTTGTTATCACCGTGTCTCTTGGTGGTGTTTCTTCTGCTTTTGTGCTCATCCAGCCATCCTTGAACCACACGGTCTATTTCTCGGGCCGTCTTCTTCATCAACTTCTCGTACCCGCCCAAATCGAACCATCTTAAAATCGGGAACGCGTCGGATATTACGAACCTCCCCGCCAAGTCAAAGAAGTCCCTCAAAGCCTCTCCAACCTTGTAGTCTTGTTCGTCCTCATATCGTTTCCCCACGATCATTCTAAACATCACATTTAGAGTTAAGTCTCCAAACCACCTCTTCATTTCTACCGACACCATCTTCGGTGCGCCACTGTGGTTATTCGTACATCGCTTATATATGTGGTTTATCGATGCTTGGACCTCTGATTTCCGAACGTGCTCGAGCAATTCCAGCCGGTGATTAGAGAGGAGCTCGAGCGTGGCGATCTTGCGCACATGCCGCCAATAAGGGCCGTAGGGAGAGAAACCAAACATGGCGTAGTTGTAGGCCATGACCTCGGAGCTGACAGACTTGGGACGAGCGGCGAAGATTCTGTCGTTCACGGTAAGGCACTGCTTGGCTATCTCCCAATTGCTAACTATCAAGGCTCGTTGAATACCTGTCTTGATGGTGAAGATCGGCCCGTGCTTGTCAGCCATGTTTCCCAACACTATATGAGGCGGGACCGGGCCTCCCAAGAGATGGAGATGGCCGATCAAACGCCACGAGCTGCCAGCTTCTGGCAAGGAGGCCTTCTTAGGGCCGTCGACCCCTCCTCTGTTATTTTTGGTTCTTATCAGTAGAGAAGCGAGGCAATAGAGAAAGAGTGCGAGGGCAAAAATCAAGCCAGCGAGGGCAGTGGAAGGAAACGAGAAAGAGGATTCCATGTTTGTGAAGGAAGGGAGAGGTTTTGGATGCATATAAACACGACCCTGTGCCCATCCACTGATTTCATTAACCGCTGAGTCAGCCTATTGGGGGCAGATTTCGATATAGTTGACTATTGCGCGTGGACCCAAGGTACGGGCGTGCGTGATTGCGCGCTCGTCATTGGTCCATTGCCCGGTGCTGCAATAATATCCCAGGATATGGTAGTTTAATAATTGATGACGTAACAAGATAGCTAATAAAGAAGGAAATTATACTCCATGTCCCCACGGATTTTTTTTGGTGGAGCCTCATGTTTCGGGATATTAATTTTTTTGAGATAATGACACAAATTTGACTTAGTGCGTGATATCATATTTGAACTTTTAATTTGTTTAATAAAATTTCTAAATTTTAATTTAATATGTAATATGATTCATGAATTTTCAATTTACTCAATGTGATCTTTGGACTTTTAATATATGTTCAATCTAGTCTCTAACTATATGAAAATATTGAATGTAGTCATTCCATTAATTCAAGTTTAGAGATAACATTGAACATTTTTATATAGCTTATGGATTAAATTAAATATATATTAAAAATTTAGGAATTTTGTTGAATAAATTGAAAGTTTATGAATCATATTACACATTGGGTTATAATTTAGAGATCACACTGAACAAATTGTAAGCTCATGGACCATATTGTACATTGAGCCAAAGTTTACAGATCATTTATGTCAATTTTCCTGATTTTTTTTCCCGCAACATCTTGCTTTTCTAGATTTTTGGCTAGGCTGTATCATTAGGTACTCGGAATTGTAAAGGACTGTCGGATATGCTACTTAAAAAATCGGGTTAGGTTATAGCGCTGTCAAACTTGCTAGTAATTGAAATTTGTGCGATTACTCTTCTTGGCCTTATTTAAAAACAGCTCATTTTGCCTTAATTTAATAACCTAATTGTTTTGGAATACCGAGATTTCTTTTATTCATTTCAACTTCTCTTGTCCTACCTGGGAAGAGTTTTTTTGTCGTTTTGATAAAGCTAGGACTTCTCTTCCTATATATTCTTGCCCTTTTTCATTTATCTCCTTAGTTGGACAACGTTCTATTATTTTTCTTATTTAACTTCGTTGTTCTGATATTACGATGAGTTCACGTGAATTACAGAAATAATGTTAACAAATATTATTCTTAATTGTATTTAAGAAAAAAAGATTTTCAATTTCACTACATTAACGATACATGAGAGATATAATATATTTAAAATGACAATAATTTTTATTTAGATGTTTAACTAGTGGCTCCACAGTGTTGAGAAGCCATTTGTTTAAAAAAACCCTAATGGGACAAGGCAATGTTTTAGTGATGCAAAATCATTCGATTTGCCATAAAAAAATAGAAGCAATGATGCCTAATCTGAGTTGATTAAATTATGCTTTGTGTTTTCTTAAAAAGTTACCCCACGACGGGTCTCCCAACTTTAAGCACGAGCACCATCCTCTTATTGCGGATCTTGGGTCCATATTTTATGGTTCAAGCACTGAAGCAGTACATTCACCCTTGTATTCTATTTCCTAGATAGGAGTTACTAGTCCCAAGGATAGATTCTTTTATAGGTTGATCTATTTATTTAATCTCAATTTACAAGTTCAAAAAGATATCTGTTCGCTTTCGATAGACCCGAGCGTATGGCCTAACCTGGTCACATGCTTGATTGGAGTTTGGCCTGCGGCCTTGGCCCGCCAGGCACTTACCGAAAAGCGAGTAGCCTTTGGCCATCTCAAGCCAGTGGCTGGTAGCCTAAGCGCCCAGCCCTACTTTTTACAATGACCCCTTGTGGATGCTGAGGAATTATTTCTTGGGAGCTCAGGTTTCTATATCCATCTATTTTCACACAATTTGTCAAATTTTAACTGAAATTCGAGATGTATTTCAACAATTAAAAATGACCTTTTTCATACGATCTAAAAAGTTAAATGGGCAAAATAATAAGTTATAATGCCAGACTTTAGTCGATGATGAATATCTAGAAACTACAATTAAGATACACATTAGAATTTAATCGATAATAAGACATCTAGAAATTATAGCTACAGTATAGGAAATGAAAGACAATTAAAAGATGACAAGTTTTGTTACAATGCACAAATATTAATAGTATTTACAATGTAATTGCCCATAAGTAATTCTTGAGCAGTTTCAACCATACTTTCACATCTCCAGGACTTTCGGCTCTATATCTTCACATTGCCAAAACGTTCTACCTCTAGGTAGATACTCTTTCAAAGATGCGCTTTGATTCTCTATGTTTATCTGTCACCACCTTGACTCTTGCCTAATCCTTTATTCATTGAAATTGGCCTCTTGATAAGAATCTATCGTGCTTTTCATCTTACCCGCAAGCAATTTATAATTCGAATACCACTATGCTTGAATCTCACACTCACTTTAGTTATAGAATGGTTGGTTCTCAGATGATTTTTCATCTAGTTGTCTCATTGTCCTTCAACCGATATCTTCGCTTTTACTAACGTTTGGTTAATTCTATTATGTAATCGTCAGCCAGTCGCTATTTTATATTGATAACTGATCATGATCATCAATAAATATGATCATTAACAAAAACTCTATTACTAGTATGGCTATTGACAAGGATTCTTGGAACTAGTATCTTGCCCAACATCGACCTTATCTGTCTCAAGTCATACTTAAATCAATGTCATGCTATTATATTGACTCAGTTAATTTCTGGTATAAACACATGCCTCCTTTCGAAAGAATTGAAAGATCTTAAGTCTTCTAATTATTTGAAAAGTACGAACTACCTTTTCTCAGGATAATATAGGGTGCGGTATTGTACCTCTTAACACTTCGTACTCAGTGCTTCAGACGGCTACTCTTCTTCACTTTGCAATGCTTTGACGCATCGCTTCGACCATCACGGTTCACAAACCATCGTCGTTATGAGCCATCGATATTTAAATCTGTCATTTTTGAATTGTTGCCTCTTTTCGAAAGGTATGAAAGGTCGGCAAGGTTTGATTTTTATTTCTACTGCCTCTTCACCTCTAACCTTGAGTCTAAATCGTTCTCTTCTGATTTCCGTTGATTTCGAAACTCCGTTTGTCCTCAGTTTGTCGCTTCAATGGCTTCTAAACTTCCCCCAGACTCATCGACGGATTACCTCCTCACTTGACAAACTGAAAGAAGATGAGCACTGTGACAACTGCATCCTCGAAGTTCTTAACACGGAAGCTGACTATCATGACCAGGTAATCCTGGGTCTTTGTTTCATCGGCAATTTCAAAACCCTTTTGTCTCTTCAAGGTTGCTTCCCTTGATTTAGGTCGGAAAAGCTCTCTCTTCAAAAATCGTCCCCGGTAGAGTTTGTATGGTTGGCGGAGTCCAGAGATTTAGGGGTTTCCCCTCTTTTAATGAATTAGTGGTACCATAGGATGAAAATTTAGGACAATATATTTCCCCTTTGGAAAAAAGATTAATATCGATGTTGCTCTTCAATTTTGTTGTTTCGGCTGGGATCTGGATTTAGGCCTTTTGGGCCCTGTGACTAGTTTTTGGTCTCCTTCGACCAATTGTTTCTTTTTAACTTCGGGATCAATGTCAACTACCCTTTTAGACCTGTTCGGCGTTGCGGCTTTACGTCCGGAGGTATACCTATGAGAGACATCGATCCTTCCAGACACTTCTAGTCACGGATGACAAACGCCCTTTCCTCTGGCAACTTTTATGACCAGATCCTGTCGGGTTAGTGTTGGACATTATTTCAAGTCAGATGGCGGATGTTTCAAATTTGACGAATGGCATTGAGAAGCTCAACAACTCCAACTACAATAATTGGAGTGTTAGGATGCAGTTTTATTTGCTGGGTCATGATTTGTGGGATATTGTTGGTGGCAGCAACACCATGGCACCTAGAGATGATGATGAATAGAGGAGATGGAAGATCAAAGTGGGTAAGGCTCTATATGCTCTTGCTATCACCGTCAAAGATGATTTATTGCCGCACATTAAGAGCGTGCAGACTCCCAGGGAGGCATGGGATAACTTGGCAGCGTTATTTGCAAGGTCGAATGATGCTAAACTACAAAGGTTGGAGAACGAGCTATTGTCGATGTCACAACAAAATATGATGGTGAGTCAGTATTTCTCCAAAGTTAAGTCTATTTGTGACGAAATTTCAAGGTTGGATCCCGCTAATGCCGTCTCAAAAACAAGAATGAGAAGAATTATTATTCACGGGTTAAAACCGGAGTATAACGGTATTATTATGGCTACTCGTGGATGGGCAACTCAACCGATGTTGACCGATCTAGAGAATATTTTGGCTAACCAAGAGACTTTAGATAGTTAAATGTCTAAGGTTTCGATTAAGGAAGAATAAAGTGTCCTCTTCAGTGATAAATGAGGGTTCAAGGGCCAAAGGCGAACCGGTGTTGACAATAGAGATAGCAAGTCCAGGAAAAGCCATGTCGAATGGCAAAAGCAACCAGCTCGTGAAGGATGGCAAAAGCGTCCAGGAGAGTTGAGCCTTCGACCAGGGGGAGCCGGGCAACTCGATGGCAAAAGACGTAGCAGATGATGTTACATATGCGGCAAGAAGGGCCACTTTGCTAGAGATTGTCGAGCGAAGAAAGTTGAAGGAAATGTCGCAACATCATCGAAAAGAAATGATTTTGATGAAGATAAGGAATGGGATTTCCAAACGTCTGTTGTAATAGTGGTGCCAGATGAGTTCACTGCCTCTTCCATAGTTGAGTTAAATGATGTGATGGGATTAATCTTTGCAAGTGAAAAGTCAATTAATTATGATTACAATTGGATTGTTGGTTTAGGGTGTTCGAGTCATATGACTGGAGATCAAGGCAAACTGTCGAACATGTGTAATTATATCGGAGGACGTGTTGTTATTACTGTAGATGGCTCGAGGTTACCGATTACTGATATCGGTGAGACGATGATAGCTCCTTGGTTCAATTCACAACAAGTTGAATTGAAAAGTGTGTATCATGTGCTAGGAATGAAGAAGAATTTATTGTCTATGTCCCAACTCACAGACTTGGGTAATTATGTGGTGTTCGGTCCACGAGATGTTAAGGTGTACCAAAGTTTGAAGCCCACTAGTCGACCAATCATGGAGGGACGTCGGCTGGAGTTCGTTTACAAAACCCGAAGGAATGATACACTTGATTTATGGCATGCACAGCTTGGGCATGTAAGTTATCACAAGTTGAAGGTGATGATGCAAAAGAACATGCTGAGGGGTCTTCCCCGGTTGGAAGTGCAAGAAAATGTGGTTTGTGTAGGGTGCCAGTACGGTAAGGCACATCAACTTCCGTATGAGGAATCGTCGTTCGAATCTCGGATGCCTCTCGAGCTCGTTCACTCAGATGTGTTTGGTCCAATGAAGCAACAATTTGTTAGCAGATTCAAGTATATGATCACTTTCATCGATGACTTCTCCAGGTATGTTTGGGTTGATTTCATGAAGGAAAAATTAATAAATTGATATACATCCTTCAATTGAAAAAAGGTCTCGTCTACAAGCTCAAACTCGAGACATAATTTTATAATTCTCCACCTTAGCTTGACCTGTCATGTTCCAACCTCCCCCAAGCCTCCCTAAGCCTCGAGGACGTGACTAGTGGGATTTATTTGTGACTTCTCAGGTTAGTTGCCATCCGATTCATTAATTATTTTAGAATCCCGCACACATGGAAGTGTACAATTTAAAATCTTCCAAAGCAAATATCGAGGGGAAATCACACAAGTAACAAACAGCACAAGGAACACGTTTACAAACATACTGTCATATTCATAGAAGTTCATATTTTACAAGCCCTATCCTATTAGGGCCACAATCACGCTAATACCATAATCATTTTCATTACTTTGTTATAGTCAAGCTTTCAAAAGGCTAGAATAACCTTAACTCCTCTACAATAACTAGCGTTTGGTACCCCATCTCGATTAGAAGACCAATCACCGCAACGGTACAGGTTCATCCTAAAATATGAAAACAACAAAATGTGAGTTATAAATTCAGTGAGTAAGGTTGCTAATTCTCGCGTAGGAAAATGCCTTGCCACCTTACTAGTGACTACCGAAATTCCTCACTCGATGGCAAATCAATAGCAAAGGGTTCGGCTCTACCCTTGCTCTGTCCATTGGAAAACTCTAGTTAGCAAAAACAGTCAGATAACCAAAACTAGCATGTAAAATTGTGCAATAACCTCACGTGTAAAACCGCACTTTCTTAATATGTAAAAATACCTTCAAAAATTCACACATGACAAACCACTTAGACTTTTTATACAAAATTCACAAGAATATTCACACGTGAAGCAATGCTTCAAACCATCAAGTAAAAATAACAAGAAGATTCACATGTGAAAAGTCACTTAAAAATAACACATAAAATCCACACGACGAAATTCACACACTAGCTATTTTATTTCTCAGTCCAAATCCATTGGCTCATCCAACCAAAATTGAGCATTGCCAACCCAAATACATGGGTGACGGTTCCTCTGGAATCCTTCGAGCATCTAGCCGAATTGGGCATTGCCACCACAAATACGTGGGTGACGGATCCTCTGATATCCACTAGGCATTTGAACATCATCAAGCACTGCCCCGTAGATATGTGAGTGGTGGATCCTTTGGAACCTTTCGGGCATTGTCCCAAAATCCATTGGTGACGGAAATAATCGTGTAACCATGTGATAAGAAAACCAAACACTAGTTTTTATCTTTTCTCATTAGCTAACTCAAAACTTGGTCTGAGGGTGTGCACAAGTGCTTGTTGTGATTTTTAGAAAACATTTATGCTGGGCACAAATTGAGACATGAGATCCGGATCGTTATGCTTTAGCACAAGTGCCTTCACATTACATCCAATGCCGACGGTAATCTCTTTCCATTGCACATCATAAACTCAACCCTCAACAAAAATACAAAAGAAAGGTAGAGATGCTCTTGGGAAATAAAGAACAAAAGCAAGCATGAACACAATCATGAAATCATCAAAACAAGCAAGTTTCTGAAGCATGTTCAAGCAATGCAAGACATTGCCTATTAGGGAACCTATTGACGTTCACCTACAAAAATTGGCAGTGGTGATTGGCAAGGGAGAGAGCAGTTGGCGGTGATGAGCGCAACAGAGAGGAGGTGAGAGAGAGAGGGGGGGAAGAGAGAGACATGAGAATGATAAGGATTTTGAGGGGGAATGGCTTGCATCCCCTTCCAAAACCCTTCACCCCAATTTTAGCCTTGAAATTAACTTACTTTGCAAGTTTCTACTTAGGTTAATTATAGCCTATGATTTTGGACCTTTGATTCACACTTGTATTTATGAACTAAGTTCCAATTTCCATTTAATGCAACTTTTTCATCAAGGTTATTTGGCTCTTTCACATTAATAGGTCAACGATTAATAAATACATTCTTACTTGACTAATGACTGCATTCTCACTTGTTTACTAAGTCTTCTTAGCAAATAGGTCAATAACTAATAAATGCATTCTCATTGGCCTAATAAATGCATACCACAATGATCCATTTTAATCTTGCATATTAGCTGATACAAACGTGGTACATGTTCAACATAATAAATCACTGCACATTTTTCATGTAAAAATTATAGGAAAATAATCACACGTTGTCATGTAAAAATTATAGGAAAATTATTGAAAACCTGTCAAACTTTGCATGCCTTATTTTTTAAACATATTGGCCTCATTTAAAATAGAAAACTTGACATATACACCTGACACCTTAGAGTTTCCCTTTTATATGTCCATAAAAACCCTTGTAAAAATTACTACTTTGGGTTTTGCATGAGGCAAACATTTTTCAATGCAATGCAAACATCAAATAGCATGGCACGTGCAGGAAAACATCAAAAGATTTAGGCAAAAAGTACACAAATGTCAAGGCATAATTCTCAGAGCAATTAAGAACTCGACTATTTCAATCGTACGATCAATACTCTATTGATCCAAGTAGCAATTCAACATGCCTTACAAATAGAGCATGCCCTTCCAAGTTCGTGGCAACATTTGACATAAACATACACTCGACACCTCAGGGTTTTTCTTTTTTTCTTTTTATATGCCACGTGATTCGTTGAAATGCCAATGCATTTAACAATTAGTAATGCAAGTTTTAGAATCAAATCATCATCCATACAAGCAAATTCACTTCTACATGAACTATACATCATGAACAGTGTGCATGAACAGTACTTTATAAACAGTAATTTCCATAATTTAATAATTAATAAAATAAATTCTGAATTCCATAAATCAACAATTTACTAAAGAAAATAATTATTTTAATAAAATAAAGCTAATCAAGGTTAATCCCCTAATCCTTGATTATTCAACTAAATCACAATTAATGAGCACTAAGCAAGATTATTGATCTAATCCAAGCTAACCATGATTAACAAACCAAACCTCACTTCAAACATGATTAATTAATCCAACCATAAACCAACTCTAGTTAATTGACCCAACCTTGGTTAATTAACTAACCATAGTTCACCTTTTTAACTAAACTAACCATGGTCATTTTTCTAACCACTATCTTAACTCTAATTAATCTTAATAAAGCCCCTAACTAAGATTAGCCATAAATTAATCTACCCTAAGCAAGTTTAACGGATTAATCGAGGGATTATAATGTAAACTCATCCGGCGACGATTTTGACAACACGACTATGATGGCGACGGCAAGGGCTACACATAGCTACGTCCAAAACATTACGGAGGTGCTTCGCAAAAATGGGTCTCGGCGGAGGTGGTTTCCAATTTGGCAAGAATGGTGGGTGAATGGCTTGCGGACGAGTGACGTGGCTCTTTGGCAGTGGACGGCGGCTTGTGGATGGTGATGGTGCATGGCCATGGTGCAAAATGGTGGTTGGTTTGGGGCAAAAACAGTAGCACAAGGTGTTGTTTTAGGAAGCAAAACAAAAAAGAAACAAGAGAAAGAGGAGGAAGAAGGAGACAAGAACGTGGGGAGTGTGGAGAGGAAGAGAGAGAAACGTGGGCTGACATTGGGGAGAGAGAGAGAGAGAGAAGTCAAGTCCAATTTCCCTTTCTTCACATCATTTCCCTTGACTTTCTCTCAATTTGTCCCCAATAATTCAATGCATCTTCTAGAAGAGGTAAAATGGTAATTTATCAAAATATAGTATTCTATACTATATGCATATATGGGCCAAGATTTTATAGGGGCTTGAATAAAATTTGTTTGGGCCCAAATTGTAGAGAAATGGGCTAGAAAAAGCAATTATGCTCAAGGCTTGAAGTTGTGCTCACTTGGGCTTGATGGGTTTGGCTTGGGGCCCACTCGGCTGAACCTTAATGGGCGCAAGGCCCATTGGGCCTTCAGTTGGCCCATCTCCTCTTGGTTCCAATTTTCGGCCTGTTGAATCATTTTCCGATAAATTTCAAGCTTACTGATAAATTTTGGAATCAATTATGTAGTGTTCAATATTTTAGTCTTAATATTCTTGAAATTTCGATACTCAAAACTGGATTGAAATTCATGGTTAAAATCAATCAATCGCGACTTTAGTACGACCTACTATTGGGCATCGTTTAGGGGTTCTCGCGCATTTGACCTATAGTTGATAACTTTTTAATCTATGATCGTGCCTATTTAAATTAGAACGATCCTCGATTGTCATGTAATCATGAGAGGCTAATTGTTCATGCCGAGTACAAAGCCAAAATAAAATTGGTTTAACGTTGTTCCCAGTTACTATTGAAGTCGTGCGGAATCACCCACAATGCAACTTGATATTTTTATCGAATTGACTTATTTCCTTTTGCTAATTAGCTTGCAATAGTGTGGTATCATCCCTCTTTGATTTTTATGATCAAGTGGTCTATCACTGATTGAATTCACTGGTTGTACACGTGTCGATCATTAACTAAGATTAACCATAAATTAATCTACCCTAAGCAAGTTTAATAGATTAATCGAGAGATTAGAATGTAAACTCACCTGGCGACGATTCCGACGACATGACTGTGACGGCAACGGCGAGGGCTATGCACAGCTATGTCCAAAACGTCACGGAGGTGCTCCGCAAAAATGGATCTTGGCAGAGGTGGTTTCCAATTCGGCGAGAATAGTGGGTGAATGGCTTGTGGATGGGTGGCGCGGCTCTTCGGCGGTGGACGGCGGCTTGCAGATGGTGATGGTGCATGGCCATGGTGCAAAATGGTGGTTGGTTTAGGGCAAAAACAGTAGCACAAGGTGTTGTTTTAGGAAGCAAAACAAAAAAGAAACAAGAGAAAGAGGAGGAAGAAGGAGACAAGAACGTGGGGAGTGTGGAGAGGAAGAGAGAGAAACGTGGGCTGACATTGGGCAGAGAAAGAGAGAGAAGCCAAGTCCAATTTCCCTTTCTTCACATCATTTCCCTTCATAAATTCCCTTGACTCTCTCTATTTGTCCCCAATAATTCAATGCATATTCTAGAAGAGATAAAATGGTAATTTATCAAAATATAGTATTCTATTCTATATGCGTATATGGCCAACATTTTATATGGGCTTGAATAAAATTTGTTTGGGCCCAAATTATGGAGAAATGGGCTAGAAAATGCAATTGGGCTCAAGACTTGAAGTTGTGCTCACTTGGGCATGATGGGCTTAGCTTGGGGCCCACTCGGCTGAACCTTAATGGGCACAAGGCCCATTGGGCCTATTATGTAGCGTTCAATATTTTAATTTTAATATTCTTGAAATTTCGATACCCGAAACTTGATTGAAATTCATGGTTAAAATCAATTAATCGAAACTTTAGTATAACCTAACTATTGGGCAGCGTTTAGGGTTCTCGCGCGTTTGACCTGTAGTTGATAACTTTTTAATCTATGATCGTGCCTATTCAAATTAGAATGATTCTCGATTGTCATGTAATCATGAGAGGTTAATTGCTCACGCTAAGTACAAAGCCAAAATGAAATCGGTTTAATGTTGTTCGCAGTCAATATCGAATTTGTGCGGAATCACCGCAATGTAGCCTGGTATTTCTACCGAATTGACTTATTTCCTTTTGCTAATTAACCTGTAATAGTGTGGTCTCATCCTTCTTTGGTCTATCATTGATTGAATTCACCGGTCGTATGCGTATCGATTCTTAATTGCTTTTTTGACAAGTTAGTTAACTCACGAGGGGTTAGCTTAGAGTAAATGTAACTAATAATGTATTAATAAAATAACCATTTCATAAATCCCGAGATGGGTTAAAATTCAGGATGTCATAGTCAGTCTTACCAATTTTATGGATAAGCACTTTATTGATTGAAATGCAATAATACATAAATGGACTCGAGAGTACTTTAAAAATGTTTAGATTTTTCCATTTCAAGCACTTGTCGACTGATTAGGTTTGGCACAACATTTGGCCCACTTATAAATATTGACATGATTTAAGTACTCAAATGCATATATATAAAATAAACCCTTTATTTTGATCCTCTATATAGGCATATCCAATTGTACTTGTCACCTTCGTCAGCCGAACTATTATACCACCGACCGATGCGCTATCCTCTGTCACCATCCTCTATCTCTGTGTCCGTTCATGATTTAAAGATCGAGGCCTCAGCGACCTCCGATGTGGATCGTGTGCCACGGGCACGATTGTCGCTATCACGGCGCGGCTACTTTTGTGGTTGTCTGAAAAGAGAGGCTGGGTGGATAGCGCAAGACAAGGGGAGACGACAAGGAGCGAATGCCTTTGAGAGATAGAGAGATCAGGGTTTTTTTTTTTTTTTTTGGTGGTTGTTTCTCTTAAAGCATAGGGGTATATTAGTAAAATTCTGGGTAAGTTGAATTTTTATTTATTTATGAGGCCTTGTTATCCCAAAATGGGGAAGGAGAAATCATTTTGTGTAGCATTTTTACAACGTGATAGCTTACCTGGTCAATTACCTCTATTCAATGCTATAAAATCTTACTGTAGTCGGCTAAGTGTGTTGTGCTCTCAATTTCGATTGCCTTGTTATACCAGGTCATATAAAATGCCTTCTCTATAGAAAAGCCCCTATTTCATCAACTTGATTGCTAGAAGAAGCAACGCAAAGTATATTAGGAGTGGTCTACAAAATAAATATTCAGTTAACAGACTCTCAGATCTTTTATAATATAAATTTTAAAAATGAGTCTCAATAACATGGATCAAATGCACAGAATCTACATACGCACTTGGAACATGTAAAAAAATGATAAAATAAAATAAAATCCTCCGTGTTGATTTTGTAAGTGGCACATTTGACAGTCCTGGTCGCTATGTGGAGCACTAGATGATGTTGCCTGGCAAAGTCTAGAAAAGCAAGATTCGCGGTAATATATTAATATCCCGAAACAATGCGTGGGGTAATTGAATTTCAGAGGGTCAAGGGAAAATCTAGATGTGTCAATTTTCTTCCATCTGACCTATCTGCTTACGTCTACAATTTACTAAGTCCAGATACATTGCCTTAGCATTGGACAACGAGGAATACGTGGTCCAAGTAATGAATATTTTATTCGGATTTTAAGTCAAAAGAACTTCCTTTGTCCTTTCTATCCATAAAGAAAATCTTTCAAAAATGAAATGGCACCTATACTTATCTTTTGGGCCTTGTCTGCTTGCCAATATACTGGGGGAGCCTTATTTAGTACAGGTTAACAGAGTAGCTTGCATCTGTCTGAAATTTAATCGAATCAACCGACTCAAAATCCCAAGCCTCGATCCTACTTCCATCTCCAAAACCCTTCACTTCATTCACAAACATGGAGTCCCCTTTCTCTTTTCCAACCCCAGCCCTCGCCGGCATGATCTTTGCCTTCGCAATCTTTCTCTATTACTTTACTTCGCTACTGAGAAGAGCAAAAAATAAGAGAGGAAGTGTTGGCGGCCATAAAGAAGCCTCCTTGCCAGAAGCCAGTGGCGCGTGGCCTTTGATTGGCCATCTCCATCTCTTAGGAGGCCCGGTGCCACCCCATATAGTCCTAGCAAACATGGCTGACAAGTACGGACCAATCTTCACCATCAAAATGGGAATTCATCGAGCCTTGATAGTTAGTAACTGGCAGACAACCAAGGAGTGCCTTACCGTGAACGACAGAGTCTTGGCGACTCGACCCAAGTCTGTTAGCTCCGAGGTCATGGCCTACAACTATGCCATGTTTGGCCTTGCCCCCTACGGCCCTTATTGGCGCCATGTGCGCAAGATAACCATGCTGGAGCTGCTCTCCAACCACCGGTTGGAATTGCTTAAGCACGTCCGAGAGTCAGAGGTCCAAGCATCAATAAACCACATTTATAGGCGATGTACGGAAAACTACAATGGTGCACAAAAGAAGGTGTTGGTGGACATGAAGCGATGGTTTGGTGACATAACTCTAAATGTGGTGTTTAGGATGATAGTTGGGAAACGTTTTGAAGACGAACAAGATGAGAAGGGTAGAGATGCTTTGAGGGAGTTCTTTGACTTGGCGGGGAGGTTTGTAGTGTCTGATGCGTTTCCGATTTTAAGGCGGTTTGATTTGGATGGATACGAGAAGATGATGAAGAAGACAGCCCAAGAGCTAGACCGTGTTGTTCAAGGATGGCTAAATGAGCACAAAAGCAGAAGCAGCACTAACAAGGGACGTGGTAATAACAAGGACTGTGACCAGGATTTCATGGACGTGTTGCTCTCCATTGCAGATGCTGCCGAAGAGCTTCCTGGTTCCGATGCTGATACTTTCATTAAAGCTACATGCATGGTAAGTTCATCTGGCATAATCATTACCCAAGTTTCAATGAAAAGCATTTGATATGGTAGATTCTATTTTTTCGAATTTAAAATAGATTTTTGTGTACATAACAAGTATGAACATCCATGTACGATTTGTTTTTTATAGATAGTCCTGGAGTATGGCATGCCATGTGTTTTCTAAAACTTTTTCCTAGTTTGGAAGCACCAATTTTTTCCCCTTTAAATTATCACGAGACATGCATAAGAATTTTTTGCACACACGCTATAAGCAATTAAAGGCATGTTTGGATACAGTACTAGAAACTTTACGCAGATTACGTCACTTGCAATTCTTAACCCCGAAACACCAAAAACTTCCACAAAAAAATAAGTTGACACGTAAAATTATTTATCATATTTTGAATTTTGACAAGAAATAAAAATGCATTTTATAAGCACCTCTTGACATCCTTACCAAAATGTATTTTGGTTCTAAAACTCTCAATTTCAAGATTTGGTTTCTAATTATGTACGTTTTTTGATAAGTTTTGAAATTTTAAGTTGGTATTGAGTATACCACAGGATCATTCAGTTTGAAGGAATGTTAAAGATTTTAACTAATAGTTTAATACATTACAACATAATCCATATAACCGTTTTAGTTACAGAAATTATCTCTACCATGGTTGATTTCAATAGTTAAGAAAAATTTACCAACTACCAAATCAATCCTGGTAAACATGGCTTGTATGGCAAAGAAATTAAAAAGCTTTTATAGCGAAAATAGAACCTTTAATTAGCGAACAGGTTGTTCATTTTTGTTTGAATTAGGGCGCGTACCTTGATGCATTAAAATTGGTAAGTTGACATTTTCTTACAACATTCCCACTTACATGTATTTTTAGACGAAAAAAAAGCCTTTTACGTACCACTCCTCTATTTTTATGCAGCTGCCTGAAAAACTAATCTTTTATGTATCTGCTAATAATTGACACGTTAAAATACAGTACAAATACTACACGTTGCAGTGTACTACATATCTATATATTTCACATTCAGTTTGACTTTTATCAGATTAAAACAAAGAAATCATAAATAATCTAATTCGTTTTATATCCATCATCTTCTTCATCTTAGATGTATCTTAAAGGATTTTCATGATACAACTTCTGAACCTAAAGAAAATATGGCCAAAACAATTTTACGTCTCACTATATATTCATATGCAAAAGGCACATATTTATCACTAATTATTGAGATTGTTGAATAATTTCTTGCGGAGGGCTGAGACGACACATGACAACTCAATTTAGATAAGAACAATCTCACTTTACGTTCATTTAGTCATTCGTGCATAAGAAAAAAAATTGCCATGGAACCCCACTTTCTTTTCCTCGCCTGTCTGAATAGGATTCTGGCATATAATGCGTCAGGATCAGATCATGCAATAACGACTCTTGATTTCAGAAAAGAAAAGACTTTTATATTACCCAAAAAAAAAGGTGAAAAGAACAAATTCAACTCCAATACGACAATGCCTTATGGTCGATTATTAAGTTCTTTCCTTTCCCACAGAACAAATCTTATCATGTGATTCGATTATTTAAGGTCGGCCATAACAAACATTATGGGGTCTAAACATTTTTCTTTAATAAAATTTGCAGTTGCGTGAAAAGGAGAAAGAAGTTCCTCGAAATTAAGTTATACTATGAAGCAAGAAGTATTGCCTAGTGTGTCTAATCAGTTAGTGTCTCCTACATATTTCAAATGATAGTATAATGAATCATTGAACTTTTAAAATTAAATACTAAAGGGATAATGTCATTATCCTATACATGTGACATAAATTTTATTCTCTACGATTGGTGAAGGTCACCAGCGTGTACATTAAACCATTTGACAAAAGATTATACACAAGTACTAAACCATAGTTTATGTTGAAATATCTCACATCAATTGACAATATAATTTATATGCTGTTTATATACATGTAATCTCCATCCACCTATTAGTTTAAGCCTTTGGATTTAACATTTTAACATGTATCCAAGTTAGGTTCTATCCCTTTCACATTTATTCACCTATATTAATCAAATTCCACGTGTTACTCATAGTTCGACATGTACATGAGAAATTGCGTTGAAATATCCCACATTACTTGACAATGAAATTTATTTATTGTTTATATACATGCGTGCGATCTCCCTTCCTATTCATTTAAGTTTTGGTAAGCAAGACATCAAGATTCGTGTTCTGGTTTTTGACAATCCATTACTTTGTAGGCACTTGTCTTAGCTGGCTCAGACACTACCTCAGTCTCTCTGACATGGGCCTTGTCTTTGTTGCTCAACCATCGTGAAGTTCTAAAGAAGGCCCAACATGAACTAGACACTCAAATCGGGAGAGAAAGGCCAGTGAATGAATCGGACCTCAAGAATTTGGTCTACCTCCAAGCCATCATCAAGGAAACCCTACGTTTATACCCAGCAGCCCCGCTCGGCGTCCCGCATGAGTCCATGGAAGAATGCACCGTGGATGGCTACCACGTCCCAAAGGGCACCCGTCTCCTCTTTAACTTTTGGAAGATCCATCGTGACCAGCACATATGGTCGGACCCTCTAGAATTTCGGCCAGAGAGATTCTTGACCACCCACAAAAATCTCGATGTTCGAGGTCAGAATTTCGAGTTGATACCATTTGGGAGTGGTCGGAGAATGTGCCCTGGAATCAATTTAGCCATGCAACTAATTTCGCTATCGCTTGCCGCTATTCTGCATGGGTTCGACATTACGACATTGGCAGATGAACCGGTTGACATGGCCGAGGCAATCGGAATGACGAATCTTAAAGCCACCCCACTTGAAGTCCTCGTGACTCCACGACTTCCTGAGTACGCATACCAGTGATTCTCCTCTATAAATGTCGAAATGCGCAGGCTCTACTCTGTAGCGCTTCTCTCCCATGTCCCACTTAGGTAGTGAACTATTTTTCTACAAATAAGTTGAAGGGAATACTGATACATGGATAATTCATTAGTCGACAGTTTTACTATGGAGCATGCTTGATCATGTCATCTTTCATGATTTACATTTTGGTAAAGGTGTGAAAAAAGTCCTAGACCTATTGCATTTGTGTCAATTTAATTTAAAACCTTTTATTGGTGCTAATTTAGTCATAAGTCTTTTGACTTAATGTCAATTTAGTCATTCCAGTTAATTTGGTTGCATTTTGCTTATGTGGATGCTGGTTAGGTGACGTGGCACTGCTAGCGTTCCCGTGAACAATTTTTAAAAATATTTTAATATTTTTTCTAGGTTTTTCCTCTTTTTTTTTAGTTGTTTTTGGCCTTTCTTCTTCTTTCGGCCATGACCAGTCATTGATCGTAGGTGATGGCTGGCCACCGGCAATGACAAGGTGAGCTGACCTTACTTGCAAGGGTCGCCAACGCCTATTGCAAGTGAGGCCTGACCAAGCAAGGGTCTGCCTCACCTAGGCAAGGGCGAGCCCCAACCGAGGCTCCCCTCACCTAATCTAGCGAGGTTGCCCTAGCTCAGGCAAGACCAACCCTTGCTTAAATGAGGGTGAGCCCTAGCGAGGGCTCCCCTCACCAAATCTAATGAGGCTAGGCCTTGCCCTGGCCAAAGTGGCCTCATCGAGTGTCACCCAAGCAAAGGCAACGCCTAGTGAGGCCATCCTTGCTCAGATCAAACCTTGCTTGTGGCGAGCAATAGTGATCCTTTCCTAGGCGAGGCTAGCTCACCCTACAATGGTCGATGATTGACCTTCGTCTATGGCTAATGGCCGATCATCGGCTAGAGGATGAAGAAAAACTAAAAAATTGAAAGGAAAAAAAAAAGAAAAAGTCAACAAATAATTTAAAAATCGAAAAAAAATATTTAAATATCAATTAAATTGTCTGCATAGTGCCGACAATGCCATGTAGGCTAGATTAGTGTCCACGTTAGCAAAATTAGGTCAAAATTAGCTAAAAGAACTGAATTGCCACTAGACTAAAAATTTTAAGACTAAATTGACACAAATGCAATAAGTTTATAATTTTTTTTTTTTTAATACTTTTCGCTACTTTTTTGGTTAAATTGTAGTCATTAACTATGTTGATGTGGTAGTTTGTGTAACAATGTAGTGTGAAATTTAGACTGTTATTTGGTAAGGGAATTACACACATTTTTTTTCCCATTATAAAAGATTTGTATATATATGGTTGTACAACAAAATCTGCAATTATGTCAAAGCTCACAGTGAGCTGCGAACTATGCTTGTGATATCAAAAACTCCAAATTTTACCTATTGTAACATATTTACCATAAACTTTTTTTTCTGATACTAAAAGCTCCAAACTTTGCCCCGTGTGACACATTTACCTTAAACTTTTTTCTGTGACACAAAAAATTTCAAACTTTGTCCCATGTGACACATTTACCCCAAATTTTTATTCTGAAGGGCATTTTTGTCTTTTGCTTTTTACAGGTTTTTTTTTGCCTTTGAAAATAAAAGTTTGAGGTAAATGTGTCACACATGATAAAGTTTGAGGTTTTTTGTGTCACAGAAAAAAGTTTAGGTAAATGTGTCATATGGAGCAAAGTTTGGATTGAATGTGTCACACAGAGTAAAGTTTGAGGTTTTTGTGTCACAAAAAAAGTTTAGAGTAAATTTTTCATGGTATTCTTCCTAAATTGTAGTCATTAACTATGCTGATGTGGTAGTTTGTGTAACAATGTAGCGTGAAATTTAGACTATTATTTAGTAAGGGAATTACACACTTTTTTTTTCCATTATAAAAGATTTGTTTATATATGGTTGCACAATAAAATTTGCAATTATATCAAAGCTCACGGTGAGCTGCGAACTATGCTTGACTTGCTGCCTGGGCAAAGTATGCTTCAAAAACAATATTAGTTAAATGGAGTGTCGGATTGAAAAATATAAATAGGATATGGAGGGTGGGCAGGTTATGGAGGACTTACGCGATGCTTTGATTGCGGCCTTTATATCTATCTTCCCCTTTGTCCATTTGATTTTTTAGATCATATGAAAAAGTCACTGTCAGTTGTTAAACATATATCTCGAGTTTCTCTCAAGATTGAAGGAAATGTGTGAAAATAAGTGAGTAAAGAATTCAAGTATATAAGTATTTGACACTTAAATTTTGGCATCCCATTTAGTCATTTATTGGATGAAAATTAGGAATTGACCCTGGCCTCTAAATAAAAAATAATTAAATCGCATGTTGTTTAGGAGCATTCTATAGCATATAGATAAACTCATAAAACTACATTTTAATTGGACCAACGATGGATGGACTTAATTAAAGGTTCTGAACTTAACTGAGCTATATAGATTAAGCTCATGGAGATAGCAAGATTCGGCCAAGCCCATTGCACAAATCCATTGGCCGAAATTTACACAGTAAAGGGAGGAGTTTTGAATTTTAAGCCCATGAGAGCTACGATCAATATAAGGCTCTGAGCTTAATTTTGGTAAGCTCATAAGGAGAAAGGCTATTATTTAGGATAAGTCCACAAGGATGCAAAGAGTCAAGCTCACAAATCAAGATTATGGAAGAAGAAAAGCTAATTACCCCTATAAAAAGACTCCTAGTCCTCACAATTAGAGGGGTCGGCATTATTAGAATTAGGGCATGGAAACATAAGAGAGAGAGAAGGCAGAGGTCTCGGTCGAGCACAACACGACCAAGCCCTTCACGGCCACCTGCTGCTGCCTACCGTCACCCCTCTAGCCGAGGTTGTCGCTCCTCCGTTGTTCAGCCGCTTCACCACAACCTGCAAATCCATGCGCCAACTCCAGCCACGAGTAGCCCCTCTGCGAAAAGCTGCTCCAAGATCCTTCCCTGCACCGTGCTGCACTGCCGTCAACTGAGCTTCACCGTGAGCCTACTGCACCTGCCAACGACGAAAGCTACAACACTGACTCCTGTCCATTGAGAGTCGCTACATCATGCCTCCCTCCCCACTCCGACAAGCCAACAACTTGATCTTCAATCTCTTCGGCAGGCTGATTAGCATACCAACTCTCGATTAGACCTATCGTGTGAGTCAAGTTAGGTTTGGGTCGGATCACAAATAGTCTGTTTATAAACCATTTATCTGTAATGAAAATTTATCGGATCCATGCCTAACCCATACCCAATTCGATTCATATTGTTAAAATACTTCGATATTTAACTAAATCTAGAAAAATTTGTTTCTTATGATTTAAAAAAAATTATAATGTTAAAATGCTTCCATATGATTACAAATTTAAATTTTATAATTTTTTAAAATTGTGGCTCCATTTATTTCACAAAAATTGTGATATTTATGAAAATGATAATATTTTTCAATATTTGATAAAAACCTGAAAATAAATTGGAAAATATTTTTCCTTTGGTTTGCATAATCTAATTTGACTTATTGTGCAACCCTTTAAATATCTTTTTATTTTTATTTTTTTGAAAATTATAAAATTTAATTATTTTTCTTTTTTTCTTTAACCTTCTTCTTCACCTAGTTGTCTACCATGGCTACCGTGGCCAACTACAAGTGAGGCTCCACATCACTAGGTTTGGTGAGCCTAATGTTTGCAAGCTCATCTTCACCAGATGAGCTCGCCAAAGGCTAGCAAGGCATTGGCCTTGCCCAATCAACGAGTTCGAGGATCATCGGTGCAATTGGACGACTGGGCAAGGGCCGCAAACCTCACCCGTTGCCGGCAAGGGCTTTGCGGCCCTTGCTCATGGCCATGAGGGCCCTGTGGGCCTCACCCAATGACCGGCAAGGGTTAGTGGTAGGACTACGTAGGGGGAAAGGTTAAAGAAGTAAAGGAAAAAAAAAGAGTTAAAAAATTATAAAAGAGCGGATACTTAAAAAAATTAAAAATTATAAAAAAACTGCTCTATAAAAACTGGTATCTTATTAATTGGTTAACTCAGCTAATGATTTTTATGTGTTAAATGGATTGTAAATAAGTTTAAAGACAAATTCATTTACATATGTCATTCAACTTGCACATAACCCAAATCCATTAATAACCCATTTATTAAAACTTAACTAATCCATATATGATCTGCTTCATTGAATATGGTTCAACTCAATTTGACACATCTACTCTCGTCCAGCAGCCTCTCTACATCGCGAGCACCCTTGATTGAGACTCATCGTGATAACCTGCATCCAGAGCTTCACGACGATGCCTCTTTCTCTGCGCCTCAGCGTCCCAATGAGCTACTGCTGTCTGAGTTGCAGCACCATTACAACCCCGCGATGACACCCCTTGCTGCTGCTTCCTTGCCATCGATGACGCTGCTGCACCGAGCAGCCACTGAGAACTCGACAGCCACCAAGTCGAGCTTCACCATGATGGTCCTTCCTTCGTCGAGAGTCTCCACCGCCAGCCACCACCGTGATCATCTTTGGACACAAATCCCTCAAATTAGGTTACTTTCCTTATCCGAATTTGAATAATCGATATTACTGCCTAAGTTGTGCTTATCGATATATAACTTTGATTCTTTGAGATAATAGGCATATTTAAAATAGGAAAGTTTCCTAATTCGAAATATGCACAAGATTGGTAACTTAATTTCTAGGCATTGAGATTGGGTTATGGATTGCACACAGAAAACGGGTAACCTAATCTTTAGGCATTAAAATTTTGGGGGGGGCGGGGGTGTCGGTTTATTTGTTTCCAAGTTTGGATTGAATGGATATCTTTGATGATTTTGAGCTAATCTCTTGCAATTTTGAGTTTGTCTTTTTGCTTTGATTTCAATGTAAAAAAAAAAAAACAAAAAGATAGCATCACATAGATTAGGATAGATTTCTAGATAGTATTGCACGTTTAGACAATATCTAGCTGGTTAGGATAAGATTTCAAGTTAGAATAGGATTTAATTTAGACTATTTCCTATTTCAAGTTGGATAATCTTTCACTTTAAGTAATTTATTTTCATTAATTATTAATTACGAATTTTAATAAAAAAATCATAAAAATAACATGCATATCACATAGATTTAATTGCATCATCCAGGCATCACTACTTGCCATGTCACGTTGCTACGTAAATACCATGTCACATGCCTTGTCATATATCACGTCATTCATACATGTTATGTCATCAATGTCATGTCATCATGTTTGCTATGTCACTATGATGCCATCTTTGCCACATCATTCATATCATGTCCTCACCATGTCATTTTCTATGCCACATCATCTATGCCATGTCATAAATTCTATGAACTTTGTAAATTGCATGTTTAGGGTCATTTAATTTAGAATGCCTTTTGTGTCATAATAGTCTTCCAACTTTTGTCGCTTATTAAAATTAAGTCATTTAATCTTTTTCGGACAAACAAATAAGTGTGCCCCTTTTCATCCTAGAGCGACCTTCATCAAAGAGCTACCCTTTTTTCCCATAGTCAAATTTGGGACTTAGATAATATCAAGAAATTCAAACCACCATATTACCCTACATATGGCCTTCAGGAATTTATTTCTAATCTAGATAGGAAAATAAATTTCTTTCATAACAGATTAAATTTAATAAATTGATATACATCCTTCAATTGAAACAAGGTCTCATCTACAAGCTCAAACTTGAGACATAATTTTATAATTCTCCACCTTAGCTTGACCTGTC
This sequence comes from Corymbia maculata, assembly GCA_014182735.1. NCBI lineage: Eukaryota > Viridiplantae > Streptophyta > Magnoliopsida > Myrtales > Myrtaceae > Corymbia > Corymbia maculata. Next base: position 15,661,840 of record CM024687.1, read on the forward strand.
ATGTTCCAACCTCCCCCGAGCCTCCCCGAGCCTCGAGGACATGACTAGCGGGATTTATTTGCGACTTCTCAGGTTAGTTGCCATCCCATTCATTAATTATCTTAGAATCATGCACACATGGAAGCATACAATTTAAAATCTTCCAAAGCAAATATCAAGGGGAAATCACGCAAGTAACAAACAGCACAAGGAACACGTTTGCAAACATATTATCATATTAATAGAAGTTCATATTTTACAAGCCCTATCCTGTTAGGGCCACAATCATGCTAATACCATAATCGTTTTCATTACTTTGTTATAGTCAAGCTTTCAAAAGGCTAGAGTAACCTTAACTCCTCTATGATAACTAGCGCTTGGCACTCCATCTCGATTAGAAGACCAATCACCGCAACGGCAAGGGTTCATCCTAAAATATGAAAACAAGAAAATGTGAGTTATAAATTCAGTGAGTAAGTTTGCTAATTCTCGCGTAGGAAAATGCCTCACCACCTTACTAATGACTACCGAAATTCCTCGCTCGATGGCAAATCAATAGCAAAGGGTTCGGCTTTACCCTAGAGGTACGAACCTCTGGAGTGCCAAAAGTTGGCACGGAGGGACACTTAAATGCCAAAAGTTACAAAAGGTACACTTAAGTGCCAAAATCTGAGCAAAAGGGATCGGTTAAGTGCCAATGGCAAAAAATTCCGGCTAAATTGCCACGTGTTCATTTTCCAGCGACTTCATTTGCTGACGGAGCATTTTTTTAAAACAAAAAATCCACGTGGCAATTTTTCTTAAAAAAATTATCAATGTCAGATTTAAAAAAAATTAAAATCGATTTTATTTAAAAAAAAACAGGAGGAGTGGATTAGCAAAGGTTGTGCAACCCTCGCCGCCCCACCCTCGCCGGGAAGGGCCAGCAAAGGGGGTGAGGGTCGGCCGAGGTTGCCGGACCCCGGTTGGCCTGCGGCGAGGGCTTGCGGGCCCTCGCCCAGATCTGGGGCGAGGGTTGTCGGATTTGGGGGAGGGTCGCGACCCTCGCCCTAGATCTAGGCAAGGGCCCTTGGTTGGCGGGGTTGGCCGGGTCGGCGGCGGTGGCCGGGTCGGCGGCCAGTGGCCAGGGTTTGGTGACCTTGGCCGACCCTTGCCGGCCCTCCCAGCGAGGGTGGCAAGGGTGGGGCGGCGATGGCGGGTGCAGAGGGCCGATCCCCTCCGATCCCCTCCTTTTTTTTTTTTTTTATAAATAAAATCTATTTTATAAAAATCTATTTTTAATTATTTAATATTATTTAATTAATAATTTTTAAAATCCACGTCAGCCAAAACGACGTCGTTTTGGCTGATTTTTTGTCGATTCAGTTTTCGACGAGCCACGTAGGCAAGAAAATTAATAAAAAATTGCCACGTAGGATTTCCAGTAGGGTTCCGGCGACTAGCATTGAAGTGATCCATTTTTAAAAAAAAGTAGCACTTAAGTGTACATTTTGTAACTTTTGGCACTTAAGTGTCCCTCCGTGTCAACTTTTGGCATTCCTGTTGTACTTATGCCCTCTACCCTTGCTATGTCTATGAGAAAACTCAAGTTAGCAAAAATAGTCAGATAACCAAAACTAGTATGTAGAAATTGTGCAATAACCTCACATGTAAAACTGCACTTTCTTAATATGTAAAAATACCTTCAAAAATTCACATATGACAAGCCACTTGGACATTTTATGCAAAATTCACAAGAATATTCACACGTGAAGCAATGCTTCAAACAATCAAGTAAAAATAACAAGAATATTCACATGCGAAAAGCCATTTAAAAATAACACATAAAATCCACATGATGATATTCACAAGCTAGCTATTTCATTTCTTAGTCAAAATCCATCGACTCATCCAATCATAATTGAGCATCGCTGACCTAAATACACAGGCGACGGTTCCTCCAGAATCCTTTGGGCATCTAGCCAAATTGGGCATTGCCACCACAAATATAGGGATGACGGATCCTCCGATATCCACTAGGCATTTGAACATCATCAAGCATTGCCCCTTAAATATGTGAGTGGTGGATCCTCTGGAATCCTTCGGGGATCATCCCAAAATCCATCGGCGATGGAAATCATCGTGTAACCATGCGATAAAAAAAACTAAACACTAGTTTTTATCTTTTCTCATTAGCTAACTCAAAAATTGGTCTGAGGGTGTGCACAAGTGCTTGTTTGTATTTTGAGAAAACGTTTATGCCGGGCACGAATTGAGACCTAAGATTCGGATCATTATGCTTTAGCACAAGTGCCTTCACATTACATCCAATGCCAACGGTAATCTCTTTCCATTGCACATCATAAACTCAACCCTAAACAAAATAGAAAAGAAAGGTAGAGATTGTTAGAACTAGTATTAACACCTAGAGGGGGGTGAATATGTATAGAGGAATTTTACGCACGATTAAAACAAAACTTTTGCAATTTATAAACTGAAACTAAATAGAGAGAGTAGAGAAGATTGCAAATACAGTTTATAGTGGTTCGGCTTTAGATAACCCTACGTCCACTCTCCAGGCGATCAGCCAATAGGCTGGATTTCACTATAAGATCAAATGTGATTACACACTCTTGAGTGTTAGCACTCGGTGATGATGAATCTCACAGAGTCACTCTTCCTGGTAATTCACTATGACCACTCAAATTCACACTTTAGACAACTGAAGAAAAGAATTGCACTTTGGAATGTGTTTATCCTATCTAGCTCCTAGGTCTCATCCTATCCTTATATGCTCTCCAAGCCACACTCGACTGTTGGCTCTTCCCTTGAGAGTTTCATCTTCCCTTTCCTGGACAGACTTTATAAGGCAAGTCTTTTTGACCGTTGGAAGTATATCAGATCCCCTTGGATTCTGCTCGCCCATACAATCAGAATCCGGGCTTCCATAAGTACTCCATTCTTCTTTGGAAGTTGTCCTTTAATTGATCCTGTCAATCGAATTAATATAACAGAATCAATGTAAACAAAGTAAGTGAAATACTTGACTGTTGGTGATCTGTTCTTGAGGTTTCATTCTGAGTCTACTTAAGGTTTCCGTCTGGTACGGTCAGACTTAGAAACACCGTATGTTTTCCTTCTGCCACTGGCAGACTTAAAAATATACACAACTTTGTAGCTTATTCCTTCTAAAGATATGTAAAAATACTTACATAAAATGATTTGTTAACATCAAAACTAGGAGTTTTCAACAATCTCCCCCTTTTTGATGGTGACAAAACTTTTTATGCTTTCTTGCTCGTTGTCCCCTGCAAAATATGGTTGACAGTGCATACTACAAAATATAACAGAAGTAATGATGCTCACATCAGATAATTCATGCTTCTATGTTTAACACCGCATCAGCTAAAATAGATTAAGCAACAAACAATTTAGTTTGCAAGCACAAGCAACAAACCGCAAAGTTCCAAAAACATTTAGTCCAAAAACATCCAATCCAATCCAGGTCTTACTCCCCTTTTTGTCACAATCAAAAAGACAATATTTTGAAAGATAAGTAATGTTTAAAAAAAAAGTCAGAAATTCAAACAAGATAAACCAGAAGATGATTAAGAAGATTTTTTCTTAGGGGTCCGAACAAGGGTGAAATCCTCCATATCTGTGGCAGACTCTTCGATTCTGTTGAGACATTGATGAACTGTTTTCTTGAGAGTCTCCAGTCTGGAATTGAGGGAGGTTTCCATAGCAACTTAGCGATCTCTTATTTCCATAAGCAAAGCCAATATCTTCTGAGAATCGACACGATCAGATGAAGTTGCAGGGATATCTTCCTCACCAGTCGGAAACATAGGCTCCCCCTGAGTTGATGCTTCTGTCTACCCTTGTTGTCCCAATGGATTTCTATCCTTTTCAGGAATAGCTCCATCATTTGTTAGAATTTCTTCTTCTTTTATTTCTTCCCCTTCTTTTAGTCCACCTTTATCATACTCAATTTCCTCTGGCTCTGACATTTCCACATTTTCATCAAGTTGAGGTGCTGCACTAGGAAGAGTTTCTTCTGTTACTATTGGTGGAGGTAGTTCTGGTTTTGGTTGTGTCATTCTATGTACAGTCTGACCCATTTTCACCAGAATTTCAGAAATCGTCTCCTCTTCATCATCTTCATCATGTGGTAACAATTGTCTTCTCTTCTTGGAACTAGGTTCTGTAGTAGTCATCTCTTTTCCTTTTCACTTTGATGTAGTTGATGCCTTTACCAATTCCTTCTCTTTTCTTCTCCATGTCTCTGCAACATCCCTTAGCCTCATCTTGTTTATCATCTTAAGATCGATGACCATGGTTGAAAGCTCTGTAGTGCAGAGTCTGCCTGGTATATTAATCTTGTGATGTTCAAAGATTTTGGTCACCAAAGCTCCATAAGGCAACTGTCCTTTATCTTTCAAAATTGTTCGATACATGTGTAGAAGAACAGTGTGAGGAAGTGATAATAGAACTCCCTTCTCAATTGCCCACATTAGTTTGTCCTCGAATCTTGACACATCAGTTTTTGATGAAGCCTTGGGACGAATGCAGCTTATGATGATTTTATGCAGAATAGTTCTTGCTGAAGTTAAGAAATGATAAGTAATAGTAGGCCTAACAGACTTTGTAAGATACTTACAAACAGTCTCATAGGTGATTTCTATTGGCTTGAAAGGACTCCTTTCAACTTTCATTATATTAGCCAGAACATCTATACTGACATCATAAAACCTATCGTACACACTGAACTGCATTCTATCTGGAGACAGAAATATCAAATTTGAGTAAAAGTATGCTGTTAGTTGTGGATAAATAACAGCAGAGTTAGTGCAAAATTGGTCAATTTGCAACATTTCAAAATGTTCTCGCAGGTTCACATCAGCAACATCCAAGAAATCAAAGTCCACGATCCGGTGATGCATAACTCCACGTTCCAGCAATCTATTATAGAAGTTCTTATGTTCTTTCGATCGGAATAGTTTCCTAGTGGTATTCCTAATCACTACTGCAATTCCCATTCTGACTTCAAAATTTCTATAGTCGTTCATCATCTTCCTTCTCTCCTAGGGCATTTTCCCTACTCCTACTAACTTCACTCCCCGTGCACTTTCTCTAGAAGGTGGTTTTGTAGTTTGCACAGTCTGAACTAGACGAAGTTCATTCGCATACCCTCTTTCTCTTAAAAAGTACAGTTTCATCTCTCCGTAGCATTATTTCGCACTAGGCGTTGATATATTCTCATAACAGAATGAGGGTTTTCTGGTTTGGGCAGAGTTAATCCAAACATACCTCTTCTGGAGACATTTATCTGCTCAGAATCTGTTGGGGATTTTCTCTGAGGCTCCAGATTTTCAGTTACTAATTCCTTTAAGTGATACGTGATAATTGATTGTTGGATGTGCTTTGGAGTCAAGTGGTGATTAGATCTTCTACTTCAGACATAGAACTTTTATATATTGAGTTTAGGCTTACCCTAAAATACTTTCAAATTAGTTGAGTTCAGAATTCAAGGGCATTTAGGTTAGCACTTCCCAAGATTTTTTAGAACTGGATTAGAGGTGTAGCAAAAGTTAGGGGTGTGTCTTCTATACTAGGAGTTTTGATTAGGTATAATTGCATACATCGAGGTTAAATTATTTATTTGAGGTTCAAATTATATGGAAATTTCAGGTCATCAAACGGTTGCTCGTCCACACCCATATTCTTGGAGTTATTTCTGACGTGGTCCAAGTTTGCTGCCTCTGTCTTCATCAATGATAACTCAATTCAGAGTAACCCTAGCAACTGGAGAGAAAACAAACCCTAGGAACGGCGTCATCCACATTTCTGACGTCAACAGAATTTACTGCCTGTCTTCATCAACAAGAACTCGATTCAGAGTAACCCTAACAGAGAATTCGTTGCTTCACAAGCACATGAGTGGGGAGAGGAAAGTTGAATCGAATTTAGTTCTGTGAAGGTAACTTGATTTCGAGTGAGCATACGAGCTGGAGAAGTTTCTGAAGGGGAAGAGGCAATTGTTTGAATGCGAAATGCATCGTCGCTTCGTCGAGGAATGGACTGGTCATGGGCTCATCCTTCGTATCGTCAATGGAGGCCCAAAAAGAGTTGGACGCTGTACGATCCACGCACGAAGTATCGATGGAGCCTGCTGCAAGTGGGCGACCTGAAAAGAATTTGGAAGCCAAGTAAAGCACACAGTCCGTCTACAATTTCGATGGTATGCAACCCATAAGCATATTACAAGTATTATAACTTTTGTATGATGTTCATTTCAATATCATTATATTTTTTGACCACTTTAATGTCATGATTTCTGAAAAATGTTCATTTGAGTCTTATAATTTTTTATCGATTACTTGAATTTCACAATTTCTTAAAAAGCATTCACTCAAATGCCAAAAATCCATATGACATAATACTTGTGGCAAACATTTTTAAGAAGTTATGACATTCAAGTGATCAATTGAAAAGTTATATAGCACTCAACTAAGTGGTACATACATTATGACACTTATGTGATTGAAAAAAAAGTTGATAATACTCAAGTGAGCATCGTACAAAATTATGATATTTGTAATTTCCATTGGAACTTTACCATTGCTGATGCAGCCATATATTCACTTTCTTCACCTACTACCTCTTCTCCATTTTTGTTGTGCCGCTTTTCTTAGCCAACTGCACGTGATGCCATTATGGTCACTCCGTCTGATGTCGCTCCCAACCTGGCATCTCCGCCATCGAGGTCCTTCAATTACTCATGTTCCTCGTCATATTTTTCTAGACTAATTATATTTTTTTGGAATATAGACACTACAAGTGTATTTTTCACAATGCACATTAAACGTCATAACTTTTTTTTTTTTGACCAATGGAGTGCCTTAGCTTCTAAAAAAGTTTACTTAATTGCCATTACTTTGAAATAGCATTCACCTAAGTGTTGGAAATCCGACGTGGAATGTCACTTGTGGCAAATGTTTTCAAAAATATATGACACGCAAATGATCGATTGAAAAGTTGTATGGCAAGTTATGACATTCAAGTGATCTCCGTAAATAAGCTATGACACTCAAGCTATGGAACTCAAGTAATCTTTGTACAAAGATTATAATAGCTACCGTGTCCTTTTGCCTATTTGTTTCTTTTTCCGCTTGAAATTTCCTAGTGTGTGTGTGTTTTTTTTTGTGACACTTGGTGAATGCTGCATCATTGTCACGTGTTTTTAGAAAGTAATGAAAAAGAGGCTATATCAACATTTCCCGTTAACCAAATTGTGTAGGGTTAATGGAGGGATTTAATTGCACCAATTTGACAAATTTTAAGATTTGATTGCACATTTTGAAAGTTTTAGAACTTAATTGTATTTTTACAAGAAGTTTTAGGACTTCTATATACTTATCCCTTTAGTTTATTATTTTATCCATAAAATAAAATTACATGGTTATCATTTACAAGTTACTGGCAATAAGTGTTATCGTAATTCTTTTTGCCTCGTGGTTGAATAGGGTTGGAAGTTCTATATATATAAGAAAACTTGGAATGCGCGAGAGGTTAATGTAGTAACATGATTGTGACGTCGGCCAAATTAAGTTACCATTTTGCACATTATCTAGTAATGCAGGGCTATTATTTTATGTTATAGCAAGCATGGACCTTACAGATTTTAGGTAGAATATTGTTTTGGAGTTTGCTTTATAATGCAGAGAAACTCATATTTAAAGGGATTTAAATAATTAATTCTCCGTTTTCTTTCTATATAATTGCCAAATGTTTGATGCCTCGACTTAATTTTACTATTCTACTTTTTTTTTCTCAATTTATTCAAAATTTACATGAATTAAGCATATTTTAGAATTTTAGGAATCAATTAAAACCTTTTTACAAGTTTAATAAATTTAGATTGCCAATACAAACAATTTTGTGCGGGCAGATATTCTAGATGAACCCTAGATAGTTTCCATTTCAAATTTTTACCCTTCCATCGACAGGAAGCCCTTATGCCTGATCCAAAAGAATTACGACAATGCAAAAATAGAATGAAGGAAAAAAAATTAAGATAACGATAAACTAGATCTCTTCTACTTTAACTTGTGAATCCTAAGTTTTTAATATTAAGTTTAAAACCTAAATTTTCATTATTTTTTTCTTTGAAAGCTAAATCCTTCTTATTTATAGCAATTTAGTGTTTTTTTTCCGCAAAATCCCAATTTATTTGGGCCAAGTGGCAAGCCAACTGTCAGCCGTGAAGTGAAGTTGGAAATGGAAACACTTGTCTCGTTATCTTCAGCCGACAATGTGGGAAAATAACATGTGAAGTTGATAAATTTTTGGACTTAATCCAATTGACAGACTTCGTGAAAACTTGTTTCTCTCGAACCCTTCTCTCTTTCTCGTACCTTCACTTGCTTGAATCTACTTTGTCGTGACCTCATCTCGGGTGCACCACCTAGGGTTTGGCTAATGGATTACTAAGCCTAAACTTAGCTCGGGCTCTCCCAAGCCCATACCAATTAGCGACTTAGGGTTTAAGTTTTTAGTAAGCAAATGATTTTTACTTGGAGTCGCCACTAATCTATTTTTTTGGTGGGTCGATTAGAAACCCAAGTAAAGTAACGGGAAAATTACTTTACTCCTATGAACCAGAGACTATGGGATCGGGGACTTGATTACGTTAGATTTCTCTAACGCCTTTTTGGTACATTTTCTCTTTTATTTGAGAAAAATGATTTACAGGCAATTTTTGTTGATTTTAATTTACTCCCTAACATGCAATGTGATCATGTGAGTGCGCAAACCATTATCTAACACTCAATGAAGCAAAACAATAAATAAATTGCCAGGAAAAGGAGGAAGTTACTTACCTTAAAGCTACAAAAGCATCTGCGATGTTAGCTTAAAATTACATCGATGATCCTAGATATAATTTCAAATTAACATGCAACCATTCAAATATTTTTTAAGGTTTTCACTTATTTAATGAGGCCTAAAATTACGTGCAATGCAGTGTCTAACTATAATAGCCTGCAATGTGCAACCTAATATGCAAACTATATATCACGCTACATTAATTATTTGACTTAATCTAATGCTAGAAAATATTTAATGCAACTACCCTAGTATGTCACGCATTCAAATGACCCTAAACATGCAATGACTAGATGACACACGGGAGATGGCCTAATTCTACATGACATGAGCATGGCAATTTTTATGTTTTCTTTTTTATAACTAATGAAATTTCCTAAGCATTTATATGCAATGTAGACTATAAGACTAGCCTGACATGAAGTGCATTAATCTACCCTATTATGCAAAAGATTTTTTTATACATTTTTTATAAGTTTATTAAAAAAAATCAACACATAATGCAATTGATCATGTAAAGCATACAATTTAGCCCCGACCCAAGATAGAAAATCAAAACAATTAAAAACCTGATCCGACGTATCGCGGCTCAATATTTTTGATTATTGAGATTTTTTAACATGACACAATGACCTTATTTTAAACGAGGAAACAAAATATTCAAGAATTAATTTAAATAGAAACTTTATCTACCTTATCTATTCTTTCCAAGTTTGGACGAGTAACAAATTGCAGGGATCACAATCAACGCTGCTTCAAGGTGAATCGCAACGTGAGAGTGATTCACGCCAGGGTTGGGCTTGATTCGATGGGCTTTCGCGGTGGCTAATGATCGCAAGAAAGCAAAGCCGAGAGCTGTCAGTGATGGATGCTTGGCAAAGTGGAATTGCTGGACATAGCCGAAGGAAATTTCCTTGTGGTAGGGTCAAATTGACCCACAATTAGCCAAGTGGACCCGAGCGATGGTGAGAACAGCAAGGGGTTGGTGCGATGGAAGTCAAAGGACCGGCGAATCCACGGAGAGCCTCGAATGCTTGTGGAATACCGAGCACGTTGCGAAGTGTAGAGCACGAACAACAACAATTTCCTGGTGCGGCAACTGGCTACGTCTTGGAACAGGTTGCTCCGGGTGGTTTCAGTACTGCGAGACAAGTTCGCCGATAGTGCAACACCGTATGCGGGCAACGTCTTTAAGAACCCACGCTGTGGAATTGCACAGGAAGCGTTGCTAGTGCAAGCTCAGAGATAATGGTCAGCAGCGTATGGAACGTGGGTGTTTGGTCGTGGAAGGCCAAGGAAGAAGACGACCTGCTCTCTCGTCTTCTCTTTGCGCTCTCTCTTTTTCTCTGTGTTTTTTTTTTTGTGTGTGTTTTTTCAGTGTGTGTGGCCCCCTTTTTATAGGTGAGAGGACTATGTTATTTAGGGAAAGATGATAAATTTGCACGTTGCCTATTTAGCTCTTGTATCCCATGTGTAATATTTTTCCAATATTTCATCCGACGCTTTCCTTGAATATTGAAAGAATAATGAGAATATTCTCGGGAATATTCTCATATTCCAACTCGTCACCTCTTAACGGGAATATTTCATCCAACACATTTTTAAAATATTTAAAGAATAATGCGAATGTTCCCGGGGGAACATTCTCATATTCCAACTCATCACTCCTTAACGGGCCTAGCCAAATTATTTTCCCTTGTGGGCTTTGTCCAACTTATTAAATTAAAGCTTAGAACTATCAATTGAAGTCCATCTGCCACATGTCCAATGCAAATGTAATAATAAATGCTCATAAAACTATATGCTATGCAATTTAATCTTAATATTTTTTGTTTAGGGGTTAAAATTAATCCCTAAATTTTTGTGTATTAAATTGCGAATGATCAATCAAAATTTAGGTGTCAACAGTTGCCCCTCTTTGAAGGTGAGCTCGCGGAGGTTGCATTTAAAGATAAATTGAAACCTAAATTTTGACATGCATATGCAATATAATGTTATTTTTTGTGGGAAAATAATCCCATTTTAAAATACAATATGATATGATGCATGGAAAAGCTAATGCAAAGTATGAAAGAAAAGAAAAAGAAAAAAGAAAAGAAAAGGCATACCTATAGTTACTTACCAATTAATATGGTAGAGCATCTTGAGGTAAGTGATGAATTTTTGCTCACAAGCATCTTGCTTTGATTTCAGATTTCTTGAAGAGTCTAATGTTTATCGAATTGCCTAGATCCAGATTGAGGCAATTGATTGAATTTAATCAACAGACGCTCAATGTTAGGTGAGATGACTATTGGAACAAGATGTCTCAAAATATCTAGATCAAAACTAAGGTATAACGAGAAAAATCAAAGAACATTCATATCCAGAATGAAATGTTCGATGAAAAGATTCGAGACATTTAGACCCAGACTGAAATGTCAAGAATTGGGAAACTTAACCAATAAACACTCAATGTTAGGTGAGATGAATATTGGATTAAGACAACTTTGACCAATAGATGCTTAATGTTAGGTGAGTCATATATTGGATTAAGATAACTCGAGAAAAATCAAAGAACATTCATATCCAGAATGAAATGTTCAATGAAACTTAACCAATAAACACTCAATGTTAGGTGAGATGACAACTTCGCCAATAGATGCTCAATGTTAGGTGAGTTAAATATTTGATTAAAATGATTCGAAATACCTAGATCCAGACTAAGGTATGACGAGAAAGCTCAGAGAACATTCATGTCCAAAATGAAATGTTCGACAAAAATATTGTGTAACATACAAATCCAAATTAAGATGTTAATTTATGGAAGGAGTTACCAAATTTTGCTTTGGGTACTTAGAGGTATTAGATACTTACCTGAGGTTTCCTTCCTGAGGGCTTGATTGGCTTGCCTCAAGGTTGCTTGCTAGCAGTGGTTTGGGAACCACGGAGTGTTTGAACACATCCTAATGCTTCGGACAGTGAATCGAGCATCAATTATCATGAGAACTTTACCTGTCAAACATGGTTAGCAACAACAGGTATATGCATTCATTATCACTAGATATTTTCAATCCATTTGCAGTTCATGTGTCACAATTTTATCAATCTTGTACTGTCAAATCAGAACTTGGCAAGAATTTTTGAAGAACAATTCATTCAGAATGCGGGTGTCATCGATGTGTCAAATAAAGGACCCATTTGGTATGAAAGGACTTTTCGCTCACTATCACGAAAAGGCTATTTTATCCCAATAATTGATGTGGGAATTTGAGAATCACTCTATTTCGCTATCATCATACTAGACAGGTATGAGTATTCTCGCAATCGGTACGACTTTACTAATCTGAAAGGTCTTTAACACGAACCATAATATAGGCTTGGTCAACGGCTTAACAAGGGGACTCTTTGAGTCAAGGCTATTGAAAGAACAATTCTGCAATCATCTCTAGGTTTACAAGTCAAGAACCCTGCAAAATGAGATAGAAATAATGTTACTCACACTTCTTCGAGCAATGCTTAAGACATGTGAACACCTACATTAATTCAAGTACCCTAATCTGAAGATACTTTATGAGGGACGTAATATAGGCTAGGTTCACAGGTTGAGAAATGAAAGGATTATTAGGCTCAAAATGTGTGTAAATGGGTGAGAGTTGGTGATCATCTTGGCATTACCACCAGTCTTCATCTTCACCATCAAGGATTATTTCCAAAATGTGTTATGTTGACCACAAAAGTTTTGCATTTGACAAGTTTTCACAATTGATAGTCATCTATCTTGACTTTTTTCATTTTCTCTTATGGGCATTGGCCTTACTTTTACCAGGTACACTGCTTTTTCTTGCCCCTCTTTTTACTATTATGTCTATGGACATCGGCCTTGCTTTTACCAGGTACACTGCTTTTTCATGTCCCCTAGTTCTATTTTTACCACTGACACACTGTTTACGATGTATCAATTTTTCATTTGGACTTTTGAAGGTCTTCACATTTTGTTGGCACTCTAGACCTTGCTACTTCTTGAATGATTATTTTTTTGCTTGCCCCAGTGTGGGGGATGATCACCAACTAGGTTCAAAAAAATGAATTTTTAGGCTCAAAATGGCTATGCAATGGATATACGTGTGTAGGATAGAGAAAAAAATGCTCTTCATCATCCTAAGGCACTTGGATTATTGTTTAAGTTCATTTGCATTAAGGTACCCAAAGATTGATGTAAGTGAGAGCAAGAGAATTTCTATCTATTTTTCTCGCCACGTGATACCAACTTTCCTCCAATTTGCCCCGATATGGGGTGGTTCTTGACAAGGGTAATTTGAAAAAAAAATCTCCACAAGTGTATGAGGCTCAAAGGGGTTAAGCAATGGATCTCTTGCAGTGTTTGGGATAGAGAAATGGATTGCCTCTCATCATTTCAGTCGGCGTACCTTTCGCGAGAAAACTCTTTGCCTTGTAAGCATGGAATCTTTCCGCTCAACTCACTAGGGATCAGTGTATGGAAAGTGTTTAGGACTAGGCCTACCTTTCATCATTCCAATGTTCCCCATTTGACACATTCAATTTATTTTGCCGAAAATGATAATGCAACATTTGCAAAAAAAATGGAGAAACTAACTTGCGATTCATTCATTATGGAAAATAACAGGATCAGGGGTAATATTTCTTGACAGAATCAGAATTAACTGGACTAGAAAACTCACGACCATCCATTTCTGCAAGGATTAAAGCACATCCGGGGAGTACCTTCCTTACCACATATGGGCCACTGTAATTCAGAGCAAATTTGCCCCTAGGATTGGGAAAAATTGGTAATAGCCTCCTCAAGACCAGATCATTTTCCTTGAAATGCCTCACACGTACCTTCCAGTTAAAGGACCTGGCTACTCTTTGTTGGTATGATTGACCATGGCAAAGAGCTTTCAACTTTTCTCATCAATTAGGTTCAACTGTTCGTACCTTTGCTTCATCCATTCTGCCTCGGATAATTCCACTTGGGATAAGACTCTTAGAGAAGGGATCTCCATTTCCACAGGTAAGATTGCTTCCATGCCGTATACTAGGGAGAAAGGGGTTGCCCCAGTAGAAGTACGAATCGACGTTCGATATGCCATTAGTGCAAAAGGTAACCTATCATGCCAATCTTGATAATTCTCGGCGGTCTTTGCCAAGATCTTCTTGATGTTTTTATTGGCCGCTTCAACAGCTCCATTCATTTGTGGGCGATAAGGGGATGAATTTAGATGTTTGATCTTAAACTTAGTGAATAACCCATCCACAAGCTTGTTATTCAAGTTTGTCCCATTGTCAGTGACAATTGCTTCAGGGACCCCATAACGAGCAATTATGTCACGCTTGATGAATTTCACAACGTTTCGAGCAGTGACATTAACATAAGATGCGGCTTCAATCCACTTAGAGAAATAATCTATCGCCACCAAAATGAATCGATGCCCATTTGAAGCTTTAGGGTTTATTGGGCCAATCATATCGATACCCCACATTGAGAAAGGCCATGGCTCAGATAATTGGTGTAGCTCAGTTGAGTGGACATTTATCTTATCTCCATGGATTTGGCAATGATGGCAACTTCGAACGTGTTGGATGCAGTCACTCTCTAATGTCAGCCAGTAGTATCCCAACCTCATAATTTTTTTGGCTAGCATGTGCCCATTCATATGCGGACCACAAACTCCTTCATGCACTTCTTGCATAATTTGCATGGCTTCGGCTATATCTACACATCGCGACAAGACTGAATCATAAGATCTCTTGTATAAATTGTTACCGCTGACAAAGAACTTGGATGCCATCTTCATTATGTATTTTCTATCTGCTGGAGAACTTCCTTCAGGGAATTCCTGTTTTCGAATGTAATTCATGATATCGTAATACTATGGTTTCCCGTCATGTTTTTTATTCACGACCATACAAAAAGCCAATTTTGCCAAAACGTCTATTTTCAATGGTTCGACTTCTAATCCATCGGTAACTTCCAACATTGATGACAGCGTCGCGAGTGCATCAGCAAACTGATTGTGAAACCTTGACAAGTACTCAAAAGAAACTTTGTCAAATTCTTTCACCAGCTCTTCTAGATACTCATGATATGGGAGTAATTTAGAGTCCCTGGTCTTCCATTCACCTACTGTTTGGAGTATGATCAATGCGGAGTCTCCAAACACTTTTAATTTAGCCACTCCCATCTCAATTGCGGCTTGGAGCTCGAGAATACAAGCTTCGTACTCGGCTATGTTGTTAGTGCATGGAAATATCAACTTTGCAGCTATTGGATGGTGTTGTCCATATGGGGATATCAAAACTGCCCTAGTGCCAGAACCAGACAAGTTTACAGCTTCATCAAAGAACATGGTCCATGAATCTTCACTTACATATAGGATTTGCTCATCCGGGGAACAATTATCACTATTCAAGAGTCCGGGACTTTCGGCTAATATGTCAACAATTACTCGACCTTTAACTGACTTTTGTGGCATAAACTGAATGTCAAATTCTGAAATCAGAATCTTCCATTTTGCTAACTTACCCACTAAAGCCGGTTGGTCAAGTAAGTACTTGATGGGATTGTCCTCGATCACGAGAAATATCTAATAATGCAATGTATACTGTCGTAGTCTATGCAGTACCCACACTAATGTAGTGCAAGTCTTCTTGATGTCAAAATATTTCAGCTCTAACATAGTGAATTTTTTGCTCAGGTAGTAAATGGCCCATTCTTTTTTATCGATAGGACTTTCTTGAGCCAACATTGTGCCCAATGATTCACTATGAATGGTGAGGTAGAGATTCAAAGGATGCCCTGGTAATGGTGGGACAAGAACCGGCGGATTCATCAAGTATTGCTTTAGCTTCTCAAACGCTTCTTGACATTCATCATTCCAGTTGACTAGCGCATTTTTTCTCAGAAGCTTAAAGAACGGTTTGGCAGTCTTAGAAAGTTGGGAAATGAATCGAGCAATGTAATTCAATCTCCCTAAAAGACTTCAAACCTCTTTGGTTGTTGACGGGGGTCGCAACTCGCATATGGCCCTAGCTTTAGATGGGTTGATCTCGATGCCTTTACTACTCACAATGAACCCGAGTAATTTACCAGACGTAGCCCTTAACACACACTTGGCAGGATTTAAGCGGAGCTTGAATTCACGAAGCCGATCAAATAACTTCTTTAGAGTCTCGACATGACTTCTTCCAGGTTGAGTTCTTGCAATCATGTCATCGACATAAACTTCAATCTCTTTATGCATCATGTCATGGAATGATGTCACCATGGCTCGTTGATAAGTAGCCCTTGCATTTTTTAGTCCAAAGGGCATAACCTTATAATGAAAGGTCCCCCACGGGGTGATAAATGCAGTCTTCTCCTTGTCTTCCTCCTTCATTTTTATTTGATTATACCCAGAAAATCCATCCATGAATGAGAACAGTTCAAATCTAGCAGTGCTATCCATGAGGACATCTATATGTGGTAACGGGAAATCATCCTTCGGGCTAGCCTTGTTCAAGTCTCGATAATCAACACAAATCCGAACTTGACCATCCTTCTTCATCACTGGCACTATATTAGCCACCCATTCAGGGTATTGTGAGACTTCAATGAATCCCACTTTCAGAAGTTTCATTACCTCTTCCTTTATCTTCTTCGAGAGTTCGGGTTTAGTTCTTCGTAGCTTTTGCTTCTTAGGGTAAATACCTAGATTAGTAGGCAGAGAATGCTCCACAATGGATGGATCCAAACCTGGCATATCAGCATACGTCCAAGTAAAGATATTTTGATAATCCTTTAGTAGCCGAGTCAGGCGTTCGGCCTCCTCTTATGGGAGATTTGCCCCTATCTTCACTTCCTTGGCTTCTCCGGCATTGCTCAAATTGATAGTGATGACATTTTTTTAAATATTTTTTAGAAAGACAAACAGGGCTAAATGACATTTTTTTAAAGATTTTTTCGCAAAAACATCTTTTAGACTTCTTTTGCTAAAATATCTTCTCTTTTTTTTTGAAATTTTTTTTGACACGAGGAAGCATGATGAAGCTTAGGCCTCAGAATTCTCCTTGTATTTTCTTTTCTCTTTTTTATCGGTTGGATATCATCACCGGGCTGGTTTGGTGTACTCCATCATGCCCTAAAAACAAAACTTGAAATTTTATTGAAATTCATCAATCAATTACATTTTATTGAATGGAAAATGCGGTATTCAAGCCCTAAAAGAAAGCGAGAAAAAAAAAAAAAAAAAAAGAAAAGACAAATCCCTAAAATGTAGTAAAAATTCCCACGCAGGGGAATATGTGAAAATGATAAACGAGTTACTCTTGTGGGTTAGCACCCGCGTCCTCCGAAGATTCTTCTTCAATGGCACCTATAAGGAAATCATCAAATAGGTTAATGATTCCTTCCAATGCATCATCAGGGTTCTCTTCTCCTGGAGGTGTCGGATCATCCATTCCACCCCACCCATCCGGGACAATGTCACGGGGGTCAATGTAAAAACTAGAGGGAGCCGAGTACTTCACATAATAGTCAAATTTGCCACTTGGCTGCCCCAGGGTATCCATCACCTATCTATTATCCTGCATCATTCTAGCGGGACCAGGAAATGTCTCGTGAATATGAGGAGGTAGCGAGTTTTCCCTTTTTTGTCCATGTGAGTTTCGCCTTTGTTGCCTTTGCCCTCCAGAGCTTTCTCCACCTCTTCCATGGTACCCTAATCCAGCAAAATGGAACCTCTGAGGGGCTTCAATAGGGTTTCTAATACCTTGACCTCTCCTTCCAAGACCATGGCCAGCCATAAAGCCATTTCCAACTATCAGTTTTCCTACCTTAATAGCAGCATTTGAGACTTCAGGAGTGGGTAGCAAGGAACCTCGAGAAGCATGTATGGTGGACACCAACTCAAATGAGTTGTAACTCAATTTAAGCTCAAAATCTGGCTCGATATAAGGAATAACAGTTTCATGATAAATTCGATGGTCTTCCTCGCCATGGACAGTGACTAACTTCCCCTTGATCACGAACTTCACGCTTTGATGGAGACTTGATGGCACAACCCCAGCAGTATGTATCCAAGGACGACCCAACAAAAAATTAAATGCGGTAGGGATATCCATTACTTGAAAGGGGATGTTAAAGATTACTGGTCCAATTTGCACATCAAGGTGGATTTCCCCAATCACTTCCTTTCTAGTCCCGTCAAAAGCTTGCACACAAGTTTTCGCAGCATGTATTTGGGATAGATCTGTCTTGAGGCGGTGAAGAGTGGCCAATGGACATATATTCAGAGTAGATCCATTATCAATAAGCACGCGGGATACATGAGAAGTTTTGTGTTTGACTAATATATATAGCGGTTTATTGTGTCCTCTCCCTTCAATAGGGAATTCTTTGTCAGAGAAAGCGATCAAATCCTTGAGAAGGATTGACCCAACAAATTCTTCAAGCTGGCTAGGCTCAACTGCCTCTGGTACATGAATCTCGCTGAACACCTTCATTAGAGACTTCTAATGTGTGGGAGATGTTTGCAAGAGCTCAAGTAAAGAGATTTGAGCAGGCATTTTCCGTAATTGATCGACCATACTCACTTGCTTTGATTACAGCAAGAAATTCTTTAGCCTCTTCATCAGTAATAGGCTTTGTAGGTTGAGTATTGGCTTGAGCATAAACTCGACCAGACCTTGTAACCAAGTCAACATCCAGGTCATAGGACCAAGGAATCGCCTTATTATTAGCATATTCATAGGGTTGAGGTATCTCAATCACTATCCCTTCGTTGTGCACCGGGATCTTAGTAGATGGTTCCGCATCGATTTCATCCTTACTAGCATTCAGCGCAGCCCATTCTTCCTCCCAATCAATAACGACTTGGGATATAATGGAGACCATGCTAGTATGGTCAGTATACACAATCATACCGGCCTCCGCCATCATAGCAACCCTCTCTTTCATCAAGGATAGGGGAACCGCCTCATGACTCGGGTAGTATCCAGCCTTTATTAGTTCATTATAGACATCTGCAACATGCACTCTCAAATTTTTGACTTGACCAACATTAAATCCAAATATGGCATTCACCTTGCCTTCGTGTTCAAGCAACGGGTTCCTCTTGACATTCGGTTAGGTGGTGTGAAATGAGAATGCATTAGTGTCCAATAAATTTTGAACTTTGTGCTTCAAGGTCATGCATTCGTCAGTTGAATGTCCCACTTCTCTCATATGATACTCGCATTTCTTGGAGGGGTCGTAGTTAGAGAATTTCTCTGCATTGGGCCACTTCGGTTCATGGGAAAGCAACCCATTCTTTTGCAAGATCGGCAAGACTTGAGATAGAGGACCAGGAAATGGAGAGAACTGCCTCTTAGTGAATGGTTGTGATGTGGAAGGGCGTCCTCCACCTTGCTGATTTCTAGGGACATGAACGATCGGAGGCTTATTAGAGGTTGGTTGCGCATATGCAACATTTACTTCAGTGGTTGGCTCTTTCTCTTTCTTTGCAGTAAACCTCCTGTTTGGAAAGGTTGGTTCATTAAACCACCCCTCCTTCAGCCCCATCTCAATTTGTTCCCCCACTGGAATGAGTTGATTAAAGTTCTCAACATACGTGCCAACAATTCGATTGCGGAACTCAAAAGGGAGGGTCTTGACAAATAGCTTCATCAATTCTTTATCAGTGGGCTCAGGAGTGATTTGGGCAGCCAAATTTCGCCATCTTATGGCATACTCCTTAAACGACTCACTCTTCTTTTTTTTCCATCTACTCAAGGTCTTCTCGGGAAGGTGCAATGTCCATGTTGAACTTGTACTGCTTAAGAAATGCATCGACCACCTCATTCCAAGTGTCGAGGAGGTTTATGTTCTTCATGATATACCAAGTGAGTGTAGACCCGCCTAAGCTCATTTGGAACCACTTGATCATAAGGGGTTCATTCTTGATATGTTGGGCCATCCTCCCATGGTACATCTGCAGGTGAGCTTTCAGGCAAGAAGTGCCATTATACTTCTCAAATTCTGGCATTTTAAATTTATTTGGCGTGTTGACCTTCTCATAAATAGACAAATCAATCGGGAGTGAACTTTGCAAACCCTGCAATTGTTTCACTTTCTCTTCAAGCTTCACAAAGCGTTCATCCTGCTCTGTCTTATGAGTTTTGGTCTTTCCTTCCACGACAATGACATCATCTTCTAAGGGGGGCATGCCGTCATCAAATTCATTGGATTGGCCATGATCAACTTTCTGCTTAAGTGCTGTAGTTCCAGGAGGTGTGACTTCTAGGTTTGAACTTGCTCGAAGCTCCTTAAACTCAGTTGTCATTTGTTATATTGCAGCGAAGCATTGATTTATTGATATTCCATTTTATCAATACGTTCGCACAACTCAGCTTGCTCAGCCATTCGTGCTTTCAATCTCGAGATGGGTCCGTTATCACCTGTTTTGCAGAAAGGAAAACACATAAGCATCGCATATGGAACATGCCAATCCATGACAAAGATCTAGCCGCTTTTATTAAGTGATATTGAATTGAAAATGACTCTCTAGGGAATTAAATTCCTAAAACATCAGTTTAAGAAATTGAAATATTACTCTAAAATTGAAATTGAACTCTTGAACATAAAAACAAACTAGTGACTCTTCTCTATATACAATCGGAGACCACCGTTCTTCGAAGCTTTTTGTTCTGTCGAACCAACTCAAAGATGTGAGCCTCTTTTGCTTCCACCGTTTCTTTGAGATGCTCAATTTGCGCTTTATGAGTGAGCTGCACTGTGACCTCAGGTATTATAGGGAGTAGAACTGTAGGAATCTTGTGATTGTGGATATAATAATCCGAGGCATGATAAATCTTCTCTTCTCCCTTCAACCTTTTGGGCACCACTATCTTTTCCTGCTGGCATTTCTTCCATGCACTTTCGAAACAATCGATCTCTTCCAAGTATTCATGATCCTTACTCGTGAAGAGAGTTCGAAATAGGTCCATCCGAAGAGGAGGTGGAATATCTTGGAGCACACGGTATTGGCGGGCTACCTTATAAGGGTAGTAAGATGTTACACCAGTGATTCCCAACAATGGAACCAAATCATCTTTCTTATGACAAAAACGAGCCTCACCAACATGAAACCATTTAGCATACCATAAGAAGCCCTCGGGATCCGGATCTTTTAGAAAAGTTATCCAGTTGGAATATGACTTTCCAGTATACCTTTTCTCTAAGATTGAAAACCTTTTTATTGGATGATTAGAACCTTCTACTTCACCTCAACGCATGAAATGACCAAACTCTCTCACATGTGAAAGAAACCAAATTTGTAGAAGTTCAGGAGATGTATTCATGATTTTTCCTCCATTTTGTTTAAAACGATTGGGGGATAGAAATGTCTCAACTAGAATCATGTTCATGCCAGCACATGCTTGCCTAACCACCCATGCAATCAAAGGATTAATAGCATTTTTTCTATGAGGAAAAATTATAAATCCAAAGAAAGCTAAAATGAATATCCTACCTTTTTGGCACATTGGAGATTGATTTGAAAAGTGATTAGCCAAAAATGAGAAAGGGCTTGCATTACAATTAGCTTTCAAAATTTTCTTAACCTCATTAGTTTTGATTCTTAAAAATTCAGACAAAATTGATGTGGGCTCTAAACCGAGAGGCGGCCTAACAAGTTCAATCCCGAGGGGCATTCTCATGATAACACTATATTCTTCAAGTGTTGGAGTTAGCTCATTCTTACCACCAAAGATGAAGGTAGCAGTCTCAGGGCACCAGAAGTGAGATATTGCTTGCAAGACACCACTATGGACTCCAATATCCAAAAGGGGTATGAGTTGACCAAGTATTGACTCTACATAGTCTTGGCCTTCCTTATTTAGATTATTCCACCATCCCTTGAGCTCAATCTTAGGAGTTGGAACGATTTGAACATCGGATCTCCCCATTGTATATAGATTAAGACCCGCAATCGATCTTTTGTCATGGACCAAAATAAATAAATAAATAAATTGCATAGTGTAAGATAAGAATACTTACTTCATGGTAATCACATAGACACACACATGAGACGTGAGGTTCGACACCTAAACTATATGGCTTAGCAAACTGGAGCAAAGAGGAATGATCCGACTAGTCATAGTCTCGCGTACAAAGGTCGGGTCCTCTTAGCTCTGGCTTGGTCAAAGAAAATCCTATAGTCATGCGGTTTCGCAGACAAGGATAAACATTTTGACACTGAGAAAAAAATTTCGGAGTTGAGGAAGGCAACCTCTACATCGCAGTCTTGCGTTCAAGGTTGGATCATTTCTCAACACCATCCTAACATCCTTAATTGCGGTCCAGGTCTGACGGCAGGTAGTGTGTGCAAAGTGTAGTGAAAATGCATAAGCATGCATAACAGTCTAAATTCACAACAACACTTCAATAATTTGAATTTAAAACATTCATTCACAACTCCAACTTGCAAGACAAAGGGTTAACAATCACTCTACCCCTTATAACTCTCATTTGCAAAAACATTTAACACCTCAAATGGTTAGGGATGTACTTGGTATCCTCGCTGCCAAACAAATTTTTTTTTTAAAAGAGAAAATTGGCCTAAGTCCACTAAGAGTTTAAACTCAATTCCCCAGTGGAGTCGCCAAGTTGTCGCAACCTCACCTTGGGTGCACCACCTAGGTTTGGCCAATGGATTACTAAGCCTAAACTTAGTTTGGGCTCTCCCAAGCCTATACCAATTCGCGACTTAGGGTTTAAGTTTTTAGTAAGCAAATGATTTTTACTTGGAGTTCCCACTAATCTATTTTTTTGGTGGGTCGATTAGAAACCCAAGTAAAGTAACAAGAGAATTACTTTACTCCTAGTATTTATATACTACATTATTAAATGGCATTGGTTTATTAAAGAAGGGTTTTTATTAAATGAAATTATTTGGGTTGGATATTAATTATGAGATTGGAAAATAATTATAAGTATTTTGTGGGACTTAACTTATTTTATCAGGACAATCGACTATAGTATTACATTCTTCTTAAATGAGAATAGTTGATTGTCGTAGTCGTGAGGATGTGTGTTTATTTATTATTGAATATTGAGACATGTGATTGGGTACCGATAATTATTGAGGTACGTGATGATTTTGGAAACATATGCAAGTACTGTGATGTTGATTGGTCGGAATTGATTGTCAGACTGTGACTTGAATTGCTGATTGTTGCGATTTTCGTGAATGATTAGAATGTTGCTAATGTACGTGACTGCTGGATATTGCCGCATGACATTATACGTGTTAACTGCAATGGCATGTTGCATGAGCATGGGCAATGTTGCATTCACGACAGAACAAAGATATAAATGGATTGCTTGATAAGGTGTTGTATGATCACATTAAGAGTGAGAACTCGGCGTTACCGAAAGATCGCCAATCCTTTTGGGATTGTGCCATGGCCATTTGGTCGCCTGACTTCGGTCGGTTGCCTAACAAGGAGGGGTTAACTTTGTGGGACTGTGGTAGTGGGCGGGTCCTGGGCCTCTGTCAGTTGTGGGGTGCGGTAGTGGGTGGGTCCTATGCTTCTTCAGGAATGTCGTCTTGGGAGTGAGCCCTTGACGTCGGCGTGCCTCGAGGTAAAGAGGACGGAACTGGTTTGGCCAGGAACCGCCAACCATAAGGTTGTGCCGTGGCCTAGGAGGAGGGGTCGTAATAATCGAAGTATGTGTGGGTGTGAAACATGAGAAATTTGTGTGAGATGCTCTGATTATTCACATGCTCTTAATGTCGTGATGATTTGACACATGAGTTGACAATTGTGTAGGGTGTGGCAATGGCCAGCTGAGATCACTTGTGATGCGATTCGCGTGTGATTGATGAATTGTGTTATCTAACGGCCATGTGCCTTGTTTGCATTGTATGAGATTTGACGTGCAGAGTATGGTAGACCGGGTAAGGTTGCATGTGAATTGAATATTGATTGTTGGTTTCCCATATCTATTGTTTGGTCTGCTATTTGCTGGCTGTCTTTTGTTGAGTTGAGTGATGGGTGGTTTTGGAGAGATACCCCAAGTTGAGTTGGCATACTAACCGGGGCTTAGGGGGAGAACTCGTTGAGATTTTATCTTAACCCATCGTGGTTAACCATTTTCAGGTCCTTTAGAATGGCGCGCTCACAGTGGAGAATCTTGCCCCTGCTTCTCCAGTGATTGACTTGACGGAGCCTGAGTCCGATGGGTTCGAGTGATCGTGATGTTGAACCCGAGGGTTCCTTGTGTACTGTTAGATTAGCCTAATTTCTTTTTAGTTTGACTTAGGGGATGGATCGGCCATTTTTGTCGGGCTTGTAATTCGAAAAACAATCCTCCATCGGTTAATCTAGTAAATTGAATAATTGAGTAGTTGCTGTTGTTCTTGCTATTTGATTGTTTGTTTGTCTTGGGATGGTTCGTCTTCCACTTGCACTTAACGAAAAATAAAATGAATGGTCATCAACGGGTCTTGGGACATCGCTTTCAATTGACCATGGAAATGGGGTTGCCGCAAGCTCGAGAGTCGAGGTGTGACAGTCTGACCCTTATATCGCTCCCAGCAAGCGTGCCTGACTCCTGCCTTGCCAACCTATCGACCGACCTAACCTCCCGACCCATGGATCGTGTCGGAGCTACTTCCCTTGATCCTCTGCTGCCTATACTTCAACTTTTTTCTTCTTCTTGCAGGGAGCAATTTCCGCATGAGGGAAGAGAGGGAAAGGTGGAGTAGGGCGGGCCAAGAAAGAAGATAAAAGGAAAACAGGCCAAGCCTGTACGAGGAAAGGGAAAGGACCGCGTAAGGGCTGGGTGAGCCCAACCCTGGCTCGGCCTCTTTCCTTCCTTCCCCACTTTTTTTTCTTATTTCGAATCTTTTAAAAAAAATTAATTAATTATTTTTTTTGTAAATTTCTTTTTGATAAATTTTAAAACTAGTGATGCAAGTGCTCTTAATATCTATATACAATGCAATTTTAATGAAAGTTTTTGTTAAGGGGTTAGATATTAATCCCTAATTTTCTAATGTGATTAATATATAATTAAACAAATCACCAAAATTTAGGTGTCAACAATCAAATCTTTACTAAGCTTCGGCTACTTTTCACAAGAGATTATCAAGTTTTCTAAAACAACCTATTTACCCCCACTAGGTGGTATTGTTAGCCTCCAACATAAAGAAATTTAACAAAAACAGTTAAATATTATTAAAAAATTGTCCACGTTAGCGCCGGCCATGCCACAGGTACCATTAGCATCCATGTTAGCGATTTCTTGCTAAAATTGATTAAATTGACTTAATTAGCAAAAAGTAAAAAGGTTTATGGTTTGATTGGTAAAAATTGAAGGGTTTATTACTAAATTGGGAAAAAGTCCAATGAGTTAAGGACTTTTTGGACAATTTTCTCAAGACAAGGCAAAAGATTTAACGCAAATCAGGATATCAAAGCCATAACCTACCAAATGATGGCTTGCGTTCATTATAAAGGAAAAGAATGACCGTAGTAGCTTGTTTGATTGATTACAAGGGCTTTACTTTATGTATTTGCCAACCGGAGTAATAGCAATTGACCTAAATAAAGTGATAACGAATGAATAGGGCTGATAGCATCAAAGATGTGAAATTAAACCGAAATCAAAGTGCAAGAATTAGTGCAAAATACCATTTGGCCATATGGGACAATTAGCATTTTGTGTCCAGATATAATTTGATGACGTATAAGTAATAATAGATTGTCACAAACTTCTTGTCCCTCGTTGTGGCCTGCAATAGTTACTACTAGCTGTCTTTCTTTGAAAAATGACTAGTAGTTTTTATCATATTTGCAAATGATAATTGATCTAAAAGTACTTTTAAATGAGCAACGTCATATAATATATATCACCCCCATGAATCTTTCGCTCGAGCCATTTACCCAACGGTTCTGGAGTTGGACGACTGTGGTGACTCGATGAGTTCAGTGAAAACTGTTTGAACACTCATTGCTGCATAAGAGAATGGTTACCCAATGTCACGACCTCCTGGGAACGCCTTTCATCAGAGGCTTTAGCCAGAGCTCTTCCAAGCCCACCAATTCACGACTTAAGGGTTGAGTTTTTAACCTGCAATTCAAATTCATTTAAAAAGGAGTCGCCATTAATCAGTTTGGGATGGGTCGATTAGAAACCCAAGTAAAATATTGGGAGAAATATTTTACTCCTGCGCAACCAGAGAAACTAGAATCGGAGACTTGATTACATAGTAATCACTAATGTCATTTCGGTACCTAATCTTGTTTAAACCCTCGGGTTTGAAAATTTTGAATTGTTCAAGGATTTTTCATGCATTGTTGAAACAAACATTTTTTGGCTTTTTTCTGATTTTTTTTGAAAATATAAACATTTTTGGGTTTTTTTGGCTTTTTGCAAAATATGAAATATTTTTGGATTTTTGTTCTTTTTTGGAAATTATAAATTATTTCTTGATTTTTCTGATTTTTTGGAAAATAAAACATTTTTTTTTTTTTTTTAATATTTAATTTTTCGAAAATATTTTTTAATAATAATAATAATAATAATAATAATAATAATAATATATATATTATTATTATTATTATTATTATTATTATTATTATTATTATTATTATTATTATTATTAACTGGGTGAACTGGGTCAAGTTTGGCGCGAGGTTGGGTTCGGCCCAAGCACGGGCCCAAGCTTCGGACTCGGCCCGGCACGGGCTTGGGCTTCGGAGGCTGGGTTGAGTCCGGATAATGGGCTCGGTTTGCACGACCCAAGACTAAAAAAAAAAGAAATAATTAGTCAAGCCCAAGCCCAAATAAAACAAAGAGGCCCAAGAAAGCAAAATAAGCCCAATGGGCACAATTCAGACCAACCCATGACCCACAAAACTAAACCCTAGCGGGTCGACCGGGTCCGACCCGGTCATGACCTAACTGCTTCGCCCCCTCTCTGTCGCAGGTCCTCCGCGGCGCCGAGGGGATGACCGAGCGTCTCCCGGCCACGACGAGCGGCGGTGATCTTCGCGAAACCAACTGGCGGGACGACGAAGTGGCGGGGGGGCACCAGGGACGACAGCGGTCGGTAGCAGGGACGGTGGTCAGCCGCACGAACGGCATGAGGTTTAGTCGAGATTCGTGAGCATGAGCGGCGGGGTCGTCGGCTTCGGACGCGAACGGCGGTGGGGGTGGCTGGTTGGCAGAAGCGACCGCGACGGCAATGCGGGCGGCGTCGTGGCTGATGGAGCGGTAGTGGTGTCGGGGGTGATGGTAGGATGCGGCGGCGGCGTCGGGCCAGGCAAGCAGCTACGGATGCGGTGGCGGGGCACGGTCCCGTGCCTCTCTCCCTCTGCAGATCTGTCTCCTTCTGCAGATCCGCCTCCCTCGCGGCTTTGGTCACTCGGCTGGCGGTCGCTCGGTGTTCCACCTCCCTGGATGTCTCTCCCGGGAAGTCAAAACGCCTAGCCTCGCCATCGCCGGTTTCTCTCTCAAACTCAGATCTCTCTTTTTCTCGCAACTCTCTCCTATTTTTCCAGATCTCTCTCTGTTTCGCTTTTGTTTCGTTGCAATTTCTCCTTCTTTCGACCCCTCTAGTCAAAGGCGAGGAGCCTGGTCGACAGAGGTGCTCCGACCAGCGGTTCTCGATGCACCAGCCGGGCTCTCCCTCGGCCGAACCAGCGTGACCTTAGCTGTCCACGTCTCTGCTCTACCGCGCCACTTGCTTTGCATTGCACGCGTCTGGATCCTTCGCCGGATCTTGCGATGCACCACTTGGCTTTAATGGCGCCCGCAAAGCATCTCATTTGTCGCCGGCCACTGTCTTCCACTTTGCTCTCCTGCTTCTTGCGTGCCTAGGTTGCATGGACAAAAAGAAAGAAAGAAGAAGGAGAGGGCTGGGCCGCGAGGGTGAGGAGGGCCAAATGGGCCCGAACCCACGAGAATAAAATGAACAAAAAAGGGGCTAGGCGCAAAGGCCCAGCCCGCGTGGGCCTCCCATCTCTTTTTTTAATAATAATAATAATAATAATAATAATAATAATAATATTTATCCGAAAAATAGTGTAAAATAAGGGAAAAAGGCAAACGATATTAATACTTAGGTGGTGCAAAAATCTTTTTTGTTAAGGCCAAATTAGTCCCTAATTTTCTAGGAAATTTAAATTTTAATGCTTAGTTAAAATTTAGGTGTTAACACCCAATAAGGTCTTACTTTCCGATGGGTTGGACCACGCAAGAAGCAAAGTGAGTCTAAGTGGCCCACACAAACCGGTGGACCATGCTACACAATAGTCCTTCGCCAAAATGAATGATTTGAAAAATATATGAAAAACTATTTAGGGTGCAATATCTGTCTACTATACTTTCAAGCGTGTGAAATGTTGGGTCGGCAGCAATGAATATTGCCTGAGATTGTATAATGTACAATACACGAATAAAAGACCGACCATTACAGCTAGTGACCAGCCCAAGGCACAGTCCCATGTTTACCCACCTGCATCGACAATGTGACCGTCCTTCACCTTGTAGGATGTGATGGGTCAAAGAAAAATGGCATGTGGACAAATGTTCACTCTTTTGTTCTTTTGCTGTTTTCTATTTCTTCTTCTACTACTTCTTTGATAATTCATTCTGCAGAGTGATAGGTCGACTGAATTGGGAGACCCTCGGTTCTAGGAAGTACAAGGACTGGGGATCTTCATCCCATTCGTCATTCATTCTTGAACACACCTATCCTCATTGATTTCACGTTCAACTTAACCATAAGTAGGACCTCTTTGTATGGCCACTGTCCTTACGAGGTGATGGAGACTGGTTCTGGGGATTGGACTGGCCTACCTCATGCCAAACTGGGATATCCTGTAAGTGTTCAATGGAACACCTACTTGATCTCTTGCGCTTTTGAAATTTTGGCCTAGTTCTCCAATTCTATCATTGAGCTTCCTCAACTGGGTCTGCTAAGTTGTACTTCATGGACCACGCATTTAATTATCACTTTGATTTCCTAAATCTTCGCAGCAAGAGCTGCACAGGTCATATAGCTTGAAGATAGAGATATGCCCATTTTCGGAAGCTCCACGTTCTCATGGAAAAAGCAGGGTGAATATAGTTTGCAATGCACAATTGGTACCCACTACGTACGTGCTTAAGGGCTGTAGCCACCGTTTTCAGGATAAATGTGGCCTGCTAGATGGTGGGCTTTGTTAGTTTACATAGGTTTTGATGGCACAAGCTTCAGAACATTCTTCCTCAAGCACATTATCTTGTACACTTATTTTCTTTGAGATTATCCAGTCATCATCCCTGAGGAAAGAAACAGGACTAGGACATATGGAAGCACAATGAGGAAAGCTTCTAATATTAGGAAGTCTGAGAGTGGGATTGCTTGAATCACGACAACAATTTCTTAACTGTGGACAAGAGCACAGGTTAGGACTTCCAGGAATTTTTTGGAGTAGGTACAATTAAAGAACTTTACCCGTTGTTTATCTCAGCTAATAAAGAAAGAAGTATTATTAATTCAGGGGCAAAGTTCTCTGAAAATTGTTTGTAACTGAGATAACCAGAACGTAGATAGCATCACATGTTTGCTACCATTAATATGAGGATATATGAGAACTTTAAGAATGTATTGCAAAATGGTACAATCTTACAAGTAAACATGAAGTTTGATGTAACCAATCCGGATCCTTCGCCGGATCTTGCGCTGCTCCACTCGGCTGCATTAATGGCGCCCGCAAAGTGTCCCATCTATCGTCGGCCACTGTCTTCCGCTCTACTCTCCTGCTTCTCGCGTGCAGGGGAAGAAGAAGAAGAAGAAGAAGAAGAAGATGGCTGGAGAGGGTTGGGCCATGAAGGTGAGGAGGGGAAGACGGGCCTAGGTTGCATGGACAAGAAGAAAGAAAGAAGAAGGAGAGGGTTGGGCCAAGAGGGTGAGGAGGGCCAAATGGGCCCGAACCCAAGAGAATAAAATGAACAAAAAAGGGGCTAGGCGCAAAGGCCCAGCCCGCGTGGGCCTCCCATCTCTTTTTTTTTTTTTTTTTAATAATAATAATAATAATAATAATAATAATAATAATATTTATCCAAAAAATAGTGTAAAATAAGGGAAAATAAAGATTAGCAAAGGCAAATGATATTAATACTTAGGTGGTGCAAAAATCTTTTTTGTTAAGGCCAAAATAGTCCCTAATTTTCTAGGAAATTTAAATTTTAATGCTTAGTCAAAATTTAGTTGTCAACACCCAACAATGTCTTACTTTCTGATGGGTTGGACCACGCAAGAAGCAAAGTGAGTCTAAGTGGCCTAAATCTCTTCATTTGGGCTGATGGCCGAATTATCTTACTAGGTATTGTAAGCCCAATTGCAATCATAAGGCCCACACAAGTAAGAATGGACAAGCCTAATCACAAACCGGTGGACCATGCTACATAATAGTCCCTCGCCAAAATGATTGATTTGAAAAGTATATGAAAAACTATTTAGGGTGCAATATCTGTCTACTATACTTTCAAGCGTGTGAAATGTTAGGTCGGTAGTAATGAATACTGCCTGAGATTGTATAATGTACAATACATGAATAAAAGACCGACCATTACAACTAGTGACCAGCCCAAGGCACAGTTCCATGTTTACCCACCTGTATCGACAATGTGACCGTCCTTCACCCTGTAGGATGTGATGGGTCAAAGGAAAATGGCATGTGGATAAAGGTTCACTCTTTTGTTCTTTTGCTGTTGTCTGTTTCTTCTTCTACTACTTCTTTGATAATTCCTTCTGCAGAGTGATGGGTCGACTGAATTGGGAGACCCACATGGTTGTGGACTCGGTTCTAGGAAGTACAAGGACTAGGGATCTTCATCCCATTCGTCATCCATTCTTGAACACACCCACCCTCCATTGATTTCACGTTCAACTTAACCATAAGTAGGATCGTCCTTCACCCTGTAGGATGTGATGGGTCAAAGGAAAAGGGCATGTGGACAAAGGATGTGGTGGGTCAAAGGAAAAGGGCATGTGGACAAAGGTTCACACTTTTGTTCTTTTGCTATTGCCTGTTTCTTCTTCTACTACTTCTTTGATAATTCCTTTGCGAGTGATGGGTCGCGGGAATTGGGAGACCCACACCACCCTCCATTGATTGTGGATACGGTTCTAGGAAGTACAAGGATTAGGGGTCTTCATCCCATTCGTCATCCATTCTTGAACACACCCACCCTCCATTGATTTCACGTTCAACTTAACCATAAGTAGGACGGTCCTTAACCCTGTAGGATGTGATGGGTCAAAGGAAAAGGGCATGTGGACAATGGTTCACTCTTTTGTTCTTTTTCGTTGCTGTTTCTTCTTCTACTACTTCTTTGATAATTCCTTCTGCAGAGTGATGGGTCGACTGAATTGGGAGACCCACACGGTTGTGGACTCGGTTCTAGGAAGTACAAGGACTAGGGATCTTCATCCCATTCGTCATCCATTCTTGAACACACCTACCCTCCATTGATTTCACGTTCAACTTAACCATAAGTAGGACCGTCTTTCACCCAGTAGGATGTGATGGGTCAAAGGAAAATGGCATATGGACAAAGGTTCACACTTTTGTTCTTTTGCTATTGCCTATTTCTTCTTCTACAACTTCTTTGATAATTCCTTCTGCAGAGTGATGGGTCGACTGAATTGGGAGACCCACACTGTTGTGGATACGGTTCTAGGAAGTACAAGGATTAGGGATCTTCATCCCATTCGTTATCCATTCTTGAACACACCCACCCTCCATTGATTTCACGTTCAACTTAACCATAAGTAGGACGGTCCTTCACCCTGTAGGATGTGATGGGTCAAAGGAAAAGGGCATGTGGACAATGGTTCACTCTTTTGTTCTTTTGCTGTTGCCTGTTTCTTCTTCTACTACTTCTTTGATAATTCCTTCTGCAGAGTGATGGGTCGACTGAATTGGGAGACCCACACGGTTGTGGACTACAAGGACTAGGGGTTCCATTGATTTAGGAAGATACAAGGACTAGGGATCTTCATCCCATTCGTCATCCATTCTTGAACACACCCACCCTCCATTGATTTCACGTTCAACTTAACCATAAGTAGGACCGTCCTTCACCTTGTAGGATGTGATGGGTCAAAGGAAAAGGGCATGTGGACAATGGTTCACTCTTTTGTTCTCCATTTTTCACGTTCAACTTAACCATAAGTAGGACCGTCCTTCACCTTGTAGGATGTGATGGGTCAATGGAAAAGGGCATGTGTTTCTTCTTCTACTACTTCTTTGATAATTCCTTCACACTTTTGTTCTTTTGCTAGCGAGTGATGGGTCGAGTGATGGGTCGACTGAATTGGGAGACCCACACGGTTGTGGAGTCGGTTCTAGGAAGTACAAGGACTAGGGATCTTCATCCCATTCGTCATCCATTCTTGAACACACCCACCCTCCATTGATTTCACGTTCAACTTAACCATAAGTAGGACCGTCCTTCACCCTGTAAGATGTGATGGGTCAAAGGAATAGGGCATGTGGACAAAGGTTCACTCTTTTGTTCTTTTGTTGTTGCCTGTTTCTTCTTCTACTACTTCTTTGATAATTCCTTTGCGGGTGGGAGACCCACACTTGGTGGCTAGAGTGATGGGTCGCTGGAATTGGGAGACCCACACAGTTGTGGACTCGGTTCTAGGAAGAACAAGGACTAGGGATCTTCATCTCATTCGTCATCCATTCTCGAACACACCCACCCTCCATTGATTTCACGTTCAACTTAACCATAAGTAGGACCGTCCTTCACCCTGTAGGATGTGATGGGTCAAAGGAAAATTGCATATGGACAAAGGTTCACTCTTTTGTTCTTTTGCTGTTGCCTGTTTCTTCTTCTACTACTTCTTTGATAATTCCTTCTGCAAAGTGATGGGTCGACTGAATTGGGAGACCCACACGGTTGTGGACTCGGTTCTAGGAAGTACAAGGACTAGGGATCTTCATCCCATTCGTCATCCATTCTTGAACATATCTACCCTCCATTGATTTCACATTGAACTTAACCATAAGTAGGACCGTCCTTCACCCTGTAGGATGTGATGGGTCAATGGAAAATGGCATGTGGACAATGGTTCACTCTTTTGTTTTTTTGCTGTTGCCTGTTTCTTCTTCTACTACTTCTTTGATAATTCCTTCTGCAGAGTGATGGGTCGACTGAATTGGGAGACCCACACGGTTGTGGACTCGGTTCTAGGAAGTACAAGGACTAGGGATCTTCATCCCATTCGTCATCCATTCTTGAACACACCTACCCTCCAATGATTTCACGTTCAACTTAACCATAAGTAGGACCGTCCTTCACCCAGTAGGATGTGATGGGTCAAAGGAAAATGGCATGTGGACAAAGGTTCACACTTTTGTTCTTTTGCTATTGCCTGTTTCTTCTTCTACTACTTCTTTGATAATTCCTTCTGCAGAGTGATGGGTCGACTGAATTGGGAGACCCACACGGTTGTGGACTCGGTTCTAGTAAGTACAAGGACTAGGGATCTTCATCCTATTCGTCATCCATTCTTGAACACTCCCACCCTCCATTGATTTCACGTTCAACTTAACCATAAGTAGGACCTCTTTGTATGGCCATTGTCCTTACGAGGTGATGGAGATTGGTTCTGGGGATTGCAGCTGCCCAACTCATGCCAAACTGGGATATCCTGTAAGTGTTCGACGGAACACCTACTTGATGTCTTGCGCTTTTGAAATTTTGGCCTAGTTCTCCAATTCTGTCATTGAGCTTCCTCAACTGGGTTTGCTGAGTTGTACTTCATGGACCACGCATTTAATTATCACTTTGATTTCCTAAATCTTCGCAGCAAGAGCTGCCTATGTCATATAGCTTGAAGATAGAGATATGCCCATTTTCGGAAGCTCCACGTTCTCATGGAAAAAGCAAGGTGAATATAGTTTGCAATGCACAGTTGGCACCCACTACGTACGTGATTAAGAGTTGCGGCCACCGTTTTCAGGATAAATGTGGCCTGCTAGATGGTGGGCTTTGTTAGTTTACATAGGTTTTGATGGCACAAGCTTCAGAACATTCTACCTCAAGCACATTATCTTGTACACTTATTTTCTTTGAGATTATTTAGTCATCATCCCTGAGGAAAGCAATAGGACCAGGACATATGGAAGCACAATGAGGAAAGCTTCTAATAGTTAGAAGTCTGAGAGTGGGATTGCTTGAATTACGACAACAATTTCTTAACTGTGGACAAGAGCACAGGTCAGGACTTATAGGAATTTTTTGGAGTAGGTACAATTAAAGAGCTTTACCTGTTGTTTGTCTCAGCTAATAAAGAAAGAAGTATTATTAATTCAGGGGCAAAACTTTCTGAAAATTTTTTGTAACTGAGATAACCAGAACGTAGATAGCATCACATGTTTGCTACCATTAATATGAGGATATATAAGAACTTTAAGAATGTATTGCAAAATGGTACAATCTTACAAGTAAACATGAAGTTTGATGTTAGCAATCCGGATCCTTCGCCGGATCTTGTGTTGCTCCACTCGGCTGCATTGATGGCGCCCGCAAAGCGTCCCATCTGTCGCCGGCCACTATCTTCCGCTCTGCTCTGCTGCTTTTCGCGTGCAAGGGAATAAGAAGAAGGGATGAAGAAGAAGAAGAAGAAGATGGCTGGAGAGGGCCGGGCCGTGAAGGTGAGGAGGGGAAGACGGGCCTAGGTTGCATGGACAAGAAGAAAGAAAGAAGAAGGAGAGGGTTGGGCCGCGAGGGGGAGGAGGGCCAAATGGGCCCGAACCCACGAGAATAAAATGAACAAAAAAGGGGCTAGGCACAATGACCTAGCCGCGTGGGCCTCCCATCTCTCTTTTTTAATAATAATAATAATAATAATAATAATAATAATAATAATAATAATAATAATAATAATAATAATAATAATAATAATAATAATAATAATAATATTTATCCAAAAAAAGTGTAAAATAAGGGAAAATAAAGCTTAGCAAAGGCAAATGATATTAATACTTAGGTGGTGCAAAAATCTTTTTTGTTAAGGCTAAATTAGTCCCTAATTTTCTAGGAAATTTAAATTTTAATGCTTAGTCAAAATTTAGGTGTCAACACTCAATAAGGTCTTACTTTCCGATGGGTTGGACCACGCAAGAAGCAAAGTGAGTCTAAGTGGCCTAAATCTCTTCATTTGGGCTGATGGCCGAATTATCTTACTAGGTATTGTAAGCCCAATTGCAATCATAAGGCCCACACAACTAAGAATGGACAAGCCTAATCACAAACCGGTGGACCATGCTACATAATAGTCCCTCGCCAAAATGAATGATTTCAAAAATATATGAAAAAATATTTAGGGTGCAATATCTGTCTACTATACTTTCAAGCGTGTGAAATGTTGGGTCGGTAGCAATTAATATTGCCTGAGATTGTATGATGTACAATACACGAATAAAAGACGACCATTACAGCTAGTGACCAGCCCAAGGCACAGTCCCATGTTTACCCACCTACATCGACAATGTGACTATCCTTCACCCTATAGGATGTGAAGGGTCAAAGGAAAATGGCATGTGGACAAATGTTCACCCTTTCGTTCTTTTGCTGTTACATGTTTCTTCTTCTACTACTTCTTTGATAATTCCTTCTGCAGAGTGATGGGTCGACTGACTTGGGAGACCCACACGGTTGTGGACACGGTTCTAGGAAGTACAAGGATTAGGATCTTCATCCCATTCGTCATCCATTCTTGAACACACCCACCCTGCATTAATTTCACGTTGAACTTAACCATAAGTAGGACCGTCCTTCACCCTGTAGGATGTGATAGGTCAAAGGAAAAGGGCATGTGGACAAAGGTTCACTATTTTGTTCTTTTGCTGTTGCCTGTTTCTTCTTATACTAATTCTTTGATAATTCCTTCTACAGAGTGATGGGTCGACTGAATTGGGAGACCCACACGGTTGTGGACTCGGTTCTAGGAAGTACAAGGACTCGGGATCTTCATCCCATTCGTCATCCATTCTGGAACACATCCACCCTCCATTGATTTCACGTTGAACTTAACCATAAGTAGGACCGTCCTTCACCCTGTAGGATGTGATGGGTCAAAGGAAAATGGCATGTGGACAAAGGTTCACTCTTTTGTTCTTTTGCTGTTGCCTGTTTCTTCTTCTACTACTTATTTGATAATTCCTTCTGCAGAGTGATGGGTCGACTGAATTGGGAGACCCACACGGTTGTGGAGTCGGTTCTAGGAAGTACAAGGACTAGGGATCTTCATCCCATTCGTCATCCATTCTTGAACATATCAACCCTCCATTGATTTCACATTGAACTTAACCATAAGTAGGACCGTCCTTCACCTTGTAGGATGTGATGGGTCAAAGGAAAAGGGCATGTGGACAATGGTTCACTCTTTTGTTCTTTTGCTGTTGCCCGTTTCTTCTTCTACTACTTCTTTGATAATTCCTTTTGCAGAGTGATGGGTCGACTGAATTGGGAGACCCACACGGTTGTGGAGTCGGTTCTAGGAAGTACAAGGACTAGGGATCTTCATCCCATTCGTCATCTATTCTTGAACACACCCACCTCCATTGATTTCACGTTCAACTTAACCATAAGTAGGACATCTTTGTATGGCCACTGTTCTTACGAGGTGATGGAGACTGGTTCTGGGGTTGGACCTGCCCACCTCATGCCAAACTGGGATATCCTGTAGGTGTTTGACGGAACAGCTACTTGATCTCCCGCGCTTTTGAAATTTTGGCCTAGTTCTCCAATTTTGTCATTGAGCTTCCTCAACTGGGTCTGCTGAGTTGTACTTCATGGACCACGCATTTAATTATCACTTTGATTTCCTAAATCTTCGTAGCAAGTGCTGAACAGGTCATATAGTTTCAAGATAGAGATATGCCCATTTTCGGAAGCTCCATGTTCTCATGGAAAAAGCAGGGTGAATATAGTTTGCAATGCACAGTTGGTACCCACTACGTACGTGATTAAGGGTTGCAGCCACCGTTTTTAGGATAAATGTGGCCTACTAGATGGTGGGCTTTGTTAGTTTACATAGGTTTTGATGGCACAAGCTTCAGAATATTCTTCCTCAAGCACATTATCTTGTACACTTATTTTCTTTGAGATTATTCAGTCATCATCCCTGAGGATAGCAATAGGACCAGGACATATGGAAGCACAATGAGGAAAGCTTCTAATATTTAGAAGTCTGAGAGTGGGATTGCTTGAATTATGACAACAATTTCTTAACTGTGGACAAGATCACAGGTCAGGACTTAGAGGAATTTTTTGGAGTAGGTACAATTAAAGAACTTTACCCATTGTTTATCTCAGCTAATAAAGAAAGAAGTATTATTTATTCAGGGGCAAAGCTCTCTGAAAAGTTTTTGTAACTGAGATAACCAGAACATAGATAGCATCACCTATTTGCTACCATTAATATGAGGATATATGAGAACTTTAAGAATGTATTGCAAAATGGTACAATCTTACAAGTAAACATGAAGTTTGATGTTAGCAATCCGGATCCTTCGCCGGATCTTGCGCTGCTCCACTAGGCTGTATTGATGGCGCCCGCAAAGCGTCCCATCTATCGTCGGCCACTGTCTTCCGCTCTGCTCTCCTGCTTCTCGCGTGCAGGGGAATAAGAAGAAGGGAAGAAGAAGAAGAAGAAGAAGAAGAAGAAGAAGATGGCTGGAGAGGGCCGGGCCGTGAAGGTGAGGAGGGGATGACGGGCCTAGGTTGCATGGACAAGAAGAAAGAAAGAAGAAGGTGAGGGCTGGGCCGCGAGGGGGAGGAGGGCCAAATGGGCCCCAACCCACGAGAATAAAATGAACAAAAAAGGGGCTAGGCGCAATGGCCCAGCCCGCGTGGGCCTCCCATCTCTCTTTTTTAATAATAATAATAATAATAATAATAATAATAATAATAATAATATTTATCCGAAAAAAAGTGTAAAATAAGGGAAAATAAAGCTTAGCAAAGGCAAATGATATTAATACTTAGGTGGTGCAAAAATCTTTTTTGTTAAGGCCAAATTAGTCCCTAATTTTCTAGGAAATTTAAATTTTAATGCTTAGTCAAAATTTAGGTGTCAACACCCAATAAGATCTTACTTTTCGATGGGTTGGACCACGCAAGAAGCAAAGTGAGTCTAAGTGGCCTAAATCTCTTCATTTGGGCTGATGGCCGAATTATCTTACTAGGTATTGTAAGCCGAATTGCAATCATAAGGCCCACACAACTAAGAATGGACAAGCCTAATCACAAACCGGTGGACCATGCTACATAATAGTCCCTCGCCAAAATGAAAGATTTCAAAAATATATGAAAAACTATTTAGGGTGCAATATCTGTCTACTATACTTTCAATCGTGAAAAATGTTGGGTCGGTAGCAATTAATATTGCCTGAGATTGTATGATGTACAATACACGAATAAAAGACCGACCATTACAGTTAGTGACCAGCCCAAGGCACAGTCCCATGTTTACCCACCTACATCGACAATGTGACTGTCCTTCAACCTGTAGGATGTGATGGGTCAAAGGAAAAGGGCATGTGGACAAATGTTCACTCTTTTGTTCTTTTGCTGTTACCTATTTCTTCTTCTACTACTTCTTTGATAATTCCTTCTGCAGAGTGATGGGTCGACTGAATTGGGAGACCCACACGGTTGTGGGCACGGTTCTAGGAAGTACAAAGATTAGGGATCTTCATCCCATTCATCATCCATTCTTGAACAAACCCACCCTCCATTGATTTCATGTTCAACTTAACCATAAGTAGGACCGTCCTTCACCCTGTAGGATGTGATGGGTCAAAGGAAAAGGGCATGTGGACAAAGGTTCACTCTTTTGTTCTTTTGCTGTTGCCTATTTCTTCTTCTACTACTTCTTTGATAATTCCTTCTGCAGAGTGATGGTTCGACTGAATTGGGAGACCCACACGGTTGTGGACTCGGTTCTAGGAAGTACAAGGACTAGGGATCTTCATCCCATTCGTCATCCATTCTTGAACACATCCACCCTCTATTGATTTCACGTTGAACTTAACCATAAGCAGGACGGTCCTTCACCCTGTAGGATGTGATGGGTCAAAGGAAAAGGGCATGTGAACAAAGGTTCACTCTTTTGTTCTTTTGTTGTTGCCTGTTTCTTCTTCTACTACTTCTTTGATAATTCCTTCTACAGCGTGATGGGTCGACTGAATTGGGAGACCCACACGGTTGTGGACTCGGTTCTAGGAAGTACAAGGACTAGGGATCTTCATCCCATTCGTCATCCATTCTCGAACACATCCACCCTCCATTGATTTCACGTTGAACTTAACCATAAGTAGGACTGTCCTTCACCTTGTAGGATGTGATGGGTCAAAGGAAAAGGGCATGTGGACAAATGTTCACTCTTTTGTTCTTTTGCTGTTGCCTGTTTCTTCTTCTACTACTTTGATAATTCCTTTTGCAGAGTGATGGGTCGACTGAATTGGGAGACCCACACGGTTGTGGACTCGATTCTAGGAAGTACAAGGACTAGGGATCTTCATCCCATTCGTCATCCATTCTTGAACACAACCACCCTCCATTGATTTCACGTTGAACTTAACCATAAGTAAGACCGTCCTTCACCCTGTAGGATGTGATGGGTCAAAGGAAAAGGGCATGTGGACAAAGGTTCACTCTTTTGTTCTTTTCTTTGTTTTTGTTTCTTCTTCTACTACTTCTTTGATAATTCCTTCGCAGAGTGATGGGTCGACTGAATTGGGAGACCCACACGGTTGTGGACTCGGTTCTAGGAAGTACAAGAACTAGGGATCTTCATCCCATTCATCATCCATTCTTGAACACACCCACCCTCCATTGATTTCACGTTCAACTTAACCATAAGTAGGACTTCTTTGTATGGCCACTGTCCTTACGAGGTGATGGAGACTGGTTCTTGGGATTGGACCGGCCTACCTCATGCCAAACTGGGATATCCTGTAAGTGTTCGACGGAACACCTACTTGATCTCTTGCGTTTTTGAAATTTTGGCCTAGTTCTCCAATTCTGTCATTGAGCTTCCTCAACTTGGTCTGCTGAGTTGTACTTCATAGACCACGCATTTAATTATCTTTTTGATTTCCTAAATCTTCATAGCAAGAGCTGCACAGGTCATATAGCTACAAGATAGAGATATGCCCATTTTCGGAAGCTCCACGTTCTCATGGAAAAAGCAGGGTGTATATAGTCTGCAATGCACAGTTGGCACCCACTACATACGTGATTAAGGGCTGCAGCCACCGTTTTCAGGATAAAAGTGGCCTACTAGATGGTGGGCTTTGTTAGTTTACATAGGTTTTGATGGCACAAGCTTTAGAACATTCTTCCTCAAGCACATTATCTTGTACACTTAGTTTCTTTGAGATTATCCAGTCATCATCCCTGAGGAAAGCAACAGGACCAGGACATATGGAAGTACAATGAGGAAAGCTTCTAATATTGAGAAGTCTGAGAGTGGGATTGCTTGAATCACGACAACAATTTCTTAACTGTGGACAAGAGCACAGGTCAGGACTTATAGGAATTTTTTGGAGTAGGTACAATTAAAGAACTTTACCCGTTGTTTATCTCAGTTAATAAAGAAAGAAGTATTATTAATTAAGGGGCAAAACTCTCTGACAATTGTTTGTAACTGAGATCACCAGAACGTAGATAGCATCACATGTTTGCTACCATTAATATGAGGATATATGAGAACTTTAAGAATGTATTGCAAAATGGTACAATCTTACAAGTAAACATGAAGTTTGATGTAACCAATTTGGATCTTTCGCCGGATCTTGCGCTACTCCACTCGGCTGCATTAATGGCGCCCGTAAAGCGTCCCATTTGTCGCCGGCCACTGACTTCCACTCTGCTCTCCTGCTTCTCGCGTGCAGGGGAAGAAGAAGAAGAAGAAGAAGAAGAAGAAGAAGAAGAAGAAGAAGAAGATGGCTGGAGAGGGCTGGGCCGTGAAGGTGAGGAGGGGAAGACGGGCCTAGGTTGCATGGACAAGAAGAAAGAAAGAAGAAGGAGAGGGCTGGGCCACGAGGGTGAGGAGGGCCAAATGGGCCCGAACCCATGAGAATAAAATGAACAAAAAAGGGGCTAGGCGCAATGGCCCAGCCCGCATGGGCCTCCCATCTCTTTTTTTTTTTTTTTTTTTTTTTTTAATAATAATAATAATAATAATAATAATAATAATAATAATAATAATAATAATAATGAAATTTATCCGAAAAATAGTGTAAAATAAGGGAAAATAAAGCTTAGCAATGGCAAATGATATTAATACTTAGGTGGTGCAAAATTTTTTTTTTGTTAAGGCCAAATTAGTCCCTAATTTTCTAGGAAATTTAAATTTTAATGCTTAGTCAAAATTTAGGTGTCAACACCCAACAATGTCTTACTTTCTGATGGGTTGGACCACGCAAGAAGCAAAGTGAGTCTAAGTGGCCTAAATCTCTTCATTTGGGCTGATGGCCGAATTATCTTACTAGGTATTGTAAGCCCAATTGCAATCATAAGGCCCACACAACTAAGAATGGAAAAGCCTAATCACAAACCGGTGGACCATGCTACATAATAGTCCCTCGCCAAAATGAATGATTTCAAAAATATATGAAAAACTATTTAGGGTGCAATATCTGTCTACTATACTTTCAAGCGTGTGAAATGTTGGGTCGGCGGCAATGATTACTGCCTGAGATTGTATAATGTACAATACACGAATAAAAGACCGACCGTTACAGTTAGTGACCAGCCCAAGGCACAGTCCCATGTTTACCCACTTGCATCGACAATGTGACCGTCCTTCACCCTGTAGGATGTGATGGGTCAAAGGAAAATGGCATGTGGACAAAGGTTCACTCTTTTGTTCTTTTGTTGTTGCATGTTTCTTCTTCTACTACTTCTTTGATAATTCCTTCTGCATAGTGATGGGTCGACTGAATTGGGAGACCCACACGGTTGTGGACTCGGTTCTAGGAAGTACAAGGACTATGGATCTTCATCCCATTTGTCATCCATTCTTGAACACACCCATCCTCCATTGATTTCACATTCAACTTAACCATAAGTAGGACCTCTTTGTATGGCCACTGTCCTTACGAGGTGATGGAGACTGGTTCTGGGGATTGGACTGGCCTACCTCATGCCAAATTGGGATATCTTGTAAGTGTTCGACGGAACACCTACTGGATCTCTTGCGCTTTTGAAATTTTGGCCTAGTTCTCGAATTCTATCATTGTGTTTCCTCAACTGGGTCTGCTGAGTCGTACCTCATGGACCACACATTTAATTATCACTTTGATTTCCTAAATCTTCGCAGCAAGAGCTGCACAAGTCATATAGCTTCAAGATAGAAATATGCCCATTTTCGGAAGCTCCACGTTCTCATGGAAAAACAGGGTGAATATAGTTTGCAATGCACAGTTGGCACCCACTATGTACGTGATTAAGGGCTGCAGCCACCGTTTTCAGGATAAATGTGGCCTGCTAGATGGTGGGCTTTGTTAGTTTACATAGGTTTTGATGGCACAAGCTTTAGAACATTCTTCCTCAAGCACATTATCTTGTACACTTATTTTCTTTGAGATTATTCAGTCATCATCCCTGAGGAAAGCAACAGGACCAGGACATATGGAAGCACAATGAGGAAAGCTTCTAATATTGGGAAGTCTGAGAGTGGGATTGCTTGAATCACGACAACAATTTCTTAACTGTGGACAAGAGCACAGGTTAGGACTTACAGGAATTTTTTGGATTAGGTACAATTAAAGAACTTTACCCGTTGTTTATCTCAGCTAATAAAGAAAGAAGTATTATTAATTTAGGGGCAAAACTCTCTGAAAATTGTTTGTAACTGAGATAACCAGAACGTAGATAGCATCACCTGTTTGCTACCATTAATATGAGGATATATGAGAACTTTAAGAATGTATTGCAAAATGGTACATTCTTACAAGTAAACATGAAGTTTGATGTAACCAATCCGAATCCTTCGCCGGATCTTGCGCTGCTCCACTTGGCTGCATTAATGGCACCCACAAAGCGTCCCATCTGTCGCCGGCCACTGTCTTCCGCTCTGCTCTCCTGCTTCTCGCGTGCAGGGGAAGACGGGCCTAGGTTGCATGGACAAGAAGAAAGAAAGAAGAAGGAGAGGGCTAGGCTGCGAGGGTGAGGAGGGCCAAATGGGCCCGAACCCACGAGAATAAAATGAACAAAAAAGGGGCTAGGAGCAAAGGCCCAGCCCGCGTGGGCCTCCCATCTCTCTTTTTAATAATAATAATA
Organism: Corymbia maculata; assembly: GCA_014182735.1. Classification (NCBI taxonomy): domain Eukaryota; kingdom Viridiplantae; phylum Streptophyta; class Magnoliopsida; order Myrtales; family Myrtaceae; genus Corymbia; species Corymbia maculata. The sequence continues at coordinate 15,705,014 of CM024687.1, forward strand.
ATAATAATAATAATAATATTTATTCGAAAGATAGTGTAAAATAAGGGAAAATAAAGCTTAGCAAAGGCAAATGATATTAATACTTAGGTGGTGCAAAAATCTTTTTTGTTAAGGCCAAATTAGTCCCTAATTTTCTAGGAAATTTAAATTTTAATGCTTAGTCAAAATTTAGGTGTCAACACCCAACAAGGTCTTACTTTCCGATGGGTTGGACCACACAAGAAGCAAAGTGAGTCTAAGTGGCGTAAATCTCTTCATTTGGCTTGTCGGCCGAATTATCTTACTAGGTATTGTAAGCCAAATTGCAATCATAAGGCCCACACAACTAAGAATGGACAAGCCTAATCACAAACCGGTGGACCATGCTACATAATAGTCCCTCGCCAAAATGAATGATTTGAAAAAATATTAAAAAAAAAATTCAAAAATTCAAAAAAATAAAAATATTAGAAAAATTAAAAAAAACCCCTTAAAAATTCAAAAAAATCCTTAAAAAAATTACACAGATGTCATGAGCTTTATACCATCAAATTTAGGAAGTTGACTTAATATAGACCTCTTTTAAGGAAGAAAATTATGTGCATGCTCTTAGTTGTATCCTTCCCTACCTACAATTGTTTGATTTCTTTCCTTAAATAAGCTATGTTTGGAGTGCAAGACAAAGCGAAGCTGGTTTTAATCAAGCTCATCGGCTGCTTCACAGAAAGAAAGAGTGGAGAGAGAGAGAGAGAGAGAATGCAGGAGCATCATAAGGTAAGTGCAGGAGCCTCAATGACGATGGCCATTGAGGTGGAGGGCGCGACCCCTAATCCCCGTAATTTCATGCTTAGTAAATCTGGTCAACCGGGCTCACATGATCAGGTTCGTGGAATATAGCCTAAGTCCCTCAATCTCCAACCTTTAATGGGCCAATCCAATCCCAATCTTGCGGGACTAGCTTGTTTCGAAAAGAAGTTTGCTAACATTCTACATATCAAATTGCAATATAACTTCTTGATCTGGGTGCATTTTGTGTTTTAATTATTTAGAAACCTGGATGGAGAGCGTTCTTATCATTTATTGGCCCTGGTTTCCTCGTCTCCCTTGCATATCTTGACCCAGGAAATTGTAAAATCTCTCTCTCTCTTTCTGCATGTGTATTCACATGCGTTCCTACATGTGGCGTTGGAATGAGTTCATGTTGATTTCATGGTTCTACAATCAATGTTGCAGTGGAAACTGATCTGCAGGCGGGAGCGAATCATGAATATGAGGTAACACAAAAGAACAATGATATACAAAATACATGCCTTCATACTTATATACAAACTATATATCTTGGTCCTAAAATTTTATAATTTATGATCATATGGTCAGCTTTTGTGGGTTATACTCATTGGGTTGATCTTTGCTCTCATCATCCAATCGCTGGCTGCCAATCTCGGAGTGACCACCGGTAATTATTTTGTTCGAGAAATTAAGGAGGAATTATGTCTATTTTTCCTGGTCACAAACACTTTTGCCTTGTCTTGAATGTGATCATCAACTTGTCTTTTCTAAACATCTTGCAATTTCAGGGAAACACCTAGCTGAGCTATGCAAGGATGAGTATCCACCACTGGTGAAGTATTGTTTATGGCTTTTGGCAGAACTGGTTGTCATAGCTGCCGATATATCGGAAGGCATCTTTCTATCGTCTTGAAACACCTAATCAAAAATCGCATCGCATTTACATAATTCTAAACGTATTCGGTTACTCATCAATGTGTCGTATGATAATCATATTCAATTACATGCCATCACATTTGTCCGGTGAGTTTATATTAATTAAATTACCTAACCGACCAAATAAATGAGTGCAGTGATTGGGACAGCCTTCGCACTTAACATATTGTTCCACATTCCAGTGTGGGCTGGAGTTTTGCTCACTGGTTGCAGCACGCTCGTGCTTCTTGGCCTGCAGAGATATGGGGTATTATCACTTAAAATTCCATTAATTAATTAAGTGCAAATTAATTTCCTTTAAATTACCTATGTCAATTACATTATGTATAGAGTAACTTGATGACGACCAAATTTGTTTTGCCATTGTTTAATTCAGCATTGTACACTGTTTTTGGAACCGTGATGGTTTTGATTTACCAGAACGTTGTTCTTGATTTTATTTTTTAGATTCGGAAGCTGGAAATGCTGATTGCTACGCTGGTATTCGTAATGGCAGGGTGTTTCTTTGCTGAACTGAGCTATGTGAAGCCTCCTGCTTTGAAGGTCCTGAAGGGGATGTTCATCCCCAAGCTTTCTGGGCAGAGCACCACCGGCGACGCCATTGCCTTGTTCGGCGCAGAGCACCACCGGCGACGCCATTGCCTTGTTCGGCGCACTCGTGATGCCGTATGATATCACTTTACACTCAATCTCTCACCCTATTCCATTCAATATACATGTGCCATTTTTAGATTTGAGAGTTTTATTGATTGTCAACAGGTAGGGGTGTAAACGGTTCGGTTCGGTTCGGTTTTTGAAAAAAGAACCGAACCGAACCAAACCGATAAGAGACTATCCCGAACCAAACCGAAAATGCGGTTCGGTTCGGGACGGTTTTTCGGTTTTCCTATTTTTACTTTGTTTATTGGAATTTAAGTAAAGAAGAGATGATAAAAAAGATAGATTATTCAATTTTTATTAAGAATTTTAATTCGGTTCGGTTAACGAACCGAACCGAAAATATTAACCGTTATTTTTCGGTTAACCGAACCGAAATCGAACCGAACCGAAAACATACGAAATTTCGGTTCGGTTCGGTTTTCGGTTCAGTTTTTGACACCCCTATCAACAGGCACAACCTATTCCTCCATTCTGCTCTGGTCTTGTCTAGGAAAGTCCAGAGATCAGTCCAAGGCATCAATGTACGAAAATCCTAACTTTGAATTCGGTTTTTCTTTTTTTGTCTGAACTTTTCTTTGGTGAAGATCTTATTCCTTTTTAAAAAAGCAAGGCCATTTTTTAGAAGGCATAATGTGCATTCGATTGTCATCACTTGCGTTTTCACTAATTATGTTTGTTAAAAATGACAATTTAGCAATTTCATGCGTTCAATTTCTCTATACATGCTTTTTGTAAATAAAGTAACATGAAAATTCCCTCTCTTACGTTATACATTCATGTTTTAAGGAAAATTTTCTAGTCTTTAAAATGTGCACTTTTGATTTTATCTTATTGATCTTTGCAGGATGGCTGCCGATTTTTCCTCATAGAAAGTGGGCTTGCATTATTCGTGGCATTCTTGATCAATGTCGCTGTTGTGTCAGTGTCTGGCACCATTTGCTCGAGCCACAATCTTTCGAGCGAGAATGCAAGTCGATGCAGCGATATAACTCTCAATTCTGCTTCCTTCCTCCTTAAGGTTCCAATTCCTAATATAGACTATAAACCATTTGGAACACAGCATTGCATTATTACTAATAAGACTATTATTTTGTCTAAAATACATTCCAGAATGTCTTGGGTAGATCAAGCTCGACGGTTTTTGCCATTGCATTGCTAGCCTCAGGACAAAGCTCCTCAATCACAGGAACCTATGCAGGGCAGTACATCATGCAGGTTGGTAATTAAGAAATTTCATGAAATTGGCTGTTTACAGTAAACACTTGAACAACTCTGATTTTTTATTTGTTATTTTTGCTGTGTGTTGATTAATTGCCTAGGGATTCTTGGAACTCAAAATGAAGCAATGGAAGAGGAACCTAGTGACTCGATGCATTGCCATTATACCAAGTCTCATTGTCTCTATGATCGGAGGATCTCAAGGGGCGGGTAGGCTCATCATCATCGCGTCGGTATGCAACTTCCTCCAACATCTCCTGCCACTTCTACATTTGAATTCTTTCTGTCATCTGGTGACCATATGCGTGTATTTTTTCTGATTCCATTTGTTATATGATGTAATTGATGCTGTTTCAAGATGATTCTATCATTTGAGCTTCCATTTGCTCTTATCCCACTCCTTAAGTTCAGTAGCAGCGCAACAAAGATGGGATCTCACGAAAACTCAATCTACGTAAGTTTCTTTTGATCTTTATACAGTGGAAATTTAAACTTGGTTCTTCATTTCAGAAGTCCTAAAGAGATATTAATGGGAAAAACATGCAAGACTGGAAGGAATGCGGAAGTACATGTGAATTATGAGCTAAATTACAATCCTGCCTTTTTGCATCTGTTGATGCAGATTATTGTGACCTCGTGGATGCTAGGAGTGGGACTTACCGGTATCAACATCTATTACCTCAGCACGGCCTTTGTCAAATGGCTAATTCACAACAATCTTCCGAAAGTCGCCAATGTTTTCATTGGAATTGCAGTGTTCCCGCTCATGGCCGTCTACATGATTGCAGTGATCTACTTAACTTTCCAAAAAGATACCGTCGAGACATTTACTTGTGACCACCCTGTTGAGAGTGCAACGTCAACGGCCATCGAACAGATTCCGGCAACTAGGGGGACCTAGCAGACATTCCTTTTCCGGAATAGTTTGCATCACATCGCTTTAACACTCAAGAAACTATCCCCCAATGCATACAGAGAGATGCTAGAATTGACCTATTTAGTAGAACTGTGGTCGAAAATCTAGTCATTCATTTCTTTTGCTGGAAAGTTCATCTGTATGACTGAAGATGTAGCTAGGGACATGACATTACCAGCTTACTCCATTCTACTATTGCTCTGCTTGTGGTGACTTTTATATTATCTTATTAACAAGCAGTTGTCTTTTTGGTAGTACCACTACCAACTAAAAGTATTTACTTATGAGTGTTCTTGAACTAGTACTTGAGATGGTTTTGTTATCACCTGCTTCTAGATTAGGCCTTCAGTCTTCAGATTTATAATCGCTCTCTTGTTTCAGAATTTGAGCTGCTGATAATCTGAATACTGAATTGTAGTTCAGATATATGATTCAACTAGCTTTTAATCTGGTCTAGTGCTTGATTCAGCCTTTGTGGTCAGGAGTCTTAGAAATTCTGGACTTGCATTTGTTCTGAATGATGGTCCTTCTTGATTTTCCCAGAACATTAAAGCATCAAATTTCTTCGTCTTTGGTTGCCAGCAATTATCCCTGGATTATCAAAGGCTAAAATGTTCTGTCGTCTGCATTCCTGAAGAATTCAGTGAAACAGGCATAAAGGTAGTGGGCTCACTTTGCAAACATCCAGTTTTAAGATTGTCTCCTTCTGACTCGTTGGCATGGAGAGAGTCATTGTATTGTCTTTGCTTTTCTTCACTTTTCCTGTTGGGTGCTGTAATCATATGTCACGCTCGAGATCGAGACCGTGCGGCAACTTAGCATTCCTTTGATTTGTTGAGTTGCCTAAGCTAAGCCTTTTTTTCAAAGATTGATCGCTCCCTCATTAACTTAATCAGATTATAGAGAGAGGAGCTCTGGGAAAGAATATATTTATATTGCTCAATTGTTGGGAATACAAATGAGGGAAAGAGCGCCCATATTTATACAAGAGGTCTTCCAATTACTATACTCCAACTACCATCTATATCCTATTAGATACAAGACTACCATCTACTCCATCAAATACAAGAAATATCTTGAATAAAAATATAGATTTTCAAGAAACCCTAGGCTTGTCCCATTCCCTTGGATCATTTCTCAGTTCATCGAGCCTTGAAAACCTTGGAACCGTGACTCATGCCTGAAGATGCAGATGTTTGAAGTTACAGTGAAAATTACAAACTTTTTGACGAAGGAACAGGAAAGTTAAATGAATCATTAAGCACTAGAAAGAGATCGAGATGAATGCTGATCAAGAGCTAAGATGTTTCTTAAATGAACAAATCTTGTGATTCTCGACTTTTGACAGAGGTATGGTGGCAATGCAGTTAGCGATGTTTCTCTCAAACTGTTCCACTCTGCAGTTTGGCCACTACATGGAGGATGCTACTGATCATTTTTCTGTATGCAAATTTCCAGTGATCTTATGAGATTCTCCTGGGTGTTTTCCATCTTTATAAATTGTATATGCGTTTTCTTGTACCATCTTTCCTGAAGATGTGAGGCCAAATATGTCTAGTTTTGGACAGGTGATTAATGCTAGCATATAGTAGTTGCTTTTGTAATTCATGTCTCTTTGTATTAGCATATCATATTATCTTTTTCTTTATAAAAGTTAAAAAATCGATCTACAATGAAAAAGTATTAATTCATGTCAATATGTGAATTTAGTGTATTAAGTCGCCTCGTATTCGTGCCTTTTCTTTCTGTCATATTTCATGTTATAGTTGTATCATAAGAACGTATGGTCTCCATATTACCTTCTCTACCCAAATTTTGCGTGATAGCTTATCAGCTGAAGGGCCATGTTTCTTCCAATTAAGATCGAAGAAAATATCGTCCAACTTAGATTCTTGATTGGTCATTCATCACCCTAATATCAACCGCATGTGAGCAGGGATGGATCTAGAAATTTTTTTTTTTCTTGGGGCAAAAATTCAATGAATGGTTTACAAGTAATCTGAGCAATTGAGCATACTTATCTTAGTAACAAAATTAGTATTCTTATACGTTAAAAGGCCATATGGTATGGGTCTATTTAAAGTAGTTACCTATTCATAATTTCAGCAGTTTTGTTCATTTGTGGGGGGGCCATTAGAAATGAAAAAGTTCAATCTTGGCTTAGAAGAAATACATTTATAAGAATTTTAATGGGCCATAACCCAATCTTGAATTAAGCCTTGCTTTTTATTTTGGTGTTTATATTTGACCAGCTTTTAGGGACGGTTCATTGTCTAGCCAAAAGGGCCTTGCTCTTCAAGCCAGTTCAATCGCCCGTATAAGTGAATGGTGTAAAGAGTAAATTTTATTTCAAACCACTCTACGATGCGTTCTGGATCGGTTGGTTTCAACGGACTGAATGATCTGTTCCGGTAGTATTTGGAATGGTTTGACTAGACCAATTGGGTCCACCATATATATTTGTGTTCCGCTAGGCATCCATTGAGAGACCTGCTTATCTATTGGCCTTAAAAAATGATGAGTGAATCATTTTGTCGATATTAATTTGAGTTTCGACTAATACGAATATGTTTTAGTCCATGTGAAGTGATATTGAACTAGAGTGGCCTGTTATTGAATTGACTGGGGCTTTGAACCGGTAGAACTGACCTACAATATATATACTTTATATTTTTTATAGCATAAACCAAAAAATAAATAAAATAAAGATAAAATATTTATAGCAAACACCATTAAAAAATTATAATAACATCGTCTGAGAATCAGCTCAAGACCAGCCAATCTGGTCCAACTCTAGGGTAGATAGGATTGGTTCTCGGTTCCATGGATTAGGAACCTACCCAGTTCAGTCTAATTCCCAATTCCATAGTGGGAATAAACCCACATTGAAACCAATTATTCCTAAGGCTATGAGTCTTGCATCCTCGATAAAATGCAGTATGACATATACTCATATGATTTTTTTTTCTTTTATGTATGTATTATATACTTGCCCAAATCTTTTTATACGTATCAATTCCACTCAACTAGATCGCACCCTACCTAAATGTACAATTTTACCTACATGCAATTCATAGTTGTGCAACCGGTTCCTTTGAACAAGATATGAGAATGAACACAACGTACAGTGTTCAAAGCGGAGGCATCAAATTCTATTAAAGATAGTTAACTCACAAGCCCACCTCAAACCTCATCAATCAATTAAGCCAATTTAATATTTATGCAAATAAATAGATAGGGGAGCATAGAGCTCTGTAAATCAATTCTCAAGCTCAACTTTAAATTCATTGATTGATCCTTATTCCTACGAGCAAAGACTAATTTCAGCTACATTTTAACTCAATAGGTTCAAGTTGAACATGTCAATTTTGCAAAAGACTTGTTGATTCAATAGATCGGTCGTAGATCGGCTTTCTAGGATTTACAAATCTATTGTCAATCTCGAAGTTAGTAATTGACTTTCCAGCAACAAGAGACTATTTTGATCAATTTGCATCATTGTTGGTTGATCTTCCAAGATGTCTATTAGGTTGCCCATGTCGGTGGACGAATTTAGAGTTTATATTTAATTATTATGCAATTGGCCAAATGTATTTAGGCCTAGTTTTATAAGTTTTAAGTGTGTTGTAGGTTTCAAGAGTCAAAGTTCAAGTTCCTATGTGTTTTAAATGCATTTTCTAGTTCCTAGGTCCTTATTAAGTTTTCTAGTTCCTATTAGGCTACCCAAGCAAATGAACAAATTTAGAGTTTAAATTTAATTACTTTGCATTTGACCAAATATATTTAGTCCTAGTTTTATGAGTTTTAAGTGTGTTGTCCCTATGTGTTTTAAATGCATTTTCTAGTTTTTGGGTCTTTATTGAGTTTTCTAGTTCTTATGTCTTTAATGTTTGGGTAGTTTCCATGTCTTTAATGTTTGGCTAGTTTTTATATCTTAGTTCCTCTAGAAATAGAGGAGAGTTCTTCAATGTAAAATAAAACTTGAATATTAAGAATATATGAGATTTTTCTTTGTGTGAGTGAATAGATCTAGTTGTTTATCCCAAGAAAGTGGATTATTATTTGGTAATGAAAAAAGAAGCCCTTCATCCTTGGTTAACAGGCTTCCTTTAGACCTTGGTTGGTGAGCTTCTTTTATATCTTTTAACCTTGGTGGTGAGCTTCTTTTATATCTTTTAACCTTGGTGAGTGGCTAATCTTTTATGCCTTGCTAGCAATCCTGATCTTTATATCAGTTTGTGGTGATCATAATCTATCTCCTCATCTACCATGCATCATCCATTTATCACTCGAAACACATTCACTTGCCCACAGCCACATCATAAATGGAGATTTCGACCACGTCATGATCCATTGGGTCTGATGAGGAGAATGTGTCTAAGATTAAATTTCTAAATAGGTTTGCTAATTTGAATATATTTTATACTTTAAGTAAATTTTCTAATTTCAGCTGGTTTTCAAATTTGATTAGGTTTCCTAATGTGAGTAAGGTTTCAAGTTTGAGTAGGTTCCTTTGAGTATTTTTCTAAATAAACATTTTTTCAAGTTCATATGTCTTAGTTAATCTATAAATATAAGGTGCATTCTTGATTATAAGAATTCATATTGGAGTTGACAATATATTAGAATTTTTTTTGAGTGAGTGAGTTTTTTATTGACTAGATAACCGAGGGCTTGGTTTGGCTCATTGGCCTCAACAAGGGCCAGTTGGCTTGCCCTATTGGACCTCCCCTCTCCAAGGGCATTTCTACCTATTAGAGCTATCTCTACCTGTCCACTACCGTGGTGGGTTGTAAAGATGTTAATTTTATTACTGTTGGTGAGCACTCTGACCCTAGCACCCCCTATTGGTAGTGAGTTTATTTTTCTTTCCCCACTACTTGGGGAATATGGAGGGCAGCATAGAGTTTTTCACCCCAAGGCGAATTTCTCGCCTCTTTCTTCCTTAAGCCTTTTAAGAACATGCTCAGATCCATTTTTTTGGCTGGTTGGTTAACTCAACTAGCTAATCGAGGGCTTGGTTTGGTTCATTGGTTTCAAAAAGGGTTGGTTGACTCACTTTATTGGACCTCCCCTCTCCAAGAGCATTTCTACTTGTTGGGACTACCTCTACCTATCCACTAATGTGATTGATCGCAAGGATACTCATTTTATCAATGTTTGTGAACACTTCAACCCCAACACCCCCTATTAGTAGTGAGTTTATTTTTTCCCCCACTACCTAGGAAATACGGAGGGCAGCACAAGGTCTCCCACTCGAGGGCAAATCTCCCTCCTATTTCCTTCCATTTTTATGGTAGTGAACTTTACTTTTAACTAGTGGAACATTATTTTATGCATTGGTGGTGAACTCTTTTGTCCAAAAGTTATTTTCCATAAAACATTAAAAAAAAATTGTTATCATTCATCTCATCAAACACGTTGTGTAACTTCTAGCGGACTCACCATGCATCAGAGTTTCATGTAATGGATTTAGTCCATGAGAGAATATTTTACAAGCTGGATCTTCAAATTTTTGAATTATCGCCAAGTGCTAGTTTCAATTTTTATCTTAATATTTTTTAGGACAAAAGCCACCAAAAATTATAAATTATGCTTCGTATGACATATTTATCAATAAAGTTTCTATAATATCAAAAATCTTAAATTTGTACATTTGTGATACATTTATCTTTGTTAAAGTTCTACAAATGAGAACAGTTAAAAATCTATCTATATGGATGTTAGAAAGCAAATAGTGTTGACATGGTGCCCATGTGGCTAAGTGAAATAAAATGACATTTTTTTAGTTGAAAAATCATCTATCTAAATCTTGGTAGAAGGGTTAACTTTCAAGTTTTCTATGTCACAAATTTTTTTTAGGGTTAATGTGTCATAGTAAGCATAATTTGAATTTTTATGTCAAAAAAATTAGGGAAAAATTCCCAATAATAGCTCAAAATGCATTTAATTTCTCAAACAATGGCCCAAAATGCCTTTAATTTCTTAAATAAGGGTCTAAAATTGCCATATCAGTCCCAAAAAAGGACTGACCTTAGTGGCTGGTCAATGGTCTTTACATCTTCTAAGTTTTCTTATTTTATTACTTTTTTTTCCTTTTTTTGTCTTTTCCGTAAAAAGGAAACCTAAAAAAGCAAAAAATTAAAACATAAAAAAACACACGAATAAAAAAGAAAACTAGGCAGGAGGGTTGGGCTTGCCTAATGGGGGTGTCAACCACAAGCAGGATAGGATGGCCAGCCCTCTCGGCTATATACTTTTTTTTAGCCTCTTTTTTTTTTTTTTTTTGAGTTTCTTTTGAAATAACAAATGAAAGAAAATAAGAAAAAATAAGGGACGAATATACTTTTGACCAGCTAGTGAGGCCAGGTATTTCTTTGAACTGACATAACCACTTTTAGCTCTTATTTAATAAAGTAAGGGTGCCCATGGTAATGATTTTGTACTCGGGAATAATTTCTACTTAGAAATGATTTTTTTTTATTCTGCTCTAGGATATAATTTCTAAGCATTTGAAAATGTTTAGTAACTGTCCAAAATTTTTATTCTTAGAACAAAAATGCGTTTGATAAAACCTGAAAATTTATAGTCCAAAATAATTTCTTTTAATTTTTTAATGATTTAAATACAATTTTCTTTTTTTTTCCTTTATATTTTCATCTTCTTTTTCCTTAATAGATTGCCAGCAACTGGTGATTGGCCAGAGGAGGGTCAACGCCTAGCCTAGCCCGGTTCACGGCGAGGCCAACCTCACCCGGCCATTGGCAAGGCTCGGCCTCGTCGGCCCTTTGCCAGTCGACGTCACCCGGCCAAGCCAACGCCACCCGGCGGTGGGCCGACGATGCTTGAGGTTCGCCGATGGCCTAGTGAGGTTTCTTTGGGCTAGGTGAGGCTCACCTGGCCATCGACGAGGCTTGGCCTCGCCCGGATCTGTGGTGAGCTCCCGATGGCCGGGCAAGTCTCTAGCGAGCTTGCCGGGACCTTGTCTAGCCACTTGTCGGCCACCGCTGGCGGGTGGCAGTGGGACGGTAGTGGGTTGAGGGAGGAAGAAGAAAAGGAAAGAGAAAGAGAAGAGAAAAAAAAACTAATTCTTGAAATTGTTCCCGGGAACAGAAGTAACTTTTTATTTTTATTTTTGATTTCGTTCTAAATCTATTCCCATGAACAAATTTGTTCTCGGGAACAAAAATTTTAACAAACGAATTTCTGTTCCAAATCTATTATCGAGAATAAAAGAACAGAAATTTTCACTATTTGGCCGGTTACCAAACATGCCCTAAACATACTTTAGACCGATTTGAGACCTTTATTTGAGAAATTAAAGATATTCTGGGTGTTTATTTGAAATTTTTCCAAAAATTCAAAATAAATATATCATTATGGATGTAATTTGGAGTTTTTTGAAAAAAAAATTCTATTTCTTATTACCTGAAAGAATTTAATAGTGCTTAGGTCATATCCCCGTTTTACTCTGTTAGTAGAGTCTCCTTTATTTGTCTTTCCAATCTTCCAAGCCATTCTATCGGAAGCGCGAACTCTTGTAAGAATTATCCATTTCTTGGAAACGTGCAATATCATTGTCACCCCCACTTAATTAAATTTCAGACCAAATTCGATCGTTTGTCTCCACCGCAAACCAAAACGCAGAAAGAAATAAAGAGGAAAAGGGGGGAAAAAAGACGAAGGAAGAGGAGTACACCCAGTGAACGAAGCAAGAATTTGTTTCCTCTACTCTAATTTTTTTTGTTTTTGTTTTGGATAGACAAAGCAAGAAGAAATTCTTGTGATGGCATGCTCGTCTCTCACCAGCAGGCCGTCTCCATTGGTTCACCGCCCATGAAGCTTGATTCCAACTAGGAATGGTAATCGACCCATCTTGTTATCTCTCAAGATACGACCTTTCGATCCTTCAAGATTGGCTAAAGCTGTCCGACATGGGCTCGGTGTTGTATCTCCCGACAACGTAGTAGCCGTAGAAGTAGAAACCCCGGCAATCGAAACCCAAGAAGAGAAAGAGGAGGTTGGCGGGTCCCCCAGTGGAGTTGCAGAGACCCATTTGGGAGATGATAGCAAAGATGTGACGACTTCGTCAACCAGAGTGAAGAAGAAGAGAGAAGACGACGACAGCTTCGATAATAGGTTCAAAGTGCGAAATGGAAGAGAGGTTCGTTTTTCTCTGCTCTTTTCTTAATAATTTTCTTTTTCCATTTTCTTGGGAATTGAGCTGTTTGCGCGTCATTTCGGTTGCTTAAGAATGATCGAAAGAGCTATGGTCATGAATGGAACCGTCAATATAGGCCTGAGTCGTGCTGTCTATGAAGAAGGGAATGAATTTTATTGCCTGTGGGGTTTCAAGTCGTAAGCTTATCCACTTCTGGATATTGCTGGAATACAATTAGTTGGTGCAGTGGTGAAAAAGAACAATAGGAGGTGTCCATATTGTGTAAGATCCCAAGGAGTGAACTATAATGATCGAGCACGATATTTACTTTCTGATGATCTACTCAATGGAGGCTCCTGAAACCGACATTTCGGTGTGAACTTCTGTCCTGGATTTATTCCCATTTCTTTTGATAATATAAGGAAATCAGTAATATGCTAAAAGATGCTCAGCCAGATCTGCTTTACAAGTGCACTGGCCATGAGTTGTACTTGCACTGGTTAGCATGCTTCTTGTGAACATCCTAGCATGGATTTATTCATGGCTAAGCTGCATAAGCTCTTGTTATGAGTCTGAATTGCTTGAGGATGAATGGTGACTCCATAGTTTATGTCTATCTTCCAAATGCAGTGGAATTATGATACCAGATTTTGTAGAGTTTATTGTTTAAAGACTAATTTTGATATGATAACTTTTGTGGTTGCATACTTGGAGGAGGTGAATTCAGTGGAATTATGATGTCAGATTTCATAGAGTTCATCGTTCAAGGACTAATTTTGATATGATAATTTTTGTGATCGCGTACTTGGAGGTTTAGGTGAATGTTGTGCCAGAATGTCACATGCTTGTTGCTTGGTAATTTGGGGAATGGGAGCACTAAAGAGTAGATTATTGCAGAAGCTGAAGCTTGGGGTTCAAGTGGGCTTGTCCAAAACTAACTCTCTCTCTTTCTTTCTCTCTCTCTAATTTGGTAGAGATAAGTGCATCCAGGTTGTGCACAAGTGGGTTCTGATTTTTAGTTGTTGTCACCAGTCTGAATCATCTCTCTTGTGCGACTTCTATAAATGTTTGTCTTTAAAGTTAATTTGATTCAGTTTATTTGCCCTAGGTCTTTGAAGAGAAGACATACCTCATGGGTGTTGAGCATAAAGGTGATAGGGAGTCTTTCGGAATAGATGAATCACTTAAGGAACTAGCTCAGCTAGCTGACACTGCAGGACTCATGGTTGTAGGTTCTACATATCAAAAGTGAGTATATGAATGCTTGTAGCTTTCTTGTGCTTATGTAATTTTCTTGGCCATTGGTTTTTAATAGATGAGCTTCCACTGAATATAATCTGTCATGAACTACGTGTTTATATCATTACTAAAGGATCTGGATCACCTACATCTTGACTCCTCCATCCTGTTTCGTGGTTAGCCTTCCAGTAATGAGGCGTTACTATAGGAGCTATATATTCAACAATCTCAAATACGCCTTTCTGTCAGCCCCTTTTGACCCTCAGTTGGTGAATGCAACGCACCTTAATGAAGATAATTTTTTGCCCAATGGTTAATATCTTGTAACACAGAAGCGATGCAATTGGTACAATATAGGTTCACGTTGTAAAATTTGAAATGAGAAATCTATAGATTGCTCAAATGGTAATTGGATGATTCATCCCTTAGTCTCTCCACTTCCCGTTGTCATCCTGTAATATGGGCGATCCAAGACTTAAAAATTTCTAGAAAGAAGAAAGCATTCTCCAACCTCAAGTCCATGGTTATACAGACTGTGTTAGGCTTCATCTTGTCCCTTTCTCAAACTTATCAAGTATGTTTCTTGCATGTTGGTTAAATTTATTGGTGGTACTGTGGATGCAGACTATCATCTCCAAACCCGAGGACATATATTGGATCGGGCAAGGTTTCAGAAATCAAAAGTGCAATTCATGCGCTGGATGTGGAGACTGTAATATGTGACGATGAGCTTTCGCCAGGGTAAGATTCAACCCATTATCGATTTACTTCCATTTATACTGTTCAAAGACAAGTGATGATGGCCTTCGCCCATATTACTTCCTCTTCAAGTTGCCTATGCAATTAGCACTACACTTTATAAATACTATGGAAAATAATACTAGCATTGCTTCTTCTACATTGGTCCTTTTAGCATTATAAGAATTTGCAAAAACTACATGATCTCAGTTTTCTGGCTACCCTTTCTGAATGATTAGAGTCACTTTGACCCATTTCTGCAATGCAACTGTTTAAAGAATGTTTTCCTTTATAAATTCCTGGAAAGTGCCACTTCCTAGATTCTCAATTGCCTAAGTAGGAGAAGAAGTTTCAACTATTTTCTGGCATATTATATTAGACTTCTGAGCCTCTTTATGTTGTTGAACTTTCAAAATTTTGGTACAAGATTCTTGTGTGTGAGTGGTTTACTGTATTCAGCACGATCCTGTTCAGTGAATTGCACGTGAATTATTTAGCAGATTGCACCACTCTGATGCAGATTAAATGCTCAAACAGCATGTCGATGGCATGCTCTTCTTGTCTTAAGATTATTGCGTGTCCAATTATTGCAAGTTCCATCTTTTCATTGTGAATTGAAGTCAGTCACTAGCAGCTAGTACTGAAGCAAATCATTACTTGTTCTATCTCCCATGGGCTTTGTTTTATCAATGCTAATGACATATTAAGTGGGTTTTAACACCCAGGCAATTAAGCAATCTGGAGAAGGCTTTTGGTGGAGATGTTAGAGTTTGTGACCGCACTGCTCTTATCCTTGATATATTTAACCAGAGGGCAGCAACACATGAAGCAGCATTGCAGGCAATTTCCCTCTTCGAATCACTACATTGCAGTTTGCAGCCTCTTTTTATTAGTGTTTCTGATTGGTCATTTCTACTATAGTTTTCTTAAAAGAGAAGTTTTCTCTTTAGTGGGATCTCGCCATGTATGTGACTTCCTGTCTCCTTAATCTTCTGAAGCTTAAAGAGCAATTTCATCTGATATGACATGATGCTCACGCCTGTGCACTGCAACTTGTTAATTGTTCTCAGGTTGCATTGGCACAAATGGAGTACCAGTTACCACGGTTGATGAGAATGTGGACCCACCTTGAGCGTCAAGCTGGAGGCCAAGTGAAGGGTATGGGAGAGAAACAGATTGAAGTGGATAAGCGTATATTGCGGACTCAAGTAAGTAGCTCATTGGACAATTTATAGACTTACATTTAGGCATATTGAGCCACCATCAAAAGCATCTGGATGCAATTCCTTAATGGATGTGCTGAAATTCATGATTTCTTCTGTGGATAGATTGGCATCCTCAAGAAAGAGCTGGAATCTGTTAGAAAACATAGGAAGCAGTACCGTAATCAGCGAACTTCTGTTCCTGTGCCTGTAGTGTCACTTGTAAGTTAGGTTTCATAATGATTTATACAGACATTTGTTCCCTGCATGAGTAATAATACATGAATACCATTGAAAACATTTTAGGTTGGGTACACAAATGCTGGAAAGAGTACATTGCTGAATCATTTGACAGGAGCTAATGTCCTTGCTGAAGATCGCTTATTTGCAACCCTAGACCCAACGACTAGAAGGGTCCAGGTCAGTTTTAGAGGAAAGTCATTTGTTACCAGGGTGTAAAATGTTATCTTTGGATGAGTTTTGTGCAATTTTAAATCAATTGTCTGATGATCTCATTGACAGTATATTAACAATTTGGTTTCATGTGTACCATCTAGATAAAAAATGGGAAGGAGTTTCTACTGACAGATACTGTTGGTTTCATCCAAAAATTACCTACTATGCTGGTGAGATAGTTTATCATCCATTTTCATAACTTAGTGAAAGTTGTCATCATAAGAAGCAAATGTTTGTTTATTTATGGCGTGATCATAATGAAGATGCTGGACTTGGTCTTCACTATCATTTTAGGTGGTGAATTGCAATTTATCTACAGCTGACTACATTTTACAGGTCGCTGCTTTCAGAGCAACACTAGAGGAGATATCTGAATCCTCACTTTTGGTGCATGTGATGGACATCAGGTACCCTTGGCACACTCTTTTAAGATAATCACTGTCTGGGAGCAACTTCATTTACTTGCACTTGCTCTTATACTCAGCCATCCTCTAGCTGAGTAACAGATAGAAGCTGTGGACAATGTTTTATGATTAACTAACCTAATCATGCTTCAACCATGGTTAATTAACCCAACCTTGGTTAATTAACCTAACCATAATCCAATTCTAGTTAATTAACCCAACTTTGATTACTTAACCTAACAATAATCCAACCTTGGTTATCTCCCTAACCAACCCTCTTAACCTTAATTAACCATAATTAAACCCCTAACCAAGATTAACCATAATTAAGCTACCCCTAAGCAAGTTTAATGGACTAATGTAGGGATTAGAACGTAAACTCACCTAGCGACGATTTCGACAGAACAAGCACGACGGTGAGGGCTATGCATGGGTACATCGAGAGAGAGAGAGAGAGGGAGAGAGAGAGAGGGAGGGAGAGAGGGAGAGAGGGAGAGGGAGAGGAGAGGGAGAGAGAGGGAGAGGGAGAGGGAGAGAGGGAGAGAGGGAGAGCGGGAGAGAGGGAGAGGGAGAGCGGGAGAGGGAGAGAGAGGGAGAGAGGGGGAGAGAGGGAGAGAGAGAGAGAGGGAGGGAGGGAGGGAGGGAGAGGGAGAGAGAGAGAGGCCCACGTAGCCAACCCCTAATAGGTGCAAGGCCCATTGGGCCTTTAGTTGGTTCATCTCCTCTTGGTTCCAATTTTTTAGCTCGTTAAATCTTTTTCCGATAATTTTTGAGCTTACTGATAAATTTAAGAATCAATGAGGTAACGTCCAATATTTTAGTCTCGACATCCTTGAAAGTTCAATACCCAAAACCAGATTGAAATTTGTGCTTAAAATCGATTAATCACAACTTTAGTACGACCTAATTATCAGGCAACATTTAGAGGTTCTCGTGCGTTTGACCTGTGGTTGATAGCTTTTCAATCCACGATTGTGC
The DNA here is from genome assembly GCA_014182735.1 of Corymbia maculata. Taxonomy (NCBI): domain Eukaryota; kingdom Viridiplantae; phylum Streptophyta; class Magnoliopsida; order Myrtales; family Myrtaceae; genus Corymbia; species Corymbia maculata. Next base: position 15,722,690 of record CM024687.1, read on the forward strand.
ATATTCAAATCAGGATAATCATCGATTGTCATGTAATCATGAAAGGTTTATTGTTCAAACTGAGTATAGAGCCAAAAGGAAATCGGTTTAACATTGTTCGCAGTCAATATCGAAGTCGTGCAGAATCACTCGCAATCCGACCTCGTACTTCTACTGAATCGATTTATTTTTGTTCGCTAATTAGCTTGCAATAGCGTGGTATCATCCCTCTTTGATCTTTATGGTCAAGTGGCCTATCCCTGATTGAATTTACTAATCGTACACATATCAATCCTTAATTGCCTTTCCAACTAGTAAGTTAATTCATAAGGGACCAGTTCAGAGTAAACGTAGTTAACAACGCATTGATAAAATGACCATTTTACATATCTCGAGATAGGTCGAAATTCAGGATGTCTTAATGGGCCTTTTCTGATTTCTTCCAAAAGGGGTCGAGGTTAGTCCTAACTCCTCTATCTATGAGGGCAACTTCCAAACAAAAGCAATCTCCTCACTAAAGACTGATCACTATGGTTTGGGCTCAGAATCTTAGTCGAGATCAAACTCAAGGTCGCTCACGGTGCCACGATGGGATCTGGTGGGGCTCCATCAAGGCCACTGGGAGGTCCGTCAAACCCACGAAGAGGACCGAAAAGATCCCCGTCAAACTATGTGAACCAAGCCACAAAACAATGGAGAACCAAGTGCTCTAGCCCCTCATTAACCCACACCATAGTGGTGTACTTCTGATAGGTGGTATCACTCCCCACAATCACAACGTTGGTCACATCCACTTCCAAACCTATGGGTAATCCAAAATGGACATAGTGAATATCCATACCTAAGAGCATAAAAAGAAGTGAACAACAACAAATGAGTAAAACTCAATAAGTGAATCTCCTAATCCTTGTATAGGAGAAAGCCTTGTATCATAAACACACAAAACTTTGAGCTTAATATGTCGATGGCAGATCAATAGCAAAGCCCTTGCTTTGCATTGTCTATAAACACGAAAAAGGGCCTCAAGCACCTACAATGCACACATTATCCAAGAACCCAAATCATATCATATAAGCCACACACAATAGCATCCACAACATCTCTCATGTCTTCCGATTGTTACGATTGCAATTACCACAATTGAAATCCATTGGTGCTTTTGCCATAACTTGGCATTGTCTCGCCCCATCGAGCACGGTAACATCTCCACCTCCCTCAATGACAGCATCCATTATCTATCAGGCTTCATTCCAAAACCCATCCGACATCATTCCAAAATCCATTGGTAACCGGTTCTTTAATATGATCATATGTACAAACAATCACCCAATCGAGTTCTTATCTCTGCTTTAAGCCAATGCAAGAGCCTCAAAAGTGTGCAACAAAGTGTGTGTTGTGACTTATTGGAACCAAGTCAATAGAACATGTGGATCTCGGAGTAGGACCCGTGATTGGTTCCGATATGCTTGAGCACCAACCTAGTCCTAGCTTGATTCTGAATGATACACCTCAATGTTGCCAAACCCATGAGACCCGGCTTGACGTGCTCCACGTTCCTCTCACAACCAATGCGATCCCTTTCCAATAACTCGAGGTGTGCATTAAACCCATGCAACAACAACAAAGAATGCATTAGCATAAGCATAAAACCAAGTAATGGTTCCTACTTAGAACCTCCTAGTGAAATCAAATCATGAGTAAACCATGCATAATTAACACACAAGCCTCCTCCTCCTAAAACAAGCTAGTTCACTCAACAATCATGGAACCGAAACCAACCCTATGTCCCAGCTACATAACACAACATCCTAGCAAATGATTAGGGAATCTACTTATGAAACTGAGGTGAGATCTATGGAAAATGATGAACAGGCAAGCAATTGGATGACGCATAGCGACTCATAGCTCATAGCAGTGAGCAAACGAGCGGCGATGGATGGCAATAGTGATAGTTAGGGTTGCAGTAAACTGAGAGTGAGAGAGGGAGAGAAAGATGAGATGAGAGAATGAGAGAAATGAGAGAATGAGAGAGAAATGGGAAGGCTTCTTGAGTTTGAGTGAGGTCAATAATTCAAGGACACTTAAGAGATGGGGTAAGTACCCTGGGAGTGCCAAAACTTGGCATGGAGGGACACTTAAGTGCCAAAACTTACAAATGGTACACTCAAGTGCCAAAATCAAAGCAAAATGGATCACTTAAGTGCCAAATGGCGAGAAAATCCGGCCAAAATGATGACATGGTATTTTTCCAGTGATATGAGTCGAAACGACGTCGTTTTTGTGGCTGACGTGGCGAAGCAAATCCAAAACGACGCTGTTTTGACTAATATTAATAAATATTAGTTAAATAATATTAAAAGAGCAAAAATTAAAAAAAAAAAAAAAAAAGGGAAGGGGGAGCGGCACATTGCCGCCGCCCCATCGCCGGTGGGGGTGGCGGGGACGGATGGTGAGGGTCGTTGATGCCTAGGCGTGGGTCGGTGACCCTCGTCGATCGGCGGTGAGGGCTGGACGGCCCTCGCTAGACGCCGAGAGAGGGTGGCGACCCTCTCCCGGATCCGGGCGAGGGTCGGCCGCCCTCGTCCCCGGCTAGCGAGGCTCGCCGGCTCTTTTGCCGCAGCACTTTGGCGGCCTCGCTTAGCGCCGCGAGTTTCTAGTGGTCTTCGGGCGTGGCTGCACCGGGCGAGGCGGTTGACCCTGCCCGGATTTGGGAGAGGGTTGCCGCCCTCTCCTGGCGTCTAGTGAGGGTCGTTCGGCCCTCGTCGTCGTCGGCAAGGGTCGCCGACGTGCCTAGGCAGGCGACCCTCGTCCTTTGCCGCCTCTCCGGGGCGTCTAGTGAGGGCCGTTCGGCCCTCGTCGTCGGTCGGCAAGGGTCGCCGACCTGTGCCTAGGCACTGGCGACCCTCGTCGTCCGTTGCCGCCGCCCCACCGACGATGGGGCGGTGGTGACGGGCTGCTCCCCCTTCCCCCTTTTTTTTTTTATTTAAATTTTTGCCCTTTTAATATTATTTAACTAATATTTATTAATATTAGTCAAAACGGCGTCGTTTTGGTTGCTGTGGCCACATTAGCACCCAAAACAACGCCGTTTTGGGTTTACTTCACCACGTCAACCACAAAAACGACACCGTTTCAACCCCATATTGCTGGAAAAATGCCACGTCGGCATTTTGGCTGGATTTTCTCGCTATTGGCACTTAAATGATCCATTTTGCTTTGATTTTGGCACTTAAGTGTACCATTTGTAAGTTTTGGCACTTAAGTGTCCCTCCGTGCCAAGTTTTGGCACTCTCGGGTACTTACCCCCTTAAGAGCTACAAGCTAATCTAGGATTGCAAAATCACTTATTACCACTTGTCAAGCTAAGAGCTCTTCTTGGAAGTCTTCTCCTCCAAGTCTCACATTAGCCCCATTATTGTCTACATTCTGGGGCACGTGAGCTTGGTTGGTATTCAACCAATTGAGCTAACTAGGTGTTCCCCCTTCCTCCTCCTAGTTGGCGCCCCTCCCCACCTCTTGCAAGACCAAGGCCTTGTCTTCTTCTCAACTTTCCCTCGAGAGGCTCATCCACAGGCCAACTTAGTGAGAAAGTCTCACATTTAGGTCCTAAAAGTCTAAGGCAGTAATTGAGCACATGACATTAATGTGTTAGCTTCCAAATGCCATTAATGGATTTGAATTGGGCAACACAAAATGTTCAAGAGCTTCTCTCCTTTCTTGGGCATGTGGCTCTCTTCCTGCCTCCAATGGGTTGCTCACTTTCACTTGTCAAAAGATTAGGGGACTAATTAAGCATTGCCTTATAGGATTATTCCCTAATTATCCAAAAATCGACACCTATAACCGAACTGAGATTTGTGGCTAAATTCGATTGGTAGTGGATCTTACGCGGACTACATGAGTGAGCAACTTTGAGGGGTTTCGCGCACACAACACAAAGGTTAATTCGAAATCAATTCACATTTGAGCCTGGAATCATGGACAACTCTCAATTGTCATGTAATCATGTAGGATTAATTTGCTTACCTTGGGGTACACGGTTGTGTGGAATCGATTTAGGGTCATTCGTAACTAGTATAGTGACCATGCAAAATCACCTGCAATCTATCTACATTTACTCATGCCAAATTGATTTATAACTAGTTGCTAATTGATTCGTGACAACATAAGGTTGTCCCTGCATCGATTCTTATGATTGAACTATCTTTCCATGTCGAATACTCTAGTCAAGTGTATCCCCCAATCCCCAATCACCTTTCCCAATTGAATAGTTGATTCATGAACAATCCTTGAACTGATTCATGGTCTAATCCTGCTATCTGTGTATCGATGCTTTAGACCATTTCTCGCGTTCGAGATAGGGATCCGAATCAAGGATATAACATGACCTAATTTTAATGATAAGCAACTTATGAACTAATCTAGCATGACAGGCCACCTAATTTATATGACCCTAAACCTATGTTTAATAAGTGATATGGAATTGATGAGATGCATTTGATGACATAGCCACAATGATAATATGGCAACACGACGTGGCGATGATGCAATTAATGATATATGCTTGTTATTTTTTATAATTTTTCTCTAAGAGATAAAATAGGAACTATCTAAACATGTAAGTATTAAATTTAAATTTTGGAAATAATTTACATTAATTCATATCTTAAATTAGAAGATTTCTTAAATTATTACATGTTGGGGCTAAAATTGCAACTTAAAGAAGGGTGAATAGGTTGTGTGGGAACTACAAATAACTTTTGTGAAATATAAAAAATTAAACAAAATCAAACAGTAGAAGAGCTAATTATTAATATCAGGTTGCATTGTTGAAGAATAGATAATGATGATAATTAATAGATGATGATGATAATAAAGAAATGGACAATAGCATATAGATATTTATAGTGGTCCAGCTTGTAACCAAGCTTACATCCACTTTCTACAAATAATAGCCAAGGCTCGAATCCACTAGCAATCTTCAAACCTAGTTACAATTAACACAAATTGCTTCAATCAACCAATAGATCTTACTATCAAGGACATAAGTACTACTATAACTCTTGTACATTTACTATTACCATGATTGCAGCTAGTAACGCCTCATAAAAAAATATTCAACAATTGAGTAAAGAAGAACATTCAAAGCACTATATTAGTTTTGTTTGTTCCATCCAAATCCAACTACTTCTATTGGATAGAATATATAGCCATACATCCTTAGATGATCATTCCCCGATGATCATTCCCCATTCAAATACTTAAGTAGCCATTGGTTCTATCATTGCCAATAGTCTAACGTCACTTAGAATCTTTAGAATGGCTCTTTAACATCGACAACGCATCTCCAATAGTGACAATTTCCAAAACCAATATCAATGTAATTGTCATAGTCTATCTCATGCTCATTAATGTCAGAACTGTTCCTCATAAACTCTAGTGCTCTTTACGTGAATTCCAAGCCTTTTTAATCACTATTTTTGTTGTGATCAATGTTCAAACCAGATCAATTATCCATAATTAGGACATGTTCGTTATTATTAGGCTTTGGTATTGTTCGCGATCAAACCATATAGAATGACTTGCACTAAACCATCCCATGATTCTTCTAAGTATGTTGACTTCTAAAGACCTCTAGTTGATGAAAGATTGACAATGGTACTTCCAAGTCTTCATGAAATCCTCATCATCATATACTTGTTCTCCTCTTGTTGATATATGCATCAGTCTTCATAGAGCTTACCCTAGTCATTGATACATCATCATAGTCTCCACCTCTTTTGATAGAGAGAGCTACTCCCGATAACGATCCACTAATATTGATAATGATCGCTCATGATAAAGGTTATATCTTCTATCTTTCGATCTTTTCATGCATATTAGGGATAATTACTCTACCCAACTATTCACCTTCATGATCCTTCAAAACTTTATCAACATTCTTGTTCTAGGCTTGTTCACCATTACTAAGTCCATCCAACTGTTCACCAAATCTAGGTGCCTCCAAGTCATCAAGACCATCTCCATTCTTCTCAACTTGTTCACCCTTGATCAAGGTTCTTCCAAGTGTTCACCTTATTTAAAAATCCATCTAGTTTGAGACATCTCAACATTCAATAACTTGTTTCACCCTCGATATTGGCATTCCCTCGATATTAGTAGAACATTTTAAAAAGAAGTGGAGCACTCCTCATATTAACTCCCCCGTATTGTTTATTATATCATTTGCATATTGACTCATGCATATATCACTAGTAATACTCAAATAATATACATATTAGTAGACTTTAATTATCTTGTCTTCTTCAAAACAACATAAGTAATTTTTCCAACAATCTCTTCTTCTTTTTTATGATGATTAAAAAAATCTCTAAATATTTAGAGTCTAAACATGCAATAAAAGATATTTTTTTTCCAACATAAGTGATTTATATTATTAAAATAAATCATGTCGGATTTCCAATGGCCTTCGCCGGAGTTGACACTTAAATGATACGATTTTCAAAAACAATGACATTTAAGTGTACTTTTTGTAAGTTTTGACACTTAAGTGTTCCATCGTGTCAAGTTTTGGCACTTGAGCTATACTTTTTCCTATCACACCCAATGAAGTGAATTTTATTAACAAAGACGTTAGAGCTCAAGAACCAATCAACTCACAACTAGACTCATCCAAGATTTCGATAATTTTTGGCCCGACTTCCCTTGCTTTGTTCAAGGCCTAAAGAACTTAAAAATTTGCAAGCCAGGTTTCTTTGAGTCTACTTTCCAACAATATATAGCTCGCACACAAATTCCAATTATAGCTTTCCGAAATTGGTTTTTTCCGAGAAGGTGTAGGCTGATCCCTACAAAAGGTAGGCAGTCCAATAATGGTGATTCAAGGCCCCCAAAAAGGACTTCCAGATATTAGTTTGGCCTTAATATTTTTTGCAACCTACATGTAAAATTTCTTAATATGAACAATTATTAAATTAAGAACGAATTCGATTCATACACGATTGTAAAACACCAAGAATCCAAATATGTATAACGGAATTAAACACATACTTGTTTGAGCCATGGCCTCACTTGACTGAAAATGTATCAACCTGATATGATTAGTGATCTGTCGGTATGCCGGTTCTTCCTCTCTATGACCTATTTCGGTTTATCAGCTTTAATGGGATTAAGCGACTGATAGGTATAACCTACCCTTTTATAGGCTATTGAGGGGACCTACCAAACCCTAATCAATAGCGTGTCAACTGGGCCCTTCCCATTACGGGCTTCAGTTAAACACAATTGCCTACACTTTGCTGCTCAACTAGGCCTGTAATTAATAGATGCCAAAACCCAATTTAATAAGATCACTTTAGGGTTTAAAATATATTGGAATATCCATTAACCCGATTATATAAAATAGAAAATTAATTAATTAATGTAAGCCCATTATCGGAAAATTTCCAACACTACATTGATATGTTAGCTTACTCTCCCCCATATTTCAGCCAAGATTGACGAACGATCCTGTACTCACCATTTTCATGTGACTACAAAATCTGCCAAGGTATGACCTGTGTTAACAATTTTTTGGTGGCCAATAAGATCCCTTATTTAAGGGCCGGTCATGTGGGAATTTTGCTTGGAATTTCATGTGTGTAGATGGGGCTTTTGGAATTTGATTAGCCTTGATTGACATTATCTTGATTGTTTGATGGCTTGATTGACTTTGATTGATTAAAATAAACAAGAGGTCAAGCTATTGACCATTGGTTAAAGACTTGAACTAATACGTGAAGACCGCCGGATATGGAGCTTAAATTTTTGGGGTATAAGCCCGTGGACATTGACCTCTCTTGGCGGGCCTCTACAAATAGAGAAGGTATCCCACTTTTTGGCCATTTTCCTCTTCCATCTTGAGTGCTAGAACAAAAGGGGAGACTTGAGAGAAAAAGCCAGGTTGGTCGTGAGTTAAGGGAGTGAACCTGGTTTGTGGTGTTTGGTTCCTCTCTAACTTGATCGACTAAGGTACGTTCATCGTCCATTCTCATTTTCATTTTTGTTTTAGTTCATGTGCCGAGGATTCCTAATCCAGAACCGTAGTTGAATGCCCAAGTACGATGTTACCCTAGCAGGCATCACGAGGTTGTGAAACTTGATTTACTAATCCATCAACTTGGTTACGACGCTGTAGTTCTTAACTTAATCTTTTATGTTATTTACATGGTCGTGTTAAATCTAAACTTGTTTAGCCAGCCATCTCCCCACGTTGTGACCCTACGCCATTTTCTCTGTTTGTTCTTGCTAGCTCAAAAAACATGTTTCTCTCGGTCAAGGTTGGCTTGTAGCTCGACTGAGAGCTATGACAGGGATTTAAGCTCATCTCCTTACGTATCTTATACTAATAATGTCCTTATTCGTGTTAAATTAGGGTGTGTTGTCAATTATTATTGCGGTCTCAGCAACTTCGACTTTAGGATCATGGGAGGCAGCCTTAATGGCTACGGGCATGATTGTTGCTATCGCCATGAGAAGATAGAGAGGCTGAGTGGACGAGGGGACAAGAGACGGCGAGTGTTGTAGCTATCGGCCAACAGTGGAGAATAGCGCACGTTGAGGAAAGACGACTAAGGAGGAACAACAATGTAGGGCCTTTTACGTCCTTGTGGTAATTGCTCGGAAAAAGAAATATAAAGCTTTGTTTTATCATCAAGAGAATAATTTAGGTAGGATAGGATAAAGTAGAATATAAAATCCTCAGGATAGTAGAGGTGGACATATCTTATCCTATCAAGTATTTGATACAGTCAAAATAATATTTAAAAACAAGCGAAAATTAAATTAAATTAAAAATATGATAATTACAAAACAAAAATTCTAATGCTTAAAAAAATAAAAACATGCTGGCAGAAGGGATTAGGGTCAACAGTTGCCGACGGGGAAGGATTGCCAAATAATGGAATGCCTATGAACACGCCGGATAGTGGGGGTTTCGCCGGAGAGCTTGCAGACTCAGCAGGATTGGACTGAAATTTGCCGGCCTCGGGTTTTGCTGGATAGTAATGCAACGTGTGATTGATGAGCACAACGACAGTGAAAGGCCAACAATGAAACCCAAGATTTGCTCGACAGACCCGTAGTGATCACTTTATTGGGAAAAACGAAGTTGCAGGGGCGGCCATGTTAGCGGTGGTGCGGTAAAGTGACGACAGGAGCAAATGTGGCTCGTCGTTGGCAGGAGTGTACGCAGCAGAAAGTTCCGGCACAGACTTGTGTCGATGGCGTAGCAGCGGATGAACCAGCAATAACGAGCAAGATGAAGCCGCCGCAGAGAACGATGAATAGGGGCGCTTAACTTTGTGAGAAGCGACTGAGGTAAAGAGAGAATTGTTTTTCATTTTTTTCCTCAGCTCCAGTGAAAGCGTGGATCCCTCGGAGAAATCGCGGACTGCAGAGGATCGCGTTATTCCGGTGAACTCTTCCACTGGCACAACTCGCTCTCCGGAGAAATTGCGTTGCAATGATGGCGCCGGTTGAGAAAGCAAGTCGTTGCCGTTCCTCTTTAAAGTAATTTGAATATTTTCTTATCCAGTCTGGGTCTACCTACCCCTTACCTCAGATTTCATATCAGCAATTTTATCCAGATATATCCCAATTTATCCAGTCCGAAGGGTATTCCCAAACACCAAATAGGACAATAATTTGTTCTATCCGGACTCAAATCCAATCTACCAAATGCAGTCTAAGGATTTATAATAAATCTTGAGTAGCCTAATCTTTGTACTAGGTCTTCTTACCCCAAACTAGACAGAAATCATTTTATGCAAAGTTATACAAAATTATCGTGATGACATGATATAATTAGTCAATCACTTTTATTTAGGTCTTTGTATTGCCTTATAATATAATTGCTGCATAAAATGCCTTCCCCATAAAAAAGATCCTTTTGAATGAAGCTGACTATGCTTATACACCTCATGTGGGCTGGTGAAGTGATAGTATCAAATCATTAAATATTTTCTTGGCCAGAAAGAGCAACAATAAATACATTAAGGTTGGTCTACAAAATAGATATGCACGCCGTATTTCAATTTCATAAACGAGTTTTAACTTGCATAACGATTGTTATTAAGAAATACCCGTATCATATACAGTGACCATATGCATGCAATAGGAACACGTAACAAGGAAAAAGGAAAGAAAAGTCCTCGATTTTCTAGGTAGTGTTCGGCGGTCCTCGTCGCAGTGCCGAACGCTAAATGATATCGCCTAGCAAAATCTAGAACATGCCTCAATAAATAATTGATATCCCGTAAGGTGATCAAATTATTAATTTCCTTTAGCCAGTTGGGACTTTGAATTTGAGTGGCTCTAAAGAACATCCAAATGTCTCAATGTCCTTCGAGATCACCTATCTGCTGCCGTCAACAAACTAATTTGCGTGTATCAATGAAACGAGGATTTTGAGGATTCAATCCAATCAAAACACTCAGTTATCACGTAACATCATATGAATCCTATGTCATGATCCCAAGCTTTTATCCTATATATATAAACAGGCGCGCGCACGTCCAAAACCCTTCTCTTCATTCATAAACATGGAGTCCTTTTTCTCAACAAAAGTACAGGATAAGTGCCAAAACTTGGCAAAGGAGACAAGGTGCGTTTTGGTTCAACATTTCCAAGGGGCTTTTAGCCTCCGAAGTCACTTGAGGAGATGTTGGACTGTTTGACAACAAATTAGAAGGAGCTTTCAATTGAAAGCCAAGTGTGACGTCATGAAATTCGAACCATTTAAGGGATATATGAATGTGAATTTTGTCAATGCATTGTTGGTTAATCTCATTTGAAATTTATCACTCTTGAGATATTAACCTTGAGGGGGAAAACTAATGAGAACAGAACTCGTGCGACTAAAGAACTTGACTAGGGAAAACGACTCGACCGTAAGACTGCGTAAATGACGATCATGTGGATATGCAAGCCGATTTGAGGGACGACTAAAAGTCGATTCGTGAACAGAGCATAATGGAACGACGATTGATTTCGTTTACTGTTATCAAGTCCATGAACAACCCTATGTCGATTCTCAGTAATCATGTACTTTGAAATAAAAATCTATCATTCGCAATTTCATGTAGTCAAGAACATCCATGTGTCGAGATGTCTTGAACGTGGTTTGGCATAAGTTTGGTTACGTGTGAATCCTCGAAGTTGCCTATTAGTCCAAGACATACCAAAATGGCATTCGGACGAAATTGATAAGGCATGAGAATCCAATATTGGACTACGAATTTTTAGGAATGTCCGAGATGAACTTTTGGACAATGCTTCATCGACACTCAACATTGTCGATGAAACCAAATAATTGGAAAAGAAGTTTACAGACCGAGGGAAGGAGCCTACGAGGATGTGGACTAGGGTAAGGCCAACGTGGGCCTCACACCCAATGTAGGGTGGCCACTATGGTGCGCCCAAGGCAAGCAAGTGAGCCCATTAGACCCAACCAACCATTTAACCCATCCAAGCCCATTGTCTAGCCTTAAGCCAATCGATTCTCGAGCCCATTTCTATTCATTTCTTAGCCCGTTTCTTAGGCCTGCTCATCATCTTAGCCCAATGGCAATTTGGGAATTGTGCAAAGATGAAAATGATCATTTTGCCCCTCTAAATACTATTGAGGAAAAGACAAAAGAAGAGAGAGAAGATGATGTCATTGCATGGGGGGGGGGGTTGGACCTTGCATTGATGAGCCTTAATGAGGCCTTGACAACTAGCTCTCACATCTCTCTCTCCCCCCTACTCAGCCGCCCCCTCTCTCCCCTTATTTCCTCTCATTCTTTTTTCCTCTTTTACTACCTTTCCTCCTTAACCTGATTTGTTCATTGCTGTTCTAAGTTGATCACCACCTGCACTACCTGCCACCATGACCAGGAGCCTTCATTTGTGTCCCCTATGACCACTGTTCGTCGGACGGAGCTGCTAGCCAGCCCGCCTGCCGACCAGAAGCCATCACCAGTTAGTCAGCCTATTTCTTCCTTGCACCAACCAGAAAAGCCGTTTCACCCCAATCCGACCCCACCACCATCTAGACCAGCCACCAGCTAGTCCCCCTTGACCCTTTGTAGCTGTCAGTCGCCGGCCAACCACTTGCCGGAGACCAGCCAGCCTCTTCTCTGCCTATGCAGTCCGATTTCTAGAAGTCTTGTGAGTGCCAAAGTTAGTTGTTGCTATTTTAGCCTTGGGATAGTCTTGGATCAATGTGGTCGAGGTTCCCAAGCGTAGCCTCAGTCATCACCGCCGCGCCAATGTCTCTAGCCCGCTTAATAAGTAACTTTAGCCCTAATCCTTCGTTTAGTGCATAAACTTGCTTAGGGTTAGTTTAATTAGGGTTAGTCCTAATTTATGAGGTTTAATTAAGTTGTATTAGCCCTAAGATAGGTGGTTAGATAGATGGATAGGATTAATTTAGATTAATCTTGATTCATGCTTGATAATTGTGGTTTATGAGTAATTAAGCTTGTTTAGCTTTAATTAATTGACTATTTGCTTTAATTAATGTTTTGATTGATTTTTGAATTTAATTTATTAATTATTAAATTCTGGATTTTACTTTTCATGTAGAATTGTTCATAATTTACTGTTCATGTGTATTGTTCACGAGGTACTGTTCACGCGCAATGTTCATCCGAAAGTGAAAATTTGCCTTATTTCATGTGCTTTGATCCTAAGATGTGAACTAGATGTGTAATTACATGAACATCTGCATGAATCATATGATTTTCAAAAAAATGAGAAAATGATTTGTCCAAGGGACACCGAAATTGATCGCTTTTATGAGAAGGGATTTGAGATCGTATATGCAAACATGTATACATTCGCTAATGTTCAAGATAAAAGTGGATTGTGGTGATATGCTTGCGTGGTCACTAAGTTGAACCCGCCACCTTGGCCGAAGTTTGTGGGATGATAGTCCGATTCGTCAGAAACCCGGCAGGGGTCTGGATTTGGAGTCGCGGTAGAGGCCGGGCCCATGCTCCTTCGGAAATGCCGTCTTGGGAGAGAACCCTCAACATTGCCGCACCTCATTAGGGAGGGCGATGCCTAGTTATGCTAGTAGATACCAGCAATGATTCAATTGTGGCCTTGAGGGGCAATAATAATCGAAACACGTATGGATGCAAAAACTCATGAGAAACATAGTATCATTGGTTTCGATTATGCATGAGCTGATCACATTGTTTATGGCACGCATGAGTTGATAATGTACCGAGTGTGGCAATAGCCAAATGAGATCGCCTATGATGCAACGCGCATGTGACCGATGAATTGTATTATTAAATGGCCATGTGCATTACTTGTATCGTGTTGGAATTTAACATGCAGGGTATGGCATACCAGATAAGATTGCATACAAACCGAGTATTTGATTGTTGGTTAACCCTAGCTGTTGTATGGTTGATTGTTGTTGGTTTGCTTGATGGGTGGTTTTGGAGAGATACATTGAGTTGAGTTAGTGTACTAACTGGGACTTAGGGCGATGACTCATTGAATTTTATCTCACTAGTTATTGTATAACTATTTTTAGGCCCTTAGAATGACACACCCGCTGGTGCAATTCGAGATCCCAAAGGATTGAAAGGCCGTTGTGATGCACCATCTCTTCCCGATTAGGGTGCACTTGTATGAGAAGTATCTCTCCACCATCTGGGTGGACGAGAGACTGAAGCAATAGATCCCCCATCGATTCTTAGCTTGGTACATCCGGGAGGATGATCTTTTGATTGATCCTCTGCGTGGTTTTGACAAGCCGCTTGGTAGGGGCCTTAAAGACGCTGATTGGGACCCCATGGAGCTGGACCCTCTCGACGACACAGTGGAGAATCCTGCCCCCGCTCCACTGGTGATCAACCTGAACACCTCTAACTATGACTTGACGGAGCCTGAGTCTGATAGGTCCCTATAATGGTGGTGTTGAACCCAAGGGTTTTTTTTGTATAATTGAATTAGCCTAGCCATAATCCATTTTTGGTTTGGCTTAGAGGATGGATTTGACCCTTTGTTGGACTTGTAAATCAAAAATGATTCTCCATTGGTTAATCCAGTAAAAACATGTATAAATGAGTAGTTGCTATTATCCTGTTATTTATCCTTTTGTACATATTTGACTGTTTGATTGTATGATTGACTAGGGATGAACCTCTTCCGCTTGTGTATAATGAAAATATAAAATGAATAGTTGGCGATGTGTCCTAGGATGTCACATTCTATTGGCCAAGGAAGTGGTTGTTGCATACTCAGGGTTCAAGGCGTGACACCAAGCATTGGAGGGCTTTCGACATTTGGTCGAATGCTGAAATTAATTTTTGCCTTCCAAAACTATTCTCACAAATTCTTCATATTTCTGATTTTGTCCCTGATTAAATTAAAAAACAAAAAAAGGAGACAACCCTTTGCCTGTTTAACTAACCAGATTTGGCGTTAGTGATCATTGGTGGAGGTTGCCCGAGGTCAAGGGACCTCTAACGAGGGTCTACGACCCAACTGAGGGTTGCCAGAGGTTAGGCGACCTAGGCGATTGCTACTTGGGTCGAGTGACCCTCGGAGACCCAAGCGAAGGCCACACAATAGGGAGGCTGGCAGTCGCGTGACCCTCGCAAGACTTAAGCAGAGGCTGCCTGAGACTACAAGACCCAAGCGGTGGTCACCTGAGCATGCGGTTAGGCTGAGAGACCCTCGCCCTTAATCGTGCAACCTCCGACATTCCTCGACTAGGTTGCTCCACTGTCACCAAAGGTCCCTCGACCTCGGGCAACCTCAACCAATAGCTCCAAAGCCAGATATAGCTCACCAATAGCCGTAGCCCTTTGCTAGATCGACAATGGTTTGCTTCAATTTTTTTTAAATTAATAATAATAATAATAATAATCATAATCATCATCATCATCATCTACCTAAAGCCCATTGCAAATAAGTTTTACCAAACACAATTTGCATTTCCTCAAATAGCTCTGGGCTTTCAACATTTGCATTACACTCAAAGCTCAATTGCAAAGTTGAACCAAACTCACTTAATGCCAAAAGTTCTGAAAGATATACTTAAACGTTACTTTTAAACATTGGGATATTTAAGTATCAAGTCCAGCGAAAGGTATCGGAAATCCAATGTAACTTATTTTAATAATATAAATTGTCTATGGACTTGCTAGAAAGCTTAGTCAAGTAAAGATTTTGGCGTTAATGAGGCTTTTAATATAAATATTAATTAAATTATATTAAAAAATAAATTTATTAAAAAAAGTGGAAGGGAAAAGCATTCGATGGTGCAACCCTTGCCAAATGCTCTCCCCTTCCTCCTTTTTAAATCAATTTTGTGGGCTTATTGGTAACATAGCAAATTTTTTTAAATACCACACAGATAATTTAAAAAAAAAAAATTGCCATGTGGATAAATTTTTTTTAAAGAATTGTCACATCAACAAAAAAAAGTTGCCAGAAAATGCCACATAGGCAATTTGTTTGGAGTCTCTCATTGTTTTTTTTTTTTTTTTTTTTTTTTGGTAAGGTAAGCTTGTATAATTTTTAACCAAAAAGTTGTACAACACAAGAGAAACTCGCCACCCACTTGCACTCACCACAACATGTTGAATGAGTGAAATGGTACCAAGTTCGGAAACAAAATGATATGAACATTACAAGGTAGAACCTACATACAACACAATTAACAGGTAACAAGAAGTCAACTAGCAAAAATAGCCGGGTCGAGACCCCAAGCTCTTTGTAACCTCCTATTGATAGGCGTATCCTGAACATATTTGATAGTCACCACCTTATCCTTGACTGCCTTAATAATATGATGCTTTAAAGACGAGATATACAATGCCGTTCCTCGAAATAGGATATTGTTCCGAGCCTTTCAAATGACATAGCAAAGAGCCCCAAAAGCAAACCGTGCAATCTCTTTGTGTAATCCATTGCTAGACAGGACTTTAGTAGCCCACCCAAGTGTATTTCTCCACGTTCCATCTGGCCAAACAAGGTTGCATTTGCCAGCTCAGAAAAAAACCAAATTTCTTATGACATGGCAGCCAAAGTAAAGGTGATCTATGGAATTCGATCTAGCATTACAAAAAGCACAAGCTACACCCGAGATCCTCCCATAAGAAAGAAGAAGCATCTTAATAGGAAGTCGATTTCTACATATCAGCCATAGAAGGAATTGATGTCTTGGAACAAGGGTTTTGTTCCAAACGAACGAGGACCACGATACAATCCTAGCTTTCCTCCTAATGGCTTCCTAAGCTGAAGCTATGGAAAACCTACCCGACGGGTGTTGTAACCATATAAACTCATTAGGGAGGTTATTAAGGCTCGGTAGAGGTAGTTGCCACATTTGAATCTCATGAAGAGTAGCCATACCTACGGGAGTGTAGAGATCCGCAAGCTTGGCTTGCCTAGTAAGTCCCAAACGATAGATGTAAGCATTCAAAAAGACTGCATTCAGCGGTCGTCTTTGGTGCCATGGATCGAACCATAATGAAATTGTACTTCCATCTCCAACCCACCATCGAAAGAAGTTAAGAGTTTCACTTCTTAAGGCAAGCAATTTTTTCCAAGCCCATGAACATATGGTAGGTGTTGTGGTAGCCTAGAAATTCTTATTCTATAAATATGTGGCATAGATCCACTTACACCATAATGATTCCTTATCAGTGAATAAGAGCCATATGTGTTTCATCATAGCGCCTTTGTTACTTTCTTGTACCCTATGAAGTCCAAGCCCTCCTTCGAACTTTGGAAGGCACATGTTGTCCCAAGCCACTTTTGCACATTCCGTTCCAAGACCCAGCCCCTTCCATAAGAATTGTTGGCAGATTTGCTCTACTCTTTCCATAACCGAGCTGGGCAATATAAATATGCTTGTCCAATACACATAAATAGAATGTAGGACTAATTTGATAAGTTGCAGATGACTAGCAAAAGACAGGAAACGATGAGTCCAAGAATGAACTCTAGAAGTCAATAAACTCACTAGGGCATTACAGTCAGCTTTGCCCATTCTCTTTGTGATGATGGGGACACCAAGGTACCAAACCGGAAGAGATCCCTCTCAAAAGCCCAAGGTTTGACATATTTGCTCACGGACATCCGCTGCTCCGCTCGCAATGAATACCTCACTTTTACTTAGATTTGGTTGTAAACCACTCCAAGACGAGAAAGTTTGAAGCCCATCTTTAAGACTCAAGACCGATGGCAAGTTAGCTTGACAAAACAAGAATACATCATTTGCAAAAAATAAATGGCAGAGACGTGTAGACTTGCATCTCCAAAAATACCTGAAGTCAAGTAATTGAGTCTACCGAGAGATGATTCTTGATAGTACCTCCATTGTGAGAGTGAAAAGGTAAAGAAACATGGGGTCACCTTGCCTTAAGCCCCTATCACTCAGAAAGAAACCATGTAGCTCCTCATTTATAAAGATGGAAAATTTGGGTGTCCGAACACAGGTCATGATCCAGTCCACCAGCTGGTTTGGGAACCCGAAGGCTACTAGAGTTGTTTCCAAGAAGTCCCAGTCGAGAGTATCATAGGCTTTTTGGAAGTCCATTTTAGTAGCACATTTGGGAAGATACGGCTCCATATGAAAACCACTAAATAACTCCTAAGCAATGAGAATGTTATCACTGATCCTCCGCCCTTTGACAAAGGCATTTTGAGAAGGGCCAATAAGGACCGAAATAACCACCGTCACTCTATCAGCAATAATTTTTGTGATACATTTGTAAACAATGTTACAACGAGCAATCGGCCTAAAATCCCCCATCGAGGATGCATTAGGATTTTTAGGCACAAGAGCAATAATGGTGTTATTCACCTCTCTAAGTAACCTTCTCATATTAAAAAAGTCCAGGACCGCATCTATGATTGACTGGCTTACCATATCCCAATTCCTTTTGAAAAAATCAACATTGAAGCCATCAAGCCCAAGGGCTTTATTTCCACCTAGAAAAAACATGGCATCATGAACTTCCAACTGAGAAATAGGGCAAGATAAGGATCACACTTGTTCTTCAATGAGGGTGGTCCAAATCATGCCTTTAATCTCCATGAGGTTAGGCTGAATGGGCATATCCACTGGAGCAAGCAGGTTTTGGAAGTGCTGAACAAAAGTGCAATATACCTCCCTTGGCTCCGACACCAAATTTCTAGAACTATCTCATATAGAGATGATCCTATTCCTTAGATGTCTTTTGTTTACCGAGTGGTGGAAAATTTTTGTATTTTGGTTTTCTTCCTTCAACTAGCGAACACTGGATTTCTGGCGGAAAAAGGACTCCTCCATTGACCGAAGTTCATAAAACAACCGGCGTTGGGGGGCCTCTAACTCCGCCAGCTTACCATCAAGTGGTTCCGATTGGAGAGCATCTTAGAGCTTGCCTAGTATCCTCAGTTCTCATCAAAATATCACAGAAGGCATCCTTATTTAGGTGCTTGAGTCAAACTTTGGCCATTTTAAGATGACTATACAACCAAAACATAGGAGTACCTAGAATAGGTTCCGCCCAAACCTGAGATATCAGCTCCTAGAAGCCAGGATGTTGCATCCAGAAGTTGAAGAACTTGAACGGTTTCTTTTTAGGCACTAGGGCCATAATTTTGACCACCATGGGCGTATGATAAAAAATCCCTAGATTAAGGAACGCGGCTTCTGAATAAGAGAAGTCCTAGCACCATTTACTATTAAATAAGACCCTATCGATCTTCCTGAGTTTCCGATTATACCCTGAGGAGGACGACCATGTATATCTATATCCAACATAGCAAAGATCTTCCAGGAACGCCTGAGAAAGGCAGTCTTTGAATTCATCAAAAGAAGGGAGCCATGTAGCCGAACTACCTACATGATTGGAAGGGTCACGAATTGCATTGAAGTCACCCGCCACCAAGCAAGGGCAATTCCTCAAAGAGCTAGTCATTTGGACAAGGTCCACCCATAATTATCTTCTCGAGACAAAGGTATTATCTGTTGAGAAAACTCCTAGTTTTGATGCTAACAAAACAACTTATGAATGATATTTATATCAATCTCTTGAAAGAAAAGGACACAGAATGACATTAGGCTTTAAAGTCTGCTGGTTGCAAAAGATAAAGCATGAGATGTCTAAGAGTCTGACCGTACCAGAGGGAAAGACTCATCCAGATCGAGATTTAAAGTCGACCGTACCAAACCGAGATTTAAGTCTCGAACAAACCGGCATCGAGATTTTAAGTCGAACAAACGGCATCGAAAATCTAAGTAGATTCAGAACTTAAGACCATCAGACTTAAGATGAACCTACAGGATAAGATCATCAACGGTCAAGTATTTCACTTACTTTATTTATATTGATTCTGTTGTATCAAAGTGATTGGCAGGATCAATCAACGGACAACTTCCAAAGAAGAATAGAATACTTATGGAAGCCCGGATTCTGATTGTATGGGCGAACAAAATCTAAGGGTATCCAATCTACCTCCAACGGTCAAAAAGACTTGCCTTATAAAGTCTGTCCAGGAAAGGGAAGACAAAACTCTCAAGGAAAGAGCCAACGGTCGAGTGTGGCTTGGAGAGTATATAAGGATAGGATGAGACCTAGGAGAAAGATAGTGGATGAACATTATTCCAAAGCTGATTCAGTTCTTCGATTGTTGTTCATAGTGCACATTTGAGTGATCTAGGTGCTTTACAGAAAGAGAGTGACTTAGTGAGACAAATCATCACCGAGTACTAGCACTCGAGAGTGTGTAATCACCGTTGATCATATAGTGAAATACAGCCGATTGGCTGGTCGACCAGAGAGTGGACGTAGGCTTGTCTAAAGCCGAACCACTATAAATTGAGTTTGCAATATTCTCTACTCTCTCTTTTTAATTTCAGTTTATAGATTGCAAAAGATTGTTATTGCTTGCGCATAAAATTCCTATACACCTATTCACCCCCCTCTAGGTGTCAATACTAGTTCCAACACGATCACCATAAGTAACCGAAAGATTAATATAAATCCTAGAACTGTGTTCAAAAAGTTTGCCATGGATGGCTTGGGCATGAGCTATAAGACCATCAAAATTGACCTTATCAAGGTCCCAACCAACCCAAATACAGCCCTAGGGGGAAAAGTTATAGTCAGAGATCCATTTCCAACCCGGGATTAAACCGGCAGAAGTGGACTCAAAATGGGCAGCAGGGACTTTAGTTTCTAAGAGCCCTATAAAGAAAAGATTACTGGATTGCACAAGCCTACGAGCTTCAGCTTGTCTTACCAGATCTACCAAGCCCTGAATATTCCAAAAGCCGATATTCATATAATACTATGTACAACGAGTAAGATAGAAGACTTACTTACGCCTGCCTATCCTGCGATGATTCTTCCCCGTCTTAGGACTAGGACCTTTATGAGCTTGTGGCATGGCAACTCGAGATATCTCCAGCAGCTGCTCAATCTGCTTGGGGTGCTGCATTTCAACTAGATCCTCCCTGGGATTGACATTCTGAGGGACCAGGGGACAACCCACTGCTGGCTGCTCCTCATCCGAGATACTCCCCACGTCTGCTTCATCCAAATCATCATCAGAGGAGAAAGTAGCTGATGAAGAAATTTGCTCAATTGGCCTTTTCCCTGCTAAATACGATAGGGGTTCAATTATGTCTAGGGAGAGCTTAGAAGCACCAGATGAATGTCCATACCCGTGTGTAAGTCCCTTGGTTTTCGCCGAGAGGCCTTCCTATTGGAAGGCTAAACTTGCTAGCCTTCCTCTGCTGTAGCTATAGTAGCTGCATTAGCCGAGGGACCTACATCAGTTTGATTATGGCCATGATTGCCCTGATCATCCCCCCCAGAGTTACCAGCCTCTAAAGGCACCTGGCCTGAGGATGATTGTATTTTCTGAGCTCCTCCTTGGTGGGCATGAGTAGCCGGTAGGACAGAAGGTTCTGAGCCTTGAGATGCTGCCTTCACCTGACATTTATGCGCATACGTGCCACAAGATGGGCAGGATACTAGGCACCATTCATACTCAACTGACATCGTCCGGGTAGCTCCATTGAGGTTAACTTCAATAGAGTCCAATTGATAAGAATTAGTTGATATTTCAACACACACATGGGCAAACGAAATCATCTTCATTTGTTTCGTTCGTTGATCAACATATAAAGGCTTTCCTATGGCACTGGCCACTACACTAATCCTGCATGCCGACCACAAAGCATAGGGAATATTCTTGAGTCAAACCCAAATCGACACCGAAGTGTGGTGGTCTTTTTCCAACTCAAGTAATGGATGCCACTGTTGTACTATTAGAGGGACACGAGCTACTGTCAATGGTCCCCCATCCAGCACCTTCCTCCTAAAATCACTATCCGGTATATGGAAAAAATAGAATCCTTGATCATTAGCCATCATATCCACTAGCTTATTTCCCCAGGCATGCTTTAAAGCAGATTCTATCAACTTATAGAGAAGCTTCTTTCCCACAAAGTATCCCACAACACAATCAAACCAGAATGGATCGGTAGCTTCAAGTACTTCCTCAGACAAGTTAGCAACAAGTTTGTCATTAAGGCGAGTAGGAAAGTAGGAAAGATTATACCGTTTCAGAGTTGTTCTTGCCACATTTGCCCAGGACCATCCAGGAGGAGCTTTCGTCCTCTCAACTGGCTGAACAGAAGGTCGATCGGTAGCAGTGCCGTTTGGAGAAGCTGACCGGCCACCCGCAATCTGCAAAGGGGCCTTTTGGTCTTCAAGCATGTTTCCACTCCCACGTATAGCTTGGGAGATAGTTGCCTGTGTTTTCACCGGGCGACTAGATCCATCAGCTAGATTTCCAGAAATTGCAGAAGCAAGAGCAGGACCTTTGCCCAGATCCGATTAAATACGGGCCAGGGGATGAGGCACCACTGACCTACTCCTGCTTCTCCTTCGACCTCCATCTATTCCGTAGGAGGATTTGGAAGAAACCCCATGATTTTCAACTGCCATCGACAAGTTCGAGTGGCTTCGACCAGATTCCATAGCAGAATTTGAAGAAAAGCAAACCCTAAGAAGATGGAGTCATACCAGGAGATTCAAGCTATCTCAATGGAAATGCTTCGATAGAAAGATAGAGATGAGGAAACCAAGCCAATCCTAAAAGAACCAGCCCGATCCATCGCCTCCAGCCACTGGAACCCTCCTGCAATCCAGCAAGCAACTATAGTTCGAAGAACCCAAGTAAAGAGGAAATGAATAGTAATCCAAGAAGCAAAGTGGACGGTGGCTGAAAACATATGGAATCTCTCATTGTTAACACTTAAGTGATCCATTTTTATCTGATTTTGGCATTTAAGTGTACATTTCGAAACTTTTGGCACTTAAATGTCTTATCATGCCCAATTTTGACACTTGGGGTATCTAGCATTCCTTTTTTCTCGTTTCCAACCACAACCCTCCTTGGCATGATCTTTACCTTGGCAATCTTTCTCTATTGTGTCTATTGACAAGAACAAAATATAACAGAGGAAGTGTCGATGGCCATGAAAAAGCCTCAATGCCGGAAGCTGGTGGCGTGTGGCCTTTGATTGCCCATCTCCGTCTCTTAGGGGGCGGAAACGTAAGTAAAATTGAGTCTACACGATAACAAGATTATTAATCCATACCGCTGCATCCTCAGATTAACACCAAATCGCAAATTACTTTGCAGGGATGTCTACAGGGCATTTCGACAAACAGTGCATATACAATAGAAAGGTTGATTTAGTTGAGACCGACGTTATTTCTTGTCTGAAATAAACATTTAGAAAAACACGAAGTTACCAATCATCAACTAACATCCAGATGTCTCAGTGATTTTCATAAAAGCTCTTCACGAATACCACTCAGCCTTTAGTCTTACTGAAAATAGGGCAAAACATGAAAGATGGTATTACTTGTTGAGATATTTTCACCTACGACCAATAGCCTGGTTAGCGCAAAGAAACTCTGGGAAACGTTGCTTGTGAAGGTGAAACGGGTATGGGGCTTCAGATTCAAACAACTCTCTGAGTCTCCAAGACCAAGGACAGAACCGAACAGGCATTACTCGTGACAAGGAGTGAACAGAGACGATACACACTCCTGGAGGGAAGGCAACGATTGGCAATGAAGAGGTAGGAGGGAGTTCGGTGGAAATCACCGATAATGCCACTTCAATACGCCCCAAAGTTCCATCAATCTAAGCTATCAATGCCCTTATCCTGGTTCTCTCCCAATGTCTGGGCTCATCAATAGTGTGTGATGACAAACCAGCAGCGTTCAATGGCTGATTTTGAGGGCGACCTCGAGATAAAAACTCCAAGCATCGCCTCTGGAGTCCACTCCCCCCCCAATACGTCCTTCACTCTTCACACAAGCCCACAATCTCCGCCGCCTAGACCGAGGCCAGCTCGAAGAGAACCAAATAGTACTACGATGCTTGCACCCCCAGCAACAGATCATCCGCTGAGCATGACCGCGAGCAACCAAGCCGCACAGCCGGGCCACGTATGCTAAGACCTGAAGCCTCTCCTGGAACTTCCACTTGCAACGGTTGACTCTAACTCCATGGTTGCACAAATAATTCCTTAAAAATTTTGGGAAAATATGACGAATGATTAAGAAGACAACGAAATCAGACTTTGAGGTATGTTATCATTTTTTTCAACAAATTATTTGCCTCACAATGTTGCTAATGGTTACTGACAAATTTCCTCCATGATATAACAAAGTCTCAATTGAAAAAACCAAATAGTAATTCTAATATTTCTACAAAGTCTCTTAAGGGAGACAATTGAAAATAATGGTTGTATTTTTGGAAAAAAAGTTCGAAAAGACTTGATCATGATTGATCCCAAAAACCGACATACTTATCTCTGTCTTTCAATTAAAGACAACCCTTCATAAAAGATTGTAATATTTGAACAGAGACAACTCTTCGTAAAAGCTTGGAAAATGAACAAGTAAATTCTCAAAAGTTATGTTGAAAGGGCATATGAAAAATTCGGAAATAAATAAATAAATATAACCATAACTTTTTCATGAATAGTCACACTGTTTTAATAAGATATTTAGGTTAGTTTTTTATAATTATAAATTTGATTTTTTCAATAAAGAAAAAATAATGATCATTGATTAGTGCCAATTCTCATACATGTACGCACTTATATCTTTTCGATGTGGAACAAGACAACTCTTAGTTTATTTTACAAACAAACTACCAATAAGTGACACAACTCTAAATATGGTGCTTAGATGATAGTTGGGAAACAATGAGGATGAACGAGATGAGAAGGGTTAAGATGCTTGAGGGAGTAAATATAAAGTAGAAAAGAAAATTGATGAATTTTCTGTATAATTCGATATATTGAAAAGAGTGCATGAAAAGCCTATTTATAATTTTAGATAGAGAAAATCAAAGGAAATCAAATTTGATATACATAATCAAACATGATCAAAATAGATAATGAAATAAGAAGAAATATCTTAAATATCTCTAAGAGATATCTAAATATCCTACTATTGTTAACATCTCTAATATCACTAATGTCCCCCCTCAAACTCAAAAGTTTATTGTCAACTAGAGTTTGAATTAATGTCAATCAATGCCACGAAAACTTATTCCTGTAACAACACCATGGGACGGGCTTATTAATCCGTGGTGGGACAGTGTGCAAGGAAACATCTTCTAAATCCAGCTTGTTTGAGGTCACGAGTCCCTTGGTGGTGGTGTTCACTTCTTGAAACAACGTGCAAAATCTTGAGAATTGAAGTGGAAATAACAAGAGGCCGATGTGGCTATCTTGTGAAACAATAACTAAGTGACACGACTAGTATAGTTGGCATCATAGTATCAAGTGGCTTATCTAGCTAACTTGCAAAGATAATTACTAAACAATGCAGCATGTGTGACTAGCATTGAAAGAAAGCCTCCTCCATGAAAAATTCTTGATTATGCGATGCAATTGATGCAAGTAACATCAAAACATAACAATTGTGGAATGACTTGATTTAAGTGTTTTCTTAAATAAAACTAGTGTGCACAAATTGAACATTGTTGCAAGATGTGCAAATGAATTTATGGATATGCAGCAGGACAATTGGGGTGCACTAAATGTGAAGGGCACTTGGTACACTTAGGTTTCCACTTGGCACCTAATGCACTTAGGTTTTCATAGGAACAATGACTCTGATACCAAGTTAAATATAAAGTAGAAAAGAGATATAATGAATTTTTTGTATAGTTAGATATATTAAAAAGAGTGCATGGAAAGTCTATTTATAGGCTTAGATAGATGAAATCAAAGGAAATTAAATTAAATATGCATAATCAAAATAGATATTGAAATAAGAGATATCTAAATATCATGATATTATTAACATCCCTAATATCACTAATGAAGGGAAATCTTCCACTTGGCAAGGAGGTTTTGTCATGCCCCGACCCTTGAGCACACAACAACCCATATTCTCTTGTGGTCATTTAGATGTGACGTCCCAGGGCGCATCATTGACCATTATTTTTTTCTTTTAATTAAACACATATGGAATCGAATCACAACCGCTCAATCAATTACAAAAGCAGGGATAGTAGGAAAACCCAATAAGAACGCATTTAAAAGTATTGCTTTATTTATTAACTGATTAACCCTAAGAAGTTTACAAGTATAAGCCCTTACTATGGGTATCTTCTTATTGAGCCAATGAAACCAACAAGCCAATGTTAATCTACTCTCTTCAAATATAGCCACGAGCCGTAACACGTGTCGGTTTCCATCCTACAGACTTGAAAATGGTTATACAATAATCAGTGAGATAAAATCTCAATAAGTCAAAATCCTAAGCCTCAATTAGGAACTTCACTCACATTGAGGTAGTCTAACATGCAACCTAGTCTTGGCAATCAACCCAGCATCACCCTCAAAGCAACATTATCAAAAGATAGTTCAATAATAGATGCAACCACAGGCGACCCTACCTGGCCTTAGCACACGTAACCTGTAGAAACTGTCACTCAATTCATAATAAGATTAAAAGGCATGCAAATAATCATAGCATTTCACATAGCTTTCCCATGTCTCAATATCACATGTGCTTTGATTATTACGACCTCCTAGGCCACAACACAACTTTATGGTTGGTGATATACTAGTCGTAGATCAGGCATCTTCCTTCCTCGTGAGGCACGGCGACATCATGGGCTATCCCCCATTAACAGCATTCCCAAAGGAGCATAGCTCTGGCCACTACCGCGACTCCACAACTGACATTGTCAAGCAACTAATTGAACTCAAGTGACCAAAAGGCCACGTCACAACCCTAAAAGATTGGCAGTCATCCGGCAGTATCGGGCTCTCCTCTTAATGTGACCATGCTACACATCATCAATCAATTCATTATTATCTTTGCTCTGTCGTGAATGCCACATAGTTCACACTCACTCGACATACTATTGCAGTTAACACACGTATAATAAAATGCAGTAATATCTAGCAATCATGTACAACAGCAACAGTCCAACCACTCATAAAAATTGCGACAATCAACAATAAATTCTAACCAATCAACATCACAATAATTGCATGCCTTTCCGAAATAATCACGTACCTCAATAATTAACGGTATCCAACCACTGGGCTTTATATTCAATCATAAATAAACACACGTCTCTACAACTAATGATAATTGATCATTCCCATAAATAATCAATCATCCCAAAATAAGTATAAACTAGGGTTATAACCCAAAAATACTCATTTATGAAGTATACAATACTATAGTCAATTATTCCAATTAAATAATTTAACTCCCACAAAATACTTATAAGTATTTATCAATCCCATAATCCCCATAAAATACTTATCACTTTACAATAATCTTGAAAATATTTATTCCTCCCAAAAGTCTCATTTCCAAAAACCTTTCTTTGATAAACCAATATCACTTAATAACCTAGTAAATAGTTACAATTGACATTAGAAAATAGGCCTAGTAATTTTTCCCACAAAATTACTCAATTAAAACTATTTTCGATAAATAATCACAATTAATTATTTTCCCCAAAAAAATTAATATTAAGAAATAAAAAAAATAAAATAATAATAATAATAATAATAATAATAATTCGACATTATAAAATAATATTATTAATAATTTATTAATAATTCCGAAAATAATAAAATATTATTATTTAATCCAATAATAATAATAATAATAATAATAATAATAATAATAATAATAATAATAATATTTATTAATACTAACCATGTTACTATTCAAATCCAACTACGGTTAATTAACCCAACCAAGGTTACTTAAATTTAACCTTAGTTACTTTAATCTAACCATGGTTACTTTAATCAACTACAGTTACTTTAATCTAAACGCGGTTACTTTATTCTAACCATGGTTAACACTAATCCAAATCAATCAATAATACTAAAATGCTAATCCATCATCAACTATAAGCATAATCCAAGCATTATACTAATTAAACTACTCCTAAACAAGATTAACCCGTAACTAAGGAATTAGGAAATTGACTAACGGTTTAGTGATTCCGACAACACGAGCGTGACGGCGGCGATGAGGGCTATGCATGGCTACCACCGAAACGTCATGGAGGTGCTCGGAAAAAAGGGGTTTCAGCGGGGGCGGTTTCCGGTGGAAGTGAGAACCGCGAGGGAGAGAGAGGGGTGTGGCTTGGGTGGCCTCGGACAGGCAGCACCACAGTGGCATAGCAGCTGCAAAACAGTGACAAGGTGACAAGGATGGTGGGTGAGGATGGTTTGGACAGTCAAGGGGCATCCAAGGGCAAGAAACAAGAAGAAAACAGGAGGAAAAGAGAGAAAAATGAGAGAGAAAAGGGAGGACTGAGGGGCTGGACACCCAAGAGGAGAGAGAAAGGAAAGAGAGAGAAAAGATGAAGACTCTCTCTCCTTGAAGCCTCCTCCAATTGGCTTCATCAATTTCCCCAAAAATCCCTCATTTCCTTGACTTTTCTTGCCTTTTGTCCTCTCCCATTGAATGAAAGTTCTAGAAGGGGCAATTTGGTAAATTCCCAAAGTATGGTATACCGTACTATACGCATATACGGGCCAAGAATTTATACCAGCTTAAATAAAATTGGTTTGGGCTCAAATTGAAAAGAAATGGGCTAGAAAATGCAATTGGGCTCAAAGGCTTGAAGTTGGGCTTGGTGGGCCTAATTGGGCCCACTTGGGGCCCACGTGGCCGACCCCTTATAGGCACATTGGGCCTTTGGTCGGTCCAACTCATCTTGGTTCCAATTTTTCAGCCCGTTGAATCATTTTCAATAATTCCTGGGCGTATTGATAAATTCGAAAATCAATGATTAACGTCCAATATTTTAGTCTTGACATCCTTCAAAGTTCAATACTTGAAATCAAATTGAAAATCGGAATTAAAACCATCAATTACAACTCTAGCACGACCTAAACTACCGAGCGATTTTTAGGATTTTTACGCAAAATTGACCTGTGGTTGAATATTTTCAATCCACGTTGTCATGTAATTTCAAGGGATCAATTTCTTATCTTGAGTACAAAGTCAAAAAAGAAATCGGTTTATCGTCGATTATCGTGAGTATCAAGGTTGTGTGGAATCACTATCAATCCTGCCTCGTACTTCTCTATAATTGATTTATTTCCGTTCGCTAATTGCTTTATAAGGGTATGATATTATCCCTCTTCAATCCTTATGGTCAAAAAGTATATCTCGTATCAAATTCCCTAGCCCTACGCATATCAATCCCTAATTACTCTTCCGAATAGGTCAGTTATCATCGAGTGATCAATTCAAGGTAGTCGTAATTAGTAGTGCATCGAAAAATAATCATTTTGTATATCTCGAGATGGGTTGAAATTCAAGATGTTATAGATTTATAGCGTCCAATGTGTTCCCAATTTTAAGGTGGTTAGATCTGGACAGGTACGAGAAGATGATGAAGATGTAAGAATTAGTATGGTCCACATGATATTATTTATTAATGGTTTAATAATTATTGAAATGGTATAAAAGAAATATTGACTATGAGAAGTTACAACTCTCACAAAATGAAAAAGGTACAATCCTTATAGGGAAGTTATTGTCCTTATGAAGAGATACAACTCTTATGAAAGTAAAATGGCACTTTGACAAAGGCACCTATTAACAGTCTGTATAAATAAAGTTTGGTCCTCTCTCCATCCATAATATATAAAAAAAAGAACGCTGTATTCCATCCACCATCGGATAGAATACATTAAAGAAAGTGGGTTAAGGGAGAAAAATCATATTTCTTCATCTTCTTCGATTTTTCGCAACAATTATCTTCAATAGGATTACTATGGATAAAGGTATATTTTCATCCCTCTTATTGTGAAAAATCATGAACATCAAATATCCTCTCTTTTCAATTTCCACATTAAAGATTACATTATCACTTACGATTGACATCAGAGTGATGAGTTAGGATCTCATTATTTTTCTGTTTATTGATTTGTTATGATTTATGGATAACGATTCGCTAAACAACGTTGGTCTTTCCTTGCTGTTTGCCTGTTTTTGTAATGATTTCGGAGGAGGGATGTTGGAGGAAATCCGAGTGCTGAAGGCATGATGGAAAACGGGGTGAAAAACAGAGAAAATCCACAAATAGGCACGAAAGGGAAGAAGGCACGTGCAATACACACCCCCAAGCGCCTCATGCCCGATGGTACACCTTTGCGGTCCTTTGTTTTGGGCACGTGTGCGTGGACCCCAATTCTATGAATTATAATTCTACCCCTAGACTGTTTAATTATGAATCTGCCTACCCTGCCTATTTACATTTTTGCCTCTCTATCCACTCAATAATTGTGATTATGCCTTGCTAATTATTTAACATTTTGCCCATGGATGTTATATTTATGTTTTGGCCCTCAGGCAACTTGGTGAATGTTTGTGATTTACAATATTAAAAATTCCTATTATGAATGGTTTGTTAGTCATCAAAGTGACCAAACCTTAAGGTCTTTTGAGTTTTTGATGTTGTATTTGGTTTTATTCAATTACCTGTGATCAATTAATGCTATCAATGAAATATCATATGTTATATATCATTATTAGTGTGATGTCCTAAAATTCAATCCTACTTTGGAAATATATAAAATGACGATATTAATCAAATGCCCTATTAGTACAAATACTTTGAATTGATCATTTGTGAGATAACAGAATTTTCGAAAACGCCATTAGGGAATGATACACGTACAACCAGTAGTTTCAATCGGGAATGAACCATTCGATCATAAGGACTTGAGTGGGAACAATGTTATCTTGTACTAGACTATTAGGGAATAGAAATAAATTGATTCGGCAAAGGTACGAAGTCAGATTTGCAGGTGATTCTGCATGACTTTGATATGGGCTACGAACGACATTAAAACGATTTCTTTTTATCTTGTACTCGGGATTATCAATTGAACCTCTAGGATCACATGACAATCGAGAGTCACCCTTAGTTCGAGGAATTGTTTAAACGTGGATCGAAGAGCTATCAACCACGAGTCAAACGTGAGGAAAAACCCTAAAGGGGAGCCTAATAGTCTAAACTGTACTATGATCACAATTGATTCAATTTAGCCTCAAATTTTAATCTGATTTCATGTATCGACTTTTCAAAGACGTCATGACTAAATATTTGGATCAAGAATTTGGGCCCGTAAGTGGGTCAGCCCAAGACCAACGGCCCAATGGGCCTTGCTCCTCTCAAGGTTAGCCCAAGATGGACCCAAGCTTCTCCTCAGCCCATGGGCCCTCTCTTATAGAAGCTTTATTTGTGTGGCCCTTGTTTCTTTGTCTTTGCTTAGTTGTCATTGAGTCTTGGAGAGCAAGTTGACAAGCTTCTTGGGCAAGTCTTGGCAACTCACTCTCTCTCCTCACTCCTCCTTAGTTGCCGCCCCTCACCCTTAGCTCACTCTCTCTCTTTTCTCTTCCCTTTTTCCCTCTTTCCTTCACTTTCTTTCCCTGCCCCTTGTTGGCCATTGCTTTTGCTGCCCCTATTGCTATCCGTTAAAGCTACTACCACCATCCACTGTGCAGCTACTACTGTCTAGAGCCTAGTAGCCACCCACTGACCGTTGCCTATCACTGTTGGCCACCCATTTTTAGCGCTAGTAGCCGTTTTTGTGCTTTTGCGGAAAACAACCTCTAGTGTTGTTTCATTGGAAAACGATCATCATTCATTGTTCGTTGCTATCCCCGAGCTAGCCCCATGTAGCCCTCGCCCTCACCCTTGCCCTCGCTTTGGTGTTGTCGGAATCTTAGAGTCTGTAAGTTGATTTACTAATCCCTTAGTTAGGGGTTAATTTTGCTTTAGGAGTAATTAATTAGTCTAAGTGTGATTATGAGTAATGAGCATGGATTATGTGCATTGATTATACTTGAGTGGGTTTATGATAAGTTAATTATGGCTTAAGTGTGCTTAGTTATTAATTAATTTGGTTTATGATTGGTTAACATTATTTTATTATACTTAAAGTGCTTAAGGTGGATTAAATTGGTTAATGAAGGTTTATTCTTAGTTAATTATGATTAATTATTTTTAGGAATAATTAATTATAACTATATTATTTTATGAAGTTATTTAATTATGAAATATTATATCATTTTGTGTAAATTAATTAATTAATTATATTATTTAATAATTTCGAATTATTGTTTATTTATGAATAATAATTATTTTTGGTGAAATAATTAATTATGATTATTTGTTGGAAATTGATTTAATTGAGTAATTTTGTGGAAAAAATTACTATGATGTATTTTCTAAAGTCAATAGTATTTATATACTATATTATTAAGTGACTTTGGTTTATTAAAGAAGGGTTTTAGAAAATGGAATTATTTGGGTTGGACAATTATTTACGGGGTTGGTAAATAATTATAAGTATTTTATGGAAATTATGTGATTTATCGAAATGATGAATTATAGTGTTATATACCTTATAAATGAGTATTTTTGGAGAAAATCTTGGTTTATCCTTGGGTTGTGACAGTTGATTATTGATAAGAATAATTGATCATTGTCAGTCGTGGAGATGCGTGATCATTTATTATTGATTATTGAGATGAGTAGTTGGGTGTTATTAGTAGTCGAGTTATGTGAGTATCGTGATGTTAATTGATTGGAATTGATTGTCGTATTGCAATTTAAATTATTGCTTAATGGTTGTATATGGAATAGTTGGGTTTTTGCAAGTTTGCATGACTATCTATTATTATTACATTGCATTATACGTGTGCTAATTGCAATGGCATGTCACGTGAGCATGAATCATGATTGCATTGACGACAGAGAAAAGAAAGAATGAATTAGTTGATGGTTGTGCTGCATTGTCACATTAAAGGGAAAACCCGGCACTACCGGAGGACTGTCAATCCCTTGGGGTTATGTCATGGCCATTTGGTCACTTGACGATGGTCAGTTGCTAAGTCACGGTACAGGCCAGACCAATGCTCCTTCGAGAATGCTGTCTAGGGGGAGGCCCATGACGTAGCCGTGCCCATGGGCGGGACGATGCTTGGTTTTGGACCAGTAGACCGCCAACCATAAGGTTGTGTCGTGGCCTAGGAGGTCGTAATAATCGGAGCACATGTGGGTACTAAGGCATAAGAAAGTTCTGTGAAGTGCTCTGATTATGTGTAGGTCTTTCAAAACTGTCATGGCTTGAATGATATTCTTCTACAGGGTACATGTGCCAAGGCAAGATGAGTTCGCCCGTGTTTGTGTGTGATGACTGAATGGTAGCACGGTAGTATTTCTCTAATATGCTGACAGACACGGTAAAGCTAGGGTCGTTTTGCAATTGATCTGTCATTGGTGCTAGATTACATGATTAGACTACCCTCGAAGCAAACGAAGTTACTAACCAAGGTTTAGGGTTTTGACTTACTAAGTTTATCTCACCCCATCATGGTTAACGGTTTTAGGACCTTAGTATGATACCTTACCTGGTAAGGTTCGGTGTCCCGATCGACATGAGCACCTTTCTCACTATGTGGCTCGTCCCGAGCCACAATTTTGTGTGTGAGTATCAAGTGACAACAGTCTGGGTTGATGAGTGAGAGAGGGATCATTATGTGCCACACATCTTAAATGCGTGGTACGTCAAGTCAAGGGATATGGTGTATGGTCCATTGAGAGGTTACGGCGTGCCTGAACTGCCTATGGGGCCAACCGATGAAATATGGGATTCGATGGATCTTAATCTCCCTAATGGCGTGATCACGGACCCTTCTACGGGCAAGTTTGACCTTTTTGAGGCTAGTGATTAGGCATCTATAGCCTAGTCTCTTTTTGACTAACCCTCCCCTCCTTTGTTTGTGATAGGTTAGCCAGGCCAATCCCTTTTTACGTTAGCCTTGGCATATCGCCTGAAGTAAGGCTTGTATATATACTATTTTTCCTCAAGCTAACATTGCAAATAAATAAAATAGTGTTATTGTTGTTTTACTCTTGCATTCCTTCTACTATCCATGTTGGTTGTTGGCTAGGTGTTTAATTTCGCTTCTGCATATGCTTAATGATAAGATAAAATGGACTAGTTGATGACGATACCTAGGAAGTCAAATGTTTTAGAACTCAAGTGCATTGGGGTTGTCACAAGCTTGAGAGTCAGGGCGTGACAATTGGTGTTATGGGCATATTGAAGTTCATTTATTATAAGAACTTAGGGATTAACTCAAAGGTTAATCATTTTCTTATAATTCATGAACACAATAGTTGGTAATTAATATGTCTTGTCAAATTTATTTGTATATCCAAATATAGCAAATAAATTTTTGATAAGATATATTTATAATTACCAAATAAAAGTCATTAGCATCATTGTGGTTTTGTATGTTTGTATATCATAGGATCACCCAAAGGAGAACTATAATGTACATGTATTGTTGAATTTGAATCCGATTAAGTAATACTCTCATAGTATTAATGTATGAGTATATTCTTGGATATTTATAGTATCCGTACTTGTTTCACTTCATTTGCATGCTTGTTTGTTCCTTTATTCGATGGAATGAATTTCTCTTATTGGTGTGAACAAATCTAATTTCACTTAGGTGTCCTAGACCTTGATTTAGCAATTCAAGTTAAGAAATTGGCTACTATTATTGATAAGAGAAGCAATGACAAAAAGTCTTTCCATAAAGTTTGGGAAAGATTGAACAAACTAAGTTTAATATTCATGCGAATGACAGTTGCAAACCACTTAAAGACTACTCTTCCAAAAAATTGACAGTGCTAAGGAATTTATGAAATTTGTGGAAAAGTGTTCTCAGACTACTGACAAGTCACTTACTGGTATATCAATGAGCACTTTGACCACTATGAAATATGATGGTTCACGTACCATACATGAGCATATACTTAAGATGACAAACTTAGCAGCAAAATTAAGGACCTTGGGAATGAACATGGATGAATACTTTTTAGTATAGTTCATATTTAATTCATTGCATCATGAATTATATGGGCCATTTTAGATGAATCACAACACTATAAAGAATAAATGGAATGTAAATAAATTGGTCGGTATGCTTGTTCAATAGGAAACAAGGACAAAGAATCAAAAGACTTATTCTGTTTATCTCTTAAGTTATCTAGAAGCTAAAAAGAATACCAAAAAAGAAAGGTGGAAGGAGCAAGAAGAAAGAATTACATGTCCCGAATGACTTCTAAGATTTCTGAAATCCACAAGCAGGAGCCTAATCTAATTAAATGTCACTTTCATAATAAAATTGGACACCGGTAGAAAGATTGTCTGAAGCGTAAAGTTTGGTTCGAAAAGAAAAGTAAGCCTTGTGCTTTAGTATATTTTGAATCAAATTTTACTGAAATTCCTCATAATACTTGGTTGATTGAAGCTGGTG
The DNA here is from genome assembly GCA_014182735.1 of Corymbia maculata. NCBI lineage: Eukaryota > Viridiplantae > Streptophyta > Magnoliopsida > Myrtales > Myrtaceae > Corymbia > Corymbia maculata. The sequence goes on from CM024687.1 coordinate 15,757,591, forward strand.
CTACCTCTCATGTGTCAAATATGATGCAGAGATTTCTTACAATCCAAATCATAAAGCCAAATTAAAGTAATGTGATCACAGGGAATAGAAACAATGCTCTAGTTGAAAGCATTGGCCCTTATCGTTTGGTTTTAGATACTAGGCATTATTTGAAATTGTTTCGAACCCTTTATGTACTTATATTTTCCCACAATTTATTGCATTTGTAGGTGAGAAAATTGCAATAGTTTGATTTGTGAGCATGATCACTCATGCATTGACTAAATGAGGAAAATGAGAATTGGCTTGAGTAGTTGGCATGCTCATATGATCACCTAATTGGTTTCATACCTGTACAACTAGGGAGGGTGATGCCTGATAAATTTCAGATGCGAAGTCGCGGTTGAGGTCGAGCTGATACTCCTTATGAAATGCCATCTATGGGGGAGCCCAAGATGATGTTGTGCCCAATGGGGTGAGACAATACCCAGTCATGCCATAAGACCGCTAACTTTAAGGTTAGTTGGGCCATGAGCAATTGTAATAATTGAAACATGTGTAAATGCATTGTGCATAGGAATTATTTGAAAAATGTTCTAATTATGCTTGATGCTTGTTGCGAGTTTATGGCACGTTATGAATTATTATATGCTTCACATGTGCCAAGGTAAGGTAAGAATGCATATGGGTTTATTCGATGTTTTTGTTGGCTATTGTTGGGTCGAGGTGCCTGCTCGTATTATAGTTAAGGCAAAGCAAGGTTGCTTTGCTATTGATTTGCCATAGATAATATACTACATGTATAGGTTGCACCCGAGGAAAATTGGTTTCCTAAGTGAGGTTTAGGTTATTAATTTATCAAGTTTATCTCACTAATTGTTGTTTAACATTTTCTATTTAACATTTTCAGGCCTTAAGTATGGGTTCCTAATACGTGCGCATTAGGCTTCCTGTAACCTCTATTTTGGTAGTAATAGAGTTCATGGTAGAGGGGTGCAAGACTCTCTTCCAGAAGTGCACCACTACGTTGTAGGTGGACAAGGGATTTGATGAGCTAATTCCCCACAATTTCGAGGTCAGGTTCATTTGGCTCGACAGGGAACTATGGGGTCCTTTTTTGGGGCTCGAGGTGTTTGCACTTTGGCCTCATGTGGGGAAGATCACTTTTGGATGGCCCTTGTGTTAAAGTTGTTTAAGTTAATCCTGACCCCTGTTGGTTTTTGTTGGTTTGGTAAAAAATTGTCTATCATAAGGGCTTGTATATATAAACTTCCTAGGGTTAACTAATAAATAAATAAAAGTCATGCTTTTGGAAGTGTTTGTTGTTATGTTTCCTACTATCCTTATTGTTGTGATAAAAAGGTTGGGTCAGCAGGGCATCCTAAGGTGTTACAGTTAAATGACCTAAGGAAAAGGGGTTGTTGTGAGCTCAAGGGTTGGGTGACAACTTGAGTCAGGCACTTGAGCTATCGGCCATTGGCTTGGGACGGTTAATGGCTTCTTCTCACAATTAGATAAGCACCCGACTAGAAGGCAGACGGTCGGACTCCAAGCAAGCATCCGACCAGCTTTAGGCCACACGCTCGGGCCTGTCACATATACTAGCTCTATACGCTTTTTAAACCCAGTTCTTTGTTTTCACTACATCTTTGGACCCTCTAGACAAGTGTTTGTAGTTTCTCTTTGATGATTCGTTTTTATGATATTGTGAGATAAACACAAAGTGATTGTTAGGGTTAGTAGAAACTAGAAAAAAGTGAGAGTTCTTTATTGGTTTGGGAATGGTTTGTTGTCTCTGTTATAACTTTTAATCTGATATGAAATTTTTTTGCTGCAGAAGGTAGGTAGCAAAATAGACAAGGTTGAATCTTGCTACTAAATTGACTTCTACAAACTTCTGAAAAAGATAAGGAGGCGTTACCACCAATCTGACTTTATTTAACATAGACTAATTAGATACCTCGAACACCTAAGTAATTATAGGAAAATTAACTACCTAGGTGACAATTAGGTACCTATAAAAATCTATGGTTTTAGGTCTAATGGCTCGATTAAATGTAGGTAGGGTTAGAACGCCCACAGCGCCCTTCTAGCACCACACCTTCTCATCAAGTCTAAACTAATTATCATCGAATGATTTTCCATAATTTTAAAAGTGAAAAATATTGTCATAACGGTGTTACCGCATTCAAATGAAAATATTGTATCATCATGATAGGACAAGACTTATGTGCCTTGTGTGCTTCTGGATTTATAAATCCTAATGCCTATTTACAAACATGTTTGAATAACCTAGCATGTATGCTTGCGTGAAAATTTTGAAATTTCACAACCAATGTTAAGTGTTATAATTTTAAGGGTTAAAACCACGAAAAGTCTCAAACTAATACATTTGTAAAAAATTTACCCCCAATAATTTTTTGACCTTGAAAAACCTCAAATTGGTACACCTTTAACAACTTTACCCCAAATTAGTACACTTGTAACAAATTTACCTTTTATTAATTTTCATTAAATTTTACAGTCAAATAGTTGAGATGAAAATACATGATAAAAGTGAATAAAAGTGAAATTTTCCTCGCGGGAGGAACATCGTTGACCCGTGACCAGATCAATCAAACATTTGGCTTTAGGGTAGGCTCATTGCCTGTCCGCTATCTAGGAGTTCCCATTATTACATCACAACTTGGTAAGGTTGACTATAATGCCCTAGTCAATCTACTAACATCAAAAGTGCAATATTGGGCTCATCGATTTTTGTCGTTTGTGAGCTGTCTACAGCTTATTAGATCGGTCCTCCACTCAATACAAGTATATTGGGCTAGTATCTTTATGTTGGCTAGTTCGGTGTTGGACCAAGTAGAGCAAATCTGCTGACAATTTCTCTAGAAAGGCCCGGGACTTGGGTCGAGGGGAGCAAAAGTTTCATGGGAAGATGTTTGCCTCCCAAAAGAGAAAGGAGGACTTAGCATTCGCAAAGTCCGTGACAGCAACAAGGCGGCCATACTCAAACATATGTGGATCATGTTCATGGACAAGGAATCACTCTGGTGTAAGTGGATTCATGCTACTTACTTAAAAATGAAGAACATTTGGGTAGTTATGAAGCCAATGTTTTGCTGGGCTTAGAAGAAATTACTTGCTCTTAGGGGTGACTTCCAGCATCGTTTTAAGTAGTGGGTGGGTGACGGCCTTACAACTTCATTATGGTTCAACCCTTGCCATCCACGTGGACCCTTAAATGCACTATTCTCGAACACATTTATCTACTATTCGGGCTTGTCTAGGTAGGCTAAGGTTGTGGATCTATATTCTATCCCAGGCTAGTCTATTTTAAAAGATCTCCAAGTGTAGACATACCCTCTACCATTGCTTACATAGTACCCAAACAAATTCACTTGGTTGGAGCACTCTTCAAGTAAGTTTTCCATTGCCTCTACTTAGGAAACTATCTATCGGAAAGGTAGAGTAGTGAGGCGTTTATCAAATTTAAGGTGTTTAAGGAGAATGTTGAAAGTGAAGCAGGCAGAAAAATTCGTTGCCTATGCATCAATAATGGGGGAGAGTACACTTCCTACGAGTTTATGAAATATTTGCAAAAGTACAAGATACGTCGACAATATACTTATCCGTATACACCACAGTAGAATGGTGTTGCCGAAAGAAAGAATTGGCATCTAGTTGAGACATGTAGGAGCATGTTACATGCGAAGAATGTTCCACCGAGGTTTTGGGCTTAATGTATGAAGACGGCGGCTCACGTGACTAATAGGTTGCCACAAGTAATGCTTGGTTTTATGTCACTATATGAGAAGCTATGGAATCACAAGCTTGTGGTAAGTCACTTTAAAGTTTTCAGATGTGTATGTTATGCATTTGTGCTTGATCACCTTCAAATTCGACAAGAAGGCAGTCCGCTTCATATTCGTGGGATATGATGATCAACGAAAGGGGTGGAAGTGCTACGACCCTAAAATAGGGAGGTGCTACACTTCAAGAAATGTGGTGTTCAACGAAATGTCATCTTGGTGGTCACATCAAGCCGTCGAATTGCCAAATTCACAACATTTTAACGAAGAGGTCAAAGAAAGGCTGAAAGAATTCAATGAGAATCAACTTGTTGAAAAAGATATCAAAAAAGATGTCAAAGCACAATCACTAGGATCGACAAGTTCATCTAGTGAGCATCCAAGGTCGACAAAAGAACTTCGACCAAGTTAGGTCGAAGAACTTGAAGAGGAGGAGCCTCAACTTCGGAGATCAACTAGGCAAAGGAAGCCAAACCCCAAGTATGCCAATGGGGCATTGATTGAAGATGTTGGCATGGTTGAGCCTTCGACACATGAAGAAGCCTCGAAGGGTACATAATGGAGGAAGGCCATGGAAGAAGAAATCCTCGCACTAAAGAAGAATGAGACATGAGACTTGGTACTGAAACCTAAAGAGGTACGCCCTATTTCTTATAAATGGGTTTATAAACTTAAAACTCGACCAAACGAGTCGATTGAGAGGTATAAAGCATGTCTAGTGGCTCGAGGATTTTTGCAAAAATATGGGGTTGATTATGAAGAGACCTTTAGCCAAGTGGCAAAGGTTACCACAGTTCGAGTTTTATTAGCACTTGTAGCAAGCAAGTCGTGGAATGTGTGGCAGATGGATGTGAAGAATGCTTTCCTGCATGGAGAACTTGAGCAAGAGATATACATGGAGCAACCGGATGGCTTCAAGAGCAAAATTCATCCATAATATGTTTGCAAGCTAAAGAAAGCATTATATGGCCTGAAGCAAGCCCCGAGAGCGTGGTATGGAAAGATTGCATAATTCTTGTTGAAGAACGATTATAATGTAGCTCCAGCAAACTTGAGCTTGTTCGTGAAAGCAAAAGATGGAAAGGTTGCAACTGTGCTAGTTTATGTGGATGATCTCATCATTATTGGAGATGATGAAGATGAGATATGTCGAATTAAAGCCAACCTCTCTGTACGGTTCTAGATGAAGGAGCTTGGAGAACTAAAATACTTTTTGGGGCTCAAGATTGATAGGACAAAGGAAGGATTATTCCTATGTCAACAAAAGTATGCACGAGATCTCTTGAAAAAATTCGGAATGCTTGATTACTCCATTGGATGGGAACGCAAAGCTATGTGCTGACAAAGGTTGAGAGCTTGAAGATTCAACTATGTATAGGCAACTAGTAGGTAGTCTAATTTACCTTACCATAACTCGGCCTGACATTGCTTTTGCAATAGGAGTAGCTAAGGAAGCCTCACTTGGATGTAGCCAAGTGTATCCTGAGGTATGTAAAGAAGACTTTTGATTTTGGGCTTTTGTATAAAAAGGAATCATCAAGTGAGTTGGTCGGTCATTGTGATGCCGGCTATGCTGAAGATCAACACACACGACGATCAACTACTAGATACTCGTTTAATCTTGGATCAATAGTAGTATCCCGGTGCAGTAAAAGACAGCTAACTGTGTCTTTGTCTACAACAGAAGCTGAATATAGAGCAGTAGCAATGGTAGCTCAGGAGAGCACGTGGCTAGTGTAGCTATTGGATGATCTTCATCCATTAATAGATTATTCGACAATATTGTATTGTGATAATCTATCCACTATAAGCTTGGTAGAGAATCCAGTTTTCCATGCTAGGACTAAGCATGTGGAAGTCCACTATCACTTTCTGCGAGAGAAAGTGTTGAAGGGTGAGATCAAGATGAAGTACATCAAGATAGGTGATCAAGTTGCTGATATCTTCACCAAAGGTCTTGGAGCTACAAAGTTTGAAGAGTTCCAAGCTCAGCTTGGTATGGTCGTGAGGACTATCCTTAAAGGAGAGTAGTCGGTGAGAGGGAGTATTGAAGATATCACTACCTATCTCTCGTGACTCTTCTTGTTTTTGGTTGAAAGACTGTTCAATTCTCGATGGAAGTCATTTTGGCGCACATATTAAAGTGTCTTTAATTACTATGTATTTAGACATGTTTTTTCATATATCTAAGGTATGTCAAGAGTTGTGTTTTAAGCCTACATATAAGCGAGTCTTGTAATCGGTTTCAATGAATGGTGAGTGAAAAGGCATTTCAGCAAGAAAAGTAGTGTATTCATCTCCTTCCTTAAGAGCTTCTCTTGTGAGAGTATTATCAGAGTTGTGTGACTTTGATATTCAATACAATCTAGCTCAAGGTATATCGATTGCTTTGGGCCCACTTGTTCGTATAAAGGAATTACACATGCATCTTCATCCATGTATCGAAATGAGTCTAGCATTTTCTTGGACTCTTTCGCTTCTCCAAGCTTGAATTGCTTTATATTTCCCTTTCCTTTTCTCTCATGACTTGGAAGCTTACAAGTCGAACCAAGTTTGATCCAGTCTCTACAAGCCATTGAGGATATTTAAGCAAGAATAATGATCTTAGCTGTGCCATACAAGTCGTCGAAGAATAAGATTACCAAACACCCTTGCAAGCCATTCTCGATCAGGAAGTGATAGTTAACCGACTCAAGACTTAATGTCGAAGCTTACATCTTATTTATCAAGAATCTTCTCCTATGAAATATCGATGTATTGAAGATAACGAAAGCATAGAGGAAGGTTGGCCAGCTTTATTAACGTGTTTAACAGCAATTGGGTTTTATGTAGTTTGAAAGTTTGTAATCGACCAAATTCTAATGAAAGAACTCTGTCATCGATTATCCTTATTGTATCTTTTCTTCTGGTCATATATGATTCCATTCTTTGATATCGCTGTCTTGTGAACATTTTGATTAATTGATACAAAAATATGTTCACTGATATAGGGCTCAAACGCATAGTGGATTCCCCGCCCATGGCGTCTTACTTGACTATTCAATTCATGTTGATAACCATTAACAAATCATTAGTTAATCTTAAGAGACAAATAATTTAAAATCTCTACCCACTGGTGGGTAGCTGCGTTGGTAGAGGCATGCAAATAGATCTCTCGCAAGGTTGAAAGTTCGAATCTCCAAATTGGAAGCCTTGGTGGTGGGGTCCTGGGCTAACTCCCCTCCAGGTATAGTTGGTGGTCAATGTTGGGGTCTGCCTAGCCCGGTGGTGGCTGTGAGTACTTGTAAAGTTGTGCCAGGCTAGATCCTAGATACCAATTTTTTTTTTAAATCTCTTAAGTCATGATCTCATTAACATTTTTTTTTTCTGACTTTTGGTCTGACGGGTACTCATTGCAATTCATTATCTTCTAAACCATAAAGTTGAGATAGTTAGTAGGAATCACCCAGAGGGGGTAAATAGGTGATTTTAGAAAATTTTAAATAAATTATTGCTGAATAAAATACTTCAAGAATTACATTTTGAATAGCAATAAATACAAAAGTAATATTTAGAACTATTTAACCACAATCCAGAATTTTGAAGTATTCAAACAGTGTACAATAGACAATATTAATAAGCAATAAAGATTAATGGATGAAAGAAATTGTACACAGATTTTATAGTGGTTTGGTTTAGATTAAACCTGGATTGTACCATATGACCAACAAGTAATTACAATCTTAAGTGTAACATTTTGTGAAAATCCTCACAAATTCACTTAGCCACTCATTTTTAGTATCTCACTCTTGATCACAAATTTTAAGTTCAAGAAGGACAAGTGTAGTTTCGAATATCATTTAGACTTTGAAATTGTAGATTTTGGGTCATGTCTCTTGTTTTTCTCTAGGATGTCTTTGTCTCCTTAAGTACCACTCCATTTCCACTAGCCGTTGGAAATCTCCAGAGGATGATCCTTCAACCTTATTCGTTGAACATATTGTATCAAAGAGATTTTGTAGCCATTGAGCGACATGCTATGAATCTCCTTGTTGAATCTGGTCGCCCATACAATCAGATTCATTGGATTCTAGGTTTCTGTAAGTTGAGCTTCTTCGATTAGGAAATAACTTGTCTAGTATATTTGACTATCAATCATAGTGATTGATTGAACTAAATTTATTTAAGTGTGAAATCCATTCGTAATTACTAGCTGTTACAGAATCTTAGATTTTGGATATTGTCAACTTCTAGAGAATATAAGATCTGAAAATGAATGTTCCATGTTTTGGACTAGTTCCTTTCTTGGTGTAATCTCAAGTGTGTTTGAATAAGTATTGTCAGAGATATCATTCCTTAGACTTAGTACTTGTCTTCAAGTGCTAATATGGTTCTAGACAGTTTTGTCAACTTCAAAATTAATTTGGAGTTTTCTCCAACAAAAGTAACATGTACCCCAAATATCTTTTAAAGACAACTTCATCTTGGACAAGCCGAGGAAGATAATTTTAATTCTTTAAGAAAGCACGTTGAATGGATAATTTTAATCTGCTGGTGTTGTAGCTTTCTCGCGTAGCTTGCTTAAATAAAGTTTTGAGTCTGACATGACTTCTTTCAAAGAATTTAATGTCCATAGAGGAAAATGGAGGAGACGACCAAGAAAATCTGTTGATGTTGCAGCTTCGAAGGAAAGAAGAAAATCTGAAATTGCTGGTGTTTCTCTTTGCTCTGAAGCGAGGGTTAGGGTTTGAAGAAAACGTTTAGACCCCCCCCTCCCTCCGAGTTAGGTTATGGAAAAGGGCAACATCATAAAAAGTCCCAAATTACATGACATAAGGAGTTTCTTGACAAGTATGAAAGTTTTGCCCAAGTTGGCGCCAAGATCTATCCGAATGAGACTACACCATCCATAGCGGAAATGAGAGATCTTCTTGCCTCCATGTAGTTAGAGAGAGTTTTGCACCGTATAATCTGTCAATAGTGTCCTATATTTTCCTTCTTCACTATATCCTCCTTCTTCGGGTGTGAAATAGATTTTTTAGGCTGAATGAGTTCCCATTTATTATAATTGGTCCTTAACTAATTTAGTTTTCTAGTTCTCCTGGTTTCTATTATTGGATGAGAGAACCCAGTGTTTGTGTCATTCTTCAGCTTATTGAGCTACTGTTCCTTGTAAGTTCATGCTACTTCTTTTGGTCTTGCTCACTGTTCGCATTTATGGAGTCTGCAATAGTCATTATTCGACCTGATAACTAGCCTCTTGATTATTTGAAGCCGTGATTTCCAGGATTCTTCTCATTGTGTCCTCCGGGGATCTTCTGGGACTATTAGGATCAGTATTTTAACTAGATAGAATGGAGCATTTAAAGTGATTTGTATGTTGATCTGATTGCTCCCGTATTCCTCCAAGAACCTGGGACTGTGTCCAGATACTCCTGCTCTGGTTCTTAATTAAGTAGGATGCAGTCGTCTGCAAATCAATAACCAATGATCAATGAGAGGGCATGAATGACCGGGCGAGCATCAACAGTTCTGTTTGGTTTGATTTTCTATGATAACCAAACTGATAAGGAAATACACTGTTGAAACAAACTAAAATCCGACCCAAACTGAATACAAACCGAACTGAAAATCCTGGTTCAGTTCGGTTTTCCAGCTTTCACTTCAAATTTTTTTTTTTTTTGTCAGGCATGGGTGGGACTTCCTACTCTCAGGCGATTGAGATGAATGGCCAAATGATGAACACATACTCTCCGTCTCCATCTTCATCTTCCCGCTCTCGCAATCCCATTCCCAACTCCCCCCTGTAAGTCACTCCCTTCCCCACTCTTCTTTAACTCTTGTTACCCATGTCATGTCTGTACGCCTTCCCTGATTTGTCGGCCATCACTTGATCTTGTCTGCTTGCTGGGCACATCCACCATTGCTAATGCTGCTCTTTGATGAAGAAACCCCTTTGGCCTAGAGTTCCGAATTTGCTTCTCCATGGCTCGTTCTAATAATCCTGCTTCCTTTCGCTCTTGTAGCGCACAGATTCTTTCCCAAGAACCGAGTTTGCCAAACAAAATACATAAGTATACCAAAAACTCAAATCATGAATCCAATCGAGATGCGGCAACAAATCCACCCCACACGAGCGCCAAAGCCAAAACCAAAGCCGATTCCACAAACCCAAAAACCCAATCACAAATCACGAACAACAGATTTTAGAGAGCCCGTGCCTTTGAGGACTGATGACCCGAGCTCGTCGATGGCTTGGCCGATGTTCTTAGCAACCCATGCGCCACTTGGATCTCCTTCCTCAAGCCCAGACCGAACTCTTGGAGGTCATGGCGGTACGTCTCAAGCACGGACTTGGTCGTGAGGGTCTTCACGAGGCCACCCCATCGGGATTTGCACGGGCAGTCTGGTTCTGGAGCGGCTTCTTCCTCTTCTCTCGACGGATTGTTTTGATGGAGATTCGGGGTTGCGTTTGGGGGATCTTCGTTGTCGTCGGAGATGGATTTGAAGAAATTCAAGATGAGTTTTAGAGGGCTCTTCCATCGGCGGAGCAGAGAGAAGGATCGTGATAGAGACGAGAGACGAGAAGCTTTTTACTTTATAGTTTTTAGGTTTTACACAAAGAGTTCGATTCATTTAACCGAACCAAACCAGTAAAACCTGAATCAATAAAAATAAGTTTAGTTTTTTTTTACTAATCGAATCGAAAATCGAATCAAATCGAACCGACAATGTACAAAATTTCGGTTTGATTTTTATACCCCTGTACCTAGATGACATGACGAGCTCATTCTCTCTCTCATAGGCTTTTAGGTTCCTTCCTTCAAATGTCAGGGTTGGGGGCGACTTGTCTCCTTTCTTTAACTTCATCCGATTGGTTGCATATTTGTCCTTCATGCTTTTGTGACACTTGTTAATCTGACTGCTATTGAATGGCTGAGAAGAGACTCGCCGCATGGCGTTCCGTCATGCCTCAAGTATGTGAATTGAGTCTCCCCTGTTTGCTTAATTTTCAAAGCTACCTTAAAAGTCCTAAATATGTTCTTAAATCTATTAAACAAATTTAGTCATAAATTTTTTAATTTAATTAATTTTGTTTAGAACATTTGTGTGTTTTTGCAATGTAGTTCGTCTGGTCAATTTTGGTTGAAAATCATTAATATGGCAGTTTAGTTAATGTTGGTTGTACAATGTGGCATTGCTTTTGCTGATGTGGACCATTGGTGAACGAAACAATCTTGTTTTGAGAATTTCATAAATTTTTATTTTTTATGTTTTTTCTTTTTCCTTCTTCCCACTATTCATCTCCTTGAAAAGGATGAAAGAGTCGACAGGGGCCATAGGCAAGGGATTTTGTGGCCTTGTCCATCACAAGGCAAGGGCCTTCGTGTTGCCTTGCCCACTATAGGTGAGGGTGACTGACTTCCTTGCTTTGCCTAGATCTACTGACCACATTGTGGCCCTTGCCTAGTACATGAGTACGAGGGTGCAGAGGCCTAAGCTGAGAGCCTAGCCCTTGATTTTGCGGCGAGAGCACATGTTCGAGAATTTGTGATGGCCACGAGATTTGGTGGCAAGAATAGAGAGATCTCGACCTATTGTACCACAAATGCTGACTTGAGGCTATGCTTCGAGGTCATCAGTAAGGAAGGGTGTTGCAGGTGAATCGTTTGAAGTAGGGGTGTCAAAAACCGAACCGAAAATCGAACCGAAATATAAAACCCAACCGAACCGAACCGAACCAAAATTTTGTATGTTTTGGTTCGGTTCGATTTCGGTTCGGTTAACCGAAAAATAACTGTTAACCTTTTCGGTTCAGTTCGGTTAGCTAAACCGAAAATAGAATTCTTAATAAAAATTGAATAGTCTCTCTTTTTTATCATCTCTTCTTTACTTAAATTCCAATAAACAAAGTAAAAATAGGAAAACCGAAAAACCGTCCCGAACCGAACCGCATTTTCGGTTTGGTTCGTATTCAGTTCGGGACGGTTTCGGTTCGGTTCGGGATGATCTCTTATCGGTTCGGTTTTTTCAAAAAACCGAACCGAACCGAACCGTTTACACCCCTAGTTTGAAGCAGAAATTTAGGTGGGGCAAGGGGGTTGAAGTCAACAGTGTCTCGACTCAGGTCTTATGGGAAATTGGTCATTCAAAGATTCTAAGATTTGACAAGCTTAGCTTCGAGGAGGAGGACGGAGTAATAGGGTTGTAAATGGTTCGGTTTGGTTTGATTTTTTATAAAAATCGATAAGGTGTGATCCTGAATTGAAACGAATTCGTTCTAAACTGAACCAAAAAGCCAGTTCGGTTTAGTTCAGTTTTGTTTTTTGTTTTTATTTAACTATTTTTTCTTTACTTATCGAAACCAAAGTGAAGAAGAGGTGAGAAAAAAGGGCGTTTATAGTTTGATTTTTATTGAAAATTTTGGTTTAGTTTGGTTAGTTAACCGAACTGAAAAATTTAACGATTATTTTTTAGTTAATCGAATCGAAATTGAATCGAATTGAAAATGCATGAAATTTTAGTTCAGTTTGGTTTTGGTTTGGTTATTGACACTCCTACGGAATATTAGAGTGTGTTTGTATAGCGATGTCCTGTGGCATGGGCCGATGCCCTTAGTGATCACTTTGGTTGGAAGATGGATAGTGGAAAAAGTAGAAAAAGAGAGAAAAAAAATAACAATTTGACAGGATTGATTATATTGAAAAATAATTCAAAAATTTAAGATTAAATTAACTAAATTAAAATATTTATAGCTGACTTGATTGTCATGCAATAAGTTTAAGACATTTTTAACAATTTTACCAAGAAAAATCCCAAATTGGTACATACGTGACAAATTTATCCCAAATGACCATAAAATACCCCAAACTGGTATATTTATGACAATTTTATCCAAAAATAATTTTTTTAATCGTAAAAAACCCCAAACTGGTACATTTGTGATAAATATACCATTCATGAAATTGGATTAATATCCAAAAAACTACAGAACTAATACAACCGTGACAAATGAAGAGTAAGATATTAAATTGGTACACTAATCAATTATCATGTATTATTCATCTCAGCTATTTGATAGTAAAATTTAATGAAAATTAATAAAAGGTAAATTTGTCACAAGTGTACTAATTTGGGGTAAAGTTGTTAAAGGTGTACCAATTTGAGGTTTTTCAAGGTCAAAAAATTATTGGGGGTAAATTTATTACAAATGTATTAGTTTGGGATTTTTCGTGATATTAACCCTTAAAATTATAACACTTAACATTGGTTGTGAAATTTCAAAATTTTCGTGCAAGCATACATGCTAGGTTATTCAAGCATGTTTGTAGATAGGCATTAGGATTTAAAAATCCAGAAGCACACATGGCATAGAAGTCTTGTCCTGTCATAATGATACAACATTTCCATTTGAATGCGGTAACACTGTTATGACAATATTTTTCACTCTTAAAATTATGGAAAATCATTCGATGATAATAAGTTTAGACTTGATGAGAAGGTGTGGTGGTAGAAGGGCGTTGTGGGCATGCTAACTCTACCTACATTTAATCGAGCCATTAGACCTAAAACCATAGATTTTTATAGGTACCTAATTGTCACCTAGGTAGTTAATTTTCCTGTAATTACTTAGGTATTCCAGGTATCTAATTAGTCTATGTTAAACAAAGTCAGATTGGTGGTAACGCCTCCTTAACTTTTTCAGAAGTTTGTAGAAGTCAATTTAGTAGCAAGACTCAACCTTGTCTATTTTGCTACCTACCTTCATGGAAAGAGTAGCAACAAATTTCATCATAGATTAAAAGTTATAAAGGAGACAACAAACCATTCCCAAACCAATAAAGAACTCTCACTTCTTTCTAGTTTCTACTTACCCCAACAATCACTTAGTGTTTATCTCACAATATCATAAAAACGAATTGTCAAAGAGAAACTACAAACACTTGTCTAGAGGGTCCAAAGATGTAATGAAAACAAAGAACTGGGTTTAAAAAGCGTACAGAGCTGGTATTTGTGATGGGCCCGAGCGTGTGGCCTAAAGCTGGTCGGATGCTTGCTTGGAGTCTGACCGCCTACCTCTTTTGGTCGGGTGCTTATCTAATTGTGAGAAGAAGCCATTAACCATCCCAAGCTAGTGGCTGGTAGCTCGAGTGCTCAACTCAAGTTGTCACCTAACCCTTGAGCTCATGACAACCCATTTTTCTTAGGTCATTTAATTGCAATGCCTCAGGATGCACTGCTGACCCAACCTTTTTATCACAATAATAAGGATAGTAGGAAACGTAACAACAGACACTTCCAAAAGCATGACTTTTATTTATTTACTAGTTAACCCTAGGAAGTTTATATATACAAGCCCTTATGACAGGCAATTTTTTGCCAGTGATGAGGGTTAACTTAAACTCCTTTAACACAAGGACCATCCAAAAGTGATCTTCCCCACATGAGGCCAAAGCGCAAACACCTCGAGCCCTAAAAAAGGACCTCATAGTTCCCTGTTGAACCAGATGTACCCGACCTCAAAATTGTGGGGAATTAGCTCCTCAAATCCCTTGTCCACCTACAACGTAGTGGTGCACTTCTAGAAGACAGTCTTGCACCCCTCTACCACGAACTCTATTACTACTGAAATAGAGGTTATGGGGAGCATAATGTGCATGTATTAGGAACCCATATTTAAGGCCTGAAAATGTTAAACAACAATTAGTGAGATAAATTTAGTAAGTTAATGACCTAGACTCACTTAGGAAACCAATTTGCCTTGGGTGCAACCTATACATGTAGCATATTATCGATGGCGGATCAATAGCAAAGCAACCCTTGCTTTGCCTTAATTATAATACGAGCAGGCACCTCAACCCAACAATAACCAACAAAAACATCGAATAAACCCATAGGCATTCTTACCTTACCTTGGCACATGTGAAGCATATAATAGTTCATAACGTGCCATAAACTCGCAACAAGCATAATTCAAACACTTTTCAAATGATTCCTATGTACAATGCATTCACGCGTGTTTCAATTATTACAACTGCTCACAGCCCAGCCAACCTTAGAGTTAGCGATCTTATGGCATGACTAGGTATCGTCCTACCCCATTGGGCACAACATCATCTTGGGCTCCCCCACAAATGGCATTTCATAAGGAGCATCAATCCGACCTCAACCGTGACTTGGCATATGAAATTTATCAAGCATCACCCTCCCTAGTTGTACGGGTATGAAACCATTTAGGTGATCATATGCACATACCAACCACTCAAGCCAATTTTCATTTTCCTCATTTAGCCAATGCATGAGTGATTCATGCTCACAAATCAAACTATTGCAACTTTCTCACCTACAAATGCAATAAATTGTGGGAAAATATAGGTACATAAAAGGGTTCAAAACAAATCCAAATAATACCCAGTATCTAAGACCAAACGATAAGGGTCAATGCCTTCAACTAGAGTGTTGTTTCTATTCCCTATGATCACATTACTTTAATTTGGCTTTATGATTTGGATTGTAAGAAAATCCCTACATCAGATTTAAGCATACTGACCAATTTGTTTACGTTCCATTTATTCTTTATAGTGTTGTGATTCATCTAAAATAACCCATATTATTCATGAGGTAATGAATTAAGTATGAATTGTACTAAAAAGTATTCATCCACGTTCATTCCCAAGGTCCTTAATTTTGCTGCTAAGTTCGTCATCTTAAGTATATGCTCATGCATGGTACGTGAACCATCATATTTCATAGTGGTCAAAGTGCTCATTAATATACCGGTAAGTGAATTATCAGTAGTTTGAGAACGCTTTCCCACAAATTTCATAAATTCCTTAGCATCGCCAATTTTTTGGACGAGTAGTCTTTAAGTGGTTTGCAACTGTTATTCGCATGAATATTAAGCTTAGTTTGTTCGATCGTTCCCAAGCTTTATGGAAAGACTTTTTGTCATTGTTTCTCTTATTAGTAATAGTAGCCAGTTTCTTAACTTGAATTGCTAAATCAAGGTCCAAGACACATAAGTGAAACTAGATTTGTTCACACTAAAAAGAGAAATTCATTCCATCAAATAAAGGAATAGACAAGCATGCAAATGAAGTGAAACAAGTACATATACTATAAATATGCAAGAATATACTCATACATTAATACTTTGAGAATATTACTTAATCGGATTCAAATTAAACAATACATGTACATTATAGTTCTCCTTTGGACGATCCTATGATATACAAACGTATAAAACCATAATGATGCTAATGACTTTTATTTTGTAATCATAAATATATCTCATCAAAAAATTATTTGCTATGGTTGTATATACAAATAAATTTGACAAGACATATTAATTACCAACTACTATGTTCATGAATTATAAGAAAATGATTAACCTTTGAGTTAATCCCTAAGTTTTTATAATAAATGAACTTCAATATGCCCATAACACCAATTGTCATGCCCTGACTCTCAAGCTTGTGACAACTCTAATACACTTGAGGTCTAAAACATGCGATGTCCCAGGTACTGTCACCAACCAGTCCATTTTATTTTATCATTAAGTACATGTGGAAGCAAAATTAAACACCTTGCCAACAATCAACATGGATAGTAGAAGGAATGCAATAGTAGAACAACAACAACACTACTTTTATTTATTTGCAAGGTTAGCTTGGGGAAAATATATATAAGCCTTACTTTAGGCGATATGCCAAGGCCAACGCAAAAAGGACCAGCCTGGCTAACCTATCACAAACAAAGGAGGGGAAGGTCAGTCAAAAAGAAATTAGGCTATAGATGCCTAATCACTAGCCTCAGAAGGGTCAAACTCGCCTGTAGAAGGGTCCGTGATCGCGCCATCAGGGAGATTGAGATCCATTGGATCCCATATCTCATCGGTTGGCCCTATGGGCGGTGCATGCCCATCGTAACCTCTTAGGGGACTATACACCATATCCCCCGGCTTGACGTAACACACCTTTAAGATGTGTGGCACGTAATGATCCCTCTCTCCCTCGTCTACCCAGACTGTTGTCATGTGATACTCACACACAAAAATTTGTGGCTCAAGACGAGCCATGTGGTGACAGAGGTGCTCATGTCGATCAGGACATCGAACCTTATCAGGTAAGGTGTCATACTAAGGTATTGAAAATGTTAATCACGATGGAGTGAGATAAACTCAGTAAGTCAAAATCCTAAGCCTTGGTTAGGAACTCTGCTTACCTCGGGGGTAGTCTCATCATGCAACCTAGCACCAATGATAGATCAATTGCAAAATGACCCTAGCTTTACTTTATCTATTAGCATATCAGAGAAACACTACCGTGCTACCATTCAGTCATTAGACACAAACACATGCGAACTCACCTTGCCTTGGCACACTTGCCCTGCAGAAGAATACCGTTCAAGCCAGGATAGTTTCGAAAGACATACACATAATCAGAGCACTTCACCGAACTTTCTCATGCCTTAGTACCTACATGTGCTCCGATTATTACGACCTCCTAGGACACGGCACAACCTTATGGTTGGCGGTCTATTGGTCCAAAACCAGGCATCATCCCCCTATGGGCACGGTTACGTCTTGGGCCTCCCCCCAGACGACATTTTCGAAGGAGCATTGGTCCAGTCTCTACCGCGAATCAACAACTGACCATTGTTAGGCGACCAAATGGCCATGGCACAACCCCAAGGGATTGATGATTTTCCGGTAGTGCCGAGTTTTCCCTTTAACGTGACCATGCAACACAAACATCAACTAATTCATTCTTTCTTTTCTCTGTTGTCAATGCAATCATGGTTTGTGCTCATGCGACATGCTATTGCAGTTAACACACGTATAATGCAATGTTTTAATAACTGATGGTCACGCAAACTTGCAAAACCCAACTATTCCATATACAACCATTCAATAGTAATTTAAATTGCAATACGACGATCAATTCCAGTCAATAAACGTCATGATACTCATGTAACTCGACTACTAATAACACCCAACTACTCGTCTCAATAATCAATAATAAATGATCACGCGTCTCCATGACTGACAATGATCAATTATTCTTATCAATAATCAGTCGTCACAACCCAAGGATAAACCAAGATTTTCTCCGAAAATACTCATTTATAAGGTATATAACACTATAATTCATCATTTCGATAAATCACATAATTTCCATAAAATACTTATAATTATTTACCAACCCCATAAATAATTATCCAACCAAATAATTCCATTTTCTAAAACCCTTCTTTAATAAAACAAAGTCACTTAATAATATAGTATATAAATACTATTGACTTTAGAAAATTACTCAATTAAATAAATTTCCAACAAATAATCATAATTAATTATTTTCCCCAAAAATAATTAATATTCATAAATGAACAATAATTCGAAATTATTAAATAATATAATATAAAAAATTAATTTTTACAAAATAATATAATATTTCATAATTAAATAATTTCATAAAATAAAATAATTATAATTAATTATTCCTATAAGTAATTAATCATAATTAACTAAGAATAAACCTTCATTAACCAATTTAATCCACCTTAAGCAAGTTTAGTATAATAAAATAATGTTAACCAATCATAAACCCAATTAATTCATAACTAAGCACACTTAAGCCATAATTAACATATCATAAACCCACTCAAGTATAATCAAGGTACATAATCCATGCTCATTACTCATAATCACACTTACACTAATTAAACTAATCCTAAAGTAAGATTAACCCTCAACTAAAGGATTAGGAAATCAACTTACGGACTCTAAGATTCCGGCGAAACCAGAGCGACGGCAAGGGTGAGGAATACATGGGGCTAGCTCGGGGACAACAATGAACAACGAATGGTAATCATTTTCCGATGAAATAGCATTGGAGGTTGTTTTCCGCGGAAAGCACAACATCGGCTATTGACGTTGAAATGGGTGGCTTGGCGGTGACAAGCAGCAATCAGCGGGTAGCAACTAGGCTCTAGAAGGCAGTAGTTGCATGGTGGACGGTGGCAGTAGCTCCAATGGACAGCAACAGGGGCGGTGACAACAACGACCAGCAAGGGGCAGGGGAAGAAGGTGAAGGAAATGAGGGAAAAAAGGGAAGAGAAAAGAGAGAGAGAGAGAGTGAGTTGAGGGGAGGCAACTAGGGAGTGAGGAGAGAGAGTGAGTTGCCAAGACTTGCCTAAGAAGCTTGTCAACTTGCTCTCAAAGACTCAATGACAACCAAGCAAAGACAAAGCAACAAGGACCACACAAATAAAGCTTCTAGAAGAGAGGGCCCATGGGCTAAGGAGAAAATTGGAAATGGGCTAGCTTGGGCCCACCTTGGGCTGACCTTGAGGGGGCACAAGGCCTATTGGGCCGCCGGTCTTAGGCCGACCCACTTACGGGCCCAAATTCTTAGTCCAATTTTCATTTTCCGACATTTTAAAACTTCTTGGAAAACTCAAGAATAAATGTGGCGACATCCAAATATTTAGTCATGATGTCTCTGAAAAGTCGATACATGAAATCTGATTAAAATTTGAGGCTAAATTGAATTAATTGTGATTGTAATACAGTTTAGACTATTGGACGCCCCTTTAGGATTTTTCCTCATGTTTGACCTGTGGTTAATAGCTCTTCGATTCATGTTTAAACAATTCCTTGAACTAGGAGTGACCCTCGATTGTCATGTGATCCTAGTGGTTCAATTGATAATCCTGAGTACGAGATAAAAATGAATCGTTTTAATGTCGTTCTTAACTTGTATTGAAGTCGTGTGGAATCACCAGCAAATCCGACTTCGTACTTCTAATGAATCGATTTATTTCCATTCCCTAATAGTCTAGTACAGGATAGTATTGTTCTTGCTCAAGTCCTTATGATCAAATGCTTTGTTCCCAATTGAAACTGTTGGTTGTATGTGTATCGTTTCCTAATGGCGTTTTCGAAAATTCTATTATCTCATGAATGATCAGTTTAGAGAATTTGTACTAACAGAGTATTTGATCAATATCACTATTTTATATATTCCCAAAATAGGATTAAATTTCAGGACGTCACACTAATAATGATATATAACATATCATATTTCATTGATAGCATTAATTGATCATGGGTAATTGAATAAAACCAAATACAACATCAAAAACTCAAAAGACCTTAAGGTTTGACCACTTTGGTGACTAACAAACCATTCATAATATGAATTTTTAATATTGTAAATCATAAATCACAAACGTTCACCAAGTTGCACCCAAGGGCCAAAACGTAAATATAACATCCATGAGCAAAATGTTAAATAATTAGCAAGGTAGAATCATAATTATCCAGTGGATAGAGGGGCAAAAATGTAAATAGGCAGGGTAGGCAGATTTGTAATTGAACAGTCTATGGGGTAGAATTATAATTCATAGAATGGGGTCCACGCACACACGCCCAAAAAAAAGAACCGCAAAGGCATACCATTGGGACAGGCACATGGGATCCACGCGCTAGCCTTCAGTGCATGTTAGCATGTGAATTCCACATGCCTGACCCTTCATCGCGCATGAGGCGCTTGGGGCGTGTGTATTGCACGTGCTTTCTTCCCTTTCGCGCCTATTTGCGATTTTTTCGGTTTTTCACCCCGTTTTCCATCATGCCTTCAGCACTCGGATTTCCTTCAACATCTCTCCTCCGAAATCATTACAAAAACAGGCAAACTGCAAGAAAAGACCAATGTTGTTTGACGAATCATCATCCATAAATCATAACTATCAATAAATGAAAAAATAATGAGATCCTAACCCATCACTTTGATGACAATTGTAAGCGATAATGTAATCTTTAATGTGGAAATTGAAAAGAGAAGATATTTGATGTTCGTGATTTTTCACAATAAGAGGGATGAAAACATACCTTTATCCATAGTAATCCTATTGAAGATAATTGTTGCGAAAAATTGAAGAAAATGAATAAATTTGATTTCTCTCCCTTAACCCACTTTCTTTAGTGTATTCTATCCGATGGAGGATGGAATACATCGTTCTTTTTTTTTTATTATTATTATGGATGGAGAGAGGATCAAACTTTATTTATATAGGCCATCAATAGGTGCCTCAGTCAAAGTGCCCTTTTACTTTAATAAGAGTTGCACCTCTTCGAAAGGACGGTAATTTCCCTATAAGGATTGTACCTTTTCATTTCGTGAGAGTCGTAACTTCTCATAGTCAATATTTCTTTTATAGCATTTCAATAATTATTAAACCATTAATAAATAATATCATGTGGACCATAATAATTCTTACATCTTCATCATCTTCTCTTACCTATCTAGATCTAACCACCTTAAAATTGGGAACGCATTGGATGCTACAAACCTGTAACATCCTGAATTTTGACTCATCTCGATATATACGAAAGGGTTATTTCTTGATGCATTGCTAGTCACAACTATCTTGAATTGATCACTCAATGGTAATTGACTTATTCAGAAGGGTAATTAGGGATCGATATGTGTAAGGCTAGGGAATTTGATCCAGAATAGACCTCTTGACCATAAGGATAGAAGAGGGAAAATATCATACCCTTATAAAGCAATTAGCGAACGGAAATAAATCGATTATAGAGAAGTACGAGGCCGGATTGAGGGTGATTCCACACGACCTCAATACTCACGATAATTGATGATAAACCGATTTTTATTTTGGCTTTGTACTCGAGATGAGAAATTGACCCCTTGAGATTACATGACAATTGAGAGTTACCCAGAGATTTAAGGAACCAAACGTGGATTGAAAATATTCAACCACGAGTCAATTTTACGTAAAAATCCTAAAAGCTGCCTAGTAGTTTAGGTCATGCTAGAGTTGTAATCAACAGATTTTAATTCCGATTTTCAATCTTGTTTTGGGTATTGAACTTTCAAGTATGTCGAGATTAAAATATTGGATATTGCCTCATTAATTCTCGAATTTATTAGTACGCTCGGGAATTATTGAAAAATGATTCAATGGGCCGAAAAATTGGAACCAAGACTAGTTGGACCAACTGAAGGCCCAATGGGCCTTGCGCCTATTAAGGGTCGGCCACATGGGCCCCAAACGAGCCCAAGTGGGCCAAATTAGGCCCACCAAGCCCAACTTCAAGCCTTTGAGCCCAATTGCATTTTCTAGCCAATTTCTCTTCAATTTGAGCCTAAACCAATTTTATTCAAGCCCGTATAAAATCTTGGCCTGTATATGCATATAGTACAGTATACTATACTTTGAGAATTTACCAAATTGCCCCTTCTAGAACTTTCATTCAATGGGAGAGGACAAAAGGCAAGAAAAGTCAAGGAAATGAGGGATTTTTGGGGAAATTGATGAAGCCTATCACGCCCTAAACCCCGAGCATGCAACAACCCCTTACCATGGTCAATTGAAAGTGACATCCCAAGACTCGTCGACAACTATTCATTTTAATCTTTTATTATGCGCAAGTGGAAGATGAGCCATCCTCTATCTAAATAGATAACAAACAATCAAATAATGATAGAGGGATGAACAGTAAGATGACATCAACTACTCATTTATGCATTCTTACTGGATTAACTAATGGAGGATCATTTTTGATTTACAAGCCCAACAAGGGGGCTAATCCATCCACTAAGCCAGATAAAAGATAAGCTAGGCTTGGCTAATCTATTTATACAAAAAGAACCCTCGGGTTCAGCACGATTGTCACTTGGACCCATCAAACTTAGGCTTCGTTGGGTCGATCACTAGAGGAGTTGGGGTAGGATTCTCCATTGCGCCAGTCTAAGGGCCTAAAAGTGGTTATACAATAACTAGTGAGATAAAAAGCCCCGGTTAGTACACCAACTTAACCTAGGGTATCTCTCCAGAACTACCCCTCACTCAACCCAGCAATCAACAACCAACAACCAACAATAGCCAGGGTCAACCAACACTTAATAATAGGTTCGCACCTGGTATGCCATACCTTGCACGTTAAAGCTCACGCAATACAAGCAATGTAATCAACAATCACATAGTCAGTTCACATGCAACTTTACATGATATGTCATATACTAGACGTTATAAGTTATCACAATACACGCAATGCACATGGCCGTTAGATGATGCAGTTCATCAATTAGATGCAAGTCAGGTCACAAACAATCTCACCTGACCATTGCCACACCTTGCACGTTATCAATTCATGCGTGCGTGCCATAAATGATGTGATCACATCATGCATAATCGGAACCAATGATGCCATGTTTTCTCATGCACTCTTGCATCCACATGTGTTATAATTATTACTACCCCACAGGACTACAACCGAATCCCCCTTGGTGTTTACTGGCATAGCCAGGCATCGCCCTCCCTCGTGAGGTGCAGCAACGTCAAGGGACCCCCACCCAAGACGGCATTACCGAAGGAGCATGGGCCCGGCCTAAACCACGACTTTGCATCCGGACCCTTGCCGGGTTTTCGATAAATCGGACCATCACCCCTTGAGCTACGGCTGGGGCGGCGGGTTCAACTTAGTAATCACGCAAGCATACCACCACAATCCACTTATTATCTTTGAGCATTAGCTAATGCATACATGCTTGTATATAAAACCTCAAATCCTTTCTCATAAAAGTGGTCAATTTCTGTGTCCCTCGAATAAATCGTTTTTCCCTTTTCTTTTGTGAAAACCATACGATTCAAGCAGATGTTCATGCAATGACACATCCAATTCACATCATAAGATCAAGCACATGAAATTATGCACATTGTCACTTCTGGATGAACATTGCCATGAACAATGCCATGAATAGTGCCTTGAATAGTAATCGTGAATAGTAATAGTGAACAATAATCATGAATAGTGTAATTTCATAATTCATTTAATAAAACATTGAATTCAGAAATTAGAAAAATCATTAATTAAAACAATTAATCAATCAATTAAGTTAAACGTGCTTAATTATCACATAAAATATAATTAAACACAATTATGCAAGATTAAGCTAAGCTAATAATCTTAACCATCTATCTAACCACCTATCTTAGGGCTAACTAAACCAAAATTATCACTAACTAAATGAACCCTAAGCAAGTTTAGGCACTAACAAGGGATTAAGAGCTAAACTCATTCGTTAAGCAGGCCGCCGACAGGACGCGGTGGTGACGACGAAGGCGACACTCGGGGAACTCTACCACAACAATCCAAGGAGGTCCCTAGGTTGAAAAAAGCAGCAACAAACTCGGACTCCCTCTGTAAGCTGGAAAAACTGACTGCTTGAAGAGGAAAGGGGCTGACCAGAGCAAAATGGGCTGGCCTAGAATTAAAAGCCAGCTAGTGCCATTGAACTTAAGAGTTTTGATGAGATGTACGAAAGGGCCCATATGATAGAGAAGAACATGATCGAGAGGACGATCGCATCTGGCTCGCGGTTCGTGCTTAATAGAGACAATCATCGGTTTGGAAAGGGACCGATGATGGGGAGAAGGAATCCCATCCCATCCAATAGAAAGAATTTTGTGGGAAAGCCGACACCCAAATTCATGGGAGCCTGCTTTGGATGTGGTCAGCAAGGCTATTGAGTGGCGGATTGTTCGAGTAGGCTTATGAGGGAAATCTTGCCACTGTCGTAGGGAGGACGAAATGCATGGAATGTGCTGCCAAACAACCAAGGTAGACCCCCAGCGCAGGGATTGCAATAGCAATGTATGACTTTGATGTCATAATTGGCATAGATTGGCTTCCCTTCTCTTAAAATCACATGACCCAAAAATGTCACGCAAGATAACCAAAACTCGCACTCCCTAAACTTGGCATACAACTCATGTTCCCTCAAGGTCTTCAGTATTGATCTCAAGTGTTTCTGATGATCCTCTGGACTCCTTGAGTACACCAGAATATCATCAATGAACACAATCATGAATTAATCCAAACACTTATTGAACACCCGGTTCATCAAGTCCATGAAGGTTGCAAGGACATTCGTCAATCCAAATGGCATTACCATGAACTTGTAATGACCATAGCATGTCCTAAACGCTGTTTTCGGTGTATACTCCTTTTTATCCTCAACTGATGATAGCCTGTCCTTAGGTCTGTCTTGAAAAATACCGAGGCTCTTTGAAGCTAATCGAACAAATCATCAATCATTGGCAATGGATACTTGTTCTTAATCGTCACTTGATTAAGCTGTCAGTAATCAATGGACAGCCTCAATGAACCACCATTTTTTCTTACAAACAGTACAGTTGCTCCCCAAGGGGACGCACCAAGACGAATGAATCCTTTATCCAGTAACTCTTGCATCTACACCTTCAGTTCCTTCAATTCTGACAAGGCCATCCTATAAGGCGCCTTGGAAATAGTTTAGTCCTAGGGGCCAACTCAATTACAAACTCAATTTCCTCTAGAGAGGGAAACCCATCCATGTACTCTTATACGACTGCAATATCCTCCACTTTCGGTCCTTCTACCAACGTATCTGCCACCAATGCCAAATACCCTTGGCATCCATATTCCAACAACCGAGTCACTTCGAGTAACAAAATTAGAGGAATAGAGGGTCCCCCTTGATTTCCCACGAACTCAAAACTATCTCCCACTACTAGGGTAAATTGAATTGTCTTTCCTTGACATTCCACCGTAGCTTGTTGATTGGCTTAGGAGCTAAACTCACCCGTTAAGTGGGCCAGAGACGCGGACGTGGCGACAGTGATGAACCCGACACCCGGGGACTTCTCCCACGACACTCCAAGGCGGTCCTGAGCTCAACACATCAGTAACAAATTCGGATTCCCCACTGAACTTCACAAAACAGCACTGCAGGAGGAGGAGGTTGCTGGTCAGAGCAAAAACAAGCTGGCCGGTGACCGGAGGCTCCTGAGGGTCGAGGGGGAGTTGTGTGTGGCTGGTGTGGGTATTGGGTAGGCCAAAAATGGAGAGAAACGGAAGAAAAACCGAAACTGCACAGGAGGCGCTGCATAGTGACGGACGGAGGACCGCCGACTTCAAGCGGCCATATGGGACGGACGGCAGCTCCGTTCGGCGATCGGCCAACACGAACAGTACATAATTTCTGTTTTGAACATTTTGATAGGTAGCACGGCCTGAGATTCCACCGGGAAGGCAACGAACAACTCCAATTTCGGTGAGAGGTCCAAAGCAGAAACTGCAGAAAATGCAAGGAGAAGCAAGGGGAAGAGGACTGCGATTTTCTTCTCATTCAGATGAGTGAGAGAGAGATATTTTGAGCTCAAAGTCCTTCATCAATGCCCTTAATGGCTGCACCAAGTTCCCAAGCACATGACCTCATCATCTCTCTCTTCCTTTTTATCTCTTCCCAAAATATCTAGGGGCAAAATGGTCATTTCCATCTTGCACAATTCCCAAACTGTCCCTGGCCTAAAAATGAAAGGCGGGCCTAGGAAACAGGTTGGGAAAGGGGTAGGAACGGGCCTGGAAATTTGTTGGGCTCGAATTGGCTCAAGTTTGAATGACGAGCTAGGACAAGTGAGGGGTCGGTTCAGTCCAACGGGCTTGCTCGTTGTCTCAATCGTCCATGATGGCCATCCTACCTTGGGTGTGGGGCCCTCACTGTACTTGCCCGGCCCATGTCCTCATAGGCTCGGTTTCTCGATCTAAAATCCTTTTCTCAAAAACTCGGCTCGATCGACTCCATCGACTGTCAAGGAAACATCGCCCGAAAGCCCATCCCGAACATTCCCAACAATTCTAAGTCCAATATTGGGTCCTCATGCCTTGTTAATTTCTCCCTAATGCCATTTTGCTACGACCCATACTGACCGGCCATTTGGAGGATTCGTGATTATTCCCTCTCAAAAGGGCTTTGAATTTCAAGACATCACACACGAACTATGTGGCATTCACGACAAAGTAAAGATAAGAATGAATTGATTGATGATGTGTTGCATGGTCACATTAAAAGGAGAGCCCAACGTTGCCGGATGACTGCCAATGTTTTGGGTTGTGCCGTGGCCTTTTGGTCACCTGAGTTCACTTAGTTGCTTGACAGCGGTCAGTTGTAGAGTCGTAGTAGAGGCTGGACCCATGCTCCTTTGGGAATGCCGTCGGTGGGAGATAGCTCATAAACTCGTGTCTCACGAGGAAGGATGATACCTGGTCGACGACTAGTTGACCGCCAACTATAAATTTGTGCCGTGGCCTAGGGGGTCATAATAATCATAGCACGTGTGAATATTGAGACATGAGAAAGCTATGTGAAATGCTTTGATTATTTGCAAGCCTCTTAATCTTGTTATGAATTGAGTGACAGTTTCTGCAGGTTGCGTGTGTCAAGGCTAGGTAAGGTCGCTTGTGGTTACATTTGATTATTGAAATGTCTTTTGATAATGCTGCTTTGAGGGTGATACTAGGTTGATTGCCAAGACTAGGTTGCATGTTAGACTACCACAATGCGAGTGAAGTTCCTAATCGAGGCTTAGGATTTTGACTTACTGAGATTTTATCTCACTGGTTATTGTATAACCATTTTAGGTCCGTAGGATGGAGAATCGACACATGTTACGACTTATGGCTATATTTGAAGGGAGTAGATTAACCTTGGCTTGTTGGTTTCATTGGCTCAATAGGAAGATGCCCGTGGTAAGGGTTTGTATTTGTAAACTTCCTAAGGTTAATCAGTAGATAAATAAAGTGATACTTTTGAATGTGTTCTTGTTGGGTTTTCCTGCTATCCCTGCTTTTATAATTGACTGGGTGGTTATGATTTGATTCCGCATGTGTTTAATTATAAGAAAAAAATAATGGTTGGCGACGTGCCTTGGGACGTTGCATCTAAATGACCGCAAGAGAATAGGGGTTGTTGTGTGCTTGAGGGTTGGGGCGTGACGAAACCTCCCTGCCAAGTGGAAGATTTCTCTCCTTTAGTGATATTAGGGATGTTAATAATATTAGGATATTTAGATATCTCTTATTTCAATATCTATTTTGATTATGCTTGATTATACATATTTAATTTTATTTCCTTTGATTTCCTCTATCTAAACCTATAAATAGACTTTCCATGCACTCTTTTTAATATATCTAACTATACAAAACATTCATCATATCTCTTTTCTGCTTTATATTTAACTTGGTTTCAGAGCGGTTGTTCCTATGAAAACCTAAGTGCATTAGGTGCAAAGTGGAAACCTAAGTGTACCAGGTGCCCTTGACATCTAGTGCACCCCGATTGTCCTGTTGCAAAGCCATAAATTCATTTGCACATCTCAACAATGTTCAATTCATGCACACTAGTTTTATTTAAGAAAACACTTAAATCAAGTCATTCCACAATTGTTATGTTTTGATGTTACTCACATCAATTGCATCGCATAGTCAAGACTTTTTCATGGAGGAGGCTTTCTTTCGATGCTAGTTGCACATGCTGCATCGTTTAGTAATTATCTTTCCAAGCTGAAAGCCCTCCAATGCTTGGCTTTCAATTGAAAGCTCATTCCAATTTGTTGCCAAACATTCCAACATCTCCTCAAGTAACTTTGGAGATTGAAAGCTCATTGGGAATGTTGAACCAAACGCACCTTGTCCCCTTTGCCATGTTTTGGCACTTATATTGTAGTTTTGTTGAGAAAAATGAGTCCATGTTTGTGAATGAAGAGAAGGGTTTTGGACGTGCGCATGTGTTTATATATATATAGAGGATAAAAGCTTGGGATCATGATATAGGATTCATATAATATTACATGATAACTGAGTGTTTTGATTGGATTGAATCCTCAAAATCCTCGTTTCATTGATACACGCAAATTAGTTTGTTGAAGGCAGCAGATAGGTGATCTCGAAGGACATTGAGACATTTGGATGTTCTTTAGAGCCTCTCAAATTCGAAGTCCCAACTGGTTAAAGGAAATTAATAATTTGATCACCTTACGGGATATCAATTATTTATTGAGGCATGTTCTAGATTTTGCTAGGCGATATCATTTAGCGTTCGGCACTGCGACAAGGACTGCCGAACACTAGCTAGAAAATCGAGGACTTTTCTTTCATTTTTCCTTGTTACGTGTTCCTATTGCATGCATACGGTCACTGTATATGATACGGGTATTTCTTAAAAACAATCATTATGCAAGTCAAAAATCGTTTAGGAAATTGATCTCTTAAAAAATACGGCGTGCATATCTATTTTGTAGACCAACCTTAATGTATTTATTGTTGCTCTTTCTGGCCAAGAAAATATTTAATGATTTGATACTATCACTTCACCAGCCCACATGGGGTGTATAAGCATAGTCAGCTTCATTCAAAAGGATCTGTTTTATTGGAAAGGCATTTTATGCAGCAATTATACTATAAGACAATACAAAGACATAAATAAAAGTGATTGATCGATTATATCACGTCATCAAAATAACTTTGTATAACTTTGCATAAAATGATTTCTCTCTAGTTTGGGGGTAACAAGACCTAGTACAAAGATCATGCTACTCAAGATTTACTATAAATCCTTAGACTACGTTTGGTAGATTGGATTTGAGAGTGTTTCGGAATACCCTTTGGACCGGATAAATTGGGATATATCTGGATAAAATTGTGGATTTGAAATCTGAGGTAAGGGGTAGGTAGATCCAGACTGGATAAGAAAATATTCAAATTATTTTAAAGAGGAACGGCAACGACTTGCTTTCTCAACCGGCGCCATCATTGCAACGCGATTTCTCCGGAGAGCGAGTTGTGCCAGTGGAAGAGTTCATCGGGATAGCGCGATCCTCTGCAGTCCACGATTTCTCCGAGGGATCCACGCTTTCACTGGAGCTGAGGAAAAAAGAGAAAAAAAATTCTCTCTTTACCTCAGTCGCTTCTCACAAAGTTAAGCGACCCTATTCATCGTTCCCTGCGGCGGCTTCATCTTGCTCGTTATTGCTGGTTCGTTCGCTGCTACGCCGTCGACACAAGTCCGTGCTGGAACATTCTGCTGCGTACACTCCTGCCAACGACGAGCCACATTTGCTCCCGTCGTCACTTTACCGCACCACCGCTAACATGGCCGCCCCTGCAACTTCGTTTTTCCCAATAAAGTGATCACTACGGCTCTGTCGAGCAAGTCTTGGGTTTCATTGTTGGCCTTTCACTGTCGTTGTGCTCAGCAATCACACATTGCATTACTATCCAGCAAAACCCGAGGCCGGCAAATTTCAGTCCAATCCTGCCGAGTCTACAAGCTCTCCGGCGAAACCCCCACTATCCGGCGTGTTCTTAGGCATTCTATTATTTGGCAATCCTTCCCCGTCGGCAACTGTTGACCCTAATCCCTTCTGCCAGCGTGTTTTTATTTTTTTAAGCATTAGAATTTTTGTTTTGTAATTTTCATATTTTTAATTTAATTGAATTTTCACTTGTTTTTAAATTTTATTTTGAGTGTATCAAATACTTGATAGGATAAGATATGTCCACCCCTACTATCCTGAGGATTTTATATTCTACTTTATCCTATCCTATTTAAATTATTCTCTTGATGATCAAACATAGCTTTATATATTTTTTTTCCAAGCAATTACCACAAGGACGTAAAAGGTCCTACATTGTTGTTCCCCCCTCGTCGTCTTTCCTCAACGTGCGCTATTCTCCACTATTGGCCGATAGCTACAACACTCGCCGTCTCTTGTCCCCTCGTCTACTCAGCCTCTCTTTCTTCTCATGGCGGTAGCAACAATCATGCCCGTAGCCACTAAGGCTGCCTCCCATGATCCTAAAGTCGAAGTTGCTGAGACCGCCATAATAATTGACAACACACCCTAATTTAACACGAATGAGGACATTAGTATAATATACGTAAGGAGATGAGCTTAAATCCCTGTCATAGCTCTCAGTCGAGCTACAAGCCAACCTTGACCGAGAGAAACATGTTTTTTGAGCTAGCACGAACAAACAGCAAAGAAAATGGCGTAGGGTCACAACGTGGGTAGACGGCTGGCTAAACAAGTTTAGATTTAACACGACCATGTAAATAACATAAAAGATTAAGTTTTAAGAACTACAGCGTCGTAACCAAGTTGATGGATTAGTAAATCAAGTTTCACAACCTCGTGATGCCTGCTAGAGTAACACCGTACTTGGGCATTCAACTACGGTTCTGGACTAGGAATCCTCGGCACATGAACTAAAACAAAAATGAAAATGAGAATGGACGATGAACGTACCTTAGTCGAACAAGTTAGAGAGGAACCAAACACCACAAGCCAGGTTCACTCCCTTAACTCACGACTAACCTTGTTTTTGCTCTCAAGTCTCCCCTTTTGTTCTAGCACTCAAGATGGAAGAGGAAAATGGCCAAAAAGTGGGATACCTTCTCTATTTGTAGAGGTCCGCCAAGAGAGGTCAATGCCCACGGGCTTATTCCCCAAAAATGTAAGCTCCATATCCGGTGGTCTTCACGTATTTGTTCAAGTCTTTAACAAATGGTCGATAGCTTGACCTCTTGTTTATTTTAATCAATCAAAGTCAATCAAGCCATCAAACAATCAAGATAATGTCAATCAAGGCCAATCAAATTCCAAAAGCCTCATCTTCACACATGAATTTCCCAGCTAAATTCCCACATGGCCGGCCCTTAAATAAGGGATCTTATTGGCCACCAAAAATCGGTTAACACAGGTCGTACCTTGGCAGATTTTTTAGTCACATGAAAATGGTGAGTACAGGATCGTTCGTCAATCTTGGCTGAAATATGGAGGGGAGTAAGCTAACATATCAATGTAGGTTGCAAAAAATATTAAGGCCAAACTAATATCTGGAAGTCCTCTTTTGGGGGCCTTGAATCACCGTTAATGGACTGCCTACCTTTTGTAGGGATCAGCCTACACCTTCTCGGAAAAAAACCAATTTCGGAAAGCTATAATTGGAATTTGTGTGCGAGCTATTTATTGTTGGAAAATAGACTCAAAGAACCTGGCTCGCAATTTTTTAAGTTCTTTTAAGCCTTGAACAAAGCAAGGGAAGTCGGGCCAAAAATTATCGAAAGCTTGGATGAGTCTAGGTGTGAGTTGATTGGTTCTTGAGCTCTAACATCTTCGCTAATAAAATTCACTTTGTTGGGTGTGATAGGAAAAAATACAATTTAAATGTCAAAACTTGGCACAATGGGACACTTAAGTACCAACTCCAGTTAAAGCCGCTGAAAATTCGACATGTCTTATTTTAATAATATAATTCGCTTACGTGGCTCGTTAGAAGCTGAGTCAGCAAAAATTCAAGGAAAATGATGTCGTTTTTGTGCTGACGTGACATTTAAAAAATGTATTAATTAAATAATATTAAATAACTTAAAAATTATATTATTATAAAATTGATTAATTATTAAAAAAAAAGGGAAGGGGAGAGAAGGGTTCAGGTGAGGGTTGTGTAGCTCTCGTTGCCACTCCACCATCGCTGGGAAGGGCTAATGACGGTGCGTTGAGGGTCAATTGGGGTTGTCGGGCCCTAGCCAGTGGCCGGCGACCTCGGCCAACTTGTGGCGAGGGCTTGCGGGCCCTCATCATAGGTCGGCTTGGCGAGGGTCGTTGACGCTTGCCCAACCCGACTAAGGGTTGCCGATTGCCTAGCTAGGCCAGTTAGGCAGGAGCCGGTGACCCTTGTCGGATTTGGGGGAGGGTCATGACCCTCTGTCACGCCCTGACTCTCAAGCTCGCGGCAACCCCATTTCACTTGAGGTCTAATTGTACGACGTCCCAGATACTGTCGTTGACCAATTCATTTTATCTTGTAATTAAGCATATGCGGAAACGAACAACTCCCAAACCAAACAACAGGGATAGTAACAATAGCAGCAGAGGTAAGACAAACAGTATTTTATATATCTGAAGATTAGCTGACACACCAACAAATATATACACGCCTTACTACAGGCGACAAGCTAAGGCCTACTCAAAAAGGGACCGACCTAACTAACCTAACCCTGTACAAGTGGGGGAAGGCTCGTCAAAAACGAAATAAGCTACAGCTCCATACTCACGGGCCTCAAAGGGATTGCTCTCTTCGATCCTCGAGTACTGCATCATCTAGGGCCTGAAAAAGTTAATCACGACGGGTTGAGATAAACTCAGCAAGTTAAAGTCCTAAGCCTCGGTTAGGAACTTCGCTCGCTTCGGGAGTTTAACATACAACCTAATTCAGCAGTCAACACAATACAAAGAGAAACAAAAGCATAGGATAGTTCAATAAGCAGACACAACCACATATGATCCTACCTGGCCTTGGCACACGTGACCTGCAGAAACTATCATTTAACTCATCACAACATTAAGAGCATGAGAATAATTAGAGCATCTCACACAGCTTTCTCATGTCTCACACTCACACATGCTCCGATTATTACGCCCCCTCCTGGGCCACGGCACAACCTTATGGTTGGCGGTTCCTGGCTAAACCAGCTTCGTCCTCTTTACTTGGAGGCATGGTGACGTCAAGGGCTCACTCCTAAGACGGCATTCCCGAAGGAGCATAGGACCCACCCACTACCGTAGCCCCGCAACGGACAGAGGCACGGGACCCGCCCCCATATTGCAGTCCCACAAAGTTAACCCTTCCCTATCAGGCATCCGACCGAAGTCAGGCGACCCACTAGCCATGGCACAACCCCATAAGGATTGGCGGTCTTCCGGCAACGTCGAGTTTCCTTTCTTAATGTGATCATGCAACACATCATCAAGCAATCCATTTATATCTTTGTTTTGTCGTGAATGCAATATCTATCATACTCATGCGACATGCCATTTTAGATAACTCACGCAACATGTCATGCGGTATCACTCGACAATTCCAAAATTCCAAATCCAACCAATCAACAATCATGTACATTCCCTAATTCTTGGGAATAATCAACAATTTGCACTTCAATAAGCCTTAATAATCAAGAACACAACAATTTGAAACCAAAATTTGCTTTTGTATGAACACTACTGTGAACAGTAATCGTGAACAGTGAATGTGAATAGTAATCGTGAACAGTAATTATGAACAGTAAATTCGTCCAGAAAGAAAGAAAGAAAGAAATAAAAATAATTAAACTTAACCATGGTTAATAAATTAACTCAACCCTAGTTAATCTAACCTAACCATGATTAACTTTTATCCTTGGTTATTTTTAAAACTAACCATGGTTACTTTAATTAATTAACCTTAGTTTCTTTATTACTAACTATGGTCAATTAACTAACCCTAGTCAACCTTAATTAACCAGCCTAATTAACCAATCAACCTTAATTAATTACAAACACACAAATACACTAATTAACCCCTAAGCAAGATTAACCCCTAAACAAAGATTATGAAGTTAACTTACTTGGATCGGAAATCCGGCAACACCGGCGCATAGAGGGGAACGAGGGCTACGAGGGGTAAGCTCGTGGACGATAACGGATGACAAACGGTGGCCGAAACAATGCCCACTTGGGCACAAAAGCAAAAGGCCAAAAGAGAGAAGCCCATGGGATAAAAAGGGAGGGGAACTTGGGCCAACTTGGGCCCTTCTTGGACTGGGCTGAATGGGTGCAAGGCTCATTAGGCCACCGGTCTTTGGCCGGCCCACCCGCGGGCCCGAAACCCAGTCTAATTCTTCCTTTTTCCGATGCTTCCGTGTCCAATGGAAAAGTCCCAAAATAAATGAGGCAATGTCCACGTATTTAGTCATGATATCACTGAGAAATCGGTTCCCAAAATTGGATTAAAAATCGGGCTAAATTGAGTCGATTTTCAGGATGTTACACCCTTCGCCCCAGATTTGGGCGAGGGCCCGCAAGCCCTCGTCGTAGGTTGACCGGGGTCACCGGCCATTGGCTAAGGCCTAGCAACCCCGATCGACCCTCGCCCCATCGTTGTCAGCCCTTCTTGGCGATGGTGGGGTAGCGACGGTGGTGGTGGTGGGGGCTACACAACCCTCGCCTGAGCCCTCCCGTTACCTTTTTTTTATAATAAAATCGATTTAATTTTTTTTTCTAGTATGACTTGGACAATTTCTTTTTCTTTTTTTTAAATTTCCATGTGGATATTTTATTTTGAAAAAAATTGCTTCGTCAACAAATAAAATCACCTGAAAATGGCACATGGCAATTTGGTCATAGTTTTTCACCATTGGCATTTAACCGATCATTTTTGCTCTGATTTTGGCATTTAAATGTACTTTTCCGAATTTTTGGCATTTAAGTGTCTTCCTGTGCCATGTTTTGGCACTCTAGGGGCCTGCACGTCGGGTGTGATATCTGCAAATAAAATGTCTCTAGTTGCTACGTCTAGAAGAAATGTAGTGAGAAATATCAATGCATCATCACGTAATGTCGACATTTTCAGTTAGAGGTTCGACGAGATTTGACCCCTAGCCTTTACCAAGTGCATGAGCGGTCTACGGGAAGGGGAACTTGAGTATTTATAAACCACAACGTCCTTGGTTTCTACGTGCAGAAGTAATGCAGCAGGGAAAATGAATACAAGATTAGGTAAGGTCGCTGCTTTTGCTTATGGGTCAAATTCTATCACTTGATCCTTAAAATTTTCGAATGCATAGATGATCTCCCAGGTGAAAATTTATGTTCTTATTAGCATTATTATAATAGTCATGCACCACAGCAGAGTATTTCATTTAAGTTATAACTGCTTTTGTCCATCGGAAACAAAGGCACAAGATTGATGAGCCTGGGTATCTCCATCCCATCAACATGCTAGCAAATCTAGGAAATCTCCCTGCATGAGATAAATCGATCCAATGAATAAGTTGGTCGAATATTCATCACTCTCAATATGACTTGGAAAACAGCGTGGCCCGTTTACCACTAGGCCACCTCATTCCTAGTAGTTTAACTCGATGTTTCTTTTTCGTCAAACAATTGCAATTCAACGCGAAGCTTGCATGGTAATACGTGATTATCTATACAAAAATGTATTTCCAACTTAGTAGTTCATTACTAGACGAATGTATATATGAGCTCAGGCATATACCGTAAAAATGCAAATTGGATACAGGATAAATTGTGAAATTTGAGGCGAAGAGTCAATTCTCCTGTTAATGAAAAATTTGGATCTCATACGGTAGTGCGAGAGGGTTGGGCCACCACCTGCTTATCTTTTACGTCAATTTATATTTATGGATATCTTTTTTAGGAATAAGTGGTTTTAGTTTCTAGTCTAGGTTCTGTACAAGATTTACCTAGAACCTGGAACTTATCCATGATACGGATTCCTCATTTTTTTGAAATTGGAACCTACTCTATATATACCATGGAACATGAAACCTACCTAGTCACAGGTTCTAGAGTTAATTTTAGGGTCTATCCAGGTTTCATCTATATTGTAAATTGAATAATTACTGTGAATTATCACTTTTAATAACCACAATCTATTGCTAAACTTCACTGATCATAACTTATATTTAAACAGATGAAAAATATAAAATATTAACAAAACAAAATTCTTCTTCATTTCATGTGAAGATATAGACTAAAAAAAACAGAAATTCTTGTTGTATGTCCTAAGTTAAAGGTTACAAGTTCTACTAATTTAGAATCTAGAACCTATCCATCGAAATAGGTTCTCCAATTTTTGAAACCTGGAACTTACCCTGTATACTTTGGAACCTAGAACCGATAGATTTCCACCGATTTGGTTCTCCAGTTCTAGGTTCTACCCAAAAACCATGCTCGCCCTTAATGTTTTTGGCTGATTTAAACCACTTACATGAGCTGCAAATTTTTATTGTTTAGATGAGGAAATGGAAAATTGTATTAGGTTATAGCACCGCCAAAATAGCTAGTAATTGAAATTTGTGCAATTACTCTTCTCAGCCGCTCTTTTTTGTCTTAATTTAATAATATAATGGGTTAATACCATACAAAATCATAAACTAGTACATTAGTGACAAATTTACCAAAAACTAATATTTCGATAACAAAAAATCCCAAACAAATATACCTATGCCCAAACTAATTTTTTTACTACAAAAAATCTCACGTTAGTATACCTGTAACAAATTTATATCAAACAAATTTTTTAATTACCAAAACTTCCAAAATGGTGCACTTGTGGTAAATTTACCTTCTGTTAGCTTTCGTCAAGTTTAATCGTTAAATTTGCAAACCTAGATGATATATGGTTACATGATATGGTGAAGAGGCAAGTCCATGTGGAAATCCATGAGGCAAATATCACAAGAATCTCCGAATTAATATACTTGTGATAAATTTAAGGATTTCTTATGATAAAATTAACGGTATATTGCGACAAATTTGGGATTTTTCTTGGCTAAAACCCTATGGATATCTACATGGACTTGCCACGTCACTACACCACATCAACATATGTCATCCTGGTCACTTTGATCATTCTTCGTGTGAAGAGGCCCCAAACGTCCGATCATTCATCATCGTTTGCTACTTATTTGGCACCTTCCAGTCATCGACAAGCCCTTTCAACCTTTCATAGCCCCGGCTAGTCTGCACCGAGTCTTATTGATGCTTCCAGCAGCACTTGTGAAGCCTTGCCAAGCTTTACTGATCACGCGATTGAGCCTGAGCTTGGTGCAACATACTCGCGACGAGGAGGAGCTGTCCTTGCTGTTACTGCTACCATCCGTTAACCACCAACTACAGTGACTGTCACCTGCACCTGTTTAGCCGAGACACAACTAGTCAAGCACCAGCTATTTTAAACCTTTCTCAAATAAATTTGATAGTGTCCACTGACTGATGGACTTACTTTGGGCTAGTAATCTTTTGTTCATCAACTTTGTCCCAGCAAAATCAGAGTTCTATAGGCCTTGCCATACAATGCTTTAAATGGTGCTATTTAATGCTTTGCTGATAGCTATTGTTGTAGGCAAACTTAACTAGATGAAGTTGTTCCTTCCAACTTCCTTTGAAATCCAAAATGCAAGCTCGCAACATGTCCTTAAGCATATGAATTGTCCTTTACGATTGGCCATCTGTTTGCGGATGATATGCCGTGCTATACTATAGCTTCGTTCCCATGGTAGTTTGCAAACTTTTTCCAAAAGGCTACCATAAACTTAGGGTCTCGATCTGACGTAATCATCATTGGCACCCTATGTAGACGAATGATTTGTTGCATGTATAGTTTTACATACCTATCCAATGCAAAGCCCTTATGTATAGTAATAAAATGTTCAGACTTTGTTAGTTTGTCAACTACAACCCAAATGAATCATTATCGCATTGACTCCTCGGTAATCCCATCACAAAGTTCATTGTAATATGTTCCCACTTCCTTTCAAGAATCTCAATGGGTGGCAATAGTCCACCTGGCTTGCAATGTTGCGCATTCACTTGTTGGCATGTTAAGCACTTAACTACATGCTTGGCAATGTCTAATTTCATGCCATTCCACTAGTAGTATGGTTGCACGTTCTGGTACATCTTTGTGCTGCTTGGGTGAATGCTATAATTACTACAATGAACTTTTAAGAAATTATCCTCTTTAAGCTTAGCATTGTTGGCCATGCACAATCATTTATGAAATTTCAAGATCCCATCCTTGGATACTTAAAAGCCAAGTTTTCTCTTAGTTGCATCCATTTGCAGAATCTTTTGAATTGTGAGGTCCATTGGTTGCATTGTTTTGATCCTAGTTTGCATTTTGGGCTTAATTCTAAGGGTAGCCATAAGACTTGAAAGGTGGATTACCTTAAACTTAAAATCCGAATTTTGAACTTCTTATAGCATAATTCATTATGGAACCATCATTTGTGTAATTGATGACTTTTGACTAAGCACATCTATTACCTTGTTGGCCTTGCCAAAATAGTATAGAACGTCGCAGTTGTAATCCTTAAGAAGTTCCATCCATGGATGTCTCCTCATGGTAATTTCCTTTTGGGAAAATAAATACTTTAAACTTTAGTGGCCCATATATATTTGGAACCTTTCTCTGCACGAATAATGCCTCCAAACTTTTAGCACAAAGATGATTGTCGCTAATTCTAAATCATGCGTTGGATAGTTCAACTCATGAGGTCTTAACTGACGGGACACGTATGCAACCACCCTTCCATTGCGTTAGAATGCAGTTCAAGTCTTTGTACGACGTATCGCTATAAATGTCATAACTTCAAGGACTAGATGGTATTGTCAACACAGGTGCGGTACTTAGTTTATGCTTAAACTCTTGAAAACTACACTCGTTTTTATCTGTCCATTGAAAATTTTCGTCCTTCTTTAGCAGTCGCATTAAAAGTATAGTTATCGCAAAAAACCTTTCTGCGAATCATCTATAATAGCCAGCCAATCGTAAGAAACTAAACTTCAGTTATTGTTGTTGGTCTCGGCCAATCCATTACAACTTTAATCTTAGCTGGATCAATGGAAAATTCCTTCACCAAAAATTATACGCCCAAGGAAAAGCCACTCAAGTTAACTAAAACTCACACTTACTAAACTTGGCGTATATTTTGTGCTCTCGGAGGTTTTGTTGCACCTTCTTCAAATGCTATTCGTATTTATTTGAACTCCTTGAGTACATTAGAATGTCATTGATGAACATGATTACGAACTGATCCAAATATTCCTTCAACACGTGGTTCATCAAATCCATAAAAGCTGCTAGGGCATTAGTTAGACCAAACAAGATTATGGTAAATTCATAATGATTATAACGCGTACGAAGTGCCATATTCGGTATATCCTCTTTCTTAATCCTCAGCTGATGATAGCCTGTCCTTATGTCTATCTTGGAAAATACTGAAGCTCCTTGAAGTTAGTCAAATAAGTTATCTATCCTTGGAAACAAATACTTATTTTTAATCGTCACATGATTAAGTTGCTAGTAATCAATGCAAAAACACAACGATCCATCCTTTTTTCCTGACAAACAAAACTGTCACTCCTCATGGAGATGCACTAGGACAAATGAATCCTTTGTTTAGTAACTCTTGTATCTGCAACTTTAACTTCTTTAGCTTTGACAACATCATTTAGTATGGTTCTTTAGAGATCGGCCATATTCTTGGGGCCAACTCAATTACAAATTCTATTTCCGTTTCTAGGGCAATCTAGGTAAGTCCTCTAGAAAAACATAAAAAAAGTCCTGCATTATAGCAATGTCTTTCACTCTTGACTCCTTAACCTATGTATTATCTATGGTCACAAAATAATTTTGGCAACCCTCATCCAGCAATTGAGTCACTTCAAGTGACTAAATCAAAGGAATCTAGGGTCCTCCTCGATTTCCAATAAACTCTTATCTATTGCTCTCTATCAGGTTAAATTGGATCATCTTTCCTTGACAATATGTTGTTACTCATTGCTTGGTGAGCCAATCCATCCCAATAATGATGTCAAAGTTATATGTCAAAGTTATACATCACTAATACAATCATATCTATATTTTCCTCTCGATCGCCAAAAGCTAACTTACAACTTGGACAACTTACCACAAACAATACCTTATCCTTTAATGGGGTAGAAATACTAAAAACTATTCCCTATGGTTTCGGCCTCAACCTCACTGACTTAAAAAATTGCTCAGCAATAAAAGAATGTGAAGCTCTCAGACAAAACAACGCATAAGCACCATGGTTGTGCAAGGATACCATACTTGTAGCCACGATGGGTGAGTCCTTTGCATCCTTCTGGGTAATGGCAAACACTCTCCTTGTATTGGGGGCCTATTTAGATTGTTCTGCGAAGCGCTCCCTACTAGTTGTCCTCCCTATGGTGGTGGTGCTTGCGTTCCCACGAGCTTGCATGGGCAATTCTTCATTTGGTGGCCATGCTAATTATATCCATAGCAAGCTCCATTTGGTGGCCATGCTTGGTGAGCCGGTCCATCCCAATAATGATGTCAAAGTTATACATCACTAATACAATCATATCTATATTTTCCTCTCGAT
The DNA here is from genome assembly GCA_014182735.1 of Corymbia maculata. Lineage (NCBI taxonomy): Eukaryota > Viridiplantae > Streptophyta > Magnoliopsida > Myrtales > Myrtaceae > Corymbia > Corymbia maculata. The sequence goes on from CM024687.1 coordinate 15,798,203, forward strand.
CGCCAAAAGCTAACTTACAACTTGGACAACTTATCGCAGCCAATATCTTATCCTTAAATGGGGTAGAAATACTAAAAACTATTCCCTATGGTTTCGGCCTCAACCTCACTGACTTAAAAAATTGCTCAACATTAAAAGAATGTGAAGCTCTCAGACAAAACAATGCATAAGCACCATGGTTGTGCAAGGATGCCATACTTGTAGCCATGACAGGCGAGTCCTTTGCATCCTTCCAGGTAATGGCAAACACTCTTCTTTGCATTGAGGGCCTATTTAGATTGTTCTACGAAGTGTTCCCTACTAGTTGTCCTCCCTATGGTGGTGGTGCTTGCGTTCCCACGAGCTTGCGTGGGCAATTCTTCATTTGGTGGCCATGTTAATCATATCCATAGCAAGCTCCCATCCTAGTAGGACATAGGGCATTTCCATGCTTCCTTCCACAAAATTAGCACACCCCATTCGAGCTAGGTGCCGGCTTTCCTATGCCATTCTTTCTATTGGGCAGAATGGGACGTCTTCCTCCTGTCATCAGCCTCTTTTTGAACCCATGATTATCCTAATTAGGTGTAAATTGCGATCCGGATGTGATTGCCCTTTCTGTTAAGTTCCTTTCAATTAGTTAAGCCATTTCATATAGCTCATGATAATCCTTTAAGTTCAGGGGCATAAGTGGGCTCTTGATTTCTTGTTTCAATCCATCCCTAAACCTCTTAGCCTTATTAATTGGGTCTTCAATTAACCTCAACGCATACTACGACAATTTAGTGAACTTCGCTTCATACTGATCCACAGACAAATGATTCTAATGAAGCCACTGAAACTCAACCATCTTTTGTTTTAGTGCATAGTTCGAGAAACATTTACCATCGAGAGCTTCCATGAAGACACCCAATTTCAGGGCCATACCTTTCCTTGGATAGCTTCCCACCAAGTACTGTCATTACCTTGCAATTGGTAAACAGCAAGCATTACTTTATCCTCCTCTGAACACTTCGACAGTGCGAAGATCTTCTCTATCTCATTGACCCAAATAATTGCAGCCTCAAGATCACCCAACCTAGTGAACTTTGGCGGCTTCAACTTTAAAAATTGCTTGACTAGGTGGTGCATTGGTCAATCATAGTTATCTTTCCTAGCTATTGGAGCTTCTACAGGAGTGGCAGAAGCATTGGCAATGGCAGCGGCAATAGCTTGAGTCTGAGCTTGCTGCCCTATCATATTCCCTAGGGTTTCCAATGCCTATAGGATCCCATCCAACCTAGATCCCATGGTGCCTTTCTTCTAGCACCAGTCTATCCTACCGTTGCTTGTCTCCTAGGGGCTCTTTGTTTAGGATTGGTCATCTCATAGGATTCTTACAGAAACCTGCTCCAATTCTAACAAGAAATTAGAAATGATGAACAACTCGCTTATAACAAAAAATCCTATAAGCAATCACAAGCACACAAAAGAATATCTTTCCTAGCTAACTATCCCACAATCTATTGTACCAAAACCTATCCTAACTTATCACTCTAGGGTATTGACCAGACTCTAATACCAATTCTAGATGGGGATGTCATGTCCCGACCCTTAGGCATGTGACAACCCTATTCTCTTTGGTTAGTATTTCATGAGTAATCAATTTAGACCAAAATTTAACTAATAGTGCATTGATGAAATAATTATTCATATATCACAAAAAGGGTCAAATTTTCAGGATATCACATGATGTAGATCAAAATTACTGCACCGTGAACGATGAGCACGTGAACTACACCGTGAGACCTGTTGTTGTCCCAACAATGTCGCCAAGTCTCGCTGAACGATGAATATCACACCTACTGCTTCCCGATGCTCATTGCTATGCTTGTTGCTGCCTCGAGGAGTTCGCTACCCTGCTGCGACGACGACTAGTTCGTGGCCGAGTCACTCGTATTCGCGACCTGCGCTTGTTGACCCTACACCACACTAGCGTCGCTCCTTCCCATGAGTCGTTACACCGAGTCCTGCTGCCTTGTTGCGTGTTTGGCCATGATCTTTGATTAACGAGAAGTTGAGCCCACCGTGAGCATTGTCGTGTCCTCATCGAAATAGTTCAGCAAAGTTTATGTTTTTGCAGATTGTTGATCGTTGAGTCAAGCCTCCACCACTTGTTGCCTTCGTCGATCATCACCACAACTCTAAGCCATGTTCGGTGAAGTCCAAACCAAGCATTCCTTCAGCCACCAACTGGCTGAGTGCAAGTCAGCCAACTAGCCGAGCACAACCTCCGATCCTGAGCCAATCCAGAGCCATCCACTGAGTTCAAATTTGGAATCCAATATACGAATTAGGTAATAATCTAATCTGTATTAATTTGAATATTTTATTATCTAAATTAATGGATATCGGTATCTAATTTGAGTCTTTAAGTGCTGATACATATCTCCAAGATATTTCAGGTATCCTTTCCTATTTGATGATGTGCACATAGCCACCAGTCCAATTTCATGCCTAACATATGACTCACAACTGGACGAAAAATTGGCCAATCTGTTCTCATGCCTAGGATATGACTAGGCAATTTTATCAGTTACCCTGAATAGTTGGTGCTGGTTTTTCAAATATTTTGATGGTCGCAAGTATTATCCAATTGATTGCCATGAACGTTATCTTTAGTTATAAATAAATTAGGATAATATCTTTCCTAAAAAATTGAAAATAACAAAAAGATTTAAAGTGATAGTTTAGGATAGAATTAGATTTTAAATCTTTTCTAATAGGACTAAATAACTCTGGATAGGATTCTGTTTTAAGCTTTCCTAATAAATAGAATAAGATAGTTCCAGTTAGAATTTGCATCGTAGGATATTATCCATAGCTAAGATTTTGATTTAAAATCAGGATTAAGATGGGTTAATTCCTAGTTTAAATTAAATAGTATCTAACTATAGATAATTGATTGTCATTAATTTTTAATTTCGAATTTTAGTAAAAAAACCAAAAATATGTTCTTAAGATAAATGAGAATTGCAGGTTTAATTTAGGCAATTATTAATTTCGAATTATTAATTATTAAATGAAAAACACTAAAAATACACCTTGTATGCCATTTAGATAATTACATGTCTTAGTTAATTTAATTAAGTTGCATGCCATGTTAGAATAGGTCTAGAATTACGATTGCATATCATGCATTGCATATAGCCTAATTTTAACAAAAAATAATGAAATTTGAATAAAAGATTTGTTTATAAACCCTGTTAAGATAGGTTTAAAAATAACATATAATGGGTTGTAGATGTGAGAGATTGATGAAGAATTTGAGGCGTGTATTCTGTGTTGCTCTCCAACCCCTCTTCTTACGTCTGTCCCTCTATGTTGTTTTGTTTTTTTCAGCCAACTACGTGATCCCACCCCCTTTTCTAGTCTTTGTTGTGACTTTTTATAGACCAAGAAAGTGTGGATACCTCCAGTAGATGAAAGCTCCATTTGTTTGGTAAAAGGATAAATAATTTAAAAAATATTTTCCTTCAAATGATCATTTATATTGCTTATAAAAATGAATGAACACACAATATTTTCATCATTCACAAAAAATAATTACATATAAATTGCTGTCATCAATGAAGTTTACTAATTTTTCACGAAACAGAGTTTAAGTATTACGCACATGTTCCCAATTGCCTGTCTCAGTCAAGAATATATCGTGAGTTCTCTCTCTCTCTTTCTTGCCCTTTTGTTCATTGACCTAGAATAATACACCAAATATATGGCAAAGTATAATCTGCAGCCAATTAAGAATGCCTGCTCTTTCACGAGATTTTCACCACAATCCGCACGGTGCTTCAAATAGTTTCTTTGATTGACCGTATCCTCCCCATGCCCAGGATCATTAGAGCACAATCCCGTTCAAATCTTGCATGGTTAATTTCCTTTCATTTAAATACTCCCCGAGATAAATCAATCTCCCTACTCGGCAAACTTCCCAATGAATTTGGGCGATGAGAATTAATGTGCTAGGTCAAACTTTCAGCACCATGGGCTTAATTAAATTAACTTAATTAAGCTCAGGACCATTTACTCAAATCTATTAACCACTAGTCCAATTAAAATGCATATAATGAGCTTGATTTTGCAAAATGTTGTTAATAACTTTGATTTAATTAATTTATTTTTGTTAAGGTTTAGGATTGATCCCTAATTTTTCTATGCGATAAAAACCTAAATTGATTGCTAAAATTTAGGTGTCAATAGATGTAATCTTGCCGTTAAAATCTCTGTATGAAAGGCTGAGTAGTTTCTTGACTGAAGTATTTAGAATGCTTATAAATATTACTCTTATTTATTCAGAAGCAAGAGTGTGATATATGACTTGAGATATTAAATTTATTAACAGCTATCTGTGCAAGAAATTTGTTGAGTTTATGTAGATCAAAATTGAGACGAGCTTATTGAAGAACTCAAGTTTCCTTCTTGAATTCAAAGTGTATATATAATGGTGATGGATATTGTTGTTACAAAGAAAATAGTAGCAGAACCTTTTGTTCAACAACTTAAAGCAATGACATCAGCATGGAAAATATGACAGCAGCACTACAAAATGAGTTTCGAGGAAGGTACATGTGCTGGAGTAAGTAAAGCCAAATCTCAATCATCTATTGGAGAAGATTTGATGATATCTATTTGCTTGATGATTGTGATGTTGCCCAATGCTTTGTATCTATTAAGGTAGAGAAAAAACTATGATATAGAAAGCTTTGTCGTATTAGCATAAAGCAAATTGCTAAATTATTTCCTAAGTACGTATTGGGTGGATTGCCTAAGTTAAAATATAAGAAATCTGAATACATATGTATGTTCGACCAACAAGAAACACTAGTTCGATTGTATGAATTCACAGGTTCAAGGACAGTTTGGAAGGAGCACAAGCTACAAAAGAAAAGGAAAAGAAAGTAAGAGTAGTTAGAGGAAAAATGGAAAAATAAAGGGGGGCGGGGGGATGATGATCATCTCAAAGAAACTAGCATATTGAGGAAGAGAAAAAAATCAAATGTAGGCAAATCTTAATATACTTGAGCTGATTTTAGCCTGGATCTTGATCATCATTTTGAGAATGAAAGAAAACACGAATAAATGTGTCAAGCTTGCTAAGTTCTACGTAGTATGGTTAGTCCATCTTTTATCGGCATAAGTACAACGGAAGTGCCAAAACTTGGCACGGAGGGACACTTAAATGCCAAAGTTTACAAAAGGTACACTTAAGTGCCACATATAAAAAAAAATGAATTACTTAAGTGTCAAGTCACTGGAACCTTGCCAGAAATCCTACGTGACAATTTTTTATTAATTTTTTTGTCTACGTGGCTTGCCGGAAATTAAAACGACGAAAATCAGCGCAAAACGACATCGTTTTTTGCGGCTGACGTGGATTTTAAATTTATTAATTAAATAATTAAAAATATATATTATTATAAAATCGATTTTATTATTTAAAAAAAAAAAAAAACAAAAACAAGAGAAGGGGATCGGCAAGGGCTATGCAGCCCCGCCGCCGCCGCTGTCGCCGCCCCACCCTCGCCGGGAAGGGCCGGCGATGGTGGGCGAGGGTCGGCTGGGGTCGCCGAGCCCCGACCGCAGCCAGCGGGTCCGGGCGGCCGACGGCCCTTGGCTCGGTTGGGCGAGGGCCCGCAGCCCTCGCCGTAGGCCGGCCGGGGTCGCCGGCCACCGGCCGGGGCCTAGTGACCCCGGTCGACCCTCGGCCACCGTTGCCAGCCCTTCCCGATGAGGGTGAGGCGACGATGGCGGTGGCAGCGAGGGCTGCATAGCCCTCATCGATCCCCTCTCTCTCTCTCTCTCTCTCTCTCTCTCTCTCTCTCTCTCTTAAATAAAATCAATTTTAATTTTTTTAAAATCTGACGTGGACAATTTAAAAAAAAATTGCGACGTGGATTTTTTATTTAAAAAAAATGCTCCGTCAGCAAATGAAGTTGCCGGAAAATGGACACGTGGCAAATTGGCCGGAATTTTTTGCCGTTGGCACTTAACTAATCCCTTTTGCTCCGATTTTGGCACTTAAGTGTACCTATTATAACTTTTGGCACTTAAGTGTCCCTTTATGCCAACTTTTAGCACTTCAGAGGTCCATACCTCATCTTTTATCTCTTACTCAATCATCTACAAAATCTCTTGCTAATATTGGTAACAATGAAGTGACAATATTTAGATGATCATTCATGATAGGTGCGTATGATAATGATATTCTTCTCATATTGATCAAGATTGTATGCTAATGATAATGATCATAAAAGGTGATAGCACTTAAATGGCGGATCAACGCTATTCTTATTAATAGTTTATATCAATTGTTAACATATTATCTCTCAATGATTGTCCATAAATGGAATTTCATGATAAAATGCTTTTATCCATCACCAGTTATATATTATCATGGATTCTAATTTTCTCTGTTATTCCTTGATGATTATTATTATGTGGAGACACTGAAATTTGTTCATGTGCAAATTGTTGAAATTATTTAAACTTATTAAGTAGATCTTTATATTCCCATTGTAATAATGTTTTTCTTTCTGACGAAAAACAAAGAGAATTAAAATGATTGTATGCAGATATGTTCTTTTGTATATATTTGTTAATGCACATGATGTTTGATCTACTAAACACAGCTTTATTGCATATCTTTTCTATTTGCTAAAATATGTTGAACATGTTATTAATGGAAATTGTGTTACATTCCTAATAATTTTTGTAAAGTGTGTGAACATTAGCTGAATTCCATTACATTATTATTGCCTTTTCAATTATAACAAAAAGGGGGGAGAGGCTATATAAATTATGCATGCGTGTATGGAGAAGTAATAGTTCATATGGTGAGTATTCATTCCTATTCAAAACTCATGCGATTAAGTGAATTGTGTTGAAGCATTAAATGTTAATAATTCCTAATGTTTTGCTCATATTGTTTCTGCTTGCTATTCCTGATTATATTTATTGAACATCTTGATATTTGGATATTGCAAACTTATTTTACTTTTCATGCAGACAAGTTTCAATATCTTTTATTGCATGTTTAGACTCCACATTTTCAGAGATTGTTTTAATCATCATAAAAAAGAAGAAGAGATTGTCTCCTATGTTGTTTTGAAGAAGACAAGATAATTAAAGGCTACTAATGTGTATATTATTTGAGTATTACTAGTGATATATGCACGAGTCAATATGCAAATGATATAATAATCAATATTGGGAGAGCTAATATGAGGAGCGCTCCACTACTTTTAAAAATGGTCTACTAATATCGAGGGATCAATGCCAATATCAAGGATGAAACAATGTATTGAATGTTGAGATGTCTCAAACTAGATGGATTTTGAAATAAGGTGAACACTTGGAAGAACCTTGATCAAGGGTGAACAAGTTGAGAAGAATGGGGATGGTCTTGATAACTTGGAGACACCAAGATTTGGTGAATAGTTGGATGGACTTAGTGATGGTGAACAAGCCTAGAACAAGAATGTTGATAAAGCTTTGAAGGATCATGAAGGTGAACAGTTGGGTAGAGTAATTATCCCTAATATGAAAAGATCAAAAGATAGAAGATATAACTGTTATCATGAGCAATCATTATCAATATTAGTGGATCGTTATCGGGAGTAGCTCTCTCTATCAAAAGAGATGGAGACTATGATGATGTATCAATGACTAGGGTAAGCTCTGTAAAGACTGATGCATATATTGACAAGAGGAGAACAAGTATATGATGATGAGAATTTCATGAAGACTCGTAGGTACCATTGTCAATCTTTCATCAACTAGAGGTCTTTAGAAGTCAACATGCTTAGAAGAATCATTGGATGATTTAGCACAAGTCATTCTATATGGTTTAATCATGAACAATACCAATAGCCTAATAATAACGAACATGTCCTAATTATGGATAATTGATATGGTTTGAACATTGATCACAATGAAAATAGTCGTTATAAAGGCTTGGAATTCCTGTAAAGAGCACTGGAGTTTATGAGGAGCAGTTACGACATTAATGAGCATGAGATAGACTATGAAAATTACATTGATACTGTTTTTGGAAAATGTCACTATTAGAGATGCGTTGTTGATGTTAAAGAGCCATTCTAAAGATTCTAAGTGACGTTAGACTATTGGCAATGATAGAACCAATGGCTACTTAAGTATTTGAATGGGGAATGATCATCTAAGGATGTATGGCTATATATTCTGTCCAAGAGAAGTAGTTTGATTTGGATGGAACAAACAAAATTAATATTGTGCTTTGAATGTTCTTCTTTACTCAATTGCTGAATATTTTTTTTATGAGGCGCTACTGGCTGCAATCATGATAATAGTAAACGTACAAGAGTTATAGCAGTACTTATGTCCCTAATAGTAAGATCTATTGGTTGATTGTAACTTGGTTTGAAGATTGCCAGTGGATTCGAGCCTTGGCTATTATTTGTAGAAAGTGGATGTAAGCTTGGTTACAAGCCAGACCACTATAAATATCTATATGCTATTGTCTATTTCTTTTATTATCATCATCTATTAATTATCATCATTATTTGTTCTTCAACAACATGACCTGATATTAATAATCAGCTCTTCTGCTGTTTGATGTTTAACTTTTTATATTTAACAAAAGTTATTTTTAGTTCCCACACAACCTATTCACCCTTCTTTAAGTTGCAATTTTAGCCCCAACATGTAATAATTTAAGAAATCTCCTAATTTAAGATATGAATTAAAGTAAATTATTTCCAAATTGAAATTAAATACTTACATGTTTAGATAGTTTCCTATTTTATCTCTTAGAGAAAAATTCTAAAAAATGACATGCATATATCATTAATTGCATCATTGCCACGTCGTGTTGCCATATTATCATTGTTGCTATGTCATCAAATGCATCTCATCAATTCCATATCACTTATTAAACATAGGTTTAGGGTCATATAATTAGGTTACTTGTCATGCTAGATTAGTTCATAAGTTGCCCGTCATTAAAATTAGGTCATGTTATATCCTTGATTTGGACCCCTATCTCGAAAGCGAGAAATGGTCTAAAGCATTGATGCACTGATAGCAGGATTAGACTATGAATCGGTTCAAGGATTGTTCATGAATCAACTATTTGATTGGAAAAGGTGATTGAGGATTGGGGGATACACTTGACTAGAGTATTCAACCATGGAAAGATAGCTCGACCATAAGAATTGATGTGGGACAACCTTATGCCATCACGAATGGATTAGCGATTGGTTATAAATCAATTTGGCATGGGTAAATGTAGATAGATTGCAGGTGATTCTACATGGTCACTATACCAATTGCGAATGACCCTAAATCGATTCCAAACAACTGTGTACCCCAAAGTAAGCAAATTAATCCTGCACGATTACATGACAATTGAGAGTTTTCCATGAATCCAATAGGTTCAAACGTGAATTGATTTCGAATCAATCTTGTGTTGTGTGCACGAAACCCCTCAAAGTAGCCCACTCGTGTAGTTCACGTAAGAGCCACTCCCAATCGAATTTAGCCACAAACCTCAATCCGGTTATAGGTGTTGATTTTTGGATAATTAGGGAATAGTCCTATTAGGCAATGCTTAATTAGTCCCCTAATCTTTTGACAAGTGAAAGTGAGCAACCCATTGGAGGCTTGAAGAGAGCCACATGCCCAAGAGAGGAGAGAAGCTCCTGAACATTTTGTCTTGCCCAATTCAAGCCCATTAATGGCATTTGGAAGCTAACACATTAATGTCATGTGCTCAAATACTGCCTTAGACTTTTAGGACCTAAATGTGAGACTTTCTCACTAAGTTGGCCTTTGGATGAGCCTCTTGAAGGCAAGTTGAGAAGAAGACAAGTCCTTGGTCTTGCAAGACGAGGGCAGGGGCGTCAACTAGGAGGAAGGGAGGAACACCTAGTTAGCTCAATTGGTTGAATTCCAACCAAGCCCATGTGCCCCCAAAATGTAGACAATAATGGGGCTAATGTGAGACTTGGAGGAGAAGACTTTCAAGAAGAGCTCTTAGCTTGACAAGTGACAATAAGTGATCTTGCAAATCCTAGATTAGCTTGTCACTCTTAAGTGTCCTTGAATTATTGGCCTCACTTAAACTCAAGAAGCCTTCCCATTTTTCTCTCATTCTCTCATCTCATCTTTCTCTCGCTCTCTCACTCTCAGTTTACTGTAACCCTCACTATCACTGTTGTCGTCCACTGCCGCTCATCTGCTCGCTGCTGTGAACTATGAGTCGCTGTGCGTCATCTACTTGCTTGCTTGTTTGTTGTCTTCCATAGATCTCACCTTGGTTTCATAAGTAGATTCCCTAATCGTTTGCTAGGATGTTTTGTTATGTAGCTCGGACATAGGGTTGGTTCCGGTTCAATGATTGTTGAGTGAACTAGCTTGTTTTAGGAGGAGGAGGCTTGTGTGTTAATTATGCATGGTTTACTCATGATTTGATTTCACTAGGAGGTTCTAAGTAGGAGCCGTTACTTGGTTTATGCTTATGCTAATGCGTTCTTAGTTGTTGTTGCATGGGTTTAACGCACACCTCGAGTTATCGGAAAGGGATCGCATTGTTGTGAGAGGAATGTGGAGGCACGTCAAGCCGGGTCTCATGGGTTTGGCAACATTGAGGTGTATCGTTCCGAATTGAGCTAGGACTAGGTTGGTGCTCAAGCATATCGGAACCAATCACGGGTCCTACTCCAAAATCCACATGTTCTATTGACTTGGTTCCGATAAGTCATAACACACACTTTGTTGCACGCTTTTGAGGCTCTTGCATTGGCTTAAAGTAGAGATAAGAATCCGATTGGGTGATTGTACATGTGATCATATTAAAGAACCCGTAACCAATGGATTTTGGGGCGATATCTGATGGATTTCATAATGAAACCCGATAGATAATGGATGCTGTCATTGAGGGAGGTCAAGACATTGCCATGCCAAATAGGGCGAGATGATGCCCGGTTATGCCAAAAGCACCAATGGATTTCAATTGTGGCCGATTGCGGTCGTAATAATTGGAAGACATGTAAGATGTTGTGGATGCTATTGTGCGTGGCTTATATGATATGATTTGGGTTCTTGGATAATGTGTGCATTGTAGGTGCTTGAGGCCCTTTTTTGTGTTTATAGACAAGGCAAAACAAGGGCTTTGCTATTTATCTGCCATCGACATATTAAGCTTCAAGTTTTGCGTGTTTCTGATACAAGGCATTATCTTATACAAGGATTAGGAGATTCACTTATTGAGTTTTACTCATTTGTTGTTGTTCACTTCTTTTTATGCTCTTAGGTATGGATATTTGCTATGTCTGTTTTAGATTACCCATAGATTTGGAGGTGGATGTGACTGAGGTTGTGATTGTGGGGAGTGATACCACCTATCAAAAGTACACCACTATAGTGTGGGTTGATGAGGGGCTAGAGCACTTGGTTCTCCATCGTTTTGTGGCTTGGTTTGCATGGTTTGACGGGGATCTTTTTGGTCCTCTTTGCTGGTTTGACAGACCTCCCAGTGGCCTTGATGGAGCCCCATCGGATCTCATGGTGGCTAACCCTCCTGATGGCGCCATGAGCGACCTTGAGTCTGATCTTGAGCCCAAACCATAGTGATCAGTCTCTCATGAAGAGATTGCTTTTGTTTGGAAGTTGCCCTCGACGATAGAGGATTTAGGATTAACCTCAACCATTTTTGGATGAAATCGGAAAAGGCCTATTGAGACATCTAGAATTTCGACCTATCTCAAGTTATGTGAAATGGTTATTTTATCAATGTGCTATTAGTTACATTTACTCTAAGCTGGCCCCTCATAAATTAACTGTAGTCGAAAAAGCAATTAAGGATCGATTGCGTACAACTAGTGAATTCAATTAGGTATAGGCCGCTCGACCATAAGGATCAAAGATGGATGATATCATGTTATTGCAGGCCAATTAGTGAACGAAAATAAATTGATTCAGCAGAAGTATGAGGTTGGATTGTGGGTGATTCCACACGACTTCGATATTGACTGCGGACGACGTTAAACCGATTTTCTATTGGCTCTATACTCAATGTGAGCAATTAACCTCTCATGATTACATAAGAATCGAGGATTGCCTTGATTTGAATAGGCACGGTCGTGGATTGAAAAACTATCAACCACGGGTCAAACGCGTGCAAACCTCTAAACGCAGCCTAATAGTTAGGTCATACTAAAGTCGTGATTGATCAATTTTAAGCACGAATTTTAATTCGGTTTCAGGTATCGAGCTTTCAAGGATGTCAAGACTAAAATATTGGATGTTACCTCATTGATTCTCGAATTTATCGGTAAGCCCAGATATTATCGGAAAAGGATTTAATGGGCCGAAAAATTGGAACCAAGAGGAGATGGACTGACCGAAGGCCCAATGGGCCTTGCGCCTATTAGGGGTCGGCCACGTGGGCCCCAAGCTAGCCCAAGTGGGCCCAATTAGGCCCACCAAGCCCAACTTCAAGCCTTTGAGCCAAATTGTATTTCTAGCCCATTTCTCCTCAATTTGAGCCCAAACCAATCCTATTCAAGCCCTTATAAAATCTTGGCCCGTATACACATACAATATGGTATTACTATACTTGGAGGAAATTACCAAATTGTCCTTTCTTGAAGATGCATTGAATTTTGGGGGACAAAAGAGAGAGAAAGTCAAGGGAAATGATATTTATTGTTGGGAATTGAAGTTGGCTTGAAAGAGAAAGCTCTCTCTCTTTCCTTTATCTTTTTTACTCTCTCTCCTCCCTCTTTCTCCTCCTTGGGCGTCTAGCCCCCTGCCCTCTCTCTTTTCTCCCTCATTTTCTCTCTTTTCCTCTTGGAGTTTTCTCCATGGTTCTTCCCTTTGGATGCCCCCTTGATTGACTAGACCACCCTCACCCACCATGCTTGCGGCCTTGCCACTGTTTTGGAGCCGTAATGCCGCTGTGGTGCCGCCTGTTCGAGGCCACCCAAGCTGCGCCTCTCTCTCTCTCCCTCATAGTTCTTACCTCCGCCGGAAACCGCCTCTACTGAGACCCATTTTTGCCAAGTGCTATCTCGACATTTTGGACATAGTCGTGCGTAGCCCTTGCCACCGCCATCGCGTTTGTGTCGTGGGAATCGCCGCCAGGTGAGCTTACGTTCTAATCCCTTGATTAGTCCGTTAAATTTGCTTAGGGGTAGTTTAATTACGGTTAATCTTGGTTAGGGGTTTAATTATGGCTAACTAAGGTTAAGAGGGCTAGTTAGGGATAACCAAAATTGAATTATGGTTAGGTTAATTAATCAAAGTTGGGTTAATTAACTAGAGTTGGATTATGGTTAGGTTAATTAACCATGGTTGAAGCATGGTTAGGTTAGTTAATCATGGTTAGTTATAATTAAATTATTAATCTCCCTGTGTTCTTATTAATTGAGATTATTTAGACTAATCAAGGATTAGGGGGGTTAATCTTGATTAGCTTTATTTTATTAAAAGAATTTTTTTCTTTTAATAATTTATTGATTTATGAAATTCAGAATTTATATATTAAATTATGAATAGTTACTGTTCATGCGTATTATTCATGAGTTACTGTTTACACGATACTATTAATGCAGAAGCGAATTATAATCTTAATTCGATACGTTCATGATTGTTAAGGTATGTTGAATTGCTGGTTGGATCAATAGGGTATTGATCGTATGATTGAAATTGTCGAGTGCTTAATTGCTTTGATAATTATGCCTTGACACTTGTGTACTTTTTGCCTGAATCTTATGATGTTTTCCTGCTCGTGCCATGCTATTTGATGCTTGCATTGCCTTGAAAAATGTTTGCCTCATGTAAAACCCAAAGTAGTAATTTTTACAAGGGTTTTTATGGACATATAAAAAGGAAACCCCGAGGTGTCGGGTGCATATGTCAAGTTTTATATTTTAAATGATGCTAGTATGTTTAAAAAATATGGCATGCAAAGTTTGATGGGTTTTAAATAATTATTTGACAACGTGCAATTATTTTCTTGCAATTTTTACATGAAAAATGTGCAGTGATTTATTATGATGAGCATGTACCACTTTGCATCAGTTAATATGCAAGATTAAAATGGATCATTGTTGTATGCTCCGTGTGGTTACATAAATGAACCCGTCACCCCAGCGGGAGATCAGGGGACAAAGTCTGACTTGTCAGAAATCCCGGCGGGAGTTCTGATGCGGAGTCGTGGTAGAGATCAGGCCCATGCTCCTTTGAGAATGCCATCTTGGGAGGAAACCCTTAACGTAGTCGTGCCTCATTGGGGAGGGCGATGCCTGGCTATGCCAGTAGACATCGGTAGGAGTTCAGTTGTGGCCCTGAGAGGCGTTAATAATCAGAACACTTGTGAATGCGGGGGTGCATGTGAAACATATTGTGACGTCTTCTGATTATGCACGTGTTGTTTTGCATTGACCATGGCATGCGTGATATTACACCATATAGGGTATGGCAATAGCAAGGTAAGATTACTTGCAATTCAACTCGCTTGTGATTGATCACTGTGGTGATTAAAAAGCTGGTTGCATTGTTTATGGCACGCATGAGAATTTATACCATGCAGAGTATGGCATGACCGAGTAAGGATGCCTACGAGTCGATTAATTGCTGATTGTTTCATGTGGGGCTTATCAGATAGATCATATTTATAATTAAGGCAAGCGATGATCGCTTTGCAATTGATCTACCATAGTGATGAGGACTGTGCCTGTTAGGAACCCCTAGGCGAGTTGGCATCCTAACCGGAATTTAGGGCAATAACTCACTAAGATAATATTTCACTCGTCATTGTTAAACATTTTCAGATTGGTAGTTGTGGCACCTTTATTGCCATGGATCGGACAGTGCTAGAGCACATTGTGGAGGGCAATAAGTTGGTGTGCCCGATGGTTGAAGGAAGTAGATTAACTCTATTTAGTATTTTGATGACTATAGAGAAATTCGCCCAATTGAGGGACTTGTGTATGAACTTTATAGGGTTAATTAGTACAAGAATAAAAACGACGTTGCTATTGTTGCATTAGTCTTTCTACTATTCCTATTTTGATTGACTGGGTGTTATTGATTTGCTTACGTATGCATTTAATCGCAAGATAAAAAGAATGGTCGGGGACACGTCCTGATACGTCGCATTCATTTGACCAAAGTGAAGGGGTTGTCACGTGCTTGGGATTCGGGGCGTGACACTTGTAGTAATGGGCTTGTAATTAGTTAACTTATGATGTTAATGATACATAATAAATGAAGTGTGTTTGTGTACGTGTTTTCTTCGCTATTCAGTTGTTGTTGTTGTTGTTTGGAGATGAGTATGATTCTACATGTGCTTACTTGAAGGATAAAAGTAATGGGTTGGCGACACCTCTTGGGATGTTGTAACTCAATGACCTTGTAGACGTTGCGCACTTGAGACATGGGGAAAAGGTCCAGGGCGTGAGATGTCATGTCACATGTCAATAATTTAATAATTTATACATGTTAAACTTGGATTACAATTGTATATAATTTAGTTTCCATAAATAAGAAAAACCCAAAAAAAAAAAAAAACTAGTTAAACTTGCAAAGTCATTTAAAATTCATGTTTAGGCTATGCATGCATTTTTTTAATTAATATCATGCATATATTGGGAAATTAAATATAGTAAGGTTGTGTTTTGCTTTGCATTGAAATTAGCCCTATTTCTATTACTTTAATTTATGAAGTGTTATATTAATTGATTGCATACTTGCATGACCAATGGCTCGGGATTAATATAGATCAAGACTGCCTGCAAAGTTTTTTTGAAAAGAAAGAAAGAAAATATTAAATAGCATAACTAGGTCTCTATATTTATGAGTCTCTAGCTTGTAACAGTGAAGTGTTCTCACTTGCGTTTCTAATCGGCTTATAGCAGATAAGTGGTAACTCTTAAATGAAATAATTTACATATTAATTGGTTAAATTTAAACCCGAAAGTTGCGATTAGCATGGGTTTGAGAGAGTTTGCGCTAAATTTTTAGGCTTAATAATCCATTGACTTTCTTTTTGATAATTCACATTGAAGAAGGTTGCAACATAAATTAGTGCTAGCTTCAATTTATTTTTAGAAACATAGTCCACTACCTAAGTGGGAATATGCTAAAGAGGCACTTCAAATGCAGAGCCTGAGCATTTCATCATTCTAGAGGAGAGTTACTGGTACATGTGCTCAGGAAGGCGAGGAACTGCAAGGACTTCGAGTGGTGTGGCTTTGAGATTTGTCATTCCGATCGCCTCAGCCATGTCAACCGGTTCATCTGCTAATGTTGTAACATCGAACCCGTGCAAAAGAGCAGCAAGGGACAACGACATTAGTTGCATGGCCAAATTGATTCCGGGGCACATTCTCCGACCACTCCCAAATGGTATCAGCTCGAAATTCTGACCTCGGATGTCGAAATCTTTGTGGGTGGTCAAGAATCTCTCCGGCCGAAATTCGAGAGGGTCTGACCATATGTGTGGGTCTCGATGGATCTTCCACATGTTAAAGAGGAGACGAGTGCCCTTCGGGACGTGATAACCATCCACGGTGCAGTCTTCCATGGACTCATGTGGGACGCCAAGTGGGGCTGCCGGGTATAAACGCAGGGTTTCCTTAATGATGGCTTGGATGTAGACCAAATTCTTGAGATCCGATTCTTTTACTGGCTTTTCTCTACCGATTTGAGTATCTAGTTCGCGTTGAGCCTTCTTTATGACCTCACGATGGTTGAGTAACAAAGACAAAGCCCACGTTAGAGAAACTGTGGTAGTGTCTGAACCAGCTAAAATGAGTCCCTACGAAAAAATGAATTGTCAGCAACTAAAATGACGAATTTTGATGTCTTAATTGTAAAATAGAGATCAGGACTTTCGTTTAATCTTTTGTCAAATGGTCAAATGTATACGCTGGTGACCTTCACCAATAACAAAGAACAAAATTATATCACATCCACAGGGTAATAACATCATCTGTTTAGTGTTTAACTTTAAGTACATCTCTCGGGCCCCCTACTTTGGGTTAGATTAATGAAAAATTCTATTTCAACCAAAAAGAAAGTATGAGATATGAATTGATAGGGGCATTAGGAAATATTGAATGCTTCATGGTACACCTTAAGTTTGAAGAACGTTTTCTTTTTATGCAACTGCAGATTTTATCAGAGAAAAATAGTTAGGCCCCTATAGTGTGTTATATGCCACCTTTAAATAGTTACATTACAAAATTAGATTTGTTCCGTTTGGAGGGAAAGAACCTAGCCATTCCATCAACATTGGCGTTATTGTCCTGGTTTTCTCTTTTCCCTGACCTCAAGGGATTGTCTTATTGGACCCGAGTTGCTTTCTTTTCCTTGTGGCTAGGAGATTTTGAATCCGGAGCCACTCACACATGATCTGATGCCGATGCATCCTACGCCAGAAGTCTATCATATTGCGACAGGCGAGGGAAAGGACCACTGTGCCTACCGTGAAATTTCTGTTCTTATACACAAATGACGATGTGCACTTAAAAGTGAGTATGTTCTCGTCTATATTGGAAGCGGTTCTCAAGACAATATCCAACAATCTAATGAAGTAGTGATAAATCTATGCCTTTTGCATGACAAGAATATAGTGAGACGAAAAATTGTTTCAGCCTCATTTTCTTTAAGTTCAAGAGTTGTATCATGAATAATCTTTTAATGTACATCTAAGAGGAAGAAAATGATAGATATATAATGAATTAAATTTTTTATGATTTCTTTGTTCGGCCAAAACAATTTCATATGATTTATGCCTGCAAATGTTTGGTACTCTTAAACAACCTATTATCAAAACATATAATTTTTCTCTCTATTAGCAACATAAATCAAAACAACCTCTTTTCAAAGAAAATCACTTTTTCATGTTGTAGTCCGGAAGCACGTAAATGACTTGAAAAACACTTGGTTAGCCCAGTACGACTGTACTACCCACACATTTATGGTAGAGCACACTTATTAGTTTGTCAAGAAATTGCGAATGTATTCATGTCTAATAAAAAAGCAAATTAGGTGTGTGCGTCTATATATTTATATAACAATAAAACAAACAGTATTTCCACGAATTTGAATTGATTAATTGTATGTTGAAATCAGTTGTCGTCTCATATATAGTACACTGCAATGTACCATATTAGTACCGTATTTTTTCATGTTAATTATCGGTGGACACATAAAAGATAAGCTCTTTTGCCAGCTGCCTACAAATAAAGGAGTAATACTTCAAAACATTTTTTTGTCTAAAAAAATTAGAAGTGGGGAGGTAAGATATGCTCGTTAATTCAAACAGAAAATAACGACCTGCTAGCTAATTAAAAGATTCAATTTTTGCTAAACAACTCTGTAATTTCTTTGTTATACAAACCGTGTTTACCAGGATTGGTTTGGTAGCTGGTTAATTTTTTTTAACTAACCAAATCCACCGTGGTGGAGATAATTTGCGTAACCAAAAGGTTATACAGTTATGTTGTATAGCATGCGCTCATTAAAAATTTTAACATCCCTTCAAACTGAACGACAACGGGTATAGTCAAAAGTAACTCAAAACATTAAACTTATCAATATACTTAAAAGATTAAAAACCATAAAAATGAGAGTTTTGGAATCAAAATAAATTTACAAGGATTTTCAGGAGATGTTTGTCAGGAAGCAACTTCTCCCGTCAAATTTAAAAGTACTATCCAAATATCAAAAGATTGTGAAAATATCTAGGTGAATTTATGTGTCAACATTACATGATGCGAAAGTTTATGATATTTCATGTTAAAACAAATTTCAAGTGCATCCACTACAAGTCAAGTAACCTGTGTAAAATTTCTTGTTTTGTATTAAGACACATGCTTAATTGCTTGTAGGTGTAAAGTTTTCTTATTCTTATGCAGGCCATGTGATGATCATTCAAAGAGGGGGAAAAAGTCGGTTCTTGAATCTACGAAAAACCTTTAGTAAACACCTGGCATGTCTCCAGGACAATCCCTACGAAACAAAACTTAGATGTTTATACAACTTATGAACACAAAAGTCTATTTTGTGAATGTCGAAAAATGAAATCTACCATATCAAATGTTTTTTTAATGGAACTGGGGTAATGATTATGCTAAATAAACTTACCATGCTTGTTGCTTTAACGAAAGTATCAGCATCGTAACCTGGAAGCTCTTCGGCAGCATCTACAGTGGAGAGCATCACGTCCATGAAATCCTGGTCATTCCCCTTGTTATTCCCACGTCTCTTGTTACTGTTTCTTCTGCTTTTATGCTCATTAAGCCATTCTTGAACCACACGATCTAGCTCTCGGGCCGTCTTCCTCATCATCTTCTCATACCCGTCTAAATCGAACCACCTTAAAATCGGGAACGCATCAGACACTACAAATCTACCCGCCAAGTCAAAGAACTTCCTCAAAGCATCTCGACCCTTCTTGTCTCGTCCGTCCTCATAGCGTTTCCCAACTATCATCCTAAAGACCACATTTAGAGTTATGTCACCAAACCATCGCTTCATGTCCACTGGCACCTTCTTTGGTGCACCATTGTAGTTTTCCATACAGCGCTTATATAAGTGGTTTATTGATGCTTGGACCTCTGATTCCCGGACGTGCTTGAGCAATTCCAACCGGTGGTTGGAAAGAAGCTCAAGCATGGTGATCTTGCGCACATGGCGCCAATAAGGGCTGCAGGGAGCAAGGCCAAACATAGCATAGTTGTAGGCCATGACCTCGGAGCTAACAGACTTGGGTCGAGTCGCAAAAACCCTGTCGTTCACGGTAAGGCACTGCTTGGCTATTTGCCAATTACTAACTATCAAGGCTCGATGAATACCCATCTTGACGGTGAAGATCGGCCCGTACTTGTCAGCCATGTTTGCTAGGACTATATGGGGTGGCACCGGGCCTCTTAAGAGATGGAGATGGCCAATCAAAGGCCACGTGCCGCTGGCTTCTGGCAAGGAGGCTTCTTTGTGGCCGTCAATGCTTCCTCTCTCTTTTTTGGTTCTTTTCAGTAGCGTAGCAAAGCAATAGAGAAAGATTGCGATTGCAAAGATCATGCCATCGAGGGCAGGGGTTGGAAACGAGAAAGAGGACTCCATGTTTGTGAATGAAGAGGAGGGTTTTGGACGTATATATATAGGGAGGATCAAAGCTTGGGATTATGACATGATTCATATAATATTACGTGAAATCTAAGTGTTTTGATTGGATTGAATCCTCAAAATCCTCGTTTCATTAACACACGCAAATTAGTCCATTTGACATGCATAAGTAAGGCCCCACGAGGTTTATTTATTGAAGACGGAAGCAGACAGGTGATATCGAAGGACACTGAGGCATTTGGATGTTCTATCGAGCCTTTGAAATTCCAAGTTCCAACTGGCTAACAAATTAAATGATAATTTGATCACGTTACAGGATATCAATTTTTTTTTTTATTGTGGCATTTATAGATTATGCTAGCCAATATTATTTAGTGTTCGGCACTATAAGGGCAAATTACCAAAAATGTCTTAATCTATTACAATTGTGCCGATTCAATCATAAACTTATTTTTTTGTCAATTGAGTCTAAATCTTTTGTAATTGTACCAATTTAGTCCATTCAATCAAATTTAATCAGCTGGCGCTGATGTGGATACTGGCCGGCATTGACGTGGATGCCGACCAGCATAGACAGACAATTTTTAATAATATTTTTTATTCTCGAATTTTTTTCCTTTTTTTCCCTTCCTCCATCCTACTTCTTCTTGCTCTGGTGGCCATCGAAGGGGGGAAAAGAGAGAAAAAACAGAAAACTAAATAAAAATATAAAAAAATCAAAAAAATAAAAATATTAATAAAAATTGTCCCCTGATGCTAGCCGACTTCCATGTTAGCGGTTGCTGGAGCAAGAGGAAGAAGGAGGGAGGAGGGAAAAAAAGAGAGAATAAAAAAGGAAAACTAAATAAAAAATATAATTTTTTTAAATAATAAGATATTATTATAAAATTGTCCCCTAACGTCGCCTAATGTTCATGTTAGCGCCGGCCGGTCAAATTTGACCCGATGAATTGAATTTGCATAATTACAAAAGGTTTAGGACTCAATTAGCCGAAAATATAAGTTTATAACTGAATCGACACAATTGTAACAAGTTTAAAACTTTTTTGGTAATTTTCCTACACTGTGACAAGGAAGAAAATTGAGGACTTTTTTTTTTGGCTAGTACGACAAAGTATTCTAAGCTGGTACGCGTATAATAAATTTATTGAGTTTTTGATCATTGAAATCCTAAAATGATATACCTATGAAAAATTTATCTAAAAATAATTTTTTGACTATTAAAATCTCCAAATTGATTTGTTTGTGATAATTTTACCTTTTGTTAATTTCCCATAAACTTAGATTAATACCATGAACAATCATAAACCGATATACCTGCACAGAGGATAAAACCCCAAACTGGTATATTTATCAATTATCATGTGTCATCAAACTCAACAACTTAATGGTAAAATTTAACAAAATCTAACGGGGGCAAATTTATCAAAGATATACCGGTTTGGGGTTTTTAATGATCAAAAAATTAATTTGAGGGCAAATTGGCACATACATACCAGTTTGAAATTTTTCATTGTATTAACCTTTTCTTTTTCCTTATTACATGTTCCTATAGCATGCATACAGTCGTTGTATATGATCCATGTTTTTCTTAAAAAATAAAAACTCAATTATGAAATTGTTATGTTAAAAGATATGGCGAACTGTTGTTTGAAGAGTGCATACTATATTATAAACCAATCTTAATGTATTTGTCGTTGCTCCTTGTGGCATTCAGGCTTAGGAGATGGGGTTCATTTTCATTGAGAAGATATTTATGCAACAATTGTACCATGTGACAGTACAAGACCAGAATAAAAATTGATTGGTGGATTATACCACGCCATTAAGATGACTTTGTATGACCTCTACATAAAATGATTTCTCTCTCTTCATTTTTGGGGGTAGCAGGACCAGACCCAGTACAAACATCAGGCTACCCAAGATTTACTAAAAAACCCTCTTAACACTTTTCGAGCAATTACCACAAAGTCCTAGAAGGAGGGCTGTGTTGACGTGGGGACAAGAGACGGCCAGTGTTGTAGCTCAGCCTCTCTCTTTCTTCTCATGGTGATAGCAACAATCGAGCCCGTAGCTACTAAGGCTGGCTCCTATGATCCCCAATTCAAAGTTGCCGAAGCCTCCATGATAATGGACAACACACCCTAATTTAACACGAGTAAGGTCATTAATATAAGAGGATGAGCTTAAATGTTTCTCATAGCTCTCGGTTGAGCCACAAGCCAACCTTGACCGAGAATACATGTTTTTAGGCTAGCAATAACAAACAAAAAATAAAATGGCATAGGGTCACGACAAGGAGGAGATGGCGGCTAAATAAGTTTAGATTTAACATAATCATGTACATAACATAAAAGATTAAGCTTTAAGAACTACAGCGTCATAACCGAGTTGATGGACTAGTAAATCGAGTTCACAACCTCATGACGCCTGCTAGGGTAAGGCGAGCTACCTGTACTTAGGCTTTCAACTATGGTTCCGGAATAAGAATCCTCGGCAGATGAACTAAACAAAAATGAAAATGAGAATAGAGGATGAACCCACCATGGTCGATCAAGTTAGAGAGGAACCAAACACCACAAGCCAGGTTCACGCCTTTAACTCACGACCAACCCGGTTTTGGCTCTCAAGTCTTCCCATTTGTTCTAGCGCTCAAGATGGGAGTGGAAAATGGCCAAAAAGTGGGATAAAATATCTCCCTTCTCTATTTGTCGAGGCGTACCAGATAAAGTTAATCAAGTGATCAAACAATCATGATAATGTCAATCAAGTCCAATCAAATCCCTTAAAACCTCATCTACACACATGGATTTGCTAGCAAAATTCCGCATGGCCGGCCGTTAAATAAGGGATCTTCTTGGCCATTAAAAATCAGTCAACACAAGTAGTACCTGGCAGGTTTGGCAGTAATGTGAAAATAGTGAGTATATGTTAGTCGTTCGTTCATCATCTTGGCTGAAATTCAGAGGAATCTTATTAAAACCGCTTGTTTATTTTAATCAATCAAGGTCAATCAAGTCATCAAACAATCAAGATAGTGTCAATCTAGTTTAATCAAATCCCTTAGAACCCCATCCACACACATGGGATTTCCCGCTAAAATTCCCACATGGCCGGCCCTTAAATAAAGGGATCTTATTGGCCACTAAAAATCGATCAACACAAGTCGTACCTTGACAGGTTCTACAGTAACGTGAAAACAATGAGTACAGGCTAGTCATTCGTTCATCATCTTGTTGAAATTTGAAGTGATTCTATTAAAGCCTCTTGTTTATTTTAATCAATCAAAGTAATCAAGCCATCAAAAAATCAAGATGATTGTTAACACCTAAATTTTGATTTTTAATAAGTTATATATCTCATAAAAAAATCAAGTGTTGAATTCAACCCCTAAAATAAAATATCACCGGTATTATTCACATTTGCATGGTTCAATGCACATGACTTCTCTATTACGCCACCACGAACTAATGCACACAAGATCCCTCTTTGTCGCACAACGCCTCCATGGTCAAGCGTGCATGGGATCATCCCCTATAGATCTCAATCAATAATTAAGAAGGAAAGGAAGGCAATCACTGTTGTGACCCACCCCTCGTCGCAGGCTGGGGGGGCCGGGGGTAGTGTTTAGGTGCATTTGCTCACGAGTTCAAACTCGGGGTCATGTCCGTTGAAGACGTCATTACCTTGCTTTTGGCTTCAACTCATCAAGTTTGAGTTCTACACGAACGTGGGTCCTCCCAAACACATCTTGTGCAATAGTGGAAAGATGTCATGATCTATCTCTCACACACACTGCATGTCTTAGAAAAGGAAAACGGGCACGAAAGACGAATTTAGGGGTATTTTTACCATGGTAGATCTCTCGAGAGCCCATCCACCAAAAGACAGCATTACTTCGTCATTTTGGCTTCATCCCATCGACTATGTTAAACTAGGGTGAGTACTCTATGAGAATTATACCCCATATGACGGATTCATTTATTATTAGTTGCATTAGACAACCTAAAATCTCATTCTAGGAGTCGCCATTAGCCTTGTTTGTGGGGGCCAACTAGAAAGCCCAATTGAGGGTTGGAGCGGTCTCTCGATATCCGCACAATCAGAGATTCTAAAGTTTGGGGACTTGGGTTATGTTAATTTTTCTATTAACATCATTTCGATACCTAACAGCTATTGTGTTACCTAAGGTGACCATGCATGTCTTTTTACTTTTTCGTGCAATTTGAAATGGACTAGGTGATCATGCATGGATGGTTGGTTTTATGCCATTCTACTTCTACTTAAAAGGGAAAAAGAAAGGCAAACAATTGAAATTAAAAAACGGTGCGGTAAATAAACACTCAAAGCAATCAAAGAAAAGTGATAAAAAACCTAAACAATTCTAAAAGGACGGGAAACAAAAAGCTTTACAAAAGAAATAGGTCGAAAAGAACATCGACCATCTTCATCTTCAGGATCATCGCTTTTAGGACCGCCATCTTCGAGGGGATCATCTTCTTAGACTTATTCTAATTCTAATCCAATGCTTGGAATAGAAAAGGCAATTCACAACAAGTACAATGAATCATTTATAACAGGTAAGGCATCCAAAAAGCATTGAACAAAGCAATCAAGGAATGTTGAAGGTGGCCTCGGGGTCAGCCATTGAAATTGTTTATGCAATGTGCCATAAATTTTTTACCTCCATTCATTTTAGACATGGCTTAAGGTAATTAGCCATATTGATGTTCACCTATGGTGACTAACACCACAAGTAGGTTCATTTCCTTAACTCACGACCAACCTGGTTTTTGCTCTCAAGTCTCCCCTTTTGTTCTAGCATTCAAGATGGGAGAGGAAAATGGCCAAAAGGTGGGAAAAAATATCTCCCTTCTCTATTTGTTGAGGCCCGCCAAGAGAGGTCAATGCCCACGGGTTTATACCCCATAAATTTAAGATCAATATCCGGCGGTCTTCACAAATTAGTTCAAGTCTTTAACCAATGTTCAATGGCTTGACATCTTGCCTATTTTAATCAATTAAAGTTAACTGAGCGATCGAACAATCAAGATAATGTCAATCAAGTCCAATAAAATCCCTTAACACTCCATCCACATACATGGATTTCCCAGCAAAATTCCCACGTAGCCGGCCCTTAAATAAGGGATCTTATTGGCCGCTAAAAATCGGTCAACACAAGTCATACCTTGGTTTTGCAGTCACGTGAAAACAGTGAGTACAGAGTAGTCGTTCGTTCATCATCTTGGCTGAAATTCGGAGGGATCTTATTAAAAACCTCTTGTTTATTTTAATCAATCAAAGTCAATCAAGCCATCAAACAATCAAGATAATGTCAATCAAGTTCAATCAAATTCCTTAAAACCGCATCCCACACATGGGATTTCCCACCAAAACTCCCACATGGCCGGCCCTTAACAAAAGGATCTTATGGGCCTCTAAAAATGGGTCAACACAGGTTGTACCTTGACAGGTTTTGGAGGCATGTGAAAAAAGTGAGTATAGGCTATCCATTCATTCATCATTTTGGTTGAAATTTGAAGGGATCTTATTAAAACCTCTATTTATTTTGATCAATCAAAGTCAATCAACCCATCAAACAATCAAAATGACAGTTGATACCTAAATTTTGATTTTTTATTAGTTATTTATTGCATAAAAAAATTTAGGGTTTGAATTCAACCCCTAAATAAAAATATCACTAGTATTATTCATATTTGCATAGTTCATTGAACGTGACTTAATTGCATGACTTCTTTATTATGCCACCGCGAATTCATGCATGCAAGATCTCTTTGTCGCATAATGCCCCCATGGTCAAGCGTGCATAGGATTATCTCCTATAGATCTCAATCAATAATTAAGAAGGAAGGCAATCACTATTGCGACCTGCTCATTGTGAGGGGGAGATAGCATTTAGGGTTGTTTGTTTGTGAGCTTGCGCTCGGGGTGATGTCTGTTGAAGACATTGTTACCTTGCCTTCAGCTTCCACTTGTCAAGTTTGAGGTTTACATGAACACAAGTCCTCCCAAACCCATACTCCGTGTAATAGCAAAAAGGTGTCATAATCTATCTCCCATGCATACAATATGTCTTACGAAAAGGAAACCGGGTGTGAAAGGCTAATTTAGAGGTACTTTTACCATGATAGCCCTCTCAATGGCCCATCCACCAAAAGACAACATGGCATCACTTATGATTTTGGCTTCATTTTGTCAAACATGCTAAACTAGGTTGAGTGCTTTACAAGACCCATACCCCGCATGACGGATTCATTTACTAGTAGTTGCATTAAACAATATAAAATATAATTTTAAGAGTCACTACTAATCTGGTTTTTGGGTGCCAACTAGAAAGCCTAATCAACGGTTGAGAGAGGTCCCTCGATATCTGCACAAGCAAGGATTCTAAAGTTTGGGAACTTGGTTTGTGTTAATATTTTTATTAACGTCATTTCGTTACCTAACAATTATTGTGTTACTTAAGGTGACTATGCGTATCTTTTTACATTTTTGTGCAATTTGAAATTGACTAGGTGATCATGCATGGATGATTGGTTTCATACCATTTTACCTCTACTTAAAAGGGAATAAGAAAGGCAAACAATTGAAATTAAAAGACGGTACGGTAAATAAACATTCAAAGCAATAAGAGGAA
The DNA here is from genome assembly GCA_014182735.1 of Corymbia maculata. NCBI lineage: Eukaryota > Viridiplantae > Streptophyta > Magnoliopsida > Myrtales > Myrtaceae > Corymbia > Corymbia maculata. The sequence continues at coordinate 15,824,994 of CM024687.1, forward strand.
AGTGGTAAAAAACCTAAACAATTCTTAAAGGACAGGAAATGAAAATCCCACAACTCACCAAGCATTATACAATGTATAAGGAAAACTCAAGACACATGTTGGGTAAAAATGAATATTACAAAAGAAATAGCCTTCAGGATCGATATCTCCACAGGGGGATCATCTTCTTGGACCCATTCTAATCCTAATCCAATGCTTGCAATAGAAAAGGCAATTCACGGCAAGTAAAACCAATCATTCATAACAAGTAAGGCATCCGAAAAGCATTGAACGAAGCAAACAAGGAATATTGAAGGTGGCCTTGAGGTCGGCCTTTGAAGTTATTCATGCAATGTGCCATAAAATGTCTACGCTCTTTCATTTTAGACATGGTTTATGGTAATTAGCCATCATTAGTGTTCACCTATGGCAACTAACACCATAAGCCCTTGGGTTCGGGTTCTTGGTGTTGCCCAAAGTATCCTACGAGTTCATGCACCTATACATTGATCTAAAAATCACATGCATAGCTCGGAATAAACATGCATGCAGAACTGAAGACCTTGATTCTCATTCAATCAATCAACTAGAGAGTCAACATTAGATCACTTCACTCATTCATCATGCGCCAAACATAATCACATGTGCCACACATGATTAAAGCTTTAGAAAGGTTCATATGATACCTAAAAATGGTTTTTGGCTCAATTAACATGTGGGTTCAAGAATGATTTGATGGAGACAAAGACATAGTGCATCAAGGTTATGGAGCACATTTAAATATTAAGGCTAACTCGTGTGTATCTTGTGTACAGCTGATTGGGCTTTGTAGACATTTTAAATACAATCCAAACCAAGATGAAGTTAATGTCAATTCTAAAACTTGCGAAAGCATTGCATTTAGGCAACATATGAATGAAACTTAGGCTTAAAACAAATAAGAAAGTAAAATTCTAAAATACCCTGCACTTTGAGAGGTTCGGTAAAATCATTGAACAACCTTTTTATTTTTTTGAAATTTTTTTGTGGGGAAAGTTTAGAATGTGAGAATCAAGACTCGTGAATATATTGAAAATCGATTTAGCATGCATAATTTCCTTAAAATGCTACAACAAAGACATATCATAAAAGGAAAAGCATAGCGAGTTAGAATAGGACAATCAAGAAGCAAGCAATTGAAATAGGACCTTGGATAATTAGTCCTGAAAAATTTATGGTATATTGAACACAAATTAAGGAACAACTTCCGTGAAGGAAGCATCCCGAAAGAAGAAGCCACACATGAATTTATAAAAATCAAAGGACATAAAATAATGCATCAGAAATAGATCAAGGTAGCACATCAATGGGGCAAATTGATGTCAATTTGATCTAGTGAACAATGTCTAAAAATTCTAAAATTTTACCACAATGTAGACATGTAAGTCTTGAACAACTTTCTTTGAGAACTTGACTCCAAAATCTTCATTGAAAAATTCATACGAAAATGAGAAAGGGCCTAGTTTAGTGAGGATAGAGCAGCATTTTGAATTCCATCATGTGCCAGATTTTAGAGCAAACTTCGAAAAAACGAAAAAGAGGTCTAATGACATGCAAATTGTAACAATCGCCCTTTTAGAGTCCGAGTTGCAGGTTATATTCGCAACATCTTAGGCTTATTGTCAACCTAATTCATATTATCTTATTTATATGCATATGTGGAAGAGTAAACACAATAACAACCCCAACAAACATCAGTGGAAGAGTATGGGATGTGAGCATACAAGACACTACTATTTTTCATAAGTAGTTTTATGTACAAACCAACTTCCATTTTACATGATGCAAGAGGCCAGGATATCCTTATCTCCACTACAGTTATAGCTTCCAAAATTGGAAATCCTTCCCATTACTAGCCAATACTACTAACTAGAGTTCATCCTGTTGGATGTTGTTCCACTACTTGGGTTCATCAACCCTTTGAAACTATGAAGGGGTACAATAAATTCTCCGTTCGACTAGACATATCAAGTTTTGTAACGTTATTCCAGCTTCAGCATGTATAATGTCTACAATCGACCCTTCCATTCTTATGGATAGACCAAAATGCACAAGAGAAAGCCTAGCCATACTTACAGAACTATAAAGGTAAATGGATGAGTTTTGGGAAACTCAATAAGTAAAACCCCAACTCTCGGCTAATAAGACATTTCCTCATCAAGGACTAGTTAAAACAACTCATGCAAATAACATTGGTGGCAAATCAATTGCAAGTTCATATGCGATGCCATGACCATGTACAAGAGTTTCACTTACTCACTCGTCGGCTAATATGTAAACACTTATAACTCAAACTTAAGCATAATCGGCATTCGTGTAGATCACTTAGCATCATCCTAGCTTAACCAGGCCCTCTTGGCTCAATCGAGGCTTCTAGCTTCTTGCTTCTTGCTAGGCTTCCTAGCTCAACTAGGGCATTTCAGCTCAACCTAGGCTTCTCGGGGCTAGCTTCCTGAGACTTCCAGGCATAACCCAGGCATCCTATTGCGAGGGTATTTCATTATCATTTTTTTATGGGGTGATCACTCAAATGCATCACTTATGCCCATTCTAGTCTTTTTCCTTAACTAACTCATTCATGGCTCAACAAAGACATGCTCATACATAATCACATGTGCCGTGCTTTCTACGACCCAATTCTAATGATGCCATAAGTGGCCTTAAGTCTGTTCAGGTTCAGGACTAGCCCATTGGTCAACACTTTGACCAGCCTTGTGGTCGGCATGGTCATGTCTGTTCAGGTTCAGGACTAGCCCTCGAGCTATTCCTTAGGCCTATTGCCGAGCTTGCCATGACCATTTACTCTATTTTCAATCTTTGGTTCACCGGTCGGTTCACGGGCAATCCTAAGGCTATCCATGGCCTAGCAGTAAGCCAAGGCACTCATGGACCTTAGAATTAGTGGCAGAATTGCCAAGTCTATCTCGAGGCTCATTCCAATCGGCGCCTAATCAATTTGCATGATTCCATGGTCGTTGCATGACTAATCCATGATTGAATGATACATTTTTGGTCAAAAGACGATCACATTTGATTGAGTCGGTTGGTCCATATATTGGTGCATGGCTGAGTAGAATCATTTGCGGCCAGGCATGACTAGTCAAGATCAACTCATGACCATACGCTGATCCAAAATCATCCTGTGATCAATTCTTGTGATCCAAAAGTCATCTTATGAGTTGGTGGTGTGATCCCACTTGTATAGTCGGTGGTCAATACTTGGCCAATTCATGGCTAGTCGGTTAGTAGATCCATAACCGATTCTTGATTCCTTACCAATCAAACTGATCGATCCCATGACCAATGGTCCATGGTTGATCACTTGGGGACTTCTTGGCCATTTCTCATGGGGTTGGTATTGAGGGTGTTACAATTCCCCCCCTCTAAAAAAAATTTCGTCCTCGAAATTTGATAACATACTTGGGCAAACAGATGTAGGCACTTACGCCTCATGATTTTTTCACTTTCCCAAGTAGCTTCTTCTATTCCATGGTATTTTCATAGGACCTTGACTAGGGGAATGGCTTTACTTCTGATTACTTACTCACGTATGTCCACGATTCGCATTGGCTCCTTATATACAACCCTTGGTTGTCTACCTCGATCTCTTTGAAGTTGAGCACATGTGTTGGATCTAGCTTATACTTTCTTAACATTGATATATGAAATACATGGCGCACTTGAACAAGTTTCGGTGGCAATGCCAACAGATAGGCCATATTCTCAATCCTTTCTAAGATTTTAAAGGATCCTACGTATTGTAGACTCAACTTACCTTTCTCTTCGAAGCGAGACATACCTTTTATGGGAGACACCTTAATGAGCACGTGGTCTCCTACTTGGAATTCTAAAGGTTGTCTCCTTTGGTCACTTAACTTTTTGCCTACTTTGGACCATCTTAGGTTCTATTCTTATTTACCTGAATGGTGTTTGTCGTACATTGGGCTAACTCAAGACTAGGGGCATTCCTTTCCTCGACCCCACTCCATTCAATTAGAGATTCTACAAACTCATCTTATCACGCTTCATATAAAGCCATACCATTTGTTTTTCTAGTAATTGTTGTTATGAGTAGCTTTGATGAGATAAATATGCTCTTTTCAACTTTCACTGAAATTTGTCACTTAAACTCATAATAGGTCATCCAATGCTTTGGATAATTTCATTCTACCTGTAATAATACTCAAATTTTCTATGGCCATTTTGACTTGATCACGTTTCTGCTGTGCACTTTGATAATCACTCTTCTTTTATTATGATGTCAAAATCATACACGACCAACATGACTAGATCTATGATTTCGGTTTACTCATACAATCTTACGTTTCTTGCACTTTATGGTAACTAGTACTTCATTTTGTAACAATAGTCTTAGGATTTCCTACTTCCTCTTGAGTAAATGCATATACTCTGCCTTAAGCTGGAGGACGGTTATCTTGTAGTAGAGCTCCATTTCGTGGCATCACTTGCGATTGTTGAGGCGGTATCATTTGTTGCTTCTATTTACAATTTCTTAGTATGTGGCCTTGCTGACTACTACCATAACAAGCTCTAGTTCAAGCCAAGCATGGGGCATTGCCATGCTGCTTCCTGCCAGCAACAATATATCTTATCCAAGGCGAATTGTAGTCGTTTTTTCTTGTTCTTTTTATAAGGAAGTTTTTCTCCATGCATCGGCCTCTTATCACGGTGTTGATTATCTCAAGAGATTGAATATGGAGACTTCTCTTGATAATTTGTCGAAGTAGCTCGCTCCAAAAAAAATTTATCTACCAACTAGGCTTGTTCACACAACTCATTGTAATCCTCAAGATTCAATGGTACCAGCTGACTTTGAATCTCAAGCTTTAAACAATCTCGGAGCCTTTTGGCTCGATTGATCGGATCTTTGATCAATCGAGAGACATACTTCGATAATTCAACAAATTTTGCTTCATATTGATCAACTATTATATTCTACTGCTGCAGCTGCAAAATCTGCTATCTTTTTGTCTCGGGCACACTCTGAAAAATATTTACCATTAAAGGCTTGGATGAAAGCGTCCCAAGTTATGGGAGTACCTTCAGTAAATAAAATTCTTTTAGTAGCCTTCCACCAATGATTGGCACTACCTTTAAGTTGATACTCTACCAATGTCACATTATCTTCATTTGAACACCTCAAGAGAGCAAAAATCTTTTCGATCCCCTCAATCCAAGATTTAGCCTCCTTAAGGTTTTTGGTTCTAGCAAACCCGAAGGTTTCAATTTTAGAAACTGTTCAACCAGCCTATGCTTTGAACGGTCATCATTTCTATTCCTATTACCAACTACTAAGGCATTGGTGGAAGCAAAGCCTAATTGCTGTTGAGCCTGCGGCTCCATTAAGCTTCCAATGTTCATTAAGGCTTGCAGAATCCCATCCAGTCAGTGGTCATCTTTCAACTATCCTTTCAAACTCGACTGGTCTTGAGTCAATTTCCCTCTCATGGTCATCTAGTCTTGAATACTCATATTGGCTGCTATAAGGTACAACTACGGAATCCTAGGGAAAAATTCTTTTTCAAACATAGCCAAAAGTTAGTGCTCACCACTATCACTAAAGGGAGACCCATCAAACAAGTAATCACATACACATATGTTTTTCCTAACTTACTATCACACGACTCCCAATGCACATTATGATTCTCAATAATAATAACCCTACTTTAATACCAAAAATTGGAACGATCCCACTTCCAAGGTCCGACTTGGGGGTTAATTTTGGGACATCCCAAGCTTGTCCTTGACTCGATTTATATTATCTTGTTTATATGCACATGTAAAAACATAAAAACAATTACAACTTCGACAAACATCACTGGAAGAACATGGGATGTAAGCATACAACACACTGCTATTTTTTATAAGTAGTTTCACGTACAAATTAACTTCCTTTCACATGATTCAAGAGGCCAGGGTATCTCTATCTTCGCTATAGCTATGGCTTTCAAAATTGGGAACCCCTTCTATTACTAGTTGGCACTACTAACTAGAGTCCACCCTATCAGACGATATCCCGCCACTTGGGTTCGTCAGCCCTCTAAAACCATGAAGGAATTTGATAAATTCCCCATCCAACCAGACATACCAAGTCTCGTAACGGTGAGGGACCAACACTCGTCCCTCATTGACCTACACTATGGTGGTGTATCTTCGGTATGTTATTCTAGCTTCAACATGTATAACATCTATAGTCAACCCTTCCATTTTTATGGGTAGACAAAAATGTACAAGAGAAGGACTAGCCATATTTACAAACCTATAAAGGTAAATGGGTGAATTTTGAGAAACTTAGTAAGTAAAAACCCAAACTTGAGGCTAGTAATGATTCAAGGGTATATGTATCCCTAATACATTAGGCTATCATTGTCCTAATTGAAGACTTGGTAAACAAGTGAGAATGTATTAATCTATTTGCTAAGAAGACATGGTAAATAAGTGAGAATGCATTTATTAGTCACTGATCTATTTGCTAAGAAGACTTGATAAACAAGTGAAAATGCATTTATTAGGCCAATGAGAATGCATTTATTAGTTATCGACCTATTTGCTAAGAAGACTTCGCAAACAAGTGAGAATGCATTCATTAGTCAAGTAAGAATGTATTTATTAATCATTGACCTATTATTGTGAAAGAGCCGAATAACCTTGATGAACAAGTTGCATTAAATGGAAATTGGAACTTAGTTCATAAATGCAAGTGTGAATCAAAGGTCCAAAATCATAGGCTATAATTAACCTAAGTAGAAACATGCAAAGTAAGTTAATTTCAAGGCTAAAATAGGGGTGAAGGGTTTTGGAAGGGGATGCAAGCCATTCCCCCTCAAAATCCTTATCATTCTCACGTCTCTCTCCCCCCTACCCCTCTTTCTCTCTCTCACACCTCCTCTCTCTTGTGCTCATCGTCGCCATTTGCTCTCTCCCTTGCCAATCACCACTGCCAATTTTTGTAGGTGAACGTCAACAGGTTCCCTAATACTCATTTAGGGCAATGTGTTGCATTGCTTGAACATGCTTCAGAAACTTGCTTGTTTCGATGATTTCGTGATTGTGTTCGTGCTTGCTTTTGTTCTTTATTTCCCTAGAGCATCTCTACCTTTCTTTTGTATTTTTGTTGAGGGTTGAGTTTATGATGTGCAATGGAAAGAGAGTACCGTTGGCATTGGATGTAATGTGAAGGCACTTGTGCTAAAGCATAATGATCTGGATCTTAGGTCTCAATTCGTGCCCGGCATAAACATTTTCTCAAAATCACAACAAGCACTTGTGCACACCCTCAAACCAATTTTTGAGTTAGCTAATGAGAAAAGATAAAAAATAGTGTTTGGTTTTTTTATCGCATGGTTACACGATGATTTCCATCATTGATGGATTTTTGGATGATCCCCGAAGGGTTCCAAAGGATCCACCACTCACATATTTACGGGGCAATGCTTGACGATGTTCAAATGCCTAGTGGATATTGGAGGATCCGTCATCCCTGTATTTGTTGTGGCAATGCCCAACTTAGATGCCCAGAGGATTCTGGAGGAACCGTCGCCCATGTATTTAGGTCGGCGACGCTCAATTATGGTTGGATGAGTCGATGGATTTTGACTAAGAAATGAAAGAGCTAGCATGTGAATATCGTCGTGTGGATTTTATGTGTTATTTTTAAGCGGCTTTTCACATGTGAATATTCTTGTTATTTTTACTTGATGGTTTAAAGCATTGCTTCACGTGTGAATATTCTCGTGAATTTTGCATAAAAAGTCCAAGTGGTTTGTCATGTGTGAATTTTTGAAGGTATTTTTACATATTAAAAAAGTGCGGTTTTACAGGTGAGGTTATTGCACAATTTCTACATACTAGTTTTGGTTATTTGACTGTTTTTGCTAACTTGAGTTTTCTCATAGACATAGCAAGGGTAGAGCTGAACCATTTGCTATTGATTTGCCATCGAGCGAGGAATTTTGGTAGTCATTAGTAAGGCGGTGAGGCATTTTCCTACGCGAGAATTAGCAAACTTACTCATTGAATTTATAACTCACATTTTCTTGTTTTCATATTTTAGGATGAACCCTTGGCATTGCGGTGATTGGTCTTCTAACCGAGATGGAGTGCCAAGCGCTAATTATCGTAGAGGAGTTAAGGTTACTCTGGCCTTTTGAAAGCTTGACTATAACAAAGTAATGAAAACAATTATGGTATTAGCATGATTGTGGCCCTAACAGGATAGGACTTGTAAAATATGAACTTCTATGAATATGATAGTATGTTTGTAAATGTGTTCCTTGTGCTGTATGTTACTTGTGTGATTTCCCCTCGATATTTGCTTTGGAAGATTTTAACTTGTATGCTTCCATGTGTGCATGATTCTAAGATAATTAATGAATGGGATGGCAACTAACCTGAGAAGTTGCAAATAAATCCCGCTAGTCATGTCCTCGAGGCTCAGGGAGGCTCGAGGGAGATTGGAACATGACAGGTCAAGCTAAGGTGGAGAATTATAAAATTATGTCTCAAGTTTGAGCTTGTAGACGAGACCTTGTTTCAATTGAAGGATATATATCAATTTATTAAATTTAATCTGTTATGAAAGAAATTTATTTTCCTATCTGGATTAGAAATAAATTCCTGAAGGCCATATGTAGGGTAATATATGGTGGTTTGAATTTCTTGATATTATCTAAGTCCCAAATTTGACTATGGTAAAACACCAAAGGGTAGCTCTTTGATGAAGGTCGCTATAGGATGAAAAGGGGCACACTTATTTGTTTGTCCGAAAAAGATTAAATGACTTAATTTTAATAAGCGACAAAAGTTAGAAGACTATTATAACACAAAAGGCATTCTAAATTAAATGACCCTAAACAGGCAATTTACAAAGTTCATAGAATTTATGACATGGCATAGATGACATGGCATAGAAAATGACATGGTGGGGACATGATATGAATGATGTGGCAAAGATGGCATCATAATAACATAGCAAACATGATGACATGATAAATAAAGATGGAATGGCATTGATGACATAACATGTATGAATGACGTGATATATGACAAGACATGTGACATTGTATTTAGGTACCAACGTGACATGGCAAGTAGTGATGCCTAGATGATGCAATTAAATCTATGTGATATGCATGTTATTTTTTATGATTTTTTTATTAAAATTCGTAATTAATAATTAATGAAAATAAATTACTTAAAGTGAAAGATTATCCAACTTGAAACAGGAAATAGTCTAAATTAAATCCTATTCTAACTTGAAATCTTATCCTAACCAGCTAGATATTGTCTAAACGTGCAATACTATCTAGAAATCTATCCTAATCTATGCGATGCTATCATTTTGTAATTTTTTTTTAACATTGAAATCAAAGCAAAAAGACAAACTCAAAATTGCAAGAGATTAGCTCAAAATCATCAAAGATATCCATTCAATCCAAACTTGGAAACAAATAAACCGACACCCCCCCCAACCCAATTTTAATGCCTAAAGATTAGGTTACCCGTTTTCTGTGTGCAATCCATAACCCAATCTCAATGCCTAGAAATTAAGTTACCAATCTTGTGCATTTTTCGAATTAGGAAATTTTCCTATTTTAAATGTGGCTATTATCTCAAAGAATCAAAGTTAGATATTGATAAGCACAACTTATGCAGTAATATCGATTATTCGAATTCGGATAAGGAAAGTAATCTAATTTGAGGGATTTGTGTCCGAAGATGATCACGGTGGTGGCTGGCGGTGGAGACTCTCGACGAAGGAAGGACCATCATGGTGAAGCTCGACTTGGTGGCTGTCGAGTTCTCAGTGGCTGCTCGGTGTGATGCTAGACTCGATGGGGGATGCAGCAGCGTCATCGATGGCAGGGAAGCAGCAGCAAGGGGTGTCATCGTGGGGTTGTAGTGGTGCTGCAACTCAGACAACAGTAGCTCATTGGGACGCTGAGGCGCAGAGAAAGAGGCATCGTCGTGAAGCTCTGGATGCAGGTTATCACGATGAGTCTCAATCAAGGGTGCTCGCGATGTAGAGAGGCTGCTGGTCCAGAGTAGATGTGTCAAATTGAGTTGAACCATATTCAATGAGGCAGATCATATATGGATTAGTTAAGTTTTAATAAATGGGTTATTAATGGATTTGGGTTATGTGCAAGTTGAATGATATATGTAAATGAATTTGTCTTTAAACTTATTTACAATCCATTTAACTTATAAAAATCATTAGTTGAGTTAACCAATTAATAAGATACCAGTTTTTATAGAGTAGTTTTTTTATAATTTTTTATTTTTTAACTCTTTTCTTGTTTTTTCTTTTACTTCTTTAACTTTTCCCCCTACGAAGTCCTACTACTAACCATTGCTGGCCATCGGGAGAGGCCCACAGGGCCCTTGTGGCCATGAGCAACCTTGTGGCCATGAGCAAGGGCTGCGAAGCCCTTGCCGATAGCGGATGAGGTTTGCGGCCCTTGCCTAGTCATCCAATTGCATTGATGATCCTTGAACTCGTTGATTGGGCGAGGCCAATGCCTTGCTAGCCTCTGGTGAGCTCATTTGGTGAAGTCGAGCTTGCCAACATTGGGCTCACCAAACCTAGTGAGGTGGAGCCTCACTTCTTGTTGGCCACGGTAGCCATGGTAGACAACCAGGTGAAGAAGAAAGTTAAAGAAATAAGTTTTTCAAATATATATATAATATATTATTCAGAAGATCACCTTGGAATTTAGAAATAGATAAAACTATAGCAAGAATTTCCTTTTTTATAGTAGAGTAATTCTTTTGGCAGTCATTCCAGTGTTTAGAGACAAATTGGACAATTTGTTCTTCACTGTTTTTTGACTGCTTGAGGATTCCTCCGTAACCAATATCAGAAGCATCAGTTTCAACGATTTTGAATGCTGATGGATCAGCAAGGTGTAAACAAGGAATTTCTTTTATACTTTTCTTGATGAGTTTTACTACATCAGTGTGAATATTCGTCCATGGAGGAGGATCTTTTTTAAGCCTTTGATGGAAAGGTTTGCAAATAATGTTGATATTGGGAAAGAAATCTATAACATAATTCAAACTTCCAAGAAATCTTTGCAATTTGTTTTTATCTCTGATTTCTTCGGGAAATTTTTCAGCAAAAATTATTGATCTTTCAATAGGTATGATAGTTCCTAGGTGAATATTGTGTCCAAGGAATCTGATTTTGGTTTGAAAAAGAGATATTTTGCTAGGAGACACAGCAATGCCATTCTTTTTGACTATGTTAATGAAGTGGCCAATATGTTTGAAATGTTGATCAATATTAGAAGAAAAAACCAGAACATCATCTATGTAGACTATTATGAAATCTGAGTATGAATTGAATATATTATTCATAATCCTTTGGAATTCAGAAGGGGCATTTTTCAAACCAAAAGGCATGACATTCCATTCATATTGTCCAAAAGGGACAGTAAATATATATATATATATATATATATATATATATATTTAAAAGGGTTGCACGATAAGTCAAATTAGATTTTGCGTACCAAAGGAAAAATATTTTCCAATTTATTTTCAGGTTTTTATCAAATATTGAAAAATATTATCATTTTCATAAATATCACAATTTTTGTGAAATAAATGGAGCCACAATTTTAAAAAATTATAAAATTTAAATTTGTAATCGTATGGAAGCATTTTAACATTATAATTTTTTAAAATCATAAGAAACAATTTTTTCTAGATTTAGTTAAATAATGAAGTATTTTAACAATATGAATCGAATTGGGTATGGGTCAGGCATGGATCTGATAAATTTTCATTACATATAAATGGTTTATAAATGGACTATTTGTGATCCGACCTAAACCTAACTTGATTCACACGATAGCTCTAATCGAGAGTTCGTATGCTAATCAGCCTGCCGAAAAGATTGAAGATCAAGTTGTTGGCTTGTCGGAGTGGGGAGGGAGGCATTGATGTAGCAACTCTCGATGGAAAGGAGTCGGTGTTGTAGCTTTCGTCGTTGGCAGGTGCAGTAGGCTCACGGTGAAGCTCAGTTGACGGCAGTGCAGCACGGTGACAGGAAGGATCTTGGAGCAGCTTTTCGCAGTTGGCCCATGGATTTGCAGGTTGTGGTAAAGCGGCTGAACAACGGAGCGGCTGGAGGGGTGAAGGGCTTGGTCGTGTTGTGCTCGACCGAGACCTCTCCCTTCTCTCTCTCTTATGTTTCCATGCCCTAATTCTAATAATGTCGACCCCTCTAATCGTGAGGACTAGGAGTCTTTTTATAGGGGTTATTAGCTTTTCTTCTTCCATAATCTTGATTTGTGAACTTGACTCTTTCCATCCTTGTGGACTTATCCTAAATAATAGCCTTTCTCCTTATGAGCTTACCAAAATTAAGCTCAGAGCCTTATATTGATCGTAGCTCTCATGGGCTTAAAATTCAATACTCCTCCCTTTACTATGTAAATTTCGGCCAATGGATTTGTGCAATGGGCTTGGCCGAATCTTGCTATCTCCATGAGCTTAATCTATATAACTCAGTTAAGTTCAGAACCTTTAATTAAGTCCATCGATCGTTGGTCCAATTAAAATGTAGTTTTATGAGTTTATCTATATACTATAGAATGCTACTAAACAACATGCGATTTAATTATTTTTTATTTAGAGGCCGGGGTCAATCCCTAATTTTCATCCAATAAATGACTAAATGGGATGCCAAAATTTAAGTGTGACATACTTATATACTTGAATTCTTTACTCACTTATTTTCACACATTTCCTTCAATCTTGATAGAAACTCGAGATATATGTTTAACAATTGACAGTGACTTTTTCATATGATCTAAAAAATTAAATGTACAAAGGGGAAGATAGATATAAAGGCCGCAATGAAAGCATTGCGTAAGTCCTCCATAACCTGCCCACCCTCCATATCCTATTTATAATTTTCAATTTAATTAATATTTTAATATTTTTTTACGATTTTTTTAATTATTTATTGGTTTTTTCTTTTTTTTCCTTTCATTTTTTTAGCTTTTTCTCTTCTTCTGGCTAATGATCAGCCATCAGCCATAGGTGAAGGCCAGCCACCGGTCAATATAGGGTGAGTTGGGCTCACCTAGGAAAGGATCGCTATCCCTTGCCACAAGCAAGGTTTGATCGGGCAAGGATGGCCTCACTAGGCATTGCCTTTGCCCAGGTGGCACCCAATGAGGCCAATTTGGCTAGGGCAAGGCCCAACTTCCTCAAATTTGTTGAGGGGAGCCCTCACTAGGGCTGACTCTCATTTAAGCAAGGGTTGGCCTTGCCTGAGCTAGGGCAACCTCGCCAGATAAGGTGAGGGGAGCCTTGGTTGGGGCTCGCCCTTGCCTAGGTGAGGCAGACCCTTGCTTGGTCAGGCCTCACTTGCAATAGGCATTGGCAACCCTTGCAAGTGAGGTCAGCTCACCTTGCCATTGCCGATGACTAGCCATCGCCTACGATTGATGACCGATCATGGCCAAAGGAAGAAGAAAGGCCAAAAACAAGCGAAAGAAAAAAAGAAGAAGAAAAAGGCCAAAAAAATTTTAAAATTTTAAAATATAAAATATTATTAAAAATTGTTTATATAAGCGCTAGCAGTGCCACATCGGTTGACCAGCATCCACACAAGCAAAATACAACCAAATTAACTGGAATGAGTAAATTGACATTAAGCTAAAAGATTTAGAACTAAATTAGCACAAATACAATAGATTTAGGACTTTTTTCACACCTTTACCAAAAATTAAATCATGAAAGATGACATGATCAAGCATGCTCCATAGTAAAACTGTCGACTAATGAATTATCCATGTATCAGTATTCCCTTCAACTTATTTGTAGAAACATAGTTCACTACCTAAGTGGGACATGGGAGAGAAGCGCTACAGAGCAGAGCCTGAGCATTTCGACATTTATAGAGGAGAATCACTGGTATGCGTACTCAGGAAGCCGTGGAGTCACGAGGACTTCAAGTGGGGTGGCTTTAAGATTCGTCATTCCGATTGCCTCGGCCATGTCAACCGGTTCATCTGCCAATGTCGTAATGTCGAACCCATGCAGAATAGCGGCAAGCGATAGCGAAATTAGTTGCATGGCTAAATTGATTCCAGGGCACATTCTCCGACCACTCCCAAATGGTATCAACTCGAAATTCTGACCTCGAACATCGAGATTTTTGTGGGTGGTCAAGAATCTCTCTGGCCGAAATTCTAGAGCGTCCGACCATATGTGCTGGTCACGATGGATCTTCCAAAAGTTAAAGAGGAGACGGGTGCCCTTTGGGACGTGGTAGCCATCCACGGTGCAGTCTTCCATGGACTCATGCGGGACACCGAGCGGGGCTGCTGGGTATAAACGTAGGGTTTCCTTGATGATGGCTTGAAGGTAGACCAAATTCTTGAGGTCCAATTCATTCACTGGCCTTTCTCTCCCGATTTGAGTGTCTAGTTCATGTTGGGCCTTCTTTAGAACTTCACGATGGTTGAGCAACAAAGACAAGGCCCATGTCAGAGACACTGAGGTAGTGTCTGAACCAGCTAAGACAAGTGCCTACAAAGTAATGGATTGTCAAAAACTAGAACACAAATCTTGATGTCTTGCTTACCAAAACTCAAATGAATCAGAAGGGAGACCACATGTACATAAACAATATATAAATTCCATTGTCAAGCAATGTGGGATACTTCAACGCCATTTATCATGTACAAGTCGAATTATGAATAACACGTGGAATTTGATTAATACAGGTGGATAAACGTGAAAGAAGTAGAACCTAACTTGGACACATGTTAAAAAGTTAAATCCAAAGGCTTAAACTAATAGGTGGATGGAGATTACATGTACATAAGCAACATATAAATTATATTGTCAATTGATGTGAGAACTATGGATTAGTACTCGTGTATAATCTTTTGTCAAATGGTTTAATGTATATGCTGGTGACCTTCACCAATCGTAGAAATGAAATTATGTCACATGTACAGGATAATGACATTATCCCTTTAGTATTTAATTTAAAAAGGTCAATGATACATTATACTATCATTTAAAATATGTAGGAGACACTACTGATCAGACACACTAGGCAATACTTCTTGCTTCATAGTATAACTTAATTTCGAGGAACTTCTTTCTCCTTTTCACGCAACTGCAAATTTTATTAAAGAAAAATGTTTAGACCCCATATTGTTTGTTATGGCCGACCTTAAATAATCGAATCACATGATATGATTTGTTCTGTGGGAAAGGAAAGAACTTAGCTATTCTGTTAACATTGGCATTATTGTCCGGTTTTTCTTACCTGACCATAAGGCATTGTCGTATTGGAGTTGAATTTGTTCTTTTCACCTTTGTTTTGGGTAATATAAAAGTCTTTTCCTTTCTTAAATCAAGAGTCGTTATTGCATGATCTGATCCTGACGCATTATATACGAGAATCCTATTCAGACAGGCGAGGAAAAGAAAGTGGGGTTCCATGGCAATTTTTGTTCTTATGCACTAATGACTAAATGAATGTAAAGTGAGATTGTTCTTATCTAAATTGAGTTGTCATGTGTCGTCTCAGCCCTCCGCAAGAAATTATTCAACGATCTCAATAATTAGTGATAAATATGTGCCTTTTGCATATGAATATATAGTGAGACGTAAAATTGTTTTGGCCATATTTTCTTTAGGTTCAGAAGTTGTATCATGAAAATCCTTTAAGATACATGTAAGATGAAGAAGATGATGGATGTATAACGAATTAGATTATTTATGATTTCTTTGTTTTAATCTGATAAAAGTCAAACTGAATGTGAAATATATAGATATGTAGTACACTGCAACGTGTTGTATTTGTACTGTATTTTAACGTGTCAATTATTAGCAGATACACAAAATAATAGTTTTTCAGGCAGCTGCATAAAAATAAAGGAGTGGTACGCAAAAGGCTTTTTTTTTTTGTCTAAAGATACATGTAAGTGGGAATGTTGTAAGAAAATGTCAAAATTTTAATGCATCAAGGTACGCGCCCTAATTCAAACAAAAATGAACAACCTGTTCGCTAATTAAAGGTTCTATTTTCGCTATAAAAGCTTTTTAATTTCTTTGCCATACAAGCCATGTTTACCAGGATTGATTTGGTAGTTGGTAAATTTTTCTTAACTATTGAAATCAACCATGGTAGAGATCATTTCTGTAACTAAAACGGTTATATAGATTATGTTGTAATGTATTAAACTATTAGTTAAAATCTTTAACATTCCTTCAAACTGAATGATCCTGTGGTATACTCATTACCAACTTAAAATTTCAAAACTTATCAAAAAACTTACATAATTAGAAACCAAATCTTGAAATTGAGAGTTTTAGAACCAAAATACATTTTGGTAAGGATGTCAAGAGGTGCTTATAAAATGCATTTTTATTTCTTGTCAAAATTCAAAATATGATAAATAATTTTACGTGTCAACTTATTTTTTTGTGGAAGTTTTTGGTGTTTCGGGGTTAAGAATTGCAAGTGACGTAATCTGCGTAAAGTTTCTAGTACTGTATCCAAACATGCCTTTAATTGCTTATAGCGTGTGTGTAAAAAATTCTTATGCACGTCACGTGATAATTTAAAAGGGAAAAAATTGGTGCTTCCAAACTAGAAAATTTTTTTAGAAAACACATGGCATGCCATACTCCGGGACTATCTATACAAAACAAATCGTACATGGATGTTCATACTTGTTATGTACACAAAAATCTATTTTAAATTCGAAAAAATAGAATATACCATATCAAATGCTTTTCATTGAAACTTGGGTAATGATTATGCCAAATGAACTTACCATGCATGTAGCTTTAATGAAAGTATCAGCATCGGAACCAGGAAGCACTTCGGCAGCATCTGCAATGGAGAGCAACACGTCCATGAAATCCTGGTCACTGCCCTTGTTATTACCACGTCCCTTGTTAGTGCTTCTTCTGCTTTTGTGCTCATTTAGCCATCCTTGAACAACACGGTCTAGCTCTTGGGCTGTCTTCTTCATCATCTTCTCGTATCCGTCCAAATCGAACCACCTTAAAATCGGAAACGCATCAGACACTACAAACCTCCCCGCCAAGTCAAAGAACTCCCCCAAAGCATCTCTACCCTTCTCATCTTGTTCGTCTTCATAACGTTTCCCAACTATCATCCTAAACTCCACATTTAGAGTTATGTCACCAAACCATCGCTTCATGTCCACCAACACCTTCTTTTGTGCACCATTGTAGTTTTCCATACATCGCTTATAAATGTGGTTTATTGATGCTTGGACCTCTGACTCTCGGACGTGCTTAAGCAATGCCAACCGGTGGTTGGAGAGGAGCTCCAGCATGGTTATCTTGCGCACATGGCGCCAATAAGGGCCATAGGGGGCAAGGCCAAACATGGCATAGTTGTAGGCCATGACCTCAGAGCTAACAGACTTGGGTCGAGTCGCAAAAACCCTGTCGTTCACGGTAAGGCACTGCTTGGCTATTTGCCAATTACTAACTATCAAGGCTTGATGAATACCCATCTTGACGGTGAAGATCGGCCCGTACTTGTCAGCCATGTTTGCTAGGACTATATGGGGTGGCACCGGGCCTCTTAAGAGATGGAGATGGCCAATCAAAGGCCACGTGCCACTGGCTTCTGGCAAGGAGGCTTCTTTGTGGTCGTCAATGCTTCCTTTCTCTTTTTTAGTTCTTTTCAGTAGCGTAGCAAAGCAATAGAGAAAGATTGCGAAGGCAAAGATCATGCCATCGAGGGCAGGGGTTGGAAACGAGAAAGAGGACTTCATGTTTGTGAATGAAGAGGAGGGTTTTGGACGTATATATATAGGGAGGATCAAAGCTTGGGGTTATGACATGATTCATATAATATTACGTGAAATCTAAGTGTTTTGATTGGATTGAATCCTCAAAATCCTCGTTTCATTAACACACGCAAATTAGTCCATTTGACATGCATAAGTAAGGCCCCACGAGGTTTATTTATTGAAGACGGAAGCAGACAGGTGATATCGAAGGACAGTGAGGCATTTGGATCTTCTCTTGAGCCTTTGAAATTCCAAGTTCCAACTGGCTAAAAAAATAAACAATAATTTGATCATGTTACAGGATATCAATTTTTTTTTTTATTGTGGCATTTATAGATTATGCTAGCCAATATTATTTAGCATTCGGCACTATGAGGGCAAATTACCAAAAAAGTCTTAATCTATTACAATTGTTCCGATTCAATCACAAACTTTTTTTTTGTCAATTGAGTCTAAATATTTTGTAATTGTGCCAATTTAGTCCATTTGATCAAATTCAATTAGCTGGCGCTAATGTGGATACCGGCCGGCATTGACATGGATGCCGACCAGCGTAGATGGACAATTTTTAATAATATTATATTATTTTCGATTTTTTTTTCTTTTTTCCCCCTCCTCCCTCCTTCTTGCTCTGGTGGCCACCAGAGGGGAAAAAAGAGAGAAAAAACGGAAAACTAAATAAAAATATGAAAAATTCAAAAAAATTAAAATAATAATAAAAATTGTCCCTCAATGCTTGCCAATGTCCATGTTAGCAGTTGCTGGTGCAAGAGGAAGAAGGAGGGAGGAGGGAGGAGGGAAAAAACGAGAGAATAAAAAAGGAAAACTAAATAAAAAATATAATTTTTAAAAAATAAAATATTATTAAAAAATTGTCCCCCGACGCCAACCGATGTCCATGTTAGTGCCGGTCGGCCAAATTTGACCGGATAGATTGAATTTGCATAATTGCAAAAGGTTTAGGACTCAATTAGCTAAAAAGATAAATTTATAACTGAATCGATACAATTGTAATAAGTTTAAAACTTTTTTGGTAATTGTCCTACACTGCGACAAGGAAGAAAATTGAGGATTTGTTTTGGCTAGTACAAAAAAATATTCTAAGCCAGTATGCATATAATAAATTTATTGATTTTTTGATCATTGAAATCCTAAAATGATATACCTATGACAAATTTATCAAAAAATAATTTTTTTGACAACTAAAATCCCCAAATTGATTTGGTTGTGATAATTTTACCTTTTGTTAGTTTCCATAAACTTAGATTAATACCATGAACAATCATAAACTGATATACCTGCACAGAGGGTAAAACCCCAAACTGGTATATTCATCAATTACCAAGTGTCATCAAACTCAACAATTTAATTGTAAAACTTAACAAAATCTAACGGGGGCAAATTTATCAAAGATATACCAGTTTAGGGTTTTTAATGATCAAAAAATTAATTTGGGGGCAAATTGGCACATATATACCAGTTTGAAATTTTTCATTGTATTAACCTTTTCTTTTTCCTTATTACATGTTCCTATAGCATGCATACAGTCGTTGTATATGATTCATGTTTTTCTTAAAAAATAAAAACTCAATTATGAAATTGTTATGTTAAAAGATATGGCGAACTGTTGTTTGAAGAGATATGGCAAACTATTATAGACCAATCTTAATGTATTTGTCATTGCTCCTTGTGGCATTCAGGCTTAGGAGGAGGGGTTCATTTTCACAGAGAAGATATTTTATGCAACAATTGTACCATGTGACAGTACAACACCGAAAAAAAAATTGATTTGTGGATTATACCACGCCATTAAGATGACTTTGTATGACCTCTACATAAAATGATTTCTCTCTCTTCATTTTTGGGGGTAGCAGGACCAGACCTAGTACAAACATCAGGCTACCCAAGATTTACTAAAAAACCCTCTTTAACACTTTATGAGCAATTACCACAAAGGCCTAGAAGGAGGGCTGTGTTGACGAGAGACGAGACGGCCAGTGTTGTAGCTCAGCCTCTCTCTTTCTTCTCATGGTGATAGCAACAATCGAGCCCGTAGCTACTAAGGCTGGATCCTATGATCCCCAATTCAAAGTTGCCGAAGCCTCCATAACAATGGACAACACACCCTAATTTAACACGAATAAGGTCATTAATATAAGACGATGAGCTTTAATGCTTCTCATAGCTCTCGGTCGAGCCACAAGCCAACCTTGACCGAGAATACATGTTTTTAGGCTAGCAATAACAAACAAAAAATAAAATGGCATAGGGTCACGACAAGGAGGAGACGGCGGCTAAATAAGTTTAGATTTAACATAATCATGTACATAACACAAAAGATTAAGCTTTAAGAACTACAGCGTTGTGACCGAGTTGATGGACTAGTAAATCGAGTTCACAACCTCATGACGCCTGCTAGGGTAAGGCGAGCTACCTGTACTTAGGCTTTCAACTATGATTCCGGAATAAGAATCCCCGGCAGATGAGCTAAAACAAAAATGAAAAGGAGAATAGAGGATGAACCCACCATAGTCGATCAAGTTAGAGAGGAACCAAACACCACAAGCCAGGTTCACGCCCTTAACTCACGACCAACCCGGTTTTGACTCTCAAGTCTTCCCTTTTGTTCTAGCGCTCAAGATGGGAGTGGAAAATGGCCAAAAAGTGGGATAAAATATCTCCCTTCTCCATTTGTCGTGGCCCACTAGATAAAGTTAATCGAGCGATCAAACAATCATGAGAATGTCAATCAAGTCCAATCAAATCCCTTAAAACCCCATCTGCACACATGGATTTCTTAGCAAAATTCCCGCATGGCCGGCCGTTAAATAAGGGATCTTCTTGGCCATTAAAAATCAGTCAACACAAGTAGTACCTTGGCAGGTTTTGCAGTAATGTGAAAATAATGAGTACATGTTAGTCGTTCGTTCATCACCTTGGCCGAAATTCGGAGGAATCTTATTAAAACCGCTTGTTTATTTTAATCAATCAAGGTCAATCAAGTCATCAAACAATCGAGATAGTGTCAATCTAGTTTAATCAAATCCCTTAGAACCCCATCCGCACACATGGGATTTCCCGCTAAAATTCCCACATGGCCGGCCCTTAAATAAAGGGATCTTATTGGCCACTAAAAATCGATCAACACAAGTCGTACCTTGACAAGTTTTACAGTAACGTAAAAACAATGAGTACAGGCTAGTCATTCGTTCATCATCTTGTTGAAATTTGAAGTGATTCTATTAAAGCCTCTTGTTTATTTTAATCAATCAAAGTAATCAAGCCATCAAAAAATCAAGATGATTGTTAACACCTAAATTTTGATTTTTAATAAGTTATTTATCTCATAAAAAAAATCAAGTGTTGAATTCAACCCCTAAAATAAAATATCACCGGTATTATTCACATTTGCATGGTTCAATGCACATGACTTCTCTATTACACAACCACGAACTAATGCACACAAGATCCCTCTTTGTCGCACAACGCCCCCATGGTCAAGCGTGCATGGGATCATCCCCTATAGATCTCAATCAATAATTAAGAAGGAAAGGAAGGCAGCGTTTAAGTGTATTTGCTCACGAGTTCACACTCGGGATCATGTCCGTTGAAGACGTTACCTTGCTTAAGGTAATTAGCCATCATTGATGTTCACCTATGGTGACTAACACCACAAGCCAGGTTAACTCACGACCAACCTGGTTTTTGCTCTCAAGTCTCCCCTTTTGTTCTGGCACTCAAGATGGGAGAGGAAAATGGCCAAAAGGTGGGAAAAAAGATCTCCCTTCTCTGTTTGTCGAGGTCCGCGAAGAGAGGTCAATGGCCACGGGTTTATACCCCATAAATTTAAGATCAATATCCGGCGGTCATCACAAATTAGTTCAAGTCTTTAACCAATGTTCAATAGCTTGACATATTGTTTATTTTAATCAATTAAAGTTAATCGAGCAATCAAACAATCAAGATAATGTCAATCAAGTCCAATCAAATCCCTTAAAACTCCATCCACATACATGAATTTCCCAGCAAAATTCCCACGTGGCCGGGCCTTAAATAAGAGATCTTATTGGCCGCTAAAAATCGGTCAACACAAGCCGTACCTTGGTTTTGCAGTCACGTGAAAACAGTGAGTACAGAGTAGTCGTTCGTTTATCATCTTTCTTTATTTTAATCAATCAAAGTCAATCAAGCCATCAAACGATCAAGATAATGTCAATCAATTCCTTAAAACCGCATCCCACACATGGGATTTCCCACCAAAACTTCCACATGGCCAGCCCTTAAACAAAGGGATCTTATGGGCCTCTAAAAATCGGTCAACACAGGTTGTACCTTGATAGGTTTTGGAGGCATGTGAAAAAAGTGAGTATAGGTTAGCCATTCATTCATCATTTTGGTTGAAATTTGAAGGGATCTTATTAAAACCTCTTATTTATTTTGATCAATCAAAGTCAATCAACCCATCAAACAATCAAGATGACGGTTGGCACTTAAATTTTAATTTTTAATTAGTTATTTATTGCATAAAAAAATTAGGGTTTGAATTCAACCCCTAAGTAAAAATATCACTAGCATTATTCATATTTGCATAGTTCATTGAACATGACTTAATTGCATGACTTCTCTATTATGCCACCGTGAATTGATGCATGCAAGATCACTCTTTGTCGCATAATGCCCCCATGGTCAAGCGTGCATAGGACTATCTCCTATCGATCTCAATCAATAATTAAGAAGGAAAGGAAGGCAATCACTATTGCGACCTGCTCATCGTGAGGGGGAGATAGCATTTAGGGTTATTTGTTCGTGAGCTTGTGCTCAGGGTAATGTCTGCCGAAGACGTTGTTACCTCGCCTTCGGCTTCCACTTGTCAAGTTTGAGGTTTACAAGAATGCGAGTCCTCCCAAACCCATACTCCGCGCAATAGCAAAAAGGTGGCGTAATCTATCTCCCACGCATACAGCACATCTTACGAAAAAGAAACTGGGTGTGAAAGGCTAATTTAGAGGTACTTTTATCATGATAACCCTCTTGAGAGCCCATCCACCAAAAGACAACATGGCATCACTTATGGTTTTGGCTTCATCTTGTCAAGCATGCTAAACTAGGGTGAGTGCTCTACGAGACCCACACCCCGCATGACGGATTCATTTATTAGTAGTTGCATTAAACAACATAAAATATCATTTTAGGAGTCGCCACTAGTCTTGTTTTTGGGGACCAACTAGAAAGCCTAATCAACAGTTGAGAGAGGCCCCTTGATATCTGCACAAGCAAGGATTCTAAAGTTCAGGAACTTGGATTGCATTAATAATTTATTGAGGTCATTTCATTACCTAACAATTATTGTGTTACCTAAGGTGACCATGCGTATCTTTTTACATTTTTGTGCAATTTGAAATTGACGAGGTGATCATGCATGGATGATTGGTTTCATACCATTCTACCTCTACTTAAAAGGGAATAAGAAAGGCAAACAATTGAAATTAAAAGACGGTACAGTAAATAAACACTCAAAGCAATAAAAGGAAAGCGGTAAAAAACCTAAAAAATTCTTAAAGGACAAGAAACGAAAATCCCACAACTCACTGGGCATTATACAATGCATAAGGAAAACTCAAGACATATGTTGGGTATAAATGAATATTACAAAAGAAATAGCCTTCAGGATTAATATCTCCATGGGGCGGGGGATCACCTTCTTGGACCTATTATAATCCGAATCCAATGCTTGCAATAGAAAAGACAATTCATGGCAAGTAAAACCAATCATTCATAACAAGTAAGGCATCCAAAAAGCATTGAACAAAACAAACAAGGAATGTTGAAGGTGGCCTCGGGGTCGGCCTTTGAAGTTATTCATGCAATGTGCCATAAAATGTCTACCCTCTTTCATTTTAGACATGGTTTATGGTAATTGGCCATCATTAGTGTTCACCTATGGCGACTAACACCATAAGCCCTTGGGTTCAGGTTCTTGGTGTTGCCCAAAGTATCCTATGAGTACATGCTCCTATACATTGATCTAAAAATCACATGCATAGCTTGGGAATAAACATGCATGTAGGCCTGAAGACCTTGATTCTCATTCAATCAATCAACTGGAGAGTCAACATCAGATCACTTCACTCATTCATCATGCGCCAAGCATAATCACATGTGCCGCACATGATTAAAGCTTTAGAAAGGTTCATATGATACCTAAAAATGGTTTTTGGCTCAATTAACATGTGGGTTCAAGAATGATTTGATGAAGACAAAGACATAGGTGCATCAGGGTTATGGAGCACATTTAATTACTAAGGCTAACTCGTGTGTATCCTGTGCATAGCTGATTGGGCTTTATAGACATTTTAAATACGATCCAAACCAAGATGAAGTTGATGTCAATTCTAAAACTTGTGAAAACATTGCAATTAGGCAACATATGAATGAAACTTAGGCCTAAAACAAATAAGAAAGTAAAATTCTAAAATACCCTGCACTTTGAGAGGTTCAGTAAAATCATTGAACGGCCTTTTTATTTTTTTGAAAAAAATTTGTGGGGAAAGTTTAGAATGTGAGAATCAAGATTCATGAATATATTGAAAATCGATTCAGCATGCATAATTTCCTTAAAATGCTACAACAAAGACATATCATAAAAGGAAAAACGGAGCAAGTTAGAATAGGACAATCAAGAAGCAAGCAATTGAAATAGGACCTTGGATAATTAGTCCTGAAAAATTTATGGTACATTGAACACAAATTAGGGAACAACTTCTGTGAAGGAAGCATCCTAAAAGAAGTCACACATGAATTTATAAAAATCAAAGGACATAAAATAATGCATCAGAAATAGAGCAAGGTAGCAAATCGATGGGGCAAATCGATGTCAATTTGATCTAGTGAACAATGTCTAAAAATTTTAAAATTTTACCACAACGTAGACATGTAAGTCTTGAACAACTTTCTTTGAGGACCTGACTCCAGAATCTTCATTGAAAAATTCATACGAAAATGAGAAAGGGCCTAGTTTAGTGAGGATAGAGCAGCATTCCAAATTCCATCACGTGGCAGATTTTAGAGCAAACTTCGTAAAAATGGAAAAGAGGTCTATTGAGATGCAAATTGTAACAATCGCCCTTTTAGAGTCCAAGCTGCGGGTTATATTTGCAACGTCTCAGGCTTATTGTCGACCTAATTCATTTTATCTTGTTTATATGCACATGTGGAAGAGTAAACACAATAACAACCCCGACAAATATCACTGGAAGAGCATGGGATGTGAGCATACAAGACACTACTATTTTTCATAAGTAGTTTTATGTACAAACTAACTTCCATTTTATATGATGCAAGAGGCCAGAATATCCCTATCTCCACTACAATTACAGCTTCCAAAATTGGAAATCCTTCCCATTACTAGCCAGTACTACTAACTAGAGTTCATCCTGTCGGATGTTGTTCCACTACTTGGGTTCATCAACCCTTTAAAACTACGAAGGGGTCCAATAAATTCTTTGTCCGACCAGACGTATCAAGCTTCGTAACGGTGAGGGACCAACTTGACTCGTTCCTCATCGACCCACACGGTGGTGGTGTATCTTCGATACGTTATTCCAGCTTCAGCATGTATTATGTCTACAGTCGACCCTTCCATTCTTATGGATAAACCAAAATGTACAAGAGAAAGCCTAGCCATACTTACAAAACTATAAAGGTAAATGGATGAGTTTTGGGAAACTCAATAAGTAAAATCCCCAACTCTCGGCTAGTAAGACATTTCCTCATCAAGGACTAGTCAGAACAACTCATGCAAATAACATCGATGGCAAATCAATTGCAAGTTCATATGCGATGCCATGACCATGCGCAAGAGTTTCACTTAATCACTCGTCGGCTAATATATAAACACTTATAACTCAAACTTAAGTATAATCGACGTCCATGTAGATCACTTAACATCATCCTAGCTTAACTAGGCCCTCTTGGCTCAATCAAGGCTTCTAGCTTCTTGCTTCTTGCTAGGCTTCGTAGCTCAACTAAGGCATCTCAGCTCAGCCTAGGCTTCTCGAGGCTAGCTTCCTGAGGCTTCCGGGTGTAACTTGGGATCCTGTTGCGAGGGTATCTTCATTATCATTTTTTTATGGGGTGATCACTCAAATGCATCACTTATGCCTGTTCTTGTCTTTTTCCTTAACTGACCCATTCATGGCTCAACAAAGACAGGCTCATACATAATCACGTGTGTCGTGCTTTCTACAACCCAATTCTAATGATGCCATAAGTGGCCTTAAGTCCGAGGTAGCTCAATCGTCAAGTATCAAGGATTCCACACCAATTCAGGACAAGAACTTGGTACACTTCAATGCCGACCAGACCTTGTAGGCTTGAGCGATCCCCGTACCAAACGAGAATAGAATTCAGCACACGTTGATGCCGATCCAAGACCTCGCCACCTTATGCGATCTTCATGCCTCACAAGACTTGAGTTTCGAACATCTCATTATCAACTCAAGCTTTAAGACTCTGTGCCGACTTGTGTTGAACACACACCATGAACCTTGGCATCATCTTAGTCGTGAAAGACTCAAACACATGCATAAGATTCATGTACAAGCCAATATATACATAATCTCTCGTACAACTCACGGTTTGTCAAAAGAGTGCTGCCTAGAATTAACAATAGAAATAGGAATACTAGGGAGGAGTAAGAGATTTTACTTATTTGGACAAACCTCAAGAAACTAGAGAAACTAACTTCAAAGGAAAGGGGCAGCGTTGCTTGAGTCAAGGATAGAGAGAGAGGGAAAAAGAGAGAGGAGGAGGACATGTCCAAGGGAGAAATGAGGAGGTGGATGGAAAATGGTGAGAATTGAGGAGTTCCTCCTATTTATACTCCTTGACATCATTATTATCAGCCAAACGATCCAATCTTTCATTTCCAAAGTCACCGGTCTAAGTTGCTTGATGAGCAAGGCTATTTTACTAAATATCTTGCCTAAAGAATGAGTTGGCATGCCTATTTGATCTTGCTTGGCAATCTAGGCCCTAGACGTCATCAATGGAGGCCTGCTTTTCATTCTCTCATTGGACCACATAAATATCCACATTTATAAGCAATTAAGGCAACTTGAAGAAACTAGAGCCTTTTTTGCCAACTCGGCACCCTAGGCTCCCTAAGTTTTTTAATGAGGGTTTGGGTGTCAAATTCCAATTGGTCCATTTGTGCGGTACACATTTTCTTGGCCACCGAGGATATCTTTGACCCATCATGAGCTTTGACAATTCAAAGCACAAATCACCCATTCCATTAAATGAAGGGTTCTAGAGTCCTCATTCTCTTGTCCTTTTCTTCCTTAAGAAGGCAGTCCATAGAATTCTATCATCTAAATTGATTCTAGGGCCGAAATAGACATCACTAGCTATACCTTAAAAAACCGAATCACATGCGCTTGAGGTTTGGGCCACCATGTCCCTTGATTATCCAAACCATCCTCTTAGGCGATCAGTCGGCCTAGAGGATCGGCCCACTTGGCACTTTGGCCAGCTTTGTGGTTAGCATGGTCATATTTGTCCAGGTTCAGGACTAGCCCTCGAGCCATTCCCTAGGCCTGTCATCGAGATTGCCGTGACCATTTCCCTTATTTTTCAGTCTTTGGTTCACAGCCAATCCTAAGGCTATCCATGGCCTAGCACTAAACCAAGGAACTCATGGACCTTAGAATTAGTGACGTTATTGTTGGGTCTATCTCGAGGCTCATTCCAATCGGCGCTTGATCAATCCGCACGATTACGTGGTCAGTGCATGACTAATCCACGATCGAATGATATATTTTTGGTCAAAAGATGACCACATTCGGTTGAGTCGGATGGTTCGTGTATTGGTGCATGGTTGAGCAGAATCATCTGCGGCCAGGCATGACCGGTCAGGATCAACCCATGACCATCTGTTGATCCAAAATCATCTTGGGACCAATTCTCGTGATCCAAAAGTCATCTTATGAGTTGGTGGTCTGATCCCACTTGTATGGTCGGTGGTCAATTCATAACCGACACCTTGGCCAGTTCATGGCTAGTTGGTTAGTCACACCATAACCAATCATTGATTCCTTACCAATGAAATTGATCGATCCCATGACCAATGCTCCATGGTTGATCCCTTGGGGACCTCTTGGCCATTTCTCATGGGGTCGGTATCGAGGGCGTTGCAATTCTCCCCCTCTGAAAAAAATTTAGTCCCCGAAATTTGATAACATACTTGGGCATTCAAACAGATGCAGGTTCTTATGCCTCATGATTTTTTCACTTTCCCAGGTAGCTTATTATGTTCCATGGTATTTTCATAGGACCTTGACTAGGGGAATGGCTTTACTTTGGATTACTTACTCGCGTTTGTCCACGATTCGCATTGGCTCCTTATATACGACCCTTGGTTGTCTACCTCGATCTCTTTGAAGTTGAGCACATGTGTTGGATCTAACTCATGCTTTCTTAACATTGATATATGAAATACATTGCGCACTTGAACAAGTTTCGGTGGTAATGCCAACCGATAGGCCATATTCCCAACCCTTTATGAGATTTTAAAGGATTCTACATATCGTAGACTCAACTTACCTTTCTCTCTAAAGCGAGACATACCTTTTATGGGAGACACCTTAATGAGCACGTGGTTTCCTACTTGGAATTCTAAAGGTTGTCTCCTTTGGTCACTTCACTTTTTGCCTACTTTGGACCATCTTAGGTTCTATTCTTACTTACCTAAATGGTGTTTGCCATAGATTGGGCTAACTCAAGAATAGGGACATTCCTTTCCTCGACCCCACTCCATTCAACTGGAGTTTCTACAAGCTCATCTTATCATGCTTCATATAAAGCCATACCAATTGCTTTTCTAGTAACTGTTGTTATGAGCAGCTTTGATGAGATTAATATGCTATTTTCAACTTTCACTAGAAATTTGTCACATAAACTAATAATAGGTCATCCAATGCTTTGGATAATTTCTTTCTACCTGTAATAATACTCAAATTTTCTATGGCCATTTTGACCTGATCACGTTTCTGCTGTGCACTTTGAAAATCACTCTTCTTTTATTATGATGTCAAAATCATACACGACCAACACGACTAGGTCTATCATTTCGGTTTACTTATACAGTCTTACGTTTTTTCACTTTATGGTAACCGGTACTTCATTTTGTGACAACAGTCTTATGATTTCCTACTTCCTCTTGAGTAAATGCATATACTCTACCTTGAGCTGGAGGATGGTTATCTTGCGGTAGAGCTCCATTTCATGGCATTACTTGCGATTATTGAGGCAGTATCATTTGTTGCCTTTGTGGACAATTTCTTAGTATGTGGTCTTGCTGACCACTACCATAACAAGCTCTAGTTCAAGCCAAGCATGGGGCGTTGCCATGCTGCTTCCTGCAACGACAACATATCTTATCTATGGCGGATTGTAGTCTTTGTTTCCCGTTCTTTTTGTAAGGAATTTTTTCTCCATGCATCAGCCTCTTATCACGGTGTTGATTATCTTGAGAGATTGAATATAAAGACTTCTCTTGATAATTTGTCGGAGTAGCTTGCTCTAGAAAATTTTTCTCTACCAGCTAGGCTCATTCATACAACTCATTGTAATCCTTAAGATTCAACGGTACCAGTTGACTTCGAATCTCAGTCTTTAAGCCATCTCGAAGCCTTTTGGCTCGATTGATCAAATCTTCGATCAATTGAGAGACATACTTTGATAATTCAGCAAATTTTGCTTCGTATTGATCAACTATCATATTCTGTTGCTGCAGTTGCAAAATCTACTATCTTTTTGTCTCGGGCACACTCTGAAAAATATTTACCATTAAAGGTTTGGATGAAAGCATCACAAGTTATGGGAGTACTTTAGGAAATAAAATTCTTTTAGTAGCCTTCCACCAATGATTGGCATTACCTTGAAGTCGATACTCTACCAATGTTACCTTATCTTCATTTGAACACCTCAAGAGAGCAAAAATCTTTTCGATCCCCTCAATCCAAGATTTAGCCTCCTTAAGGTTTTTGGTTCCAGCAAACCTCGAAGGTTTTAATTTTAGAAACTGTTCAACCAACCCATGCTTTGAACGGTCACCATTTCTATCCCTGTTACCAACTACTAAGGCATTGGCAGAAGCAAAGCCTAATTGTTGCTGAGCCTACTACTCCATTAGGCTTCCAATGTTCATTAAGGCTTGCAAAATCCCATCCACTCGACGGTCATCTTTCAACTTTCCTTTCAAACTCGACTGGTCTTGAGTCAATTTCCCTCTCATGGTCATCTGGTCTTGAGTACTCATATTGGCTGCTACAAGGTACAACTAGGGAATCCTAGGGAAAGATTCTTTTTCAAACATAGCCAAAAGTTAGTGCTCACCACCATCACTAAAGGGAGACCCATTAAACAAGCAATCACATACACATATGTTCTTCCTAACTTACTATCACACGACTCCCAACACACGTTATAATTCTCAGTAATAATAACCCTACTTTAATACCAAAAATTGTAACGATCCCCCCTTCTAGGGTCCAAGCTATGGGTTATTTTCACGACATCCCAAGCTTGTCCTCGACCCGATTTATTTTATCTTGTTTATATGTACATGCAGAAGCATAAAAACAATAACAACTTCACAAACATCATTGGAAGAGCGTGGGATGTAAGCATACAATGCACTACTATTTTTTATAAGTAGTTTCATGTACAAATTAACTTCCATTTCACATGAAAGAAGCTAGGGTATCCCTATTTTTCGCTATATTTGTGGCTTCCAAAATTGGGAACCCCTTTTGTTACTAGTTGTCACTACTAATTAGAGTCTACCCTGTCGGACGATGTCCCACCACTTGGGTTCGTCAGCCCTTTAAAACCACAAAGGAATTCAATAAATTCCCCATCCGACTAGACATACCAAGTCTCGTAACAGTGAGGGACCAACACTCGTCCCTCATTGACTCACACTGTGGTGGTGTATCTTCAGTATGTTATTCTAGCTTTAGCATGTATAAAGTCTATAGTCAACCCTTCCATTCTTATGGGTAGACCAAAATGTACAAGAGAAGGACTAGCCATAATTACAAACCTTTAAAGGTAAATGGGTGAATTTTGAGAAACCTAGCAAGTAAAAACCCTAAATTGCGGCTAGTAAGACATTTCCTCATCAAGGTTTAGTCAGAACAACTCATGAACAAATTTAGCAAAGATATTTAACCTTAAATTAATGCAAAAAAAATCATATAAATTCATGAATACCGGTAGGCCAATTAACCCAATTCATGACAAAAGACATTAGATTTTGGAATTAATACATAAGTTTCACAAGCAGGTTTCACATAGCAAATGAAATCCAATCAAGGCATACCAAATGTCATTTCAAAGCTCGAAATGTTTCCTATGTATGTCTAGAAGACATCATACATGGATTAAGTCCATAAGATGGTCAAATGAAGTGCTTTCTACAAAGAGGTAAATTAGTAAATGTCACGTTGCGAACTTCAAGCACGCAACAACCTTTTCACTTTGGTCAAATGAATGCATCGTCCTAGGATTCATTGCCGACTATCTTGTGATTAAATACACATGGAAGCAAAACAGCAACACCTAGTCAATAAACATCAAGGATAACCGAAAGACAATAATAGTAATAACAACATCATTTTTATTTTTTAATTGATTAACTCTAGGAAGTTTATACACAAGCCCTTTAGTTGGCGACTTCCTCATTAGTCCTTTCAACATGCTAGGTAGGGTTAATTTACTTCATTTAACCACCAGGCACACAATCTTGCTATCCTCGAAGACGTGCTCCTTCACTACTAGATCCATGACGATAGGGATGCCATAACTATGGACTTGAAAATATTTAACAACGACAAACGAGATATAATTTCAATGAGTTATTGTCCTAAGCTCTGGTTAGGACATTAACTCACCTCGGGGTACCTATTGCATAGTCAAATATCTTAATAGCAAAAAAAACTCTTGTTTGCCTTAGCCAACAACTAGATCTACCCGATAACCGTGTAATAGCAACTGATAAGCAATCGACTTGCAGACAACCTTACCCGGTCATGCCATACCCTACACACATTCTCACATTCTTAGCATGCCACAAATCATGCATCCCACATTCTTAGCACTGCATTAATCAATCACAATTGTGTCACATCATAGACGATCTTGCCTAGCCATTGACATACCCTGCACGACACTGACTCGGGCATGTCGTGATTAGTGCAACAAGCATGAGCATAATTAGAACCACAAGCAACATGTTTCCCATGCACTCAACATTCATGCGTATTTCAATTATTAATGCCCTCAATCGGCCACAACCGAACTCCCGCTAGTATCTTCTAGCTTAGCCAAGCATCGTCTCCCCTATTGAGCATAGCTATGTTTGGAACTCCCACCCATACGACATTCCCAAAGGAGCATAGGCCCTACCTCTACCACAACTCGCATCCGGACTCTCGCTAGGATTTCCAACAAGTCAGACTTTGTCCCCTGAACTCCAGCTAGGGTGATGGGTTATTTATGTAACCACACGAGCACTCCACAATAATTCATTTTCATGCATTAGCCAATGCAAACATGGTACATACTCAACGTAATAATCTACTACACATTTTTCATGTAAAAATTGCAGGAAAATAATTACATGTCGTCACATATTATTTCAAAACCTGTCCAACCTTACATGCCTTATTATTTAAATATGCCAGTCTCATTTTCATTGCAAAACTTGACATATATACCCTCGACACCTTGGGGTTTTCCTTTTATATGTCCATGCAATTTTATAGAAAATATCAAGGCATAATATCCACATTCCGTTATTATTTATCAGAGCAATCAAGCACTCAACAACCTCAATCATATAATCAATGCATCATTGATTTAAGCAAAAATTCAATATGCCTTAACATGTACGGACTTATCAAATTAGTCCCACAATTTAATTATAAATAATCAATAATTTAATTTAATTAATTTAATTATTAAAATATTTAATGAATTTAATAATAATAAAAGAAATTAATTTATTATAATAAAATAATACTAATCAAGATTATCAAACTAATCCTTGATTATCCTAATTAACCACAGTTAATTAGCACTAAGCAAGATTAGCAAAATTAATTAAATTTAACCATAGTTATATAAACTAACCATGCTTCTACCATAGTTAATAATTCAATCCTAGTTAATTAACACAACCCTAGGTCAACCTTAGTTAACTAAACTAACCTTGGTTAATTAACTTTACCACAAGTCAACCTTAGCTAATTAACCCAACCTTGGTTAATTAACTAATCATAGTCCAACTTTTTGACTAACTCAACCATGGTAAATTTCTTACCATCCATTCCGGCCATAGTTAATCTTAATTTATCCCCTAACTAAGATTAATTGTAAAATAATCTATCACATTTTGGACATAAATTTCCAATTTTTCCCTCAGACCAAAAGTTGAAACGGGCCTTGGGTTGGGCTCAAATGAGTAGGAATGGGTATTGCAAATTGTTAGGCTCAAATTGGGCTCGAATTGGATAATGGGCTAGAAAATGCATTGGGCTTACTTGGGCCCACTTGAGCTTGGTGGGCTTGGTTGGGGCCCACTTGGCTGACCCACATTGGGCATGAGGCACATTGGGCCTTCAGTCGAGTTGACTCCTTTTTTCGGCTCCAATTCTCGGCTCGTTAATCCTTTTTTGATAATTTTCGGGCTTACCAATAAATTTGAGAATTAATGAGGCAACGATTTAATATTTTAGTCTCGACATCCTTGCAAGTTCAATACCCAAAATCGGATTAAAGTTCGTGGTTAAAATCGATCAACGGTGACTTTAGTACTACCAAACTATTGGGCGGCGTTCAGGGATTCTCGTGCATTTGACTCCTGGTTGAAAGCTTTTTAATCCATGATCATGCCTATTCAAATTAAGGCAATCTTCGATTTTCATATAATCATGAGGGGTTAATTGCTCACCTTGAGTACAGAGCCAAAAGGAAATCAGTTTAACATCATTCGCAGTTAATATCGAAGTCGTGCAGAATCACCCATAATCCAATCTCGTATTTTTACCGAATCGATTTATTTTCGTTCACTAATTGACCCGTAATAATGTGGTATTGTCCCTCTTTGATCCTTATGGTTGAGCGACCTATTTCTAATTGAATTCATTAATTGTACGCATATTGATCTTTAATTGCCTTTCCAACTAGTTAGTTAACTCATGAGGGGCTAGCTCAGAACAAACGTTACTAACAGCGCGTTGATAAAATAACCAATTCATATATCCTCTTATAGGTTAAAATTTAGAATGTCACAGTAAAAATGTACAATAGAACATGCCATGTATCTACATGAGCTTCGACAAAAGAATAGCTCAAGTGCTAAAATTTGGTACGGGAGACACATAAGTGCCAAAAATCATGAAAAGTATGCTTAAGTGCTATTTTTTTTTTAAAATTGGATCATTTCAGTGTCAATTCCAGCAAAGGCTATTAGAAATCCTACGTGTCATTTTTTATAATAATTTTACTTGCCTACGCGACTTGCTGGAGATATACCTTAGCTTACCCTCACCCAGAATGATGTTGTTTCCATAGTTAGCCAAAGTAAGCCCTAAATTGGCCAAAATGGTGTCTGTCTCCCCAATTTGCCCAGAACTAAAACCCTAAATTGGCCAAAATCCTATTGAAATGTCCGAACTCTAATTTTGATTTTCCCCAAATTTCTAAAGCGTGAACCCTAATCTCAAACACTAATTTCAATTTGCGCCAAATTTCACCTCTGAATATTGGAAATGGAGAGTAAGACTTTTAGTAGCGGCTTGAATTCCTCTCATTGAAGCGAAGGAGAAGGCGAGCAAGAGCGTTTATGTTATTATGGGTTACCAAGTCCAATAAGAACATTGTGGATTTGAATGAATCCCAAAAGAAGATTTTATGGATGTGTGGGATATAGAGAATGGTTAAAGTGCAAATACTTCAAATGGGTCGATGCTAAATTCTCTCACCAAGTGTTAGAGGTGATATTGAACCTACTTGATGGGTGACGTCAACCTCTATATACATTTGTGAACGACTTGGATGATGTTGACTCAAAGCAAGCTAAAACATTTTTGGCTAACCATTTAAAGAATGAAGTCTCAAAGCAAGCTGAAATATCTTCGGCTAACCATTTGATAATGAAATTGCAAAAATGAAAATTGAACGGAAATGTTATCAAGCATTTATTGTGGTATTGTTTTGTTGTCTAGCCAACTTAATGATGAAATGTAAAGCACTTAAAAATGAGAAGAACTTTCTTCAGCTACCATAGTTGAAAATGAGTTGACAAATATACCTATTTTGGATCAAATGTAGGCTATTTTATTTGTGTTAATATTGTCCACAGGATCGTTGTGGCTTTTATGAAGGTCAAGAAAAGGGAATGAGTGTATGAGATGATGTTTGTACTATGTTTTTGCTTGTTCTTGAATATGAAGTAGCAATGATGTGCATTGGATCAATGTGTTGTGATGACTTGTTTACTTGAAGTGAATGTAAACCAGCAAACATTGAATTGGATATAGTTACCTCTTCGGTTTGCTACAAAACAACATATACATAGGACGGACATGAGTGATTACTCAAGTACCATAAGTTTTATTTAGTGATCACTTAAGTGCCAGCTGTGATGAAAATTATTACTTAAATGTGAATTTATTGTTAAAAGTGAGCACTTAAATGCCATTCGTGATTAAAAGAGAACATTTAAGTGCTAAGTTCTCTAGAAAAGGAGCACTCAAATGCCAAATTTTGTAGCTTTTCCCTAAATTGGACCAGCCACCAACCATCACCAACCATGACTAGGTACTGCCATGACCACCGGGCACCACCACAAAGCCACCACTAGTAGCCATCAGCCACCAGCCACCAGCCACCAGCCACCACCATAGCATTAACCACCAACCACCACCACATAACAAACTACCATTAGCCACTTCTATTGCTTTGGTGTGTTGTTGCTGCAAAAAGTGTTTGTGTAGGCACCTTGCACAGCATTAATTGGTGCAACATGTGCACATTGCACACTTGCACCAGGTACTAGACGAGCCCCCTAATTACCACTAGAGACCCACAACTAGTAGCCACCAACCTTCAACACAGTACGGACCACCATAAGCTAGCATTGTGGTTGTGGTGTGCTATTGTTGCAAAAGGTACTTGTGCATGCACTTTGCACCAGCTTGTTGCAAGATGTACACATTGCACACTTGCACTAAGTGCTGCGAAAGCCCCCATCCATGACCACATACCTTCCACTAGTAACCACTAGCCACTAGCACAGCATAAACCACTAGCCACCACCCCACTAGCT
Source organism: Corymbia maculata (assembly GCA_014182735.1). Taxonomy (NCBI): domain Eukaryota; kingdom Viridiplantae; phylum Streptophyta; class Magnoliopsida; order Myrtales; family Myrtaceae; genus Corymbia; species Corymbia maculata. The sequence goes on from CM024687.1 coordinate 15,861,237, forward strand.
ACCAACCAAGACAAGCAGCAAGTACAAGTAGCATCCAAATCCAAAATATGAAAAAGGCAAAAAAAATAAAATTTGACAAGCAACAAGATTGTTCAATTGATACTGATTTCAAATCTCACAAACTCAATGACAAATAAAAAAACACCACCCATATAAAGTTATAACAAAACTAGCCATTTGTATCAATTAATATCAATATGCACAAACCCCATTGTTCGTGCTCCTTTTGATGGATCTTGATTCATTATTTTTGCACTCTTTCTACCTAGACATGCAACTTCTTCTTTAATTGTCTCATGATGCACTGATTTAGATAAAGTTACAACTGTCCTAGGATGCATTGATTCAGATGAAGCTAGTGTTGGGTTCCTATTTTCGCTTGTTGGTGCAACCAATGTCATCTTTCTTTTTGGCGCAGCCGTTGATTCTTGAGTTGGGCCTTGAGAGATAAGAACCTCCGAACTTCTCTTGAACTATGAAAGCACAACTAAATTGTTAAACGGATCCAATGAAACTTACATTAAGAATAATTGTTTCAATCCGCTCATTTGTATAAAGGCCAAAACAATATTATCTTAGTCTCTTCCTAATAATCCCTCTTGTTCGAATTGAAACGTTATGTTCAACATCCTGTGATTTATTAGTCATTTTTTTCGCCCGTAATTTCTTGGGCCTTTATTTGGCCCTTCAATTGGCCTTTCATAGGCCCTTTTGTTGGCCGTTCAACTTCAATTATATTTGGCCCTTTAGCTAGAAGAGGGGCTTGTTCGACAAATTCTTCAGCTTGGCGTCTTCTAGATAGCCTTCTTGTGGCTAGCCTTTTAGCTGGCCTTCTTCTAATTGTCTTTGTATTTAACCCTTTAGCTTTAGCGACACCTTAAGCTGGCCCATGTGATGACTCTTTTGTTGGCAGTTTAACTATAGCTTGCCTTCTTCGAACCTAAGAAAGACATTATGAATATAACATTGACCCATATATAACGTAAAAGAAAACTAAACAAGCACAAATTATTGAACTTACTAGGTATTTTTTCTCGATTGAGGAATAGTTGATTGAATTAGCCCTAAAGCAGCTTTAGCAATCCTTTAGATGACTGTCTTCTACCTTGCCTTCTTCGAACAGGCCCTTGAGTTTTAGGTACAATAGGGGCTTTGTTGAATCCTTCAGGTGTCTTTCTCATTATCTGATAAACACATTAAAAATACAAGGCAAATGAGGCTCTGTAAAAATATGTAATAAATCAAAAAGCAACATAAATAGAAATGTCATAACTTACAGTGTTTCTTGTTGTCGATTGAAGAATAGTAGACTCATTTGGCCTTTTTGTTTGGCCTTCAATTGGCCCTCCAACTATCCCTTCGCCAAGCCCATCGGCTGGCCTCTCACCTAATTATTTTTGTTGCTTCCTCAATCAACAACCTTTTGTATTATGCCTTGAACATGTCCTACTCATCCTTTACTAACCCAAGACCTCCCTCTTCAGCATTGTTCGTCTTCATTTTGACCTTCCCATTTGCTTGTTTAGTGGCAAAGGTTGAGGTACTTCATGATCCGTTAGCTCTTAGAATTTGTTACTTCTGATTGGCTACATCATGAATTGGTATGAAGCAAGATATTTCATTTTCTTGTACGAATCATCAAGATAATCCTTTGCATCATGGCCCTTCAATTAGATGGCATAAATGGTATGTGCACAAAGTATTCCACTTAGTTGCCATGCTTTACATGAACACTTCTTCGTACGTAGATGGACAACATATTTATCGGAACCTTTCAATATCTCATATCCTTTATCCTGATTCCAAATTGGATGATAATCCCTACTTGCAGCTAAATTCTCATCCAATTTCTTGACAATCCTAGGATTGCATTACCTAGTCTACTATGTAGTCTTATCTTTTTGTTTGTGCAGTTGAGTCATGACCATAACTTATATATGTTCAAGCATCAAGATGATTGGTTTGCATTTGGCATCTATCATTCTCGCATTGAATACTTCATCGATGTTATTGTCAATGTGGTCGCACTTGAATCCCTCACTAAAGAAGGCCCTACATTAATGCTTCGGTTTTGTTTGGAATAGTGTAGGAGAACCTTCCTTGGTCAACTCAACTAATTATTTTTTTTGCCATCCTAAAGTTAGCCATGTTCGTGCTCTTTGCTAGTTGCCAAAATTGTAATTGCAGCTTATCCCTTTTATAGGTCTTTGCCCAATTTGTGTATATGTGCTCCACAGACATTCAATGTTCGGTATAGGGTATCAATTTGGCTAATGTTAGAATAGTCCCTACAATGATTTAAACTAAGAAATGTAAGAAAATAACATGTTGTTGATATTAAAAAGCAAACAAATTACCATAACATTACCTTTTGTTGGTCACTCATGAGCGCCTACCCTTCCCCATTTGTTATCTCCAAGTCAACCATAAGGTTTCAAGAACTAAGGCCAATTATCCTTTCTATCTTCATAATAACTCAAGCTAATGGAAACATTTGATTATTTGCATATCTTCTAATTGAGGCTAGCATTTCTCCCTTGCAAAAGCCCTTCAAGAATCAACCATCCAATCCTATAATTTGTCCACACCAAGATAAAAATCTCTGTCTATGTGCATCAAAGCACATATAGTACTTATCAAACTTGGTCCCACCATCAAGAAGTGGCCTCCCCACGACCTTGATATACACTCTACTTGAAGGGTTTTGCACTCTACACTCCCAAGCAGAATCTCACACCTGCTCATATTCCTTGCCATACTGACCAATGAGATCATCATAATCTTTTGCTTCATTCTTTTGCACTTATTTGTGGAGATATTTATGCATGTACAATCCTTCACCAACTGCTTGAACTGAGTACTGTTCATTTCGAGCATCACCTTGATTAGATTGAAGAAGTGCTTAAACAATCTTGCACTTGTTACCCTTTTGTTTTCAAAATTAATAAAAAAAATATATTCCTCTTCAAATGACCTAATATGGAAAGACCCACTCCTCTTAATGAACGCATCGTAGATTTTCCATGGATAATTTTGCTGCAAACACCTAGCCCTTACAAAGACCTTAGTGTTTCTAATGAAATCAATATTCCTTTGTTCAGCAATGGAGTTCTTCAGTATGGCTTTCCTAAATTATTTCGCATCTTGGAACTTCATACCTACTAACAAAGTAGGAGAGGCCATAGACAAATCATAGAAAGGAAACTTACTTTTCTTTCTACCCACAGCTTGTTGATCTTTTCAAGCTTGTCCTTAGAAGTAGCATTCTTAATGCTTTCATAATTAGTCTCCTAACCAGCAACACCAGCATCTGCAGGGCCTTTGGCCCTATTTGGAGCTTCTTGACCTACTTGCAAATTTGCAAACTTATTGGTCAAAAAATCCTTTTGCTTTCTCCTTGATTGTTCAAGCTTCTTGTCCTTGTCATCATGATCGTTGTCACTTAAGAAATTTTTAACAACCGACCCTTCATTATCATCATCATTAGATTGAGCTACTTTCTAGTCTAATCTAGTGATTGTGACATCACCTGCGTCATCAGCATTTTCCTCAACTACATTTATGCCCCTCTCCTCCCTGTCTTGTCTATCCTGCCATCCTTTTTCCCCAATCTCAGTACTAGCTTGTATACCATCCCCCTTTCTCCTTCTTAAGTACTCTCTCCATCATCATTTTCATCCTCAAACTCACTATTGTATTTAATGTACACTTATAAGACATCCCTAAAACCATTATCATTTTTTAAGCTTTTCAAACCATCTCTCAAGCCCTTTCCCAAAACACAGTACAACAACTTCTGTACTTTGTAAGGCAAATATCTCACTATATCCCTAACAAACCCAATATAAGATGATTTTCGTACATCAACAAAAATAGTACCCTCATTTCTAATCTCATACTCCCACACCGTAGTAGATAATGACAACAACATAATCCTTATTATAAGCCATTTCTACAACCAATGAAAAATAATTAACTTTTGGGACCACATCAATAATAGACAACAAACAATCGCAATTGCACGTAGAGGTCTCTACACTTTTATAGACTTTATTAAAGAAAAGAAAAGAGCATCTATCATTTAGTTTAGTGGAAAAATTGATAAGATGTTCCCCACGATAGCCACTTCATTGCATGAATTTCTTTAAAATATTAACCAACAAATAGAAGTCCCCACAACAAGCACAGGTCCTCACGACTCCTATTTCAACAGTTCGATTGAAAAATTGACTAGAAGTCCTCACAACAACCACTCTAAGCCCTAAAAATCGCCCTCACACATCATAATACCATATTTGAGCCCTAAATCATACATCACATTAGCATACAAGCCCTAATTTTTTCTTAGCCGAGCCTTACATTTCAAGACTAAGCCCTAAATTACCAATCTGAACGTATCAACTGCTTTAGCACCACATCTAAGCCCTAAATCGCACATCACAGTATCATTCAAGCCTTACATTTCCTGATCAACCCCTACATTTTCCAGCCGAGCTCCAAATTTCCAATTGAAGCCGTAATGATGAGTTCGGGCCCTAATTTCACACTATAGGAAGAGAAGAGGACAAACCTCAATGAGCGAAGACATTTTCAAGCTCAATTTCAAGCAAACATGCATCAGGTTCATGTCGGATAAAATAGACCTAAGGATGAATTTTTTGAGGTTTTGCTTGACTAAATATACTTCAAAAAATCTGGAAAAAAGGTGTGAATCTAAACATGAAAATTAGAAAAAATTAGACAAACATATAACACGCATAAAAATTGGATTCAACCTCAGTTTGTTAAACCTTTGAGGAGGATTTCAGGATAAAATGAAGTTCATTTGGGGTCCATAATATGTGAAAACGAAGCTCATCGAACATAGATAAAAAACCTAGAACACTTTGAAGCAAGATTTTGAGGTTTATGATCTCAAATTGGTCGTAACGGATGCTTAGTATAGGCCCTACGAATTTGCAGAACATGTTCAATTCAATTAACATCCAAAGCAATCATATATCATCAAAACACTCATAATCATTGATTCTAAGCATGTAGAGATCCTAAATTTTGAATCCTGGCCCCGATTGACTATCTCGATCTTGCATTATTGGATTCGAGTTCAAGGAGATTGCCTTTTTACGTTAAACTTGACCCACAACTAATTGAGCTCGAACAAACTCTGATCAAGGGACACTGGACCACCACAGCCACCAAGGATCGTCAAGGAACATTGATGAACACCTAGGGATGCTAGAATGGGTTCGGTTTGCTACTAGTGTAGATCTGTCCAGTTCGGGACCAATTTGAGTCACCAATGAAGAGAACTTCCACAAGAGCTTCTTTGATGGATGGCTGACCAAACTCCGACCACCAAAGGGTTGATAGTCAGATCGCATGATAGGGCCATTGGATGCAGATCAGAGTCGGCTCGAGTCAGTTTGGGTCGCCGAAGGAAAACCGATAAACAAGACCACTCTAATGACTTTTTGGACAAACATCGACCACCTGAAACTTCTAGAGGAGTTTAGGAACATACAGGGTTTGTTGTAGAGGTTGGAAAAGCTTCTGGAGGTCCAATTGGAGTCGAGGAAATCGTTGGCTCAATAACTGGCAAATTCACCGGTTCAAAAGCCCGATCTGGAAATTGGCTTGGATGGGCTTATTGGAGTAGCAAACAGAGGTGCTACTACTTCAAGAGGCAATGGGTCTCAGTAGATCACTAGCGGGGCTGTCGCCAACTGTTGTGAGATCAAAACCGCAAAAGGCAGTTCGAGAGGGGGATGAGAGAGAAGAGCAGGAAAGGAGGGACGAAGAGGGAGGATTTGAGAGATGAGAGAGAAAATTTCTGTACAAATGAGCCATTCTTGAATTTTGGAGAGAAAATGGTATATACCATCCCCAAGATTAAATCTTGGTCGTGATTCAATTTGACAACTAAGATAAAATCTTAAAGTAATTTCCTTGCTCATTAAGCAAGCTTAATTCAGACATGTGCTCATTTGAATGGTTGTGATTTGTCAAAATTGATTCTTGAGATTAATTTTGCGATTAAGGCCTAATTGGGGGCATTTTTGTAATTTCACAAAATCTACATAAAATTTGAAAAATGAAGGGTATGGTGAGGTCAGTGACATAATAGGCCAACTTGTGGTGGTCACTGGCCACCAAGAGCCAACTAAAGGGGGGCTGAACCGACCTCCTTTGCTAGCAGTTGGTCAGACCGATTTGGTTGATTTAGCAGCTCCTTAGGCTTTTTGGGCCTAATTGTTTTAAATTTTATGCAATTTAACCATTGAAAGGAAATTTTGTCTTATTTTGAGGGACAATAGGCCAATTTCAAGAAAATGGTCCAATTTTAGACTAATTAGGCCAATTAAACCATATAAATGAAATTCAATAATTTTCTATTAGCCTAATTACCTAATTGACATGAAAAATATTGGATCCACATAATTGGACTTTCTAGGCTAAATTATGCAATTTTATGCAATTTTTTACTCAAATAAGCAAGTTAATTAAATTTGTATTCAATTAAAATTTGGAAGACAACTATTGAACTACTTGCCCATACCTAGAGTGACCTATTGCATTCAAATTGACCTTGAATTCATGGTGCAACCTTTATGCCAAAATTTAATTGAGATCTTATAGTGAAAATATAACCTCAATTTCCGAAATCAAACCTTAGTCTTGAATAGGTCAACTTGAATTTTGCTAATTAGAGCTCATTAGCTTGATTTTCTAGCATCCAAGCAAGCTAAATTTCTCAAATGGAGATGTTCTCAAGTGAATTTCCCAAAATTGACCCTGGATTTGGACTTATTTCATAAAAATAAGTAGAATGTAAGTGTTTGTTCGCAAATCATGTTGAACTGTCCATAATCAAACGAGTAAGTAGGTAATGATCTCTAGATCAAATGTTGTAAAAGAAACTAAGTTAATTATGACTAGAATGGAAATCATTTTATTTGTGGACGATTTTAAACCTAAAATCGAAAAATTCAAAAAACAAGATTCTTAATTGATTTTTATAAAATTTTGTATACTAAAGTCAAATTGAAGCTAAGGCTCCGTTTGGCAACATTTCTCTTTCTCTATTTTTCTATTCTTTTGTTCATTGGAATAGAAAAAGAACAGAAATGCATTTGGTAACGCAAATTGATTTTTCTATTCCTGGGAATAGAAAGTTGTTCCTGGGAATAAATTTGGAATAGAAATGAGAAGTAGTAAAAAGTGGTTTCTTATTCTAGGAAACTATTTCTAGAAACTATTTTTTGGGGATTTTTCATCGCTTATAACACGCGACCACCCACCCACTGCCGCTTGCCGCCTGCTGCCGCCACCATCAGTTGCCAGTCGCCGCCGGTCACCTGTCGTTGCCGCCACAGGCGATCGCCAATCTCCGCCACTTGTCGCCGGCCGCTCCCACCCGCTTGCCACCGGCCAACTGCCAGTCGCTGTTCTTCGCCCTGCGGCTGATGATCGGTGGGCGGTAGGGGTCGGCGACTAGAGACCGGTGGCGGCGGCGATGGTGGCAGCGGTGACGGTGGGCGGGGGCGTGACCGACAACAGTGGGCGCGGACGATGATTGGGGGCAGCGGCCGGTGGCCGATCGTCGACCGCGCCCTCGGTGGCCGCCGTCCACACCCCACCGCCGCCGGTCATCGCCCCCGCCCGCCAGTCTTTGCCGTTGTTAGGGAAGAAAGAAATAAAAAATTTTGTCAATACCAAACACATTTCTATTATTTTTCTATTCCGAGAATAAGAAATTTTTGTAGTTACCAAACGTCCAATTTTACTCAAAAATTGTTCCAGGGAGTAGAAATAGAAAAGAACTATTTCTCAAAAGAAACTGTTCCCAGAAGCAGAAATGTTACCAAACGCACCCTAAAAGGTATGTTTTTGTGTGAAAAGTCAATTTTTAACTTGGAGATTTGACTTTTAGTTAAAAAGTTGACTGACAGTCAACCCAAAAGTTAATTGTTTGACATTTCAGGTTTTTATCGTAAATGACTAGGAAACTACCTCAAAAATGACATTCTAAGCAAAAAGGAGTGAAAATTGACACTTTTTGTTCGAAAAACTGGCTTCTTCATGATTGGAAACCCTAATTTTGATTTGTATACCTTTCTTAAAGTGTCAACAAAAAATTAGGTGTCCACAGCTACCTCTCTTTAAATGGAAGTTCAGAGAGATTCCACTCAAAGACTAATTGATATCCGAAATTTTTAGTCGACTCCATTTGGGGAAATAAAATATAAAATAGGCATTTGATGAGAGACATACCTGAGTATTTACAATAATCCTTTGGAGACATTTGACTCATTCGTGGGAATTCCTTGCCCCCTCTCTTATGGAATGGAATGGAAGAAAGGAGTTTTACAAGAAAAGCATGACTTAAAGATAACCACAAACCTAGATCAAGATCTAAGAGTGAGGACAAAGTTTAAGGATCACTTAGGACCTAAGACAAGGTTTAAGGATGACCAGGAACTTAAAGATGGGGTTTAAGGTTGACTTGGAACCTGAAGATAAGGGATATGATTTATGATAACCAAAAACCGAAGACAAAAGATTTGGTTTAGGCTAATCAAAAATTGAAAACAATGAATATGGTTTAAGCTGACCATGAATCGAAAACAAGGAGTATGGTTTAGGGTGACCATGAACTGAAAACAAGAAATATAATTTAGGCTGACCACAAACCAATCCACTAGGGAAAGGTATCTTGAAAAAGGGTTCTGAGATTGCATGACAGTCAATTAGACGGAATTATTCAAATTATAGGAATTGTTAAATTCCTTAGGAGGGAGTTTTTAACAAAATGATTTTTGATTAACCATCTAAGGGGTTGGATCAAACATGCCAAATTAAAAATGACCTAATAAAAAATGGCCCTCATAAAAGGCTTTTATTCCCATCTATTGATGTAGAAAAACTGTTTTGTTCTCACTAAGGAGTGTCTCACATAACCTATGTCGAAGGTTTCGGAAATGTTTACAGCGAATACAAAAGGACCGTGATGTAGGATTGGTCATGGATTTGCACAAAGCATACTCGCTTTGAGACCAAGGAAAGGAATATTCTATGAACATCTTCATCAGGTTTACAAGCCAAAAACCTTGAAGATAAGACAAGACACGATTGCTTCCACTCCTTCTAGCGGTAGCTCCTATGTGAGATTCTTACTTTGACTTGAACCATCCCAATTGGAAGAGGCTTCGGAGGTGGGCTCTAATGTTGGTTTGAGTGAGGCTCAAAAGGCTTGAAATATTTTAGACAAAAAGGTTTGATGAATTGTTGATTATTTTAATATCATTACCATCACCCAATCTTTTGATGATTTACCTCCTGAAATTTGATTTATCTTGAGAGTCTTTTGATTGACAATTTTGACATTTGAGAGCTTTGCTCTTTTTTGACAACAAATTGTATTTGCAATGAATGTTTTTGCAGTACATATTTTCTTGCTTTTGATAGCCATTGTCTTTGCTTTTATTAGACACATTGCTTTTATGAGCTCATTTGATTTTTATTTCTTTTGAGTACCTAAGACTCTCGCAATGTTTTTAACTTTTACCAACATTTTATCACTTTGATTTTAGAAAGGATCACAATGAGGAATCATAACCTCCTATGATTGCCCAAAACCACATGTATTGCCCTAGTTTAGGGAGATAATCATCACTCGGATTTTAGAAAGGATCACAATGAAGAATCATAACCTCCTATGATTCCTCATTGTGAGGCCAGTCTTGGGTATTTTGAACAAATCTTCCTAGTAGGCTCAAAGTGGTTTTCAGGGGATAAAATTTGGGTTTAGGATTGTGAAGGAATTGCCTTTTCAATCCATGAACTCAATGTGAATGAATCCTACATCTTAAGAAATGGTTTTTTTGCTCAATTCTCTCAAAAGGTGTATAGGGGTATATTCGGTCAAAGGTTTGCCTTTCATTTGGCATTTTTGACAAACCCCTTTAATTGTTCAAAGCATCATTTGGTTAAATTTCCCATCTATGAGGAATAAAAACATGAGGAATGTTTTTAAGAATGATAATCCATAGGCTCCTTTGGGGAAGTTTTGGAAACAAGATTTTGATTTGAACAACCTTTTAGACAAAATTTTATTTTGCAAAAAGGCTCATTTTTCAAGTGCTTTGATTTACAAGATTGATCCTAAACTCTAGGACAGGTGGTTAATCCTTGAGGTTTGTTTTGTTGAGGTCAATCCCTTGAGGATTGATTTTGTCCTCCTTTGAGGCCACTTAGTACTTGCAAGATGAATGCATGAAATGCATGATGCAAATGCCCTACGATGGCTTGGATTCCATCCAAAAGTGGCTCAAAGGCCCTTTTCACTTTATTCATGGGAAATATTTCTTAACAGCATTAGTATTTACAAGTTTTGACAACTCACTTCCATCCATTTCTACAAGAATGAGTACTCCACTAGGCAACAACTTCTTGATAATATACGGTCCTCCATAATTTGGGATGAATTTCTCACGAGGATGTGGAATAAGACTTGGAATAATTGGCAAGACCTTTCTCAGAATAAGGTCATTAACCTCAAAATGTCTTACTTGGACTTCATGGTTAAAAGATTTAGCTACTTGTTTTTTGGTAGCTTTGTCCATGGCATAGGGCTTTTACCCTTTTCTCATCAATCATGTTTAGCTACTCAAATCTCTATTGCATCCACTTAGTTTCAGAGAGCTTAACTTGAGAAAGTATCCTTAGTAAAGGAATTTCCACTTCCATAGGTTTCCATATACCATTAAGAATGGTGTTGCCCTAGTCGAAGTGTGAATAGAAGTACGATAAGACATTAAAGCATATGGCAACCAACCATGCCAATCACAGTAGTTCTCAACTGTCTTAGCTAGAATCTTTTTCATGTTCTTTTTTACCGTCTTCACAGCTCCAATAATTTGTGGGCGATAAGGGAAAGAATTCAAGCAGTGAATATGAACTTCATTGAATAATTTGTCCACTATCTTATTATTCTGATCTGATCCATTATTAGTGACAATTGCTTCAAGCACTCTATATGAAGTGATGATGTCATGATGGATAAATTTTGTGACGCTTTTTGCAGTAACGTGGGTGTAAGAATTGTCTTCGATCCATTTAGTGAAGTAGTTGATAACTACTAGAATGAAGTGGTGTCCATTAGACACTCTGGAATTTAATGTGTTATATGATGTGAATGCCTCACATTGAAATAAGTTATACCTCCAACATTTGATGCAACACATTAGGAGTCACATTAATGTGATATTCTCAATTCTAACCCCATGAGAAGCGGTAAGGATTCAAAGATCAGTCATAATTTGATCAACGGATTAGCCATGAATCAACCACCAACCATGTAAGTGGGATCAAACCAATTGTTCATGATATGACTTTTGGATCACGAGAATTATTCATAGAATGATCATGGATTGCCACAGATCGGCAGATGGTTACAGATTAATCCAAATCAATTATGTCTGGTTGTAGGTGATTTTGCCTAGCCATGCTTCAATACACAGACGATCTGACTTAACTTGATATGATCGTGTTTTGACTGAACATGTATCATTTCCTATTTAATTCTTGGTGATCGAGAGCGATTCATGAATTGAATGAGTTCGATCATGGATGGGTTGTAGACTAACCATAGGCCCATACGATGAATCGGAGACCAATTAGAATGAGTCTCGAGGTTGACCTAGCGATTCCATCACTAAGTCTAGGGTCTATTTTTCTTTAGCTTAGTGTTAGGCCATGGATAACCCTAGAACTATCGTTGAAATGATTGACAAACCGCGGATGGTGTGTGAGGGATTGGTTACATGTAGGACTAGTGATAGGCCCAGTGACTAGCCAAAGGGCCAGTCTTGGACCCATGCGGCTTGGCAATGCTAATTCACGGGTTGACCAATGGGTCAACCATTGTATTGACCCACTAGCCAATTGATCGGTCGATGAACTACCTGAATGGACGGTTTGTGTTCATTAAGGACACAATGGCCTGAACCTTGGGCATGTGAGATTTGATTTTTCGGGATGTACCTTATGATCTCTCTTAGCCTCAAAACCAATTCAAATGATGGATGTCTCATGGCCACCTCATTCTTGAAGAAAAAGAGAAATTAAGGAATTCTCTAGAACCACCTCTTTAAATGCATAGGATGAGTCATATGGTGAGTTTCCTAAAGAAGGATTTGATCATGATTACTCAAGATTTTTCTTGGCAGCCAAATTAGTGAGCCACCACACACTGTGGACCAATTAGAATGAGCCACGCGAAATTCTCATTTAATAAGCTTGGTGAGTCATAACGGTTAGGTGGCATATAGAAGATTTAGACATCATTGCTTGAGATTTGCCTTGGAGGTTAAGTTATATACTTGGACCAATCAAAGCGTGACATGAGGGAGTTCATTAAGAACCTAGTAAGATTTACGCACTAAGTTGGCCTCTTAGGTGCCACCTTCTCAAGAATATATTTAATGCCACTTAGTGCGGGGAGGTTTATGTCGTGCAATATAATGGGAACAAATAGACGCCTCTTTAACTATAGCGCACCACATGAATTTTATAGGCGTGCAACCCTAGCAAAGTAGGTGTGACACTTGAAGAAAGGTAATTGGTCCATTTGGATGTGTAATGATGAGATCAAGGACTATAAACAGGAGGAGTCCCTCCTCTTTCACCACCATTTGCTCACTTTCCTCCTCCTCTCTTCATTGGATGCCCTCTTTTCTCTTTTGTTCCTTCCCTCTCTTTCGAGATAGGGAAGAGAGGGGAAAAAGTAAAGTCTATGTGCATATGGCACGCAAAGGAAATCCGAATATGAGATTGAATGCCATAACTCTTATTTGTATTACTTCTTATTGGTGCTATTGTGAAATCCTCACAAGCAAAGCAGCCCCTCTTCCTCAAGCTAATTTCTTTAGTTTTTTGAGGTTTGTCCAAGAAAGTAGAGCTTTTTACATCTCCCTACTATAGCCATTTTAGTCTTTAAGACTAGGTGGTACCCAGTTGTAAACCGTGGGTAGATAAGTGACTATGTTGCGAGAATTGCTTATGTTGTCGTTCCGATTGTGTGCTTAAGGCTGCACAACAAAAAATGATACCAAAGTTCATTAATTGGGTTCAAAGAAAGTTGAGGTTTGCCTAGAGCCATAAGGCATTGGCCGGTATTAAGGTGTACCGAGCTCGTATCCTGGATTGTTGCGGAAACCTCGATACTTGATGATTAGGTCAAACCTCAAACTTAAGACCATTCATGGCATATTGCCAAATTGAGTCTTTATGTGTACTCTAGATATGTGTGTTTATGTGCTCATGTTTGGGAAATGGGTGAAGCTTGTTCAACTTGGAATTGATGTCAAGGTGCAATGGCCTAAACTAAGAAGCTTTAGAATCGGTATAAAGATATATCAAGCTCAAGTCCTTTAGGACATGGGGATTGCTCAAGGCTATGAGGCCTTAGATTAGCATTGAGGTGTGTCAAATCCTAGTCTTGTTTAGTATGGAGATCACTCAAATTCGCAAGGTCTTGGTGTGACATTGAGATGTGCCGATTCCTACTCTTACTTAATACAGGGATCAGCCTAGGCATATAGTTCAAGCCACGAGCCAAAAATCGTGCCTAACATATTATATAGTATGATATTGACATTCATTACATACACTCTTGAATGAGCATGCCTTTAGGCTATGTATGAGTTGGCCATGAAAAAAAAGAAGAGAAACTGGCATGTGAGATTTCTATGCATGATCACTTAAAAAACAAAAAGAACCATTGCCACTTGAGATGATGACAGTGCCTGTCACGCCCCAACTCTCGAGCTCGCGACAACCCCTTACCATGGTCAATTGAAAGCGACGTCCCAAGACTCGTCGATAACCATTCATTTTAATCTTTTGTTATGCGTAAGCAGAAGATGAACCATCCCCCATCCAACAATCAATCAATCAATCAATCAATCAATCAATCAAGGATAGAAGGATGAACAACAAGAATAACCATCACTACTCATTTATACAATTTACTAGATTAACCAACAGAAGATTGTTTTCCGATTTACAAGCCGACAACAGGGGCTGATCCATCCTCTAAGCCAAACCAAAAAGGAACTTGGCTAGGCTAATCCAGCTATATAAAATGAACCCTCAGGTTTAGCACTACGGTCACTCAGACCCATTGGACTCGGCTCCGTCGGGTCGATCACTAGTGGGGTGGGGGAAGGATTCTCCACTGTGGGTGCGCCATTCTAGGGGCCTAAAAATTGTTAACCATGATGGGTTGAGATAAAATCTTAGCGAGTTCTTCCTTTAAGACCCGGTTAGTACACCAACTAAACTCGGGCATCTCTCCAGAACCACCCCTCACACAACCCAACCACAACAACCAGCAATCAGCAATAAAATAACAAGCAGGGTTAAGCAACAATCAAAAGCCGGTTCGCATGAAACCTTACCCAGTATGCCATACCCTGCATGTTATATGTCAGCACAATACACGCAATGGACATGGTCGTTAGATGATGCAGTTCATCAATCACATGCGAGTCGCACCACAAGCGATCTCACCTGGCCATTGCCACACCCTACACGTTATCAGGTACTAAATAAGGTTTAGGAGCTAAACTCACTTGTTAAGCGGGCTGGCGACACAAACGCGGCGGCAGCGATGAACCCAACACCCGGGGACCTCCACCACAGCGATCCAAGGTGGTCCTGGGGCAGAAACAACAGCAATAAACTCTGGTTCCCTCAGCAACTTCTGAAAAACTGGCTGCACAGGAGGAGAACCGGGCTGATTGGAGCAAAACGGCTTGGCCGGAGCTCCGGCGAGCTTGTGGCTGGTGACCGGAGGCTCCAGGGGGTCGAGGGGGAGTTGTGTGTGGCTGGTGTGGGTAGTAAGTAGGCCAAAAATGGAGAGAAACGGAAGAAAAAGCAAAACTATACAGGAGGCGCTGCTACAGTGACGGTCCGGCGAGTAGCCAGCTTCCGACCACCGTACGAGGCTCCAGGGGGTCGAGGGGGAGTTGTGTGTGGCTGGTGTGGGTAGTGGGTAGGCCAAAAATGGAGAGAAACGGAAGAAAAAGCGAAGCTGTACAGGAGGCGCTGCTATAATGACGGTCCGGCGAGCAGCCGGCTTCTGACCGTCGTACGGATCCGTTCGACGAACGACTGACGCATCTGTACGGATTCTCTCTCCTGAGTGCAACGGTCAGTGGCACAGCCCGAGATTCCACCGGGAAGGCAATGAACAACTCAAAAATCGATGATAGGTCAGAAGCTGAAATTTCTGGAACTAAGGGAAAACAAGGAGAAAGAGGTCTATGGTTTTGAGGGCTAAAGAGGAGGAGAGAGAGGAAGATGAGAGCTGGAGATAGGCCTCAATTAAGGCCATTAAATGCCTTCTCCAATTCCCAAGGAATGTGACATCAGCTTCTCTCTTTTCTTTTTGACTTTTCTTCAAAATATCCAAGGGTATTTTGGCCATTTCCACCTTGCACAATTCCCAAATTGCCCTTGGGCTGAAAATGAAAGGTGGGCCTAGGAAACGAGCTTGAAAATGAATAGGAACAGGCTCGAGAATTTGTTGGGCTCAAAACGGCTCAAGTTTAGATAATGGGCTAGGAAGGGTGAGGGGTCGGTTGGGTCCAACGGGCTCGCCCGTTTATCTTGGTCTTCCACGGTGGCTGTCCGACCTTGGGTGTGAGGCCCTCACTGTTCTCGCCCTGCCCACGTCTTCGTAGGCTCATTTCCTCGGTCCGAAAATCCCTTTCCCAAAAATTCAGCTCAATCGACACCATCGACTATCAAGGAAGCATCGTCCAAAAGTCCATCTCGGACGTTCCCGAAAATTCGAAGTCCAATCTTGGATTCTCATGTCTTATCAATTTTGCCCGAATGCCATTTTGGTACTACTTAGACTGACAGGCGGCTTCGAGGATTCACGCATAACGGACTCGTGCCAATTCACGTTCAAGACTTCTCGACACATGGACATCTTTGATTATATGAAATTGTGAATGATCGATTCTTATTTCTAAGTACACGATTATCAAGGATCGACATAGGGCCATTCGCGGGTTTGATAACAATAGACGGAATCACCCGTCGTCCCATTATTTTTGTCCACGAATCGACTTCTAGTCCCTGAAATTGGCCTACATGACTATAGGATCGTCCTTACGCAAGTCTCACAGTCGAGTCGTTTTCCCAGGTCAAGTTCTTTAGTTGGACGAGTTTTGTCCTCATTAGCCTTTCCCCTCAAGGTCAGTATCTTAGGAGTGATCAGTTCCGAGTGAGATCGACCAATAATGCACTGATGAAATTGATGTTCATTCATCCCTTAAAGGGCTCGAATTTCAAGATGTTATAGTGCCCCCACACCAACGAGATGCCTAGGTTTAAGCCTAGATGCCTCGGGGAAGCTAGCCCCCGAGATGCCTTATGCCAACAAGATGTCTTTGTTGAGCCAGAAAGCCCAACATGAAGCTAGAAGTCTCGGTTGAGCCGAGAGGGCCTAGTTGACCCAAGACGATGTTAAATGAATCCTATATAAGAGCCAATTATGTATAATTTTTGCTGATGCGTGTGAGTTTTGCATTAGCCGAAAGTCATGAGTTTGATGATCCTGTATATAGTCATGGTGTAGCATTTGTTTGCTATTGATTTGCTATTTGCACTGTTTGCATGTGATTCTGGCTAACCTTCATTGAAGGAATACTTTACTAGTTGAGAATAGGAGTTTTACTTATTGAGTTCCCAAGACTTATTTTTGTATCTTATACAGGTGTATAGGTATGGTTAACCCACCTTCTGTACATTATAGTTTTCTTGTAAGAATGGAAGGGTCAGCCGTAGATATAATACATGTTGAAGTAGATATAACTTACCGGAAATGTACTACGATCGTTTGGATCGACGAAGAACGGATTGAGTTGGTCCCTCATCGCCGTGAGACTTGGTATGTCTAATCTGATGAAGATTTTATTGGCCCCCTTCATAGTAAAAGGGGCTGATGAACCCAAATTGTGGGACAATGCCTGATGGGACAAATTACAGTCCTTAGTACTAGCCCGTAGCGGAAGTGTTTCCAATTTTGGATAGCTATAACGGTAACAAAGATAGGGAAACTTGATCTTTTGCTATCATGTAAATATGATAGTTGAAAACATAATATGAAACATGTACTCAATTATATTATGTATGAAGTGTGTTTGCATGACTTGCTTCCCATGTTCTTCCAATAATATTTATTGGAGTTTTATGTTTAACGCTTCTGCATGTGCTAGCTAGACCCTAGCTAGCCATCTGTGGACCGCCGGTCAACCTATTTGAGCCACTGATCTCCTTTCTCTCTCTCGGTTGGTTGAAGTAGAAATGGACAGCATTTGCAGCTACTAGTTCTGTCCCCAAGTCATGTTGTCTAGACATTTCGGAGGTTCTCATGCGTAGTCCTCGCCACCACCATTGTACATGTGTCTCCGACTCGGCTAATCGGTGAGTTTACGTTCTAATCCCTTGATTAGTCCGAGATTATATTATAGTTAATCTTGGTTAGAGGATTAGTTAAGATTAACTATAATTAGGTTGGATAATTAGAAGATTAACTATAGTTGGTGGGTGGTTGAGTTAATTGACTAAAGTTGAACTATGGTTAGTTAATTAACCAAGGTTTGGTTAATTAATTGGGGTTGACTTGTGGTGTGGTTAATTAACTAGAGTTGGGTTAATTAACTATGGTAGAAGTATTGTTAGTTTAGTTAATTATTGTTAACTTTAATTAAGTTTGCTAGCCTTGCTTAGTGCTAATTAACTGTGGTTAATTATAATAATCGATTATTAGTTTGTTAACCCTAATTAGTATTAATTAATTATAAAGAATTAATTTCTTGTATTAGTTAATTATTTTAATAATAATTAATGAGATTTAATTATGAATAATATTAATTATTTATAATTAAATTATTGGACTATTTCGATAGGTCCCTACATGCTAGGGTATACTGAATTGTTGCTTGAATTGAGGATGATTGGATTGTATAATTGATGCCGTTAAATGCTTGCTTGCTCTAATAAATAATGGCATCACTTGGAATATTCTACATTGATTTTTTTAAAGGATTGCAAGGACATATAAAGGAAAAATCCTCAAGTGACTATATGTCAATTTTTTCAATTTAAATGATGCTAGTATATTTAAAAAGTAAGGCATGCAAAGTTTGATGGGTTTTCAATAAATATGTGACAATATGCAATTATTCTCTTGCAATTTTACGTGAAAAATGTGCAGTGATTTGTTGTGTTGAGCATGTACCATGTTTGCATTGGCTAATGCATGGAAATGAATTAAAATGAATTATTGTGGTGTGCTCGTGTGGTTACATAAATAACCTGCCACCTTTGCGAGAGTTTGGGGGATGAAGTTCGATTTATAAGAATACTCGGCGGGAGTTCGGATGCAAGTCATGGTAGAGGCTGAACATATGCTTCTTCGAGAATGCCATATGTGTAGAAGTTCCAAACATAACTGTGCTCGATGAGGCAGGACGATGCTTGGCTAAGCTAGAACACACCGGTGGGAGTTCAGTTGTAGCCTTGATGAGGGCATAATAATCGAAACATGCATGAATGCAGAGTGCATTGGAAACATGATGTCATGTGTTTTGATTATGCATGTATTTGTTTGCATTAACCATAGTATTTGTGAATTGATACCGGGCAGGGTATGGCAATAGCCAGGTAAGATTGCTTACGATACGGCTCCACTTGTTTATGGCATGCATGAATATTTGTACCATGTAGGGTATGGCAATGGCAAGGTATAATTGAATGATAAAAATAATGGTTGACGATGCATCCTAGGACGTCGTATTCTTTTGACCAAAGTGAATAGGGGTTATCGCGAGCTCGAGGGTCGGTGCATAATATCCCCGTTGGTTTTGGTATCAGAGCCCGGTCAATGCCTAGAGTGATAAGGTACGATGAGTTATGGGATAGTAAGATAAGAATGACATTTATTTTATACAGTTGTGTTTGCTTATAAGATCTTCTACTATAAGCGGGTTGTTCATAATTTCTAATTCCTTGTTGGAATTGGAAATCAGGCTTGGTGAGAATTTTGCGAGATGAGCAATCCTTAGCAGAAAGCCTCTAGGTGTAGGGCAGTGCCTAGGCAGGTTGGTGCAAGAGGTAAAGTGTCAGGGGATCCTAGGTCAAATGAGATCTTTTAGGCACTAGAGACTTTGATAGGATAGAAAGTTGAGGAAGGAGCTGCTACCACCACTACAACTGCTGCTACTCTTGTTGAAGATCATGTGGCTAGGAATGAGAATTGCGAGAGACCAATACATAAGCTAGTTGAGCAATTTCTAAAGCTCAAGTTGCCAAAGTGTAATGGCGTAGGTAACCCCAAGGCTGCAACCTTTTGGGTCAGGGAGATGGAGAAGACATTCATTATACAGAAATGCTCAGAGAAGACAAAGTGATTCGGGCAATTTACCAGCTTCAAAGTAATGCCAGTACATGGTGGGAAGTTACCTAAGGAAGGGTGTTTCCTAAAGGTACAACCTAGACGTGGGGTACCTTTGTCGAGGCCTTTAATGCCAAATATTTCTCGGATTGTGCGTGAGGATTAAAGATGATGGAATTTCAACGGCTTTGTCATAATCATTTGGGAAAGCTGGCAGCTAGTTCGATGGGAGTATGCCAACTGTGTAGGAGAAAGCATGGGAATGCCTCATGGCTTGTTTTGGATATGGTCAGTAAGGTGACCAAGTGAAGAACTACCCAAGCAAGCCTTTGAGAACGTTATTGCCATTGCCATAGGGAGGACAACTTGTAGGGAACACGCTGCTAAACAACCTAAATATACCCCAGGTGCAAGAAAGAGTTTATCCCATCACCAGAAAGGAGGCAGAGGATTCGCCTACTATATTTATAGGTACGGTATCTTTGTACAACCATGTTGCATATGCGTTATTTGATCTTGGTGTTTCGCATTCTTTTGTTGTTGAATGATTTGTTAAGCTAGTGGGGTTAAGTCCAAAACCATTGGGAGTGGTTTATAGTATTTATGCTCCATTTAAGGATGAGATATTGTCTAAGCTAGGTTGTTCTAGCCATAAACTAGTTCTTAACATTCGCGAATAGACTATTGATTTGGTTGTGCTAGTAATGTGTGACTTTGATGTCATCATTGGGATGGATGCAACAAGCTACGGTGAATTGTTGTGGAAAGACAATTCGGTTTAACCAGTTAGTAGGTGGTAGTTTTAAATTTGTTGGAAATTGAGGAGGACCCTCCATCCCTTTGATTTTGTTACTTGTAGTGAACCGACCGTTGGATAAGGGTTGCCAAGGTTATATGGCAATGGTGGTAGATACATTGGTTGAGGAATCAAGGATGGAAAACATCATTGTAGTACAAGATCACTTAGATGTTTTTTTGGTAGAATTGTCTAGATTGCCTCCAGAGAGGGAAATAGAATTTATGATTGAATTGGCCCACGAAACGGAGTCAATTTCTAAAGTATCTTACAAAATGGCACTGTCAAAACTAAAAGAGTTAAAGATGCAAATGTGAGAATTATTGGACAAAGAATTCGTTTGTCCTATTGCATCTCCATGGAGAGCACTAGTTTTGTTCGAAAAATGACGGATCATTATGTCTTTGCATTGATTATCGGCAATTTAATCATGTCGCGATTAAGAATAAATATATGTTGCCAAGGATAGATGATCCGTTTGACCAACTCCAAGGAGCTTTGGTATTTTCCAACTAAGGATTAGAAGGAGGATATATTGAAGACGGCATTTTGTATGCATTATGGTCATTATGAGTTCACCGTAATGCTGTTTGGTTAGACAAATGCTCCTATTGCCTTTATGGATTTGATGAACCGCATGTTCAAGGAGTATGTAGATCAATTCATAATTGTGTTCATTGATGATATTTTGGTATACTCAAGGAATCTAGAGGAACACAAGAGGCACTTGAGGATAGTGCTACAAACCTTGTGAGAACACGAATTGTATGTCACGTAATTTCTAGTGAAGGAATTTTTGTCGATCCGGCTAAGACCAAAGTGATCATAGATTGGCCGAGACCCACGACAGTAACGGAAGTTCAAAGTTTCTTGGGATTGGCTGGCTATTATAGACAATTCATAGAAAGGTTCTCTATGATAGGCATGCCAATAACGAGGTTACTGATAAAGGATCAAAGATTTAAATGGATAGATAAGTGCAAGCATAGTTTTCAAAAGCTTAAGTGTAGACTAACTACCGCACCTGTATTGACAATACCATTTGGGCCTAGAGGATATGAAATTTATAACGATGCGTCGTACAAAGAATTGGTCCGCATTTGAATGCAACATGAGAAGGTGGTTGAATATGTGTCTCAACAGTTAAGACCTCATGAGTAGAATTATTCGACGTATGACTTGGAATTAGTGGCAATTATTTTTGCATTAAAGATTTGGAGGCACTATTTGTGTGGAGAAAAGTTCCAAATTTATACAAACCATCAAAGCCTAAAGTACCTATTATCTCAAAATGAGTTGAATATGAGGCAACATCAATGGACGAAATTTCTCAAGGATTATGACTACGATATTTTATACTATCCTAGAAAGGCTAACAAAGTGGCAAATGCACTGAGTCGAAAGTCTTCGTGTAACATTCTGAATTTCGACCCATTCCAAGTTATATGAAATGGTTATTTTATCAATGGTTATTAATTATGTTTACTCTGAGTTGGCCCCTCATGAGTTAACTAACTATTCTGATACTCTATTGATTACCATTATTATACGTGAATTCCACTAGGTGAAGTTGTTTCTCCCAACTTCCTTTAAAATCCAATACACAAACTCTCAGCATATCCTCCAAGGTCTGAATTGTCCTCTTTGATTGACCATCTATTTGAGGATGGTAGGCCATACTGAACTACAACTTTGTTCCCATCGAAGTTTGTAGACTCTTCCAAAATGCAGCAGTAAATATGAGGTCTCGATCCGAAGTAATTGTTACTGGTACCCCATGCAGACGAATAACCTATCACACGTACAACTCTACATATTTTTCCAAAGCGAAGTCCTTATGTACGGCGATAAAATAAGCTGACTTGGTCAAGCGATCCACTACAACCCAAATAGCATCATTACCCTGCTAACTTCTTGGTAATCCCGTCACAAAGTCCATCGTGATATGCTCTCATTTCCATTTGAGGATTTCAAGAGGTTGTAGTAACCCTCCTGGCTTGCAATGCTACGCTTTCACTTGTTGGCAAGTTAAAAACTTCACCACGTGCTTGGTGATATCGAGTTTCATGCCGTTCCACCAATAATACTGTCGCGGATTCTAATACATCTTCGTATTGCCTAGATGCACATTGTAGTCGCTATGATGCGCTTTGGATAACAACTTCTTCTTAATGTCAATGTCGTTTGGCACACATAACCATCCATGGAATTTTAAGATCCCATCCTCAGATACTTGGAAATCTGACTTTCTCTTTGTCATGTCCACATGCAGAATATTTTGGATCTCAGTGTCCAAATGTTGCATTACTTTAATCTTGGCTTCAATTTCAGGTCCAATCTTAAGGGTAGCCACCAAACTAGAAAGATGGCATACCTCGAGCTTGAATTCTGAATCGCAGATTCCCTCCAATAGAATCCATTCCTGAACCGTCATTCTAGCAACCGATGACTTGTGACTCAAAGCGTCTGCCACTTTGTTTGCCTTGCTTGGATGGTACAGAATATCGCAATCATAATCCTTAAGAAGTTCCATCCATTTGCACTGCCTCATATTCAGTTCATTTTGGGTGAACAAATACTTCAAATTTTGATGGTCCGTAAAAATCTGAAATCTCTCTCCACAAAGATAATGTCTCCATATTTTCAACGCAAATATGCTAGCTACCAACTCTAAGTCGTGCATCGGATAATTCAACTCATGAGGCCTTAACTTCTTGGAAGCATATGCTATCACTTTACCATGTTGCATCAAAATGCAACCGAATCACTTGTATGACATGTTGCTAAAAATCGCAAATCCTCTTGAGCTTGACGGAATAGTCAAAACTGGCGCGGTAGTCAGCTTATGCTTAAACTCTTGGAAACTATGCTTGCACTTATCCGTCCACTCGAATTTCTTGTCCTTTTTCAGCAACTCCGTCAATGGCATAGCTATTGAAGAGAATATTTCCACAAACTGTCTGTAATAACTAGCCAGTCCTAAAAAACTACGAACCTCAATTACTGAAGTCGGTCTCAACCAATTTATGACTACTTCAATCTTCAAAATCATCAAAGATATCCATTCAATCCAAACTTGGAAACAAATAAACCGACACCCCCTGCCCCCCCCCCCCCCCAATTTTAATGCCTAAAGATTAGGTTACCCGTTTTCTGTGTGCAATCCATAACCCAATCTCAATGCCTAGAAATTAAGTTACCAATCTTGTGAACATTTCGAATTAGGAAATTTTCCTAATTTAAATATGCCTATTATCTCAAAGAATCAAAGTTAGATATCGATAAGCACAACTTAGGTAGTAATATCGATTATTCAAATTCGGATAAGGAAAGAAACCGAATTTGAGGGATTTGTGTCCAAAGATGATCACGGTGGTGGCTGGCGGTGGAGACTCTCGACGAAGGAAGGACCATCATGGTGAAGCTCGACTTGGTCGCTGTCGAGTTCTTAGTGGCTGCTCGGTGTGATGCTAGACTCGATGGGGGATGCAGCAGCGTCATCGATGGCAAGGAAGCAGCAGCAAGGGGTGTCATCGCGGGGTTGTAGTGGTGCTGCAACTCAGACAACAGTAGCTCATTGGGACGCTGAGGCGCAGAGAAAGAGGCATCGTCGTGAAGCTTGGATGCAGGTTATCACGATGAGTCTCAATCAAGGGTGCTCGCGATGTAGAGAGGCTGCTGGTCGAGAGTAGATGTGTCAAATTGAGTTGAACCATATTTCATGAGATAGATCATATATGGATTAGTTAAGTTTTAATAAATGGGTTATTAATGGATCTAGGTTATGTGCAAGTTGAATGACATGTGTAAATGGATTTATCTTTAAACTTATTTACAATCCATTTAACTTATAAAAATCATTAGTTGAGTTAACCAATTAATAAGATACCAGTTTTTTATAATTTTCATTTTTTTAAGTATCCGCTCTTTTTAAAAAAATTAAACTGTTTTCTTTTTTTTCCTTTATTCTTTAGCTTTTCCCCCTATGAAGTCCAACCACGAACCCTTGCTGGCCGTGAGCAAGGGCCACGAAGTCCTCGCCAGCAACGGGTGAGGTTCATGGCCCTTGCCCAGTCTTCCAATTGCACCGGTGATCCTCGAACTCGTTAATTGGGCAAGGCCGATGCCTTGCTAGCCTCTAGCGAGCTCATCTAGTGAAGTCGAGCTTGCCAACATCGGCCTCACTGGATCTAGTGAGGTGGAGCCTCACTTGTTGTTGGACACAATAGCCATGGTAGACAACCAGGTGAAAAAGAAGGTTAAAGAAAAAAGAAAAATAATTATAATTTATAATTTTCAAAAAAATAAAAATAAAAAATATTTAAAAGGGTTGCACGAAAAGTCAAATTAGATTTTGCATACCAAAGGAGACATATTTTCTAACTCATTTTCAGGTATTAATCAAATATTGAAAAATATTTTTTCATAAATATCACAATTTTTGTGAAATAAATGGAACCACAATTTTAAAAAATTATTAATCATATGGAAGTATTTTAACATTACAATTTTTTTTAGATCATAAGAAACAAATCTTTCTAGATTTAGTTAAATATGGAAATATTTTAGCAATATGGATCGAGTTGGATATGAGTCAAGCATGAGTCAATAAATTTACATTGTAGATAAATGGATTATAAACGGACTATTTGTGACCCAACCCAAACCTAACCAGACTCACACGTTTGAAAGGTCTAATCGAGAGTCGGTATGCTAATCAGCCTGCCGAAAAGATTGAAGATCAAGTTGTTGGCTTGTCGGAGTGGGGAGGGAGGCAATGATGTAGCAACTCTCGATGGAAAGGAGTCGGTGTTGCAGCTTTCGTCGTTGGCAGGTGCAGTAGGCTCACGGTGAAGCTCAGTTGACGGCAGTGCAGCACAGTGCAGGGAAGAATCTTGGAGCAGCTTTTCGCAGAGGGGCTACTCGTGGCTGGAGTTGGCCCATGGATTTGCAGGTTGTGGTAAAGCGGCTGAACAACGGAGGAGCGACAACCTCGGCTGGAGGGGTGAAGGGCTTGGTCGTGTTGTGCTCGACCGAGACCTCTCCCTTCTCTCTCTCTTATGTTTCCATGCCCTAATTCTAATAATGCCGACCCCTCTAATTGTGAGGACTAGGAGTCTTTTTATAGGGGTAATTAGCTTTTCTTCTTCCATAATCTTGATTTGTGAACTTGACTCTTTCCATCCTTGTGGGCTTGTCCTAAATAATAGGCCTTTCTCCTTATGAGCCTACCAAAATCTAGCTCAAAGCCTTACATTAATTGTAGCTCTCATGGGCTTAAAATTCAAAACTCCTCCCTTTACTATGTAAATTTCGGCCAATGTATTTGTGCAATGGGCTTGGCCGAATCTTGCTATCTCCCTGAGCTTAATCTATATAACTTAGTTAGGTTTAGAACCTTTAATTAATTCCATCCATCGCTAGTCCAATTAAAATGTAGTTTTATGAGTTTATCTATATGCTATAGAATGCTCCTAAACAACATGCGATTTAATTATTTTTTATTTAGGGCTGGGGTCAATCCCTAATTTTCATCCAATAAATGACTAAATGGGATGCAAAAATTTAAGTGTCAAATACTCATATACTTGAATTCTTTACCCACTTATTTTCACAATTTCGTTCAATCTCGATAGAAACTCGAGATATATGTTTAACAATTGACAATGACTTTTTCATGTGATCTAAAAAATCAAATGGACAAAGGGAAAGATAGATATACAGGCCGCAATCAAAGCATCGCGCAAGTCCTCGATAACTTGCCCACCCGTCTTTTAATCTACTGCCAATTCAGTTCTTTTAGCTAATTTTGGCCTAATTTTACCGACATGGACACCAATCTAACCTACATGGCATTGCTGGCACTATGCAGACAATTTAATTAATATTTTAATATATTTTTTTTTTCGATTTTTAAATTATTTTTTGACTTTTTCTTTTTTTTTCCTTTCGGTTTTTTAGCTTTTCTTCTTCCTTTGGCCAATGATTGGCCATCAGCCATAGGCGAAGGTCAATCACCGATCATCATAGGGTGAGCTGCCCTCACCTAGGAAAGGATCACTATTGCTCACTACAAGCAAGGTTTGATCGGGCAAGGATGGCCTCGCTAGGCGTCGCCTTTGCTCGGGTGACACCCGATGAGGCCACTTTGGCTAGGGCAAGGCCCAACCTCCTCAGATTTGGTGAAGGAAGCCCTTGCTAGGGCTCACCCTCATTTAAGCAAGGGTTGGCCTTGCTTGAGCAAGGGCAACCTCACTAGATTAGGTGAGGGGAGCCTTGATTGGGGCTTGCCCTTGCCTAAGCAAGTTAGACCCTTGCTCAGTCAGGCCTCACTTGCAATAGGCGTTGGCAACCCTTGCAAGCGAGGTTAGCTCACCTTGCCATTGCCGGTGGCCAACCATCGCCTATGATCGATGACCGATCATGGCCAAAAGAAGAAAAAAGGCCAAAACAACTGAAAGAAAAAAAGAAAAAAGCTAGAAAAAATAATAAAAAATTAAAAAATTAAATTATTATTAAAAATTGTTGCGTGAACGCTAGCAGTGCTACGTCGGCTGACCATCATCCACATAAGCAAAATGCAACCAAATTAACTGGAATAACTAAATTGACATTAGATCAAAAGATTTATGACTAAATTAGTACCAATAAAAGGTTTAGAATTAAATTGGCACAAATGCAATAGGTTTAGGACTTTTTTCACACCTTTACCAAAAAGTAAATCATGAAAGATGACATGATCAAGCATGCTCCAAAGTAAAACTGTCAACTAATGAATTATCCATGTATCAGTATTCCCTTCAACTTATTTGTAGAAACATAGTTCACTACCTAAGTGGGACATGGGAGAGAAGCGCTACAGATGTAGAGCCTGAGCATTTCGACATTTATAGAGGAGAATCACTGGTATGCGTACTCAGGAAGTCGTGGAGTCACAAGGACTTCAAGTGGGGTGGCTTTAAGATTCGTCATTCCGATTGCCTCGGCCATGTCAACCGGTTCATCTGCCAATGTTGTAATGTCGAACCCATGCAGAATAGCGGCACGCGATAGCGAAATTAGTTGCATGGCTAAAATGATTCCAGGGCACATTCTCCGACCACTCCCAAATGGTATCAACTCGAAATTCTGACCTCGAACATCGAGATTTTTGTGGGTGGTCAAGAATCTCTCTGGCCGAAATTCTAGAGGGTCCGACCATATGTGCTGGTCACGATGGATCTTCCAAAAGTTAAAGAGGAGACGGGTGCCTTTTGGGACATGGTGTTGGAAGATATGCTGAAGAATATGCTTCGCAATATTCAATCAGAGATTGAGATTGATAGAGTAAATCAATTTCATATTTGATAAAATATTGCAGGAGATATTAATTCCTTATTTCCTTTTATTGAACATCATTTGTACTATAAATACAAGTCCCTTGTACATTGATTATACACAGAGAAAAATAAAAAGCTCCTATTCTATTCAATCTAGCTTGTCTTGCTTGTCTTCTTTCATGGTATCAGAGCGATACCGATTCCTGGCATAGCTTCCGCTCCAATATCCAGCCTTGCTTTGTGATTACCTATTGTCTAAAAGTTTTGACCTGCAAAACAGAACTTTTTCCAGTAGAGGAATCGATTTTTTGAAGACAAGAAGCGAGTTATTACCATGACTCGGAATCCATCCGCAGAATCCGAGCAGCATCAAACGGAAGGATTGACCTCCGAAGCCCAGGATTCCACCACTACAGATTTTGGAATTCGAGGCCCACCCACTCAAGCCCAAGAAATGCAAACTGACCGGGCTCAGTTAAATCTATGGCAACCCACCTTGGGTCAGCTCAATTCGAGCCAGCCCATTGCGGGTCATCCTTACCAGTGGATCCCTTTTCAGTGGCCCATTACGGGTCATCCAAACCCATCATTTTATGGGTCGGGCCCAAACACATCATTGCCCGCATTTTCGAATTACCAAGTTTACGCCCAGCCCAATGGTAGCCCACTAGCCTCAAATGGGGCAAGCATATCCAATGGGCCTGGTAATACAACTGCGGGTTATTCAAGTGGGCCAGGAGATCCGAATCCAGGAAACTGGCCAAACGGATCGGGTATGGGTGTGAATCCCTACCCGGTCATTCCACCCAGATTTCTACCGTATCCCATCGCAACAGTCGCCGGACGGCTGGAACCCGGCGACGCCCTTTACGTTTCTACTGCCGACGGACCATAACTAAGGCTCATCAGCCATCAACCTATAGGATCCGAAGGCTATTCAACTTGGGCACAAGAATTTCGTCGGGCCCTCGTTACCAAAGATAAAGACGGTTTCGTCGACGGAATGATACCGATACCGGCGGATGAAAAAATGGGAAGACAGTGGAAAAAATGCAACTAGCTCGTTAGAACCTGGATTGGGAATTGTATAAGCCTAGAAATCGCAGCTAGATTGCCCCTGACAAAAGATGCAAAAACCATGTCGGACAATATAAGAGAAATGTATGGGAAATTAGATCGAGCAAAACTATTTTCTCTCACCCATGTGCTGTCGGAGTTAAAGCAAGGAAACATGATCGTGACAGCCTGCTTCAACAAACTTTCAGCCCTCTAGAATGAGCTCGAAGCCGCGGAGGAAAAACTCGAGGGACCCGAGACGACATTAAAACAATACAAGACGATAAGAGATAGGGAAAAAGCTACGAGATTTCTGCTCATCCTTAACGACACTTACCAAAACTTCAAGTCGCAGATCTTAGCAATGGAGCCGCCTCCGCCTCTCGGCCGGATCTTCCAACTGGCCGTTCAGGAGGAGAGCCAACGACTCACGGCACCGGAGAACTCAAGGGCAGCAGAAGGCACCGTTCTCTCGACTCGCGGTGAACGGCGCGAGACGGGCACTCAAACCCTAAACCAGGAGAACTAGCGGCAAGAGAGAAAGGGGCTAGGGTTTGCGCCCAACAATTCCCCTTTTAAAGCACCAGGGATGGATGGCC
This sequence comes from Corymbia maculata, assembly GCA_014182735.1. Classification (NCBI taxonomy): domain Eukaryota; kingdom Viridiplantae; phylum Streptophyta; class Magnoliopsida; order Myrtales; family Myrtaceae; genus Corymbia; species Corymbia maculata. Next base: position 15,890,478 of record CM024687.1, read on the forward strand.
CAGATCATTTTCCGAGATTGGACAGCTCCAAGTCGATCGAGGCATCCACAGAATCGGATGGTGGATATAGATTCGCGAACAAAGGATCTAACGGCCCAAATTTGGCCACGTCAGCAAAAGGTTATGGGCAAAATTTTAAAGGCAAAGGTAAATTATATTGCGAATATTATAAACGTCCCCATCATACTATTCATAATTGCTGGAAATTGCATGGTAAACTTGGGGAAAAGGAAAGAAAAGGGAAGGAATTGTCAGTAGCAGCTTATCATATCACTGGCTCCACCGGACCAAGTATTGATCAGCCCATGACACATGGACAATTTCAGCAGCTTATGCAAGCCTTGCAGAAATTGGACAATTCCAATAAAGGGAGTGGTTTTTCAGGTACTTCTTATTGCCTGATTAATTCTATTTCAAGAAGCACTTGGATTATAGATTCAGGAGCTAGTGATCACATTGTCTGTGATAAATCTTTTTTTTCCCACATCCACGAAAAATTGAGCATTCCTATTACTGTCCCATGTCACTTATACAGGCACATTAAATCTAAGTCCCCAAATTACCCTGCAAAATGTCCTCTATGTCCCTGAGTTTCAGTTCAACCTTATTTCCATGTCTAGAGCTTGTAAGGAAAATTCTTGTTAAGTGTTGTTCGATGCTGACACTTGTTTCTTTCAGGCCCTTTCGACTGGCAAACTGATGGGCTTGGGTAACCTCTTTGAAGGACTTTTCTTGTGGACCAATTTTCCAAAGAATTTTGATTTACCTAGCATTCCCTTGAATAACAAATCATTGTGTAATTCTATTACCAATGATAAAAATTTCATTTTGCATCTAAGGATGGGTCATAGTGCTCTATTCCCTTTCCCTCAGTGTTATATTTGTCCACTTGCCAAACAGTCGCGTGTAGCTTTTCCTTTAAGCAATACACGTGCAAATGTTGTTTTCTCCTTAATCTATTTTGATGTTTGGGGGCCTTACCATACACCAAATCATGATGGGGCTCGCTATTTTCTTACGATTGTGGATGATCATTCTAGAGCTACATGGATATTTCTTATGCAATCCAAAGGCCAAGCCTTCTCAAATTTGAAGACATTCATTTCCTTGTCGAAGAACCAATTTGGGAAGTCTATTCAGCGAATCCGGACGGATAATGGAAGCGAATTCTTCAATCATGATTGTGCATCTTTATTCTCTACTCATGGCATATTGCATGAAAGTTCATGCACTTACACCCCACAACAAAATGGGGTAGTGGAGAGAAAGCATCGTCATCTTTTAGAAGTTGCACGTGCATTGAAGTTTCAGGCTTTTATTCCAGATGATTTTGGGGTGATTGCGTCATGACAGCCGCTTATCTAATAAATCGTATGCCCATGAAAGTTCTAAACGGACGGACACCTTTTGAAGTACTTTTTGGAAAAAAGCCAGAGCTGAATCACCTCAAAGTTTTTGGGTGTCTATGCTATGCCACTACTGTGGGCCCTCGAGACAAAATGGGTCCTCGTGCTCGGCGATGTATATTCATGGGATACCCAAATTTGCAAAAAGGATATCGCCTCTTTGAACCAGCCACAAAGGAATTCTTCGTGAGCAGGGACTGTACCTTCCATGAAGACATCTTTCCATTCAAGGAAGAAAGATCATCACAGGAAGAATCGAACCACATAAGTGAATTACAGGAGTGTTCGCATGAGGAAGAAGTCTTCAAGGATCCAGAATATATTTTGGTTCCACATAATGGCACTTAATCAACTCCACTAAGTCCAGTTGAGAATCTTCATTCTCCAGCATTGATGGAAGAAACATAAGATCATATGGCCCTTGATGAAGCTCCTCACAACGAAAGGGCAGAAGTAGTAGAAGTCCCAACACCTTTACCACAGAATCCCCCACGGCGGTCTGGAAGAAGCACACGTCCACCAACATGGACAAAGGATTACGTTTGTGCTACCAACAATTCGCCAGGTATTCATTACCCTACATCATCTTATGTTTCCTTCGATTAATTATCTATAGAACATAGATGTTGTATAAGTCGCATATCTGAGGAGCATGAGCCATCTAGTTATGATGAAGCATCTTCTAACCCGAAGTGGCAAGAAGCAATGGCAGCAGAACTTCGAGCCCTCATTGAGAACCATACATGGGAACTTACGATGTTGCCCACAGGCAGGAAGGCTATTGGATGCAAATGGGTATATAAGATCAAATATCGAGCAGATGGGTCCATTGAACGTTATAAAGCTCGGCTCGTCGCAAAAGGCTTTACCCAACGAGAAGGTTTTGACTATCATGAGACTTTTTCTCCAGTGGCTAAAGATGTTACGGTACGTTCTTTCTTATCGATTCTTTGCTGTCAATGATTGGCCATTACATCAGATGGATGTACACAATGCTTTTCTTCATGGGGATTTAGATGAAGAAATTTACATGGAACTTCCTCAAGGATTATGGAGACAGGGGGAGAATAGAGTATGTCGTCTCCGCAAATCCCTTTATGGGCTCAAACAGGCTTCCAGACAGTGGTACGCTAAGTTTGCCAATGCTCTCACGGCTGCGGGTTTCAAACAATCCAGATACGATTATGCCTTATTCACCTGGAGAAAAGGTATGTCGTCCATTTATTTGATGATATATGTTGATGACATATTAATCATGGGCAACAATCATAATGCAATTAAGAGTTTCAAGGAATATCTAAACTCCACTTTTCACATTAAAGATCTAGAAGCACTTAAATATTTCCTTGGGATCGAAATTGCACGATCCGAACTAGGGATTTCTCTCAGCAGCGAAAGTTTGTGTTAGAAATCATATCAGAATCAGGTCTGTCACGGTGTAAACCAGCAGTTGTTCCAATTGAGCAGAATGTCAAATTGATTACGGCGGAACATGATGTGGAAACGTCGCAAGATGATCCTGTACTTAGAGATCTGTCGAGCTATCAGAAGCTTGTTGGAAAACTTATATACTTAACCATAACCAGACCAGATATATGTTATGCTGTGTAGACACTCAGTCAATTTATGCACAAACCAAAGCAGTCTCACATGAATGCATCCCTACAGGTCGTGAAGTATTTGAAGAAATGTCCAGGACTTGGGATACTTCTCTCTAGGAAAAGAAACATGGAGATGACGGCTTATTGCGATGCAGACTATGCAACTTGTCCTATGAGCAGAAGATCCATTACTGGTTTCTGTATCAAACTAGGAGAATCACTACTCTCATGGAAGACGAAAAAGTAGCCAACTGTCTCATTATCTTCAGCATAAGCAGAATATCGAGCAATGGCAAAGACTACTTGTGAGATAGTATGGATACGAGGTCTACTCCAAGATCTAGGGATACAAATAAAGGGACCGACCATGCTATTATGCGATAATGATGCAGCCATCAGACTTGCAGTCAACCCTATAGTGCATGAGAGGACCAAGCACATAGAAGTGGACTGCCATTTCACTCGGGACAAAATTCAAGAAGGAATTATCAAGACAAAGGGAATCAGAACTGCGGAACAACCAGCGGACATTTTCACAAAACCCCTTTGTCAAAGGCAACACGCATATCTACTAAGCAAGCTAGGTGTCTTGGACATCTATAAGCCACCAGCTTGAGAGGGAGTGTTGGAAGATATGCTAAAGAATATGCTTCACAATATTCAATCAGAGATTGAGATTGATAGAGTAAATCAATTTCATATTTGATAAAATATTACAGGAGATATTATTTCCTTTATTTCCTTTTATTGAACATCATTTGTACTATAAATACAAGTCCCTTGTACATTGATGATACATAGAGAAAAATAAAAAGCTCCTATTCTATTCAATCTAGCTTGTCTTGCTTGTCTTCTTTCACGTGGTAGCCATCCACGGTGCAGTCTTCCATGGACTCATGCGGGGCTGCTGGGTATAAACATAGGGTTTCCTTGATGATGGCTTGGAGGTAGACCAAATTCTTGAGGTCCGATTCATTCACTGGCCTTTCTCTCCCGATTTGAGTGTCTAGTTCATGTTGGGCCTTCTTTAGAACTTCACGATGGTTGAGCAACAAAGACAAGGCCCATGTCAGAGAGACTGAGGTAGTGTCTGAGCCAGCTAAGACAAGTGCCTACAAAGTAATGGATTGTTAAAAACTAGAACACGAATCTTGATGTCTTGCTTACCAAAACTTAAATGAATCGGAAGGGAGATCACATGTATATAAACAATATATAAATTCCATTGTCAAGCAATGTGGGATACTTCAATGCCATTTCTCATGTACAAGTTGAATTATGAGCAACACGTGGAATTTGATTAATATAGGTGGATAAACGTGAAAAGGGTAGAACCTAACTTGGATACATGTTAAAAAGTTAAATCCAAAGGCTTAAACTAGTAGGTGGATGGAGATTACATGTATATAAACAACATATAAATTATATTGTCAATTGATGTGAGAACTATGGATTAGTACTTGTGTATAATCTTTTGTCAAATGGTTTAATGTATATGCTGGTGACCTTCACCAATCGTAGAAATCAAATTATGTCACATGTACAGGATAATGACATTATCCCTTTAGTATTTAATTTTAAAAGGTCAATGATACATTATACTATCAGTTGAAAAATGTAGGAGACACTAACTGATCAGACACACTAGGCAATACTTCTTGCTTCATAGTATAACTTAATTTCGAGGAACTTCTTTCTCCTTTTCACGCAACTGCAAATGTTATTAAAGAAAAATGTTTAGACCCCATATTGTTTGTTATGGCCGACCTTAAATAGTCGAATCACATGATATGATTTGTTCTGTGTGAAAGGAAAGAACTTCGCTATTCTATTAACATTGGCATTATTGTCCGGTTTCTCTTACCTGACCATAAGGCATTGTCGTATTGGAGTTGCATTTGTTCTTTTCACCTTTGTTTTGGGTTATATAAAAGTCTTTTCTTTTCTTAAATCCAGAGTCGTTATTGCATGATCTGATCCTGACGCATTATATGCTAGAATCCTATACAGAGGCGAGGAAAAGAAAGTGGGGTTCCATGGCAATTTTTGTTCTTATGCACGAATGACAAAATGAACGTAAAGTGAGATTGTTCTTATCTAAATTGAGTTTTCATGTGTTGTCTCAGCCCTTCGCAAGAAATTATTCAACAATCTCAATAATTAGAGATAAATATGTGCCTTTTGCATATGAATATATAGTGAGACGTACTTTACCAAAAAATATATAGTGAGACGTAAAATTGTTTTGGCCATATTTTCTTTAGGTTCAGAAGTTGTATCATTAAAATCCTTTAAGATACATCTAAGATGAAGAAGATGATGGATATACAACGAATTAGATTATTTATGATTTCTTTGCCTTAATCTGATAAAAGTCAAACTGAATGTGAAATATATAGATATGTAGTACACTGCAACGTGTTGTATTTGTACTGTATTTTAACGTGTCAATTATTGGCAGATACATTGAAGATTAGTTTTTCAGGCAGCTGCATAAAAATAAAGGAATGGTACGTAAAAGGCCTTTTTTTTTTTGTCTAAAAAAACATGTAAGTGGGAATGTTAACTTACCAATTTTAATGCATCAAGGTACGCACCCTAATTCAAACAAAAAATTAACAACCTGTTAGCTAATTAAAGGTTCTATTTTCGCTATAAAAGCTTTGTAATTTCTTTGTTATACAAGCCATGTTTACCAGGATTGATTTGGTAGTTGGTAAATTTTTCTTAACTATTGAAATCAACCATGGTAGAGATAATTTCTGTAACTAAAACAGTTATACGAATTATGCTGTAATGTATAAAAGTATTAGTTAATATCTTTAACATTCCTTCAAACTGAATGATCCTGTGGTATACTCAATACCAACTTAAAATTTCAAAACTTATCAAAAAACTTACATAATTAGAAACCAAATCTTGAAATTGAGAGTTTTAGAACCAAAATACATTTTAGTAAGGATATCAAGAGGTGCTTATAAAATACATTTTTATTTCTTGTCAAAATTCAAATATGATATATAATCTTACGTTTCAACTTATTTTTTGTGGAAGTTTTTGGTGTTTCGGGGTTAAGAATTGCAAGTGACGTAATCTGCGTAAAGTTTCTAGTACTGTATCCAAACATGCCTTTAATTGCTTATAGCGTGTGTGCAAAAAATTCTTATGCATGTCACGTGATAATTTAAAGGGGAAAAATTGGTGCTTCCAAACACATGGCATGCAATACTCCGGGACTATCTATACAAAACAAATCGTACATGGATGTCCATACTTGTTATGTACACAAAAATCTATTTTAAATTCGAAAAAATAGAATCTACCATATCGAATGCTTTTCATTGAAACTTGGGTAATGATTATGCCAAATGAACTTACCATGCATGTAGCTTTAATGAAAGTATCAGCATCGGAACCAGGAAGCTCTTCGGCAGCATCTGCAATGGAGAGCAACACGTCCATGAAATCCTGGTCACTGTCCTTGTTATTACCACGTCCCTTGTCAGTGCTGCTTCTGCTTTTGTGCTCATTTAGCCATCCTTGAACAACACGGTCTAGCTCTTGGGCTGTCTCCTTCATCATCTTCTCGTATCCGTCCAAATCAAACCACCTTAAAATCGGAAACGCATCAGACACTACAAACCTCCCCGCCAAGTCAAAGAACTCCCTCAAAGCATCTCTACCCTTCTCATCTTGTTCGTCCTCATAACGTTTACCAACTATCATCCTAAACACCACATTTAGAGTTATGTCACCAAACCATCGCTTCATGTCTACCAACACCTTCTTTTGTGCACAATTGTAGTTTTCCATATATCGCTTATATATGTGGTTTATTGATGCTTGGACTTCTGACTCTCGGACGTGCTTAAGCAATTCCAACCGGTGGTTGGAGAGGAGCTCCAGCGTGGTTATCTTGTGCACATGGCGCCAATAAGGTCCGTAGGGGGCAAGGCCAAACATGGCATAATTGTAGGCCATGACCTCGGAGCTAACAGACTTGGGTCGAGTCGCCAAGACTCTGTCGTTCACGGTAAGGCACTCCTTGGTTGTCTGCCAGTTACTAACTATCAAGGCTCGATGAATTCCCATTTTTGATGGTGAAGATTGGTCCGTACTTGTCAGCCATGTTTGCTAGGACTATGTGGGGTGGCACCGGGCCTCCTAAGAGATGGAGATGGCCAATCAAAGGCCACGCGCCACTGGCTTCTGGCAAGGAGGCTTCTTTATGGCCGCCAACACTTCCTCTCTTATTTTTTGCCCTTCTCAGTAGAGAAGTAAAGTAATAGAGAAAGATTGCGAAGGCAAAGATCATGCCGGCGAGGGCTGGGGTTGGAAAAGAGAAAGGGGACTCCATGTTTGTGAATGAAGTGAAGGGTTTTGGAGATAGAAGTAGGATCGAGGCTTGGGATTTTGAGTCGGTTGATTCGATTAAATTTCAGACAGATGCAAGCTACTCTGTTAACCTGTACTAAATAAGGCTCCCCCAGTATATTGGCAAGCAGACAAGGCCCAAAAGATAAGTATAGGCACCATTTCATTTTTTAAAGATTTTCTTTATGGATAGAAAGGACAAAGGGAGTTGTTTTGACTTAAAATCCGAATAAAATATTCATTACTTGGACCACGTATTCCTCGTTGCCCAATGCTAAGGCAATGTATCTGGACTTAGTAAATTGTAGACGTAAGCAGATAGGTCATATGGAAGAAAATTGACACATCTAGATATTCCTTGACCCTCTGAAATTCCATTTCCCCACGGATTGTTTCGGGATATTAAAATATTACTGCGAATCTTGCTTTTCTAGATTTTGCCAGGCAACATCATCTAGTGCTCCACATAGCGACCAGGACTGTCAAATGTGCCACTTACAAAATCAACACCAGAGGATTTTATTTTATTTTATCATTTTTTTACATGTTCCAAGTGCATACGTAGATTCTGTGTATTTGATCCATGTTATTGAGACTCATTTATAAAATTCATATTATAAAAGATCTAGGAGTTTGTTAACTGAATATTTATTTTCTAGACCACTCCTTATATATTTTGCGATGCTTCTTCTAGCAATCAAGTTGAGGAAATAGGGGTCTTTTCTATAGAGAAGGCATTTTATATGACATGATATAACAAGTCAATTGAAATTGAGAGCACAACACACTTACCCGACTACAATAAGATTTTATAGCATTGAATAGAGGTAATTGACCAGGTAAGCTATCATGTTGTAAAAATGATACACAAAATGATTTCTCCTTCCCCATTTTGGGATAACTAGGCCATAAATAAATAAAAATTCAACGTACCCAGAATTTAACTAATACCCCTATGCTTTAAGAGAAACAACCAAAAAAAAAAAAAAAAAAAACCTGATATCTCTCTCTCTCTCACAAAGGCATTCTCTCTCCTTGTCGTCTCCCCCTGTCTTGCGCTATCCACCCAGCCTCTCTTTTCAGACAACCATAAAAGTAGCCACGCGGTGATAGCGACAATCGTGCCCGTGGAACACGTTGGTCGCCTTCGGTGATCCACATCGGAGGTCGCTAAGGCCTCGTTCTTTATATCGTGAACGGACACACAGAAAGAGGATGGTGACAGAGGATAACGCATTCGTCGGTGGAATAATAGTTCGGCTGACGAGGGTGACAAGTACAATTGGATATGCCCATATAGAGGATCAAAATAGAGGGTTTATTTTATTCTCTTTTTCACAACTCCAGAGCGTGTATGTATATATGTATGTATATATATATGTATGTATTTGAGTACTTAAATCATGTGAATATTTATAAGAGAGCCAAATGTTGTGCCAAACCTAATCAGTCGACAAGTGCTTGAAATGGAAAAATCTAAACATTCTTAAAGTACTCTTGAGTCCATTTATGTATTATTGCCTTTCAATCAATAAAGTGCTTATCCACAAAATTGGTAAGACTGACTGTGACGTCCTAAATTTCGACCAACATTGGGATTTATGAAATAGTTGTTTTATCAATGTATTGTTAGTTACATTTATTCTGAATTGACTCCTTGTGAGTTAACTAGCTTGTCGAAAAGGTAATTAATGATCGATTCGCATACAACTAGTGAATTCAATTAGTGATAGACCGCTTGATCATAAGGATCAAAGAGGGATATACCACACTATTGCAAGCTAATTAGCGAAAGGAAATAAGTCAATTCGGCAGAAATACGAGGTTAGATTGCAGGTGATTCCACACAACTTCAATATTGATTATGAACAACGTTAAACTGATTTCCTTTTGGCTTTGTACATAGTGTAAGCCATTAGCCTCTCATGATTACATGACAATCGATGATCATTCTAATTTGAATAGGCACGATCATGGATTAAAAAGCTATCAACTATAGGTCAAACGTGCAAAAACCCCTAAACGCTGCCTAATAGTTAGATCGTACTAAAGTCAAGATTGATCGATTTTAACCACGAATTTCAATTTGATTTTGAATATTGAAATTTCAAGAATATTAAGACTAAAAATATTGAATGCTACATAATTGATTCTCAAATTTATCAAAAAATGATTCAACAGCCCGAAAATTGGAACTAAGAGGAGATGGGCCAACTGAAGGCCCAATAGGCCTTGCCCCCATTATGGTTCAGTCAAGTGGGCCCCAAGCCAAGCCCATCAAGCCCAAGTGAGCACAACTTCAAGCCTTGAGCCCAATTGCATTTTCTAGCCCATTTCTCCACAATTTTGGCCCAAACAAATTTTATTCAAGCCCATATAAAATCCTAGCCCATATACGCATATAGTATAGAATACTATATTTTGATAAATTACCATTTTACCTCTTCTAGAAGATGCATTGAATTATTGGGGACAAATAGAGAGAAAGTCAAGGGAATATATGAAGGGAAATGATGTGAAGAAAAGGGAAATTGGACATGGCTTCTCTCTCTCTCTCCCCAATGTCAGCCCATGTTTCTCTCTCTTCCTCTCCACACTCCCCATGTTCTTGTCTCCTTCTTCCTCTTCTCTTTCTCTTGTTTCTTTTTTGTTTTGCTTCCTAAAACAACACCTTGTTCTATTGTTTTGCCCCAAACCAGCCACCATTTTACACCATGGCCATGCACCATGCACCATGCACCATCACCATCCACAAGCCATTGTCCACCGCCGAAGAGCCGCGCCACCCGTTCGCGAGCCATTCGCCCATTGTTCTCACCGAATTAAAAATCACCTCTACCAAAACCCATTTTTGCGGAGCACTTTCGTGATGTTTTGGACGTAGCTGTGTGTAGCCCTCGCCCTTGCCGTCACAGTCATGTCATTGGAATCGTCACTGGGTGAGTTTACATTATAATCCCTCGATTAATCCGTTAAACTTGCTTAGGGTAGATTGATTTATGGTTAATCTTAGTTAGGGCCTTTATTAAGATTAATTAGAGTTAAGACAATAGTTAGAAAAATGACCATGGTTAGTTTAGTTAAAAAGGTGAACTATGGTTAGTTAATTAACCAAGATTGGGTTAATTAACTAGAGTTGGTTTATGGTTGGATTAATTAATCATGTTTGAAGTCAGGTTTGGTTTGTTAATCATGGTTAGCTTGGATTAAATCATTAATCTTGCTTAGTGCTCATTAATTGTGATTTAGTTGAATAATTTAGAATTAGGGGATTAACCTTGATTAGCTTTATTTTATTAAAAAGAATTATTTTCTTTTAATAAATTGTTGATTTATTGAATCATAATTTATTTTATTAATTATTATTCTGAAAATTAGTGTTCATAAAGTACTGTTCACACGCACTATTCATGCTGTACTATTCATGTAGAAGCGAATTTTGCTTGTATGGATGATGATTTGATCTTAAAACTTGCATTACTAATTGTTAAATGCATTGGCATTTCAACTAATCACATGGGCATATAAAAAGGAAAAAAAGAAAAACCCTGAGGTGTCGGGTGTATGTTTATGTCAAATGTTGCCACGAACTTGGATGGGCATGCTCTGTTTGTAAGGCATGTTGAATTGCTACTTGGATCATTAGAGTATTGATCGTATGATTGAAATAGTCGAGTTCTTAATTGCTCTGATAATTATGCCTTGACATTTGTGTACTTTTTGCCTAAATCTTATGATGTTTTCCTACATGTGCCATGCTATTTGATGTTTGCATTGCATTGAAAAATGTCTGCCTCATGCGAAACCCAAAGTAGTAATTTTTACAAGGGTTTTTATGGACATATAAAAGGGAAACTCCAAGGTGTCGGGTGAATATGTCAAGTTTTCTATTTTAAATGAGGCCAATATGTTTAAAAAGTAAGGCATGCAAAGTTTGACAGGTTTTCAATAATTATGTGACAACGTGTGATTATTTTCCTGTAATTTTTACATGAAAAATGTGCAGTGATTTATTATGTTGAACATGTACCATGTTTGTATCAGCTAATATGCAAGATTAAAATGGATTATTGTGGTATGCTCGTGTGGTCACATAAATGAACCCATCACCCCGATGGGAGATCGGGAGATGAAGTCCAACTTGTCGAAAATCCTGATAGGAGTCTGGATGCAGAGTCACGGTAGAGGCCGAGCCCATACTCTTTCAAGAATGCATCTTGGGAGGGAGTCCTTGACGTAGTTGCGCCTCATGGGAGAGGGCGATGCCTAGCTATACCAGTAGACATTAGCGATAGTTCAGTTGTGGCCTTGAGGGACGTTAATAATTGGAACACATGTGAATGTAGGGATGCATGTGAAACATATTGTGACGTGTTCTAATTATGCATATGCTGCTTGCATTGGCCATGGCATGTGTGAGGTTATATCGTGTAGGGTATGGCAGGCATGGTAAGATTGCCTGCAAGTCGACTTGCCTGTGATTGATCAAGTAGGGTATGGCAGGCATGGTAAGATTGCCTGCGAGTCGACTTGCCTATGATTGATCATTGAGATGATTAAAATGTTGGTTACATTGTTTATGGCATGCATGAAAATTTATACCGTGTAAGGTACGGCATGCCCAAGTAAGTATGCCTACAAATCGATTGATTGCTGATTGTTTCTTATGGGGTTTACCGAGTAGATCACGTGATTAATAAGTCAAAGTGAGGGTCGCTTTGCTATTAATCTGCCATTGTTATGAAGATTTGCCTGTTAGGAACTTTGAGGTGAGTTGGCATCCAAACTGGGGCTTAGGGCAATAACTCACTGAGATTATATCTCACTCATCGTTGTTAACCATTTTTCAAGTTAGTATTTATGGCATCCATATTGCCATGGATTGGGAAGTGCTGAAGCACGTCGTGGAGGGCAACAGGTTGGTGTGCCCAATGGTTAAAGGAAGTAGATTAATCCTATATAGTATCTTTGGATGACTATAGAGGAAGTCGCCCAATTGAGGGGCTTATGTATAAACTTCCTAGGGTTAATTAGTTCAAGAATAAAAACAATGTTGCTGCTGTTGTTTGTGGTTTTTTTGCTATCCCTGCTGTTTATTGACAAGGTGTTATTGATTTGCTTCTGCATGCATTTAATTGCAAGATAAAAAGAATGGTTGCCAACGCGTCCTAAGATGTCTCATTTATTTGACCAAAGTGAAGGGGTTGTCTTGTGCTCGGGATTCGAGGCGAGACATCCCCGTTGGTTTTGGTATTAGAGCGCGGTTAATACTTTGAGTGATAAGGTGCGATGGGTTATGGGATAGTAAGATAGGATAGACATTTATTTCATATGCTTATGATTATTTATAAGATCTTTCGTTGTAAGTGAGTTGTTCATGATTCTTAATTCCTTGAGGGAATTAGAATGCAAATTCCATGAAAATGCTGCGAGATGAATAATCCTGGTCCTAAAGTCTTAGAGAAAGGGCAATTTGAGGTCAGGCAGGTGCTAGTGGTAAAGCACCAGGGGGTCCTAGACTAGGTAGGGTCTTGTAGGCGCTATAAGCATTGAGTTTTGATAGGATGTAGCTAGCTCGGACTTAAGCTGTTGTTTTTACAGCTACTGCTGTCACTGTTACTATTGCCGCCATTGTTGTTGTTTCACCTAGTAAGTTCCATTGGTTGGAAAGGAGAATGGCAAATGGTCGATGTTTAAGTAGTTGAGCAATTCTTGGAGCTAGAATAGTCCAAGTTCATTGGGACGAGTGATCCTAAGACAACAACTCTTTGGATCAAGGAACTAATGATGTCTTCACACTGTTAGAGTGTTTGGAAGGAGAAAATATGATCATGGTTAAGTACCAATAGCAAATAATGCTAGTGATTAGTGGGAAGTAACCCAAGGAAGAGGTTTTTCCCTAAGACACGACCCAAGAGTATGGTGCCTTGGTCGAGGTATTCAATGGAAAATGCTTTTCCGAGTGCGCATGAGAGCCGAAGATGGCTGGATTCCAGCAATTTCATCAGGATCATTTGTCAGCCGAGAAATGCAAGGTTAAGTTTGTAGAGCTCTCGAAGTATGCGGCAAGAATGATTGTGGATCTGGTAAACCATGTCGAGAGGTCAAAGTACGGTTTGAGACCGAAAGGTGAAAGTCAATTGGTGCCCCTGAAGTTGAATAATTTTGATGATGGTACAAAGGGGTCAGAAAGAAGAGAATATGACAAAACAAGCAGCTACATTTGGATTGCGGTTTGTGTCTCATGGGAATGATTATGGGCTTAGGAAAAAGGTCGATGATAGGGTGAAAATAGCCCATCCCACCTAATAAGAAGAGTGGCGTTAGGAAAGTGGTATACAATTCAAATGCTAGGTGTCGATTATATGGGAGACGAGACGAGACAACTACGAGTCCTGTTAATAAAGGAATGTATTTTGAATGTGGCTAACAAAGCCACATCACGAGGAGGGATTCTCGTTGACAGTTGAGGAGGCAACCTCAATCAGCCATTGGCAAAAGGAGAAGCGTACATGCCACAAGAAAGGAAGTGAATGATTCATAGGTTGTAATTACAAGAACGATCTCCTTTTGTGATTAGATCACTTATGCGTTAGTTGATTCGGGAACTACGCATTTGTTTACAGGTGAGTTGCTGATTAAGTCAATGCAATTAAGACCGAGACTGTTGGAAACGGTTATTAGTAATTCTACCTTGACAATGGACAAGGTGTTGTCTATAGTAAGATGTTCAGGTTGTAAGATAGTCATTGGTAATCAAGAAGAATTGATGGATTTGACTATCTAAGTGATGGATGACTTGATGTCATAGTCGGGAAGGGATTGATTCACCGAGAAATGAGCTACGATGGATTGCTATTGGAAAATAATCCAATTTAACCCGTTAGGAAGGGTTAGTTGGAAATCGAGGAGGATTCTTGATTCATTTGATTTCATCACTTGAGGTGGCTGGGTTATTGGATGTGGGTCGCTAGAGTTAATTAGGTGACCGCAATTAATACGATGGATGAAGAACCAAGGATGGAAAAACATTGATGTTATACAGGATTATTGTAATGCTTTTCCAAAGGAATTGTTTGGATTACCCAGAGCGAGAAATGGAAATTATGATTGAGTTGGCCCTAGAATGGAGTCGAAGTTCAAGGTATCTTACCAAGTTACATTGTTAAAAGTAAATGAATTCAATGCACAAATGATCTAATTGTCCTAGTATGTCTCCATAGGGAGCGCTAGTTTTATTCATAAGAAAGAAGAGCTAAAGCATTGCACCTTTGCATTGAGTTTTAGCAATTTAGCCAAGGCATGGTTGCGAACAAGTATCCCTTGCTAAGGATAGACGACTTGTTTGACCAATTTCAAGAGTTTTGGTATTTCTTGAGATAGACCCAAGGATGGGTTATGATTGGCTAATGATTAAAAGGAAAGTATGCTGAAGATGACATTTCATATGCGATATGGTTGCCACAAAGTTTACTGCAATATAATTCAGTTTGACGAATACGCCAACAATTTTATGGATTTGATGAATTGAGAGTCTAAGGCATACTTGGATCGGTTTGTAATCGTGTTTATAAGCAAGGTATTGATATATTTGGGAAATTTGGAGGAACACAAATAGCACTTGAGGATGGCGTTGCAAAGCTTTTAAGATTACGCCCTATGCGTTAAATTCAAGAAGTGCAAGTTTGGCCTACTCTCATTGTATTTATTAGTCATGTAATTCTTGGAGAAGGAATATCTGTGGACCTGACTAAGATAGAAGCGGTTAAAAATTAGCTAGGACCTATGACAACGACAAAAGTTTAGAGTTTTCTAGACTTGGCAGGCTGCTATAGACGATGTGTAGAAAGGCTTTCTACAATAGCTATGCGTTTCACACGAATGCTAAAGAAGGACATAAAGATGAATAGATGGATAAGTGCGAACATAGTGTACAAGAGCTTAAGTATAAGCTGACTACTGCACTGTATTGACAATACCGTCTGGTCCTAGGGGATATGAAATTTATAGCGATATGTCGTACAAAGGAATTGGATTGCATTGTAAGGCAACAAGGAAGAATGATTCCATATGCGTCTCGACAGCCAGGACCTCATGAGTTGAATTATCTAACATATGATTTGGAATTAGCGGCAATCATTTTTGCGCTAAGGATTTGGAGGCACTTCTTGTGTAGAGAAAAGTCCTAGATTTTTACGAATCATGAAAATCTAAAGTATCTATTCTCTCAGAAGGAGTTGAAGTAAGGCTACATCGATGGATGGTCAATGGATGAAGCTTCTCCATGATTACGACTGCGATATTTTGTACCATCCTAGAAATGCTAACAAGATAGTAGATGCGCTTAATCAAAAGTCATTGATTGCGCAAATGCAGGTTCAAGAATGGTTCCTACTCAAAGGACTTCAAGGTTTGAATTTTAAGTTTGAGGTAGGCCACATTGCAAGTCTAATGGCTACTTCAGAATAGAGCCCAAAATGCAAACTAGGATTAAGGCAGTGCAGTTGGATGCAACTAAGAGGAAACCTAATTTTCGAATATCTGAGGATGGGATCTTGAAGTTTCGTGGACATTTGTGTGTGTCCAACGATATTGAGCTTAAGGAGGAAGTCTTTTTGAAAGCTCATCGTAATTGTTATAGTACCCACCTGAGGTAATACAAAGATATACTAGAATTTGCGACAATACTAATGGCAGAATGGCATGCAATTGGACTTTGCCAAGCACGTAATACTTAACATGTCAACAAGTGAAAGTGCATCGTTGCAAATATGGTGGATTGTTTCGAGAGACAATTCAGATTGAGATTTGAGGAAATGAATTTTTATCCTTGTTGGATTAAGAATCAACGATCCCATGATGCTTGCTGGACATGTGGTGAAATAGCATCATTGATGATTTCTTCTCGAGGTGTTAGCAAGGACCTGAACAAGTGCCCGAAAGCTTTTGGTGCAATGAATAAGAGTTGTGTTCCACTAATTCTCAAGTGGTTGTAATAAATCAAGGACTTGAAAAGATCAGATAGTAATCTGATGGGAAATTTGTTGGAATGAATTTCAAGTATCGATGAGTGATCCTATGGAAATGCCCCCATGGATTGACAAGCTGGGGGAAGCTATTGTAGTCTAAGGTGCTCAGACAAGGTTAAGACCATGAAGCTTAGTATAGGATGGGCCAAGACGGATAATACCTCTATCACGCCCCGAACCCCGAGCACGCAACAACCTCTTACTATGGTCAATTGAAAGCGACGTCCTAAGACTCATCGACGACCATTCATTTTAATCTTTCATTAAGCACAAGCGGAAGACGAACCATCCATAGTCCAAACAGACAATCAAACAATCAAACGGGGATAGAGGGATGGACAGCAAGATAACATCAACTACTCATTCATACATTCTTACTAGATTAACCAACGGATGATTGTTTTCCAATTTACAACCCAACGAAAGGGGCCGATCCATCGACTAAGCCAAACCAAAAGAAACTAGGCTTGGCTATTCCATCTATACAAAAAGAACCTTCAGGTTCATAACTACCATCACTTGGACCCATCGGACTCAGGCTCCAATGGGTCGTAGTCGAAGGCATTTAGGTCAATCACTAGAGGAGCGAGGCCAGGATTCTCCACTACGCCATTGGAAGGGTTCATCTCCATGGGTTCCTAGTCGACGTCCTTGAGGCCCATACCAGGCGGCCCGTCAAAACCTCGTAGAGAATTGATTAGCATATCGTCCTCTTGGATGTACCACACCAAGAACTAATAGGGTATCCATTGCCCTGGTCCCTCATCCACTTAGATAGTGGAGACGTACTTCTCATACAAGTGCATCCAACAAGGAAAGCGGCGACACATCACAATGGTCTCCCAGTCTCTTGGGATCCTAAATCGCACCGGCGGGTGTGCCATTCTAACGGCTTAAAAGTGGTTATACAATAATCAGTGAGATAAAATCTCAGCGAGCTCTTCCCATAAGCCCCGGTTAGTATACCAACTTAACTTGGGATATCTATATAGAACCACCCCTCATACAACCCAACAACAAACAACTAGCAAACAGCAACCAAACAACTGATAAGGTCAACCAACAATCATAAACTTGATTTGCATGCAACCTTACTCGGTATACCATACCCTTCATGTTAAATCTCAACACAATACCCGTAATGCACATGACCGTTAGATGATGCAATTCATTAACTACATGCGAGTCGTGTCACAAGTGATCTCACCTGGCCATTGCCACATCTTGTACGTTATCAATTCATGTGTGTGTGCCATAAATAATGTGAATACCTCAAACATAATCGGAACTAATGATGCAATGTTTCTCATACACTCTTGCATCCACACCTGTTATGATTATTACTGGCCCTCAAGGCTACAATTGAACCATCGCCGGTGTCTATTGGCATAACTAAGCATTGCCCTCCCCTATGAGGCACGGCGATGTCAAGGGACCCTTGCCCAAGATGGTATTCCTGAAGGAGCATGGGCCTGGCCTCTATCGCGACTCCACATCTAGACCTCGGCTAGGTTTTCGATAAATCGGACTATCACCCCCCCTCTAGAACTGTGATCGGGGCAACAGATTCAACTTAGTGATCACATAAGCATACCACCATAACTCTTTCTTTTTTTTAATCTTCGAGCATTAGCCAATGCATATATGCTTACACATTCCACCTCAAATCATTTTCTCATAAAAGCAATCCATTTTCGGTGTCCCTTGGATAAATCATTTTCCCTTTTTTGTGAAAATCATACGATTCACGTGAATGTTCATGCAATAACACATCTAATTAACCTCATAAAATCAAAGCACATGAAATTATGCACATTTCCATTTATGAATGAACAGTACACATGAACAGTGCGTGTGAATAGTATTGCAAGAACATTAATTTGTGAACAATGCACTATGCACAATGAAATTTCAGAATTAATTAATTAATAAATTAAATTCAAAAATTAAACAAAACATTAATTAAACAAATAATCAATCAATTAAGCTAAACATGTTTAATTAAGCCATAAAACACAATTAAGTGACATAAAGCAAGATTAAGCTAATTTAATTTTAACCATCTATCTTAGGGCTAATACAACTTAATTAAACTACCTAAACCAGCATTACCACTAATTAACCCAACCTTAAGCAAGTTTAGACGCTAACAAATGATTAGGGGGCTAAACTCACTTGTTAAGTGGATTGGCGACAGGATAGGTAGCGGCAACGAAGGCGACACCCGAGGACCTCTATCACAGTAATCCAAGGCAATCTAGGGGCTGAAACAACAGCAACAACCTCTGCTCACTCATTGCAAGTTGGAAAACTGCACTGTTTGAGAAGGAAATGGGTTGAATGAAGCAAAAAGGGCTAGCCCGTGATCGGTAGCACCTAGGGGTCAAGGGGAAATAGGTGGTGACTAGGCTGGGTGGAGGTTGGGTTGAAACAAGAGGGAAATGATTGAAAAGGCAAAACTGGATAGGGACAGGCAGTTAGAGAGTTGCTAACTTCTGGCCGGCGGCTCCGTCCGGCAAACGGCCAACGTAGTCCATACGGATTAGACCTCCTGAGCACGTTGGTGGGTGGCACAGGTGGTGATCAGCATGGGAAAGCCATGAACAACTCACATTTTTAGAGGAAGGTCGGGAGGAGAAATAAAAGGAAGAAAGTGAAACAAGGGAGAGAGAGTGTGTGCAATTTTGAAGGCTGAAGAGTTGAGAGAGAGTGAAGTGAGGGCTACAAGTCAAGGCCTCATTAAGGCCATTTAAGGCTTGGTTCAACTCCCAAGCAAGATGACATCATCTTCTCTCTCTTCTTTTGTCTTTTCTAAATAATATCTTAAGGAAAAATTGTCATTTCCACCTTGCACATCTCCCAATTTGCCTTTGGGCTAAAAATGAAGGGCAGGCCTAAGAAACGGGTTTAGGAATTGGTTGGGTCAACAGGCTCGGAAGGATAAATTGGTTGGTTTGGTTCAATTAGCTCATTTGCTTGCCTCAGGCCTACCATGGTGACCATTCCACCTTGGGTGTGATGCCCACACTACTCTTGGTCGGCTCATGTCTTCGTAGGCTCATTTCTTCAGTCCGTAAATCCCTTTCTTCAAAAACTTGGCTTAATTAGCACTGTTGACTATCGAAGAAGCATTGTCCACAAGTTTGTCTTAGACATTCCTAAAAATTCAAAGTCCAATACTAGATTCTCATGCCTTGTCAATTTCACCCGAATGCCATTTTAGTACAACTTAAACTGACAGGTGACTTTGAGGATTCACGCGTATCCGACTCGTGTTAAACCATGTTCAAGACATCTCAACACATGGACGTCCTTGGCTACATGAAATTGAGAAGGATAGAAATTTATTTCAAAGCACACAATTACCAAGGATCAACATAGGCTTGTTCACGGGCTCAATAATAGTAAACAGAATCACCTGTCATCCCACTATGTTCTGTTTGCGAATCGACTTCTAGTCATCCCTGAAATCGGCCTACATATCTATAGGATCGTCCTTATGTAAGTCTCATGGTTGAGTTATTTTCCCATATCAAGTTCTTTAGTTGTACGAGTTATGTCCTCATTAGCCTTTTCCCCTCAAGGTTAGTATTTCGAAAGTGATCAGTTTCGAGTGAGATCAACCAACAATACATTGGTGGAATTAACGCTCATTCATCCTTTAAAGGGCTTGAATTTCAGGACGTCACAATTCTTCCCCCTTACAAAAATTTTGTCCTTGAAATTTGCAGCTACTGACAAATCCTAAAAAAGATGAGGGTGCTGATGCTACATCACTTCCTCACTTTCTCATATAGCTCCCTCTATTTTGTGATGCTACCAGATCACCTTAACTAAGGTGATAGTCTTGTTTCAAAGCACTTTCTCTTTACAATCCTCTATTCATATCGGCATCTCCACGTACGACACACCATCGTCTACATCTAGTTCTTCAAAGTTCAATACATGAGTTGGGTCCAGTTCATACTTTCTCAACATTGGACATGTGGAAAACATCATGTACTTAAGCAAATATAGTTGGCAATGCAAGACGATATGCTAAAACCCTAATACTTTCCAAAATTTCAAAGGGTCTAATGTACCTCGGACTTAACTTTCCCTTCTTTCTGAATCTAGAGATACTCCTCATCAGTGATACTTTCAAGAATACATGATCGCCCACCTTAAACTCCAACAGTCTACGACGCTTATTTGCCTAGCTCTTTTGATGACTTTGAGCGGTTTTTAGTTTATTTCTGATGATCTAAACTGCACTCAAAGATTGTTGTACCAACTTTGGCCTCGTGATTTTACGCTCGCCAACCTTGTCCCAACAAAGCAGAGTTCTACAAGGTCTCCCATACAAAACCTCAAATGGTGCTATTTTAATGCTCTGCTGATAGTTGTTGTTGTAAGCAAGCTCAACCAAGTGAAGTTGCCCTTTCCAACTGCCCTTAAAATCTTAACACAGGCTCGGAACATGTCCTCAAGAGTTTGAATTATCCTTTTCGATTGACTGCCTGTTTGCGGATGGTACGCTGTGCTATACTGTAGTTTCATCCGCAAAGATGATTGCAAACTCTTCCAGAAAGTTGCTGTAAACTTAGGATCACAGTCAAATGTGATCGTCATTGGAACTTTGTGGATGCGTACAATCTAACGCATGTACAATTTTGCATACTTATCCAACATGAAATCTTTTTGTATGGCAATAAACTTAGGATCACAGTCAAATGTGATCGTCATTGGAACTCTGTGGATGCGTACAATCTAACGCATGTACAATTTTGCATACTTATCCAACATGAAATCTTTTTGTATGGCAATAAACTTAGGATCACAGTCAGATGTGATCGTCATTGGAACTCCGTGGATGCGTACAATCTAATGCACATACAATTCTACCTACTTATTCAATGTGAAATCTTTTTGTATGGCAATAAAGTGAGCTGACTTTGTTAATCTGTCAACCGCTACCCAAATCGAGTCATTGCCTCTCTGACTCCTTAGCAATCCCATCACAAAATCCATGGTAATGTGCTCCCACTTCCACTCAGGAATCTCAAGGGGTTGTAATAGTCCACCAGGTTTACCATGCTGAGCCTTTACTTATTGGCATGTCAAACACTTAGTCACGTGCTTCGCGATGTCCAACTTCATGCCATTCCACCAGAAATGTTGTTTCAAATTCTAATACATTTTCATACTACCAAGGTGGATGTTATAGTTGCTACGATGAGCTTCTGACAAGATTGCTTCCTTAAGCTCTACATCTTTCGGAATGCACAATCGTCCTTGAAATCTCAATGTCCCATCCTCGAACACTTGGAAATCTGCTTTCCTCTTTGCCTAATCCATCCGTAGGATCTTAAGAATTTCAAGATCCGTTGCTTGGGCACTCTTAAACCTTTCCCCACACAAGTAATGTCTCCAAATCTTAAATGCAAAGATGATCGCCGCTAATTTCAAATCATGCATGGGACAGTTAAACTCGTGAAGCCTTAACTATCGGGATGCGTATGCAACCACTTTGCCATGTTGCAATAACATGTAGCCTAGTTCTTTATACGACGTGTCATTGTAGATTTCATACCCACTAGGACCAGACAGTATTGTTAAGACAGGTGCGATAGTCAGTTTACTCACGAGCTCTTGAAAACTACACTCGTACTTGTCCGTCCAATTAAACTTCTCTTCTTTCTTTAACAACCTCGTCAAGGGCATGGTTATCGTAGAAAACTTCTCCATGAAATGTCGATAATATCTAGCCAATCTCAAGAAACTTCGAATCTCAGTTATCGTCGTAGATCTCGGCCAATTCATGACTACTTCGATTTTAGTTGGGTCAATGGAGATCCCTTCACTTGAAATCACATGACCTAAAAATGCCACACAAAATAATCAAAACTCAAACTTGCTAAACTTGACATAGAGTTCATGGTCCCTCAAGGTCTGCAGTACTAATCTCAAGTGTCTTTCATGATTCTTGGGACTCCTCGAGTATACTAGAATGTTGTCAATGAACACAATCACGAATTGATCCAAACACTTATTGAACACCCGGTTTATCAAGTCCATTAAGGCAACAGGGGCATTCGTCAATCCAAACGGCATTACTGTGAACTTGTAATAACCATAACATGTCTTAAATGTCGTTTTTGGTATATCCTCCTTTCTAATCCTCAACTGATAATAGTCTATCCTTAGGTCTATCTTGGAAAATACTGAGGCTCCTTGAAGTTGGTCAAACAAATCATCAATCCTTGGCAATGGATACTTGTTCTTGATAGTTACATGATTGAGCTGCCAGTAGTCAATGCAAAGACGCAAAGACTTGTCATTGTTCCTTACAAATAGTACCGGTGCTCCCTAAGGAGACATACTAAGACGAATGAATCCTTTATCTAGTAGGTCTTGCATCTGCACCTTCAATTCTTTCAATTCTGACAAGGCCATTCTATAAGGCGCTTTGGAAATCGGTTCAGTCCAGGGGCCAACTCAATCACAAACTCAATTTCACTCTCAAAAGGCAATCTTGGCAATTCCTTAGGAAATACATCCATATACTCTTGTACCACTGCAATATCCTCCACTTTTGATCCTTCTACCAACGTATCTGCTACCAATGTCAAATACCTTTAGCACCTAGATTCCAACAACTGAGTCACCTCAAATGACGAAATCAAAGGAATGGAGGGTCCTTATCGATTTCTTACAAACTCAAATCTATCACCCACTATTGAGTTAAACTGCTCAAATCTATCACCCACTATTGAGTTAAACTGAATTGTATTTCCATGACAATCCACCTGCTTCGTGAGCTAATCCATGCTGACTATGACATCAAAGTTATACATTGCTATTGCAATCAAATCAATGATTTCCTTGCAATTGCCCACAACTAACTTACAGCCTGAACAACCTAACTCATACAATATTTTATCCTTAAACAGAGTAGAAATACTATAAACCACTTGCAATGGTTTAAGACTTAACCCTACTAGCTTAACAAAATAATTAGCAACAAAAGAATGCGTGGCACCAGGATCAAATAATGCATAAGCAACATGATTGTGCAAGGATACCGTACCTGTAACAATGGCGAGTGAATCCTCCATCTCTTCTCGGGTTATAGCATAAACTCGTTCTTGCGTTAGGGATCTACCTTGGTTGTTCGGCGGTGCATTCCCTACAGGCCATCCTCCTTGCGGCGATGGCAAGATTGTCCTCACAAGCCTAATCGGATAATTCGCCACTCGGTGGCCCTAGTGACCACATTCAAAGCAGGCTCCTGTCATCATAGGACAAGGGAGATTTCCATGTGTCCTCCCACACACCTGGTAGACTCCCGCGGCATTGGGTGTTGGCTTTCCCACGTAGTTCTTTCTATTGAGTGGGATGGGATTCTTAAGCCCCATCATCAGTCCCTTTCCAAACTGCCGATTGTCTTTGTTAGGCATGAATCATGAACTGGATGCGGTTGCCCTCTCAATCATATTTTTCTCAATCATCTGGGACCTTTCATACATCTCATCAAAGCTCTTCAAGTTCAAGGTCACCAATTGGGCTTTCAACTCTAGCTTCAAGCCATCTCTGAACCATCTTGCCCTATCCACAAGGTCCTCTACCAACCTCAGCGCATACTTGGCCAACTTAGTGAACCTCACTTCATACTGATCCACGGACATCTGATTCTAGCAAAGCCATCAGAACTCTTTCATCTTGGACTCTCTTGCACTATCTAAGAAGTACTTCCCATTAAACGCTTCATGAAAGGCACCCCAAGTTTGAGCCATGCTATCAGGGAACACTCTTCCTTGAGTGGCTTCCCATCACGTACTGGCATTACCTTGAAGCTGATAAGCCACCAGAAGTACTCTATCTTCCTCTGAACACCTCAACACTATAAAAGTCCTCTCGATGTCCCTTATCCAAAGGGTCACAGCCTCAGGGTCACCCACGCCACTAAACATTGGTGGCTTCAGTCTTAGAAACTGCTTTACCAACTTATGCATCGGTCTCTCATAGACCTCTCCTCTCACTATAGGGACAATAGAAACCACACTAGGAGCAACAGGAATAGCGGTGGCAGCGGCGGCAGCATCAGCAGCTATAGCAGCAGTAACTTGATCCTTAGCTTGTTGTGCTACCAAAGTCTCTAGTGCCAACAGGATCCCATCCAACTTAGGATCCCCTCACGCACTTCCTCTACCACTAGTCTGACTAGAAGCTGCCCTACGCCTAAGGGCTCTTTGCTCAGGATTTCTCATCACTTTAGACATTCACTAGTCTTGCTTTCTAATTCCAACCGGGAATAAGAAACTATGAGCAACCTGCCACAACACAAGACCACAAAAGCAATCATAGGCACGTAAAATAAAAGCCATCCCTATCTCACTATCCCAAAAATCCCACGCACCTTATCACTCTACGTCTCAACCTTGCTCTAATACCAAAATCGACAGGGATGTCACGCCCCGAACCTGAGCACACAACAACCTCTTACCATGGTTAGTTGAAAGTGATGTCCCAAGACTCGTCGACAACCATTCATTTTAATCTTTCATTAAGCGCAAGCGGAATATGAACCATCTCAATCCAAACAAACAATCAAACAATCAAACAATCAAATAATCAAACAGAAATAGAGGGATGAACAGCAAGATAACATCAACTACTAATTCATACATTCATACTGGATTAACCAATGGATGATCATTTTCTGATTTACAAGCCCAATAAAAGGGGTCAATCCATCCACTAAGCTAGACCAAAAGAAATTAGGCTCGGCTAATCTATCTATACAAAAAGAACCCTAAGGTTCTGAACTACCATATTTAGTCTATAGTTATGGCATCTATATTGCCATGGATTGGACAGTGTTGGAGTAGGTCATGGAGGGTAGTAGGTTGGTGTGCCCGATGATTGAAGGAAGTAAATTAACCCTATTTAGTATCTTTGGATGACTATAGAGGAGTCGCCTAATTGAGGGGCTTGTGTATAAACTTCCTAGGGTTAATTAGTACAAGAATAAAAACAACATTGCTATTGTTGCATTAGTTTTTCTACTATCCTTGTTTTGATTGATTGGGTGTTATTAATTTGCTTCCATATGCATTTAATCGTAAGATAAAAGGAATGGTCGGCAACGCATTTTGGGACGTTGCATTCATTTGACCAAAGTGAAGGGATTGTCGTGTGCTTGGGATTCAGAGCGTGACATCACCATTCATTTTGTTATCAGAGCTTGGTTAGTACTTGGAATGATAAGGTGCGATGGGTTACAGGATAGTAAGAGAGGAAAGATATTTATTTCATATGCCTATGATTGCTTATAGGATCTTTTGCTACAAACAGGTTATTCATGAACAATCCTGATCCTAGGGTCCAAGAGGAAGGGTAGTTCGAGGTCAGGCGAGTACTAGAGGTAAAACACCAAGAGAGTCCTAAACTAGATAAGGTCTTGTAAGCATTGTAAGCCTTGAGTTTTGATAGGGTGCAGCAAGTTTAAACTTAAGCTATTGTTGTTACAAATGTTGTTGCCGTCGTTGTTGTTGTTGTCTCGCCTAGTATGTTTCATTAGTTGGAAATGAGAATAGTGATCAGTCGATGTTTATGTAGTTGAGTAGTTCTTGAAGCTAGAACTTCGAAGTTCATTGGGACAAGTGATCCTAAGACAACAACTCTTTGGATCAAGGAACTAAAGAAGTTTTACACTACCAGAGTGTGTGGAAGAAGAAAAGATAATCCTGGCTAAGTACCAATAGCAACTAATGCCAGTGATTGGTGGGAAGTAACCTAAAGAAGATGTTTTTCCTGAAGGCACGACCCGAGAGTAGGGTGCCTTGGTTAAGGTGTTTAAAGGAAAATACTTTTTCGAGTGCACACGAGAGTAGGAGATGGCTAAATTCTTGCAACTTCATTAGGATCAATTGTTAGCCAAGTAATACAAGGTTAAGTTTGCAAAGCTCCTGAAGTAGGCGCCGAGAATCATTGAGAATCTAGTAGACCATGTTGAGTGGTCTAAGTTTGGTTTGAGACTAGAGGGAAAAAGTCACTTGGTGCCCTTGAAGTCGAATAATTTTGATGAATTGCACAAAAGGACCAAGCGAGTCAAGAGAACTTGATAAAATGAGTAGCCACACCTAGATCGTGATTGGAAAAGTGGTACAATTCCAATGACAAGTGTCGATTCAATGGATGACGACATGAGATAGCTACGTGTCCTATTAAGAGAGGAACATATCATGAATGTGGCTAACAAGGCCACGTCATGAGGAAGTGTTCTTGTTGACAGTCAAGGAAGCACCCTCAAAAACCCCAATTGGGATAATTGGCTGGAAATGCCCCGTGTCCTCCTAAGATGAGAGTCTACTTTGGATGTGGTCAATATAGCCACTATGTGAGAAATTGTTTGCCTAGGCATATGGGAGTGCAAGTGTCACGATCGCAAGGAGGATAACTTGTAGGAAATGCCCCACAGAATAACTTCAATAGCCCATTGGCAAAAAATAAGTGTAACACAAGAAAGGAAGTGAAAGATTCGTAGGCCATAATTATGAGTACGGTCTCCCGATGTAATCAATTGCTTATGTGTTACTTGATTGGGGACTAAATATTTATGTATGGCCAAGTTGCTTGATAAGTCAGTGGGGTTAAGACTGAGACTGTTGGAAACGATTAATAGTAATTCTATCCCAATAACAGACAAGGTGTTGCTGTGGTAAAATGTTCAGGTTGTAAGATAGTCATTGGTGATCAAGAGGAATTGATGGATTTGATTGTCTAAATGATGTATGACTTTAATATCATCATTAGAAGATAATGGTTCACCAAGTAATGAGCTACAATAGATTGCTATCGGAATGTAATCAAGTTTAACCCGTTAGGAAGGGTTAGTTATGAGTTCGTTGGAAATCAAGGAGGATCCTCGATCTATTTGATTACACCAGTTGAGATGACTAGGGTATTGGATGTGAGTTGCCAAAGTTAACTAGGTAACCATAGTTAATATGTTAGTTGAGGAACCAAGGATGGAAAAACATTGCTGTTATATGAGATTATTATAATATTTTTCCTAAGAAATTGCTTGGATTAACCTAAAGCAAGAAATCATAAATTATGATTGAGTTGGCCTTAGAATGGAGCTGAAATTCAATGTATCTTATCGAGTTGTGTTGTCGGAAGTAAAGGAATTCAATGCACAAATGCAAGGTTTAATGGACAAAGGATCTAATTGTCATAGTGCGTCCCCATGGGGAGCGCCTATTTTGTTTGTAAGGAAAAAAAGGTTAGACCGTTACACCTTTGATCAAGCATCAGCAATTTAGCTAGGCATGGTCATGAACAAGGATCTCTTGCTGAGGATAGGTGACTTGTTTGACCAATTTCAAAATATTCAATTTTCCGTGATAAACCCAAGGATGGACTATGTTTGGTTGACGGTTAAAAGAAAAATATGTTGAAGACAACATGTCCAATGCGATATGGTCACTACGAAGTTCACTATAATATTGTTTAAATTGACCAATGCACCAACAGTTTTATAGATCGGATGAATTGAGTGTCTAAGGCATACTTGGATCAGTTTGCAATCGTGTCCATAAGCAATATATTGATATATTTGAGAAATTCAGAGGAACATGAATAGCATTTGAGGATGGTGCTACAAACCCCTTGAGATTACGTGCTATGTGTTAACTTTAATAAGCGCGAGTTTGGCTTACTGGGACAGCTTTTCTTGGTCATGTAATTCTTGGAGAAGGAATATCCATGGACCCAACCAAGATAGAAGCAATTAAGAATTGGCCAAGGCCCATGATAGTGACAAAAGTTTGAAGTTTTCTAGGCTTGACAGGTTGCTATAGACGATGCGTAGAAATATTTTCTACGATAGCTATGCGTTTAACGTGAATGCTAAAGAATGACATCAAGATGAATGGACGGATAAGTGTGAATGTAGTTTTCAAGGGCTTAAGTATAAGCTGATTATCTCACTAGTTTTGATGATACTATTTGGATTCAGAGATTGGGAAATTTCAATTATGCATTGTATAAGAAATTAGAGTGCGTGTAAGGCAACAAGGAAGAGTGGTTGCATATGGGTCTCGACTATTTAGACCTCATGAGTTATTTAGACCTCATGAGTTAAATCATCTGATATATGATTTGGAATTAGTGGCGATCATTTTTGTGCTGACGATTCTGAGGCACTTCTTGTGCAGAGAAAGGTTCCAAAATGTTATGGATCATCAAAGTCATTGATTGCAAAGTGATGGTTCAAGAATGGATCCTACATGAAGGAGTTCAAGGTTTGAATTTCAAGTTTGAGGTAGGCCACTTTGCAAGTCTAGTGGCTACTCTCATAATAAAGCCCAAAATGCAAACTAGGATCAAGGCAATGCAGTCTATGGACTCTACAATCCAAAGGATTCTACAAAAAGGAAACCTAACTTTCAAGGATCCAATGATGGGATCTTGAAGTTTCGGGGACAATTGTGCGTGTCAAATGATGCTGGGCTTATGGAGGAAATCTTTTGGAAGCTCATTGTAATTGTTATAGTATCCACTTGGGGTAGCCCAAAGATGTACTAGAATTTGTGACAATACTAATGGTAGAATAGCATGCAATTGGACCTTGCCAAGCATGTAATGTTTAACATGCCAACAAGTGAAAATGCATCATTGCAACTATGGTGGACTGTTTCGAGAGACAATTCAGATTGGGATTTAAGGAAATGAATTTTTATCCTTGTTGGATTAAGAATCAATGATCCCATGATGCTAAACAGACAAGTACTAAAATAGCATCCCTGATGATTTCTTCCCAAGGTGTTAGTAAAGACCTGAACAAGTACTTGAAAGCTTTTTGTGCAATGAATAAGAGTTGGGTTCCACTAATTCTCAAGTGGTTGAAATGAATTGAGGACTTGAGAAAATCATATGGTGATATGATGAGAAATTCGTTGAAATGAATTCCAAGTATCGATAAGTGATCCTGTGGAAACAACCCCATGGATTGACAAATTGGAGGAAGCTTTTGTAGTCTAAGGTGCTCAGACGAGGTTCAGACCGTGAGGCTCGATATGGAATAGGCCAAGACGGATAATACTTCTATGAGTTAATGCTTGTCCAAAAGGGACTTTTGTTAGTTGATATGTAGTTCGATGATGCATATATCAACTAATCCGATGAGGGCAGGGAGTGGTCACCGAGGCCAAAGGGCCTGAGTAAGGAGCGGCTCCTGGCAGGCTTCTAGGAAGTCAAAGAGGGCAAGAATGAACTAAACTATGCACTAAGCAGGAGAGAGTACTTGTGGGATAAAATTTTTATCCGAGTGGTATAATAAAAATATGGTCAAGCTTGTCAAACTCCAATTTAATAGAATGAGGTCAAGGAACTAGGGATCACTGGTTTAGAGATAGTTTGGCAATCAATGGATATAGTTAAGACTATTCGAGATAGGCAAAGGACAAGGCAAAACCCCTAAAACAATGATGCAAATAAAGGATTAAGGCCTTGGAATTTTTAAGTAGGGAAACATGTTTTCCTTGGGTATCGCCTATGATAGGAACATCTCAATTTGTTAAGAAAGGAAAGTTGAACCTTAAATATATTAGATCTTTCGAGATTGGGATTAGGTAAGGAATTTGGCCTTACATAGAAAAAGAAAGCAATTTTTGAGCACCGTCGACATCTTTAGCCAAGTGGTATGTAGGGATGGAAGCCGATGGTCCGATCAGGAGTTTGAATCCCGAAAGCGGTAGTTGCTACGTGGCTGTAAACAAAAAAAAAAAAGGGGAACCAAATTTTTTTGCAACTTTCATTTTTGTAAAAATGGACAAGTGCTTAGCCTTTTTGAACCAAAGATGGTTTGGACAAGATTGGAAGTGATTCAGCATCATTGGAAGTGATAGATAGCACTATGTGCAGAAGGACCGACTTGGGAAAATGAGGATACAATGAGGCATCAATACCCTCATCAGTTTAAGGATGGAGAAAGTTATGCTAATTTTGAGGATAAAATTCCTTTAAGGGGGGAAGAATTGTGACATCTTGACTTTTGATCTATCCCGGGATATATGAAATGGTTATTTTATTAATGTGTTGTTAGTTAAGTTTACTCTGAATTGACCTCTCATGAGTTAACTAACTAGTCAGAAAGGCAATTAAGGATTGATACGCGTATGACCAGTTAATTCAATTAGGGATAAGTCGCTCGACCAGAAGGATCAAAAACGGATGATACCACGTTGTTGCAATTCAATTAACAAACGAAAATAAATCAATTCAATAGAAGTACGAGGTCGGATTGTAGGTGATTTTGCACGACTTCAATATTAACTTCGAATGACGTTAAACCAATTTCTTTTTGGCCATGTACTTAGCATGAACAATTAACTCCTCATGATTACATGACAATCGAGGATTGCCCTAATTTTGAATAGGCACGATCATGGATTAAAAAGCTATCAACCACGGATCAAATGTGCAAGAGCCCCTAAATGCCACCCGATAGTTAGGTCATACTGAAGTCTCGATTGATCAATATTAACCATGAATTTCAGTCTAGTTTCAAGTATCAAACTTTCAAGGATATCAAGACTAAAATATTGGATGTTGCCTTATTGATTCTCGAATTTATCGGTAAGCCCATAAATTATCGAAAAATGATTCAACGACTCGAAAAATTGGAACCAAGAGGAGATGGGCCAACCAAAAACCCAATGGGCCTTGCGCCCATTAAGGTTCAGCCGAGTGGGCCCCAACCCAAGCCCACCAAAACCAAGTGGGCCCAAGCAAGCCCATGAGTCCAACTTCAAGCCTTAAGCTCAATTGCATTTTCTCGTCCATTTCTCCACAAATTAAGGCCAAACCAATTTTATTCAATCCCGTATAAAATCTTGGCCTGTATACACATATAGTACGATATACTATACTTGGGGGAAATTACAAAATTGCTCTTCTTGCATTAAATTTTTGTGGACAAAATAGAGAGAAAAGTCAAGGGAAATTTATGAAAGGAAATGATGAAAAGCAAGGGAAATTGGATTTGGCTTCTTGCTTTTCTCTCTCTCTCTCTCTCTCTCTCTCTCTCTCTCCTCATTTCTCTCCCTCCCCAATGTCAACCCAGACTCCCACGTTTCTTTCTCTTCCTCCCCACTCCCCCACATTTCTTTTCCTTCTTCCTCTTCTCTTTCTCTCTTTAGTTTCTTTTTTGTTTTGCTTCAAAAACAACACCGTCTGCTGCTATTTTTCCCCTGAACCAGCCACCATCTTGTGCCATGGCTGCGCGCCATCACTGTCTGCAAGCTACCGTCCACCACCAAAGAGTCGCGCCACCCGTTCGTGAGTTGTCCACCCACGATTCTTGCCAAATTGGAAACCACCTCTGCCAAGACCCATTTTTGCCGAGTGCCCCCTCGATGTTTTGGACGTAACCATGTGTAGCCCTCACCACCACCACCAAGCCTATGTCATCGTAATCGTCGCTAGGTGAGTTTACGCTCTAATCCTTCAATTAGTCCATTAAACTTATTTAGGGGTAGTTTAGTTATGGTTAAATATTAGTTAGGGGTTCTATTTTGGCTAACTAAGGTTGAGAGGGCTAATTAGAAAGATGACCAAGGTTAGGTTAATTAACTAGAGTTGGATTATGGTTGGGTTAATAAACCAAGGTTTGGTTAATTAACCATGGTTGAAGCATGGTTAGGTCAGTTAATCATGGTTAGTTGAATTAAATTATTAATCTCACTTAGTTCTTGTTAATTGAGATTAATTAGACTAATAAAGGATTATGAGGTTAATCTTGATTAGCATTATTTTATTAAAAAGAATTATTTTCTTTTTAATAATTTATTTACTTATGAAATTCAGAATTTATATTATTATTTATTAAATTTGAAATTATTATTTATTTAAATTTTAATTTAATTTTGAATAGTACTATTCACGCGTTACTATTCATGTGTTACTATTCATGCATAATTGAATTATAGTCTTAATTTGATGTGTTCATAATTGTTAAGGTATGTTGATTGGTTGTTTGTATTAATGATGAATTGATTATATGATTTATGTTATCAAATGTTAAATGCATTAATATTGCAGTAAAATCGCATGGGCATATAAAAGGAAAATCTTGAAGTGTCGAGTGTATGCTTATGTCAAATGTTGCCATGAAAATGAAAATGGCATGTTTTGTTTATAAGGTATGGAAGTTGGATGGGTTTTGGAATAAAACTTGATCACGTGTGATTATTTTCCTACAATTTTCACATAAAAAATATACAATGATTGGTTTTGTTGAGCATGTACCACATTTGAATTGGTTAATATTTAAAATTAAAATGGGCTGTGGCGATATGCTTGTGTGATCACTAAATTGAACCCATCACCCCAGTGGGAGATCGAGGAACAAAGTCCGACTTGTCGGAAATCCTAGCAGGAGTCTGGATGCGGGTTGCAGTAAAGGCCAGACCTACGCTCCTTTGAGAATGCCGTCTGGGTGGGAGTTTCAGATGTGGCCACGCTTGATGGGGCGAGGCAATGCCTAGCTATTTCAGTAGACATTAGCAGGATTAATAATTGGAACATGTGTGAATGTAGGATTACATGTGAAACATATTGTGACTTGTTCCGATTATGCGTATGCTGTTTGCACTAACTATGGCATGCGTGAGGTACTGTGAAGGGTATGGCAATGGCCAGGTGAGATTATATTCGATACGACTTGTATATAATCTATTAATGCAATGCTGAGAGTATAGGATGCATTAATTGTGGCATGCATGTGCATTTACCATGCAAGGTATAGCATGACCAAGTAAGGTTGCTTGCCAGTCGATTGCTTGTCGATGATATTAATGGAATTACCGAGTAGATTGAGTCGTTGACTAGGGCAAACATGAATTGTTTTTCTATTGATATGCTTGAGTGAAATTGGCCATGTGATAGGTACCCCAAAGCAAGTTAGTGTCCTAATCGGGGCTTAAGGTGATAACTCACTGAGATTATATCTTACTCATCATTGTTAAACATTTTTAGGTCCATAGTTATGGCATCTATATTGCCATGAATTGGATAGGGCTGGAGCATGTCGTAGAGGACGGTAGGTTGGTGTGCCTATTGGTTGAAGGAAGTAGATTAACCCTATTTAGTATTTTTGGATGACTATAGAGGAACTCATCCAATTGAGGGGCTTGTGTATAAACTTTCTAGGGTTAATTAGTACAAGAATAAAAATGATGTTGCTACTATTCATTAATCTTTTTGCTATCCCTATTTTGATTGATTAGGTGTTATTGATTTGCTTCCGCATGTATTTAATTGCAAGATAAAAAAAAAAATGGTCGGCGACACATCTTGGATGTCACATTCGTTTGACCAAAGTGAAGGGTTGTCATGTGCTCAGGATTCGGGGCACAACACCAATAGTTTTAAGGGTATGCAATGAAGGCATATTTGTTGCTAGTTCCCTTAAAAATTTTCTACGGCTATCTTTTTGTATGAATATTTCATGTTCTTCTAGCTGATTCCCAAGCTCTTAATCAGGATTTTTATCTGATCGATGCTCTGTTTTCAGTTTCTGCTTAACCATCCTTGCCCATCTGCTTCCCTCCAGGTGCCACATTTACTGCAGGTTGTTGAGAGGAGGAGAGTGAAAAGCAACCTTAGTCGTAAGAACATACTGTATAGAGACAGTTACACTTGCCAGTATGTAATCGGCCAGTTAACACTATCATCAAACTCCACTTATCTAATTCATTAGCAAATGCATTTTTAGTTGATGCTTAGTTTTGTTTGCTCTGTTAGACAGTATTTGCTCTAAGGAGCTCTGAAGTTGTGTGTCGTGTACTGAGAGTGTATCCGTTTTCTTTCTTTCTGCCTTTGTATAGGAAATGAGCCATTGAACCTAGATTTGCGGTGCAGCTCCAAGATTTTGAGGATGGCATCATGGCATTGTGGAGACTTGGTTCCACCAACTTTTGTTCACTGGAAATGCCCTGCTCCCTGTTGGACTCAATGCCCTGGCAACCAGGTCTTCTCAAGGAACTTTTCAGTGCCGAGCCCCTGTGATGTAGGATTAGCTATCTTCGATTGTCAAGTTCTCTCAAGTTTTGTAGCTTCTTCTTCTTGAGCCTCATCTATTGGTAAATGGATCGGCTTTAGTTTAAGCCATCTTCTCCTTAAAATAGTTGGCCGATAGCCGTACATTAGCAGAAACTTCTTGTCCGACAGGGTTGTAAATCGTTAGCAGAACTGGATGATAGAAATGTAAATCGATAGAAGTGGACTGATGCAAAATCAATGGCAGAAATGGATGCTGAAATGCGTGACGGGTTATAAATCCTTATTACCTGAGCCACATATCTGATCATGCTTCGGTCAAGCAAAAATACACGCCACATATCACAAAATTATAACATTAGGCTTCCAATGAGATAACACATTTCAGCTGTGATTTATCTGAGGAAATTGGGCTGATTGACACAAACAAAGTAGAGAGAGCATAGAGCAAATTCAAACTGCTGATCGACATGAATATGATCGATGAGAGAGATCAACAAATGAGAAATGACAATGTCTTTCATGCAACATCTACTTCAATTTATAGAATTTTGAATGCTTGGCTTTGCCATCGAGTTCATGGCTGTGCATTGTTTTATTTAATTGCTAATGAAGACAATGGTTAACTCAGATTCCTGCCAATCATAGCAAGATAATCTTTCTTAAGGTGGCGGACATTATATATAAATCTATCTTCCAAAGTCTGAGGTTATCAAATGATTAAGTATGTGTCAAAACCATGTGAGAGTTTGGTAAGTGGGTGGCGAGCATTTCGGGCATTTGGTTTAATTCACTAAGGTATTCTTATTTTCAGCTTAATTCATTGAAGCATATTTATATCGGTTGATAGGACAAAATATCTCAAATTATGCCCATTGTGGCACAAATATCCTAACTTCACTTGAAGATGTCTTTCATTAAAAAAAAAGGAGGTGGGTTTGGACTCTTTGCCGAAGTGTAAAAACAATCTAAACAAAGAAACAATCATGTTACAAGAATTTGGTTAGGGGACCATATTAGAAAAGTCTTCTTTTGGGGCTCAAAATTGAGATACATTTTCAATATTAAGCGATGAATTTTCAACGACAGACGGTGATTTTCAAATGCATTAGGCATTTTAAATAAGCTAGGAATGCTATTCAATGTGGCTGGCAATAGCTGATGGAGAATGAAAAATAAAAAAATAAAAACAAAAAATAATTTAAAAAATTGATTTTTTAAAATAAAGATAATTTTAAAATATTAAAATAAAATTGTTAAGAATTCGATTTAAAAAATATATATCAAAGGAATATAATCTTTTTTAAGGATTATAAGAATAAGTTTTCCCAAGTTTAGTTAGATAGGAAAATGTTTTAACAATATGAGTCGAGTCGGGTATAGATCGAGTATGGGTTGGGTTGGGTATGGATCAAAAATTCTATACTATGTTTAAATGAGTCATAAACTTGTTAATGGGTCAATCTAGATCGGACCATTCATGACCCGACCCAAACCCGACCCAACCCACCTATTTAATACATCTAGTAGGGAGTAAGGCAAAACATAGCATAGTTGTAGGCCATGATCTCGGAGCTAATAGACTTGGGTCGAGTTACAAAAACTGTGATTCACGGTTAGGCACTGCTTGGCTATTTGCCAATTACTAACTATCAAGGCTCGATGAATACCCATCTTGACAGTGAAGAACGGCCTATGCTTGGGAGAGTTTGCGCTAACTCTTTAGGCTTAATAATCCATTGACTTTCTTTTTGATAATTCACATTGAAGAAGGTTGCAACATAAATTAGTGCTAGCTTCAATTTATTTTTAGAAACATAGTCCACTACCTAAATGGGAATATGTTAAAGAGGCACTTCAAATGCAGAGCCTGAGCATTTCATCATTCTAGAGGAGAGTTACTGGTACATGTGCTCAGGAAGGCGAGGAGCTGCAAGGACTTCGAGTGGTGTGGCTTTGAGATTTGTCATTCCGATCGCCTCAGCCATGTCAACCGGTTCATCTGCTAATGTTGTAACATCGAACCCGTGCAAAAGAGCAGCAAGGGACAACGACATTAGTTGCATGGCCAAATTGATTCCGGGGCACATTCTCCGACCACTCCCAAATGGTATCAGCTCGAAATTCTGACCTCGGATGTCGAAATCTTTGTGGGTGGTCAAGAATCTCTCCGGCCGAAATTCGAGAGGGTCTGACCATATGTGTGGGTCTCGATGGATCTTCCACAAATTAAAGAGGAGACGAGTGCCCTTCGGGACGTGATGACCATCCACGGTGCAGTCTTCCATGGACTCATGTGGGACGCCAAGTGGGCCTGCCGGGTATAAACGCAGGGTTTCCTTAATGATGGCTTGGATGTAGACCAAATTCTTGAGATCCGATTCTTTTACTGGCTTTTCTCTACCGATTTGAGTATCTAGTTCGCGTTGAGCCTTCTTTATGACCTCACGATGGTTGAGTAACAAAGACAAAGCCCACGTTAGAGAAACTGTGGTAGTGTCTGAACCAGCTAAAATGAGTCCCTACGAAAAAATGAATTGTCAGCAACTAAAATGACGAATTTTGATGCCTTAATTGTAAAATAGAGATCAGGACTTTCGTTTAATCTTTTGTCAAATGGTCAAATGTATACACTGGTGACCTTCACCAATAACAAAGAACAAAATTATATCACATCCATAGGGTAATGACATCATCTGTTTAGTGTTTAACTTTAAGTAAATTATACTATTATTCAAAATAAGTATGAGTGATGCCCATCTCTCGGGCCCCCTACTTTGGGCTAGATTAATGAAAAGTTCTATTTCGACAAAAAGAAAGAAAGTAGATATGAATTGATAGACGCATTAGGAAATATTGAATGCTTCATGGTACACCTTAAGTTTGAAGAACGTTTTCTTTTTATGCAACTGCAGATTTTATCAGATAAAAAAAGTTAGGCCCCTAGTGTGTGTTATGTGCCACCTTTAAATAGTTACATTGCAAAATTAGATTTGTTCCGTTTGGAGAGAAAGAACCTAGCCATTCTATCAACATTGGCGTTATTGTCCTGTTTTCTCTTTTCCCTGACCTCAAGGGATTGTCTTATTGGATCCGAGCTTTTTTCTTTTCCTTGTGGCTAAGAGATTTTGAATCCGGAGCCACTCACGCATGATCTGATGCCGATGCATCCTACGCCAGAAGTCTATCATATTGCGACAGGGGAGGGAAAGGACCACTGTGCCTACCATGAAATTTTTGTTCTTATACACAAATGACGATGTGCACTTCAAAGTGAGTATGTTCTCGTCTATATTGGAAGCGGTTCTCAAGACAATATCCAACAATCTAATGAAGTAGTGATAAATTTATGCCTTTTGCATGACAAAAATATAGTGAGATGAAAAATTGTTTCGGCCTCATTTTCTTTAAGTTCCAGAGTTGTATCATGAATAATCTTTTAATGTACATCTACGAGGAAGAAAATGATAGATATATAATGAATTAAAATTTTTATGATTTCTTTGTTCGGCCAAAACAATTTCATATGATTTATGCCTACAAATGTTTGGTACTCTTAAACAACCTATTATCAAAACATGCATAATTTTTCTCTCTATTAGCAAGATAAATCGATATACATTGAGCATATATTTGTTGGCTTTACTCTTTTCAAAGAAAATCACTTTTTCATGTTGTAGTCTGGAAGCACATAAATGACTTGAAAAACACTTGGTTAGCCCAGTACGACTTTACTACCCACACATTT
This sequence comes from Corymbia maculata, assembly GCA_014182735.1. Lineage (NCBI taxonomy): Eukaryota > Viridiplantae > Streptophyta > Magnoliopsida > Myrtales > Myrtaceae > Corymbia > Corymbia maculata. The sequence continues at coordinate 15,928,684 of CM024687.1, forward strand.
ATGGTAGAGCACACTTATTAGTTTGTCAAGAAATTGCGAATGTATTCATGTCTAATAAAAACCAATATTAGGTGTGTGTGTCTATATATAACAATAAAACAAACAGTATTTCCGCGAATTTGAATTGATTAATTGTATGTTGAAATCAGTTGTCGTCTCATATATAGTACACTGCAATGTACCATATTAGTACCGTATTTTTTCATGTTAATTATCGGTGGATACATAAAAGATAAGCTCTTTTGCCAGCTGCCTACAAATAGAGTAATTCTTCAAAACACTTTTTTGTCTAAAAAAATTAGAAGTGGGGAGGTAAGATATGCTCGTTAATTCAAACAGAAAATAACGACCTGCTAGCTAATTAAAAGATTCGATTTTTGCTAAACAGCTCTGTAATTTCTTTATTATACAAACCATGTTTACCAGGATTGGTTTGGTAGCTGGTTAATTTTTTTAACTAACCAGATCTACCGTGGTGGAGATAATTTGTGTAACCAAAAGATTATACAGTTATGTTGTATAGCATGCCCTCATTAAAAATTTTAACATCCCTTCAAACTGAACAACAACGGGTATAGTCAAAAGTAACTCAAAACATTAAACTTATCAAAATACTTAAAAGATTAAAAACCAAATTCTAAAAATGAGAGTTTTGGAATCAAAATAGATTTACAAGGATTTTCAGGAGGTGTTTGTCAGGAAGCAACTTCTCTTGTCAAATTTAAAAGTACTATCCAAATATCAAAAGATTGTGAAAAATATCTAGGTGAATTTACGTGTCGACATTACACGATGCGAAAGTTTATGATATTTCGTGTTAAAACAAATTTCAAGTGCATCCACTACAAGTCAAGTAACCTGTGTAAATTTTCTTGTTTTGTATTAAGACACGTGCTTAATTGCTTGTAGGTGTAAAGCTTTCTTATTCTTATGCAGGCCATATGATGATCATTCAAAGAGGGGGAAAAAGTCGGTTCTTGAATCTAGGAAAAACCTTTAGTAAACACCTGGCATGTCTCCAGGACTATCCCTACAAAACAAACCTTAGATGTTTATACGACTTAAGAACCCAAAAGTCTATAATGTGAATGTCTAAAAATGAAATCTACCATATTTAATGTTTTTTTAATGGAACTGGGGTACTGATTATGCTAAATAAACTTACCATGCATGTTGCTTTAACGAAAGTATCAGCATCGTAACCTGGAAGCTCTTCGGCAGCATCTACAATGGAGAGCATCACGTCCATGAAATCCTGGTCATTCCCCTTGTTATTCCCACGTCTCTGGTTACTGTTTCTTCTACTTTTATGCTCATTAAGCCATTCTTGAACCATACGATCTAGCTCTCGGGCCGTCTTCCTCATCATCTTCTCATACCCGTCTAAGTCAAACCACCTTAAAATCGGGAACGCATCAGACACTACAAACCTACCCGCCAGGTCAAAGAACTCCCTCAAAGCTTCTCGACCCTTCTTGTCTCGTTCGTCCTCATAGCGTTTCCCAACTATCATCCTAAAGACCACATTTAGAGTTATGTCACCAAACCATCGCTTCATGTCCACCAGCACCTTCTTTGGTGCACCATTGTAGTTTTCTATACAGCGCTTATATAAGTGGTTTATTGATGCTTGGACCTCTGATTCCCGGACGTGCTTGAGCAATTCCAACCGGTGGTTGGAAAGAAGCTCAAGCATGGTGATCTTGCGCACATGGCGCCAATAAGGGCTGTAGGGAGCAAGGCCAAACATAGCATAGTTGTAGGCCATGACCTCGGAGCTAACAGACTTGGGTCGAGTCGCAAAAACCCTGTCGTTCACGGTAAGGCACTGCTTGGCTATTTGCCAATTACTAACTATCAAGGCTCGATGAATACCCATCTTGACGGTGAAGATCGGCCCGTACTTGTCAGCCATGTTTGCTAGGACTATATGGGGTGGCACCGGGCCTCTTAAGAGATGGAGATGGCCAATCAAAGGCCACTTGCCGCTGGCTTCTGGCAAGGAGGCTTCTTTGTGGCCGTCGATGCTTCCTCTCTTTTTTTCGGTTCTTTTCAGTTGCGTAGCAAAGCAATAGAGAAAGATTGCAAAGGCAAAGATCATGCCAGCGAGGGCAGGGGTCGGAAACAAGGAAGAGGACTCCATGTTTGTAAATGAAGAGAAGGTTTTTGGAGATAGGTACATGGAGAGGATCAGATCTTGGGGAGTCCTATACATATTTCGCTTCACGACACCCAGCAAGTAGGCATGGCCCGCAAGCTAAATACAGATATGGGTGTGGTCGCAGATTCGTCGTTACCCGGCACTGCAGTAGTTTGAAGACAGGAAGAAAATCGAGACAATGGGTTGTCCCGTGAGCCTCTGAAATTCCAAGTCCCGACAACATTGTTTCGGGATATTTGTAGTTCGCTGTTGATATTGCTTTTCTAGAATTTGATTGGCAGTATCATTTAGGGCTCGACACAGTGACAAGGACCGTCGATTATGCTACTTAGAAAATCAACACGGAGGAGGTTGTTAAATTTTTTACAAGCTCCGAGTGCATAATTACGTTTGTTTTTCTATTGAGACTCTTTTATAAAACTGATATTTAAAATTTACGGTGAACTATTATTTGAATATTGAATATTCATTTTATAGACCATTCTTAATATAACTAGCATTACTCCATCTTGCAACTAGGCCGAGGAGATAGGGATTCTACGAAAGGTATTTCATGTGACTATTCTAATATGTAATAGTGACAAATGGTAAAACAAATAATTAAAAATAAGAGTATAACAACATGGAGCCGAGTACAGTGAAATTTCAAGATCTGGTTAAAAGTGATTGATCATTTCGCCATGTCATTGCTATCACATTGCATAACTTTCACATGAAAGATGTCTCCTCTTCCATTTTGAGGGTAAGAAGACCTAATGAAAAGATCAAGATACCCTAAATTTACCAAAAGAGCTTGATGCTTTAAGATAAATTACCCCATATCTAAAAACCCTTCTCTCTCTCTCTTCCTCTGGTGTTTGCTCCCTGTCATCTCCCCTTGTCGAGCGCTATCCTCTATTGCTGGCCCATAGCTACAGCCCTCGTTGTCTCTAGTCGCGTCATTTACCCAGCCTCTCTCTTTTTCTCTCTCTTTAAGGTAACGAAAATCCGAAGTCGCTAAGGCCTCGATCTTTTGAGTCTTGAACGTGGGGAGGGAGGTAGCGAGAGAGAGATAGCATGAGATTGGTGGGTATAGGAGGACGAGAGAGCCAAGTACGATTGGAATATTCCTAACTAGATATCAATGGAGAGAGGATCTTCTTTTTGATGAGTACCAAGTGTGTTTATGCATTCAGTGAAATTTGAATCCTCATATGATGTGGATACCTACTAGAAGACCAAACCATTAGAACTTAGTCTGTTGACAAGTGATTCAAATCGATAAATCTAAGCATTTATGAAGTGTTCTTGAGTCTTTTTCCGTACTGTTGCATAGCAATCAATCAAGTGATGATCCACAGAGTTAGCAAGAACATCAAATCCTCTTGCAAGCACACAAGAGAATGATAGAATTTAGAGAGAAGGCACTTGTCTAACTGAGAAAATAGATATGTGAAAGATATTTTCGTAAACAATTAAAGGTGATGTTTATTTTTTGGATGACTGAATCTTGTGTGTTGTGTGTAACTTGTGACAACCACTATAAGAAGGCCTAATAGATAATTAGCGGAAGAAAAACAAGACAAATACCATAACTTTCATATGGCATTAATTTGAGTGCCATAACTTTCTTTTTTGCTCACTTAAGTGTGATACTAAAGTAAAATCAATCAATTGAGTACTAATTCAAAAAATCATCCTACATAGAATTTTGTGAGTTTTTTTATTTTTGATTTTGATTTTTATTGAACTTTTTGTTTATGTTTTGCTTTCTTTTTTTTATAAATTTTTTTTTGTTAGGGTCAACTATGGTCATAGAACGCAAAACCCTCATCCAATCTAAGTGTGGTGGCATTGCCCATAACCTCCCCAAGTTGGCACGAGCCTTCATGGCCTCACGCGAAGCCAATGAGGTCATGATGCCCTTGCCTAGGGCCTTCATGGCCAAATCTGAGCGAGGGTTTCATGACCGACGAGAGTCGCCGGTGACCCTCGCTAGCCCTAAAAAAAAGGGAAAATCAAGGAAAAAAATACAAAAATGATAATTTAAAAAATAATGATTCAAAATATTAAAAAATAAGATAATATTAAAAAATATTTAAAAAATTATCTACATCAATGCTAGCAAAGCCACATGGGACAACCAATATCTATGTCAGATTTTCCAACAAGGCAAATCGCCAATGGCACTCAAGTGATCAATTTTTTAAATTTGTAGCATTCAAATGAGTGTGAAAAAAAAGGTTATGGCCTTTAAATAAGCATCATACAAAAGTGATGACACTTTTGCCGTTCTTATCTTGATAATTAGTCTACAATGGATTGTTGTTGCAAAAGTCAGGTTGTGGGCAGCAATAGGTTCTCCACTTGTAACAAGGTGGTTTGTGCACTCTTGGCTAAAATGGGAATTTTTGACTTAATTGGGCTGCTAAAACTTAACAAGAGTAGGCACACCCAAATCAATAGGTAATGTCATGCCCCGACCCTCGAGCACACGACAACCCTTATTCTCTCGTGGTCATTTAAATGCAACATCCCAGAACGTGTCGCCGACCATTATTTTTATCTTTTAATTAAACGCATATGGAAGCGAATCACAATCTTCTAGTCAATTCCAAAAACAGGGATAGCAGTAAAACCCAACAATAACACATTCCAAAGTGCCGCTTTATTTATCTATTGATTAACCCCAGGAAGTTTACAAGTATAAGCCCTTACCACAGGCATCTTCCTATCGAGCCAATTAAACCAACTAGCCAGGGTTAATCTACTCCCTTCAAAAACGGCCACGAGCCATAACATGCGTCGATCCTCCATCCTACAAACTTGAAAATAGTTATTCAATAACTAGTGAGATAAAATCTCAGTAAGTCAAAATTCTAAGCCTCGATTAGGAATTTCACTCACCTCAAGGGTAGTCTAATCATGCAATCTAGTTCAGTAATCAACACAATACCACATCTCAAGCAACATTATCAATTAACAATTCAATAAGTAGATACAAACACATGTGACACTACCTGGCCTTGGCACACGCAACCTACAGAAACTGTCAATCACCTTCTAACAATAGTAAGAGGCATGCAAATAATTAGAACATAGCACAACTTTCTCATATCTCAATGCCCACACGTGCTCCGATTATTACGACCCTCAAGGTTATGGCACAACCTTATGGTTGGTGGTCAATTGATCGTAGACCAGGCATCGTCCTCCCCCTTAAGGCACAACGACGTCATGGGCTCTCCCCCACGAATGGTATTCCCTAAGGAGCAGGGGCTCGGTCTCAACCGCGACTCCGCATCTGACCATTGTCAGGCGATCCAATGGCCATGGCACAACCCCAAAGGATTAACAGTCATTCGGCTATACCGGGCTATTAACTTTAATCTGACCATACAATATATCGGCAAACAGTTCATTCTTGTCTTTATTTTTACTTAGTCGTGAATGCAACATAATTTGTGCTCACGCGGCATGCTATTGCAGTTGACACACGTATAATGAAATACAGTAGTGTCTAGGAATCATGTACAACGACCTCATTCCAACCACTCATGAAAGTTGTAACAATCAATAGTTCAAGTCATAGTCTGTCAATCAATTCCGACCAATCAACATGATGATACTTGCATACTTTTCCAAAATAATCACGTACCTTAATAATTACTGGTACATAGCCACGTGTCTTAATATTTAATAATAAATAAACACGTGTCCTCACGACTACGACAATCAACTATTCTTATAAATACTCAATTATCCCAAAATAAGTATAAACTATCATTATACTCCAAGATACTCATTTAAGAAGCATATAATACTATCGTCGATTGTTCCAAGTAATATAATTTAAGTCCCACAAAATACTAATTATTTTCCAATCCCATAATTAATTATCCAACCCAAATTCATTTAATAAAACCATTCTTTAATAAATCAATATCATTTGATAATGTAGTATATAAATACTATTGACATTTGTAAATTAGACTATAGTAATTTTCTCACAAAATTACTCAATTAAAACCATTTCCCATAAATAATCACAATTAATTATTTTCCCCAAAATAATTAATTTTCATAAATGAATAGTAATAAAAATATTAATAATTCGAAATTATAAAATAATTTAATAATTAATTAATTAATTCCGAAAATAATAAATAATTATTATTTATTCCAATAATAATAATAATAATATTTATTAATACTAACCATGGTTACTATTCTAACCCAACTGTAGTTAACTAACTCATCTTAGGTTATTTTAATCCAATCTCAATTACTTTAATCTAACCACGGTTAATTTAATCTAACCGCGATTACTTTAATCTAACCATGGTTAACACTAAGCAAGCTTAATCAAATAATATTAAAACACTAATAATCATCATCCAAAGCACAAATCAATAATTAAACTAATTAAACTACTCCTAAGCAATATTAGCCCCTAACTAAGGGATTAGGAAATCGACTCACGGTTTAGCAATTCCGACAACACGGGCCCAACGGCAGCGGTGAGGGTGATGCGCGGCTACGTCTGAAATATCGAGACAAGCAGTGACAAAAATGTGTCTCGACGATAGGTTGGTTCCAATTTGGTGAGAAAGAGCGGCGACGGGCGCAACTCATGGACGGGCGATGGCGGGACACGGCTTGGACTCTCTAGCGGCATATGGCGGCTCCAGCATGTAGCAAGGGTGGCTGACTTGGGGGCAACACAGCAGCCTATGTTGTTGTTCTAGAGAAAGAACGAACCAGAGAGAGAGAGAGAGAGAGAGAGAGAGAGAGAGAGAGAGAGAGAGAGAGAGAGAGAGAGAGAGAGAGATTTGACCATGGGTCAACAAAAGAAAGGGGGGGGGGAAGAAAACGTGCAGAGGAAGGTGAGAGAAGAGAGAAAAGAAAAAATACTAAACAAGCTTCTTGAAGGGGCATTTTGGTCTTTTTGCCCTTGAAGCACAAATTCCCAAATATTTGGCTCCAAAACTGGGCTCGTTGAATCTTTTTCCGATAATTTCGGGCTTACCGATAAATTCGAGAATCAATGAGGCAACATCCAATATTTTAGTCTCGATACCCTTAAAAGTTCGATACCCGATACTGGATTGAAATTCATGGTTAAAATCGATCAATCACGATTTTAGTACAACCTAACTTTTGGGCAGTGTTTAGTGGTTTTTGCGCATTTGACCCATGGTTGATAGCTTTTCAATCCATGATTGTGCATATTCAAATCAGGGCAATTCTCAATTGTCATATAATCACGAGGGGTTAATTGCTCACGTTGAGTACAGGGTTAAAAGAAAATCGGTTTAACATCGTTCACAATCAATATCAAAGTTGTGCGGAATCACCCATAATCCGATATTGTACTTCTGCTGAATTGATTTATTTCTGTTCACTAATTGGCCTGCAATAGTGTGGTATCATTCCTCTTTGATCCTTATGGTCGAGCAGCCTATCCCTGATTAAATTCACTAGTCATACGCGTATCGATCCTTAATTGTCTTTTCGAATAATTAGTTAACTCATGAGGGGCCAACTCAGAGTAAACGTAACTAATAGCACATGTGTTATTTTATATATCTTAGAATGGATCGAAATTCAGGATATTACAACTCTTCCCTCCTTATAGAAATTTCGTCATTGAAATTTGCCGAACTTCCAATATCCTTAAACAGATGAGGGTATTAATGCCTCATTGCATCATCACTTCTCTAGGTCGTTCATTCTGCCTCATAATGCTGTCAAACACTTTTAGTGCTGCCAAAACTTCTAGTCCTGCCCAAACTGTCTCTGCTTTCAAAAAGGCTAAGCATTATCGGATTTTGCTAAAAGCAACTCTATTGTCACCTCTCGGTTTCGAAAACTCGGTTGGACTTGTAGAACTTTATCCCGCATACTACTAAGCCGAGGCACTGGTAGTGTCCAAATCGATATGCCTGTCTTATCAACGACACCTTAAGGAAAACACAACACTGAACTTAATAATCCAACAGTCTTAATATTTTATTCATATTGCTTTTCTGGCGATTTTGCATTGTCCTTGCCTGTCCTTGATATCTTAACAACATCCACTCACTACCAACAATCTCTAGACCAATGATCGTCCTTTCTCTGATCTTGTACAAGCTTGACCATTCTTTGGTTATACTCTTTTGATGATGATCTTATCCTTATAACATTCTCTTCTTACTCAGTTCATAGTTCAATTTATTTTTGCCCCTTTCGACATCCTAGAAGTCTGCTAGAAGTCACTCCTTGCTCAGGCACTCTGGCCTCAATGGCCACTCCCCGCCCTCATTGGATTAGTCATCATGAGCATTTGCGAGCTGCTCCACTACTAGCAAAAGTTTCTTTTTGACATGCATTATCCCATATCAAGCCTCACGGTTGTAACCTCGTATGAGCACCTCAAAGTGCAAACTTTCTCTAGCTCACCAATCCATGAGCTCGTTTCCACGGGGTCACTTATCGACACTTGAAATCTGATTCACTAAATTTCCATCAAATCGATATTCGAATTTCACAAGCCACCAATTTTCCTTTCAACATTCTTTTTACGTTAATTTAATAACCAAACCAAGAATATCACCTCAACCATTTCAAGAAATACTTACTAATACCTTGAGAAGAAATTATCGATAATGCTATTTCACCATTTATCCACCTAACATCAAGGGATAATTAATTCTTAATCCACCAAAGACAAAAATCCATTCCTCAAATCCCTGTCTTATTTATCTCTTGAAATAATCCACCTTGGGTAAATTCATATCTTAATCGAATCTAAGACTTCCGAGCAATAAATCTTCCACTGTAAATCTTATCAAAGATTATCACCATTTAATAGATCATCACTTATGATCCCATACTTACAACAACTCAAATCATCAAGAATAAACTTATCTAACTTCCATTAAATCCAATAACCTCAATTGTCGTGATGCGTAAGCAACCAATCTTCTTTATTGCCTTACCATGTAGTCAAATCCCTTATACGACACATCACTGTAGATCTCGTAATCTCCGATAATAGACTAAATCCTTAAAACTAGTGCAGTAATCAACTTATACTTAAGTTCTTAAAAATTATGCTTGCACTTATTCATCCATTCAAATTCTTACGTCCTTCATTAACCTTCATATCAAAGGCGTAGCTATCGTAGAGAACCTTTCTACGAATTGTCTATAATAATATGTCCGACTTAGAAAACTTCGAACCTCTATCACTATCATAAGTCTTGGCCAAATCATAACTTCCTTGATCTTAGCGGATCCATAGAATTTCATTCGTCCAAAATCACTCAACCCACAAAAGCAACACGAGTAAATCCAAACCTGCACGTATTAAACTTGGCATACTGTTTATGCTCTCAAATGGTCTATAGCACCACCCTTAAATGCTATTTGTGTTCTTGTAAATTCCTTGAATATTTCCAATATATCATTCACGAACACAATTACAAATCAATCCAAATACGCTTTAATCAGTCAATCCATCAAATCCATAAAAACAGCTAGCGTATTAGTTAATCCAAACAACAGTACGACAATCTCGTAGTAACCAAATCACACATGATATGTCATCTTTGGTATATCCTCCTTTTTAATCCTCAACTATTGATAACCCGTCCTTGGGTCTATCTTGGAACATATCGAAACTCCTTGAAGTGGGTCATACAAATCATCTATCCTTGGTAATTGATACTTGTCATGATCGTCCCTTGGTTACACTGCCGATAATCAATGCATAGGTGCAATAATATATTCTTGATTATTCAACTAACAAATTAACCATAATTGTCCAACAACCTTAGTAACCTTCGTCCAATAAACGAGTTACTTCCAACGATGAATTTCAAAGGAATCGAGGGTCCTCCTTGATTCTAGTAAACTCGAAACTAACCCCACCTAATGGGTTAAACTTGATTACCTTCCATTAGTAATCCATTGTAACTCGGTTCTTAGTGAACCAATCCTTTTCCAACAATCACATCAAAATCATACACTATCAAAACAATCAAATCGACCAATTCCTCTTGATCGCCAATGACATTGCACAATCTGAACATGCAGTAGGATGTCCTGCTATAACATCACATGATCCTTTAATTGGGTCAACATGCTAAGAACCACTTCCAATGGTTTCAGTTTCAACCTCTCCAACTTAATAAAGTATTTTGCTGAAAACAAATGCGTGGCTTCCAAACGACTTAACGCATAAGCAACATAATCACATTGGAAAGTTGTATCAATAGTCATAGCCTTCGAGTCCAACACTTGGCATTCCAATTATATACAGATTTTTTCCAACGCCATTCCTCTTATCATTAGCTTTTCCCAAGCCGATGATTATCCATATAAGATGCAAACCATGACCCGGATGCAACTACTCATTCTGCCACGTCCTTTTTAATTAGTTAGGCTCCCTTGTATCCTTCATCAAAGTCCTTTAGGTTTAAGGGCACCAATTGATCATTGATTTTCAATTTTAAACTGACCTTGACCTTTTGACTCGGTGTACCAGATTCCCAATCATTCTCTGTACATACTTTGAGAGCTCTGTGAACTTAAATTCCTATTGCACAATTGACAAACGATTCTGACGAAGTTGTAGGAATTCAGTTACCTTTTGCTCCTGCATGTACTTAGAAAAGTATCCTTCATTGAACGCTTCATTGACAGTACTCCACTTGAGGACAGTACCTTTGGGCAAAACCCTTCCTTGGGTTACTTCCCACTACATACTAACATTACCTTGCAATTGGTACTCTGCCAAGGCTATCTTATCTTCCTCTAAGCATTCCAACAATGCGAATGCTTACTCCAATTCTTTCATCTAGAGGGTTACGACCTCAAGATTACTCGTTCCAACAAACTTAGGCTACTCAAACTCCAGGAACGGTTCAACCAACTTAAGCATTGACTGATCATCTATCCCCTTTCCAACCAATGGAACTTACAAGGCGAGACATCAATAACAACTGGGCAACAACAACAACAGCTTGAATATGAACTTGCTACCCTATCTCAATACCCAAGGCTTCCAATGCTTATAGGATTTCATCAAATCTAGGATCCCCTAGTGCTCTTCCTTTAGCACTAGCCCATCCTTCGATTGCCCTTCCTTAAGGGCTCTCAAATCAGGATTTTCATCTAATAGAATTATCACAGAAACCTTATTTTCAATTCCACAAGGAATTAAAAATCGTGAACGACCTACTTATAGCCAAACAATCAAATAAACAAACACAAGCATAGGGTGTTTTCCTAACTAACTATCCCAAAACCCATCGCACCTTATCACTCCATGTATTGATCAGGCTCTGATACAAAAATCAACATGGTTGTCATGCCCCGACCCTCGAGCACACAACAACCCCTATTATCTCGCGGTCATTTAGATGCGACGTCCCAAGACGCGTTGCTGACCATTTTTATCTTTTAATTAAACGCATGTGGAAGCGAATCACAATCTCCTAGTCAATTCCAAAAACAGGGATAGCAGGAAAACCCAACAATAACACATTCCAAAGTGCCGCTTTATTTATCTACTGATTAACCCTAGGAAGTTTACAAGTATAAGCCCTTACCACGGACATCTTCCTATTGAGCCATTGAAACCAACCAGCAAGGGTTAATCTACTCCCTTCAAAAACAGCCACGAGCCATAACACGCGTCGATCCTCCATCTTACGGACCTGAAAATGGTTATTATAGCCAGTGAGATAAAATCTCAATAAGTCAAAATCCTAAGCCTCGGTTAGGAATTTCACTCACCTCGAGGGTAGTCTAATCATGCAACCTAGTGTGGCAATCAACATAATACCACATCTCAAGCAACATTATCAAACGATAGTTTAATAAGCATATGCAAACACATGCGACTCTACTTGGCCTTAGCACACGCAACCTGTAGAAACTGCCAATCACCTCATAACAACAGTAAGAGGCATGCAAATAATCAGAGCATAGCACAACTTTATCATATCTCAATCCTCACATGTGCACCAATTATTACGACTCATAAGGCCACGGCACAACCTTATGGGTGGCGATCAACTGGTCGTAGACCAGGCATCATCCTCCCCCTTGAGGCACGAAGACATCATGGGTCTCCCCCATCGATGACATTCCCCAAGGAGTATGGGCCCGGCCTCAACCGCAACTCCACATTTGACCACTGTCAGGCGACCAAATGGAAATGGCACAACCCCGAAGGATTGGCGGTCATCCGACTGAATCGAGCTATCAACTTTAATTTGACCATGCAATATATCAGCAAATAATTTATTCTTGTCTTTGTTTTTGCTTAGTCATGAATGCAACATAATCCATGCTCACATGGCATGCTATTGCAGTTGATACACGTATAATGAAATGCAGTAGTATCTAGGAGTCATGTACAATAGCAACATTCCAACTACTCACGAAAATTGTAATAATCAGCGGTTCAAGTCATAGTCTATCAATCAATTCCGACCAATTAACATGACGACACTTGCACACTTTTCCAAAATAATTACATACCTCAATAATTATCGGTACCCGACCATGTGTCTCAATATTTAATAATAAATAAACATGTGTCCTCACGACTACAACAATCAACTATTCCTATAAATACTCAATTATCCCAAAATAAGTATAAACTATAATTATACTCCAAGATACTCATTTAAGAAGCATATAATACTATAGTCGATTGTTCTGAGTAAAATAATTTAAGTCCCACAAAATACTAATTATTTTCCAATTCCATAATCAATTATCCAACCCAAATAATTTCATTTAATAAAACCATTCTTTAATAAACCAATGTCATTTGATAATGTAGTATATAAATACTATTGACATTAATAAATTAGACCATAGTAATTTTCCCACAAAATTACTCAATTAAAACCATTTTTCATAAATAATTACAATTAATTATTTTCCCCAAAATAATTAATTTTCATAAATGAATAGTAATAAAAATATTAATAATTAAAAATTATAAAATAATTTAATTAATAATTAATTAATTCTGAAAATAATAAATTATTATTGTTTATTCCAAAAATAATGATAATATTTATTAATACTAACCATGGTTACTATTCTAATGCAATTGCGGTTAACTAACTCACCCCAGGTTACTTTAATCTAACCTCAATTACTTTAATCTAACCATGGTTAATTTTATCTAACTGCGGTTACTTTATTCTAACCATGATTAGCACTAAGCAAGCTTAATCAAATAATATTAAAACACTAATAATCATCATCCAAAGCAATAATCAATAATTAAACTAATTAAACTACTCCTAAGCAAGATTAGCCCCTAACTAAGGAATTAGGAAATCGATTCACGGTTTAGCGATTCCGATGACATGAGTGCGATGGTGATAGTGAGGGCGACGCGCGGCTACGTCCGAAACATCGAGACAAGCTGTGAGGAAAATGGGTCTCGGTGACAAGTGGTTTCGATTTGGTGAGAAAGAGCGGCGACAAGAGCAGCTCACAGATAGGCAATGGTGGGATGCGGCTTGGACTCTCCAGCAGCATATGGTGGCTCTGGCATGTGGCAAGGGTGGCTAATTTGGGGGCAACACAACAACCTATGCTGCTATTTTGGGAGAAAGCGAGAGAGAGATTTGACCATGGGTCAACAAAAGAAAGGGGGGGAAGAAAACATGCGAAGGAAGGTAAGAGAAGAGAGAGAAGAGAGAGAAAAGAAAAAAAAGAAAAAGAAAAAAGAAAAAAACTAAACAAGCTTCTAGAAAGGGCATTTGGGTCTTTTTGCCCCTAAAGCACAAATTCCCAAATATTTGACTTCAAAACTCGACTTGTTGAATCATTTTCTAATAATTTCGGGCTTACTGATAAATTTGAGAATCAATGAGGTAACGTCCAATATTTTTGTCTTAATCCTTAAAAGTTTGATACCTGATGCTGGATTAAAATTCGTGATTAAAATCGATCAATCGTGACTTTAGTATGACCTAACTTTCAGGTGGCGTTTAGGGGTTCTCGTGCGTTTGACCTGTGGTTGATAGCTTTTCAATCCACAATCATACATATTCAAATATGGGCGATCCTTGATTGTCATGTAATCATGAGGGATTAATTGCTCATACTGAGTACATGGCTAAAAGAAAATCGGTTTAATGTCATTCACAGTCAATATCAAAGTCGTGCGGAATCATCCACAATCCGACCTCGTACTTCTGCCAAATCGATTTATTTTCGTTTGCTAATTGGCCTGCAATAGTATGGTATCATTCCTCTTTGATCCTTATGGTCAAGTAGCCTATCCCTGATGAAATTCACTAATCGTACGCATATCGATCCTTAATTGCCTTTTCGAACAGTTAGTTAACTCATGAGAGGCCAACTCAAAGTAAACGTAATTAACAACGCATTGATAAAATAACCATTTCATATATCCCAGAATGAGTCGAAATTCAGGATGTTACAATTAAGATCATAAGGTAGAGCACACCATCGAGCAGTAGTTGGCTTAAAGGCTTGCTCAAGAAGAATGTACTAAAAAAGTCCTATACCTAATATAATAGTATCGATTTAATTTGAAACATTTCAATTGTGCCAATCTATTCATAAACATTTTCACATTTTACTAATTGAGTTCATCAAACCAATTTTGGCCAAAAGTTGCTCATGGACATTGGTCATCCCATGTGAAATGACCAACGACAATGTAAACATTTTTTAATGATATTTTGAAATTTACATATATATATATATATATATATACTTTTTTTTTTTTTTTTTTTTTTTTTTTTTCCCTTTCATTTTGGTTGATAGGGGGTTGCTACACTCACCCAAACCCTCACCAGATCTGGGCACAGTCCACTTCACCCAGAGTTGACAAGGCCTTTGCGGCTAGTAAGAGACTTGTCCAGATTTGGTGAGGCCCTTTATAGCCCCACTAACCACACGTGAGGCGAAACTCACCCAAATCTAGCGAGGGTTTTGTAACATCCAGGAATTTCCCGAACTATTTTTAGGCTTTAATTATAAAAGTTTTGTCAATTCACTGTTAGCTAAGTCTTGCTCTCAACTAATCACTCACGAGATACTAACTGAAGGGAAAATGTTACTGAGGACTCGTGTGCACACATGAGTCCTACAAGCCGCCCGTTAGTTTGAGACTCACTAAAGTTGCGATTGACTAACTTGGCTATGATTTTTAATCCAAGTTCAGGTATCGGACTTTTCGGACATTGAGATTTATTATTGGACCTTGGCTTCATTATTTTCCAAAATTTTTGAGTACTCGAAAACGTCGGACTTAAGACTGCCGAGCCAAAATTTGGACCCAAGACCTCACCTTTTTTTCCTTCCCTCTTCCCTCTCACTCTCCCACATGCGCCTTCCCCCTCTCACTCTTCTTTTTCTCTCCTCTTTCCCTCCTTTCTTTTCTTACCGTTGCTGCACCATTGCACAGCCTAACTCCTTCCCTCTCACGTCCCTTCCCTTTGCAATTTCCTCTTATGTTGCCTGCCCCCTCCCCCACCCCTACTTGCTGTCCTTTCCCCCTATTTTTCTATTGGTTTGACTTTGCAAACCCTCTCTCTCTCTCTCTCTCTCTCTCTCTCTCTCCGGTGCAATTGATAGCTGCCCCCTTATTCTCCTTTGTTTCTCCTTCTCCTTCGATCTTTCTTCGACCAGAAAAACTAAACAACTGCCACTACATTTTTTGCACCGCCGCCTCATCGGTCGCCACCACATCTCCGTCATCACTCTTGCTCGTCGTCAGACTAGCAGTTGGTTGCCATCCACCGGTCTTGAGCCCAGCCATCTGCCAAACTACAACAGTTGCTACGTCCCTCCAGCCACCCGTCGCCCTTCGCGTAGCCACTCATTGGTATTGCCTAGTTGCCACTGAACCACCGTGAGCCATGGCTAGGCCACCCCCGACACCAACCTCTCCTCCCTCCTTCGATTTTCCTCCATTTCCCCTAGTTTCCACGTTGGGCCACACTACTGCCGCTCGCCGATCACCTCTTCCTTCCTCACCATTCAGTCATGTCAGTTGGTGCCTAAAGCCACCACTTGACCACCCGTCCTAGCTAGCCGACCACCATCCTTCCCTCTCTTTCTCTCTCTTGGTGCAAGTTCAACCGAACCAAGGACCACTGCTATTCCAGCCTCTGGCCGCCATTGGCTATTGCCTGGATTGCCATCCCCCAGCCAACTACAGAGCCCTCCCTAGCCAAACTCGAGTTGCCGGTCGCCTCTTCTGCCCTCAACTCCTCCTTTGGCTATGCGGACAGCGGCCTTCCAGCCAAGTTTTGGTCGCTGTATTGCCCATCTCAACACCCTAGAGGTGCTCGTGCGTCCGCCTCGCTATCCCCGTTGCAGCCACACCTTCACCGTCATTAAACGGTAAGTTTCGGCTTTAAACCCTCGTTTAACGTATTAATCGTGTTTAGGGTTAGTTTAGTTAGGTTAATCGGGATTAGATGGTTAGTTGTGGTTATTTTGGCTAATCGAGGTTAGTGAGGGTTGATTAGAGATTAATGGCGGTTTAAGTTAATTATGTGATTATTTCATTATTTATATTTATTATTCCGAAAATAATATAATATTGTTTTATTATTTTTTTAATAATAATAAATTATAGTGTTGATAATTATTGTGTTTATTAGTTAGGATAATTTCCCGTGTTTGGATTAATTACTTTCCAATAAGTAATTGTGGTAAATAGTGATTTATGGGAATTATCGGTCATCGCATTATTGTGAGACTAATATTGTCTGAGGCAATAATAGACTGATTAGTTGATTGTTTTTTGATGCCTTATTGATTGAAGCATGTATAATCTAGAAATTATGTGGTACTTCCTTACAAAATTAGTTGATTATCAGATTATCACAATATGGCAATTTATGGATAATATGTGGAATATATATTGCTTCATATGTCGACCTCATGCATGTCTTGTGTGGATTATAATTTGTGCTTATGAGTCCACTTGTGCCTTGAGGCGTGTGTGACGTGAGGTGAAGGGCGGCCCTAATACGTGTTTATGCGAGGAAAAGGGAGGGCCCTGATGCGTTTGTTATGCAGGGAGGTAGTGGTGGTTATGCCCTAATGAGTGTTTACATAGGGAAAAGGATAGAGTCATCATGTGTGGTATGTGGGGAGGTAGTGGTGGTTGTGCCCTAATGCGTGTTTACGCGGGGAAAATGTTAGAGCCCTGATGCGTGTGTTATGCGAGGAGGTAGAGACAAGTGTGCTCTAATGAGTGTGACACGAGGAAAAAGGAAGAGCCCCAAAACTTGTTGATGAGTGGAGACATATAATTGGAATACGCCTGACTGCTATGTGCATGGAACGTTATATAAGTGGCATTCTAATTATATGATTATCTACTTGCCTTTGTGTGGCCGTGTAACTAATATCATGCGGGGTATGTGCAATCACGAGGTAAGGATGTTTGTGATTAGATTGTTTAATTATGGGTTATTATTATTATGAGAGCCATGCCTATTAGATAACCCTAAGGTGGATTAGTACTCTAGCCAAGGCTTAGTGCCCAAACTTACTAAGATTTTATCTCATTAGCTATTATTTAACCATTATTAGGTCCTTGATGGATGTATTTGGCCGGGGATTTTTGGACTAAATAGACCTCGAGTCCTAAGGATAAGGGAGGAAGTAGATCAACCCTTTTTGCCTTATGTATTTTGATGGTTGTTGGAATAGTGCCCAAGGATAGGGTTGTACGAGTACCCCTTTCTTAAGGATTAAATAAGATCTTTTTGAATTGTCTATATTTCTGACTATCCCTATTGATGATGTTTGACTAGGGTTTATTAATTGCTTATGCATATTTATAAGATAAAAAGAATGGTTGGTGATGCGTCTTGGGACGTTGCACTTTTTTTACCACAAGTGAAAAAGGGGATCGTCACATTCTCGAGGGTCGGGGGCATGACATCCCCATCGGACTTGGTATTGAAGCACGATCAATACTTGAAGTGATAAGGAGCGATGGGTATTTAGGATAGTTAGTTAGGAAAGACAATTTATTTTATGTGCTTGTGATTGCTTCTAGGATTTTTCGCCATAAGTGGGTTGTTCATAGTTCTTAATTCCTTGAGGGAATTGGAACACGGGTTTTGTGGGAACCCTTCGAGAGGAACAATCCTGATTCAAGAGCCCTAAAGAAATGGCAGGTCGAGATCAAGCAGGTGCTAGAGGTAATACACTAGGGGATCCTAGACTAGATAGAGTTCCGTAGGCATTGTAAGCCTCAAGTTTTGTTAGGGCGTAGCTAGCTCGAACTTGAACTGCTATTGTTATAATTACTACTGCCATCGTTGCTATCATCATATCACCTGGTAAAGTTCATTTGGTTGGAAAGGAGAATGGCAATTAGTCAGTGTTTAAGTTGGTTGAACAATTGTTGGATTTAGAACTGTTTGAGTTTGTTGGGATGAAAGATTCTGAGATAACAACTGTCTGGATCAAAGGACTAGAGAAAGTCTATGCATTCCTGGAGTGCGCGGAGTAAAGAAAGATGATCATGGCTAAGTTACTTGTTAAGTAAGTGGCATTAAGACCGGAACGGTTGGAAACGGTTGTTGGTAATTCTACCTAGATAAGGGATGAGGTGTTGTCTGTGGTAAGATGTTTAGCTTTTAAGATAGTCCATGTGGATCAAAAGGGATTGATGGTTTTGACTATCTTAGTGCTGTATGACTTGAATATCATCATTGGGAGTGAGTGGCTCACCAAGTAACGAGTTACAATGGATTGCTATTGCAAAGCAGTCCAGTTTAACATGTTGGAAAGGGTTGATTGCGAGTCCATTGGAAATCAAGGAGGATCCTCGATTCATTTGGTTTCGTCACCTCATGTGATTGAGTTATTGGATGAGGTTGTCAAAGTTAATTAGGTGATTGCAGCAAAACATTGGATGAGGAACCAAGAATGGAAAAACATCATTGCCATATGGGATTATTCTAATGGTTTTCAAAAGGAATTGCTTGGATTAACACCAAAGCGAGAAAGGGGAAAATTATGATTGAGTTGGTCCTAGATTGGAGACAAAGTTCAAGGTATCTTATTGAGTTGCATTGTTGGAAGTAACATAATTCAATTGAAGGATGCAAGGTTTAATGAACAAAGGATCTAATTGTTTTAACGCGTCTTCGTGGGGAGCGCCAATTTTGATTATAAGAGAGATTAGCTAAAACATTGTACCTTTGCGTCAAGTGTTAGAAGTTTAGCCTTGCGCATGGTCATTAGGGGTAATTGGTTCCCAGTTCGGTTCGGTTCGAAGGTGGAATGGAGAATTGGACCAGGAGGACTGGTTCCCATTTTTTGGGACCATGGACCGGACCAGACGATCCTAGGACTAGGAACCGGACTAAACCAATGATTCTGTTCGGTCCGATTCGGTCTAATAGGACCAACCACTTAGCCAAAAAAAATTTAAAAAATACTAGAAATATTATTATTTTAGGGTTTCTTCCATTTTTTAAGAAATTTAAAAAATATATTTTAAATGGAAAATTGTCGATCCGGTCCGGTTTGGTTCCCCCTTGGAACTGGGAACCGAACCGAAAATCACCGGTTCCAGCTTTATGGAACCGAGAACCGGACCAATGCTCCTGGGAACCAGATCGATGCTCTTAGGAACTAGACCAAATCGGCCGGTCCGGTCCTATCCAAGTGGTTCTCAGTTCGAGCAGTCCAATGTGCTCACCCCTAATGGTCATGAGCAAGTAACATATTGTTGAGGAAGACAATTGGCTTGACCAATTTCAAGGGTTTCGGTACCCCCGAGATAGACCCAAGGATGGATTATGTTTGGCTGTTTAAAAGGAGGATATGCCGAAGACAACGTTTTGAATGCAATATGATCGCTACGAAATCTACTGCAACATTGTTTGAATTGACCAATATGCCAATTGTTTTAATGGATTCGATGGATTGAATGATATATTGGAAATTTTGAAAAATACAAAGGAACACAAACAACACGTGAGGATGGTGTTATAGACCTTTTGAGAGCATAAACAATATGTCAATTTTAGTACGTACAAATTTGGACTTACTTGCGTAGCTTTTGTGGGTTGGGTGGTTTTGGACGAAGGAATTTCTATGAATCCACTAAGATCAAGGCAATTCATGAATATGCCAAAATTTATGATAGTGGCAAAGGTTCGTAATTTTCTAAGTCGGACAAGTTATTGTAGACGATTCGTAGAAAGGCCCTCTACGATAGCTATGCCTCTAATGCGAAAGTTAATGAAAGACTTAGAATTTGGAGGGACAGGTAAGTGCAAGAGTAATTTTTAAGAGCTTAAGTATGAGTTGATTACTACACCAGTTTTGAGGATATGGTCAAATATCAAAGGTTATGAGAATTATTGTGAGCCGTCTTATGGGGGATTAGATTGTGTCATAAGGCAACAAGAAAGGCTGGTTGCTTATGCATCACAATGATTGAGACCATTGGATTTAATGAAAATCAGATAAGTTTTATCTTGATGATTTGAGAAGTTGTATATGTTGGATCATAAGTGATGATTTCTTGGTTGATGATAATCTTTAATAAGAATTATGGTGGACGAGTTGTTATTTGGAAGTTTCAAACGTTGTAAAGAACTATAGTGAATTATTTTGGGAGACAAGTAAGGTCTTGTGAGTTGGATTACTTGGCATGTGATTTGAAATTTACAATGAGCATTTCACTCTTAAGATTTGGAGACACTACTTGATGGTAGCTAGGGTAATAAGAATTGATTTTAGAAGTTGTAAACTTGAACGACCATAAGAGATGGAGTGTTCCAAGTGGATCATCTTGGGAGACAATTAAGATTGGGATTGGAGGAAATTGATCTTTTGTCTTTGATGGATTGAGGATTAATTATTCCGTGGTAATATTAGATGGACTAGTGGTGGGATATCATTGTTGATGATTTATGTCGAGGTATTAGTAGACTCGAAGAGATATTGAAAGTTTTTAGTGCAATATATGAAGATTGATTTACACTAAACTTTGAAGAGTTTTGATGGCACCTTTGGAGTAGGTGCATAATTGAAATGGATGGATTGTCGAAGGTGAATTGAGGATTGCGAGAATCCAAATTGCGATTTGAAGGAAACTCGGTGGATAGTTCAAGTATGGATGAGTGATCCCGAGTAATGAACTCATGGATTGGCGAACTTAAGAAGCTTTTGCAATCTGGAGTACTCAGACGAGGTTAAAACCATAAGGCTTAGTATGGGATGGGTCAAAGCGGATGAGTTAGTCCATCTCAAGAAAGGACTTCTCTAAAATGGTATATAGTTCGAAGACACCTATATCAACTAATCTGACGAGGGTGGGGAGTGGTCGCTATGGCTAGAGAGCCTAAGCAAGGAGTGACTCCTGGCAGGCTTCTAAGATGTCGAAGATGATAAGGATGACATAGACTATGCGCTGGTCAAGAGAATCAGATTTTTATCGAAGTGGCATAGCAAAAGTATGAACAAGCTTGTGAAACTCCGGATAATTGGAATGAGGTCCGAGATAATGGGATCACTAGTCCAAAGATTGTCTAGTAGTTAGTGGACGCTGTTAAGATTGTTAGGGACAAGTTAAGGAAATTGCAAAGTTGCCCAAAGAGCTATGCGGATAAGCGGCATAGACCATTGGAGTTTCAAGTTGATGATCACGTGTTCTTGAAGGTGTCGCCAATGCGAGGTACTTTGCGGTTCGACAAAATAGGAAAGCTAAGTCTGAGATACGTGGGATCCTTTGAAATTTTGGAAATGATTGGGATTTTGGCGCAAGTGCATGATGTCTTTCACATGTTGATGTTGAGAAAGTACTAGCTAGATTCGACCCACGTGCTAGATTTTAGGGAAATAGAAGTGGATGATAGGGTGTCGTATGTGGAAAGATTAGTATGAGTCGTGGACTGAGATGTAACATCTTGAATTTCGACCCATCTTGGGATATACGAAAGGGTTATTTCTCGATGCACTACTAGTCACGACTACCTTGAATTGATCACTCAATGGTAACTAACCTATTCAAAAGGGTAATTTGGGATCGATATGTGTAAGGCTAAGGAATTTGATCCAGGATATACCTCTCGACCATAAGGATCAAAGAGGGATAATATCATACCCTTACAAAGCAATTAGTGAATGGAAATAAATCGATTATAGAGAAGTACAAGACCGGATTGACGGTGATTCCACGCAACCTCAATACTCACGATAATTGATGATAAACCGATTTCCTTTTTGACTTTGTACTCGGGATGAGAAATTGATCATTCGAGATTACATGACAACCGAGAGTTACTTGGAGATTTATATAACCTAACATGGATTGAAAATATCCAACCACGAGTCAATTTCACGTAAAAATCTTGAAAGCCACCTAGTAGTTTAGGTCGTGCTAGAGTTGTAATTGATGGATTTTAATCCCGATTTTTAATCCGATTTTGGATATCGAACTTTTAAGGATGTCAAGACTAAAATATTGGATGTTGCCTTATTGATTCTCAAATTTATCAGTAAGCTTGGAAATTATTGGAAAAGGATTCAATGAGTCGGAATTTGGAGCCAAATATTTGGGAATTTGTGTTTCAGGAGTAAAAAGACCAAAATGCCCCTTCCTAGAAGCTTGTATAGGAAGTTGTTTTCTTTTCTTTTCTCTTTCTTTTTCTATTCTCTTCCTCCCCTAGTGCAACCCACTCCTCCCCCATGTTTCTCTCTCTTCCTCCCCGCCCTCCCACATTTCCTTCTTTCTCTCTTTCTCTTTTGTCCTTTTCTGTTTTGCTTCAAGAACAACAATGTGTGCTGCTATTTTTCCCCTGAACCAGCCACCATTAGCCATCGTCCTTGCTTCCTTGCCATCATCAAGGAGCCACTCAACCATCATTGGGCCACCACTTTATTTCATCTCTTCTTTCTCTTCTGTTTTTTCTTGTGTTTGGCCTACTTGCTATTGTTTTGGCCCTACTATTTATTGCTATTGCTTGTCGAAGTTGTCGCTGGTCACCAGAGCTGCTAGCCACCATCCGAAGGTCAGCCGGTTGTTGTCCAGTCGCCATCCAGCCTCGCCAGCCGCTGTTCTCTCTCTATCCAGCGCAAATCAACTTCATCGGAAGCTCTTTTGCTAGGTTTTTGCCATCGGTTGTCATTTGTTGTTGTCCCCGAGGTAGTTGTTTGTCACGCTCATTGCCGCCATCGCGCCCGTGTCATCGGAATCACTAAACTGGGAGTCAATTTCCGAATCCCTTAGTTAGGGGTTAATCTTGCTTAGGAGTAATTTCATTAGCTTAATCTTTGATTAATGCTTTGGATGATGATTGATTAGCATTAGAATATTATTGATTAATCTTGCTTAGTGTTAACCATGGTTAGAATAAAGCAACTTGGTTAGATTAAAGTAACTATAGTTAGTTAAAGTAACCGTAATTAGATTAAAGTAACTGAGATTAGATTAAAGTAACCTTAGTTGGGTTAGTTAACCAAAGTTGGGTTAATTAACTGTATTTGGGTTAGAATAGTAACCATGGTTAGTATTAATAATTTTTTTTTTTTGGAATAAATAATAATAATTTATTTTTTTGGGAATTATTATTTATTTATTTATTTTATATTTTCGAATTATTATTATTATTATTATTCATTTCTGAAAATTAATTATTTTTGGGGAAAAAATAATTAATTTTTATGGGAAATGGTTTTAATTGAGTAATTTTGTGGGAAAATTACTATAATCTATTTTTCTAAAGTTAATAGTATTTATATACTACATTATTAAATGACATTGGTTTATTAAAGAATGATTTTATTAAATATAATTAATTGAGTTGGATAATTATTTATGGGATTGGTAATTAATTATAAGTATTTTGTGGGAGTAAAATATTTTATTGGAACAATCGAATATAGTATTGTATACTTCAAAAATAAGTATTTTTAAGTATAATCATAGTTTATACTTATTTTGGGATAATTGATTATTTATGGGAATAATCCATCATCGTTGGTCGTGGAGATGCGTGTTTATTTATTATTGAACATTGAAACACGTTGTTGGGTATCATAATGATTGAGGTATGTGATTATTTTGGAAAATTATATGGGTATTGTGATGTTGATTAGTCGGAATTGATTGTCAGACTGTGACTTGAACTATTGATTGTTGCAACTTTCGTGAATGGTGGACTACTGTTATTGTACGTGACTGGTGGATATTACTACATTTCATTATACGTGTGTCAACTATAATAGCATGTCACATGAGCACCAATTATGTTGCATTCACGACCAAGCAAAAACAAAGACAATAATGAATTGCTTGATGATGTGTTATATGGTCACATTAAAGTTGATAGCCCGATATAGCCGAATAACTACCAATCCTTTGGGGTTGTGCCATGGCCATTGGGTTGCCTGACATTGGTCAAATGTGGAGTCATGGTAAAAGCCGGACCGATGCTCCTTCGGGAATGCTGTCGGTGGGGGATAGCCCATGATGTTGCCGTGCCTCAAGGAGGAGGACGATGCCTAGCTTAGGTCAGTTGACCGCCAACCATAAGGTTGTACTGTGGCCCTGGGGGTAGTAATAATCGGAGCATGTATGGATATTGAGTCAAGAGACAGTTATGTGCAATGTTCTGATTATTTGCATAGCTATTATTATTGTTATGAGGTGATTGACAGTTTCTACAGACTACGTGTACCAAGACTAGGTAGGGTCACCCATGGTTGTGCTTGTTTATTAAACTTTCTTCTTTTATAATTTCTTTGAGGTGTGATGTTTGATGGATTGACAGGTCTAAGTTGTATGTTAAACTACCCCAAGGCAAGCGATGTTCCTAACTGAGGCTTAGGATTTTGATTTACTGAGATTTTATCTCACTTGTTATTATATAACCATTTTCAAGTCTGTATGATGGAGAACTGATACGTGTCACAACTCGTGGCCATATTCGAAAGGAGTAGATTAACCCTAACTTGTTGGTTTCATTGGCTCGATAGGAAGATGCCCGTGGTAAAGGCTTGTACTTGTAAACTTCCTAAGATTAATCAGTTAGTAAATAAAGTGATATTTTTTAGTGTTCTTCTAGTTGGGTTTTCCTGCTATCCCTGCTTATGTAATTGACTAAGGCATGATGATTCACTTCTGTATGCGTTTAATTAGAAGATAAAAATAATGGTTGGTGATGTGTCTTGGGATGTTGCATCTAAATGACCGCAAGAGAATATGAGTTGTTGTGTGCTTGAGGGTCGGGGTGTGACAACCCCATCGATTTTGGTATCGAAGCCTGGTCAATACATAAAGTAATAAGGTGCGATGGATTTTGGGATAGTTAATTAGTAGAACACACCACGCTTGTTTTTTGTTTATTTGATTCCCTAGTTATAAGCAGGTCGTTCATGGTTTCTCATTCCTTGTGGAATTGGAAATAAGGTTTCTGTGATAATTCTATTAGATGAATGATCCTGATTTGAGAGCCCTTGTGGAAAGGCAGTCAAAGGATGGGCTAGTGCTAAAGGAAGAGCACTAGGGGATCCTAGATTTGATGAAACCCTACAGGTGTTGAAAGCCTTGGGTATTTAGATAGGGTAGCAAGCTTAGACTTAAGCTGTTGTTGTTGCCGCCAATGTTGCTGCTGTCTCGCATAATAAGTTCTATTGGTTGGAAAGGGGATTGACGATCGGTCAATTTTAAGTTGGTTGAACAGTTCCTGGAGTTTGAGTTGTCCAAGTCCACTAGGGCGAGTAGCCCTGAGGTCACAACCCTTTGGATCAAGGAATTAGAGTAAGGGCTAGCATTGCGGGAATGCTCAAAGGAAAATAAGATAGCCTTGGCGGAGTACCAATTGCAAGGTAACATTAGCATGTAGTGGGAAGTAACCCAAGGAAGGGTTTTGCCCAAAGGTATGGTGCTTGAGTGGAGTGCCTTCGTTGAAATGTTCAACAGAGAATACTTTTTTAAGTACACACGAGAGCATAAGGTAACTGAATTCCTGCAACTTTGTTAGAATCATTTGTTGGTCATGCAATAAGAGGATGAGTTCGCAAAGCTCTTGAAGTACGTATCAAGAATGATTGGGAATCTAGTAGACCAAGTCAGAAGGTCAGGGATGATTTGAAATCAGAAATTAAGGATCAGTTGGTGCCCTTGAACCTAAAGGACTATGATGGATGGTACAAGGAAGCCCAACTAATTAAAAAGGATGTGGCAAAATGACCAGCTACATCTAGATTGTGGTTTGCATCTTATAGGGTTAATCATTGGCTTGGGAAAAGGATGATGACAGGAGGAATGGCACTAGGAAAAAATCAATATAAAACTC
This sequence comes from Corymbia maculata, assembly GCA_014182735.1. Taxonomy (NCBI): domain Eukaryota; kingdom Viridiplantae; phylum Streptophyta; class Magnoliopsida; order Myrtales; family Myrtaceae; genus Corymbia; species Corymbia maculata. The sequence goes on from CM024687.1 coordinate 15,955,165, forward strand.
AGATGCTAAGTATCGATTCTACAGATGACAACATGAGACAATTACATGTTCTATTAAGAAATGTCGTGTTTTTGAGTGCGACTATTAAGGTCACATTGCAAGAAAGTATCTCATTAACCACCAAAGAAGTAACCTCAACAATCGCAAGTGAGACAACTAACTGAGAATGCTCTGCAGAACAACTTCAATTGCCCTTTTGCACAAGAATAAGTGTATGCCATTACCAGGAAGAAGGCAAAGGATTTGCAAGTTGTGATTACTAGTACCATTTTCAGTGTGATCATGTTATTTATGCGTTAATTGGTTTTGGAGCTACACATTTATTTAGAGCTGAATACTTTGTTAAGTTGGAGGGGTTTAGACTGAAATCGTTGGAAGAGATTCTCAACAAGTTGACCCAATTAAAGGATGAGGTTGTCTGCAGTAGGATGTGTAGATTGTACAATGGTCATTGGTGATCAAGAAGAATTGATAGATTTGATTGTTTTGGTAATGTACGATTTTGATGTGATTGTTAGAATGGATTATCTTACTAAGTATCGAGTTACAATAGATTGCTATTGGAAGGTAATCTAGTTTAACTCATTAGGTGGGGTTATTTTCGAGTTTACTGGAATCAAGAAGGACCATCGATCCCTTTGAAAATCATCGTTGAAAGTAACTCGTTTATTGGATGAACTAAGCTTATTGGATGATTGAGGTTAATTTGTTAGTTGAGGAATCAAGAAAGGATTGTTGCACTTATTCATCGATTATCAACAGTTTAACCAATGGATGGTCATGAGCAAGTATCCATTACCAAGGATGGATGACTTGTTTGACCCACTTCAAGGAGCTTCGATATGTTCCAAGATAGACCTAAAGATGAGCTATTGGTAGTTGATTAAAAAAAGGATAAACTAAAGAAGAAATATTGTGTATGATTTGGTCATTACAAGATTACCGTACTGTCGTTTGGATTAATTAATACGCCAGTTGCTTTTATGGATTCGTTGGATTGAGTGATTAAGGTGTATTTGGATCAATTGTAATTGTGTTCGTGAATGATATATTGAAAAAATCGAGGAATTCAAAGGAACACAAATAGCACTTGAGGGTGGCGCTATAGACCATTCAAGAGCATAAATAGTATGCCGAGTTTAATATGTGTGAGTTTGGATTCACATGACCAACAAATGTCATTTTGGATGAAGAATTTCTATGGATCCACTAAGATCAATGCAATCATGAATATGCCAAGACTTATGATAGTGATAAAGGTTCGAAGTTTTCTCAGTTGGATAGATTATTATAGACGATTCGTAGAAAGGTGCTCTAAGATGGCTACGCCTCTGTTGTGAAGGTTTATAAAGGACGGAAAATTTGAATGGATGGATAAGCGCGAGCATAATTTTTAAGAGCTTAAGTGTAAGCTGACTACCGTACTAGCTTTGAGGATATAATCTAGTATAAGAGGTTATGAGATTTATAGTGAGGTGTTGTATAAGGGATTTGATGGCATGGTAAGGCAACAAGGAAGATTGGTTGCTTACGTGTCACAACAATTGAGGTCATTGGATTTAATGGAACTCAAATAAGTTTTATATTGATGATTTGAGAAGTTGTAGGTATTGGATCATAAATAATGATTTATTAAATGGTGATAATCTTTGATAATAATTACGGTGGATGATTTATTGCTTGGAAGTCTTAGATTCAATAAAGGACTAGGTTGAATTGTTTTGAAAGATGATTAAGATATGAATTTATCCAAGGTGGATTATTTCGAGAGATAATTAAAACAGGGATTTGAGGAATGAACTTTTGTCTTTGGTGGATTAAGAATCAATTATCCCTTGATGCTAGATGGATAAGTGGTGAAATAGCATTATCAATGATTTATTCTCAAGGTATTAGTAAAGATTTGAAGAAGTACCCAAAAGCCTTTAGTACGATAAATGACATTTAGCTTGCACTAATATTCAAGTGATTGAGGTGATATTTTGGACTAGGTATTAAATGGATGTGAAAGGAATGTTGAAAGGAAAATTGGTGGCTTGTGAAATTTGGATAACAATTTGATGAAAATTCGGTGAGTTAGATTTCAAGTGTCGATAAGTGACCCTGTGGACATGAGTTCATGAGTTGATGAGCTGGAGAAAGTTTTGCATTTTGAGGTGCTCATACCAGGTTAAAACCATGAGATTCGGTATTGGATGGACCAAAGTAGACAATATCTCTATGGGTTAATGCATGTCTAAAAATGACTTTTGCTATTAGTGGTGCAGTTCAAAGATACTCATGATAACTAATCTGACAAGGGTGGTTGCCGAGGTCAAAGTGCCTGAGCAATGAGCGACTCTTGGTAGGCTTCTAGGAGGTTGAAAGGGGTAGAAATAAATTGAACTATGAACTGAGCAAGAAGAGAATGTTTTAAGGATAAGATTATTATCAAAATGGTGTAACCGAAGTATGGTCATGTTTGTGTAACTCCAGTCTATTGGAACAAGATCAAAGAAGGGACAATCACTAGTCTAGAGATTGTTGGTAGTTAGTGAATGTTATTAAGATATTAGGGACAAACTAAGGACAACGCAAAATTGCCAGAAAAGCGATCAGACAAAAGACTAAGACTATAGGAATATTAAGTTCAATGTTGCGTTTTCCTTAAGGTGTCAACGATGAGAGGGACATATTGATTTGGACACTACTAGTGCCTTGGCTTAGTGGTATGCAGGATAAAGCTCTACAGGTCCAACTGAGGATTCGAAATTGGGAGGTGACAGCAAAGTTACTTTTGGTAAAATCGATAATGCATAGCCTATGGGAACAAAATTGGAATTGGAAGTAATTTGGTAATATCAGGTTACAGAAGGAACAACCTATGGAAGTGAGGATGTAGTGAGGCATTAATACCCTCATTTGTTTAAGGATATTGGAAATTTGGCAAATTTCAAGGATGAAATTTTGTTAAGAGAGAAGAGTTGTAATATCCTGAATTTCGACCTATCTCAAGATATACGAAACAGTTATTTTTTGATGCATTGTTAGTCACGACTATCTTGAATTGATCACTCAATGATAATTGACCTATTTAGAAGGGTGATTTCAGATCGATACACGTAAGGCTAGAGAATTTGATCCGGGATATACCTCTCGACCAAAAGGATCAAAGAGGGATAATACCATACCCTTACAAAATAATTAGCGAACAGAAATAAATCGATTATAGAGAAGTATGAGGCCGGATTGAGGGTGATTCCACCCGACCTCGATACTCGTGATAATCGACGATAAACTGATTTCCTTTATGACTTTGTACTCAGGATGAGAAATTGATCCTTCGAGATTATATGACAACCGAGAGTTACCTGGAGATTTAAGGAAACAAATGTGGATTGAAAATATTCAACCACGAGTCAATTTCGCATCAAAATCCTAAAAGTTGTTTGATAGTTTAGGTCGTGCTAGAGTCGTAATCGACGGATTTTAATCTAGATTTTCAAATCGATTTCAGGTATCGAACTTTCAAAGATGTCGAGACTAAAATATTGGATGTTGCCTTGTTGATTCTCAAATTTATCAGTAAGGCCGAGAATTATTGAAAAAGCATTCAACAGGCCGGGATTTAGAGCCAAATATTTAGGAATTTGTGCTTTAGGGTAAAAAGACCAAAATGCTTAGGACGCATCACCAACCATTCATTTATACATTAATATTGCATTAAAATTGCATTAAAATTGCGTGGGCATATATAAGGAAAATCTTTGTCAGGTGTATGCTTATGTCAAATGTTGCCATGAAAATGAAAATGACATGTTTTGTTTGTAAGGCATGGAAGTTAGACAGGTTTTGGAATAAAACTTGATCAAATGTAATTATTTTCCTACAATTTTTACATGAAAAATATGTAGTGATTGATTATGTTGAGCATGTACCGCGTTTGCATTGGTTAATATTCAAAATTAAAATGGGCTATGGCAGTATGCTTGTGTGATCACTAAATTGAACCCATTACCTTGGCGGGAGATCGAGGGACAAAGTCCGACTTCTTAGAAATCCCAGTGGGAGTCCGAATGCGGGTCGTTGCAGAAGGCAGATCTATGCTCCTTCAAGAAAGCCATCTGGGCGAGAGTTACGGATGTGGCCATGCTTGATGGGGCAAGGCGATGCCTGGCTATGTCAGTAGACATCGGCAGGAGTTCGGTTGTGGTCCTAAGGGGCGTTAATAATTGAAACACGTGTGAATGTAGAGGTGCATGTGAAACATATTGTGACGTGTTCTGATTATGCATGTGTTGTTTGCACTGACCATGGCATGCGTGAGATACCGTGTAGGGTATAGTATGACCAGGCAAGGTTGTCTACCAGTCAATTGCTTGTCGATGGTATTAATGGAATTATGAGTAGATCGAGTCATTGACTAGGGCAAACATGAATTGTTTTACTATTGATTTGCTTGAGTGAAATTGGCCATGTGATAGGTACCCCAAGGCGAGTTGGTGTCCTAACTAGGATTTAGGGTGATAATTCACTGAGATTATATCTCACTCGTCATTGTTAAACATTTTCAGGTCCATAGTTATGACATCTATATTGCCATGAATTGGACAGTGCTGGAGCCTATCATGGAGGGCGGTTGGTTGGTGTGCTTGTTGATTGAAGGAAGTAGATTAACCCTATTTAGTATTTTGGATGACTATAGAGGAAGTCATCCAATTGAGGGGCTTGTGTATAAACTTCCTAGGGTTAATTAGTACAAGAATAAAAATGACATTGCTACTGTTGCATTAATCTTTCTGCTATCCCTATTTTGGTTGACTAGGTGTTATTGATTTGCTTTGGCATGCATTTAATCACAAGATAAAAAAAATGGTTGGCAACGCATCTTGGGACATCGCATTCATTTGACCAAAGTGAAGAGGTTGTCATGTGCTCAGGATTTGAGGCGTGACACCAACAGTTTTAAGGGTATGCCATGAAGGCACATTTGTTGCTAGTTCTCTTAAAAATTTTCTACGGCTTTCTTTTTGTATGAATATTTCATGTTCTTCTAGCTGATTCCCAAGCTCTTAATCAGGATTTTTATCTGATCAATGCTTTGTTTTCAGTTTCTGCTTAACCATCCTTGCCCATCTGCTTCCCTCCATGTGCCACATTTACTGCAGGTTGTTAAGAGGAGGAGAGTGAAAAGCAACCTTAGTCGTAAGAACATACTGTATAGAGACAGTTACACTTGCCAGCATGTAATCGGCCAGTTAACGCTATCATCAAACTCCACTTGTCTAATTCATTAGCAAATGCATTTTTAGTTGATGCTTAGTTTTGTTTGCTCTGTTAGACAGTATTTGCTCTAAGGAGCTCTGAAGTTGCGTGTCGTGTACTCAGATACACTCTCAGGTTGAAGATCTATCCGTTTTCTTTCTTTCTGCCTTTGTATAGGAGCAATGAGCCATTGAGCCTAGATTTGCGGTGCAGCTCCAAGATTTTGAGGATGGCATCATGGCATTGTGGAGACTTGGTTCCACCAACTTTAGTTCACTGGAATGCCCTGCTCCCTGTTGGACTCAGTGCCCGGGCAACTAGGTCTTCTCAAGGAACTTTTCAGTGCCGAGCCCCTGTGATGTAGGATTAGCTATCTTCGATTGTCAAGTTCTCTCAAGTTTTGTAGCTTCTTCTTCTTGAGCCTCCTCTATTGGTAAATGGATCTGCTTTAGTTTAAGCCATCTTCTCCTTAAAATGGTTGGCCGATAGCCGTACATTACCAGAAACTTATTGTCCGACAGGGTTGTAAATCGTTAGCAGAACTGGATGATAGAAATGTAAATCGATAGAAGCAGACTGATGCAAAATCAATAGCAGAAATGGATGCTGAAATGCGTGACGGGTTATAAATCCTTATTACCTGAGCCACAAATCTGATCATGCTTCGGTCAAGCAAGAATACATGCCACATATCACAAAATTATAACATTAGGCTGCCAATGAGATAACATATTTCAGCTGTGATTTATCTGCAGAAATTGGGCCGATTGACACAAACAAAGTAGAGAGCGCATAGAGCATTCAAACTGCTGATCGACATGAATATGATCGATGAGAGAGATCAACAAATGAGAAATGACAATGTCTTTCATGCAACATCTACTTCAATTTATAGAATTTTGAATGTTTGGCTTTGCCATCGAGTTCATGGCTGTGCATTGTTTTATTTAATTGCTAATGAAGACAGTGGTTAACTCAGATTCCTGCCAATCATAGCAAGATAATCTTTCTTAAGGAGGCGGACATTATATATAAATCTATGTTCCAAAGTCTGAGGTTATCAAATGATTTAAGTATGTGTCAAAACCATGTGAGAGTTTGGTAAGTGGGTGGCGAGCATTTCGGGCATTTGGTTTAATTCGCTAAGGTATTCTTATTTTCAGCTTAATTCATTGAAGCATGTTTATATGGGTTGATAGGACAAAATATCTCAAATTATGGCCATTGTGGCACAAATATCCTAATTCTCTTCACTTGAAGATGTCTTTCATTAAAAAAAAAAAGAGGTGGGTTTGGACTCTTTGCCGAATTGTAAAAACATTCTAAACAAAGAAACAATCATGTTACATGAATTTGGTTAGGGACCATATTAGAAAAGTCTTCTTTTGGGGCTCAAAATTGAGATATATTTTAAATATTAAGCAATGAATTTTCAACAACAGATGGTGATTTTCAAATGCATTAGGCATTTTAAATAAGCTAGGAATGCTATTCAACGTGGCTGGCAATAGCTGATGGAGAATGAAAAATAAAAAAATAAAAACAAAAAATAATTTAAAAAATTGATTTTTTAAAATAAAGATGATTTTAAAATTTTAAAATAAAAATTGTTAAGAATTCGATTTAAAAAAAACAATATTAAAGGAATATAAGATTATAAGAATAAATTTTCCTAAGTTTAGTTAGATAGGAAAGTGTTTTAACAATATGGGTCGAGTCGGGTATAGATCGAGTATAGGTTGGGTTGGGTATGAGTAAAAATTTTTATATTATGTTTAAATGAGTCATAAACTTGTTAATGGGTCAATCTAGATCGGACAATTCATGACCCGACCCAAACCCGACCCAACCCACCTGTTTAATACATCTAGTAGGGAGTAAGGCAAAACATAGCATAGTTGTAGGCCATGATCTCGGAGCTAATAGACTTGGGTCGAGTTACAAAAACTGTCATTCACGGTTAGGCACTGCTTCGCTATTTGCCAATTACTAACTATCAAGGCTCGATGAATACCCATCTTGACAGTGAAGAACAGCCTATGCTTGGGAGAGTTTGCGCTAACTCTTTAGGCTTAATAATCCATTGACTTTCTTTTTGATAATTCACATTGAAGAAGGTTGCAACATAAATTAGTGCTAGCTTCAATTTATTTTTAGAAACATAGTCCACTACCTAAATGGGAATATGTTAAAGAGGCACTTCAAATGCAGAGCCTGAGCATTTCATCATTCTAGAGGAGAGTTACTGGTACATGTGCTCAGGAAGGCGAGGAGCTGCAAGGACTTCGAGTGGTGTGGCTTTGAGATTTGTCATTCCGATCGCCTCAGCCATGTCAACCGGTTCATCTGCTAATGTTGTAACATCGAACCCGTGCAAAAGAGCAGCAAGGGACAACGACATTAGTTGCATGGCCAAATTGATTCCGGGGCACATTCTCCGACCACTCCCAAATGGTATCAGCTCGAAATTCTGACCTCGGATGTCGAAATCTTTGTGGGTGGTCAAGAATCTCTCCGGCCGAAATTCGAGAGGGTCTGACCATATGTGTGGGTCTCGATGGATCTTCCACAAATTAAAGAGGAGACGAGTGCCCTTCGGGACGTGATGACCATCCACGGTGCAGTCTTCCATGGACTCATGTGGGACGCCAAGTGGGCCTGCCGGGTATAAACGCAGGGTTTCCTTAATGATGGCTTGGATGTAGACCAAATTCTTGAGATCCGATTCTTTTACTGGCTTTTCTCTACCGATTTGAGTATCTAGTTCGCGTTGAGCCTTCTTTATGACCTCACGATGGTTGAGTAACAAAGACAAAGCCCACGTTAGAGAAACTGTGGTAGTGTCTGAACCAGCTAAAATGAGTCCCTACGAAAAAATGAATTGTCAGCAACTAAAATGACGAATTTTGATGCCTTAATTGTAAAATAGAGATCAGGACTTTCGTTTAATCTTTTGTCAAATGGTCAAATGTATACACTGGTGACCTTCACCAATAACAAAGAACAAAATTATATCACATCCATAGGGTAATGACATCATCTGTTTAGTGTTTAACTTCAAGTAAATTATACTATTATTCAAAATAAGTATGAGTGATGCCCATCTCTCGGGCCCCCTACTTTGGGCTAGATTAATGAAAAGTTCTATTTCGACAAAAAGAAAGAAAGTAGATATGAATTGATAGACGCATTAGGAAATATTGAATGCTTCATGGTACACCTTAAGTTTGAAGAACGTTTTCTTTTTATGCAACTGCAGATTTTATCAGATAAAAAAAGTTAGGCCCCTAGTGTGTGTTATGTGCCACCTTTAAATAGTTACATTGCAAAATTAGATTTGTTCCGTTTGGAGAGAAAGAACCTAGCCATTCTATCAACATTGGCGTTATTGTCCTGTTTTTCTCTTTTCCCTGACCTCAAGGGATTGTCTTATTGGATCCGAGCTTTTTTCTTTTCCTTGTGGCTAAGAGATTTTGAATCCGGAGCCACTCACGCATGATCTGATGCCGATGCATCCTACGCCAGAAGTCTATCATATTGCGACAGGGGAGGGAAAGGACCACTGTGCCTACCATGAAATTTTTGTTCTTATACACAAATGACGATGTGCACTTCAAAGTGAGTATGTTCTCGTCTATATTGGAAGCGGTTCTCAAGACAATATCCAACAATCTAATGAAGTAGTGATAAATTTATGCCTTTTGCATGACAAAAATATAGTGAGATGAAAAATTGTTTCGGCCTCATTTTCTTTAAGTTCAAGAGTTGTATCATGAATAATCTTTTAATGTACATCTAAGAGGAAGAAAATTATAGATATATAATGAATTAAATTTTTTATGATTTCTTTGTTCGGCCAAAACAATTTCATATGATTTATGCCTACAAATGTTTGGTACTCTTAAACAACCTATTATCAAAACATGCATAATTTTTCTCTCTATTAGCAAGATAAATCAAAACAACCTCTTTTCAAAGAAAATCACTTTTTCATGTTGTAGTCTGGAAGCACGTAAATGACTTGAAAAACACTTGGTTAGCCCATTACGACTTTACTACCCACACATTTATGGTAGAGCACACTTATTGGTTTGTCAAGAAATTGCGAATGTATTCATGTCTAATGAAAAAGCAAATTAGGTGCGTGTGTCTATATATATAACAATAAAACAAACAGTATTTCCGTGAATTTGAATTGATTAATTGTATGTTGAAATCAGTTGTCGTCTCATATATAATACACTGCAATGTACCATATTAGTACGTATTTTTTCATGTTAATTATCGGTGGGTACATAAAAGATAAGCTCTTTTGCCAGCTGCCTACAAATAAAGGAGTAATACTTCAAAACACTTTTTTGTCTAAAAAAATTAGAAGTGGGGAGGTAAGATAGGCTCGTTAATTCAAACAAGAAATAACGACCTGCTAGCTAATTAAAAGATTCAATTTTTGCTAAACAACTCTGTAATGTCTTTGTTATACAAACCATGTTTACCAGGATTGGTTTGGTGGCTGGTTAATTTTTTTTAACTAACCAAATCTACCGTGGTGAAGATAATTTGTGTAACCAAAAGGTTATACAGTTATGTTGTATAGCATGCCCTCATTAAAATTTTTAACATCCCTTCAAACTGAACGACAACGGGTATAGTCAAAAGTAACTCAAAACATTCAAATTATCAAAATACTTAAAAGATTAAAAACCAAATTCTAAAAATGAGAGTTTTGGAATCAAAATAAATTTACAAGGATTTTCATGAGGTGTTTGTCAGGAAGCAACTTCTCTCGTCAAATTTAAAAGTACTATCGAAATATCAAAAGATTGTGAAAATATCTAAGTGAATTTACGTGTCAACATTACATGATGTGAAAGTTTATGATATTTCGTGTTAAAACAAATTTCAAGTGCATCCACTACAAGTCAAGTAACCTGTTTAAATTTTCTTGTTTTGTACTAAGGCAAGTGCTTAATTGCTTGTAGGTGTAAAGCTTTCTTATTCTTATGCAGGCCATGTGATGATCATTCAAAGAGGTGGAAAAATTCGGTTCTTGAATCTAGGAAAAACCTTTAGTAAAACACTTGGCATGTCTCCAGGACTATCCCTACAAAACAAAACTTAGATGTTTTTTTTTTTTTTTTTTTTTTTTTTTTTTTTGGTGACCCGGGGAACCCCCGCACGGCCGGCAGCCGGGTGGTAAACCCTGGGGCCAATGGGAGCTAGCCACCACACTCCCACCAGCAGGGTAAGTCACCAAGTGCCTCCCCCAAGTTTCGAACTCCTCCCCTTGAAGCGCAAGGGTCACAGGAGCCTAACCAGCGGAGCCACCGCAGCGGGTGGTAATTTTAACAAAACTTAGATGTTTATACACTTATGTACACAAAAGTCTATTGTGAATGTCAAAAAATGAAATCTACCATATCAAATGCTTTTTTAATGGAACTGGGGTAATGATTATACTAAATAAACTTACCATGCATGTTGCTTTAACGAAAGTATCAGCATCGTAACCTGGGAGCTCTTCGGCAGCATCTACAATGGAGAGCATCACGTCCATGAAATCCTGGTCATTCCCCTTGTTATTCCCACGTCTCTTGTTACTGTTTCTTCTGCTTTTATGCTCATTAAGCCATTCTTGAACCACACGATCTAGCTCTCGGGCCGTCTTCTTCATCATCTTCTCATACCCGTCTAAATCGAACCACCTTAAAATCGGGAACGCATCAGACACTACAAATCTACCCGCCAAGTCAAAGAACTCCCTCAAAGCATCTCGACCCTTCTTGTCTCGTCCATCCTCATAGCGTTTCCCAACTATCATCCTAAAGACCACATTTAGAGTTATGTCACCAAACCATCGCTTCATGTCCACCAGCACCTTCTTCGGTGCACCATTGTAGTTTTCCATACAGCGCTTATATAAGTGGTTTATTGATGCTTGGACCTCTGATTCCCGGACGTGCTTGAGCAATTCCAACCGGTGGTTGGAAAGAAGCTCAAGCATGGTGATCTTGCGCACATGACGCCAATAAGGGCTGTAGGGAGCAAGGCCAAACATAGCATAGTTGTAGGCCATGACCTCGGAGCTAACAGACTTGGGTCGAGTCGCAAAAACCCTGTCGTTCACGGTAAGGCACTGCTTGGCTATTTGCCAATTACTAACTATCAAGGCTCGATGAATACCCATCTTGACGGTGAAGATCGGCCCGTACTTGTCAGCCATGTTTGCTAGGACTATATGGGGTGGCACCGGGCCTCTTAAGAGATGGAGATGGCCAATCAAAGGCCACTTGCCGCTGGCTTCTGGCAAGGAGGCTTCTTTGTGGCCGTCGATGCTTCCTCTCTTTTTTTCGGTTCTTTTCAGTTGCGTAGCAAAGCAATAGAGAAAGATTGCAAAGGCAAAGATCATGCCAGCGAGGGCAGGGGTCGGAAACAAGGAAGAGGACTCCATGTTTGTAAATGAAGAGAAGGTTTTTGGAGATAGGTACATGGAGAGGATCAGATCTTGGGGAGTCCTATACATATTTCGCTTCACGACACCCAGCAAGTAGGCATGGCCCGCAAGCTAAATACAGATATGGGTGTGGTCGCAGATTCGTCGTTACCCGGCGCTGCAGTAGTTTGAAGACAGGAAGAAAATCGAGACAATGGGTTGTCCCGTGAGCCTCTGAAATTCCAAGTCCCGACAACATTGTTTCGGGATATTTGTAGTTCGCTGTTGATATTGCTTTTCTAGAATTTGATTGGCAGTATCATTTAGGGCTCGACACAGTGACAAGGACCGTCGATTATGCTACTTAGAAAATCAACACGGAGGAGGTTAAATTTTTTACAAGCTCCGAGTGCATAATTACGTTTGTTTTCTATTAAGACTCTTTTATAAAACTGATATTGAAAATTTACGGTGAACTGTTGTTTGAATATTGAATATTTATTTTATAGACCAATCTTAATATAACTAGCGTTACTCCATCTTGCAACTAGGCCGAGGAGATAGGGATTCTACAAAAGGTATTTCATGTGACTATTCTAATATGTAACAGTGACAAATGGTAAAACAAGTTAATAAAAAACAAGAGTATAACAACACAGAGCCGAGTACAGTGAAATTTCAAGATCTGGTTAAAAGTGATTGATCAGTTCGCTGTGTCATTGCTATCGCATTGCATAACTATTACATGAAGGATGTCTCCTCTTCCATTTTGAGGGTAAGAAGACCTAATGAAAAGATCAAGCTACCCTAAATTTACCAAAAGAGCTTGATGCTTTAAGAGAAATTACCCCATATCTAAAAACCCTTCTCTCTCTCTCTTCCGCTGGTGTTTGCTCCCTGTCATCCCTTGTCGTGCGCTATCCTCTATTGCTGGCCCATAGCTACAACCCTCGTTGTCTCTAGTGGCGTCATTTACCCAGCCTCTCTCTTTCTCTCTCTTTAAGGTAACGAAAATCCGAAGTCGCTAAGGCCTCGATCTTTTGAGTCTTGAACGTGGGGAGGGAGGGAGCGAGAGAGAGATAGCATGAGATTGGTGGGTATAGGAGGACGAGAGTGCCAAGCACGATTGGAATATTCCTAACTAATCAATGGAGAGAGGATCTTCTTTTTGATGAGTACCAAGTGTGTTTATGCATTCAGTGAAATTTGAATCCTCATATGATGTGAATACCTACTAAAAGACCAAACCATGAGGAGAGCTTAGTCTGTTGACAAGTGATTCACATCGATAAATCTAAGCATTTATGAAGTATTCTTGAGTCTTTTTATGTACTGTTGCATAGGAATCAATCAAGTGATGATCCACAGAGTTAGCAAGAGCATCAAACCCTCTCGCAAGCACACAAGAGAATGATAGAATTTAGAGAGAAGGCACTTGTCTAAGTGAGAAAATAGATGTGTGAAAGATTTTTTTGTAAACACTTAAAGGTGATGTTTACTTTTTGGATGACTGCATCTTATGTGTTGAGTGTAACTTGTGACAACCGCTATAAGAAGGCCCAATACATAATTAGTGGGACAAAAACAACACAAGTACCATAACTTTCATATGGCGTTAATTTGAATGCCATAACTTTCTCTTTTGCTCACTTAAGTGTGATATTAGAGTAAAATCAGTCATTTGAGTACTAATTCCAAAAAATCATCCTACATAGAATTTTGTTAGTTTTTTTTTTTTTGATTTTTATTGAACTTTGAACTTTTTGTTTATGTTTTTATTTTTCTTTTTATAATTTTTTTTTGTTAGGGTCAACGAAGGTCACAAAACACAAAACCCTCATCTAATCTAAGTGAGGTGGCATTGCCCACAACCTCCCAAAGTTGGCAAGGGCCTTCGTGGCCTCGCGCGCAGCCAATGAGGTCGTGATGCCCTCGCCTAGGGCCTTCATGGCCAAATCTAGGCGAGGGTTTCATGATCGACGAGAGTCGCCGGTGACCCTCGCTAACCCTTAAAAAAAGGAAAAATCAAGAAAAATACAATATAAAAATAATAATTTCAAAATATTTAAAAATATTTAAAAAATTATCCATATCAACACTAGCAAAGCCACACAAGACAACCAATATCAGTGTTGGATTTTCCAACAAGGCAAATCGCCAATGGCACTCAATTGATCAATTTTTTAAATTTGTAGCATTCAAATGAGTGTGAAAAAAAAAGTTATGGCCTTTAAATAAGTATCATATGAAAGTGATGACACTCCTGCTATTCTTATCTTGATAATTAGTCTATAATGGATTGTTGTCCCAAAAGTTAGGTTGTGGGCAACAGTAGGTTCTCCACTTGTAACAAGGTGGTTTGTGCACTCTTGGTTAAAATGGGAAATTTCGACTTAATTGGGCTGCTAAAACTTAATAAGAGTAGGCACACCCAAATCGATAGGTAAGATCATATGGTAGAGCACGCCATTGGGCAGTAGTTGGCCTAAAGGCTTGCTCAAGAGGAATGTACTAAAAAATTCCTATACCTAATATAATAGTATCGATTTAATTTTAAACATTTCAATTGTGTCAATTTATTCATAAATATTTTCACATTTTGCTAATTGAGTTCAACAAACCAATTTTAGCCAAAAGTTGCTCATGGACATTGGTCATCCCATGTGACATGACTAACGACAATGTAAACATTTGTTAACGATATTTTGAAATTTACATATATATTTATATATATATGTTCTTGTCTTTTCCATTTTATTATTTTTTTCTTTTTTTTCCCTTTCATTTTGGTTGACAAGGGGCTGCTACACTCACCTGAGCCCTCACCAGATCTAGGCGAAGTCCACTTCACCCAGAGTTGACAAGGCCATGATGTCCTTGGTCAAGGCCTTTGTAGCCAGTAAGGGCCTTGTCTAGATTTGGTGAGGCCCTTTGTAGCCCCACTAACCACACGTGAGGCATAACTCATCCAAATCTAGTGAGGGTTTTGTAACATCCAGGAATTTCTCGAACTATTTTTAGGCTTTAATTATGAATTTTTTGTCAATTCGTTGTTAGCTAAGTCTTTCTCTGAACTAATCACTCATAAGATACTAATTGAAGGGGAAAGGTTACTGAGGACTCGTGTGCATGCATGAGTCCTAAAAGCTGCACGTTAATTTAAGACCCACTAAAGTTGCGATTGACTAACTCGGCTGTGATTTTTAATCCGAGTTCAGGTATTAGACTTTATGGATGTTGAGATTTATTATTGGACCTTGCCCTCATTATTTTTCAAAATTTTTGAATACTTAAAAACGTTAGACATAAGACCGCCAAGCAGAAATTTGGACTCAAGACCTCGCCCTTTTTTTCCTTCCCTCTTCCCTCTCTCTCCCACATGCACCTTCCCCCTCTCACTCTTCTTTTTCTCTCTTCGCTTTCCCTCCTTTCTTTTCTTCCTGTTGCTGCACTGTTGCACTGCCTAACTCCTTCCCTCAAACATCCCTTCTCTCTGCAATTTCCTCTTCGTTGCCTGCCCCCTCCTCCCCCACTTGCTGTCCTTTCCCCCTATTTTTCTATTGGTTTGACTTTTCAAACCCCCTCTCTCTCTCTCTCTCTCTCTCTCTCCCTCCCTCCCTCCCTCCCTCCCTCTTTGGTGCAATTGATAGTTGCCCCCCCTTATTCTCCTTTGTTTCTCCTTCTCCTTCGATCTCTCTTCAGCCAGAAAAATTGAACAACTGCCATTGCATTTTCTACACAGCCACCTCACTGGCCACCACCGTAGCTCTGCCACCACTCTTACTCGCCGTCAGACCACTAGTTGGTTGCCGTTTGCTGGTCGTGAGCCCAACCGTTTGTGAACTGCAGCAGTTGTTGCATCTCTCTAGCCACCTATCACTTGTCGCACAACCACTCTCTGGCATTGCCTAGTCGCCACTAAACCGCCGTGAGCCAACCTCTCCCCCCTCCTCCGATTTTCCTCCATTTCCTTTAGTTTTTGTGTTGGGCTAAACCACCGCCACTCGCCAATCACCCTTTTCCTTCCTCGCCGTTCAGTCACATCAATTAGTGCTTGGAGCCACCGCTTGATCACCCGTCCCAACTAGCCAACCACCATCCTTCCCTCTCTTTCTCTCTCTCAGTGCTAGTTCAACCGAACCAAGAACCACCGCTATTCCAGCCTCTAGCCACAGCTGGCTGCTGCTTGGACTGCCATCCCCCAGCTGATTGTGGAGCCCTCCCTAGCCGAACTCGAGTTGTTGGTCACCTCTTTTGCCCTCAACTCCTCCTTTGGCCATGTGGACAACAGGCTTCCAGCCATGTTCCAGCTGCCGTATCGCCCATCCCAACACCCTAGAGGTGCTCATGCATCCACCTCCCTATCCCCGTTGCAATCGCACCTTTGCCATCACTAAACGGTAAGTTTTGGCTCTAAACCCTTGTTTAGCGTATTAATCGTGTTTAGGGTTAGTTTAGTTAGGTTAATCAAGATTAGGTGGTTTGTTGTGGTTATTTTGGCTAATCGGGGTTAGTGGGGGTTAATTAGAGACTAATGGCAGTTTTAAGTTAATCATGTGATTATTTCATTATTTATATTTATATTTTCAAAAATAATATAATATTGTTTTATTATTTGTTTAATAATAATAAATTATAGTGTTGATAATTATTGTGTTTATTAGTTAAGATAATTCCCCGTGTTTGGATTAATTACTTTCCGATAAGTAATTGTGGTAGATAGTGATTTACGAGGATTATCAGTCGTTGCATTATTGCGAGACGAATATTATCTGAGGCAACAATAGACTAATTTGTTGATTTTTTTTTTTATGCCTTATTGATTGAAGCACGTATAATCCGGGAATTGTGGTATTTCTTTACGAAATTAGTTGATTATCAGATTATCGCAATGTGGCAGTTCATGGATGATATGTGGAATATTTATTGCTTCATATGTTGACCTCATACATGACCTGTGCAGATTATGATTTGTGCTATGAGTCCACTTGTGCCCTGAGGCATGTGTGATGCGGGGTGGAGGGCAGCCCTAATGCGTGTTTACGCGGGGAAAAGGGAGGGCCCTGATGCATGTGTTATGCGGGGAGGTAGTGGTGGTTGTGCCCTAATGCTTGTTTACATAGGGAAAATGATAGAGCCCTAATGCGTGGTACGTTGGGAGGTAGTGGTGGTTGTGCCCTAATGCATGTTTACACGGGGAAAAGGTTAGCGCCCTAATGCGTGTGTTACACAGGGAGACGTATAATTGGAATATGCTTGATTGCTATGCGCATGGAACGTTATATGTGCGGTATTCTAATTATATGATTATTTGCTTGCCTTTGTGTGGCCATGTAACTAATATCATGCAGAGTATGTGCAATTACGATGTAAGTCTATTTATGATTGGATTATTTAATTATGGGCTATTATTATAATGAGAGAGATGTCTATTAGGTAACCCTGAGGTGGATTGGTACTCTAGCCGAGGCTTAGTGCCTGAACTTACTGAGATTTTATCTCACTGGCTATTATTTAACCATTTTCAAGTCATTAATAGATGTATCTAGCTAGGATTTTTGGACTGATTAGACCTCAAGCCCTAAGGATTAGGGAGGAAGTAGATCGACCCTTTTGGCCTTATGTATTTTGATGATTGTGAGAATAGTGCCCAAGGATAGGATTGCATGAGTACCCCTTTCTTAAGGATTAAATGAGATCATTTTGAATTGTCTATATTTTTTTACTATCCCTATTAATGATGTTTGACTAGGGTTTATTAATTGCTTATGCGTGTGCATATTTATAAGATAAAAAGAATGGTCGGTGATGCGTTTTGGGACATTGCACTCTTTTGACCACAAGTGAAAAAGGGGATTGTCGCATTCTTAAGGGTTAGGGGCATGATGTCCCCATCTGACTTGGTATCAGAGCATGGTCAATACTTGAAGTGATAAGGAGTGATGGGTATTTGGGATAGTTAGTTAGGAAAGATAATTTATTTTGTGTGCCTGTGATTGCTTATAGGATTTTTTGCCATAAGCGGATTGTTCATGGTTCTTAATTCCTCGAGAGAATTGGAACACGAGTTCTGTGGGAAGCCTTCGGGAGGAAGAATCCTGATTCAAGAGCCCTAAAGAAAGGGCAGGTTGAGATTAGGCAGGTGCTAGAGGTAAACACCAAGGGATCCTAGTCTGGATAGAGTTCTATAGGCGTTGTAAGCCTCAAGTTTTGTTAGGGCGTAGCTAGCTCGGACTTGAACTATTTTTGTTATAATTACTACTACCACCGTTGCTATGGTCGTATCATCTAGTAAAGTTCATTTAGTTGGAAAGGAGAATGGCAATTGGTCGATGTTTAAGTTGGTTGAACAATTCTTGGAGTTAGAACCATTTGAGTTTGTTGGGATGAAAGATCCTGAGGTAACAACTCTTTGGATCAAGGGACTAGAGAAAGTCTATGCACTACTGGAGTGTGCGGAGTAAAGAAAGACGATCATGGCTGAGTTATTTGTTAAGTTAGTGGGGTTAAAATCGAAACCGTTGGAAACGGTTGTTAGTAATTCTACCCAAATAAGGGACGAGGTGCTGTATGTGGTAAGATGTTCAGTTTTAAAGATAGTCCATGTGGATCAAGAGGGATTGATGGTTTTGACAATCTTGGTGCTGTATGACTTGATTATCATCATCGGTAGTGAGTGGCTCACCAAGTAACGAGTTATGATGGATCGCTATTGGAAAGCAGCCCAGTTTAACATGTTGGAAAGGGTTGATTGCGAGTCTGTTGGAAATCAAGGAGGATCCTCGATTCATTTGGTTTCGTCACCTCAAGTGATTGAGTTATTAGATGAGGATTGTCAAAGTTAATTAGGTGACTGTAGTAATATGTTGGATGAGGAACCAAGAATGGAAAAACATCGCTATCACACGGGATTATTCTCATGGTTTTCAAAAGGAATTGCTCCCCAAAGCGGGAAAAGGGAAAATTATGATTGAGTTGGTCCTAGATTGGAACCAAAGTTCAAGGTATCTTATCGAGTTGCATTGTTGGAAATAACATAATTCAATGCACTGATGCAAGGTTTAATGAACAAAGGATCTAATTGTTTTAGTGTGTCTTCGTGGGAGCGCCAATTTTGATTATAAGAGAGATGGGCTAAAACATTGTACTTTTGCATCAAGTGTTAGAAGTTTAGCTTGAGGCATGGTCATGAGCAAGTAACATTGTTGAGGAAGGCAATTGGTTTGACCAATTTCAAGGTTTTTGGTACCCCTAAGATAGACCCAATGATGGGTTATGTTTGGCTAATTAAAAGGAGGATATGTCGAAGACAGCATTTCGAATGCAATATGATCGCTACAAAATCTATTGCAACATTGTTTGAATTGACCAATACGCTAGTTGCTTTAATGGATTCGATGGATTGAGTGATATATTGGAAAATTTGAGAAATACAAAGGAACACAAATAGCACTTAAGGATGATGCCATAGACCGTTTGAAAGTATAAACAATATGTCAAGTTTAGTACGTACAAATTTGGACTTATTCGCGTAGCTTTTGTGGTCGGGTGATTTTTGACAAAGGAATTTCTATGAATCCATTAAGATCAAGGCATTTCATGACTATGCCAAAATTTATGACAATGGCAGAGGTTCGTAATTTTCTAAGTCGAGTAGGTTATTGTAGACGATTCGTAGAAAGGCCCTCTACAATAGCTATGCCTCTGATGTGAAAGTTAATGAAAGACTTAGAATTCGGAGGGATGGGTAAGTGCAAGAGTAATTTTTGAGAGCTTAAGTATGAGTTGATCACTACACTAGTTTTGAGGATATGGTCTAATATCGGAGGTTATGAGAATTACCATGAGCCGTCTTATAGGGGATTAGATTGCGCCATAAGGCAACAAGAAAGGCCAGTTACTTACGCGTCACGATGATTGAGGCTATTGGATTTAATGAAAATCAAATAAGTTTTATCTTGATGATTTAAGAAGTCGTATGTGTTGGATCATAAGTGATGATTTCTTAGTTGGCGATAATCTTGAATAAGAAATATGGTGGACGAGTTGTTATTTGGAAGTTTTGAATGTTGTAAAGAACTACAGTGAATTATTTGGGGAGACAAGTAAGGTCTCGTGAGTTGGACTACTTGGCATGTGATTTGAAATTCACAGTGAGCATTTCGCTCTTAAGATTTGGAGACACTGCTTGATGGTATCTAGGGTAATAAGAATTGATTTTAGAAGTTGTAAACTTGAATGACCATAAGAGATGAAGTGTTCCTGGTGGATCATCTTGGGAGACAATTAAGATTGGGATTGGAGGAAATTGATTTTTGTCTTTGATGGATTGAGGATTAATTATTCCTTGGTAATATTAGATTAACTGGTGGTGAGATATCATTGTTGATGATTTATGTCAAGGTATTAGTAGACTCGAAGAGATACCAAAAGTTTTTAGTGCAATATATGAAGATTGATTTACACTAAACTTTGAAGAGTTTTGATGGCACCTTTAGAGTAGGTGCATAATTGAAATTGATGGACTGTCAGAGGTGAATCGAGAATTGTGAGAATCCATATTGCAATTTGAAGGAAATTCGGTGGATAGTTCAAGTGTGGATGAGTGATCCTGAGTAATGACCTCATGGGTTGGCGAACTTAAGAAGCTTTTGCAATTTGGAGTACTCATATGAGGTTAAAACCATAAGGTATGGGACGGGATACCTCTATGAGTTAGTCCATCTCAAGAAAGGACTTTTCTAGAATGGTGTATAGTTCAAAGACGCCTATATCAACTAATCTAACAAGGACGGGGAGTGGTCGCCGAGGCTAGAGAGCCTGAGCAAGGAGTGACTCCTAGCAGGCTTCTAAGATGTCAAAGATGATAAGGATGAAATAGACTGTATTGGTCAAGAGAATAAGATTTTTATTAGAGTGGCATAGCAAAAGTATGAACAAGCTTGTGAAACTCTGGATTATTGGAATGAGGTCCGAGATGGTGGGATCACTAGTCCAAAGATTGTTTGGCAGTTAGTGGATGCTGTTAAGATTGTCAAGGACAAGCTAAGGAAATTGCAAAGTTTCCTGAAGAGCTATGCAGATAAGCAATGTAGACTGTTGGGGTTTCAAATTGATGATCACGTGTTCTTGAAGGTGTCGCCAATGTGAGGCACTTCACAATTCAACAAAAAAGGAAAGCTGAGTCCAAGAAATGTGGGATCCTTTGAAATCTCGGAAATGATTGGGATTTTGGCACAAGTGCATGATGTCTTTCATGTGTCAATGTTGAGAAACTACTAGCTAGATTCGACTTGGGTGCTAAATTTTAGGGAAATAGAAGTGGACGACAGGGTGTCATACGTGGAAAGATCGGTGTGATTCGTGGACCGAAATGTAACGTCTTGAATTTCGACTCATCTTGGGATATACAAAAGGGTTATTTCTCAATGAACTGCTAGTTACAACTACCTTGAATTGATCACTCAATGGTAACTGACCTATTCGAAAGGGTAATTTGGGATCGATATGCGTAAGGCTAAGGAATTTCATCCGAGATATACCTCTTGACCATAAGGATCAAAAAGGGATAATACCACACCCTTACAAAGCAATTAGTGAACAGAAATAAATTAATTATAGAGAAGTACAAGGCCGAATTGAGGGTGATTCCATGCAACCTTGATACTCACGACAATCGATGATAAACTGATTTCCTTTTTGATTTTGTACTTGGGATGAGAAATTGATCATTCAAGATTACATGAAAACTAAGAGTTACCTGGAGATTTAAGGAACTAAATGTGGATTGAAAATATTCAACAATGAGTCAATTTTGCGTAAAAATCTTGAAAGCCACCTAGTAGTTCAGGTCATGCTAGAGTTGTAATTGATGAATTTTAATCTCGATTTTCAAATCGATTTCGGGTATTGAACTTTTAAAGATGTCGAGACCAAACTATTAGATGTTGCCTCATTGATTCTCAAATTTATCAATAAGCCTGGGAATTATCGGAAAATGAATCAATGGGCTAGAATTTGGAGCCAAATATTTGGGAATATGTGCTTCAGGGGTAAAAATACCAAAATGCCCCTTTCTAGAAGCTTGTATAGGAAGTTGTTTTCTTTTCTTTTCTTTTCTTTTTCTTTTTCTTTTCTCTTCCTCCCCTAGTGCAGCCCACTCCTCCCCAACGTTTCTCTCTCTTCCTCCCCACCCTCCCACCTCCCATGTTTCCTTCTTTCTCTCTCTCTTTTTTTCTTTTCTGTTTTGCTTCAAGAACAATAATGTGTGCTGCTGTTTTTCCCCCGAACCAACCACCATTAGCCGCTGTCCTTATTGCCTTGCCGTCATCGAGGAGCCGCCCAACCATCACTAGGCCACCACCCCATTTCCTCTCTTCTTTCTCTTCCATTTTCTCCTATGTTCGGCCCAGTTGCTGCTGTTTTGGCCCTGCTGTTCATTGATGTTGCTGGTCGGAGTTGTTACTGGCCGCTGGCTGAAGGTCAACTAGTTATTGTCCAGCCACCATCCAGCCCCACTAGCCGTTGTTCTCTCTCTGTCCGGCACAAACCAGCTTCATCAGAAGCTTTTTTGCTGGGTTTCAGCCGCTAGTTTTCGTCCATTGTTGTTCCCAAGGTAGCTGTGCATCGCCCTCGCCACCATTGTGGCACCCATGTCATCGGAATCACTAAACCGTTAGTTGATTTCTTAATCCCTTTGTTATGGGTTAATCTTGCTTAGGAGTAGTTTCATTAGTTTAATCTTTGATTAATGCTTTGGATGATGATTGATTAGCATTAGAATATTATTGATTAATCTTTTTTAGTGTTAACCATGGTTAGATTAAAGTTACTGTAGTTGGTTAAAGTAACTGTAATAGATTAAAGTAACTGAAGTTAGATTAAAGTAACCTCAGTCAGGTTAGTTAACCAAAGTTGGGTTAATTAACTGCAGTTGGGTTAGAATAGTAACCACAATTAGTATTAATAAATTTTATTATTTTTGGAATAAATATTAATTATTTATTATTTTCGGAATTATTATTTATTTATTTATTTTATATTTTCAAATTATTATTATTATTCATTTCTGAAAATTAATTATTTTGGGGGAAAATAATTAATTGTTATGGGAAATGGTTTTAATTGAGTAATTTTGTGGGAAAATTACTATGATCTATTTTTCTAAAGTTAATAGTATTTATATACTACATGATTAAATGACATTAGTTTATTAATGAAGGATTTTATTGAATGGAATTAATTGGGTTGGATAATTATTTATGGGATTGGTAAATAATTATAAGTATTTTGTGGGAGTAAAATATTTTATCGGAACAATCGACTATAGTATTGTATACTTCATAAATAAGTATTTTTGAGTATAATAATAGTTTATACTTATTTTGGGATAATTGATTATTTATGAGAATAATCCATTATTGTTGGTCGTGGAGACGTGTGTTTATTTATTATTGAACATTGAGACATGTTGTTGGGTATCATAGTGATTAAGGTATGTGATTATTTTGGAAAAGTATATGAGTATTGTGATGTTGATTAGTTGGAATTGATTGTTAGACTATGACTTGAACTATTGATTGTTGCAACTTTCGTAAGTGATGGACTACTGTTATTGTACGTGACTGGTGGATATTGCTACATTTCATTATACATCTGTCAATTACAATAGCATGTTGCATGAGCACAAATTATGTTGCATTCATGACAAAGCAAAAACAAAGACAAGAATAAATTATTTGATGATGTATTGCATGGTCACATTAAAGTTGATAGCCTAATATAGCCGGATAACCACCAATCCTCCGGGGTTGTGCCATGGCCATTGGGTCGCCTGACAATGGTTAGATGTGGAGTCGTGGTAGAGGCCGGGTTGATGCTCCTTCGGGAATGTCATCGGTGGGGCATAGCCCATAACGTCACCATGCCTCAAGGAAGAGGACGATGCCTAGCTTAGATCAGTTGACCGCCAACCATAAAGTGTGCTATGGCCCTGGGGTTGTAATAATCAGAGCATGTGTGGATATTGAGACAAGAGATAGTTATGTGCAATGCTCTGATTATTTGCATAACTATTATTGTTGTTATGAGGTGATTGACAATTTCTACAGGTTGCATGTGCCAAGACTAGGTAGGAGCGCCTATGGTTGTGCTTGTCTATTAAACTGTCTCTTGTTATAATTTCTCTGAGGTGTCATGTTTGATGGATTGACGGGTCTAAGTTGTATGTTGGACTATTTTGAGGCAAGAGATGTTCCTAATCGAGGCTTAGGATTTTGACTTACTGAAATTTTATCTCACTAGTTATTGTATAACCATTTTCAGGTCTATAGGATGGAGAACCAACACTTGTCTTGGCTCGTGGCCATATTTGAAATGAGTAGATTAACCCTAGCTTGTTGGTTTCATTAGCTCAATAGGAAGATGCCCGTGGTATGGGTTGGTTTCATGGGCTCAATAGAAAGATGCTCGTGGTAAGGGTTTGTACTTGTAAACTTCCTAGGATTAATCAGTTCGTAAATAAAGCGATATTTTTTAGTGATCTTCTATTGTTATCCTTGCTTCTGTAATTGACTAGGGAATTATGATTCACTTTTGCATGCATTTAATTAGAAGATACAAATAATGGTCGGTGATGTGTCTTGGGACGTCGTATTTAAATGATCGTGAGAGAATATGGGTTGTTACGTGCTTAAGGGTCGAGGCGTGACAACCCCGTCGTTTTTGGTATCAGAGCTTGGTCAATACATGGAGTAATAAAGTGTGATGGGTTTTGGGATAGTTAGTTAGGAAAACACACCATGCTTGTGTTTGTTTATTTGATTCCTTAGTTATAAGTGGGTCGTTCATGGTTTCTAATTCCTTGTGGAATTGGAAATAAGGTTTCCGTGATAATTCTATTAGACGAATGATCCTGATTTGAGAGCTCTTGGTGAATGGCGATCGAAGGATGGGCTAGTGCTAAAGGAAGAGCACTAGGGGACCCTAAATTTGATGAAACCCTATAGGCATTGAAAGCCTTTGGTATTCAGATAGGTTAGCGAGCTTAGACTCAAGCTATTGTTGTTGTTGCTATTGTTGCTATTGTTGTTGCTACTGTCTTGCATAGTAAGTTCTATTGATTAGAAAGGGGATTGACGATCGGTCGATGTTTAAGTTGGTTGAACAGTTCCTGGAGTTTGAGTCGTCCAAGTCCACTAGGGCGAGTAACCCTAAGGTTGCAACCCTTTGGATAAAGGAATTATAGTAAGTGTTAGCATTGTGAGAATGCTCAGAGGAAGATAAGATAACCTTGGCAAAATACAAATTGCAAGGTAACATTAGCATGTAGTGGGAAATAACCCAAGGAAGGGTTTTGCCCAAAGGTACAGTGCTCAAGTGAAGTGCCTTCATAGAAACATTCAACAAAGAATACTTTTCTGAGTGCACATGAGAGTAGGAAGTAACTGCATTCTTATAACTTTGTTAGAATCATTTGTCAATCGTGCAATAGGAAGATGAGTTCCTAGAGCTCTTGAAGTACATATCGAGAATGATTGGGAATCTGGTAGACCGAGTCAGAAGGTCATGGATGGTTTGAAATTGGAAATTAAGGATCAGTTGATGCCCCTAAACCTAAAGGACTATGATGGATGGTACCAGGGAGCTCGACTAATTGAAAAGGACATGACAGAAGGAGCAGCTACATCTGGATTGTGGTTTGCATTTTATAGGGTTAATCATCGGCTTGGGAAAAGGATGATGACAAGACGAATGGCATTGGGAAAAATCAATATAAAACTTAGATGCTAAGTGTCGATTCTATGGATGACAACACGAGACAATTACATGTTCTATTAAGAAATGACGTGTTTTTTAGTGCGACTATTAAGTCATGTTGTGAGAAAGTGTCTCGTTAGCAACCTCAACAATTGCAAGTGAGACAACTGACTGAGAATGCTTCGTAGAACAACTTCAATCACCCTTTGGTGCAAGAATAAGTGTATGCTATTACCAGGAAAAAGGCAAAGGATTTGCAGATTGTGATTACTAGTACCATTTTTAGTGTGATCATGTTATTTATGCATTAATTGGTTTTGAAGCTATGCATTTGTTTAGAAGTGAATACTTTGTTAAGTTGGAGGGGTTAAGACTGAAATCATTGGAAAAGATTCTCAACAGGTTGACCTAGTTAAAGGATGAGGTTGTCTGCAGTAGGATGTTTAGATTGTACGATGGTCATTTGGCTATCAAGAGGAATTGATCGATTTGATTATTTTGGCAATGTATGATTTTGATGTGATTGTTAGAATGGATTGTCTTATTGAGTATCAAGTTACAATGGATTGCTATTAGAAGGTAATCTAGTTTAACTCGTTAAGTGAGGTTAGTTTTGAGTTTACTAGAATTAAGGAGGACCCTTGATCCCTTTGAAATTCGTCGTTGGAAGTAACTCGTTTATTGGATGAAGGTTGCTAAGGTTATTGGATGATTGAAGTTAATTTGTTAGTTGAGGAATCAAGGATGGATTGTTGCATTTATGCATCAATTATCGACATTTTAACCAAGGGATAGTCATGAGCAAGTATCCATTACCAAGGATGGATGACTTGTTTGACCCACTTCAAGGAGCTTCGATATATTCCAAGACAGACCCAAGGACGAGCTATCAGTAGTTGAGGATTAAAAGAAACAAGATAAACTAAAGATGACATATCGTGTATGATTTGGTCGTTACGAGATTACTGTACTACCGTTTGAATTAACTAATATGCCGGTTGCTTTTATGGATTCAATGGATTGAGTGATTAAGGTGTATTTGGATCAATTATAATTGTGTTTGTGAACGATATATTGGAAAAATCGAGGAATTCAGAAGAACACGAATAGCATTTGAGGGTGGTGCTATAAACCATTCGGGAGCATAAATAGCATGCCAAGTTTAATACGTGCAAGTTTGGGTTCACACAACCAACAAGTGTCATTTTGGAAGAATTTCTATGGATCCACTGAGATCAAGGCAATCATAAATATGCCAAGACTCATGATAGTGACAAAGGTTCAAAGTTTTCTTAGTTAGACAGATTATTACAAACGATTCATGGAAAAGTTCTCTACGATGGCTACACCTTTAATGTGAAGGTTTATAAAGGACAAAAAATTTCAATGGACAAATAAGCGCGAGCATAATTTTTAAGAGCTTAAGTATAAGCTGACTACCATACTAGTTTTGAGGATATAATCTAGTAGAGGAGGTCATGAGATTTATAGTGAGGTGTTGTATAAGGGATTTGATGGTATGGTAAGGTAACAAGGAAGATTGGTTGCTTACGCGTCACAACAATTGAGGTCATTGGATTTAATGGAAGTCAAATAAGTTTTATCTTGATGATTTGAGGAGTTGTAGGTATTGGATCATAA
Organism: Corymbia maculata; assembly: GCA_014182735.1. Classification (NCBI taxonomy): domain Eukaryota; kingdom Viridiplantae; phylum Streptophyta; class Magnoliopsida; order Myrtales; family Myrtaceae; genus Corymbia; species Corymbia maculata. The sequence goes on from CM024687.1 coordinate 15,982,241, forward strand.
ATGATGATTTATTAAATGGTGATAATCTTTGATAAGAATTACGGTGGATGATTTATTGCTTGGAAGTCTTAGATTCGATAGAGGATCGGGTTGAATTGTTTCGAAAGACAATTAAGATATGAATTTATCAAGGGTGGATTATTTTGGGAGATAATTAAGATAGGGATTTAAGGAATGGACATTTGTCTTCGGTGGATTAAGAATCAATTATCCCTTGATGCTAGATGGATAAGTGGTGAAATAACATTATCGATGATTTCTTCTTGAGGTATTAGTAGGGATTTGAAGAAGTACTCGAAAGCCCTTAGTGTGATAAATGACATTTGGCTTACACTAATGTTCAAGTGATTGAAGTGATATTTTGGACTAGGTATTAAATGAACATGAAAGGAATGTTGAAAGAAAAATCAGTGGCTTGTGAAATTCAGATAGCAATTTGATGAAAACTAGGTAAATCAAATTTCAAGTGTCGATAAGTGACTCTGTGGAAATGAGCTCATGGGTTGACGAGCTAGAGAAAGTTTTGCACTTTGAGGTGCTCAGACAAGGTTAAAACCATGAGACTCGATATGGGACGGACCAAAGTAGATAATACCTTTATGGGTTAATGCATGTCTAAAAGGGACTTTTGCTAGTAGTGGTGTAGTTCAAAGATGTCCATGACGACTGATCCGATGAGGGCGGGGAGTGGTTGCCAAGGCCAAAGTGCTTGAGCAAAGAACGACTCTTGGCATGCTTCTAGGAGGTCGAAAGAGGCAGAAATGAATTGAACTATGAATTGAGTAAGAAGAGAATGTTTCAAGGATAAAATTATTATCAGAATGGTGCAACCGAAGTATGGTCAAGTTTGTGGAACTCTAGTCTATTGAAACAAGATCAAAGAAAGGACAATTACTAGTCCAGAGATTGTTGATAGTTAGTGGATGTTGTTAAGATATCAGAGACAGGTTAAGGACAATGCAAAATCGGTAGAAAAGTGATACAGACAAAAGACTAAGATTGTAGGAATATTAAGTTCAATGTTGCGTTTTCCTTAAGGTGTCAACGATGAGAGGGACATATCAATTTTGACACTACCAACGCCTCGACTTAGTGATATGTAGGATAAAACTCTACAAGTCTAACTGAGGATTCGAAATTGGGAGGTGACAGCATAGTTACTTTTGGTAAAATCAGATAATGCATAGCCTATGGGAACCAAATTGGAATCGGAAGTAATTTGGTAATATTAGGGTACGAAAGGATAAACCTATGGAAGTGAGGATGCGGTGATGCATTAATACCCTCATTTGTTTAAGGATATTAGAAGTTTGGCAAATTTCAAGGATGAAGGAAGAGTTGTAATATCTTGATGTCCAACCTATCTCAGGATATACAAAGGGTTATTTCTCGATGCACTATTAGTCATGACTATCTTGAATTGATCACTCAATGATAACTGACCTATTTGGAAGGGTAATTTGGGATTGATACATGTAAGGCTAGGGAATTTGATCCAGGATATACCTCTCGACCATAAGGATCAAAAAGGGATAATACCATACCCTTACAAAACAATTAGCAAACGGAAATAAATCAGTTATAGAGAAGTATGAGACTAGATTAAGGGTGATTCCATGCAACCTCGATACTCACGATAATCGACAATAAACTGATTTCCTTTTTGACTTCATACTCGGGATGAGAGATTGATCCTTCGAGATTACATGACAACTAAAAGTTACCCGGAGATTTAAGGAAACGAATGTGGATTGAAAATATTCAACCACGAGTCAATTTCGCATAAAAATTCTAAAAGCCGTCCGATAGTTTAGGTTGTATTAGAGTAAGATATCAACGAATTTTAATCCTAATTTGCAATTCGGTTTTGGGTATTGAACTTTCAAGGATATCGAGACTAAAATATTGGACGTTTCCTCATTGATTCTCAAATTTATCAGTAAGCCCGAGAATTATCAAAAAAGGATTCAACTGATCGGGATTTGGAGCAAATGTTTAGGAATTTGTGCTTCAAGGTAAAAAGACTAAAATGTCCCTTTCTAGGATGCGTCGCCGACCATTCATTTTATTCTTTCATTAAATGCAAGCAAAAGACGAACCATCCCCCAATCAAACAGATAATCAAAAAATTAAATAGGGATAGAGGGATTAACAACAAAATAGCAACAACTACTCATTTATACATTTTTACTGGATTAACCAACAGAGGATCGTTTCCTATTTATAAGCCCAAACAAGGGTTAGATCTATGCTCCAAGCCGAACCGAAAAGAAACTAGGCTAGGTCAATCCATCTATACAAAAAGAACCCTCGAGTTTAGCACCACTATCACTCAGACCCATCAAACTCAGGCTCCATTGGGTCATAGTCGGAAGCGTTCAGGTTAATCATTGGTGGAGTAGGGGCATAATTCTTCACTGTACCGTCAAGAGGGTCTAACTCCATGGGATCCCAATCAGTGTCTTCGAGGCCTCTACCGGGTAGCTCGTCAAAACCACACAAATGACCGATTAGAAAATCATCCTCTTGGATGTACCAAGTGAGAAACTAATGGGGGATCCATTGCTCCGATCCCTCGTCCACCCAGATAGTGGAGATATACTTCTCATACAGATGCACCCTACTCAGGAAGTGGTAGTGCGTCATGACGATCTCCCAATCCTTTGGGATCCCAAATCACATCGGTGGGTGCACCATTCTAAAGGCTTGAAAATGATTATACAATAACTAGAGAGATAAAATCTCAGCGAGTCCTCGCCCTAAACCCCGGTTAGTACACCAACTCAACTTGAGATTTCTCTCCAAAACCACCCCTCAATCAAACTAACCACAATCAACCATACAGCAGCCAGGGTCAACCAATAATCAAATAATTGGCTCACACGCAACCTCACTTGGTATGCTATATCCTGCACATTAAGCCTCACACAATATACGCAATGCACATGGCCATTAGGTAATGCAATTAAGCAATCACATATGAGTTGTGTCACAGGCGATCTCACCTGACCATTGCCACACCTTGCACATTATCAATTCATGCATGCCATAACAATGTGATCAACTCATGTATAATCGAAACCCATGATGCCATATTTCTCATGCACTCTTGCATCTACATATGTCTCGATTATTATTACCCCTCAAAGCCACAATTAAACCCCCATCGGTGTTTACTAGCATAACCAAGTATCGCCCTCCCCCGTGAGGCATGGCAACGTCGAGTGTTCTCTCCCAAGATGGCATTCTGTAATGAGCATGAGCTTGGCCTCTACCAAACCTCTGCATTTGGACCTCGGCCGAGTTTCCAATGAAACGGACTATCATCCTCTGAACTTTAGCGAGGGCAGTGGGTTCAACTTAGTGATCACACAAGCATACCACCACAATCCATTTCTATCTTGAGCATTAGCCAATGCACACATATGCTTATATAAACAACCTTAAATCCTTTCTCATAAAAGCAATCTATTTTGATGTCCCTCGGATAAACCATTTTTCATTTTTTGTGAAAACCATACGATTCATGCGGATGTCCATGCAATTACACATCCAATTCACCTCATAAAATCAAAGCATATGAAATTAGACAAATTTTCACATCCCGATGAATAGTGTGCATGAACAGTGCACATGAACAGTAAATTGTGAACAATGCAACATTAACATTAATATCCAAAATTTAATAAATAATAAATTAAGTTCAGAAATCATTAAAACATTAATTAAAAACAAACAATCAATTAATAACGCTAAACATGCTTAATAACCATCATTAATCAACATTAAGCAAGATTAATCTAAAATAATCTTAATCATCTATCTAACCACCTATTTTAGGGCTAAAACAACTTAATTAAACCTCCTAAACCAAAATTAACCCTAATTAAACTAACCCTAAGCAAGTTTAGGCACTAAACATGGGATTAGGACTAAACTCACTTGTTAAGTGAGCTGGAGACACGAGCGCAACGGCAGCGACGGAGGCTACGCTCGGGGACCTCAACTATGATAATCCAAGGTCGTCCCAAGGCTGAAACAGTAGCAACTACTTTGGTACTACCTAGACTTTTGAAAATCAAACTAACTAGCGGAGGAGAGAGGCTGAATAGGTTAATCAGAGCTTTGACGAGTGGCTAGCCAAGGACTGACAGTTACCAAGGATCAAAGGGTACTGGCTGGTGACTAGGCTAAGTAGCGATTGGGTCGAAATAAGGAGAAAATAGCTCTTCTAGGCAGTGCAGTACAAGGACAGGCAGACAGAGAATCCGTAGTTTCTAGTCAGCGAGCGAGCTAGCTAGTGGCTCCGTCTAGCGAGTGGCAACCGTGGGGGACACAAATTGAACCTCCTAAACACAATTGTGGGTGGTACGGGCGGTGATCAACACAGGAAAGCAATGAACAACTCTAGTCTTTGGAGAAGGTTTGAAGGAGTTAAGAAAATGAGAGGAACAAGGGAGAGAGAGAGGGTCGGGTGGCTTGGGGTTGAAGGGGAGGAGAGAGTGAGGTGAGAGCTAGTTGTCACATCAATATTAAGGCCATTCATAGCTTGCTCCTTCCCCATGCAAGTGGCATCATTTTCTCTCTCTTCTTTTGTTTTTTCCTTCATAATATCTAGAGGGGCAAAATGGTCATTTCCACCTTTGCATAACTCCCAATCTGTCCTTGGCTGAAATAAATGGTAGGCCTAAGAAACGGGCTAGGAAATGAATAGGAGTAGGCTCGAGAATCGGTTGGGCTCGAATTCACTCAATGTTAAACAATGGGCTTGGAAGGGTTAAATGGTTTGTTGGGTCTAATGGGCACACTTGCTTGCCTCGAGCTTGCCACATGGTTGTCTTACCCTAGGCGTGAGGCCCACGTCGGCCTCACCCGGTCCACGTCCTTATAGGCTTATTTCCTCTGTCCATAAATCCCTTTTCCAAAAGTTTGGTTTCATTGGCAATGTTGACTATCAAAGTAGCATCATCCAAAAGTTCATCCCGAACGTTCCCGAAAATTTGTAGTCTAATATTGAATTCTCATGCCTTGTCAATTTCATTCAAATGCCATTTTGGTACGTCTCAAACTAACAGGTGGCTTCGAGGATTCACGCGTAACCGACTCATGTCAAATCACATTAAAGACATCTCAACACATGGACATCTTTGACTATATGAAATTACAAATGGTAGATTCTTATTTCAAAGTACATGATACTGAAAATCAGCATAGGGTCATTCATAAGCTTGATAACAGTAAACAGAATCATCCGTTGTCTCATTATACTCTATCCGCGAATCGACTTCTAGTCGTCCCTAAAATCAGCGTGCATATCCACAGGATCATTCTTGTGCAAGTCTCACGATCGAGTCGTTTTCCCAAGTCAAGTTCATTAGTCGCACGAGTTCTGTCGTCATTAGCCTTTCCTCTCAAGGTTAATATCTCGAGAGTGACCAATTCTGTGTGAGAGTAACCAATAATGCATTGACAAAATTCACATTCATACATCCCTTAAAGGGCTCGAATTTCAGGACGTCACACGCCTAACCGTCACCATACCACCACCCCATTTGTCCTTTTCTTTCTCTTCCATTTCCCCTTGTGTTCAACTCGGTTGCTGCTATTTTGGCCCTGCTGTTTGCTACTGCTGCTAGTAGGAGTTGTTGCGACTCACCGAAGCTGCTATCCACCATTCAAAGGTCAACCGGTGCTATCCAACTGCCATCTAGCCCCGCCAACCGCTATTTTCTCTCTATCCGATGCAAATCAGCTTCATTGGAAGCTATATGTTGTTGTCCCCGAGGTAGCCATGCATCGCCCTCGCCACCGTTGTTGCACCCGTGTCATGGGAATCACTAAATCTTGAGTCAACTTCCTAATCCCTTAATTATGGGTTAATCTTGCTTATGAGTAGTTTAATTTGTTTAATCTTTAATTAATACTTTGGATGATGATTAATTAGCATTTGAATATTATTGATTAATCTTGCTTCGTGTTAACCATGGTTATAATAAAGTAATCGCAGTTAAATTAACATAACTGTAGTTGGTTAAAGTAATCTTGGTTAGATTAAAGTAACATTGATTGGGTTAGTTAACCATAGTTGGGTTAATTAACCGCAGTTGATAGAATAGTAACCATGGTTAGTATTAATAAATATTATTATTATTTTTGGAATAAACAATATTTATTTATTTATTTATTTTATTCTATAATTTCGAATTATTATTATTATCCATTTTTGAAATTAATTATTTTTGGGGAAAATAATTAATTGTGATTATTTATGGAAAATGGAATTAATTAGGTTGGATAATTATTTATGGGATTGGTAAATGATTATAAGTATTTTGTGGGAGTAAATTATTTTATTGGAATAATCGACTATAGTATTATTGTATACTTAATAAATGAGTATTTTTTAATATAATCATAGTTTATACTTATTTTGGGATAATTGATTATTTATAGGAATAATCCATTATTGTTAGTTGTGGAGACACATGTTTATTTATTATTGAACATTGAGACACATGGTTGGGTACCATAATTATTGAGGTATGTGATTATTTTGGAAAAGTATGCAATTACTGTGATGTTGATTAGTCGGAATTGATTATCAAATTGTGACTTGAACTGCTAATTGTTGCAACTTTTGTGAGTGATTAGATTGCTGTTGTTGTACATGACTGCTAGATACTGCTACATTTTATTATACATGTGTCAACTGTAATAGCATGTCACATGAGCACTAATTATGTTGCATTCATGACAAAGCAAAATAAAGATAAGAATGAATTGCTTGATGATGTGTTGCATGGTTACATTAAAGTTAATAGCCCGATATAGCTGGATGACTGCCAATCCTTCGGGGTTGTGCCGTGGCAATTGGGTCGTCTGACAATGGTTAGATGCGGAGTCGCAGTAGAGGCTAGACCCATGCTCTTTCGGGAATGCCGTCAATGGGGATAGCCCATGACGTCGCTATGCCTCAAGGAGGAGGATGATGCTTGGCTTAGGTCAGTTGACCGTCAACCATAAGGTTGTGTCGTGGCTTTGGGAGTCGTAATAATTGGAGCATGTGTGGATATTGAGACATGAGGCAATGATGTGCGATACTTTGATTATTTGCATGCATTTTACTATTGTTATGAGGTGATTGACAGTTTTTGTAGGTTGCATGTGCCAAAACCAAATAGGGTCGCCTATGGTTGTTCCTATTTATTAAACTATATTTTGTTATCATTTCTTTGAGGTGTGATGTTTGATGGATTGACGGGTCTAGGTTGTATGTTAGAATACCCCGAGGCGAGCAAAGTTCCTGATTGAGGTTTAGAATTTTGACTTATTGAGATTTTATCTCATTGGTTATTGTATAACCATTTTTAGGTCCATAGGATGGAGAACCGACACGTGTTGCGGCTCATAGCCATATTTGAAGGGAGTAGATTAATCCTCACTTGTTAGTTTCATTAGCTCGATAAGACAATGCCCATGGTAAAGGCTTGTACTTGTAAACTTCCTAGGATTAATTAGTTAGTGAATAAAGTGATATTTTTTAGTGTACTTCTGGTGGGGTTTTCCTACTATCTCTACTTCTGTAATTGATTGGGGGTTGTGATTCACTTCTGCATGTGTTTAATTAAAGATAAAAATAATGGTTGGCGACACATCCTAGGACGTCGCATATAAATGACTACGAGAGAACATGGGTTGTCACGTGTTCGAGGGTCAGAGCATGATATGAAAGGAGTACTTGTTGCGGAACAAGACGTTTGACTTGGTCAAGATGATATGGCAACATCACGGAACGAAAGGAGTCACGTGGGAAAGCGAGGAAGTAATGAAGTATCAATACCCCCACCTGTTTGAAGTGTTAAGTAGTAACATAAATTTCGAGGACGAAATTTCTGTAACGAGGGAAAAGTTGACATCCTGAAATTTTATGAACTATTTTTGGCATTTAATTATGAATGTTTTGTCAATTCGCTATTAGTTGAGTTTCACTCTGAATTAATCATTCATAAGATACTAACCGAAGGGGAAATGCTATTGAGAACTCGTGCGCACGCGTGAATCCTAATAGCTGCCTATTAGTCTGAGACCCACTAAAGTTGCGTTTGACCGACTCAACCGTGCTTTTTAATCCAATTTCAGGTATCAGACTTTTCAGTCATCGAGATTTATTATTGGGGTTTGACTTCACTATTTTCCAAAATTTTCGAGGACTTGGAAACGTCGAATGTAGGACTGCCGAGCTGAAATTTGGACTCAAGACCCCACCATTTTTTCCTTCCATATTCCCTCTCTCTTTCACATGTGCCTTCCCCCTCTCTCTCTCTTTTCTCTCTCCTCTTTCCCTCCTTTCTTTTCTTCCCATTGCTGCACCACCTGACTCATTCCCTCTCACGTCCCTTCTCTCTCCAATTTCCTCTTCTACCACCTACCCTCCCCCCCCCCTCACTTGCTATCCTTTCCCCCTATATTTATGTTGGTTTGACTTTTCAAACCTCTCTCTCTCTCTCTCTCTCTCTCTCTCTCTACTACAATCGGCTACTGCCCCTTTCTTCTCCTTTGTTTCTCCTTCTTCTTTGGTCTCTCTTCGGCAGGAAAAACTGAACTGTTGCTACTGCATTTTCTACATGGCCACCTCACTGGCTGCCACCACAGCTCCACCACCACCCCTACTTGCCGTTAGACTGCCAATTGGCCACTATTCGTCGGTTGCGAGCCTAGCCGTCCTGCCTCTCCTCTCCTTCCCTACTGGCCATTTGCCAAACTGTAGCAGCTGCTGCATTCCTTTGACCACCCATCGCACAGCTGCTCTCTAGCACTGCTTAGTCACTGCTGAATCACCATGAGCCACGATCAGGCCACCCCCAACACCGACCTCTCCTCCCTCTTCCATTTCCTTTGGTTTCCATATCAAGCCATGCCATCACCAGTTGTCGATCGTACTCCTTCTTCTTTGCCATTCAGTCACGTCGGTTGGTGCCTGGAGCCGCTACTCGACCGCCTGTTCTAACTAGTTGATTGCCATCCTTCCCTCTCTTTCTCTCTCTTGGTGCTGGTTTAGCTGAACCAAGAACCATTGCCGTTCTAGCCTTTAGCCACCATTGGCCGCCACTCGGACTGCCGTCCGCCATCCCCCAAACTGATCAGGGAGCCATCCCTAGCCAAACCAGAGCCGCCGGTCGCCTCTTCCACCCTCAACTCCTCCTTTGGCTATGCGGACAACAGGCTTCCAGCCAAGATCCAGTTGTCATGTCGCTCGTCCCAATATCCCAGAGATGCTTATGCATTTGCCTTACTGTCCTGTTGCAGCTACGGCTTCGCCATTGTTAAATGGTAAGTTTCAGCTCTAAACCCTCGTTTAGTGTATTAATTGTGTTTAGGGTAGTTTAGTTAGGTTAATCGGGATTAGGTGGTTAGTTATGGCTATTTTGGCTAATCAGGGTTAACGAGGGTTAATTAGAGACTAATGGCGATTTAAGTTAATTATGTGATTATTTTATTATTTATATTTATTATTCCGAAAATAATATATTATTTTTATTTTTATAATAATAAGTTATAGTGTTGATAATTATTGTGATTAATTATTATTAGTTAGGATAATTTCCTGTGTTTGGATTAATTACTTTCCGATAAGTAATTGTGGCAAATAGTGATTTATGAGAATTATTAGTCGTCACATTAATGCAAGACGAATATTGTCCGAGGCAACAATTGACTAATTTGTTGATTGCTTGTTTATGCCTTATTGATTTAAGCACGTATAATCTGGGAATTATGTGGTATTTCCTTACAAAATTGGTTGATTATCGGATTATCATAATGTGGTGATTCATGTATAATATGTGGAATATTTACCAGTTCGTATGTAGACCTCATACATGTCCTATGTGGATTATTATGTATGCTTATGAGTTCACTTGTGCCATGAGGCGTGTGTGACATGGGATGGAGGGCGGCCCTAACGTGTGTTTATGTAGGGAAAAGGGAGAGCCCTAATGTGTGTATTATGTGGGAAGGTAGTAGTGGTTGTGCCCTAATGTGTGTTTATGCGGAGAAAAAGATAGAGCCCTAATGCGTGGTACATGGGGAGGTAGTGGTGGCCATGCCCTAATGCGTGTTTACTCAGGTAAAAGGTTAGAACCCTAATGCATGGTATACAGGGAGGCAGTGGTGATTGTGCCCTAATGAGTGTTTACATTGGGAAAATAATAGAGCCCTAATGTGTGTGTTATGCGGGGAGGTAGAGATAGTTGTGCTTTGATGTGTGTGACACGGGAAAAAAGGGAGAGCCCTAAAGCGTGTTGACACGAGGAGACATATAATTAAAATACGCCTGACTGCTATGTGCATGGAACATTATAGTGCAGTATTCTATTTATATGATTATCTGCTTGCCTTTGTGTAGCCGTGTAACTAATATCATGCAAGGTATGTGCAGGTGCGAGATAAGGCTGCTTGTGATTGGATTATTTAATTATGATATGTTATTATTATGAAAGCCATGCCTATTAGGTATCCCTGAGGTGGATTGGTACCCTAGCCAAGGCTTAGTACCCAAACTTACTAAGATTTTATTTCACTTATTATTATTTAACAATTTTCAAGTCCTTGAGGGATGTACCTAGCCGGGGATTTTTGGATAGAATAGACTTCGAACCCTAAGGATAAGGGAGGAAGTAAATCAATCATTTTTGCCTTATGTATTTTGATGATTGTGGGAATAGTGCCCAAGGTAGGATTGTACGAGTACCCCTTTCTTAAGGATTAAATGATGTTGTTTTGAATTGTCTATATTTCTAGATATCCCTATTGATGATGTTTCACCCGGGTTTATTAATTACTTCTGCGCACACATATTTATCTGATAAAAAGAGTGGTCAGCGACACATCCTAGAATGTCACATTGTTTTCGATCACAAGTGAAAAAGGGGATCGTTACATTCTCAAGGGTTGGGGGCATGATAGGTTTGGACAAGGGCCGCAACCCTCATCGACCAAAATGAAAAGAAATAAAAGAATAAAAGAATAAATTAAAAAAAAATTCCACGTCAGCACTGGTCGTATCAAGTACAATGGTCGATATCCATGTTAGTAGTTTCCAATCAAATTTGTGCAAAAGAACTCAATAGGCACATTATGAAAAGTTTTGGATTAAATTGACATACTAAAAAGTTTCACATTGAATTGGTGCAAACACAATTAATTTAGTACTTTTTTGGTACTTTTCCCACTTGTTTAGCGTTTCACCATCTTGGAGTTTTGGGTTGCAATCGGGAGGCAATGCAATATTTTAGGTGAGGGATGGGTTGGGAAAAGCTCAATGTGACTGTCTATTAGTTTCGTCCTGCTCAAATTTTTGTTCTTGGTAAAATTGTTACTATTACTTGATGAATTTCTCTTTCCTAATTAAGCCATTCTAATTTCGGTTAGTCAAATTATTACTAGTAAAGTAGAAATCCTCCCAGATTGTCTTAATTTGCTTTGCTGCCTCAAAGCAATTGCCATTTCAAGAACTTATCATATCCATTTTGTGATTTTTTTTTTATGATACAGCTTATGAATTAATTCTCCAATATATATTAAAACTAAATAGGCACATTTGGTTATTTGCCAACATTATTCTTATATAAGGTTCTCTATTTGCAAGAAAAGTACAATAAATATCAAACATGCGCTATGCCGGCTCATAGTAATCATAGTGCCGTCTAGACCAAACAATATGATGTCTTCCACAAAGGGGCATAGTGAGATCTTGTACACATAAGATTCATCATACGTAAAATACATGTTTTTGCAAGAGAACACAAATGCACCCTCTTCGTAATTGGAAGGCTGATGATGGATAGAAAACTTTTGCCTGACTGTGTTTCTTATAAAGATTATCTCACCCTCCGACCTTTAGACATAGAGATGACGAGGAAGGCGTGGAGTGAGAATCACTTCTAGAGGAGTAACTTTAGGGCTAGTGACTCCCATACCTGCCCTCATATCTACCGGTCCATCCGATGCGGTCTCAATCTCAAAACTATGCAGCAAAGTCGCGACCACAATGTGCAACACTTGAAGAGCAAAGGACACTCCGGGGCACATCCTTCTGCCACTTCCGAATGGCAAATACTCAAAATTCTGACCTCGCACGTCTAAATCCTTTTGCGTGGTCAGAAATCTCTCGGGCCGAAACTCGAGAGGAGCTGGCCATACCCGCGGGTCCTGGTGAAGCTTCGAGATGTTCAACAAGAGCCGAGTGCCTGCAGGGACACGGTAGCCACCGATCGTGCAATCCTCGGCAGACTCATGGGGCACGGAGAGGGGCGCAGCGGGATAGAGACGCATTGTCTCTTTGATGATCGCTTGGAGGTAGACTAAGTTCTTGATGTCGGACTCGGTCACTTGTCTCTCTCGTCCAATTTGAGAGTCTAGTTCTTGTTGAGCCTGCTTTAGGACATGGCGATTGTTAAGTAGTAGGGAGAGAGCCCATGTTAATGTGACCGCCGTGGTGTCTGTGCCTGCTGATATAAGTGCCTACGAATATACATACATAATATTTCTTTATACATGTCATTATTGAAGTAAATAAACAACCGATACAACTTAACTGACAATTTCAAATACATCTAAACTTAATTTAGTTATAGTTAAGAGTATGGATGATGTTTTATTTTCAGCAAAAATCGTACCTCCTTCTCACAACTTGAATAATATATAATTCGCTTTTGTTCACGTTAAATACTTGACATGTATCTAGACATAACCTTTGACGGCAATCCCAAATAAATATTATGATATTTTGTCTCTTTGTCGGGAGTGCAGACGACAACGACTTCCATAAATAACTTATAAAAGTGACCAACCCCAATCAATTGGATGATATCACATGGCAGATAGAAGTACGTCCAAGTGTTAGAATTTGATATAGGTAGACGTATAAGTGTTAAAACTTCTAAAAGATATACTATCAACTTCTTTTTTTATATTAGATATTTAAGTGTCAACTTCGATGAGTTTGCCACAAATTCAACAGAGTATTATTTTATTAATAAAATTAGTCTACGTGACTCATCGGGATGTCCACTCAACAATCCTTATCTAAAATGACGGCATTCTCCATGTTGACTTAAGTATCATTTATGGTTAAAAGTGAATACTTAAGTGCCAAGTTTTGTCAAAAGTAATCGTTTAAGTGCCAAAAATGATATCATTTAGTAGACTCTTGATGTCTAAGTGGGTAACTTTTTTTAAGAGAATTATCACATCAATTAAAAATCTCGTCAAAAAAAGCCACATCAACTAGTTGGCAGGAAATTCTTATTATTGGTACTTAAGTGTTCCTATCTTCTCCAAGTTTTGCACTTAAATATATATTTTGGAAATTTTAGCACTTATTTGTCCACCCGCACTGATTTTGATACTTAGGATGTACTTCTCTCCAACATGGCAATCAACTTGATCCAACGTTGGCATGGCAAACGTCAGACCGAAAGACATGTCCTGAAGAAGTACTTTTCCTGAAAGTTCAGTAATATTTAACTCAAAACGTCATATTAGAGCAAGGAAGTTAATGGGTGGTTGAGATGCTGTGGCTAATTTTCTTTGATTTTGTCGTCGATTTGAACTTCCGGTTCAAAGACGCCTCTTATTAGATAGACGATTCTTTTAATGTGATTGTTTAGTACATAAACGAATATAAATGAATTACTGTGCAAACATAGTATTGACCACTTTGAAATCATTCAAGATGGAAGTCTTCGATTTGCTGGAAAAGTATGATTATGTCCTGTAGAATTAATTACACATTATATTTCGTGTTTTGGAGATTTACACTTTGCAACGGATGATATGTCTACAAACAACGCTTGCCATTATAAATGGCACAGCCTCATTATATTTCCGTCATTTCTTGTTTTCCTTTTGGGCTTTCTTTCGTCAATAAAATAGATGTGTTTTATTCAAATTATTTATACATAAAAAATTCTCCTTGATAATACCCTTTTGTCCCATGAACAAGAAGACAAACTTCAATACAGAGAAAAAGGTTTATATTCTTAATTTAGTGAAAACCAATTCGCCTACTTCATTTATCACATTGGTTTTTTCTAATCACTAACTCTTCTTAATAACAACTTGCAAGTACAATTTTATGAAAGAACAAGACAAGCTGATTTAAGTAACTTAAATTACTAATTTTAATAGAAAAATCGTCATAAAACAGTATTCGCAGCAAAACACGAGGTTTTCCTTCTCTCCATCTCTCTCCTCTCTACTGTATTTCTGTCGTGCTTTTTCATTTTCCGATTTCCTCATTGCTACCCTAAAAATCTTCAATTGTCTACAATGTTAAAATGAAAGCATAGAAGTGTAATTCATGACTAGACTAATAGAGGTAGTAACCATATGAATATATCTGAGTTGCCTAAGTTATGATTGTGGTTAAGAAAATACTACGGATACCGAATCAAATAATGAAACTGGCTTTGATCTGTTGATGCACCCCTTGTTCAAACTTCAAATACCTAATCTTAATCAATCTCATCATTTAGTAAATCAATTTCATAAATTTAGTACTGACATTTCAAACATTTATTCGTAATTTTAGGTTGCGCGTTTGACCTATAAGGCAACTTTCATTACTGAATGACCGAAAGTCACATGCAAAAACAAGGAAAAAGCTAGGATGGCTCCTGATTTCTTGAAATGGAAACCCGGCTTCTCCTTCCAATAAAGAAAACCTCCATTTCTAAGCTGATGAGCGGCCCAAGTCAAATTGAATTAGCTTAGATAAGCATCGGTAAATTACCACAAAAGTCAAAAAATTATTACACTTGTACCAATTTAGTCATAAATCTTTCAATTTGACTAGTTTAGATCTAAACTTTTTGAAAAATTACTAATGTAGTCAATTCAGTCAATTTTATCTAAAAATGATTGACATGGATACCAATCATTTTACATGGTAGGGCCAAACCTATTATGAACAAAAAAATTTAAATTTTTAGTTTTTTTCTAAATTTTTTATTGATTTTATATTTTTCCTTCCTTTTTTTTCCTTCTTCCTCTATTGGGCCTTAGTGCCGACAACTATCAGCCAAAAGCAACTATGGAAATGAGGCTACCTCTAGTCAAGGTCATTCTAGCCTAAGGCTAGCAAGGGCCTGCATCACTAGCTTTAGTTGAGGCTTAACCTCATCAGCCTTAAGCAAGGCCAACCTTTGCTCGAAGCTTGTGAGGCTAAGCCTCACCCAAGACCAACATGGGTCACCATCATCATAGGCCAACAAGGGGCGGCCTTGGGCAAGGCTCACTTGAAGCAGGTGAGGCCGACTCTCACCAACCTTTGGGAAGGCTCAACCATATCAAATCTAGCAAGGGCACACCTTGCCTAAGGCAAATGAGGTTCCCTCTTGCCCAGTCCTAGTGAGGGGGCCTTACTTGCAATTAGAGAGGGTGAACCTTCCCAATCATGGCCTATAGCCAAGTGCCAAGGCCAAAGACTAGCGAGGGAAGAAAGAAAAAGAAAAGTATAAATATTTTTTTAAAAATTCAAAATATTTTAAAAATTGATAAATTTTGTCTACATTAGCATTGATTACGTTATATAAGACAGCTAGCATCTACATTAGCAATTTTTTACTATAATTGGTTGGATTGCCATAATGTGAAAATATTTAGGATTAAAAAAGCACAATTAAAAAGTTCATAACTGAAATTGACACAAATACAACAAGTTTAGGACTTTTTGTTAATTTTCCTTATTAAAAAAAAGATCGGTTGGCAGAAAAATTAATTGGAGTCTAGCACATATGACAAGGTAAATAGACCATTCGATTTTGTGAAATCCACATGCGATCCATATATAGTTATTGCAGTTAATAGTTCAGATTCACTTTTAACATACGTAAAATCATGTAATAATTTCTTCAGATTAGGAAAACTCACCAAACAAGTGGCTTTATTGATAGTATCAGCATCATAACTGGGCAGCACGTCCGCAGTACCAAGAATGGAAAGCATCCCATCCATGAAATCTCGGTCACCTTCGGCCTCTCCACAAGCCCTCTTGCTCTTGTGTTCATCCAACCACCCCCCGACCACATCGTCCAATTCCTTGGCCGTCCTCTTCATCGCCTTAACATAACCTCCGACGTCGAACCACCTCAAAAATGGCAACACATCGGACGCGACAAATTGGCCACTCAACTCAAAGAAACTCTTCAGCGCCATACGACACCTGTCATTCTGGTGCTTGTCCTCTCCTGATGCCATCGTCCCATCGTATTGCTTCCCCACCACCATCTTGAAGATAAGATTGAAGGTTAGGGCGTGGAACCAACTCTTCATCTCGATCGGCGAGTTTTCTTGCGCGTTCGACCGTTCGTAAGCTTCCTTTATGGAGGCTCTTACCTCAGATTCCCGAACGTCCCGCAGTTTCTCCAGGGTGTGGTTCGAAAGGAGCTCTAGGGTGGCGATCTTGCGCACATGCCGCCAGTACGGGCCGTACGGGCTGAACCCCAACATGGCGTAGTTGTAGCCAAGGAGCTCGGCAGCGAGGCATTTGGGACGGTTGCAGAACGCCTTGTCGTTGGTAGTGAAGCACTCTTTCGCCAACTCTGAGCCGCTTACCACTATGGCCCGATGTGAGCCGATCTTAACGGAGAAGATCGGGCCGTACTTGT
Organism: Corymbia maculata; assembly: GCA_014182735.1. NCBI lineage: Eukaryota > Viridiplantae > Streptophyta > Magnoliopsida > Myrtales > Myrtaceae > Corymbia > Corymbia maculata. The sequence continues at coordinate 15,998,911 of CM024687.1, forward strand.
CAGCCATCCGGGCCAAGTTTATGTAGGCTGGTTCTGGGCCTCCGAGAAGATGGAGGTGGCCTGTTATGGGCCATGCGCTGGCCGCCGATGGTGGTGGTCGATCTCCGTTGGTCCGTTTCTTCTGAAGGATTCTTGTTATCAAGAAAGAGAGGAAGGAGACTAAGGCAAAGAGGCCAGCTATGGCCGCTTTTGGTGAAGTGTGATATTGAAGGAGTTCCATGGTTCTAGATGAGGATGACTGTGGGTCAGAGGACACCTATTTATAGAGGAATTATGTGGAGAACATGCCTAGATTTATTCTTTATTATTTATATCTTTTCTTACTATAGAACTCCATTTTCCAGTAAAAAGGTGGAAAGAGATGAACAACATAATTTCCCTCTTTTTAGCATTATTATAATAATCATACACAGACAACGGAGTATTTAATTTGGGCAATTATTGCTCTCACCTTTCAAAGCCCGAAGGTTGGAGATTGATTAGTTTGTCTATCTCCAGCCAATTGCAGTGCCAAAACTTAAATTGTCTCTCCGCATAAGGTAAAACAGGCCTAACAAACAAGTTAGTCAAAGATTCATCACTCTCAATGTGACTCAAACTTGTGATCTCATGGAAGATAATGTGATCATTCTACCACTAGGTTACCATGCTCTGTGGTTTAAATCGGTGTATGTTTTCCTAGAAAGGATTGCAATTCAACCACAAGTTCTTCAACAACAAAAAAAGGGACAAGTTCGCAAAATAATAAATAATTATCTATACAAAACAGTGTTTCCACCTTAGATGTTCAATGGATTAGATGGATGTTATATATTTGTATGAGTTCAGGTAAACACCGTTATGCAAATTGGTTTAAGGATAAATTATGAAATTTGACAAATAGGAGGCAAGATAAATGAAAATTCACAAGCAAAAAGAAATATTTCACGTGACATGAACACATCTACAAACATGTATACGTTCCACTCTTCTTCTTCTACTTTTTTTCTTTTGGGATAATTCATCCTTTGAACACGTTTCAATCAGTTAACTACCGCCTGCGGAAAACATGGCCCATTCTTTGCTTTTGTTAGTATAAAGTCCTTTTTTTTATGAACCGGTGATCATCCAAGAATTTTCTCTTGTTGCAACAAACACGTACGAATTGGCATACTGACTCTTAATCAGTTAAAAAAAAATATTTGGCCTTCGACAGCTCGTAAGTTTAGATATAAATTGCTTGTTATAGATCGATGTGAGTTAAGAATCAGCTCTCGTTGAGAAAAGGGAAAAAATTCCCACAAGGTTATAGCACTGGCGAAAGAGCTAGTTATTGAAATATGTGTGATTACCCTCTCTCAACAATATTTAAATACAGCTATTTTGGCCTTATTTAATAACCTAATTGTACATCAACTGCTCGTCATATTTGGGAAGATTTTTACCGTTTTGATAAAGCTATAACTATTTTTTCCATACATTCTTTTGCTTTTCAATTAGTCTTATTAGTTGGGTAGTGGTCTATTATTTTTCTTGTTTAAGTATATTGTTAGGAGGTTAAAGAACACCCTCATTGTCACAACTTGATACAGAGGGACACATAAGTGCTAAAATTTTCAAAAGGTATACTCAAGTCGTCATTTTTTCTGAAAATTGGACATTTAAGTGCCAAAAATCCGGTGAGTTGGTCAGAAATCCGATGAGATGTTATTTTATTAATAAAATAGGTCACATGGCTCACCCAAATGTTCATTTACAAATGCTTGTATAAAACGATGTCATCATCCATGTTCACTTAGTATTAGTTGTGGTTTCAAAAAAATCACTTAAGTGTCATGTTATGATATAAATGATCACTTAAGTGCTGGTCGTAGTTAAAAATGAACACTTAAGTGCAAAAACAACATCATTTAGCATCATCCTGCGTAGTCTACATGGATGGCACGGTGTTGTTCACCTTGTCTACCTAGATAATTTTGTATTTTTAAAGAAATGTTCCACCATTTAAATTTCTTGCTAGAAAAAGCCACGTTGTTGTTTGGTTGTAAATTCTTACCGTTGGCACTTAAGTATTCATTTTTCTTCGATTTTAGCAATTAAATGTACATTTTGAAAGTTTTGGCACTTATGTTTCCCCTTATGACAAATTGTAGGACTTGAGGTGTTCTTCTGCCATTATTAGGATAATTGAAAGTATCCATGAATTCACGCAAATTATTGGGGTTAAATTAACAGGAGTCCTCCTCAGCCATACTTGATTAAGAAATTATTTTTATTTTAGATATAATAATGACAGATAACAGGATAAAATTAGTGTATTAAAAATAATAATCAAGTGTTTAATCAGTGGCCCCAGTCCCCTTATTAACAAAGGGGCCACTTGTTAACACGCCTAGATCGTTTCTTTATTATTCGTGTCTTTTCTTACTCCATTTTCCAGTAAAAAGGTGGAGAGAGATGAATGGTATAATTACTCTCTTTTTAACATTATTATAATAATCATGCACCAACAACAGAGTATTTAATTTGAGCGATTGCTACTCTGACGTCTCAAAACCCAAAGATTTGAGATTGATTAGTCTGCCTATCTCCATCCTTAGATTTATATGTTCTTTCTAAAGACTCTTTAAAGGTTTTTGTTAAAAACAAAAAAGGAATCTTTTCCACCAACCTTAATTTGATGGAATAAGTCCTTGGCATCAACATCCGTGGCAAGCCCTCTGATGGACCACGAAATGGTGGAGTATGATATTTCATGCTATGCCAAACCATGATAAGCCAAGGATGGCCACCTACAACCACCTCACCTAGCTAGCTATTTAACACTTATGTGAGAATTTGGTGAGACCACTACTAATTATTATAAAAATGTAAGTTATTAGGTGAAATCATAGTTTTATTTTTAATTATTCTAACAACTTCTGCCCGGTCTGCCTAGAAGCCAAAACCAGCGCACATTAATCAAATCAACCTAAGATATTAGTCATGCGAGTCTCTAATTAACCTCAATTATATAGTTGGAGTCACACATCATTCATCCAGCGTGATTGGATCAAGCGTTTTTCCCCGTCATTTTCTTGCTTAAAATTTTGGGATCCTCGTCCAGATTTCGTAGATTTTTTAGCCTGGCTTAGCTAAGCTCATCTTTCCCGCATGCTGGCTTTGGTGGGTTCGCGCACATCCGTAATGCGCCGACCAAGTGGCCGATGGACTTGCAAATTGGATTAAACAAATGAAAGAGAGCGACGGCTCCGTCCAAGAGAAAACAAGCGTCTCTCTTTTCAACCTAGTACCCACGATCCACCCGGAAACGGGTATGGAGTAGCTTGTCTAGTGTAATTATATAATGCGGTGACCGCATAACAAGGCGCAATGATTTGACATATCAACGTTATAAATCGGTAAGACGTCAAATCCTTCTTATTTTTCTTCCATTTGCCTTTGCACGATAAATATGAGTTGCGAAAAATAATGGAGAAGTCGAAATCCAAAGGATGTAGTGTTTTTTTTTGGTCAACGAAGGACGTAGTTGATTCGTGATCATACGGGGGGTTGAGATACAGTTGTCGCGGCAGGTGCGTGGGACCCTTGAAGGCTGCGTTAGACGTGTATCATCCGAACCGTGCAGCTGTCCTGGTGTTAGTACATCCTGAGCGTCCGATCCACATGACACGTCACATCGAGCCATGGAGCCAGGTGACGTGCGTGATGCTACTAAGTGCTAGGCGTTGAATGTGTTGGCAACGCCTACGGCCGTGCGTCATGGCAAACGAGCTCCGAGGTCGATAATGTATACAGGACATGAATGCGTGCTACTATAGCTAGGCTATACATTTGATAGTCAAAAGATGCTACCTTTATCCTATCATTTCTATGGTTTCTATTTAAGATGGTCAGCAATAAGAATATTATAATCTAAATAAAAATATCCCATATGATGATGAGATAATTGTAGATATGATTTCTTATTTTGATAGTATAAAAACTACTTTCTGAAAACCCCTATCCTCTTGTTTTGTCCTCCGTAGCTTTAGTTTACATTGAAGTTTCACATTTCCCCTATAGCTCTACAGTCTATGCCAAAACTTCACAAAAGCAACAAGAGAATCAAAAATCATTCTCCTCCACAACTCATTGTTGAAGTTTCATGAAAGCAAAGAAAGTTGATATACTATACCTTTCATAATCATGTGATGGAATTATAGAATCTAATAGAGAAAAATATTATTATGGATATGTACTTCCTAGTCAGTCATCTATCTTGGGATATTAAAGTAGATGATAGAGCTTTTATTACTACAGATGGCATATATGTAATTTTCATCTCAATTATGTATGCCCTAGACTCCCATGGTACATAGGGCAATATCTTTTATAGTTGTAAAGTTGAAACTTGTAACATTGAGCTTATAACGCTGATATGATAGTGAAGAGATTGCCTAGTGTGATATTGCAGTTTTTCCCTTCATAGATTTTGGAAGGATTTTCCATATAAAAATTCTCACTTGTTTCTTCTTCTCTATTTAATTTTTTTTTTATTTATTCGCATTCCTAACAACTGGTATCAAAACCTAATTTTGGCGAAATAGTATGAGCAAATATAGACAAAGGAAATATGAAGATCAATTGGTTCAATGACAAGGACTTTGGTTTCTAGAAGATGCAAATCGAGAATATGTTGTATCAGAAGAACTTGCATCAACTTTTGTTTGGGGAGAAACCAGTATCTAAGAAGCAAGCAGAGTGGGAATTTTTAGGTCGACAAGCTCTAGGTTTGATTTATCTCAGATTGGCATGAAATGTTGCTTTCAATATTGTCAATGAGGTGACAACATGGATTTGATGGGACCATTGTCTGACATGCATGAGAAGCCTTTGGCATCAAACAAGGTATATTTGATGTGTTATTTTTTTTAATTTGAAGATTGATGACGGTGCTTCTGTGACAAATCATATCAACGAATTCAATGTGATCACAACTCAATTGAATTCGGTGGATATCAAATTTAATGACGAGGTAAAGGCTTTAATTTTATCATCTTCTCTACCTAAAAGTTGGAGTGCAATTGTAACTATAGTAAGCAGTTCATCTAGTAAGAAAAATTTGAATTTTCAAGCAATCCAAGATTTGATTCTTAACAAGAATATTCGCAAAAGTGAATCGAGTGAATTTTCAGGCGCTACCTTAAATATTTAAGGTAAAGGGAGAAGCAATCAATAGGGGTGGAACCAATACCATGGTAGATCGAAGCCTAGAGGGAGAAGCAAATCAAGACCTCATGGTGAAATAATTTGCTGATATTACAAAAAGAAGGGCCATTTGAAATGAGATTATAGAGCCCCAAAGAAGAAAATTCAATATTGAGACCAAAATCAAAAGAAAGAGAAATTTGTGAACGCAACTTTTGAAAAAACACTAAATAGTGATGCCTTAATTTTGAGCATTGATAGTCCAATTGAGTTTTCAATTCTTGACTCAGGAAAGGGTGATGTTTATATAAAACCTACTAATGGATATTAATGAAGTTGTATGATGTCAGATATATTCCAGGACTTAAGAGAAATTTGATTTCTATAAGTCAATTAGATAGCATAATACACAAGACTATTTTTGATGATAGCTCTTGGAAAATTGTTAAAGGTGCTATGATTGTAGCATGGGGAATAAAGTCAGGAATGCTCTATGTGACTGAAAGCAGTAGAGAAACTGCATCAATTGTTAAATCGGAGGGTGATTCTAAATTATGGCGCCACATACTTGGACACATGAGCAAAAAGGGAATGAAGATATTAGCATCTACGGGAAAATTGCTTAGTTTGAAGTCCATAGATATTGGTGTATGTGAAGATTGTGCTATAGGTAAGCATAAACGTGTCAGTTTTTCGAAGATTGAAAGAGTACCAAAGAAAGGAAAATTAGAGTTGATGCATATAGAGGTGTGGAGGCCAGCTCTTATGCATTCACCTAGAGACTTGCGCTATTTTGTCACATTTATTGATGACTCCACCATAAAAGTATTGGTTTATTTTATGAAAAATAAATCTGATATGTTTACTACTTTTAAAAGATCAAAAGCAAAAGTGGAGAATGGATCTAGAAGGGAAAAGGACAAATGGGTTTTCTCCATAAAACATAAAGTAGATGGACCTATTGGAAGATACAAGGCGAGACTTGTAGAAAAAGGATATACACATAGACTGTCACGCCCTGAACCCTGAGTATGCAATAACCTCTTCCCTTGGCCAATAGAATGCAATGTCCCAAGACGTGTCATCGACCATTCATTTTATTCTTTCATTATGCGCAAGCGAAAGATGAACTATCCCTTAGTCAAATAAACAATCAAACAGTCAAACAATGATATAGGGATGAACATTAAGATAACAACAACTACTCATTTATACATTTTTACTAGATTAACCAATGAATGATCGTTTCCGATATACAAGCCCGTTAAAAGAGTCAGATCCATTCTCTAAAGCATACCAAAAAGAAACTAGGCTAGGTTAATCCATCTATACAAAAAGAATCCTTAGGTTCAGCACCACTATCACTTAGACCCATCGGACTTAGGCTCCGTCAAGTCGTAGTCGGAGGCGTTCAGGTCGATCACTAGTGGAGCGGGAGTAGGATTCTCCATTGCGCCGTCGGGAGGGTCTAGCTCCATGGGGTCCTAGTCAGCATTTTCGGGGCCCCTACCGGGTGGCTCGTCAAAACCACATAGAGGACAAATCAGAAGATCATCCTCCTGAATGTACCAAACTAGGAATCGAAGGAGAATCCATTACCCCTATCCCTCGTCCACCCAGATGGTGGAGAGATACTTCTCATACAGGTGCACCCTACCCGGGAAGCAGTAGTGCGTCACAACGGTCTCCTAGTCCTTTAGGATCCTAGATTGTACTGGTGGGTGTGCCATTCTAAGGGCCTGAAAATGGTTATATAATAACTAATGAGATAAAATATTTACGAGTCCTCACCCTAAGCCCCAGTTAGTATACCAACTCAACTCGGAGTATTTCTTCAAAACCACCTCTCAATCAACCCAACAACAATCAACCATACAGCAGCCAGGGCCAACCAACATTCAAATAATCGGTTTGCATGCAACTTTACCCAGTATGCCATACCTTCCACGTTAAACCTCACACAATACACACAATGCACATGGCCATCAAATAATACAATTCGGCAATCACATACGAGTCGCATCACAAGCGATCTTACCTAGCCATGGTCACACCCTGCACATTATCAATTCATGTGTGCCACAAACAATGTGATCAGCTCATGCATAATCGGAACCAATGATGCCATGTTTTTCATGCATTCTTGCATTCATACATGTCCTGATTATTATTGCTCCTCGGGGCCACAACCGAACCCCCGCCAATGTCTACTAGCATTACCAAGCATCACCCTCCCTCGTAAGGCGCAGCAACGTTGAGGGTTCTCTCCCAAAATGGCATTCCCAAAGGAGTATGGGCCCGGCCTCTACCTCGACTCCATATTTGGACCCCCGCTAGGTTTTTGACGAATCAGATCAGACCACCCGAAAAATATGGTCAAGAACTGGTTCTCAGTTAAAGCAGTTTGAGAATTGATTGAAACCGGTCCGAGAACTAGGTCCAAGCAAAGACCCACCTAGAATGGGACTGGTTTCAGAACTAGACCAGTTTTGGAACCGCTTTTTATCCTGTCAAAACAATAAAATTATCTCTTTGTATAGTGTCTTTAAGTCTCTCTGTCTTCGAAGAATTGTTAAAAAAAGAAAGTCTCTCTCTCTAAGTCAAGTTAATGGAGCATTGTCTTCGAAGAATTATTAAAAGAAAATTTCTCGCGTGCATTGTTTTTTCTCTTTTAATAGTCCCACCTTCAACGATAGTAATTGTCGCAGGACAAGCGCCACTAATTAAAGCATTTTCAATCCAACTTAGGAAAGATGTCCTATTTATAATAGTTTTGTCACATATACATGAGCAAACGCATCAGATCATAGTAGTTATATTTATAGAAATGAGATTAATATTCTACCCATATTTATTGTTAATGTTTATCCAATGTTAGGATTTTTTTCTTTGTCTTATAATGTTAAGAGGATTACATTATTCTTTTCTCGTGAATCAATGTAAAATTCGAATTCGTATAAGATATCGAGTGGTTGTAAAATATGTTCCAATGAAAACAGAGTAAACCCTATTCTTTGATTGGAGAAATAGGTCGGGTCCAATGGATAGAGTATGGTACGGGATCCCAAAAAAGGAAATCGATTATAATATAGCCGGATATAAGATCCAGATCTAGACCCTATTTACTCTGGACCGATGACCCTTACTCAGGAAGCTTTGAGATGTTTAATAGATCCGCATGCCCAATGGGACTTGGTAGCAGCCGATCGTCCAGTCCATCATAGACTCATTGGACACGAAAAGGGGCATGGCAGGATGTAAACGCATCGTCTCTCCGACAATCACTAGGAGGTAGACTAGGTTTTTTATGGCGGACTCGGTCCCTTGTCTTCTCCATCCAATTTGAGAGTCTGGCTCTAGTTGACCGTGCTTAATACATATGTATTTTTGTTCTTTATACGTATGTCATCATTGAAGTAAACATATGACTGTTACAAATTAACTGACATTTTATAAGATATAAGAATTTTAGTTCCATTTGTTTCACAAAACATGAATAATTTAAAAAAATATTGTCATAGAAATGATTATTTATATTGTTTGAAATAATTTGTTAATAAAAAATATTTTTATCATCAATAAACTTTTTATCTAAATATTTTTATGAGACGATGAAAATATTTTAAATTCAGTTATTTTTGTGAGCGATATAAGTGATCATTTTAAAATGATATTTTTAAAAATATTTTTTCTTAAAATAAATGGAGCCTGACTTAATTGTAGTTATAGTAAGGATTGATATTATTTGTTATGGCTGTTGTACCTTCTTTTCACAACTTGAATCATATATAATTTATTTTAATTATTATTTATTAAATTCGTAATTATTATTAATAATTAATTTAATTATGAATAGTACTATTCATTCATGATTAAATTGTGGGACTAATTTGACAAGTCTGTAATTGTTAAGGCATGTTGAATGGTTGCTTGAATAAATTATTCATTGATTGTATGATTGACGTTATTGAGTGTTTAATTACCCTAATAGACAATAACGTCACATAGACTTTATGCCTTGATGTTTTCGTAAAATTGCATGGACATATAAAGGAAAAACCCCAAGGTGTCAAGTATATATATGTCAAGTTTTGCATTGAAAATGAGAAGGGCATGTTTTAATTGATGAGACATGAAAGTTGAACGGGTTTTGAAATAAAATGTGATCATGTACAATGCTTTCCTGTAAATTTTTTCATGAAAAATGTATAGTATACTTTTATGTTAGCATGCGCCACGTCTACATTAGTATGCATGAAATTATTTAATTGTGGTATGCTTGTGTGGTCATATAAAATAACCCGTCACCCCTGTGGGAGTTCAGGGGACGAAGTCCGACTTGTTGGAAATCCCTATGGAGTCCGAATGTGGGTTGCGGTAAAGACTGGACCTATGCCATTTCGGGAATGTCATATGGGCAGGAGATCTAGATATAGCCACACCCAATAGAGCGGCACGATGCCTGGTAATACCAATAAACATCGGCGGGAGTTCGATTGTACACACCAGCGGGAATTTAGTTGTGGCCCTTAAGAGTATTAATAATGGAAATGCGTATGAACGTACAGGTGCATGAGAAATGTGTTGTCATTGGTTCTAATTATGTATGTGCTGGTTGCACTAATTATGGTATGCCAGAGTTGATACTGTGCAAGGTGTGGTAATGGTTAGGTGAGATTGCCTACGATACGACTTGATTGTGATTAGTTAATACATTATTGAGAGTGTGATGTGCATTAATTGTGATATGCATGTGTGCTTATCGTGCCAAGTGTGGCATAACTGGGTAAGGTTGCTTGCGAGTCGATTGCTTGTCAATATTATTTATGGGGCTACTGAGTAGATCGAATAATTGACTAAGGCAACTAGTATTGTTTTGCCATTGATCTACTTGAGAAATTTGACCGTGGCATAAATACCCTAAGGCAAGTTAATGTCTTAGCCGGGACTTAGAGCGAGAACTCACCGAGATTATATCTCATTTGTTGTCCTAAACCATTTTAGATCCCTAGGATGGCGCACCACTCAGTGCATTTTGGAGTTCCCAAGGATTGAGAAACCATTGTTACGACCCATCGGTTCTCAAGGTGGGCGTACCTATATGAGAAGTACGTTTCCATCATCTGGGTGGATAAAGGACCGGGAATGTGGGTTCCCCATCGATTTTTGGCATGGTTCATTAAGGAGGGCGAGCTTTTGTTCAGCCCTCTACAAGATTTTGATGACCCACCTAGGAGGGGCCTTGAAGACGTGGATTGGAATCCAATGGAGCTAGACCCTCTAGATGGGGCAGTGGTGGATCCCAATCCTACCCCCACCAGCAGCTGACCCGTACCCCTTTGATTATTACCCGGTGAATTTGACTTGGACGGGTCCTTGTACTTTGGTAGTCCTTAATGGATGTACCAAACTCAAGTTTTCGATAGAATAGATTAACCTAGCCATGACATCTTTTTGTAGGCTCGGAACAAGGAACTCAGCCACTGACGAGCTTGTAATTAAAGATGTTCCTTTAGGGGTTAATATGGTAAATAAATAAAAGAACTAGTTTGTTGCTATGATGTTTGTTCATTCTACTATCCCTATTGTACTTGATTGATTGACTAGGAATTAAATCGTTTCCACTTGCGCATAATAGATGAATAAAAAGAGTGGTCGGCGATGCGTCCTAGGACGTCACATTCATTTGACCAAAGTGAAGGGGTTGTCACATAGCCGGGGTTTGGGGCGTGACACTTGATCTTTGCAAAAGTTGCTAATACTTTTTGCAAATCTTTTCCAAATTGTATTGTTAGCCCCAACAAAAGCAAGTTTTCTTTGCATACATTGCATGTAATCTACTTCTCATTATAAGACAAATAGAAAACCAAAGAAAAATAATAATCAATATCTATTGCTTGAAGTCCTTTCATTCTAGCGATTTATTTATTCTATCCTTTGATTATTGAGCATTGTTTTAGGGCCTATTTGTTAACACTCCCAGGAATAATTGATTCTGTTCTTTTGTTCTTAGGAAGAAATTTAGAACGGAAATTCGTTTGATAAATTTTTTGTTCTCGAGAACAAATTTGTTCCGGGGAATAGATTTGGAGTAGAATCAAGAAGTAAAAAAAAGTTGCTTCTCGCTCCTGGGAACAATTTTAAGAAGGAAAGAACCGCCCATCCTCTTCTTGGATCACTGCTTATTCTCTCCCAAAATTGGCTACTCGGGGCATTGTGTGTGGGTCTACTTCTGGTAGCTATTCTAGCCACTAGACAGCACGAATTGGGTTGAAACTTGGAGGCAACACCATTCGACACCTGCTCTTCCATCTGACCGAAGGATATACCTTGGGTATGTCTAAATCTCTCTGTATGGAAAATCTTGCTTAGGGTTTGGTTTCATGTATTGCATTTTTCAAATGGAACCTACTCTTGTGGGTTCGAGTACTGTGAGTATGCTTGAAACTCAGCTGGATGCTGCAAAAACCTCTCTTGGAAAAGGTGATGGAAGGCATTGTAGTAGGAGTAGAACTACGTGATCCCAGGTCCAGATTCAAGAACGCCCAGCTACTAGTAAAGCCGCTGTTTTGGCTAACTCGAGTGGGGGAAACCCAGAAGCTGGCACAGCTATTCCATCTCTGTCCCAAGTGAGACAAGGACGTAGCAAAAGTAGGTCCCGTAGTGATCGGCTTATGCCTTCAACAATACCCTTTGGTGGAGACAAGCCACCCGCGGCCTGTACCTGGTCGTATGTGGCCAAAGCTGCTATCAAAGGGTATAATTTATCCTATGTCCCGCCTATGTGGATTAACATCAAACTAGTGGTGCAGCTATCGGAGGAAATTCTGGAAGCTGCAAATCCAATTTGGCATGAATGTGTAGTGGGATATTTTATAGGGAATAAGCTCCCATTTAAGCTTGTAGAAGCAGCATTGAAGCATATCTGGGGTAGCAATCTTGCTGATGTAATGGCGAATGACCAAGGATTTTACTTCCTTCATGTCCCTGATAATGAGTACCGAAGGAGGATACTTGATGGCAGCCCCTTGACAGTGGCAAGGGTCCCCCTTATACTGCAACAATGGCATTCCATGTTAGAGTTGAGGAAGGATGAGCATTCTACTGTGCCGGTGTGGGTAAAACTTAGGAGCATTCCATATGCTTTTTGGTCTGCCCCAGGAATCAGTGCTATTGCAAGTGCACTTGGGAAACCTCTCTATATAGATCAATGTACTGAGCAAATGAGGATGATCTCGTTTGCAATGGTGTGTATAGAGATCTCAGTCAAGGATGACAAATGTGAATCTATAGAAGGAATACTGAACGGGGAAACCCGGTTGGTTGCTGTGGAGTATGAGTGGCGGCCCATCTCTTATCTGGCTTGTGGAACTTTCGGTCACAAATGTGCAAACAGAGAGAGCCCCCCCTGTGCAGGACATCCCAGCAAACTTGATAGGTAATCAGTTGCCTCGAGCTGGACCATCGATAGTGGCTGATTCTAGTAACTGAATGCCACTTGAGACTTCATCAGAGGCAACCAGATCCGATAAAGAAAATCAAGGACCTCCGGGATTGAGTCACCCACCTACTGGCCTCAACACCAATGACACCATTCTCTCAGCTTCTGAGGAGGGATGGAAGGTGCAACAATCAAACAGAAAATCTTATAGTAGGAAAGCAGGGGCATCATCCAAACCCCTGTTGGCTAGACCAGATCACAACAAACATGGTGACCCTTTTTTGATCCTGGATGGTAACCAGCTAGTGGAACTAACTACTTCCTCAGCCACTTTCCCCTCAGCTAATGATTTAGATGAGGAAGTGGAAAATGGTAGTAGCTTTGAAGAGGAACAACAAAATATAGAACTTATGGCTGAGCAAGCAACCTAGATTGCAGATCCAGTGGCTGATATATCTGTAATGCAGCCCTCCGAGTGTATTGATGTTATACAAGGTGGGAACCAAGGGCCTATTTCTAAGCAGAAGGGTACAAATCCAAAAATGGGCAGTTGGAGGCGTCCGGGGAGACGGAAGTAAGTTTATTTGACTCTCTATGTACATATTATTATATGAATATAGGTTGTTGGAATGTTCGTGAAATAGTAGACCCTGTAAGGCAAGCAAAAGTTCATAAACTTGCGAGATCCTATAATATTTGTTGCTTAGGACTGATAGAGACTAAAGTCACTTATGCATATTTTCGAACCATTTCTTTTGGGTTACTTTCCGGGTGGTCATGGATTGCCAATTATGATTTTTTCCCTCGAGGGCGGATTTGGGTTGGATGGGACCCGAGTCATGTTATCTTTGAAACTCAATTGGCCAAAGTCAAGCCATTCATGGCAGTCTCAAGGATATTACTACTGGCCAAAGCCTAAATATGTCGGTTGTTTATGGAGAACATACTTATGTTGCTAGAAGGGTTTTGTGGGCTGATCTGATTCAAATGAGTAGCTCCTTGTCTAATATCTCATGGGTGGTAGCTAGTGACTTTAATGCCATACAAGTCTCGACTGATCGAATAGGTAGCTCAACCTCCTGGCTTCCTTCGTTTGATGAACTTCAAGAATGCATTACACAAGCTGAACTTGAGGATCTTCGTTACATTGGATTCCACTTCACCTGGTCATCTTCATCAGGGACTTCTCGGAAACTCAAGAAGATAGACAGGGTTTTAGTTAATAGTAATGGTGTCAGGAATATTTGTTTTCGGAAGCATCCTTTCTAGCCCCGGGGATTTCTGACCATTCACCAATGCTGGTGAAGATTACTGCACCCTCTACTCGAAGGAAACCTTTTAAGTTTTTTAACTTCTAGATGCAACATCTGGAATTCCAAGTGATGGTCAATCAGGCTTGGGCAGAACCAGTCAATGGAACCCCTATGTTCCAACTATACAGGACGATGAAAGCCCTGAAATTCCGGCTAAAACAGCTTAATCGTGAGGCCTATTCGGATCTATCCAGGAGAACGGAGGAGGCATGGCAAGCAATAAAGGTCACCGAGGAAGCTCATCAACTGGACCCTTGCAACCAATTGCTAGTGAAAATGGAATGTTCTTAGCTACGGTCATTTTATGAACTCCGAACTTTAGAGGAATCTTTTTACCGGCAAAAGTCAAGAGTCCAATGGCTTAAAGAAGGTGACCAAAACACTAAGTTTTTTCACCATTCGGTTAAGTGTCGGCAGCTCAGGAATAGAATTATCACTATTCGGGATGCTGCGGGTAACCTGGTGGACGATCAAGAGGAGGTGCAACGCACTTTCATCTAGCACTTCTACAAGTTGTTTGCTATTGAGGAGACGCCGATCAAATCGTCTTGTTCGGAGGTCATAGGCATGATCAAGCATTGTCTCAATGAGGAACAGGTTAGTCCTCTGGCTAGACCTGTTCTCCCTTTGGAAATATGTGCTGCTATGTTTTCTTTAGTAGGGGATAAAGCCCTAGGTCTGGATGGGTATAATGCAGAATTTTTCAAAAAAACTGGAATGTAGTGGGTCAATCAATGGTGGAAGTTATTCTGGATTTTTTCAACACTGGGAGCTTGCTAAGAGAGGTGAACAACACTATTATTGCATTGGTTCCTAAGTCTCCCAATGCGTCGGAAGTGGGAGACTTTCACCCAATTGCCTGTTGCAACACTGTCTATAAATGTATCATGAAGATCCTAGCGAGTAGAGTGGCTGCAGTTATTCCAGATCTTGTTGGCCCGATGTAGACTACTTTTATTAAAGGGCGTAAGATCAGTGACAATATCCTCCTCGCTCAGGAATTATTCAGAGGATTTCATATTAAACCTTACTTGCCCAAGTGTGCCATTAAAGTGGATTTCCGAAAAGCTTATGATACCCTCAATTAGAGCTTTTTGGAGACAACTTTAAGGGCATTTGGCTTTCTCAATATGCTGGTGGATAGAATTATGATTTGTGTTAGGACACCAAAATTCTCTATTTTAATCAATGGGGAGCTACATGGTTTTTTTCAAGTGACCGAGGACTTCGTCAAGGCGATCCCATGTCTCTTTATCTATTCACACTAGCTATGGAAGTTTTTCTGGAATTATCTCTCAGTAGGCTCAACGTTCAGAGTCCAGGTATTTATGGCATTGTAAATCCACACACCTCACTCACCTAATTTTTGCGGATGATGTCTTTTTGATTAGTGAAGCAAATTTGGATTCGGTTGGGTGCCTGAATAATGGATTGCACTTATTCTCATCTTGGAGTGGCCTCAAGCCAAATATGAGCAAAAGCAAACTGTTTATTGTGGGTGGAAATGTACAGATTTGAGCCCAAATTTGTCAAGTTCTAGGATTTCTTGAGGGTTCATTGCCGATGTGTTATCTTGGTGTCCGAAAATGGGCAAAGTTGATTGCGCTACGTTGGTGAGCCTGCTAACCTCCCAAGTTTAGTCTTAGACACATCGCTTCTTGTCCTTTGCTGGTCGGTTGCAACTTATCAGGTCAGTATTCCATGCAATTCAAGTATACTGGGCAAGTATTTTTATCCTACCCAACTCGGTTTTGGAGAAGATAGAGCAGATATGCTATCAGTTCCTATGGAGGGGTCTAGGAATGGGTCCGGGAGGAGCAAAAGTCGCATGGGATGATGTGTGTCTCCCGAAGGAGGAGGGAGGACTAGGATTGTGGAAATTATGTGAATGCAATAAAGCGGTGATGATGAAGCACATCTAGCACTTATTTACTGATAAGGCATCCCTATGGTGTATGTGGATTCATGCCATCTATTTAAAGAACAAAAATTATTGAGCTACCACTACACCAACAATTTGTTCGTGGGCGTGGAGGAAGATTCTTAAGTTAAGAGTTGAATTCCAACGGTATGTTCAGTGGAGGGTCCGCAATGGCAACACCATTTCATTATGGTTTGATCAATGGCACCCAAGAGGTCCATTGAATGTATTTTTTTCTAATGGATTCATCTATTGCTCAAACTCAATCGGCAAACGAAGGTCTCGGATCTTTTCACCCTGGATGGCTAGGAAATCCTTCAGATCCTCCAAACATGGTAGCATTCGGTACCCAACCTCAATCCTCACCCCAACAAGTTCATGTGGCTAGAGCACCCTTCGGGTAGTTCTCTACTTCATCTGCCTAGGCTGCTATAAGATGGAAAAGGAATGCTATCCAGTGGGCTTCCTTTGTTTGGAACAAGTCCTTGGTTCCGAGGCATCAATTCCTACTTTGGCTTATTATAAGGAATCGCCTTCCTACTCCATTCTCCCCCCCCCTGAAGTTGTAAGGCCCCGTTAGCCTAGGCGGGGATAAGGAATAAGGATTGAAATCTGACTTTATCGTGCCTAGAAGCTCGGTCACGTGGCGAGTCAGTCAGCAGGCGATGGAGCAATGAATTTCATTTCCGCACATCCTAGCAAACATTCTTACTATCTTATGGTAGAATCTCAGCTGCAGTATGTGCTTATTGTCACACAGGACCAAACTCTATCGACCACCTCTATTTCGGGTGTAGTGTTACAAAATCCCTTGTTCTCTTCTGGTTGGGTAAGTGCAACCTTCAGTGGCGGGACAACACTTGGAGAGAAATACTTTGGTGGATCAAGGACTCACTCTCTGGTAAGGAATTCTATAAAGACATAGCCTGGTTCTCTTTTGGTGCTCTTTGCTTTGTTATTTGGAAGACCCGGAATAACATTATCTTCCGGGGTAGTGCTTTGAAGGCATAGCCCGGTTCTATATCTTGAAGGCAGTCAAAGACAAGGCGATGTCCATCAAAGCAGTTCAAGATACTCCTATGAATAGGAGAGTTCAGCATTGTTGGGGATTGGATCAAGCAATTTTTGTTGTCAATAGGGGTTAACCTCCTCTTGTTTTGTTGCGTTAGTTGTTGTATTGTAGCTTTGCTTAGTTGTGTTTGAGCTTGGCACCCTTTCACTCACTCGTAGTGTGTTGAGGGTGAGTTGGTGCCGAGTGTCTTTACTGCTGTAAAGTTTCGTTAGTTGAAAATCTATACTAATATTACATTACAAAAAAAAAAAAAAAACAATTTTGAGAATCAGTTTTTTCCTCTTTCTTTTTTGTTTTTTCCCTTCTCTTTCTTTTTCTTCTTCCTCTTCCTCCTCCCACCTCATCACCACCCCATTGCCACACCAAGGCCACCGCTGGCGAGCGGTTGAGCGAGGTCTGGCAAGCTCGCCAGAGCCTCGCCTGGCCATCGACGAGGCTTGCCCTAATAGATCTAGGCGAGGCCGAGCCTCACCGGTGGTTGGGCGAGCCTCGCCCAAGCAACGCGAGGCCAGGCCGAACCTCGTCAATAGCCGGGTGAGGTGAGCCTCCCTAGATTTGGGTGAGGCTCACCTCACCTGGCCACCAGCGAGGTTTAGCCTCGCCTAGATTTGCGAGGCCGAGCCTCGCTGGTGGCTAGGCGAGCCTCCGGCGAGCATCAACCAAGAGGAAGAAGGGGAGAAAAGAGAAAAAGGAAAAAGAAAAGAAAAGAAAAGAAAAGAAAATTATAACAAATTATAACAAAAAGTATTAAAAATTAAAAGAATCAAAATTATAACAAATTATAACAAAAAGTATTAAAAATTAAAAGAATCAAAAGATTAAATTTTTTTATTAAACAGATTTTCATTTCCAGAATAAAAATTTTAAACAGTTTATCAAACACCTTGAATACTCAGAAATTATTCTCAACAGCAGAATTAAAAAAATCATTTTTGATCAGAAATTGTTCCTAGGAGTAGAATCATTGTCAAACACACTATTAGTGTTTGTGCACCCCATGTTCACAACTTGCATGTTAGCATCTAGGTTTAAGATCATTCCAAGTTGCTTGCAAAATATTTTTTTTAAGATTAATCAAACAATGTGATTTCTTTCATGAAGGGGCATAGAGAAATCTTCTACACACTAGATTAATCATACGCAAAATACATGTTTTCACAAGAGAACACAAATGCACCCTCTTCGTAATTGAAAAGCTGATGATGGATAGAAAACATTTGCCCGATAGTGTTTCTTATAAAGATTACCTTTACATTCCCAAATTTAGACATAGGGATGAAGAGGAAGGCGTGGAGTGAGAATCACTTCTAGAGGAGTAAATTTAGAGCTAGTGATTCCCATAACTGACCTCATATCTACTGGTCCATCCGATGTGATTTCAATCTCAAAACTATGCAGCAAAGTTGCGAGCACAATGTGCACCACTTGAAGAGCACAGGACACTCCGGCGCACATTCTTCTGTCACTCCCGAATGGCAAATACTCAAAATTCTGACCCCGCACGTCTAAATCCTTGTGCGTGGTCAGAAATCTCTCGGGCCGAAACTCGAGGGGAGCTGGCCACACCCGCAGGTCCTGGTGGAGCTTCGAGATGTTGAACAGGAGCCGAGTGCCTGCAAAGGCATGATAGCCGCCGATCGTGCAGTCCTCGACAGACTAGTGGGACGCGGAGAGGGGCGCGGCAGGATAGAGACATGGTGTCTCTTTAATGATTGCTTGGAAGTAGATTCAGCTCTTGATGTCGGACTTGGTCACTTGTCTCTCTCCTCCAATTTGAGAATCTAGCTCTTGTTGAGCCTGCTTTAGAACATGGCGATTGTTGAGTAGAAGGGAGAGAGACAATGTTAATGTGACCGCCGTGATGTCTCTGCCTCCCGATATAAGTGCCTAAGAAAATATATACATAGTTGTTCTTTATACACGTCATTATTGAAATAAATATACAACTAATCCAACTTAACTGACAATTTTCCAATAGGTCTAAACTATGATGTTTTTTTGGTGAAAGTACGACTGAAGTGCCAAAACTTGGTATAAGTGGATACTTTAGTACCAAAACATCCAAAATGTGTACTTAAGTGCCAATGGCAAAAAAATCCGGCTAAATTGCTAACATAGCATTTTCCCAACGAGAGAAGTGCAAAACGATGTCATTTTTTGAGTTGACGTGGTTAGGTAAGCCCAAAACGATGTCGTTTTATGTCAAATTCAATTTTTAATATAAAAATAAATTAAATTAAATTAAAAACTAAAAGAAAAAAAAATCACAAGCAGGGAGGGGCTCCCCTCTTGTGGCCACCACCCCATCGTTGGAGGAGTGGCGACAATGGTCGACGAGGGTCGCCAACACTTGGATGAGGGCTAGCGATCTCCTCTCCGAAAGCTTGGAGAGGGTGGCATCCCTCTCCTCGATTTGGGTGAGGGTCGCGGGCTTCTTGCAAGGGCCTACTAACCCTCACCTCCAATTGGTGGGGGTCGCCGGCCTTTGCCAACCATCTCCATCGCCCCATCGGCGATAAGACGATGGCTATAGGGGGAGCCCTCTCTTGCTTGTGCTGTTCTTTCTCCTTTTTTAAAAGTTTTTAATTGAATTTAATTAATTTTTTTATTAAAAATTGAATTCAAGCAAAAATGTCATCATTTTGGTCGAGTATAAGCTAACTCAGCTTTCCGGCAAGCTATGTCAGAGATTTATATTATCAAAAAATGCCACTTCAAATTTCTGAGACTAGTTACTAGAGTTTTTTTTTTTTTTTTGGTGACCCAGGGAACCCCCGCACGGGGGGCAGTCGGGGAGTAAACCCTGGGGGCGACACGTGCGACCACCAAGCACGTGCCACCAAGGTAAGTCCACTAATGACACCTCTGGGATTTGAACTCCTCCCCTTCGTGAGGGGGAGAAAGCCCAAGCCAGCTACGCCACCACATGGGGTAGTTCTGGTTACTAGAGTTGGTATTGAAATGTCCCACTTTTGTAAAAAAATGGTACTTAAGTGCACATTTTGAAAGTTTTGGCACCAAATTTGATTGTTGTGCCAAGTTTTGGCACTACAACAATACTTTAGCCAATGGTTTTTGATATAACAATAGTACCTTCTTCTCACAACTTGAACCGTTTATAATTTTCTTTTATTCACATTGGATTCTTAACGCGAATCTAGATATCATCTTTGACGGCAATATTAAATATTATCATCTTTGGGCACTTTGTTATAAGTCCAAGTGATATCGACTTCCATAATGACTTATATAAGTGTTTGACGTTAATGAATTGGATGATGCCACATGCAATCTGCTTGATCCAACGTTGGCATTGAAGATGTCTTTCGGTCCTAAAGAAGAATTTTTCGTGAAAGTTCAGAAATATTTAATTCAAAAACTTCAGATTAGAGCACGGAAGTAAATGGGTGGTTGAGATTTTGGTAACTTTTGATCAATTTTCTTTGGCTTTGTGGTCGATTTGAACTTCAGGTTCAATGGTTCCTTTCATTAGATAAACGATTCTTGAAATGTGATTTTTCAGTACATAAACGAATACAAATGAATTACAATGCAAACATAACATTTCATCACTTTGAAATCATTCAAGATGCAAGTCCTTAATTTTCTGGAAAATTATGATCACGTTCTGTAGACTTAATTAGACGTAATATTTTGTGTTTTGGAGATTTACACTTTGCAACGCGTGACTTGTCTACAAATAACGCCTTATATTATGAACGGCGCAGCGTCTTATCTTGCTGTCATATAAAAAAGGATTCTAAAATGTTGCATGGAACCTTTTTTACCACATGATTTATGTTTGGAAATATAAAGAGTATAATTGCTTCTTCTTTTTCCCGTCATTTCCTTTCTTTCCTTTTGGTCTTTCTTTCGTCAACAAAAGAAACTTGTTTTATTCGAATTATTTATACATAAAGTTTTCATTGACAATGCCCTTTTGTCCCATGAACCACTAGACAAACTTCAATATAGAGAAAAAGGTTCATATTCTTAATTTAGTGAAGACCAAATCGCTAACTTCATTTATCACTTTCTTTGTTTTTTAATCAATAACTCTTCTCAATACCAATTCGCAAGTACAAATTTATGAAAGAACAAGACAAGCAGATTTAAGCAACTTAAATTACTAACATTAATAAAAATAATCGTCATTAAACGATATCCGCAGCAAAACACGAGGCTTTCATTAGCTCCAATCAAATTGGGATTTTCATTCTCTCTCTCTCTCTCTTCTGTCCGCTATTTTCTCACGTGCTTATCATTTTCCGATTTTCTCAGTGCTACGATCCACAAAAATCTTCAAGTGTCCACGAAGTTAAAATGAAGGCTTAGAAATGTAATTCATGATTAGACAAATAGAGATAGTAACCGTATGAATATATTTGGGTTGCCAAAGTTATGATTGTGGTTAGAATAATACTATGGACACCGAATCTAATTATGAAACTGGCTACTGATCTATTGATGCGCCACTTGTTCAAACTTCAAATACCCACTCATAATCGATTACATTATTTAGTAAATGAATTTCATAAATTTAGTACGAACATTTCAAATTTTTATTCTTAACTTTTTGTTGCGTGTTTGATCTATAAGGCAATTTTCATTACTGAATGACCAAAAACCACATGCAAAAACAAGGAAAAAGCTAGGGTGGCTCCTGATTTCTTTAATTGGAAACCTAGCTTCTTCTTCCAACAAAGAAAACCTCCACTTCTAAGCTTATGAGCGCCCAAATCAAATCAAATTAGCTTACATAAGCACGGGCAAAATATAAAAAAATCATAAAATTACTGCACTTAAAACCAATTCAATTCTAAACCTTCAATTTGACCAATTTAATTTTAAACATTTTGAAAAATTGTTGATATAGTCTATACGCCCAATTTTGGCCAAAAATTATTGACATGAATGTCAAACGTCCTACATGGCACAACCAATACTAATATGGACAAAACTTCTTAATTTTTAATATTTTTTCAATAATTTTATTGATTGTTTATACTTTTCTTTCTTTTTTCCCCTCTTTCTCTATCAGGCCACAATGATGACTGGCCAAAGGCAACTATTGATGAGGGTCAAGCTTACTAGCCTCAAGCAAGGGTCATCCTCAATAAAGGCCAATGAGCGTCACCCTCACCAAAGTCCAACGAGGGCTGACATTACTAGCTTCAAGTGAAGCTTGACCTCAAGTGAGGACGACCCTCGCTTGAAGCTAGTGAGGCCAACCCTCACCCTAGGCCAATGTGTGTTGCTCTTGCTACAAGCTAGCAAGGGTTAGCCTCACACAAGGCTCACCTAAAGCTGGTGAGGCCGACACTCTCCAAGCTTTGGTGAGGCTCAATCTCACCAAATCTGGCATGAGTGCGCCTTGCTTGAGGTTGATGAGGCTCCCTCTCAGCTAGTCCTGGCCAAGGGGGCTTTGCTTGCTAACAGTGAGGGTGAACCTTCCCAATCATAGCCTATGGCCAACCGTTGTTCACCACCAAGGCTGGAGACTCACAAAGAAAGAAGTAAAAAGGATAATATAAAAAACTTCAAAAAGTCTTCAAAATATTTTAAAACTTCATAAATTTCATCGACATTAGTGCCAACCACCTTACAACGACCATGTCATATAGGATCACCAACATCACGTCAGCAATTTCTGATCAAAATTGGTTTAATAGACTATCTTGACAAAATGTGAAAATATTTATGATTAAATTGGTACAATTAAAAAATTTATAACCAAATTGGTATGTGTGATAGGTTTAAGACTTTTTGAGTAATTTTCCCTATTAAGCAATGATCAGTTGATAGAAAAAAGAGACATGTTCACTACAAGTCCTAAAACTTGTCGCAAAAGTGCAATTAAGTCCTAAAACTTACAAAAAGTGCAATCAAGTCCTAAAACTTATCAAATATATGCAATTGAGTCCTAAAATTAACATTGTCAATTTGATTAACAGAAAATGCTAACGTGGCATTTTAATTATTTTTTTATTTTCCACTGGCATTTTTAAAGTAATTTTATTTTCCACATGGCATTTGTATATTATTTTTTATTCAATTCTTTTTAAATTAGATTAAAAAAAAAAAAAAACAAAAATTTTATTAAAAAACAAAACTAGAAAAAAATGGTGCGGTCACTGTTGCCCATGTCGGAAGGGCTTGGGTCGACCCTCATGGGGGGATCAGCGACCATCGCTCGGCAAGGGGGAGTCCTTGTCAGCCCCAGGTGAGAGCCAATGACCCTTGCGGCGAGTGCAAGGGCACCTAGATCTGGGCACGCTAGCCCTCACGGGGGCTGGCGACCATCGCCCCCGCTCAAGCGAGGCCTTGCCGACCCCAAGCGAGGGTCAACGTCCCTTGCCAGGCCCCCGACGAGGCTCGCCTAGGGCCTGCAAGGCCTTGCTTAGGGCAGGCGATGGTCACCAGCCCCTTGTGAGGGCCGACGTGCCTAAATCTAGGCCCCCTCTCGCTCGCTGCGAGGGTCACCAACCCTCCCCTAGGCTTAGGCAAGGGCCGGCCACCCTCACCTAGGGCCATCGGTGCCAACTCTTCCAGCAATGGGCGGCAACGACAGCTGAAGCCCCTACCCTTCTCCCTCTTTTTTTTTTTCAATTATTGTTTTTTAATAAAAATTTAGGTTTTCTTTTCCAGTATTTTAATCTAATTAAAATAAGATTGAATAAAATAACAATTAAAAATGTTGATGTGGCATTAAAAAATAATTTTAAAAATGTCACGTCAGCTTTTTTCGTTATTAAATTTGATGGTATTAACTTTAGGACTCGATTGTATCAATTTGACAAGTTTTAGCACTTGATTGCACTTTTTGTAAGTTTTAAGATTTAATTGTACTTTCGTGACAAGTTTTAAAACTTTAGTGAATATATATCCCTAGAAAAAATTACCGGAATCTAGTACATATAATAGGGTGAATTCTACACCATTCCATTTGGTGTAATCCACATGGGATCCAAATATGGCTATTGTATTTAAAAGTTCAGATTCGCTTTTAATATATGCACGGGTCATGCAATAATTTCTTGAAATTAGGAAACTCACCGAACAAGCGACTTTATTGATAGTGTCAGCGTCATAACTGGGCAGAACGGCCGCAATGCCACGAATGGAAAGCATCACGTCCATGAAATCTCGGTCACCTTCACATATTTTCTATTCTTATATTTTTTTGATGAAAATGCCCATGTTTTGACAGCCAAAAAAATCACTTGCTCGCTAAACTATGGACATTTAGCCAACCGGTGAAGTTAGGTCTTTATTTGTGACAGATTTGCACTCTTCAAACTTTTATGTAAAACGAGATTTGCTTTAGACTCTCCTCTAAGAAAATGATCTCACTTTCAGGCCCTTATTTGGATTTTCCTCGTCTTTAGAAGCATAGTCCACTACCTAAGTGGGAACATGCTAGTGAGGCCTTCAAACACAGAGCCAAAGCATTTCATCATTTCTAGAGGAGAGTTAGTGGCATGTGTGCTCCGGAATGTGTGGAGTCACAAGGACTTCAAGTGGGGTGGCTTTGAGATCTGTCATTCCGATTGCCTCAGCATGTCAATTGGTTCATCTATCAATGTCCTAACATCGAACCCATACAGAAGAGCGGCAAAGGACAACGACATTAGTTGCATAACTAAATTGATTCCAGGGCACATTCTTCGGCCACACCCGAATGGTATTAGCTCGAAATTCTGACCATGGATGTCAAAATCTTTGTGCGTGGTCAAGAATCTCTCTGGCCAGAATTCGAGAGGATTTGACCATATGTGTGGGTCTTGATGGATCTTTCGGAGGTTAAAGAGGAGACGAATGCGCTTTGGGACGGAATAGCCATCCACAGTGCAGTCTTCCATGGACTCACGTGGAACACCAAGTGGGGCTGCCGGGTATAAATGCAGGGTTTCCTTAATGATGGCTTGGATGTAGACCAAATTCTTGAGGGCGGATTCTTTTACTGGCTTTTCTCTTCCGATTTGAGTATCTAGTTCTTGTTGGGCCTTCTTTAGGACTTCACGATGGTTGAGCAACAAACACAAGGCCCATGTCTGAGAAACTATGGTAGTGTCTGAACCAGCTAAAATGAGTGCCTGCAAAGTAATGGATTGTCAGCCACTAAGGCGATGAATATTGATGCCTTAATTGTAAATTATAGATTACTACTTAGATTTAATGTATATGATGGTGATCTTCACTAATAACGGAGAACAAAATTATATCACATCTTATCCACCGGTGGGCAGCTGAGTTGGTTGGGCTTTGGGCACTTCACCGAGAAGTTCTAAGGTCGAAACTCCGCAACGGTGAACACGTCTTAAGTGGGGGGCCATGGTGGTGGGGTCTTGTGCTAGCTTCCCCCGAGATTTATGTCTAAATAATGGCTTGCGACGATGTCCTTTGAATGCCACCAGGCGGTAGAGGGTGGTGTGACCTTGAATAGCGTAAGCGAAAAGGAGTTTCTAGTGGTTCCTCGGTATAAAAAAAAAAATTATATCACATCCTTAGGTAACGACGTCATGTTTAACTTTGAAAAGTCGATGAGGCATTATACTATCATTTAAAATACATATGAGACACGAATTGATCAGATGCATTAGGAAATACTGAATGCTTCATAGTACACTTTAAGTTCAAAGAACATGTCTTCTTAGGCAATTGCAAATTTTATTAGAGAAAGTAATTATATCCCTTGTGTGTGTTATATCCCACCTTTAAATAGTTGAATTACATGATTTGAGTTGTTCCATCTGGAGAGAAAGAGCCTGGCTATTCTATCACTATCAGCATTGGCATTATTGTCCTGTTTTTCTCTTTTTATTGACCTAAGGGATCGTCTTATTGGACTCGAATTTGATTGTATTTCTTCTCTTTTTTTACTTTTTGATTGCAATGTAAATGTTTTCCTTTTCTTTTCTTTGTGGCCGAGAGATTTTGAATCCAAAGCCATCATCCCATGATCTGATCCCGATGCACACTATGCCAGAAGTCAATCCTATTGCGACAGGTGATCAAGAGGACCAGTGTGCCTACAAGGCAATTTTTTTTTTTTTTTTTTGGTAAAGGTAAGTATTATAGATAAAATATTGGAGCCAACCATACATCTATACAGAGGGGGTGAAACTTGGCACCAACCCACACTCAACGGGACAACATGTCACTGGAGTGGGGGGGGCTAGGTTCACAACAGAGAGAGAACAAATGTGAGAGGCCAAGGTGATCAAGGCTAGCCTCACTCACATTCCCATACAAAAATATTTGGGTCTATCCCCCAGCTACGCTGCAATCTCCTATTTCTTGGATTGTCAGCAACCGATTTGAAAGAGATAGCTTTATCCTTGACCGCCTTGGTGAGATACTGTTTCATGGCCGGCATAGAGAAATTGGATGACCGGAATGTTATATCATTTCTAGTCTTCCAAATCACATAGCATAGTACTCCGAAGGAGAATTTGGCGATGTCCACATAGAAGCCACTACCTGAGAGGATTCTGCTTACCCAACTGAGGTTTTCCATCCAAGATCGATTTGTCCAAGTGAGATTACATTTTGCAGCCCAAAAATTAGCAAGCGAGTTGGAGACATCACAGTCAAAAAATAGATGGTTTATAGAATCTGGCCTGATATTGCATAATGCACAGTGTACAAGGAAATTTTTTCTAATGCACAAATTACAAAGTGCACTTGAAGTGAATTTGTTCCCATCTATATTGGAAGCGATTCCCAAGACAATATTCAACAATCTAATTAAGTAGTGATAAATTTGTGCATTTTGCATGGCAAAAATATAGTGAGAGGAAAAATTGTTTCAGCCACATTTTCTTTAAGTTCAAGAGTTGTATCATGAATTAGAATCTTTTAATGTACATCTACGAGGAAGAAGATGATAGATATATAATAAATTAAAATTTTTATGATTTCTTGTTTGGCCAAAACAACTTTACATGATTTCTTCCTACGAATTTTTGGTACTTTAAAACAACCTATCTTTAAAACATGCATACTTTTTCTCTCTTTTAGCAAGATAAATGGATATACATTGAACATATATTCGTTTGCTTTTACTCTTTTGAAAGAAAATTTCCAAGTATGTGAGAGAAGTTCAAAACACCAATTGATTAAAATGATAATTTCCATATCAGAGTAGCCAAGTAATATATCGCTTTTTCATGTTATAAGTTTGGAAGCATGTAAATGACTTGAAAAATACTGGTTAGCCCAATATGACTTTGATACCCCTACAATTGTTGTAGAACAAACTCATTAATTACATGTCAAGAAATTGCAAATGCATTCACGTCCAATAAAAAAAGGTAAATTCAGTGTATGTATATAACAAACACTATTTACGAGAATCTAAATTGATTAATTGTATGTTGAAATCAAGTTGTCTTCTCATATATACCATATCTGTACGATATTTTGTCGTGTCAATTATCAGCGGATACATAGAAGATAAGTTCTTTGGCTAACTACATACAAATAAAGGAGTAGTGCATAGAAAGGTCTTTTTGTCTACAAAAATTGAAAGTGGGATTAATTGGAGGTAAGATTCTGTTTTTGCTAAACAAGCTATGTAAATTTTTTGTTATGCAAGCCATGTTTATCAGGAATGATTTGGTGGATGGTTAGTTTTTTTTGAACTTATCAAATCATACGTGGTGGAGATAAGTTGTGTAACTACAAGGTTATACAGATTTTGTTATAGTATGTCCTCATTAAAATTTTTGACATCCTTTCAAGCTGAACGACATAGTCAAAACTAACTCAAAATATTGAACTTATCAAAATAGTTAAAAGATCAGAGACCAAGTTCTAAAAATGAGAATTTTGGAAACAAAATAGATTTACAAGGATTTTCAGGAGGTATTTGTCAGGAAGTAACCTTTCTTTTCCCATCAAATTTGAAAATATCATCCAAATATTATAAGTAAATTTACGTGTCAATATTACATATGAAAATTTATGATATTTCTGTCAAAAAAAATTTTAGAGACACCAAGTCAAGTAACCTGTGTAACGCTATTTTGTGTTGTACCCCTACGCGCACTTAATTGCTTGTAGGGTCTCCGTAAAGCTTTTCTGATGCACGACTTGTTGAATTACATGATGTGATTTGCTTCTTCTTCAGGGAAAGAACCTGGCCATTCTATCACTATCAGCATTGGCATTATTGTCCTGTTTTTCTCTTTTCCTTGACCTTAAGGGATTGTCTGATTGGACTCGAATTTGATTTTATTTCTTCTCTCTCTCTCTCTCTTTTTTTGGTTGCAAGATAAAGTTTTTCCTTTCCTTTTCTTTTCTTTCCTTTGTGGCTGGGACATTTTGAATCCAAAGCCATTATCGCATGATTTGATCCCGATGCATACTATACCAGAAGTCAATCCTCCTGCGACAGGCGATCAAAAGGTCTAGTGTGCCTACAAGGCAATTTTTGTTTTGATACACAAATTACAAAGTGCACTTGAAGTGAGTATATTCTCATCTATATTGGAAGTGGTTCCCAAGACAATATTCAACAGTCTAATTAAGTAGTGATAAATTTGTGCCTTTTGCATGACAAAAATATAGTGAGATGAAAATTTGTTTTGGCCACATTTTCTCTAACTTCAAGAGTTGTGTCATGAATTAAAGTCTTTTAATGTACATCTCCGAGGAAGAAGATGATAGATTTATAATGAATTAAAAATTTTATGATTTCTTGTTCGGCCAAAACAATTGTATATGATTTCTTCCTACAAATTTTTGTTACTTTAAAACTTGTGTCGGTTTTCTCTTTGTTAGCAAGATAAATAGATATACATTGAGCATATATTCGTTTGCTTTTACTCTTTTGAAAGAAAATTTCCAAGTATGTGAGAGAAGTTGACAACACCACTTCATTAAAATGATAATTTCCATATCGAAGTAGCTAGCCAATAACTCACTTTTCTTTAAAAAAAAAAATCACTTTTTCATGTTATCAACTACATCCCACATGTCTAATATCAAGTGAACAAGAGTAAGTGCAATAATTGAGTCCTAATAGTGTAATCTATCATTTAAAAAGGATCAATACTTCTCGATTGTAACTTGTTGAGTAGATTACTAGAGTAATCTAGCCCGACTTGTTGATGTTAGTTTAGAGAGTGGATATTGGCTTAGGGACAAAAGGAAAATCACTATATATTGTTGTGTGCACCTATTTCTCTTGTCTTACTTGCATTAGCACACAATTGGATTCACGCTAATTGAAATATCTACTTGACCTAATCTTTGTAAAGGTTGCTAATCCTTTCCAAAAATTTGTCAAACTTTTCTAAACAACCTATTCCTCCCTTCCTTTCCCCTCCTTAGATTGTATTGTTAGCCCCAATAGAATCAAGTTTGCATTACATGCATTGCATATAACCTAGGTCTCATTATAAGATAAATAGAAAACCAAATAAAAAAATTAATCAATTTGTGTTGCTTGAAGTCCTTTGATTCTAGCAATTTATTAATTTCGTTCTTTGATTATTGAGTATTATTTTAATGTCTGTGCACCCCATGTTCACAGCTTGCATGTTAGCGTCTAGGTTAAAAGCATTCCAAGTTGCATGCAAAACATTTTTATAATAAAAGAGAAAATGTACTGAAAGGGCATTGTAATAATCTAACATGATCAAATCACTAAATTCATTGAATATTTGATTCGTAGAAGTAAAGAGCTCTCCCATACTTTTTACTTGGGTTTCTAATAAACCCATCAAAATATAATTAGTGACAACTCCTTAATAAATTAAATTTCATATTAAAATTAAATCCAAGTTGTGAATTGGTATGACCTTGGGAGAGCCCATGTGTAAGTGTAAGCTTAGCAATCCATTAGTCATTTTTCTCGGAAAGGGAAGGTCACGACATTACTATTAATTGATGAATTCTTCTTCCTTAATTTAAGCCACTCTAATTTCGGCTCTTTAGTTTTATTATTACTATTAAAGTAAGACTCCCAAATTGTCTTTATTCGCTTCGCTTACCTCAAAGCACTTGCAATTTCAAGAACTTATCATATCCAGTTTGTGATTTTTTTTTTATAAAAAAAAATGATACAACTTATGAATTCATTCTCCAATATATTTTCGAACTAAATGGGTGCATTTGATTATTTTCTGACACTTTTCTTATATGGACTTTTCTATTTGCAAGAAAAATACAAAAATAATCATGCGTACGCTGTGCTGGGTTCATAATAATCGAAGTGCCATCTAAACTAAACAATATGATGTCTTCCATGAAGGGGCATAGAGAAATCTTTTACACATAAGATTCATCATACGTAAAAATACATGTTTTTGCGAGAGAACACAAATGCACCCTCTTCGTGATTGAAACGCTATTGATCGATAGAAAACTTTTGCCTGATAGTGTTTCTTATGAAGATCGCCAGACCTTTCCAACTTTAGACATAGAGATGAAGAGGAAGGCGTGGAGTGAGAATCACTTCTAGAGGAGTAACTTTAGGACTAGTGATTCCCATACCTGCCCTCATATCTACCGGTTCATCCGATGCGGTCTCAATCTCGAAACTATGCAGCAAAGTCGCGAGCACAATGTGCAACACTTGAAGAGCAAAGGACACTCCGGGGCACATCCTTCTGCCGCTTCCGAATGGCAAATACTCAAAATTCTGACCCCGCACGTCTAAATCCTTGTGCGTGGTCAGAAATCTTTCGGGCCGAAACTCCAGAGGAGCTGGCCACACCCGCAGGTCCTGGTGGAGCTTCGAGATGTTGAACAGAAGCCGAGTGCCTGCAGGGACATGATAGCCGCCGATGGTGCAGTCCTCGACAGACTCATGGGGAACGGAGAGGGGCGCAGCAGGATTGAGACGCAGTGTCTCTTTTATGATCGCTTGGAGGTACATTAAGTTCTTGATGTCGGACTCGGTCACTTGTCTCTCTCGTCCAATTTGAGAATCCAGTTCTTGTTGAGCCTGCTTTAGGACATGGCGATTGTTGAGTAAAAGGGAGAGAGCCCATGTTAATGTGACCGCCGTGGTGTCTGTGCCTCCCGATATAAGTGCCTACGAAAATATATACATAGTTGTTCTTTGTACATGTCATTATTGAAGTAAATATACAACTGATGCAAATTAACTAACAATTTCCAATACATTTAAACTATGATGTTTTTGGCTAAGTACCTTCTTCTCACAACTTGAATTGTATATAATTTTCTTTTATTCACATTGAATATTTAGCACTAATCTAGATATGATCTTTGACGGCAATATTAAATATTATCATCTTTGGGCTCTTTGTTAGAAGTCCAGGTGATATCGACTTCCATAATAACTTTTGTAAGTGTTTGACGTCAATGAGTTGGATGATACCACATGGCAATCTGCTTGATCCAACGTTGGCATTGAAGATGTTGGACCCAAAGGCAGGTCCTAAAGAAAATTTTTTCCTTAAAGTTCAGAAATATTTAATTCAAAAACTTCAGATTAGAGCACGGAAGTCAATGGGTGGTTGAGAATTTGGTAACTTCTGATCAATTTCCTTTGGCTTGTGGTTGATTTGAATTTCAGGTTCAAAGGTTCCTTTCATTAGATAAACGATTCTTGAAATGTGATTTTTTTAGTACATGAACGAATACAAATGAATTACTATGCAAACCTAACATTGACCACTTTAAAATCATTCAAGATTTAAGTCTTTAATTTTTTGGAAAATTACGTTCACGTCCTGTAGACTTAATTGCACACAATATTTCGCGTTTTGGAGATTTACACTTTGCAATATATGACTTATCTACAAACGTCTTACGTTATAAACGGCACAGCATGACACTATTTTACCTCGTGAATTATGTTTGGAATCATAAACAGTATATTTGCTTGTTTTTTCCTGTTCTTTCCTTTCTTTTCTTTTGGTCTTTTTGTTGTCAATAAAAGAAATGTGTTTTATTCGAATTATTTATACATAAAATTTTCCTTGATAATGCCCTTTTGTCCCATGAACAACTAGACAAACTTCAATATCGAGAAAAAGGTTTATATTCTTAATTTAGTGAAAACTAATTCGCTAACTTCATTATCACTTTCTTTGTTTTTTAATCAATAACTTTCTCAATACCAAATCGCAAGTACAAATTTATGAAAGAACAAGACAATCTGACTTAAGCAACTCAAATTACTAATATTAATAAAATTAATCATCATAAAACGGTTTCCATAGCAAAACACGACATTTTCATTAGCTCCAATCAAATTAGGGTTTTTCAATCTCTCTCTGTCCTCTCTGCTATTTTCTCACAAGCTTTTTCATTTTCCGATTTTCTTGGTGCTATGATCCATAAAAATCTTCAAGTGTCCACAAAATTAAAATGAAACTTTTAATGTAATCTATGATTAGACAAATAGAGATAGTAACAGTATAAATATATTTGGGTTGCCAAAGTAATGATTGTGATTAGATGCGCTACTTGTTCAAACTTCAAATACACAATCATAATCCATTGCATCATTTAGTAAATGAATTTCATAAATTTAGTATTACATTTCAAACTTTTATTCGTAATTTTTGGTTGCGCGTTTGACCTATAAGGCAACTTTCATGACCAAAAACCACAAGCAAAAACAACAAAAAAGCTAGGGTGGCTTCTGATTTCTTGAACTGGAAACCTAGCTTCTCCTTCCAATAAAGAAAACCTCCAATTCTAAGCTAATGAGCGCCCAAATCTGCTGATTTCTTAATAAATTTTGTCCACATCGGCGCTGGTCATCATACACCAATCATGTCATAGGATGGCGGACATCCACATTATCAATTTCCAATCAACATTAGTTGAATAGACTATGGAAAAATGTGAAAATATTTATGCTGAAACTGGCATGACTAAAAGATTAGAATTGAATTGGTGCGGCTAATAGGTTTAAGACTTTTTTGATAATTTTCCTTATTAAGTAATGATCAGTTAGTAGAAAAATTTACCGGAATCTGGTACATATGATGGGGTGAATTCTAGACCATTCCATTTGGTATTATCCACATGGGATCCAAAATATGGCTATTGTATTTAATAGTTCATATTCAATTTTAATATATGTACGGGTCATGTAATAATTTCTTGAAATTAGGAAAGCTCACCAAACAAGTGGCTTTTTTGTATTTAATAGTTCATATTCAATTTTAATATATGTACGGCATGTAATAATTTCTTGAAATTAGGAAAACTCACCAAACAAGTGGCTTTATTGTATTTAATAGTTCATATTCAATTTTAATATATGTACGGCATGTAATAATTTCTTGAAATTAGGAAAACTCACCAAACAAGTGGCTTTATTGATAGTATCAGCGTCATAACTGGGCAGCACGTCCGCAGTACCAAGAATGGAAAGCATCACGTCCATGAAATCTCGGTCACTTTCGGCCTCCCCAGAAGCCCTCTTGCTCTTGTGCTCATTTAACCACCCACTGACCACATCGTCCAACTCCTTGGCCGTCCTCTTCATCGCCTTAACATAACCTCCGATGTCGAGCCACCTCAAATATGGCAACACATCGGACGCGACAAATTGGCCTCCCAGCTCGAAGAAACTCTTCAGCGCGATCCGACACCTGTCATTCTGTATCTTGTCCTCCTCTGATGCCGTCGTCCCATCGTGTTGCTTCCCCACCACCATCTTAAAGATAAGATTGAAGTTTAGGGCGTTGAACCAACTCTTCATCTCGATCGGCGTGTTTTCTCGCGTGTTCGACCGTTCGTAAGCCTCCTTAATGGAGGCTCTTACCTCAGCTTCCCGCACGTGCCGCAGGTTCTCGAGGGTGTGGTTCGAGAGGAGCTCTAGGGTGGCGATCTTGCGCACATGCCGCCAGTACGGGCCGTACGGGCTGAACCCGAACATGGCGTAGTTGTAGCCAAGAAGCTCGGCGGCGAGGTATTTGGGGCGGTTGGAGAACGCCTTGTCGTTGGTGGTGAAGCACTCTTTGGCCAACTCCGAGCCGCTCACCACTATGGCCCGATGTGAGCCGAGCTTGATGGAGAAGATCGGGCCGTACTGGTCGGCCATCTGGCCCAAGGTTATGTGGGCTGGATCTGGGCCTCCGAGAAGATGGAGGTGGCCTGTTACAGGCCATGCGCCGGCGGCTGATGGTGGTGGTCGATCTCCGTCAGTCCGTTTCTTCTGAAGAATTCTTGTTATCAAGAAAGAGAGGAAGGAGACCAAGGTAAAGAGGCCAGCTATGGCCGCTTTTGGTGAAATGTGATTTTGAAGGAGTTGCATGGTTTTAGTTGAGGATAACTATGGGCTTGAGAAGGAAACCTATTTATAGAGGAATTCTGTGGAGAGCATGCCTGGATTGTTTCTTTATTATTCATATCTTTTCTTACTATAGAACTCAATTTTCTGGTAAAAAGGTAATTGCCTCTTTTTAATATTATCATAATAATCATGCACCCACAACAGAGTATTTAATTTGAGCAATTACTACTCAGACCTCTCAAAGTCCGAAGGTTCGAGATTCATCAGTCTGCTTGTCTCCATCCAATAGACGTGCTAGAATTTAATTAGTCCCTCCACATGAGGTAAAACAATCCTAATAAAAAAGTTAGTCAAAGGTTCAACACTCTCAACGTGACTCAAACTTGTGATCTCATGAAAGACAAGGGGATCATTTTACTACTTGGTTACCATGCTCCATGGTTTAAATCAGTCTACGTATTCCCCCAAATGATTGCAATTAAACAAGAATTTATTCAACAAACTAAACAAACTGACTAGTTTGCAGAATAATAGGTGATTATCTACACAAAACAGTATTTCCACCTTAAATGTTTAATGTATTAGACGGACGTTATATATGTGTATGATTTCAGAAAAGTACCATTATGCAAATTGGTTTGAGGAAAATTATAGAATTTGAAAAATAGGAGGTAAGATGCATGAAAATTCACAAGCAAACAAAATATTTAACAGGACATAAATGCACAAACATGTATACGTTCCAATCATTTTTTATTTGGGATAATTCATCCTTTGGTTTCAGTAAGTTAACAACCGCTTGCGGAAAGCATGGCCTATTCTTTGTTTCTGTTATTATAGAATTGTTTTCTTTTATGAACTGATGATCATCTAAGAATTTTCTCGGGCTTTACTAGCATAATAGTTTTTATTATTATTATAAGAATAACAGCCAATTGTAAATCACAAATTCTTGACGGAGTAAGCCCCACAACAATTTATAATTATTTATTATTTGATTTTTTGTAGTTTAGAATAAATTGTTATTCTCACGACAAATCAAAAACTGCCACATAATCATTTCTTGTTAGGAATAAATAAATCATAATTTTTTTTAGAGATGACATAAATCACTTATTATAGATCAATGTGAGTTGTGAATCAGTTCTTGTTGAGAAAAGGAAAAGAAAATCCTACAAGGTTTATAAATCACTAGCAATTAAAATCTGTGCGATTACCCTTCTTAGCCACTTGCTAACAAAATTCGTACCTGACAAGGTAATGTTTTGGTGACATAAACAATTGGATTAGCCATAAAAAAAGAAGCAATAATGGCTAATCCAAGGTGATTAATTATGTTATCTGTTTGATATGATATCTGTCTGATTAGGACATTAGTGGCCCCAACGCAATCCACGTGTCATGGATCTTAGGTTAATTAAAGAACATTAAACGATTGGTCCTAGCACTAATATTCACTTTCCTATCCGGACAGGGCTTATCTAACGTTACTTTTTGTGATGTTTCCTTCACTGATTGATTTTATCTACTTATTTGGACTCTCAAAACCTCAATTCGCAAGTTCAACTATATATCTGTTAAGCTTTTGAGAAGGAACAGTTCCATTTCCCAAATGATCAATCGCACTTTACTTATAAACTGAGCAAAGCGTCATATTGAATCTAAGGGTGTGCAACCGGACCGGGTTGACCCGGGAACCGGACCGGACCACCCGGAAAAACCGGTCCGGGAACCGGTTCCCAGTGGAACCGGTTCCAGCTTTTGGGAACCGGTTGGAACCGGTCCAGGAACCGGTTCCACTGGAAAACCCACCTGGCCCGGACCGGTTTTTTTTTTTTTTTTTTAAAGAAAGTGCAGAATTTAGCAATTTGCGAAAGATGCACAGCAGCACAAATCGACGGAACCCTAGCTTCTTCTCTCCCATCGCTGCTCACTTCTTCTCCCCGATCTACTTGCTCCGCCGCTGCTCAACCGACGAGGCGATGATTGCTGGTCGCTTCTTATCCCCCGACGACAAGTGTTGGGTCCGCGAAAGGTAACCGATTTTTTCTCTCTCTCCCTCTCCCTCTCCCTCTCCCTCTCTGTCTTTGTGTGTGCGTTTGTGTCCACTGTCCATGGCGCACCTGCCAAACCAGATCCAGGTCGAGGGCGTTGGGAAGGTGGTCCGCCTCTGGAGCGGGAGGTTCTGGACCTCCGGGGCCGGTTTCGGGTTTGGGGGCGGGGTTGGGCTGGGGGAGGTGGACTAGGAGGAGGACGTCGTCGACGAAGAGCTTGTTGGCAGAGGGGAGGTCCGGCTGGGGGAAGATGGGGTTTCGGACCATCCAGAACTCGAACTCCGGCGAGTTGGAGGCGCTGCTGCTCCACCGTCGGCTGCCGCACGAGGAGAGTGTTTGCGGTGGCTGTGGGGTTCTTGTGCAGAACAGCAAAAAATTATCTCGGCGCTGTTGCTCCTCTTGTGCAGAACAGGAGAGGGCGCTCCTTGTGCAGAACAGGAGTGTCCACAGTTGATTAAGCCGGTTTGATTACCTTAGCTCTGATAAAGATTTCGCTAATCAGTCCAAGAAAATTGTAATGCAGAGATGCCAATAGCATCTGATACTTGTCAGACTGGGCATCTTGTTGAATACTATAAAATGCTAGTGAAGTTTTAGATTTTTTGTAGAGACTACACAGGCCATAGCTTATCGAGTCAAATTTTGATGTACTTACACATATCGAGTCACACTTCCTGGTGTTGATAAGTCAGATTAATATGAGACCAGGAGTCATACACTAGTACTTTCATTGTAGGTTCATGCCCCACATTGTCAATTTTTAAAACTTTTTCTAATAGTTTGATACACTCACACATATCAAGTCAGAATGATATTGGTATTGCTGCCTAGTGGTGATAATTTTATGTTTGTTTCTATCATCCAGACTGTTCATCATAATGCTTACCATGAGGACCCTTATGCTAAGGAATTTGGAATAAAAATTAGTGAGAAGCTTGCTCAAGTGGAAGCACGCATTCTCCCTGCACCTTGGGTAAATTTTCGTGCTCCTGTTTGTTGTCCCTAACATCTGCAATAGTTTGGGAAATCACTCTTACTTATGATTATTACTCTTTGTAGCTCAAGTATCATGATTCGGGCAGAATAAAGGATTGCCTGCCTGAGGTTGGGTGCTGGAACATGATGAATAAAGTAAGTAGTTAGTGGGACTAGATCCTCCTTAATCATCTGAAGAGCCAATTTAATTACTGTGTACTTCTACTTCCTGAGGCTGGCTTGTGCTTGGAAGATGTTTCAATGCCTCGGGGTGTTTTGACAATCATATATTGATGTGTTATTTAGTGTCCTTTTGGATTTATGAAGCTTTGAAATAAGAGCTTCAGCAACCCAGGACGTGGTATGCTTTCATGGTATTCTGTTTGCACCTGAGACGATTGTTTTAGCTTTTTAATCAGCTTGGGTCTTGGGGTGGAGTTTATGCAATGTTATGATTTTTGCACTTTCTTGTCGATCAAATTAGGATGATTACATTATTATTTTCTCGCGAATTAATGTAAAATTTGAAATCGTATAGTGGTTAAAAAACAAGTTCTAATAAAAACAGGGTAGACCCTGTTCCCGGACTGGAAAAACAGGGTCGGGTCCAAAATATGGTCCAATGAAAACAGGGTCGGGTACAGGGTCCAAAAAAGGGGAATCGGTTATAACAGGGTCGGGTACAGGGTCGAGGTCTGAACCCTACCCACCCTGGACCCGATCACCCCTAATTGAATCTATACATTTTCATTGGTTGACTGCCTAAGGGCAGTCCTTAGTAATATCTACTTCATGATCAATATATATGATAATCACTTATAATTTCAAGACATCGAAGTTAACTAGAGTGGAATAAACCTTGAGGGTATGTGTTAGGGCTCACTAAATGTAATTAGAAAATACAAAAATGAGAGCTTCCTTCATCGTTATTTCTCACTAAAGGAAGAGTACTTGACCAAAACGAAGTAGAAAATTTGGAATTGGTCAATCACCGGCCTTTTAGGGTTCTGTGCGCCCTTTATACTTAATTCCGATAAAAAAATATCTAAGATCTAATCTTATGTTTATTTTCTTTAGCGAATATTAATCATAACTGACCAAACTTGGTCACTTACTATAATAGTTTCACGCTAAACGACACAAGCCAAAAGCTTTTTGTTTATAGATAAGGACCAACAGTAATAA
The DNA here is from genome assembly GCA_014182735.1 of Corymbia maculata. Lineage (NCBI taxonomy): Eukaryota > Viridiplantae > Streptophyta > Magnoliopsida > Myrtales > Myrtaceae > Corymbia > Corymbia maculata. The sequence goes on from CM024687.1 coordinate 16,037,274, forward strand.
CTATCTTTATCAATTTCCGTGGAGCTCATACTTCTCATTGAATATGTTCTCACTGAATTATAACTATTATAATAGTAATTGCAATTTAGAGATATAAGGTTAACAAGCCTGTCAATGCAAATTTATTAATGTATCGGCATACCACAATTATTTCGGCAAAAGGGTGGACAACTCTTTTGAAAAAATCAACCATCCAACCCTTGGAAATTGAAATATGGCTTTCATTAAACAGGGACCACAAGAATTATTGAGTGAATGGCACTTACCGGTGATACAACTTGAATTTAAAGAAAATATGATCTTGGTTAGAATTGCTAGCATTAAACTATCTCTCTCGTGTGCTTTCTCGCTCTCTCGGTAATTGAATGACCATCTCTCCAATCGATTTGATAGGTTATCAATAAAGATATCACCAACATGTAAGTGTAACTAAAAATAAGTATGGCCTGAATTTAAAGAAAAGATAATCTCTATTAGAATTGCTAGCATTAAACTCTCTCTCTCTCTCTCTCTCTCTCTCAATAATTGAATGATATTCTCTCCAACCATGTCTTAGATTTGATAGGTTATCAATATAGACATCACCAACATGTAAGTTTAATGAAAAATAAGTACGGCCATTTCCCATAATTGTAATTTCTCAATAAAAAATATGACTGAAAAATTGTTATCCCATCTGATACATATAATATTTCATCTAGGGGAATTTATTAATAGTTTCTACATGAGAACTTATGGTCATCACTCAAACATATAAATGTAAATAGTAGAGCTTAATAAGTATCCCATATCATTTACCTCATAAATTTTTTATATACATTTAGTCTCCATTCATCTATAAGTTTTTTCATATTTTGGATCTTATAATATAATATCATAATAGATCCTATTTCAACAATTGTAGTTTGTGTGCCCTTATTTGTCAAATTCTACCTGTTATTTCTAATCCAATTTGCATGTAAGAGAAGATGTTAAGGCATGGCACATCATTTGTTTAGGAGTTCATATGTTTTTGCATAAACTCTCTATAGGTGGAATGAGTCCTTGCATAACCCTCTAACGGACAACGAAATGGTGTGGCATGATAGTTCATGCAGCGCCCAACATAATAAGCCCAAGATGGCCATGGGTGACCACCTCACTTAGCTACCTAGTCATCACTTCCACCCGATCTAAGGCTAGAATGAATTATATGAATCGAATTAACCTAATACGTTAATTGTGTGAGTTTTACATAAGTTTCAATAAATCATTGGTCATACATCATTCATTCAGCGTGATTGGATCGAGTGCTTTTCCCTGTCATTTCCTTGCTTAAAATTTTGGGATCCTCGTCCAGATTTGGTAGCCTTTTTAGCCCGACTTAGCTAAGCTCATCTTTCACGCATGCTGCTGGACTTGGTGGGATTGCGTACATCGTAATGCGCTGAGCGACTGGCCGACTGACTTTCAAAGGGATTAAACAAACGAAAGAGTAGAAAGGGATGATGGAGTGGCGGCTCCTTCGAAGAGAAAACAAGCGTCTCCCCGGTGAAACTTGCTCCCCTTGTCCAAAACATGTGCCTCTCTTTTCAACCTAATACTCAACGATCCACCGGAAAACGTGTATGGAGCAGCTTTGTAGTGTAATTATATAATACGATAACGTATGATAAGACGCGGTGATTTGACATATTAATGTTATAAATCTGCAAGATGTCAAATCCTTGTTATTTTTCTTCCATTTGCCATTGCGCGATAAACACCAGTGGGGAAAAATAATGGAGATGTCGGAATCCAAAGGACGAAGTTGATAGATAGAGTTGTCGCAGCAGTGCGTGGGACCCTGCGTGAGACGTATATTATCCGAACCGTGCAGCTGTCCTGGTGTTAATACATCCTGACCGTCCGATCCACATGACACGTCACATCGAGTCGTAGAGACAGGTGACGTGTGTGATGCTGCTACTCGTTGAATGGGTTCGCTTACGCCTACAGCCGTGTGTCACCGGAAACCGGCTCCTGGGTCGACAATGCGAATTGGTCATGAATACATGGAGTTAAATAACCAGAATTTTTTGTGATAATTTTTTTTTCTATGATCAATCGGCGAAACCATTAACAATTCTGAAATGGATTAGTTTCTCCTCAACAAATAAGTGTTTGGGCTGAAAAAACCCTCCCTAATGGAGAGATAGTTTGGGGAGGGCACAAAAACATGTACTTTTCATTACAAAATCAATAAATTCAAAAAGAATAGATTGTTTTGTGAAAAAATTATAAGGTCCTATAAAAAGTGGAATTTGTGCTTGTGAAAATTATCGAATAATTAGAGATGACAAAGAGGACAGAAATTTGTGAACAATGTGGAGTCGGATTTGTTGATTCTAGAATACAATGATATTAAATGGGATACATCAAATTAGCATATCCAATAACGCATATGCGGTATTTGAAACTTCTTCCTAGTTATATTCTAAATATTTTAGATAAACCCCTTAAAGAATTAGAAGGGTTAGTATACTTTGATGTATAATTTGATCAAAATTCTGATTTTACATATTCAAAATGAGAACCTGTCATCTCAATCAACTGAATTAGAATGTTCTAGATTTGACATGTCTCCTGAAAGGAGTAACATAAAGTTTAGAACTATGAGTGTATAAAATATTCCAAGAAGATTGGTCAATGTTTGATTCAATAATAAAGAAATAGTAATTTTTAGTAGGACCTCTTGAAAAAGACTTCTTTATTATTTATAATTAATAATTAATTTCTTTTAGAAGTAAATGAAATTATGTTTATGTTCAAGTAGCAAATGTGTTATGGTTGCAGGAGTATATCCATTGCATAAAGGCTTTAAGGACATCATAGCATAATCGTTGAGGTGATGTTAGGACCTAAAAGATTGAATGGAAGGTTACATAGATAAGTAAATCCCTTATGAATTACAACTTTTAAAAGAGTATCATTCAAAGGGAAGTAGACTATTCAAAAATTTCACATTTCATTTATGTAGTAATTTATAATTGAATAGAGAATTCTAAAAATCAAAACAAAACAAAAATAAGAATGAATCAATGAAATGTTGCTTGGTCTTCTCCGTTGACTTAAGTAAGGAGTATATATTTTGAGGTTTTCTGAGAATTTGAAAGTGAAAATGCCTTTTTTATTTAGTGACACTATTTGAGCCAGATGAAAGGAAACTTTCATGTTCGATTTTGATTAGGGGGAAGATCCTATAGGATCCCATCCCAAATTTTCTTTTGCTAGGCCTATAGCTTAGAAAACCTACTTTTTTAAGATTACAAGGGTTGTTCGAATATGAAATCCATTCATGGAAATACAGCATCCCAATTTCTTTTACTACTCAATGCTTCAATACATTTCGAAATCAATAAATTTCTACTAAAGTGGATGCTATCCAAGAACAATTAGCCAATCTCAATGAGTGAATTATTATATATTATTTGTTGGTAGGATGGAAGGAATTAGAAGAAGAAATACCATGGACAATGAATGGGAAGATCACAAAATTGGACGAAGAAAGGATTTTTTAGTTAGACGCATGGAATTGGCTAAGCATTTTCTTCAAACAAATATAGAACTAGAATGGATGGTTTCGGGTTTACTATTAGTTCTTCCTCTCGAACTATGACCAATCATTCAGATGGATGAAGGTAAGCTAATGAGATTGGATATTAATGAACTATATAGAAGAGTTATCTATGACATCCACGGTCCATACTCTCTATCTCGGTTACAAAAAACGGTCTATGGATCGGTATGCTGGTAATGGGGATCAACCATGATTCGATCCATGGATCAATCATATACTAATTAGTTCATCAAGGAAGGCGACTAAGGATTAGGTATATATCCGATTAGAGTAGTCAACCATGGATGAATCACTTGACCATAGGAATCAATTATGGAACGATCATGCACTATCATGAATCAATCAGTGGACGATTATAGATTGATTATGCATAGTTATATATTGATCACAAGTGATTCTACACGGTTACTATAGTAGTCATGAATGACCAAAAACCAATTTTGTGCAACTATGCACCAAGTTTGATTGATTTATCCCATATGATTGCTTGACAACCAAGGGTCAACCATTGATAGGTTCTGAACCGACCATAGGCTATGTGTGGGACTCTAGACCCGATCGACCCAGGCTATGCAAGACAATTGCCTTAGTCTTAACAAATCCAAGGTCATGTTAAGACCTTGTCCTATCATGACTTAGCAACAAATCTTGATCTAGATAAGTCATCAATAATGGACAAACATGAGAAATTCCTATTCGATGAGGTGACACTTTAGCCTGGTTTCTATCCATGAATGCCTTAAAATACTTTGAAAGCTAATTAATTAAGGAAGGGATGACTCACCCACCATGTGGTAAGAAGAGATCTTGCATCTTGAAGACATCGTTGTCCTTTGGATTATAGCACATTAGAGTAGGGGGGTCATTCATATGCCTAGTAGGCCTTCTTGAAAAACAAGTTAAGACTTCTTAATTAGCAAGATCCAAAACCATTATTAAAATAGGTGACTCATTGGCTTATGTGTCCCTAAAGACTTAGAGCCATCATAACCTTAAGATGAGCTTTGGAAGTAAGGCAAGGGAATGAGTGACACACCTACTTAAAGGGCTAGTAGTCCAAGAGCCCAAGTTGTCTAGAAGAGAAAGTTTTGCCATAAATGATTTTGGAAGCTAGCCATTTAATGTAATAAAGTGATTCACAAGCTTATGTATCCCTAAGAGATTATGCCATAATCACACTATTTTGAGACTTGGAAGACAAGTCTTGCCCAATAATAGATGACTTGATGGCACATGGTCTAAAGGAATTAATGAGAGATGATCTTGCAAGACCAATAGACCAATAGGGGTGCCACTTCACACTTGTAGACTTGCCACATCTTCCAATTAGGACTATCTATAATGGTGATTCATGACCATGTGGACAATAAGATCGATACCAATTGAACCTTGAATAATTGTTCTAGGGGTTTAAGCACCACACAATCCAAACAAGGCGGCACCTCTCCCCTTAGCTAAGATCACTCTATCTTGAGACTTGTAAGACAAGTTTAAGCTAACCATAGTTGCTCCTTGAATCATGACAAGAGAAGACCAATAATCGGTGGTCTTACAAGACACATAGTTTACACCACTTATTGAGGAGTAGAGGTGCTACATCTCCAATTTAGGATCATCATTAACTAGATGAGTCATAAGGCTTAGGTATCCTCTAATTAATATAGTCATCATTACTATTCATCATTACAAGGATGACTTACAAGTTGGGTGGCCCAATAGGAAGATGAGCAAGTGTCTTCCCTCTAAAAAAGGCATACCACTCATCTCTTTAGCCTTGCCACCTCCTCCCCATAGGTTGTCCACCCTAAGAAATCTTATTGTTCTATTTGGAAAGCTCATGATGAGAGGTTTGCCTATAAATAGGGGCATTCTCCTCTCATTCTTCACCATTAGACTCTCACCCTCACTTCCTCTTTATCTCTTCATCTCTCTCTTACTCTCACTACCGCCCTCCCCTCGCTGTGTCGTTAGCCCCACGACCGACCACCACCTTAAGGCGTGTAGTAAGTGGACTTTTTGGCCCTTGGCTAGGGCATTGTGTTACACTAGTTGAGTGGGTTGTGTTCTTGATCATTTCTTTTGAATATGGGTGTTGATTGAACTCTTATTGGTTGTTCATGTGAGGTTTTCAATGTTTCTCTTGTGCATAAATTTTGTATGGTTTGCTCATATGATTGGAAGCACGCCTTGGGCCATGGATGAGTCTCTCTTGGATCAAATCGGCATGCATGTCGAAACGAACCTCGCTTGGTAAGTCAATATTGAGGCGTGTTGATCCAAAGCCTTGCTTGGTCAAGGTCGGTGTCATGACTAATTGGTTCAAGTCATGAACCTTGTGCAGTACCCAGCATTATATAAGATTTTAGAAAGGTAAGGCATGTTACACACACACCTTGCATGATTCACACCTTTAGACCTTACTTGCATTAGCTAACAAAACGAAGATAAGAGGTAGGATTGAGATGTATGCTTGCATGGTCACACGAGGGCATACTTTTAGCTATCACCCTTGGATTATGAGACGTTGCCCGATTAAATTTGGATGCCTTATGGATTTCGGATGATAACCGTCACCCTTGGATTAGGGGACATTGCCCGATTAATTTCAGATGCCCAATGGATTTCAATAATAGCCATCACCCTTAGATTAGAGAGTTGCTTGGTGGATTCTAAGAAAACCATGTGAGTAGTTATCTTAATGAATGAACCTTGTTATACATACTCCTTGTTGTAGTATGATGACCTTAAATTGTGTGAGTCTCCCATTGTGCATGCTTTTGTTCTAATGTGATGATTTTAAATTGTGAGCTTTGTAGGTAAGATGAACTCTTCTCATATACATAGTTGCGTTGTTGAAGTATTTTTGCTATTGATTTACCATTGTTATTTGATGCGGTTATGTTCACGTGCTTGTCACAATGACAAGGCATCCTCCTATCCAAGGATTAGTGGGATTATTTACTGAGTCAGTGACTCACTTCATTGTGTTTTAGAATTGTAAGCATGAAAGCCTCACTCCAGTTTTGGAGTTGCAGTCTTGCTAGAGGAGTTAGGGATTTCCCTAGCCTATGCAGATACATGTAGTGTGTTGAAAAAGGGAAAGCACCCATAGAAAGGGCTTGTAAAATATACTAACGTAATATAAGAAGTAATGTGTTGTAAAGTGTTGTTTTCCTAGCTGCTTGCCTATTGAGTTGTCTAAGTGTTTGTGGTTATATGCTTCCGCATGCTCAAAATAAAAAGATAAAAAGAAACAAGATAGCAACTTGTCTGGGATTTCACAAAAATAACCCCCATTAGTCGTGTTCTCATGACTAAGGAGTCTGAGGCGTGACATACCTATCAAAACAATACTCTTACCGATCTATTAACAACAAGTAGATCTACACCAGGGAAATTAGTAATGTGTCATGATAAATTGGTACAAGAAGTAGGGATACACTTCTTAATATTGGAATTCGTAGCCAATCAATAAGAGATGTTTATAATAAGGTTTACCAGTCTTTTAAAGATGGGCTATATAGTTGATAATCCAAATATGCTACCTTGATATCCTTTATGCGGTTACAGTCCAAGATGGTTGGAAATAAGACGAATATGACCCAAATCAAAATATCTTACGTATGGAGCAGAATGTTAGAATACACGTATGAGTTGTGTTAAAGATAAATCCTACATCAAATAATTTATGTAGTGTTGAGTAGTTAATATATCCTAATTGACTTATAACTCATTTGTTTAAGTTTTTAAGTAAATGTGGGTCCAATTAGATATATTGATAAACTTGAATTTGGGCTCCCTCTTGGCGATCTCCTTAGGTGAAGGTAATGAGCTACACACTCCTAATAAATGGTATTAAAGTTGACAATAAAATATCTCAAGAAAGAAATTTCATTATCGACGCCTCTTTTGGGTGGAAATTGCAATCATGGTTGGTCTCATGAGATGAGACTATAGATAGTTGGTCTAGTAATGCGAGTCCAGCAAGAAGAAACCATGGATAATTAGTTTAGTGATGCAAGATAGATCATGGGTGATGCAAGATGAGACCATGGATAGTTGCTCTGGCAACACGAGTCCAACAAGAAGAAACAATAGATAGCTAGTGATGCAAGATAAAGGCCATCGGTGATGCAAAAGTTGATCTGACGATGGAAGATAGAGACTATGGGTGATGCAATCTTGAGCTAGCAATTACTAGTGGTTGGTTGGTTGGTTGGTTGGTTGGTTGGTTGTGCATAGTTGCGAGTGCGTTGCAATGACCAACGTGGATAATTGCTGGTCTAGTGACGCGAGGTAGAGACCATGGGTGATGTGATCCAAAGTTAGCAATTGATGTTGGTTGGTTGCTATGCATAGTTATAGGTGCACTACAATGACTTGGAGATTCAATTTTATATGAGTTGAAACAAAATGATACCTAAATTAAGGGAGCATACTTAACACTAGATTTCACACAAGAGGAGAGATTATTAAAATACATGTTAATTTTTTTAGAGAGAAATCCCATATTAAAGAATTGATGTGCTGTTAAGTTATTATATCTTAGTTAGCTTATAACTTATTGGCTTAAACTTTTGAGAAAATGTAAATCTAATTAAATATGTTGACGGGTTTGGACTTGGGCTCTCTATTGGTGATTTCCCAAAGTGACGTTATCAGGTTTCTATTGTGTGCTTCCTACACAAATTATAGGTAAGAATGATTTCTTATGTCAATAGTATAAAGCTATTTTTCTAAAACCCCTACCTCTTCTTCCTCTATAGCTCTATGGTTCATGTTGAAACTTCACAAAAGCGACAAGAGAGTTAAAGCTCATTCTCTTTAGTAGCTCCTTGGTTCACGCCAAAACTTTATGAAAGTGATTAGAAAATTGAAACTCTTTCACCTTTGTAACTCGGTTGTTCATGTTGAAGTTTTATGAAAGTAGTGAGAGAGTCGAAGTACTATATATTTTGGAATCATGAAGGTGAATGACCATGCTTTTGTTCTTCTAACCTATCCATCTTGTCAACATCACTATAGCTTGTTTATATTTGTTGTCATAGTCAATTATGTGGTTTTGAAATGATGTGATGAGCTCTTTTTTATTTAAGGTTTATATTGTATAATAATTATGGATTAATTGTTAGGGGTTGTCTCTATATGTGCATTTAGGACTTTTTTAGCAGTATATTATAGAGATTCTTACCATATGACAGTTCTTACCAAAGAATGGACAAGATAGGATATGAAAATATCCTATTATTGCTGCGATTTATTAAATAGTAGATATGATATGGCAAAATTTTTGGATTTCATATCATATTTTATCAAATCTTATCTCGACTAAAAATTCAGACAACCAAACATAGCCCTAATGCAAGGGAATGAAAATCCGAGATCCAAATCAAAGTACTTCTTATAGTCCTAAATTGAAATAGTTTTTATTGGCACTAGTGTCTCAAACCACTATAATTATTGTTGCGATCCCATAACGGGAAAATGCCTACTTTTTCTTTTTGAACTTGATCCTTTTCAACTCTAGCATTTTTGTGAAAATGCATATCATAATAGCCCTATATTGCGACGAATAAGAGGAAACTGATTGTTCTTACTCATTTACTTGTCTACAAGGATGCACTTCCGAGCATTTTACGTGGGCATAACCTTCTTTCTCAATAATTCAATGCTTGGGATTCGAAGGGCTAGGGTTTGACCATTCAAGTGTCAAGTACTAGACATCCCAAGTATCAAAGACATGGATGGACATCTAAGTGCTAAAACTTCCAAAATGTACAGTTAAGTATCAAAATTTTTTTTAAAAAAAATGAACACTTAAGTGCCAACAACGAGAATTTTTGGCCAAATTATTGAACTGGCATTTTTCGACAAGTTTTTTTATTGACATGGCAATTATCTTTAAAAAAATTATACACATGGATAGGGTGAATGAGATCATGCCATCCACATGGATAGGACGAACACAAAACAACTTCGTTTTGGCGTGGTTAATAAACAACATCATTTAACATATTGAATCAAGCACTATTTCACACTCATTGTCCATCTCATGCTTGTCGTCCTTATCACGCTCAGTTGTCGTTCTTGCTAAGGCCTTGTCATCACTTGCCATTCACTGACAGTTGCTTACCGATCATTGACGTCGCTAAGGTCAAGGTGTTTGTGACATCACCACCATAGTGGTGGTTGGTGGTCGTGATGGCTAGATTTACGGTTTTTAGTTTGGGGGACCATGGAGGCAATGTTGTTTTGCACATTGATTATTGAGTAAACAACTTCGGTGAGCCACGTAGACTACTTTATTCTTAATATAATGCCACATTAGATTTCCAGCTAGCCTTGCCAAAATTGGCACTTTAATGTCCAATTTTCAAAAAAGTGACACTTAAATATATTTTTTGAAAGTTTTGATGGTTAAGGGGCTATTTGGCCAAACAATGTTCATTTCTATTTTTTTGTTCCTAGGAACAAAAAAAGAACATAAATCTATTTGGTAAATTTTTTGTTCTAGGAACAAATCTGTCACCCGAAAAGATTTGAGCATAATTAAAAAGTAGAAAAAAGTAGTTTTTTTGTTCTCGGGAACAATCCCAAAATCAAGCCAACCCATTTTTCTTTTTTCTTTTCTTCTTTTCTTTTTCCTTCTCTCCTTTTCTTCCTCCTAGCCACTTGTCAGCTACTGTCACCGCCAACAACCTATTGGGTGAGATTTGACGAGCTTGCCAGAGGCTTGCCTAGCTACTATGAGGCTCGACCTCACTAGATTTGGGCTAGGTCAAGCATCGTCAATGGCCAGGCAAGTGTCACCTAGCTAGCACAAAGTCGGCCTTACTAGGAGGTCCCATGAGCTTATTGAACCTTGCCTAGCTAGTCACCAACGATGGCAATGACCGATGATTGGCCACAAGGAAAGAGGAAGAAGAAGAGAAAATGAAAAAGAAAAAGAAAATTATTAAAAAAAATTAAAAAATAGATAGAAATAAAAATTTAATATTTGTACCAAACACATTTCTTTTTCGAAAATAAAATTTTTTGGCAATTACTAAACGTTTTCAAATGTTCAAAATTTCATCCAAAGAACAAAATAAAAAAGAATCATTTATGAGCTGAAATTGTTTCCAATAACAAAAAGGTTACCAAACGCATCATAAGTGTCTATGTAACATCTTGAAAATCGACCTATATTATGATTTTATAAAAGGGCAACGTTAGTTGCAGACCTAGTCAATACAAATATTACGAAATGTGGTTCATGGGATAATGGATTGTAAAAAGGCGCTAATAGGAAACGATACACGTATGACTCGCGATTTCGATCAAGAATGAACCCTTTGACCATGAGGACCTTAGGAGGAAACCATATCCTCTAAGTACTAGACTATTAAGGAAACAAAAACAAATCGATTCAGCAAAAGTACAAAGTCAAACTGCAAATGATTTCCGTGCAACTTCGATATGAACTACGAACGACGTTAAACCGAATCATTTTCATCTGGTACTCGAGATTATCAATTGAGCCCCTAAGATCACACGACAATCGAGGGACATCCCTGACTCAAGAATTGACATTAACATGGATCAAAGATTGGTTGACCATGGGTCAAATGTGAGGAAAAGTCTTAAAGGGGCACCCGATAATCCAAATTGTACTATGGTCACAATCGACTCAATTTAGCCTCAATTTTTTTATTTGATTTTGGGAACCGACTTCTCAATGATATTAGGACTAAATATTTGAACATCGCCTCATTTATTTTGGGATTTTCCGTTGGATGCAAAAGTGTCGAAAAAAGGAAAAATTGGACCGGGTTTCGGGCCTACGGGTGGGCCAGCCTAAGACTAGTGGCCCCATGGGCCTAGTGCTCATCTAGCTCAGCCCAATGGGGGCCCAAGATGACCCATTCTCTTCTCCCTCCTCAGCCCACGGGTTTCTCTCTTTTGGCATTTTCCTTTTGTGCCCAAGTGGGCTTTGTTTATGTTTATTCTTCCTTTGTTTTGATTGGCTCTTGAACAAGTGGCTTGCCCACTTGCCTTGGTTCTTATCCTAGTCTTCAGCAGCTCCTTTCTCTCTCATCAAAGCCCCCTCTCAATTGCACAAACCAGCCCTCTCTCTCTCTCTCCCTTTCTCTCTTCCTTTTCTCCTTTTTTCTCTTCCTTTCTTGCTGTCTTTACTATTTTCCAGCCAGAAAATAGCCTTACCGCTGTTGCTAGAGCTGCCACCACTGCCCAACGTGTTGCCATTGAAGTCAGGATGCCAGTTGCACACTACCGGCCACCCCTGGTCATCGCCGGTCGTCCATACGGCTATTTCTGCCGATGTTCCTCTACTCTGCGTGAACAATAAACCAGCATTGTTTTGGCCTGTTTAGGCTACCATTTGTCATCTGTTGTTGCCCTTGAGCCTACCCCTCATAGCCTTCGTTCCTCTCTATGCACCGGTGTTGTCGGATTCCCAATTCAAGTAAGTTAATTTCCTAATTCTTGTTTGGAAATTTTTCTTGCTTAGGGGTTAATTGGTGTATTTGTGTGTTTGTGATTAATTAAGGTTGATTAGTTAATTAGGCTAGTTAATTAAGACTAATTAGGATTAGTTAATTGACCATGGTTAGTGTAAAGTAACTAGGGTTAATTAATTAAAGTAACCAAGGTTCGAATTTAATCATAGTTAGGTTAGATTAACTAGGGTTGGGTTAATTGATTAACCATGGTTAGGTTTAATTATTTTTTATTATTTAATTAATTAATTTCGGACCAATTTACTTTTCACGATATTGCTCACATTACTGTTCACTTTCACTATTCACGGAACTGTTCATGTAGAAGCTAAAAATTGTTAGAATTTGATGTGTTCTTGGTTACAATGTTTTCATGAAGTGCCGATTGTTAGTTATATTCGTGTATAATAAGGAAACGCATGATCGAAGACTGATTGGAATTGAAATTGCTTGGTTTATTGAATTTCTACGTGAGTAATTGTATTGCACAGTGGTATGTGAAGATTATTTGTTGCCGTATTACATTATACGTGTGCCAAATGTAACTACATGTCGTGTGAGCACGAATTATGTTGCATTCATGACCAAGCCAAAGACAAGAATGAACTGATTGTTTTGATGTGTTGCATGGTCAGATTAAAGTTGATAGACCAGTATAGTCGAATGATTGCCAATCTTTAGGGGATGTGCTGTGGCCATTGGATCGCTTGACATTGGTCAAATGCAAAGTCACAGTTGAAGTCGGGCCCATGCTCCTTAAGGAATGCCATCAGTAGGGGAAACCCCATGACGTCGTCGTGCCTCAAGGGGGAGGACAATGCTGGCATACGACTAGTTAACCGCCAACCATAAGGTTGTGCTATGGCCTTGAGAGTGGTAATAATCGGAGCACATATGGGCATTGAGATATGAGAATAATTGTGCAATGCTCTGATTATTTGCATGTTTCCTACTACTATAGTGAGGTGGTTGACAATTTCTGTAGGTTGCGTGTGCCAAGGCCAGTAAGGGTCGCCTATAGTGCATCTGTGTATTAAACTGTCTTCTTTTCTCTATAATGTGGTGATTGATGTTTGATGGATTAGATTGTATGTTAAACTCCCGAGATGAGCGAAGTTCCTAATTGTGGCTTAGGACTTTAACTTGCTGAGTTTATCTCAACCCGTTATGGTTAACCTTTTCAAGTGATAGATGACCCGAGGATAAAGGAGAGCGATCCCTCTAAGGCTAGTGAGTAGGCTGTTGTGGCCTATTCCCCTTTTGGATAAACCCTACCCCACTTGTACAAGGTTAAGTTAGCCAGGTTGATCCCTATTTTGAGTAAGCCTTAGCTAGTCGCCTATAGTCAAGCGTGTATATATATGCTGGTGTACGAACTAACTTTTAGATATATAATATGATGTATTTCCTCTACTGCTGTTGTTGCTATCTCTGTTGTTTTTGTTTTGGGAGTTGTTTGTTTTCGCTTATCCTTAACTACTAGATAAAATGAATTAGTCAACGACAGTACCTGGGACGTCGTACAGTTAGACCTCATGTGAATTGGGATTGTTGTGAGCTCAAGAGTTGGGGCATGATAACCTCATCGATTTTGGTATCAGAGCCTAATTGGCTGATAGAATGATAAGGTGCGATGAGTCTTGCGCTGGTGCATGGGGATAGTTAGTAGGAAATACAATTTCTTTGTTTGCATGTGATTGATTGTAGGATCCTTCATGATCCTTTATTTTAGAGTTGTCTCATTTTCTAATTCCATGTTGAGGAATTAGAACATAGGTCAAGAGAGTCCTGCTGAAGCCACCCAAGTTTTCTGGGGCTGGCAACCCTAAGATAATGACCCTATGGATAAGGGAGTTGGAAAAGACGTTCACCTTGCTGTAGTGTTTAGAGGAAGAAAAGGTGATCATGGTGGCTTACCAACTACAGGGTAACGTTGGCACTTGGTGGAAAGCTACCCAAGGATGGGTATTTCTCGAGGGTACAGCCAGAGTATGGGATACATTTAGGGAGGCTTTTCTGAGCAAGTACTTCTCAGATTGCGCGAGAGAGCAGAAATTAGCAGAATTTCAGAGGCTGCGTCAAAACTAGATGATAGTTGATCAGTATGAGGCCAAGTTTGCAAAGCTATCGAAGTATGCGCCATGGATGGTCGAGCACCCGTTGGATAAGGCTAGGAGGTTTCAGGATGGATTGAAAATGGAAATCAAAGACCACCTAGTGTCTATGAACCTAGAGGATTACAATGAGCCATATAAGAGAGCTCAGATGATTGAGAGGCACATTACAGAGAAGGCAACTACATTTGGATTGCGGTGTGGGGACCCTAGCAGAGACAATAGTCAGTTTGGAAAGAAATCGATGGTGGGAGGAAGGTTCCTCTTCAGCCTAATAGTAGGGACGGTGTGGGGAAACCATTGCCAATTTCCTTTGAGGCATGCCGAAGGTGTGGTAAAAGGCATGGAAATGCCCCGTGTTCCCTTCAAATGGGAGCTTGTTTCAGGTGTGGTCACATGGGCCATAGAGTGAGGGATTGCCCTCACATGACTATGATACCATTCACGCCACGACCGCCAATTGAATTGCCAATTGGGAACTTTCAACAAGGTAATCAATACAGACCCTTTGCACAAGGACGGGTGTATACAGTCACGTGATTACAGGTACAATATCTCTACATGACCATGCTGCTTATGCGTTGTTTGATCTAGGAGCTTCGTACTCTTTTATTGCTAAATGGTTTGTAGGATTAATGGGACTAAGACCAAAGCCATTGGAAATGATTTTTGTTATTTCTACTCTGTTAGAGGATTCAGTTTTATCGATAGTAGGTTATGCTAGCTATAAACTAAAACGGTCGGGAAGGAAGAATCGATTTGATTGTGTTAGCAATGTATGACTTTGATGTCATTATTAGTATGGATTGGTTGACCAAGCAAAAAGCTACTATGTATTGTCAGGAGAAGAGAATCCGATTTAATCCGATTAGAGCTAGTAGTTTCTAGTTTGTAGGGAGCCGAGGAGGGTTCTCGATTCCCTCGATTTCTTCTTTGGAAGTAACTAAGTTGCCGAAGTCAGGATGTTGAGGTTATTTGGCATCTGTAAGTGATAAGTTGAATGAAGGAATAAACCTGGAGGACATCGTGGTAGTATGAGATTATCCTGATGTCTTTCTAAAGGAATTACCAGGATTACCCTCAGCTAAAGAGATAGAGTTCATGATCGAGTTGGCTCCTGGGACGGAACCAATCTTGAAAGCACCATATAGGATGGCATTGTTGGAATTGAAAGAATTGAAGGTGCATATACAGGAATTATTGGACAAGGGTTTTATTCGCCCGAGTGCATCACTTTAGGGAGCGTCAATCCTGTTTGTTAGAAAAATTGACGATTCATTAAGACTATGCATTGATTATCGGTAGCTTAATCAAGTGACGATTAAGAACAAATACCCGCTACCAAGGATTGACGACTTGTTTGATTAGCTCTAAGGAGCATCAATGTTATCTAAGATAGAGTTAAAGACGAGCTATCATCAGTTGAGGATTCGAAAGGAGGACATACTGAAGACAGCTTTTCGTACTCGTTATGGTCCTTACGAGTTTACGATAATGCCATTTGGATTGACTAATGCCCCTGATGCTTTCATGGATTCGATGAACCGAGTGTTTAAAGAATATCTAGATTGGATCGTGATCGTGTTTATTGAAGACATTTTAGTGTATTCAAAGAGTCTGAATGAACATGAACAACACCTAAGGACCATGTTACAAACCCTAAGGAATCACAAGCTGTATGCGAAATTTAGCAAGTGTGGATTTCGGTTGGCTCGAGTAGCTTTTCTAGGCCACGTGATCTTAGACGAAGGGATTTGTATAGACTCGACCAAGATTGAAGTGGTTATAGATTGGCCAAGACCGACTTTAGTAATCGAGGTTCATAGTTTTCTGGGATTGGCTAGTTATTACACACGATTTGTGGAAAGATTCTCTTCAATAGCTATGTCAATGATGCAGTTGTTAAAGAAGGACAAGGAATATGAGTGGACGGATAAGTGTGAGCGTAGTTTCCAAGAGCTTAAGTATAAGCTGACTATCGTACTAGTTTTGACTATTCCGTTTGGCTCGGGAGGATATGAGATTTTTAGCGACATACAAAGGACTCGGTTGTGTTTTGATGCAACATGGTAAAGTGATATGATATGCTTATAGGCAATTGAGGCCTCATGAGCTGAATTATTCGACGCACGACTTAGAGTTGGTGGCCATTATTTTTGCGTGGAAAATATGGAGACATTATCTCTGTGGAGAGAGATTTCAGATTTTTACAGACCATCAAATTTTGAAGTATCTGTTCTCCCAAAAGGAATTGAATATGAGGTAGCGCAGATAGAAGCAACTTCTTAAGGATTATGACTACGATATTCTGTACCATCTAGACAAGGCAAACAAAGTGGCAAACGCTTTGAGTCACAAGTCATTGATTGCTATCAAGAATGAATTCTATTGGAGGGAATTCGTAATTCAGGATTCAGGCTTGAGGTATGCCATTTTTCTAGTTTAATGGCTACCCTTAGGATCGAACCTGAAATTCATGACAAGATTAAACCAATGCAACCTTTGGACATCAAGATCCCAAAGATTCTACAAATGGACGCGACTAAGAGAAAGTCGGATTTTCAAGTATCTGAAGATGGGATCTTGAAATTTCGGGAACAATTATGTATGCCAAACGACACCGAAATTAAGGAGAGGTTGTTATCCAAAGCGTATCGCAACGACTACAGTGTGCATCCAGGTAATACGAAGATGTATCAGAATCTGTGATAGTATTATTGGTGGAACGGCATGAAATTCGACATCACCAAGCATGTGGCAAAGTGTTTAACTTGCCAACAAGTGAAAGCACAGCACTGTAAGCTAGAAGGGTTATTGCAACCTCTTGAAATCTCTAAATGGAAATGAGTGCACATCACGATGGACTTCATGATAGGATTACCAAGAAGTCAATGGGGGTAATGATGCGATTTGGGTTATCATGGACCAATTGACGAAGTCAGTTCATTTCATCGCCGTATGTAAAGATTTCACTTTGGAAAAGTATGTAGAGTTGTATGTGCGACATGTTATTCGTCTGCATGAGGTGCCAGTGAAGATTACTTCAGATCGAGACCCCATATTTATGGTTGCATTTTGGAAGAGTTTACAAACTTCAATGGGAACAAAGCTGTAGTTTAGTATGGCCTACCATCCTTAGATAGACGGTTAATCAAAGAGAACGGTTCAGACCTTGGAGGATATGCTAAAAGCCTGTGTATTGGATTTTAAAGGAAGTTGGAAGGAATAACTTCACCTTGTGGAATTCGCATACAATAACAGTTATCAATAGAGTATCAGAATGGCACCGTTTAAAGCTTTGTACGGCAGACTGTGTAGGACTCCAATCTGTTGGGATGAAGTTGACGAGTGAAAAATTACAGGGCCAAAGTTAGTGCAGCAATCTTTAAATGCCGTCAAGATGATTCAGGAAAGGTTAAAGATGGCTCAAAGCAGACAGAAAAGTTATGGAGACAGACAACGTAGGCCATTGGAATTTCAAGTGGGCGATTATGTGTCTCTTAAAGTATCATCGATGCAAGGTACATGGCAATTTGGAAAGAAAGGAAAACCGAGCCCAAGGTACATCGGGCCGTTTGAGATTCTAGAAAGGATTGGGAATTTAGCCAATCATCTTGTGCTACCGCCTCGACTTGCTCAAGTACATGACGTATTCCACATGTCGATGTTAAGGAAATACGAGCCGGACCCGACTCACGTGTTGAATTTTGAGGAGACAGAAGTGGACGATAGGGTGTCATATGTAGAAAGGCCGATTCGGATTGAGGACCGAAAAGAACAAGTGCTTAGAAACAAGATGGTCTCCTTGGTTAAAGTCATTTGGTAACATCATGGTACGGAGGGAGCTATGTGGGAAAGTGAAGAAATCATGAGGCGTCAATGCCCCTATCTTTTTGAAGATTAGCATATCAGTTCAAATATTGAGGATGAAATTCCTATAAGAGGGGAAGAGTTGTGACATCCTGAAAATCGACCCTATTTCGGGATTTTATAAAAGGGCAATGTTAGTCACAGGCCTAGTCAGTACAAATATTCCAAACCGTGTGTTCTTGGGATAACGGATTATAAGAAGGCCCCGATAGGAAACGATACGCGTATGACTCACGATTTCGATCGGGAATGAACCCTTCGACCAAAAGGACTTGGGAGGGAATGATATCATCTAAGTACTAGACTATTAAGGATATGAAAATAAATTGATTTGGCATAAGTACAAAGTCAAACTGTGAGTGATTTCCGCATGACTTCGATACGAACTACGAATGACGTTAAATCGAATCTTTTTCATCTGGTACTCGAGATTATCAATTGAGCCCCTGTGATCACACAACAATCGAGGGATGTCCTTGACTCAAGAATTGATGTTAAAATGGATCAAAGATTGGTTGACCATGGGTCAAATGTGAGAAAAAATCCTAAAGGGGCGCTCGATAATCCAAATTGTACTACGCCCGTAATCGATTCAATTTAGCCTTGAATTTTTTATCCGATTTTGGGAGCCGACTTCTCAGTGATGTCAGGACTAAATATTTAGACATCGCCTTATTTATTTTGGGATTTTTCATTAGATGCGGAAGTGTTGGAAAAATGAAAAATTGGATCGGGTTTCAGGCTCGCGGGTGGGCCGGCCCAAGACCAGCAGCCTAATGGGACTAGCGCCCATCCAGCTTAGCTCAATGGGGGCCCAAGCTAGCCTATTCTCCTCTCCCTCCTTAGCCCATGGGTTTCTCTCTTTTGGCCTTTTCCTTTTGTGCCTAAATGGGCTTTGTTTATAACGTTCTTATTTTGTTTTGAATGGCTCTTGAACAAGTAACTTGACCACTTGCCTTGGTTCTTATCCTAGTCTTTAGCAGCTCCTTTTTCTCTCCTCCAAGCCCTCTCTCAGCTGCACAAACCAACCCCCTCTCTTTCTCCGTTTTTCTCTTCATTTTCTCCTCTTTTCTCTTCCTTTCTTGCTGTCTCTACTATTTTCCAGCTAGAAAACAGCCTTACCGCCATCGCCAAAGCAACCACCACCACCCAGCGTGTAGCCACTGATATCAGGATACCAACTGCACATCGCCAACCACCCCTGGTCATTGCCAGCCGCCCGTACGGCTGTTTCCATTAGTGTTCCTCTATTCCATGTGAACAGTAAATCAACACTATTTTGGCCTATTTTGGCCACTGTTTGTCGTCCATTGTCACCCCCAAGCCTACCCCTCGTAGCCCTCGTTCCCCTCTACATGCCGGTGTTGCCGGATTCCCGACCCAAGTAAGTTAATTTTCTAATTCTTCTTTAGGGGTTAATCTTGCTTAGGGGTTAATTAGTGTATTTGTGTGTTTGTGATTAATTAAGATTGATTAGTTGATTAGGCTAGTTAAGTAAGACTGATTAGGATTAGTTAATTGACCATGGTTAGTGTAAAATAACTAGGGTTAATTAATTAAAGTAACCAATGTTAGGATTTAATCATTGTTAGGTTAGATTAATTAGGGTTGGGTTAATTGATTAACCATGGTTAGGTTTAATTATTTTTTCATTATTTAATTAATTAATTTATGACCAATTTACTGTTCATGGTATTGTTCACGTTTACTATTCATATTTACTGTTTAAGGGTACTGTTCACGGCATTGTTGATGCAAAAGCTAAAAATTGTTAGAATTTGATTTGTTCTTTGTTGCAATGTTTTCTTGAAGTGCCAATTGTTAATTATATCCATGTATAATGAGGAAATGCGTGATCGAAGATCAATTGGAATCGAAATTGCTTGGTTTACTAAATTTTTGCATGAGTAATTGGATTGCAAAGTGGTACGTGAAGATTATTTGTTGCCACTTTCATTATACGTGTGCCAAATGTAACTACATGTCGCGTGAGGACAAATTATGTTGCATTCATGACCAAACTTAAAGTAAAGACAAGAATGAACTTTTTGCTTATATGTTGCATGGTCAGATTAAAGTTGATAACCCGATATAGTTGGATGACCGCCAGTCATTCAGGATTGTGCCATGGCCATTAGGTCACTTGACAATAGTCAAATGCGAAGTCGCGGTTGAGGTCGGGCCCATGCTCCTTAAGGAATGCCGTCAGTAATAGAAAGCCCATGATGTTGCCGTACCTCAAGAGGGAGGATGATGCCTGGTCGATGACTAGTTGATCACCAACTCTAAGGTTGTGCCGTGGCCTTGAGAGTCATAATAATCAGAGTACGCTTGGGCATTGAGATATAAGAATAATTGTGCAATGCTTTGATTATTTGCATGTTTCCTACTGCTTTGGTGAGGTGGTTGATAGTTTCTACAGATTGCATGTGCTAAGGCCAAGTAGGATTGCTTGTGAGTGCATCTATGTATTATATTGTCTTCATTTCTTTGTAATGTGGTGATTGATGTTTGATGAATTAGATTATATGTTAAACTCCCAAGGTGAGCAAAGTTTCTAACCGAGGTTTAGGACTTTAACTTGCAGAGTTTATCTCAACCCGTCGTGGTTAACCTTTTCAAGTCCTAGATGACCCGAGGATCGAGGAGAGCAATCCCTTTGAGGCTAGCGAGTAGACTATTATGGCTTATTCCCCTTTTTGATGAATCCTCCCCACTTGTACAGGGTTTAGTTAGCCAGGTCGATCCCCTTTTTGAGTAGGCCTTTGCTTGTCACCTATAGTCAGGCTTGTATATATTTGCTGGTGTGCAAACTAACTTTCAAATATGTAATATGATGTTGTCTTTCCTCTGCTGCTGTTGTTGCTATCCCTATTGTTTTTGTTTTGGGAGTTGTTCGTTTCCGCATGTGCTTAACTATCAGATAAAATGAATTGGTTGATGACAGGTACTGGGACATCGTACAGTTAGACCTCAAGTGAAATGGATTTGTCGTGAGCTTGAGAGTCAGGGTGTGACAGTCTACACGTACTAAGGTTTGACACCTGTGGTGTACTTTGACCTTTAAGTGGCATATAGAATTGAAAATCAAATGGACTGGGCCATTGGAACCATCGGCCTATATGCGTAATGCTTTGTTTTATCTTATGAGGCATGACCAATTTCAGTGTCCCAAAATTTCATTTGGGCTTTCTTGCCCAACCGTTTACCAAAAGATTAGAAGATTAGTACGACATTGTTCTACATCTATTTGACAATCGACAATAAGACATAATTTTTCCATTCATAATTGTCATGAGCAAAACATCAGCATCTCTGATAACTTTGAGTTTCTACCATTAATGTAACACTAAAATGCATTTTGATTTTGGCATATTTATAATGCACAAAACTTCATGAAATAACTCCAAAAATCTACTAACTAAGCTAAAACTTTAATGATACTCTATGTTCTTTTGTGTTGGAGAAGGAATTGATTTTATTCTTAATCTTGATTCTAATTGATTTAATCATGGATATTTGAAGATATTCAAAGATACAATAGGAAAATGTAATTGTATTTATTATTTCCTTTATTTTCTCTTGTACTATAAATTTAAATAGAAATACATTTTCCTCCAAAATACATATCGTTTTCGTTTATTTTCACGGTATCAAAGTGGCTTCACTTCTGACCTTGCTTCTGTTATAATCCATCATAATTGCCCTTGGCAGTCCAACTTTGTTAAAATTCATCCTGCAAAATAAGTTGAACACTGAAAGGGAATTCATTTATATGTCCTAAAACTGATGGGAGAACAGTAATAATACGAACAATATTGAATTAACCCAATGAAATAAAATAATCTCCCCTTTTGTGTAAACCTAATAGGAACCGATATAGTAGAGCAAAATAAATACCAAGCATGCAAACACAAGACGATTTTTACGTGGAAAACCCCCTCGGTGTGAGGAGATCAAAAACTAGGGATCAAAGTCCATCCGAAAATCTTCACTATCAACAAAATTGGGTGAACAATGTTCTTCTCTAGCAAATACTAGAGGTACATAGTAGTAAAGATCTCAAGAACATAATTTTTGGCAATACACATAAACTTCACAAGAGATCAAGGATAAATCTGACAAAAAACGTAGGTTTTGATCAATCCATGAAAAACCTGATGTAAGGAGCTTCAAACGAAAATCAAACCGTTCAGATTTGAGGAGATTGCACCACGAACATGCTGACAAAATTTCAACTCAATCGGACCTCGAATCGATCTCTGATGCTAGCTTGATGTAAATTAGACTTTGCCCCAGACCCTAAATTTTTTGTTTTCTCTTGTTCTCTTGTTACTATGTCTTTTGCGGCTACCACTTCAACGATAGTGAGAAACCCTATTTCTCTAAATAACTTATTATATGGGCTCAAGCCCTTTTGGGCTTGTAACTCATTGAGTTTCCTCCATATAGGAGTGAACCCAGTTAACAAATCTCCCCCTTATGACAATGTGGAGGGATTCACCATCCCTGCTATCAATCGGCAATGTTCAAGCTTCTCTCTATATAGAGCCTTCGTCATCATTGTAGAGCTATTATGGTCTGTAATATTCATCAAAAGGTCCAATATACTCTCCCTCATTATCAATTCTGATGCATTTCAATTTCTTTCTATTATGTCTCTCAACTGAAGCCTGAAACTGCTTAAAAGCATCTAATACTTGATTTTTAGCTTTCAAGGTATAAATCCAAATTTTCCTTGAAAAATTATCTATGAAGGTAACAAAATAAAGAGAGCCATTAAGTTATTTTGTTTTCATAGGACCGCAAACATTAGAGTGCACTAAATCCAATATACTTGACTTTCTTGAAGGAGGGGAGCTTTTAAATGCAACTCTATTCTATTTTCCTGCTAAACAGTGAGCATACTTCTTTAGCACTGAACTTTTCATTCCTGAAATGAGCTTCTTCTTGGCCAATATAGACAAACCCTTCTCACTGATATGACTAAGTCTCTTATGCCATAACTCTGCTGCATCTTCGCTGTCTACTGCATTAATTTTTTCTATGGACAACTTTGCCTACATAAGGTACAACGAAGAATATTTTTCACCTCTAGCCACAACAAGAGAAGCTTTGGTGAGTTTCCATTGATCATTACTGAAGGTGCTGCAATACCCCTCATTATCCAACTTGCTTGTGGAAATCAAGCATATGTTTAACATTATTCAATATTAACCTCGTGCTATTGTTGGTTTCTAGGCACACATCACCGATGCCTACAACTTGAGCCAACCTATTGTTTCCCATCTTCACAGATCCAAAGTCACCTCACCTGTATGATGTAAAGAAATCCCTACGAGATGTAGCATGAATAGATACACCACTATCAATTACCCAAATGGTCTCATGAGATACAAAATTCACCGCATCACCATAAAAAATAATGAGAAAGTCTTCTTTAAGTGCAGTAACACGATTGTCATCACTGTCACTATCACTTTTCTTCTCTTTACCTTTCTCATTTTGTTTCTCCCTTTTCAACTGGCGAAAAAACCTTTGAATATGTCCCTTCTAATGACAATAATGGCACTCAACATTAGCAAATTTATTATACTTACCTCTGCTTTTATCTCTACTCTTATCTCTGTTTTTCGGATCTCGAGACTCACTTCTTCCCCTTTTCTCAACAACCAAGGCATCAAAATGTGAAGAGGGCGATCCTTGTGTCTTCATTCTCATCTCTTCATTCAAAATACTACTCTTGACCAAATCCATGGTAATCGTACCATTTAGGGCAGAATTAGACAAGGACGTTCAAAACGTCTCTCATGAGTCCGGCAAAGTACCAAGCAACCATAATACTTGTATCTCATCATCAAACTTGATTCCCATCGCAGCCAACTGATTAATAATTCATTGAAAAATAATTTAAATGATCAGTCAAATGAGTACCATCTTGATATCTTAGACAGCAAGGTATTCGATATTAAAAGACACCTCCTAAGACGCCTCAGTTAAATGGCTTAGCTGAGAGAATGAACATAACACTGGTTGAAAGGGTAAGATGCTTACTTTCACAGTCAAAGCTACCTTAGATCCTTTTGGGGTGAGGCACAGTTGCATATGTATTGAATATTACTCCATGCGTTCCTTTAGAGTTTGATGTTCCTAATAGAGTTTGGATAGGCAAAGATGTTTCTTATGGTTATTACATGTCTTTGGGTGCAAAGCATTTGTGCATATTCCCAAAGATGAGAGGTCTAAACTTGATGTGAAAACACAACAGTGCATATTCATTGGTTATGGACAGGATATGTTTGGCTACAAATTTTATGATCCGATTGAAAGGAAAATTGTAAGAAGCAGAGATGTTATATTTATGGAAGATCAGACAATAGAGGATATTAAGAAATCATATATGATTTCAGCACCACAGGTTAGTGATGATTTGAATTCGGTTCCTCTTACAAATATTCCTACCCAGGTTGATGAAGAGCAACAGGAAGTCAATGTTCCAGATAACGCAAATGTTCCTAAACATGTTGAAATGGATAATATTATTCCTAAACCATATGCTTAATTAGGTGTTCCACTGGATGTTCCAGTCCGGAGATCCATTAGAGACCGACGACCTTCCACCAAGTATTCTGAAGATGAGTATGTATTATTGACTGATGCAGGTGAACCAGAGTGCTTTGTAGAAGTAATAGAAGATAAGTACAAAATCAATTGGTTTGATGTTATGTGAGATGAGAAGCAGTCACTTTATGATAATCGTACTTTTGAGCTGGTGAAGTTACTTAAAGGTAAAAGAGCTTTGAAGAACAAGTGGGTATACAGGTTGAAGCAAGATGAACATACTATTGGTATCAGAGCTTCTGGTTATTGCTTGATTTTTCTGCCTTGTGTCAAACAATGGAAACGAATACGAGTAGAATGGTTACACTGAATGGTTCGAATTATCATATTTGGAAAGGGAAGATGGAAGATCTTTTATATGTGAAAGATTTTTATTTGTTCGTATTTGCTGAGGAGAAACCAGAGAATAAAACTAATGCTGAATGGTCTATATTTCATCGTCAAGTGTGTGATTATATTAGGTAGTGGGTAGATGATAATGCTTTGAACCATATTATTGAGGAAACACATGCACGCGGTTTATGGAATAAGCTTGAACAATTATATGCTCGAAAGACTGGGAATAATAAGTTATTTCTGATAAAACAAAGGATGACCTAAGTGAGCGTTGTAATGTAACAACATATGCTAGGATGATGTTGGTTACCGTTCCCTGGCAAGTAGGTGTTGTGGTGTAACAACGTGGGCCAGGATGATGTTGGGCCAGAAGGATATCTGATTTAAGGGGGAGTAGACCTAACACTGGAGTTCACACATGAGGGGGACATTGTTAGGATACACGTGTGAGTTGTGTTAGAGAAGTAGTCCAACATCGGAGAATTGATGTGGTGTGAGGCAATTAATATATCCTAGTTGGCTCATAACTCACTAGCTTAAGCTTTTGAGTTGAGATGTGTCCAATTGGATATATTGATGGGCTCAGACTTGGACTTCCCCCTTAGAGATCTCCCTAGTATAAAGATATCGGATTTCTGCTGCATGTCCCCAACAAAAACAACATACTGAAGAGTCAGAACACTTCTGATGAAGCCATCATACCTACGATGGAAGAATCATCCAACAACAACCCATCCAACAACCCTCTTAATCAGATCGAAATACAACAGCAGGATTCCATCCAATTCTCCTCAGTTCCAACGCGGCCCTTGTACAACCTGTCGGACCGATTCAGTGGTCAGGAATGCAATGGATTCCAGTTCAAGGCCAATGGGCCAATGGACAGCACAGTCCACTCGGAGATGAAGCGAGTTTCGGATCTTAGCCCAACGGATCAGGTTGGCTGCCTTGGGGTTACAGAACCGAAGCAAGCCAGGCGGGTCGGGGGGCAAATTCCTACACGGGAATGCAGTACACAATTTCCGCTGCCTGCTACCGTCCAAAGCCAGGCCATCCACTTTATACATCGTTGGCCGATGGACTGGAGCTACGTCTCATCACCTTGTAGCTCGCCAGATCCAACAATTACAATGCTTGGGCTTGAGATTTCCAACGAGACCTTGTAACTAAAGACAAGGATGGGTTCATCAATGGTATTGTACCCTTGCCGATCGACAAACAAATGCGCAGATGTTAACACAAATGCAGCCAACTTGTGCACACTTGGATCGGGAATTGTATAACTCCATACGGCACCACTAGCCTCCCACCAACAGAAGACCCTAAGCAAATGTGGGACGATATTAGAGAGATGCATAGTAAATTGGACCGAACAAAATTATTCTCGCTCAATCAAGCCTTGTTAGAGTTGAAGCAAGCGAACCTCTCAATTACCACTTGTTTCAAATGGCTCTTGACTCTGTGGAATGAGCTCGAGGCTGCTGAGGAGGAGTCTTAAGGAATCCAAAGAGACTTGCACAATATAGGCAGATTAGACAGAGAAAGTTACTCGATTTCTATTGATCGTGAACGAAAGTTTCATGTTGTTCAGGTCAAAGATCCTTGCCACGGATCCTGTCCCTCCTCTCCGCCAGATCTATCAACTAGTAGTTCGGGAAGAAAGCCAAAGGCTTGCAACGGAGTATGTCAAGGTGGGAGAGGCAGGACCATTACAGCGAGCGACCAGCACTTTTGGGCCGTCGCTGGGAACGTCGAGTTCTCTTGGTACCATGCGAGCGAACAGAAGCCCTCCACGGGAAGAAGATGATCTAAATCCTAGAGTTCCACGGATTAATGGTCCAAATCAAAAGGGAGAATCTAACAGCCCTTATTTGGTGATCCATGCGCCTGAATCCAACGGTGGGCATTTGGCCAGATCAGCCTCGATATTGAAACCATCCTACAATCTAGAAGATGCCACCTTGTCTAAGGGAAATGAACAAAATTATAAAAACAAAGGTAAATATTGTGATTATTGTAAGTGCCGGCATCACACTATAGATACATGTTGGAAATTGCAATGTAAACCAACTGATAAAGACAACAGAAAGAAATTATTCTGCCTATTAGGTCATGGCACAAGGAATTGGGAGGGAAAATCAGACAATTATCCTTGACCAATATCAAAATATCATGAGGACCTTGAATCAATTGAAGACTGCAGACAAAAATGCGGAATTCTCAAGTACCTCTATTGATGCATGGATAATCGATTCTGGTGCCAATGATCGCATAATTTGTGATGAAAAGTTATTTTCTGGAAATCACAAAATACACCATTTCATGTCAGTTCCTCTTCCAAATGGTGACATTACTTATGTTACTAAAATTGGTAAAATTTGCCTTAGCTAGAGCATTACTCTAAAAAATGTCCTATACATTCTTGAATTTGAATTCCATCTCATATCAATATCAAAAATATGTGAGGAGGACAACTATTGTCTTGTTGAATTCAATTCTGAAAATTGTTTCTTTTAATACCATTTGACTGGCAAAATGATGAGTTTGGGTAGTGTTGCACAAGGATTCTATTTTTGGATAAGCTTTCCGAAGAACTTTGATTTTTCATTGCTAAATAAAAGCATTTATTGTAATGCCACTACTAGAAATAAACTCATCAACATTTGGGTCACAATGCATGCTGTCCTTATCCAAATTACTCAATTTGTCCTTCACCAAAACAATCTTGATCATTATTTCCCATGAGCACAACTCAAGCTACTAGTATTTTTTCCTTGATTCATGCTAATATATGGGGTCCTTATCATACCCGACATTGAGATGGGTCTCAATTCTTCTTGACTATTGTTGATGATTATACTCGAGCTAGTTGGGTTTTCCTTATGCAATCCAAGAGTCAAATATTCTCTAATTTGGAAAATTTCTTTCCTTAGTTAAAAATCAATTTAATACATCTGCTCAAGAAATTCGGATAGACAATGACAATAATTTTCCACCACAAAATATAACTCTTTCTTTGCATCTCATCTTCATGAAACTTCCTGCACCTGCACCTACACTCCTCAACAAATTGGAGTTGTAGAGCGAAAACATCGTCATCTTTTAGAAGTAGCTCGAGCTTTTAAGTACCAAGCATCAATTCCTAAATCTTTTGAGGAGATTGTGTGGTCACAGCAGCATATTTGATTATTCATATGCCAACTAGAATTCTTAACTGGCGAAGTCCATTTGAGATGCTTTTTGAGAAATCACTAGAATTAGGGCACCTAAGGGTCTTTGGTTCTACGCTATGCAACAACTGTGGGACCTAAGGACAACATGGAACCACATGCTTTTCGATGTGTTTTCATGGGATATCCTTCTTTCCAGAAAGGATACAAGGTCATGGAAATATCAACAGGTCATGTTCTTAACTAGGATATTGTTTTCCATGAGAATATTTTTCCACACAATCAATGGTTCCTATCGAAAGAAGATTTATCTATGGCTTCACTGCACTTCTTGGTTCTAACAGAAATTATATTAGCCATTCCGAAAGACTTGAGCCTAGTAGTCGAGTCACCAGTCTCACATCTAGAAGAAGCCGATTCATTCATTTCATCTCCACTGTGAATAACTAAGACTACTCCTCCACCGATGCCCACCAAATAGCCATTTGAGCCACCATGACGTTGTGGATGTTTCGCATGTCTACTTACATGAACTAAGGACTATATATGCTCAACATCATATTCTCTAGGTATACATTATCCTATGTCCTCTCATGTTTATTTTAGTTGATGATCGCTAGGACATATGTTTTGTATCAATTGAATATCTAAAGAACATGAGCCTTCATCATATAAGAAAGTAGTACAGGATCCACGATGGTGACAAGCTATGGAGGCTGAACTAGATGCTCTTGTGGATAATCATACTTAAGATATAGTTCCATTACCTTCACATAGGAAATCAATTGGGTGCAAATGGGTATATAAAGTCAAATATAAGGCAGATGGTTCTATTGAGCATTCTAAGGCTAGGTTAGTTGCCAAAGGATTCACTAAACAAGAAGGTTCTGATTATCATGAGACATTTTCTCCTGTAGTTAAGGAGGTAATTGTTTGTTCCTTCTTATCAATTGATGCATCCCAAAATTAGGAGCTACATTAGATGGATGTCAATAATGCCTTCTTTCATGGTGATCTCAATGAGGAAATCTACGTGGACCTTCCTCAAGGCTTTCGCAGACTGGAGAGTCTCGGGTATGTTGTTTATATAAATCGCTATATGGACTCAAGCAGGCCTCTTGACAGTGGTATGTAAAATTAACTGTTGCACTTATACGTGTGGGTTTTCATCACTCTAATCATGACTATGCTTTATTCTCTTGGACCAAAGGTACCTCATCAATTTACTTGTTGATATATGTTGATAACATACTTATCATGGGAAATGATGATTTTGCCATTAGAAAGTTTAAAGAGTTCCTAGATTTATAGTTCCATATCAAAGACTGGGGGCCTTCCAAGTATTTTCTTGGGATGGAGATAGCTAGATTTGATAAATAGATATATCAGTCAACAAAAATTTGTCTTGGAAATTATATTTGAAACAAGGTTATTAGGGTGCAAGCCAACTGTTATTCTTATCGAACAAAACGTCAAGCTTACAACATTTGAATACAATAGGGGTATTGTATCATCTAATGAAGACTAGTTGCTTCAAGATCCATTAGGTTATCAACAGCTCGTTGGGAAGTTGATCTATCCCACCATGACTAAACCTAATATATGTTTTGTAGTACAGGTGCTTAGTCAATTCATGCATAATCCAAAACATTCCCATATAAATGCAACATTGAAGGTCATAAAATATTTGAAGGGATGTCCATGACTTGGAATTCTATTGTCTCGTGATTGTGACATGACGATGATAGCCTATTGTGATACTAATTATGCAACTTGTCCAATGACTAGAAGATCCATTATAGGTTTTTGCATTAAATTAGGAAGATCTCTTATTTCATGGAAGACTAAGAAATAATCAATTGTTTATCTATTATTAGGCGAATCAGAATATCGAACCATGGCAAAAACTATTTGTGAAATAGTTTAGATATGGAGTCTACTTTCAGATCTTAGAGTAGAACTTACTAGAGCAATTGAGCTATTTTATGACAATGATGATGCACTTAAATTGGTAACAAACCGTATCTTTCATGAAAGGACAAAGCATATAAAAGTTAATTGTCATTTCACTTGAAAAAAAATCAAAGAGGGAATCATCACAACTCAAAGAATTAGAGCAATGGAAAAACCCGCAGATATTTTCATTGAGCCCTTATGTCAGAGACAACATACTCACTTATTAAGCAAGCTTAGCATTTTTGACATATATAAGCCGTCAACTTGAGGAGGAGTGTTGGAGAATGAATTAATTTTATTCTTAAACCTAATTCTAATTGATTCAATCATGGATATTTGAAGATATTGGAACATAGAATAGGAAAATGTAGTTGTATTTATTCTTTCCTTTATCTTCTCTTGTACTATAAATTTGAGCATACTTGTACAAACAATATATGAAGAAATAGAAACACATTTTCCTCCAAAATACATGTCGTTTTCATCTCCTTTCATTTTGTTCCCATTTGATTGAAATTTGTATGTTTTCTTCATGAGTGAAGACAAAGTTCTTACTCCGAATCCAATCTTAACTTAGATATTTGACACAATTTGAGGGTGAAATCATCGCTATTGCACTAAATTGATCAATTTAGCAGTACTTGCCAATGATAAACCGTAATTTTACATATTATTGATTGTTTCTACAAAGTTCAATTTGAATTGTGTGCATAGTTCATGAGAAATTGTCAACTTAACTTGGTTGCAAGAAGTTTTGTCTAATAATTCTCTTATAAGCTCAAAATTGACGCGTCAACCTAGCCAAGCCGAACCAGAAAAAAGAAGAAAGATGGTCCGGTGGATTAGATTGAATATGGACGAGCTCTTTTCTTCTTTCTTCTAGGAGAATTTGAAAGACGATTTTCATTCAAATAAGCCCGATGGTTTTTCTAGTCTAGTCCTTTTGCTGCTCGTTAGACGGCTCGATTCGTTTTGTGGTAACCAAAACGTCACATCTAGGAAGCCCATAACATAGGCCCGTTAATAACTTACCCGCATGAATTCGCTTTTTAGGTAGTAAGTTCTCAGAAAAGTAACGAATTTACGAACTTCGAGTGACATGTAAAGTATCTATTTATATAGAAATTCACCCCTCAAAACTGCTGACTCTATGCGTTTTGATGAGTACAAATCCGTAGCTTCCTAATGATGTTTTCCATTTATTTCTTCAAGCTAAGCCCAAGTTTGAAAAAAGAAACAAGTCAATGTGGAAGTGAAATTGGCACGATTAGTCACAAACGTGGTTTTAGAGGCACTTATTTAGCCTTTGGCAAATCTTTATAAAAGCCACAAAAAGACTGGGGGAGTAGGGGGCGGACTGTTGTGGCCAGGAGAGTATTTCGCCCAATTCATTACATGGATCATTTAGGTGATCGGCAGTCTCAACTGTCGAAAAAATAGCTATTTAGAATGTGTCCAATGGCTAATATTGTTTTGTTTTAGTACATATAAGACCGCTGGGGACTTTGGGCCGTGAGATCCCACACTGTATTATATATCTAAGAGTGAGAAGTCTCTTGTACTCAAATTTCCTATTGTAAATGGCAAATGAAGTGAGAGATACGCATAGATGTGAAGTGTAAAGCCTTTAATGCTTCGGATCGGAATTGTAATTTGGAGAGTTTGCTCTAGATCAACCAACCTTTGTACTTGGATTAGATTAGTGGATTTTTGGGAAAATCTTGAGCAGATGAAGTGGGCAGGGGTCGAACCACTACAAATCAAACCAACATTTCTCTATCTTTGAACTATTTTACTTTCAACATGTGTTGGTGTGAGTTGTCAATTAAGACTAATTGGAGAAGGGTTTTTTTTTGGTAAGGTACTAATTGGAGAAGGGTTTATATAATGAAAAATCATAAATTGATATATCTGTGATAAATTTACTTCAAATTAATTTTTTTACCGCTAAAAACCCCAAACTGTTACACTCGTGACAAATTTACCCTCTATTAATTTTTGTTAAATTTTATCATTAAATAACTAAGTTGAATGAGATGTAATAGTTGACGAGCATACTAGTTTATTGTTTTATCCTCTATTTGTTACAAGTGTATCGGTTTATAATTTTCGTAGTATTAATCCAATTTAACAGAAATTAATGGATGATAAATTTATCATAAATATATCTATTTGGGGTTTTTGTTGGTTAAAAAATTAATACGGGACAAATTAGTCATAGATGTATTAGTTTGTGATTTTTTATGGTAAAAAAATTAATTTGAGATGAATTTGATATAAGTGTAATAGTTTGAGGTTTTTCATACTATTAACCCTTGGAGAAATTGTAGGGTTGATTAGTCACTAGATTTGTATTGTATAATGTCCTCACTTTGAGGATCAACCAAATTCTTAGCCTAAGAAAGTGCATAGCTTAGAATAGTTTTGGTAATTTCTTTTTTCTCTGTACAACTATATATGTTTTCGTCTTCATTTAGAAAAGATGTTGAAGAGAGAAAAACATCTCTGCTCATCATGCTATCAGAGCATAGATCCTACGGTAATCCGCTATGATAAGTCCTCAACCCAAAAATTATAAAAGTAAGGAACCAAACTTGAATAGAAACTATAACGGAACCAACTAATTTGGCAGTGCACCAACAACACACAAGAGGCCTTCTACAACTGCCGTCCTTCATGACTTAATGACCTAAATGACATACGTCTTGACCCATAATCAGAATCAAACTCAAGCACCAAATGTCGCGATCTGCCTTTGGTGACGGTCAGTGTCGGGAGGGACAAAGTTTAGGGGTATTTACTCACTAGTCAATCATTGGAAAAGGATCAATGCGAGTGCGGATTCTCCCAAATCCATGCCCCGTGCAATAGTAGGAACTTTTGTTTTTATTATCTAAGTTGATTAACAACATAAGATAAATGTTTTGGAGTTGCCACTAGCCTCAATTTGTGGGCTAGCTAGAAAACCCAATCAAGGGTTGGGAGAGGTTCCCTCAATTCCTAAGCAACCAGAGCTCTAAGATTCCGAAACTTGGATTACGCTAATATTTCTACAAGTGCCCTTTTGGCACCTAACAATCATCGTGTTTTACCTAAGCTTGAGCTCTAGCCTCGAGTGCCTAGTGTGATCTTGCTTCATCGAGCTCAAGATAATGAAACCTACCTTTATTGATGTTTAGACATTAAACCGAACTTGAATCTGTAGAACTAAGACAAGCAACCTTTAGGACAGCTTAGAGAGACTTTGCACAGGGCTCTAGTTGTAGGCAAGGAGAGGGTCGGCACCGATTTCTTGCTGGATCATTGGAGAGATGAAACCGGTCCAATTGGACCGGTCTTCGTCATTGCGAGGGAGAGTTGGCTGGACAGATTGATCAAGGTAGAGAGAGAGGGAGGTCGATGGAGAAGGAGTGACGTCGAGAGGATCACAGGAAATGGCCGTTGGAGGTTGGTTAGGCAGTGGTTAGAGAGGTGGTCAAGCGATTAGGGAGAGAGAGAGGAAAATGGAGGGAAATAAGAGAGTTTAGAGAGAGACTAGAGAGAATTTGAGTTGTAGAGAGAGAATTCTGCAGAAAATGGCCTCCTTAAAAAAATGGAGGGAAAGTGCTACATAAACCCCTCCCTAATCTCAAATCCTAGCTATCGAATGGATTAACCCATATGCCCAACTAACTCTTTAGGCTTCTAATAATGTTTAACACATTTAACATGTGCAAATTTCAATGGCTAAGATATAATGTGATCTCGTCAAAACCTAAGGACCATTTTGCAAATTTTGAAAATACAAGGGCAAGGGAAGTTGGAACTTGGGCTGGGCTACCATGTGATGGTGGTCACCAGCCAAAAACCGACTGGAGGAGGGCTGAATCAGCCTCCTTAACTAGTGGCCATTTTAATCAATTGGATCAGTTTGATCAGTTCAGTCGATTCTTAGGCAGTTCGGTCCAATTTTATTTTGGTTTTATGCAATTTAATCCCTAATGGACTAAATTGAAAAGAAAACGTTCCAATTTTGAAGAGGAACAATCCAATTTCAATTGAATTAGGCTAATCAAACCATGAAAATTTAATTACATGATTATTTATTAACCTAATAACCTAATTGCTATGGAAATTATTGGACCCATACTAGGGGCACACCAAATTGGACTTTCTAGGCCTTAAATTGGGCAATTCCATTTAAATATAGGTCATAATCCATAAATTAATTGAAATTGAATTCAATTAAAATTACGATCACCTATTAGTTTAATTGCCATGTCTAGGAGAACTTATTGCATCCAAATTGACCTTTAATTAATGACGCGATATTTTTCCCAAAATTAAATTGAGTATCAATGTTGAAATTGTACCTCAATTCATCAAATTAAATCCAAATCATGAATGGATCAACTTGAATTTATTGAAAGGAAGCTCAACAACCCTATTTTCCTAAGGTCTAGTAAGCTAAATCTCCAAAATCAATAAGTTGGCTAGTGAATTTGCTAAAATAAATCCCAAATTTGGATTTAACTCACAAAATTGAGTAGAATGGGAGTGTTCACCCACAAATCAAGAAGAATCTATTCAGACCCCTAATTAGGGGCAAAATGTCAATTCATTTGCTTAGCCTGATCTCAAAATTGATTAAACAAGTGAATGGGTAATTATCACTAGATCAAATGTCGAAAAAGAAATTAAGCCTAATTATGACTAGAACAAATTTTATTTTATTTTTGGTTGACTCGAACCTACAACTGAAAAATTCGGAAAATGAGGTTCTTAATAGATTTTTGCAAAATTTTTTATGCTTAAGTCAAATTGAAACTAAAATGAAGTGATTTTGTCATTTTTGTATTTTTTAGTTTTTTTTGTTATAGATTTGACCAAAAATAGACCCTATGTAGGGTTTGACTTTTGGTCAAATCTTTGATTTTTTTCGAAATTTTCACGTCTAAAGTGAAATTGAACTCAAAAGGAACATTTTGGCTCAAAAATCCAAAATTTGACCTAGGGTTGACTTTTGGTCAAATGAATTGACTAAAAAGTCAACTTTAAAGACCGTTTCACTTTTCAAACTTTTGTGTAAAATGAAAAGGAACTTATTTTCTGAAGCAAAGGCAACAAACAAAATTGAAAAACAATACTTTTTATTTGAAAAACAAGCCCTATAGCACATCGAAACCCCTAATTTGGTTTTTCCGTATTAATTGACACATCAACTAAAAATCAGGTGAAGACACCAAACAATGACTCTTTTGCTGCCTAGATTGGCATTAAGTTGAATAGCACCAACTATGTCTTATGGTCTCAAGTTGTTAAAATGTATGTCTCTAGCAAAGACAAATTAGGATATATCAATGGGGACTTTGCACAGCCTCAACCAACTAATCCAACCTTTAGAAAATGGAGAATTGAAATACAATTGTGAAGAGATGGTTGATTAATTCCATGGATTAGGCCTTCTATCATGCCCTGGCTTCTTGACACCATGGCACAAGTGTGCGGTCATCCCTTTTATAAGATTAAGTGTCATTAACTAGTGGAAGTTTTAACATTTACAATATGTTACCATGAGCATCTTCCTTACTCGATCAATAAAAGATTAGCGGGGTCAGGGTTAGCTTAAGTCCTCTAACATGAGGGCCATTCAAAAAGTGGTTTCCCTACGTGTGGCTAAAGTGCCGTCTCTCGAACCCTCGAAAAGGAGCAAGGAGATTAACCCAATGATAAGACGATGATGAAGAAGTTGAGGAAGGTGATGGAACGGAGACTCCTTATGGTTTATAGCAAGCTAGTGCTGAAATTGAGTTTGCAGAATAGGATAAAGAGAAATTTGCTTACATTGAGACAAGAAGATCTGCTACTAGTGAACTTGCAGATATACCTACTAATGCTCCTATTGATGTTACTCTGACTTAAAGAAAAAAGGACACTAAGGTAAGTTTAGACCTTACTAAAAGCATTGGAGAACTAGATAATAGCCTTTCAAAAGGAGAAAGAAAGTTAGCAAATACCAGGCTAAGTTGGTGAACCACCAAATCTAGAAGAACCCTTAATCGAGAACATACCAGCAATCCCTACTAAAGTTCTAGGTGATCGAGTGATGAAGTCTCAAATATTCTAGACATCTCTGCTATTGTTGATGCTGATTAAATTGATTCAAACATGCCAAACACTAATGATCCCGAAGATGTTTAAGTTGTTCAGATTGCCTCAAACATTCTTGTTGAAGGCTCAAGCACAACTCCTACTGGTGAGCAAGTTCAAAAAGATGTTATACCTTATTCTGAGGCTAACCAGAATGTATAAGAGCCACAAACAGAGCAGGCTTAGAGAGAGGGGGAGATTAGTGCTAAGGAACAAAGAGCAAAAGATGTTTAGATGGTTATGGCACTTATGGTGGAGACAAATCCTAATAATATACCTATGATTGATAGTACTAAAGATAGGATTTCTCAAATCTTTACTAAATATAAAGGGAAATTATAGAACTATGGCTGAAGACCTTAAGAATATCGAGCTACTTTTCAAGTGCAGGAATTTCAAACAGCTATGTACAAAAGGATGAGAAAGCTTGAACATATATGGAGAACATGCAATATTATTTGCTAGTTCAGCTGCCTCCTGAAGCAAGGCATCTTTCTCTCATTTGTGACCCAAACCAACCATCCACTTCATCTCCCATTCTAAACCCAAATCAATCATCCTCCTCAGAAGAAATTCTTTATCATTTTATTATTTTTCTTAATTTGGTTTGATTTTTTATTGGATTTATGAAGTGTGGATTGTAATGTTTGCACTAGGCTTTTTGGATTGGTTTGAGCACCATGGATGCTGAATATCATAGCTTGTATATATTATGGTTTGACTATTATGTGTTATGAAATACATGTATGAATATTCATTATATTCATGTACTTATTATGGTACATTTGTATCATACATTTTAAGTACATCTCCCTATCCGATTAATGTTCATCTCTCTATCCAATACATGTATCCTACGTTCTAAGTATATCTCCCTATCCGATGAATGTTCATTTCCCTATCCAATACATGTATTATCCGATACATTAATATTCATGATAAGTGCATCCTTATAAATAGGAGCACAAATAGTGAGAAATAAAAGTTTTTCGCTTCTGGCTCTCTCTACTATCTTTGGTGTCATTTGTTTTCTCTA
The DNA here is from genome assembly GCA_014182735.1 of Corymbia maculata. Taxonomy (NCBI): domain Eukaryota; kingdom Viridiplantae; phylum Streptophyta; class Magnoliopsida; order Myrtales; family Myrtaceae; genus Corymbia; species Corymbia maculata. Next base: position 16,074,602 of record CM024687.1, read on the forward strand.
CTTAATCTCTCTCTATCCTCTCTATTATATTCTTGCCACACGATATTTTACAACACGTTATCAGCACGAAGATCTACCAACTGAGTAAGTAATTTTGCAAGGTAAGTGTTTCTTTTGTTTTCAACTTATACTTCATCTTCTCCTATCAATTCTTCATTTTCCCCCATAGCCTTAAACCAATTTCAAATCTAAAAGTATCCTTCTGCTCCTGAAGTGGCGGTGGATATTTGGAAATCCTTTTAATTAATTTAAGGATTTTAATTTTGCAAAAATTATGGCAAATATTGAAAAACTCAAATTCCACATTCTGGAAGTGAGTGGAAATAATTATCTATCTTGGTGCTTGGATATGGAAATGCACCTCCAAGGGTAAGGTCTCGATAATGCAATTGCAAAGGATGGAACCTCAAATGCAAAGGATAAAACAAATGTATTGACTTTTATTCGTTGTTATTTGCATGAGAGCTTGCAGACTCAATATTTATCCGTTCGAGATCCTCAGACCTTGTGGAAGAGGTTGAAGGATAGGTATGATCATACCAAGACTGTTATCCCTTAAGCACAATATGACTGGTAAAATCTCAGACTGCAAGATTTTAAATCAATGTCTGACTATAACTCCGCTTTATTTGATGTCGTTTCTCGACTTGAGTTATGTGATATCAAGCTCACTAATGCGGAGCTATTAGAGAAAACTTTCTCTACCTTCCATGCTTCGAATATTATTTTGCAACAGCAATACCAGCAACGTCAATTTGCCACATATTCTGAATTAATTTATGTGCTCCTTACAGCTGAGCAAACTAATGAATTGCTGCTCAAAAATCATGATTTAAGATCTGCTGGCTCAAAAGCATTGCCTGAAGCACATGCTAACTTTAATAAAAATAATGGCCATATTAAGGGCTATAAGAGTAGGCAAGAGTGTAATTTTCGAAGAGATGGCAAGAAATTTAACTGTCCTAAGAAATCTAACTTTAGCCCAAATTATGATAAAGAAAAGAAGCACAAGAATGTGGCTAATGAAAGTATTTGCTATCGCTGTGGTATGACTGGGCATTAGTCACGTACTTGTCGTACGCCAAAACACTTTATTGATCTATACCAAGCATTTTTGAAAATATATGGGCAAGCGTGGTGAATCTCACGCCATTGAAATTAATCCTACTGCCATAACTACTGTTGAAGCCAACAATATCTTTGTTGATGGGACTCCTCTTGCTCCTGAAGTAGCAAATGCATCCCTAGATATCTCTGGTTTCTTTGAGGACCTTTGATTATTTGATGAGGCATCAGACTGATGGATGACAACTTAGATTTTGAATTTTATGACTATAATAATTTCTTTTATAGTTATTTTTCTTTAAATGTATTACCTTTTGTTATATTATAATATGTGAATCTTTTGTCTATTATATTGAGATTCTACTTGAACCTATTGCTAATATGCAAATTTTATGATATTTGACACCTGAAGTTGTCAATACAAATGCAAATGGAAAATATCGAGAAAAAGGGAGAAGTTTTTTTGCTTGATAGTACATCAACGCATACTATATTTCGTAGCAAACACTTTTTCTCGAGTATGAAGTTGCGTAAAGCACATGTCCATACAATATCAGGTCTTGTTCCAATTATTGATGGTTTCGGGAATGCCACAATTGTTTTGCCAAATGGCACCATCTTACATATTGAGGATGCGTTTCTAAGCAGTAGATCAAAAATGAATCTACTTAGTTTCAAAGATGTACGCCGTAATGGGTACCATGTTGAAACTATTTATGAGCAAAATAAGGAATATATTGGCATTACCTTTTATAAGATGGGCCTGAAAACCATCCATGAGAAGCTAGAAGCTTTTTCTATACGTTTGTATTATGTTATGATTAAGGCTATTGAAACCTATGCCACTATGTCCTGGAAACTAGTAAACCCTGATCAATTTGGGTTATGGCATGATCGCCTTGGTCATCTTGGCGCTTCAATAATGCGTAGAATAATTCATAATACAAAAGGGCACCATTTAAAGGATACAAAGGTATTGTTGTCCAAAGATTATAATTGTGATGCTTGTTCACAAGGAAAACTCATTACTAAACCTTCTATAACAAAGGTTAATCTTGAATCCCCTGTATTCCTGCAAAGAATTCAGGGTGATATATGTGGACCAATACAACCACCAAGTGGACCGTTTCGATATTTTATGGTACTAGTGGATGCATCCTGCAGATGGTCCCATATTTGCCTATTATCTACGTACAATGTCGCATTTGCACGTTTATTTGCGCAGATTATAAAACTTCGGGCACAATTCCCTGATTATCCAATTAAAAGTATAAGGATGGATAATGCTGGAGAATTTACATCAAAGAGTTTTGATACGTATTGTGCTTCACTTGGAATTGAGGTTGAGCACCCAGTTGCGTATGTTCATACTCAAAATGGATTGGTAGAGTCATTGATTAAATGTGTCCAAATCATTGCCCACACTTTATTATTGAGAACTAATTTCAACGATACAGCATGGGGTCATGTAGTTTTGCATGCGGCAGCTCTAATAAGATTGCGCCCTACTGTCAGTTTTTTACAATCTCCCCTTCAAATGGTTTTTGATTATGAACCTGATATTTCACATTAACGCACATTTGGTTGTGCTATATAGGTGCCTGTAGCACCGCCAAAAAGAACAAAAATGGGTCCCCAACACCATTTGTGTATTTATGTAGGGTTTAATTCACTGTCTATCATTAGGTTCTTGGAACCAACTACTGGTGATCTTTTTACTGCTAGATTTGCAGATTGTCATTTTGATAAGACTACGTTTCCATCAATTGGAACACCTACAATTTCCATGGCTGCAAAGCAAAAACCAGTTAAGGTTTTCTCTTGGAATGAGAAGAGTTTATCTCAATTAGACCCAAGAACTTCGGAATGTGAAAACGAGATACAGCGTATAATCCATTTACAGGAAATGGCTAATAGACTTCCTGATGCATTTAATGATGCTACTAAAGTAACGAAGTCTCATATTCCAGTTGCAAATGTTTCAGCTGGGATAGTTGTTCTTGAAGGACAGACTAAAATGGATCAAAATCCCCCACACCTGAAGCGTGGTAGACCGATAGGATCAAAAGACACTATTCCTCGAAAACGAATGGGAAAAAATCAAAAATCCGCTCCAGAAGAGCCTAGTGTTGTACTTGCTCCCAAAGAGCTTATTGCCCATGAAGAGGCACAAACCCATGAAAAGATCACAAACTCTCAGAATATTGAGAATTCCATTATATATTGTAATGAAATTTGGGATCGGAATGAAATCATCATTGATAATGCTTTTGCATTCTTTATTGCTCATAAAATTATGGATGATGATTGTGAGCCGCAATCTATTATTGAATGCCGTCAAAGGCAAGATTGCCCTAAGTGGGAGGAAGCGATTAAGATTGAATTAGCTTCCCTAACTAAACGAGAGGTTTTTGGACCCATAACTCGAATCCCTGATAATGTAAAGCCAGCTGGATATAAATGGGTATTTGTCCGAAAACGAAATGAAAAAAATGAGATTGTTAGGTATAAAGCCCAACTCGTTGCCCAAAGATTCTCCCAAAGACCTGTGATTGATTATGATGAGACATATTCCCCTGTGATGGATAGATTACATTTCGCTTTCTCATTAGCCTGGCACTATTTGAAAGATTGGAAATGCGTCTTATGGACGTTTTGGCGGCATATCTATATGGCTCATTAGATTCTGATATCTATATGAAAATTCTTGAGGGATTTAAAATGCCTGCTGCATGCACTCCCTGTAACTTATTTTCAATAAAATTGTAAATATCTTTATACGGGTTAAAGCAGTCCGGTCGCATGTGGTATCAACGCCTAAGTGAGTACCTAATAAAAGAAAGGTACAAGAATGATCCTATATGCCCATGTGTATCTATTAAGAAATCAGAAACCGGATTTGCTATTGTAGCAGTTTATGTCGATGATATAAATTTAATTGGAACTCCTAAAGAGTTAGCCAAAACTGCTAAGTATTTGAAAATGGAGTTTGAAGTTAAAGATTTGGGTAAAACCAAACTTTGTCTTGGTCTTGAGATTGAGTACAAAGCAAATGGAATAATCGTCCATCAATCAGCATGCATTGAAAGATTACTTAAACGCTTCAACATGGACAATGCTCACCCATTGAGCACCCCTATGATTGTAAGGTCTCTAGATCCCCAAAAGGACCCATTTCGTCCTAGAGAATCTGATGAAGAGATAATTGGTCCTGAAGTACCATATATCAATGCAATTGGGGCACTGATGTACTTGGCACAATGTACGAGATTAGATATCGCTTTTACGGTAAATTTATTGGCACGTTTTAGTTCTGAGCCAACTCGGAGACATTGGAATGGAGTTAAACATATTTTTCGTTATTTCCAAGGAACCATAGATTTGGGATTATATTATTCCAATAATACCATTACCTCTGGGTTAGTTGAATATGCTGATGCTGGATATAAATCTGATCCACATAAGGCTTGCTCTCAAACCGGTTATTTATTTTATTATAATGGCACTGTCATTTCTTGGCATTCTACGAAGCAATCGCTCGTAGCTATATCTTCTAACCACTCTGAGATTGTTGCTCTATATGAAGCTGGAAGAGAGTGTGTTTGGTTAAAATCCATTATAACTCATATTCACAATTCTTGTTGTTTAAAACCGGTTACAAATTCTCCTACTATAATTTATGAGGATAATGCTACTTGTATTGCACAAGTTAGGGGAGGATATATCAAAGGTGATAGGACCAAGCATATCTCACCAAAATTTTTCTATACTCATGAACTTCAAGAAAGTTGACAAATTGATGTTAAACAAATTCAATTCATAAATAATCTTGCAGATCTTTTTACCAAATCATTGTTGACATCAACTTTTGAGAAATTAGTATATGGCATTGGTATGCGGCGAGTACACAAGACACAAGATTGATTAGCCCCAGTAATGGCTATATGACTCAATTGAGGGGGAGATATTATCAACTATGCATTGCACTCTTCTTTTTTTTGTCCGGTTTTTTCCCATAGGGTTTTCTGGCTTAAAATTTTTAACGAGGCAATTAATGCATCCATAAAAGGGAGAAATCATAAAATTTGTGCTCTGTACTCTTTTTCCCTTTTGTCCGGTTTTTGTCCCACTGGGTTTTTCCGGCTTAAGGTTTTTAATGAGGCAGTATTATTCAATGCACATTCATAATATAATACAATGAATATTCAAGGGGGAGTATTATGAAATACATGTATGAATATTCATTATATTCATGTACTTATTATGGTACATTTGTATCATACATTTTAAGTACATCTCCCTATCCAATACATGTATCCTATGTTCTAAGTATATCTCCCTATCCGATAAATGTTCATTTCCCTATCCAATACATGTATTATCCGATACATTGATATTCATGGTAAGTGCATCCTTATAAATAGGAGCACAAATAGTGAGAAATAAAAGTTTTCTGCTTTTGGCTTTTCTCTACTATCTTTGGTGTCATATGCTTTCTCTACTTAATCTCCATCTGTTTTCTCTTTTATATACTTGCGAAGCGATATTTTACAACATTATGTACATTATGAGTCTTTTTGGTTATTAATAAAAAGGGGGAGAAGATGTGGAGCCTAACAAAACTTGTTGTAGAATTTACAATTTTATATTTTGTTATGCTAACAAGGTTTTCTACAAGATTTTTTAAAGACTCTAAACATAGAAATCGAGAAGATGGGTTATAAAACTTCTTATCTCTTATCTTTAAAATTCAAAACATTATATCTATAAGAATGTTGTTCAAATTCTTCCTACTTGAATATTCTTATAGTTTAATTGCACTTATTTCCCAATATGGCTAAATTAGAGCTATTTAATTTCAAACTCTTTTAATCTTTGAAAAGTTCTCCTCATAAAATTTTGTTACCATAAAAAAGGTAGACGTTGTTGAGAAAACATTCCCTTAATGAATTTGAAGATTGACAAAACTAATCCGTAGTAAAGACTTGATTTCTAATGATAAGTGTTTTTCAAGTGGAAAGTCTCATACAATGAGATTAGATGTTATCAATCAGAACATAGTTGATGCTAAATTGTTTCCTTCCATATTTGTTCTATCAAACGATTAGGAAGAAGTCAATATACTCGTGCAACAGTCAACGGAGATGTAACATCCCCAATTCAAACTTTATCTTGACAAATATTATGGCTTAAGTGATAATTTCATTATTAAATGGACTATACCACGAGCCACACATTGCAATACTCTTGAGACCACCAAACTCAAATAGGCCATATTATGAGCACTTTCCATTGAAGTCTAGCCACGAGTTTTGGTCCAGCTATTAGTTTTCAATTAAGGATAGTTTGGAAACTTTTCTTTCCGGTTTGGTCAAAATAGCCCCTATGAATGATTTCAGGCCCTCGAATATTTGGGCTTGGAATAATGGGTTACCCACGGGAAGCCCAATGGACCTCATGTCCATCCATAGCCCAATAGGCCTCATGCCTATTCAAAAAGCCCATTTAGGTGATTCAAACCCAAGCCCAAGTTGTTAGGCCCAAGCTTAAGCCTAAATCAAGCCATTAATTAATGTCCATGGGCTTGAATAGTGTCCTAAAATCTAGATTATGATTAAGTCAAAAAATATACTTGGCTTGAAAGTCTTTCTTCTTAAATGCCCATCAATACTCTTTAAGGCTCATAAATGCATTCTAGAAGCCATGATTAAGTGGAAATAAAGTCTTGATCTTACTATGGGAAGGGATGGGCATCCATTTGAAGAAGGGGGAGAGGGAAAACTCACGTTGTCTTCCAATACCATTATATGTCTATTTAAAGTCAAGGCTAAAGGGAAAGCATGATGATGGCTTTGCATGGGATGAGGTAGGGCCCATTTATGAAAGGGAAAGAGTGCAAGAAAACTACCTAGTTGTTTCCAATTTAATAATCTCTTGTGGTAGGAATGATGGCCTAAGTTGGGCTTGAAAAAGAAGAGAGTTGGTGGCAAATCTCAGGTTCACAAGTGTGCCACTCACATCCATGCTTTTGAAGAAGTCTTGCTAGCTATTGGTTAGCTTAGGATAGCACTCAAGTGTGCTTGCATTATTGGACTTTCTCTTGCAAAAAACACTTAAATAGGAAAGCCTTTCATTTCTTTCATTTATCTCTCTTTCTCCCTCTCTCACGCCATTTCCCTCTCTCGCTCTCACCTTGTTCGGCCGCCACCACCAGCACCACCATCCACCATCTCCATGACTCACCACTATCTTCGCCATTCGCTATCCTCAAGTGCCACTGTTTGTCGTCCATCATTAGACCGTAGAACTCAACTTGTTTTGTAAGTAGATCCCCTAACCCTTGGCGAGGACATTGTTCTACGTGTTTGGAGCACGGATCTAGATTTTGAGTGTTCTTGGCTTAAGTTGTTAATTCTTAATTTATATGGTTGTTCATTCTTGATTTTAAGTGTTCTCGGCTTAAGTTGTTAGTTCTGGGTTTAAATGGTTGTTTTTGCTTATTTAGGAAGAGGAATCCCTTGTATAAATTTTATAAGATTGGCTCATGAATGGTTGAGTTTTATGCCTTGTTACTTACCTATTTAGTCATAAGGAATCATTAGGGGTGATTTTAAAGCTTTTCTTGCAAGTAGTGATTCATAAGGAATCGTTGTTAGTTAAAGTTGCAAGAAATCATTAATGAGTAATTTTTGTGTTTGTTTTGTGAGTGGTAATGATATTGAAGCATTTGTGATCATGTCATTATGTATGTTTGTCGCACGCTATCAAGGTTCTTGCATAGGCTTAAAATGAAAGATAAGAACCAATATACTTGTTTGGTTGTATGTGTGACCACATTAAAGAACTCATCACCAAAGCTTTTCGAGATGATATCCAATGGATTTCGGATGCCTAGTGGGGTTCAGATGCTATTCATGAATGGATTTTGAAACAAAGCCCTTTTATTAGATGCCATCATCGAGTAAAGTTGAGACATTGCTTTGCCCAACGGGGCAAGACGATACTTAGTTAAGCCAAAAGACACCGACGGAGGTTCAGTTTTGGCCCTTGTTTCTTCTTTGTTTGTTTTCAAATCGGAGAAGTTTACATATTTGTTGCCTTTTTACAATCATCAAAGATTCAATTATTTTAATAAAGTTAATGATCGGATTCAAATTTAAAAGAACATTAATAAGGTACTGTATTTACAATGCTCTCTAGAGTTCAAACTCTAATAACTCCTTCATATCAATTCTTTAGTTCAAGTTTTTTTGGAGGAATTATTTGGTTAAAGTTGTGAATTCTTTATGATTCTAATTTATATGGAAGATACGTTAATTAACAAAAGTTACCAACAAGGTTATACTCATTATAAATTTTTTTTAAAGGAATCAGCTCAAGCACATTAGTAAGTAGAAGAGAGGAAAGAAAGTTTGCATAGAAATGAACGGCTAATATGATGTGCAGCTTTTGAATTTTCAATAGATAGATCAGCATGTTCTTATATGATTATGATTAATTAGTTATTTTGAGATTATCTTCATTAACTTAATAAGTTATATAGCCAATCACAAGGTGAAAATAGGATGAGCCTTTTTTTTTTAATCACGTGGAATGCACCCTAAAATGCCCAACATTCAGAAAATGATATTTTTTAATTTCTCTTTTAATGACTACCAATTAGGGTGATGTTAACCCTAGCACTAGCCATGACCAGGTCAAAAATGAGGATATCTAATTTAAACCATTGAAAATATTTTTTTTCTAACGTTTCCATATCTTAAAAAAAAACATGAAGTAAGAAGCTCAAAAGTTTAAAATTGAAAGGTGGACCAAACCTTGTGTGGAGGATTTTTAGAAACTGAAAAGATAAAGGTACGTACCTTCGGTTTTTGTCGAGAATCTTTTCTCACGGAATAATACGATAAGAAATCATGATGGGGGAGCAAGAAAATCTCCATGGGGACCACCCCCAGAAACTCTGAATGGTCTGGCGTCTTTTGCTTTCGTGCATATACATCGTGTAATCCTGCGTGAGAGAACCACTTCTCCCTCCACTTTGGGACAAAGCCACAATGATTATTTTTGAAAAGTGTGCTTCATCGATAAATAGCATTCATTAACTCGAAAAATATGGACAACGAGAAAGTTATCAACACCAAATATAAGTTATCTGAGATAAAATCTATCAACGTGGACGTCGGCGTGTAATTGTCAAATAACGATATTTTTTTATATTTATGTTATTTTAGATTAGTTTTACTAGATAATAGGAAATTATAGATAATATAACATTTTATAACCACTCGAAAGTTATTTATTTTTTAATAATCATTTATATCATCGGCTTGTAACTTTCATTTGTAACTTGTAATTGTAGATTTCAAATAATTATATTGTACTCTTTACAAATCCCTAAACAAATAGAGAAAACTTCTTTTTTTCATTTCTACACCTTTGTTATAGTTTCCAAGTATATCGTTATTGATTTAATTCCAGCGTATATCTTATTTGTAGCTTTCAAACTTTAGTCATCGATTAAATTTCAGCATTCTATCTTTATACCATCGCACTATCGTTTATATATCAGCAAAGTTTTGAATATTTTGAAGCTGATTAAATTCCATTGAAGCAATTCTACATGTTTCCTTGCGCTCCCTTGATACAACTCCTATCCATAATAGCCACAACACCCATTTCCTTTTATATAAACCAAATAACACATTTCGGTGAAAGATATTTCACTGTCAATCCAATTATGGAAGAACGAATTTCGATAATATATATTTTATTGTCAATCCGTTTCTGACGAAACATCTTTTGGTGAGATTACTTATGGTTCATTCTAATGATTAACAATGCCAGGAACAAGGAAATGCCTAGTGCCTAATCACATTGTGGGTAACAATCCCGGGGAGTATGAGACTCAAGTCCCCCCTACAGTGGCAAAGATAAGCTACAATGGGAATGTCAACATCTCGAGACAACTTTAGCAAAATAGATGGAAAATCACATGATGAGAAGTCTCTCTGATCGCAAGACTTTATCAATATAAGAAAGAGTCAATTGATTGATTTGTTGCACTATTTAAGAAGGCTAGGAACAAATGCCTCACTTCACTTTCAAAAAAAGAAATCACAAATTTGGCTTTCGATGGTTTGAAATTCAATCTAATAGCCAATTTATTTCAATTGGTAATAAGAGTATCCAAGTATGAGCTACTCTATCAATTCAATAATAAGTGAGTTGATCAATTTGTTGCATTACTTAAGAAGGTTAGGAATAAATGTCTTACTTCACTTTAGAAAAAGAAATCGTGAATTTGGCTTTCGATAGATTGAAATTCAATATAATAGCCAATTTATTTCAATTTGTAACAAGGGTATCCAAATATGAGCAACTTCTTTAAAGATAGAGATAAAGGGCACTTCAAAACTTTGCACAAAACATGCCTTTAATGGAAAATAATGAGTTAGAGTATAATAATAACCCAAATGAAAATATTAAACTAAATGTGGTAAATATAATGCTTGACAAGCCTTACATTCATCAAGCCTACCAAAATAAAAGAAAAAAGAATGGCTATCTGACATTAACAAGTTAGAAGATATATTCGATTTACCCTTAAAATTCGGCATAATAAAATAAATGGAAGGCCAAATTATCTCAAGCAACGAAGATTTAGTAAACGAAAAAATATTACAAGTGGCACCATACATGGAGCCATAACACACTTGATTGTGTTGTTTTCAAGGAAACAATGTAAGAGGCAATTCGGCAAGGCAAAATCAAATTTGCTAATGACAAAGGAACATACGATGACCCTTGACCATCCAATATAAAAGAGTCAAATTATTCAAATCATTTGATTCTTTTAAAATGGGGCAAATGTTGAAACCCAAAAATGACTACCTTTTTGTTATATTCAATAAGTGATAGACTTAGTCAATAATAACAAAGTTTGGGGAATAATACAAGTTATCATGAAAGGAATAACCAACAACTTGTTGATGAAAGGAACAACCGACAACTTGAAAAGTATCAACATCTCATCTAGGAAGTTAACAACAACAAACATCTTGAAAACCCTTACTAAGGATGAAGTCATTGACATTGACGTGTAACTATTGAGTAGCAATGTTAAATAGGAAACCTCATGTAATGTAACTTGTTATAACCCCAAATAGAATTAGGAAGTCATTTTTTCCAAAGATATGATTATGAAATTATCTTTATAATTCAATTTGTACCCATTGATCGCGGGTTATAAATAGCTATATTGTACTATTGTAAAACCCCCCAATGAATTACAGGACTCAACGTTCTTTGCAATTTTACATTTATCTTTACAATTCTACAATTTAAATTGCTGATCACCATTGCCTCCAGTCTTCTTAACTCTAAATTTCTTGTCATTTACTTTCCTATCCAAAATCAAAAAATGACGGGTCACTACTTTTGTTGATTCATATTGATGTATCCACATTTTCAAAAGATATTTCATTGACACTTTTCGGCTAGCCAAAGTTCTTTTCTTTTTCAATATTTTACTTAGATACACATGCCGGGAAAGAACCATCCAAAATTATTGCGAGTGCACGACGAGGGTAGGTGGGCACGAGTAACATGTTGAGGACCTTGGGGTGCAAAAAATTGAAAAGATCGAAAACGACTTCAAATTGCTCCATCCCTGGATATCCTTCATAAAGTTACTTATACAAATACCTCTCGTACAAAGCCACGTGCTATTTGACATACTAGGGGGAAAAAAAGATAGTCGTTTGAAATTTCAGTTTTTTGCTTTGCCTAGTTAACTCTTGGAAACTAGCGAATGTCTCGGACATTAAGTAATAGACGCGTGAACCTGGCCAACCCTTCGGCCCAGAAAAAGAATAAAAATGGTCTAGTGGCTATTATTGAAAATGGGCGAGCTCTATTTTTATTCGAGGAAGCCCAATGGTTTTTCCAGTTTTGTCATATGATTCCTCATTAAACAACTCGTTTTGTTTTGTAATAATGATAACCAAAAATTTCACATATAGAAAGCCTAGCACAACGTAGGCCCATTAATAACTTACCTATGTAGATACGCTTTTAAGGCATGTCGAACATTCCAAGTATCAAAACTTGGTACAAAGAAATACTTAAATGTCAAAAATTTTGAAATGCATACACTTAAGTGTTTTTTTTTTTTTTGAAAATTGGGACATTTAGAGTGCTTTTGGTAATCATTATATTTTCGAGAATAACAAAAATGATTCTTTTTTATTATATTCCTTAGATAAGTTTCTAAGCATTTGAAGACATTTAATAACTGTCCAAAATTTCTAATCCCAAAATAGAAATGTGTTTAGTAGGATCCTTAAAATTTCTAGGTCAAGCCATTTTCTTTTAAACTTTTAATAATTTAATAGTTTTTCTTTTTTCCTTTTCTTTTTCTCCTCCCTCCGTTCACTGGAGCATTGTGAACCCGTGGTGAGGCAGAGCCATGACAAGGCTCATTGGCTTGAGCTTTGCCAAGCCCAAATCTAGTGAGGCCCACCTCGCCCAACCACCAACGAGGCTTGGCCTCACCAAGCTACTGTCAGGTCAATGTTGCCTTGGTAAGGTCAAACCTCACCATGGCTCAAGGCTAGGCTTTGCCTTGGCTGGGTGAGCTCAGCGAGGTCAACTTCACCCAACCAAGGCAAAGCTAGGTGAAGCCATCCTAGCAATACCCTAGAGAGGCCAAGCCTCGGCCATGGCTGAGCAGGGCTCGCTAAATCTTGGTGAAGAGATCTAGTGAGTTCGACCACGCCAAGCCACGGTGAGGCTTGAGCCGACAACCCTGGTTGTGGCTTGGCCTCATTGAGGGTCGGTGATGCTCCGACAAGGTCACTGGCCCTCGTCTGGCCGATCGTTGGCCATGGCCTTGTCTAACAACTGGCCAAAAGGAAAGAAGAGAAGAAAATGGGAAAAAAAATTGGGCCTGATTTAGGAATTGCTCCTAGGAACAAAGAAATAACTTTTTATTACTCCTTAATTCTGTTTCAAATTTATTCTCGAAAATAAAAAATTTGCCATACAGATTTATGTTCTTTTTTTTGTTTCGGAGAACAAAATAATAGAAATAGGAGCTATTTAGTTAGTTATCAAACAAGCCTTTAAATGTCAAGTCCGGTAAAGGTAGCTAGAAAACCGACATAGCTTATTTTTAACATTATATGTTATCTACATAGCATGTCGAAAAGTTGACTTAGCAATGAAGCTGCAAAACGACGTCATTTTTCCCCTAAAATTGAATTTTAATGTAAATATTAATTAAAATAAAATAAAAGAACTAAATTTTAAAAAAAGGGAGAGGGTTCAACAAGGGTTACATAGCCCTTGCAGCCACCCCCCCCTTTTCAGTGAGAAGGGTCAACGATGGTGGGGAGAAGGTCAGCCGAGAGGCCTAGCGGGTGGTCGTTGTTGGCTCAACTAGGTAAGGGCCAACAACTTTCGCTGGATATGGGAGAGGGCCATGACCCTCACCCTAGTTCTAAGTGAGGACTTGCAAGCCCTCGTTGACTCACTTCCCACCGTCATTGGCCTTTCTTGACGATGGTAGCTCTCCCCCCGCCACCCTTGCCAAAACCTCTCATTTTTAAAAAAAAATAATTTAAAATTTTAACTTAATTGATATTTATATTAAAAATCATATCTAGGACGTCATTTTGAGCTTATCTAGCCACAACAATGCAAAAAACGATATTGTTTTGAGCTCATCTCGTTAGAAAAATGCTACATGAATAGTTTGCTCAAAATCTCTCGACGTTGACACTTAAGAGATCTATTTTTCTCCAATTTAGGTACTTAAATATACCTTTCAAAAAATTTGGCACTTAAATGTTCTTTTGTGCCAACCTCCTATGCCTAGTTTTGGCACTTACGCCATACCTCTTCTCGCTTTTAAGGCAATAAGTCACCAGTAGGGTAATAAAGTTATGAACTTCAAGTGGAAGGCAAGTTATCTACATTTGTAGACATTTGACACTCAAAACAAATACTTGCCATTAGTAATTTCGAAATGACACTTGTAAGTCCACTTTGAAATTAGTAAGTTATCAACAAAGTAAGGAACTTGTCATGTTAAATAATTCAAATTTAGTAACTAGCAATCAAAATAAGTAATTTATGAAGCACGGCACTATTCCACCCTCATTCTGGCCAAAACACTCCTTTTTTCCAATTAACTTACCAAAATGCCTTCCCCTCTCTGTTCAATTTATTATTTCATCTTTTATCAGGCTAATATATTTCTTCTCGCATCAGACTAACACGCAAAACTACATATTATTTTTATCATCTCTCTTATCTTGTCAGCCTCACAATAAAAATGTCAAATTTCACCCAAAAACTTATTATGTAATCCCACATCCAATTATCACTTTGCTTGGAGAAGGTCATTTAATTTTAATTTATGATCACCTATTTTTACTCCCAATATTGACATAGAATGATAGAAATTTTTAGTATTAACGGCTTTTCAATACACACTTAATTGCCTATTTTTCATCAAATAATTTTAGGAAAACTTTAATTCAAAGTTGAAAGTTAAAATTCAATCTAATTATCTAGGCTATATTGACAATTTGAGTGTTTTTATAGAGCAAGTAGGTTTTTAAAGTTAAATATCGTTGATTTGTGCTTCTTCTTCTTTTTAGTTTTTGTTGTTTTAATAAGAATTGCAAGATGAGGGTTGAAAATTAATTTACACCTTCTTCACTTTGAAAGTCACATTAGATTTTTTTTGGAACAAAGTTGTAAGAATATTTTAATGTTTTAATCCCTTGATATGGGATTTTATTTACAATCAATATACAGGAAGAAGTTTCCTTCTTTTTTTTCATTTATGTTCTTAACTTTTGTTGATATTTATATATCATCTGAATATAAACATGTTTGACATTTGATCTTGCTTCAAATAAATTAATCTTTTTCATGTTTTAATCAATTTTTCTTTTCCATTTTTGAAAAAAAAAATAGATGAATTTTAATTTTCAACTTTGAAATATAGCTCCGTCCGTACTATATTATAAAAAATAGACAATTAATTGTGTGCTTGTAAGCTGTCATAAATAAAAATATCTTGTGATTGAAGATATGAGACCATATTTTAAAATAAATAGCATTATATAGGCAAATTGATGTCAAGATGCTTGCTAATATGATATTTTTATAAGGTATATTGGAGCATTGTATTGTGAAACTGATGTAAGAGATTATAGAAATAAATATAGATTTGTGGATTAGCTTAATAAAAAAAAGAAACTATAAATTAAAGAGAGAGGGAATGGCATTTTAGTAAGTTAACTAGAAAAACGAGTGTCTTAGCAAAAATAGGGGTGGAAATAGTATTGCCCTTTACAAAAGTAGGCCCCTTTTTAATGTCATAAGTTACTAGTAATTTTTTTTGTCAAAAAAAATTTCCATTCATTATTCAAATGATACATGAAAGGGAATATCAAAAGTCACGGTAATAAAAACAGAGATAATCACAAGCTTGTCCTTCAAGAATAGATCTGGGACTACACTGAAGCAAAAAGATTGGCAATCAATCACTGAGTCACACAACACTATAAATGACAAGCACACACTAGGATCTCCATATATAATGACAGCTTTGCATGTTAGCGGTGTGCGCCAAGTTTCGGTGTCCCCAACACCATCACCATATGGAGACAACATAAATATGTTGAAAATATTTAGATTTGATACCTATGAGAACAAGCCTTGAAACCAATGTGAAGTGCCAATGCTTTGAATGAAAACACATTGAATGAGCATAGATTTGACATCAAAGCAACTGGAAACACCGTTGAAACTAGAGTTGCGGTACTTATTAATTAAAACTCCAAAATCTATAATTAGATTGGAAAAAAAAGCTCCTAGATAAAAAGATAAGGAGAGCATAATTTCTAGATCTAAAACTAGATAAGGAGAGTAAGAAAAGAAACAAAGGGAATAAAAGGAAAGGAACTAGGAGGGGAGGGAGAGATTGAGATCAAATCCCTCCCCTCCAGGAGCAAATGAGATGAAAAAAGGTATAGAGAGGGAGAGAGAGCGAGGTTGCCAAACAAGGAGTTGAAAAGACAAGAATAGTTACTAGCATTTTGGGGAACTAAAAATATGTCACATTTGATTTTTATTTGGTAACTTACAAATGATAAAACAAACACACATGTAAAGGGTGGTACAATCATTATTTCATCGGAAAGTTATAAAACTAGTTGTCGGGCTTACTCTTAACTGTTGTGACCTAACCTTGAAGGGCCACACTCAAGAATGAATTCAGAGTTGGTTGTTCAAGAAATAATCCTAATGGTTCATCAAAAAGATGACTCAAACGCATCATCTTTTCACTTATTCGAAAACAGGTTCATCGATAAAAACCATGGACTCTCCCAAGTTCATACCTCACATGATATGAGATTTCTTATAAGTTTTCAACAACCTAAGTATTTATCAGAAGCTGCCACTAGTTATTGTTGTGGGTCGCCTAAAACCCATTTGAGATGTTGTAGTGTCGTCTCAATTCCTACATAACCAAAGACTTCTAGGAATGAGAACTTGTTTACACTAATATTTTTATTAGCGTCATTTTGGTACCTAACTTCAAAGTGTGTTATTTAAGTAGCCATTCACTCTTGCTTACCATTTATGATCCTAAAGGCATTAATCCATAAGGGATCATGCAAATGTTTTTGTAGGGGATTCATTGAAATTTTAATAAAAGCCTATCCTATTTCAAAAAAGGAAATTAACAATCAATGTATTGAAATGATGATATGGTAAGTACACACCAAAGTAATTGAAATGCATCTATTAAAGTGCAAAAGTGAAAACCTTGCAACTCGTCAGGCAAAGAATATTACAATGCTTGTTATTTGGAAACTAAGGGAAGCCCAAATCTAAAGATTTGATTAAAGGAAAGCCTAGGATAGAGTAACCTAATCATTTATTAAATCTAAAGATTTGATTAAAGGAAAGCCTAGGCTAGAGTAACCTAATCATTTATTAAATTGTGAGGCCAAGTCTAACCAAATTTTAGTTGCCAAAGCTTACACAGATTGGCCTACAAGTGTTTAAACTAACCTAATTAAAGCTATCATAAACTAAGCCGATTACAAGATTTAAGATTGTATTGGACATCTGTCTTCAACCATCACTAGCTCTTCTCAATTATTCCATCTTCAAGGTTGCCTCCAGCCAACACTTAGACAGGCATTGGCTTTTACACCCAATCACTCATTCATGCAAATCATGTCATGCACTCAAGCAACACAAAGCATTAGCAATGTTCACATCCATTTGTTATTCAATTGGTTTGGAATTGGCCCTTGACTAACCATGGACTCAATTTTCCCAAGCCACCTTCTAATCCACTAGTGATAATTAGATCCTACTTGTATTCACATAGCAATGGGCTAGTATCATTAACCCCCTGATTACATTATGATTAACCCTCTAATTTGCCCACCAGCATTCACATTGCAAGCCTAAGTCATACATCTAGAAAGTCACACACCAAAGTCAACTAATCATGTATTAAGGCCAAGAGGCCTTGAACAATCAATTGAGTGACCAAGTTACTTATCCAATAAATAGTTTATGCATCTTTAGAAATCTTAGGATGTGTACTTCAAAGTTCATTAAAATTACTTGATCCGGATTGACCTAGTTTCAACATTACTCAAAAATTGACTTGAAATTTGACGTGGTTTCGTAAAATATGAGAAAGATATCTAGAAATTTCAAAATCTCACCAAATTTGACAAAAATCTTTCTCATTTTGCTATTAACAACTTTCACGATTTGAATTTTTGCAAACAAACCCTCAACTATGTCTAATTAGCAAGTTTTCCCGGGGATTTGATTGAAAAAAAAAATTATAGGTCATAGCAAACCTTGTTCGAGTTTCAACCAAATTGACCCCCTAAACTTTGCTATCAAGTCATCAAACTTTCCAGTTTAGTAATTTACACTCTATTGGACAACTTTGAAGGTTTGAGTTTTTACAAAAGGCACTCCAACATTTTGGAATTTTCAAAACAAAATTTATCACCGCAGGTTCTAAAAAGATGGATTAAACACCTAGTTTGATCGTGTTTTTGGAGCGAGCTTTGGACCAACCAAATAACAATGGATTTTTATGAACTTTATCCCTTTGGAAAGCCTAAAATGTCATCTTCAACTTTGGTGAAGAAAGTTTTTTCAAAATCCAAACATGAAAAATTAGAAAAATTGAAGAACTGGCAAATGTCAAGTTAGACTCAAATATTTCCAAAAAATGATGTAGACCTTCAAACTCATATTCATGAATATTCAACCAATCTTCAACCATATTCAATCTATGTTTCAAAAAGTATAGGCAATCTTTAACCATATTTATTAACAATTTTGAACATTTTGAACATTCATTCATCAAACCATCCTAAACCATCCTAAACCGTCCATCCGTTCACCAAAATCATGCACCAAATCAACTCTATTTCTCTTGGATTTATCAGTCTAAGTAGGAGACAATATACTTTGATATATAACGAGCATAATTCAAACATGTGATAATCTAAAAACAACTCAACATCAAAATCTAACATCAAACTCTATCCTAGAGGCTCAGTTGAAACAACATGCAATGGTAAAACCTAACATGCAACTGAATTAGTTTCATGCAATTGTACTATGCCTAAACATGAGAATTATTTTCACATCCTAGCTCAAATTAATTGTTGATTAAAATCATGATTCAGTTATATATTCCAACTTGATTTTTCTGCATCCTTGGATGAACCTTGAAGGTCATTCACACAAAGTTTCTTGAACCTACCTTGATTATTAGATTCCAATAGACACTTGAGAAGTTCAATCAAATCACTAGAACTCTAGCAAAGATATTAGCCAATTTTGATCACGATCACGACAAATTGACCTAATTAGACTGAGTTGACTCATGCTTTACTAGGTTAAACCAGTTCAAAATATGACATCCTAAAATTCGAGCCCTTTGAGGGAAGAATGAATATGAATTTTGTCAATGTATTGTTGGTTAATCTCACTCAAAATTGACCACTCTCGAGATACTAACCTTGAGGGGAAAGGCTTATGAGGACTAAACCCGTGCGACTAAAGAACTTGATATAGGAAAAACGACTTAACTGTGAGACTTGCGTGAAGACGATCCTATAGATATACAGGCTAATTTCAAAGATGACTAGAATTAGAACGACATGTGATTCTGTTTACTATTATTGAGCCTGCGAACGATGCTATGTCAATTCTCGGTAATCGTGTACTTTGAAATAAGAATTTATCCTCCATAATTTCATATAGTCAAGATCGTCCATGTCTCGAGATGTCTTGAACGTGGTTTGGCACGAGTCGATTACGCATGAATCCTCAAAGCCGCCTGTTAGTTTGAGACGTACCAAAATTGCATTTAGGCAAAATTAACAAGGCATGAAAATCCATTATTGGAGTTTGAATTTTCGAGAACGTCCGAGACGGACTTTTGGATAATGCTTTTTCAATAGTCGACAATGCTAGTTAAGCCAAGTATTTGGAAAAGGAATTTACGGACCAACGAAACAAGCCTACGAAGATGTGGGCCATGCAAGACCAACATGGGATTCATGCCCAAGGAGGGACAGCCACCATGGTAGACTTGAGACCAGCAAGTGAGTCCGTTAAACCCAACTGACCAATTTACCATTTCAAGCCCGTTGTCTAACTTTGAGCCGTTTCAAGCTCAACCAATTCCTAAGCTCATTTGTATTCATTTTCTAGTCCGTTTCCTAGGCCTACTCTTTATTTTTAGCCAAATGGCAAATTAGGAAATGTGCAAGGTGGAAATGACCATTTTGCCCCTAGATATTATGAAGAAAAGACAAAAGAAGAGAGACAAGATGATGTCATGTTGCATGGGGAGTTGAAGCAAACATTAATGGCCTTAATGAGGCTTGACATTCAGCATTCACTTCACTCTCTCCTCCTCTTTAGCCCCTCACACACCGCACCTCTTTCTCCCCTTGTTCCTCTCACTTTCTTTTTCTTCTCCTTTAGACCTTCCTCCGAAAACCTGAGTTGTTCGTTGCTTTCCCGTGTTGATCACCACTCATGCCACCCACCATCATGCTTAGGAGGCCCAAACCGTGTCCCCCACGACGACTATTCGCCGGACGGAGCCGCTAGCCGACCCGCCTGCCGGTCAAAAGTCAATCACTCTCTATTCGCTTGTTCTTACATTGCTCCACCCATTTCAGCCATTTTCCTCCTATTCCAACCAAACCACCACCCAGCCCAACCACCAACCAGTCCCCCTTGACCCCCAGGTGCTGCCGGTCGCCGACCAGACGCTTGCTGGAGCTCCGACTAGCCCACTCAGCCCCTTTCCTCTTCTAGTAGTTTAGTTTTCCAAGGTTGCAAAGGGAGTCTAAGTTGCTTGCTGTTGTTTTGACCCTAAGACCACCTTGGATCGTTGTAGTAGAGGTCCCCATG
Organism: Corymbia maculata; assembly: GCA_014182735.1. Taxonomy (NCBI): domain Eukaryota; kingdom Viridiplantae; phylum Streptophyta; class Magnoliopsida; order Myrtales; family Myrtaceae; genus Corymbia; species Corymbia maculata. The sequence goes on from CM024687.1 coordinate 16,095,164, forward strand.
CGTTGCCTCTGTGATGTCTTGAAATTCGAGCCCTTTGAGGGTGGAATGAACATTAATTTCATCAATGCATTGTTGGTTGATCTCACTCGGAACTGATCACTCCTGAGATACTGACCTTGAGAGGAAATGCTAATGAGGATAGAACTCTTGCAACTAAAGAACTTGACTTGGGAAAATGACTCGATTGTGAGACTTGCGTAAGGATGATCTTGTAGATATATAGGCCGATTTCAAGAATGAATAGAAGTCGATTCGCAGACAGAACATAATAGGATGACGGGTGATTCCGTTTACTGTTATTGAGCCCATGAACGACCCTATGTCGATCCTTGGTAATCATGTACTTTGAAATAAGAATCTATCATTCGCAATTTCATGTAGTCAATGATGTCCATGTGTCGAGAAGTCTTGAACGTGATTTGGCATGAGTCGGTTATGCGTGAATCCTTGAAGCCGCCTATCAATCTAAGTAGTACCAAAATGACATTTGGATGAAATTGACATGGCATGAGATTCCAAAATTGGACTTCAAATTTTCGAGAACGTCCGAGACGGACTTTTGAACAATGCTTCTGCGATAATTGACAATGCTAGTTGAACTAAGTATTTAGAAAAGGGATTTTTCGATTGAGTAAACAAGCCTACAAGGACGTGGGCCGGACAAAACCAATGTGAGCCTCACCCCCAAGGTGGGACAACCACCGTGGTAGATCTAAGGCAAGCAAGTGAGGCCGTTGGACCAATTCGACTATTTACCCTTCCGAGCCTATTATCTAAACTTGAGCTGATTCAAACCCAACAAATTCCTAAGCCCATTCCTATTCATTTTCTAGCCCATTTCTTAGGCTTGCCCTTCATTTTCAGCCCAGGGACAGTTTGGGAATGTGCAAAGTGAAAATGACCATTTCACCCCTAGATATTTTGAAGAAAAGACAAAAGAAGCGAGAGAAGATGATGTCACTTACTTGGGGAATTGAAGCAAGCATTCAATGGCCTTAATGAGACCTATCATTTAGCCCACACTTCACTCTCTCTCTCCTTTTTCATCCCAAGCAAAACTGCACACTTCTCTCCTTGTTTCCCTTCCTTTTTTAAGTTTTTCCTTCTAACCTTCCTCAAAAAAACCAAGTTATTCATGTCTTTCCTGTGTGAATCACGGCCCATGCCACCCACCAATCTGCTCAAAAGATAATTTCAATATAGGTGGTGGCAGCCGATTGCCAATCAGAGCCATTAGCCAACCCGCCAGCCAATCGGAAGTTTCTGCTCGCTAGACCGCCTACTATAGCAACCAATTCCACCAATTCTGCTTTTTCCCCTATTTTTCTCTCATTTTGACCAAACCACTGTCTATCCTAGCCACCAGCAGTACCCCCTTGACCCCTAAATGCCGCCAGTCACCGACCAACCACTCACCAGAGCTTCGGCCAAGCTGTTTTACTCCGATCAGCCCCTATCCCCCTCCTGTAGTGCTATTTTCTAAAGTTTAGTGGGTGAACAGAGGTTGTCGTTAATGTGTTCAGCCTGGGACCGCCTTGGAGTGTCATGGGAGGGGTCCTTGAGTGTCGGGTTCATCGCCACCTCCGCGTCCGTGTCGTCGACCCGCTTAACGGATGAGTTTAGCCCCTAATCCCTTAGTTAGTGCCTAAACTTGCTTAGTGTTGGGTTAATTAGTATTAATGTTGGTTTAGAAATTTTAATTAAGTTGTATTAGCCCTAAGATAGGTGGTTAGATGGATGATTAAGATTAGTTTAGCTTAAGTATGCTTAATTGTGCTTGATTATGATTAATTGTTTGTTATGTGTTAATTAAGCATGTTTTGCCTTAATTGCTTGATTAATTTGATTAATTTTTTTATTAATGATTTATTTAATTTCTGAATTTAATGTTTAAATTTTTTTTTAATTTTTTAATTTAATTTTTTAATTATTTAATTTGAAATTTCACTGTTCACGTGCACTATTCTTTAGGAAGTGAAATTGTGCATAATTTCATGTACCTTGATCATATGAAGTAATTGGATGTGGCATTGCATAAACATCCGCTTAAATCATGTGATTTTCACATTATAAAGGGAAAACGATTTGTTCGAGAGGCACTGGAAATGGACCGCCTTTATGAGAAAGAAAATAATTTGTATGAAGGACACCAGAAATGGACCACCTTTATGAGAAAGAAATGGTTTGTCCGAGAGACACCGGAAATGGACTGCTTTGATAAGAAAGAAAATTGTTTGTCTGAGGGACATCGGAAATGAACCACTTTTATGAGAAAGTATTTGAGGTTTTATATGCAAGCATGTGTGCATTGGCTAATGCTCAAAGATAATAAGTGGATTGTGATGGTATACTTGCGTGATCACTCAGTTGAACCTGCCGCCCCGACCGAAGTTCGAGGGGTGATAGTCCAATTTATCGAAAACCCAGCGAGGGCACGGAATGGCACGGTTGCGTTTCTACAGAGGAAGGGCTCCATAGCGTCAGGGCTAGACCCGTCAAATGGGTGAGTCGAGTTAGGTTTCAATCGGGTTGAAAATTGTTCAACCCATATTGATCAATTTAACCCGTTTTGACCCATATTCATGTAATGTAGATCTAGTGACCCATACCCGACCCAACCCATACCCGACTCATGCCCGACCCGACCCATATTTTAAAAGCCATTATTATTTTATAGAAACCCAAACTAACTATAAGCTCTATGCTAAATGAATAAAACTTCAAATTAACTTTAAAAATTTTTAAAATACTAAATAAAATAAAAAATGTAAAAAACCTATAAATTGAAATATTTTAAAAGAATTTAACCAATTAAATATATCTTTGTAAAAAACCTATATATTGAGATGGGGTGGAGGCGAGCGGCAAAGTGTCACGGTCATTGGTAGGTCACCACCACTCATCGAGCTTGAAGATGACTCAAAGAATAAAAACACATTTTACAATTTGGTTAAAAATAGGTCAAAATGGGTCAAAAATGGGTCACACATTCTATAGTTGGGTCAAAAATGGGTCAAAATGTGTGACCCATTTCGACCCATTAAGATAAAATATGACTCACAAAATGGGTCAATGATGCCCCTAGTCGTGACGCCTCAGTTGTAGTCGAAATGCAAAGTCACAGTAGAGGTTGAGCCCATGCTCCTTAGGGAATGACGTCTTGGGCGGGCGTCCATTGACATCGTCGTGCCTCATAGGGGAAGGCGATGCCTAGCTGTACCTATAGACATTGGCTGGAGTTCGATTGTAGCCCTGTGGGGCAGTAATAATCGAAACATGTGTGGATGCAAGAGCTTATGAGAAACATGGCATCATTAGTTCCGATTATGCATGAGGTGATCATATCATTTGTAGCACACACGCATGAATTTATAACGTGTAGGATGTGGCAATGGCCAGGTGAGATTGCTTGTGACGTGACTCGCATGTGATTGATGAAGTACATCATCTAATGGCCATGTGCATTGCGTGTATTGTGCTAACTTATAACGTACAGAGTATAGCATACTGGGTAAGGTTGCATGCAAATCAATTATTAAGTGTTGGTTGACTTTGGTTGTTGCTGCTTGTTGGTTGTTGGTTGTGGGTTATTGGTTTGAGTGAGGAGTGGTTCTAGAGAGATACCCCGGGTTGAGTTGGTGTACAAACCAGGGTTTAGGGGGAGAACTCGTTGAGACTTTATCTCACTAGTTATTGTATAACTACTTTTAGGCCCCTAGAATGGCGCACTCATAGTGGACAATCCCGCTCTCACTCCTCTAGTGATCGATCTAACGGAACCTGAGTTAGATGGATCCCAATGATGGTGGTGCTGAACCCAAGGGTTCATTGTGTATAGCTGCATTAATCTAGCGTAGTTCCTTTTTGGTTTGGCTTAGAGGATAGATCAACCCCTCTTGTCAGGCTCGTAAATCGAAAAAATAATTATCCATTGGTTAATCTAGTAAATTGTATAAATGAGTAGTGATGGTTGTTCTTGCTTTTCATCCCTATATCATTATTTGATTGTTTGATTGTTTATTTGAACTGGGGATAGTTCGTCTTTCGTTTGCGCATAACAAAAGATTAAAATGAATGGTCATCAACAAGTCTTGGGACGTCACTTTCAATTGACCATAATAAAGGGTTGTTGCGTGCTTGGGGTTCGAGGCATTACATCCCTATCAGTTTTGGTATCAAAGCAAGGTTAAGACCTAGAGTGATAAGGTGTGTGGGATTTTTGAGATAGTGAGATAGGGATGGCTTTTACTTTACATGCTTGTGATTGCTTTTGTGGTTTTGTGTGGTGGCGGGTTGCTCATAGTCCAAAATGATAAGCAATCTTGAGTAAAGAGAGCCCCTAGGCATAGGGCAGCATCTGGTCAGACCAATGCTAGAGGTAGCGTGCAAGCAAATCCTAGTTTAGATGGGATCCTGCTAGCACTAGAGATCATATTAGGATAGCAAGCTAAGTGCTTCTGCTGTGGTCCCTTTGGTTCCCCTAGTGAGAGGAGAGGTTTATAAGAGACCAATGCCTAAGCTATTAGAGCAGTTCTTAAGATTGAAACCACCGAGATTTAGTTGTGTGGGTGACCTTGAAGCTGTAATCCTTTGGATAAGGGATTTCAAGAGGACTGTTATAGTGCTGAGATATTCAGAGGAAGATAGGGTACTTCTGGCAATTTATCAACTTCATGGTAATGCCATTACTTGGTGGGAAGTCATTCAAGGAAGAGTGTTCCTTGAAGGCACGACTTAGACATGGGGTGCCTTTTGCGAAGCTTTTAATGGGAAGTACTTCTTGGACAATGCAATAGAGTCAAAGATGGCAAAGTTCCAACAGTTTCGTTAGAATCAAATGTTAGTGGATCAATATGAGACGAAGTTTGCTGAGTTGGCTAAGTATGTGCCGAGGTTGGTAGAGGATATTGTGGATAGGGCGAGACATTTTAGAGATGGCTTGAAGCCAAAGTTGAAAGCCCAACTAGTGCCCTTGAACTTAAAAGAGCTTTAATAAGATGTAAAAGTCAAGAAGAACAAGATCGAGAGGACAATCGCATTTGGCTTGCGGTTCATGCCTAATAGAGATAATCGTCGGTTTGGAAATGGACCGATAATGGGGAGAATGAATCCCATCCCATCCAATAGAAAGAACTACGTAGGAAAAACCAACACCCAATGCCATGGAAGTCTACCAAGTGTGTGGGAGGAGACATGGAAATCGTTCTTGCCCTTATAGGATAGGAGCTTGCTTCAGATGTGGTTAGTAGGGCCACCGAGTGGCAAATTGTCTGAGTAGGCCTATGAGGATGATCTTACCACCACCGTAGGGAGGACGACTTGTAGTGAACACACCGCCAAAGAACCAAGGTAGACCCCTGACGCAATGATAAGATATTGTTTGAGTTAAAAAATATCTGGCTGTAAGTTAGTTGTGGGAAGTAGTGAGGAAGTCATTGACTTGATTACACTAGCAATGTGTGACTTTGATGTCATAGTTGGCATGGATTGGCTTACCAAGAAACGAGCTATAGTGGATTGTCATGAAAAGATAATTAAGTTTAACTCAGTAATGAGTGGTAGTTTTGAAATTGTGGCAAATCGAGGGGAACCCTCCGTTCCTCTGATTTCGTCACTCAAGGTGACTTAGTTATTGGAATATGGATGCTAAGGGTATTTGGCATTAGTGGCAGATACACTGGTGGAAGGATCAAAGATGGAGAATATTGATATGGTACTAGAGTATATGGATGTTTTTCCCGAGGAATTGCCGGGATTGCCAGGATTGCCTCTAGAGAGAGAAATTTAGTTTGTGATTGAGTTGGCCCCGGGATTGAATCGATTTCTAGGGCGTCTTATAGGATGGCCTTGTCAAAATTGAAGGAACTTAAGGTGCAGGTGTAAGAGCTCCTGGATAAAGGTTTCGTTCGTCCTAGTGCGTTCCCTTGGAGAGCACCGAAACTATTTGTAAGAAAAAAGAACGGGTCTTTGCATCTCTACATTGATTACCGGCAGCTTAATCAAGTGACAATTAAGAACAAATATATGTTACCAAGAATTGATGATTTGTTCGATCAACTTCAAAGAGCCTCGATATTTTATAAGATAGACCTAAGGACAAGCTATCATCAGTTGAGGATAAAAAAAGGAGGAAGTACCGAAAACAGCATTTAGGAGACGCAATGGTCATTACGAGTTCACAGTAATGCCATTTGAATTGACGAATGTCCCTACAACCTTCATAGACTTGATGAATCGGGTGTTCAATAAGTGTTAGGATCAATTTGTAATTGTGTTCATTAATGATATTTTGATGTACTTGAACAGTCCAGAGGATCATGAGAAACACCTGAGATCAGTACTGTAGACCTTGAGGGAACATGAGTTGTATGTCAAGTTTAGCAAGTGTGAGTTTTGCTTATCTCGCGTGGCATTTTTAGGTCATATAATTTCAGGTGAAGGGATCTCTGTTGACATGATGTTACAATCTCAAGAAACTTTGCTTGGCTGGATACTACAGACGTTTCGTAGAGAAGTTTTCTGCAATAGCTATGCCATTGATGAGTTTGTTAAAGAAAGAAGAGAGGTTTAATTGGACGGACAAGTGCGAACGTAGTTTTTAAGAGCTCAAGAGTAAATTGACTACCGCACTTGTCTTGACAATACCGTCTAGTCCTGATGGGTACGAAATATATAGTGACATGTCTTATAAAGGACTAGGCTGCGTGTTAATGCAACATGGCAAAGTGGTTGCATACACATCCCGACAGTTAAGGCCTCACGAGCTTAACTATCTGATACATGATTTGGAATTAGTGGCGATCATCTTTGCACATAAGATTTGGAGGCATTACTTGTGTGGAGAGAGGTTTCCAATCTTCATGGATCACCAGAGTTTAAAGTATTTGTTCTCTCAGAAGAAGTTGAACATAAAACAACGACGATTGATGAAACTTCTTAAGGACTATGATTGCAAAATTTTGTATCATCCTGGGAAAACGAACAAAGTAGCAGATGCACTCAGTTGAAAGTCATCGATTGCACAAATGATGGTACAAGAATAGATTATTTTGAAGGGAGTCAAGGACTCAGATTTTAAAATTGAGGCCGGCTATCTTGCTAGTCTAATGGCCACTCTCAAGGTGGAACCCAAGATACAAAGTAGAATTAAAAGTCCCCAAGCGATGGATCCTGAAATTCTTGAGAAATTGTAGATGGATCAGACAAAGAGGAAAGCAGACTTTCAAGTATCCAAGAATGGGACATTGAGGTTTCGAGGGCGATTGTGCATTCCGAAAGATGCAGAGCTTAAGGAAGCAATCTTGTCGAAAGCTCATCATAGTAACTATAGCATCCACCTTAGTAATACTAAAATGTATCAAAATCTGAATTAGCACTTCTGGTGGAACGGTATGAAGTTGGACGTCGTAAAGCATGTGGCTAAGTGTTTGATGTCCCAATAAGTAAAGGCTCAATGTTGTGAGCCTAGTGGACTGCTGCAACCACTTGAGATTCTCGAATGGAAGTGGTAACACATTACAATGGATTTTGTGATGGGACTGCCAAGGAGTCAGTGAGGCAATGAGTCGATTTGGGTAGTAGTTGACAAATTGACAAACTCAGCTCACTTTATCACCGTATAAAAAGATTTCACGTTGGATAAGTTTGCATAATTGTATGTGCATCATATTGTATGCCTACATGGAGTTACAGTGACGATCACCTTGGATCGTGATCTTAAGTTTACGGCAACTTTCTAGAAAAATTTGCAATCGGCCCTGGGAACAAAACTACAGTATAGTATGGCTTACCATCTGTAGACAGACTGTTAATCGGAAAGGATGATTCAAACTCTTGAGGACATGTTACGGGCCTATGTCATAGATTTCAAAGGCAGTTAGAAAGAGCAACTTCACTTGGTTGAGTTTGCCTATAACAATAGTTACTAGTAGAGCATTAAAATGGCACCATTTGAGGCTTTGTATTGGAGACCTTGCTAAACTCCGCTTTGTTGGGATGAGGTTGGCGAGCATAAGTTACCGGGCCACAGTTAGTACAGTAGTCTTTTGATGTAGTTCAGATTATCTGAGACGGACCAAAGACGGCTCAGAGTCGTCAGAAGAGTTGTGCAAACAAGCGTCGCGGACTGTTGGACTTTAAGGTGGGCGATCATCCGTTTCTGAAAGCATCGCCGATGAAGGGTACTTCTAGACTCGGCAAGAAAGGAAAGTTAAGTTCGAGATACGTTGGATCCTTTGAAATTTTGGAAAGGATTGGGGTTTTAGCGTATCGTCTTGCATTGCCACCAAAACTTGCTTAAGTATATGATGTTTTCCACGTGTCCATGTTGAGAAAGTATGAACCAAATCCGACTTATGTTTTAAATTTTGAGGAACTGGACATAGACGATAGATTGTCGTACATGGAGAGGTCGATACAAATAGAGGACCGTAAAGAGCAAGTACTTCGTAACGAGACTATCGCCTTAGTTGAGGTGATCTGGCAACACCGTGGATCACAGGGAGCTACATGGGCAAGTGAGGAACTGATGGAAAAATAAGCACCCCAATCTTTTGAGTATCTGTCAGCGGTTGCAAATTTTGAGGACAAAATTTTTATAAATGGGGAAGAATTGTGACGTCCTATTCCAACCTAACCACCGCCCAACCCAACTACCAACCAGTCCCCCTTGACCCCTAGGTGCCGCCGATCGCCAGTCAGCCGCTCGCCGGAGCTCTGACTAGCCCGCTTAGCCCTTTTCCTCTTCTAGTAGTTCAATTTTCCAATGTTGCAAAGGGAGTCTGAGTTACTTGCTATTGTTTTGACCCTGGGACTGCCTTGGATCGCTGTAGTAGAGGTCCCCATGTGTCGCCTCTGTGATGTCTTGAAATTCGAGCCCTTTGAGAGAGGAATGAACGTTAATTTCGTTAATACATTGTTGGTTGATCTCACTCGAAATTGATCACTCCTAAGATACTGACCTTTAGAAGAAAGGCTAATGAGGACAGAACTCGTGCGACTAAAGAACTTGACCTGGGAAAACAACTCGACCATGAGACTTGCGTAAGGACAATCCTGTCGATATGTAGGTCGATTCCAAGGACGAATAGAAGTTGGGTTGTGGACAGAACATAATGGGATGACAAGTGATTCCGTTTACTGTTATCAAGCCCGCGAACGACCCTATGTCGATCCTTGGTAATCATGTACTTTGAAATGAGAATCTATCATTTGCAATTTCATGTAGTCCAGGACGTCTATGTGTTGAGAAGTCTTGAATGTGATTTTGGCACGAATCGGTTACGCATGAATCCTCGAAATCGCCTATCAGTCTAAGTAGTACCAAAATGACATTTACACAAAATTGACATGACATGAAAATCCAAGATTGGACTTCGAATTTTCAGGAACATCCGGGACGAACTTTTGGACAATACTTCTACGACAGTTGACAATGCCGGTTGAGCCGAGTATTTAGAAAAGGGATTTTCGGACCGAAGAAATGAACCTACGAGGATGTGGGCCAGGCAAGACCAAATTGGGCCTCATGCCCAAGGTGGGACAACCACTATGGTAGACTTGAGGCAAGCAAGTGAGGCTGTTGGGCTAAACTGACCATTTACTCTTCCGAGCTCATTATCTAAACTTGAGTCGATTTGAACCCAACAAATTCCCAAGCCCATTCCTATTCATTTTCTAGCTCATTTCTTAAGCCCGCCCTTCATTTTTAGCCCAAGGATAGCTTGGAAAATGTGCAAGGTGGAAATGACCATTTTGCCCCTAGATATTTTGAAGAAAAGACAAAAGAAGAGACAAAAGATAATGTCACTTACTTGGAGAATTGAAGCAAGTATTCAATGGCCTTAATGAGGCCTATCCTTTGGCCCTCACTTCACTCTCTCTCTCCTCTTTCAACCCAAGCAAAACCGCACACTTCTCTCCTTGTTTCCCTTCCTTCCTTCAATTTTTCCTTTTGACCTTCCTCTTAAAAACCAAGTTTTTCATACCCTTCTCATGTGAATCATGGCCCATGCCACCCACCAATCCGCTCATAAGACAATTTTCATACAGGTGGTGGCGGTTGATCACCAGTGGCCGACTCAACGGCCAATCGAAAGTTTCTACTTATTAGACCGCCTACTATAGCGTCCAGTTCCGCTAGTTCTGCCTTTTCCCCTGTTTTTCTCCCATTTCAACCAAACCACTGCCCATCCCAGCCACCAGCAATTCCCCCTCAACCCCTAGGTGTTGCTGATCGCTGGCCAATCACTCGCCGGAACTCTAACCAAGCCATTTTACTCTGATCAACCCCTATCCTCCTCATGTAGTTTTGTTTTCTAAAGTTCAATGGGTGTACAGAGGTTGTTGCTACCGTGTTCAGCCTGGGACTGCCTTGGAGTATCGTGGGAGAAGTCCCTGAGTGTTGGGTTCATTGCCGCCGCCACGTCCATGTCGCCGGCCTACTTAACAAGTGAGTTTAGCCCCTAATCCCTTAGTTAGTGCCTAAACTTGCTTAGGGTTTGGTTAATTAGTGTTAATGTTGGTTTAGGAAGTTTAATTAAGTTGTATTAACCCTAAGATAGGTGGTTAGATAGATGGTTAAGATTAGCTTAGCTTAATCTTACTTAATTATGCTTAATTGTACGTGATTATGCTTAATTGTGTGTTATGTGTTAATTAAGCATGTTTTGTCTTAATTGCTTGATTAATTTGATTAATTATTTTTATTAATGATTTATTTAATTTTTGAATTTAATGTTTAAATTATTTTAATTTTTGAATTTAATTATTAAATTATTAAATTCTGAAATTTCATTGTTCACAGTATTGTTCATTCGGAAGTGAAATTGTGCATAATATCATGTGCCTTCATATGAAGTGAATTGGATGTGGCATTGCATAAACATCTGCTTGAATCGTGTAATTTTCACAAAAGAAAGGGAAAATGATTTGTCCAAGGGACACCGAAAATGGACTGCCTTTATGAGAAAGAAAATGGTTTGTTCGAGGGACACCAGAAATGGACTGCTTTGATGAGGAAGAAAATGGTTTGTACGAGAGACATCGGAAATGGACCGCTTTTATGAGAAATGATTTGAGATTTTATATACAAGCATGTGTGCATTGGCTAATGCTCAGAGATAATAAGTGGATTGTGATAGTATGCTTGCATGATTACTAAGTTGAACTCGCCGCCCTGGCCGAAGTTCAGGGGGTGATAGTTCGATTTATTGAAAACCCAGCGAGGGCATGGAAGGGCACGGTTGCATCTCTGCAGAGGAAGGGCGTTATAATGCCGTGGCGCCTCAGTTGTAGTCTGGATGCGTAGTCGCGATTGAGGCTGGGGCCATGCTCCTTAGGGAATGTCACCTTGGGCGGGGTCCCTTAATGTCACCACGCTTTATGAGGGAGGGCGATGCCTGGCTATGCCAGTAAACACTAGCGGGAGTTCAGTTGTAGCCTTGTGGGGAAGTAATAATCGAAACACGTGTAGGTGCAAGAGTGTATGAGAAACATGGCATCATTGGTTTCAATTATGCATGAGGTGATCACATCATTTATAGTACGCACACATGAATTTACAATGTGTAGGGTGTGGCAATGGCTAGGTGAGATCGCTTGTGACGCAAGTCGCATGTGATTGATGAACTGCATCATCTAACAGCCATATGCATTGCGTGTATTGTGTTGACTCATAATGTGCAGAGTATGGCATACCGGGTAAGGTTGCATGCGAACCGATTATTAAGTGTTGGTTGACTCTAGCTGTTGTTGCTTGTTGATTATGGGTTGTGGGTTGTTGGTTTGAGTGGGAGGTGGTTCCTGAGAGATACCCCGAGTTGAGTTGGTGTACTAACCAGGGCTTAGGGAGAGAAGTCGCTAAGGTTTTATCTCATTAGTTATTGTATAACCACTTTCAGGCCCCTAGAATGGCGCACCAATAGTGGAGAATACTACTCCCGCTCCTCCAGTGATTGACCTAACAGAGCCTGAGTGAGATGGTTCTCGATGAGGGTGGTGTTGAACCTGAGGGTTCATTGTGTATAACTAGATTAGCCTAGCCTAGTTCATTTTTGGTTTGACTTAGAAGATGGATCGATCCCTCTTGTCAAGCTTGTAAACCGAAAAAACGATCCTCCGTTAATTAATCAAGTAAATTGTATAAATGAGTAATGATGGTTGTTCTTGTTGTTCATCCCTATATCCCTATTTGATTGTTTGATTGTCTGTTTGAACTGGGGATGGTTCGTCTTCTGCTTATGCATAACAAAAGATTAAAATGAATGGTCATCAACAAGTCATGAGACGTCGCTTTCAATTGACCATAGTAAGGGGTTGTTGCGTACTCAGGGTTCGGGGCGTGACAGCCTCTGTCACCGGCCCGTTTAACAAGTGAGTTTAGTCCATAATTCTTAGTTAGTGCCTAAACTTGCTTAGGGTTAGTTTAGTTAAGGTTTATTTTGGTTTAGGAGGTTTAATTAAGTTGTATTAGCCCTAAGATAGGCAGTTAGATAGATGGTTAAGATTAGTTTAGGTTAATTTTGCTTATTGTGCTTAATTGTTGATTATTGTGAGTTATGTTTAATTAAGCATGTTTTGCCTTGATTAATTGATTGTTTGTCTTAATTAATGATTTGCTTAATTTTTGAATTTAATTTATTAATTATTGAATGCTGAAATTACACTTTTCATAGTGCACTATTCACAAATTATTGTTCATGTGCACTGTTTACTTGCATTGTTCATCTAGAAGTGAAAAATTGTCTAATTTTATGCGGTTTGATCTTATGAGGTGAATTGGATTTGTAAATGCATGGACATCCGCATGAGTCATATGGTTTTCACAAAAAGGGGAAAATGATTTGACTAAGGGGCACCAGAAATGGACGCTTTTATGAGAAAAAGATTTGAGGTTATATTTGCAAGCATGTGTGCATTGGCTAATAGTTCGGGAGGTGATAGTATGCTTACATAATCACTAAGTTAAACTTGTTGCCTCAGCTGTAGTTCAGGAGGTGATAGTCCGATTTATTGAAAACCCAGTGGGGGTCCAAATGTCGAGTCGCGGTAGAGGCTGAACCCATGCTCCTTCAGAAATGTCGTCTTGGGAGAGAACCCTCAACGTCACCACGCTTCAAGAGGGAGGGCGATACTTGGTTATGCTAGTAGACGTCGGCAGGGGTTCGGTTGTAGCCCCGATGAGTAGTAATAATCAGAACATATGTAGATGGAAGAACATATGAGAAACATGGCATCAGTGGTTCCGATTATGCCTGAGCTGATTTTGCCAGTGGGAATGACTTGTGACATCTCCATTCTTTCAATTGGGTCTTACATGATGACTTGAGTTAGACCATGAAATATAATTGAGGTTCAAACAAATTGAACCTCAGTTAATCAAATTAAGCCTTGGGTTAACATGAGTCAAAGCGAATTGGGTCAATTGGATCAATCCCTCATGGTTTTATAGATCATTAATTCACTAAATTGGTCAAAGTGAGTCCAATTGTCATGACTTTGTCAAAATTAACATTGGAATTAAGTTGATTGCACTCAATTATGCTCAAGTTTAGCCAATTCGCATCAACCACAAAGAATTGGTCAAAACTCCCAATTGGCTCACGATTGGAGAGATTTACCTATGGCTTGGAATCTTAAAATTGGCTTTACGTGGAACGACCTTCTAATCAAATGTCATAAGGAAAATTTTCAAAAAATAGCTAGAAAATAACTTGAATTTGGCCAATCGAAATTTGAGATTCCCAATACGGGGAAAAGTTGATTTTTTTATCGATTTTCACAAAATTGAAGGATTGAAAGTCAAGGTAATAAGAAACTGATCTGAGAATTTTTCGAAAAAAATTTGACCAACTAATTTATTTAGGGGTTGATCAAAAAGTCAACTCTAGAGACTTTCCATGATTATCGGTGAAATGAAACGTCTAGACTTAAACAAAACTCAATGGACCTTGAAATTAGACCAAAAACACTCAAACGATTTTTGATGAGAAATGGGCCCTATTGCAATCAAGGACCCTAATCTTTAGTTTATTTTAACTTTTGTAAGGCTTGTCGGTTAAAAATCAAATATCGACCTTAACATTTTAAAACACCCGATAATAGTATTATTGGAATGTAGATTTGAGGATTATAAAATTGTTATTTTGTGGGAAAGTTACTGCTTAATTGACTGAGGCACTTGTAAATAATTTAATACTTAATTTTGGGGTCCTTAAACGATTCTTGCTATGAACCACTTGCTGGGCACACTTAGAAAATAGCAAAACAGATTAGGGTGCTTACCATATTAATTTTTTTTTTCCAAAGGTTACCAAATTCAGGGATTATTAAATAGTCCACTAATATAATCTACTCTTGTTATTAACTTATTCTATTTTTTCGCCCTCGTGTGTAGTAAAGCAGCAATTTTATTTGGTAATTTCCTTTTTTTTTTTTTTGGTAAGGTAATGGTACACCTGTCAAAATGGGTGTATAACCCATTTATGACCTATTTAAACATTAAATGAGTCATAAATGAGTCAGGCTTCCTTTTAATATAACCCATATATGACCCGTTTAAAGAAAACCTGACCCATTTATGACCCACTTAATGTTTAAATGGGTCATAAATGGGTTATACACCAATTTTGACAAGTGTATATATAATGGATTTAAAAATTAAAAAGACTAAAATACATGAGTTGTTAATGAACTTGAATAAGTTTAAAATCTTTAAAAAAGATTATAAGAATAAGTTTTCCTAAATTTAGTTATATAGAGAAATGTTTTAACAATATGGGTCGGGTCGGGTATGGGTTGGGTATGGGTTGGGTTGGATATGGGTCAAAAATTTTATACTATGCTTAAATGGGTCATAAACGGGTTAATGGGTCAATTTGGGTCGGACCATTTATGACCCGACCCAAACCCAACCTAACCCACCCGTTTAACAGGTCTAGGTAATGGTAATTTCCATTTGATTTTCATTCCAATCAACAAAGCGTCCTCCAAGAAGGGAAAGCTTAAATTCCCACTCCAATATTAATCCAACCCATCAAGTAATTTACCCATGTCTCTCCCTTCCTCTCTCCCCCTCTCTAAGTTTCAACATTTTTTCATCTCTTCAACTTCTAATGGGGAGGGATTTGACCTAGATCTCTCCCTCCCCTCCTTGTTTTTCTTTTATCTCCTCTTATTTTCTTTCCTTACTCTTCCAATCTAGTTTTAGATCTAGAAGTTTTGCCCTCCCAATTTTATATCTTAGAGTTTTTCTTTCTAATTTAATTTTAGATTTAGAAGTTTTGATGAATAAGTGTTCCACCTCCAATGTCAATGGTGTTTAGAGAATCTTCGGTGCACTTGTTCAACATGTTTTGCTTAAAAGCTTTGGCAACCCACACTTGCTAAAGGACTCGTTTCCATAAATGATAGTTTTGAGTTTGTTTAACATATTCATGTTTACGCTGTCTCCATACAGTAATGGTGGGGATGCCGAATCTAGGCATACACTATCGAAAGGTAAAGCCATAACTATAGTTAAAGATCTCGAAATGTACTCATCATTGATAATGATATGTGATTTGGTGATTAGTTGTCAACATTTTTGCTTGGATACAGTCACAGTCATAAATCTATTCATGAAGAATAAGCTTATGATGATCTTTGCCAACCATGCTTTGATAATGTTTCTTGATTTCTGATTTTTTTTTTGTTTTGGAACTCTAAGTGTTTGCCTTTTTAGGGTGACTTTTAAGATTTTCTATGGAGCCTGTCATGTATTATTTGACATACAGATCCTTAGAATGCCAAAACTTGGCATAGGGGAACAATTAAGTGCCAAAATTTACAAAACGTACACTTAAATGCCAAAATCGAAGTAAAAATGATTAGTTAAGTGTCAACAGTGAGAAAATTCAGCCAAAATGCAGACATAGCATTTTTCCCGCGATCTAAGGTCGAAATGGCGTTGTTTTGGAGTGCTAATATAGCCAAATAAGCCCAAAACGACGTCATTTTGGGCAAAGTTTAATTTTTAATATAAAAATTAAATAAATAATATTAAAAAAAATTTAAAAAAAAAAGAGAGAGAGAAAGAGGCAACAACCTGCCTGTGGCTGTCACCCCATCATTGATGGGGCGACGGCGACGGATAGCAAGGGTAGCCAACGCCTGGGTACTGGTCGCCGACCACAGGCGAGCTCTGCCCCTCTCTCTCTTTGTTTTTTTATTTATTTTTCTTTTAATATTATTTAATTAACATTTACATTAAAAAATAAACTTTGGCCAAAACGGCATCGTTTTGGGTTGATTTAGCCACATCAGCACTCAAAACAACGTCATTTTGGGCTTATTTGGTCATGTTAGCACTCAAAATGACGCAATTTCGACCACAACTTGTCGGAAAAGTGTCACCTCAGTGTTTTGGCCAGATTTATCATTGTTGGCACTTAACTAATCATTTTTGTTTCGATCTTGACACTTAAGTGTACATTTTGTAACCTTTGGCACTTTAGTGTCCCCTCGTTCCAACTTTTGGCACTTGGGCTATACTTATGCCTGTATTATTTTGATAATAAATGAAAAAAAAATTTACCAAAAAAATTCCCACTCCAATGGCTTCAAGTTCGATAATCAAGTATGCTCCCAAGATTTGGATCTTTTATCATTACTTAATCAGCAACGCATTGAGATTCTGGATTAATTTCATTTATTAGATTGGGGACATCTTGTCAAGGCAATCTCAATTGACACGGGTCTGCTTAATTGTCCTCTTCAAACTTATTAGTGAAATTCTTTTATAAATAATACTTACTCAAAAATCATCACAGTGATGCCGAGATTATTATAATATACTTTTGGCAAAGTTATATATTCTAACATTCTTCTTCAGTGTGAATGTGCATGTACGATTTAGCAAACAATTGAAGGATTCGTCATGTAATTTTTTGCCACTCAAAAAAGCAGGCAAAGAAGGGAGAAACGGTCCAACAGTGAGGTCTACAGGTGCAACATGAGGTTCAAGAATGGAATTGGGGTCCTCTAGAGTTAGGGTAACCGGAATCAAAACACGCATGTGCCCTAAGAGAATTTAAACCATATACAAAAGAGCCTCCTCTCCCCCTCCCCCCCCCCAAAAAAAAAAAAAACAAAAAACCCTCGTCTCTCCACCTCTATCTCTGCCACTGATACACCAGCGCCACTAAACCCGATACCTCGGCGCCATTGTCCAACCACGTCATATTGCCATTCGCACTTCTCAATGCCACTACTTGGCTTGACAAGTCGTGTATCTCTCTCCCCCACCTCCCGTCCCCTTTCATTTTGGGCCCAGTGGTCGCGCAAGATCATGATCACTTGGCACTGCCGAACGGCCTCGAACGACACCAATAAGGCTGGTCCTATCCTCTGTCCTCAACAATGACAAAGGACAAGGCTTAGTGGGGTGGGACCACCAAGTTTGAGTGATGATGCATAGACTATGTTTGGTAATGTTTAGTCTAGGTTGTGAGTCCAGGCCTACCCAACACATAGGCGCGGAGGCCAAGGAACGAGTGCATACGCACGCATACAAACAGCAATTGGGGCACAAAGATGTGTTGATGGCCATGTCGGGTCGATGGAGCAACACAGGCTCAGTTGGGCGCAGTCAAGGTTGGTCATGCACCATATAATGTGGGTGGTGGATTGTGCACATGGGCGAGGGAGTAAACTGAGGAGGAAGGGGGACAAAAAGAAAAGATAAAAAGGAAAAAAAATACAAATACCTAATTTAAATTGTTGAATTTTCTTATTTCCTATGTGTCCAAATTTTAAGATATAATTTTACCTAACTCTAGGTGTCCCAATCTCAAATGAGGAACAATCACTTCAACAACATGAAGAAAGAAGCCCAAAGTTCAAATTGGAAAAGTGGACCAAACCTTGTGCGGAGGATTTTTAGAAACCCAAAAGATAAAGGTACGGTACGTGCTTTCGGTTCTTGTCGAGAATCTTTTCTCACGGAAAACCATGATGCGAAATCATGATAGGGGAGCAAGAAAATGCGTGCCCTCCTTTGGGACAACCCCGAAAACTCTGAATTGTCCGGCGTGTCTTCGGCCTTCGTGTATGTACATCGTGTAATCCTGCGTGAGAGAAAACCGCAATGATAACATTGGAGAGGGTGCCTCCTGTTGATTGCTCGCCCAGCCTCTGAAAAGGTAAAAAGATTTGTTTTTGTCCAACGTTTTACCTTTCTTGATGTGCTCACTTGACGTAGCCTGGAGTCAAGTGAACCCATTTAATGATTAGGGGATAACTACCATTTTTGTGTAATACAGCAACGTGATCCAGCTAGGGACATTCTCCCCTTTACGGTACCGATCAAAACTAACTTGTATGGGGGTAAATGAGTTGTGTTTTCCGATATTTTATTTTTTATTTAAATTGCATCATGATGATATTAAAATATTTAAGAAATTCATTTGTTGGAGTTAGTGCATGGTTTGGCTTTTCTAGAAAAGGACAATGGAAGAGTTCAAAATGGATGTGTATCAATGGAAAATGAAATTGGGATAGATGAAGGTCACTACCAAGGTATTAAGAAACATGTCACTAGTTAATGATAAAAATCTTAGATGAAGTTCATCACCTAGGCATAAAGAAAAGAACCACTGCCAAGGATAAATGATATCAAGATAGATAGAGCTCATCACCTAGGTATAAAGGATCACAACACTAACCAAGGAATAAAGAACACCAACAAAGGAATTTGGACAAGAACCAAAGATAGAAAGTCGCTCGCTTGAGAGAAATCTCACGTATCCATCAAATTCAAGTCTCTATGCATAAGAGATTGCATATCTATTTGTAGGACTATAAGCAAACAAAAGTGACACTTAGAATTCTATAACTATAATGACTCTTGGACATTACGTAATTATGACTCTTGCAACTGTCAACATACTTAAGATCATAAAAACTAAGAATTTTAACTGACAACGCAATTAAGACCCTGAATAACTAGGATTAAGTGCATTTAACTAAGATCAAATGCTTAGTAACTAAAATATCCAAATTAATCTGCCAGCCTTGGAAGATCAACTAACAGTGATAGAAATCAATTAGAATGGCTTCTAGTTGCTAGATAGTTGATTAGGAGCCACAAAATTGACAAGAAGTCTTATAAATTGAAAATAGGTAGTTGATCTAATACCATAAATTTGATTACTTCAATCTTTAACACACTAGATTAAGTTGTGGTTCATAATTAAGAAAGATCAATCGATGATATCTAAGTTAGGTTTGACAATTGTTCCATTTAACCTTATGCTCACATTGAAATATAATTTATTCATCACAAGCAAGGTTGGAGGTTGGAGTAAATTCCTTTCGATTGGTCATAACACTACCGTCTGGATTTTTCTTGAGCACACCTACATCTCACGTACTTTCAAAGTCAAAACTGCACTCCATATTAATATTCTTCTTATTCTTCTTCTTCTTGTTGTTGAAAAGAGGCAAAGCCTGATTGTTACATTAACAATTGCCTAATAAAAATTAGATCAAACTGATCTCCTATCAATAGTGGAATTAAATCTATTAGTGGCCTATCTAATGCCAAAGCGACATTGACATCACAAGACTAAATGATCCAATTTGCCAACCAATCATTACACAAATTTCCTAGTAGAAGTGTCAAAAAAGTTCTAAACATTTTGAATTGATGCCAATTCAATCATAAACCTTTTATTGGTGCCAATTTAGTCATAAATTTTTTAACTCGGTGCTCATATAGTCCTAAAACTTTTATTTTAGTGTCAATTCGGTCTTTCTAGCTAATCTTGGTTGGATTTCGCTGACGTGGACGCTAACTGGCGGCTAACATGGACAACTTTTAATAATATTTTAATATTTTTCGAATTATTTATTTATATATTTATTTTCTTTCATTTTTTCCTTTTCTTTTTTCTTTTCTTTTTCCTTTTTTCCCTACTCTCCTCCCTCCTCCAACCGATTGGCCACCCTAAATCTAGTGAGGTCGAGCCTCGCCCAACCACAGGCGAGGCTCGAGCTATCACCAATACAACCTCGCAGCCTTTGGCGATGGCTTGAGCCCTCATCAATGGCTTGGCAAAGCTCAACCTTGCCAGATTTGGCAAGGTTAGGCCTTGCTAGTGGTCGGCGAGGATCGCCAACGCTTGCCTTTGGCCAATCGCCTAGCCAATAACTAGCTAGAAAGAGGAGTATAGGGGAAAAAAAAAGAAAAGGAAAAATGAAAGAAAATAAATAAATAATTCAAAAAATATTAAAATATTAAAATATTATTAAAAGCTGTCCACGTTAGCCTCCAACCGTGCCACATCACGGACCACCATCCACGTCAACAAAATCCAATCAAAATTAGTTGGAAGAACCAAATTGGCACTAGGTTAAAAGTTTTAGGACTAAATTAACACTAAGTCAAAAAGTTTAGGAGTGAATTGGCACCAATAAAAGGTTTAAGACTAAATTGGCACCAATGCAAAAGCTATAAGACTTTTTTGACACTTTTTCCCGAATTTCCTTTCCTAAAAGTATGAAGAATTCTGACTTGTTGGAAGTATTTCAACTCTGAATTTGAAGATGAGGAAATTTCCAAAATGGTAAGAGATGATGGATTTCTATAGTGCAATTGCTGCTTGTGAGTCCACCTCCACACGATTTTGAGAATGCCTAGAGAGGTTGCTAGTTTGTGGTCCAAAAGAATACCCAAGGGGGTTGAACTTTCAAAGAAGAGCACATTCTTATATGTTGGGAAAAAACCTGCAAACCAATTGCTAGACTCATTGCAAAGAAGTCTACCTATTGAAGTTTGACCTAGGTTGCCTTTAGAGGCCTTGTTGACGTTGAGCTTGATTCGACCATAGGGAAGGGTTGTGTGACGTCCTGAATTTCGACCCATTTCGGGATATATAAAATAATTATTTCATCAATGTGCCATCAGATACATTTACTCTAAACTGGCCCATCATAAGTTAACTAAGTATTCGGAAAGGCAATTAAGGATCAAGACATGTACAGCTAGTGAGTTTAATTAGGGATAAGCTGCTCAACTATAAGGATAAAAGAAGGACGATACCACATTGTTGCAAGCCAATTAGCGAATAGAAATAAATTGATTCAACAAAGGTATAAGGTTGGATTGCAGGTGATTCCACACAACTTTGATACTAACTACGAACAATATTAAACCGATTTCCTTTTGGCCCTATACTCAAGGTAAGTAATCAACCCCTCATAATTACATGACAATCAAAGATCACCCTACTTTGAATAGGCATGATCATGGATTGAAAAGCTATCAACCATAGATCAAACACGCAAAAACCCCTAAACACTACTCAATAGTTAGGTCATACTAAAATTGCAATTAATGTTGGACAACGTTTTTTTGATTCTCAAATTTATCGATAAACCCAAAAATTATCATAAAAGGATTTAGCGGGCCGAAAAATTAGAACCAAGAGGAGATGGACCGACTGAAAGCCCAATAGGCTTTGAACCTATTGGTGGTCAGTCATGTGGGCCCCAAGCGAGCCCAAATAGGCCCAATTACCAAGCCCAATTTCAAGCCTTTGAGCCCAATAATAGTTTCTAGCCCATTTCTCATCCTTTTGAGCCCAAGTCAATTTTATTCAAGCCCGTATAAAATTTTGGCCCATATACACATATAGTACAATATATTATACTTTGTGAAATTATCATATTATTCAAGCCCCTCTAAGTTTCTCTCTCATCTTTCACTCTTTCCTCTTCATTTTCCTCTTGTTTCTTGCCCTTGCCTCCCCCTTGAACTACCACTCCCTTGTCATCACCGCCTTGCCACCATGTGGACCACCATGCACCGCCATCTCACCATCCGTTCGTGAGCTGCCCAAGCCACCATCCACCCGTTTCTCTTTCTCTTGGATGCTCTCACCAGAACCGCCCCACTAAGACACATTTTGGCCAAGCACCTTCGTGACATTTCATTGATAGCCATGCATAGCCCTCGCCGCCATTGTCGTGCTTGTGTCATCGAAATCATCACCGGGTGAGTTTACATTATAATCCCTTGATTAGTCCGTTAAACTTGCTTGGGGTTAGTTTAGATTATAGGTAATCTTGATTAGGAGGTTAGTTTCGTTAAAGTAATAATGGTTGATAGGCGGTTACATAAAGTAACATTGGTTAGATAAAGTAACCGTGGTTAGATAGATGGTTAGGTTAATTAACTACGGTTAGTTATTTAACCATGGTTAAGGTTAATTCATTTAAATAACCAGGATTAATTATTTTTAGGTTAATTAATTATAATTAAGCTAATAAGTCATCACAATAAGCTATCAAAATGAGTGATAAGCTATTGTGATAAGCAATCGAAAAATGTGATAAGTTATCAGAAAAAAAGCGATAAGCTATCGGGAGATTAAGTGATAAGCTATCACCAAAAGGGATGATAAGCTACCGAGAGTTGGATGATAAGCTATCACCAAAAAGGTGATAAGCTATCAAGGATTTGAGGATAAGCTATCACCAAGTATGTGATAAGTTATCGAGAAACAATTGACAAGCTATTGTCAAGGGCGATAAGTATTGCTTCTTATGTGTTTTTGGCCTAAATTTTATGATATTTTTCTGCACGTGCCATGCTGTTCGATGCCTACTTTGCCTTGAAAAATGTTTGCCTTATGTAAAATCCGATGTGAAAATTTTTATGAGGGTTTTTGTCAAGCCCCGAACCTCAAGTATGCAACAATCCCTTCACTTTGGTTAATTGAATGTGACGTCCTAAGACGCATCGTCGACTACTCATTTTATTCTTTTATTATGCGCAAGCGAAAAACGAACTAACATCCAATCAACCAATCAACCAATCAATCAATCATAAAAGGGATAGAATGATGAACAACATCACAGCAGCAAACCAACTCTTTTATTTACTTACTGGATTAACCACTAAAGGAACATTTTCTATTTACAAGCCCATCAATGGGTCGGTTCATTTCTCCAAGCTTAACAAAAAGAGACCAAGGCTGGGTTAATCCATTCCCTCAAAAAGAACCTTTAGGTTCAGTACGTCCATCAAGGACTACCAAAGTATAAGAACCCATCAAACTCAGCCTCCATTGGGTCGTAGTCAAAAGGTACAAGTTAGCTACAGGTGGGGTAGGATCAAGATTCACCATTGCTTCATCTAGAGTGTCCAACTCCATAAGATCCCAATTTGCGTCTGCGGGGCCTCTACTAGGTGGGCCATCAAAACCACGCAGAGGATCAATCAAGAGATCATCCTCCCTAATATACCACGGCAAGAACCGATAGAGAACCCATAGCCCCAGTCCCTCACCCAACCAGATGATGGAAATGTACTTCTCATACAGATGCACCTAACTTGGGAAGCGATGGTATCACCATGGTCTCCTAGTCCTTAGGGACCCCAAATCGCACCGGAGGGTGCATCATTCTATGGATTTGAAATAGGTTAAAACAATAATGAGATATAATCTCAACGAGTTCTTGCTCTAAGCCCCGGTTAAGACATCAACTTATCCCAGGATACCTATCAAGAACAACCTCTCATGTAGATCGATGGCAACAATACTAACTGTCTTAGCCAAAATATAAGCTATTTCACAATTCCAGGAATAATAGAGACAAGCAGTCGACTCACAAACAACCTTACCCGGTCAGATATACCCTGCATGATATACACATGCATATTATGACTAATGCATACCACATTTAAGTAATGCATTGGATCAATCACATTTGAATTGTATCATAGGTGATTTAACCTAGCCATTGCCACCCTCTGCACGTTATCAACTCAGGCATACCACAAATAGTGCAACCAACACATGCATAATCAGAACCAAGATGTCGTGTTTCTCATGCATTAATGCATTTATGCGTGTTTCGATTATTTATGCCCCTCAAGGCCACAATCGAACTCCCGCAAGTGTCTACTAGCATTGCCCTACCCATGAGGTGCGGCTACATCAAGGGCTCCCTCTGAAGACAACATTCCCAAAGGAGCATGGGCCTGACCTCTACCATGACTCCACATCTGGACTCCCGCTGGGATTTTCGACGAGTCAGACTTCATTTCCCAATCTCCCATCAAGGTGACGGGTTCAACTTAGTGACCATACAAGCATATCACTATAGCCCATTTTAATCTTGAATATTAGTCAATGCATACATGATACATGCTCGCAAAATTGGTCAAATAAACACACGTGGTCACATTTTTATTCCAAAAATTGATCAACTTCCATGCCTTACAGACAAAGCATGCCCTTTCAATACCATGGCAACATTTGACATAAATATACACCCGACACCTTGGGGTTTTCCCCTTTTTATATGCCCATGCGATTTCATTGAAAGGTCAATGCATTTAACAATTGATAATGCAAATTATATGATCAAATCATCATCCATACAAGCAAAATTTGCTTCTGCATGAATAATACAACATGAATAGTGTGCGTGAATAGTAACTCGTGAGCAGTAGTACTCTGTGAATAGTAATTTCCATAATTTAATAATTACTAATATAAATTCTAAATTTCATAAATCAATAATTTCTTAAAAGAAAATAATTCTTTTAATGAAATAAAGCTAATCAAGGTTAATCCCCTAATCTTTTATTATTCAATCAAATCACAATTAATGAGTACTAAGCAAGATTAATGTTTTAATCCAAGCTAACCATGATTAACAAACCAAACCACACTTCAACCATGGTTAATTAACATAACCTTGGTTAATCAACCCAACCATAAGCCAACTCTAGTTAATTAATTCAACCTTGGTTAATTAACTAACCATAGTTCACCTTTTTAACTAAACTAACCATAGTCATCTTTCTGACCACCTATCTTAACCCAAATTAATCTTAATTAATCCCCTAACCAAGATTAATTATAGCTAAACTACCCATAAACAAGTTTAACATACTAATCAACAAATTATAGCGTAAACTCACCTGTCAATTAGGCTGGAGATACGAGCATGGCGGTGGCGGTGAGGGCTCCACACGGGGACCTCGACAATGTTGACCCAAAGCGGTCTCAAGGTGGAAACAGCAGCTACAAGGGTCGGTCCTCCTCTATTAAGTAGAAAACCAAGTGAGATAGGAGGAACCATTGCTGACTGGACTTACTAATGGTCTAGCGACCTACTGGTCGGCGTCTGACAACTCCAAGTGGCTAAATGGGAGATGCTGGTGGTTGGTCCGGGTGGTGGCAAAGCAGAAAAAGGTGTAGGTGAATGTTTCTAGCCAGTACATTAGTTGGAAATGCAGGCAGGAAGAGGGGCGATGGATTCTGGGCGGTTGGTGGGTTGACTGGCAACTAGAACCGACGAGCAGTAGTGATAGGGGGTACAAACTAGAGCTCCTGGTCACTACTACAAGTGGCTTGGGCAGTAACAAGGCTGAACTAATAGTGAAAATAGAGGAAAGGAAAGGAATGGAAGAAGAAGAAGAAGAAGAAGAGAGAGAGAGAGAGAGAGAGAGGAATGGTCGGCCAGCTTAGAAGAGGAGAGAAGGAAGATGGATGCCTAGACCACTCTCATCAATGTTCATAAATTCTTGCTTCTTCCCCATGCAAATGACATCATCATCCAAGGCTTTCTCTCTCTTCTTTTGTCTTCTATCCATTAATGCCTAGAGGGGCATTTTAGTTTTTTCCACCCTTGCATAATTACCAATTTTTTCATTGGCTAAAATGAAGAGCAGGCCTAAGAAACGAGCTAGGAATGAATAGGAATTAGCTCAGGAATTCGTTGTATTCATATTGGTTCAAGAGTGGATAATAGACTAGAATAGGTCAAGTGGGCTAATTAGTCTAATGGGCTCAAATGGTTACCTTGGGCCCGCACTAGTGGCCATCGCTTCTTGGGCGTGAGGCCCACTTGGATCTTGCCTGACCCACTCCCTCATGGGCTCAATTTCTCGACCCGTTAATTCCTTTTTCAATAATTCGGGCTTACTGATAATTTTGAAGGTTATAGAAACATCATCCAAAGGTTCATCTCTGATGTTCCTAAAAATTCGATATCCAATATCATATTCACATACACAGTCAATTTCGATCAAATGCAATTTAGTACGTCTCAAACTAATAGGCAATTCCAAGGATTTACGCATAACCAACTCATGCTTGGCTCAGCGTCAAACCACGTTCAAGTTTTCTCAACACATAGACATCCTTGACTATCATGAAATTACGAAGGATCGATTCTTATTTCAAAGTACACGATTACTGAGAATTGACTAAAGGCCGATCACAATCTCAATAATAGTAAACGGATCCACCCGTTATCCCATTATACCCTGTCCGTGAGTCGACTTCTAGTTAGCTCTTGAATTAGTCTATATAATTACATGATCATCCTGACGTAGGTCCCATAGTCGAGTCATTTTCCCAAGTCAAGTCCTATAGTAGTACGAGTTTAGTCCTTATTAGCCTTTCCCCTCAGGATTAGTATCTCGAGAGTGATTAGCTCTGAGTGAGATTAACTAGTTATGTATTGACAAAATTCACGTTCAAACATTTCTCAAAAGGCTTGAATTTTAGGACGTCACAGTTTTTATGGTCAATGACGCGTCATAGGACTTTGCATTTATTTGACCAAAGTGAAGGGGTTGTTGCGTGCTCAAGGTTCGGGGCATGACATTACCATCGGTTTTAGTATCAAAGGCTGGCCAATACTTGAAGTGATAAGGTGCGATGGGTTATAGGATTGTAAGGTAGAAAAGACATTTATTTCATGTGCCTATGATTGCTTATAGGATCTCTTGCTGTAAGTAGGTTGTTCATGATTTATAATTCTTTGAGGGAATTAGAAAGTAGGTTTTGCAAGAATCCTACGAGATGAACAATCTTAATCTGATAGCCCTAGAGGAAGGGTAGTTTGAAGTCAGGCAGGTGTTAGAGGTAAAGCATTAAGGGATCCTAGGCTAGATAGGATCCTGTAGGCATCGTAAGCCTTGAGAGATTGTTAAGGTGTAGCTAACTCAAACTTAAGCTATTGCTATTACAACTTCTACTGCCGCCATTGTTGTTACCATCTTGCCTAGGGAAATTCCATTTGGTTGGAAATGGGAATGGCAAATGGTCGACACTTAAGTTGGTTGAATAGTTTTTGGAGCTGAAACCACCTAAGTTCACTGGGACGGATGATCATGAGAGAGAAACTCTTTGGACCAAGGAACTTATGAAAGTCTTTGCATTGCTAAAGAGTCAGAGGAAAAAAAGATAACCTTGGTCATTTACCAATCGCAAGGTAATGCCAGTGATTAGCGAGAAGTAACCCAAAGAAGAGGTTTTTTCTGAAGGTACGGCCCGAGAGTAGGGTGCCTTGGTCGAGGTGTTTAATGGAAAATACTTTTCTAAGTGTGTACGAGAGCAAATATGGCTGAATTCCTGCAACTTCATTAGGATCATTTGTCAACCGAGTGATACAAGGTTAAGTTGCAAAGTTATTGAAGTATGTATCAAGAATGATTGAGAATTTAATAGATTGAGTTAAGAGTCTAAGTATGGTCTAAGACCAGAAGGTAAAATTCAGTTGGTGCCCCTGAACTTGAATGATTTTGATGAATGGTACAAAGGGGTCTAGTGAGTTGAAGAATTTGACGAAACAAGCAGCCGCATCTGCGTCGCGGTTTACATCTCATCGAGAAGATCATTGGATTGGGAAAAGGCCGATGACAAGAGGAAAACATTCCATTCCACCTAACAAGAAAAATAGCGTTAGGAAAGTGGCATGAGACAACTACATATCCTATTAAGAGATGAACGTGTTTTGAATGCAACTAACGAAGCCATGTCGTGAGGAAATGTTCTCGTTGACAGTCGAGGAAGCAACCTCAATAGTTACAAGTAAGATAATCGGCTAGAAATGCCTTGTGTCTTCCTAAGCTAGGACGGATATGGTCAACACGGGCTCCAAGTGAGGAATTGTCTACGTAGGCATGTGGGAGCGCAAGTGTCATAGTCACAAGGAGGATAACCTACAAGAAACGCTTTGCAAAACAACCTCAATCGTCCATTGGCAAAAGGATTGTGACGTCCTGAAATTCGAGCCCTATAAAGGATGTATGAACGTGAATTTCGTCAATGCATTGTTGGTTAATCTCACTTAGAATTGATTACTCCCAAGATATTAACTTTGAGGGGAAAGGCTAATGAGGACAGAACTCATGTGACTAAAGAACTTGACTTGGAAAAATGATTCGATGGTGAAACTTGTGTAAGGACGATCATGTGGATATGCAAGCCGATTTTAGGGATAACTAGAAGTTAATTCACCAACAGAGCATAATGGGACGACGAATGATTCCATTTACTGTTATCGAGCCCGTAAATGACCCTATGCTAATTCTCGGTAATCGTGTACTTTGAAATAAGAATTTATCCTTCGCAATTTCATGTAGTTAAGGACGTCCATATGTCGAGATGTCTTGAACGTGATTTGGCACAAGTCAATTACGTAGGAACCCTCGAAGCTGCCCGTTAGTCTAAGATGTACCAAAATGGCATTCGAGTGAAATTGACAAGGCATGAGAATCCAGTATTAGATTACAAATTTTTGGGAACGTCTAGGACGGATTTTTGGATAATGCTTCTTCAACATTCAACATTGCCGGTAAAACTGAATAATTGGAAAAGAGATTTACTGATCGTGAAAACAAGCCTACGAGGATGTGGACTAGGCAAGGCCAACGTGGGCCTCATGCCCAAGGTGGGACGGCCACTATGGCGAAACCAAGGCAAGCAAGTGAGCCTATTGAATCCAACCAACCATTTAACCCTTCCAAGCCCATTGTCTAGCTTTGAGCCAATTCGAGCCCAACCCATTCCTGAGCCATATTTCTTAGGCCCACTCATTATCTCAGCCCAAGGACAATTTGGGAATTGTGCAAATGTGTAAATGACCATTTTGCCTTTCTAGATATTATTGAGGAAAAGACAAAAGAAGAGAGAGAAGATGATATCATTGCATGGGGGTTGGAGCTGCATTGATGAGCCTTAATGAGGCCTTGACACCAACTTTCACATCTCTCTCTCCCCTACTCAACCGCCCCCTCTCTCCCCTTGTTTCATTTCCTTCTCATTTTCCTCTCCTTCAAACCTTCCTCCAAAAACATGAGTTGTTCATTACTATCCTGAGCTGATCACTGCCCACACCACCTCCCCCACGGTCGCCGTTCACCGGATGGAACCACCGGCCAGCTCGCTTGCCAGCCAGAAGCCACGGCTAGCCATTTCACCCTTGTTCCAACCCAATCGCCGCCCAAACCAACCACTAGCTAGTCCCCCTTGACCCCTTGTAGCTATCAGTTGCTGGCCAGCCACTCACCGTAGCACTGGTCAATCCGGTCAGCCTCTCCTCCGCCTATGCAATTCGGTTTCCAGAGGTTCCGTGAGTGCCAGAGTTAGTTGCTATTGTTTCAGCCTTGGGACGATCTTGGATTGCCATGGTTGAGGTTCCCGAGCATAGCCTCCATTGTTGTCACCACACCCATGTCTCTAGCCTGCTTAACGGGTTAGTTTAGCTCTAATTCTTTGTTTAGTGCCTAAACTTGCTTAGGATTAGTTTAGTTAGGGTTAATTCTAGTTTAAGGGTTTAATTAAGCTGTATTAGCTCTAAGATAGGTGGTTAAGATTAGTTTAGATTAATCTTGATTAGTGCTTGTTAATTGTGGTTTATGAGTAATTAAGCTTGTTTAGCTTTAATTAATTGATTGTTTGCTTTAAACAATGTTTTGATTGATTTATGAATCTAATTTATTAATTATTAAATTATGGATTTACTATTCACGCGATACTGTTAACGTGCACTATTCATCTGGAAGTAAAAAATTGGATGTAATTGCATGAAAATCCACATGAATCATATGGTTTTCACAAAAGGAGGAAATTGATTTGTTTGAGGGACAGCGAAATGGACCACTTTTATGAGAAAGGATTTGAGATCATACATGCAAGCATGTGTGCATTGGCTAATGTTCAAGATAAAAGTGGATTGTGGTAGTATGCTTGTGTGATTACTAAGTTGAACCCGCCGCCCCTACCAAATTTCAAATGATGATAGTCCAATTTGTCGGAAGCCCGATAGGGGTTTGGATGCGAAGTCGTGGTAGAGGCTAGGCCCATGAACCTTCGGGAATGCCGTCTTGGGAGAGAACCCTCAACGTCACCACACATCATGAGGAAGGGCAATGCTTGATTATGCCAGTAGACACCGACAGGGGTTCGGTTGTAGCCTTAAAGGGCAGTAATAATTGAAACACATGTGGATGCAAAAACGTATAAAACATGAAATCATTGGTTTTGATTATGCATGAGCTAATCACATTTTTTATGGCATGCATGAATTGATAACGTGTAGGGTGTAGCAATGGCCAAGTGAGATTACCTGCAATGCGAATCGCACATGATTGATGAATTACATTATTTGATGGCCATGTGCTTTGCTTGTATTGTGTTGAAAATAACATGCGGGGTATGGCATACCAAGTAAGGTTGCATGTGAGCCAAGTATTTGATTGTTGATTGACCCTGTCTATTGTATGGTTGATTGTTGTTGGTTTACTTGAAGGGTGGTTCTAGAGAATTACCTCAAGTTGAGTTAATGTACTAACCAAGGCTTAGGGTGAGGACTTTGAGATTTTATCTCACTAGTTATTGTATAACTATTTTCAAGCCCTTAGAATAGCACCCATGCCGATGCGATTCGGGATCCCAAAGGACTAGGAGACTGTCGTAACGCACCACTGCTTCCCGGGTCAAGTGTATTCGTATGAGAAGTATCTCTCCACCATCTGGATGGATAAGGGACCGGGCCAATGGATTCCCCATTAAATCCTAGCATGGTACATTCGAGAGGACGATCTTCTGATCAATTCTCTTCATGGTTTTGACGGGCCCCCCGATAGAGGCCCTAAAGATGCTGACTAGGACCCTATGGAGTTGGACCCTCCAGACGGTGCAATGGAGAATCCTGCCCCCACTACACCGTTGATCGACCCGAATGCCTCCGATTACGACTCGATAGAGCCTGAGTCCAATGGGTCTCTATGATAGTGGTACTGAACCCGAGGGTTCTTTTTGTATATATGGATTAGCCTAGCCTTAGTCTCTTTTTGGTTTGGCTTAGATGATGAATCTAACCCTCTGATGGGCTTGTATATCGGAAATTATCCTCCGTTGGTTAATCCAGTAAATATGTATAAATGAGTAGTTGTTGTTGTTCTGTTGTTCATCCATCCATCCCTACTTGATTGTTTGATTGTTTGATTGATTGGGGAATGGTTCGTTTTCCGCTTGCGTATAATGAAAGAATAAAAATGAATGGTCGGCAACGCGTCCTAGGACTTCGCATTTGATTGGCCAAGGGAAGGGGTTGTTGCGCACTTGGGATTCAGGGCGTGACATTCCTGTTGGTTTTGGTATCAAAGCTCGATTAATACCTAGAATGATAAGGTGCATGAGTTTTTGGAGTGATGATATTTATTTCACATGCTTGTGACTACTTTTGTGATCTTGTGTTGTGGCGGGTTGTTCATAATTTCTAATTCCTGATTGGAATTAAAAAGCAGGATAAATGAGTGTCCTAAGAGATGAGCAAGCCTGAGCAAAGAGCCCTTAGGCATAGGGCAGCGTTTGGTTAGACCGGTATTAGAGATAAAGCACAATAGGACCCTAGGTTAGATGGGATCCTATTGGCGCTAGAGACCTTGATAGGATAGCAAGCTAAGGATCAAGCTGCTACTGCTGCTGCTGCCGCTGCCGCTCCCACTATTCTTGTTGCTCTTACTGTGGGACCCTTAGTGAGGGGTGAGGTTTGTGAGAGACTGATGTATAAGTTGGTAGACCAATTCCTAAGACTTAAGCCACTGAGGCTTAATGGCGTTGGCAATCCTGATGCTGCGACCCTTTGGATAAGGGATATAGAGAAGGCTTTCACTATCTTGAAGTGTTCAGATAAAGATTGAGTGCTTCTAGCAACTTACCAGCTTCAAGGTACGCCAATACTTAGTTGGAAGCCACTCAAGGAAAGGTGTTCCCTAAAGGCACGGTCCAGACTTGGGGTGCCTTTCATGAGGCTTTCAACGGGAAGTATTTTTCAGATAGTGCGTGAGAGTCCAAGATGGTAGAATTTCAACAACTTCGTCAGAATCAGATGTTAGTGGATCAATATGAGGTGAAGTTCGCCGAGTTAGCAAAATATGTGCCAAGATTAGTGAAGAACCCTTTGGATAAGGCGAGATGGTTTAGAGATGGATTGAAACCAGAGTTGAAAGATCAACTGGTGCCCTTGAATATGAAAAGCTTTGATGAAATGTATGAAAAGGCCCAGATGATGGAAAAAAACATGATTGAGAGAGCGACCATATCTTGCTTGTGGTTCGTGCCTAATAGAGATAATCATCGATTTGGAAAGGGACCGATGATGGGGAAAAGGAATCCCATCCCACCCAATAGAAAGCACTACGTGGGAAAGCCGGCACCTAATGTGATAGGAGTCTACCGGTGTGTGGGAGAAGACATGCAAATCTCCCCTGTCTTACGATGACGAGAGCCTACTTCAAATGTCGTCAGTAGGGCCATCGAGTGGCAAATTGTCCAAGTAGGCCTGTGAGGACGATCTTGCCACTACAACAAGGAGGATAACCTACAGGGAACGTGCCACCGAACAACCAAGGTAGACCCCCAACGCAAGGAAGAGTTTATGCCATAACCTGAGGGGAGGTAGAGGATTCACACTCAATCATTACAGGTACGATCTCCTTGTACAATCATATTGCTTATGCTTATTTGATCCTGGTGCTATGCATTCTTTTGTTGCTAATCGTTTTGTTAAACTAGTGGGGTTAAGACTCAAACCACTAGAAGTGGTTTATAGTATTTCTACTCCGTTCAAGGATAAGATACTATCTGAGTTAGGTTGTTCTAGCTGTAAGTTAGTTTTGGGCAGTCGCAAGGAAGTCATTGACTTGATTGCAATAGCAATATATGACTTTGATGTCATAATTAGCATTGATTGGCTCACCAAACAACAAGCTACAGTGAATTGTCATGAAAAAATAATTCAGTTTAACCCAGTAGTGGGTGATAGTTTTGAATTTGTTGGAAATTAAGGGGGACTCTCCATTCCTTTGATTTCATCACCTGAGGTGACCTGATTGATGGAGTATGAGTGCCAAGGGTATTTGCTATTGATGGTGGATATGTTGGTGGAAGGATTGAAGATGGAAGGTATTGTGATAGTACAAGAGTATATGGATGTGTTTCCCAAGGAATTTCCAGAATTGCCGCCTAGAGACGGAAATTGAGTTTATGATTGAGTTGGCCCTTGAGACTAAATCGATTTCCAAGGTGCCTTATAGGATGGCTTTATCATAATTGAAGGAACTAAAGGTGCAAATGCAAGAATTATTGGACAAAAGATTCATTCATACTAGTGCATCCCCTTGGAGAGCGCCAGTACTGTTTGTAAGGAAAAAAGACGGGTCTTTGTGTCTCTACATCGACTATCGACAATTCAATCATACAACTATCAAGAACAAGTATCCGTCGCCAAGGATTGATGATTTGTTCGACCAACTTCAAGGAGCTTCGGTATTTTCCAAAATAAACCTAAGGACAAGCTATCATCAGTTGAGGATCAAAAGGGAGGATATACCGAAAATAGCATTTCGGACACGCTATGGTCATTATGAGTTCACGGTAATGCCGTTTGGATTGACGAATGCCCCTGCAACCTTTATGGACCTAATGAATCAGGTGTTCAATAAGTGTTTGGACCAATTCGTGATTGTGTTCATTGATGACATTTTGGTATACTCGAGGAGTCTCAAGGATCATGAAAAACACCTGAGATCAGTACTATATACCTTAAGAGAGCATGAGCTCTATGTTAAGTTTAACAAATGCAAGTTTTGGTTATCTCATGTGGCATTTTTAGATCATGTAATTTCAAGTAAAGGGATCCCCGTTGACTCGACTAAGATCGAAGCTATCATGAATTGACCGAGATTTACAATGGTAATTGAGATTCGAAGTTTCCTGGGATTGGCAGGATATTATAGACATTTCGTGGAGAAGTTTTCTATGATAGACATACCCTTAATGAGGTTATTAAAGAAAGAAGAGAGGTTTAATTAGACGGTCAAGTGCGAGCATAGTTTCCAAGAACTCAAAAGTAAATTGACTACCGTACTTATCTTAACAATACCATCTGGTCCCGATGGATACGAAATCTATAGTGACATGTCATATAAAGGACTAAGTTACGTGTTAATGCAACGTGGCAAGGTGGCTGCATATGCATCCTAACAGTTAAGGCCTCACAAGCTTAATTGTCCGATGCATGATTTGGAATTATCTTTGCACTTAAGATTTGGAGGCATTACTTGTGTGGGGAAAAGTTTCCAATTTTCACAAATCATCAGAGTCTGAAGTATTTGTTCTCTCAGAGGGAGTTGAACATGAGATAACGGCAATTAATGGAACTTCTTAAGGACTACAATTGTGAGATTTTGTATTATCCAGGAAAAGCGAACAAAGTAGCAGATGATCTCAGTTGAAAGTCATCAATTACGTAGATGATGTACAAGAGTTGATCCTTTTGGAGAGAGTCAGGGACTAAGACTTCAAAATTGAGGTCGGCCATCTTGTTAATCTAATGGCCACTCTCAGGGTGGAACCGAAGATGCATAGTAAGATAAAGAGTGCCCAAGCAACAGATCCTAAAGTTCTTAAGATTCTACAGATGGATCAGGCAAAGAGAAAAACCGTCTTTCAAGTGTCCGAAGATAGGACATTGAGGTTTCGAGGACGATTGTGCATTCCAAAAGATGCAGAGCTTAAAAAAGCAGTCTTCCATCATAGCAACTATAGCATCCACTCTGGTAGTACGAGAATGTATCAAAATTTGAAGTAACACTTCTGGTAGAATGGTATGAAGTTGGACATTGTAAAGCACGTGGCTAAGTATTTGACGTGCCAACAAGTAAAGGCTCGGCATTGTAAACTTGGTGGACTATTACAACCCCTTGAGATTCCCGAATGGAAGTGGGAACACATTATAATGGATTTTGTGATGGGCTGCCAAGGAGTCAACAAGGCAATGACTCAATCTGGGTGGCAATTATAGATTGACAAAGTCAACTCACTTTATCGTCGTACGAAAAGATTTCATGTTGGATAGGTATGCAGAATTGTACGTGCGCCAGATTGTGCGCATTCATGGAGTTCCAGTGATGATCACGTCTAATTGTGATCCTAAGTTTACGGCAACTTTCTAGAAAAATTTGTAATCAGCTTTGGGGACGAAACTGCAGTATAGTACAGCGTACCACCTACATATAGACGATCAATCGGAAAGGACAATTCAAACTCTTGAGGACATGTTACGAGCCTGCGTCATAGATTTTAAAGGGAGTTGGGAAGAGCAACTTCACTTGGTTGAATTTGCCTATAACAATAGCTATCAATAAAGTATTAAGATGGCACCATTCAAGACTTTGTATAGGAGACCTTGCAGAACTCTGCTTTATTGGGATGAGGTTTGGTGAGCGAAAGATCACAGGGGCCAGAGTTGGTATAGCAATCTTTGAATGTAGTTTAGATTACTCGAGACAGACAAAAGACAACTCAGAGTTGTCAAAAGAGCTATGTAGACAAATGTTGTAGACCGTTGGAGTTTAAGGTGGGCAATCATGTATTTTTGAAAGTATTGCCAATGATGGGTACTTCTAAATTTGGAAATAAAGTTAAGTCTGAGGTACATTGGACCCTCTTAAATTTTGGGAAGGATCGATGTTTTAGCGTATTGTCTTGCATTGCCACCAAAGCTTGCACAAATATATGATGTTTTCCACATGTCCATCTTGAGAAAGTATGAACCAGACTCGACTCACATATTGAATTTTGAAGAACTGGATGTAGACGACAAGGTGTCGTATGTGGAAAGACCGATACAAATAGAAGACCGTAAAAAGCAAGTGCTTCAAAAAAAGACTATCACCTTAGTCAAGGTGATCTGGCAACATCACGGAACAGAGGTAGCTACATAGTAAAGTGAGGAAGTGATGAAGCATCAACACCCCCATCTTTTTGAGAATTTTCCTATAGTTGCAAATTTCGAGGATGAAATTTTTGTAAAGGGGGAAGGATTGTAACGTCCTGACATTTGAGCCCTTTAAGGGATGTATGAACGTGAATTTCATCAATGCATTGTTGGTTAATCTCATTCGAAATTGATCACTTTCGAGATACTAACCTTGAGGGGAAAGGCTAATGAGGACAGAACTCGAGCAACTAAAAAACTTGACCTGGGAAAACAACTCGACTGTGAGACTTGCGTAAGGACGATCCTGTGAATATGCAGGCCAATTTCAAGGACAAGTAGAAGTCAATTCGCGAACAATGCATAATGGGACGATGGGTGATTCCATTTACTGTTATCAAGCCCGCGAACGACACTATGCCGATTCTCGGTAATCGTGTACTTTGAAATAAGAATCTATCTTTCACAATTTCATGTAGTTAAGGACATTCATTTGTCAAGATATCTTGAACGTGGTTTAGCATGAGTCAATTACGCGGGAATCCTCAAAACCACCTGTTAGTCCGAAATGTACCAAAATGGTATTCGGGCAAAATTGACAAGGCATGAGAATCCAGTATTGGATTACAAATTTTCGAGAATGTCCAAGACGAACTTTTGGATAATGCTTCTTCGACATTCAACATTGTTAATGAAACCGAATAATTGGAAAAAGGATTTACGGATCGAGAAAACGAGCCTATGAGGATGTGGATTGGACAAGGCCAACGTTGGCCTCACGCCCAAGGTGAAACGGCCACCATGGTGGGCCTAAGGCAAGCAAGTGAACCCATTGGACCCAACCAACCATTTAACCCTTCCAAGCCCATTATTTAGTTTTGAGCCAATTCGAGCCCAACTAATTCTCAAGCCCATTCATATTTATTTCCTAGCCCGTTTTTTAGGCCCACTTATCATCTCAGCCTAAGGACAGTTTGGGAATTGTGCAAAGATAGAAATGACCATTTTGCCCCTCTAGATATTATTGAGAAAAAGACAAAAGAATAGAGAGAAGATGATGTCATTGCATGGAGGGTTGGAGTTGCATTGATGAGCTTGAATGAGGTCTTGACACCATCTCTCACATCTCTCTCTCTCTCTCCCCTACTCAATTGCCCCCTCTCTCCTCTTGTTTCCTCTCCTTCAAACCTTCCTCCAAAAACCTGAGTTGTTCATTTCTATCCTGAGTTGATCACCGCTTGCACAACCTACCACTGTGACTAGGAGACTTCATCCGTGTCTCCCATGGCCACCGTTCATTAGATGGACCCGCCGACCAGCCCACCTGTCGGCCAGAGGCCACTACTAGCCAATCCACCTCTCCTAATCCTATACCGCCCATATCAACCGTTTCACCCTTGTTCCAACCCAACCACCGCCTAAACCAGCCACTAGTCAATCCCCCTTAACCTCTTGTAACCGTCGATCACCAGCTAGCCACTCGCCAAAGTGCCAGTCGGTCCAGTCAACCTCTCATTCGCCTGGTTAGTCTAGTTTCCAAAGGTTCTGTGAGTGCTAGAGTTAGTTGCTATTCTTTCAGCCTTAGGATGGTCTTGGATCGCTGTGGTTGAGATTCTCAAGCATAGCCTCCGTTGTCGCCACTATGCCCATGTCTCAAACCCACTTAACGGGTGAGTTTAGCCTTAATCTTTATTTAGTGCCTAAACATACTTATGGTTGGTTTAGTTAGGGTTAATTCTAGTTTAAGGGGTTTAATTAAGTCATATTAACCCTAAGATAGGTGGTTAGATAGATGGTTAAAATTAGTTTAGATTAATCTTGATTAGTGCTTGTTAATTGTGGTTTATGAGTAATTAAGCTTGTTTAGCTTTAATTAATTGATTATTTGTTTTAATTAATGTTTTGATTGATTACTAAATTTAATATATTAATTATTAAATTCTAGATTTTACTGTTCATGTCACTATTCACGCAATACTGTTCACGCGCATTGCTCATCCGAAATTGAAAATTTTCCTTATTTCATGTGCTTCAAACCAATTTTATTCAAACCCGCATAAAATTTTTGCCCGTATACGCATATAGTACGGTATACCATACTTTGTGAAATTACCATTTTACCCCTTCTAGAAGGCACATTAAATTCTTGAGGACAAAAGGCAAGAAAGTCAAGGGAAATGATGGAATTTTTTGGCAAATTGATGAAACTTCTTGGAGAAGCCTTGAAGGGGGAAAATATCTTCATCTTTTCTATTTGTTTCCTCTCTCTCTCCTCCCTCTCTTTCCCCTTGGGCATTCAGCCCCTCCCCCTCTAAGTTTCTCTCATTTTTCACTTTCTCCTCTTCATTTTCCTCTTGTTTCTTGCCCTTGCTGCCCCCTCAACATCATCGCCTTGCCACCATTTGAACCACCATGTGCCACCATCTCACTGTCTGTCCATGAGCTGCCCAAGCCATCGTCTACCTCTCTCTCTCTCTCTCTCTCTCTCGGACATTCTCTCTAGAACTGCCCCACCAAGACCCATTTTTGCCGAGCACCTTCATGAAGTTTCTCTAGTAGCCAGCATAGCCCTCGCCACCACCGTCACACTTGTGTCGTCGAAATTGTTACCAAGTGAGTTTACATTCTAATCTATTGATTAATCTGTTAAACTTGCTTATGGTTGATTTAGATTATAGGTTATTTTGATTAGGAGGTTAGTTAGGTTAATTAATCTTGGTTAGATAAAGTAACCATGGTCGATAGGTGGTTAGGTTAATTAACTACAATTAATTAATTAATCATGATTTTTATGTTGTTGTGTTTAGTTAACCATGGTTAAGGTTAATTAATTTAATTAACCTTGATTAATTATAATTAATTATGTTTAAGTCAATAAATTATCATTAAGATGATAAGTCATCGCGATAAGCTATCGGAAGGAGTGATAAGCTATTGCGATAGGCAATCGGAAAAAGTGACAAACTATCATCAAAAAAATGATAAGCTATCGGCGAATTAAGTGATAAGCTATCACCAAAGGGGGTGATAAGCTATCGAGAGTTGGATGATAAGCTATCACCAAGGGGGTGATAAGCTATTGAGAATTTGAGGATAAGCTATTGCCAGATAGACGATAAGTTATCGAAAAATAATTGATAGGCTATCACCTATGGGCAATAAGTAAGTATTGCTTGCTAGGTGCTTTTTTAGCCTAAATTTTAAAATATTTCCTACACGTTCTATGCTGTTTGATGCCTGCTTTGCCTTGAAAAATGTTTGTCTCATATAAAACCCTATGTGGAAATTTTTATAAGGGATTTTATGGATATATAAAAGGAAAGCCCCGAGATGTCAAATTTATATGTCGAGTTTGGCAATTCAAATGAGGCCAATACGTCTAAGAAGTAAGGCATGCAAAGTTTGACAGGTTTTTGATAAATATATGACAATGTGAGATTATTTTCTGACAATTTACATGAAAAATGTGCAGTGATTTATTATGTTGAGCATGTACCACATTTGCATTGGTTAATGCATGAAAATGAATCAAAATGGATTATTGTGGTATACTCTTGTGGTCACATAAATAACCAAACAACTCAACAGGAGTTTGGAGGACAAAATCTGATTTATCGAAAATCCCGATTGGAGTCCGGATGTTGTTCGCGGTAGAGGCCGAGCCTATACTCCTTCGGTAATGCCATCTAGGCGGGACTTCTAGATGTTGTCATGCTCGATGGGTTGAGACGATGCCTAGCTAAGCCAGAAGACATTGGCAGGAGTTCGGTTGTACACACTAGTGGCAATTTGGTTGTGGCCTTAGTGAGGGGATAATAATTGAAATACATGTGAATGCAATGGTGCATGTTTTGATTATGCATGCACCTATTTACACTGATCATAGCATGTGTGAATTTATACCATGCAAGGTATGGTAATAGCTAAGTAAGATTGCCTACAAGTCAATTCAACTGTTGATTGGTTATTGTGTCGATGAAAATGTTGTTAGCATTGTTTATAGCATGCATGAACTAATACCGTGCAGAGTATGGCAATAACTAGGTAATATTGCCTGCGAGTTGATTCAACTGTTGATTGATTATTGTGTTTATGAAAATGTCGTTTGCATTGTTTATAGCATGCATGAACCGATACTGTGTAGGGTATGGCAATGGCAATGTAAAGTTTCCTATGATTCGATTGATTATGATTGCTCTTTGCAGGGTTTACCTAGTAAATCATGTTTATAATTAAGGCAAATGAAGGTCGCTTTGCAATTGATCTATCGTAGTAATGAGGAATATGCATGTTAGGAACCCCGAGGTGAGTTGACATCCTAACCAAGGTTTAGGACTGTAACTCACCGAGATTTATATTTCACCAGTTGTTGTTAACCATTTTTCCAGTACGTAATTATGGCACTTCTATCCCAATGGATCTGGTAGTGCTGGAGCACATTGTGGAAGGTAGTAGGATTGTGTGCTCAACGGTTAAAGGAAGTGAATTAACTCTGCCTAGTGTCTTTGGGTAATTATTGAGAAAGTTGCCCAACTAAGGGACTTGTGTATAAACTTCCTAAGGTTAATCAATAAAAATAAAAACGACATTGTTGTTGTTGTATTAGTCTTCTTGCTATCCCTGTTGTTTATTGACTAGGTGTTGTTAAATCGCCTCCGCAGGTGTTTGATCGCAAAATGAAAAGAATGATCAGCAACATGTCCTGGGACATTGCATTTATTTGACAAAGTGAAGGAGTTGCCCCGTACTCGAAATTTGGAACGTTATAGGTTGTCCACCCACATACATCTCTCTTTTATTCCTCTAGGGAGATAGTCTCTTTTTCGCCCTTCGAGTTGAAAGGATGTCATTGACATATCCCATGATCAGGCTCACAAGAGTGCATCGACAAGTTAAGTCCTTGAGGCCTTCTTAATTGTAAGGCCGAATGTCCAATTTCTATCTTTGTGACAATGGTCATCTAACACTTTCAAATCGTAAATTTATATTATGCATATAATTCCTTAATGGTTTAAACTTCCAAAGAAGATGATTCGGCAATCTATATTTAGTTGGTATCTATGCTAGAATCTCCAACATTTGGCATGGAATTGCTGAGTTAGCTGTCTTCTTTTAAATTATAAACCATTAGAAAGTAATTTATGAAAAAATAAAAATAGAATATAACTATCATAATACATCATGATCTTCTAAATTTAGGTATTCATTTTATAACTTCAATCACCTTTTTCTTTGTCTATCCAATTCTAACTTTCAACTCACTCAAGATCTTCTATCTTATTTCTTTGCAGAACATTGAAGTCAATCCCCACATTTAAAACTAATTATCCCCACCCCAACTCTCTTGAAAATGTGAGAAATCGAATGCCTCACCTTTCTATGTGGGAAGGATGATGACTGAGACAATTCCCGATAGTTCAATTACCTTTAAGAAAGAGTTGAAACATCAAGAATTCATCCAAGAATGCAAATTCCCGGAGTTATTGTTTAACTTTGACTTAAACAAGAACACACTCACGGTTGAGGAAAAACCAGGCCCACGCCCCCCCCTCCCCCTCTCTCCTCCGTCCTTTTCGGACTTCGTGAGCATTGAGTAAACGGAAGCACACCCCAACACACACACATATAAATGCAATTTGAGGTTTCCTGCCTTAGGCAACCTCCTCCGATTTGGGGTGTCTTGACGGAAGTGGCCGCCCAAGGCTTTCGTCTCGATACTAACAAGTCCATGGACATGATTTGAAGTTGATTTTATTTAATTTCATTGATACTCGCACACACATCATTGGACAAACTTGTCCACAAATAAACTTTATATTTTTCCTATCTCATCATTTGAATAAAAACTCAAAAGTTACTAAAATCGTACATAGTTCAAAACGCTCAGTAAGGTCACAACACTTTATGAGATCATATTTATTTTTTCAATTAAGTACATAGAAGGTCTCGTTTATCTTGATATAAGGTCATTTGGTTCAAACTCTCAAAAATAAAACTAAACCAAGAGAAGAAAGCTGCCAAAATAAGATCGGGAAAGAAGGAAAAAGAAGAAAAGAACAAGAAAACTCAAATAAAATCAACTTTAGATGGAGGGGAGGGCAAGACTAGCTTAAACCCTTCCCGTGGCTGAAGGTTGAAGAAGATGATGGAAAGAGAAGAAAGAGGGACAGAAAAAAAAAAAAAAAAAAAAAAAAAAAAGACTTTTCAGGTACTTTTTTCATTCACACTAACCACTTTGGAAAGTGTCAAGATTTGGATCTTTCATCAATCCCTAATTAGCAGCATTATTCTATTTCCTTTAGAACAATATGAGATTCTGAATTAATTTAAGTTATCAAATTGGATTTAGTTATCAAATTGGGGACATCTTGTCAAGGGGATCTCAATTGACAATCTTATACTTAATTGTCTGCTTCAAACTTATTCATGAAATTCTTTCATAAATAATACTTATTCAGGAATCATCGTAGTGATGCCAAGATAATTACAATGTATTTTTGGCAAAGCTATACATTCAAACAATTTTCATCGTGAATGTCGCGCCTCAAATTTTAGAGGAAAGTAATGGCACGGCCATCATTCTCTCTTTGCTCCCTTTATCTCATGATGGTCTCTTTTTCTGTTATTTTTCTTTTCTTTCCCCAGTCGTGTGTCGGCCTTC
Organism: Corymbia maculata; assembly: GCA_014182735.1. Taxonomy (NCBI): domain Eukaryota; kingdom Viridiplantae; phylum Streptophyta; class Magnoliopsida; order Myrtales; family Myrtaceae; genus Corymbia; species Corymbia maculata. The sequence continues at coordinate 16,137,897 of CM024687.1, forward strand.
TCTATCTTGCCGAGCGTCCTTTTTTCCTTTTTATATTTCTCCCCTTTTCTTTTTCTTCGTTGACTTTTCAACTTTTTTTCTCTCTCCCCCCCTGGGGCTTTTGACTAGGTCAAATACCCACACATTACAGTAAAGGTATCGGTATAATTTTCCAAATAATTGAAAGATTTGTTATGTAGTTTCTTGCCACTCAAAAAGCAAGCAAAGAATGGAGAAACGGTCCAACAATTAGGTCTCTAGGTACAACATATGGTCTAAGTAAAGAATTGAGGTCCTCTAAAGTTAAGGTAACTTGGTTCAAAACACGCATGTGTCCTTAAAGAATTTAAACCAAATACCAAAGACACTCCGTCCGCCCTCGTCTCTCCTCCATTTGTGTCCCTGATAAACCAGCACCACAAAACTCGTTACCTCGGCACCGTCATCAAACCTCATCCTATTGCCATTCGCACTTGTCATTGCCCCTGCTTGACTTGAGAACCCTCCCTCCCCCCCCCCCCCCGCCCCCTCTTTCCCCACTCTCTCTCTCTCTCTCTCTCTCTCTCTCTCTCTCTCTCTCTCTCTCTCTCTCTCTCTCTCTCTCTCTCTCATGTTGGGCCCGGTGGTTGCGACCTCTTGACAACCAAGATCATGATAACCTGGCATTGCCAACCGGCCTTGAACAACTCCAGTAAGGCTGGTCCTATCCTCTGTCCTCAAGGACAGAGGACGGGCTTAGTGGGCCGGGACCACCAAGTTTGAGTAAAGATGCCTAGACTAAGTTAAATGACGTCTGATCCAGGTTGCGATCTCAGGTCTACCCAACACGCAAGGGCAGAGAGAGAGAGAGAGAGAGAGAGAGAGGCCAAAAGACCACACATACACAGAAGGTAATGCGAACTCAAGGACAGGCAAATGACCGTGTGGCCTCATCACGAGGCGCAGGCAAGGGTCCACGATGCAACAGAGGCTCGAATGGGCGTGGTCAGGGTTGGTCATGCAGAATGCAATGTGGGTGGTAGTACTGTGCTTATGAGCAAGGGAGAAAATTGGGAAGGGGGGGAGGAAAGAAAAATTAAAAAAATAAAGATAATTAATTTGAGCCGTTGAATTTTCTTATGTCTGATAGTCCAAGTTTTAAGAAATAATTTACCAAATTCTAGAGGCCCAATCTCAAATAAGGAGAACAATCACTTGAACAACATGAGGAAAGAACCTCCAATGTTTAAATTGGAAAAGTGGACCAAACCTTGTGTGGAGGATTTTTAGAAACCCAAAAGATAAAGGTACGTACTTTCGGTTTTTGTCGAGAATCTTTCCTCACGGAAAAACATGATAAGAAATCATGATGGGGGAGCAAGAAAATGCATGTCCTCCATTGGGACACCCCCGAAAACTCTGAATTGTCTGGAGTCTCTTCAGCCTTCGTGCATGTACATCGTGTAATCCTGCGTGAGAGAGCCACTTTCCCCTCCACTTCGGACAAAACCGCAATGATGATACTGGAGAGGGTGCTTCCTGCTGATTGCTCGCTCACCCTTTGAAAGGGCAAAAGAAAAAAAAATTTACGTTTCTTGATGTACTCACCTGACATCGGTGAGGAATCGAGTGAATCTGTTTCCTGATTAGTAGATGATAATCACCATTTCGGTTGATATATTAACAGGATAAAGCTGAGACGAAGACATTCTCCTCTTTATGGCACCGATTAAAGCTAACTTGTATAGGGCGAATGAATTGTGTATTCCTTCATTTCTGATTTCAGAAAATTTTTCCCGACCACACTTCTGTTTTGTTATTTACAAACATGGGCATCATTTATATTTATTTTTAGTTAATTATATGTGGATGGTGTCCATATACGTGACTCATTGATAATAATAAAAAAAAGTTAGAGAATGTTCCCTTCAATCGGGAACAAAGAAAAGTATAGCCTAGACTGGATTGTCGATTTGTCATAACATTAACCCCTCGATTTTTGCTTATATTGCATCCACATCTCACCTACTTTCAAAGTTAAAACTACACTCCATGTTAGTAAGCTCCGAGGTTGGCCAGCATGGAAGAACATGGAGGTCAATGCTAAGTCTATACAATGTCAATAATTCTACCTTCGTTTTACATTGTAGGTTGCAGAGTTTTAACATAGCTGGCATGTATTCGGAGACTCATTCTTCTCCTTGGGGCCTTGGTAATTGTAGCCTGAATGTCAAACTTTGTGGCAAATGGCCATCTAATAGTGTTAGGATGTAAACATATATATTATGCATCGTTCCTTAACAATTTAAACTTCTACAGAAGGTGCTTGGGCAGTCGATACATAATTGTTATCTGAGCTAAAAGTTTCCAACATTTGACTTGAAATTGCCAACTGTGAAGCCATCTTCTCCTAACGTGTAAACCATTAGAAAGTAATTTATGACAAAAGAAAAATAGAATGTTTTGTTAGGCCACATGTCATGGAATATTATTAATCATCCATCATCTTCCCTTTGGAGCATCTAGGTTCATAGCACAAAATGCAGAGGTACCCCAAGTATGCAGCTTGCTATCAAGGTAGTTTGGCTTGGAGTTGACGATGTCTCCTCACATTACGACATGTTCTAACCTCAGTTATTTTTAGCTCAAGATACTGTTGCCATGATATATATGACAAACCCAGACACAGGGGTCCAATTGTTGAGTGGTACAACCTAATTTAGAGTAGTGGCATTAGCAAACACAATTTTATTAGCTAGCTAGTATGCAGAAATAGACTATTGACAATAGGGATCATAGCATGATGGATGACCTCAGTGGATATTCAATGTAACTTCTAAAGGGCCAGTATAGAAAATAGAACTCATCTATCTTTCCAATGCGAATGGACAGGCAACATTTGGCGTAGTATCCTTGCGCAACATGGAATTAGGCATTTTTTAGGAGGATGGGATGAGAAACTTTAATGGATGATTCGCGAAACAAAGGAAACAGATTTAGCAACAAGACTCCTCAAATCATCTTTCCTAGCAACCATTTATTGCATTTGGATAGAACGCAACCATAGCCTATTTCAATAAAAAAAACCAACTGATATCCATTTTATTTTGGCCAAAGTTTCATTTTACCAAAAAAATTAAACCTTCTCAATCAAATGTTGTACTATAAGGAGGCTTCCTGCCTCCAATTTTTTTGAATTATTATCTCTATTTGTATCGTTGGGGATACTCCTAAGTTGTTGTACTTCATATGCTCTATAGTATTTATATTTTAAATTAAAGAAAAAAATAAAAATTGAATATAACTTAAATCTCTCTCACACACAAATAGATGCAATTTGAGGTGGGCTGCCTTAGGCAACCTCCTTCAATTTGGGGTGTTTTGATGGGAGCGGCCACCCTAGGCTTGGTCTCGATACAATAACTCCATGGACATGATTTGATATTGACTTAATTCATTAATATTTGCATACCGAATGTTAGACAATATTTATTCTTCCTATCTTATTTCTAAAGGCGTACGTACTTCAATATGCTCAATGAGGCCACGCCCTTTATGAGGTCATTTGAGATATTTCAAAGGAACCGTCACATTATTGATCATATGGTCCTCCAGAACTAACAATTACCCCGTACGTCAATTATATTAATTTATAGCCCAATTTCTTTTTTTTATTTCAATACACATAAAAATATAATTACGTCACTAGGAACGAACAACCCAAAATTATTGCATAGGCTAGGACGAGGGAGGTGGGCTCGAATAACGTGTTGAAGTCCTTCATTGACAACACAACCAAATTGCTCCGCCTTTGGACGCGACTCTTCATAACATGGCTAAAGATGTTTTAGTGGGACCAATAATGGACCATGGTTCGAATCTCCGGCGCGGCGGCCAATTACATAAACAAATCCCCCCTCGTACAAAGCCATATGTTATTTGACACACTAGGCAAAAAACTAAAGAAAAAATAATGGTCGCTTGAAAATTCAGTTTACGCTTTGTCATGTAAACTCTTGGAATCTAGCGAGTGTCCGTGACATTTAGTCGTGCCTGCCCTTTTTTTTCCCCCATCAATCGAGACAAAATTTCAAGGAAATCACCAGGCAACTGCATAGATGCACGATATATTGCAGGCTCAAATAATTCATTCGTCCTTCTCCCCATAATTAAAGCAGGTAATCGATTTGATTGATGGATGGATCAACACTTGAGAAGAGTTAATTCGTGCGAAGATTCGGTGGTGTCCATTTGCCAACTTGGCCTCCCGAGAGTGAACTCCAGATTGACCAACGCATCCCCCGAAGGTGGTGACAAGGAGCTCGGGTCCAATCTTTCCTTCATATCTTCAAACATATGTCGATCAATAATCTTTTGCCCGTCCACCTATATAAAATAATTGACACCAAATGAGAGCCATCAACAAAGAAAAACTAAATTTAAAAGATATGGTATCTTTTTTCGAACCAGACATTGTTTGGTATTCCTTTGATTCTTTTGCATTTACCTTGGTGTCATTTGCTTTGAAGTGGGAATCATATGTCAAAGCATTTTCAGGATCCGACTCACTCGTTCCGCTTGTCTCCATTGATTGCAACCACAATAATCCTCTGCTTGTACAAAGGTCCAAGAGTTAAATAAATATCTATGATTTAGCTATGTAATGAATCTATTTGCAATTAATATTTGGATATTTATTTGGCATACCGGAGAGGGATGCAAGAAATTCCGCAAGCCAGGTTTGGGGGATGAGACATGTGCGATTAATTGGTCACCCAGAATGAAACGGGAACATGCGCAAGTGATAAAACACCGGCACAGAAGAATTTTTCTAAAATATTTATAGTTACTATACTGATATAAATTCATTTGAGGTTAAGCAATATGAGTCACGCAAGGAAGAAGATGACAGTAGCCTCACCTGGCACTACTTTCATGGTTCGTATGTGCAGTCTTAGGTCTAAGAAGAAACACAAATTTCTAAAGGTGAGAGATTTCAACTTGCTTAGTACACATGCTTAATGGAGTAAATTAAACCCCCTTGTCAGCTTCCAAACGCCCGTTGGATTTCAGTGATTTCGAGATTTGAACCAAAACCCTTGACTTTTAAAGCATGCATTGGAACCTTAATGAGGGTTTTTTATCCATAATATGCTGTGCTCATCATAAAGGCCAAGCACGTAAAAAGATGGCCTTATCTAAAAACTAAGGCACCTTTTGTGTTCATCAAACTCAATGCGCCTGTTTGAGCTTTTCAATCCAATTATTTACACTACCAACGACAAAACAAGCACCATTTCTTGCCCACGACACAACCAAGTTGCCTATCACCAGGAGGCATATTTATGTCAATGTGTGTGGATCTTCTTCTTCTTCTTCTTTATTTATATTATTTTCATCAACAGCACTGACATTTCAGATGAAGAAGCAAACTAACCCTTGTGTTTGTTCGAAACTTGCTTGGGATGATGGCTGGAGAGAGCGAGAGTTGTCGCAGTCTTCATGTTTCTCAGAAGATAATGATCCTGCATCTACATGTTTTGTGCCGACGTCTGGTGTTTGCACTTGACCTGAAACATTCATCAAGCAAAGAGTCAAAAAAGCCTCTCTTCAGTAAGTGAATCTTTTCACATGTACAAGTCAGCCCAAGTCTCAAAACCCTTTTTCTTTTTTCGATCTTCCCTTTGAGTCCTGTCTCTCTTTCCTTCATTTGGAGCTAGCTAACTTAGATTAACAATCTCTCTCAGAGGAAACGCGAGAAGTAATTAAGGGGGATGAATAAATATGATGATCCGTAACTAGAGGAGAATTAATCCACAGTTACCTGACGACCCTTTGTCAGTGCTCTTCACTGTTCGATACATCTGCATGGATAATCAAAACCCACAACAGTAAAGAAATTAATAAATGAGAGCAATTGAAGTCCACAGTGCTAAGATTAATGCCCTATAGCTAGAGAGAGAGAGCTCTATAGATACCCCTTTGTCCTTACCTCTTGTAATCCAGTACCCACCACAAATGCGCAACATCATGGAATACAAGAAAGGACAAAGAAAAAAATTCATAGAAACCATAAATGTCATTCTCAATTCATGAGATCAAGAGACTATATTGGAGAAACCAATTCTCCAAAAAACAAAAACAAAAATGCAAAGAGCAAACACCCACCTGCAAGTGACTCTTCACGTGGGCTAGGGTTAGATCCTTCACGTTCATCAACTCCAATACAGATTTTGGGGTTGCTCCTGTGAAATTACATTCGATCAGATTAATTTTCTCCACGACCCATTTCTAATAACCTTTTTCTGAGTCAAACAAGCGGAGTGCATAAGCAAAAGAAGAGTCTTCTTTTTCTTTTTGAGTTCTTCTGGCTAACTCAAGAAATGTCCAAATATGAAAGCATATTCATGATGTGTGCGTGGATTTACTTTCATGACCGCCTAGAAGCTGGACTGCATGAACAAAATGGGCATGGAGAGTCGTGGTCCATCTCATTCTGGGTGCTCTAATACTTCTCTTCGCACTGCTCGCAACTCGACCGCTCCGCTTGAACTCGCAGCCGTATAAATGAGCATGGTGGTGGTGATTGAGGTTTCTTGGTGGTTGTTGCAAGGTTGAATGGCTGAAATCGCCCATTGCAAACGCTAAGCTCAATGTGGGCTCACCATGACCATGGCTAAAACTCCTCTCTTGTGACAAGAAATTGTTCTCAAGGCTCAAATCGCTCCCACTGCTACCCGAGTCGGTGGTTGAGCTCATTTCACTACAGAATGGTTTCCTTGCAAAATCATCGTAATCACAAATTGCGATCTTCTTCCCGGAATCTGGAACACCTGGAGGATTAATTTGCAAGGAAAGATCAGGGAAACTTGGTGGAGTCGTCATTGGGGGTCTTGATCTAGAAAACATGGGAATGAGAAGTATGGTTTTCGAAGGGAAATGTGACAAGGGATCAGCGATAATAGAGAGTCCTAACTTGGAAATAGGAGAATCAAAGAAAACTGGAAATCGGTGAGTAAAGAGTGTGAGAAAGAGAGAGACTGTGTCAACAGGAGGTATAAAAGGCTGACAATGGAATGATAGAGGCTGTGATTAGATCATGAGTGCCTTATGATTTGCATGGGTGTGTTTAAAAAGAAGAGAGGCTGAGGAGGAGGAGGAGGAGGATGGAACAATATAGGCTTTTTGGTAGGATCGCTCTCTAGGTTGAATAGAGATCAGTGCAAGAAATAGAGACAGATTCGAGAGCACCCAGTGTGGGGATTAAAAGAAAACTGAAGAAAATGAATGAATGCACAGAGAAGAAAGAGAAAGTAACAAAAGTTCTTTTTCTGGGACGAAGCTCCTTTGAAGGCAAAACCTAGTGAAAAGAGAGAGAGTATATTTAAGGATCAATGCAGTGAGTGCAGAGGCCACACAGAGAGGGAGAGGGAGAGAGAGAGAGAGCAGGTACTACTTCCTTATCTTTAAAGGCATATTCAAAAGAAGAAATTAATAAATAGATAATAAATAAGAGGAGTGAGGCAGGGATGTGATAAATGGTGGTTTCTTGATGGGAATGGCTGGAATGATGGCAAGAGAAAAGTGGGGGGGTGTTGCTGTTGAATGGAATACATGGAAAGGAATTTAGTCTCTCTCTTCATACGTTGATGGATAGTGACAACCCCCCTTTGGGTAAAAGAAAAGAAAAGAATTCCCTTTTTAAAAGCTTTTCTCTTTTCGGTTCCATTTGAATTTATAAATTTCAATTATGTCATTTAATGAGTTTTAGAATATTCCCATTTTTATTTCATGAACGAGGATTGACTGGCAGGCCTAGGAAAATATCCGTGTCTGAATTGCCTCTTATTATTGGCTTTTTCCCAAGCAGATGTGACCCCTACGCATCTCCATCAATGGTGGCCAAACTCACCTTTGATGATTTAGCATTTTGGGGAGAAGGAATTTGATTAGTCACCCGATCATTGGTTCATCCCATGGCCATGGATTGCTTCTCTTGACATTCGCACTTCGATCCACTTTGACCTATTGCTTTTTGAAACATGAAGAATATCCATTGAAGTTACTTTGAGTCCTTTTTATAGGAAAATACACGATACTAAGGCACGACTTCAATCCTTGAAACAAAGCATAACTATGTTTTATATGGGAAAATGAATATGTGTACCATTTGAGTTCGTAAAATGATTGGTGATGTGAATATTTGCAATGTTTAGGATGATCTTCTTTTTATTTATCAAGAGGAATATTTTCCAATAATTATGGGCTAGACTAGATGTCTAGGGGGTTTTTATCTCGAGCAATGATTTTTGGGTGGCCACCATATTGACTAATTGCCATGACTAGTCAATGTCTATGTTGTCCACGCTTTCTTCACTCGCAAAACTAGTCCATACGTGGTCGGTCTCAACCGAGCTGGACACGTGCGCAGCCCCAGCGCAAATGTCGGAGTATAGTCTAGGATGAGCTGAGCTCTCGTGAACAATAAACTAAAGAAAGAAATGAAGATATTTCTTATTTTGCACTCTGCCTATGTGAAGTTTCATTATACAGACTGGTCTCTAGATGTCTGTCATTGGTTCTTAGGAGGCTGTTGCTGGAACCCTAATCAATCTTTTTCAGATCAAGTGCATATATCACATCCATTATTACTCGCTTTATAATGTAGCGCAAACCATTCCATATCCGAAGCTTTTTATCATCGCATTATGTGCTTTTTAGGATCAGGAAAATCTCCCTCACTAAGCCAAAAACCCCTTTTGAAATGAATATGTAACATATGGATTATTCCGACATCAATATCACGTGGTAGGACTTCTATACTACGTGGGAGCTATGCGCATTTTTGGAGTGAAGTTGTTCACATGGTCATAGCTAAGAATGTGAAGAATCAATGAGACCATGTCTACTATTTTCTTTTATTGCAAATTGTAAGTCCATTCAATCGCTAGTGCGTTTTCAGAGACAAGCAGTACTCACGGGGACAATCTTATAAAAGAGATTGCTTTTGCCCAATACAATAGTCCTTTCTAGGCGATACAGAAAAAATCATACAGTGATTAACTTGATCATTTAAATCATACATACCTACCTTTTTAAGTCTCAAAGTCATAGTGATCTAGCAAGCCACCTCAATATATGTAAGTTAATGTTCTCGTATCCTATATACGATAACCTATCACCATCTAATCGATCGTCAGATTAGCGTCGCGAGTCCAACAAGCTCCCAATCAAGAAAATCACTAATATCCCTCATACTCTTGTGTCGCTCCACCTTGTCCAGCTCTCTCCCAAACTTGCTCAGCTGTAGATCTCTCTCTCTCTCTTTCTACCCCCGCACCCCATGCCGGCCTCCACATCCCTCCTTTCCATGTTGCTGCCACCGTCAAGAGGCTGCTCCGACGAGTACCGAAAGAACTCGCGTCCTTCGCACCCCACTTCTCCTCAAAACGCATTCGTCTTTCGAAAACAATTTCAATGCCTGTGGGACAGGCAACCAAAATTCAATGCTTCGGTGACGATAGCTAACGAGGCTCGTGACGAACTCTTCTCTGACAAACATCTAGACATCGAAACGCCGGATGAATCGAGGACCAGGATAGAGGCTCTTTTCTTGCAGGGACAATGGATAGCGCGTGAGCAATGATGGCACGTTGGAAGAGAGGAAACTGTAGGTAGTAGTGGGCGCACCAACACGAACAATATACAATTTCAACGTCTAGCGTATTGTCTTCATAAGATCGCATGGCCCCAATATTCCCTCTCCGTGTCGAAATATTCCCTTTGGCCCCCGACCCCACCACCATCCTCAATCATCACCCCCGTCGAGCCCCACCCGGCGCGTGTGGGGGTTCCTCCTCTTCCCTCGTCACGTGACTCGTGTCCATGTTTCTAAGCTAATGTGGTAGTAGTATGTTTCATGGGAAGATGGAGTTTACGCCGTTCAATATAAAGATAGTTTTTTGCATAGATCGCTCCATTTTTTTTTGACTTGAGAATTATTACCATCCACTCTCTCAAACTGATTAGGATATGTCGTGATTACTCGGTGTTTATTCTCGTCTTTCTTGGCTCCCGTTCGTTCTCCTCTCTCTCACTTCTCTTCCACCTTGTTCCAATTGTTTAATCCAATAGATCGTGCACATTGTCGTATGAATCTCACCGAATCATGACAATATCTATATTACTCACAACATGATGATTCTAGGGAAAAATTGTTAGATAGCTAAGAAAAGATCGCGAAACTCAAACTCACGATCACTGTTTTTTTAAGCATGATTTTGTTCAAGCCTTAACCAATTTGACGAACTCTCTAACTTGTTTCCCATTTTTAATTGTGATTAGTTCAGTATTAAATAAGTCCCCTTTGGGCGTGGACTCTTCCTCCCTCGAGCTACTTTAGAAAATGCCCCTTTTTATTTATCGTCTTCCTCGCAGAAAGGAGCAAAGGGAAGACTTGAATACGTTCAAATCATGTGAGCTTATATTAATGGTTCCTCAATGCAATGGTCAGCGCCTTATGCGCTCTAGATTCTCCGGGAAATGCAAACCCTTTGTTTTATTCTCATTTCTCTATTAGCCCTCTTAAATTTCTCTCTCTCTCTCTCTCTCTCTCTCTCTCTCCGTGGCTTGCTTGTAATGTTGTCAAATGCTTGGGCTATATATTCCATATTCCATGTGTTTGTCGTATTGGAGGAACACTTCTTAGCTCTACTTTGTCTATTCTGCTATTATATTCCGTGAGAGGAGGATCATTCAACTTCACGTCAAAACAATGTATAATATAAGCAGTGTCCGGGCAAGTTGGCACCCAGCATTTTCTTGATTAAGGCACCTACCCTGTCTCCTTGTATTCCCTTCGTCTTCTTTTTAAATCGCTTGCCCTATTTTTTTAACCTGAAGAGAATATTAGATTTAGTGAAGATTGAGCAAAGACAGACATGTGCTACTTCAGATTTTAAATCTAAAGTCACTCCTTGTATTATATGTGACTCATGTCCCGTGCATAATGCTACACACACGGAAAACTACTGAAAACCTTACATCTTCATGTTAATATTACCACTTTTCCAAAGCAGCATGGAATAAGCAAAATTACATGGGCTATTACCGCATTTCTCGATTTTATTTTCCTTTCCTACTCTTGTATATAGTTTATGCTTATAGGACTTCTTATTGTTTCTCTGCGTGGGTTTTCCAAACTTTAGAATGTCTATATCCAATGAAAATGGCAATGTCCAAGATCCCAAAATTGAAGAAACCCAGAACATTAAATTCTCTGGAAGCTTTAGAAGAGAAACCCTAGAACATGTTGGTCCGCTGACCAAAAGTCAAACAGCTACCATACCTAGTTAGTTTGTGGGTTTGTGGCTACTTTTAGATCATGCCTATATGCTATGGACTAGTTAGGTGAGACTAGGTGTGCCCTAGTTCTAGGGTAAGTAGAGAGCATTATAGAATGCCGCTAAATTAAACCAAAAAATTGAAATAAAATAAAAAAAAGAGCAAAGTAAAAGTATTTTAATTCCATCACTCGTGGGCATTACTTCCGAACCCAGATGGCTCGATAAAATAATTTAGACAGCAATCTCAAAGTTCATGCTTTTGGCCCTAATATTCTATTGAACCTACACTAATCGGAAGAATATTAGCTTCTTTATGGTTGATTAGCGTGAGGGAATGAGCTACAGTCATCCATGTGTTTTGCTTTGAAATTTGAATGTTACCTTCTCCTTCTTTTCTCTCTCTCTCTCTCTCTCTCCCCGATTTTGACTAACAACGACAAAAAAGAAAGCAAAGAATCACCGAAATCACCGCCGTTTAGGCTGACGTGCACCACGACATTACATCACATAGAATGATATTATATTCTCATTTCGCCGCTATTGATTAATCTCCATAAGAGAGAGAGAGAGAGAGAGGGAGAGAGAGAGAGTTTGAGTTCTTCTATGTCGACTAGGGCAAGAAAAGATGCTCTCTTGGAAAGGGAGAGGCAACGGCTGGCAAAGCGTTGCTATTATTGCCTGATGATGATCATAGCAGTCACTGTAATTATGAGTTAATGAGTAAGAACGTGACTGAAACTCAGTCCCGATAAGCGAAATTTAATGGCCTGCTTAAAATGGGAAGTACTTACACTTGTGGAGTACCCTAACTGATAGCTACAATCATAACCCTCAAAAGAGCGACACACTTGTTAATAGAATGGTTGTTTATTGATTATGCCCTTTTCGAAAAAAAAAATCTAATTATGGGTCTTGCATGCCATTGAAAACTAGCATTTATCATACATTCATTAAATTCTTTTTAAGAAGTTGACGTCAAGTCCACGGTAGCACAAACGAAACAATGAAGAAAGTTACCAAATATTATATATATCAACATCCTCCAATTTTCGGTCATTTAAATTTCACATTCAATTTAGGTAAAGCAAAGCTCACATGGCAGAATATAGATTAACAACTTTCATATAAGGCACAACATAAATATGCATACGTAAGATCACTTTTTTTAAAGGACAAATGTCACCAAAAACCCTAAACTATGCATTCTGTGACAATTTTATCCTGAACTTTCTTTTGGATTACCAAAAACCCAAAACTATGCCACTTGTGACAAATTTATACCAAACTTTTTAATCGAGGGGCATTTTCATCCTTTTCTTTTTTTTCTTTTTCTTTTTCTTTTTCTTTTCTCTTGACATAAGGAAGTCAGTGAGGCCGCCCTTGCTAGCATCGAAGTTGGGCAAGGTTCCGACGACCCTCGCCAGATCTAGCTTGGGCAACCCTCGCCCTCGCCCTCACCCGACCTAGGCAAGGTCGACTCTTGCTAGCGTCCAGTGAGGGCCGCCTGAGCCAGATCTAGCCTAGGTGGCCCTCACTTGGCGCCGGCAAGGGCCGCCTAGGCTTGGGTGACCCTTGCCAGCCTAGGTGGCCCTCGCCCGACACCGACGAGGACTGCCCAAGCCTCGGCAACCCTCGCCTGACTCCAACACCGACGAGGGCAGCCTCGTTGGCTTCTTGTTAAGAAAAAAAATAGAAAAAGAAAAAAAATAGAAAAGGATAAAAATGCCCCTCGGCCCAAGAAACTTTGGAGTAAATTTGTCTTAAATAGTATAGTTTAGGGTTTTTGTGTCACAAAAAAAAGTTCGAAGTAAAATTGTCACAAGTGATATATTTCAAGGTAAAATTGTCACAAGTAACATAGTTTGGGGTTTTTGGTGATACAAAAGAAAGTTCAAATTAAAATTGTCATTGAGAGTATAATTTAGGGTTTTTGATAGTATTTGCCCTTTTTTAAATAATCAGTTTAAACTTATAAAATGAAATAAGGGTGACTCCTTATGGTTATAAAACATTCTCATTTCCCTTTTTATCCTATCTATTGTTTTCAATGAACTATGAATTTAACTAGATTATTTCAATTCTTTCATTTCCAAGTTTATTCATAAAAAAGAAGAAGAAGAAATAAGTACCTTGTAAGCATGTGGTTGATAAAGCTTTGTTTCCCAAGGACGGCTATGGTGGGGGCATCAATGCCATATGCATACGAAAGTCCTAACCCTCCCTGAAGGAAACAAATTCAACCCTGGGAACTTGAAGCCTCCACCATATCATACGCATTTTCCATGACCAACTTCAAAAGGTCAGGGATAGTTATCCACGACACCTTTTTGACTTTGAGAAAACATCATTCCTTAACATCTAGAAAGCCCTTAAATCTTAAATTATAAAGCAAATACCACAAAAAATCTCCAAACTATACCTACTATGACAAAAATATCTCAAATTATTTTTTGTGTCGCAAAAAACTATAAACTTGCCTATTGTGACATAAATATCTCAAACTTTTTTTGTGTTATAAAAAAACCATGAACTTATATTAGTATGACAAATGTAAGTTCATGGTTTTTTATGACACAAAAAAATTTTGGATTATTTGTGTCACAATAGGCAAATTTAGGGCTTTTAGTGACATAAAAAAATCGGGATATTTATATTACAATAGATATAATTTATGATTTTTTGTGATATTAGCCCTAAATTAGATTACCCACAAAGTCAAAGCATCAACAGATTCATGGGACGACTTTAGCCTTCACCTTCGATGTCATTGCATGCCAATTCACATGCCGATTGACTGATTCAAGAGCGCAATTAGAGTGTACTTATATTAGATGTTTCTTGGTTTTTTTCAGATATCAACTGCATATGTGAAGTCTCCAACCAACTTCTTTGAAGATATTATCTTTAATTAGGGATAGAAAAGGTCATACAAATCCAAAACAATTTTGTTTCTAAAAACAGTAATGAATGCATGAATAGGTGTGTAGTCATAATCCTTTAGCTCCAAGCTCACGAATTTCAATGTTGCATTTGAAAATACTAAAACATTACCCAGTGCAATGCACGAAATGAATTAGACTTAAAAAAAAAAAATCCGATGATCTTGTCGTTCTAACAAAATCAAATAATTTGTCTTAAAAAAGACGAATACATCTGATGATTTCACTATGTTCGAAAGAAGTGTGCATAAGTCAATCAAACAAAATTAGCAGCTGTAATTGATCATAATAGTAACACAAGTTAATAAAATATCTTAACATCTTTTATTTTTTAAACAGGGCTTAAATTATCGTTTCATAAAACCCCTCACACATATAGTGCTAGGGTGCAAGAAGACTTGTGATTAATCATATACAAAAGTAAATTGCAAATGCTAATGGAGTAATATTTGTCATAAAACACCCTATATGAACAGTTTTATATTAAAATTCATCATTAAGCATCATGAGTAGTCGAACTTAGGTTAGGAAAATAATATATTATAAGATAAAACATAATGCGACTTTTTCATTGTGCAAAACATAAAGAATCTATGTAAAAGTGAAAAAAGTGGAAAGATGAAAATAGCCTTGGCAAAATAGTGGCATAAGTTCAGGTAAAAAGTAAGAATAAAGTGATAGGTTGAAGAAAAGTCAAAAACATTGAAAATCAATTCAAGAGGCCGAGTCACCTATAATCATAGAAAATTGAATTACTCTACATGGTTCACCCTTTTTGGGTAAGCTTTCTCACCTTTACATGATAAAAAGACAATTTTCACGGCCACTTTTTCATTCACCTATTGAAAGATCATGAGCTCATAGTGAAACGAAGTTGAGATTAACTTCACCAGCTTATCTTCTTCCATGTGTGTTTTCACCTATGAGGATCGCCAGTGGTAATCCCTCCACTAGTCTGGTTACGTTCATGATTTTAACATACCAATGCCCTCACGCCTCATACCCTGTATTCCAAGTTGAATGTTTTTCTTCTCCAAAAAGTGGAAATACCCGGTATTTTACATCCTAAAGTTCAAACTAAGTAGTTTAAGGACTTACTCAAGTCCAAATATAAATACATTTAATAATTGGCAAACTAACGGCATAACTAAAGGTAAAAAGTAAGAATAAAGTAATAGGTTTAAGAAAAGTCAAAAACATTGAAAATCAATTCAAAAGGCCGAGTCACCTCTATAATCATAGAAAATTGAATTGCACGACATCGTCCATCCATTTTGGGTAAGCTTTTCTCATCTTTAAATGATAGAAAAACAATCTCTATTGCCACTTTTTTCATTTGCTTATTGAAAAGTCATGAGTTCATAGTGAAGCAAAGTTGAGAATAACTTCACCAACCTATTTTCCTTCATGAGTATTTTCACCTATAAGGATTGTCAGTAGTAGTCCCTCAACCAGCTTGACGGCATTCTTTATTTTAACATACTGATGCGCTCACGCCTCACATCCTATGTTTCAAGTTAAACGTTTTCGTCCTCAATAAGGTGGGAATACCTTAATATTTTATGTCCTAGAGTTCAAACAAAGCAATTTAAGGACTTACTCAAGTCCAAATATAAATACATATATAATTGGCAAAATAGTGGCATAAGTTCTAGTAAAAAGTAAGAATAAAATAATAGGTTTACGAAAAGTCAAAAACATTGAAAATCAATTCAAGAGGCCGAGTCACCTATAATCATAGAAAATTGAATTACTGTACATGGTCCACGCTTTTTGGTAAGCTTTTCTCACCTTTACATGGAAAAAAGACAATTTTCACGGCTAAAGTTCAACTGTTTTATATATTAGAGCATCAAAATGAATGACAATTATCATTAGATCACCATCAAATGGAGGCCGATATCTTCAAAACTACATTGACCGCAATATGGGTATCAAATTAGTCAGTTATTGGTAACCAAACGATACAAGTATTATGGGCTACCCTATCTACGAGGGGAAAAGTACCAAAAAAAATTTAAACCATTATATTGGTACCAATTTAATTCTAAACATTTCAAATGGATCGATTTAGTTTAAGTCTTTTCACATTGGTATCAATTGAGTCCATATAGCCAATTTAGACCAGAAGTTGCTAACATCAACATCAGATATCCTGCGTGGTACGGCTAGTATTCACATAGACATTTTATTTAATTTTTAAATGCTTTTTTCAATTTTTTATTTTTCTTTTCTTTTCTTTTTCCTTTTCCTTTTCTTTTTTTTTCCCTTCTCTTTTCTATCTCTTTTTTTTTCCTTATTTCCCTTCGCCCATTGCTAGCATCCACCACTGACCGCCAACAAAGGTTAGGGTTAGGATGCTCTCATCGGGCATAAGCGAGGCCAACCGTTGTTGAATCCCATGAGGGGACCCTCATCCAACCCTTGCTAGCTTCTAGTGAGGGATGGGTAAGGGGCCTTGCGCCCCCCGGCCCCCCACTGCCTAGAGACTAGTAAGGTCACCTTGGCCCTCACTCTCACCAGCGACTGACAACCTCTACTAGCCATCATAGAGGGTGGCGACTAGTTGAGGGAAAAAAGAAGGAAAAGAGAAGGAAAAATAAAGAAAAAGGAAAATTTAATAAAAAATTGAAAATTAAAATTAAATTAAATATTCATATCAACGCTAGTCATATCATATAGGATAGTTGACATCCGCATCAGCAAATCATGACATAAATTGGTCAGATGGACTCAACTAGTACTAATGTGAAATTTTTTTTTATTAAATTGGTTTTATTAAAAGATTTATGATTGAATTAATATCAATGCAATAGATTTAAGTCTTTCTTCGTACTTTCCCCTTCCTAGAATTGAAATATTTTTGGACCAAAATGAAATTTAAGAAAAATTATGATAAATACTATAATATTGTATTTCAAATTGCTGTGCACTAATAGCATGATTTATCAATGGGGAAAATTACCCAATTAGTCATAAACTCTTCAATTTTGATAATTTCAGTTTTAAAGCTATGCAAAATTCTAATGTAGTTCTTTCAATTAATTTTCATTGGAAATTACAGACATAAAAGTCTAGTCATTGTCAACCATTCTACGCAGAACACTACAACATCACTAATTTTTGGCCAAAATTCGCCTAAAAACTAGATCGGAATTTATGAAAAAATTTAGGACTAAATAAGGAAAAATTAGAAAATTAAAAATTAAATTGGTATCCGTACAATATTATTGGATAGTTTCCCCTTTACCAATTAGACTTAGGGGATTTACTATTATAATGCAATACTAAAGTGATAACTCTTCTTTTCATCAATAAATAACAGCAAAACATTATGGAAAAAGATCGAGGGAAGTGATGAATAACAAACTCAGAAATGATACTACAAAACCTTATTAAATGCGCAAATTGGCACCCATAACGAAGCGCGGAGTTTTTTTATAGTATTTGTTATAGGAAAAATTACCAAAACCTATAAGGAAATGTATCTCGGGTCTCTCTTTTATAAGGATTTGGTGGTTTTTGTTCCAAGGGAGAGATTATGAGTTAAATTTTGGGGGTGAATGTAAACAGATTGGACTGGTCAACGAGAAGCCTAACCCTGGACATTAACTAATTAGTACATCCACCCCTCGAAGAAAGGAGCGTGATAAGAAGGATGAAGTCAGAGAAGGGTCGGAAACATGAAACCAGACAAAAGTTTATTCTTCATCAATGTCCTAAATAAAGCTAAGAGTCGGCAAATCAAGCCTCGGCATCCCCCAAGGACAGGTCATGCCATGCAGGGAAAGCCGAAGGAGACATGCAAGAATCAAAACCCTAAGCCTCTTTATTATAAAACCCCTCGTCCTCTGCTAATTCCATCTCTTAAAGTTCCATGGGTAAGTGGGCCTCGGTTCGGTCTCAACCACTCTCTGATCACTGGTTACAAGCACAAACACGAAGACCACAGTACTGACTCTTCTTCCGTTGTTCCGTCTCTCTGCCATGACATGATCATCGCCATCAGGTTCACTGGAATCTAAATGACTGTAGGTCGTACGGTGTGTCATGGCTTTCCAGAAATCCCTAGTAAAATTACCGTACGTGAATTGTCGTCAAAACAAGCGTAGAGGAACTAATGTAAAAAAAGGCAGAAGACGACCCAACCTTTTTTTGGGGGGGGTGGGGGTGGTGGCGTGGGAAGACAGAAAGTAGAGGCCTGTCTACTTTTTCATTGTTTTCAAGGAGAGAACACAGAGAAGCAGTAAAACGAAAGCAAATGACGTGTGAATATTTACAGTGTGATTTCCACTGCAAATTCGAGGATATTGACACATTTTGGTAATCACTAGGGCAATGAGCACGAAAAGGTCACATTACACTATTTATCAAAATCATATTGACGTTGTAAGTATTTGACAGACGTTGTCGTAGCTATAAGGCATATTAAGATTGCTCTGATTGTGTTTCATAATGTGAGAGACACTAGGAGGAAAAGAGAGGACCTTTCATACCCTTTTTTTTTGGGGGTCGGAGGACCTTTCATATCTTAGTGATCTCTTTTGGGTAAATTACCTGGTGACTTTCCCTTCACTCATAACCTGACTGATCCAGCTCGATAGTCTTTTGTTCTCATTCATGATGGACTTGAATTTCTCGAGAATGGATTGTATTTTCCAATGGAAAGGACCCACATGGAGACCAGTTCATATCGTGGTTGGATTTATTGAATCATCAGTTCAAGAAGGGGGAGAGAGAGAGAGAGAGAGAGAGGGAGGGAGGGAGGGAGGGAGGGAGGGATTCAGAATGGCCACTGAGGCCAGGGTCTGGCCATTTTTGGTTTTGAAATTGATCGCATACACGTAAAGCTGCCCTCGACCAAAAGAAGAAAATGACATGTCCGGTTTTTCCTTTTCATAAGGAAAAACCCTACCCGGAGGGCCATTCCTGCGACTTACACCTTTGAAAATCATTTCCCTTTCTTGGGGACCATCTCTAGAAATTAATAATTTCGGCTGTTAGACCATGTTCATACCATGTTGGCTCCTCTCTCAAGACTATCTCCTCTACATCATTTTTTCTCCATTATTCAGTTCACAAGATAATGGTCGACTTCCACTTCGTGGACTTAATAGATCACTTTGAATTGGAAAGTAATAACTTGAAAGTGGATGCCAATCCATCATATCTTGCTGTTTTGAATTCATTCTCATGTGACCGAGGCTTGAACTTAGAATTCTCCCAGTTTCCCTTTTCGTTTATTGAAAATTTTGTGTTTTCTTTCTGCTAGTTGTTTGGACCACAAAAGACCGAACTTTGCTCATAATGGGCCCATAAGTAACATCATAGTGCTACACACACACACACACATATATATAAATATATGTATTCCTGTATATATATTATGTCCTCTTGATTCTAGTGTTGTCATGGAGAAAGTTTTTTTTATTCTGATTATTTGTCAGGGTCATCGGTAGAGGAGAATTTATGGAATGCAGTCATGACACATATGAACCGAGCTCTTGCAAAAAAGTGAGTCCGATTAATAATTTACCGAATTCAACAGTTTTGCATCGCTGTAAGAATATCCAAATCTTAGATGTTATTTTCTTTTTGTTTTCCCTCTTTCCGATTTTCAATTGGGCACCAAACTAAACACACTGAAACCCTGTCCTACGAAATTGACTATATAGATTTCATGGGCATGCTTGTGAAAGGTTTTTCTCGCCTATTAATCGACGGCAAGGATCAGTTTGATTCATGTTAGACTACAGGAAGAAATGCGTTAGTCTATCATTTTCTCGTGGACTGATCTGCAGGGGAAAAGAACAAGAACAAAGGGTTCAAACAGACAAGCAGATAAAATAAACAAACATGATTTCCTGGAGAGAGAGAACCGTACGAAAATGGGTCGAATCCAAAAGTCCAAACCTGCAAAAGAGCATTATGGCACTTAGGACTCGAAAAGGTTAAAAAACACAACATTTGCAGACCATGTGCAGTCAGGGAGAGAGGGATGGACACGGTCAAGGATAAAATGTTTGAAACATGCATTGGATTTTCATGTGGACATAAAGACACTTGTGGAATCTTTAGCCAGAGATTTTCAATTATGGGACTCACTCCCATATAATTCGTACTAATCTTTCTCTTTTGAAAAATATATATATTTCTTGTTCACACCCTCAAATTGATAAAAACAAACCTTGAAGGGTACACAGATTTCATATATCATTAGACAGCTTGGTGGGTTTTCAATTTCCTGACCGTCGATGCTCCTTTCCTACCATGTACATGAGAAGAATGTTGAGTTTTTCCTATTGTTTGTTCATAATTATCTTCATTATAAACCCACTAGGGACGGCATTGATCTTTATGGCCTGCGGTGGATCCTAATGCTTGTCCTCTGTTCTTATGTACTTGATTTGACCGAAGTATAGCTCGTTTACCAATGTTTGTAACCTTGATTGAACCATTAAAAGTACCATACTTTCCAATATTTCATGTTTCTATTCTTTTGGTGGATTTTGGTCGAGTATGAATCAATTCTAGTTGAAGTAATGCGTCTTGTTTTTGGCTAGTGCACACTTCAATTGCACAATGGCACTTGCAAGTGTACCAAAGGTAAGGGAAAGCTTCACTTTTCTTTTCTCCAAAAAGGGGACAACTTATAATGCGCATATCAACCCATGTTACTCTGATGAACAAGAGTAGCTTGAACAATTAGATTTGGTGACCTCGAATGAAATTCTCATGATTTTTCTAATATTTCATGTGTTATGTGCTTGTTGGATTTTGTTCGAGTATGAATCGATTCTACTTGACGTAATACATCTTGTGTTTTTGGCTAGTGCACATTTCAATTGCGCAACGGCACTTGCAAGTGTACCAAAAGGAATGGATTCCTTCACTTTTCTTCTATCCAAAAAGGGGACTACCTATAATGCGCATATCGACTCATGTTAGTTTGATGCACGAATAAAAATCACATGACATGACGCTTCATATCAGCTCAGAGTGCAAGAATGTATTCCTCCAAAGCCTTCTATGACAGCTTTCACTATGCCATAAAAATTGTATCATAAAGTCGGCCATCCAGTCGGCTCCCCCAAGCTTCCAAAAGGCCGAAAGAAACATAGTCAGAAAGCAAATCCACCCGACCCGCCCAACGATGACCTCTAACTTGAGCCCAAGGTCGAGACGATTCCATCTGGGCCCCGATTCGAGGCCCAAAGCCCGACAATCTCCGTCGTCCGAAGCGGAGCCCGAGATGAGCCCAAGCTGCAGGCCCAACGCCCAGTGGCATTTGGCGTGAATCGAGAAGATCTACATGACCCGTTCAGGAACTCGAAAGTCGCGCAAATCGTCGGCCGGCCACCTCGATTCATATTCGCTCTGTCCGGCCGTTCTCAGCTCGATCTTGCCAACTCGCTCTCCGTCTCTCCGCCGCCTCCTCTTTGCTCACGCGGCGGCGCGTCTCGGATTCCGGTCGGGTGCTCCGGCGAGGGAAGCGGAGAAGAGAGCAAGCATGACGGTGTTCCACTTCTTCAACTGCGCGATCCTCACCTTCGGCCCTCACGCCGTCTATTACTCCGCCACCCCCCTGTAAGTCATTCCCTGTTCTGCGCTGCGCGGCTCGTTCCGATCCGCTTTCTGAAGCTCGATCGCCGTCGTTCAATTAACCCTAGAAATGTTCCCGGTCGCTTGTTGATTGCGTTTTTCCTCATTTCCGTTCCTGATTGGAAAAAGAAAGCATACTTTTGTATCTCGCTAACTGTTCGTCGATGACTAGCTGATTCATGATCGAATGCGACTGGGAATGCGTCGGCGATAGTGATAGGACGAAGGATTGGACTCCTGTTGTTTGTTTTGGTGGTGCTGAAACTAGCTTAATCACAAAGAGGAAATATTGACGAACTAGAAAGATAATTGCTTAATTATGAAAGAAGGAAAGTTCGAGGGCAGCATTCGGTTGGTGATTTAGCTAAGTTCCGGTTCTTGTTGTTTGATCAGGTTTTTTTCCCCCTCTTTTTTCTCTTTTCCGATGAGTAAAGCTATCACTTTTATAGCAAGAACTCATTGTGGGAGGACTAGACCTGCCTCGACCCCATATGCTCAAGATCATGAGCCGTGTGACTCATCTTGGAAATATAAGTATCACAATTGGCTTATGAATGGACTACGTCATACTGCGACAGAAGGACTTCGAAAGGAAATTTTCCATTGAGAACAAAGCCGAAGATGCAAGTTAGAGATGCTTTAGGAATAATACTGGTATGACTCTCATGTTTGTGCTTAACAGTACACACAACCAATTCAGCTATTCTATCAATGGGTGTTTGGATCTGAGAATGTATTATCTCATTGCTACCTCTCCAGATGAGGTGAGTGCAGCTATTCCAAGCAAATTCTAACAAAAATTTCCTTAAGTCTCCACCCTTCAGAGGTCTTTATCCATTCAAATTTAGCAAGCCAATCTCCAGGATCCTTTCAACAAGACACAGCTGAAGCATTTCTTTCCAAATCTGAGAACAGAAGCTGCACTATAATGATGAGTGACCTTGACTCCATTAGATTGGTTACCCAATGACTGAGCCAACCATTTGCAAGATTGGACCATCTTTCAATCTTATTAAATGTAGCATATTAGGAATGACACAGAATTTAGGCATATTAAGAGAACCATATAAGCCTATGCTGTTCAACCTTATATTCCTGTTTTAAACATTGTATTAAGCAACAGAAGAAGTTAATAAACACAGAAGGAGAGGCAGTGCAAAGAATTTCATCATTAAGAGAAGAATCTGCAAGAATTGCACCACATAATGCAGCTTGTATGGCCAACATATTGGGATCGAACATCTAGACCATCTCCAATCAAATCCTTATATTATAGTAGATACCTTTGAACTAAGATGCTAAGCAGCATTCCATGTGTAAATCTCCAACCAGATTCCACAAGAGTGCTAATTATCATACCACAAAACAACTAGATTGACCACTTCCAACAGGCAAAAGCATACTTAACAAAAGGAATACTGACAGCACACACTTTGAGCGGCTTTCTCCTAGCAAAGGTAAAATCAGCACAATTACGACACCAAATGCTAGTTTTTGCTAAGGTGATAACCACGAAGCCAGGCTGTCCAAAGAGATCTAGATTTTAACAAGAAGCTCTGCAAGCATTTCAAATGGAAGCAATGTTCAAGTTGTTTGATGATGATTAGCTATGAAATGGCAGAGTTTATTGTAATATTCATAAAGATTCTGTAAATCCTATAGGTATTCTAGAGTGACAAGCGAAAAGAATTGGATATTGCATACTTTGAGTATAAAGTATGATATTTAATTGATGTACCTCAGGAGCCACCTGAGAGAACAGTTTGGTATGTCCTTCTAGTGTGTTCTGTAGTTGATTGATTCTTTTATTCTTCTTCAGATTTTGTCACTTTCTGGTTCTATTTAGTTGTGGTTAAAGTTTGTGCTTCGTGGGAGGGTAATATATGAGAATGATGAAATGCCGTTTCTATGCACTAAGGGAGTAAGTGTGTGTTAAGTCATGACTTCAGTTGACGTTTGCACTAATGAATTTATGTGCAGATCTGAGTATGATACACTGGGAACCTCTGTCAAAGCTGCTCTTGTATACCTTGGGACAGCTTTGGTTAAGGTTGGTCCAACAACAGATTATACTTGAGATTAAAGTTTTTCAATCTTCTATGATGTGCTAATCGCATGAAGATTTCCTTTTATCTGACAACTCACAGCTGGTTTGCCTAGCAACTTTTCTCAAAGTATCAGAAAATGAGAGCTTTGATCCTTACCAGGTATCCTTTTGTACTCTCCTCTCAGTTCTTGCTTAATTGGATTTTGTTTGCACATTTAATTTGGGCTAATATTTACATATTACTTTGATTCAATCCCTCATATTTCATATTACTGAAACTGTGCATTGCCCCAGTATCACCGAACCCATGACTTTGTTTTCTTGCAATGCTTATCCTGCTATTTGTACTCCACCCCGAGCACCTTTTGTGTTATACATAATTATTTACTATTTAGGCTTACATTTGGGTGGAGGGTGTAATTCCTTTAGCAATTGAATTGAAAAGGAAATTAATTCAGAGAGTCGTGTTACTATGCTTTATTTTTATTTTTACTTTTATTTTGATATTTACTAGCTAAATTTATTCTAAATTTGTCATGCTTATATTTCAGGAATTGCTGAAAGCTCTGATTGGTTTTATAGATGTAGCAGGGCTCTACTTTGCCTTAACACAGCTGACTCATAGGAATATTTCACAAAACCATAAGTTCCAAGCTGTAGGCCTTGGTATGTGAAACATTCATTAACTCAAGCTATATTTTACTGATTTCTTTTTGTTTATGGAATGATTATGTGCATCTCTTAGCTATATCTTGATCCTCCAGCCTGATCAATTTATAGCAGGAGAAGATGATTTTAACAAGGTTCTTTCTTAACTGTTTGTAGGATGGGCTTTTGCTGATTCTGTCTTACATAGGCTAGCACCCCTTTGGGTTGGAGCCCGGGGATTGGAGTTTACTTGGGATTACATCCTGCAAGGTCTTGAAGCCAATGCTAACCTGGTATGTGTTCTTTGTCATCATCTTCCGTCCCCAGGTTACTCTGGAAGTTTTGAGATGGCTGATGTCTTCCATTAAAGGGCTTGGAGAGAATATAATTATAATGGCTGTGAGACTTGAAAGTTTCATGGAGAAGATTAGAAGTCCGATCTATTTATTTCCAACTTATTGGTTCATTTTCCTGATTTTCTGAATGCAGGTTTTTAGCATATCTCTGGCAGCATTGGGATCATTGATGTGGCTTCGGAAGAACAAACCTAAGAGTTTGATCCCCATAATTTATGCATGTGCTGGGATTGTAGCAACCATGCCATCTATCACAAGGTGTGCTTTTTTATCCTTTTGTTAATGACCTTAGAATATTGTTATTGCCTGCGTATCCAGACTATTCTTTAGGTATCGTCTCTCCTTTAGAATAATGACAAAAGACTAGCATACGGTTTTCTTCCCCTTTTTGCTAGCGTTAATTGACTGGTATTCTTTGTGTTGTGGCCTTTGCGTCCCATTGGTCTTTCATTTGATCTTGGCAGGTGTGTGTCCCTCTTTATTGTTTTGGATCCTCTGAATAGAAAGAACCTATCGGAGTCCCTCTATTATAAGTCTTTGTCCAACTTCTTCATTTTCAATTCATTTTCCCCTTGTTTCGGGCTAAACTGAGGTCTTTGCAGCTATTTGAGGCGAGGGTTAGGATGGCATTTTCCTAAGGTTGTGGGATTTGAATTGTTCACCTCATTGGCGATGGCCTTCATCAGTTGGCAACTTTTTTCTGCTTGTCAGAGACCCTCTGCATGAGGGATAAGATGCAGACTTTGAGCTAACTCATCCATTCCCAGTGGTTTGTCCTTCATCAAAGGCGCGTGGGTCTGATTTTGGTACTTCACGATTATCTTTGTATGATGACTTTAGGAAGTATTTTTCCAGCAGGTTGAGAGGCTTTTTGACATTCGTTTACTCCAACAAGATTTTCTGCATGTAGCGACACTAAAACCGATTTGAGGACTTAGTGAAGATTTTGTGATTATGTGGACACGTTGACTCTTCTAATCTGTACACAGTCGTGTCTGTTGTCTGCGACAGTTGACTTGGGCGTTATACTTGTGGTGACAGTTGATCTTAGCCAAAGGTCTTGAGAGAGGTATGAGGATATTGCATCATGTGCACGGCATTAAGCCAATTGGGTAATGCTGCTCTCTGTTCTGATCGAATTGTTGGCAATCCACTCTGGTAACGACGGGAATATGCTGAATTCAATGTATGGAGCCACCAACTACCTCTTAGATAATACGGACCCTGATTCAAATTGTGGAGCCAAAGCAGCATGGCAACAAAGCATAATAACTGGCACCAATTAAAACTTTGGAATTATCATAAAGCCGCCTATAAAGCGTCTCATTATATAATTGACTTAAGTTTATAACATAAACCAAATGAAAGAAGCGTTAGCAATCCTAATGATTTGAAGATTTTATCCCAAAAGATGGTGATTGGTTGCCAGCCAAATCCTGAACTTGCCAATTTCATATTATTCCATGATTGTTACCATATTACTATATGACATGACATTGTCATTTTGATAAAAGATATAGCTATTGAGATTTGTCCTGGTAATCACTCTCTGGAGATTGGGATGAGGATCATTTAACTTGAAGAATAGGTTTTAACTTTCATACTTTACAAAGAAGCAGTGCAAAAATCTGAATGTGTTAAGAGTATATATATATTGGTTAAAAGGTTTATGAGAATATATATGTATAGTGAAGCCCATTGTTCAAATTGAGGTAGGGGTATGGCTTTTATCTTTTTTCAAAAAGTGTCCTCGACTTGTTTGTTTCCCGGTTAAGCACTTTTTAACCTTTACGTAGGATAAACCGATTCAGGGTAAGTTTCCAGATGGAATCAAGACGGATATAAGCTGGCTCTACATTCCAAGAACTGAGAACCGAGAACCGAGAACCAGGGAGGTAGAGATAAAAGCTTTCGGAGAGGTTTATCCACTCTTCTACTCCACACTCTACTGGAAAAGTTACTACTATCATCACTACCAAATGTGTTCAATCAAAAATGATTTCCTGGGTTCGAGGGAAAGTGAATGATTTTTGACGTCGCCCTTTTCTGACCAAAAAATAATTTCTTTGTGCAAATTGATTTTTAAGCACAGATTGCAATAACATACATCTGCCAAGCTTGCAGATAAAGGAAATGTACAATGAACTACATCCAGTCAAAATAAGTACTGCAGCAGCAGAGTAGCAATCAAATTTCTCTTGGGCCAGTGATGGCTCTAAAAGTCATTCCTACAAATTATAACACAACGAGATTAACACAATTTACAACATTTCATTGTTAGTGCCGATTCCAAAACAAAAGTAGATTCTTGGTGAACCTATTCCAATGAATATCAGCATTACATGATTGGAGATCACTTACAAAGAACCGCAGAAGATGCCCTCACTGGCCTTGCCTAATTAGCTACCTGAGACACTTCCATCATCTACTTGTTCTCCAGGAAAAATGTACATTCTTGTTCAAAGCATCTCCTTGAATTGATGTACTGTCACTCTTACAATGGACATGAAGAGCTCATGTGCACAAAATTTTGCCAATTCCTGCAATAAACTGAAGTACGTTAGGGTTATGTTTGGTGAACTGGGTATAAGCTGGCATTTGGCTGTCATGCTTTGTCCAAACCGGAGATATTGCAAAAAAGAATATTCCATTCAGGGGGCGGCATGAGCACAGATAGATTTTCTCCTATCCAAGTGAGCATCAAAGAAGAGATTAGGGTAGGATAAAGAGTGGCAGGACAATTATGGTCACCGTGTACAAGGATTGCACTGTGGACAATTGTAATCTCCACACACACACACACACAAAAACACATGAGAACAACGACCACCTCCAGATGGTCCCTAACCTCTGGCAATGGTGACCACCCAGTGGTTGCTTCTCAGCCTAGGGTACCTTTTCAATCTCACAATGGGTTGTGTCCATCTTGGATATCTGCAACGTCCTCATTTTTTTTTTTTTATTTAATAGGACAAACTGAAGAACAAGACTGACCCCTTCAGTGACTTTCGCGGATCACTTTTAAGCACTCTACTGTGCTCCGGTGCAGTACTACACCCACCACCACTAAGACAAACTATGTGCGAAGCTTTCTCGTGTTCATTTCAGTAGAGTGGCAAGGGCTCCTAACCCGGGGCATTCATCTGTTTTATTTTGATCAGGTCCTAATCCACGCAAACTAAACACTCAATCAAATAGTATACGCATCTTATCCTATCTTATCTAATGACCAAAAGCAGCCTACTTGGAAAGAAGAAATGTTTCCGAAGAAGGGATCAAACTACAAAACCACAAAACAAGGAACAAATGAAAAACACTTCAATGAAAGAAAGATTCCCTGTTATAAGTCTAAGATGTCCCTAGCCTCTCCTGGTAAGGACTTCAAAAGCTACATCAATAGAAGTAGGAGCGGTCAATTGGTCCATTCTATCTTAAATAGTTAAGTAGACCAGAAACTTCCAGTTGATATAACCCAGCAGGTAAATTTACTTGTGAAAGGTTGCATATTTGGAACACTAACAAATGGAGCTTGGGGTCAATCTATTAAAAAAAAAAAAATTGAATTCAGTATTCATTGGCCAATCAAGCTATGAAAAATGCAGATGACTGTGCTTAATGGAATATCAAATTCAGCATCCAAGGCATGATCCCATGGACTGAGCAGGAAAGGGCACGGATTTCTCAGACTTGCCCCTAGTTCAAGGACTAAAGGCTTTAGCACAAGCTATGAGGTTAAATGATGCCCCCACTCCTATTTCAGATTCTGATGCTGCTAATGCTGAATAATAAGATTCATCCCAGGACAGCAAATACTCTGATATCAAAGCAAACCCAACATAAAAGAAAGCTTTCCACAACGAACCTTTTGCAGTTGCTTGAGCTCTTTTCATGTGTATAAGGAGTAAGATTAGTTATCCCGTGATGCTGCTAGAGGAACTAGAACCCCATCTATCTTTCCATGTTGTTGAGCTTGTTCCTTCTTTCCGTCCTCAGATATGTGCACGCGCATCTCAAGTTTTCCCACAAGCTCAAATATGCAGATGTCTCCAATTTTGATGCCATTGCCACGGACAAAAGATAACCAACCTCCACAGAAAGTATGTAACATCCGCCCTTTTGAATCTGGCACTGAATTCACTGTCCATGACTCCCCTTCTAAGTTTCTAAGGACTATCTCTGTTTTGCATATGGGAAGATGGTCCATCGAAAACTGGTGCGGAATTTTCTAAATGAAGGCAGGCCAAATAACATAAGAAACAATGAGCAATGAGATGATTAGGCAATGGTCCCACAATCTGCAGATAACAAATCCTTGCAAAAGAAGGGAAGAAACCACCACATGGCAGCCCTAAGGAGCTTTGGAAAGTAAAGGTCTGATGAAAACATTTGACTATTCAAATTCAGTAAGTTTCCAGTGACAGGTTAAACAACAGCGATGACAATAAAACTATCCTCATTTTAGTGATTACATGTGGGCCCCAAAAAATATATGGTCCTTCAACTAAATATAGGTCTCACAGCACATTTGATTAGAGTAAAAGAAACATCTAAAAGCATCACTCACTTTATGGGTGTAGAGCCGATATCAACATAGCGAAAAAATGGAAAGCGCAGCTAGTGTTCATATGGTATTTGGTCATTAAAAGCATGTTTTGAAAAGTGGACCAGCTGCATTAATGAAGAATCGAACATTCTTTACCACCCTCACCACCATAAATGATAAAAGACACGCATTAGTTACCAACAGTTTTTACCAATTTCATAATCCTGGTTCACTGACTATTCACATGTTGTCAATATAAAGTTAATGAGAGTGTCCGATTCATATGGTTGTGATTTGTGCCTTTTACTCTCCTTTTATTTCATTTTCTTCAGATTTCTATGAAATTTAAATGTAATTCCAAAAACTGGTAACACTATATTTTGATTTGGTTCAACCAATTGATTGACTCATTTAACTGGGTTTTAACCAAGAACAAATCAACAATTGAGCTAGACTTGACCAGATACACTCCCACCAAACTAGACCATCCATTCTGAGTAAGAATACAAAAAATAATTTAACTTCTCTGCTTGTCAATCTACGAGCGGTTACAAGTTTCTAACTTGTCACTGTTACTCAACAAGTATGGGTCATGTGTGACAACCCAAAAACATAGCAGAAGTGACTAGTGGGCATTAAAGTTGCTCATGTAGGAAAGGGGAAGTAATAGTAATAGAAGTGGAGTACCATCATAAGTTATAAGAGTTGAAAGAAGTATTCTGCTCAATGTACCAGAAGACTACTACAATACAAGGAAATACCCGAAGTTTTTTGGCGTGTGTGGCTGTGTGCAACATGATTATATACGTCTAAATTAAATGCTTACCAGCGTGTATGAACCACTGACATTGAATCTTTTCATAATCCGAACAAATTTAGGGAAGCTTGAAGCAAAAGATCGAGAAACTCTTTCTTCTTGGAGGGACAACATTGCTGACAAACAATCTGTGTTCTGCGAGGTGCGTGCAGTTCCAGTGCTGGCTCCAACAATGATGGCTGACTCCATTTCATTAGGTCAGAGGGTACCAGATCATATAGTACATTCACACATTCAGGCAGATATAAGTTGCATGGTTTATGTGGCAACATTGTAAAGGATTTTCAAAGAGAAACAGGCTTGTAATGCAGGAAATGGGATCAAAATATTGCATCTCACAAAAGGTTTATTGAGAAGGAGAAAAAATGTGCCTTACTAAAGGAAGAGGGAGCTTACCAGACTTTCCATTGCTGGTTTTTGATGCATTGCTCGAACTCTTGATTGTACCAGCATGCTTCTTCATGTCAGAGGAAGAGGCTTCTTGAAGCATTCTCTTCACCTTCTCGACAATCTGTGAACTGACTTTTGTAGATTTTCTTTTCCGTTTCTTCGATACACTTTCTCGAGCTGCATGTAAAGCTGTAGTATTCCTGACATCTAACCAGGTTAAAGCTTTTTTAACACTTTGGCACTCTGGCCCACCCTGTGCAGCCCCAAGAATATGGACTCGCATTTCACACTTATGGACCAGCTCAAAAACACAGACATCTTCCAATTCAATGCTATTAGCACGAACAAAGGCCATCCAACCTCCACAGAAGGTATGGCTAGTGTGCACTCTGGTTGTGGGGACTGAATTTACAGTCCAAGATTCTCCTTTCAGATTGCGTAGGACAATAGTTATCTTGCTTTCCGGTAGGTGCTCCATTGAAAATTGATATGGTATATTCTGCGGGATGTGATAAATCAATTGGGTAATCTGAAAAGAAACACAACTTGCAGAATAATGCAAAAAGACATTTACTTCTTTTCCCCATTGAGTTAAATACAGTAGAAACATCTGTTTCCAAAAGAAAACTCAAAACGTCATGTGCCCAGGCTTTAACAAGAGGAAAAAAATTGTCTTTATGGTGAGCAACAATTTTAACGGCAAAGAACCAGGGCCCACAACCAAAATTGTACAAAAGACTTGAGCATTTGTTAGCAGTCATTGAGTCTAATTAGGAAGTCCAATAATGAGTTTATTAAACCACAACAGCATGAAAAGTATCTAGTTAAGGAGGAGAACTCTCAGGCATAGGTATAGGATAGTTCAGCTAATGTTATCAAAGGTAGCATCCACTATATAGATAAAAAGAAAAATAATCTGAGTCTCAATAGTCTCATTACTGGCATAAGGCACTGATTTGCTGCATGCAATACAGAATTACAGGTCTAGTAATTTAAAGATGTTTGCTCCAGGACTCACCAGTGTATAGGAGCCACTAATGTTGAACCTTTTCATAATTCTGACAAAATATGGAAATCGGGAACTGAATGATCGAGCTACTTTTCTCTCTTCTTCAGATAAGGACTTTAACATGTGACAGCTGGTGGACAAACTTGAATGATCTCCTTTGCTGAACCTATTCCTAATATCTGCAATCAAATTTAGGAGATCATATAAATACGAATTTATGGAGCACTTATTTAGGAGTAGGAAATGAAGAAACCAAGCGAAGTTCAAGGCTGTAGACTCAAGGGGTGTTGGGGGGGGGATATTTAGGGCTTTTATCTCAATAGATCATTCTTCTACTGGAAGAATTTCACTTTTAAAATGAACAAGAAAATAAAAAGCTGTTTCTTTCCACATTCCAGGGGCATCCATAGTATCAAAGTGGAAATTCCAGCATATAAAATTCTATTGCTTCAACAAAGGGGAAAATATGGTTGTGCATTGTCTTTGCCACAGAATATTAGCAGCTATAAATATGAGTGACAGAAATTTCCAGAAGAATCAATATAGTTCCCATGTTAGGGGAGGCAAGTTATCAAGGACCTTTGGAGAAGTGAGAGCATTACCAGGTGAATCTTCATAAACTTGTGCTTTAGAAGACAACCCAATACTATCATATGGGGTCTCTCTGACGATGCTTGTTCCACGATGCTGCGCACTTGTGACCACATCCTGTTTCCGGCCAAGCTTATCATCACGGGCACAAACTTTAGGTTCATGGTTCTCATAAACAATGTTCGAACAATAGGTGAACTCATCTTTTTCACCATTCCTCTCCCCATTTTGCCTACAACTACTAGGATCTTGACTGCACATGGCATGAAATGCGGCTTCTTTTTCACACGAGCTGTCTTCAAAAACTTGCACATAAAAGTGCAGGTTACCATCATGCCGGAACACCAAGAGGTCACCGGATACAATAGAGTGGTCCCTTACAAACGAATGCCAGCCAGAGTTGAGGAAAAATTCACGATTCTCCTGAATCAACTCGACATGCCAAGTGTTACCACTTGGACCTTCCAACAGAGCTAACCCGGACGTCCATCCCTCCATGTGCTTGACAAATTTATCTGGTATTTTCTGTGACAGAACCAAACCACAAGGCGTCACAATCAAAACAATGCGAGAAACACGGTGTACCCAACTACACACTCAAACTGCGATTGACATAAAGGTGTATGAAGTGGACAAGAGAACAACAACACAGAAGTGCAGCAGGAAACCCGCATTTCGACTTATCATTCATGTGAAGGTCCGCTTCACAAACAAACGACCAATGTTGATATGACCGTTTCTTGGCTTGCCCCCAATAAGCTCAAGAAGACACAACAATGTGAACCCAAATTGGCCTCATATTTTCTCACCCTAGGACTAGGATGAAGAGAACTTCACTACGAAACCAAATGTCAAACTCATTAAAACCCAAACTCGGATTTGAGTGTAACAAAGAAGGAACTGATTCTTGCGTTTGCCCACATGAAGCATTCCAATAAATCCATTACCTAGTACGCTCAGACCCCAAACGATGGAAACCATATAACAGATAAAGATTCGCAGGTAATTGAGGGAACCAAAAAAAGACCAGAGAGATATATTACCAGCCTTCTAGAGCTCAAAGAAGAGGAATAAATCTCGAAGAAGTGAGGCCTCTTCCCATTAGGCATCTTCCAACGAGTCTCGTCTCTCTCCATGAAAACCTCTCTCTCTCTCTCTCTCTCTCTCTCTCTCTCTCTGCAAGTTGATCACTCCATTGAAGGCGTACTGTTACTATCCTGCGAAACAGCGAAACCAGAGAGAAGAGAAGAGGATCGCGAGGCAACCATCACATTTTTTCGCAATTTCACGATTCACATCGCATAAATTTTGAGAGATCGACATGGACCGTTTGAGCTGGCCACTTCAAGCTCGACGGAGGAGGCATGCGCACGTGCATCTCACGACCTGGGGATTCTCGTGGGTTGCTTGGGCTGTTGTTCCTTCACGGCCACCTGAGCGCGTGGTGGCAAGCCTGGCCCCACGAGTCTTAATTATTTTCTTCACTTCTATATTCCTGGCATTTAGCATACAATGTTTCAAGAAGAGGATTGATTGGGGAAAATTTTTCTTAAAAATAATTACTTGTATCACCTAAAAAAATTAATGAATGAAATTTTTTCATCGTTTATAAAAATATTAAACATTGGTGTTGGTATTCATTTTTCCAACTTTTTCCTTAATAAAATGTCAAATTTTCTGATCTCGCAAAATGGCGCCCCTTGTTAGAGCATTTATTCTTTCTACAATGGAAGACTCCATGCTTTGTTGCAAGGTCAAAGGATTGATGTTAGTATAGCCAAGAGAATCAGCTAAACCCTTTATGCATTCTCAAGTTATTTTGAGTTGCAAGATGAGCTCAATTGACTTAAAGAATTGACGAGAACTACACAAGTGGTAGCATCATTAGCTCTGCAGGTAGCATTTGCCAACTTATCACCCAATATCATCATTACTTCTTCTTTGGGATTCTCTCATCTTCATTCCTCCCCCTTCCCCTCGTAAGTGACCTTATCTTTTATTTCCTATATTGAAATGATCTTCTATGAGGTTTGTTTGATATTTAAAAATTGCTCAACAATAATTAGGCAAATGGGAAATGATGAGATTGTTGGAAAACATCCCTATGATATTTTAATGATTGCCAAATTGTTTTTGCATTCTAATATTTATCATGACAAATGCAAATAGTGAAATTGATCATAAGTGATCTTACTTATTAGCAAAGATCAAAAACTAATCGTTAATAGTCTGAGTTTTAGGACCAATCAAGATAGTGTTCTTGAAAGTCTTTGGTACTGGTAAGAATTGAAAAATCATTGATCTTAACATCTTATGTCATTTTATTGGTATCGTTACTGAAGATAGCCAGTCAAGTCACTCACAATCAGCATTGGTGATAGTGTGCATATGATAGTGATAATGATGCATTAGATCTTATGATAGTGGAGTACGCACTGGAAAGATGATTGTTGATGGTTTAGAACATAGTCATTACATGACTGGACTCCGTAGAAAAAAATTGGGAAAGCAATCAAAATAGCATCTGACAGTTTACTAGTCCGATAGTTGCAACAAGCCTATTTCAGGAAGCCTAAGAGTGGCTGAAGAAGCAATTGCAAGAGCAATGCTAATTTTGTCCTATGTTTTCTCCAACAACTCTTAATAGCTAGTTGATCTCCATTGGATACATTGAGACCTCAAATATATAAGAAGCAATGATGCTAAGAGGAGGATTGGCTAGATTGAATATTATGATCATTATCACTATCTTACTCTGTATTGCTCTCTGTATTAGTTTAGCACTGAAACAGCTGATAGTCAAGTGTACAAGTACTATAATGTGATCTATCAATTGAAAGGAACAACACTCACCAGTTGTAACTTGCTTTGTTAATTATTAGTGGAATCCAACCGTTGTTAAGGCTGTGTAGAGTTGACATAGGCTTGGATATAAAGCCGAATCACTATAACTGTGTGATTGTCTTGATTCACTTTGATTTGCTTACCATCATCACACACGCTAGTGACATGGCCCAAGAGGATGAAGAGCCCCTAACGAGTTCCGAATAAGGCCCTAGCTAAGTCCCTCCCTTAAGCTTGATGATCGTTCTGTTCCTCCAGCTTGTCCTTTCTCGCTCGTCTTCTTGTAGTCAAATGATCTTGCGATTTCCAAGACCTGGCCATGGTAGACAACTTTGAGCTCTCCCACGTTCTAGACCCTCATGTAGCCCTATAATCATTATATCAATTTAAACACTACCATCGGATTGATGAGGGGATCAACGAATCAAATCAATTCGGCTCTTGTATAAATAGAGGACCTTCACCCCGCCTTGTAGATGCTTGATCATAAGTAAATGATACTCTACTTTACTTTTAAATGATCTTTGTGTTCGAGTGAGTGAGTGAAATGTTGACTTGGGAGTAATCCTAAGGCTGCTTAGGCGTGTGTGATCGACATGAATCATTCAACCTGTGACAAATAGTATCAGAGAGCCTTCGTTTGTGCCTTCATTCAGCACATTAGCCAATCCACGTTCCAGCATCGTGAATGCCTAAGGTGAGAATTGCGAGGATCGTAGAAGGACGAATAAGCGAGTCAACATCTAAACTAGACGTAACCTTGTTGCATCCTGTTCGAGGGAATCGACGAGAGATTGGGAGCCTCGAATGACGATTCTAGAGGAGAACATCATGGACATCCGTGGGCTGGTAAACAACTTGAACCAGATTGTTGATGGAGTGGAAGCTGATCAAGAGGGGTTCTTGGTCGAGATGCAAGAATTCAAAGGCGGTATGAGAGAACTTCACAATGAGCTACTAGGGTTGTTGGTTAGAGAGTTGCAGCAATGAAACAAGACCTGAGAAGCTACAGGAGTAGCCATGCGCACGGAAATCACTGAGCTCAAGAAGCTCACTAAGGTGGAAGCTGCACACATGAACGGAGCAATCACCATGCATCCACGTATAGACGCACCCAAGTCGAAAGAGTTCAAAGGCTCACGAGACCACATGAACAAGGCAGCGATGTACCTAAGTGAGAATGCATTGTTATGGTAGCGTCACAGGTCTAACGATAAAAGTGGTGACCCTATCATGGCGTGGGCCAAGTTTGTCAAGGAGTTTTGGTGAAACTACTACCCCACATATGTTGAGGAAGAAGCTTGTGACGAGCTCAAGTGCCTCGAGTCTAAAGGCACTATTCAGGAGTACATGAAGCGATTTTTGGAGTTGCTACTCCATATCTCGTTTATGAACGATATGGAAGCCTACCATCAGTTCATGAGTAGCCTCAAATTGTGGCCTAAACAAGAGCTCAAATGGTGCAACATGAAAGATCTCATGATGGCTACATCCATGGCAGAGTCCCTAGAAGAGCCAAAGGCAGCTTCCATGGCTAAGCATGACTTCAGGCTAATGGAAAAGGCCACTAGTGGGGGAGATCGGAACAAGCATAGGTGCTTGAATGGAGGAAAACCCTCAGTGGCATTGCCTAAGGCCCAACTGGAGTCGAATGACTAGGGACAATGCAAGACCCGCACTTACAGGTGTTTCTTTTGTGACGGGCCGCGTGTGGCTCGAGACTATCCCAAAAAGGGCAAGCTAGTGGCCTTGTGCTGTGAAGATGAACCACAAGAGAAGGTGCGATTAAGATCATTGCAGATCCTAAGCTCCATCAAAGCCAAGAAGGCCAAAGAATCCAAAAGGATGATGTTTGTAGACGTGAAGATCGGAGGTACTACGATCAGTGTACTCATGGACACCAAGGGGTCTAATCTCTTTATCTCTCAAGAGGTCACAAAGAAGCTGAATCTTTGGGTTGAGGGTGGAGCTAGATGGCTCAACATGGTGAACTCAAAGAAAGTCCCGACTAGTGATATAGCTAAGGACATAGAGATTTACCTTGGTCCTTAGATGGCAAAAAAAAAACATCGATGTATTCCTCCTTGATAACTATGATTTTGTTCTAGGTTTAGGATTCCTTGATTGTGTCAATACAAGTGAGATACCCTTTGCAAATTGCATATGTATCCTGGACAAGCCGTGCAATGCATGGTATCAATCCATTGTGAGTCAGGACACAATCGGAAGATGCTCTCGACTATGGAACTCTCAAAGGGAGCATGTAAAAGTGAGGTGACCTTCTTGGCAACCTTGAAGGTCAAGGACGTGGAAAGCAAGAAGGAGGATATCTTAGTTGAGGTGGCTTGAGTCTTTAACTCGTTCCAATATGCGATGCCACCCAAGCTACCCAAGATGTTGCCGCTTCGGAGGGAAGTAGACCATTGGATCAAGTTGGTCCCCAATGTTCAACCACTAGCCATGGCACCTTATCGTATGACCCTACTTGAATTGGAGGAAGAGGAGATAACTTAAAGAGTTGCTCAATGTGGGATACATTCGGCTATTCGAAGTCTCATTTGGTGCTCCTGTCTTATTCTAAAAGAAGCATGATGGGTCTCTTTGGATGTGTATTGATTATAGGGCTTTGAATAAGCTCACCATAAAGAACAAGTATCCGATCCCCCTCATTGTAGACTTATTCGATCAGCTTGGAGAAGTTCAGTAATTCTCTAAGCTCAATATTCGATCAAAGTACTCCTAGGTTCAGATTGTTGAAGGGATGAGCCAAAGATCGCGTGTGTGACTCACTATCAATTGTATGAGTTCATTGTCATGCCATTCATCCTGACCAACGCACCGGCAACATTTTTCATATTAATGAACAATATACTCAATTAGTTCCTTGATCAGTTTGTGGTAGTCTATCTTGATAATATCGTTATATATAGCCGGATGCTTGAGAAGCATGTCGAGCACTTGAGGCAAGTCTTCCAAGTTCTACAAGAAAATGATCTGCATGTGAAGTAGGAGAAGTGTACCTTTGCACGGGAAGAAATTCCCTTCCTCGGGCACATCGTCGGGGGCAGAAGTGTGAATGGACAAGGCCAAAGTCTATGTCATCGTTGAATGGAAACTGCCGACCGAAGTGATAGAACTGAGATTGTTCTTTAGCCTGACAAATTACTATTGATGGTTCATCTTAAACTATTTGAGCATCACCGTTCCCCTCACAGACATATTGAAGAAAGAGAGGCCATGGGAGTGGACAAATCAGTGTCAAGAGACATTTGATCAATTGAAATGGGCCAAGATTGAGGAACATGTCCTAGTACTGCCTAACCATTCCAAACCGTATGAGGTAGAGACTAATGCCTCTAATTTTGTGATAGGTGGTGTTCTTATGCAGGTAGGGCACTTGGTGGCATACGAGTCTCGAAAGCTAAACGACATCGAATGGCAATACACGGTCTAGGAGAAAGAAATGACCGCAGTGATGCATTGCCTTCAAACATAGAGGCATTGTCTCTTAGGATCAAAGTTCATTGTACGAACAGGCAACGTGGCCACGAGCTATTTCCATACCCAACGAAAGCTGAGCCTGAAACAAGTTTGTTGGCAAGACTTTCTCACTGAGTTTGACTATGTGCTAGAGTATAAGCCGGGAAGGGGCAACTTGGTAGCTAATGCCTTAAGTAGAAAGATAGAGCTGGCCAGTACAGTAAGTCATCCGAGCTATCCACTAATCGATCGCATCAAGGAGGGGCTGAAGCATGATTAGATAGCCCAACAGCTTCTTGAGTACGCTTAAGAGGGCAAGACGATAAGGTTCTGGTGTGAGGATGGCATTTTTCTCTACACCAAGGGACATAGACTCTATGTGCCGCTCTACAAGAAGCTATAGAAAGAAGTGTTTCAAGAGTGCCATGACTCCAAATGGGCGAGATATCTAGGAATCCACTGTATCATAGCGCTTGTTGAAGATCAATACTACCGGTCGCACATGCAGGATGATGTCGAAACATACGTGAAGACTTACCTCGTATGTCAACAAGATAAGATCAAACAACAGTTGTCATCGAGGCTCCTTGAGCCACTTCTTATGCTGGAATGTCCATGGGAAAGCATCTCCATAGACTTTATCGTGAATTTACCCAAGTTCGAAGGTCGTTAGACTCTCATGGTCATGGTGGATCAGTTTTCCAATCATGCGATGTTCATGTCGGCAACAAAGGATTGCCTAGCCAAGGAGGTAGCCAAGTTATTCATCAAGCATGTCGTCAAGTATAAGGGCATTTCACAAACAATTATGAGTGATCGCGATCCTTGGTTCAACGGGTGGTTCTAGATCAAGCTTTTCATGTTGCTAGGAACGGACCTCAACTTTTCCACGAGCTTACATTCTCATAATGATAGACAGACGTAGAGGGTGAACTTGCTCCTTGAAATCTACCTTAGATACTATGTGAGCGCAACACAAGCAAATTGAGCAAGGCTGATCGATGTGGCCCAGTTCTCATACAACTTGTAGTGGAACGAGTCCACAAACCAAAGCTCATTTGAGATTGTGACGAGGTAGCAACCGCTCACTCCAAGTACAGTTGCCTCAGGCTACATAGGGAATACCCTTTCGCGTACAAATTTGCCAAGGAATGGCAAGAGCGAGTTGACTTGGCATAGACGTGTCTTCACAAGGCCTCCAAGTGGATGAAAATGTGAATTGACAAGAAGCGACAGCATGTGGAGTTCTTGGTCGAGGATATAGTGTTGGTTAAGTGACATGTGGTCCTCCGGTACTAGGATGTGCACAATAGTCTAATTCGTCGCTACAAAGGCCCTTTTCGTGTGATCTAATGGGTTGGGAAGGTTGCGTACAAGCTGGACTTACTATCAAAACTCAAGCTGCACTCGGTGTTCTATGTAAGTATGCTTAAACCTTTCCATGTAAATGAGGAAGATCCGAGCTGGGGTGAATCATAGTGAGCACCCCTTGGGGCAAAAACCTCTTGTAATAGTGATGTCAAATGCATTCTAGCTAATCGAATCATATGGAAGAAGGACCGTGTGCCTAGATGAGAATACCTAGTTTGGTGGAAAGGTCTTCTAGAGAATGAAGCAAGTTAGGAACCCTCTAAGGCTCTTTGGCAGTTCAAGAAGCACATTGAGGTGTTCCATGCAGAAGATGCGACGAGGGTGTCGCTCAATTAGGTAGGGGAGAATCACACGGCCCACGAGAATGACGAGCCCCGAACGAGTTCCGAATGAGGCCAAGGCTCATCCATGGCCCGGTCAAGTCCCTCCCTTGAGTCTGACAACTGTTCAATTTCTCCAACTAATCCTTTCTCACTCGTCTTCTTTTAGTCAGATGATCCTACAATTTCCAAGACTTGGCCATGCAGTTGGCCATGGCAGATGACCCTTGAGCTCTCCCATGTTCTAGACTTTCATGTAGCCTTGTAATCATTGTATCAATTCAAACACTACCGTCGGATCAATGAGGGGATCGACGGTTTGGATTAGTCCAGCTCTTGTATAAATATGGGACCCTCACCCCACCTTGATCACAAGTGAATGATACTCTACTTTACTCTTAAACAATCCTTGTGTTCAAGTGAGTGAGTGACTTAGGAACAATCCTAAGGCTGCTCGGGTGTGTGTGATCGATGTGAATCGACTAACCCGTGACACTAGTCTATTTGAGATATATCTTGAGTGCCAATCATTTAATATTTTGCAGAAGTTTTCTATATCATCACTCAATCTATTCACCCCTCTTCCAGATTGCTTTATTAGCCCCAATAATCAGTATTTGAGTCTCATTGCTTTTTTTTTAGGTGCATTACTTTTGAGCATAAAGATTTGTTTATATGGCTAACCTTGTCAATGTCCTTGCTCCTAACTCTCTTGCTCATAATAATTCACCTTATGTCAATAGAACAAATTATAGATATAGAAAGCAACGATGCAAGCATATTTGGAAGCA
Source organism: Corymbia maculata (assembly GCA_014182735.1). Classification (NCBI taxonomy): domain Eukaryota; kingdom Viridiplantae; phylum Streptophyta; class Magnoliopsida; order Myrtales; family Myrtaceae; genus Corymbia; species Corymbia maculata. Next base: position 16,178,948 of record CM024687.1, read on the forward strand.
ACTAACCTTCAAATGTGGGATGTGATTGAAAATGGACTGGCTATTTCAGTAAGAGCATTTACTCAACCTACTCAACCAGAGGGCCAAAAACCAACAACTATTGCGTTGGTTGCTACAACTAAGCTTGAACAAACTCAAAAAAGACTATCATGCTAGAGGTAGACATTTGATTTATTGCTCTTTCTCCTCTCTTATGAATTTAACAAAATTTCTTCATGTGTCACAACAAAGGAAATATGGGATTGACTTTAAGTTACAATTGAAGGAACTAACTATAACATCCTCGATTCCAAGCTCATGAAAAACTGCAATAAGTTCTAGAATGGATTGATCATGGACCATTGGTCATGAAATTGCTCGGTAAAAAATCAAGGATCGATCATGGTCCAACCGATCGACCGGGCATGAATTGGCCGACGGGTTGATTGAGAATCAGTTATTGACCATACGAGTGAAATCGATACATTTATTCATGAAATGACTTTTGGATCATGAGAATTTCTTACGGGGTGATCACCGACTGTCATGGATCGATGGATGGTCATGAATTGATCCTAACTATTCATGCTTGGCCGCGGGTGATTCTACTTGGCCATGTTACAATACACAGACAATTTGATTCAACTAGATACGATCGTGTTTCAACCAAAAATGCATCATTCCCTATTTAATTTTTAGTGATCGGAAACGAATCATGAACTAGATGAGTTCAATTATAGATTGGTCACAAACAAACCATGGCCCTACGCAATGGATCAGTGATTAGCCAGAATGAGCCTTGGGATTAACTCGATGATTTCGTCACAATTTTTAAGATCCAAGAGTGTCTCAGCTTAGTGCTAGGCCGTGGGTAGCCTTAGAACCATCGTTGCACTTATTGGTGAACCACAAATAGCATGTGAGGGATTGGTCATGTGCAAGCCCAATACCAAGCTCGGTGACCGGCCCAAGGGCCAAACTTGGACCTAGATGAACCAACTATGCCAACCCCAAAGCTAGGTATTGAGTTGACCATAGTGTCGACCCTCCAAGGCCGAATGACCACCCAAGCGGATGGTGCGCAAGGGATATGATGGTGGAACCTCGGGTTCGTGAGAATCAATTATTCGAGATGTACCTTATGATCCTTCTTCCGGCCCCGGAATGAATTCGAATGATTGGTTTCTCGTGACGGCTTCATTCTTGAAGGAAAAAAAAATAGAGTAGACTCTCTAAAAACCATCATTAAATGAGGATGATGAGTCATGGTGATGAGTTGTCCAAGAGAGAGATCCGATCATGATTGCATGAAGATTTTGCTTAATGGCCAAGGCAATGAATCGCCATCCATGTGGACCAATCAGAAACAAATACTTGGAATTTTCACCATGAGCCTACGAATGTAGATGCCAATTTGGCATCTTAGGCGTTGCCTCCTCAAGAATGCATTAAATGTCATTAAATGAAGAGAAACTTAGGTGGACCAATGGCGACAAGACAAATAGAGCTTAGATGCCACCTAATCATGTTAGATTTCATCTCAAGTTCCAGCCTAGCCACCTCATCAAAGTAGGCATGCTACCTAGATAAAATAGGCGTGCCACTTCAGAAAATTTGATTAGACCGTTTAGAAATGCAATGATGAGGACAAGAACTATAAATAGGAGGAGCCTCTCCTCATTTCTTAATCATTTTCGCTATTCTCTCCTCTTCCCTCTCTCTTACCTCTCTTGCCCCCTTTCCTCTCTCCTTCGGCCATGTGACTGCCACCCCTCACCAAGCAAAGTCTTTCAAGTTCTTGAGGTTTGTCCAAGTAAATAGAGTTTCCTACTTTTCCCTAGTATTGTCATTTCTATCATTAAGTCTAGACGGCACTCTCTTGACAAGCCGTGGTTAGTATAGGAGATTATGTATATATTTACTTGTATGTAAGTCTTATGCTTGTGCTTAAGTCTTTCACGACCAAAATGATGCTATGGTTTGTTCCTTGTGTTCAAGACAAGTCGAGGTTCGCCCAAAGCCATAAGGTTTGAGTTGGTAACGGGATGTTTCGAACTCAAGTTTTGTGCAGCATGAGAATTGCCCAATGCCACGAGGTCTTGGATCAATATTGAGGAGTGGTGGGTTCTAGTCTCGTTTGGTATGGGGATCACTCAAGTCCACAAGATCTTGGCTGGCCCATATATTGGATTAGTGCGGGTCCTTGGTATTTGATGATGGAGCTAAGTTTTGAGTTTAGGGTCATTCACGATATCATTAGAATTGAGTTATAAGAAGCATGTCACATACAATTATGTATGTACACACCCTTGTTAGGCCATGAAAATGCCGGCTATATGAAAAGATAGGAGCCAGCTTGTATGGTATACATGTAATTACTTAATGAAATACAAGAACCATTGCCACTTGAAGTAAAGGACAATGCTCCCACGTCAATGGGATACCTCATTAATGAAAAGAAGATGCCCCACGTCAAAAGGATGTTTAGGTTAAGCCTAGAAGCTTCAAGAAGCTAGCCTCAAAAAGCCTCAGTTGAGTTGAGATACCCTGGTTGATCTAGGAAGCCCAACAAGAAGCTAAAAGCCTTAGTTGAGCAAAGAGGGCCTAGTTGAGCTAAGACAATGTTAAGTGATTTGCATGATTACTGGTTATGCTTAAGCTTAGCTTGCATATGTGGTTGCATTAGCCAAAGGTTAAGTAAGTAAGATTATTATATATAGTTGAGGTGTAGCACATGAAATTGCTATCACTTTGCCATCGAAACTATTTGCATGAGATGTTTTAGTTAGTTTTTAATGAATTAATGTCTTATTAGCCGAGAATTAGGAGTTATATTTACTGAGTTCTCAAGACTCACCCCCTTATTTTACAAGTCGATAAGTATGGATGTCGAATGATTTGGCTATCTTGTAAAAATAGCAAATTCTGCTATAGAGATGATAGGTATGGATATAAATATTACATATCGCAAACTCAAGTCCACCGTCTGGGTTGATGAAGAGCTTGATGAGTTGGTGCCTCTCCACTTTAGGGTGTGGTACGCGTGGTTCGAAGGTGATTGGGTTAGACCTCTCTAAGGCTTCGACGTACCATCCAACACGACTGATGAGGCAAAGTCCGATTGGACGGCACCTAGCTTGTAAGATCGACCCGAGCATAAAGGTTTCCAATCATGGATAGCCGCAATAGTAGCCGAGCTAAGGAAACCCAACCTTTTCTATGTAATAGTTGAAAAAGAAAAATTGAGCTTATAATGCAGACTTGATGTAATATAAGTAGTGTGTTTGAAATCTCACATCCTACGTTTCCCCTTTTTTATACAGATTGGGGTTGATAAGTTAATGCTTCCACATGTGCATATAAAAAAGATAAAATTGAATCGCATTGGCAACAAGCCTGGGATGTCACAAAAATAACCCGTGGCTCAACCCTTGATCAGGGGTTGTGACACTAACCATATACGAGAACAAAGTTAAACATCCTTTTAGGAAACTATGAGTTGTTCAAAATGAAGCTAGATGACACGGTGATGGAATTTTCACAAGATTCAAAAATAATTACGAATGGTGTTGCCCATCAAGCAAAGATCTTCACCAATGATGAGAATGTAAACAAACTCCTGATATCACTACTAAAAGAGTGGAGTCAAGTGATAACATTAGTTCAAGAAACAATGGACTAATTGATAGGAACTTTAATGTCCTACGAAGCACAATATTTGAATGAGGATTCCAACACTAAAAGTAAGAAAATCATTACTTTCGAAGCTAACCAGCAACCGACGATGATGATAAAGACATGACATGATTCACAGGAGATTCAAAAATGTCATGAGAAAAGGAAGTAACTATAAAATAAGAAGACAAATGAGATACTCCAACATAAAAATACCCTTCAAATCTAAAGATAATTACAAAGGGAAGGAAGTAGTCTGCTATGAATGTTGAAAGCCTAGACACATCAAATTTGATTGTTCCCTCCAAAAGAATTAGAAAGGAAGGACAAAAAAGAAAAAAAATTAATAAAAAATTAAAATATTATTCATCGGCGGTCACGTCAGCTTTTCCGATAGACAAAATGGAAGTGGTACTCAAGTTAATGTTTTTTCAAACTTGTGACACTTAAGTAAATGAAAAAAAATTATTAGCACTAAAGTGAGCGCCGTACAAAAGTTGTGGCACTTTCGGTGTTCTTCTCTCAACTAAGTGATTTCATTAAAAAATGCTCAAGCACAATATTCAAATGTGACAATAATAGTGCGATTAATCTCACAAGGAATGCAATCATGCACTCGAGAAAAACAAATCAAGATTCGACATCATTTCACTTAAAAACGTGTCGGAAACGGAGATATCACCATAGAGTTTGTTGACTCAAAGCACCAACTAACAGACATATTCACAACGCCACTAGACAAGGTCGCATTTAAATTTAGACGGAAAGAACTTGGTGTCTGCAATCCACTTGGATGACTCCACAAAAACGTCAATGCAAATGGTCAATAGTTCTTAATTGAAAATGCAACACCATCACAGAACCTAGTAAGTACATACTACATACACGTGTAGAATTTCAAAATTATTACCGTTATATTGTACATTTTGTTACCGTTTTGAATTTCATATGCTCTACGATTGATTGCGCATTTATGTTGAACTAAATTAACTTCATTTCAATTTTTTTTTTGAAGTTATTACCATTTCATTTTTACTCAAATTGCCCACATCTCTTACTTATATAGAGATCATGTCTTCACGGTTACATCATACTCTTTAGGGAAATTTTTAAATAAAGACCCAAAATGAAGCTATTTTCTTAAATAAGGATTCGAAGTAAATGTTGTCTCAAATAATTACTCAAAATGGCTAGATTTGTCTTAAATAAGGACCTCAGCTCATCGGCTAGCGAAATGTTCTCAGACAGGCCAGCAAGTGACGTTTTCCGGTGACCAGAATAGGGACATTTTTGTCCAAAAAACTACAATTCCTAAAACTTAAAAAAAAAAAAAAAAAACCAAGGCTTTATTCATAAGAACAAACAGTTTTTTTTTTTTTTTTCCTTCCCTAGCAACTTCATTTTCCCAGAATTTGAGCGTAAGCTCTCCAGCCTCAAATCCCATGCCGCCCGGCAATTTCGTCGGACGAATTTCCGCCTTCGTGGCCGCGCTGTCGCAGCGATTCTTCCACAATAGCTCCGTGCCTTCTCGTCCTCATCCTGTTCACTTCCTCAGGAGCCCTGCGCCTTCACCTTCCTCATCTCGTGTCGAACGATCGATTAAGTGTAAGTCGATTCCTTCACTTGAAACTTATTTGATGTTTGTTTCTCAAGAATTTGCGTTGCGGTCTTGTTGCCGGGGAGAGCTGAGGGCAACTTATTAAGCCTTTGTTTCATTCCTCAATCAAATGGATGTGATGCGTTCGAGGAAATGCCTCAGAGGCACGACTGAAAAGTGATCCATGAAATTTTTAGATTCGAAAACATTTCGACATAGATTGCTTGTTTTTAATTGATGTGTTAAGAATTTAGATCCGATTCTAGTCATATTTCGTTGTATTCGAATCGATATGTCACTCTTTTTCTGGTGTTTTTGTTCTATGTTTTGCATATGTTCATGTGACGTCTCCGTGGAATTCACTGGTGAAGAAATGGCTGAGGTCAATATCATGCTTATGGATTCTCTAGGAACATGACGGTTTCTTTTTGCATCTTCAGCTCAGGATTACGTCGGCACGTCATGGTTGTAGGCTAATGTTCAAAAAATGGTAGTAGCTGGAGTTGAAGGCTGATGGCCATGTTCTGTTGATTAGCGATGATTGGAGGTTAACGATGGCAATGGGAAATGACACTTACAAAATTGGGCTTTGTGGAAAGCACTATCAGCATGATTATGGGCACAGGTGATAGTCATGATTATGTTAGCATCTTCAGCCTTTATGGCTTTCATCGGATGCAATGTAAAGCACTTCCTCGGTCCCATTAGAATCACAACCTGAGATAGTTAAACTGCTTACTACAATTTTTTGTACCATCTCAAGCTCATTGTCATCTATGGGAAAGACGAAGATGCAAGTATCCATATGCCCTAGACTTTGTCCTAGTGTTCTTATCTCGACTTTACTTTCTCTTGACTAATTGATTTATTTTTTGATCCGACTAGAGGTAAAGAGGAGGATGTAAGAATCTCAACATGAAAGTGGTGGAAGCTAAGAAATTTTGTTTCAGAGAAATGCAAGACCAACATGACCAACAACACATTTTATTTTTTTTACTTTATATGGATGGGATTGTATAGATCTATTTAAGTAGCATCTTAAAGAAAAAATATATATAGATTGGCTTCGTTAGGAAGATTTCTTATGTTGGGATGTTTCGCTTTTCCATCGAACAATGTGGATAAGTTTCTTATTGTTTTGATGTATAGAGGCCTTATTTTGACATGTTTTACTACTAATATCAAATGCCCTACAAGAAGCTTTAATATTTGCAACCATCACCAATTATCATCAGCTACTGAAAAGACGCCTACAATAACCTGGATTCATTGAACTTTAATATTTGCATTACAATCAGAGACATTAGAGGAGTTTATGATTTTACACGGCATGCACAACACTGCAAGAAAGGGAAGACACAAAGTGAGTTTACAAAACAAATAAACCTCCCATGACCACATCAACTAATCACAGCCCATCCTGCTCATGCAAATACAAAGCTCAAAAGATAGCCTACAATAACCACACAACCTTTCCACATCCCTGAAGGCAGTACATATCCATCATGAAATTATCAAAACACCCTATAGCTCTCTCTCTTTCGGCTTAGTTAAAGGCCAGCTTTAATTAATCTTGTTCTTCAAATAACCCAGAGATGACTAGGTGAGAGAGTTCTTATCACTCCCTGGCTCAATGGTAGTAGAGAGATGGACAAGATCTGCTGATCAACTTGGTGGCCGGTGTAGCCTGCAGAGAATCACGTAGTGTAGTCATTGGCAACATAATGTTTCCTAGTACCACTAACTCATTCGCATATTATCATGAGCTTAAGCAATCCCTTATTGACAATTGAAATCAAGATGTGTCAAATGGATGTCACAAAGTAGTAACCACTCAGCATCCTCGCTTTGTCTTTGAGGGCAGGGCTGCTAATAAAGTGTTTGGTTCAGTAAGCATTTTACCTGATCTGCATATCTATCAGGCATTTCTAAGAGGTCAAGATCAGATAAATATGAAGAAATAGATTTCTGTAATTTCTCTTTACTCTAACCAGATATGCACATAAAGCAGATAAAGCATAAGCTGCCACACTTGTTCATCTGATGCTATGTTAATCACAGGTATGAACGGGAAAAAAAAAAGAACTATTCAATGTTGAGTAACCTCAATTATTTGCACACAATCAGCTAAATGACAGGTTTATTTATAATAAAGGATCGCCATCCGATCAATCGACTATTTTTGTAAGTGTCATTTCTCATTGCCATCTCAATCTCCAATCATCGCCAATCACAGAAACACAGCCATAAGCCTTCAACTCCAGCCATTACCATTTTTTGAACATTAACCTACAACCATGACGTGCCGACCTAATCCTGAGATGAAGATGCAAAAAAAAAACCGTCTTGTTCCCAGAGAATCCATAAGCATGACATTGACCTTAGCCATTTCCTCACCAGAGAATTCCATGGAAATGTCACAAGAACATATGCATAACATAGAACAAAAAGACCAGAAAAAAAAAAAAAAACAATGCGATGGTTCCAATGAAGCACGACCATGACAGCCTACAGCCACCACTAGCACTGTGGTACCGATACTGGTGAGTAGGGGTTGCTGGCATTCGCCAGCAAATTCGGAATGGCGGTGTGGACACCGCCATTTTTTCTGCTTCTTTAATTTTTTAATCTTTATTCAAATTTTATTTTGGACAAAAATGCCCTGTTCAGTCCATAAAAAAATTAAATATTTGGCAGCCTGCAAGCTCAGGTTCCCATTTGAGATTGATTTGACCATTTTAAACTTTCATTTAAGAAAATATTCATTTTAAACCCCTTTTAGAAAATGAGGTTCTTCAGCTCATTTTTTGGAATTTTTCTCTTCCCTTCCCACCCTAGAAATCTATGTGCCATTTCACCGACAGTTGACTGAACCGTAATGGGATGCTTTTTCATGTTGAAAGCACCTGATAGAGATACCCCACTCTAGTGATGCTCAAAAAGAGTTGCCATCTCTCAAACAACACATTACATGCAATAATGCTATATTTAACAATAATCTACCACCAAAGTCCGAGTATGAATGTAGAAAATATGGGATATTCTTCAAATAGACTATAGTTTTCCAATCTGTACCTCATCTAGCAATCTATCATTTAGTAACCGAAAACAACAAAAGGAGTCATTTGTTTTAAAGCCAGACCGCACTGTCGATATGATCTGGACAGCTTGGGAGCTTAGGTACTTTTTTTTCTCTGCATTTCTGCAATATCCAAGGAATCCATGAGGATGCTTGGGAATTTGCAAGAAATGTCCATGCCTCTTGCCGCTACCACCATTCTTGGTGCTGTGCCGTTGGTCTTGTTCGTCTTCTTCTTGAAAGGATCCAGATCCACCCAGAAAAATAACGGTGGCTCTGAACTCGCATTGCTGCCCAGTATGTATGCTTCTCCTTTGTTCTCATTGCAGTTCATTTGCTTGCTTTCACATTGTAAATAATGACCTGGTAATTCAAGCAATCTAATTTGTTGAACTTTTTCACCCAATTGATGCTTGAGATGGATGCCACTCACGTTTTTATGCTTTTCAATCTGAAACTTAACATAGTAATAGTTGTCTCTTGAACTAGCATATGATAAGAATCTATGGAAAAAGTCTGGCTACAAAAAATTTCAAACACTCTAGTGAGCCAATGATGAGCTGTAGAGATCACTGTACTGCCATTCTCTGCAAAGATTCTTAGGGCATGCTCATTGAATGGTACTTAATGACATGAACCGTCACTGCTAAACATGTAATGCTCGTCTAAGAAGCAAAGGACGAGGAAACTAAAAGTACCAGAGAGTTCACTTGATAAACGCAGAACTTTATTCTGCAGAGGTTCCAGGGCTGCCGACTGTGGGCAATTTGCTTCAACTGAAGGAGAGAAAACCTGTCAAGGCGTTCAAGAAGTGGGCTGAGATTTATGGCCCTCTCTATTCCATCAGAACCGGTGCTTCAACGGTAGTTGTTCTCAATTCTGCTGATCTTGCAAAGGAGGTAACTGTAATAGAAATTTTGCACGTTCTTTCTGTTTGAACAAACAAGGCTCTGCATCATTTTACCTAGCCCAGCAAAACTAATACACATCACAAACCGGTAGCATAATTAGTAATAGGAATCTTTCTAAGCTTTTATTCATCGTTTGAAAATTGGGTTTCTTGTTGGTATACAGCTATATAATCTGGGTTCAAAGGCAACATTACATACCAAAGCATTCTGATAGGCAGACAAATGGGGCATCTCCCGTTAGTAGCATTTATAGTGTTCTGATAGTAGGAGAGAGACACTGTCTAGTGACAAAAATGTGAAAATGCAGTTTCTTGTTTGTTTCAGGCCATGGTCACTAGATATTCATCAATCTCTTCTAGAAAGCTATCAAGTGCTCTGCAGATTCTTATGGCCGATAAATGTATGGTGGCCACAAGCGACTACAATGAGTTCTACAAAATGGTAAAGCGAAACATTCTTGCGAGTGTCCTGGGTGCAAATGCGCAGGTACACTAATTGAAAGATACTGTGTATTTCTTTTTTTTATTTATTTCTTTTTTGGGGGAGGGGGGTCAGATATCCTGTGTATTTGCATTTGCGCATGTCTATGCAAGTATAGTGTTCACGTATTCACAACTTTAAAGCAAGATTTCTGCATCTTAGTCCCCAACCAGCAATAGCAAACGAAGAGAACTTGGAAATAGTTTCCAGATCAATGAGCAACAATTATTTGAGAAAGAATATTAGGAAGAAGACTGGATAGTTTCATGAAGAAAAGGAATCACTATTAACTTGAATGTGAAGTTCCATTATATCAAAGTAGTTGGACCTGGAAAAAATGGAAAGAAGCATGAGCTGTCAGTTGAACTAAATCCCAAACCATGTTCTGTGCAGAAAAGACTGCGTCACCATCGGGATACCATGATAGAAAATCTCTCCAGATAACTACATTCTCATGTAAACAGCAACCCCCTTGAAGCTGTCAATTTCAGGAAAGTCTTTGAGAATCAGAACTTCATGTTTGCACTCAAACAAGAAAACTACCTCTAACTTATCCCAAGTAACGCATGAACAAAACTGGACCAGGCCAGGAGCATTGAAAAATTATTGATTTCATTACAGGTTCTGGGAAGAGAAGTGAAATCAATCTACATAGATGAACGAGGAGATATACAAGCTCTTGGACATGGATTGGAGAGATTTCTTTCCTTATTTGAGATGGATACCGAATAAGCAATGGGAAAAGAAGATCTGGGCAGTGTCTCTCTGCAGGAACATGGTGGTGAAGGCCATGATCATGAAACAAAAACAGCAGATTGCTTCAGGAGAGGTGCTAATATTTTCCTAGTGATGCAGCAACATTGTCTTTAAAGAACCACTAATAGTTGTTTCTCAACTCATATCGTTATCAGAAGCAGGAATTGGAAGCTTATTTAGATTTCTTGATATCCGAAGGGACGACACTCTCTGAGGAACATTTGGGAGGCGATCATTGACAGCAGGGATAGCACTATGGTTCTAACAGAGTGGGCCCTGTATGAGCTCGCTAAAGATGTGAAGCAGCAGGTTCATATCTAATTAGCCCCTCTGATCATACATTGGACCCCTAGATTTGTAGCCATTCTTTAACCACTTAGTTTCCGATACAGAATCGGCTCTATGAGGAGATTGAGAAAGTGTGTGGCTCAGAAAGAGTAACGGAGGACCACTTGTTGCAGCTTCCGTATCTTATGGCTGTATTCCATGAAACCCTGAGGAAGTATAGTCCTGTGCCGGTACTCCCTTTGCGCTATGTGCATGTAGATACCCAATTAGGAGGTTATTTTGTTCCAGCTGGAAGCCAGGTTAAATCAATAGTACCTATATGCATTTTTCTTTCCTCACTCTTACAATGTCTTGAACTGACAATATGATGTTACATTCCATGCGATGTTTGAGGTTTCTGTAGATTGCCATAAACTTTGCGGGTGTAACATGGACAAAAAAGAATGGGAGGATCCTGAAAAATGGACGCTGGAGAGATTTCTTGATGAGAAGTACGACCTTGCAGACTTGCACAAGACGATGTCATTTGAGGCAGGGAAGACGGAATAAGCCAGAGCACGCCAGGTCATGTTGGTATATTGCACAGCAATCGGCAGATTAGTGCAGGAGTTCGAATGGTGAGTTAAAGAGGATGAGCAAGAGAATGTCGATATGGATGGCCTAATTACACAGAAGCTCTGTCCGATGCAAGTAATGCTAAAGCTGAGAAGGTGACCACTTTTGAACTAGAAGAAATCATGGTAGAGACTGAAGTGGTTCTTAATCCAGGCTTTAATACCTGTGGAGTCTCTAAAAGATCTGCGAGGAGTCACATGTCTCAGAAGAAGTGCAAAATCTATGTAAGAAGAAGGTGAACTCCTTCTGGTGCAAACGCTGGCTTGCTCTTTTTGGAATAACTTCAGACTATAGAAGCCGAAGCTGTGACTTTTCAAGGTGTCCTACAATGATCAGGATTTTCTCCTCATGAATTCTTAGATATCTTCTCTTCGTTATAGAGTGAGACTATGTTAGCTTCTTCATAATTGGTAAGTGATGCTTAAGGATAATCAAAGTTGCTTTAACTTAAGGATCCACAGGATATGTTACATGACAGGCTGCAAGTAACTTATGTGCGCCTAAAGATAGGTGAATAGAGAGCTTATTTAACTTTTGGCCCCAAGATGTGTATATAATCAGTTACAACACAGCCGGAATTTCAATTCCTCGTCAACGGGGATCACTGAGAGGGAGCTCAAGCCAAAGTCTCCTCCTCGATTGCTTAAGTCGAGACAACTATTGCAGGCCTGTTTGTTTTTGCTTAATCAAAAGCCAAAAGCAACTTCCTAACTTCCCGGCTAAATATTTGCATTTCAAAATATATTATAAAAGAATTATATGCAAATCTATGTGCTATATATATTTGATTAGAGTTTTGAGTGTTTTCAGTCTAGAAAAAAGTCAAATTGCATGAGTAGTAAAATTTAAATAAAACAAGAAGTAAAAAGAAAAAATCAATTCGAACATGTGCTATGTTAATTGCTTCATCCCCGCCAATCAACCATGCGCTCTAATGCGGTTCACAACAGAAATTTCACACCTCCATATGGGTATGACATTCAAGGGTTCTTCAAATCCTTTAAATTACCGTCTCCGACATTTGAATGGATTTATCAATTGCTGCTAAATTTCTCTTCCAAAACAATATCTTAAGACTAAACAAGTTTTTGCTTCTGCTTATGCGCTATTCATTCATTTCTAACGATTATTATGATTACATGAGTTGTGCTAAGATGCACTTGCAAGGATGTTAGTGATACGAAGTTTCACATAATTTATATCATGGGGATGGACTGAATAGAGTATTGAATATATTTGGTGTTTATAGAAAGTTAGATCCATAATTAAATTGGATTATGTTTTTTAGCGAAGTTCGGTCCAACTTATTTTATAGTGTCTGAGTGAAATTTGATCCAATCAGAAAAGGAAATGGGAGGAGATAATATTTCATGTGTACGATGATAATGACAAGTAGATATTGCTCATTAAAAATGGGTGTATATCCTATTGGGATGAGCAGATTGAAAAATCAAATATTTTACGTAATAGCCTAATAGGACAGGAGGCATACGAAGTGGCATCAGCGTTCTTGCATTAACAGAATATTTTCTGTTTCCGTGGCATGCGCTTGCCAGATAATATTAAAGAAACATAAGCATCATGTCATTGGCCTGGTCATTCACTCGTACAAAACAAACATGACTCATTTTTATAGTGAAAATTTCAAAGGAGATGACGAGGTAATAGTAACTAGTAAGTGATGATAAGGACTACGGGATGAAATTTCAATTATAGTTTGAATGATAATCGAAGCTTCTTGTTTTAGAAGAAAAGAATGTGGAGATTACCGAGGGAAGGAGGCACGCCAAACAGCTATATAGGGAAAAGGGTTCGACCCTTTTCTAGATTCAAACCCCTAGTCAAAATTGAATCCCCATTGGAATCTAATTGAACTCCACGCCATAAGCGAAATGCTAATTGATCAACTTTTTGCTTGTTCCTCTTTAATTTCCTCTCATATCTCTTCTCTCTCCTTTGATTTGGGAAGAAATGAAGCCAAAAAATGGATGAACCCATCTTCCATGATCAGGCAATGTTCTTCAGTGCGGATGAAGAGAAACGGCGTCACTTTGACTTGTTAGATGAAACGACGTCATAGTGATTGACGTGTTCATCATGCATGTCTTTATATTTGCCCCCGTCAATTGAGCAGTAGGTCTGTTTAGACGGAGATTTTGCTTCTACGGTATATGAAGGTTTTCTATCATGCGTGATGATCTATTTAGGTGTGTTTGGTTTAGCATTTTGAAAACCCATTAGGAAAATACAAAATAGTTTAGGCAAAAGGGTTTTGGACAAATACAAAGATAATTTGGTAAACTATGCTTTGAGAAGCAACTTTAAGAGAAATATCGTTTGGTAAAAAACACATTTGAAAAGCTCTTTAGGTTATTAATATTAATTTTTCAAATTTTTGTTTGTTTGAAATTGAAAAAAATTAATATATGCAACTTCTTAAATATAAAATTTGATAATAATGTTTAAAAAAATCAAATATATATATATATATATTTTTTTTAAAAAGGAGAGAGATCAAACCTTTTACTGGGAGCCAGATTTGGTGCCGACGGCCGTTGATCGAGGTCACCCAAGGTGACCTCCAACGAGAGTCATGCAACCCCAACGAGGGCCGCTGGAGGTTGTATTACCTCAAGCGACCCTCAATAGATTGCTCGGGTCGTGTGACCTTTGCTTAGGGTCGTTTGATGTTGTGCAACCTTTGACGGCCCTTGCCAGGGTCACACAACCTTGACCAAACAGCCGCTGACATTAGATCTAGCTTGCTGATGGCCGTAGCGCTTCGCCAATCAAACAAAGGGTTTGATCTCTTCTCTTATTAAATAATAATAATAATAATAATAACAATAACAATAATAATAATAATAATAATAAGGGGTAAAATTGAAATTTTAAAGAATTAGTAAGGGTGGTTTCGAAAGAAAAAATAAGTTTCAGTATTAGACCAAATGTTGAAAGCTCAATGCTAATCCCAACTAGCATTGAGCTTTCTGCCTTCTCAATGATGGCTTTTATTTGAAAACTATTTCAAAATAGTTGTCAAACGGTCCAACATTTCCCTAAAGAGCTTTGGAGGCTGGAAGCTCCTTGAAAATGAAGGCTGAAAGACCATCGGAAATGCTAAACCAAACACACCCTTAGTACCTCAATAAAGCCGTTTGAGTTTTGGGTAGTTTACAAGCTAAGCCAAATTTATCCCAAAAATTAAGCAACTTTCTTTTCATTTTCTACTCTAATGCATTTACTTAAGGGTGTCAGAATCAAGCAAAAACCAAAATCGAAACAACCTAACCAAAATTTTGTGCATTTTCAATTTGGAGAATGAAAAAATAATCATTCTTTTTTCTAGTTCTAGTTATTTTAGTTCAATTAAATTAACTGAGCCGAGTAGAAATTCTCAATAAAAATTGGATAAGCTAAGCCAAAATTCTTAATAAAAACTCAACATCCTACTTAAAAGATCTTTTCTTTCACAACTGCAAAAAGAGATTGGAAAACTGAATTGGATTTTTATTCAGTCCAGATCACTATTCGATTCGATTTAATTACTTGCTTTACTAAATTTTTAGGAAAACCGAACCGAACCCAATGCCTTGGCACCTTAATTTTACCAGCCTGCTTTTGTTATAAAGGTCATTGTCCAAGTGGGTGATGATCTTTGAGGCACTGTCTTTTTGCCTGGCTCTTTCCTTTCCCAAAAGGCAACAGAATCTGGACAAAGAGATGCCCGAAAGCAAATCACTTCGCCCCAGCTGCTGTCGCGTCCGAATCCTCACAAGCGGACATCTTTCTCCACTTCTTAAGAATGCGGGTGTTCATATTTCAGACTGTCGGCCAGCATTTTCTACTATACCTCTCTTTAGTCTATCCCACTATTTTAGGATCTAAAATAATGCAGCGAATTAAGCTGTGAAAGCCCAACTCCGAGGTTCTCTACCCCAAAGCTGGACTTCCTATCCCCTAAACCACTTTTGGATATATTATGTACTGATGCCCAACTGGATAACGCCTTGTATTCGCCTATTAAGGAAATGGAAGTTCTTTTAGACCAAAAAAAAAAAAAAAAAAAAAAAAGAATGCGGACAAGGCACAATTTTTATTGAATTTCCGAGAACCCAACTGCTGAAGAATACGACTAAACCCCGATCACTCGGACGGGTCACCATCTCTGGAATCGCATATTCCCTCAGCTTTGCTCAGCGCTCACCCTCCGCTTTCTCTTGTTTTCCTGCACGTCTTGCATGCTTCGCTTAATAAATTGCAGAAATAAATAAAGGAGAAAGAGCTTTCAATCTCTTTCTTCAGTCCACTCTCATTCCGTGCTTTTAAATTGCTCCGACCCTCTGTCCAAGGAGCAGGTCCTGCTGTCTTAACTAGTCCCGAGCTGTCTGTTTGGTTCGTCATCTCTTTTCGTTTCATTCGATTCAAGAGTGGCTGACTCTTCACTTTGGAATTTCATCTGAACGGTTATGTCCATGCTCCAAGATTTGCAAGAACTGACCTAGCCTTCTGTTTCTACGGCCATTCTTGGTAGGCTTTCACTGTCATTGCTGTTCTCTTTCTTCTTGAGGAAATTCGGCTTTACCCAAAAGATGAATGGCCAGTTTGCTCTTCCACCTTTACCGGGTAATCTTTGCTTCTGCTGAGCGTAAAATTGGAAAAAAATGAGTGCCTTTCGTGTCTTGTAATGATCATCTTGTGTTTTTTTGTTTCTTTCTGGCGGACTTGAATTTGATGCAGAGGTTCCTGGGTTGCCCATTGTGGGGAATTTGCTTCAACTGAAGGAGAAGAAACCTCACATGACCTTTACAAAGTGGGCTGAAACTTATGGCCCTATTTATTCCATCAAAACTGGTGCTACTACCATGGTGGTCCTAAATTCCACTGATGTTGCCAAAGAGGTAGTACTAATGACCTTTGACTGAAAGGAGGCTGGCGAGTGCCGCGTCACCTTGGCTGTTTGGTGTTTTGTGCGATTTTACAAGATATAGGACATAAGATATGATATTGCCTACAAAATTTCTATATCTCGCTCCTTGAGTCAGGTATTGAAGAGTTTTCCTTATCTCGCCCCAAAAGAGGGTACAGTAACAGCTGTACCATGCTCTTAATACAGACGACTCTTGTCATTTGGTCAAATGGGCTTTCTTGCTTGGTGGGATCATCACAAGTCACTGCATTTATACTCATATTGCATAAACTACTTCCCTTTTTATAATGTGGCGTTGTGTGCTAGGAGAACAAAGATGTTCAAAGGGATCGGAAAATTAGTTATGCTTTGATTTGAATCTTTGGAAACCACTTGTTTTTCCACGGGAGTTGCAAATTACCATATTCAGGTTCCGAGGCCAGAGACATGTTGGCCAGGAAAGGAAAAAGAATGGCGGCAATGCCTAAATATTTCTAGTCAACATACTTGGAACTAGCTACTGACAATGGAAACATTTTGAGAACACAAGAAAAGAAAAACTGAATTTAAAGGGAGTCTATCTGTCTAATATAATGTGCATTGGAACTTTTGATACAACCTTTGAAAGGAGTCTCTTCCTTTCCGATTGAAATGTTTAGAAACTCTTTATCTCGTTTCTGAACATTTCAAGGTCTGACAGACTGGCTAGTGAGTGATCTCCACGAAATGGAAACTTTTCCATCTAATGGTGGACACAAGATTTTAGACAGGCGAGCAAGGTAAAAAATGAAATTATAAAATCTTTGGGGCGGGATTAAGAAGTTTTGTAAGAAGTTTCATAAAAGTACAAAATTCAGGAAAATTTGCACTCAACACCTAGCTTTTAATGATTTGTGTGCTTGTAGGATGGTCTGAACTGTTTGTCATATACTCAGGCATCCTCCTTTCTTCTTTCAGGCTATGGTTACTAGATACCCATCAATCTCTACAAGAGAGCTGCCAAATGGCCTGCGGATCCTAACAGCTGATAAATGTATGGTTGCCATGAGTGACTATGATGATTTTCACAAGATGGTGAAGCAATACATACTTGCAGGTGTCTTGGGCCCGAATGCTCAGGTAAGCTGCTAGAAGACTCTCTTTGGGCAGTGCATTTGTACATATGGATGCCTGTCAAGCTTCTCCAATCTTGATTATGTGCCATAATCAGAAAACATTTTTCAAATCATCCAGAACTATTGATGGGTTTATTTTCAGTTGGAAAAACAAAACAACCAAGTATATTCGAACATTTGTATACAGTTACAGGTGAAGGGCCATCGTTTGCTGATAAAGAATAGTGAAGAAGACATGTTCACACAGATCAATACAAGAATGGATATCTACTCAACTGTATTCTTGAAATTTATTTCTTTAGTGGGGGCGGTGAGCTCTTACCACAAGATTCTTGTCACACGTACTCAGTGCATTTTGTGCACATCTATTTGCAGAAGCGGCTACGACCCCACCGAGACACCATGATGAAAAACCTTTCTACACGATGTCATGCCCTTGTAGCTGACCATCCTCTTGGAGCGGTCAATTTCAGGAAAGTCTTCGAGAGTGAACTCTTTGCGCTGGCATTCAAACAAGTAAGCTACCTCTTCTTATGTGTCCTCTCTCGACAGTAACAAGAAAAGGAAAAGCATAAGATCAGGTTCAACTGGTAATTACATTTCAGGCTTTGGGACAAGATGTGAATTCCATATATGTGGAGGAACTCGGTACAACATTGTCCAAAGAGGAAATGTTCAAGATTTTGGTATCGGACATGATGGCTGGTGCTATTGAGGTGGACTGGAGGGATTTCTTTCCTTACCTGAGATGGATTCCTAGTAAAAGCTGGGAGAAGAAGATGGAACAAATGGCTTTCCGCAGGAAAGTGGTGGCGAAAGCCCTGGTCAAGGAGCAGAAGAGGAGAATTGCTTCAGGGAAGGTAGTGCTTGTTTGGAAGTTTTCTTGAGAATTTATTTTCAAAATTTCTAAGGGGTAAAAACGACAGTTTTTCTGTTTTACTTTAACATTGAAGTATGCTCAGGAGACTGCAGATCGGTTATAGCTCTAACTGAAAAAAAAAACCATGAAATTCTTAATATTTAATAGTTTATCTTGCATTTTGTTCCAGAAATGTTGGAGAAATTAGGAAACAACTGGAAATATAGGCGGTTTTGAAATAGATGTGTTTTTCTGGGACGGCTTCAAAAGAATTAACCAGTACCAAATGCTGAACAGTTTTTAAAGCAGAAACAAATTTTAAGCGGCAGTTCCAAACAAGGCCATTGTCTTTTAAGCTTCAACTTATTTTCTTGAATTAGTTGTAGCTTCTGTACTAAGTCGGATCAACTTCTGAAGCAGGAAGCGAACAGCTACATTGACTTACTGATATCCGAAGCCAAGACTCTCTCTGAGGAGCAGATCACCATTTTGCTCTGGGAGGCGATCATCGAGACTTCTGATACCACTCTGGTCACAACAGAGTGGGCCATGTATGAACTTGCTAAGAATCCAAAATGCCAGGTTTAACTAATTAATTAACTTTTACATTTTCTTGATTGTCACTAACTTTCATACTCACTTTAAGTAATTGTAATTTCCTTGACAGGATCAACTAGTTGACGAGATTCGAAAAGTTTGCGGCTCTGAAACACTTACTGAGGACCACTTGTCTCAGCTTCCGTACTTGAATGCTGTATTCCATGAAACTCTGAGGAAACACAGTCCAGTTCCTATAGTTCCTCCACGCTATGCACATGAAGATACCCAATTAGGAGGGTACTTTGTCCCAGCTGGAAGCCAGGTAGATAAGTACGCATGGTTTTTATGCTAATTCCATATCTTGCATGTTAGACGAGGAATTTGAAGCTGGAATTGTGTTGTTCTAGATTGCTATAAACATATATGGATGTAACATGGACAAAACGATGTATGAGAAACCAGAAGAGTGGATGCCTGAGAGATTTCTTGATGAGAAGTATGACCCAGCAGAGTTGTTCAAGACATCGGCCTTTGGAGGAGGGAAGAGGGCTTGTGCCGGAGCTCTTCAGGCCTTGTTAATATCTTGCACAGCTATCGGCAGATTAGTGCAGGAGTTTGAATGGCAACTGAAGGATGGAGAGGAAGAAAACATCGACACGGTTGGACTGACGACTCATAAGCTTCACCCTATGCAGGCAATGTTGAAGCTGAGAAGATTGAAATGAAGAAAGCCTAGTAGCCAATGAACTTTGGGATTTTTTGTTGTGCCAATCAGTTTCGTGTGTTTAGTCTGTTCGAATGATGTATACTTGAATCTGAAGTGACAGCACATCCAAATTACTCTGTACTCCTCGGAAAACTTCAGATTTTCAATAAAATCAGATGAATTTGAATCCTATTGATGCCGCCCATGCATAGAGCCACTACAACATATCATACAAATCCCCTCGTTCAAAGCAAATAGCTTCCTAAGATTGTACCCACAAATGAAAAAGGCTTCCTAAGAGGTAGTTGTTAGAAAGAAACAATTTTTTGTTATAAGATTCAAAAATTTTCTTAGACGGACAGAAAGTTAGCTGCAAACTCAGATTCTCACAATCTGAAGTTATCAAGCCATCAAATAATGCTGCTAGAACAAGCAGGCGCGGGATCATATATATGCATGTTACTTAAACTCCACGCTGTCCAGCGCTGCTTAGGATGTTTGATCTCTGAGAATCGTCGCTTCCACCATCCTATGAACAAGTTTAGACGTCCAATGGTCCATCCAAGATTTACCACTCGGGGAAGGGGAATTATGCTAAGGTTCTCAGAACACAAAAAAAAAAATAGATTGCACTTCATAGAAAAGCAGCATATGCACATTACAAGTCATCCTGGGTTCAAATTCACGTGTACTTAATTTTCTGAATAAGCACTTTGCTCCATAAAACTTCCATTCTTCACAAAGCAAAGACAACGTTCTATTCAGACACTTGTAGTTTATTTTTTTTGGACGGAAAACACTTCTATGGCTGAAACCAGAGCAATCGTGATGTTCGCATCGCAGTCCTCGATACCCTAAGCTAAGACATATTCACACACATGAAGTACAACTCGCCCGAAACTCCTGCTGTGCCCACCGTAGCCTCGCCGTCCTGCTCATTTCCACCGCCCGTGCCGCTGAACACCTCTCGTCAGTCATTTGTTTCGGTTTGGTATACTATATTTAGGTAATTTCTTAACTCACATAGTTTAAATGTTTGATTTGCCTAAATTAGAATTCCTTTATTCTAACCTTTAAGATCTAAGATTGGCTCCGATTACCTTTGTTTCCTATTTTGGATGTAGTGAATATTTAATTATGTGGGTTTATATATTGCATGTTATTATTTTAGAATATATTATTATTAGAAAACACGCACAAAATTGCACTGCATTTATGACAGATGAGATTCCTAATTTAGAATTGTCTATATTAGGAAACATGTAGTAATCTACGAAACACCCTAATTTAAGTCTAATTGATATAAATTATTTCCTAATTTAAGTTAGGGGTAAGCATGGTTGGATTAGAATAGTCCAACACCTAATCCAGAACTAACCTACGTAGTTTGGTCCTCAATTTTTGGGACGAAGGACCTATCCTATCGAGCCTGGGACCGAGTGGTCTCATCCAATTTCAAGGTCAGCCTAGAACCTACTGATTATATTTTTGTTTTATTTTTTGTATTCCCTGAAAAGACAAGCATACTCTTTCAAATTACATTCATCAACAATGAGACATTGAAAAATCAAACTATAAATGCCAGTACATTTCAAACATAAATCTAAGATAACAATAGAGATCTCCATTTGCGATTATTGAGCTATGTTTGTGAGACAAGGAGACGAGCAATTTCATCAGTTGAGCTATGCTCATGAGGCGAGCGCGAGTAGAGGTGGTTTCTATTTTTATTTTTTTTGGGTCAAATTTGGGCTGGATTTCTACTTTCTTATTTACACAACAAAATAGAATAAGAAAGAATTAGAGATGGAGGCGCAAGGGTTTAGAGTAGACAAAAATATATAAGATATATATGCTATGCATATCATATGTATTGTATAATATATGATATGTGATATAATATATACAAGGTTTGTCCAGGTTGGGCCAACCCTAAAATCCCAAGATCGAGGATCAACTTGTGTAGCGTAGGGTCCAGGAGTCCTAATTTAAGTTGATTATTATATTATGTAAACAGCTTCCTATTTTAGCTTTAAAAGAATAATCATAAAAAATAACATGCATATTAAATTATGGGTGATATCCATGTCAAATTATCCATGTCATTTAGTGAATAGATGCCCAGGTTCATATAAATTTAATTGCATATTAAATTAGTTCATGATGTTAGAGTTAATTTATATACAGATTGCATTTAAATAATTTATGTCACGTGTCATTAATTTAAGTTAGGATCACATGGACATAACTTATGTTAAAATTGTATCTCATACATTGCATATATTTTACTTTTATATAAAAAGAAACAAAACCCCCCAAAAGGATTAAATGTCATTGCATTTATAAACCATGTTTAAGACATGCATACATCTTTACATTAATAATCTTGTCGAACACTAGGGGCATTATTGTAATGAAGTCATGCTTTGCTTAGCGAACTGAAGTTTTTGTGCACTTTCTAACAATATTTATTTATCACTTTGATTTATTGAGTGTTACACAATTTGATTGTCTATCTACATGATCATTAGTGGTTTAAGTTTAAAATTCCCAAAGGCTACTTGCAAATATATTTTTCCAAATAAAAAGAAATTGCATCAAAAGGGCAATAGATCAACCTAGTATATCTAACTCCTCATATTTATGATACCCTTGGTTTGCAGAAATAAAGTATTTTCTCACAGTTTACTTGGGTTTTCAATCAATCCGTAATAAATTAGTACAACTCCTAAATAAATTAAATTGCATGTTAAATTAATTAAATTAAAATCCAAAGTGACAATTGATATGAGTGTAGGAGAGTAGGTCTTTGGCTCAACAACCCATTAACTTTCCCACGCCTTTTGGAAGGTAGTGAGAAAAATAAACACACACATGACTCAACACATCTTTAATGATCGAACCATGCCATTTCATGCATCAAAAGTGATACAACTTTACTTTGACACATTAGGTGAAATGACACGATCACGATGGATATGTCTTTGTGCATGTCATAATATATGCCACATTTGCTTAGGCATAAGCTCATTTTGATGAAGGATTTAACCAAAATAAGACGAAGATCTTATACCCTCTAAGGTGTTCTCCAGGCAAATTCACTTTGAGCAAAAGCATGGGACTTTTTTAAGGTCAGTTAAAAAAGTATGGCTAAATTTATCACAATATCTAAATATATAGTTTGAGATTTTTCATAATATTAATATAAAAAAAATTATGTACTTAATTTTAAAAGAGTTTAGGAGAGTTTAAAATTTTAATCTGATGGTAAAAAAAATTAATATACAAAAAATTTAAAATTTTTCATAATATTAATTTTACCTTTTAGCCTCTTAAATTGAGTCTTCGTTTATTCATGCGTAGGCAACAGTGCTTTACCACCCTACCTTAATGAAAGCTCATTTTCCGAGAGGGCACCATCATCTTTGAGGCACTTGTCCTTTTGCCTGTCTCTATCCTACCGAAAAGGCCACGGAATCTGACGGAGGGGATGCCGCGAAAGCAAATCACCTACCCCCGTGCTCTTCCACGTCGCCACCTGCCGTGCCTTCTCGGAATCGTCCCACCTGACATCTTGCACTTTCGTAAGAAGACAAGAAAGGCACAGACTTTATGAGACTTTTGTGCAGTCGACGGCTGAAGAGAGCGGCTAAAGCCCGATCCCTCAGATGGGTTACCGTCTCCCGAATCGTATATTCCCTCGCTCTTTCTCAGTGCTTGGCGTTCGCTCCCTCTTGTTTTGTTGCAAACGCCTCGCATGCTTCGATTAATAAATTGCACAAATTGATGAAACCAATCTCTTTATTCAGTCTACTCGGCTTCTGTGTTTTTTAAATTGCTCCGACCCATCTGTCCCAGAAGACGGTTCCTCTTATATAAACTAGTCCCAAGCTGTCTGTTTCGTTCATCTCTTCTCGTTCCATTCGATTCAAGAACCATTGACTTTTCACTTCCGAGTGATATCTGAAAGGATATGTCCACGTTCCAAGATATGCAAGAGCTGTCCTTGCCTTTTGCCACTACGGCCATTCTTGGTGGGCTTTCAGTGTTGTTGCTCTTCTCTTTCTTCTTGAGGAAATGCGGCTCTACACAGAAGATAAATGGCCGTTCCACTCTTCCACCTCCACCGGGTAATCATCTTTGTTTCTGCTGAGAAAATGAATTGGAGACAGTGAGCGCTTTTTGTGTCTTGTAGATAATTTTTGTTCTTTTCTTTCTTTCTGGGGGACCTGAATTTGATGCAGAAGTTCCTGGGTTGCCCATTGTGGGGAATTTGCTTCAGCTGAAGGAGAAGAAACCTCACAAGACGTTTACAAAGTGGGCTGAAACTTATGGCCCTATTTATTCCATCAGAACCGGCGCTTCCACTATGGTGGTCCTCAATTCCACCGATGTTGCCAAGGAGGTAATACTAATGGCCAGTGAAGGACCAAGAGGCGGCTGGCGAGAGCCGTGTCACTCTGGCCGCCTGTTCCTTTCGTGGATTTCGTAAGATGTGTAGGCTATGATACATGAAATTGCATATAATATCTTTATATCTTGCCCCTTAAGTAAGGTATTGAAGATTTTCCTTATCTCGCCCCCAAAGTTAGGTTTTTATGCATCGGTTAATGGAATGGTAACAGCTGTCAACATGCTATATACAGATGACTTTTGTCATTTGTTGAAATAGGCTGTCATTCTTTCCGGCTATGACGAAGACTTAGGAGTGTACTTGTTATGAATTCTCGCTTGGTGGAGTCATCAAAAGTCTCCGCATTTTATTACCCAGCTCATATTATATAAACTACTTTCGTATTTATAGTGTGGCGGCGTGTGGTCAAAGGGTGAAGAATTTGAAAGTGATGGGAGAAATTAGTTATGTTTTAATTTAACTCCGTAGACCATTTATTTTCCATGAGTTGCATGGCAGGGATGCCTATTTTTTTCCAGTCAATAGACATTGAATTAGCTAATGAATAAGGCAATGTTTTGAGAACACGAGAAGGGAAAAAACTGAAGTTTAGAAAGAGAATCTATCTATTTATAAATGTATTTAATCTAACGTGTATCAGAGAAGTCTCTTCCTTTCCAGTGAAATGTTTGGAAACTCTTTATCCCGTTTCTTAACATTTCAGGGTCTGGCAGACTGGTTTCGAAGTGATCTCCATTAAATGAAAACTTTTCCATGTAGTGGCAGACCCAAGATTTTAGACTAGGGAGCTAGGTAAACAAAGAGATTGCAAAATCTTAGCTTTGGGGTAGGATAAAGAATTTTTGGAAGAAGTTTCATAGAAGTACACAATTCAGGGAAATTTGCACTCAGTCCCTAGCTTTTACTGGTCTTGTGCTACTAGGATATTCTCAAATGTTTGTTGAATGTTCAGGCATCCTTCTTTCTTTTTTCAGGCTCTGGTCACTAGATTCTCATCAATCTCTACGAGAAAGGTGTCAAATGCCTTGCGGATCCTCACAGCCGATAAATGTATGGTTGCTATGAGTGACTATGATGAATTCCACAAGATGGTGAAGCGATTCATACTTACAGGTGTCTTGGGTGCGAATGCTCAGGTAAGCTGCTAGAAGACTCTTTGGTCATGTGCTCTTGTCCATATTGAGCCTCTAGAATCTTGATTTATGTGCCATAATCAGGGAACATTTTGAAATCATCCAAAATCATTAATGGGTTTATATTCAGTAGGACAACAAAACAAGCAAGTGTAAACCGAGAGAGAGAGAGAGGAGTTATACCACTAGATTCTTGTCACTTCGACGTAATGCTTGTTTATGTGCATCTATATGCAGAAGCGGCTACGATCCCACCGAGACACCATGATGGAAAACATTTCTAGACAGTTACATGCCCTTGTAGATGACCATCCTTATGAAGCAGTGAATTTCAGGAAAGTCTTTGAGAGTGAACTATTTGCGCTGGCACTCAAACAAGTAAGCTGCCTCTTCTTTTCTATCCTTTCTAAATAAAAGACAAGAAAAGAAAAGCAAGAGATCAGGTCAATTGGTAAATACATTTCAGGCTTTGGGACGGGAGGTGAAATCCATATTTGTGGAGGAACTTGGGGCAACATTGTCCAAAGAGGAAATGTTCAAGGTTATGGTGTCAGACATGATGGCCGGTGCAATTGAGGTGGACTGGAGGGATTTCTTTCCTTACCTGAGCTGGATTCCTAGTAAAAGCTGGGAAAAGAAGATTGACCAAGTGGCTTTCCGCAGAAAAGTGGTGGCGAAAGCCCTACTCAAGGAGCAGAAACAGAGAATCGCTTCAGGGGAGGTTGTAATTGTTTCGAAGTTTCCTTGAGAACTTTATTTTGAGAACTTTTAGGAAAAAAAAAATAACAGTTTTCTGCTTGCTTAACGTGGAAGTATTCTCAGGAGAGTGCAAATTGATTATAGCTTTTATTGGAAAGAACCATAAAATTTTGACTATATAACAGTTTATATTGATAATTAGGACCATTTTTTTTGTGTATTTACATTTTCTTTTTGAAATGTTGGAGAAACAATTGGGAAACAACTGGAAAGATAGGTGGTTTTGAAACAAACGTGTTTTTCCAGATGGCTTCAAAAGTATTTACCAGTACTAAATGCTGAACAGTTCTTTGAAGCATAATGAATTTCAAGTTGCAGTTCCGGACAAGGCCATCGTCTTTTCTGCTTCAACTTATTTTTTTGAATCAGTTGTAGCTTTTGTAGTAAGTTGGATCAACTTCTGAGCAGGAAGCGAACAGTTATATTGACTTCTTGATATCCGAAGCCATGACGCTTTCTGAGGAGCAGATCACCATTTTGCTCTGGGAGCCAATCATTGAGACTTCTGATACAACTCTGGTCACAACAGAGTGGGCTTTGTATGAACTTGCCAAGAATCCAAAATGCCAGGTTTAGCTAATTATTTAGCTTGTCCTTTCTCGATTGTCAGTGATTTTCGTACTGAGGCTTTAAGTAATTGTGACCTCATTGACAGGATCGACTCGTCCAGGAGATTCGAAAAGTTTGTGGTTCTGAAACCCTCACAGAGGACCACTTGTCTCAGCTTCCGTACTTGAATGCTGTATTCCATGAAACTCTGAGGAAACACAGTCCGGCTCCAATAATTCCTCCGCGCTATGTACATGAAGATACCCAATTAGGAGGGTACTTTGTCCCAGCTGGAAGCCAGGTAGATAAGTACATGTTTTATGCCTATTCCGTGTCTCGCATGTTAGATAAGGAATTTGAAGCTGGAATTGTGTTGTTCTAGATTGCTATAAATATATATGGATGTAACATGGACAAGAAGATATATGAGAAACCAGAAGAGTGGATGCCCGAGAGATTTCTTGATGAGAAGTATGAGCCAGCAGACTTGTTCAAGACAATGGCCTTTGGAGGAGGGAAGAGGGTTTGTGCTGGAGCTCTTCAGGCCATGTTAATATCTTGCACAGCCATTGGCAGATTAATCCAGGAGTTTGAATGGCGACTGAAGGATGGTGAGGAAGAAAACGTCAATACGGTGGGACTGACGACTCATAAGCTTCACCCAATGCAAGCAATGCTGAAGCCAAGATGATTGGAATGAAGGAAGCATATTAGCCGCTGAAGTGGGAGAATTCTCTATGTAATGCAGTGGTTTTGTCTTGTTTTGCTGATAAATGCAGAGTTTCTAAGTCTTGCTGTGTGGTAGATGTTTCAACAGAGCTCAATGTTGGTATAAGAAAGACTTAGGACTAGTCTGTGGATGTGGCTCTTTTTGTTGGTTTTGATATAAAAAGGAAGAGGCCGACCCTTGAAGTGTCGCCATCTTGCTAAGTCGTCATGTACTTAATGGTATTACCTTGTTATGTTCATCTGTTCAAGGGCCCTTACAATAAAAAGACAACATTGCTTTGTGGTATAAACTGAGGCAAGGACTCAAAGATAGGCTTACTTAGGCAATGATCCATTCTAGTCTTGTAACAATATACCGAAGTTGGGGCTGGTTATGTTGGTTTTTGGTTCCTTAAGTCGATTGAAAGAATTATCCCCCTTTAATTTATTTTTTTAATACCGAAAAAAAAAAAAAAAAAGATTTGAGCTGCTTTGTTGGAAATGAAGACAGGATGATAGAATACGAAAGTTACAAGAACTACCGACATAGAGTCTAGAGTCAGTGCTAGGATAGGATTAAGATTGTTCCGGTCTGCCTGGATCAGATTCTTATGTTTTATGAGCTCTTAGGTCACCCATTCACATTGTGTGGTGTGTATAAACCGTCTCTTCTTTATATTCTTGAAAGATTCATTACACACCAAAGACAGACAATTGTTTGAGATGCAATTCAGATGCTTCTGTTTCTTCTCTTTCTGCTAACATGTGTTCATTGATCTTTAGCGTTTTCATTGTGCCAACCGGTTTCAAGTGTTTAGTTTGTTCGAACAGTGATTCCTCGAGTCTGAAGTGACGGCCCATGCAAAGGAATCTTCGCACAAACTCGGACAAATCCGAATCACATTGATGACCCCGTACATAGAGCCACTCCAAACAATATATCAAATATCCATACAAAAAAATAAGCAAAATTTATTCAAAAAGTCATAAAGTTATTGTATAACAGTTAGTTTGGTATTAAACTTTTACATGGCAAATTTAATCTTATACTTTTTTAACGATTTGCCATTTGGTTCTTTCAGTCAACTTTAGATGGAAATTGTTGATGTGATGATCTAATTAGCCACGGTTATTTTACATGGTGTGGCTGGTACTAATGATGACAATTTTTGTAATTTTTCTTCTCTTTCTTTTCTCTCATTTTTCTTTTTTCCTTATTTCCCTCCACCAGTTCCCGAGGCCTTAGCCATGGCTGGGGAGGGCATCCCAGCCCTCACTTGTGGCTGGCCATCATTAAAGCCCCAACAATCGGCGGAGGGAAATCGGAAAAAAGGATGCAAAAAAGGAAAGAAAATGAAGTTGAGAAAACGGAAAAACTTCATTAAAAAAAACAATTGAAAAACTCATCTAGGTTAACACTAACTGTGCCATATAGAAGGCCAGATGTCCATATTATCAATTTTTTGCCAAAATTGATCGTGCAAACTACATTAATAAATTGTCAAAATATTTTGGACCAAAATGTTCAAATTGAAAATTTTATGATTAAATTGACTTAGGTTTGAGACTTTTTGGATAATTATCCTGAAAACAAAATAGCTTCCTAAGATTGAACTGAATAATAAGAAAAGCTTCCTAAGATATAGTCCTTAATAAGAAATAATTCTCATTAAAAGATTCAAAAATTCTCCAGTGAACAATTCGTGGCCTTAATATCTAAGACGGGAAGAAAGTTACCTGCAAACTCAGAATTCTCAACATCCGATGCTATCAAGCTATCAAATCGTGATGCCAAATCAGCAGGCGCATGATCATCATGTATATGCATGTTACTCAAAATCCATGATGACCGGTGCTGCCTAGTTATTTTGACCTCCGAGGGTCGCTTCAACATTAAATGGTTCATCCAAGAGTTGCCACTCAAGAAAGGAGAAAAATCAAGTTAAAGGGGGAATTTTACCAAGGTTCTCATAACATTAAAAAAAAAATTGCACTTCATAGAAATAATAAATGTGGACATTATTAGTCATCTTGGACTCAACCTCACATGTATTTTTACTTTCCGAATAAGTACTCTAAACTATCAAACTTGAGTAAGTCCTTAAAAGGCTTAAATGAGAAGAAACCAGAAGGGGGGGAGAGAAATCTCAAAGGGGAGGGACTCCCCAATATCATCTTCCATGTTCCCTCCTAAGTAGGGAAGAAAAATATCTACCCGAAAATGAAGGGTGCTTTTGGTGTTGAAGATAGACAATACGTCACCTCCAAAGAGGTGGCTACTAACGTGTTGTCTACTGCTTGGTAGAATGGTATAGTAGCCTTATGCAGTTGAGGTGAGAAGGTGAAGTCCGAAATGGTTCCTAATAGGTTGGCCTATGCTTCGCATATGTCTTGTAACTAACTAATCAACCTAGTACCCCTTGGTTACAAAGACTTGTGTGCCATCAAATCGTGATGCCAAAATTAGCAAGCGCACGATCATCATGTATATGCATGTTACTTAAACTCCTCGATGATCAGTGCTGCTTAGTTAGTTTGATCTTCGAGGATCACTTCGACATTCAATGGTCCATCCAAGAGTTACCACTCAAGAAAGGAGGAAAATCAAGTTAAAGGGCAATTCTACCACGGTTCTCGTAACATAAAAAAGTTGCACTTTATAGAAAAAGCAATATGTGGACATTATTAGTCATCTTGGACTCAACCTCACATGTATTTTTATTTCCTGAGTAAGTACTCTAAAACTATAAACTTCCGCAGTTCACAAAGGCAAAGATAACATCCTATTTAGACAATTGTACCTTGAACAGAGGGGAAAATGTCAATATGGCTGAAACAAGAGTAATCATGGCATTACTCAATACACTAAAGTATATAAGCTACACTTGGTCCTCCAGATTCTAACTAGGATAGGACTGGACAAGATAGAATATGAAATCCAAAGGATTTTAGTATATCCTATCTATTATTTGGTGATTGTTGTAATAAAGTGTGATGTATTTACATCATATCATATATATTATTTGGTATTATTGGCATATCAATATAAAGAACTAGAAATTTTACAAATGGAGATGATAAAAATCTTTTACAACATTCTTGTCTACTTTATTTTTATTTATTTATTTATTTTACTTTTTTTAATTAATTTCTTTTTTATTTCTTTCTTCCCCTCAACCATTCTATAATAAAATTTTATTAAATAGAAAACTATACTAATATACCTAAAAAATTAAAACACCTAAAATATGTAATAAATATATATTTATATATTGAAGTTATATTATAAGATAGAATTAAATTCGACTATATAAATAAAATAAGATCAAATTAAAAAAAGAAAATTGTTATTTTTCATTTTTTTGAATTTTTTATATTAGAATTCAAATATTATTTATATTGAAACACAATTTTAAATTTGTTAATTTAAGAAGTTTGTTATTTGAAAAATATAGCTTTCCTATTATGAAATTAAAAATCATATCCACATTTACCCCACCTCCCCCATAGGATAATTTTATTTGGCTTATATCTTCCTCATATCCAATTTTATCCTATTTTGAGTAGGCACTAAACGTAAAATAGGATAAATTTTATCTTATTTTGAATTTTATCCTAACCGCCAAACGCAGCCATAGTGTTTTAACACCAAAAAGTGACCCACTTTTGGCTTTATCAATCAGTAAGTATAGTTTGGTTAGTAAGAGTACAAAGCTCAAGGCTAGAGTTACTCAAAGGCTACCATATTGTCCTTCATACACATATTGGGATTACCAACAAGCCTTGTGGAATATTTTCTGCAAACAAAATGCCATCTCCAAACATACCTGGTTGGTATATTTCAAAGACCATTTTGATAGACAAAACCAAGAAAATTGTCTCTTGAATCCTAATTCAATAAGGAAACATAAAGATAAATACAACTATCTTCACATATGCTTTGTCTAGGTAGGAGCAAAACCTCTTACAAAAGAATGACTAAATACAACTCTTCTCTTAGTTCTGAGTGATTCTCATCCCTTTGATTATAAAGAATCCATATTATGAACCATAGAAACTAACATTTGCAAAGGACCCATACACCTTGATTGTTATCCTAATCTTACGGTATCACTCAAAGATAGAAGTATCCTTAAAACCCTTACTTTTCAGGTAAAGATCCATAACTACAACGTGGTAAAAGAATCCATCCCTTTGGCAATTCTTTATAGAGTCCAGTATAAGGTGATGGCCCTAGCCTTTGGAGAAAATGCGTTTAAACACAGCCCAAAAGATTTTGCAGATTTGCATAAAGAAATTTTTGATTTAAAAGATCTCCTTTGAATTTTGATATGGAGAGGACTATGGCAACAATTTCCTTTTTTATGGCAGAGTGGTTTTGTTGAGTTGGATTCCAATATTTGGATACAAACTGAACAACTAACTCTCTATTATTATCTCTATTATTATGAACTTGTTTGAGAATACTGCTATATCCTAATTCTGAAGCATCTTTCAACTATTTTGAAAGTAGTTGGATCAGCAAGGTGTAAGTAGGGTATATAAAATATTCTACGGCACTTTCTTTCCTTGGTAGGGCCTCGTTACTTCGAATATAAAAGGGGAGCTCTCTTTGGTCTAAAGGAGCCACACAATTGAGACACACGGCTCTTTTTGAGAGGGTAGGGGAGAGAGAGAGAGCGCTCGACCACATTGAAAAAGAGAGTCCGAAAGGGAAGAGAGAAAGAGCGGTTGTCTTCGTCCTCAGGCGCTCATCTCCTCGGTCACGACTGGTATTGCTGCGCCAGCGTCCATCCAGCACCAAGCTGCCGTCTTTTCGCCTCACCAAATTGCGACACCAGCCCGCGCGTGAGGCAGAGGTCCTTGCCCCGATAAGCAGTTGCTTCCTCATCATGAGCCACTGCTCTCCTTCACAACGCCGACCCCCTGACGATTATTACGACAACGTCGTCCTGCTGATCCAAGAAGCCCAGTAGCGGAGATGGCAAGCTTGTTCTCTTTTCCTTTTGTGCCGCAATAACTCCCTGCTCTGGTGACGCTGCTGCTGCCAACACCCTTGCTGCGGGAACAGCCGATCTGCACCTGATCCGCCCGTGTCGCTGCGCTGCTCCCCTCGTCCCAGCTAGTCCTCATCGTGTGCAGGTTAAGTGACCACACGAAGACAACATAATCCATATAGTAGAGCGGTGGAGAAAAGAGAAACCCGGGGAGCGACACATCATGGAACATGAAATTCTCTGCTGAGGCCAAATCAAAAGACTCTCTAGGTCATTGACCACCGCTTGCAAACACATACTAGACTAGTATTGCTAGTTGAGTTTCATCCGTTTCTCCTTGAGAATTTCAGTCAAATAGTCAATACAACTCCAGGAGGGACTCACACTTCAATACGCGTATGCATTGGAGGCATTCCATTTGATTGGCGTTCTCATAAGCTGCTATAGGCCTCCCCAACGATTCGTACCCTGAATCGGACATCCTAGCCCGTGATCTGCCTCCCCGTTCCTGCGACGATTTTCCATTTGCGCTTGAGCCGTTCACCACCGCCATCGTGCACCATTGCCAATCACCGTCCAATCCGCTGTCCACTAATTCGAATTTGAGTTCAAATTATCCAAATTAGGTAATAATCGTTATATGATTCCATTGAATATCTTATTGGCTGATTTGATTATAGCATCTTATCAATATCTTTGAGTGATAGGCATATCCCCAAATTATGATATATTTCCTAATTCACAACCGTATTTTATCTTTAATTCTGTTTGTAGGCTTTTGGATGGAATTATTGATTCCACTAGTATCTTTAAATTGATATATTGATATTTAAGGCTTAAAATCGATTGTCAATTTTATTTGCGAAATTCAAGTTGATTAGATACTATTTCCTTGTATGAGCTGCTAGGATGATATCTTTTACTGATCTTGAATGATTCGGTGATTATTATGTTTGATTGCTTTCTTCATCATTGAAAATATAAAAATTGCATTGCATGTCATGTGTTTAGAATTGATTTTCTAGATAGAATAGCTTAAATACTTTTCTAATTAAATTAGAATGCATGTTAGATAATATCTTTGAATTGAATTGCTTGTTGAGATATCTTTCTAAGTTAAGATATAATTTAGGTTAGTCTATTTTCTAATTTAAAATAGATAATATCTCACTTTAGGCAGATTTTTATTTTTAGTAATTTATAATTACACGTTTTAATAAAAATACAAAAACATTATGTGCATGTCATATAGAATTAAGTTCACAAAATGCATGTCATTTAGTAATTATTGTTAGGCCCATTTAATTGGAAATTGTCTGTCATTAGAATTTGGACATTTAATTAAATTGCATGACATATAGCTTAGTTTTCATTTAAATAAGAAAAACCCTGAAAATGAAATTTGAGTGGAATTGAGTGTTAATTAGAAATCATATTTAGGTTGATTAATGAGATTTTCTAACTAACCATGTAGATGCTTGCATTGCATTAAGGTAAGTATTTCTTCCCCATGCCTACAATTTATCTATTCCCTTGTTTTATTGAGTATTCAATAATAGTTGCATACCCACATGGGCACCTTACATGTTAGGGATAACTTAAAATCAATTCAAGTAGCGTGCAAAATATTTTTGAAAATAAAAGAGAAAGGTACCAAAATGGCATTAGAGTAATCTAGTGTAATCAAGTTCCCGAACTCATTTAATTTGGTTCGTGGAAGTAAGGTATTTTTCCTAATGGTTTACTTGTTTATTTAATCAACCCCATAAACCGATTAGTGGCGACTTCTAAATAAAATCATTTACATGATAAATCACTTAACCTAAGTCACAAATTGATATGGGCTTGGAAGAGCCCGAACTAAGTCTAGAATTAGTAATCCATTAACCAAATTCCTAGGTGATCCAAAACCACTTTGGGGAGCTCACGACAGTATAGAACTTGAAACACAATTGTACTCCCACTAACCTTCTTATATATAGAAGATTCGCCTAGGTTTTTGATGAAGCCAAACGATTTGACTACCTTGTCAAAACGGATGTTCCAA
The DNA here is from genome assembly GCA_014182735.1 of Corymbia maculata. Taxonomy (NCBI): domain Eukaryota; kingdom Viridiplantae; phylum Streptophyta; class Magnoliopsida; order Myrtales; family Myrtaceae; genus Corymbia; species Corymbia maculata. The sequence continues at coordinate 16,213,064 of CM024687.1, forward strand.
CTTCAAGAGGCTTGTTTGAGTCCATAAATGGATCTCTAAGCCTACACACCTTCCAACTTTTACTAATGGATTCAAAACGCCATGGTTGCTCCATATAGATGTCCTCCTCAAGAAAACCATTTAGAAAAGCCATCTTAACATTCATTTGGAATATCTTATAATTAAGGTGCACAGCTATAGCCAATATAATTCGAATGGATTTTAACATGGCTATAAGTGAGAAAGTTTCTTCATAATTGATTCCTTCTTTTTGACATATCCTTTCATCACTAATCGTGTTTTGTAAGTTCTAATTTGATCATCAATGTGAAGATCCATTTACAGCTAATTGGTATAATACCATTAGGCAAGTCAACTAAGGTCCAAAAATCGTTGGAATACATTGAATTCATTTTGGATTTCATGACGTTTAGACATTTACCAGAATCAATGTCCGACATCGCCTCCTCATAAGTGTTAAAATCGTTAGGTTGACCACTATCATTCACAATAAATAGTGGTTCAATATATTCAACTAAGTGTCTATAATGAGCAAGTTGACGAAACATTCTTGCACTCCTCCTAAGAGGTTGTGTATTAAAAGGTCCCATTGAATCAGAGATCAATGTTTTAGTTTTCAAGAATACGAAACTCATCAGGCTAAAACGACAGTACTTCAAGAAAAATAGGAGCCTGCTTTTACGGCGGCAATTATAAGAACGCGGCATGACCACAATACCTTGAAAATCTTTAGTTCTGCAAAACTAAACAAGGTGACCAAAAATTATGACAGAAATCATATCGTTGACCTAAGAGAATTCAACACGGTTTTATAAAGGGATATTGTCAAATAATACGAGAGCTGTGATTAAGAAGTCCCAGCGAGTGGATGAGAGCCGAATAGAGCAGTTTATCGATAAAGTTATCGTGCTCTTACAAATCAATTACAAGAATGTAGTCAAGTTATTAGATTGTTGTTTATAAACAGAAGTCTCTTTGTTAGTATATGAATTTGTGAGTAAGGGAACTCTCTTTGATCATATCCACAATCCAAGTAAGTTCCCCAAAATGTCATGGGATACATGGTTGATAATTGTCTCGGAAACTGTAGGAGCGCTATCATATTTGCACTCCGAAACTTCTACTCCAATAATTCACCGTGATGTAAAGTCCATGAACAACCTATTGGATGTTAATTGCATAGCAAAAGTCTCCGATTCCGGAGCTTTGCGAAGTGATTTGCAATATTAATTCAATACCCTCTCTCGCATGCAAATGTAGTGCAAATCATGTGCAAACATCGTGCAAGTCACGTGCAAATGCGGTGCAAGTTAGGTGCCGGTTCCCACTTCAGCATTTCCTTTCATATGTAACTTACTTCGACATTTATTTCTCTATATATTGAAATCATGTATTCTAATGTTTCGCAAAGGTGTTGGAGTGGGCATAATAGTGTTACTATTTAATGCACGTTTTTTGTATTTAGTTTTCAATAAAATGAAACTCATCAAGCTAAAACGGTAGTATGTCAAGAAAAATGGGGGCCTATTTTTGCAGCAGCAATTACAAGAACGTGGTATATTCACGAATGCCTTGAAAATCTTCAATTCTACAGAGCTTGAGAAAGCAACCAAAAATTATGACAGAAGCCATATCGTTGGCCGATGAGGATTCGGTATGGTTTACCATGGGATCTTGCCAAATAATACGAGAATTGGGATTAAGAAGTCCCAGTGAGTGGATGAGAGCCAAATAAAGCAATTTATCAATGAAGTTATCGTGCTCTCACAAATCAATCACATGAATGTTGTCAAGTTATTAAATTGTTGTTTAGAAACGGAAGTCCTTTTGTTAATATATAAATTTGAGGGCAACGGAACTCTCTTTGGTCACATCCACAATCCAAGTAAATTACCCAACATGTCCTGAGATACACGGTTGAGAATTGCCTCAGAAATTACGGGAGTGCTATTGTATTTACACTCCACAACTTCCACTCCAATAACTCATTGTGTTATAAAGTCCATGAACATCTTCTTGAATGTTAATTGCATAGCAAAAATCTCCGACTCCGGAACTTTGTGAAGTGATTTACAATATCAATTCAATATCCTCTCTCGCATGCAAATGTAGTGCAGGTCATGTGCAAATGCCGTGCAAGTCACGTGCTAGTTCCCACTTCAGCATTTCCTCTCATATCTAACTTATTTCGGCATTTCTTTCTCTATACATTGATATCATGTATTCTGAAAAATTTATTGTTTCACACAGGTGGTGGAGTACATGTAATAGTGTTGCTATTCAGTGCGGGTTTTTCGTATTTAGTTTTCAAGAAAATGAAATTTATCAAGCTAAAACGATAGTACTTCAAGAAAAATGGGGAATTGTTTTTGCGGCAGTAATTACAAGAACGTGGCATTATCACAAATGCCTTGAAAATATTCAGTCCTACAAAGCCAAAGAATGCGACTAAAAATTATGACAAAAGCTATATCGTTGGCCAAGGAGGATTCGACACGGATTACAAAAGAATCAATCCCAGGAATGTGGTCAAGTTTTGGAAATAGAAGTCCCTTTGTTAGCATATGAATTTGTGAGTAAGAGAACTCTCTCTAATCACTTCCACAATCCAAGTAAGTTCCACAACATTAACTAGGATACATGGTTGAGAATTGGCTCGGAAACTGCGGGAGCGCTATCGTATTTGTACTCTGTAGCTTCCACTTCGATAATTGACCGTAAGTAAAGCCCATAAACAACCTCTTGGATGTTGATTGCATAGCAAAAATCTTCGACTTTCAAGTTTTGCGAAGTGATTTGCAATATTAATTCAATACCCTCTCCCGTATGCAAATGTAGTGCCAGTCATGTGCAAACATCGTGCAAGTCACGTGCAAATGTGGTGCAAGCCACATGCTAGTTCCCACTTCGGCATTTTTTTCTCTATACGTTAATATCATGTATTATAATGTTTCACACAGGCGTTAGAGTAAGCATAATAGTGCTGCTATTCAATGTATGTTTTTCGTATTTAGTTTTCAAGAAAATGAAACTCATTAGACTAAAACGACAGTACATCAAGAAAAACGGGGGCCCGTTTTTGCGATGGCAATTACAAGAACGTAGCATGACCACAAATGCCTTGAAAATCTTCAGTTCTACAGAGCTAGAGAAGGCGACCAAAAATTATAACAAAAGGCATATCATTGATCGATGAGAATTCGACACGGTTTATAAAGGGATCTCGCCAAATTTTATGAGAGCTACGATTAAGAAGTCCCGGCGAGTGGATGAGAGCCAAATAGAGCAGTTTATCAATGAAGTTATCGTGCTCTCACAAATCAATCATAGAAATGTGATCAAGTTATTAGGTTGCTGATTGAAAATAGAAATCCCTCTCTTAGTATACGAATTTGTGAGCGAGGAAACACTCTTTGGTCACATCCGCAATCCAAGTAAGTTTCCCAACATGTCCTGGGAAACACGGCTAAGAATTGCCTTGGAAACTGCAGGAGCGCTATCGTATTTGCACTCTGCAACTTCTACTCTGACAATTCGCCGTGATGTAAAGTCCATGAACATCCTCTTGGATGTTGATTGCGCAGCAAAAATCTCCGACTTCAAAGTTTTGCAAATGTAGTGCAAGTTATGTGCAAACATCGTGCAAGTCACATGCAAATGCCGTGCGAGTCACGTGCTAGTTCCCACTTTAGCATTTCCTCTCATATCTAACTTACTTCGGCATTTTTTTCTCTATACATTAATATCATGTATTCTAAAAATTTTGTTGTTTCACACAGGTGGTGGAGTGGGTGTAATAGTATTGCTATTCAATGCAAGTTTTTCGTATTTTGTTTTCAAGAAAATGAAACTCATCAGGCTAAAACAACATTACTTTAAGAAAAATTGGGGCATGTTTTTGCAGTAACAATTACAAGAATGTGGCATTACCACAAATGCCTTGGAAATCTTCAATTCTATAGAGCTAGAAAAGACGACCAAAAATTATGATAGAAGCCATATTGTTGGCCAAGGATGATTCAGCACGATTTACAAAGGGATCTTGCCAAATAATACGAGAACTGCGATTAAGAAGTCCCAACGAGTGGATGAGAGCCAAATAGAGCAGTTTATCAATGAAGTTATCATGCTCTCACAAATCAATCATAAGAATATGGTCAAGTTATTAGGTTGCTAATTGGAAACAAAAGTCCCTTTATTAGTATGTGAATTTGTGAGCAATGGAACTCTCTTTGATCACATCCACAATCCAAGTAAATTCACCAACATGTCCTAGGATAGAATTGCCTCGAAAACTGCGGGAGCACTATCTATTTGCACTCCGCAACTTTCACTCCGATAATTCACCGTAATGCAAAGTCCATGAAATCCTCTTGAATGTTGATTGCATAGCAAAAGTTTCTGACTTCGGAGCTTTGCGGTGTGATTTGCAATAGTAATTCAATACTCTCTCTCGCATGCAAATATAGGGCATGTCATGTGCAAAGATCGTACAAGTCACATGCTAGTTTCTTCTTCTACATTTCCTCTCATATGTAACTTACGTACTTGTTGTATTAAAATATTCTCATCTTCCAATACTAATTTGTGGTATGACATGGCCTTTGCCTTAATACTATTTTTACATACAATAGAGTTAGTCATCTCTTCCATAACAACACATGCATAAAACACAAATTTTATTAAAATAATTGATTTCAATATCGAGATGAAAACTTCATGATGTAAAATTATCCCCACTTGATAAAACTCAATTGTTTACTGTGGTTCAAAGAACTTTCGGATACTTAAACCCTGAATGTATGCAGGCGGGCAGGTTGACCACAAAAAGCGATGTTTTAGCTTTGGCATTGTGCTGCTCGAGCTGTTGATAGGGAGGAAGGCAATCTCCTTAGGACCAGAAGAAGAGGAAAGTTTGTCACTACCTTTCATTTCAATGTTTAATGAAGACTGACTCCTCGAGACTGTTGGGGAACCCATGGTAAATGAAGATATCCAACAATTGATAAAATTTGACAGTGTTTCATATAGGTGTTTGAAATTTGTAAGCATGGACAAGCCAACAATGAAAGAGATGGCAATGGAGTTAGAAGGAATAAGGGCAATGCCCAATTAGACAGTTAGTACTAACTTCACAATTTTATTTTTTATAACACTTTAGCTTTTCTCATGTTCCATGAAACTCTCCCTCTTCCTTTCTGATCAATAAACATTTCAATGATTTACTTGGGTTTATTTCACGTCTACTTATAATACTAGTGTGTCATGTTTCTTTTATATTTTCGCTTCCACTATTAAGGTAACTAAAAGTGTGTAATTTATAAAATTCAACTGTGATCACTAGTGCAGGTTGAGATCAAGATATGGATATGCTTTCTCATGTTTATGCATTGGTTGTTGATATAAATTCACATTGATAAAATGATGCATGGTTATAATATGCCGTTTTACATGCAATTCCCCGTTTAATGCGTGACGGGAACAAAGAGGTGAAAAATTCATTTCTTGGGTAGTGTCTTATGGAAAGAGTGAATGGATAAACGTTTATTTGGATATATGGAAGATGAAATGTGCCAATAATTTCTATTAAAATGGGAACTTACAGGAATGTGGAATAGAGGTAAAATGGAGTGTATTATGGATGAAAACGAAGTTATGATAGATATAGCTCACTACCAAGGCCGAAAGGAACAATCCACCAGCCAAGGATAAAGAACTTAAGGCTCACCACCATAAAAATGGATAAAGAACCGAAATTTGAAAGAAATAACTCTTTTCAAGAGGAAATCTCATGGATTACATATCAGGTGTGTCCTCCATACGAATTACATTTCTATTTATAGCCATACTAGGATATTGTACTAAAACTCTTACAATAAATGTCAACACACTGTACTTCTTACATCTCAATCTAGAGATGAAGACTAGCTTTGATTCTTTCAAACTTATAATAAAGACTTTTAAAATTTTAACCTTGTGTTAAAGACCATCTAATGTAAGAAAACAAATTGAGCACACTATACAATCATACTCTTCAGCCTAATAATGTAGACCAGCTTCCCATTCTTTCAAACTTGCAATAAAAACTCGTTAATATTCTAGTCTTGCATTAAAGACTCAACAATACAAACATAACACACCAAAGGAATTAAGACATAAGAAGATAAACATAGCACACCATTCAAAGAGAGTACATCCATTGCTACTTCAGCCTTGCATTTAAGTCATAAATCTTATGTGCCCTAAATCTATTGAACCATATTAATGATGAATTTGCCATGTGCTTCCATGATTGACAAATTGGCTTTATGGATTGATGAAACTTGAGTTGGGTTGAGCATATGATAATTGGAAGATTTATATTTTACTACCCCTGCATCGAGTTTCATGAGGTATGTCAAGGTAAGTAGAATCTCTTACTTTTCCCTACTGTCGACTATTTGTATCATTAAGTCTAGATGGCACTCTCTTGACAACCCATGATTGGCATGGAAGATTATGTGTATGTTAACGTATACACAAATCTTTCACGTGTTTGAATCTTTCACAACCAAGATAATGTCAAGGTTCATGGTGTGCGTTCAATGCAAATTAGGAAGGCTGAGAGCCATAAGGCTTGAGTCGATAATGATGATGCTTCAAAACTCAAGTTTTGTTCGATATGAGGATCGCTTAATGGAAAAAATCTACGTGCCCTTCTTTCTCAATTACAAGAATAATACTTTCATTACAATAAATGTGATAACATATGCTTCAAGGAAAGAAACTCATTATCCTTAAAAATTACAAATATCTTTAACTATTTCCTAAATTCATAGTTATTTGATCACATAAGCGTGCCATATCAGATGTTGCATTATCATTTGAGGTATTACTCTCCTCATTTACATTATTAAAATCCGTTGTATATAAATTGAAATCCAAATCCACTCTAGCAAAATGTGCATCGTTCACGACATTTTTTTATATATAATTGTGCAAAGTCATAATTACTATCACAATTTTCACTTGTTTTGTATATGGGTAACTTAGCATACTCTTTAGAATATTTCACTTCTTCCTCAATATGTCAAAAACTTGTTCAATTTTTTATCGTAGTAAGGAGTTAGCGAGGTTGAATATTTCTTTATAACCTGTCAGTGAGGACTTTGTCACACACACACGCACACACACATCAATGCATAAAAATCATTAATTAACCTTTCGGAGGATGAGAAAATTTTAAATCACATCTCCTAATGGCTTTATAAAAAATGCAGGTATCATGAGTTGTTCTCTCCAATCGACCCAAGTATAAGTAAATTCAATATTAAAATCACACACGTTTATTACATTTTGCATTGGTGTTCCATTTCGACTGATAAAACGAAGTTGGTAACCTCTAGGTACCACTACTAGAATATAAGTATCATCTATAGCTTTAATGCAATCTTAAATAAGAACACAAATATTACTTGATTTATATTTAGTTCATCTTTTCTATTGTAACATAACTTACCTTAAAATATGGAAAAAATCTTCTATTATTCTTGATCCTCTTTGACAATTCCCAAAATTGCTGATTGGATAGTTGGATCAAATTTGTTCTCATTTCATATATTTTATCAAACTAAGCTAAATAACCTACTTATGGTTTCTCCATAATGCTAAAAGCACTTTTGTAATAATTTGTTACCTATATTATGTCCTATAATATGAAAAAACAATCTTATCATTTTCGCAATAACAATATTCCTAGATCCTTGCAAATCATATCGCGTTACTAAATCATACATTAAATTCTTAAACACAGTTTTATCTATTCTAAACATTCGATAAAACCTTTCAAGATTAGCATCCATGCCCATCAACTTTATTAACCATGCATTTCTTCTATATGATGAGGTCGTGCACGGCATTTTCTGACTATATGTTGCCTAATAAACAATGTAGGTATGTGTTGCTAATATTCCTATTCCTCTTTTTCAAAGTTTTCCCTTTTAGGAAAATCATCCATAATTAGTTAAAACAACAAAGTAAAATTAAAATAAGATATATAATAAATTATCTAGATCATCCATCAATAATAACACTTATCGACATCATAAATATACAAACTCCACTCAATAAAGAAAACACTAATTAAAAATAGGTCTCATAATATAATATAAACATGTCTTACCAACTATTATAGATATATAGTGCAAATAGGTTTTGCATTACAACAACGTTGCATATGAAAAAATTAAAATAAATAGCTAACATCTTAGTGATGATTACGTTGTGCAAACTTATATAAAATTTATGTGACTTTTTCTTGATCATTATCCAAGTTCATGAAGAAATATCTATTGTTTTTCATTTCTACAAAATAATTTTATGCAAAAAAGTATAACTCTTGGCCTTGCTAAACTCAAGTATAGCTTTTAATGTCTTCATGATTTCCTTGTAATAATCAAACCCTCTAGCATAGCTTCTACTTTCAATAATTGAACAAATTTTCTCAATTCGTGTTATTATCTTAGCAACCGTACTTAATTTCTTTTGTTTCTTTCCTTAAGATTGTCTTCTTTTATCGCTTCAAGGCTCTTCACCAACCTTTTCGCCTACATTACACTCCATATTATCATCAGTAAATCCTACACAACCACCAATGTCAAATTGTGTAGCCGCAACATCCTTATCAATACATAAGTATTGTGTAGGATTCCATGTGATACTTCTAATAACAATAGTATCTCTAAACATTTTATTCAAGAAAACTTGAAGATCCAGATATATGCATTTTATTCTAAAAGCTCTAATCTTAGGATTTGCTTATTATAAGAAACATTTTCGTGGGTCATATAAAAAAGATGAACTTAACAAAAATAACAGAAGAATGATAAAAAACTTGAATTTTCGTCTCACATCATTCATCACTTGCATCAATTCTTTTTTGAATCCTATCATATTCCTATTTCATTTACGACCAATATCCTCCATCTTTTCCAATTTTTCTTAAAATTATCTCACTTACTATTCATTTAACATTTATCATACTTTTCCCCCTAAGTTCTCAAACTTTTGAATTATAATTGTCCATCCATTGCTCTTGTTGTTTGCAAGACGATTGCCATTGTCAATTCGTTCAACACAACTTATAAAATGTTTCTACATCTTCAGGGCTCTAAAATGCATCTTTCTTTGACGAATTTGCCATCTACTAATAAAGCAACAACATACACAATGCAATTTAAGCTTCAAACTTTTGTTGTTGAGTTTAAAGCAATATAAACAAATGCAATTTGCCATCAACTAACTTGCCATCTTTAAGGCACCAATCCTTTACCCATCACACAAAACCTTCAACAATACAACTTCGAATAAAAGCAAACACCAAAAACAACAAAGACACTCAAGTCACAAGAATAACTAGAACATCATAGTGCAAGCACAACTAAAATATCATAGCACCAGAGATGCACCACTAGAAGAAAGGAAAAGAAAACTAATCATTTGCAAAAAATGAACAACCACCCACAATGCAACCCAAGAAAATCAAGGCATTCGAAACACGATATGAAACTAGAAGAGGAAAATCTAAAAATTCAAGACAATCACATCAGATTACATATATTAGAATAGATAATTAAATCTGGAAGTTGAAACCTCTGCAATATAGTCTCCAAAATATATATGGAATAGAAGACACGCTTAATGTACACCACCGCCTAATCTAATAAGTAAAGATATCCCTTGCAGGGGAAAAACAAGATTCCACAAGCTACCGAAGCAACAACAACGCAAAGGATGCAAGTACCATAGACAATTTATAATATTTCATTTCCATGAACAACGCCCACAAATCATAATCATGGTATAAAGTTAACCCACGAAGCTCAATAATAAATGCCTATATATCATCGGTGTGTCTATCATTACCATTGAAGGTGTCAATACACAACAAGTCTACTCAAATGAGGCCGCAGATACCTAGTAGTCATAGCGATTGTAAAGGCTATAACAAGAGCTTTTCGTCAATTGGAAGTTAACATTCCTCCGCATTAGAGGACTGATTGGAACTGTCAAGCCCACATCAAAATTTATACTCCCTGAGAAGAAATTTCAATACTTCTTTATCTTGCTGAAGCAATTTACATTGATCATGGTCATCCTAAGCCGAATCTAAACAAGTAAATTCCTTTCCCAAAACTCTGGTCATGACAAAAATTCTATAACACACGACACCCTCTCTTAATTCAATCCCTAGACCCAATCCAGAACAATCAATCAGAGAAAACTAATCGATTAACTCAACAATTGCCCCCACTCTCTGCTTCTACACCCAAGCAATGATGCATCCCTTAGGAACTAGTCCCAAGGCCCTTATCATTTCCGCGACACAATTCATAATACAAATCAAAAAAATAAAAATAAAAAAGCAAGAATACCTCTTCTTCCGAAAGAGCTTTTTTTCTTTTCACGGCCTGGCCTGGTCAGTACCTAGCCGGGCCATTTTTTGTTCCATTCCAAATCATAGATAAAATGATTTGTTGGAAAACAAAAATGCTTATTATTGATTATTGAAACAACAATCCGAAGAAAAGATCTTTCCATTCCTATGATATGGAATTTCATTCTATAGAATCAAAGTATCATTTTTTATTATTATTATTCTTTCTTTTCTTATTTTTTTCCTTTACTGGAAAAAAAGAAAAAAAAATAAGGAACTGTGGATTGTTATGCAATGCATTCTTATGTCATAACATAAATAGTTTTATCGAGCCCTATCTGTTCTGTCAAAAATCCTCCAGCAAAAGAAAGAACTTGTTCTTTCTTTATTTTCATTTTGAATTAGGAGTGCTCTTTTACTAATCTGATTAGGTTTACTGACAAAACCAAAACAAACACGTCAATGCTATAATTTTCATCATTATTTTGTTTTGGATCCTATCTTGATTACGTCCGATTACCTTTTTTTGTTCGACAAAAGTTTCATTTATATACAACAATCGCATTGTAGCGGGTATAGTTTAGTGGTAAAAGTGTGATTCGTTTTATTAATCCCTTTTCTAGTTAAGGGATCCCTCGGTTTGATTTAATTTATATTCCGAAGAAAAACTTTATTTCTTAAAAGGATTTAATCCTTTACCTCTTAACGAAGGATTCGAGGAAAAATATACATTCTCGTGATTTGTATCCAAGGGTCAATTAAAAATGGAAAATTGGATTATTTAATTGCGAAACATAATTTTTTTTTTTGAATTGGATCAATATTTCCAATTTAATGAGTATTAGTAAAGGATCCATGGATAAATATAGAAAAGCGTATTTCTAATCGTAACTAAATCTTCCATTTTTTCTTTTTCGATAGGAAAGATTGAAGCAAAATAGCTATAAATTAATAAAATTAAAGGATGATTTTAGTTTACTAGAAGCATTGACATATTCTATTTTTTAGCTCGGTGGAAACCAAATACTTTTCCTAAGGATTGTCTCAAATAGAAATAGAGAACGAAGTAACTAGGAATATTGTTAGAATACCCTATTCCCTATTCTAGAGGGATTGTCTAGAAAGCGAATTTTTTTTTGAATTTAAATGCATTCAAACAGAAAAGCTGACATAGATGTTATGGATCGAATTTTTGGATTTCGTTCACGTCTTATCTTAGATATATCGATATCTGGGAATTTATCCATCTTCCATAAAGGAGCCGAATGAAACCAAAGTTTCATGTTCGGTTTTGAATTAGAGACGTTAAAAATGATGAATCAACGTCGACTATAACCCCTAGCCTTCCAAGCTAACGATGCGGGTTCGATTCCCGCTACCCGCTCTTTTTCTAGATAGACTTGTATTTAGATATATATATTATATATATATATTATCAAATTGAAATATTTTTCAAATTAATATTTTGAATTGGATTATTTAATTATTTAATTATTTTATTTTATTAATCCATCTTTGAATTGAATACGCAATTCTCGAAATTCTCTTATCTTAACATAGTCTTTTTTTTTTTTTTTTCAAAACAAGAGAAGGGGTTGATTGGGATTGTTTAAGCAATTCACATAATCATTGGCCTCTTACCAATTGATTCTAGGTAGCTTTGTCAAAATCATAAGCAAATTGTGCAAAGGCTTCTAATTATGTAAATTGCATAAATTCCAATTTTAATTTTCCAGCCACTTGTTTCATGGCTTTGATTTGAGCTGCAAATCCTACTTTGGAAATAGAAATACCCACATTAGTAGCAAGTTTGATTCCAGCATTGAATAGATTAGCTAAGAAGAATATTGTCCATCTATAATGCAAATTACATTAGTAGAAATATAAGGCGAAACATCTCCCGATTGGATCTCCATTATTGATAAGGCAATCATACTTCATTCACCTAAAAGACAGCTTAATTTAGCAACACTTTCTAAAAGACGTGAATGCAAATAAAAAAATATCTCTTAGATAAGCTTCGTGACCGGGTGGTCTTCATAATAGAAGAGACATTTGGATAAGCTTGCGCTCTTTTGGAGAGGTCATCATAAATTATTTAAGTGTGTCGTTCATGAAACATAAAATATTTAGCAAGAGCTACTCCTGTATAAGGAGTAAGGTATTGTAACGTAGCTAGGGAATCCACCATTTCAGCTACCACAATAGTGGATTCCATAGCTCCCTTTCCTAGAGAGCATTCACTACCTAAGCCACAAAAGATGCTTTTTGACCAATAGCTACATAAACACATATTACATTTTAACATTGTTAGTTGAGAATAATATTCACAGCTAATGTTATTTTATCAATCTGTCTATTCCCAATAGTTAATTCTCGCTAACCACATCCTATAGGAATCATCAAATCAATAGCAATAAGTCCAATTTGAAGAGGCTCATATATAAACGTCTCAAAATAATACCTAGAGCAGGAGATTCAATTAATCGAGATTCAAAAGCATAAGTTTCACTTCAACAATAAAGCATAGACATATATTAAGATCAATTAGTGAGGTTTTGGGCCGATACAATAAGAACTGCTTACTTACTTATGTCATGATAGAAGATAAAAGTTAGGAATCCATTTATGTAATAAAGTCGATCCCCTAAGGTATTGAGCAGCGGTGTAGCATCAGATCCCAAAGATAGTAAGTCTTTTCTTTATTATGAAGAAAAGACTTTTTCGAAGATTCTATATCAATTTCTCTATGAAACCGAGATAGTTACCTTTGAGAAAATTCTAGCAATAGTGGCAATGCAACCTGAATCAATCCAAATACATGGTGCTTCCACCCTCTTTGGCTTTCATCTAGCCACTACTACATAGACAATCCTAACGCTAAACAACAACCTAATCCCTACCAAAATTTGAATGTCAACAACGATAAAAAAAAAAAAAAATCACAGCAACAACACCGCAACAAAACCAAACCACGAGACAATGGAAATCCAAAAAAGCATAACCGTCTAACTTGGATACAAAGAGGAGATCATGCTAGAGGACGAGCAAATTGAAGAAGAAAAGTGTAGAGTCAAGCAAGTAAAGAAGATCTAGAGGCGAGGAGTGCGAAAGTGAGCGAGAAAAGAAAAGTTGAGGCTAAGGAGCGCGAAGGCAAGGGAGGAGCGACTGAATGATTGTGGGAGCTTTAGATATAGATTTTAGGGTTTTACTTTTTTAAAAGGGTAAAAGTGAATTTTTCGTAACATTTCAAGGGAAAAATAGGCAAAAGACAATTTTTCATCAATTCAGGCATTCGGCATTCTAAAAAAACTAAAGGCTCAAAGCAAGTGGGGACTTACTTTGAGTTTTTAGCATTCTCAATGCTAGCTTTCACTTGAAAACTCCTTGCGAATGGGTTTCCAAACACCTCAGCTTTTCCCCAAGGGACTTTAGGGCCAAGGAGTATTCAAAATATTGAACCAGACATATCCTTTAGTATGATTAAGACTTGATTTTCTACTATGCCTTATCTCATAGGGCATAATTGGAATAGATTTGGATGGCACTATGTTCATTATATATGTAGCTATCTTAAAGGCATATCTCTAGAAGGAATAAGAAGGTCGATGTAACTCATCATATCAAGCCATAACTAATAAAGAGCGATTTCTTCATTCAGGTAAACCGTTGTGTTTAGGAGTTCTAAGAGGTGTCCACTGTGATAAATTGTCATTTTCTTTAAGATAGCCTAGGAATTTAGTACCAAGATATTCACATCCTTCATAAAATCGAAAAGCCTTAATATACTTTCCCATTTGTTTCTCAACTTAAGCCTTGAATTCCTTGAATTTTTCAAATGATTCACAATTATACTTTATTAAGTACGAATAACCATACTGTGATTGATCAACGGCGAAGATAATGATGTAAGAATAATCACCTCTAGTAGTTTTATTATTTGGTCAGCATACATATGTATGTATCAATCCAAATATGTCAATAACTCGTGTACAATGTCCCACATAGGGCGCTTTGGTCATTTTTCCTAAAAGACAGGCCTCCCAAGTCAAGTATGACTCAAACATGAATGGATCAATGTGTCCATCATTACTCAATTTGTCAACTCTATCATCTCCAACTGACCTAATGAAAGATGCCAAGCATACTTTGGATTTAAACTATCGCTAGAGTGTTTATTAGTTATGGCATTTATATAATTCTATTTTACTTATTAACATTGATAATCACATTATCAGACATTATAATGGTATAAAGATTATTGGTTAACAAGTTAGAACCAACACATCTTCTATTATGATAAATAGAACATACATCATCAACAAAAGAAAAATCATAATTCTCTTTACTCAAATTAGGTATAGAAATGATATTCTTAACATCATTCTCATGATGCAAAGAATTTCTTAAAACTAATATATGTCCAAAGGGCAAACACAAACAAAAAATCCCTACTGCTAACATAGCAACTCTTGCTCCATTAGCAAATGTCAAAACAATCTCATTTTTCCCCAACATCCTACTTATTTTCATATTCTGTAAGCACATGCAAATATGTGAGGTTGCAATAGAAGAACCCATAAGCTAGATTCAACACTAACTATAAGATTAGTTTTAATAAGCATAGACACCATACCTTTGCAAAGTTGATAAGCTTAACCTTCAAGTTCATGAAGTACTTCTTACAATTCCTCCTCCAATGCCCCTCAACACCACAATAATGATATTTTTCTTTTTTCAACCTTAGGCTTTGATTGCACAACAAGTTTCATATGCCTCTTCCATTTATTTTCTTCAAAACAATCTTACTCTTTGAATAATGAGCCTTAGCCATAGCCAACACATTAAATCTTGTGTTGTGCATTTCCTTCTCATAAATTACAAGTGTGCTATGTAACTCAGCGAGAGTTTTCTTTATCTTATGAATGTAAAAGTCTTTAACAAAACCAAAGAATGAATTAGGTAAAGATTGGAGGATCAAATCTACAGCTAACTTGTTATTCATAACAAAATTTAGCCTAACCAACTCTTCAATGTGCTAGAACATTTTCAAAACATGATCATTAACCGATGATCCTCCAACCATCCTCACACAATACAATGCCTTAGATATCTCATATCTAGAGGTTTGACCATTCTTATATAAATATTCATTTAAGTGCAAGATAATTGACCTGTCATATTCTTTAGTTTCATATTTCTTTTGTAATTCATTATTCATTGAAGCAATCATATATAACCTAACTTTTAAGTCATCATCACATCACTTATCATAAGTGATGCACTTCTCTTAGGTCCTACCCTCATGATAGGAGTTTGTTATCTTTTTATCAAGCATATACCCAATTTTCTCTAAATTGAGAACAATTCTCAAATCATTACCCAGTTAGTGAAATTGGGTCCAGCTAAACAATTATTATCAAGTATAATTGGTTTGTGATCACCATTTTCAAAGCAATAATATATTTATGCAGAAAATAAAATGTTAGCCGTTGTCTTTCGAAATAACTATTTCATCTTTCCAGTAAATTTATATTTGAATTCCATACTCATCAAAATGGGAAATAGTATTCTTTGTTGAATAAAGATTACTAGTAGAGATTGGAGTCCCAATATTATGAATGGCAATTAACCCCTATGTATTCATAGCTGGTCAATCAACTGCTATAATGTTGGATCAAATCACGACAATGAATGGCCACGAGTCCAAAATCCATTTCGACTTAATATTATTAATAAAGAGGCTTGATTTAACTGGTTTTACATGCATAATAACATAAATAAAATAAATAAATAGACATCATATAAATATTTGTCCTACTTGGTGATATTGGAATTATGGCTCAATGGGTCTCAATCCAATGAATCCCATTTAGCCATATTAATTTTTTGATAATAGAGACCCACTCTTCATTTCTTCTTGGACCCTTGAACTCTTCGAAGACCGGGCCAATAGAACTCTCCGACTTAATGGCCCCTCCTCTTGTAGCATTTACATCAATAATTGATTATATTAAACTACACGAAAAATACATTTGATGAAAATAAAAGGAATGACGCAGCCTCCATTTAATTATTACAAATCCAAAAGAATATCTATAATCATCAAACATTCATCCATACATTAATCTTATCGATAGATATTTTTCCATGATTACCATCCTTCCTTACGAGTCATAAATTCAAAATTTAAAGCTCTAGAAGGTATAAATAAAATTCCGCATTGAATCAAACTCATGGCCAAGCAACACAAGCCATGTCAAGAAATCAAAACCGATGAAAGAAATTTCAAAAGCATGATTCCAAGTAGTAGCCACGTTGTCATCTCTAGATTCATAATTGTGAATTGTTTTGTAGAATACAAACGCAAAATATAACAAGTTACGGATTTTTTATTCAAAATCGATTTAGTTCCAATTTTCACTCAGTTGATTAAATTTATCACATAAATCAATCAACTTCTATTGGTCATGTAGGAGCAAGCTATTCTCTTGACAAAAGTAAATTGGCCATTGGATCGAAAAAATAAGTATGAACTAAACAATTAAACGCATGAAAACGCCTAAGAGTTGGCTATGATACCACTATGGGTGAAATAAACATAAACACAGCGGAAGCAAAGATGAAATTCGGCTATACATGTATCTCTAAAGGTGTTGTTTGTTCGTTTTAATCAAAAATCATAATATCAAAAGAGGCTAAATGGATTCTTTTCCTAGCGTGCCTTAAATGACTTGATTCAGATGTTCTTCAATTCAAGCCCCACAAATGTCAAACCTCTAGTTCAACACACCACCAACAAATGTTGAACGGAGGAAGGAATTCACAGGTAATCACCACTATAATTATGCTAGCAATCTCATAGAGATTACTCTCCACACTTCTGATATTTTAGTCATAGCACCAACGAAAGAAAAACATTTTTTTACCTCTCAAGTACGTATGCACTTTTCTTTTCTTCAATACTATTCATCAACAACCGTTCCTAATCACCCTTATTTTTACATGTTGTTGATCGCCAAATGTGCACATTCAACAATTGCTAAACGTGCATGTTATGCCCATGACACACAATCAACAACCGTTGTTGATCATATCAACCACGTATGTGCATGAAGTTGTTGGCCATGCACTTTATCTCTTTTTTTTTTAATTCAACAATTAAAATAAAAAAAAAGAGCATGATCTTCATATGTTCATATTGGACACATTAATGTGTTCACATTGGGCATGCGTGTCCATCATGTGCACGTACACTCATGACTAAAATAAAAATTAATTTAAATCTCATTTAATCTAATTTCAACTCGAGTATTTGATTATTGCGATTGCAAATATATTTGCAATACTATCTCTTTAATTCAACGACATCCTAAATTGGCTATGGTGTATGACGTCCCTAGATTCATCATTGAACTAGTAGCTAGCTTGCACTAACATATTAGTACTCCAAAAGAATTGATTGCCCCAATCAACCTTCAGAACCTAAAAACCATGATTGACATCTAGCAATATGTCATAGCTACTCAAATAGTATGAATGCTTTAAGAAAATAATGAACATGTCGACTTTGATTAAAGTGTAATTCAATCCCTCTTCTTACTATATCCTAATTGAACAAAGCCCCTAGAATATTTGTCAAATCACAAATTCAATTGTATGCACAAACTTAATTGACATGTATTTTATACGAGACATAAATAGTTCATTCGCAATTACAATCCTAATCAAGAATAACAATGTAGTGTCATAATTAGATTACATGGGACATCATTATTGTACCTCGCACGTAAGAAGGAGACAGATTCCATATTACGCACACAAGTAACTTCGTATGTGAACAAACTATAATCATTAGGTACAAAGATAGATTGACAAGCTAGCAATGTGTGCACCTATGAACCATAGTCATCCAACACAAGTCAACATTGTGCCTTAGGTCTGAGTATTTTTTACACAAGATCAAAGCAAGAATGATTGGACATTGACCATGCTAAAAGCTTCCATGTTGCTAATTATTTTGTACATGTCATATTTAGTGAACTTGTTTGGTACAAGTACTTGTGTCCTAACTTGAACATCACTATTATGCTCTGGACCCCTTTTATCCCAAGCCTCGAGCACGCAACACCCCCCAAGGTCATTGCTTTGCGACATCCTAGGAGGCATCACTAACCTGTTCCTTTTATCTTCAAATTAAATTATATGGAAGCGTACTCAATCATCTCCCAATCAATAACAACAAGCGGATGGCAAGGAAAATATGTAGACCAAATACACTTTGTATGTATGTATGTATGTATGTATGTATGTATCATTAGCGAATCAGAAGTCAGACAATTACAAGCTCACTACAACAGGCCTTTCCTATTTCAACTAAAGCCCCTGGAATATTTGTCAGGTCACCAATTCAATTGTATGCACAAACTTAATTGACATGTATTTTATATGAGACATAAATAGTTCATTCGCGGTTACAATCCCGATCGAGAATTTCAATATAGTGTCATAATTAGATCATATAAGACATTATTATTGTACCTTGCATGTAACAAGGAGACAAATTCCATATTATGCACACGAGTAACTTTGTATGTGAACGAACTATGATCATTAGGTATAAAGATAGATCGACAAGCTAGCAATGTGCACACCTATGAACCATAGTAATCCAACACAAGTAAACATTGTGCCTTAGGTCTGAGTATTTTTTATACAAGATCAAAGCAAGAATGATTGGACATTGACCATGCTAAAAGCTTCCATGTTGTTAATTGTTTTGTACATGTCATATTTAGTGAACTTGTTACAAGTACCTGTGTCCTAACTTGAACATCACCATCATGCCTTGGACCCCTTTTATCCCAAGCCTCAAGCGCACGACACCCCCCAAGGTTATTGCTTTGCGACGTCCCAAGAGACATAGCTAACCCGTTCTTTTTATCTCGAATTAAATGTATACAAAAGCGTACTCAATCATCTCCAAATCAATAATAATAGGCGGATGGCAAGGAAAATATGTACACCAAATACACTTTATTTGTATGTATGTATGTATGTATCATTAGCAAATCAGAAGTTAGACAATTACAAACCCATTACCACGGACCTTTCCGATTTCAACTAAAGCCACTAGAATATTTGTCAAGTCACCAATTAAATTGTATGCACAAACTTAATTGACATGTATTTTATACAAGACACAAATAGTTCATTCTCGATTACAATCCCGATCAAGAATTTCAATGTAGTGTATAAATTAGATCACATAGGACATCATTATTGTACCTAACAAGGAGACATATTCCATATTACGCACACGAATAACTTCGTATGTGAACGAATTATGATCATTAGGTACAAAGATAGATCGACAAGCTAGCAATGTGTGCACCTATGAACCATAGTCATCCAACACAAGTCAACATCGTGCCTTAGGTCTGAGTATTTTTTACACAATATCAAAGCATGAATGATTGGACATTGACCATGCTAAAGGCTTCAATGTTGCTAATTGTTCTGTACATGTCATATTTAGTGAACTTGTTTGGTACAAATACTTGTGTCCTAACTCGAACATCACTGTCATGCCTTGGACCCCTTTTATCCCAAGCCTCGAGCACACAACACCCTCCAAGGTCATTGCTTTGCGATGTCCCAGGAGGCATCGCTGACCCATTCTTTTTATCTTCAAATTAAATGTATACGAAAGCGAAAGCATACTCAATCATCTCCCAATCAATAACAACAAGCGGATGGCAAGGAAAATATATAGACCAAATACACTTTATATATGTGTGTGTGTATGTATGTATCATTAGTAAATAAGAAGTTAGAGAATTACAAACCCACTACAACAGGCCTTTCAAATTTCAACTAAAAGAGATCGGGGTGAGTCCTAACTCCTCTATCTAGAAAGGCAACTTCCAAAAAGTGGTTTCCCCATGCAAGGTGACCGGTCAACTATGGTTCAAGCTCGAGATCATAGTCAAGGTCAAACTCGGGATTGCTCACCACGTCACTGGGAGGATTTACCACCATGAGATCTAATGGGGCTCCGTTGAGGCTATCAGGCAATCCGTCAAACTCTCGATAGACCTTATTGTGGACCTTATATTGTACTTATTTCTTATGACAAATAAAAATATTATTATCTATTGATTATTTCATTTTTTCATCGTTTTCAAGTTTACTGTATTAGATTTGCGGCTAGGTTTAGTCTCCCCATTTTCATCTGTTTAACCTTTCAAATCTCGAATCCCAACCCCACCATATGTTCCGAGAGCTCGAAGAATCTTAAGAGCACGCGATTGATCCGCCAAAGAGAGCTTGAAAGATCTCCAAAGCATGAGGAGCGAAGATCCAAACGTCGTGGACGTTGCCGCAAAAGACAGTGATGACATCTGTGGCCTTGTCACCCCCTCCTTGCCTCTCACCATTGGCAACTCCCTCCCCCCGAGCTAGAAGGATCTCCAAACACGAGCAAAACATTCGCAAATCTGGAACGGAGGTCGCCACAGAAGCCAACACGACTAAAGCTACGGGCCTACCATCCCTCCTTGCCCTTCGCTATCAACAGCTCCTCCCTCAAGCTTGAAGGATCTTAAAGCACGAACGACGTATCTGCATATCTGGAACAAAGGTCACCGCAGAAGGTAGTGACAACAGCTCCATCGCAAATCCTCTAACGACTGTCCGAATCACTTCTCGCCCCTCGATGTCGACAACCACAACTTTGCCATCCCCTCCTCGCCCCTCGCCGTCAATAACTCCCTCCCCCGAGATCGAAGAATCTCCAAAGTCACCGCAAAAGCTAGCACAACGAGAGTTGTAGCTCTACCATCCCCTCCTCACCCCTTGCCATTGACAACTCCTTCCCCCGAGCTCTTGGAGCCATGGTCGCTGCAGAAGCCAATACAACGACAGTTGTGGCTCCGCCATCCCTCCACCCCTCGTCGCCGACCTCCTCCTCCCCCAAGCTCAAAGAATCTCCAAACCCCGAGCTTGAAGAATCTCCAAAGTCGCTAGATTGATATTGCAATTATGGTCGTGCGGAATCAATCGCCAAAATCTCCAAAGTGCTTACCTTAAAGTACATGGTCATGCAGTAGTTAGTATTATAACCGTGCAGAATCACCCACAATCTAACTATATATACTTATGCATAACCAAATTATAACCATTCACTAATTGACTTGTGACGGCTTAAGGTTGTTCCACATCGATTCTTACGGTCGAGTTGTCTTTCTATGGTCGACTTCTCTAGTCGAGCGCATTTCAATCCTTAATGGCCTTTCCCAATCGGATAGTTGACTTAAGTGCACATGTCAATCCTTAATGGCCTCTCCCAATCGGATAGTTGACTTAAGTACGATCCTTGAATTGATTCATGATCTATTTCTACTATCGATGCATCAATAGTTTATACCATTTCCATTGAAATAGGGGTTCGAATTGAAAATGTCACAATCACAATATCCAATGACTCGTGACTCGTGACTCGTCATTCCTTTAAGTATAATACTTAATGATTAAGCTAAGAATACACTGGTCTCAATGGAATCACTAATATCCACTTAATGATTGATTGATAGGAAACAATTTAAAGATTCAGTCTAACTATAAAGTTGTCACACATATTCTTTAATGTTTCAAGAATAAATCCAATCGCAACTAATCTTATAAAATCATTCATATATATATATAATTGGACAAATAAATGACTACGTTTTTACCATTAATAAAATAATAAGATTGATAGTACAACTTAAATCCCTAATATGTAACTATTACATGGTAAATTTAAGGCTTACGTTTCTGTTACTAATGGCCAAGTTGAATACGAGTTTTTCTTTCTCCTATATGCATATCATGCTCACAGTGCCGGTTATCCATGGTTGGAGCCTCTATTTTTCGACGACGTTTGCAATTGGTCATGGCCGTGTTAGATCTCTATATTTTTCCTTTAAGCATGTGTGTTTTGTTTATTTTAGATTGCTATATCTGATTGTTGATTGAGAAGCAAAGTTCGTTTTGGTAGAGGATGTGCATTGGATTGTAGGTCATCGACAGCGAGGGTCCAACGGCTATGGTGGCGGCTCCATGTCGGTCGGAATAAGCAACCAACGAGGAGTAGCTTGGGTGGAGATGTGAGCTTCGATGAGAGCTTGGTTGAAAAAATGGCATCACTTTGGTTGGAAATGCAGGTTCGGAAGACGTCTCGTAGGGAAGAAGCCGACCCGCGAAAGGGGAAGAGAAATTAAGAATTAAAAAAAAAAAAGAAAAAAAAAAGCAAAAAAGAAACAAGAAATATAAAAAAATTAGAAAATAAAACAAATTTCTGTTATAATCTGGGTAGGATCTGATCTGGATAGTCGAATCGGGTCATTGTTGGGGTCAGGTCAAAGAAGAATTATGTGCCCGATCGGATTGTGGTATTTTTAGTAAAATTGGACCGTGCCTCATGCTCAGCCTAATTTCTAGACCTAACCTATTGGAGAAACATCTCCAAGTAATTTTAATGATGTTCAAACTATCCATAGTATAATATTTACTATGATATATACAAATATTTGGACCAAAGGACTATGCAACGTCAATGGTGTGATCCATTGAAAAGGAAGTCACAAAATGTCCTAATGAGGAAAAAGAGTACCAATGGACCTAAAATATCGGCTGTTAATAATGTTTATGTCAAAGCTTTAAAGATCATGTCGGTAGCGTTGCAACAACCAAGTACATCGGATGATGTTCATTAGGTTAGAAAACTAGCAATTGTGGCTTTAGATTTGCACAACACTAGAATCCAGATGAAACATGTGACCAGATAACTAGGTCATCTAACACATCTATTAGAGATTGCAATGAGAGGACAGCAGTAGTTGCTTTTTTCTGGATAGCCTACAAATGTTCTAGGAAAAGAGCTGTATGGGCAGTTTAACCTAGGGACAACAGCTCAACAATAACTCGAGGTACGGACCCCGAGGGTGCCATAACTTGGCACGGAGAGACACTTAAGTGCCATAACTTACAAACGGTACACTTAAGTGCCAAAATCGGAGCAAAAGGGATCACTTAAGTGCCAACGGCGAGAAAATCCGGCCAAAATGCTGATGTGGCCTTTTTTCCGGCAATCTGGGGTCAAAACAGCGTCGTTTTTGTTGCTGATGTGGCCACTGCACCCAAAACAATGCCGTTTTGATTAATATTTATTTTTTTAATAAATATTAATCAAATAATATTAAAAGAGCACAATTTTAAATAAATAAAAAAAACAAGGAAGGGAGGAGCAACCTATCACCGCCGCCCCATCGCCGGTGGGTGGCGGTGACGGACGGCGAGGGTTGCCGATGCCTAGGCGCAGGTCGGTGACCCTCGCCGACCGTCTGGCGAGGGCTAGACAGCCCTCGCCGCACGCCGAGAGAGGGCAGCAACCCTCTCCTAGATCCGGGTGAGGGTTGGCCGCCCTCGCCCGGCCTAGGTGAGGGTCGCCGACCCTCGCATCGGCGTCGGTGGCCTCGCCCAGAGCCACTAGA
Source organism: Corymbia maculata (assembly GCA_014182735.1). Classification (NCBI taxonomy): domain Eukaryota; kingdom Viridiplantae; phylum Streptophyta; class Magnoliopsida; order Myrtales; family Myrtaceae; genus Corymbia; species Corymbia maculata. Next base: position 16,237,013 of record CM024687.1, read on the forward strand.
AACTCAATGGCGCCGGGCGAGGCCATCTACGCCGGGCGAGGGCCAGCGACCCTCGCCCAAATCTGGGAGAAGGTCACCGCCCTCTCCCAGTGTGCGGCGAGGGCCATCCGGCCCTCGCCAAACGATCGGCGAGGGTCGTCGACTGCGCCGGCGTTGGCGACAGCTGCTCCCCCTCTCCCTTTTTTTTTTTAAAATTTTTGCTCTTTTAATATTATTTGATTAATATTTATTAAAAATAACTATTAGTCAAAATGGCATCGTTTTGGGTGCGGTGGCCACATCAGCACCCAAACGACACTGTTTTGGGTTTACTTCGCCACATCAATAACAAAAACGACGCCGTTTTGACCCCAAATCGCCGGAAAAAGGCCACGTTAGCATTTTGGCCGGATTTTCTCACCATTGGCACTTAAGTGATCCATATTGCTCCGATTTTGGCACTTAAGTGTACTGTTTGTAAGTTATGGCACTTAAGTGTCCCTCCGTGTCAAGTTATGACACTCCCACTGTACTTATGCCACAATAACTCCAACAACTATCTACTTCTCCAAATCATCTTCAACAGATAGATTAAAGGTGACTATATAAGAGAAGACCTTAGAAGCCATATGAGACAGTGCACAACTTCAAAAGATCAAGAAAGCTTATTTCGTGTTGTTTTTCTCAACTATATGCTCTCTGTTGTATTATTTTTCTAAAATCAGTATTCATGTTGTTTAGTAGTTGTGCTAAGTATTAAGGCTCCGTTTGTTTTGCGGAAAATGACTTCCGGGAAAATATTTTCCAAATTTTTCGACGTTTGGGGCAAAAAATAAGTGGTCAAAGAAAATATTTTCGGGTCAATGGAAAATTTCCTTCTAAAAGTGTGGAAAATGATTTCCTTTTTCCAGTCCACCGTGAGGGTGAGCCCACCAAGAGCCCCCGCCACGGCGCCCATGGCCAATCCTGTCCCCATCCCTCTAAACTTGCTCTTCTTCTTCTCCTCGATCATCATTCTCGTCCAACTCTTTGGGAGTGCGAAGAAATCAATTGCAAAGCAGCAGAGAGAACGGCCTTTGCATCCAATCTTCAGCTAAGTAAACCATCGCGAGAATGAGAGCAGAACCCTCCTGTCCTTTTTCGTATCTCCTGTATTTCTATGCACCCCTTTGTCACTTTTCCCCCTTTTCTCTTGCAAAAACTAGGGTTTCTCGATCGCTCGCAACTTCGAATGAGAAGTCCTGATCAAATTTCGAGTGAGAAGCCTTGATCACTTGCAGATTCGCAAGTACTCTCTCCGTTGTTATGTAGTGATTTCCGATGCCCGTGGTCATGCTTTTACAATGCGTTCTCTGTGTTGATTGTAGTACATTGAGGTGATTTGAGGTTTAGCTTGCATTTGTGTTTGGCAAATTGAATTGCCGCCGCACATTACATGTGCTTTTGGGTGGTTTTTGTATCGATGATACTAGGAATTCCAGCAACATTGGGAACGAGCTCTTGAATGGGCACTCTGGATGAATTCAAACCGGGTTGGGAAGTGCTGATTTGCTGAAGTTTCTTTTTTGTTTTTGGGTAGGAAAACGGCTTTGATGCTGGCTTTGTGTTAGTTCTTGAGAGATAAATACAGTCTTGCTGCAGTAAGTGTCCTTTCATCAATAACGATTTGAAAATTTGAAGTTCATTGCATTGAGGATAAGCTCTGTTGTGCTTGAGGTTTCTCCCTTGATATAGAAGTGAATTCTTGGTACGGCAATTATGAACCGAAAGAGCTCATTTTCAGACACAAATAATCGAATTAGATTGATTGGATCTTTTGCTCGACTTTTCATTGTCAATAGCCATAAGCACTATGCACTACCCCTATGGACTTCTTTCTCATTGCTATTTTTTATTTGCAACAGTTGCTCATATTGGAGACTGTAATATGCAGAGTATCAAGCTTTGTAGGTAGCAAATATATTGTTCTCTTTCCCGATCTTATAGGAGCCAATTTAGATATATTCCTTAATATTTAATTAAATAAGGAAAATCTAATGGTAAAGCTCCTAGCAATTTACTCATGCTTAATGTTACATGCTTGTTTGACTTGTGACATTAGTCAATTTTGTGATTCCCTTACTTTCCTTCACTATTTTAGGCAAGGGACACTATAAGATTCTTCTGAACAGGGTCTGCACTGGCAATGCACTCTACAAGTTTTTTTTTGTTGTCTTTGATTTATCGGTCTAGATTAACTTTTGTCATTTGTCATGTGCTACACTAGTGCATTTGGAAAATTGCTAGCCCCAACTCTGACGAAGTGGGATTGACTTTGAATTAAGTACTTCTCTAGGGCAAACGTGCATGGCTTTGATGCAGGTCACTACAAAAAATAGTGGTGGAGCTAAGTTCAATTAGTAAGCTAGCTTTTATTGCTTGACTGTAGTGGATGCATTCAAAAATTGTTTCTGGAAAAAGCAGATATAAAGAGATTACTTGCATAATGCCTAATAGATGTGCATTTCCATTTGCCTCTCACTTACAAATTTTCTCTCTACACCAGGCAATGGAAAAGCCTAAACTTCATATTTTGCACCATATTACTGAGATTGCTTCAGCACCATCAACAAATAAACTTGGATTAAGATCCCTTTCAGATACAGCAGATATAAAGAGATTACTTGCATAATGCCTAATAGATGTGCATTTCCATTTGCCTCTCACTTACAAATTTTCTCTCTACACCAGGCAATGGAAAAGCCTAAACTTCATATTTTGCACCATATTATTGAGATTGCTTCAGCACCATCAACAAATAAACTTGGATTAAGATCCCTTTCAGATACATTGTGGCCCAACCACAGCTTCTGATCATCCAATTGCTTCTGGTTCTAGCATCTTGAAAACACTCCTTCAATTTTATTACCTACTCGTGTTCTTTTTTTCTATGTTGTTACTGTTAGTACTCCAAAACATGAAATTTGATTTAAATGTTGTCCTTTAATGGCCTTTATATGATCTTTTAGCACTTATGACATTGAGTAGCATAGACTTACATTTCAACTTAAAGAATGCTTGATCTTTGTTCTAAAGTGATTGGATACTGATTATTAGATAAAAATGTTGTTTATCGGATTATAAGTTGTTTATTGGGTTTACGAGTCGGTAAAACGGTGCATGTCCAAGTGGTGAAGTTTGGAAAACATTTACATTACCGAACATCGGAAAATATTTTCCGGGATTTTTTTAGGTTCCGGAAAATAATGTTGTTTTCCTGGAAAATGACTTTCAGGAAAACATCTTCCATAAATGGTTCATTTTCCGCGAAACAAACGGAGCCTAAGTATACAAGTGTAAGAGCAGCAACTGAGTCCTAATAATAGTATCTATCGGGAAAAAGATAAGTGTTAGGCATTTGTAACTTTTGAAGCAAATTACCAATGGAATTTGGCCCGTCTTGCAACTATTAATTTGAAGAGTGAACATAAACTTGTGGATAAAGTCAAACCATTATAATTCTCTATGCGCAGCTAATTTCATCTATTTACTTCTATTTGCACAATGCTCCTTCACGATTTTCAAAATATCACATGAACCTAATCTTTACTTAGCGATTAGCTAATTTTCATAAAAGATCGACAAAATTTCTAAAATAGCATATTCACCCCCCTTTAGGTTCAATTGTTTGCCAAAAACACAATCCTAACCATAGGGCCCGAGTCATCGAGTCGGGTCAAGTCCCCAAACTAGGTTCGAAGTCCCTTTTCTTAACAAAAAATTAAAAAATCATAAAAGTTAAAAAAATCATTAAAATCATTAAAAAATCATAGAAAATTTAGAAAAATCCATAATGAAAATTTCAGAAAATTTCAGAAAATTAAAAAATCACAAAAAAATAGATTTCAGAAAAATCAGAATTTTTTTTGGAAAAAGCTTAAAAATTAGCTTTTGAGTAGTTTTCTTTTTAAAAAACCATGTGAAAATCCTTTGATCAAAAATTGAAATCCAATTGACTAAGCCTTTAGGCTTTACGATAGGTTTTTTTTATGTCATTTTCTTTTTGAAATAATTCTAGTTTGTTTCTCATGCTATTCATTTCGATTATGTTTGATTTCGCCTTCTTCGTACATGGATTGTTATTTTCTTTTTTGGAATGGTTAGAATGAACCTTAAAATTTCGATATGTTGCCCCAACACTTTAGTTAACAAATAGTTGAGTTTAAGTACCGAAAACACATTAGTTCTAGAATTAGTGCAATCAAGTCCTCATTCTCATGATCTTTGGTTACGTCGAAGGTGAAATATTTTCTCATATCTCACTTGGTTTCTAGCCATCCTAAATAAATTAGTGGTGAATCCCTATAGAATTTGAATAGGATTAACTGAAAGAAAATCGAACGTCTAATGTCACATGAGGTATGAGTTTGGGACAACTTACGTCAACTGAAGGCCATTAGCCCAAATTTAGCAATACCTCTAAGCCTATACCCCTCCCCCGAGGCCAGCCCCCTCGAGTAGTCAGTCGCAACAGGCTCATTCTCACGTGTTTTATTACTTCCGCACTCTATTCTATAGAACTTCCATAGTTCACAAAAGCAAAGATAAAATCCTATTCCTACTCTTGTAATTTGAACATAGAGAAAAAGGTCACCGTGGCTGAAACCAGAGAAATCATGATATTTATATCACCGTACACGAAACACCAAAATCTTCCATGGCGTATGATTCCGACAGATTGTTCCACAGTAGTTTAAGAGTCTGCCCAACAAGTGTTGAAGGAAAGGCTCAAGGAAGGAGCCAAAAAAGAAAAATGAAACAAGAAAAAGGACCAGAGAACTTATGTATGTCCAGGAGCAAACAAGTACTCGCCCTCTTCCGGAGCGGAAAGATCACGATCTCAGAGGGAGCTGCTGCTGATTAAGGACATTGCTATGGATGAAGCCCTCAAATGCGCAGCTTCAATAGGAAATAAGGGAAATCAAAAGCTCTGTCAATGCATTTGGATGCTATTTGTTGAAAACAGAGCAAGATTTGACACACGAAATTTCATCAACGGAGCTCATAGGGTAAAACTTGAGACTTGGGATCACTGATTATAACAGACCCGTTTCTCAGCCAAAAAGAGTCTTTTAGGTGTCATTTTTCAAATAAATCAATTAACTTTTCAATTAACTTTTTTGACAAACCTTAAAAAGTCAACTCTTGATCAACATTTCGTGAAATTTGTGAAATTCATAAAAAGACCACTTCTATCCTTACATGCACAATTACACTTTAGTTCTCAATTTTTATAAAAATGATCAAGAATTGACTTTTCGATCAAATTGAGGACTTTGACCCTCGATTGACAAATTTTAAAATTCATTAATTTTTTCCGTTTTAGAAATTTGATTTAGAGACCATAGCAATTTAATATTTCAAGCCCAATTTCAAGATTCCGATCTCAAACAAGTTGGCCAATGTTCAAGCACAAATTATGGGGGTGAGATTAACTATTTCATAGTAAAATCAACGAGTATAATTGTACTCTCGTTAGGCTAGATTAATCCTTTTTCAACATGTATTTTGGCATAATCTTGATAATTTGGGAAGATTAGGCAAAGATGATGAATCGGGACAAATATCAGGCCAAGTCAACCCGGTTGGCCCAATGGGCTGAACTTTCTGTTGGGAGTTCGTAGGGGCCCCTGCTTCATTGGAGGGAGACCACGGCTAGGACTCGGGGAGGCACTGCTGCTGGCGACGGTCAGCGGCGGCGGTGCGGCAGGAATGGCATGGCTGACTGGGGATTCAGCCATGAACTCTCATCTTCGCCCTCTTTCTATTCTCTCTCTTTCTTTTTTGTGTGTTTCTACGTGCTCTCTAATGTGACCGCCCTAATGTGTCCTACCTCCTCCTAGTCTATTTATAGAGTAAAGCTACTCGCTGAGCCAATTACTTGGGTTATTTTCAGCCACATTAAGGGATTTGACTCTTATTTTTATCCTTATGGGCTTATTAAATTTAACCTCAAAACATTATAGCTCTATTGCAGTTATGTAAGCTTAATTCAGCTTATTAAACTCTGAACTCCTCCCCTTTTCTTCACGTAATTTCAGCCAATGCAAAATCATGCGGGCTAGGCCGAAATTTGATGGGCTCATCTGGATGATTTGATAAGCTCAAAGCCTTTTACCTAAGTTCATCCGCCGCCTATTCAAATTGGATGCAAATGCTCCATATGCAATTAATCAATTAATTGTTTGTTTAGGGACCAGTGTTAATCCGTAATTTCTATGCAATTAATGACTAAATGAGTCACCAAAATAGAGGTGTCAACAAGAATCAATTAGGCCAATTTAGTTAATAAGCTTAGGAATAAATAATCGAATAGCTTAGATTTTAGTTGATATAGTCCAGTTAGAAAATTTAAAAATCAAAATAGACTTAGCATTACTCTCTTAAATAAACGGATAGCTTAGTATAGATTAGTATCATCATATATAAAAAAAAAAAAATGAGTAGAGTTTAGGCTCTTTTTATCCTAGGATTAGGATTGATCTCTATTATCGAGCTTACAGGAGTTCATGTCCCATGACTTATAGCAAACCAATATAATATTCTTTGCATGACAAATATCGAGTTTTCATTTCCGCACTTTTACTTCAAGCTTTCGATAAATGGGTGTTTAATTCCCGTAATTTTAATATATTGTTTGCTCATTTCCTTTCTAGACCGATAGGACAAGCCTATGATCATAATAAACCCTAAAGAACATTACATGAACACTTTAGCGACATCAAGACCTTTAGGACTAGTAATTGAGATATATATATATATATATATATATATAGAATGCTTGACCGTTTAGATGAACAATACTATCGAGTTAGAGGTACCCAAGGATGCCAATTAGACTATTAGGATAAGCAAGTCCCTGAAACTAGTTAATCTCTCGTTGCATAGGAAGCAAGACAAAGTCATGTGCTTCGTTTGGTTTCTAGTCGACTCAATAGGCAAGTGGGAACTCTCATCTCATTTGGAGTCCTATCGGCTAAATTGAAACTTAAAATGAATCCGAAGTCGTGCAAAATAAAGGCTTGGGATAGCCCAAAACTAGTCAAATGGACTAAATTGACACAAATGTAGAAGGTTTAGGGCTTAGTAATTTTCCCGTAAAAAGGTTTAGGACCAAATTGATCCGATTGAATTGATACCCACGTAATAGGATAATGACTTTTTTGTACCCGTAAAGAGTTTTTTTTTTTTTTGGTGACCCAGGAAACCCCGCGCACGGCCGGCAGCCGGGGGTAAACCCTGGGGGCAATACATGCTAGCCACCACACACGTGCCACTAGGGTAAGTCACCTTGCGACGCTTAGAATTCAAACACTCGACCTTTTGCAAGAGGAAGAGTACCCGCTCCAGCAGCGCCACCCAAGCGGGTGGTACCCGTAAAGAGTTATTGCACACCAAAGGCTAACAAAATATGTTTGAGATGCAATTTAGATGCTTTTGTTCCTTCTCCTTTTGCTGACTTGTTTACATTGAACTCTGGCATTTTTCATCAGGCCAATCAATTTCTAGTGGCTTAGTTAGTTTGAACGTCGTTCATTTAAGAGTTCGAAGTGACGGCACATTCACAGTATTTTTCAGCAAAAATCAAACGAATCTGAATCGAATTGAAGCCCCTATACATAGAGCCAATCCAAGATTGTTCCAAACAATGAAAAAGGCTTCCTAAGAAGCTAGTCCTTAATAAGAAACAGCTCTTGTTGAAAGATTCAAAACTTCTCCGACGAACAGTTCTTGGCCTTAATAGCTAAGTTGGAAAGATAGTTAACCGCAAACTTAGAGTTCTCACCATCCCAAGTTATCGATCCATCAAATCATGATGCCAAAACAAGCAGGTGCACAATAATAATATCTGCACGTCATTAAACCACACAAAGTCGGGGGCTGCTTACAATGTTCGATCTCTGAATATCGTCCCTTAGAGGAATCCAGATTGGAAATGAAATTCGGCTATTTTTATCTTTTTCACAAAAAAATGGAGAAATGAATCAATATACGTTTTATTAGATTGGATTCCGTCAAAAATTGACAGGGCTCGAACCCACATCTAAGGACGTTATGTCAGTTCTTCGTCAGCCTGCGCTATCAAGATTGGCTAGTAGCTCCATGGCGGTTACCACCATATGAAGAAAGTCAGAAATTCGATGGTCCATTGAAGATTTTTACCCCTCGAGAAAGAGTAGCATGTGGACATTATAAGTCTTCTTGGGCCCATTCTCACGTGTTTTTTTATTTCCTGAATAAGCACTCCATACTATAAAACTTCCATGGTTCACAAAAGGAAAGATAACACCCTATTCGTACACTTGTAATTTGAACATAAGAGAAAAAGTTCGATGTGGCCGAAACCAGAGCAATCATGATATTTGCATCGCCATACTCGATACCCTAAGGTAAGACAGATATACACACATGCAGTACATCTCCCACAAAACACCAAAACCTGTCATGGCATATGTGATTCGTACAGATTGTCTCGCAGTAGTTTAAGAGGCAGCATCAATTAAAAACTCGATCTCGGTCTCAATTGGGCTTGAAGAACTTCAGCTTCAGTCCACTGTTCACCATGCTCCAGATGCCACCAATCGAGAAAGCCAAGCTAAAAGCAATTCCCAACCAACCAAGAATCCAGTTGAAATACCAATTGAAGCTATACTTGGTTGGCTTTTTAATGAGGACCCACATGAAGCACGGGTAAGCAAATGTAACCGGAAGAGTGAGTCCACCAAGCAATCCCGCAAGACTCGAAAGGAAAGGAAGGGCCACACCTATGAAGAAGTTTACAAACCCATAGAAAACTCGGAAACCAGAACGGACCCAGATTGAGCATGGACGGTTCGTACGGCTTGTGTAGCTGGCCTCAAAGTTGTCAAATACGGGCATGGAGTAAATCTGGAAACTGCTGAGGCAGTTGAAGACAACTAGAAGGAAAGTCATCGCAAGAAGTCCTCTTGGAATATCGTGGCTGTGGAATTGATACAAGGCACTCAGGATTCCTCCTTGAGGCATCTGCATAAGGCAACAAACAAATAATTTTAGTAAGTAATTGTTCCTAGTAAATGACTCTAGGCTGTTTTTAAAGCTGTAGTGATTCCATAACCATTGTTAGACAAGATCTCCATGGGCACTCCTCATTGCCATAACTATGTTCATGGGAGATGTTGTCATAAAGTTATGACTATTTTGTCCAGTTTGAAAGTCTTGCCAGTGTGATCTTTTGATGTTCATGCTTTCTACATAATCTTAGGGGAGAAAGCAAAAGATTAATACTTACTTGATTTCCATAGGCCCAAAAGCCTCCAATCGCAACAGGAAACAAGCACATGGCAATGAAGAAATAAGCAACTTTTGCTCCTTTCCACATTGGTACATGAGCCGGGTGCTTGAAAGTTGAAGGCATTGTTGCCTAAACAAAGCACAAAATTTTCATTAGGTAATAATCCATAATCTCTAATTGAGTACCAATTTTCAAGCAACAAAGGTCAAATCTCTTACCTGTATCTCCAGAACCAAATTGTGACCTCGGAATGCAAAGGCAACAATCCCAAGTGCATTCATGACCGAAAATACAGAAGCAGAAAAGGCCGGGAGTGAAAGAGGCTCGTAGGAAATGGTGGGGGGTCTTTCTTGGCTCACTGAGAGCACCCACACCATGGTGGAGTAAGTAATTGCCGTTACAGCCCCCACGAGTGAGAGTCCAGCTATTGAATTAAGGTTCGGCAGTTGAGATAGCACAATACATAGAGAGGTGAAAACCAGATACCACTCCACAGTCGTCAGGGGATTCGAAGAACAGAGGGGACCACAAACTACTTGAAAGAATAGCTTCATCGTCTCTCCTCCGATGAGAATCAAAGCTGTGGCAGTTCCTGCTGACAAATAAACTGTTGGGAAGACAGCAAGCCATAGTCCTAACTTTTCCCCTGCAGACAAACGGTTTGAAATTATTCAATTAATGTACACTAATCATTTCAAGAAAGATTACTCATGATGAAAATATCACCATGCTAATTTGGTAAATTTCTCTAACAGTTGGAGGATAGTCGATCCAAAAAAAGGAAATATATACCAGGATCACCGAGATTTAAAGAAAGAAAAAACTATTGGAGATTCAAACTTGGCGTAAAAGTAAGCCAATTCGATGAGAACACATGTATGTAACATTTTAAAAAGTGCCAAAAGATCAAAGCAACATGTATGGCTCCATTCTGGAATGAAAGCGATTATGCAGCATGTCAAATATCTATGTGCTTATCAGTTGTGAAGTCTGCATTCCATGCTTGCTTACCAAATGCTGCTTGTGCGAGCTCAACATATCTGTTGTATCTCTTTCCTGGGACAGCTTCGTGGAGCTGAACTAGGATCCACAGGGTGTAAAGTTGCCAACAATACGCAATTGTCAACGAGAGTATTCCCCAGCTCCTGCACAGTTAATCATGACTCCTTAAATTAATAGAACTTGTAGAGGAGATGTAAAAGTATTAAAAATGCTGATTTACTATGACGTTTAATGATTAGCTTCTTTGTTCTTACTGGACAACCGAATGTCACAGCTCGGCCTTTTTATGACGGATTAACTGCAGGGTTCAGAAACCGTTAACAGAAACCATCATCTACGCAACTGTTACTATGCAGCGACAGACGACTAAACAAGGCCTTTGCTTCGTTGTACAAACTTGCAAGGCTGAATTAAGAAAAGAACACAGTAAAGGGACGACTCGGCGGTTCAAACCATGTTTGCGAAGTCATGTAGATACAGACTGAAAAACAACCAAAGTGCACACTGTTGTTATATACCATTTAAAGCAGCATCCTCCACATTTCCTTGTTCTTCTTTTTCCGCATAGAATGAAAAGGAAAGGACAACATATGCAACAGTCGAGCGTATACAGTCTCAAGCCCAAGAAAACAGGATTTTTAGTGGCCCAAGAAAGTGACATTTCTCTTGAATGTGAGCGAAAGCATTTGAAAGGAAAAGCAAAAGATACAAAAGAAACGACGTGACTTGCCTCAAAGATGCTTCTAAATCCACCTAAAAATCTCTCCATAATCAACAAATCTCACAAACGCTCAAAAGATCACCAGCCGCAAGACCCACAAGCCAAAAACTTTAGTCAAAGTTGGTACAGTGTTCGCATGTGGGAGCGAATTGAAGGAGAACAGCGACAGGTCTGGAGCGGTCAACATATGTAAGACCTTAAGACACTGAATCGGTACCAAGAAACTGTCGCATGAAAGCAATGAGAGAAGGATGCTGAAGAAAAAGAAGAAATCAAGAAAAATACTTTGAATTTCAGCTTTCTCGTATTCCAATCCCAATTGAATAGAATGAGAGAGCGAAGTCGTGAACAAAAGATAAAAGATCAAAAATCAAGAGCAACAAGAAACAAATTATAAAAATATTTCACCAAACGAAGACCACCAGAAACACAAGAAATCCCCATTAAATGCTGAAAGCAGAACAAGAAACAATGTAGCCATAAATGCTTTTACTCTCTTCTCAGCTCATCAAGAAGCACTCAAAACAAAAAAAACCAAGAATCATTTCGTCAAACGCTGAAACGAACGAAAGAACGAACGAGCATCGTCAAGCTCTCACCAGCCCAGAAAAGCGAAGGCGACGGGCAAGAGCAGGGCCTGGAAGCCGACGCCAGCGTTGAGGTTGTGGAAGGCGGCGTAGTGGGCGTTGCCGTTGCGGGACTCGGTGATGGGGAGCCACGCGTCCTGCGGGTTGAGCTTCGTCAGGTGGCCCACCTCCTCCAGGTAGCTCTTCATGTTCACCAGCACCCTCTTCATCGGAGTCCCGATCGGGCTGAGGAACCTCGGGGATATGAACGACGTCGGCGTCCACGCCGCCGACGGGGCCTTCCCCCCGCCGCCGCCCGTCCCCGACGACGCCGCCGCGGGCCTCGGCGACCTCTGGCCCGACGGCGTCAGGGCCTCCGGCGTGGAGGCGCGTGGGGTGGCCGGGATGGAGATGAGCTCCGTCTCTGGTCTCTCGTCCATGGCGGTACTGGTGCGTGAGGCCAAATGTGGTTTCTCGGGGGGAGTCTCTCCTCCGTTCGTGTTGTGTCTCTGGGCGAGTGTCGGTCTTCTTAAGGGAAGAGAAGAAGGGTAGCGGAGTGAGGGAGAGAGGGAGTGTGTGGGGGTGGAAGAGGGGGAGAGAAATGATGGAGCGTTGGCTTTTGTTTGTTTTCGCTTGTCGACCTTCTTCTCGTTTTGTAAATCGAGTGCAGCGCACAACTCCACGAGATTTTTTTGTTTTTTTTTTTTATCCGTTTATCGAAAAAGGGAAAAGGAAAAATGGAAGAATCCCTAAAAGTCTATTTCCGATGAAGAAAGACTTTCATTCGTATTTTCATGGCCATCCTCTCCTTTTTCCTTTTCCTTTTCCTTTTCCTTTTCCTTTTTTTTTCATTTGGAGAAAATTTTACGAGAACCCTTTCCCGCATTATATAATTATCTTGATTGTTTTTTTTTTCTAATTAATTTCCCAATCTTGCATGGATATTTCAAAAATACCTTCCAACACAATTCCATCTATAATGATTGATTAAAATCCTATGAGATATTGTCCACCAATCCTGTCGTGTCGGATTGTAACGACTATTATGAGTGGAACAATGGTTAAATGTAATTTTGGGTCCCCTAGAAACGAAGGAACTAGAGCTGAAGGGGTCAAGAAACGGTGGCATTAATACATATATTTGATTAGGCAAACTTCACTAACCAATTGGCACCTTCCCTTAAACATATTTTAAGCTCGGCTTATTTCACAAAAAAAATTAAATTTTTAGAAAATATTTCCAAGAAGATGACGATATTTTTTTGTATTTAACTTAAACATAAAAAAAAAAGTTGGAAGATATTTTCTATCATTTGAAAAGAAAAATCTAATTTGATTTTTCTAAATACATATCACTATTTAAGTATTAGTAATTTGTGCACAAGTAATTGGGAAATCAAGCATGGGCACGAGAATCCTAAGTCCGGTCTCAATAGACCCCAACTGAGCACTGGGAACCTAGGTACATGCACTTGGGTCCTAAGCAAGAGCATGGGCACCACTCCCAATTCCATAAAGCCTTGATACCCATGCCTAAATCCCTGGTTCACAAATGCTAACACCGCGACCTTGACGTCCGATTCCATAGAGGTTGTTGTGGGGGACATGGCACTCTAGCTAAAGTTTGCAACACTTAAGACCCCGGTCCATCGAGGTTGGGTCCAGGACAATAGTGCCCATGCTTGAGTCTCCAACAACAAGCCCCAAGTCCACTAATGCTAGGCCTAGGTCCATAAAGACTGAGCTCAAGACCTCGGTGCCCATGCTTGGGTGCTTGGGCCTCAGCCTTGATGGACTGAGCTTAGGTGTGAGGAATTTGGGATGGGGCACTAGGCGCCTAAGCCTAAGTGCCAAGGACTTGAGACCAAGCACAGTCTTTGTGAACTCAAGCTTAGGTGTTAGGGACCCAATAACAGGTATTAGGGTCTCACACTTCAATCCTTGTGGAGTGCTAGGACATTGAGCACGGGCACGAAGGTCTCAAGCCTAGCCTCTATGGACCTAGGTGTTGGGGAACTAGAAACAAGTGTTAGGGCTTTTGTAACCAAGTGCATAGTTCTTCATCCAAGTGTTAATATTTAGTCATATTTTGTAAAATAATTTTTGTTTTTTTTAAAAGGAAATTATTTTCCTGAATTTAAGTATAAAATTTTCATCGAGTCATTTTCATAAATAATCCAAACATTAGAAAATGTTTTCAGTGAAACAAATCAATTGTGAAAAACAAATGATTTAAAAAATAATTTCCTAAAAATGATCCATTACACACAAAAAAGAACGGACAAAGAATGTTTTCATCGTTCATGAAAATATTTAAACATAAATTGTTATCGATAATGAAAGAATCCTATATTAATTAATTACTTCAAGCAATATAAGCGATCATTTTTAATAAAATATAAATTATTCAATTTTTGTAAAATAAAAAGCAGCTTAGAAAAAAGTAGTCGAACTGCTCGATCAGGCGAATGTGTGAAAGCAAACTCTCTTCGATTGCATTTTCCTTGGTGTTTGATCTTTATAAGGCAAAATAAAACTGCAGATTGGATCGTTAAAGCAAAGTTCTGACAGTTCCTCCCTCTGAACTGGATCTCAAGCCCCTCTCAATCTTTGTTAGATGTTCTTTTCTCTCAAGCTCGTTTGGGTTGGGTTGTTGCTCTATGTTACCTACTTGAAGGGAAATGAAATGAAGTCTATTCCGGACAAAAAACAAACCATACAGACAACGCAAAGTTCGGCTTTTAACCACCGATTAAAGCCACCAGACTGAAAGAAATAAAGGCCACCTGGCCAATTACCCTAATTCCTCTGCGTGTCTTTTGTTTGTTTTTTTTTTTGTCGGATCTGTATGTCTTTAATTAGCGGATAAAACCATCGACATCACCTATTTTTAATTTCAGTTATGTCTGCATAGACATGAATTTCATATATCGTGACCCACTAGTCAAAATAATAATTTAATAAAAATCATAATCTTATTATAGGCTACATTTAATTCGTGAAAAATAAATTAGTTAAAAATCATTTTCTTCAAAATGATCACTTACATCATTTCCCAAAATGAACAAACAAAAACTATTTTCATCGTCCATGGAAATATTTAGACATAACTTATTATCGATAATGAATATATTTTCTATTTACTTATTATTTCAAAGGATGCAAGTATTAATTTTTTAGAAAATATTTTCAAAATCATTCAATTTTCTCAAATTGAACAAAACCTTAATAACGAACACTCTTCTTAGCAACAGAACAAGAAGAGTTATATATTCTTTTATCCTAATTAGATTTTTATTAATTAAGTTTGTATGTGTGATTTCCGTATTTGGAACACACCAATTAAAGACATGGTTGGAAGAAGTTTCTTTTAACTAAGGATTCAGGAAAATATAATCTCTTAAAAGTGGATAATATTGATACTTTTATGTTTAACCATCCTGAGCGGCCGGAAGAGAAAAACGTGGGCTAATAATACATCATTTGTCACGACTTTGAGTTTTATTGTAACTTTCCTAGTCTTGCCCGAGGGAGTGTTTTTATGATGGTTAATAAAAACCACTTGTGGATAAAGAAAGAAACTGGAGCATGCATTGTCAGCATGAAAGGTACTACACAAGCGCTCTAATTCACCATTGATTCAAGTATCTTAATTATTTAATCTCTCACTAGCCATCAAATCAAAGGACCAATAAAGCATTTTGTGGAAAAATACTGTTACACAAACGAAGACGGTGTATGTTAGAATCATTTGGGAAGAAAACAAAGAAAGAATTCTAATATTTTCTCCTTTCAACTCAAAAATGATGATAATGAAAAACCCTACATGTAAAGATCCCAAAAGAGTGAGCCGTGAAGCATATAGGGTAAGGTAGGTTGCGAAATAAGTATTTACATGTTAGCCAAAGTCTGTTGAAACGCAAGTTAACCAAATGATTGCTTAGTTTAAGATTTTCATCAAAAAAGGATTATTCACGCTAATTTATTAAAGATCGTGTTAACGGGTGCTTTAAAATACTTGTTAACCAAACTTTATAAATTAAACAATTGCTCCTCCCCATGCCACATGGGTTTTATCATGTGAAGCATGATAGCTTATCTACGATATATAAATAACGACATTCACATATCCCTAACTCAATTGAGCATATTAACTTGATTCTTTTTTTTTTTTTTTGTCATATATTAACTTGATTCAATAAGTGAAAATAACTGCTAAATGCCATTTATAGGTACCAATTTTTTTTTTTCTTTTGTAAAATATTTTTTATGAAACATGTACAAAGAAAATATTTATAGTGAATTTATTTGATAGAGAATAAATGATATAAAAATATATCGAAAAATAATTATTTGTATCATTTATAAGAAAAGAACCATCGAAATTTTTTTTTTTCGTTTACGAAATTATTCAGATATGAATTATTATAGATAATAAAATGTAATTAATTAATTAATTGAAACGGTATAAGTAATTATTTTTGGGGAATGTCTTTTAAAAATAAAGAAACTTTTGGCCAATTTCTGTTCCAGTGATTATTTTCCTTCTGTGGGGTAAGCTCTCTGACACCATTAGTTCCGGTGGGGGCCAATGGACTGTCAGTGAGTGACCCAAAAGCGAAGACTGAGGTTGCCAACCGGGCTGTGTTCGCACGCAAGATTTCCCTGTCTCAGACGCCAAATGATGGTTGCCAACGGGGCTGTGTTCGTTCGTCGCTGTTGCTTTCGGTCGTCCAAGGAAGCAAAGGCTAGAAAGAAAGGCGGACAGGGCGACGCACGGCGTGAGATTTCACACCCACGCCGATCTCCACCGTCCCATTTGAGATCACTGTTAAATCTATAAAAATTATTTAAATATTTTTTAATATGTAAGCTTCATAAGATAAGATGATTAAATAAAATAATATATTAATCGAGATATGTATAATTAAATAGAGATATTTATGTAATTTTAGGACGCGGGTGATATTATAATTTTTTAGAAATATCTCTAACGCGGACGAGGGAGCGGACCGGCGCGATCTCGCTGGTCGCCTTTTCCCGGGACGTCGACTTCTTTCGCAGTCAAATCGGATTTCGGATGGGTGATTGTCTCTTTGTGTGATTGATCGTCGTACCGGGACTCTGCGTGAAAAGTTGCATCGGACGGTGGAGAGGGGGAGAGAAGGCGAAGAGGAGGAGGAGCGGGTTCAAATCAAGGGTCACCGCAGTCCCATCAATCGAAGAGTGGGGAGGGGGGGATTTCTTTCTCTCTCTCTTTTGATCTTCTATGCAACAGTGCTTTGATTGAGGTTGATGATTACATGGACATCACTTGCCGTGTCTGGGGAGACGAGAGAGGACTGAAATGAAAGGTTGTCGAAATATTGAGATCTCAAATTTTCATGCAAATAGGAAAAAAGAATTACAAAAGACCTTAAATCGACATATTAATAATAAATTTATTTCAAAATAATTTTTTGATAAAAAATTTTATATTGATGCACATGCGATAACTATTTTTACTGTTAAATTATCGAGTTGAATATCGTGTGATAGTTAATGAGTATAACCAATTTAAGATTTTACTTTCTGTTTATTATAAGTGTATTAATTTATGAATTTTCATAGTGTTAATATAATTTAATGAAAATTTACAAATGATTAAATTTATCACTAATGTATCAATGTGGAGAGTAAAATTGTTATAAGTGTTTCAGTTTTAGATTTTTCATAATATTAATCTAAAATTTAAAGGGTTTTAATTATTTTCTCTTCGATTTTTTTTCCTTCCCTCACAAAACATAGCATTCGGTTTTCTCCCCCAAAAGACACGAGGTTGCATGTTTGACGAAATTCATTGAATAATTAAAATTGGATAATTATTGGAGTTAGCGTCATTTCGACAAGGAAGTTCAGTAAATGTGTATAGAATATGTATGCATGTGAAGAAAAAAAATATTAAATTAGAGTTACATCAGCTAAATATATCACGTAAACTACATAACTATCATTAAGTTGTTTGTATTAGCAAAAGAGTATATGCATATATTTGTGTATATGAAGTTGTTAAATGAGCAGAGAGAGAAAATATTTAAAGACACGAATTACTTTAGGATATGAACTAGAATTTTACGTCGATAGGGCAAATAGAGAAAAGATTAAATTTTTTCCAGCTTAAGAAAGGGAACATCCGTGATCCTAAGATCCAATATTTACCGGATTTTAAAAATTGAGATGTTAATATTTTTGCTTAAAATTAATGCAATATCAGTCCACGACTCTCATTTTAATTGGATAACAAGCACCATTTTACAGATGACTGGGGTATATTATCTATAGTTAGAATGCCTATATAAATTGTCTTAGCTAAAAAAAATTTCTTCAAAATTAATGCTCGGTGCAAGTATTATAACTAAATGAAATGCAAATAAGAGTTTTAAAAAAATGAAACAAAAATTGAATAACTTTTTTTGGCGTGTCTAAATGTATAGTCAATATAGGCAATTCCAAAGGAACCCATAATATAATTTAAACTCAAGTGATTATGTACAATCATGGTAACCAAAGTGCTGTGTTTATAGGATTTACAAACTATAACTACGTGAAAATCAAATTCAATGGATAAAAAGTGAGTTCTCAATTATAGTTTTTGTCCCTTTTTGGGTTAAGGTATTTAAACACGGATTAATACCACGAATAATTCCAAATCAACACTTATGACAAATTTATATTAAACTAATTTTTTTACGACAAAAAGTAAAAATTGGTACACCATGATAATTTTATTCCAAATTGATTTTTTTATCAATAAAAACCTCAAATTAATACATTTGTAACTATTATTTGTTTGCTTCATTTAGATTAAATTAATATTACGAAAAGCCACAAACTAATATACTTATAATAAATGAAAGATAAAATCTTAAATTGGTACACTTATCAAATGTCACGTATTATATAATTTAGTAATTTAACTGTAAAATTTAATAAAAATTAATTAATAGTAAATATATTATAAATATTAATTTGAGATTTCAATAATTTATAATTTATAATTTTTTATGGTATCAAAACCCTAATCATTCCAATGAGTTTTTAATACGGATCTTCTGTCATGACCCAAGCTTTGATGGTAGATTCTTTTGGGGTCAAATTCAATGCTTATCAACGGCGAGGCGGTCAAATCGACATGCACTTAAGACACCGTGCAGGTCAATTTTTTTTAGGTCGAAAGTGCAGGTCGAATTGACTGTGTAATAAAAAAAAAACTTCCCACAAGAGCGGGGCCCACAATAGGCTCCGGTTGTTGCGGTCCATCCCGCCGTCGCGAGCGCG
Organism: Corymbia maculata; assembly: GCA_014182735.1. NCBI lineage: Eukaryota > Viridiplantae > Streptophyta > Magnoliopsida > Myrtales > Myrtaceae > Corymbia > Corymbia maculata. The sequence continues at coordinate 16,255,911 of CM024687.1, forward strand.
TGGTGTTGGAGCGCGTCGTGGGTTTTGCATCGGCATCGTACAGCCAAACCCCAACGTTCGACAAGCTGCTTTTGTTTTTGGGGTTCCGCTCTCTTTCTTCTCCGCTTTTGACCGTTCCACGGTTCCACCGCCATTTTCGTGAGCGCCAATTCCCCAAAAAAACAAATTATCTTTAAATCCAATTTTCTACCTTGAATTTTTTATTTAAAAAGAAATCTTTACTTTCATTTCGATCCCAAATTAATCTATGTATAAGCATTTTTTTGCTATTTTCTTCAAATTTATTAATATCAGAAATCCATTGTTGTTTCATATGAAAAGGTGTTGATGAAGAAGCATTTTTTGATAATGAATCTCTAATTAATAATTTTGAAGAAACTATTGGGACTTATACAATAAATGGTCAGTTTATAAATGTGAATTAACAATGAGAGATGCTCAAGACCACCAAATCGTGGTATTAGAATTAATAGTTGATTCATAATTTATTAACTTAAACTTTTGAATAATAATGGGTTTAATTGGATTATATTGACGAGCTCAAATCTAGGCTCATTCCTTTGTAATTTATTCAAAAGAAAGTATTGGATTTTTGTTGCGCACTCTCAATAAATGATATCAATAAATCTAAATCCAAAAGCCACTCGAAGAGAAAGGTTGCAACTTCAAGCTAAATCCAATGTTCCCTTACCTTTTGAGTTAACTTTTGTAGTGAAAGAGGCCTAAGACCACTCAATAGAAATTAATGGTAATTTGTGAGTCAAATTTGAAATTAGAGTGAAAAAAGAAATTTTTTTTTGATGAAACAAATTTGGAGTAGAATTGAGATGGGTGGGATTTTTTTTTTGAAAAAAGGAATTCGGTCATTTCCGTTGAGTTTGAGTTATATCTGGAGATGGAAAATCAATCAGAACATACTCTCTTTTTTTCTTTAATTTTGACAAAACTCATTTTGCTTCTCAATAAGCAGCGCGTGAGACAGAACCGATCCCGCGGCGTCGATCCTCGCGTGGCGGTGAGCTCGTCCGAGACGAGCAGAGCGTGCGATGTCAGATTTCCTCCGACACGACCACGTGCGACTCACCGCGCGTGAGCGTTCCCGCTGCCACTAATGTCACGGTCTCTCTTATCTAGTAAAACACCTTTTTCTCGCGCTGTCCCATGTAAAACTCCCTGACCATATGCATCATGCGCCGACAAAAAACCAGGCAGCATTATTAAACCTAGTAAAGACGAGATTGAGATTTTAACGGTGCTAAAGGGCTCGGGCGAGTGTAATCCCTACATTTGCAGGACGTTTCTTATGCATCATGTACGGCTAAGAGAGAGCGGGACGGTACCGTTGCACGACGGTGCTTCTTCCACCACATATTCCGACATGTAAGATGGAGAAATTTTAGGGTTGTGTGTTTGGAAAAAAATTATTCCTGAAAATTTGTTTTTAGACTTTTTGACATTAGACTTACTAGCATAAAAAAAAAGTTTTTCGTGAATTGAAAACAAGTTTGAATTAGAGAACACGATTTTCTCTCTAGTGGGAAGGAAATCGCTTTCCTCAAATTACCAACCATCTAAAAACTAACTATTTTCCTTGAAAATGGCATTTATAAAAAAATATTTTTTTAATTGTAAAGTTTTTAGTGGCACAAATGCATTCTAGAAATTGATTTTCTAATATATTTTGAATTCACTTTCAATGTTATCACTTTTTACTAGAGTCAAGCTAGTGTTTCAATTACTTCATCGTAATTAGGTAGTGCGGTGTCTTTGTTGGTTCTCAAGTGACAAAAATTCTACTTAATCTGTTTTACAAATATTAAGCTTTATGTATATTTGCATTGAACTAGCGTGAGAAGCTTAATTTATTACAGTTTAGCAAAACTTATTGTAAAAGAAATGAATATATCTAGTTAAACAAAAAGTTATGGATGTAATAATAATTTCGTTGATTAGGTTCACCTTCACGGATGTGAGTAAGATATTACATTATCGATAAACTTTTAGTGACAAAATTACAACTCTTGACTCTAAAGATTGTAGTTGGTAGAAAAATTTCGCGAGGTACCAAACCACTCATAACAAGATTTACAGTGTTACTCGAATTGACTTTTACTTTTTGTTGAATTTTAAATCTATTGTGCATGCATGTTGACTTTGTTTAATCCCAAACTAGTAACGTTGAATTATTGGGGTTTGTCCTAATGGCCATAAGAAAAAGGAGAAGGTGGAGGGTTCGAATTTTCACTTTCTCAAGAGGTTGAGGTAAGGACGATTTAGTTTCAGGAATAGATTTTGACTTCCACACTCTATACGGAAGTAGGGCAAAGCGTTAAAGTAGGAGTAAAGTATGACGTAGAGTAGAACCAACAAAAAAAGAGTGGAGTAACATTTATTTTTTTTCTTTTCTTTGGACAATATTTTAAAGTTCAACATAAAATGAAAAGATTCTTTTTACATGCATTTGATCTTAACAAAACAACAACTCAGTTTACATAGCTAAGTTTCACTTTTAGCGATAAGAAATAAATTTAGTTGAATTCCTCGAGCATTTGATTAATCAAGGTAGAAATAATGTGGAATATAAATTTAGATTCCTTTCCTCTATTGATGAATTAAGGTAAGCAAATTTTATAGAATATCCATTTAGGTTTTGTTTGTTTTGCGAAAAGTGAATAATTTAAAAAATATTTTTCAAATAATAATCATTTATATTGCGTGAAATAATTAGTGAATAAAAATATTGTCATTATCGACAACAATTTATGTCCAAATATTTTCACAAAATGATAAAAATACCTTTAATGAACACATTTTTATAAGTGAAACAATAAATCGTTTTCAGGAATTTTTTTATTTTCAAATTATTCATTCTTTACGAAACAAACACTTTCAAATTCATTCACAAACCCAACCGGTTGTCATGGAATTGTGAAAGAAATGTGTGGTCTCCCCTATTTCAAACGACGAGGGAGAGTCTGAGGCCGTAAGCACAACAGCTCCCTATCATGCATCTACCCCCAATTAAAATCCACCAATCTTCGGATCCCAACTAAACTCGATACGAACGCAATTAACGATTGATGATCCTCAAGCAGGTTCGTGTCCCCTTGTGCCATGAATTGTCGTCTTGATTAGAGACGGGGGCGTGCTTCGGACTGCTCGATGTTTTTCGTGGGAGGCATGCGATTTGGTAATGAAGAAGGAGGTCATTATGATGTTCGAGCGATCCGCAATCATTTTCTGCGGTGTTTGTTTATTCTCCGATGAAGCAAAAAGGGGAGAGGGTGGACTGGAAAACACTCGGGTCTGTTTTTTTTTTTTTTTTGGGTGGGGTTTTCTCGTTCGCGCCGAAAGAGGGAGCAATTTGCACTACCGCCGTCGCCCTTTTCATCTCATCTCCATTTCGATATTCCCGGAAGATCACATTGGGTTGTTGGATCCATTATTCAAATACATCAGTGGTTGGTCCGCCCCTTGGATCGATAGATTATAGTGGTGGCCGATGATGGACCGACCCCATTCAGAGAGAGGGTCGATAGAGGATGGTGATTCATAGCGCTTTCGTGGGTTATTCAATGAAGAACATAAATCGAATTTTTCCAAACAATTTATGATATTTAAATAAGAATGGACTAGTCCCTTGAATTGAGAGCAATTCGCACCATCAAGGTATGTTAGTTCAAATGGCAAGAGAATTTGGTACTCTTTTTGTGATCATAAACTTTGAATCTTATTAGAAACATGCAACAAGTTGACGTGGGAGAGTGTGCTTAGATGCACTAAAACTGATTGGAGCACTGTTGATCTCTTAAATAGAAAAAAAGAAAAGAAAGAAAGCTGAAGCACCCAATAAAGTGAAGCACCTTGTAGATATTTTGGAACCATCCTAGTTAGGTAAAAGGTACTAAAAGCTTGGGATTTGGAGCATAGCACCTTTATAAGCATGAACATTCAGTGACGTACAAAAATTTATAGATACAAGGATGGGCAGATACCACAAAAAAATTATAAATTATGCTCACTATAATAAAAATGCCATAAACTCGTTTTTAATGTTACTAGAAACCCTAAACCTATCTTTACTTTGACACAAATACTACAATTTTTTTTGTTACAAAAAATCCAAACTTATACATATGTGACATATATACTATTTATTTCAGTTATATTTAAAGCATATTTGTTATACTGATATAACTTCATAGTTTTTTATAACACAAAAAATTTAAAGTATACGTATTATAGTGAATATGATTTATACTTTTTTGTGATATTAATCCTATATAAAATCAAAATATAATGCAAACGAGGAAGATATTGCGGGAACGATCATATAATTGAGTTTGGGATTCCGGAAGAAGCGTCCTTGGATTCTTTGGATGTCTCTTTCACCAAATGAATGCAGGTTCTTCTGTTATCTCATTTAATGGCATTGATTGAAAAGCAAATGGACTTGGGACCGAAAAAGAAGATGCGGTATCATCATGATTACGAGAGGAGAGGAGTGTTCTTAGCTTCCCTGCAGAACCCATCATCATCTCAGTCTCCTGCTTTAAAAAAGCAAGGCAAGCACCTTTATTGTGTTTGTACTGAGCCCTTAATTAATGACAGCGAGATCCTCCTAAAGTAGGATTGCCTCCTTAATTTAATTTACTTTTCGTAATTATTAATACTTTAGTGGGTGGTCATTGGGCCAGGCCGTCAGACCTACAGAGGCCAATGCACCAATTCCAGAAAAAAGTCAAAAAAGTATTTTACGGCCTAATTGTACATAAAACATGATTATTGCATTTTAAGAACACAAACACCTAGAGAGATTTCAGCATCGAGAACTCGTGATGAAGGGTTATGATGTCGACGAGCCAATTTTGCGCCACCGACGTGGGCTTAAATGTAAGCATATGAATGCCAACCAAGTCATCATAACAAGAGCACTACTTCATTGCATAAGTCAATATATGCTAACTTTTCAACGGCAAAGTCTATCGAACATGAAGATTGTGAGTGTCCAATGCAACCCGCGGAAAATATCTGAATACGGTAAGCTCAATTTCCGCATGGCACCCTGTAAAGTGATTCCTTGTAGGAGAAAGAAACATTGAAGCTTTCCATTCAAATTTGGACATACATGTTCATCAACCATCCACAACACACAAGGATATATAGTCCGCGTCCGAGTTTCAGATCCAATTTAGTGATGTTTTTCTTGTTGGAGGTTATAGGTTTGAGAGAGAAGAAGTCTTTTTTGGTTACTTGAAGTATTATACTAAAAGACGTCAAGTTTGGAACGCTTAATAGTGTTATCTCCAGCGTAGGGAAACCCTAGAGTTTATATATATACAAGTTATTGGGCTTCAATTCATATGAATCCAAATAACTGCACTTTCATGTATTGGACTTGTATGTGAACATATTATTTGGATTATATTAACAATATATCCAACATTTTTTCTTCTTCAGAAAACACATTTTGGGTCCATTAAAATCGCTCTTCTTGCGCTGATCCATAGAGCAACAATCCTATGAACTGGCCAACCAGATGAAAATTCTTAGGCACGGCAGTGTGCAGTACCACCTCTTTTCTTTCGACCCCTTTGCACTTTGTTTACGACGGAAAACAATCGTAAAACCTTACAATGCGACAAAAGCAGTACTTTGAAAAGTTAAGGCCTGAGTTTCTTGGGGCTTGTCTTGTGTACTGGACGAGTCGCTGAGCAAACATTGTTGACTTTCTGCTATAGAAGATAAAGCCAACAGGATGCCAAGCATGGTATAAGAGAAAAAAGATTGTTTCCTTCCACCTTTTTCATTTGCTTATTTCCATCAAAGAAATTGAGCGATATCAGCTGATCTTGCTAGAAGCAGCCGAGCGACATCTCATTTTGATTCCTGCTGTCTTCCTTCTTGTTGGAATAATTCCATTTTGACTGTCATGTCCTCTCTTTCCATATCATATGCACAACATTAATAAAAGAGCTGGTGTAATCTGTTTTTTTTGCTTTCTATTCTTAGCAGGTGAATAACTCTCGGCGAGAGAGAGAGAGAGAGAGAGAGAGAGAGAGAGAGAGAGAGTTAAGGTCAATTCTACTCGTTAGCATATTGAACTTCAGTGGATTTTGCAATCAAGTCCCTGAACTTTATTTTTTATAACCGGATGCATTGAACTTTCATATTTTCTTGGTAACTGATGCACTTTGACAAGAATTTGACTAATAATCCGGCAAAACGCCAAAGTGATGCATGCCATGAACACTCGACCAATCGTCCGGATGCCACACAATTGCCACACGTCTGCAACATTTGCATTTCCCCATTATATTGGCTAGATTGCAGTCAAAATGAATGAAATATCAAGAAATAAATACTCATTAGTACTGTGCAATTAAATTGAAATTCAATAATCCGATTACAAAAAATCCATTATGGAGTAATCCTATGGTCCCAAGATGCACGATGCCTTTACAATAAAATGCAATGGATCTTGAAGTTCTCTGGGACACACAATACCTATCGAGGACCATAGGCTCTCCCTTGCGTTGAACAAATCCAATTACAACAGATAAGTTGTAGGAAAATTTGTTTTCTTCTAGTGGAAGTGAGTGGTGAATCTCACTGTTTAGTCTAAATGTGATTGACATAATATACTAGACTAAAACTACCTAGTACCTTGTCATCACTAGTTTAGCATAAGGACCACATATAGACTTAGACATTGCATGCACATGAATCTTCATGAACGAAGTGAGTACCCGAAAGCAAGCCCAAAGGAAACTTAAGGCGACGTAATACCAAGACCATGATATTCGAAATTCAGCTCATGTTTCACTTGATTCATTAGGTTGTAAAGTTTTTTCATGTGTTTGTGATTCACCTGCTTAGGGTGACTTTCTCGTTAAAGAGAGGCACATAACTTTGACTTTCAAGGGTGCTCGTTTATTTTTAAATTTGCAGACTATGAAATTAATTTGTGCTAGTCTCCTAGAATGGACGAAACGATACAAAAAGAGACGTCAGACTTTCCTGAACTTGGTCCAAGGGTTGGGTCATCACATCAGTTTCCTCCTTTTAAGAAGCAGAATCACAACTTAGTATTAACTAAATCTAAGAAAGAGAACATAAAATCGACCTGAAGTTGTAATGCAGATAATTGCATACCTCAAAGAGCAAACTTCAAGGCATCTACACCCTTTCACATTGAAAAGAGGAGGAAGAGGTGAAGGTACATGGATCGTGAATGATTTGTTCCAACTTCAAGGCATCTACACCCTTTCACATTGAATAAATTCTCCGATAAGAAAATAATGACTCGATATTTGGTAAGCCCAATTTGGAACTGCAATAGCTTTCATCACCAGGGAAGCAAGCTTCTGCCCAATATACATCTATACCAGAGAGAGAATGGGGAAGCTGAAATCAATGTTGAATATGAAGTGTTAGGACCAAAGCTCAGGATGAAGGTCTCACCATTGGATTATGGACGATGGGAGGTATGGGGAAGACAACTTTAGCTAAAACCCTTTACAATTCTATTTTTACAAATTTAAAAGGTTCTACTTTTCTTGATGGCATCAAAGGAACTTTGAGAGATTTCTGAAACTTTGTTCATTTGCAAGGAAAATTGCTATCCCAAATATTAATGACAAAAGAAACAACCGTGACCAGTGTTGCTGGAGGAATTAGCTAAATAAAAGAGAGATTTTTTTGCAAGAGAGTTCTCCTTATTATTGGCGGTGTGGATAACTTTGATGCTTTAGCGGGAGCTTTGGCAACAGAAGTCAATCATCATTACAACAAAAGAAAAGTTACAGCCCTAAAGGATCGTGAACTTTTTAAGAAGCATGTTCTGGAACAGAAACATGGAAATAAGGAGAGATCTTATTGATAGAGCTGTCCTTTCTTTAGCATCGGAGGTGCTGGGTTCTGGCTTCTGTGCTAGTAGAGAACACCGAACTGAATAAATTCACCATAAGGCATAAGCTCTGACCATATGGTGAGAAGGAGATTTTTCTCCACATTACTGGTTTTTTCAACTGGTGGAATGGAAAATAGGTGTTGTTGACAGGTGTCACCTTGAAGCAGCTAGTGGAGTAGAAGATCTCATTCAGATATCTTGATAAGGGGTGAGAATGGGGCCCTACAAGTGAATGACTTGAGTTGATGGGTAAGGACATGGTTGAGTACATAGCAATTTTTCTTACAAACAAACGAAGTTTCAGTTTTTGAAATCTCTCAAACCTTTGACACAATCAAGAAAAATAGAACATTTAAAATTTTTAAAAATAAAATTATAAAAGATTTTAGCTAAAGTTGGCTCCCCATACCTACTATCGCCCATAATCCAATTATGAATCCTCCTTCCCGAGCTTCATCTTGACACTTTATTTTCAACAAAAATTGCTTGCCCTTGCATGATATTGTAGGCTATCCTCCACCACAACAATTTTCCACAGGTACCATCACAATCTGCATAAGCATGGATAAAGTGGTTAATGCCACTTTCCTTCTGGATAAGCGAGATTGCATATCTAATAGATTAGCAGTATTTAGCTTTGAGTTAACAAATGAATTATGCCGTGAGTCCCAACAAATATTAAGATGGCAATGCTTGTCTTAGAGACGGATAAAGCTGCCGGGACACAATGGATTACGAATTGGATCGTCCAAAGATGCATTTACTGATCAAACGCATCATTTCATTAAGTCACCTTAAGTGTATTAAACGCGTGAAGTACCTTCATACGCTTGATTTCTCTTTTATGAGAGTTGCATCACATAACATTGTCACTGGGTAGGAAAAAAATAAGCAAACAACACGAGAACAGAACAGCCGTTACCATATCTTAGTTGCAATTACATGTCAGATTAGAGTGTTAAGGAAAAAAAAAATATAGCTCCTCAAAATTCTATAACATTCCAATATTGGCCAAGTACATAAGTCGAGTATGAAATTTTAAATGCTCAAGGGATTTCGGTTTATGCGACTAGGAGAACGTCACAATCAGATATTTAATAATGGCGATTTGAATCCTCTCAATTTAGGACAATGAAACTTCGCCCCGAACTAGATGCAAAACCAGACCAAGCTGAACGAAAAGGACATCCATAAACAGGAATGACCCACGAAAATCTAAGTTACAGATCTCAGAAAACTCCAGCGGCACCATAACTCCCACAACTGAAACAACAATACCTTCATCGCAGAAAACTACACTAGACAGCTACACACACAAGTCGAACATCAAAGCGCAGTCCGGCGACAGTGATTTCCAGAAACAGAAACTTAGCAGAACAGATCAGAACCTAAACCCCCCATCCCAAATCAGGTTCCATCACCGAGAAGTGCAGAGGAATGGTCAAAGAAAAACCCGAGATTGCGATTGCTAGATCATGCTCACCTGTTGAGAGGAGATGAAGACTGAGATGGGACGGATCGTAGAGCGCTCCGGCGACCAGACGTGCTCGTAAATAAGAGGGACGTTGGTGGGGGTTTCTTTCTACCGGGGGCGGTCGCCATCACAAGCGGGCGGTCTTACCGTTGACTACCGATTAAGCGTATGTCCGGTAGTAGCTGACAAGCCTGACATAGAGAGATTCTTTCGGCCCGGCCCAATCATATTGGGCTAGGCTTTATCTGGGTCCAGTCCTTAAGCCGAGCCCAAAAGAAGGGAAAAAGGCCAGATAAAGAATGCCAATTCGGTTCGAGCTCGTTGGGACTTTAGGTCGACCTTCTTTTGTATTTTTACTTTTTTCCCCCAAATATTTACCATTATCAAATTTTTAAAATTATAACATAGAATTCTCACCAAATGAGACGAAAGTCGTGCACCTCAACTTTAACAAGGCGTTACTTTTGTGGCTCGTTTGATGTTTGATGGTTAATTTTGTGTTTTTATGACTTTATTAAAGTTTTATCATAATAAATGGTCCATCTTTAAAAGTTCAATTGCAACCAAACATACATTCCCCTAGCTATTCCCTTTCGTAGAGGGAGTAGCTAATTACGGACATTTATGGTCTAAATGTATCATACGATTCTCGGGGTACTTTCATAAATTAAGTTTTGAAAGTAATCGATGGTGGTCGGCAAGTAAGCTTAGTTAAATGCTTGAAAGTAATCGATGAATACTCTCGACTCAACGGCAGATTTTTCAACCAATTTTTCAACCAAAACGCGGGCTTTAAGTGGTCAGCAAGCTCAGTTAAATGCTTGAAATCGATGATGATGAATCCCATTCAATCTGAATTGGACACTCCTGTGAAAGTAAATTTTCTTGTTGCAAAAATGGGAGGATATCAGTACATCATTGAACACTTGCTTTGGTTTTTTTGGTCAGAATCGAACACTTGCTAGAACAAAGGTCTAATTGTTTTTTCAGAAGTTGACCTCTCCCCATCTCTCCCACTCTCTCCTCATGCTTTCGGATGTGCAAGGCCAAACAGCAGTGCTTGATTGGTGGCAACATCAGTCTCGAAAGATTTAGCCAGGATTGCGTTGTTGATGTTCGTCACGGACATGCTCAAGGGGACTGACGGTTCCTGGGCTCGCGCTTGCAAATGGGGGAAGAGCAATTGCGGAATGGATCTGATCAGCATTGTACTGATAGTGGACAAGTCCTTGGGGAATATGAACATGTCACCAGTCTGGAGGGTTTGATTAAAGAGCTTGTTGGTCGTGTCGACGAACCTGGCCTCGAGCAACCCTTGAACGACGAGCAGGAGCTCCAATCTATCGGGATGTGAGTAGGGGGTTCACCGAGCTAGCTGGGTATTCGAGGACTGTGAACGAGATACTTTGCCCGATGACAGCAGGGAACTCCACTGCGTCACCTTGGTCTGGTTAAATGCAGTCGGGGATTGGACCCCCAGAGAGTCCTCAAGCCGGTGTACGTGAAGAAGTTGCTATAGACTCCACAATTATCTTAACTTTTCATAAATCTTCATCTCCAACTTCTCCAGCTTGATCAAAGAACTTGTATACCCATGATTTAAGCACGTTAGTTAAGCAACATCTTCGATGACAAGACCGGTTAGAGATGCTAGGTTTACCAAACTTTTCAGCACCCTCATTGCAACCTCCAAGTTTAATTCATTTAGACATGGAAGGCTAATGATATAGTGCAAGGCATCCATGCACGAATAGGATTCGATATCAAGCTTTATGAGAAGTTTACTTTTTTTTGGTCAAAATAGTTCATAGAATTTACTCAATAGTCTCTACATCTAAACTCAACTTAGGAGCATCAAGACATAAAAGATCCCACAAAGCTTGGGGGGATGGGTTACCCAAGAAGAAGGAAGAAGATTTAGGCGCTGGGCTTTTGCGATCCAATCAGCCACCTTATTTGCGGACCTTGGACAATTGGCCAAGGATATGGATTGATAGTGGGCCAGAAACTGTTGCGCCTCCTCTATTACTGCTTGCATCTCCCATCCCACGTGCATCTTCCACAAAAGTACTTTGATCAAAGTCTCATAGTCCGACTCCAGTTCGAGCTTTTCCTTTTTCCTTACCTTAAACTGTTTCAAAGCTTCGAGCATAGCCATGGCTTTCGTCTGAAACATTGATGTAGCTGGGACTTTCATCGCAAAGCCATCTAGAAGAACTCCCGTGTCCTTCCGAAGAACACCTGCAATTGCGTCCTTTGTTTCACCCTTGGAGAAAGCCCTGTCAACATTAATTTTGTAGGTATGGGTCTTCAATTGGGAGCCAATCCTTTGCTGATTTAGTTTTTTCTGCATTAAGTTTTGAACTTTGGTGGTTCCATTTGCCGAGCATCATCTTTGCCGATTCAATTAGGGTTTTTGGATCTGAAGTTTGTCTTTGGAATACAAAACTATTTCTTGCTTTCCATAGGAACCATGAGATGGTTGCAATTTCTTTCGATTTGTTCAAAGGTGAGTAAGTTACTGTAGGATCTATCCATACTGCATTTGTCCAGTTGCAAAGCAAGAGCAGGTGTTCCACATATTCCACTTCCTGGTTACATCTTAGGCATGCCAGGGAAGGTATAATTTTTCTCTTGTAGAGGTTTTCTGTGGTAGGAATCGCATTCTGCCATATAATCCATAGAAATTTTTTAACTTTGGGGGGTGCCTTCATATTCCATATTTGATGCCAAAGTTTGTGGGATGGCTGGAAAGATGATGTTGCTTGTGTATTTTGTTGTTGATGATCTGTGGCCCGGATTGAATTGTAAGTGTTTTTGACAGAGTACTCTCCCTCTTTGGTTCCCATCCACATTAACTTATCCTGTGTTACCCAATAGTTTAGTGGTATTGCTAAGACCTCGGCCACTGTTTGCTCATCAAAGTGTGTTCTGATTTTCTGTTCATCCCATTTTCTCTCCTTTGGAATAATTAAATTTGATACCTTGGCTGGATCATTTAGGTTTGTTGGACCCCTTATGACTCTTCTCTTCAGCCATCTATCTTCCCGAATGTTAATGGCTTCTCTTGTACCTATTGACCATACTATGGAATTTGAGATTGCCTCTCTTCCCATCAATAAACTTTGCCATCCCCAAGAAGGGCGAGAGAGCCTCTCCCTACTAACCAGAATGATCTTGAAGGAAAATATAATCCTTTAAGGATTTGGCACCATAACAATGAGGGATTCTGGGATAACCTCCATGCCTACTTTCCGAGCATCACTTTATTTAGAGATATTAAGTCCTTGAAACCCATACCCCTCTTGTCCTTTCTGGTTTTAAGTACTTCCCATCTTTTCCAGTGGAACCCTCTTTGTGTTTCACTATTTTTCCACTAGAACGCTACAATTCGTTTCTCCATCCCTTGACATATGGAAACTGGAATTTTAAAAATAGACATTGCATATTGAGGAAGAGCTTGTATTACAGCTTTTATAAGAATTTCCTTCGAAATCAAATTTTCCTTCCAACCCTCCAATTTCGTGTTCACTCTTGCCAAAATCCACGAGAACATTTGTTTCTTTAATGCTCCTAGTATGAGGAATCCCTAAGTATTTTCTTGTCCTTTCCACTTCTGAAACACAAAGCTCAGATGCCATATTTCTTCTTAGTGACTGTGGGCAGTCTGAGCTAAAAGAGATACTTGATTTATTTAGATTTATAGCTTGCCTGGATGCAAAACAATACCGATTTAACAATATTGCTAAATTTTGACATTTTGACACATTCCCATCTAAGAAAAATATTGAGTTGTCAGCAAACAAAAGGTGGGACAGAGTTGGGCAATACCTGTTTAGCTTTATTCCCGCCAAAGTTCCTTCCTGGATCACCGTTTTCATTAATGATGAAAGTGTATTAGCCATCGATATGAATAGATAAGGAGAAATGGGATCTCCTTGTCGAATACCTCTCATTGGAAAAAGGGGCAATGGTTCGCCATTGAATTGTACATTGAATGACACTAAGGTGACACAAGTCATAACTCTAGATACCCACCATTCACTGAATCCCATCATCAACAAGCATGCCTTTAGGAAATCCCACTCCACTCGGTCATATGCTTTTTTTATATCTAGTTTCAACACCGTTTGGAATTTCCTTTTTCTATTTCTTACTCTCAATTGATGTAGCACTTATTGCACTATCAAAATATTATCCTGGATTTGTCTCCCCCCCTGACAAAAGCAGTTTGTTCAACTTTTATGTGAGGGCTAATACAGGAACTTTTATTGGCAAATTGATGAATGATAACCACCATCAACACAAGACGCATCTGCTTAACTAATTCCAGAGAAGAAGTCATCCTACACTATGCATCCAATAAGGCTCCACCTTTGAGATGAGATGACGAGCCCTGACCATGAAATAATCCCGAACGTGACATGTTCTCATTAGTGATTTCAATTTTGATATGACGCCTTATGCATAAGCAATTATTCATTCAATGGACCATTAAATTAACAAAAAAATTATATGTTAGCCAAATCAGTCATAAACCTTTTAATTGTGCTAATTTAATTTTCAATTTTTTGGTGATTTATCAATTTAGTCCTTAACCAATTTTGACTGAAAATCATTGATGTGAACATTTGCCAGTTTACATAGCACGATCAGTGCTGACAAATCAATTTTGAATTTTGAATTTTCCTTATTTTATTATTAAGGGCCAATGGTGGGCCAAGGCCGTGCTGACCATTCAGCAAGGGCTATAATGTCCTCTCTTGAGGCCAATGAGAACCGCAAGACCCACATTAGGCACAAGTGAGGGTTGCTAGGCCTCGGTAGGTGCCGGCCCTTGATAAAAAAGAGAGTAAAATATATAGATATAAATTAAAAGTAAAATATAAATATAAAAATTCAAAAACTTCAAAAATCATCGATGTTAGTGTTGGTTATGCCACATAAGTTGGCTAGCATCCGCGTAGACAATTTCCATCCAAAAATGGCCTGAAAATTAAATTGACAAATAGTTAAAATGTTTGAAATTAAATTGGTATACTTAAAAGATTTATGACTAAATTGACTATTTTATTTGTTGTGACTTTTACGAAAGGGACAAATTGAAATGGTGCTAATGAATCCGACCGCACACCCCACTTCATCGTGATAAAAAGCTGTTCTGTCCTTTTTTTTTTTTTCAAGATCTTTTATATTGAACAAATAAAATGTGATGATTAAAGCCATAAATGAAGAGGCAAAGCTTCAATGCCAACAATAACTGGAAAGACAAAGACGACCCATAACTTTTTCTTCTCCATGCTGTCGTATTAATCAAAACTAATATATCCAATTGAAATTATTATGATGGAACAACATAACGTCTTGACATCTGATGACCACATTGCCTAGTCCAAAGGGTCTATCTTAACTTGAGTTGATGACGAACATAAATTCTAAACGAGCTTGATGATAATCGACAATGTTTTGTGCCATTGACCTAAAAATTAAATCACAATGTCTTGTTAGAGTCGATGCCGCCAAAAAAAATCAAACTGATATATTTGTATCAAATATATTCGAAATTAATTTTCCTATCACAAAAAATTTCAAACTAGTATACCTGTGCTCCATTTACCCTGAACTAATTTTTGTGTTGTAGAAAATTCCAAAATAGTACATTTGCACCCCATTTACCCCGGAATTAATCCATTAACTTCCATCCAATTTGTGATACAACAATTAGTTAAGAGTAAACATGTCATACTATACCGATTTAGGATTTTTCATGACGTGGAAATTAGTTTGAGGTGATGCTCGGCTATATAGTAATTTTTTTTTTTTTTATGATTTGAAAAAGTCAGTTGAAAGTAAATATGATGTGCGTGTACCAATTTGGTATTTTTAGTAGTAACGTGCCTTTCAGCTTCTTTTTTTCCCCGAAAAGTCAAATACATAACGTGCTTCCACGGTCTCATTTTGCTTCTTTTTCCTATTATTTCTATGGGGGCTTAGATTTTTTCTTTTTCTTTTTCTTTTTTGGTGTTCTCCAAGTAGAGATCGAAGAAAGTCCTTTGTTGCGCCCTCCTCGTGGGCTGAACGTAGCAAATCGATTTCCCTAGGCTTGGCTGGTTCTCTTGAGGATTAAATCGATTCCTTAATCTTCTCTTTTTTCCCAGTCAAAATTGTTCTACAAAAAGAGGGTAAAAACCCAGGAGGACTGAGAGCAAAAGAGGGATTTGAATTCGAAGATCTTCGTGACCAGGGCGAACTGACGTTTCTTGAGAACGCGAGAGGGCGATGGTGAGGCAGTTGGTTGGTGTTATTTTCGTGGCGGTGGTGGTAGCTTTGGCAGCTCTATTTCCGGAATCTATCGCGTAAGTGCCTGCACCACCGCCTGAGCATCTGAAAGGGGCGGTGACTTACACGGTCAGAGATGCCATGGGGTGGACTATACTGGCGGGTGGCGCTGCACCACTGCTTGGGCATCCAAAAGGGGTGGTGACTTACACGATCGGAGATGCCATGGGGTGGACTATACTGGCGGGTGGCCTGGCCACTTACCAAGCTTGGGCTAACGGTCAATTCTTCGAGGTTGGAGATATTTTAGGTATATTCAGACAGGACATTTTAGTACAAAGTTGGCAAAGAACTATATCAAGAGACGGTTTCTCTTTGAAACGTTTTAGCTCTATATGAGTATGCTGGATTCCTAATGCAAGAGTCATGAATCGTTTTTAGATAAATATTTACCATATTATTCATTTTTTGCAAAAGAAATAGTCATAATCAAATTGCGATTCGATTGTACTACAATTGCCCAAGTAATTTTGGAAACAGAAATGCATCGATGTCTATTTTTGTGACGAAAAAATTAGCGTAAACATCAAGAATATAACAAGAAAAATTCATACAAATAATCTTATTTATCATTAATTTGAGTATCATTTCTATTCATTCCTTGAAATCGATGATGTATAAGATCACTTGTGTAAAATTTACTTTACACCGACGGTGTATGCTCTAATTTTTTAATAAAAGTACCATTTTTTTTGTTTAATTTCCCTAGAAACTTATTTAATTTTAAGGAACAGCTCTTAAACTAATTCTTAGGTTCAAATGACGATTTTATCATTTCCATAGGGCCTTCAACTTCAACGACTGAGCGCACGACGTGGCTGAAGTGATGGAGACAGCTTTTAACTCTTGCGACGGCGCCAACCCCCTCTCTATCTCCACCGTCCTGCTGGCGAGGATCACCCTCGCCACCGCCGGCCTGCATTTCTTCATTTGCCCCGTCCCTGGCCACTGCTCGTTAGGCCAAAAGGTCACCATCAACGTCACCGCCCCCAGCCCCTTCAGCACCCCACCGCCACCCTCCTCTACCCCCTGCCTCCCCAAAGCAGCCACTCCTTCTCCCTCTGCCACCCCGACGCCCTCCGCTGCAGCTCCAACTCGGCTGCCCTCAGCCTCTGCTCCTTCGTCCTCAGTCGCTTATCCGCAGACTGGCGTAGTGTGACTCTGGCACCTTCCACAGTGAGTCATTCGCCTACAGTGGCGACTCCATCGCCCTCACCACCCTACCGCCCTCCCGCACGGCTGCTCTGCCATCTTCGACCCTGGTTCCCTGGGTGGTGGCAGCATCTCCTTCCGGAGATGCAGTTCCTCCCGCTCAAAGGAGCTTGGTAGCACCACTCGGCGTCACTGGAATTTTTGCAGTAATTTCGACCGCAGCCGTATCTCTACTTACCTTTCCATGATGGTTGCGAAATTGCCCTTTAATTAAAGCATTTTCGTGTAAACCGAAGTCCTTCCTAACATTTCTGAAGGTCGAAGCTTTTCTTTTAAGCTACATGGATTGTTCTTTATCAATGGGTTGCCACAACTACAAGAAGCTTCAGAGAGGTTTCCTCCTCAAATTTTTTTTTTGGGCATTGTCCTTTATAACGTGAGACGAGATAATTATTAAATTCTAACGCTATTAAATGTCAATGATGATATATGAGTTCCCTTTAATCATCCCAAGAGAAAAATATATTGTCATGTGATTTTAGTAATTTCCCACTTACTAAGATGGTCATCCAGAAAGGATTATTTAAGAGATTGATTTTGGTTAGTGACATAGATTTTTCATTGCTCTTATCAAGAAACACAATTGGTGTATAGAGAGATTAATGAAATGATTAATGCAACGATTGAGAGGGGTTGAATTGATTGTTTTAAGAAAATTAAAACTTTTTCGTGGAAAACATGTACCGCATGTTGGTGTGGGAGGGTGAAAATTAATTATTATTATTATTATTTTATGAAGAACGTGTATCATGTGTTGCTGTAAGAGGAAAATAGTCATGCATAAATAGATTTATAGTGGTTCGAACTTCCATTTGACCTACTCTTCTCACAACAAGCCTGAGTAATCCTCGTGATTGTATAGTCTGCAAAGGATGCTACTCTTACATAGAGCTCAGTAGATGATTCTACAAAACATGAGTGCCTCTTGTGACACTGTGACTCACTAACTTCCTAGATTACAAAAAGCACATGCTTTTATGAAGAAAGACAATCAGAATTACATAGCTTCTAGACACAAGATATATAGACTAAGAGTGTTTCAAGCCCGAATCAACCTAAATTGACTCAAACCAAATTAATTACATCAGGTGAGAGCTGGTTAAAGCCCATACCTATGTCAGAATTTCTTTTTTATAATTCAAAAATCAAATTATTAATTTAGTTTCAAAACCCAAGCATGCAGTTGCCAAATAATTAACATAATATTACTTAAGAAATCTATAAAATTTCATTCATAAGAAATGTGTGCCCTCTAACTTTAATGACTCATAATTTTCATAACTTTCATCTTAAATTAAAGACAGTTGACCTTATTTTGGCCACTTTTCGATTTTGGCCCCTCAAGTTTTCTAGTGACTTCGCTAGGTCTTTTATATATATATATATATATGGAGAGAGACCTATTCATTCAAAATCATTCTAACCTTAAACTCCATCACTAAGTAAATGGAAAATAAGATAATTGGTCAAAACAAACTAAATCATGTTCTTTCCATGCAATTGCTAGTCTTATATCGGGCATGAGATTGATTGCCCGATTTTTCCGTCCGATTGTGAGTCATATTTTGGGCATGAAACATGTTGTGAAATTAGAAAATTATACTACTTCACAAATACTTGAAAAATCTTTAATATATGATAATACCGACAAAGATAACGAAAATCAATCAAATTAGATAACAAAATATTCAAATTGATATCGCCCAGGACCGTTATTTAATTCAAATATTGACATTCCAAATTTGAATTCGGGGGAGGGTACAAGAATCGTGGCGGTGGATCACGGTGGATCGATCAGCTCAATGATGGTGACCTCGACGAGGTGTGACTCACGGCCGTGGGTTGGTGCTCACGTGGCTCCTCATCTCGGTGCGGGGCTGATGTGACGTTCACACGGCGGTTCGGAAAACCAGCAGCAGCAACATCATTGCTTGCGGGCGTTGGGGCCTTGCCGGACTCCACTTTTGCGACCGCGAGAGGTTCACCGACCACGGACTAAACTATAACAAGCCGGCCAGCAAAGGAGGAAAACAATGGCAGGACGTTGTCGTGGGTGAACTTGAGTGAATTTCGCCGGGAACCTGCAAAGAATTAATCAAGAGGCCGGTAGTCGCTCGAAGGGCTCACCAAGTGCTTGTAATTTTGCCGGAACCTGCGAAGAATCAATCAAGAGGCCACGGGAGCTGCCGTGGCGTGCAAAGGACTCACCTAGGGGTGCTTTGTCGTTGCCAGAAATTCGCCAGATCGACCAGTGCAAAACTGTATGATAATCCGCGGCGGTAAGGAGACGGGCAGTGCCGCGTCGGGCACGAGGCATGGCTCGGACTGAGTGCCGGAGCTTGCTGCTGACCTCCAGAGAGATCGCCTCCCACTCTATTGGGCTCCACGCCTCCCACGTCTTCTCTCCTCGCATTCCATAATCTTGACCGAATTTTTCAAAATGCATAGACGCACATGTACCCCGAAGATCATTGCTGAGTACTAATTATCAAATCTCGGCAATAACACGAAATTGCTAATCTAGCATACATGATTTCGGTCACCTAAAGAATAATGAGGTTGGCCAAATTCATTAAATTAAAGCTCATAACTATCAATTTAATCCTCATCCATTATTACCGGTTAAATGCAAATGCAATTAGCGAATATTAACGCACCAAATTTCTCAGCTAAACAGAGAGACGCTGAGCACAAGGAGATACTTCAAAAGCGTGGCTGAACACATAGCAATTAGCAATTATTTACACACCAATTGTTCAACAAAATTTCTCACCAAGATAATGCTCCTCCCAGACCTTCGTGCATCCCAGGCACGACCTAATACCCAATGAAAACAAACTTTTAGGGAACAAAGTTGATGGTCGAAACCTAGCACATGGCCCGCCCTCACGTCTTAGAGTCAAGTCCAGGTCCTCGACCTCCACAAAATCAGGAGTCTCGATCTTCTTGATGATCAGCTGCGCGACCCTGTTGCCCACCTTCACTTCAAAGTCGACGTTAAGAGTGGTTGAACAGGATCACCCCAACCGGGCCTCTGTAGTCCGCATCCATCACGCCCACACCGACTTCGATTGATTGCATCCGCGCCGAACCCGATATTAGGTAATGAAGCAACAAATGTAAAAGTGATTCGATTCAGCCATCGGCGATTATTCCAGACAGGTTGAGAGAACGTTTTGAGGTAAGAAGTTGCACATCACCTATTCGATCATATGTTCCTTCGGGTATTACCATGCTCTGACCAGTAGGGACGAGCTCTTGTCCTCTCGCCAGCACTTTCGTCTCAGCGGCACTTTTTTTAATCCACAGATGAAGAAACCCACATTCAGAAACCATAGCGATTTCTCAACAAAGATCGAACTCGAAGCTCTAAGGAAAGTAAAAAATTCGGGGTCACCATTTTTTACCTCCGAAGATCGTAGCCCGCAGAGAGAGGGGGGTCGCTCACCAAGTCAAGACGGCCTTCCGGGAGAGCTTCTCCTTCACAGAGCAGAGAGAGCGGCAGCCTGGCGCACCCCACGACGCCGTTGTTGTGGAGCTTCGGGATGTTGGGGCATGGCTCGACCTTTCGCCATTTGGGCCGTTTCTGTCTGGATTGATTTCAGCCCAACAACGACGACTCCAACTGAGATCCTGGGAAGGTGGGGAAAAAGAGCGAGGAGGAGTACTCTATCGGAACTCGGAAGAGCAACGATACGCGTAAAACCCATAAAATAAGAATAATAAGTTTTCAATTAAAACAAGGGTTAATATCACCCTTTAGTCCCTCGACTTTATTTATCTTCGAAAGTTATCTCAACTTTTTTAAAATTCAGAGCGTTACTGACGTGAATGGTCCGAATTCCGACATGTAATGTCGGCCTTTTTTAGGCAGGATGGAAAAGGAAAAAAATTGGAAAAAAAATTGAAAACGAAATAATTCTATAAAGAAAGGAGAGATGGGGTTTTCAAGTTCTATAAAAAGAAAAAGGAAAAATGCATTAGGTGTTTCAAATTTGTACCACTCCAATTTGTGGAATATTGTCAACTAAAATCCACGGCGTATTCTTCATCAAGCGTACAATCCACCCCTTTACTGTAATGAACATCATGAACTTTTCTTACGTTAATTTTTGTCCAATCAAATGTTTTGAATGCTTTTATAGCGATTGTTTTATTTTTCTTTAGAATTTTAATTGGTTCTCAAGTATGGGGCGAAAAAGATCTTCAAATAATGGCCGAAAAATTGATTTTTGCGTTACCTTGAATTTTTCCTACAATTAAAATAAGGGTTGACAATTACACTATGACACTAATTAAGTTAACTAAAGATAGTAAAACATGTTTCAGGTTGCTTTAAACAAAAAATCAAAATTTTAACTATAGATAAGTAATTAGTTAAGGAGGACCTCAAGAATAACTTTTAAGTGTATCTTATGATGATTGCTGTAATTTACAACGCATTAACGATACTATAACAAGAATAGTTAGTATATTGAAAATCACGAATTTTCTTTTTTTTGACTTATGCTAAGTTCAATGATTGTATTCTTTAATAAAAAGGACACATACCACCAAAAATTCTAATCTATACCACTTGTGACAATTTTATCTTGAATTTTTTTTTGCACCATGAAAAATCCTAAACTATGCTATTAGTGACAATTTTACCATAAACTTTTTTGTGCTAAATGATGCCACTTGAGACAAATTTATCCCAAACTTTTTGGCTGAATGGCATTTTCATCCTTTTTCATTTTCATTTTTTTTTTCTTCTCCTCCTTTCCCTCTGCCATGGCTGGCAGAGCGAAGTTGGCGATGGCTGCCCTCACCAATGTCAGAGTCGGGCGAGGGTTGCCCTCGCCTACCTTAGCTAGGGTCGCCCTTGCTTGACTCAAGTGAAGGTTGCCCTTGCCGGATCGGCAAGGGCGACCCTTGCCTAGGTCGATTGAGGCGAGGGCGGCCCTCGCCGTGTCAAGCAAGGGCTGTCTTCACCTCGCCCCAATTAGGCGAGGTTTGCCCTCGTCGAATTTGACAGGGGCTACCCTCGCTTGACACTAGCGAGGGCGGCCTTCGCCACACATTGGTGAGGGCATCCCTTTGTCGACCATGGCAAAGGGAAGAGAGGAGAAGGAAATAAAAGAAAAAGAGAAAAAAAAAGGAAAAAGAGGAAAATGCTCTTCAGCCAAAAGATTTGAATACATTTATCCTTTTTGACATAATTTGAGATTTTTAGTGACATACAAAAAATTCATAGTAAAATTGTCGCAAGTGGCATAATTTGAAGTTTTTTGTAGGACAAAAAAAAGTTCATAAATAAAATTGTCACAAATGGCATAATTTGGAATTTTTAGTGGCACAAAAAAAATCAAAGTGAAATTATCACAAATGACATAGTTTGAGATTTTTGATGGTATTTGCTCTTAATAAAATAATAAATACATTTACTTTGTGAAGAAAGTAAAATGATGCTTTTTACTTAGGGGTGTAACTATTTCCCCAGCCAAAAGATGTCTAGGCCACTGCTTTTTCGAATTTTTTCAGTTTCCATGAATAAAAATGAAGTAGCATGAAATCTAAAGAACAAGGTCCCTCCCGTGGCAAGATCAACTTAGAGAAAAATAACATCCCTCGAGGAGATAAAAAGTGCATTTATCTTATTGAAATGAAGTTCCCTAGAAACAGGGTGCTCATTTCAAATGTGAAATGAAATGGAAAAGTAGCATTCGTTAAGCCTTTCCTATGGAGAGCTAATGTTATCCCCAATGTTAGAACAATAGAAGCACAGGCAAAATTTGTAATGCAAAATAGAATTTAGTAACAAGGCCCTTATTTCAATCCAAATGATTGCACATCTTGTGCTAATGCCTGTTCCATTGGTTGTTCCATTGGTACAAGTCCCTGACCGTGAAAGCCCAAAAATCTTCAATTAAATTGAGGGGGGAAAGAGTAAAGATGAAAAGACTAAACGACATACCTATACAGAAAGTGTATTTAGTATATCATTTCAGTCCGAAACAAGGCCTAGATCTAGTCCCCAGCAAAATATCCAGTAAAATTTAAGATAGTTAAGCAAGAGTTCTATGATGCATATATCCAATCTCCATTGCGGATGACAATGTGAAACAGCATTCTTCGGTGAGAGAGAGATGCAGGCTCGAGGGGAGAGAGATCATTCATTCTACTAAAAACATTTTTAAGCTCTCAAAGCAGCTTCATGAACCATGGTTTCCTTGGGGATTTGGTGGCAACTATTCTTGACAAAGTCAAGCAGCTTTTCCAAAATTGTGGCCCCCGAGTTCAAAATCTCATTGCTATCCTTTGTCGTTTGGAAACTGACAATTCCCATAGGCCGGTCTATTTTTGCCACCAAGAACTTGGAAACAACCATAAAGAGAGATACTTGTCAGCTTCCTGAAATGGTAATATAGAAGGAAGAGGTCATGCTGATAGAATATCACACAAGCTTGCATAATTATCATTATATGGTCTCTCTATCAGATGATGGTGTTGATTTAATAAATTGAGGCATGTGATTTATTAAGGCTCTTAACAATAGCAGTAAGAGAACCCAAAAACAATGCTCTCTCCCTTGAGTGATTCAGCTACAAAGATTTTCTGAACACATTAATCAAGATCTCTAGTGGGATATACTTTTGTAACATAATATAGCAGAGCTCATCCCACCCTTCTAATGCGCATTAGAATTTTAGGCTTCATGGAATAAGAAATGATTTCGCAATGCCAGAAAATGACACTTACAGCTACAACAAATTTATGAGAAGTTGACTAAGCCAAGTGTACACATATATGTCAGTCCGAAATGTTCACGAAACAAAACTATGAAGACAACATTCCCAAATCCATGACAAGCCTTTGGCTTTCAAACCACCAGAATCTCTTTCGCACAATTTTGGAACTTGTATCCAAGTCCAGCGACCATGCCCCAATCAGGGATCACAGGCAGAAAGGCTACTCAGGGTTAAATGAGGGGTCTAGGCAATCATTCATAAAGAGTGACACGAATAAAGAACATAAACAAATGTCCACGTAATCAGACCTGGATATTGAGGCATAACAGCTCTGCAAGTCTCTTTAAGGTAAGTCTCGAGCTTCAAAACGACACTAATATTCTGCATAAAATAGAGTGAGTCACACCTGAATGATGATCCAATGAAAAGAAGAAAAACAACAGGTTCTGTAATTACATGTTTGATGAGTCTTTGAAGAGGCTCCTAGTTAAAAGTAGCTTGTCTCGCCCAGGAGGAGCCAAAATTCTTTTTTTGACTATGATTGGGCCCTATCTAAGATTTTCTGCTGCCTTCTCAACAAGTGCGCCTCCTAGCATGTTCACACATTCTCAAATTAATCCTTGAAAGCACTTTATAGAGAAGTTAGTCACCTCCACTGTGACCAATTGTTTCAGCAGTAACCTGAGTTAAAATATCAAAGGTATGGTCAACAAAATTCAATGGCACATTATTGACATATTGCAAGATATATAACCAATTACCTAAATTCCGTGGCACATTATTAAAGATGGTACCGGCATCGGGGAATTTCTGAGAGATGTTTATCCTCTAAAGTGGCATTAAGAAGGCTTGACTACATAGGATCATGCGGTGATAGAACAAAGGACCAGCATATTTTCCTTAGAATATGCTTATAATTAAATCACAGAATGAATAGCTGTGCCTTGAAAAACTCAGTAAAGACTTAACAAGGAAAGAGCTTCACCGATATCCACTACTCTGGGTTGCCCTTCAAGGATGGAATGTCATATATCGCCTTATAGTATCGACAACTCTCAAGGTAATTATTGTCATGTGAGTAATACCTACATCATTAACCACATGAACACTAGGTAAACTGAGATGTACGTTCATATCCATTAAGTACATCTTGATCATCAGAGTTAGCAATAAAGCTAGAAGAAGAGTACGTGCTAGATAAATAAAGCCTTACAAGTTCATGGTTTGAACCACAACTTGAACACCAGGTAGCGCTTGATCTGCGAAAACAATGTAGTTAAAAGATAGCGAATACAACATTAAAAAAAAAAAAAAAAGCCAAGCACAAATTTACTGTGCCATGAGTTCATAGTATATCTATTTCAGCTCCAGAAGTGACGGTATATCAGCTGGCATTCCTTCCACAACATTTTCACCTTCTTTAGGCTAATTCTTCTCTTTGGAAGGATCTACATCAAACACTCAGGAGCAGGTCTTCCTAGAAAGGATCTGTGTGTGGACATAATCCTGGCGATCTAAGCACAAAAGAACCTGCAAAATCCATTGATCAGAGAACCAATCATAGTAATAGTGCATTGGCTTAAAGCAATACAAAAAAACCCGTACTTGTTCAAGGATAAAGGCGACTTTCTCCGTCTTTGCCATTACTTCAAGAGTTTCTACCTGCAATTTAAACCCATCATAGGGATGTTGGACAAGGAAAAATCAATTACAAGATCAGTGACAACAAAAGTCAGCTTCTAGTTACTGCAACAGCTTGCGTAAAATCAATAGCTTCTGCTAGAAGACCCTGTTCTTCCTCTATTTTTGTAAGCTTCTTAATCAACCGTGCTCTCTCAATTTTGACATATATGTGCATAATGAAACTAGCTATAGAAAACACGAAAGACAAAAAGAAAAGAAAAAGAAAAAGAAAAAGATTGCCCATAAACACAAGCTGTAATAGAGTTTCATTTCACATATTCACCTTCCCAGGGCGACAGAGTAAAATGTCTCAATAAGCTCTATTTTGGTCTCAAAATAAGATTCTCGTCAATATATTGCATAGTCTGCTGCATCATTACTGTCATAGCTTGTTGATGAGAAAACAGTGACGCGTATGTCACCATCAAATCAAGTCAATGACTTGATTATGTCTACAGCACAATTATTTGAGTTGAACTAATTTGATTAACAGCATGAAATTTTTTTCAATCTAGCATGAGAATATAGTCAAAAAAGAAACCGAAAGGGATAAAAGCAAGGTGCAATACAAATGCAAGTATCTCTATCAAGAGAATCCTAGCCAATTAAAAACTTGCAACCAGCACTATTATTTCCATAAGGGACATATCATGAAACCTGTACTGGACATGAAAAAGATGTAAGGTGATTCGTACATGAATAGAAGAATAAGAAGAAGTAAAAATCTGGGGCAATCATGCGAAAGAATCAAGAAACACAAGGTGAGAAACTGAAGAAAATTCCACTATATAGATTAACAGAGGACATTCGTTTTTCAGATAGTCATGCATAGATGGCACGTCAGAGCTACACAAAACGACAGCTCAAGATCTAATCAGTTCACGTATAGGGGGCAGTCCCTACTTGTGTGCAAAAAAACCTAGCAGTACATCTCAGCTTAGTGATCACCAGTAAATTCAATTCAATCCGTAGTTCTTTCTCATCGAATTTAGACAACACGAGATGTAAAGTATACATTCCAGCAAGTAGGGGTGTCAACGGGTCGGATGATCCGACCCGACCCGACCCGACCCGAACAATAAGGGTCATGTCATTTGACTCGACCCAACCCGAACCGAAATGCATAAAACATGAAGCAAAAAAACGGGTCGGTTCGAGTCGGGTCGGGTTTTGGGTTTTTTATTACAAAATATTACAATTTTTTTTTTTTTTATTATAAAGGGAATTCGAAATACTCTTACGTGACACCACGAGACCTCGTCCAACCCATCTGTGAACCGTGATGCCGTAAGGCCTCGTCCAATCCGTTCGTGAACATCTTCTCAGATAGATAATTTTTTAATAAAAAATTATGACAAAAGGAATTCAAAATGTTCTTATGTGACGTCGTGAGGTCTCGTCCAACCTGTCCGTGAACATCTTCGCAGATAGATAATTTTTTAATAAAAAAATATGATAAAGGGAATTCGAAATGTTTTTATGTGATGCCGCGAGGCCTCGTCCGACTCGTTTGTGAACATCTCCGCAGACAGATAATACTCTCTCCTCTAAAGTTCTGCGTTGGCCGTGAAAAAGAAGCAAATCATATGAAAGATGGGGAGAGAGAGAGAGGGGGAGAGGGAGAGAGATTGATGGGGGCTGACCTGAGGGGTGACGACGACGAACCTATAAAATGAGACGTGTTGGATGAGTTACGAATATAAGGAGTTGTGGAAGAGATAACTTGGGTGGGTGTGTTTGGGTTGAAGCCTTTAATGTGTTTGGGTTGGAACATTGTTCCGACCCTAACTTGATCCAAAACATGTATTCCATTTGTGTTTATAATTGTTACCCGAACAATATTAAAACCCAAAACATATATCATACTTATTTCGTGTTCGGGTCATGTTCAGGTTGGGTTGAATGGGTTTTTTTGACACCCCTACCAGCGCGATCGAAGATGACCTCTGCAAGAGCTCCGGTTGCCCAAGTCGAGCTTGACGATGGTGGGGGGCCTAGGAGTTGGCCTCGCCTCGTGGACTCGTCCATGACCTGCGTCGTGCTCGCGCACACTTTGAATCACGCGACGACTCTGCCTCAACCGAGCGTCGCCCAAGGAAGAGCAGAATGAGAGGGTCTCTGGCCGGACAAATGCGTCGGGCAAGGCGACGGTGGTGGTAGCCAGGGTCTTCGGGGAGACGGAGAGCCTGAAGGCATTTGCAGAGATGGCCATGGGCTATGGATCTGCTGAAATTTCCGCTAGCCTAACACCTCAGGCAATCCTTCAAGTGACGGGCATCCTTCAATATCGAGAAATTGTAAGTGTTTCAAGTTTGACAAATTCATCGTGAAGGCTTTCAATTTTCCACACCTTACAATATTCAGATCCAATAGTCCAATGAGAAGCTCTGGGACACATTCAAGCCCATGGCAATCACGAATATAGAGTCTCTCGAGACGGGTTAGCTGGGAAAGACGGGGCAAAGATGGCCCCTGGCAAGTGATCATTAGAACTATTAAACCGGAGGGCGGTTCTGGTAATTCTCGAAGCTTTTCGCATCTAAGGTTGAGCACTTTTAGCGAAATTAGTTTGTATATTTTACTTGGTAGCTGCTCCAGATTTTTGCAATGGAAAGCATATAACTCTTGGAGTTTTGCCAACATCTCAATGGCATCAGGCAATTCCATTACATTAATGCTTTTCGGTAATTTCGTAAGATGTCTCATCTAAGTTCAGCTCAATCAATGATGCCAAATTTTCAATAGAAGGATGGAGCTCTTCTAGATTCTGACAATATCCTAGATCTAAAATCTCCAACCTAACGAAAGTGGACAAGTCAGGAGTTCTTTTCAAAGATTGACAACTTGCAAGGTTGGGAACTTTGAGCTCGATTGCTTTCTGGAAGAAAGAAAGGATAAATCAGTGTAATTGGATTGTTGCGACCTGTGATTTTCCAATACTCCTTATGTTTTTGACCTTTTAAAATTCCTCAAAAGATGTCATTGCTCCTTGACTCCTTCGCGGTTGTCTTATCTAACTTTAAATGTCTCTTTGAGTGGCGTTTGGTCACGTCAACAAATAAATGTTTTTTAAGCATATTGATTGCAAAAGAATGTTTGGGTGTACAAGTGCCAATTGTATTTATTTTCAAATAAAATTTCAAAGGAGAGATTTTTTATTCGGCAAAAGCAACTTTTATTATTAAACCCAAATGACAAATTCAAATGGAAGAGAGATGCAATTATTAGGCACCATGTTTTCCTTCAATAGTATGAAATTAAAGAGAAACGACTTGTTTAATTATGTATATCAATTTTCAAATGTTATATGTATAAGGAAAAACCGTTATATTAAAAAAAAAAAAAAAACTTCGATGCCTTCTTTACGTCTTACCTTGAGTGAAACCCATCCTCCCCAATCCTCCAAAATTGCACTGCCTGACAAATTAAGTACAACTAAGTTCTTCAAATGAAAGTTGGTCGCAACGAAATCCGAGGGACAATCCCTCCACTGAAGCCATCTTAATCGTGAAAGTAAGCTTTGGAAATCTCCGATGAAATTCGTACCATCCACTTGAAGGAACCTTAAGTTGGTCATTTCTTTAAATTGTTCAGCTACGAATGTTCTTCTCCTCCCACAATTGCCAAGAGAAAGGGCCTCAATCTTTCTAGTGGCCTGCAATTTGGAAACATTGTGGACCAAAAGTATTGAATGATGAGATGAGACCAACATATAAAATAAAATGCACTAATTTGAATTTGCTCTCATAATACTATGGTGTACACTTCTCCCTTCCAATTTTGTGAAATGAAAGGTTAAAGTTGCTGATTATTTATCTAATCTATGTAAAGATGAGAAGCTCAAGTAGTTGTTCCCGAACTTTTTCCTCATCCAACTATAGCCTTCACAATTTGCACCTTCTTAATTTCCAAAATTTGCATCCATTTGTTGAACTCGAGTCTTTTACATTTTTCTTTTATTATAACCTAATATTCTAGGAACTGTAGATGGTGAATTGCACATTGAGCGCAAATAATGAGTCAATAATACAAATTTTTTTGGCTGTTTCAAGTTCTCCTTCAAACTTCTATTCTTTCAGGTGAGTCATTACTTGATTTTACATTAAAATTTTTGTATATTTATTCCTTTTTTTTGTCAATAACTTCGTACATACCTTTTTTTTTTTCACTTCTAAGGATGGATGTTCTATTTAGTTAAATACATTTTCCTTCGTGCAAAAATATGCTAAATGGAAAGCAATGGTAAGATTGTTTTTTTTCAAACAATCTCGTTATTTCATAATGTTTTGCATCCCAATGTTTATATTTAGTTTTTCTTAATTAACGATACTTATGACATTTGCACATGCTTGTTTAATAGTTGTACAAATCATTCATACGGTTATAATTGCTCTTAGTGGATTACATTTTAACTTTCATGCTAATAATGAAAATTTATTATCACACGATTCAAAACCATATTTACTTGGGTTGACAATACCAAAAATCCCAAATTGGTAGGCTTGTTCCACATTTACCCTACATTAATTTTCATGTAACAAAAAATATCAAATTAGTATACTCATGTCACATTTACCCCAAACTAGTTTTTGTTTCACAAAAATAAGATGATGATATAAATGTTAACTAAATTTTTGCTAAATAAGATGCTCACTAAGAGTTAAACAATAAACAAATAATTATTATATCAAGATAGCCTATATTTGACAAATAAAAATTATTTGGGAATTAATAGAAAAATCATCCATTGTCACATAAAGAAAAGGTCTTAGCATATTCATATAAAGAAAGTATCCCACTATTATGAAAAGTCTATACAACGAAAATAATATATGTTTAAAGGGTTTACAACATTGCTCATTTATCATAAATAAATACGAGCACCACATCAACAAATCGACAATGTCAACTAATAATTAACCATAAAGGACTCGATTGTACAATAAAGTGAAAGTTAGGAGACTACATTGAGCAAAAACAAAAATAGATTAGGGACTAAATTGCATAACCAATACTACTTAGGATATAAGCCGTCACAAATGAATGGAGGTATCATTTTATCATACCAAACAACTCACAAGAAATCAATACTTAATAAAAGGAAAAGGAAAAAGGAAAGAAAAGACCTCACAAAAAAGCAAAGGACGAATCCAAACATCAAACTGTGCATCAAACAAATATGTTGGAAAAGCATGGCTGAAATAATTTTAATTGACAGATTTTCTCTAAAAGTAATTTGTCAAACATTCCGCTTTTGTAGTTTTGTTGTTGTGTTTAAGTTACCAAAAGTAGAGTATCCTCATTGCATTACTACTAGGTGAAGATAAACCATCCATAACCAAGAAAATACTCTTCAATTATGTTCTAGAATCAAGCAAAAACAACAATTAATAAAAAAAGAAGAAGCTCTTTTGCTAGTAGAAGCATCAAGTTATAGGAACCCAAAACTGATAATTATTTTTATTTCAAACAAGAAAGGGAAGATGGACCTGCATTCACTGACTAAGATAAGTAGAGAAAACTCATACCTTGAAATTGTCAAGCACATCTAGAGCTTCATCATAGATCCACATTCTGGTCCGCTCTTGAGGCTCCTTTGGATTTTGTTGAAAAACAATTTCCCTTCCAAGATCTCTTAATTGATCATGCATCAATAGCCCTTTGGCTTCATCAATTTTAATTAGGGACATAAGACTTAATACTTCAATCCCAAGCTTAGGGAAAAAATCACAAGCATCCCACATATAAATTAAATTTTGTTTCTTTGATCCAATGAAAAAGGCATGTAATATCCAAAAATATTTGTTGGTGCTGATAATTTAATGCTTCGTAACTTATTTTCAACTTCTCTTGCACTTTCTCATGGGGCACTTTCTTTAATTTTTTTAATGCATCTTTCCATACGTTTTCTGCCTTTCCATGTAAGAATGAACCTATAAATTCGAGAGCTAATGGGAGCCCCCCGTAGTAGATACAACACCACGAGAAATAACTTCATGATCACTTGGAGGAGAATCCCATCGAAATGCATGTCTACTAAATAAAATCAATGATTGATCCAAAGACAACTCATTAAGTGGGTACATGAGGTCTGCACTAGGCTAGCACAGAAAATCCTTATTTCTAGTTGTTATGATAGCCGTACTTCCTGCTTTAAACCAACCATGGTCAACCAAATATTTCTAGTGATCACTATCATCTACATCATCAAGAAAAATGAGTGCTTTCTTATTGGCAAATCGAAATTTCATGAGATGAATTCCCTCGTCCACATTAGACACATCACACAAACTTCTATGGTCAAATAAGAGTTGCTTTTGTAGGCATTTAATACCCTTATGCTTATATGTTTCGTGACAATCTGCCACAAATCTACAATTCTCAAAATGACCGGAGAGTTTATTGTATAATGCTTTTGCAAGAGTCGTCTTACCAATACTGTCCATTCCATGGATTCCAATAAACCATGTACCGTTGAATTTAGCATCCGTGAAGCTTATAATTTTTTTTTTTTGATATGATCATCAATTCCAACCAATTGTTGAGGAATAATTAGCCGAAAAGCTCTTTTTAACTCACCCATGACTTTTGTGACAACATTTTTGACAAATGCTCCTTCATGCCTGTCAAATAATAATCAATTTCAGCATTGTAGGGGAATCGGATATTCTTTTCAAGAAAGATCTATTTGTGAGAATAAACAATGATTTAGTGAAGAATAATGTACCCATTCTCAATTTTCTCCGATTCTAATCCTTTCAGAGAACCAACTTCTTGGAGTGCTTCTTCCCATTCCTTCACAACCTTCTTAGCCAAATCCTTTTTATGCACATTAATAGCATCTCCAAATATCCCTTTAAGACGGCGTACTTGCGAGGGTTCCACTTTATAAAATATGGGCAACATTATTTGCCCTCTGCTTCTCTTGCACTTTAATATTTGAGCTAACTTGCGAAGGCACCATTTGCTGGAAGCGTAATTCTCAGAGATGATTGGGATTGAGATTGCGGATTGCATAATGCTGTGGAGAAGCTCCGGACCAATTTCTTCACCTACATGGAGCTCATTCTTGTTTTTGAACACACGAATTCCAGCGTTGACAAGGCTAGTGTAAAGATAATTAGTATAACTTTTACGAGTATCTATCCCTCTAAAACTCAATAACACTTCGTAAGCATTCCCTTTCAGCTGTTTATTTCCCCCCTCATGATCTCCTCCATGTGTAGTGGTCGATGAGGAAGACAACTCGGAATTCGGATCTTCCAAGGGAGTGAGTTTTCTTCTTTTGCAATTTGTTTGGCAATTTAAGTTGAGAGGGAAATGAAGCGTAACGAAACAAAAGGAATTGGAGAGAAAGGAAGAGAACGGAAAGGCCGTTTTCCTTTTTCTTGATTGGTGGTACATCATGTAGTGATTGACCAAAGAGATTCTTAATTCTTTTGTAAAATAAGATTGATCACGCAGAGCCTTAAAATAAAGCCAGACTTCATGGTCCAGATCTGTGAATTGCACAAATTTCTTTCATAACTCAGTTTATTCAAACGAAAATAAAAGAACTCTTGCACTGCTTACATAATCAGAAGAAAATGGAGCAATCAAAAGCAAGAAACAGATAAGTGCAAGGAGTCAGTTGACTACCTGAGGAGTGCTCAAACAACAGAACTCTAGGATCTCACCGAATTTCAGCCTTCGAAATAGGATTATCAGCACACAACATTCTTTAATATGCGTGCTCGAACAATGTCTGGATTCTTGCCATCCAACGATCCAAAACTCTTCATAAGAACAATCATTGCACGTGTAACTTGCGTAGCATCTTTCTTCTTTTATTTTTTTCTCAGCAGCATCATGACTTGAAGACACGCAATATTCAGCAGTATCATGACTTGCTTTTTATGTTAATAAGAAAAAGTAGAGGAGAACTGACAGGCAATACCCTGCTGAGATCCCCACAGATTCTCGGCATATCACGGGGAAGGTGCTTGGAACTTGCCTATGGGCTTTCATTGAGATCTCCACCGATTCTCGGCACCATCTTGAACTTGACTTGCTTTCATTCTCTAATATGCTGCTAATGCTGATGAGTCAATGACGAGCGTATAAATCGGGGGATTATGTAAGATTTTGTTATTAAAAGTCCGCATAACACATTACCTTTTTTTTATTCGCCTAGAATTTTTCTTAAACTATATTTCTCCATATTACCTTTTGGCTGAAAATTATTCAAATCATCACCCCCACTCAAGCCACTTTTATCTCTCTCCTTAAATTATTAGTTTTTAACATTTTACATCAATCTTATTCTTTTAATGTCGCGTTATTAAATCCTTTGCCAACAGTTCTCCCCATAATCAAATAAAATTTTGATAATTCTGTTTTTTTTCCCTTTATGTCATCTTTCGTCCGTCTTTTTATTTCGTGTTGACATTTTCCGCCACATGTTCCTCCCAAAATATAATATTTTGGAGCACAATAGAGGAGGATTCGGTATTAGCTTTTTTAGCATTAGAAGATGTGATTTGAAAAATCAAAGCTATTAAAAGGAAGGAGATTGCATTAAACATGACACCGATGAGTGATTACGCTGACACCTATCGTATTAAAGCTATAAATTATTATCTTACTTTTGCTGCTCTGAAAACCAGCTTAGCTTATAATTGCGAACTCTCCGATCTTGTCTATGATTGCCACCACAAACCAGTACTTTTATAGGTCATGCTTGACTATGCAAAGATAAATCACACATTATATTCAACTAAACACCAACTGCCACATCTCCTGTACCTCTTCTTCAGCGATTAGATGGGGAAGGAAGAGCTTGAGCTCAGGCACATACCTCCCGCCGCTGATGGAGTTAATGAAAGAAACTATCGGAGCCTCATGCAGCACCAAATTCCTCCAGCTGAGCGGCACTGAAGAAGAAAATGTGCAGGAGAGCGAAAGTGGCACTGAGGACCGACTTGAAGCTCGCGGTATATTGGCTATTTGAGTATACAAATTTTAAGATAACATACAAAATAATGCCCAATTAGTTTATTCTAAAACAAAATACATGGCGAACTTAATATCGTGACTAGTTAGGTTTAATTTGGTTTGCAGCACATGAATTCTAAAACTGTCTGAACCGCTTCAGGAAATGAACTTAAAGTCATCATTAAATTTGAAGTCCGAAGTAGGAGAGTGATCAAGCTAATTAAGTTGTAAAGTTTGAGCTTGACTTGATTCACATTTGAAACTCAACTCGAATATCAACCGTTTTGAGCTCAACTAGACTAAAAACTTGGCGTACTTAATCTCTTGTGAAACCAATTTGATTACAAATCGACTTATAATTAAACTCAAGCTAGATTTCATAAGCTCAAACACTACGTCTATTCTTGTGACTCTTATACGTTTTAGAAAACAATAGACGTTCTATTAATCTCATTTAAGTCAGTCAGCTTGTACAGCTGAGTATTGACAAGCTTGGACTTGACTCGAGGGATACTGGAGGAGTTTGAATTGGAGCTTGACCTCTACTTGACATTTGACGGCTCAATATCGAATAATCCTTAATACTGCTGAGGCAATGGTGAAGGAAGGGCATACACTTCACCAATGGAATTTCAGTGTGATCTGCAAGGAAACAAGATCGAGAGAATCTTGGCGGATGAGACAGAGCACAGCAATAACAAAAGAATTGGATGAGGGAATGCAACAAACTGCTAGTATGCAAAAGTAAGCCGAGAAATCCAAATTCAAATGCGACAATCCATCAGTGGTACCCCAGATTTATTTACATCTTCGCTAGTTCATCGAAATCAAGTGAAGCATTTTGATGGACAGGGGAATATATGCGGAATCTGAGCAGAGAGGACTACGAGTAGAAGAGCAGAGTGTGAGAAGTACATGGCATGATCATACGTGATTTTACGGAAAAAAAAATCAAGGCGTAGAAATCTTCATGAGATGAAATATACGGACGAGAGTTTACGGTTCCTCTGATGAAGCTGGCAAATTTTATCTGCAAAGCAGGGTAGGGTGAATGAGGGAATTTACCAACCCTTCGGAGGAGATCCCGTTCTAAATTCTACATGATTCTCCAGAACCATAAACGCGCGTCCTTTAAACTGACAGCAAGAAGAATAAACGAAGGCAGCGGGGAATCATCACCTGAACGATGCAGATTAAGTATCCACAAATCTTAGCATAAAGATTTAGTAGCTTCAAAACACTGAAATTTTTTCAGAATGAAATTCACAAGTACATTGCACAATCGATTGTTCAGGCAAAAGAGTTCCCTCTCACTAATATGCTAAAATCAATGACCCCTCTCCTACCATGCAAAGAGAGTCATTAGGGACTTGGAATTTTTTTTTCTTCATTGAATAATTAGAATTTGTTTGTGTTTAATAAACATTGATTGTATTATTTTAAACATATAATGTATTGGTTTTTTTTTCCCTAAAATGTTATCAAGAAATAAATGTGTTTAATAGTTAGTTCTAACTAGCTTGCTTTAACTGCATAGCTTACGAGCAAAAGGCATCATTCAGTAATGAAATAGACGAAGGAACTACAATATAGACATGACAAAAGTTATCTAACAAAAATAATGTGAAATAAACATGTACTATCTCTCGCTTTTAATCAATTACGAAGTATTTATATAAACCAAAAACAAATCAAGTGATTTTTATTGTTTCCGAACAAAAATAAAAATAAACGAATCCAAACAGCACCTACTTTGTGAGATAGGAATAACATCACAAAAATAATGTGAGCATGGATTAAATCCCTGTTGATCAGATAACAAGTTGAAGATTATCCTATTTTCCAATCATTATCTTTGAGTTGTTCGTTAACAACAATCTGGGTAGAAACAAGTAAAAGGCCCTTGATAACTATTTCGTGTGCTTGGGAATGAAGCAATTATCATATCCGATTAGAGTTACTATGACTTGGAAAAGGAGAAAATAGGAATACTGTAGAAGGAACGAATGAATGCATGATTTTCCTAGTGATTATATGTACTGGTTAAAGTGCAATACTATATAAGTTATTAGTAATTACAGATGGTCTTTGTAAATCTGAAAAATGTTCTTATATGTTGTAGATTCATTCAAGTAAAACAAGTGAAGCTTCCAATTTTGCCATCCCTCTAGACACGCTTGATCAGCGTAAGCGGACATCATGACAAAATCTATCCTCAAGACCATTAAATGCTTACAAGGCCAATCTGATGCCAGTCACATCTTCATGTGTGCGCTGAACAACCCTCCTCTTCTCACATCTTTTATGCATAATATTTGGGTAAACCCCTTTCACGTAATCGACTTAGATTCCAACAAACTCAATCTGACTTCTGGGATTTCGTGGATGAGGGGCCAATAGTAGCCAGTCTCCTTCGAGCCTAGCTCCTCAAGAATCCCACATCCTTCGATCCCGAATGTTTCCAGGGAGGGAGGGAGGCCATTCTTGGGCAATTCGCTTAGCTTCGGGCATCATTCAATCCATAAGGTCCGGAGAGGAGGAGGGAGACTGCCGGATAGTCTTTCCACGTTCCCCATATCGCATAAACGGAGATGGAGCAGAGAGGAAGGGAGCAAAAGTCGAAATCCTTCTCCTCTCCCACTCCTAAAGCGTTGCCGTCAATCCACAGAGATCGAAGGGAGGTGAGGGGGGTAGGCCACTCTTTCATCGGCTGGTTCATATTCTTGAATCTCCATACTGTAAGTTCTTGTAGCTGGGGGATCTTTTATCAGGGAAGCACGTGATACTCTCACAATTGATAATTTCCAGATTATGGAGACATGTAAGTTGATGTAATTGATGAGGTAACGATTTTACCTTCAAACACCCCCCAAGAGAATTAAGAGAATTTTGAGATGCCAAGAGGAAGAGGAGGGAAGCACTCCAGCTCCAGAGCAAGACAGTCATGTAATATCAAGGAAGTGAGGTGTGATAATGGGTGAAGGCCCTGGGTAAGCTTCTCAAATAATCACAATGCCTAAATTCAATCACTTGAAGAGACTGAAGAGGCTTTAGATTTATTCCTGCAAGCGACTCCACTCCCCTGCAGCTTCGAATTTCGAGTTTTTTGAGGGTCGGTAAAAATCTACCATCATTGAATCTAGAGGCTGGCAGAGAACCAAATCCGTCAATTCTTAATTCTTTTAGACAAGACGTCATGTCACTGTGCTTATTATTGTTGTTGCTGCTGCTTGGTTCACCTAGATCCAAACTTAATCCTTTGGGTAAAGATTGTAACATCCTGCATCAACCGATATATAACGATATCATTGATGTCGGGATACCTGCTTTAGGAAAGGACTTAAGTTTTGGATAGTTATGGATGGAAAAGGCTCTAAGAGGAGAGGTTATGCATCTTGCTTGGGAGCTTCTTTAAATTGAAGCAATAGGACAAATGGATTGTCTCAAGGTTGCTTGGCAGCTCTATATCTCCTTCTCTAGCCTTAAAAGATATGAATTTAGCACAACAGTGAATGAGTAAGCTCTTTAGACAAGTGAGATTTAGTATTACATCTCTATCTTGCCACAAGTATACTAACTTTTCACAACATTTCATCTCCAATTTCTCCAACTTGATCAAGGAGCTTGTAAACCCATTTTTAAGCAAATTAGTTCAGCAGCATTTTCTATGACAAGAGCAGTTAGAGATGTCAGGTTTACCAAACTCTTCAATATGCCCTCATTACAACCTTGAAAGTTTAATTCATTGAGAGATGGAAGGCTAATGACAAAGGGCGAGGCGTCCATACGTAGACAGGAGTTGATTTCAAGCTTTATGAGTGAGCTTAGTTGACTAGGCAATTTCCCAATCAACACAGGACAATTCCGAATGACGAGATGCTTGAGACAAGGGAATACAACTTCAAATTCTTTACTGTCGATGCAATGAGACCAGTCTTCCCACAATGGCATGTCCCTAAATTCCAAAGTTATTGAGGATGGAAAAGGATTTTTAGCTTCATAAAATTCGGAACCTACCCTGCACATTGCATTTAAACCTTTGATGTATAGTTCTTTCAGTGAAGATAGCTGCCCAAGCGATGGTAATGCTTTGACCCTTCAGCACCCACTTAAACATAAAAGTACTATGTTAAAATACGAGGGACTTCCTAACCATGACGGGAATTTTAGGCCACCATAGTAAGATAACACAAAAATTTCAAGGTTTTGGTGAGGGTGAAGAGAGTTAAGGACCTCTACTTCAAGCTCTTCATTCTGAAAATTTTCATGATCTTTACTTCATTGCATGGTCAACCGGCATATTCCCTCCTTTGAACATAAATTGGCATCCTTGGCATCTCCGATTTCTAGAACCTTATGCAAATCCGAGATGCATGATTCCCCTCCAAGGTTCTTTAGGTTTTTCAACTCCTTCAACCTCAACCCATTTTTTGTTCCCACTACAAACTTAGACAACATCTCAAGACCCACTAAATTACCAATATACAACGGCATTGCTCTTAGGCTCCAAGTATTGGTAATGTCAAGAAATCTTAAATTCACTAGTTTCTCCATATCTCCAGGTAATTCAATAAGTTTTTGATAGCCTCGCAAGATCAAATCCTCTAAATTGTAGGTCTCCCCTCCTTAAATCTACCTGCACAAATTTCTCAGTAACAAACGAAGATATATCTTCTAATGAAATCCTCTGTGAGCATTACTCTTTCCCTCTCTTATAACTTCTCTCTGCCTCAACTAAAATGAAAAATTTGAGAAACCTCAATAGCTCGACCCAGACAACTGAATTTCATAACACTCTGATCAACCCGTCTTTAGACCATTTATATCCAATACTAGCTCTCCCAAAAGAATATCCTTCCTTTTTTCTCGCTTCATTCAGGCATCATTTCAGAGTCAAGAGCCTCAACTTGCCATCAATCAAGCTACCGGACAAAGGCTCATACAGTGGTTCTCCGCACCATTGTCGTCCAATGACTTAAAGAAAACTCATAAATTAAGTGTTCTTGTATCTAATCTACCCCTTTTATCGCAAAATATCTCCATGACATGATTGACCACTTATTTTCCCATCAACATCGAGACACAGTTTATCACCATCCTATGAGAGGCGCCCACAGTTAGGGAGCATAACATTTGAACACACCTGCAAATTAACTACAAACTAATCGAAGCTTAACCACTGTGGACTAAACCTTCTCATCCCTTCTAAAATTCCCAAATTTAATCAGATCAGAGCAAAAACAAAGAAAAACCAAAAATTCAAATCAAAGGAAAACCAGCAACCAAATCAATGAACCAAGCATAAGGCGATGCCCACCAGAATGGCCCTGTGAGCCGGCACCGGGTTGACGGCCTTCCATCGGGACTGTCCTCGACGGAGACCAAGACAACGTTGGTGAACCCAGATCCATGGGAGCCACCACTGAAGTGGTGGTGGTCGTCGGCCGGAGACCAGAACCTCAAGAAGGCGACCTTGGCCTTCAAATCCTCGATCTCTCGCTTCAGCTCTTACTCGGTCTCGCTCGCCTCCTCGTAGAACTCCTTGCAAGTGTCGGCGCCGCGCTTGACGTACTCCTTCTTGCAAGATATGCAATCGCATGGACTCGGTCTCCTCCTCCAGGTGCTCCTGCCTCGCGCACCGTCGCTGCATTTGCCGGGTTGTGAGCTAATTAGCGAAACCTCTTCAGCTTCTTTTCCTTGTACTCACGTCATTTGCAGCGCACGCTTCTCCATCTCTATGCAAGTAAAAACGTGCAAAATGAGAAAGAAGAAAAAGGAAATTATGATTATAATTAGGAAATAATAATTCCACAACTAGAAGGATTCTCTCACAACTTTTGAAATCTCTATTTTGATTTGATTAATTTGCCCTTAAAATTCAGCCACAATTAATTTGCATAAATATTATTAATAAGGAGGTTGTGGGAGAATGCTTTTTGGCCGTGAAACATTATTTCCCAACTAATTATTATTTTCAACTTTAAAAAAATAAGATAAATCCTTTGGCATCCACTTAAGTTTAGTAAATATTTCAATTAGGTAACTGAACTTTATTTCAATTATCTTATTATACTATTTAATGCTTTACAATTGTTGCATTTTGATCAAACCCGATTGATTTTTTAACAAGCTCCTTAAGATTTAGGCAAGTTGATCAGAGGACACAAATTGCAAAAAAGAAAAATAAAAGTTTCATAGATGAATTGGCTAAAATTAATGTTAAGCAACATGATTGGTAATGACTAAAATTTATATGCATAATCGAAGTTTGCATAGCATGATAGTTTTGATTGATTGATCTTTTGTAGATTAAAAACCTATTTTGAGCTTTATTCATAGACGATAGAGTAAAAGAAGTTTAGGATTGGAAAAAGCTTACAATTATGAGTTTTATACGTGAATATAAGGTATAGTCATAACAAAATTAGGTGATAATCGACAAAGCAAATAATGAGTAATTTTTTTTTTGATCAGAAATAAGTAACTTGCATTACGAACTCATAATCGGAGATTGTGATATGGGGAAATCCATACATAAAATAGCCCGAAGAGAGTAAGGGGGGTGCGTAACCCAATTCGCTGGAAGGGTATTTTCATGGTGAGCCTTTGTGGCCCAATATGCGGCCTAGTTCGCTTCTCGTGGGCTGTATTGTAGATAGACCCATTCTGACCTGTTCAAGAGGGCTCGGTAATCTTGGATGACAGAATGGGCTGCCTATGAAAGGGCCTTGTGGCCCAATACGCCAACGAAGACCGAGAAGTTGTCGGTTGATACGCACACCTTCAGATCAATTGGTGAACTGAAGCTCTGATCAGTTCGAGTTTCTTTCCTCTCTCTCAGCCATAGCAACGTAGCTCTCACAGTTAGGGCTTCTGCGATCTGAGTTGAGGGGGCGTGAATCGACCGAGCAACCGATTCGGTAAGTGCTGCTTTGTTCCAGGAGCAATCGAGGTTGAGCTTTAGCTCGTTGCTCGGCTGAGGAGACCAGATCTACGCTACTGTTGAAATTTTCTGTGGTCTGTGTTGGTGATGCAGGTGCCATTTCTTGTGCAGTTGGTTCATGGAGCGGGCGTGTTCAAGGGCTACTCTTGGGTAGAGTTGCCGAGGTTGGAAGATCGTGCCATTTCTTTGTTTCCGGATCTGCCACAATACTCCAGCAAACATGGCCTTCGAGGATTGCTCACCTATTGAGGTGAGGTATTCATGAATCCATTTGTCTATGCGTGTAATATGTGATGGGGTAGTGTCGGCTCTTATGCTCTATTTTGACCATATTGTTTTGGTCCAATTGCACAGGATAAATAAGTGCTTCATGGTTTCGGATGCTTTGCGGCAAATAGGGCATATTGGATCAGGTAACATCTTTCGCTTGTATAGAGTTTTTTGTAGGCAGTGTGTTATTACATATGCTCCAGAGTAGGAATATGATTTTTGGGGTAGTCCGAAGCTGCCAAACCTTTGTCCATAGTGAATGTGGTACTTGATAGGATGTTGTGGGGTTGTTTGCTGATGATGGCTCGCTTATGTTGTGGATGCTGTTGTAGCCGCCTTTAACTGTGTATTCTCCAGATTGGTTAGTTGTCCACATTAGCTTGTTTGGGTGTGGGTGTATGCCTAGAGGAATAGGAATAACCTCCTTTACAACACTTTCATCAAATAGGTCAT
Organism: Corymbia maculata; assembly: GCA_014182735.1. Taxonomy (NCBI): domain Eukaryota; kingdom Viridiplantae; phylum Streptophyta; class Magnoliopsida; order Myrtales; family Myrtaceae; genus Corymbia; species Corymbia maculata. The sequence goes on from CM024687.1 coordinate 16,297,901, forward strand.
TTAGTTCGCTGGTATCCCATTCCCTAGACTGCCGGGAAATCAATTCAGCAACAAAACATGGGTCCTAACGATTTGTTGGACCATTTACCTTGCCTGAGGATAGCCACCGATCCTCCCTAATTCTAATGCTCTTCCCATCTCCCACAGCCCACAGAGTGTTTGGCTCAATGACTTCTCTACCCACCAATAGGCTCTGCCAATCCCAAGAGGCTTGCTGCCTTTTTTGTGCATTCCAAAAGTCCCCTCTAGGGAAATAGATACTTTTTATCACTCTGCTCCATAAGGTATTTGCATTTGAAGTAATCTCCAGGCTTACTTTCCTAGCATGGCTCTATTGAAATTCGCTAAGTCTCGAAACCCGAGCCCTCCACGGTTCTTTTTGATTTTTAGTTCCTCCCATTTTTTCCAATGGATGCCCCTCCTTGATGCATGTTGTTTCCACCAAAATGATGTTATCTTTTTCTCAATAGCTCGATAGATGGATAATGGGATTTTGAATATAGACATAGCATATTGAGGTATCGCTTGAATAATTGTTTTGAGAAGGATTTCTTTTCCCGCCTTGGAAATCAGCTTCTCCTTCTAACCTTCTAGTTTGCTCTCAATCCTAGCAAGGATCCAGTTAAACATTTCCTTTCTTGTTTGCCCCCAATCAGATGGAATGCCTAGGTATTTCCCTGTTTTTTCAATAAGGGGAATCCTCAATTTAGCCACAATGTTTTGTTTTAGTAGCTAAGGAAACTCCTTGCTTAAAAATAGACCCGATTTGTTTAGGTTTATGGCTTGTCTCGAGGCATAGCAATACTGATTTAGGATGTTGGCTAGATTTTGAGCTTCTCTTGTCATACCATTTAGAAAGAAGATAGCATCATCAGCAAATAGTAAGTGGGATAAGGTGGGGTAGGTGGGATTTAGCCCTATGCCCTTGATAGTGCCTTTAACCACTGCCTTAGACATTAATGAGGATAGAACATTTGCAACAATGATAAATAGGTAGGGCGAAAGGGGGTTACCTTATCTTATCCCTCTCATAGGTTTGAAAGTAGTGGAGAGTTCCCCATTTACTAAGGTGTTGAAAGTCACAGTTGATATGCAATGTTGAACCCATTGGACCCATTTCTCATCAAATCCCACTGTCAACATATAATCACAAAGAAAATCCCATTCAATCCTGTCATAGGCCTTTTGCATATCAAATTTTAGAACTGCCTGGAATTTTCTCTTGCGTCTCCTGATTCTTAGGTGGTGAAGCATCTCCTAAACAATGAAAATATTATCTTGAATTTATCGGTCACTCACAAAGACACTTTGTACTGCCGATATAATCCTTGTAAGCCATGGCTTCAGCCTGTTAGCCATTACCTTCGCGATGATTTTGTAATTGAAATTACACAAACTAATAGGTCTGAATTGGGTAACATCTTCTGGGTTTGTGACTTTAGGGATGAGAGCTATATATGTCTTGTTTAGTTCAGGGTCGAGCTTGCCTTGGAGAAAAAAAGACTACCATTTTGAATATATCCTCATGTAGTATTGACCAATTTTTTTGATAGAAGAGGCCATGGAGCCCATTCAGACCCAGTGCTTTGGTGGCTCCTAGTTGAAAATTTGATATTTTAACCTCCTCTTTAGATACTTGTTTGATCAATGCCTCATTCATCTCGTCTAAAACTACTTAGGAGCATTGGTTTAGGATCGGCTGGTAATTTCGATCTCCCACCGAAGTAAATAGAGTCTGGTAGTAACATTGAATGTGTTGTGTTAGGGCTGCTGGATCTTGGCACTATGTCTGGTCGTTAATTTTCAGCATAGTTATCTTGTTTCACTGCCTTCGTTGAATTGTCATAGCATGGAAGTACTTGGTGTTTTGATCGCCCCATTTCAGCCAATTTATCCTAGAACGCATACCCCAATACATTTCTTATTGGTGCCATAATTCTTCGATTCGTGTAACTATAGTTATGAATTCCTCCCCAATTGGTTCCCCGTTAGCATTATTAGTTAGGTGCATAAGCCTTGTTTTGAGCTGAGTAATCTGCCTGTAAGAATTTTGGAATTTTCCCTTGCTTCATTTACTTAATTCTGCCACAACCTTCCATAGTTTCCCAACTAGGTTGAGCTGGTGTGTGTGTTCTTCAGCCCATATGTTTTTAATCACTTTTGCACAGCCAGCATCTTCCATCTAGTATGTTTCTAGTTTAAAGTGCTTCTTTCGTGGTTTGTCATGCTTGTCAAGTGACAGTAAAATCGAGCTATGGTATGACCCTATGGCCAGGTAAAGCGTAAGCCTCAGCATGTAGGAAAATGAGTTGCCATTCTAAAGTGCACACTGCCCTATCTAGCCGCTTCTTAACAAGATTAGTGTCTTCCCTATTGTTGGACCAGGTATACGCACAACCCTTGCTTTCAATGTCCATCAAAGAGCAAGTATTCAAGAACTCACGAAAAGCTTGAATCTTGTACCAATCCACTTCTCGACGCCGGATCTTCTCCTAATGATAGAGCACTTCATTAAAATCTCCCATGCATAACTAGGGGAGGGTATTGCTAGAAGTATTGGAGCTCAATATATGCCATAGTCTTTGTCTCTCCTGAAAATTAGTAGAGGCGTGTATAAAGGAAATTCGCATGATTTCTCCGCTACTGTGAATTTTGCAGTTAATATCAATGAGATCCCCCGAACTGAATTTCACTTCCACCCCAACTTCCTCATCCCACATAAGTGCTAGACCTCCCACTATACCGATTGGTTCGACAAGAAAGGAATGGGTGAACTTTAGACTTTTCCTTACCCCTTCAACTATAGGTTCTTTATTTTTGGTTTCCATTAAGAAAATCAGATTGGGCCGTTCATGAGCCACTAAGGCTCTAAGATGACGAATTGTCAAGGGTGTGCCCAGCCCTTGATAGTTCCAACTCAAGATCCTCATCGATGTTGTGGTGGCTTATTAGGGCTAGCCACCAAAGCCCGTGGTTAGATACCTTCCCATAGTTGAATTGGGGTGTCCGTGAGGTGGTCCTCATTTACTACAAGAACAGGAGGGGTTTTCTTCTCATATGGATTGATGCATTTTTGTTTCTTTTGCACCGGGGTCTTGTAAGTAGTCTTTTCTTTTTTTGAATGCCCTATCATCATCTCACTTTCTGTAGAATTGTGGCAAAGTAAGAGATTGGGTGATACTCTCTTGCCCTTGCTATTTACTATATGGTCTATCACCTCCATATTTGTAATATGGTCAGTTTGAACAGGTTTAACTAAGACTATGGCCATTTTATTTTGCTCTTCCGCTCCCATATTTGGGACCTCCTCAATAGGGTTTATGGTTTGGGTTGAATCAACAACCTCATCAACAATAGAATGATCGAGTTCCCCATAAAAAGCCTTCTAGAATTAGCTTGTTTCTCGGACCTCCGCTTTTAACCATGATCCATAGTGTCCCGATTTGTCCTTGGGTAGGCCTAATTCTTAATAAGGTATGTCCAGGCAAAAATTGGCATAGTGCCCTATTCTGCCACAATAGTAATAGAAATGAGGAAATCTTTCATATTTGAAATCTAACCACCATTTTTTACTGCGAAAGCTAATGAGTGTTCCTGTTTGTAGGGGCTAGGACAGGTTCAGCTAGACCTTCGCCTTTCCAATTTTGCGGGAACTGGTGGTTCTGGCCTCAATTTTAATCTCTTCTACAACACCCAGCTTTGAGGCAATTTGACGCACGAAATCTCCATTAACTTTGGCTTTAGGAAGACTTAGTCTATGCACCTAGAACGTATAATGTGTAAATTCATAGCAATGTTCAAGTATAGTTAGATCCCCTTCTTGTAATACTAAGAGATTACTTGCAAAGGACCATGGTCCATAATCTATTACTCTTCTTTTCTCCTCTACTGAACTAAATAGGAAAGTGAAGTATCCGAGCTCTAGTACCTCACATTGAACATTGATTTTGTTTTCCATGCTTTCCTCATTGTGCTAATAAAAGCTTGAACATTAACATTAGGTTTTGAATACAGTTTGCCATAAATGGTTCTTTCATTTACCTGTTGTTCTTCCTTAGGGGAATTTCCTCATCTAGTTCTATAACTATAGCTTTAGACCAAAGATCTCCCATGCTTCTACATAATGCTGCCATTCGGAGGTTGGTCTCTTCCATTGCTGCTGTTTTGAGAATCTGGACTAGTATTTGGAGGGTTCGCTGGTTTGGGACATAGAGTGAAGGGAGCTCAGTTTCAGAAGAACAACAACAAACTGGGGCGAAAAGCAGCTACAAATTGGGGCGAAATGGGTATGGTGTTCAGATTTGGAAAAACATCTCCAATTTAGGGCACAATGGGTATGGTTTTTGGAGCTCCTGCAATTTCCGAATGATTGAGTGTGCATTCCATAACCCTCGAATCTTCCATGGGAGGAAAGACACTAATCGGGTGGGAGATGGGTTAGGTATGCCATGATTCCAGGGTTGGGAAGGTAGGGTTTTGAAAGAGCGATTAGCTATCATCAGAGAGGGATAGAGGGAGAGCTCACACTTGGTGAGAGTGAAGTTTTTGCAAGATAAACCATAGCTTAAATAATGAATAATTGACATATCACATATGTTAGTCAATTTGATGGCAAAAACTAGGAAGAAACCACTGACGTGGTTAATTATCATAATTGATAATTGCAAAAACCGTGTAAATTTTAAAAAAAGTAAAACAATGTAAAGATTAATAGGAAAATTAATTGAAATGATGGAAATTAAAGAAGAGGGATGTCACGCCCCGAACCCCGAGCACGCGACAACCCCTTACCATGGTCAATTGAAAGCGATGTCCTTGGACTCATCGACGACCATTCATTTTAATCTTTCATTATGCGCAAATGGAAGACGAACCATCCCCAGTCCAAACAAACAATCAAACAATCAAACAAGGATAGAGGGACGAACAGTAGAAACCTCAACTACTCATTTATACAACTTACTGGATTAACCAACAGAGGATTGTCTTTCGAATTACAAGCCCGACAAAAGGGAACGATCCATCATCTAAGCCAGGCCAAAAAGAAACTAGGCTAATCTAACTATACAAATTGAACCCTCGGGTTCAGCACCACGGTCGCTTGGACCCATCGGACTCGGCTTTGTCAAGTCGATCACTGGTGGACGGGGGCATGATTCTCCACTGTGGGTGTGCCATTCTAAAGGCCTGAAAATGGTTAACTACGATGGGTTGAGATAAAATATCAGCGAGTTTTTTCTCTAAGCCCTAGTTAGTACACCAACTCAACCCAGGATATCTCTCCAAAACCACCCCTTGCTCAACCCAGCAACTAGCAACTAGCAATTAAACAACAGACAGGGTCAACTAATAATCAAAATTCGGTTCGCATGCAACCTTACCCAGTATGTTATACCCTGCACGTTATATGTCAGCACAATACACGCAATACACATGGCTATTAGATGATGCAGTTTATCAACCACATGCGAGTCGCCTCACCTGGCTATTGCCACACTCTGCACGTTATCAATTCGTGCGTGCGTGCCATAAATGATGTAATCATCTCATGCATAATCGGAACCAATGATGCCATGTTTTCTCATGTACTCTTGCATTCACATGTGTTTCGATTATTACTACCTCACAATGTTACAACCGAACCTTCGCCGATGTCTACTAGCAAAGCCAAGCATCGCCCTCTCCCATGAGGCACGGCGATGTTAAAGGATACTCTTCTAAGACAGCATGCCCAAAGAATGTCAAGGGATACTATCCCGAAACTGCATGCTCAACGCACGTTAAGGGATACTCTCTCGAGACGCATGCCCAAAGAATGTCAAGGGATACTCTCCCGAGACGGCATACCCAAATAATGTCAAGGGATACTTTACCGAGACAACATGCCCACAGAACGTCAAGGGATACTCTCTTGAGATTGCACTTTCCAAAGGATGTCAAGGGATACTCTCCCGAGACGGCGGGTTTAGTTAGTGATCACGCAAGCATATTGTTACAACCCACTTCTCATAAAAACGGTCTATTTCCAATGTCCCTCGGACAATTCACATTTTTCCCATTTTTATGAAAATGCCATAATTCATGCGAATGCTCATACAATTACACATTCAATTCACTTCATAAAATCGAGACACATGAAATTACACATTTTAATTTCAGATGAACAGTGCATGAATAGTAAAATTTCAGAATTTAATAATTCAATAATTAAATTCCGAAATTAAAAATAATTAAATAAATAAATTCCTAAAATTAAGTAATTAAATAATTAAATACTTAAATGCAGAAATTAATTAAATCAATAAATTAAACAATTAATCACATTAATCAAGCAATTAAGGCAAAACATGATTAATTAGCACAAAACACTCAATTAAGCCTAATTAAGCACAATTAAGCACAAAATAAGCAAGATTAAGCTAAGCTAATCTTAATCAATTATCTAACCACCTATCTTAGGGCTAATGCACTTAATTAAACACCTTAATAAGCCCTTAGCACTAATTAACCAAAGCAAGTTTAGGCACTAAATAGGGTTTAAGAGCTAAACTCACCCGTTAAGCGGGTCGGCGACACGGATGCGGTGGCGGCGATGAACCCAACACCCAGGGACCTCTACCACGACGATCCAAGGCGATCCTGGGGCTGAAACAATAGCAACAAACTCTGGTTCCCTCAGCAACTTTTGAAAAACTGACTGCACAGGAGGAGAATCGGGCTGATCGGAGCAAAATGGCTTGGCCGGAGCTCTGGCGAGCTGGTGGTCGGTGGTTGCTGGTTCCAAGGGGGTCAAGGGGGAGTTGTGTGTGGCTGATGTGGGTAGTGGGTAGGCCAAAAATGGAGAGAAACAGAGGAAAAAACGAAGCTGTGCAGGAGGCGTGCTACAATGACAAATGGAGGACCGCCGACTTTAGGCCGCTGTACCGAATGGTCAGCGATTGGTTTCGGCGATCGGCCGACACATCTTGTATGGATTTTCTGTGCTGAACAGTTTGATAGGTGGCTCAGCCCGAGATTCCATGGGGAAAGCAATGAACAACTCAAAATTCGGTGAGAAGTTAGAAGCAGAAACTGCATAAATGCAAGGAGAAGCAAGGGGAAGAAGGCCTGCGATTTTTGAGAGATCAACTTGAGTGAGAGAGGGGTATTTAGCAGCTCAAAATCCTTTATCAATGCCATTAATGGCTGCTCCAATTTTCCAAGCACATGACCTCATCTTTTCTCTCTTCCTTTTGTCTCTTCCCAATAATATCTAGGGGCAAAATGGTCATTTCCACCTTGCACAATTCCCAAACTTCCCTTGGGCTAAAAATGAAAGGCGGGCCTAGGAAATGGGCTGGGAAATGGGTAGGAATGAGCTTGGGGATTTGTTGGGCTTGAATTGGCTCAAGTTTGGATAATGGGCTAGGACGGGTGAGGGGTCGATTGGGTCCAACGGACTTGCTCGTTTGTCTCGGTCTTCCACGGTGGCCGTCCCACCTTCGGCATGAGGCCCTCACTGTTCTTGCCCGGCCCACGTCCTCGTAGGCTTGTTTCCTCGTTCCGAGAATCCCTTTCTCAAAAACTCGGCTCAACTGACACCGTTGACTGTCAAGGAAGCACCATCCAAATGTTCATCCCGGATGTTTCCGACAATTCAAAGTCCAATCTTGGATCCTCATGCCTTATCGATTTCTCCCTAATGTCATTTTGCTACGACCCAGACTGACCGGCAGTTTTGAGGATTCGCAATTATTCCCCCTCAAAAGGGGCTTGAATTTCAGGACGTTACAAGGGAACTCTTCAATTTTGATCTTTTCGTTTGCTTTGCATTCTCATTTTCCTTATAAGTTCTTATTTGTGATGGAGTCGGATCTTATGACCAGATTTTTTTAAATGATTTGCATTTACTTGTTTCATTAAATTGATTATTGGCATTGCCGTTCTAATTTCATTTTTTGAAGGAAACATAGGGAATTTGATTAATAAGTGTATGCGACAACTTGGCAGTGCCGATATACACAAAATTAAATGATGATGATTTAATTTGTACATTCTAAACAAATGTAATTATTGATCACTGAAGTTTGTAACGCACTGATATAAACTACTATACATTAGAGGAAAAACAAGTGACATAATAAGAAAACATCAAAATAGGAAGAAATGAGTTAAAACTACTTCATAAATTTCTTCAAAGATCAAACATCTACGACCATGCAATCCAAGAAATGGAAAGCTTCTAATCATGGTGCCATGTCATTTCAAATGCACGATACCTTCGCTTCACCAAGCTAATCCGCATCTCGTTACTTTATATGAAAAGTTAAGGATTTAAACTTATAGATAGACATAAGTACAATATTTTACATATTTGACCTGAATTTTTTCATTTTTTGCAACTGACTCCCAATCCTTAGCTGGGATGCCAATTTTCCAGTCAATGCCAATTGTCAACCCAGCGCCTTCTTGATGTTTTCCACCTATCCAGAAACATGCCAGGCAGTTCTCGGCCTCAGAGGTTGTAAATGCAAATTGACTTTGTGGTGAAGATTGTTTCCATAAGAAGATTTCACCTGGAAGAGTGAGGAAAGAGAATTGGCTGGCACCATGTCCACTGGAGAAAATGAAACAATGCTATATAAACAATGCCTCATTGAAACTCATCTGAAATCTCTACCTTAAATTACAGTTGTATCCTGTACACACAGAAAATGGGAGAATAATTCTATAGTATATAACTTAAACAGATAAGTTACATCTGTGGGAAATCATCTTGCTTAGCAGCAAAATGATTAGGTGTGAAGCGACAATACGTAAAGACTAGATTTGATGCACAAAAACCTTAACTTTCCGGTAACACCTTCATCACTCAATGAACAGAAGACGTGCTCTATGACAATGCTACTGCAATGGCCCTGCGAGTGCTCATTGCAACTTTCAAGAGCATGATGAACCACAGAATGAGCATGAAGCCGCTCAGACACATGAAAATATGAAGCTCCAACTATAGGTTCTCTTAACATCTGCAGTAAAGCAAATAAGCATCTCAAAGGAGCCTAAAGTACCAAGTTTCCCTGAGAGAGTAAATATTAAATAATTACAGCCTTAAGTTCTATCCATACATTGGACTCCAACCAGGCAAAATCACAGATCCTTCTAACCACACTGTAGTCCTAAATGAGTTGCGTGAACTATTTCTTCACCCTTCTGCGCACAGATGAGACCAGCAGAGAAGTATGTCCAGAAGCAAAATTCGAAATGATAGCATTAGGCAACACCTTTTACCCTCTGGCCTCATTCCCTGTCCCTCCAGGCACTGTGCAAAGAGCAATGTGAAAGTGCCTTAATGGTAAGCATAAGGCAACAAAGGTGTCGGAGCTAAGCATGATAAAAACCAACAGAGGACACCCTGCACTCCTACGGACTGAGCCATGGGCATGGGGAACTTGTTCATTTAGCTGTGACTCTGTGATGTGTAGATGCTTACCTAATCTGAGAACCTTTGGTAAAAGTTATTCTAAGTTATCTTTTCCTATTGATTAATTAGGCCAGAACTACATTCATGAAATTGCTTTACTCAATGGCATAGGTTGTAGGGACGTACATGCAGCAACATTTAGATAACATCCATCTCAACCAATGCAATGATAATACCATTCCACAGATCAAGATCCAAAGTATTACTAAAAAACAAGTGTCTACTTTAAATGGAAGAAAGGCAGGTGTCTAAATGAGAAGGTGATACCCCAAGTTGGAAAGGAAATGGGAGGAGTTGTAAGTTGTCTCAATAAAATTTACAAGACTGAAGAGAAGAGGACTTTTACTAGTCCTCTATAATCTCGAAGTGAGAACCACTTGCAATAACTACAGGAGATCTAGAAATGAAAACCACTTGCAATAACAACAATATGAGAAGTTTCTGTCAGCCCATCTCATGCAGAATTGGGAATCTTATCAATATATGCCTCCAAAATCGCCACCCCAGCGCGCGGGTTATTTTCAACGAGATTTTGATAGTATGGATGTTTTCTCACATCATCCGAGTTGTCCAACACTAATGACTTGGCGGCCTCTAGGAGAAGCTCTGCATTGTACATGTGTGCAAACCCGTATCTAAGCAGTGAGTTATCCCAATTTAGGATGGACAAAAAGAAAGCCTCACAAAGATCCTTCAGCTGCATGATCTGATACATCTCAGCTAACGGTAAGAGCTCGTCAGCCATTTGTTCGTCAAGGGATATTTCAGCTGAGTAAAGGTAGTGGACAAAGGCTTCGAGGTTCTTGTGCGACACATCATATATGTCAATTTGGCCACTCTGGCTCTCTTTCATCTTATGAAGTAGCATCTTGTAAAAAATGCAAGACCGATTAACCTGATTGTAAATAGAAAGTCAAAGAGGAAATTCAGGAAACTGCAATGGCAGAACAGAGTAGAGTGTCACAGTAGTCGCAAACATTTTTATTGATTTGATAATGCTGATTATACTCAACTACTGTTCAATCTGCTTAAATTTGTAACAGAACTCATTTTGTCTGATTGATAATGCTTATTATACTACTACTCATTCCGCCTAAATTTGTAACTGAACTTGTTTTGGAGGAGGAATTAGTAAGTTACAGTACCGCTGCGTCTAGACTCATAACACTCTGATCGATCCCACTTTCAAACCATCCATATCTACGACAAGCTCTCCCAAAACAATTTTGAAGGAGAAACAGAAAATTTGAACTCAACCACAAATACAATAGGAATCTCAATCGCTGGGTACTAAAGCTGATCCTCTGTTTCTCAAATTTTAGAGATCGCAGCAAAATCAAAGAAAAATCCAAAGATCAAATCGGAGCAAATTGGCAATGCTATGCTCACCAAGACGAGTTTGTGAACTGGGACCAGCGGTTCTCCAGGATCTTTCTTGGCGATCAAGAAGATATCGGGGTCAACCTGGTCGTAATTAGGCAGAGTCAAGAGGGAATTCTTGGCCTCCAGCTCCTTCACTTTTTGCTCGAGCTCTTTTCGCTCGAGTTCCTTGTGCTCACGGCAATCACCGCAATACCAGGGCTTGCTCGTGCTGTCCCGCTTAAGGCAGGCACTGCACTGCAGGAACTCGGTCCAGGAGTTGTCGTCATCCGCCCAGACCTGCGCGATCGGCTCCATCGCAGTGCTCAGTTGCTTCGTCGCTAAGCCAGTGAACGACGCAGAGGCAAAGACGATTGAATTGAGGGACTTGGAGACAGCTAACGAGGGTTTTTTCTAGTGCTGCGATCGGTTGGACTTGATAAAAAGGGTCATTACGCAGTAGCGAAATCACTGGACCCATTATTAGTGTCTACAGGCCAAGAACATCCAGCAAACTTATTTTGACAAGCGCGATTAATTCCTAAAATTAACACCATTAATTTAATTAATTAAAAAATGTTGACTTGATATTTTGAAATTAATTTATCTCTCATAATTGGCTTTTTCTTATTTTCTTTTTTAAATCTTATTTAAATCAGATTAAAAACTAAAAAAGCCAATGTTTTATTTAAAAAAACAAACTAATAAAAAGAGAGGAGACCAGGACGGGGTAGGGCCACGTTGGTGGCCCAGCCGCCGCTACTACTACCCATCGTTGGAGGGGCCGGTGGAGGTTGCTGACCTTAGCCATCTCCAGGTGAGGCCCCATTGGCCCTTGGCGAGGGTAGGTGACCCTCGCTGGCCGGGGCAAGGGCCCCCAGATCTGAGTACCCACCCAGATTTGGGTGATGCCAGTGGTCACCTAGAGCCAACGAGCCTCGCCAGCCTCGAGCGAGCGCTAACGTTGCCTAGACCTGGGTGCTCGAGTGCAAGCTTGAGCCTAATGAGGGTCGCCGGCTCTTGCTTGGGACCGACAAGGCCTTGCCTAGAGCTGGCGAGGGTCGGCCACCCTTGCCTAGGTCAGCGGCCCTTTGGAGATGGGCGGCGGCGGGGCCCACGGGCGTGGCCTTGCCTTGCTCTTCTCCTCCTTTTTTTTTTCAGTTTTTGAAAAAAAATAAAATGTTGGCTTTTTCTTAGTTTTTAATCTGATTTAAATAAGATTTTTAAAAAGAAAACAATAAAAAATGCCAAATAGGAGAAATAAATTAATTTTAAAATGCCACGTCAGCATTTTCCGTTAAATAAATTGACAGTGTTAATTTTAAGACTTGATTGCATCAATTTGACAAGTTTTAAGATTTAATTATATTTTCGTAGCAAATTTTAAAACTCCTAATGAATTGAGGAAAAAGGAAGAGAAAAGAAAGAGAGTGAGCTAAGGAGAGAAAGGGAGGACTCCTAGGGGAGAAAGGAGAGAGAATGAGTTAGCAAGCTTGTCCAAGAAGCCATGCCAACTTGCTCAATAAGACTCAACCACAACCAAGCAAGAGCAAAGCAACAAGGACTACACAAAGTAAGCTTCAAAAGAGAAGGCCCATGGGCTGAAGAGAAGGGAGAAATAGGCTAACTTGGGCCCACCTTGGGTTGTCTTTCATGGGCGCAAAGCTCATTGGGCCATCGGTCTTGGGCCGGCCCACTTGCGGACCCAAATTCTCGGTCCAAAATTTCTTTTCCAACACTGTGCGACTCATCGTAAAACTCGAGAATAATTGTGGCAACGTCCAAATATTTAGTTGTGAAGTGCTTGAAAAGTCGATACCCGAAATCGGATTAAAAATCGAGTTAAATTGAATCAATTGCAACCGTAGTATAGTTTAGACTATCAGGAGCCCCTTTAGGGTTTTTCTCATATTTGACCAATGATCGATAGTTTTTCGAACCACGTTTAAGCATATTCTCAAACCAAAGACAACCCTCGATTATCATGTAATCTCGAGGTTCAATTGATAATCTTGCGTATAAGATAAAAAAGAATCGGTTTAACGTTGTTCGTAGTTTGTATCGAAGTCGTGTAGAATTACTGGCAATCTGACTTCGTATTTCTGCCGAATTGATTTATTTATGTTCACTAATGGTCTGGTATAGGATGGTATTGTTCCCCTCGGATCCTTAAAGTCGAACAATCCGTTCTTGATTGAAACTGCTGGTCGCACGTGTATTGTTCTTTAATGGTGTTTCCGAAAAGTCTATTATCTCACGAACGATTAGTTCAAACTATTTGTACTAATAAGGCATTGATCAATATCACTATTTTATATAATCCCAAAATAAGGTCGAAATTTAGGACATCACAATTTCTCTAATACCCTTTCGATACTATTCTTGTTATAAAAATATTTGAGCAGGCAGCCTAAGTTGATTTTATTACTTCTTAACATGTTAAGTGATCATGCGGGTGCATAAACAATCAAAATAACACCAAATAATCAAAGCGATAAATAAATTGAAAGATGGGGAAGAATTGCTTACCTTGAATCAACGTAAGCACCTGTAATGTTAGTTAGAAAATCACATCATCAACCTTAATATGATTTTTAATTAACACGCAATTCACTCAATATTTTTAAGGGTTGTCACTTATTTAAACCTCCTAGGAAGTCCTTGTGTTGCACCCCTCTTTTTCATTTTTATTTCAATAGGGAGAATTTTTTTTTTTTGGTGGTTACCCCATCAAGATAACGCATCCACGGTGTTCGGCTTGGAAAGAGCTTTCTAAAAAGTATCCATGGGTTCTGTGAGTCCATCCGAATCAAAAGTTACACACGAAACATGAAGAAACATCGTTTTTTTCTTATTTTGTTGTTTTCAGAAGTAAAATTCCAGTTAATTAATTGGTGATTGCGCTAATATGAGCTTCTAACAAGACTGCTTCCTTAAGTTTTGCATCTTTCGGAACGCACAATCGTCCTCGAAACCTTAATGTCCCATCCTCGGACACTTGCAAGTTTGCTTTCCTCTTAGCTTGATCCTTTTGCATTATCTTCCTACTTTGTATCTCGGGTTCCACCTTGAGAGTGGCCATTAGACTAGTAAAATGGCTGACCTCAATTTTAAAATCTGAGTCCCTGACTCCCTCCAAAAGTATCCATTCTTGTACCATCATTTGTGCAATCGACGACTTTTGACTGAGTGCATCCGCCACTTTGTTCGCTTTCCCCGGATGATACAAAATTTCGCAATCGTAGTCCTTAATAAGTTCCATCCATTGTCATTGTCTCATATTCAACTCCTTCCGAGAGAACAAATACTTCAAACTTTGATGGTCCATAAAAATCGGAAATCTTTCTCCACACAAGTAATGCCTCCAAATCTTAAGTGCAAAGATGATCGCTACTAATTCCAAATCATGCATCGGGTAATTAAGCTCATGAGGCATTAACTGTCGGGATGCGTACGCAACTACCTTGCCATGTTGCATTAACATGCAACCTAGTCCTTTGTATGACGCGTCACTGTAGATTTCGTACCTACCAAGACCAGATGGTATTGTTAAGACAGGTGCAGTAATCAATTTACTCTTGAGTTCTTTGAAACTACGCTCGCACTTGTCTGTCTAATCAAAATTTTCTTCCTTCTTTAACAACCTCGTCAATGGCATAGCTATCGCAGAAAACATCTCCATGAAAAGTCTGTAATATCTAGCCAATCCCAAGAAACTTCGAATCTCAGTTATTGTCGTAGGTCTTGGCCAGTTCATGATCACTTTGATCTTAGTCGGGTTAACGGAGATCCCTTCTCCTGAAATCACATGACATAAAAATATCACGCGAGATAACCAAAACTCATACTTGTTAAACTTAGCATAAAGTTCATGCTCCCTCAAGGTTTGCAGCACGAATCTCAAGTGTTTCTCATGATTCTTTGGACTCATCGAGTACACCAGAATATCGTCAATAAACACAATCACGAATTGGTCCAAACACTTATCGAACACTCGGTTCATTAAGTCCATAAAGGCTGCAAGGGCATTCATCAATCCAAACGGCATTACTGTGAACTTGTAATGACCATAGCGTGTCCTAAACGCTACCTTTGGTACATCCTCCTTTTTGATCCTCAACTGATGATAGCCTGTCTTTAGATCTATCTTGGAAAACTCGAGGCTCCTTAAAGTTGGTCGAACAAATCATCAATCATTGGCAACGGATACTTATTCTTGGTGGATACATGATTGAGCTATCGATAGTCAATGCAAAGACGCAAAGACCTATCATTTTTCCTTACAAACAGTACCGGTGCTCTCCAAGAAGACGCACTAGGACAAATGAATCCTTTATCCAGTAGCTTTTGCATCTGCACCTTCAGTTCTTTTAATTCTGACAAGGCCATCTTATAAGGCACCTTGGAAATTGGTTCAGTTCTAGGGGCCAACTCAATCACAAACTCAATTTCCCTCTCTAGAGGCAATCCTGGCAATTCCTTAGGAAACACATCCATATACTCTTGTACTACTCCAATATCCTCCACCTTTGACTGGTAGAAGGGTCAAATACCCTTGGCATCCAAATTCCAACAACCAAGTCACCTCGAGTGATGAAATCAGAGGAACGGAGGGCTCCCCTCAATTTCCTACAAACTCAAATCTATCACCCATTACTGGGTTAAACTGAATTGTCTTTCCATGAAATTCAACTGTAGCTCGTTACTTGGTGAGCCAATCCATGCCAACTATGACATCAAAGTCATATATTGCTATTGCAATCAAATCAATGACTTCCTCACGACCTAGTTTTGGGCGGTCGGCTTTCCCACGTAATTCTTTCTGTTGGGTGGGATGGAATTCCTTCTCTCCATCATCAGTCCCTTTCCAAACCAACGATTATCTCTATTAGGCATGAATCGCGAGCCAGATGCGGTCGCCCTCTTGATCATGTTCTTTTCTGTCATCTGGGCCCTCTTGTACATCTCATCAAAACTCTTCAAGTTCAAGGGCACCAGCTGGGCTTTCAATTCCAGTTTCAAGCCATCTCTAAAACGTCTCGCCCTATCCAAAGGGTCTTCTACCAACCTCGGCGTATACTTGGCCAACTTAGTGAACTTCGTCTCATATTGATCCACTGACATCTAATTCTGATGAAGCTATTAGAACTCTTCCATCTTTGACTCTCTTGCACTGTCTGAGAAGTACTTTCCATTAAATGATTCGCGAAAGACACCCCAAGTTTGAGCCATGCCTTTAGGGAACACTCTTCCTTGAGTGGCTTCCCACCAAGTAACAGTATTACCTTGAAGCTGATAAGCCGCCAATAGCATTCAATCTTCCTCTAAACACCTTAGCACTATGAAAGTCCACTCAAAATCCCTTATCCAAAGGGTCGCAGCTTCAGGGTTGCCCACGCCATTGAACCTCGATGGCTTCAATCTAAAGAACTGCTCTATCGGCTTATGCATCGGTTTCTCACAAGCCTTTCCTCTCACTAGGGGAACTATAGGGACTATAGCAGGAGCACTCAGCTTGCTGTCCTAACAAGGTCTCTAGCGCCAACAGGATCCCGTCTAACTTAGGATCCGCTTGCGTACTACTTCTAGCACTGGTCTGACCAGACGTTGCCCTACACTTAGGGGCTCTCTTCTCAGGATTGCTCATCACTCAGGACTATGAGCAACCCACCACAAAACAAGAACACCAAGCAATCACAAGCACGTAAAATAAAAGTCATTCCTATCTCACTATTTCAAAAATTCCACGCATGTTATCACTCCAAGTCTCAACCTCGCTTTGATACCAAAACCGGCAGGAATGTCACGCCTCGAACCCCGAGCATGTAACAACTCCTCCCCATGGTCAATAGAAATCGACGTCCCACGACTCGTCGACGACTATTGATTTTAATATTTCATTATGCGCAAGCGGAGGACGAACCATCCCCAGTCCAACAGACAATCAAACAATCAAACAGGGATATAGGGATGAACAATAAAAACAACAACGACTACTTATTTATATCTTTTTACTAGATTAACCAATAGAGGATCATTTTCGATTGACAAGCCTAATAAAAGGGTCGATCCATCCTCTAAGTCAAACCAAAAAGAAACTAGACTCGGCTAATCCATCTATATAAAATGAACCCTCAGGTTCAGCACCACGGTCACTTGAACCCATTGGACTCAGGCTCCATTGGGTCAATCATTGGAGGAGCGAGGGTGGGATTCTCCACTGCGAGTGCGTCATTCTAAGGCCTAAAAGTGGTTATACAATAACCAATGAGATAAAATCTCAGTGAGTTCTTCCCCTAAACCCTGGTTAGTACGCCAACTTAACCCGGGGTATCTCTCCAGAACCACCTCTCACACAGCCCAACAACAAACAACCATCAATCAACAATCAAACAATATATAGGGTCAACCAACAATCATATAGTCGGTTCGCATGCAACCTTACTCGGTATGCCATACCCTGCACGTTAAATCTCATACAATGCAAGCAAGGCACATAGTTGTTAGATGATATAATGCGTCACAAGTGATCTCATCTGGCCATTGCCATACCTTGCACATTATCAATTCATCATGACATTAAGAGGCATGTGAATAATTAGAGCATTGCACATAGTTTTCTTATGTCTCACATCCATGCATACTCTGATTATTACAACCCCTCCACCCTAGGCCACGGTACAACCTTATAGTTGGTGGTTTCTTGCCAAGCCAGCTTCGTCCTCTTTGCCTCGAGGCACGACGACGTTAGGGGTCATCCCTTCCTACCGACGGCATTCCCGAAGGAGCATAGGACCCACCCACTACCGCGGCCTCGCAACTGATAGGAACATAGGGCTTGCCTACTACTGTAGCCTGAAATTGGCCCTCTATTAGGCAATTGACCGAAGTCAGGATGACCAAACGGCCATGGCACAACCCCATAAGGATTGACAGTCTTCCGGCAATGCTGGGTTCTCAATTTAATGTGACTATGCAACACATCATCAAGCAATTCATTTTTTTCTTTACATTGTCATGAATGCAATATTGCTCATGCTCATGTGACATGCCATTTCAGATAACCCATGCAATATGTCATGCGGTATCAATCGACAATTCCAAAATTCAATTCCAACCAGCATTCAATCACATTTCCTCATTTTTCGTGAGTAAAATTAACAACCGGCACTTCAATAAATCATAACAATCAAGAACAAATCCAATTCTAAAAATTCTAGTTTCCGTATGAACAGGGCCGTGAATAGTAATCATGAACAGTGTAATTTCAGAATTCAATAATAAAAACATTAAATTCAGAAATTAAACAAAACAATTAATCAATCAATTTAAGCTAAACATGCTAAAACAATCACAAAACACAATTAATCAACAATTAAAAAAAACTAAGCAATATTAAGCTAAGATAATCTTAATTATCTATTTAACCACCTATCTTAGGGATAATACAATTTAATTAAACCACTTAAACCAGCATTACCACTAATTAGCCAGCCACCTTTTTTGACGATTGTTAATTCGTTCACCGGAACAAGGAAAACCTTTACTCTCCCGATGACGCATGATTATTTCGTAAAGACCACACCAAAACACAGTGACCACGCAAACAAAAAACATGATTCAGCAACTACAGATGCAAGCATGGATCGATTCTAAGCTAAAACACGGATTGACTTTTCGGATCTCTCTAAGGCATTTTGTCAAATAGCTAACGGGCACTACCAAACGGGGGGCTATGGACTCAGATGAAGCATGTCGGAACGCATGATAGCATTGACGAGGGATCGCCGGGGTTGAAGCTTGCGTGAACTGGTCGGCCACGAGCCCCGACCCAGCCTTTTCCAGAAACGAGGTGCTTGAAGTTCAAGGAACCTACCTCGTTCGACGAAGAGTTGTGGTGGGCAATGGCAGGTGGACAGGACTCTGGCGATGGCTAACCACTCCCTTGAGCTCACCTTTTCCCTCTGGTTCACTCTCTCACGCTCGACTCGGTCTCTCTCTAAGATCTTCTCTGTTTTTTTCTCTTTTTTTTGTTCCGACTCCTTTATTCCCCCATGGCAAGCGTGTCTCTTTTGCCTTGCCAATCTACTGACCGACCTAACCCCCCTGACCCGCCGATCACACCGCAGCCGCTTCATCCTAATCTTTTGCCGCAACCTCGCTCCATTTTTTTATTCTACCTTACAAGCTGTTGGTTTTTGCGTGAGTGAGAAGAAAGGAAGAAGAAGAAGGCTGAACGGGCTGGGTCGAGGAAGAAGAGAAGAGGAAAATGGGCCAAGCCCATGTAGGGAGGAAAAAAAAGAAAAAAAGAAAGGGGTTGGGGAGGCCCAGCCCTAGCCCAGATCCACTATGTTCTCTCTTCTTTTTTTTTTTTTTTTTTTAATTCCAAATTTTTTAAAAATCAAATTTTTTTTAAGGGATTAATCCCTAATTTTTAATGCTACTAAGTCTTAAATAAAACGGCAAAAATAAGGTGTCGACAGTTGTCCACCGCTGAGGAGCCGTGCCACTCGTCCGCGAGCCGTCCGCCCGCTATTCTCACCGAATCGGAAACCTCATCCACTGAGACCCATTTTTGCCGAGCGACCCCTTGATGTTTTGGATGTAGCCATGCGTAGCCCTCGCCGCCGCCATCGCGTCCGTGTCGTCGGAATCGTCACTGGATGAGTTTACGCTCTAATCCTTCGATTTATCTGTTAAATTTGCTTAGGGTAGGTTGATTTATAGTTAATCTTAGTTAGGGGATTAATTAAGATTAACTATGGTTAAAGTGGTTGGTTAGAAAGATGACCATGGTTAGTTTAGTCAAAAAGTGGATTATGGTTAGTTAATTAATCAAGGTTGGGTTAATTAACTGAGGTTGACTTATGATTAGGTTAATTAACTAGAGTTGACCTATGGTTGGGTTAATTAACCAAGGTTGGATTAATTAACTATGGTTGAAACATGGTTAGGTTAGTTAACTATGGTTAACTTTAATTAATTTGTTAATCTTGCTTAGTACTAATTAACGGTAGTTAATTAGGATAATCAAGGATTATGGGGATAATCTTGATTAGCATTATTTTATTAAAAATAATTATTTTCTTTTTAATAATTTATTTATTTATTTATTAAATTCGAAATTATTATTTATTTTAATAATAATTTAATTTAATTTAATTATGAATAGTACTATTCATTCATGATTAAATTGTGGTAATAATTTGATGAGTTCATAATTGTTAAGGCATGTTGAGTTGCTGCTTGGATCAATAGGGTATTGATTGTATGATTGAAAGTCGAGTGCTTGATTGCTCTAATAATTATGCCTTGACGCTTGTGTATTTTTGGCTTGAATTTTATGATGTTTTCCTGCACATGCCATGTTGTTTGATGCTTGCATTGCTTTGAAAAATGTTTGCCTCATGTGAAACCCAAAGTAGTAATTTTTACAAAGGTTTTTATAGACATATAAAATGGGAACCTTGAGGTGTTGGGTGTATATGTCGAGTTTATATTTTAAATGAGGCCAGTATGCTTAAAAAGTAAGGCATGCAAAGACTGGTTTTCAATAATTATGTGACAATGTGCGATTATTTTATGCAATTTTTACATGAAAAATGTGCAGTGATTTATTATGTTGAGCATGTACCATGTTTGCATCGGCTAATATGCAAGATTAAAATGGATTAGTGTGGTGTGCTCATGTGGTCACATAAACAAACCCGTCACCCCGGTAGGAGATCGGGGGATGAAGTCCAACTTGTCGGAATTCCCAACTGGAGTTTGGATGTGGGTCGCGGTAGAGGCCGAGCCTATGCTCTTTTGGGATTGTCATCTGGGTAGGAGTTTCGGATGTAGCCACCCTCAATGGAGCGAGGTGATGCCTAGTTATGCTAGTAGACACTGGCAGGAGTTCGGTTGTGGCCCTTAGGGGTGTTAATAATCAGAACACATGTGAATGCAAAAGTGCATGTGAAATATATTATGTGTTCTGATTATGCATGTGCTTATTTGCATTGACCATGGCATGCGTGAGACTATACCTGCATGGTATGGCAATGGTAAGGTAAGATTGCTTGCGAATCGACTCATTTACGATTGATCATTGTGGTGATTAAAATGCTGGTTGCTTTGTTTATGGCACGCCTAAGAATTTATACTATGCAGGGTATGGCATGACCGAGTAAGGATGCCTGCAAGTCGATTGATTGTTGATTGTTTCTTATTGGGTCTACCGAGTAGATCATATTTATAATTAAGGCAAACGAGGATCACTTTGCAATTGATCTGCCATATTAATGAGGATCATGGTTGTTAGGAATCCCGAGGCGAGTTGGTATCCTAACCGGGGCTTAGGGCGATAACTCACCGATATTATATCTCACTCGTTGTTGTTAACTATTTTTCAGGTCCGTAATTATGGCATCTCTATTGCCATGGATCGGATAGTGCCAGAGCACGTCGTGGAGGGCAACAAGTTGGTGTGCCCGATGGTTGAAGGAAGTAGATTAACTATTTTTAGTATCTTTGGTTGACTATAGAGGAAGTTGCCCGATTGAGGGGTTTGTTTATAAACTTCCTAGGGTTAATCCGTCCAAGAATAAAAACGACGTTGCTATTGTAGTTTGTGGTCTTTCTATTATCCCTATTGTTTATTGACTGGGTGTTGTTGATTTGCTTCCACATGCATTTAATCGCAAGATAAAAAAAAAATGATCGGTGACACATCCTACGACGTCACATTCATTTGACCAAAGTGAAGGGGTTGTCGCATGCTCAAGGTTCGAGGCGTGACATTATCAGATATATAAAATTGTCAACCTTAAATAAATAAGCACTAAGTAAATAAGTATAAATATTGCTTAATTTAATCAGCAGATAGATAGGTAGCACCATTATTGTCACTCCAAAAGATGGGACGACCTTCTAGAGGAAACCCAAGCTCTTGAAAGAGTGGCCCAGACCAAATGAGTTTTTCTGAAGCATTGACAGGGACTTTATGCTCAGACTTTGTGGAAGAGCGTGTTGTGTTTTGTTGTTTTCTAGAACTCCAAGAGATTAAGTTAGGATCAAGAAAAATAGCATGCCCTCCGGTTGACTTCATATTGTTAGAGTTACTAGCCTAATCTGCATTAGAAAAGGTTTGCAAGTAAGCATAATTGGGTCAGGAAAGAAGCAAATCAAACGGCATTGTGTGTTTTAAAAAGTGCAAGATGTGTTTCATCATTTGCTAATAGTCTTTAGTCGATGCATGCATAAATTGACAGGCTTCATTAACGGCAAAGGAGAGATATGGTCTTGTCAATGTCACTTATTGGAGGGCACCAGCATTAGATCGAGTAGAGTAGAATCGGACATCAAAGCACTGCTTTCTCATGTGGTTTTGTAGTTGTGGCCATAGGTGTTTGGACAAGCTTGCACTCAGAGATCCTAACTCAGTGAAGAAGATAATCAATATATTGTCCTTGAGAGAGAAGTGGCCCTTCAGAGTAAAGGACAACCTTTATCCCAAGGAAGAAATGCAGTTGGCCAAAGATCCTAAGGGAAAAATTTGTAGGTAATTTTTATAAAATTACATTGATAGTAGAAGATGCATTACTTCGTAACTAGAATGTCAACAACATATATTAAAAAATTAATGACATCAATTCCTCTTTGATATATAAACAACGAAAATTTGTTTATTACATCGAGAATCTCAAATGAAGTAAAAACTGTGAAAGATGTTGAAACTAAGCTCTCGAAGCTTGCTCGAGACCTATAGAGAATGATGCAACTTGCATACATAGTCACGGCGAGTCAGATTCTCGAATATAGAAGGCCGCTTTACGTTCCATACTCGTACCAAATATATTGAAATTGACTTTCACTTTGTCCGCAATCATATTGCCAAATGATAGCTCAATGTACATTTTATTTTTGAGGTGGCTAAGTAGTTATCACCTTGATGGGGGTGAATAGGTGATTAAAAGAATCTTGACAAAATGATGTGGAATCGAATGAGTCAAAATTAAAGTCTGAATAAAGATCAGTTTTTGGAAAAAGGTTCAGAATCTATTATGCAATAGAACAAACTTTAGAAGCACCTAGTAAGTGTGCAATGGACTATAACAATAAACAATAAGAGTTAAAGGTTAAGAAAAATTATACACAAAGTTTATAGTAGTTCAGCTTAGATCAAACTTACGCTCACTTTTCCATGCTAATAGCCTACTAGCTAGATACCAATATGTGATCAATAAGAGATTATAACTTTGAGTGTAAATACTCAATGATGGATCACACTTTCTCACTAAATCACTCTTTCTATTTCTCTCTCACAATCACATAATTTAGGCTCTCAAAAAACAAGTGTATAATTTGAAGTTCACCCAAACTTTGGAATTTTAGATTCTAGCCCCGTCTCTTACTTGCTCCTCGGCTCCTTAGTCTTTTTAAATATTCCTCCACTTCCAAATTAACCATTGGACAATCTCTAGAGAATTGTCTTCCAACCTAGCTCCTTAGTCTTCTTAAATATCCCTCCACTTCCAAATTAACCATTGGACAATCTCTAGAGAATCGTCTTCCAACCTACTCGTTGGATAAAACTATATCAAGAAGATTGCGTGGCCGTTCAATGATAGAAGTAGAATCCTCACTTAATTATGGTCATCCATACAACTAGGGTCTTGGTTGCCAGATGTAGAACTTCTTCATTTAGAAAGATCTTGTCTCTAGGATTGACTCATCAATCAATTTGATTGACTCAATCTTCCAAAAATGTGTGAAGGCTGATATAGAATCTGCACTAGTCTCATTCTGGACATGGTAGCTTCTGGATATGTTATGATATGAGCTTCCCTCGTTCTGAGATATCCAAGTTCTAGACTGGTTATGGTTTGAGCATGTTAGGATGGGAATATTCTTTTCCACTCCTAGAATAACATCTTGAGTACGATTAGGTCTAAAGAATACTTTTGTGAATTGTAGTAGGATATTTCCATTTCTTGACAAAGTACCTAAATCAATATCTTCAAGACAATTAAGAGACTTAGTAGAAATCATTGGATAGTTTTGTCAATTTCAAAATATATTGCAAGTTTTCTCCAACAATTTCCATAGCTAAACTAGGGGCGTCAATAGGTCGGGTCGAGTCGGGTTTTGATGTTACCCAACCCAATCCCAATCGTAAAGGGTCATGCTCTGGCCCGACTCGACCTGACTCGAAACGCATTAGACCCGAACAAAAAAATTGGGTTTGGTCGGGTCGAGTCAGGCTAGAACGTGATCTTTTACAAGTTTGGTTTCAATTTCCTGTTTAGCTCAAAAGCTGTAGAGGGTTGAGCAGCAGATGAGGGCCAAAACGCACAGAGAGAGGGGATTGCTTCTTTTCTTTTGTTTATTTTATCCTACTTTATCATTTTCTCTCAACGGATAAGGGCCAAAACACACAGGCGGTACTGGTGTCAAAAAGGCTTGCGCCGACCCATTTCGACCTAGCCCGACCCGACCCGACCCTAAACTTAGGGTATTTTTGGGTCGAGTCAAGATATTATCTGAATATGAAACCGGTATAAGAAAATACCCTAAGTTTAGGGTCAGGTCGGGTCGAGTTGGGTCAGCGCGGGCCTTTTTGACACCCCTAAGCTAAACTACTAGCTAATGCACTCATAAAAGCTCTTCCTACAACACGTTTTGCATTTTTACAAGACAAGTTGAAAACTCGCAATCTTGACTATTTCACTTGAGGGGTTGTATCGACCAAATACAAGGTTATTGATTTTGAAAGTTTTAGAACCCTATCTTTGGAAATTTATTTATTTATTTATTTATCTACTCTTGCGAGTCAAATCTTTTAGAATATATCCTTGCCTATATATATACCTGCCTAACATTAATGTGAATATATAACAATTTGTCGCAACCTAAATTTTCTGAAAATATAGGTTTAGGGGTATTATTAATTTCGGGCCGACGGCACTTAATTAACTCGGACTCTCCCAAGCCCATACCCCACGTGACGTTGGGATATTCATAAAATTTTTCAAATAGGGAGTCGCCACTAGTCTATTGAGGTTGACTAGAAACCAAGTGAGACATGGGAGAGTGTCTCACTTTTTTACGCAACCAGAGGGTCTAGGATCGAGAACTTGATTACGTTAGTTACGCGACTAACGCCCTTTCGGTACCTAACTTGATTATGTATTAATGAGATCATGGCAATATATTCGAGAATTCTAAGGTCTGTCCTAACCGTTCTAAGGTAAGGAAATAACGTCTAAAAATTGCGACAAAATAAGTTGCAAGAATATAACATAAAACAAAAACCTATTGTAGAGCCCTAAAGGCTTATTCGATTTTAGTTTTTTTTTTTTTAAGGGTTTTCTAATTTTTGCAATTTTTTTCTGATTTGTCTGAATTTTTAATATTTTTAATATTTTTGAATTTTCCGAAATTAGAGAAAACAAGCTTTTAGGATTTTAAAAATATTTTTTGACTTTTCTGAATTTTATTAATGTTTTTTTTGGAATTTTATAATTTTTTCTATTTTTTGTAATTTTTTAATATTCTAAAAAGAAAGAAGAATAAAATAAAATGAAATGAAATAAACTTTTAAAACCTTTCTGAAATTTAATTTAATTTTTTTAATTTTTTAATGATTTTTCAAAAAAATTTGAGATTTTTTTATAGAAATTTTCTGAAATTTTTGATTTTTCCAGATTTTAAAAAATTAATTTATTAAAAGGTGATTCGGACCGGGTCGGGTGACCCGGCCCTACTAAACCGACCCGGACCCTATCGGTCCGAGCCGGACAACGATCGGGCCGGCCGAAAAAAATATTTTAAATGGCCCATAAAAATAAAACAAAAAGCCCATTTCGATTTCTGAAAATTCGGCCCCCAAACTCCTAGTCTAGGCCCATTCGTCAAATGCACTCGGCCCAGCCCCTGCTCAAAATTTCGGCCCGGCCTTTTCTTTCTTCTTTTTTTTTTTTTCCTGGCCTTCTGGTCTTCGTCTTCCCCGCGTTCACCTCCCCACGCCGGAGTTTTCGCCGGAAACCTGTGCAGCTCTACAAGGGGCACCGCGAACACCGCTGCGGGCCTCCACCGGTATTAAAGGGGTTGTGGCGTCGTCCAGCGACGGCCGCTCCCTCCGGCCAACACCAAACGTCGCCGGCGATGACCTCCAGCGGTCTCGGGAACTCACCCTCGCCGGAAAATTAAAAACGTCTCTTTTCGACTCATAAACGTGAGGAAACCTCACAAAAATAGCTATAATGCTAAGGGAAACACGAGGGAAAGCAATATAACTCAAAAATCTACGGAAACAGGTTGTTGGGGACGGATACAACCATGGAAATTTCTGGGTCTCATTCAGGCATTTCTACAAACAGCTTGTGGGCATGAATAAAATAGGGATTCTTCGACTCGAGCCGGCCTGAGACTAAGCCCGAGCTTCTATCTAACCATTATAACATGCGCAGGGATGTGAATGGAGGATCGACAGGGGCCGGGACTCGCGCGCACTAGTTGGCACGAGCTCCGGCCCGCCACCTCAACAAAGACGGAACAGAAAGAGGCGGATGAGGAGGCCTACTTGGTCCGGGGAGCGACCCGCGGCGGATGACAGCGGGCGGACAGCCCCTGGCAGCGCCTGGGTATCGCATCGGGGCTTTCTCTCTCTCGAAGACTGGAAGAACAGCTCTCTCGGCCTTTCTCAGTCAGCCAACACGAGCTGCCGCCGGTTCCCCTCCCTTTTTTTCTTCTTCTTCAGGTTTCTGCTCCCCTTTTCCTCAGTTCATGAAAGAAAACAAGTAAGACAAGCCAAGGAAGAAATATGATGGGAAGACAGAAGACTTTTTTCTATATTTCAGTATGTATACAATGTACAAGAGGCTTGTAATATATAGTACAAAAGGAGATCAACAAAAGGAAATAATCTTTCTTACAATATTGTATCAAATATGAAATTGATTCGAGTGTATCAATTCAATCTTTGATTGAATATTGCAAGCATATCTTCCAACACTCCCCCTCAAGCTGGTGGCTTATAGATGTCCAAGACACCTAGCTTGCTTAATAGATATGCGTGTTGTCTTTGACAAAGAGGTTTTGTAAAAACATCGCTGGTTGCTCTCAGCCCAATTCCTCTTGTTTCGATTATTCCTTCTTGAATCTTGTCTCGAGTAAAATGACAATCCACTTCTATGTGCTTCGTCCTTTCATGCACTATAGGATTAACTGCAAGTTTGATGGCTGCATCATTGTCACAGAATAGCATGGTTGGTCCTTTTATTTGTACCCCTAGGTCCTGGAGCAAGCCTCGTATCCATACGATCTCACAAGTGGTCTTTGCCATGGCTTGATATTCTGCTTCTGCTGAAGATAGTGAGACAGTTGGCTGCTTTTTTGTCTTTCATGAGAGTAGAGATTCTCCCAGTTTAATACAAAAACCAGTGATGGATCTTCTGCTCATAGGACAAGTTGCATAATCTGCATCACAGTAAGCCGTTATCTCCATGTTCCTTTTCCTAGAGAGAAGTATCCCGAGTCTGGGCATTTCTTCAAATATTTCACGACTTTCGTGGCTGCATTCATGTGAGCTGCTTTGGTTGGTGCATGAATTGACTGAGTGTCGTACGGCATAACATATATCCGGTCTGGTCATGGTCAGGTATATAAGTTTTCCAACGAGCTTCTGATAACTTGACGAGTCTTTGAGTACAGGATCATCTTGTGACGTTTCCACATCATATTCCGCCGTGGTCAATTTGATATTTTGCTCAATTGGAACAACTGATGGTCTGCACCCTGACAGGCTAGCTTCTGATATGATTTCCATCACAAACTTTCGGCGGCGAGAGAAATTCCTAGGTCGGACCGTGCAATTTCGATCCCAAGGAAATATTTAGGTGCTCCTAGATCTTTAATGTGAAAAGTGGAGTGTAAATATTCCTTGAGATTCTTAATCGCGTTCGGTCGTTGCCCATAATCAAAATATCATCAACATATATCATCAGATAAACAGATGACATACCTTTTGTCCAGGTGAACAAAGCATAATCGTATCTGGATTGCTTGAATCCTGCAGCCATGAGAGCATTTGCAAATTTGGCATACCATTGTCTTAAAGCCTGTTTGAGTCCATAAAGGGATTTGCGGAGATGACATACTCTATTCTCCCCCTGTCTCCGTAATCCTTGAGGAAGTTCCATATAAATTTCTTCATCCAAATCTTCATGAAGAAAAGCATTGTGCACATCCATTTGATATAATGGCCAATCATTGACAGCAGCAACCGATAAGAAAGAACGTACCGTAACATCTTTGGCTACCGGGGAAAAAGTCTCGTGATAGTCGAAACCCTCTCGTTGGGTAAATCCCTTGGCAACTAGTCGAGCTTTATAGCGTTCGATGGACCTATCTCCTCGATATTTGATTTTATAAACCCATTTGCACCCAATGGCCTTTCCATGCCGTGGGTAATGTGGCAAGTTCCCATGTATGATTGTCAATGAGAGCTCGAAGTTCTGCTGCCATTGCTTCTTGCCACTTCGGGTCAGAATAAGCTTCAGCATAACTAGATGGCTCACGTTCTTCAGATATGCGGCTTATACAACATCGATGTTCTGTAGACAATCTATCAAAAGAAACATACGATGATGTAGGGTAGCGAATACCTGATGAATTGGTGGAAGCACAAACATAATCCTTTGTCCACGTAGGTGGGCGTGTGCTTCTTCCAGAATGTCTTGGGGAATTCGTTGATAAAGGTGCCGGATCCATTTCTTGTTGTTCCCTTTCGTTGTGTGTGGCTTGCTCAATGGCCACATTATTCGCCACATCTTCCACCAATGTTGCAGAGTGGGTATTCTCAACAGGATTCGCGGGATTCAATTGGATACCATGGTGAGGTATCATAATATATTCTGGAACTGTAAAGACTCCTTCCTCATGTGAATATGCTTGTGGGTTGTGGTTGTTATTTAATTCTTCCTGAGATGGCCTGTCTTCTTTAAATGGAAAGACATTCTCATGGAAAGAACAATCCCTGCTTACAAAGAATTCCTTTGTGGTTGGTTCAAAGAGTCGATATCCCTTTTGCAAATTTGGATATCCCATGAATATACACCTTCGAGCACGGGGACCCAGTTTGTCTCGAGGACCCACTATAGTGGCATAACATAGACACCCAAATACTCTAAGATGATTCAACTCCGGCCTCTTCCCAAAAAGTACTTCAAAAGGTGTTTGTCCGTTCAGGATTTTTGTAGGCATACGATTGATTAGATAGGCTGTTGTCATGACGCAATCTCCCCAAAAATCATCTGGAACATAAGCCTGAAATTTCAATGCACGTGCCACTTCCAAAAGATGACGATGCTTCCTCTCCACTACTCCATTTTGTTGTGGAGTGTATGTGCACGAACTCTCATGCAAAATGCCGTGACTTGACAATAAAGACTCACAATCATTGTTGAAGAATTCTTTCCCATTATCCGTCCGAATTCGCTGAATAGACTTCCCGAATTGGTTTTTCGACAATGAGATAAATGTCTTCAAATTTGAGAAGACCTGGCCTTTAGATTGCATAAGGAATATCCATGTAGCTCTAGAATGATCATCCACGATAGTAAGAAAGTAGCGGGCCCCATCATGATTTGGTGTATGGTAGGCCCCCCAAACATCAACATGGATTAAAGAGAGAATAACATTTGCGCGAGTATTGCTTAGAGGAAAAGCTAAGCATGACTGTTTGGCAAGTGGACAAATATGACACTGAGGATAGGGAAATAGGGCACTGTGACCCATTCTAGAATGCATAATGAAATTTTTATCATTGGCAGCAAGGTTACACAATGATTTTTTATTCAAAGAATTTCTAGGTAAATCAAAGGTCTTTGGAAAATCGGTCCACAAGTAAAGTCCTTCAGAGAGGTTACCCAAGCCCATCAGTTTCCCAGTCGAAAGGGCCTGAAAGAAACAAGTGTCAGCATCAAACAACATTTGGCAGGAATTTTCCTTGCAGGTTCTAGACACTGAAATAAGGTTGAATTGGAATTCAGGGACATATAGGACATTTTGCAGGGTAATTTGGGAACTGAGATTTACTGTGCCTGTGAACGTGACATGAGTAACATTTCCATTGGGCAATCGCACAGTAATAGGAATAGTCAATTTTTCGTGGATGAAGGAAAATAAACCTTTATCGCAGACAATATGATCACTAGCTCCCGAATCAATAATCCAAGTACTTCTGGAAATAGAATTAATTAGGCAATAAGAAATACCTGAAAAACTACTTCCTTTCTTTGGAAGTGTCCAATTTTTGTAAAGCTGCATAAGCTGTTGAAATTGTCCATGTGTCATGGGTGATCAATATTGGGTCCGGTTGAGCCGGTGACATGATATCTTTGCTACCGATGATTCCTTCCCTTTCTTTCCTTTTCTCCGGGCTTATCATGTAATTTCCAGCAATTATGAATACTATGATGTGGACGTTTGTAATATTCGCAGTATAATTTACCTTTTCCCTTAAAATTTTGCCCATAAACTCTCGCTGACGTGGCCGAATTTTGACCGTTGGATCCTTTGCCTGAAAAACCATATCCACCGTCCGATTCTGCATAGGGCTCGATTGATTTAGAGCCATCCGATCGCGAGATGCAATCTGAGCCGTCCGATCGCAAGGCGCGATCTGAGCCGTCCATCCCTTGTGCCTTAAAAGCCAGATTTTCGGGCACAAACCCTAGCCCCTCTCTCTCTCGCCGCTGTTTCTCCTGGTTTAGGGTTCGAGCGCCCGTCCGATCGCCGCGAGCCGAGAGCGCGACGGCCTCCGTTGCCCTCGAGTTCTCCGGTGCCGTGAGTCGCTGGCTCTCCTCCGAACAGCCAGCTGAAAGATCCGGCCGAGAGATGGTGGTGGCTCCATCGCCAAGATCTCGCGATCGAAATGGAGGTAAGATTCGTTGAGTATGAGCGAGAAAACGGGTAGCCTTTTCTCTCGTCCTTCATCGCTTTGTATTCTTTGTAGCGTAGTCTCGGGTCCTTCGAGTTTTCCTCCGCGGCTTCGAGCTCATTCCGTAGAGCCGAAAGCTTGTTGAAACAAGCCATCACGGTCATGTTTCCTTGTTTTAATTCCGATAAAGCCTGAGTAGGGGAAAAAATCTTTGCTTGATCTAGTTTCCCGTACATTTCCTTGATGTTGTCCCACATCGTCTTTGCGTCCTCGGTCGGAGGCAATCCGGCTGCGATATCTGGTTTTATGCAGTTTCCGATCCAGGTTCTGACTAATTGATTGCATTTTTTCCACTGTCGTGCCATTTTTCCGTTTGCCGGGATCGGTACCGTTCCGTCGACAAACCCGTCTTTGTCTTTGGTAACTAGGGCTCGACGGAACTCTTGTGCCCAGATTGAATAACCTTCGGGCCCTACCAATTGGTGACTGATGAGTCTCAATTCTGGTTCGTCGGCGGTGGAAACGTAAAGGCGTCGCGGGTTCCGGCCGACCGGCGCGACGGCCGCCGCGGGATACGGCGAAACCCGGGTGGAATGACCGGGTAGGGATTTATGCCCATACCCGATCCATTCGACCCGTTCGCTGGATTCGGATCTCCTGGCCCACCTGTAAAACCCGCATTTGACTCCCTGGCCCATTGGACACGCTTGCCCCATTTGAGGCCGGTGGGGTCATTGGGCCGGGCGTAGCTTTGGTAATTCTCGAAACCGGGCGATGATGTATTTGGGTCGGCCCAAAGAACATTGGATTCGGATGACCCGTAATGGGCCCCTTGAAGAGGGATCCACCGGTAAGGATGGCTTGCGATGGGCTGGCCCGAGTTGGGCTAGCCCAAAGTGGGCGGCCCAGCATTCAAGCGAGCACAGTCGGTTCTTAATTCCGGGTTTGGGCGGTTGGGCCTTGAATTCCAGAATCTGCAACTGTGTGATCCTGGACTTCAGAGGTCAATTCCTCCGTTTGGCGCTGCTCGATCTCTGCAGGTTGATTCCGAGTCATGATGGAATTGCTTGCTTCTTGTTTTCTGAGGTTGTAATTCCTTTGCCGGGAGAGGTTCTCTGTTTTGCATATCAGAACCGTTGGACAACAGGTAATTGCAAGAAAGGGCTGGGTATTAGAGCGGAAGCTATTTCAGAGGTTCGATGGGCTCTGATACCATGAAAGAAAACAAGCAAGACAATCCAAGGAAGAAATATGATGGGAAGACAGAAGACTTTTTTCTGTATTTCAGTATGTATACAATGTACAAGAGGCTTGTAATATATAGTACAAAAGGAGATCAACAAAAGGAAATAATCTTTCTTACAATATTGTATCAAATATGAAATTGATTCAGTGTATCAATTCAATATTTGATTGAATATTGCAAGCATATCTTCCAACAGTTCACTCTTGCCGTCGTTCCTCTCTATCCAGAAACGTCTCTCCTTCCTTCCCCAAAATCGTCCCTCTCCTGTCCGAAATATCCCTAGTCGATCACCTCCTCCTGCTCCTCAACTGAATTCCCTGCTGCCCTCTCTCCGCATGACAGCGCAGCAAAGGGACGATTCCCTTGCTGGCGTCATGTGGCTGACGTCAGCCAAGGGGCGACTTCCATAGAGACGACGTCGTCGAGCGTTGCTGCTGCGTGCGTGTGTGCGTTGTGTGCGTGCGTGTGTGGGGAAGAAGAGAAAAAGAGGTGATGGGCTAGGCTGAAAATAAATGGGAAGAGGGGCTGGGCCTAAGAAGGGAGAATAAGGCTGGGGAAGAAAGAAAAGAAAAGTGGGGCCGAGCCGACCCACCCGAAAATAATAATTTTTTTTTTCGATTTTTTTCGATTTTTTTATCAAATTTTTTTATCTTTTCTAGAAATTAATAAGTATTTATAGATGCAAAGTAAATGGGCATTTAAAACAAAATAAACCAAAAAATCTGGTGTCAACACAATTTATGTTTCAAGAACAACATGGCTCATGTGATTCCTTTACCACACTGCACTAACATGCTCCGAGGTGAGCAATCCAAATTCCTTGAAAATAAATCAACAATAAGCTCACAAAAAAAAAATTGATCTTAATAGTTTTAGTGAGAATAATTTTAAGAAATCATACTAGCTAAATGCACGACTAAAATCTTATTTGATGCACGTGAATGAGGCGATGATTTTGTTAATAAGTGCTTCAAACAACACCTTTTGATATTAGTACAATTGATAAATAGCTTGAATGAATATAATTTGAAGATTGAACAGAAATTAAAAAGCAAAACATATTTTTAGAAAAGCAACATTTAAAAAAAATATATTGATAGGAATTTTTCTAATAAAAGTTAAGAAGCACTGAGAGAGCCTTTGTGTCATATCGAATACTCCAATATATGTTCAACACTCACTTACCCTCAATTAATAGGTGTCGGAAAATCCAGACACTTGTTTTGACACTTTCCAACATGCGGGTTCGAATTCGACACGCTTGAAAAAACCTAATCTTCTCTTGTTTTTTTCTTCTCACTTTCGTAACACACAATTTACCTTGCAAGTTTATTTTCCTCTCCTTTCTTTTGACATGCTCGATATGTGAGTCCAGAATATTGATTGCTTTTCTTTTTTTTTTCCTTTAAATTTTATAAATTATGGAATGGATTTGAATTTGCCAAATTGAAACGAAGAATGATTTTAACAATTGGTGAATTAATATTTTTAATGTTATTTTAGACTTATTATTATTATTTATAAATTAAAATAAAATTAATTTGATTGAAATAATTATAAAATTATTTAATATATAACATGTCTTGAATTGTTGAAATTTTTTATTTTTGAGAAATAATATATTTAAATATTGTGTCGTTTATTTATGCCGGTGCTACTTGTAGGAGAAAGTCTTACTGAGTTCATGGACCCCGATTCTCCTGAGGTTACTTCTGTGGACTGTCGATCTATCCTGACCATAGACATAGTATCCCCAGGGGATCCTGTACTTCTGGGGTTTGTAGCGGTGTACGCTTGAGTTGGAGGGCAATCGGTGGGACCTCTCTCACATCCGGGAGATGACACAGTAGATGATGGTAGAAGCGGGGCAGAGCGAGGCAGGGACCGGAGAACGATGGAGTAGCATTTTTGGAGGCCAGCAGTGATTTTTGGATGTATTGTGGGTGACGGATAGGTGACGTTGTATGTACGTGCTTATAAATTGGAAGGATATGACTGATGGTGCTTTCGGTGTAGCCAGGGTAGCAGGACCTCTTTTGCCGTTTGCCCCAATGCAACCCGATCGATCTATGCCACCTAAGTACACAAATAGAAAAAGAAAATGAGATTGCTCGATTTATATTTTTCGATTTATATTTTCCAAGTGCGTTCCTTGAATTATATGTGCTTTTGCATGCATAAAAAGTGGAAGAATATATTAATTGCGTTAGAAGTGACGTGCTGGGGGCGTCACAGCTCTGTTTGGTCTTACGGCTTTCCATTCAAGTTTAGACATACATGTTCTCCAACCATCCACAAACACAATAGGAAGGGATTTCTTCTTCAGAATTCATTTTTGGGTCCATTAAAATGCCTCTTCTGGCGCTGATTTATGGAGTAACAATGCTATGAACTGGCCAACCAGATGAAAAATTCTTTGGCACAACAATGTACAGTACAACCTCTTTTACTACAACCTTTTTGCACTTTGTTTATGACACAAACTATCGTAACTAACGTGGGAAAGCAATCGTGACCCTTACAATGTAACAAACGCCCTACTTTGCGAAAGTAGGGCACCAGTCTCTTGCGCTTTGTCTTGTGCTCTGGACGAGTGTACGAACAAACGTTGTTGACTTTTCGCGATAGCAGAGAAAGCCAACAGGATACAAAGCATGGAATAACAGAAAAATTGCTTCCTTCGATCCTTTCCATTTGCTTATTTCCACCACAGAAGTTGAGCGATATCAGCTGATCTTGCCAGAAGCAGCTGATAGACATCCCATGTCGATTCCTGCTTCGTCTTCCCTCTTGTCGGAATAATTTCGGTTTGACTGTTATATTCTCTCTTTTTATCTCACATAAAAGACATTGATAAAAGAGTTGAGGGAAGGGAGGGAGAGGGAGAGAGACGTGACAGTCAAGATCAATTCTACTCGTAAGCATATTGAACTTTAGTGGATTTTGCAATCAAGTCCTGAACTTTCATAATTTCTTCGTAACCAATGCACTTTGACAGAAATTGGAATAATAATCAGGCAAAACGCTGTAAGTGATGGATGCCATAAGCACTTGACCAATTGTCCAGATGCCACACCATTGCCACGCGTCCGCAACATTTGCATTTCCTCATAATATTGCCTAGATTGCAGTCAAAATGAAGTATCAAGAAATAAACACATATTAGTACTCTGCAATTAAATCGAAGTTTAGTGATCCGATTACCAAAATCCACTACGAGGTAATTCTATGGTCCCAAGACAAGTTCCACTACATTAAAACTGCCAAGTACCTTGTCATCACTGGTTTAGTGTACGGACCACATATAGACTCAGACATTGCACGCGTATGAACCTTCATGATCGAAGTGAGTACCCAAAAGGAAACGCAAAGGAAACTTAAGGTGACGTAATACTGAAACTATAAAATTTCGCAATTCAGGTCAAGTTTTACTTGATTCATGAGGTTTCAAGAGCTTGTGATTCACCTGCTTAGACCAACTTTCTCGTTTAAAAGAGACAACTTTCAAGGGCACTCATTTAATTTTAAATCTTCAGACTATGAAATCAATTTATGCTATCTCCAAGAAAAGGCGAAATAATACAAAAAGTTACACTCCTAGAAAACAGGAAGAAACGTCAGACTTTCCTCAACTTGGGTCAGAAGGGTGGGTCATCACATCAGTTTCATTTTTTAAGATGCAGAGTCACAACTGAGTATTAACCAAATCTAAGAAAGAGAATATGAAACCGACCTGAAGTTGTTATGTAGATAGTAGCATACCTCAAAGAGCAAACTTAATGAAAAGAGGAGGAGAGGGTAGATGGACTGTCAACGATTTGTTTCAACTTCAAGGCATCTACACCCTTTCACATTGAACAAATTCTCCGACAAGAAAATAATGATTTGGTATTTGGCAAGCCCAGTTTGGAGTTGCAATAGCTTTCATCACCAGGGAAGCCAGCTTCTTCTGCCCAAGAAAATAAAGGTCTCACCATTGGATTATGAGCGATGGGAGATATAGGGAAGACAACTTTAGCTAAAACCCTTTACCACTCTATTTTTACAAATTTAAAAGCTTCCACTTTTCCTGATGGCATCAAAGGAACTTCGAGAGGTTTCTGAAACTTTGTTTGTTTGCAAGGAAAATTGCTGTCCCAAATATTAATGACAAAAGCAACAACTGTGACCGGTGTTGCTAGAGGAATTAGCTAAATAAAAGAGAGATTTTGTTGCAAAAGAGTTCTCCTTATTCTTGACTGTGTGGATAGCATAGATCCTTTAAGAAGTATGCTTCTGGACCAGAAACATGGAAATAAGGAGAGAACTTGTGATAGAGCTGTCCTTTCTTTAGCATTGGAGGTGTTGGGTTCCACCCACTGATTAGTAGAGAACACCGAACAACATAATTCACCATAAGGCATGAGCTTTGACCATAAAATAAGCTATGATGGTTGACAATGATGAGAAGGAGATTTTTCTCCACATTGCTTGTTTTTTCAACTGGTGGAATAGAAAATTAGTGTTGTTGACAGGTGTGATCTTGAAGCAGCTAGTCGAGTAGATGATCTAATTCAGAGATCTTTGTAAAGGATGAGAATGGGGACCTTGCAAGTGCATGACTTGAGTCAATGGGTAAGGACATGGTTAAGTAGATAGCAATTTTTCTTGCAAACAAACCAAATTCCAGCTGTTGAAATCTCTCAAACCTTTGACACAATTAAAAAAAAATGGAACCTTTGAAATTTTCAAAAATAGAATTGTAAAAGATTTTAACTAAAGTTGACTCCCCATATCTACCATCGCCCATAATCCAATCATTAGACCTCCTTCCCGAGCTTCATCTTGAGACTTTGCATTCAACAAAAATTGCTAGCCATTGCATCGTATTATTGGCTATCCTACACCACAACAATTTTCCATAGGTACCATCTCAATCTGCATAAGCATGGATAAAGGGGTTATTGCCACTTTCCTTCTAGATAAGCGATACTGCATATCTAATAGGATAGCGGTATTTAGCCTTGAGTCAACAAATGCATAATGCCGTGAGTCCCAAATATTAAGATGGCAAGGCTTGTCTTTGAGACGGATAATGCCAACAGGACACAGTGGATTAAGAGTCAGATCGTCCAAAGATGCATTTACCGATCCAACGCATCATTTCATTAAGTCACCTTAAATGTATTCAAACACGTAAAGTACCTTCATACACTTCGTTTCTCCTTTATGAGAGTTGCATCACATTAACATCGTCACAGGTCATTACAGCACTCACGGAAAACACAAAAGGTAAAACAGCCATTACCATTTTGTAGTTGCAATTGCATGTCTGATTAGAGCATTAAGGAAAATAAATAAATATCTCCTCAAAATTCTATAACATGTCCAATATTTAGCAAGTACCTAAGTCGAGTATTGAAATTTTAAACGCTAAAGGGATTCCAGTTTATGCTGGGAGAATTTCACAATCAGATATCTTTAACAGCGACTCGAATCCTCTCAATTTAGGATGATGAAACTCCGCCCGAATAGATCCATAATCAGACCAGACTGAGCTGAACAGACATCCATAAACATGAATAAACCCATGAAAATCCAAGTTATAGATCTCAGAAAACTCCGACCGCACCATAACTACCAAAACCAAAACAACAATAGCTTCATCGCAGAAAACTACACAAGATAGCTACACACAAGTCTGACCCAAAAAACAAAAGAGTCTAACATCAAAGCGCAGTCCAGCCACACCGATTTCTAGAAACAGAAACTAGCAGAACAGATTAGAACCAAATCCATCATCCCATATCAGGTTTTATCACCGAGAAGTGCAGTGGAATGTCAAAGAAACACGACAGCACGATTGCTAGATCATGCTCACCTGTTGAGAGGAGATGAAGACTGAGATGGGACGGATCGTAAGAGCACTCCGGCGGCTGCGTATGAGCTTCGGCGACTAGATGTGCTTATAAATAGGAGAGACCGAGCTGGGGGTTTCTTTCTACTGGGGGCAGTCGCTATCACGACCGTTGACTCGCCCTTGTCCAAGCGGGCGGTCTTACCGTTGACTAGTGGTCAAGCGCATGTCTGGTAATAGCTGACATAGAGGGATTCTTTCGGCCTGGTCCAATTAGATTGGGCTTGGCTTTATCTGGGCCCAGCCCCTGAGCCGAGCCCAAAAGAAGAGAAGATGCCCGATAAAGAATGCCAATGCGGTTCGGGCTCGTGGGGACTTTATCTCGAACTTCTTTTGTATTTTAACTTTTCTTTTCTCAAAATATTTGCCAGTATCAAAATTTAAAAATTAGAATATAGAATTCCCATATAAGTGAAACATATAAGTGAAACAAATTCACCTAAAACTCATTACCTTCATTAAAAGAGACGAAAGTAGCGCACCTCAACTTTAACAAGGCATAACTTCTGTGGCCCATTTGATGTTTGATGGTTAATTTGTGTTTTTATAGCTTCATTGAGGTTTTATCATAGTAAATGATAGGGGTGTACAATTGGACCGGATTTACTCAGAACCTAGACTGAATTATCCGAAAAACAGGGTCGGGAATCGATTCTTGATATCGAGTGACGATAGGAGCATATCACCAGTCTGGAGGGTCTGATTGAAGAGTTTGTTGGTCGTGTTGACAAACCCAGTATCGAGTGACGATAGGAGCTCCGATCCGCAGGGCTGTGAGTGGGGGTTCACCGAGCTAGCCGGGTATACGAGGGCCACGAACGAGATGCTCTGCCCGATGAGAGCAGAGAACTCTGCTGCGGTTACTGCGGTCAAGTTAAATGCAATCGGCGGATCGGACCCCAGAGAGACCTCAAGTCGGTGTACGTGAAGAATTTGCCATCGACATTGGTGACATTCGGGGAGCACAAAGTCTGTGAGGATGTTGGGATCACCGGCGCTCGTTAAGCTAAAAAGGGACAAACCATGGGCCGGTGCCAAGACAAGCTTATACTTGGCCATGATGGATACTTTCAAGCTCATAAAAGATGACTCGTCCTCGGGTTACGTTGTGTGAAGACAGGCTCGACTTCTGGCTTTCTAACTTGGCCTTGTATTTATAGGGAGAGTTTCAGAGAGAGGACAACGCTAATTGCTGCTTGATGAAGATTCCAAATGCCCTTGTTGAGCATTTATGATGCGTTTGGTTCATCATTTCCAATAGGCTTTCAAGACCATTGGGGATATGCTGGACCGTTTGGTTCAATTTTGAAGCCGGCTTTCAGCTTTTAACTAGCCTTCAAAATACTGAAATTATTTTTTTCCTTTCAAAACTACCCTCACTGATTCTTCATATTTCCGATTTTGCTTCTGATTATTATTATTTTTAATTGAAAATGGAGGTAGCCATTTGCTAGACCAGCGAAGGGCTACGGCCATCAACAAGCCAAATTTGGTGCTGGTGGTTGTTTCCGAGGTTGAGTGACCTCTAGCGAGGGTCACGCGACCCAACCAAGGGCCGTCGAAGGTCGCCTGAGGTTGGCGAGGGTTGCGTGACCTAGCCGAGGGCCGTCGGAGGTCACCTAACCTCGGGCTACCCTTGGCGAGGGTCGTTCGACCTAGGGGCCGCACGACCAAGGTGACCACCGCCTAGGTCTCGCGGCCACAAGTGGCACGAGCTAGACCACCGGCCGTCGTTGCGCAACCCTCGCGAGACCTAGGAGCTGGTTGCTTGGGTCGTGCGGCCCTTGGGTCGAGTGACCCTCATCGAGGGTTGCTCGAGATCAGGCGACCTTCGGCAGCCATCGATTGGGTCACGTGACCCTCATCGAAGGTCCCAGACCTCGAGCGACCTCAGCCTAATGGCTACCGACACCAAATCTGGTTCGCCGATGGCCGTAGCCCTTCCCTAGACCGGTGAAGGGTTTAGTTCAATTTTCAAAAAAAAAAGATAGATATAAACATATATTTCACCCATCAAACCCCATTGTGAAATTTTTTTTACCAAACACACATTCAACTCAAAGTCTATTTGTAAAATTTTTTTATCAAACACAATTACATTTCCCTAAATAGCTTTAGGCTTTTAGCATTTGCATTGGACTCAAAACTCATTGGAAATGTTGAGCCAAATGCAGCCTTAGAGTAACGAGAGTCACTCAATTCCGTGCATTCGTTACGTTAGGCAAGGGTGGTGGTGGCTCAC
Organism: Corymbia maculata; assembly: GCA_014182735.1. Lineage (NCBI taxonomy): Eukaryota > Viridiplantae > Streptophyta > Magnoliopsida > Myrtales > Myrtaceae > Corymbia > Corymbia maculata. The sequence goes on from CM024687.1 coordinate 16,338,028, forward strand.
CGACCGCTCATCAATGGCATGCTAGTCGCTCGTCAATGGCTTGCCAACCACACGCTAGCCACTTGTCGGTTACTGGTTGTTGGTGAGACAAAGTTAGGGTTTTCGTAGATATTTTTGGAATTATGAAGTTGAGTACGGGCAAGGTTGAAAGAAGGAAAAAGTCTATTTGCATATTGAAAATACAGCATTCCAAAAATTCTCAAGACCTGCCTTGGACAAAAGGCTGCATTTTCCCTAAGCAACTCAAAAAATTTTACCCAATAGCATTTACATTTGTTGAATGGACTTTGGGGGCCAAAGAGTTTTGCAAATGCCGAACCAAACTATTCTAAAAGTCATAAGCGACCTTAATTAAAGGCTTGACATCAGCAACAATGTACCCCAACCTGAGTAGGACATGCTGCTGAAAGTAATTTTCTTGATGCAAAATTATGTTTGGTACTGAAGAAAAAGAAACTATATATTCTTGAGGGGGGAAAAAAAGAAAAAGAGGCAATTGTCATGGATCCAGGGTTTTCGTGACCAAAGGATCATGTTGCATTGAGGAAGATCCACCAAATCACCCCTGGGATTCTCCAAGAGCTTTAGAATGTTCTCAAGGATGAGCAATATGGTAATTGTGCCGTGGTCTAGAATTCTCTTGACATAAATGTTGATAGTTTTTTGGTGGGGCAGTACGATCTTGTCCGCTAGATGCAAACTCAATTAATGGTTGTAATATGAGAGCCTTAAATATAAGAAGAAGTGTCCTCTCTCTCTCGTTGTAACCAAGCAATCTAACAATCCTAGTAATCAAAGTTCCATTCTATCCCAAAGCTTCTCTTTATAACTTTCTCTCTCTACGATTCGGGTGAGCTTTGAGCAATCAATTGATTGGAAAAAGGGCTTGGCTTAGGCTCCCAATAATCCCAGGCAATCTTAAATAGCTTAAGTTGTTGCACGATCTTGATCCCAAACAATCAACCCATAACAAGTGATATCATAGCAACTAGAGAAATCCGTTCCAAGAGATCAAAGAGCACCAACTAGTCGAGAGAATGTCGAGCCAAGAAGTTATTGTGGATGAGAGGCCATTCAAGTGAGGGAGACTCATGGCTAAAGCGAAAGAAGAGAAGCCTTGCTAGAAGCGTGGCCACGTTCGAGAAGTGCATGGGGGTATGATGCGCCATGGCCAAGTTCATGGAAGGACTCGATGAAGTTTGAGACTACATCATGGAGGTCGAAGGCAATCTTCATGGATGCCATCAATGATGCCATGATCCCTCTCTAAGCCAAGGAGGATGCTCTTGAATCATCGATCGACTTCTTGAGAGATCATGCCCAAGTGCTTGAGGAGGAGAACCTTTGAAGGGATAAGGTCGAGGCTGTGAAGGTAGAGATCCAAGACCTCAAGACAGAGCTTGCCCTATGCAAACTAAGCATTGCGAATGGAATAATGCCCACTCAAGCGGTGCCTAATCTAGAGGTGCCAAAGCCAAAGGAATTCGAAAGCAATCAATATGCCAAAGAGGTGGATAAGTTCGTGTGGAGCATGCAGCAATATTTTGGAGCCATCAACATCCAAGATGAGGGTGTAAAGATTTGAATTGCTGCCACATTCCTTATCAATATAGCAATCCTTTGGTGGCTCAATATGTACGATGAGACCAAGTGTGGTGCCAATCTTGTAAAAACATGGGATGACTTTGTGAATGAGTTCCAAGATTACTTCTTCCCCAAGTTTGCTCAACAAGAAGCCCATAGTAAGCTTTATTGCCTTGAATAATGAGGTATGGTTTGAGAATACACAAAGAAATTCACTGAGCTCAAGCTCTAAATCCACAACGATGAGAAGAGGAAGCTTTCGAAGCATTCATGGATGGACTCAAGCTATGGGTGCAACTCGAGCTCATGCGTCGGGACGTGAGAAGTCTCTCAAGGGCATTAACCATAGTCGAGTCACTCATCAACCTCACCAAGGCCAAACCAATGAAGAATTAAGCAAGGAATTGGAGGTTGGATCGATCCTCCAAGGATGAAGGTGGAGAAGCTCCCCGTGGGCCCAAAGATTGAGGTGGCCAAGTCAAGACTTGGGGAAAAGGTTTGTCCAAGCCGCCCATCCAAGGGAGTCAACCCCAAGGGAATTACGCAAGTAAGTTCGACCAACCTCTGCCATCTCCTTACTTCATTTTCATTTGCCAAGGAGACCATTGGACACAAAAGTGTCCAAAGAAGCACAAGATCAATGGCATCCTCACCGTAGAAGAGAAGCCCAAGGGAGAGAAGAGGCAAGTCCAACTCGGAGGATGAAGCTCAACTCCATCCAAACCCAACCACCACCCAAGAAAAAGGAGTAAACGGAGATGCATTTCGTGGAAGTTGAGGTATGTGGCATAACTCTTTATGCATTGGTTGATACCAGTGCATCGTATGTGTTCATGGCCTTGAGGTAGTGAAGAAGTTGGGATTGAGCATGATGTAGAATGAAAGACAATTCAAGACTGTCAATTCGAAAAGCACACTAGTGTAGGCACAACTCCAAAAGTGGATGTCTAAATTAGTGAGTGGAAAGACAAGCTTCCCTTTTAAGTAGTCTTGCTCAATGACTATGATGTCATCCTTGGCATACAATTCTTTAATCGAGCGAAGGTCATGATCGACATGAGATCCAAATGCATCATGATGCTCGATCCTAAGTGTCCCTCCATGGTGTCGATGATCAAGGGAGTGATGGATGTCGAGATCATCATTGCAATCCATCTCCTTTACAAGAGCTTAAAGGTGGCCAAGTGCATGATCAATCCACAACTAAAGCCGCAACCCTTGGAGAAGCTAAAGGAAGGGTCGAATCATCCTACTCCAACTTGCGACATGTCGAGCCATGGTGGAGTACACGCTGCGCACCATGCCCATGTTGAAGAAGGAGCTATGTAGCTGACCATTAGAGATGTTGTTCGAGACGCTAAGGGCTAAGCAAAACAAGAAGTGGAGAGCTCGTGCTCATGCCAAAAAGAACTCTCCCTGAGCTATGAGCGCCAAGGGGGTTACTCGAATGAGTGGGGGAGAATGTCACGATTCGAGATTTTCGCGACCAAATGATCATGCCACATCGAGGGAGAACGATCAAATAGCCCCCAAGATTCTTCAAAAGCTTTCGAAACGTTCTCTAGGATGAGCAATACTAGTAATTGTGCCATGGTTTAGAATTCTCTTGGCATAAATGTTGGTGGTTGTTAGGGGGGGGCTAGTACAATCTTGTCTGCCGGATGCAAACTCGATCAATAGTTGTAATTTGATGGTTTCAAGTATAAGAATGTGTGCCTTTCCTCTCATTGTAACCATGCAATCCAACCATTCTAGTAATCAAAGCATTCTCTCCTGGAACTTCTCTCTCTAAAACTCTCTCTTTATGATCCCAGTGAGCTTTGAGGGATCGATCAATTCGAAGAAGGCTTGGGTTAGGCACCTAACGATCCCAAGTGATCCAAAATAGCCTAAGTCGTTGAATTGTCTCAATCCCAAACGATCGGCCTATGACAAGTAGTATCAAAGCAACTAGAGAGATCCATTCCAACAGATTGACAAGCACTAACTAGTAGAGAATGTTGAGCCAAGAAGCTGTTGTGGATGGAGAGGCCGTTCAAGTGAGGGAGACTTGTAGCTGAAGCAAAAGAAGAGAAGCCTCCCTAGAAGTTGTGGTCATGTTTGATGAGATGTTTGTGAGGATTCTGTTAGGAAAATCCCTTATGATATTTTGAAGATGACAAAATAAATCAAAGGCTACTAACATATGCTTTTGAGTCTGGATGAAGCAAACGCAGAACTTCAATCTGGTAGATTCTGAATCTGTCCGTACCAGACGCAAATTTGAGTCTGACCGTACCAGACGGAAATCTTGAGCAGACTCAGAACTTAAGTTAGTCAGACTCAGAATGAAACTTCAGTAACTGATTACCAATGGTCAAGTATTTCACTTACTTTATTTATATTGATTTTGTTGTATCAAAGGCGATTGGCATGATCAATCAACGGACAACTTCCAAAGAAGAATAGAACACTTATGGAAGCCCGGATTCTGATTGTATGGGCGAATAGAATCCAAGGGGATCCAATCTACCTCCAACGGTAAAAAAGACTTGCCTTATAAAGTCTGTCCAGGAAAGGGAAGACGAAACTCTCAAGGAAAGAGCCAACATTCGAGTGTGGCTTGGAGAGTATATAATGATAGGATGAGACCTAGGAGACTAGTGTGGATAAATATATTCCAAGGCTTATTCGATTCTTCACTAGTTGTCTGAAAAAGAGCGAAACCGAGTGATCCTAGTGAATTACTAAGAAGAGTGACTTTGTGAGACATATCATCACCAAGTGCTAACACTCAAGAGTGTGTAATCACCTTTGATCATATAGTGAAATCTAGCCTATTGGCTGATCGCCTGGAGAGTGGATGTAGGCTTATCTAAAGCCAAACCACTATAAATTGTGTTTGCAATCTTCTCTACTCTCTCTATTTAATTTCTGTTTGTAGATTGCAAAAGATTGTTATTGCTTGCGCATAAAATTCCTCTACACTTATTCACCCCCCTCTAGGTGTTAATACTAGTTTTCAACAGATGCGATATGTCGTGACTAAGCTCATGGAAGAACTTGACGAAGTTTGAGACCGCATCATAGAGGTCGAACGCAATCTCCAAAAGGACTTCACGAATGCCATGGTCCTTCTCCAAGCCAAGGACGATGCTCCCAAATTGTCAATTGACTTCTTGAGAGATCGTGTCCAAATGCTTGAGGAGGAGAACCCTCGAAGGGATGAGGTCGAAGCCATGAAGATGGAGATTTAAAAGTTCAAGATGGAGCTCGCCCTATGCAAACTAAGCATCACAAATGAAGCGGTGCCCACTTAAGCGTTCCCAAGCTAGAGGTGTTGAAGCCAAAGGAATTCAAAGGCAATTGATATGCCAAAGAAGTGGACAACTTCATGTGGAGCATGGAGCAATACTTCGGAGCCGTCAACATCCAAGACAAGGGTGTAAAGGTTCAAACTGTTGTCATGTTCCTTACTAATATGGTAATCCTTTGGTGGTGCAATAGTTGCAATGAGATCAAGCGCGGTGGCTAGGGGTGTCAGTAATCGAACCGGAAACCGAAAACAGAACCGAACCGAACCGAACCGAAATTTCGTGTGTTTTCGGTTCGGTTAACCGAAAACATCAAAATATTTCCCCTGATTCCAATTCGGTTAACCGAACCAATCGGTTAACCGAATTGAACCGGTCTTCTAGCCGAGAAGTTCTAGGGCACAAAACAAAAGCGCCAAAAATCAAAAATCGAATCTCTCTTTCGTCTCTCTAATGCTCTTGCTCGGTCCGTCTCACTTCCGTCTCCGGCACAATCCACCTCCGTCACGATCCACCTCCACCTTCGACTCGATCGCCTCTGCCTCCGCCTCCGGGTTGTTTCTTCTTCTTCCGTCTCCGGAGGTGGGTTCTTGGGTGACTTCGGCGGCGGCCCGTCCTTGGATTCGTTCGACATCGCCGGCACCAAGAACGCTCCGATCGATCGCCTCGGCGCTAGCGGGTACGGTGCTCCCTTTCTCTGCATTCCGTGCGTGTGTTTATGAGGTTGAGTTTGGGGAATTTGGGTGCTTGGCTGCTTTGTTCTTGTTTTCGTTTCGTGATTGGAGTTTCAAGTACGCGATTGGAGTTTCTCTGCTTTCTCTTGTGTGAATGAATTAGTTTATTTTGCGATTGGAGCTTTGTATATATAAGTGATGAGGATGAAGGAGATCGTGCACAAAGCAGGGGAAGTGGGTACCCTGCTTTCGGTGGTAGTGCACAATCGCCTTGAATATCTCCTCCTGCATGTCCTTAAACTCGACAAGTTTCTTTGATAAAGAAACCTGGACATTTTGCAGCTTTGGTAATATGTGCCTTATTGAAATGGCTTTTACACTTTGCAAGAGTATTCCTTTATATACATTGTGATAGGCATATCTTGATATTTTTCGATACATAATTTCTTGGGTAATAAATATGTTGAACAACCTGGGTTCGGTTTTTGTATTGAATCGTGCGAGCGAGGCACCCGCATTGTGGACTGTTCGGTCTCTCGCCGCGAGCTAACGTAGCCCAAGAAGGTAGCTTGAGCTGTGTTGGGTCTGGTTTGGTCGGGTTCGGATTTGGTTTTGGAGTAATTCTGGTGTTAGTAGGACAGGGAGGATTGTGGATTTTCCAGGAGGTTGTATGGCATTCGTGCAAAGGTTTGGGGACGTAAAAAAGCTTCCTTGTCCCCCTTCCGGCATAGTTTCTATGAACATGGGAAGGGAACAGAGGAAAAGAGCATATGATTGTTGAGACTTAATTAAATTTTCCCTCGAGTATTGTGATATTGCTCTTTATATATTTTGGTATTGTTTGGGGTGATCTAGTTTGACATCCGGCAACGAATCGTATAGCTAAATGAGTTGTGAGGAGCTTGGCTTTCTGTTGGGTTTGTAATTTTTGGCTAGGTATGACTAGACCCTTGAAGGGTGTGATGTGTGCATGGTTGATGTTTATTGCTCTTGGCACCTTTAAGAAGTGAAAGAGATGCTAAGCTTACTTTTGACTGTTTATTAGCTGTCGGATTTTGATTTTGAAAATCTGGATCTTGTTCTTTAGCATTTCGTAACTTTATCTCCAATATTTGTAAATCCAGTTAAGAGATTTTATTCTCACAGATAATTTATTTCTCATAGTTATTAATGATTCCTTCGCTAAGGAAACAGATTATGTTTCTATGCATTTAGTTTGTGCTACAAGGTGAAGGGAATCGTCTGTCAACCTGTTCTAGAAAAATCAGATAGTGAGAGTATCTCTTCCACAAAGTGTGAACTGTGAAGAACAGTGATGTCTGTGCTAGAAGATAAACTTCAAAGATTGTCTACCATTTGGTGAAAGTCCAAGTTGCTACTTTGTCTTGACTATGTGTGATCCTGGCAGTCATTATTTGGTGAAAGTCCGAGTTGCTACTGGAATTTTTGCTAAATTGGCTACCTTGTATGCTGGTGAACCTACTTTTATTTTAGTAGATGCATCAAGGATTTCTTACTTTTGACATCGTTCGAATTCCAGATATCAAGAAGGAAAGAAAACGTGAATCTAACATCAAATGATTGTTAGAATCTCTAGGTTTCTATGTTAGCCGATTATGCTTTGATAACTAGGATTACATGGGCTAAAGATTGCAAGAGAGGTGAGTTCGACCAAAGCTTAGATGTACGATAAAATGTGTTGCTGTACTTCTATTATTTTCCTTTTTTTTTTTTTATTCTGTGTTTTGCCGTCAGGTTGGTTACGTAATCTCTTTCTTGTCCTCAACGTATAAAATCAGTAAAAAGTCATAATATGCAGTAGTTTTCGTTCAGCTGAGCAGTTTTCCTCTTTGATTCTCCGGAAAACAATTGATTTACTTGTTCTTAACCAGTCTTATAGTTAGATTGTGTCTGGGCTAGTTCGTATGCATCTCAACTACTCCATCTCATTAAATGAGTAAAAAAGAGGGCAACTCCCACTATATCTAGGGGATTTTACCAAAAAATGGGTAGACCCCGTCGTTGTTGCCTGTCCTTAGATGTAACTTATCCAGAACTTTCACCTATATCATGCTAATCAATTGTTGCATATTTGCTTTAACATATAAGCAGCGTAGCAAATACACAATGCTTACTCAAATTGCAGTAACCAGGAAAAAATTGACCAAATTTTCTCTCTTTTCACTTAGAAACATCCCTTAACAAGCCATCAAACTTTATGTTTCGTTGTACTGTGTATATATGAGCAACTGGATCCATGAAGTGCTGGTCCTTGCCACTTGGTTAATATTTTCCCCATAATCAATTTGACCAGCTTGGATTAGAAAACTCTAGTTCGAGACTTGGTTTTTTTTTTAAGCTCTATAGAAAATAAAAATAAAAATAAAAATAAAAAACCAGTCATTTTCCTGCTTTGTCTTAGTTACTTAAAGTGTTTTGTTATTTTTCACTGCTTGTTTTGAAATTTGTCGATTCCATGTACTTGCTTTTTATTCAGTATCAGAGAGCAAGATCGTTGTTAATTGTTTTGTTAGCGTACGATGCTATGCCATACATAATAGAGGCCATTCTTAGATCTTGTCCATGTATTACATATCGATAATTGAAGATACGGTTGATGGACAACATAAGTTAACTTGGTTGCTGGGGATAAAAAGGGAACATGCATTGGCATTGGATGTTTCCCGAGCAAGGATTAAAAGCATATGAAATGTTCAAAGTATCTATAAGTCTTTACATAAATAGCTAGAGAGGCTTTCTTTAGTGTTAGTTTGTGATTTTACAAATTCTCCTCTATCAGCTAGGAAAACAGTTGACCACGTAGGCAGAAGGTCGACATATAGTACAATGCCCTGGTGAACGTACTTGACCGCATTTTTTTCCTTGCGCATTGCAGATTGCATGATTTGTCAGCAGTTGGAATTGGAGAAACTATCATTAGACATGGAGTTTACAACCACCCCAACACCACCCCAGTTGTAATCTCCATGTAAGTTCTTCCACTTGCTTTTCTAACTTATTTTTGGCAGCTTGAAGAGCTCCAGTTTCCTTGGCAGCCTGTGTAAAATACAGGGAGAGAACCTATTACTAAGTTGAACTCCAACTTTCTCAGAAAGACCATAAAACTAGGAACAAAATATAGGCAAGGAATGCATAGTAACTTCAATTGTTTATCAAAATTTCCACCTTGGAATTGAGTCCCAGAATTTGACTAGTCAAACATCCAACAGTGATAGAAGAACAAGCAAGTCACTAGGTCATTATTTGGCATACTTTTCACTAGCCCTAATTTTATTTTCCTTCACAAATACCACCATTCAATCCATGTCTACCTGTCTCCTTCATCCAACTTCCAAAATCAGATTTTCCTACTAATTCAATGTACCTTTTCTCTTGAAAAATTGCACGTACTACACTGCATCAATATTCTTTTTGTGGACAAGTGGAAAGGAGTAAATTGATATGGATCATGTATGTGCCATAATCTTTGTTTATTTTTAGCTGAAAGGGAATGGCTGATGACAAGTAATTATTAGACAATGTATGTGCCATAATCTTTGTTTATTTTTATCTTATTCACCACTTGCTTTTTTTCCTTTTTCTTTCCTCTTCACTAATCTTGGCTTCCATATCAGGTTTTTAAACAAAGGTCGGCCATCCTTAATCTCCATTGAGAATCCACAGGTCGGTTCATAAGTATTGATATTTTTCAGATTAAATATAGAGGACCACTTGGAGATCCATATTAAGTATTGTGCAGTATTTTGGAAATGTTCTCATTCTTGCTACAACAACTTTGCTGCACAATATGGTCCCTTAAATTGAAGATGTCAGATTCAACTCTTTTTTCTTAGATGTCTTAATTTATCAACAACTTAAATACTAAGTTATTCCTGTCTTGACATCCTACCAATAATGATCTCGCAGCTATACTAAAATGCTAATCTTGCTCTGAAGGCTCCATAAGGCCCATCTGGTCTAAACTTGTAAGTTTTGGAACTCATTTTCTGATTTAGGCAACTAATTTTGCAAATGCTGATTTAATGGAAATTCTGATTTAGGAACTCATTTCCATGATTTAGGCAAATCTTCCATATAGAAGGGAATTGGCAAATGTCTTCAATGAGTGAATCAAGTAGCACAAATAGAAGGAGGGTGAGATCTACTTGCATGGGAACACTTTAAAAGATAGAAAACAACCAAGATAAAGCTGAATGTATATACTTTGTGGTGCTATTATTGGTTGTTCTAGTGGTCAAGGAACGAGTGGAATACATAATCATTTAGGTAGGTGCAAGAAATATCCATATGCAAATGTGGAGAAAAGGCAGAAAAGTGCCTCAAATGAACTTGTAGGGGTCGGTACTTCTATTTCAGCTAATCCATGGAAATTTGATCAAGAGACTAGTCGAAAAGACTTGGTAGCAATGTTCATTATTGGTGAACTGCCCTTTAAGTTTGTGGAACTTGAGGCATTTCGAAAATTTGTGTGTAGAATCTAGCCAAAGTTTTTAATCCCCTCAAGAAACACATTAAGGGAGGATTGTTACAAGTTATACTTGGAGGAAAGAAGCAAAATGAAGAAATATTTTTCTGATACTTCTCCAAGGGTTTGTCTCATGATTGACACATGGACTTCTTGTCAAAATTTAAGTTACATGTGTCTCACTGCTCACTTTATAGATGCTAATTGGAAGTTGCAAAAGAAAATTTTGAATTTTTGTCAAATCCCAGGACATTCTGCTGAGATTATAGAGAAAGGGGTTGAGAAATGCTTAACTAGTTGGGGGATTAAAAATATTTTTTCTATCACTGTTGATAATGCTAGCTCCAATGACTTGGGAATTCAATATTTGAAGAAAAGACTTAACTCTTGGAATGCTCTATTATTATCAGGTGAGTTACTACATGTAAGATGTTGTGCTCATATTTTCAATTTGATTGTGAGGGAGGGTTTGAAAGATTTAGATGATTCCATCATTAGAATACGCTCAGCTGTGCGTTTTGCGAGGTCTTCTCCCTCGAGGTTGCAAAGGTTTAAAGAGTCCATTAGGCTGGAAAATATTGAATCCAATAGTCTTGTATGTTTGGATGTGGAGACTCGTTGGAATTCAACGTACTTGATGTTGGAAGCGGCCTTGAAGTTTCAAGAAGCTTTTAACTCAATAGATATTCAAGATAGAAGATTTGCTGAAGAGCTTTCCAAGGTGAGAGGGTTGCCTACTAGTGATGATTGGGATTATGCCCGCCGATTTCTTCCTTTCTTGAAGTTGTTCTATGATGCGACTTTAAAAGTATCGGGCTCTTCTTACGTCACTTGTAATGATTTGGCAAAAGAAGTCTTTGGGATTTATATGAGAATTGATAAATATAGCAAGGATGAGGACAGGGGTTTGCAAGACATAGCCAAGAAAATGAAGGTCAAGTTCAATAAATATTTTGGCAATGTGAACAACATAAATCTAATATGGTTCATTGCATGTATACTTGACCCTCGACATAAGATGGAGTATGTGAAATGGATGATCAATCAAGTGTATGAAAGCAACCAAGCAAAAACTTTACAAGATAGAGTAACAAAATCTCTAACATTATTGTTTGAGCAATATCGCACCGGTACATGCCCCCAAAGCAACTTGAGATTAAAGGGGACAAGGACAGTGAACATGTCAACATCTCCTGTGGTTGGTGCAGACTATATGACTGCAATGTTTCTTAGCCAAACGGGACAAGAATATATGGAAGAAAAATCTGAATTAGATAAGTTTTTGGAAGAAGGACGTGAACGGTATAGCTGCAACTTTGATATTTTAAATTGGTGGAAAGTGAATTCTTCCAGATATCCTATCCTATCTTCTATTGCTCGAGATATTATGGCCGTGCCTGTCTCAACCGTAGCATCAAAGTTTGCATTCAGCACAGGAGGTCGCGTACTTGACGTATTTCGTAGTTCCTTGACCCCAATTATGGTGGAGGCTCTTATATGTACTCAAGATTGGCTACGATCCAATCCACTTTCACAGTCGATCGGGGAGGACTTAGAAGAACTTGAAAATTTCGAGTCAGGTGAGGAAAAAACCACGGAATATCTATGTCTTTCAATAGTACAATTGATACTTCAATTCTCATTTTAATTGTGAATTTAATGCGAGTTGTCAACTACGACGATGGAGCTGAGCTCAATAGCGATTTCTCTTGATGATTGACAAAAAAAGAATGAAACCGGCCATAATTTTGTTTTCCTTCCTCTTTGTGGTAATATGCTATTACAATTGATACTTCAAGTATGCTTAAAGTGATAATATGCTATTTTGACATTTTATTTTCACTTTCAACTTTTGGGTCTTCTTTCTTTCTCACTTCTTGGTGATTGAAGTATCTTGATTTTCATATCTGTTTTCACAGTGAAAGAAAAACTGACCTACCTTGATGTACAGATGGGACGTGTTGATGGTTATAATCCACAGAATGCTAGGAAAGATTCAGCCTTTGCTTGGACGGATGTGTTTGAGAAGCAAAGTTCAGCTCACGTAACGAGGTCAATATATAACTTTTATTCTCAATTTGGGGCTAATGATTTTTCTGAGTTAGTTGACTTCACGAAGGCTCGTAACTTCTACCTTTCTCTTTTTATTTATGTTGTCTGCTGCTACTTATTGATATGTCATAGACTCGAAACCTTGCTGTCGATCGTGGACGGCTTACATAGATCTTTCCTTCCCTTGTCTAAGATTTGATGGTCAAGCTTCAAGAGGCGGTTCGACTAGAACATAATATTGCATTATTTGCACTATGCGTTCAAGTCTTTTCATCCTTCTGCCCATATCTTTATGGAATTCTTGCATCTAAGTGCCAAGGAGCAACTTGAGATTCTTCAGGTTTTCAGTCATAGTAGCATAATTCTCCTTCATATTGAGTAAATATTTGAGAAAATCCTGTCTTTAGTGTTATCAATCACAGGTATATTATCAGGCTTGACCTCAACCCGAAGTGCCATGATCATCTTAATATATTCTCTTTTTTGCTCTTTAGCACTAAGCTCTCCTTGCCTATGAGCATCCTCTGTTTATGACTCATGCAAGTATTGGTTAGTATTAGGATCAGGTACATCACCACGTTGAATTTGCTCACCAGTGGGGGGTTGTGCTTGTGTCTCCAACAGGCATGTCCGGAGCATTAGCAACATCTTGATCAACATCAGCGGGAATATCTAGAATATCGGGAACTTCACTATTTGGATCATTTCAACAGAACTTCAGTAGAAATTGCTAATATATCTTCAGTCAAAGGTTCATCGGGATCGCTGGTGCACCAATCTATTCTTGCACTTCTTAACTTGCTTTCTCCCCCAAAATATCTGCTATTATCTTTGAAAGGACAGTTTCTAGATCTTTAGAGCTTTTAGTGAGGTTAACATCAACCTCGGTGTCCTTGTCCCCTTGAATTAGAGGTGCATCAACAGGTGTATCTTCGTAGATTTTCCTATCTCCATTTCAGCAGATTTCTCCTTATCCCGTTCGGTATGTTCAGCCTCGGTGCCTTCTTGTTCTTGACCGCAGGGCGTTTTTGTTCTGTCATCTTCTTCAACTTCTTCTACTCCTTCATCATCATCCTTGTCACTAGGTTGATATTCATCAATATGATTGTCTAGATCATCGATTGCTCAGCCTCCCTCATATTCAACTCTTTAGTGAATTCTATAGTCAACCTTGCCAACGAGAATCTATGGACTTTCTCTTTGAGCAGAGGTCTTCCTTCTTTTTGTGAATGGTGAAGGAACTTACGGAATGCTGTCATCGACATCAATCTTCACAGTCTTCCCTTTTTATCCTTCTATCCCTCATTAGAAAACCCGAAGCTCATTTTTCTCGTCATTTTCTCTCCCACATTCATCATAGGCACCTTTGGTGATTTCAGCCTATCCGGAATCTCAATGTTCAAATGAGTGATAATTTTTGTAATCAAAGAACCATAAGCTCATTGAGGTGGATTCTTGGGTTCTATAAAGCGGGGTCACTTACTGACCTTGTACTTTTAGCCATCATGCTTTCAAATATGTGCAGATATAATGACTCCAATGCCATTGAAGTAATCTCAAACTTATGGCTTTTAACACATTTTTGTAACTTGTTATGTTAAAATCTGTTACCATCGGTAAGATTAAAGCTTGTATCTCTCTGTCCACTCTAGTTTTGAACAGCTTAAAGTAGGAATTAGAGGCTCCAGGAGCTCTTGATTTTGGGATGGCTTCGAAGCGGATTAACAAGGAGTTGAAGGACCTGCAAAAGGACCCTCCTATTTCTTGCGGTGCTGGTTTATATTTTGAAGTTGCTAAGTACTTTTCTTTGATTTTCGGATGTAATGATTGATTCGAAGCTTAAATATGGACATGTAAAGAGCGGATTTTGTTATTGATGTGAAATTCCTGTAATTAATGAGGACAAATAGAGAAAAGAGGGGTTCCCATAATTGATATATTTTTTTTAAAAAAGTCAGGAAAAACCGAAAAACCGAACCGAACCGAACCGAAAATTTCGGTTCGGTTCGGTTTGGATTTCGGTTCGGTTCATTGCACATCCTTATCGGTTCGGTTCTGTTTTCTGAGAAAACCGAACCGAACCGAACCATTGACACCCCTAGCGGTGGCAATCTCATGGAAACATGGGATGACTTCATTAATAAGTTCCGAGATTACTTCTTCCTTGAGTTTGCTTAACAAAAAGCTCGTAGCAAGCTCTATCGCCTCAAGTAAAGAGGTACGGTCTGAGAGTACGTGAAGGAATTCATCGAGCTCAAACTCCAAATCCACAACCATGAGAAGAGGAAGCTTCTAGAGCATTCATGAATGAACTCAAGCCATGGGCACAACTTGAGCTCATGCATTGGGATGTGAGAAGTCTCTTGAGGGCACTAGCCGAAGTTGAGTCACTCATCAACCTCACCAAGGCAGCCCAACGAAGAATTGAGCAAGGGATTGGAGGTCGGATCGGTCTTCAAAGGAAGAAGGTGGAGATGCTCCCTATGGTCCCAAAGATCAAGGCAACCGGGTCAAGACTTAGTAAGAAGGTTCGTCCAAGCTGCCCATCCAAGGGAGTCGACCCCAAGGAAACTACATGAGTAAGTTCGATCAACCTTCACCGTCTCCTTACTTCATTTACCAAGGAAACCACTGGATGCAAAAGTGTCCAAAGAAACATAAGATCAATGCCATCCTTGCCATTGAAGATGAGAAGGAGCCAAAGGGATAAAAGAGGCAAGTCCGACTCGAAGGGATGAAGCTTAACTCTATCCAAACCCAACCACCACCCAAGAAAAAAGAGCAAATGGAGATGTACTTTGTGGAAGTCTAGGTATGTGACATAACACTCTATGCATTGGTTGATACTGGTGTACTAAATGTGTTCATGGCCCCAAGGTAGCAAAGAGGTTGGGATTGAGCATGACGCCGAATGGGAGACAATTCAAGACTATCAATTCGGAAGGCATCACCGGTGTAGGCACAACTCCAAAAGTGGATGTTCAAATTGGCGGGTTGAAAGACAAGCTTTCCTTCAAAGTAGTCCCGCCCAATGACTACGATCTCAACCTCGACATGCAATTCTTCGATCAAGCGAAGGCCATAATTGACATGGGATCCAACTTCATAATGATGCTTGATCCTAAGTGTCCATCCATGGTGCCGATGATCAAGGGAGTGATGGATGTCAACACCATCGCCACGATCCATCTCCTCAATAAGAGTTTGAAGGCGGCCAAGCGCATGACCAATATGCAACTGAAGCCACAACCCTTGGAGAAGCCAAAGGAAGGGTTGGATGCTCTTACTCCAACTCATGACATGCCGATCCATGTACTCTTCCCCAAAATAGAGTACTTGCCGCACACCATGCCCGAAAATAGTGAGGTATAGATTTTATCGATAATGAAAACATTTCTTGTTAATTAATTTTCTAAACAATATAAGCTATCATTTTTTGGAAAATATTTTCCAAATCACTCATTTTTTGCGAAATGAATGCACTTTGACATTTATATAGCAAAAGAAAGTGATTTAAAGTGGAATATCGGTCATCAAATTACAGGATTGGACAAGAAGTGCTGTACCGTTATTTTTTACATTCCTCAAAGGTATATGATAGCTATTGATTTATGAAAGACATTTAGCTAGAATAGATGGAACAAGGTAACTTTGTTAGACTACATCCTCTATACAAGGAAAGACAAAACGAGTTTGTCAACTTTGAAAACTCTTGCAGTAGTTGTCAAGAATACAAGAATTGTCTGATTGGTGTTGATCTAATTGAGAGCAATTTTCAGAATTGCTTGGCTGTAGAGAGATACTTTCTTCGATATGCATCACCAGAGTTCAAAATGTTGGTGATCACTAAAAAGTGGAATACTCGACGGACGTCTAGGGCTTGTTATAGTCAAATATGGGTGTATATCCTCAGCATCTATATACTTAATAAATCATTGTGGATCAGCAAGATAATCTCTTTTTAAAGGGGAGATATGCACTATCAGTGCCATAACTCGTATACGGCGCTTACTTTATTATTACAACTTTTCGCCGACACATTTAAGTGTCAAAATTGGAGACAAATAATTACTTAAGTACCTTCGGCAAGATATTACGGCCAAATTTAACACGTGGCTTTTTTAACTAAATTTTTTAACTGATGTGGCACTTAAGTTTCATGGATCACTTAAGTGCCAATTTTTTTGAAAAACGATTTTTTCAATGCCAATTTTTTTGAAAAATGAATTTTTCAGTGCCAAATTTTTTGAAAAACAAAATTTTTAGTATCAACAAAAATTTGGCATAGAAAAAAATCATTTTTAAAAAAAATTTGACACTTAAGTAATCCATGAAAAATTGGTTAAATGATGTCATTTAGCATTCTCATGTTCCGGCAAGCCACATTAGCTAAAAATATTAATAAAAAAAGCCACATAAATTTCTGACTCAACAGATTGGTGATGACAGTTAAGTGATCATTTTTCTCCGATTTTGACACTTAAATACATCATCGAAAAGTTACAGCACTGGTAGTGCACTTCTCCCCTTTTTTTAAGGAAAACAACGAAATTCTTGAAACTTTTAATGTAATCAAATGTTGGATGGACAATTACGTAATCCTTTAAGAGCACCTAAACATCTCTTAATGAGTTCACCGTGCTATAATACAATCGAACTCATGCTCCCTTTTAAATCCACTTTTTATTCTTGCAGAAAGATACCTCAATTTATATGATATCATACAAAGGAACTTCAACGAAAGTGCTTACGTATGTTCATTGAGACACGTAGGGTCACAACTATTGAAAAATCCAAGATTATGTCACGATATGAAAAAGTATAGGACACAACGCTACTCCTATGTTAAGGATTTGATATATTTAGATGCACGTAAGCTTTACATACACCAAAATTACAATTTCAATAACATTATTTTAATAATTTTCTCTCTCGTCAATACGCTATAGTGTAAGATGGGGATTAGATTGAAGGTTGGTTTCTGTTTTTCTTTTTCTCTCTCTTTTGCCCCCTCAAATTTTCCACAATGTTCTCTTTTGACTTGCCCTCCTCTCCCTTTGACAGTCAAACCCGGCTGCTCAATTAACAAATCACAGGTGATTGATTACTCGTTAAGCCAGCCATGAATAATGACCATAATTTTTTGTTTAATATGGAATCCGGCATTTGAAAATTGATTAAGAAAGTGCAAAATGCTCAATGCAATGTGAAACATCCGGTTGATGATGTGTGCTCCAAAATTAATTATAACTATTTCCACGTAAGCGAGCGCTCCAAGCTTGCTATATACCATCGTTAATCTTAATTTTAATTCTAAATATTACGACTTTGTACGACACAGAACTATGGAACGGACTAGAATGAACGTAGACGTCTTATCTGGGAAGGTTCATGGGCCTGTACTGTATTGAAAAAAACTTTTTAGCTTTTAATACGACCAAAAAATTCCAAATTGAAAGGATGGAGGAATATTACAAATTGCCGCTATCTCCATTTGTAACAAAAGGATTTTTACAACAAATTTGATCATTTATTTGGAAGAAATCTAATTCGAACATAAAATTTCACAATCAGAGGTAAAGTACGAGTAACTTAAAATTAAAACAGATTTACCTTGGTTCGAAAAATAGCACCCATTGCCCATTTAGTCCTTAATCTAGAGAAATCAATAGTTTATCTTTAATGAGCAATTCGTCTCTAAATCCTTCTTTGAGTGATGTTTAAGCTAATTCTTGTAGGAGGCAGGAAAAGTAAGGATGAGCAATTGAAATGGTTCAATCTTAAAATTAAATGGGACTGGTTTTATCCAATTGATTTCAAGCCTGTTCACAAAAGATTGATTCGCTTCTTAGGTGAAAACTTTAGGAATCAATCTTGACCATTTTGATTCTCAATTTTATATCAAGAACTTCTAATTCTACTTGAAAACAACCCCAATTGGTTTTGATATAGAATATGCACTAGTCTCGTTTTGGACATGGTAGCTTCTAGATATGTTATGATATGAACTTCCCTCATTTTGAGATGTCCAAGTTCTAGACTGGTTATGGTTTGAGCATGTTAGGATGGGAATATTCTTTTCCGCTCTTGGAATAACATCTTGAGTACAATTAGTTCTAAAGAATACTTTTACGAATTGTAGTAGGATATTTACATTTCTTGACAAAGTACCTGAATCAATATCTTCAAGACAATTAAGAGACTTAGTAGAGTTCATTGGAAACTTTTTGCAATTTCAAAATCTATTGCAAGTTTTCTCCAACAATTTCCATAGCTAAACTACTAGCTAATAATGCACTCATAAAAGCTCTTCCTACAACATGTTTTGCATTTTTACAAAACAAGTTGAAAACTCGCAATCTCAACTATTTCACTTGAGGGGGTGTATCGACCCAATATAGGGTTATCGGTTTTGAAAGTTTTAGAACCCTATCTTTGAAAATTTTTATTTTTATTTTTATTTTTTTTATCTACTCTTGCAAGTCAAATCTTTTAGAATATACCCTTGCCTATATATATATCTGGCTAACATTAATGTAAATATATAACAATTTATGTTTCAACAACAACATGGCTCGTGTGATTCCTTTACCACACTGCACTAACATTCTCCAAGGTGAGCAATCCAAATTCCTTGAAAATAAATCAATAACAAGCTCACAATTTTTTTTTTTGACTTTTAATAGTTTTAGTGAGAATAATTTTAAGAAATCATACTAGCTAAATGCACGACTAAAATCTTATTTGATGGCCGTGGATGAGGCAATGAATTTTGTAAGTTCTTCAAACGACACCTTTTGATATTAGTACAATTGATAAATAGCTCAAATGAATATAATTTGAAGATTGAACAGAAATTAAAAAGAAAAACATATTTTAGAAAAGCAACATTTTTCAAAAAAGATATTATATTTTTAAAAATATTGATAGGAATTTTTCTAATAAAAGTTAGGAAGCACTAACACTCTTTAGGAACCTTTGTGTTATGTCGAATACCCCAACATATGTTCAACACTCACTTACACTCAATTAATAGATGTCGAAAAATCTGAGCACTTGTTTTGGCACTCTTTGACATGCGGGTTTGGAATTTTGACATGCATGAAAAAACCTAATATTCTCTTTTTTTTTCCTCTTACTTTTTCCACACAAGTTCTACCTTTTCAAGTTTATTTTCTTCTCTTTTCTTTTGACATGCTCTAATATGTGAGTCCAGAATATTGATTGCTTTTTCTTTTTTTTCCTTTAGTTTTTATGAATTATGGAATGTATTTGAATTTGCTAAATTGAAACGATGAATGATTTTGATAATTGGTATATTAATGTTTTTAATGTCATTTTAGACTTATTATTATTTATTTATTTATTTGTAAATTTAAATTAAATTTATTATAAAATTGATAATTTATTATGTGTATACAAAATATATATTTAATATACAACATGTTTAGAACGGTCCAAATTTTTTATTTTTTGAGAAATGATATATTTACATATTCTGTCGTTTAATTTTTGCCGGTGCTACTTAGAACAAGAGCCCTGTCTTTTCAGACAGACAGAGAGTGGACGACAGGTAAGCGCAAGCCCCCGTGGCGACCCGACTAACTTCCCCAACTCCTTCTCTCGCTCCATTCTTCTTGGCGTCTGTCGCAG
This sequence comes from Corymbia maculata, assembly GCA_014182735.1. Classification (NCBI taxonomy): domain Eukaryota; kingdom Viridiplantae; phylum Streptophyta; class Magnoliopsida; order Myrtales; family Myrtaceae; genus Corymbia; species Corymbia maculata. The sequence continues at coordinate 16,357,770 of CM024687.1, forward strand.
TCCGTCTCCTTCCTCGTCCCCCTGCCCTTCCCTTCCCTTCCCTTCCCTCTCTCTCTTCCTTCTTCTTGACGCAACGTAAAACCAAATCGACTCTCTCTCTCTCTCTCTCTCTTTCTCTCTCCATCCGAACCCTAAGCCCTCGACTTCCAGTCGTCGTCTCCACTTCCGAAGCACGTGAGATCGTCGCTTCCCAGATTCCGTAGAACCCAGCACCCTTCTGGATCTCGCTCTCGCCGGAACGACCCATCACCGGACGGCGATCGGGCTGAGCGAGATACGCCGCCGTCATGGCCATCCGCGCTACCTTCACCTACTCGACCTACATTGCCCAGACCGTCGCCTCCAACGCCGGCCTTCGCGTCGGGAACTGCCGGTTGCTCGAGGAGTGCTGGGTCCGGTCACGCCTCTTCTGCCCGAGCAAGAGGCCCGAACCCGACCTCAGGCCTCAACCGCCCCCGGCTCCTTCGGCTTCCGCGTGCTATACCCTCGCGGGAGAGGTTCGCGCCCCTGATTGCCGGAGCTCGGTGATCGTGGGCTTGATCTCGCTGGCCAATTCGATTGCCGGGGGCTCCTGTTATTCTCCGTTCTCGAGCGAGGGCGTCTTCGGAATTTCGGCGGCCAAGGCTTTACCCGCGGCGGCTGCTGCTTCCGGTGGCGGCGGCGGCGTGGACGGAGGAAATGGAGATACGGTGTGTTGCGAGAGAGAGGAGGAGGGTGGTGGTGGTGCCGGTGCCGAGAGATTGAGGAATGGTGCGAGGAATGGGTGGTGGTTCTCGCGGCTCTTCGGGGTTCGTGCGGAAGATGCGAAGGCGGCTTTCACTGCTTTGACTGTGGGTTTACTCTTTAGGTCGCCCCTGGCGGAGGCGAGGTCGATACCCTCTTCGTCTATGTATCCCACTCTCGAAGTTGGCGACCGCATTTTGGCAGAAAAAGTGAGTGCACCGATCATCACGTTTACTGTGGCAGAATAATTACTGTTTACTTGCTGTGTGGAAATCATTGAGGATTGAGGTCGGGCAATTGACACATATGATCAAAACAATGAAGTTCCTTGTGGTTCTTGTGGTTGTGAACATAGTGTAGGCAGGTCTTATTGTTTTCCTGTCATGATTGATGTGCGGTAGTTTTCATGAGCAATTGATTGATTCAAAGAACTATGGTTATCTGGAATCATTTATGCCTGAATTTGTGATCAAGTTTGTCGATGCCTCTTCAGAAATTACATTTTAGCCTAGGACTGGAGAGTAACTATGGTATTTCTTCCACAATAAAATCGTACTGGGTTGGGCTGGTAATGGGACTAACTAGCTGTTGTTGGAATGAATTGAAATAAACAATCCAGGGTATGGTTATTCCTCCCTCTAAAAGAAGATGATTTAGCTGAGTCAGGAAAAAATGATTTGTCTGTTCCCATATGCAAAAGAACCAGTCAGACTAACAGGTTGAGGGGATGGAATGACTTTGCTTTTGCTAATTGATTTTCTCGGATGGTTAATGGCTGGAGTTATCTTTTCTTTAAGGGTGCTATGCCAGGGTTAGAGTTGGCCTAATATTTTGCTCACTTTCCTACTGGCTTTTGTTCCTGCAGGTGTCTTACATCTTTCGACAACCTGAGGTTTCAGACATTGTAATATTCAAGGCGCCACCAATTTTGCAGGTCTTGCTTAGTTTACCTTTCATGGACAATTACTGATAGAAAATGGTTCCCAGTTTATGCTTTACCAGATTACAAATAAATTATTTTGTTGGTTTTAAATTGGTCAGGAAGTTGGCTATGGCTCAAGTGATGTGTTCATCAAAAGGATTGTGGCAAAGGCTGGAGATTATGTTGAAGTAAGTTCTTAAGCAGTGCCAGTCCTACTTACCCTCAATATCATGGTTTGTGTTGAAGTAAGATTTGATGTGTTATGCTAATATTTTAAGTAAATTTAAAATCTGTTATGGTGGGACTTCTGTATTGCCACCTATGCATAAACTCTATTTAATGGTCATATATTGACTCTGGCTTTGATTTTGTAGGTTAACAATGGTAAACTTTTGGTGAATGGTGTTGCCCCAGATGAAGATTTTATCTCAGAGCCACTTGATTATGAGATGGAGCCAGTGGTAATGTATTTTATTCAACTGTTCTTCTTCTTGTTGAATTGCAACTACCCACTCATGTGTTCTAAGATTACAATGTGACCCATGGTTGATCTTAGCACTGAGAGATTTGTTTCTATGGATCTAACTGCAGCTTGTGCCCAAAGGATATGTTTTCGTGATGGGAGACAACCGTAACAACAGTTTTGATTCTCGTAACTGGTATTTTTCTGAGTCTTTCAGTTTCTCACAATTGTCATGCATGACAATGTGTTTCATCAAGTTGGGAGATTGTTGTTTATCCAGTCAAAAACTGGGTGCTGTTTTAGCACTTATAGTTGACCTGAATGATAATTAGCAAGTGTTCTGCTTTTGGGATGCGTGGAGTAGAAAAAACTGAGTTCGCTATCATTCCCGCTACCTAGGAGTATGCTTCTAAGTCATTATATCTTGAACCATTATTTGCAGGGGTCCGCTTCCTATCAAGAACATAGTTGGTAGATCATGGTTCCGCTATTGGCCTCCATCCAGGGTACCTGATACTCTGCACGAAGTACACAGCATCAAGAGCGCCGTTTCTTTCTCATGACACAAACTGCTCTGCCATCTGAGGAAGAATTCATGTACCTAATATTAGATTTTTTTCATTCACAGGGCATTCATAAGAGATGATGAAACTGTTTAGTGGAAACTTGTAAAAAGAAAGACAACACACGACTGTGTTCATTCTTTTTGGATCACTATGTTTTGTTACATTGAGCATTTCAGCCATGATCCCTTTGGATGGATACAGCTTATAATGGATTATGTCGACCCTTGTAGCGACTGCTGAAATGTACAGATAGAGGAAAAGCTAGCAAGCGTTGTTTTTTTCCGATTGAGTTGGTGATATGTGCAATCTCTGGATGACATTATCATCTTCTGTTGTCCCTTTGTCCTAATGAGTCCGAACCATGACAAATGAATGTGGTTTGCTACATCACAGTGGATTCCTTAAAATTGGAAAATGTTTTTGCATGCCATAGGCTTTTATTCCTTACCTAAGCATGTTTACAGAATATCCATCCACGTTGGAAATTTTTACTATAACAAACCAAATGTTTGAAAGAGAACTATTTATTTTTGTTTTATTTGAAAATAAGGCTTTGATTGTTATGTAGAAAATGAATAATTTGAAAATTATTTTATAAAAAATGATTGGTTTTTATCATTTACAAAAATAAATCAACGAAATGTATATTCATTATTTATTAAATGGTTGCTAATGATGAAAATATTTTTTATTAATTAATTATTTTAAGTGATTATTCTCAAAAAGTATTTAATGGAGCCTGATGGCCCGTTTGTTTTGCCGAAAACTTTGTGACGAAGGAAAAACATTTTTCATGGAAAGAAAATGATTGGTTTTAATTTGTTTGGTGCTTTAATGAATGTGTTTTATTTCTTAGCAGACTCAATCTTAGCTTATTGTTTTGTCCATGAAAAATGTTTTCTATAAATTATTTAATTTTTCGTCAATCCAAAAATTGAAAAATCGAAAGAACAAATTTTCAAAAATAGTTTTTCCTGCAAACGGATGGAGCCTAAAATTAGTATACATTTTCACCAGCCAAACCAATCCTATGCAATCGAAAAACATCGAGTCTTGTCGAGTATTTCTAATAAAGCGATGATTTTCAATTCGCTTATTTGTCTCTTTACGTCCAAGAAAGAACAAGCGATTCCGCTCGTGGGCAAAATGGTAATTCCTCATCACCCCAGCACAAAGACCTTGTATTCCTAGTAACTACCAACCAGATTCATCTCTGTTTTGCCGGCCCGCAGGTCGCCGACAGCCGTCGACGGGAACCGCTCGACCTCGACCGGACACAGCAGAAAGAAGAGCGATGACCGCAAGCTCCGCCATAGCCACTTTCTCTCTCCTCCTCTCTCTCCTCCAGTTGATATCCTCATCGTTCCGAGCCCTAACTCCGGCCCTCGCGCTCAATGCCTCGTCCCTCCCCTCCGGCACCGCGCTCTTCTTTCAGGTACGTGAGCACGAGCACGCCGCTCCGATTCCCATTTCCATCCGCAATCAATCGAATCGAGTCAGCGCTTCTTTCTTAATGCCGTCGCTTCCGATTCGATCGGGTCCAGGACGTTGTGAGGGAGATTTGCGTGAGGCAGAGGTGGAACTCGGACGCGGTGAGTCTTTCCAGGTTGGATTTGAGAAGAGCCAGATTCGGGACTGCCCAGAGGCAGGAGTTCCGGATCCGGTTCGGGAAGATCGATCTGTTCTTCTGGTCGTCCGACGAGGTGGCGTCGTGGAGGAAGCTGAACGCCACGCGAGGTGTGGGTTTCGTGGATTTGGCGAGGGCGGTTGGTTCGTTGGCGGTGATTGGCTCTTTCAAGGTGGAGGGCCCATTCGAGTTGCGGGCCGATGGAGATCACGAGTTCTCGCTCTCACTGCCGGTAAGTTTCTGTTTTTTGGGTTCCGATCTGCTGTTGACTTCGTGTTATGGCCATTAATTCAATTTATGGAAGTCTGTTTTGTTCCTCTTGTATGAGTTTATTTGAGCCTTCTGTATCAGAATTAGTCATTCCTCAGTGTGGTATTTCAATTTGGAAGTTCTATCCTCTGCTTGATAGTTTTCGGTTTGCTGCGAACTGGGATTTTGTGAAATTTGCATGCTTGTAGTAAAGGATCAACCTTCATTAGGATATGTATGTTCAATTATAAGGTGGAGTACTATTTAACTTTGTGGCAGCCAATGCTGGTTATATAGTGAGACTTGTGCACAGATGTACAGTTATTTTAGGTGGAATGCCGTTAGTTGTGGCGGTTTGCTTCCATTTCAAGGACATGAAGCTACTTTCAGAGTTCAGCTCGTCCTGTTACTTTTGTTGGCAATAGCTTGTTCGCTTGGCAAACTAGGGGAGGTTAAACTAGCAAATGTTAATTTAAATTAATGGTCTCTGGAAATTTTGTGGATTTAATGCTCATTGCTTTCCAGTTAGGAAGCACTGACACTTTCTGAGAGCCTTCATATCGTGTCAGATACTCCGACACATGTTTGACATTCTCCAATACTAGTCAACAAGTGCTAGAAAATACGACACGTGGTCAACTCTCCCGACATGCTCCACACACATTTGGAATCCCAACAGGAGAGTATGACATGCACAAGATTAATTTTAAAATTTTTCAATAAATGAGAGGTCAAAATGTAAATATAAAAAATAAAAATAATAAAAATAATAAAAGGGAAAAGAAGGAAAACCTAATATTCTCTTGTCTTCTGACTCTCACTTACCATGACACGCAATTTATCCCCCAAGTTTGTTTTTTCTCATCTTCCAATACGCAAGTCCAGAATGTGGATTGTTTGTTTTTTTTTTCTCCAAGTTTTATGGATTATTGGAATGGAGTTGAAATTGTCAAATTGAAATAATGAATGACATTAACAACTGGTGAATTAATATTTTTAGTGTAAATTCATTCTAGACTTTTATTTATTTATTTATTTGTAAATTTGAATCAAATTAATTTCATTGAATTAATCATAAAATGATAATTTATCACACACACACGCACACATATAATATACAATGTATCTAAGCGTGTTGGAATTCTCTATTTTTTTTGAGACATGATGTGTCGTCATGTCGTGTCACTTGTTGCATGTCAGTGTGAGTGCTACCTAGCTCTCCGGTGGAGTAAAAGAAATTGTTTCCATACCCTAGCTACACTTGTCAGATTCGGTCAAGATGGTCATCGTATATGCTGAATATCTAGCTCCAATCTACTTCCTGCATTTCCTGGTTGGGATGCTGTTGAGTATTGAGATTGGACAGATGGTGTTGACACCTAGACGACATCAGCAAAAAGCAATCACAAGCATAATGCCACACAATTATTCCAGGATCTAGGCCAAGGGAAAGTTGAGCAGTGGTGCCTCTCAAGTAATGTTAGCAGTGGCCAATGTATAACAAGTTACATGTTGTTAACTGGCTAGGATGAAGAAAAACTAATTGATGTTAAATAGTTATGTCAACTTTTAATTCAGTTTTTATGTCGACCTAGATTATTTACAAAAGCGAAGAAGTCTTGGGACAGGTACCCCATAGCCTATCGAGGAGAATATGGCAGCAGGTATTTCTCATTTAATTCTTGATTCATCAAGATGGGAACAATTGCAATTAAGAAATCCTGCCAACTAGAAAGTGGAATTCCGGACAGTGAGTGCATTTGAGTTAATTAGAATTGGAGCCAAAATTCAATCTTTGTAAGCAAGAAGAGTTATGAAATGTGCAGAGTTGTTTCAAGAAGCCTCAATATATAAAAGTTAGTGGTAAAACACACACATCCTCATACGAGCACCGAAAGATGAATTTTTACTTTTCTGCAATTGAATTTCAACAATTTGTTTACATTTTCGTCCTGCAGTTGAATCCTTACTCTTTGCTTTGTGATTTTATGTTGTCAACTCAGCAATGATACCAACTCATGTCAAACAAAGGTTGAGTTCATGCTTCTTTCATGTTGTAGTCAAATGATCATTGGTGGATGGACTCTTATGTTGTTTGAAAATCATACACTTGGGTTTTTAGTCATCACTATTCAAGTCAACTTGGCTGTTGCTGTTTTTCTAGTGAACAGATGGAAATAGGATTTATCAGTTAGTATCCTTAATGAACTGAAATGAAGTGTTCTTATTCGATGTGTATGACTATGGTGAGAAAATCCTCTTGATTGATGAAGCTTTTTGTCATAGAACAAGGAATGCTCCTTGGATTTTTGATAGCTTTGGGTCACTGGCAGAGTGGTTGAGTAAACATATGATGTTGATGGTCCATTTGGAGAAGTGTCACTGTCATGTGTGAGGTGAGTATGTAAGCATGGTTAACAATAGGAATATCATAGGAACTGCTGTGGCAGGAGGTCCAGTGTTATGGTCATTGTTCACTGATTTTTCTACTTGCATTCTGTTACCTGTTCTATCTAAAGTTTCCAATTCTTTTTCCTGCTCAAAGGGACTCCTAACAAGTATGATGTCTGAGTGCTCCCTTTTGAGTGATCTTGACAACTTTGGGTGATGTAACAGATTAATAGAGGTTATCTTGTGTTAAATGAAATAACTATAGTTATAGTTGTCACTGTTGTCACAACCATGCAAGCTTGAATAATTTTGTCATGGATTTGTGTCAACAAGACATGGCAGGTTAGCATAAGATGTTGAACATGCAGGATGCCTCTTATATCTATTGGCATATGGGTTGCATATGCTGTCATGCATGGATTGCATACATTGAATGAAATTAACTATTGATTCAGCAGCTTCTTTTGAAGTGCTAGATGAGATCATTGTGGAATCTTGGAAGTTCTTCATATGAAATGATTAATATGCTTGGTGTTTTCTGCTGCTTCAGCTATATGTCCCATGTAATAGAACATGACATACTTTAAAGAAATGGGATGAATTTCTAATTCATCCCATTGACTTGTTATTGATAGGCCAATCACTTTGTCTTTTTATGGCCATCAATCTCTTTATCTAATTTAATCAAGAGATTTTTTTTTGGTCGGGTAATCAAGAGATTTTATAAAGAAAGCTCTCAATCTTGTTGCATCTGAATCCTATAAAGGTTGATGGTATTTATAATTACAGTGTTTTGCTTAAATGCTGATGATCTTCTTGTCCTTACTTTTGGTTGTCAGCAAAATGCCACATACACTGGATTGAGACACGTCTTAGTGGGTGAAGGCATAACTGTCGAAGTGGATGGAGCTCAAGAAGTTTCTCTGCTTTATGGGCCACAGTTTAATTCTTCAGGCAATATACCCGAGGTGAAAGGTGGATTTTGGCCCTATTGGCAATCACTGTGCACTCCTTTGTTGCCCATTCGTGTTTCAGGATCTGCTTCACTTATTGCCTACAGAACTCGAAACCCAAGTACTTATTTAGAGTCTAATTTCCCATCCATGGGCACCATTGAGTTGCTGCCGGAGAAATGTTATGGCAATTTTCAGTATAAGAGACCTTCATGCCCCATTGATTCCTTGAGTTCAAGGATAGCCACTCTTGAAAGAGTTCTGAGGGGTTTAATGGGTGAGCGGATGCGTCAAAATGGGTTTTTAGGATTTGTAAAAGCCAAAATTAAAGCAGTAACGGTTTTTCGTCTCCAGATACAATTGGAACGGAATATTACGGGTAATGAGACTCACCTAGTAAAGTTGGAGAAGTGGAGAACGAGGCCTACTGTTGAACGAGTCTGGTTCGAGGTGATGGCCCGATTAGATGGAGAGAGGCTGATGCCCCTTGTGATAAATAAAGTGAGGCCTTTTAGTGGAGTAGATACTGTTGCATGGAGTAGCTTATTGTCAAACATCTCATTCACTAAGTTCCCATCCACTTTAGTCCCTCCAGATGCTCTCACTTTGGATGTCAAATGGTAAATAACAACACTTGCCTGTCTTGTAACATAGTGTTTGTTCTGGAAATTTTTGGTGTACAAAATTGAGGCACAATGTTTCATTTTATCCTGTTTGCAAGGATTAGGAATACATCTCAATTGTATAAGTGCCTCTCATTTGCTTGTGTAAATTATATTTGGAAGTAAATGAAGAGTCACAATGAGGTTTTTGTTTTCTGGTATCCACAATGAGATGCCGATTGAGCCTTTGGTGTAATAGTAAGGCTAGTCCACTGTAGCCTGGAGGTGACAGGTTGCGATTATGGAAACAGCCTCTCAAGAAAAGCAGGGATGACAGCTGCACCGGCATTCAACTTTCTATTTCACTATGAGACTGACATACACTTCTCCTTCACGAGTGGCACATGATAAAGCTTGATGATTGATGCACCTTTTGATGAATGTCTATCCAAAGGTCTTGAGCAGAAGCCAAAAGATTTTTGAACGAAGATGCTCAGCTGAAAGGACTTGGTAGTATTACTTTGAGTTGTGGCGAAACGATCAGTAATCTTGTATTGTCGTTGCTGGCTCGGTTCCTCTTGCACCCCATTGTTTGGCATACTCATTCAAGGCAATTGCCAGTTCCGTTCACCTTATACCTGTTCAAATTGTTTCTAGTCAGCAGCCAATTATCACTGAGAAACCCTTATGGTCTCACCCACTCTTGGAGAGCAGCTTCTTCATCCAAGTAAACCCGCCTCTACATGCTAAGTACTGTGAATTTCCTTAGTCTCATTGAAAAAGATGGAACTTGACAATTGTTTTGTCCGTTTAGGTGAAAGAGGATGTGCTTACTCCTCTATACATCTAAAAAATTCTCCTTATTTCTCCGTTCAGGTTTCCGACGCTGGGAAGTTCACAAAGTACCCTGAATAGCGAGGAATACCAAGATGTGAGGAAAACTTATGCCAGCTGGACGGTCCTGAGAGAAAAACACTGACAGCGCAAACTGTTGTTCATTGTTGAGTTTTGACCTGGTTAGAACATGCTCATTTGCATGGTCGAGCCAGCAATGTCATGCTCAAAGGCCATGGCTGGTCGAGCTCCGATGACTGCAGTGGCAGTGATAGATGTGGTTAAGAGATCTAGTCGACTCCATCGCACTGGAGTATCCGATACTGGCAATTTCCAGGGCGCAGAGGGAGATCGAAGATGTAGAACCTGATCATAACTCGGTCGTTATGGGAAGAAAGCGCCAAGGAGCTCCGATTCCAGTTATGAACGTATCCACGGTTGCACTCTGATAGAGGAAGAAAGCCTATACTCAAGCCAGACAAGTACTCATGAAGACTGCTGAAAAACGTTCCAAAGAATTCAACGTACATTCTAAGTTTCTTTGACTAGTGTCACAATGCAAACTTTCCAGAATTCGGAGGCAAACATTTTTTTGGGTCCCCAATATTGGAGAAAATTACCCAATCAATCTTGCATCTATTGTATGGATGTTAATTCGGTCTTAAACTTTTCAATTTTCTAATAGTTCTAAAGTTTACAAGAAATTTCAATATAGTCATTCCAATCAAATTTTGCAAGAAATCTTACATTAGTGATTTTCAGCAAAAATCGGCTGAAAGAATTATATTGAAATTTTGTGAAAATATTTAGGACTAAATTGGTATTATAGGAAAATTTGGGACTAAATTGATGTCTGTACGGTAGGTTTAAATTGGACAAATCCCTGCAAGATCACCACGTGATCTATGAATTTTGTAGGGTATTTTATGAGCTTTCAAATAATAGGCTCTCCATGCTTGTTCCCTTGCGTTAGAAGGGACTGCATTGATCTTGGTCTCGATCACAACCAAGTGGCCCGTGGTTCCTTCCTCCATTGTCGGACAATTTGAATTTTTAAGGGGAAATAACACAAAATCCCCGGGAACTTTGGGGGCAGTACAAATTTGCCCCTAAACTTTCAACTATTACAAATTACTTTTCTAAATTTATATTATGCTGTAGTTGCCGTTAATCTTTCCATTAGCATGTGTAATGCACATGACTTTTAAAGGGTACATCTCATTTTTTATATAGAATTTCTCTGTCACCTTTAATTGCTGAAAATAATGAAAAAAAATACAAAATGGAGAAAACTAAATCAACTAAAATACTAATAATAAAGAAAGATAAGTATCACTAATAATATTAAACAATAATTTTTTTATGAATTTAGTAAATATGGCACTTTAATAGAACTAAATATGATACATGTTAAGGAAAAAGGATAAACACAAACTAACCAAAAAGGAAAAGGCCTCAATAGCCAAAAAGGCCAAACGGAAAAAAATTGGCTGTTCATTATTTATATTTAAAGAGTTTGTTGATGTGAAAAAATTTTGATAAAAAAATATCTAAGGAAAAGGAAATATATCCTCAAGTATAAAATAAAATGATTGACCGAAATCTAGGGTGATCTTCAGATTTTTTTGTTGATTAATCATTTTTATGCATTAATTACCCATTTATAAATAAATAATGAGCGTCCAGCTTTTGTTATTTGACCTTTTTGTCATTGATCTATTTTTTTCTTTTTCACTTAATTGATTTTATTTTTCTTAAAATATCTTACCGTTTCTATTAATATATCCATCAATATTTTTGATTGTTTATATTTTGAGATTATCATTTACTTGTATTTTTCTAATATAAATGCGCGCGTTAATTTTTTTCATTTCTTTGTTTTTCTCATTTTCTTATAGATATTAAGAATAATAGAAAAGCTTCATTAACCTAAATGAGATGAAAACACACATTTACCCCGGAAAGTTATGTGCATTGCACATGCCAACCGATACAAAGTGAAAATTTGACGGGGTAATCTATAACAATTGAAAGTTCAAAGGGGGATATGTTTATTATTCCCAAGGTTTGAGGGAGTTTTGTATAATTTCCCCCACGGTTTAATATTGAAAAAAAGGTTTGGACCAACCCAGTTGATAACTTGCTTATTAGGGAGCAATTTCCTCCTTCAGTTTCTCCTTAGCACATGCCTTGCACACTTTTCACATCTTCTTAACCTGAAATGGCTGGGGAGAGGAAAGGTTCCCTTTTTTTTTAGGGTACTCCCGAGAATAGATCAGTGGAGACGGGGCGGGGCCTATAGCTCAGAGGATTAGAGCACGTGGCTACGAACCACGGTGTCGGGGGTTCGAATCCCTCCTCGCCCACAATCGGCCCAAAAGGGGAAGGACATTTCCCTATGGGAGTAGGAAAATCATGATCGGGATAGCGGACCCAAGGCTATGGAACTTGGGTGTGGGTCTTTTGTCGAAATTAAATGGCCTTCCTTTTTTCTTTTTATTTATTATTTCTCGTTAACTTGCACATGATTTTTTAGGGTAACAATGTATTGTCATCTAATTTTTTAAGCAAATTTCCTTTTTACATTTATATTCTCTATGGTGACAAAATATAAGAAAATGGGAAACATAAATACCCCTAGTGACTCGAACGCCTCTCTTTTTAATTTGATCTATATGAGTCCAAATTTCTTCATTATTTATACATTAGAGAATTTGAGTTTTAAATGAATTTTGAACCCTTAATGTTGCTTTTACGAACAAGGACCCCTGTTGACGATCATAACATAAGGAGCTGATGTTCTCGAAGGGGCGAAACCTATTGAACTTGCGCGCAGAAGTCATCCTCCCCGATGTGAACCCAGTCTCTTATGTGGGAATAGAATCATGCGAAATATCGACTCGTCACAGGGGAATTATAGGATGCTTTGGAGTGGCGTTACCTTCATGGACCTATGTCTTGGCCAAGTACTTACATGGGCTTACAACATCTTTGGGTTAGTGTTAGTAAGGTTACAACAACTTTGATTTTTAGGGGAGAAATGACATAAATGATTCATCAACTTTGGTCTAATATGTAAATATTTTCTGTGCACTTTTTACTTGTTCAATAATGTCCCTGAACTAGTTGTAGATGTTCTGGTCTCTAACGCATATGAAAATATTCAATATAATCCTTCAATTAACTAAAGTTAATGGAATTTTTTTTTTTTTTTTTTTTGATATCCACGATCCAGCCTGGCTCAACCTTACGGTAGTACACGGCCTCCATGAGCCCGACAGGCCCATACGACGATCACCGACTATACCTGGAGGGGAGCTAGCCTAGGAACCCACCACCAGGGCCCTCCACGTAAGATGTGTTAGCAGTTGCGAAGTTTCGATCTTGGGATCTCTGCGATGAAGTGCCCAAAACCGAATCAACTACCCATCGGTGGGTTGACATTAATGCCCCCACTCGGGTCACAAGCCTTCGTTATTGAGCTCGGCTATGGAATTTGTTAATATGGCTACTAATCCATCATGTTAAATCAATGGGCAACCAAAAAAAATAAAGTTACACATGGATTGTCCAAATGAGATATTGATATCAGTTATGATTTAATCCATGCTATCAAATAACGATGGATATATTAATGCCTCAATTTTTATTTCTTTTTTAAAAGTAAATGGAGGAAAAAATGGATATGTTAACTCATTATTATAAGAATCTAAATTAGCATATAGTAATCCATGTCATCAAATAACATCTGATTTGTCATTTGAACAAACAAAATGACTATACTGAACATTTATCAATAGTTTAGGAACTACAATGAATAAATTGAAAATCAAAGTATGACATATACATTAGACAAAAGTTCAGAGATCATTTGGGTAATTTCTCATTTCTTAGCTTGTGACTGTCAACTTCGATTAGTAAATCAATTGAAACGTTAGCATTGGTTTCCACATGACTGAGATTTGGAAATTGTCTACCTCATACTTTGAACTACTAGTTGGAAGTTTGAAATTATCATTTTGATCATTGTTTTATATTTCAAACTTATATTTTATTGATCTATGAGGCATTGGATTCCTTGTTTTGTTAACTTTGAACTATCCCTTGACGGTTTGTCTAGATATATGTTGGGGATTATGTGTCATGATATTGGATTCTCGTTGAAAAAACTCCCATGAGATTTTAAAGACGACAAAATAATAAAGGACCGCTATTGTGTGCATCATCAATAGACGACAAAGGCAATATACACACCATGTCCCAACAGGATCATAGTGACATGGAGAAACTCTGCTACTATCAAGGGGGAATGAGGTGAATCAGTTGCACTAAGTCAAGTGGAGTTGGCCCAGGCAACTTATCTGAATATGGTGATGATAGCAACAATAGCAATCAACCCAACCTCCCTATGAACACCCAAATTTCTGTCATACTTAACTCCTTCAATAGCAACTACTGTAAATTTGTTCAACTAGAGTGTTGGGTTTTACATATGCATCTATCATATATCACCTAGATATGGATCCTTGCGTTGAGAGATAAGTCGTGCGCAAGCAGTCGACGCAGGAAATCCAGTGACAAAAGGCAATTGGTCTATGGGTTCTCTAGACTCGATGCCTTTAAACAGCCGAACTTTTTCTTCCTCTTTCCGACATTGAATAGTGTCACTAAAGCTAGCACGACTCCTTTTAAAGCCACGATAGAGCGAATAAATCATGACCAAGGCAAATGATATCATGCAGGCGGAGGCACAAATTGGGCGAGCTTTTGTGGTATAAGAGCCAGCGTGGGGATTTTGGGTTTCAGGCATGTCTTTGATCCTACAGCGCCTGGACTTGAGCTATTGCTCTGGTAAATCCGTGTAGGCACAAGTGAGCCACTACCAAAGCAGATAGCACTTATGAATGCTAGGGATCAAATCAAAAGCAAAACAAAATTTTATAGGATGAAATGGAACGTAGTGCAAGCATGAAGGACGAACTGTATCACTATCCTTATCTGTTTCGTCCTCGTATGAGTAAAGTCTGCATTTCACCAAAAACCCCCAAAAGGAATATGCCAAAGACCGACCGATACATGTGATGAGGAGATGGAGATCGAAAGGCGAGGTCCCATCGAAAATTATGCTTATTCAAAGACCAAGACAATTTGATCCGAAGACTATAAAAAAAGGGGGTCGTGCACTGAACTACAAGCAAGGAAAGAGATAGGAAGGCACCGAGAAATGTCCAAGAAATCAACCCAATAATCAGTCAATGTCAACATCTAAAGCCCCATTGAAAAAAAAAAAAAAAAAAAACCACTAAAAATCTGTGGGGGCCTCCCAAATTTCACGATTGAAGGCCCTGTGGTACCAAAAGGTCAGCTAATACTCCAAATCCGAAATGCTGAATTTTGAACTCTTGCTGAGATATATGAAGATTGGTTCCTAGCTTTTGCCGAGTCATACTTCCATCATGCTCGTAATATTGCTTATCAAGCTTGCCGACTTCGGATTCTTAGGACCCATCTAAGATTACTCACACGTCACGGAGTTTTGTCTGATCCTAAGCTTTAGAAACACGTTATAAAAAGCATCACGAGCAAGTGAAAAAACAAAATCATTATTTCATTGACAACTTTGGCGCGACACGAGCTGGTGAGTTTAGGAAAAATCGAGTTTTGAGAACAGTTTGAGAATGCCGAATCGGGCAATGATATAATCAAGACTTACCCCGAACTCGACGGTGACAAACTTTAATCAACTTCATCATAATATTGATCCAAAACTTCAAATTAGTTTAACAATGATGTCAATTTCCACACAGCACAATAGCAGGTCACAGTCGCACAAGTTGCCACCCCTTCCCTCCGCCATGCTAGCAGAACTTGCACTCCTTTTTTGCATTTTAAGTACATTGATGTTTATACCTTTTGTGTGAGAGAGAGAGAGTGTTAAACCAAAGTATGAATTTGACGGCACAAATGACTAGAACTATTGTGTTCAGCATAAAGAGATTATGCAAACAATAGTCAACAACTGGACTTTGAACTCTCAGAAATGCCATAGATATTTACAGGCAGCATTGCTCACATAACAATCCGGTCGATTTAACGAAACCCCAGATGGAGAAACGGGGCCAGAAACTAAAATTGCAAGATGGTCTTCAGCGATCTTATCAGTGTCCAGCAGACACAAATACCGAGCAACATACTATTGAACAGAACACAAGATTTATTAAGTTTCTGAGACGCAGGGAACCAAATTAACATGCAAAAGATATGAATGTTACAGATACCAGAACAGCTTGACTAGAACTTGTTGCTTAATGGTGAATGGCGAGTGATGTGGCAGGCTTTCATAAGAGACGCTGTCAATCGTCCAGCCAGTCCAGAGAGAAGCACTTGTCCACGACTTGAATTTGAACATCCTCCCTCGGCTTCACAACATCTTTCCACCCCCAAGACACCTCCTCATCGCAGATCACGGTTTTAAGAGACTTCATCAATGAGGCCGACCTAGGCACCCGCCTTATTTGCGCGCATTCCCTCAAATCGATCTTCTCTAGTTGCCCAAGGTTTCCAAGTTCTTGAGGAAGGTCCATCAAATTAACACATTGAGAGATATCCAGATACTTCAAGCAACCAAGTTGACAGATTTCCGGAGGAAGCATCCTAAGATTCGGGCAAGCATACATTCTCAGAATCGCTAGAGATGACAATTTGTGCACATCAGCTGGTAGCCTTTGAAGGCTGTGGCAGTTCGTGATGCTCAGTGTCTTGAGCGATTGGGCCCGGCAAATGCTCGGGGGAAGCTCCAATAAGTCGTCACAATGGTCAATAGTGAGCTCCGAGAGGCATGGAAAAATCTGGGATAGGTCAACAGTTGATGGATCCAGGCTGTCATTGATCTTGCACAGGACTAGAGATACCTTCTTCATGTGATTGAGGGGTATTGTGGTTTCAGATAAATGGGGGACACAAACCCTTTCAAGCCATAGGCTTCGCAACTTGGTCAAACTAGAGAAAACAGAAAAGTTTCGGAGGACAGCGTTGGAAGTGCTGTGATTTATGACGATCAGAGCACGGAGCTTCGGCATGTACTCAAGAAAAGGAGGTAAGAAGTAACTGTCGGAGGCGAAGTTAAGAATGAGCACTTCAGCCTTGGGGAATTCCATCCTTGGCCATTCCATTTCGTCCATTCCACCTAGATTTGCACAACAGAGATTAGTGAAAACAAATTAGAAGAGAGTTCAGTGTACAAGTCGCACAATATTTCAGTCAGTACCTGTGTGAACTGAAACAATTTGGGCATTGAACGGTATGTCTGAATTCCTCTCCCACTCTCTAGGAAGCTCATCTTCCCTTCTGGGCATAAGCAGTCGCTTGCGCTTATTCACTTCCTCCTCATTGTTAAGATGAAGGGAAAGGTCCCTCAGCACATCATGTTGGGTCACCGACACCTCGAAATAACTGCTGTATATTTCTCCAGCTCTGCCACAGATCTCATGAAGTTAGAAGGATTCAGTTTGATTAGTTCTTCCAAATCTAAGAGCATCCAAAAGACCTGTGGAACATAAACATACCGGACGTCCTTAACCAAAGTAATTAAATTTTTGTTGGAGAGCTCAACAAGGATAGCAAAAGCTTCTTCATCATCAATGTCATGTATTTCAACCCACATGTTGATAAGAACATCCAGAGGAATCTTTGTGTCCTCTGGGAACGATCCCAAATCCAAGAAGCATTCCTTGACCTTTTTATTCAAGTAATCAACACTGATCGCCATCCTATTCAGCAGTTTGCTTCCATGGGAGTCACATATCGGCTCTCCCCTTGCCAATCTATTTCTGGCACTCATCCAGATCATCGGTACTTGGTCTCTCAGTGAAGCTCCAATTACTTTGAGAGCTAAAGGAAGCCCTTTACACTCGTTGACCACCTATCCACAACGTTTCCATGACATATAGAATTAAAGGACTAAGGCAGCAGATTCAAATGAAATTTCAAACAACAGATTCAAATGAAATTTCAAACAAAGTTACTTGCTTCTACACGAGTAAAATGGTACACTAGAGAGAGAGAGAGAGAGAGAGAGATTTCTAAACTACCTGCTTGACCAACTCTTTATCAGCGGCAGGAGGGATGGAATTTTGGCCAAAAGCCGAGTAGCAGAACAGGGTCATGGCTTCTTGTTCCCTCAGCAGTTCTACTTCATAACTAGCTTCAATTAAATCTGGGAACTTGAATCTTGAGACCACGAGGGTCTTGCAACCGGGGGTCCTGGAAACGGCAATTAACTGGTCAAGATCCGAGAAGGACCACACATCATCCAGCACGATCAGGGTCCTTCGTGTTGGGGCCCCCAAATCATGCTGCAGGTTCCAAGCAGGAAACTGATCGAATGAACTGACCCCTTCATTCCCCGTTATGAATCCCTTAATCTGTGCCTTCAGTAATTCAACATTGGGGGACTGAGATACTGTTAGGAACAGGACCCTGTTGTTGAAATAACCTGCAAGAAGCATGAAGATCTAAACAGATGAACTTTCCATTTCTGAAACAAGTGAACTTCTGCCTAAAACAAAACGGAAAAAAACGAGCTCACAAATTATTTGGATATCTACTCTACGCAAAATACAGATTTTGTTAGACAACTGTTTCAAAGCCACATCTGAGACCTATCCAAAGATACTCAGGTCCAGCTATCATGACCTCCCACTAACGTGCTAAATTTAGAGCACTTAATGCAATAAAAGTTCACAAAAGCCTCCTGTCCAAAACTGCAATAGTGCAATCAGAGCAAATTCTACCAGAAAGAGCATGAACCAAAAACAGAACCCAACGAAATGAGAAACAAAAGAAAAATTACTATTAATATAAGAAGCAGCAGACAAAAACACATGAAAAGGAGCTTACTTCTCATAAAATCATCCTTAGAAACTTCCTTGGCCAAAGTTGTCTTTCCAGACCCACCCATCCCACATATCCCAATCACCCCCATATCGTTACTCGCCGTAATCATCTCCTTCACTTTCCTTCTCCCCACCTCCACCGATGGCCCAAGCCTCAGCGCGCCTCCACCGAAGGCGTCAGACTCCGCCTCGGCCTCCTCCCTCCGCCGCAGCGCCTCCTCCACCCACCCGCCACCACCGATCCTCATCTCCGACAGGCTCTGCTCCAGCCGCCGTGTCGACCCCTCTATCCGGTCCAGTTGCTCCTTCGTCTCAAATCGCATGTGATGCACGTCGGCTAGGGTGTGGGCCTGCATCGGACCCTGAATGAAATGATTGATCTTTTTGTCAATCTTCTCCATCTTCCTCGTCAACTGGAGGCTCTTGTAGATGTTCCAGCGGTTGGAGCCGAGGACCTTCTTGGAGAGCTCGAGGCCATCCCCGAGGGTCCTAGAAAAGTGGTCAAGCTGGACTTGTCGGTGGCCAGGGAGTTCGACGCCGGAATACTGGATCTCCCGGATGATCGGTTGGAGCTCCTGGATGATGGTGATGAGCTGGAGGGCCCTTTCTTTGCTGAGGCATGACTTGCGGGTTGTCTGTATGAGCTGCTTCAGGAGCTCCGTCGCGATCTCGCCGGCGAAGAAGTCCGTCACCGCCATGTCCCGGCCGCTGGTTGTGTCAAGCCAGCGTTACCCTAGCTCCCACGGGGAGAGAGAGAGAGAGAGAGAGAGAGAAAGAGACGATGACTGGCTGTTGAGTTTAGACCGGACACTGGAAAACTTCGTCGCTGATATGCTGCTAACTTGGCAGCCATGGCCTGCTGCTCATTGGGTAGTCTGGATTTCAATTTAATCTTGTGAATTTTTATTTTTTTTCTTAGTGTATTTAATGCTTGACGCGCGTACGTGGGGCCGGCGTTACTCTTTTAACCCTGCATCATTTCCTCGTTTCTTCCTTGATTTTTCTTTTAATTTTCAGCAGCGGCGATGATGACAACGTACCCTTCGTCCCGACCAACTAAGGAAAGGTCAAAAACAGACGGTACGATCGGTTCATCGGATCCCGCGTTGTTTGGTAAGGTCCGCATTTCACGATTGCAGATATGTAAGCGCAGGCATGTGAATCCACATGGATCATATAGAACGGAAGAACCATGTATCATGAGTAAAATTTGTAGCCTCCCTCCATCTATTGATCCGACTGTGTAGAGTAGAATATCTGTCAATCACTTAGCTAATTTGGAGACTTAAGGAGTTTCAAAAATTCCACTCAAGCAAATTTACCTCTCTTTTTATTAGGTTTTGCCTAATCAAATTTTGAAAGTTGTGCAGGATAATGTGTCGAGGTTGTTCCACATGTCGAATGATTGATTGCTTTATCTTCATACGTCAAGCATTTACATTATTAAATAGAATAAAATACGAAAGAGTATCAATTGACTATATTAGTTTAGACCAATTCAACCTCACAACCTAACTCGTGTAAGGTGTTTTGACCACTATTTTTATTGGTATGTTATGTTAGGAAAAAAAAAAAACTCTAATCTCAATTTTACCTAGGACTAGAACTCAAAACAACTTTGTGAGCTCATTTTTTTAGCCTTAGTATTTAACCTATTAAAATTAGATAAATTAATTAACAAGACTGCATAATTAACTTACATAGCATATTCTTGTTGGTAAAAGGTTATATACATATGAAATTTTCAGAAAATAAATTGTTTTCAATATGTTTATATTTTCAAATCATCTATTATGATGTATTTTTTTAAGAATATAAGAATATGTGGAAGAGAGAATTGTATAATTTTTGTGTATTTCATATTAAAGAGCACCTAAGATATTGATAGACTTTCTAAGACCCCGTATTTTATGTATCAGAGTTCAAACAAAACAGTTTAAGAACTTATTAAGATCTAAATAAATATTTAAGATAATAAAATACTACAATATCAATCATAATCAATCAATGATATACACAATTAAATTAGATAAATGCACAATTCCGAGACATATGCAAAATCTAGGTTAATATGGAGAATTTTGGTGTATGAAATCTTGGAATATGTATTTCCATGGACTTAGGTTTTGTGGAATATTTTTGATGGTTTATGGTTAGCTAATGTGCTGGATTTCGATTTTTTGAACTTGAGACATGCCATTACATTTAAAAAATGGCTAAGAGAAAAATGTTTCGCACTATATCTGGGCTTTATAATCAGTATATGACATTGAATTGAGATTAATAATACATTTAAAACCAAAATAAGTGGATATGTTGCATGCATATCGTTGGCTTAACAATCAATGCATGCAAAATGCATTGCACATCAAATAATAGAACTAAACGACATACTTAACTAAAAACATATTCAATAAATAAAGGTATACGTTATGTTATCACGTAAGATATTTATATAAATTAAAATAAATATGAGTGTGCATGTTTTGTTAAAATATAAAGATAGATGAATGAAAAGCCAACGTCAAGCTAGACATCATTCTCATACGGCAGTTGAGATAACCATATTGTAGAATATAAAAAATTAAATGAAGATGATTTGTCTAGAATTAGTTAATTCTAAACTAGAGGACAGAGATAAATGCTAGGTATTCTTCAAGTCAACGCTTTCGAGCCATGCTTCAAGTAAAACAAAGAAATAGCAACACTTCAAATAAAACAAAGAAATGGCATCTAGGGAAGAGGACATGAATTGACTTAAACTTAATTTGTTTCACAAAAAATAATAATTTAAAAAATATTTTCCTAAACTTATATTGCTTGAAATAATTGGCTAATGAAAAATATTTTTCATCTATAAAACATATTTTTTCCCCATCCCTAGTTGTTTTTCTCCAACATGTTTTGATCTGTGAATCATAGAAATTGTGACACCTTCATATATATTTAGTGAAATTTGTATGGGTGTGATTTCCACAACATGTGACCCACAAATTAAATGCAGGTCAAGGTAGTTGCCTCCAGAATAGAGGAAAATATAGCTCATTACAAATATAATATCACATCAAGGTGCTAAATTTCATGCATGAATTGGATTTGGCATACACAATTAACTTCCAATCAATAAAAATTAACTTGAATCTAGACTTCAGGTTGTTCGAATCAATTATTGAAAATTTTCATCTCAATATATATTGTTAGTAAAATAGCTATCGCAATGGATTGCGACGGTTTTGTTGCTTGACCATTATCCGAGGTTCTTGACAGCCATTTGTCTTTTCCCCAAAAGGAGAAGTGACATAAGGCCGATGTCTAGGATAAATAGATGATATCCTGGACAACATTCTCATCCCGTTTTACCCATCGTTACTCTTATCAACTGCAAGACTTCACTACGTGCATGCTTGATGGCTCTCGCAAAAATTTTGTTAGTAGAAGAGATGTTCATGAAAATGTAAAAGTATATACAACAAAACAAAATTCCTTATGAAGGGTAAATGGTCAATTTTGTGAGAGACCATTCCTAGAATCTCTCTCTTAATGAGTAGGGCAAATGAAACAAATGGTCTTTCGATTTTGCTCCAATGTATAATAAGATCTCTAAACTTTCAATTTATTCAATGTGGTCTAAGAACTCTAACTCAATTTGCAATTGTAAGACTAAATCTAATAAAATTTGACAATCCTGATTTATAATTCATGGACAAAATCATGCAATATCGGAAACATTTTGTGAAAGCATAAAAGATCAGTACATACCTCCAACCATTAATGATATTATACGGATGTAGAAACCCCAAACTTTGAATGGATGCTGCTGCAAATATGGAATCAATGGACTTGGATGTCTCGTTCCACTACCCAATACTCATCAAAACTTGATGGTGTGTTTTTCTATAGTAATGGGTTTGGTGTAGACGACCTGACATATCTATTCCATTTCCCACATTACCAACATCTTCCACCAATACCATTATGATAATAATTAAAAGGTGTAGTTACTACACAATCAACTTTGGTAATAAATCAACCATTGGGGGTTTGTCCTAGTGGCCATCCTTCTCACATGAGAAGGTGAAGGTGAAGGGTTGAAACCTCATCTTTTTAGGGGAGTTGAGGTGGAGACATTGTAATTTCAAAGGTGGGTTGCAACTCCCACACCCTGCATAGAAACAGGGCAAAAGTTTAATAGCTAGAGTAGGAATAGGATGGGATGCCAAAAAATGCTAGAGTAGGAATAGGACTTAACAAAAAAAAAAAACTTAGGTAATAAATCAAATAACTGAACGTGGGATCATACATAGTTGAATATATCATTATTTTAAAATATAATATTATCAATGTCATCCCTAAACTTTCATTTATTTAATGACATCCATGTACTTTTGATACATATTCAATTTAGTCCCTAGATTATATAAAAATGTTTAATGACTAGAGACTAAATTAAATATGTATGAAAACACATTAAAAAATTAAAATTAAAAAAGACAGTACATATTAGGCTAAAATTAATGGACCATAGTGAACAAATTTAAAGATCATGGAGCACAATTGGCCAAAGATCAAAGACTATTCACATCATTATCCTTGATGAGTAGTATAGATAATCAACTTCTTTCCTCAACCGGTTTTACTTCTAAAAGCCTGGTATTGCAAGCATTAAATGCATGTGAATCATGAAAGTGATATGTGATGATATAAGTTAACAATAAGTTAGTGTTTTCATAATTTAAAGAGAAGATTCATATCATAATGATGATATGATTGTTTAGGTACGCTTAGACCACATCATTTGTATAACAAGTACACAAGGTACTTTATTTTGTACGTGTATCAAATGTAATTTCTTCCTATTGTAAAGTTAGTCACATTATTTCCCTTTTTTTTGTTGTTTTCACCCTCTTCTTTTCCAAAAGGGAAAAGCTTTACATCTATCTAGTAGCACCGTGTGGAATAATGGGACCCCTGGTTAAGGAGACATTTCTATAAGTAACATACATTGGTCAGTGATTTTGCCTGAAAGATGACACTATGAACCCGACATGAGGAAGAGGGCTCAGTTGAAGCTGAGCACGAAAATGATATTGAAATAGCCTGACTTCATCTATACATATACGAAAGGAATCTATTTGACTCTTCTGTCTACAAGATCAACTTTTCTTTTTGAAGATGGCATGTCGATCTTTCTCTCTCTCGGGCTCAATTGAAGATGAGCATGGAAATAACATTGAAATAGCCTGACCTCATTTATACATATACGAAAGGAATTTAGTTGACTCTTCAGTATGTAGGATCAACTTTTCTTTTTGAAGATGGTGATGGCATATCTCTCAACTTTCTTAGATATTTTCTTTGCACCAAAATGCAAGGCATCGACCTTGTTGAGCAAGATATTGACTTTATATTTGAATTCTAATATAAGAAATTCAAAATAACAAAAAATAACAATTTCAATCTCTTTTTTATTTAATATTATTTTTATTTATATATTCGAATTTAATTCTATCTTATAATATAAATTTAATATAAATATATATGCATCACATATTTTAGGTGTATTAATATTTTTGGTATAATTAGTATGGTACGGTTTGATTTTTTTCTATTTAATAAAATTTTATTAGAAAATGATGGAAGGGGAAGAAAGAAATAAAAAAGAAATTAATTGAAAAAAAGAGAGTAAAATTAAATAATAAATAAATAAAGATAAAGTAGACATGAGTATCATGAGATATTTTTGCCATCAATGTTTGTAAAATTTATAATTCATTTATATTAATATACCGCTGATACCAAAAATATATTTATGGTATGATGAAATATATATCTGATTTTATTACTATAATCACCAAAAAATGGATAAGATATAGAAAAATACCCTAAATTTTATATTATATCTTATCTAATCTTATCTTGATTAGAAATATGAACAATCAAATTTAGCTTTTTTGATTCGAGCCTTTAACTTTGTGTCACTTTAAGCCTCATTCATATTCCTATCTAGGCTATAATCCCCCATTATTAAACGAAAAGAAATTCCAACCCCCTCTTCCCTCCCCTTCAACCGATTCCAATGTCAAAAAATCAATTGAAGAGGATAAGGTTTGCCGAGCAATATTTCAACAAGACCATTGTGCATTAGATTGGTGATGGTCACCGTTGACGGCGGGAGACGATACATCAAGTGGTGGCGAGGGTAACTGCGTTCAGCGGCCAGCTATGCCTGCCGCAATCGGTGATTTACCCCGAGGGACAGAGGGAGGGAAGACTTGGGGAGCGTGAATCGCAGCCCCTCGCTCGTTTTTACGCGTTGAGTAGGATGTTTAAAGCGAAGACCCTTGACGTTGACATGCAGGGTTGACCACGTGTCCTGGCCGACCGTGACGCAGCGGCGTGACGACAGCAACTACGTGGGAGATTCCCTGCTTTTGGAGCTTTCTTAACAGTGGAGTGTCGTGTGGGGGTGGAGTGCTCGCACGTTCACGTTGGGGACAGCGTTCAGCTGATTGGCCACGCGTGCACAATTATTGGTGACATTGTTGCCGAGGAATTTTCTGCCTTTGCTTTTGATAAGTTAGGTACACGGTACGCTTAGGCCCAGCTGAGCTGAACAAAGCTCATTGGCCTCAATTTGAGGACCCGTTTATTTCCCGAGTATGAAATATTTTTAAAATATTTTCTTTCGAAATAATCGCTTAAAATAATTAATCGAAAATATCTTTGTCATCGATTATAATTCATGTGTAATATTTTTATAAATTTTTATAATCATTTTTATAAGTGAATAATTTTAAGGAAATATTTTCCAAATCTTTTATTTTTCGCAAAACAAACAAAACATCAAGGTGAGGATAAATTATTGATGATATGTATCCGCCTTTCTCAAAAACAGGGAGTTTCACCTTTCATGATTTTTATTATGGTAAATCGCAAAAGAAAAAAATAACAATGAGCAATACAACACAAAATTCAATAGTAAAACCATAAAAAAAAACCTTAAAATATGTGGACTACAACACCAATACTTTAAACTTTTTTAATGTCATTGTAAGCTATACCCATTGCAACGCCAATATAATAATTTTTTTCTTGTTATTGAAACCCTTATACTATGTCAACTGTAGTACCATCATTTTTCTATGCCACCACTACCATCAAATTTATATTAGTGTGACAAAATAAGGTTTTCCCTTGAGCCATTTAGAGCTACTTAACTTGAGTTATGAGAATACAAGTAAATTTTTTTATTAAGGAAAAAAAGAATAAAAAAGCATTAAATAAGATGCCATTTGTGTACCAACAAAAACCCCACACTTTGTATTCTAAAAAATTCCTAGTGGATTCTAACAAAAATAACATCTTTCTCTACTACAAGTTTGGGGTATCGGTGACACATGAATTTGTATTTCTATGTCAACATCTCTGCATTTCTCTAATTCCTCCAATTTTGTCTTTCGGAATGTTCAATAAATAGTTTCCTTTGTAATGCTACCTCGGCATAGTAAAACTGGTACTAATTTTTGCTAGTCAGACATGAAATTTGGTCATAAGTGTCTAGGGGACAAAAGAGAATTTCCTTCTTTTCTTGTTGAATATTGAGTTATTGCTAAATGAAAAAGGAGTTCCATACTAGTAGACGGAGTGTACGTAAGAAAGATTTAGAAGAGAAGAAAACTATGAAAGGGACAAGGAAAGATGAGACTAAAAGCCAGCATCAATCAATTCAGACAAATACTTTAGTCTCCACCATATGCCTGTATCAACTGATGTATACATCTAGGAAATTTAAAATGGCAACAACGACGGTTTCTCTGTCATTATGAGATCTGTGAAGTTGGCTAAATGGAGTGAAAGTTGAGTTCGCTTCAGGTGGCTCCTGGCTGTCGAATGTAACCGCGAGCAACCTCTCCTGTGATACACCATCTTCAAACATACTCAAAGTTATTGACACAACTTTTCATTCCGATTTGAAATAACCATTCCAAAATGTTATCCTCTATGCTAAACTTGTGATTCCTATTAACTAGACATCGCCCTGGGATGAGGGGAATCCGAAACAATGTCATATGAGGGCTCGACGTAATCACCAACTAGTCATATTTGAAGACTATTGTATGGCATTGCACATGCATGGCTCGGTATTACCCTGAAGTGGGAAACATTTGGTTGAAAACACATTCTTAAATCTTGAACGGGAGTACAAGGTAGTGTTAAGGAGGGGATCATCAGTCTTTGGTACCTCTTTTGTTCTACTTGATTTCGAATTAGATACATAACCGGTACGTATGGTGGAAACTCACTCTAGAACCTATATACCCTATGCTAGCTCTGCAAAACGAAATGGACGGCTAAAAGCGTTTCACAATGACGAAGAGCCAAACATGCAAAAGGTGATAAGGGTTAAATCTAGATTCTAAATGAGCATGATGAAGGAACATCTCGAGAAAATTAAGCTTTGTGCAACAATTAATGCAAAATTGCTTAGAGGTTAAGTTCATCTATTCCGACAGAATTTCATGGGTCACTTTCTTATGAAATTTGATGATGTTTTCGTGCTCCAATGTGGTCTCATAGTATATGGATGGAAAGCCCTAGGGTCTCTTAAGTTTCAAACGAGTCAAGTTTCATGGAATATGGAGTCTTCCAGAGGAAATTATGCCCCAAGTACTCAGCAAAATCCGAGAAGAGTCTTTTTAGTCTTTATGGTCAATTTACGCTTTGTTTATGTGATCATTTCTCTAGGAAAATAATAGGTTGGTGTCTTAGTATTTGAAGGGTTGTTCCAAGTCGTCTCTATATAATCCCCTCTAAGGTTTTCTTGAGGGTAAGTTTGTGTTTTGATGAATGTCTTAATTAATTTCTTGACTTAAAGTTCAGCTTAACTCCATATCACTTTGATGGGCATAAGTACAGCAGGAGTACCAAAAGTTGATATGAAGGGACACTTAAGTGCCAAAAGTTACAAAATGTACACTTAAGTGCTACTTTAAAAAAAAAATGGATCACTTAAATGTCAAGTCGCTGGAACCCTGCCGGAAATCCTACGTGGCATTTTTTATTAATTTTCTTGCCTACGTGGCTCGCCGGAAACTGAATTGGCCAAAAATCAGCCAAAACGACGTCGTTTTGGCTGACGTGATTTAAAAATTATTAATTAAATAATATTAAATAATTAAAAATATATTATTATAAAATCAATTTTATTAAAAAAAAAAAAAAAAAGGGGGAGGAGGGGATCGGCGAGGGCAGCCCTCACCGCCGCCGCCGCCGTCACCGATCCCCTCCTCCCCCCTTTTTTTTTTTTTTTAATAATATCGATTTTAATTTTTCAAAAATCGACATGGACAATTTTTAAAAAAAAAAAAATTGCCACGTGGATTTTTATTTTGAAAAAAAATGCTCCGTCAGCAAATAAAGTTACCGGAAAATGGACACGTGGCAATTTGGCCGGAATTTTTCGCCGTTGGCACTTAAGTGATCCATTTTGCTCCGATTTTGGCACTTAAGTGTACTTTTTGTAACTTTTGACACCTAAATGTCCCTTTGTGCCAACTTTTGGCACTCCAAAGGTCCGTACCTCCACTTTGATGGGTTTCACTAAGTGCTAATCTAATGTGGATTCTTAACGTGATGATCATCCACCTTATCACATGCCCCATAAATTAAGGGGATTCCTTATATGATAAGTGTTCATTTTTTAAGTGTTTGCATTACCTTTTAAATTTTATACCGCTCCAATATTGCATATTTAGGTCTCGAGAGAAATGAAGAGGTAGACCCCACCTGAAGTAGCATGGTCAATGGTCTCTACCCCTATGAATAGAACAAATGGAGTAAAGCGTGTAGGTATTGACACGTTAAAATAGATAACATAGCCAGATTGGGAGCCCTCACTATAGGAACTACTACTAGTGGCCCTCATAAGTGGAAATACTCCCGAAAGAAAATAGGTCAGTGGAATCGATCCCAATTTCGCTTCACTGTGGGGGCCTCTCAAATTTCGTGATTAAAGGCCTTGTGGTACCAAAAAGTCAGCCAATAGTCCAAATTTGAAATGCTGATTTTTTAACTCTTGTTGAGATATATGAAGATTGGTTCCTAGCTTCTGCCAAGTCATACTTCCATCATGCTCGTAATATTGCTTATCAAGCTTGCAGACTTGCGATTCTTCGGACCCATCTAAGATTCCTCGTGAGTGACGAAGTTTTGTCCAATCCTAAGCTTCAAAAACACTTTATAAAAAGCATCACGAGAAAGTGAAAAAACAAAAATCATCATTTCATTGACAACTTTGATGCGACAAAAGATCGTGGAGTTAAGGAAAAACCGAGTTTTGAGAACAGTTTGAGAATGCCAAATTGGACAATGATATAATCAAGAGTTACCTAGAACTTGACGTTGCTCGACAAAGTTTAATCAACTTCATCATAATATTGATCCAAAACTTCAAATTAATTTTAACAAAGATGTCAATTCCACACAGCACAATAGCAGGTCACAGTCGCACAAATTGCCACCCTTCCCTCCGCCATGCTAGCAGAACTTGCAATCCCTTTTAGCATTTTAAGTACATGATATTTATACCTTTTGAGAGTGAGAGAGAGAGAGAGAGAGAGAGAGAGAGAGAGTTAAACCAAAGCATGAAATTGACGGCACAAGTGATTAGAAATGTTGTGTTCAGCATAAAGAGATCAGCAAACAATAGTCAACAACTGGACTTTGAACTCTCAGAAATGCCATAGATATTTACAGGCAGCATTGCTCACATAACAATCCGGTCAGTTTAGCGAAACCCCAGATGGAGAAACAGCGCCAGAAACAAAAAATGCAAGATGGTCTTCAGAGAACTTATCAGTGTCCAGCAGACAGATATACCGAGCAAAATAACATCAAACAGAACACAGGATTTTATGAAGTTTCTGAGACGCGGGGGACCAAATTAACTTGCAAAAGATATGAATGTTATAGATACCTGAACAGCTTGACTAGAACTTGTTGCTTAATGATGAATGGCGAGTGATGTGGCAGGCTTTCATAAGAGACGCAGTCAAAAGCACTTGTCCACGACTTGAACATCCTCCCTCGGCTTCACAACATCTTTCCACCCCCAAGACACCTCCTCATCGCAGATCACGGTTTTAAGAGACTTCATCAATGAGGCAGACCTAGGCACCCGCCTTATTTGCGCGCATTCCCTCATATCGATCTTCTCTAGTTGCCCAAGGTTTCCAAGTTCTTGAGGAAGGTCCATCAAATTAACACATTGAGAGATATCCAGATACTTCAAGCAACCAAGTTGACAGATTTCCGGAGGAAGCATCCTAAGATTCGGGCAAGCATACATTCTCAGAATCGCTAGAGATGACAATTTGTGCACATCAGCTGGTAGCCTTTGAAGGCTGTGGCAGTTCGTGATGCTCAGTGTCTTGAGCGATTGGGCCCGGCAAATGCTCGGAGGAAGCTCCAATAAGTCGTCACAATGGTCAATAGTGAGCTCCAAGAGGCATGGAAAAATCTGGGGGAGGTCAACAGTTGATGGATCCAGGCTGTCATTGATCTTGCACAGGACTAGAGATACCTTCTTCATGTCATTGAGGGGTATTGTGGTTTCAGATAAACGGGGGACACAAACCCTTTCAAGCCAGAGGCTTCGCAACTTGGTCAAACTAGAGAAAACGGAAAAGTTTCGGAGGACAGCATTGGAAGTGCCGTGATTTATGACAATCAGAGCACGGAGCTTCGGCATGTACTCGAGAAAAGGAGGTAAGAAGTAACTGTCGGAGGAGAAATTAAGGATGAGCACTTCAGCCTTGGGGAATTCCATTCTTGGCCAGTCCATTTCATTCATTACACCTAGACTAGCACAACAGAGATTAGTGAAAACAAATTGGAAGATAGAGTTCAGTTTACAGGTCTCATTAAATTTCAGTTGGTACCAGTGTGAACTGAAACAATTTGGGCGTCGAATGGTCTGTCT
Organism: Corymbia maculata; assembly: GCA_014182735.1. Classification (NCBI taxonomy): domain Eukaryota; kingdom Viridiplantae; phylum Streptophyta; class Magnoliopsida; order Myrtales; family Myrtaceae; genus Corymbia; species Corymbia maculata. The sequence continues at coordinate 16,387,974 of CM024687.1, forward strand.
GAATTCCTCTCCCACTCTCTAGGAAGCTCATTTTCTCTTGTAGGCATAAGCAGTCGCTTGCGCTTGTTGACTTCCTCCTGGCTGTTGAGATGAAAGGCGAGGTCCCTCAGCACAGCATGTTGGGTCACCGACACATTAAAATAACTGCTGTATATTTCTCCAGCTCTGCCACAGATCTTATGAAGTTAGAAGGATTCAGTTTGATTAGTTCTAAAAGCCATGCCAGTAGACCTGCAGAATATGAACATACCGGACATCCTTAACCAAAGTAATTAGATTTTTGTTGGAGAGCTCAACGACAACCGCAAAAGCTTCTTCCTCATCTATATCGTGTATTTCGACCCACATGTTGATAAGAACATCCAGAGGAATCTTTGTGTCCTCTGGGAACGACCCCATATCCAAGAAGCATTCCTTGACCTTTCTCTTCAAGTAACCAACACTGATCGCCATTCTATCCAGCAGTTTTCTTCCATGAGATTCGCATATTGGCTCTCCCCTTGCCAATCTATTTTTGGCACTCCGCCAGAACGTTGGTGATTGGTCCCTCAGTGAAGCTCCAATCACCTTGAGAGCCAAAGGAAGCCCTTTACACTCGTCGACAACCTATCCACAATGTTTTCATGACATAGAGAATCAAAGGACTAAGGCAGCACATTCAAATGAAATTTTGAATAAACTTACTTATGTTTGCTCGAGTAAAATCGTACGTCAGAGAGGAGAATTATTCTAAACTACCTGCTTGACCAATTCTTTATCAGCACCGGGAGGGATGGACTTTTGACCATACGCGGAGTGGCAGAACAAGGTCATGGCTTCTTGTTCCCTCAGCAATTCTACTTCATAATCATTATTTACTTCCGGGAATTTGAATCTTGAGACCACGAGGGTCTTGCAACCGGGTGCCCCAGAAACAGCTAGCAACTGCTCAAGCACCGAGGACGACCACACATCATCCAGCACGATCAGGGTCCTTCGGGTTGGGGTTCCCAAATCATACTGCAGGTTCCACTGTGGAACCAGATCGAATGAACTTACCCCTTCATTCCCCATTATGTGTCCCCTAATTTGTGCCTTCAATAAATCTACATTAGGGGACTGAGACACCGTTAGGAACAGGACCCTATTGTTGAAATAACCTAGGAAGAAGCATAAAAGTGGTCAGTTGGTAGCATTGAATCTAAACAGATAAACTTACCACTCCGAAACAAGTAAAATCCACTCAAAGCAAAACGGAAAAATAAGTAATTCACAAATTTTTTGGATGTGTTATACGCAAAGTGCAGATTTTGTTAGCCAGCTGTTTCAAAGCCATATCTGAGAGCTATCCAAAGATACTGAGGTCAAGCTATCATTACCTACCACTTCCTAACACGCTAAATTTAGAGTAATTAATGCAATAAAAGCTCACCTGTCCAAATCTGCATTAGTGCAATCAGAGCAAATTCACCAGAAAGAGCATGAACCGAAAACAGAACCCAAAGAAATGAGAAACAAAAGAAAAAATTACAACCAAAATAAAAAGCAGCAGCAGAAACCCCTTGAAAAGGATCTTACCTCTGATTTCATCATCTTTAGAAACTTCCTTAGCCAAAGTGGTCTTCCCAGAGCCACCTATCCCATGTATCCCCATCACCTCCTTATCCTTACTGTGCACAATCATCTCCCTCACTTTCCTTCTCCCCACCTCCACCGATGGCCCAAACCTCAATGCGCCTCCGCCAAAGCTGTCAGACTCCACCTCGGTCTCCTCCCTCAGCCGCAGCGCCTCCTCCACCCACCCGCCACCACCGATTCTCATCTCTGACAGGCTCTGCTCCAGCAGCCGTGTCGACCCCTCAATCCGGTCCAGATGCTCCTTCGTCTCGAACCGCATGTGGTGCACATCAGTTAGGGTGTGGGCCTGCATCGGACCCTGAATGAAAGCATTGATCTTTTTGTCAATCTTCTTCATCTTCCTCGTCAGCTGGAGGTTCTTGTAGAGGTTCCATCGTTTGGAGGCGAGGACGTCCCTGGACAGCTCGAGTCCCTCCACCAGGGTCCTTGAAAAGTGGTCAAGCTGGACTTGTCGGTGGCCAGACAACTCCACACCGGAGTACTGGCTCTCCCGGATGATAGGTTGGATCTCCTGGATGATGGTGATGAGCTGGACGGCCCTTTCCTTGCTGAGGCATGACTTCCGGGTTGTCTGTATGAGCTGCTTCAGGAGCTCCGTTGCGATCTCACTGGCAAAGAAGTCCGTCACCACCATGTCCCGGTGGCTGGTTGTGTCAAGGCAGCGTCACCTTAGCTCCGAGAGAGAGACAGAGACAGAAACAGCGAAGATGTCTGGCTGTTGAGTTTAGACCAGACATTGAAAGCTTACTAACCTTGGCAGCCATGGCCTGCTGCTCATTGGCTAGTCTGGATATTTATTTAGGTTATATTAACTGAAAATAACTTTAAGAAAATATTTTTCGGATTTCCTGCTCGTTTCACATTAAATGAACTACTCAGGGAAAACATTTTCTCATGAAAAGGAAAAAAGTCTTCTAAGGGAAAATGTTTTCCACGTTTCAAGATAATAAAAGTATTTTCTTTGCTCACTTTCTTTTATTTCACTCATGTGAACCTTTCCATCTTTTCTTTTATTTTAAAAAAATTCAAAATTTTAATTTTTTTCTTTTTTCTTTTTTTTTTAGTTCTGTCTTGACTGATCATTGGCTATGACGATAGCTAACGACTGGCTACAGGTGAGCCTCGAGCTTGCCTAGCTCATTGCCAATGGTGAGGGGCGAGGCTTGACGCCTCAAGCTCACCGCTTGCCATTGGTGGCGAGTGATGAGCTCCAACCTCACTAGATCAATCAGCATAAGTTTCTAGCTCACGACTCACCCCCGATGCCCCAAGCTTGCTGTTTTAGCTAGCCACCCACTAGAACGACGGGCCAAGCGAGTAGCAAGCTTGGGCCTCGCCAAATTGGCAAGCCCAAGTCTTTAGCTTACCGGTGAGTTCGAGCTTGCCTTCAGTCAGGTGCTGGCCATTGCTGTGGTTGGTGGTTGGCACTTGGCTAAAGAAGAAAACCATAAAAAGAAAAGGAAAAAGAAAAGGAAAAATAATATAAAAATAGATTTTAAAAAAATTAAATATAATTTTTAAAAAAATTATTTAAAAAGAATGAATGAAAGAAAAGATTTTCCTTAACAAACAAAGGAAAATATTTTTTGCTTTATTTTTAGGTTACAGCCAAACACTAGAAAATAAGCACATTTTCTTGGAAAATGGTTTTTTGGAAAATATTTTCTATAAACACTGCACTTTTCATGAAACCAACGAAGCCTTAATCTTGTGAATTTTTATTTCTTAATTTATTTAATGCTTGGTGTGCATATGTAGGGCCGGTGATATTCTTTTAACCCTGCATCATTTCTTCGTTTCTTCATATCGTGTCGGACACCTTTGTATGTGTTCAACACTCTCTGACGAGTGTTCGACACTCTTTGACGCTCTTCGATACTAGATCAAATTTAATGCTTAGTGCGCATATGTAGGGCCGGTGATATTCTTTTAACCCTGCATCATTTCTTCATTTCTTCATATCGTGCCGGACACCTTTGTATGTGTTCAACACTCTCTAATGAGTGTTCGACACTCTTTGACGATCTTCGATACTTGATCAACAAATGCGGAAATTGACACCTAGTCAACTCTCCCAACACTAGGGGTAATCAATTCCTAGTTTAGACATCCGAAAATAGGAACTAGAGATCAGACTGACACCCCTAGAACCCGCCTAGAACCAACGGGTTCGGTCTGGTCCTAGTTTGAGTAGTTCCAGTTGCAAACCCCTAACCAACACTGACCGACACGTGAGTTCGCAATTCCAACACATAATTTTGACACGCACGGAGTCAATTTTAAAAATTTTCAATCAATAAAGGGTCAAAATATAAATATGTAAAAAAAATTCAAAAAATTCAAAAAATAATAAAGATGGAAAAGAAGAAAGAACTAGTTTCCTCCTCTTCTGACTCTTATTTCCCAAGACACAAATTATTTTTTCTCTTCTCTTCAATTGTGCTCTCACACAAGAGTTCATAATATAAATTGTTTTTTTCCTTCAAGTTTTATGGATTATTGGAATAGAGTTGAATTTGTCAAATTAAAACAATGAATGATATTAATAAAAGATGGACTAATGTTTTTAGTATAAATTTATTCTAGGTTCTTTTTTTATTATTCATTTATTTGTAAATTTGAATCAAATTAATTAGATTGAAATAATCATAAGAATTAGAATTTATAATATACATATAAAATATACATTTAATATACAACATATCCCAACGTGTCAAAATTTTCTTTTTTTTTTTTAGAAATAATGTATCAACATATCATATCATATTATATCGCGTGTCAATATCGAAGCTACTTAGTGTATATATACATGTAGATGTGTTCTAAAATACGTGAATCCAAAAGGGGGATCACCTTTTGCTCAGTCTCGCGACCAAAGAATGTAAGAGGCACATGTTGTAAGTGAAACTTGGAGCATCTCTCCATCTATTTATACGACTAAGTAGAACGGAAGCATCCGTCGATCCCTTAGCTAATTTAAGTTTACATAAAATTCCCCTTAAGCTAATCTGCCCTCTCTTAGGTGTTGCCACGTCAAATTTTGAACATTGCGTAGGATAATGTGTCAAGATTGTGCCACGTGTGGCGCGATTGATTGTTCCATCTTAACACATCAAGCATTTGCATTATTAAATAGAATAAAATATGAAAGAGTATCAATCGACTATATTAGTTTGGACAAAAATAAAAGACTCATTTTCATCCACCCAATCTCCAACCTCAATATTAACCTAACTCGCATCAAGTGTTTTGACTACTAGTTTCTATTGATATGTTATGTTAGGAAAAAAAAAACTCTTAACCTCAAATTTACCTAGGAGTGGAACTTAAAACAACTTTGTAAGCTCATTTTTTTGGCATTAGTATTTAACCAATTAAAATCAGATAAGTTAATTAACAAGACTACGTAATTAAGTTACATAGCATATTCTTGTTGGTAAAAGGTTATATACATATGAAATTTTTAGAAAAGAAAGTGTTTTCAAGATGTTTCTATTTTCAGATCATATATTATGATATACTTTTGAAGAATATGTGGAAGAGAGAATTGCATAATGTGTATTTCATATTAAAGAGTACATGAGATATTGATAGATTTACAAGATAACTACTTAAGATAACAAGATATTACAACATCAATCATAGTCAATCAGTGATATACACAATTAAATAAGATAAATGCACAATTCCAAGACATATGTAGTATCTAGGTTGATATGGAGAATTCTAATGTATGAAATCTTGGAATATGTATTTCTATGGAATTGGGTTTTGGAGTTGTTAAACAAAAATAATCTTTATAATTTTGGGGATCTAAGGACCATTTGACATCTGTGGAATATTTTTTATGGTTTATGGTTAGCTAATGTTCTACATTTCTTTTTTTTGGACTTGAGAAGTGACATTACATTTTAAACTTGGCTAAGAAAAAAAAAATGTTTCGCCCTATTTCTTGGCTTTATAATCGGTATATGACATTGAATTGAGATTAATAATACATTTAAAACTAGGGGTGATCATGGTTTGAATTGGGTTGATCCAACATTTAACCTAGAGATCAATCCACACAATGTTGGTCCTTAATTTTTGAACGGAAAATTAACCGTATTAAGCCTAGGACCAAGGATTGGATTGACCCTATGGGTCTAGTCCAGTTCCAAGGTCAACTCTAGACCAAACATTTATTTTTATTTTCATTTTTATATTCATTAAAATGACAAACATATTCTATCACCTTACATATCCATCAACAATACGACATAGAACAACCAAACTGTGAACACCAATACATATCAAACATAAATATAAGATAAGGTAATAACATAAATTTATACTTGTTAAATGCAACAAACCATTAAAACAAACACACAAAGCGAGTGCAAGGTGAGTAAACATAGGTGAGCAATAAGGTGAGTGGTGAGCATCACAAGCATACAAGCGAGGCCTTGGTGGGTGACTAAGTGGGTTTTTTTTTTTTTTTTGTCAAATAAGGGTTAGGTTTCTAACATATATTAGATATATAATATACAATATATATTATGTACATGGTTAGTCCGAGTTGAACCAATCATAAACTCTTAGGACCAAGGATTAACCTACACAATGCAAGACCAAGGGTCCTAGGACTAAGGACTAATCCATTCCCCTTGGGAATTGGACCATGACCATCCAAGTTGGGCCAATTCAAGGTTGGTCCAAGGTTGACTGGATCGATGCTCATCCCTTCTTAAAACCAAAATGAGTGAAGATGTTGCATGCATATCATTGGCTTAACAATCAGTGCGTGCAAAATGCGCTGTACATCAATGATAGAACTAAACATACTTAACTAAAAACATATTCAATAAAAAAGGCATCCGTTATGTTATCATGTAAGAAAATTATACATATTAAAATAATTATGTATGCACATGTTTTGTTAAATATAAAGATAGATGAATGAAAAGCCAACGTCAAGCTAGACATCATTCTCATACGGCAGTTGCGAAAACCGTATTGTAGAGTACAAAAAATTAAATGAAAAGGATTTGTCTACAATTAGTTAATTCTAAACGAGAGGACAAAGATAAATGCTAGGTATTCTTCAAGTCTACGTCTTCGAGCAGCACTCCAAGTAAAACAAAGAAATGACATCCGTGGAAAAGGACATGAGTTGACTAAACTTCCGTTTCTCTCGCCAAAATAAATAATTTAAAAAATATTTTTTTAACTTATATTGTTTGAAATAATTAATTAAGAAAAATATTTTTATCTATAAAACATATTTTTCCCCTATCCCTAGTTGGTTTTCTCAAGCGTATTTTGATTTAGTTAAGTTTGCATGCGTATGATATCCACAACATGTGACTCACTAATCAAATGTAGATCAGAGATAGTTTCCGCCAATAAAAAAAATAGAGGAAAATATAGCTCATTGCAAATATAATATTACATCAAGGTGCAAAATTCCATGCATCAATTGGATTTGGCATACGCAGTTAACTTCCAATCAATAAAAATTAACTTGAATCTAGACTCCAGGTTGTTCAAATGGATAATTGAAAATTTTCATCTCAAGAATTTTAAGATCGACTGATAATAGTTATGACATTATTGTTAGTAAAATAGCAATAGCAATGGATCATGATGGTTTTGTTGCTAGACCATTATCCGAGGTTCATGGTAACCATCTATTTTTTCCCCCAAAAGGAGAAGTGACATCAGTTGTTGTCTATGATAAATAAATGATATCTCGGACAACATTCCCTTCCCGTTTTATCCATCGTTACTCTTATCAACTGCAAGACTTCACCGCGTGCATGCTTGATGACTCTCGCAGACATTTTGTTAGTAGAAGAGATGTTCATGAAAATGTAAAAGTATATGCAACAAAACAAAATGTGGAAATTAACGAAGGAAGTGAAACCTACAAAATTCCTTATGAAGGGTAAATGGTCAATTTTGTGAGAGACTATTCCTAGAATCTCTCTCTTAATAAGTAGGGCAAATGACACAAATAGTTTTCCAATTTTGCCATCATATACAATGAAGTTCCTAGACTTTGAAATTGTTAAATGCGGTCCAAAACTTTAACTCAATATGCAATATCGTCCCTACACTTTAATTTATTCAATGTCATCCATGGACTTATGATACATATTCAATTTACTCTCAAGACTATATAAAAATGTTTAATGTCTAAGGACTAAATTGAATATGTACCAAACTATATTAATTTAAAAATTCAATGACAACATTACACATTAGGCTAAACTTAAGGGATCACATTGAACAAATTTAAAAATTGTGGAGCACATTTGACCAAAATTTAAAGACTATTTGTATTGTTATCCTTGATAAGTAGCCCAACTTGTTTTACTTCTAAAATCGTGGAATTGCATGCATTAAATGCATGTAAAATATGAAAGTGATACGTGATGATATAAGTTAACAATAAGGTAGTATTTTCAAAATTCAAATGAAGAGAAGGTGTATATCATAACAATGATATGATTGTTCTGTTACACTTAGACCACATCATTTGTATAACAAATACACAAGTACTTTCTTTTGTATGTGTATCAAATGTAATTTCTTCTGATTTGTAAGTCAGTCACATTATTTCCCCTTTTTTGTGTAGTTTTCACCCTCTTCTTTTCCGAAAGGGAAAAGCTTTACATCTATTTAGAAGCACCATATAGGATAATGGGACATTCTAGTTAAGGAGGATTTTCTGTAAGTGACATACAATGGTCGGTGATTCTGCCCAAAAGATGACATTATAAACTTGACATGGGGAAGAGGGCTCAGTTGAAGCTGAGCATGGAAATGACATTGAAATAGCCAAACTTCATCTATACATATACGAAAGGAATCTAGTTGACTCTATTGTCTACAGGATCAACTTTTCTTTTTGAAGATGGCATGTTGATCTCTATCTCACTTTATCTTTAAATTTACTAATCTTCTTAGATTTTTGTTCATACCAAAAAACCGCCAAGCTAGGCATTGGCCGTTTTGAGAGAGATATTAGCTTTGCGAGGCATCGACTTTGTTAAGCAAGATATTGACTTTATATTTGATAAGAAGCCATGCAAATTATTGATTGGCGAAGATGTTGCGAATGGGAGGATCGACAGCCACTATCGGCTCCAAAATTTGACATGTTTGATATGGATGGCCATTACCGAACAGGTGAACAAAGATTGGTATGTTAAAAGCAATCGAAATACTCACAGCACAAGCAGTTAGCATACACATGGCACGTAGTAGAAACAACTGGCATACGCGGGCCGAAACCAACTAGTATAATGTCAAAGCGGTTAAAAATCTAAGAAAAAGTGCAAGAACGGTTTTTCCTAGGATGTTCCTGACCATAAGTTCGGGTTTAAAAATAAGGGAGTATGACTAAAACTTTGAGAACACGTCTAGAACTAAATGAACGAGTTTAAGAACGTGGAAGTCAAAATCCTAGAGGCTCATTGATGTGAAAAGAAACTTCTCTAGTGTCGAAGAAGGATATCTAAGTTTCCGTTCATTTTCTTTAGAGTTAATATTACCAAAAATCACTAAATTGGTACCCTTGTAACATATTTATCTTAAATTAATATTTTTGATTACGAAAAACTCCAAATTGGTATATCAATGACAAAATTGCCCTTCGTTAGTTTCCATTAAATTTTACCAGCAAATTATTAAGTTAAATATCATGTAACGGTTAATGAGTATATCAATTTGGGGTTCTACCCTCCATTTGTCGCTAGTGCATCAGTTTGTAGTTTTTCATGGTATTAATCCAATTTAACGAAAACTAACGAAAGACAAATTTGTCACAAATATGCTAGTCTGGGATTTTAGTGGTTAAAAAATTAGTTTAAGATAAATTTATCATATGCATACCAGTACGAAGTTTTTGATAATAAAGAAATTAGCTTAAAGTGAACTTGTCATAAATATATCAGTTTAAAGTTTTTTGGGGAAAAGTATCAGAAAAATCCTAAACATTTTGCATTGATGCTAATTTAGTCCTAAACATTTTATTAGTGTCAATTTAATCCTAAATTTTTTGACTTAGTGCCAATTTAGTTATAAAAATTTTAACCTAATGTCAATTCGGTTCTTCTAGCTAATTTTGGTCAAATATTGCTAACATGGATGCTACTCGGTTAACATGGCATGGTTAGTGCTGACATGGTCAACTTTTAATGATATTTTAATATTTTTCGAATTATTAATTGATTAATTTATTTTCTTTCCTTTTTCATTTTCTTTTTTTCCCCTACTCTCCTCCTTCCTCCAACCTGTCACCGGCTGGGCGATCAACTAAAGGCTAGCGTTGGCAAGGTTCAGGTCGATCGGCCAAAGGCCTAAAGAAACCTCACACCGAGTGGGCGGAGGCTCACCAAATCTAGTGAGGTTGGGCCTCACCAGAATTGGCGAGGTTGAGCTTAGCCCAGTCACTGGTGAGGCTCAAGCCATCGCCGGTGCGACCTCGTGGCCTTTAATGAGGGCTTGAGCCCTTGCTAAGGGTTGGGCAAAGCACGACCTTGCTGGATCTAGCAAGGGTGAGGCTCACCGGCCTTCACCTTTGGTTGGTCACCTAGCTAGGGATTAGCTAGTGGAAGGAGGAGAACGGGGGGGAAAAAAAGAAACAAAAAAATGAAAGGAAAAAGGAAAGACCATAAATAAATAAATAAATAATTCAAAATATTAAAATATTATTAAAAATTATTACATCAGTGCCACCCATGCCACGTTAGCCAACCAACATCTAGGTTAGCAAAATCCGATCAAAATTAGCCAGAAGAACCTAATTGGCACTAAATTAAAAGTTTTATAACTAATTTGATACAAAATCAAAAAGTTTAGGACTAAATTGATACCAATTAAAGGTTTAGGACTAAATTGGCACTAAGTCAAAAAGTTTATGTCTAAATTGACACTAATGAAAAATTTATGACTGAATTAACATAAATACAAAAATTTAGGACTTTTCCGACACTTTTCCTGGGTTTTTTGTAGTATAAACCATTCTCTTCAATCTTACCAAACTCTCACTTTTTATGTCTAATTCGAGCCTTTAACCTTAAGCTTGTTTCATATTCCTATCTAGTCTATAATCCCCCATCAATAAATGAAAAAAAATTCCAAACTCTTTTATCCATCTCAACCGATTCCAATCTCAAAAATTCAAGACACTCGATAAGTAAAATTTCATGGTCCAATGGACTTTGTCCATTTTGTGTCGGGATGGTTGGATGAGAAGATCGACAAGGATAGTAAAGGACAAGGTAGTCGAGCAATATCCCACCCAGATGGCCATATGCTCGATTGGTGATGTTCGCCGTTCACTGCCGGAGACGATACATCAAGTGGTGGCGAGGGTAACGGCGTTCGGCGGCCGGCTATCCTGCTCTTGGCAATTGGGGGTTGACGGGGGGTTCAGGACTTTGGGAACATGAATTGCAGCCACTCGCTCGTTCTTACGCGTTGAGTGGGATGTTTAAAGCAAAGACCCTTGACGTTGACATACGGGGTTGACATGCGGGTTGACAACGTGTCCTGGACGACCATGACGACAGCAACTACGTGGGAGGTTCCTGCTATTGGAGCTTTCTCGACATTGGAATCTCGGCTGGTGGGGGAGTGCTCGCACGTTCACAATGGGGACAGCGTTACGCTGATTGGCCACGCATGCACAATTATTGGTGACATTGCGGAGAATATTTGTCCCGTTTCCTCCGAAAGGCCCAGTTGAAGAAAGCCTATTGATTGCAATTTGAGCCTCCGTTTATTTTGTCAATATGAAATCTTTATTTTTTTTTTAAATAATTACTGGAAACAATTAGTTTATAAAAAATAATTTTACTATCCATGACAATTTATGTAGAACATTTTCATGGACAATAAAAGTATTTTCCATATAAACATTTTTATAAGCGATACAAGCTAACAATTTTAAGAAGATGCTTTTCAAATCTTTTATTTTTCGCAAAACAAAAATGAAGACAAATTATTAATGATATGTATCCGCATTTCTCAAAAACATAGAGTTTCTACCATGGTTATTTTTTGCTATGGTAACTCGCAAAAGAAAAAGACAAGCAATACAACATAAAATTCAGCGGTAATACCATAGAAAAACCTTACATTATGCGAACTACGACACTAATGCACCAAAATTTTTGGTATCGTTGTAAGCAATGCCCATCTGCAATGCCAATATTATAAACTCTTTTTAGTTTGTAGCATCAATACATCATTTTTCTATGCCCCCACCTATTATCAAACTTACACTAGGGTGACAAAATAAGGGTTTTCTTTTGGGCCATTTCAGAGCTACTCAACTTGAGTTATGAGAATATAAGTAATTTTTTTATTAAGGAAAAGAAGAATACAAGAACATTAAATAATAAATAAGATACCATCTGTCTACCAACAAAATCCCTATACTTTAGACTCTAAAAAATTCCTAGTGGATTCTAACAAAAATAACATCTGTCTCTAGTGTGACTTTGGGGGTATCGATGACACGGGAATTTGTATTCCTCTATTAACATCTCTGTGTTTCTCTTATTCCTCCAATTTTGTCTTTCCCAATCTTCAATATGTAATTTCCTTTATAGTGCTTCTGATGTCTATGACCGAAATTTACTTTCACATTAACTATTGCTAGTCACACATGAAATTTGGTCACTAAGTGCATAAAGGACATGATAATTTCCTCCTTTTCTTGTTGAACGTCGACTTATTGTTAAATGAAAAAGGACTTCCATACTGGTAAACGGAGTGTATGTGAGAAAGACTTGGAAAAGAAGAAAACTAGGAAAGGGACAAGGGAAGATGAGACTAAAAGCCAGCATCAACCAATTTAGACAGTTGCTTTAGTCCCCACTAGATGCCTATATCAACCGATGCATACATCTAGGAAAATTCAAATTGGCAATTAGTCAAGTTGGCTAAATGGAGTAGAAGTTAGAGTTGGCTTCAAGTGGCTCTAGGCTATCGAATATAACCACAAGTGGCCTCTCTTGCGATACACTATTTGGTCATCTTCGGATAGACTCAAGTTATCGAAATGACTTTTTATTCCGATTTGAAATAACCATTTGAAAGTATTCTCCTCTATGCTAAACTTGTGAATCCTATTAACAAGACATCGCCTTGGGATGAGGGGAAACCGAAACAATGTCATCTGAGGGCTCCAACAAAATCACCGACTGGTCTCATATTTAGAGACTATTGTATGGCATTACACATGCATGGCTCGGTATAACACTGAAGCGAGAAACATTTGGTTGGAACCATATTCTCAAATCTTGAACGGGAGTAAGGAGAGGATCATCAATCTTTGGCATCTCTTATGTTCTACTTGATTTCGAATTAGATACATAACCAGTACGTATGGTGGAAACTCACTCCAGAACCTATCTACCCTATGCTAGGTCTGCAGAAAGAAATGGACGGCTAAAAGCGTTTCCCAATAACAAAGAGCCAAACATGCAAAAGGTGATAAGGGTTAAATCTAGATTCTAAATGAGCATGATGAAGGAACATCTCGAGAAAATAAGCTTTGTGCAACAATTAATGTGAAATTGCTTAGAGGTTAAGCTCATCTATTCTGACAGAATTTCATGGGTCACTTTCTTATGATATATGATGATGGTTTCGTGCTCCAATGTGGTCTCATAATATATGGATGGAAAGCCCTAGGGTCTCTTAACTTTCAAACGAGTCAAGTTTCATGGTTATGGAGTCTTCCATAGGAAATTATGCCCCAAGTACTCAGCAATATCCGAGAAGATTCTTCTAGTCTTCATGTTTATTTATTGAGTCATAACCATTTTATTTGGTTTCTGGAGTCATTTGAGTCAAGAGTCAATGTTGGTATTTACGCCCCCTCTAAGGTTTTGTTGAGGGTAAGTTTGTGTTTTGATGAATGTCTTAATTAATTTCTTGACTTAAAGTTTAACTTAACTCCGTATCACTTTGATGGGTTCCACTGAGTGAGAACCTAAAATGGATTCTTTACCTGATAATCATCCACCCTATCACATACCCTGTAAATTGAGGGAACTCCTTAAGTGACAAGTGTTGATCTTTTTAGCGTTTGCGCTATCTTTTAATTTATATACCACTCTAATATTAGCATATTTAGGTCTCAGGAGAAATGAAGAGGGGGACCCCACCTGAACTAGCATGGTCAGTGGGCTCCACCCCCTGTGAAACGGATCAACATTAGGTAAGCCAGATTGGATTGTGAGTGATCAATTATTAGAGGGTTACATCTCATTAAACGATGCGACTCCCTTGCACTCCAGCAGAAGCAGAATGTAGGAACCTGGAATGAGCAAAGGATAGAAGCACAACGCAGCATTGTCCGTCTCAATGCCAAATCGACACTTCCATTCTGCGCTTCGGAAAGGTTTCGACCAATAGTATATTCACATCGGTGCGCTACTTATGTCCCACTCCTAGGTACTAAACTTTTGGCTGCCCTTAACCCTTGTTCTCGGGCCTTTCTGTAACACACTTGTTTCAGCTTCGTCCCCGTTCAAGATTTGCCTCCATGTGTCATTAGGCCTGCGGAATTTGTTAGCTCATATGTTGTTCGATGTTTACTCGTTTCTGAGTTGATGAACTTTTGTCACAGAGAGGGATGAGAAGGGAAAAACTGAACTCTGCAAGTCAAACAGACTGGGCATCAATTTGACCAATTCCATGCTTTTAAGTATTGTTCAGGTTATGTACGTTTCGGGTCACTGTTCAGGTCATATAAAAACAATGTATATATCATGTGTTCAAGTCAGTTCGGATATCAGTAGGAATCGAATCAAACCAACCCATAGACACCCTTAATGGGTTGGTTCAGAAAACTGATTGCAAAAATGTCTGCAAGACCTTAATCCTGCTTTTTGAAAACTCTACCAAATGCCTAAATAATTTAAAATGCATCGATTATTTGTTTCGAAGGAAAACAAGTTCATTTTCCTTTTGAAAATAAGTAAGAAAGACGTTTTAGAAAAACCTAGGTGTCGATGGTGAAAATTACAAAACTGCTCTCCGAGGCCCAATCTTCGGTTTGTAGGCCCGATGTAAAGCCTGGTAGCCCAAAACTTATCTGAGGCTGTAAAACCTCAGAAATTACATACTAATTTGGAAATCCCTTTTTTCCTTTTTTTTGTCTGGAAGATCCCAATCGAAATGACTTTTTCTAATAATCACGGGACTAGTCAATTAAAATTTGAGGAACCGCCTGCTTGTACGGATCATCTGGCTAAACTTGTTCTAACTTCTACTCAAAGCCGAGGAATAATTTGATAAGTTTTGGCATCTTCCTCCACGATGCATAGGATCACTCTCCACAATAGAATTTGTTTGGCGTATTAGATTATAGGAAAAATAACGCTAAGAATCTTGAATTATGCTTGTTGTGCCATTAATATCCAAAAGAAAATTTTATCGCCAAAATCCAAATTTATACAAGTGTGACAAAAAATAATTCTGAATTTTACCCGCTAAAACACCTGCCTGAATTGGTTGATGCTGGAGTCTCTTCCATGTCCCTTTCCTAGTTTTCTTCTTTTCCAAATCTTTCTTACATACACTCCGTCAACCAACTGATATGGAACTCCTTTTCCATGTTAAAAAAACTAGACATTCAACAAGAAAAGGAGGAAATTCTCATGTCCTCTAGGCAGTTAGTGACCAAATTTAATATTTGACTAGCAAACATTAATACAAGTTTTACCATGTCAAGGTAGTAAATTGCTGTCATAGACATCTCAAGCACTACAGATGAATTAATCAACTGAGGAAACTATTTATTGAAGATTTGGAAAGACAAAATTGAAGAAACTAGAGAAATGCAGAGATTATCACCACTCATCTTTGAGTTTCTTTGCTACTTGACCACCATCATGAGCTCCATAACAGACACCTTCAGTGCTTCCAGATACATCTTTCAGAAAATATTATCCGCCCAGCCCATTCAGACCAATTATGTTTACAAGAAATAAGGAGAAACTGAATCATCATTCAACTTTCAGGAGAAAATATTGTGTTGCTGAATCATAATTCAACTTCCAGGAGAAAATACTTACGTCCTGCAAAAGTTATATGCTGTAGTCATGGCAAAACAAAAGTTTCAAAATGATTAATATATTACTATAACAAGATTATTTGAACATACATATATGTATAAAACTGGAAATGAGTAGCTGAAGTTTCTTTAAGGGCAACTGATATGGTAATAATGATTCTATGAGAGTAATTTTAAAGGGAAGTAGATATACCTCCTCCTTCAGGGAACAGTAATTTGCCGCTCCTATAACATTACTTGCAAGGACAGGCCTTGCTTCAATGCCACAGGAGAATGTCTAGGGGACATCATCTGCTCGGTTGAATAGTGGAAAACCTCTCAAGTCCCTGTTAACACTTTGGCTTGGCCAACAAAAGAATCCCTATTCATCATACACCCATGGAGAGATACGGCGGGGAAATTGATTCCCTAGTAGGCCTTTTCCTCCCATTCGTGAATCGAGCAACTCCAGTTGTCTTTGAATCCATGGAGGATCGTCTGAGCACAGCCACAGGGTTTCACCTGTATCCTTGTGCTTAAAATCAGGTTGCCTTGGGTTCACCTTGCTTGTCCTGTTATCCCACCATTCATATGGATTGGCAAAAAAGATTTGCCACAACTGCAGGCGATCTTTGCGCTTCTCAGATAAAGCTCCTACATTAGTAATGGAAGATGGGTCAATGAACAAATGAATTTGAGAATTACAATGTCAACTGACAATAACAAAGCTATTGATTCTGAAATTACAAACTGTTTGGTCAGACACTCTATGATGTGGTTTATTGAGTAGGCCAGCATAATATATGTCAAAACCCCAGCTAAAACAAGCAATACTTCTATATCCCAGACCCAAATCCAAACCAGAGGGTTAATAAGTTGCTAAGGCCGCAGCTAAATCAAGTTAGAATTCCTATTTCCCAGACCCCATTCCAATCCAGACAGTTTAAAAAAACTTGGCCTTGTCTAACAACTGTGCTAACAAAGCAAAGAAACTGAGACTCTGAGAATAAACAACTTCATTAGCAGAAATTAGTAATAATCCCCCAAGAGGGAACCCATTTTCAATCACAGAACTGATAATCAGTGCAGACAAAAGTTTCATATATAAGACGTTGGATACCCAGTTTCCTCAGTAATCAATCAAGTCAGGTTCATACACTCATTAATGAAGCCCAAAAATCAGGATATTTTGCTTACACCGTACCAACAAAAGCTAAATCCCTGCAGAACACTCTACTCACCTTTTTTTTTACTGCCCACCTTCAAAAACCATAACTTGACCTTTGACCTACCACAAAAGAAAGTAATAAACAACAAGCAGAGAGACATTACTTAACCTGATTTTGATTCTGCAGATGTGGGTAAACATTGATCTCTACAAGTTTGGGCGACATAGTTCAATTCTTTCACAATTACCTAAAGAGAACAGACAAAATGGACAGTTTATTAGTCAAACATACTCTCTCAAAACAACCTTCCATTGCTAGTCATGATGTGTGTATGCAAAAGCAAAAGACTCCAGTGGTTTTCGATTGATGACATCCTATATAAGAACAAGCATGTGAAATGATAAAGAAATGCAAAGGATCATGCACGTTTCTATCTATTGTCCCTTAAATTGCAGAAAATTTAAGCTAAACCATTAGAATCAAACCTTAGAACTTGAAAGAATCCTTTTTTTTGGATCTCCCTGCTCTGATATCTAGTTTCACATTATTAACATGATATGCAAAAAGCATCGATCATCAACCAACAAATTGGTCACAGAATGTCATGATACTTTCGATGGTTACCTCATAATAAGTTCTGATCTGTCCACCCTCCAAGGCCTTCTGGTAGCTCCCTAATTGACCCGAAACATACACGAAATCCTCTGGCCTCAAATGCTTCCACGATATCTCAGCCATCTCGTCCCACATCTTCAGCGATATCCTATTCACAAACCGCACACACACTTCAAGCTCTTCGGTGACATCACTTGGTAATTCACCAGTAATAAGAGGGTATAAACCGGACACGCAAAGGAGCGACAAAAGATCAGATAAATTGCGATCGATCAACGACGTATCCTAAGATTCTACGCAAAACCTCAGTAACGCAATGATCCGATCAATATGGAATCAAACAACCGCGACCTTCTTACCTAAACCCGCCCCCGGAATCGCGAGGCTTGTGGAGGCGGAGCACCGTCGAGACGCCGAATCGGCCGTCGCTCGTCGAGACCCGCCGCGGCGGGAAAAGGATCGACCCGATGAAGCTCGCGGAGTTGGCCAGCTGCTCCTGCCATCGGATGGTGGTCGGCCTCTGGAACCGGAGGGCGTGACGGTACACGGCGCTCCCGGCGCCGGGTTCGCCTTCCCGCGGCCCGGGGCCCGCGGCGGAGGGCGGCGGCGGGGAGGGAGGGGCGAGGCGGTGGAGCGGGAACGGCGCGGTGTTGCGCATGAAGGTCCTGAGACGGTACGTCGTCATCGGAGGGGGAAATGGGAATCGGCGGACGTCGAGAATGAGAAGACGGCAGTTTGAAGCTGCGCTTGTTAGAAGCTTGAGACTGCCGGGCACCTTAGGGACGCATTAAACGGGTCGATCGGGTCGGATCTTGACGCATCGCAAATGGGTTGCACTCAAAGTTACCCATATAATTTATAATTGACTAATTCATACCTAATTCAACCCGAATTCAATTTACAACCAACCCAATTTAAGCTCCAATTCTTAGCAATTTGCAAGGAAAACAGCATAGTAAGGGTTAGGGGTGAGCATCGGTCCGGGGTTGACCCCTGGGCGACCTGGGACCCGCCCAACCCTGCTAGTCCCGTGGGCCCAGTTCTCGGGACTGGGTTGGTCCTTAGTTCTGAAATTCCGGACCGTCTGTGCGGGTTGGTCGCTGGTCCTACGAGTTTAGGGTCGGTCCAACCCGGACCAACCCTGAATATACATATATATTATATCTAAAATATTATTTATAATTTTTTTAATCAAAAAGAGAAAATAAAAATCAGATTAGTTCAATAGTGTTGACCACAAGACTCACGGCACTAATAGTGATTTCAATTTAGAATATTTTTTAAGTATTAATTATGTACATCGTTTGTTTTGTTTTTAGGTTTATTTTGTTTCCAAGTGTTTAAAAGTTGAAGTGAATTAATAAAACGTGAAGCTATATATCCATGGCTTATATTAAGTGTCTTGAACTTCCTAGGGTTTAATTGTATTTCACTAATAAGTTTCAATTGCACTTTGCTTTTCAATTTGTGTCAAATGGTAGAAATTTTTGAAAAGTAGTATTGTAATTGCCACGATAATTTGCTAATCAAGTAGTAGGAAGCTAATTTTTTGGTTGATTGGACTTTGCTTGATGGAATGTAGGAAATGCTTTTACATATGGTGTTACAAGTATTATTGATAGATGATGGAACTTCCCATCTTTTCCCACATCTTTATGAGTAGTCTAAATCATTGATGGTTTCTTGCTTTTAACAAATGTGAAATTTCTATTGTTGTCTTATTTTAAATTTATTGAATATGTAGTGGTATTTATAGTTTGGTTGCACAATGTTGCATCATTAATGGATATGTAATTTGAAATAGTAAATTTGCGTTTTTAGGGAATGCAAAGAATTAAACAAAAAAAATTATTAGTTGGTCCGGGTTGACCCTGGAACCGGACCGAACCCATTGGGTCAGTCCGGTCCTTGGTCCTAGGCTTAATAGGGTCGGTCTTCAGTCCTAAAATTTGAGGACCAACTCTGTGCAGGTTGGTCCTAGGATTAGGGGGTGGCTCGGCCCAACCTGGACCATGATCACCCCTAGTAAGGGTGCATATTTTATGAAAAAATTATAATTTGAAAAATATTTTGCAAAAAATTGATCAATTTTATTGTTTATAAAAATGACTAGATGAAAAATGATTTTCTGTATGAAATTATTTAGATATAAATTTTTATCGATAATAAAAATATTTTTCATTAGCTATCTTTTTAAAGGGATATAATCATTATTTTTAGAAAATGTTCTCCAAATCATTCATTTTTCACATATTTTGCAGAAATTGTGACATTTTTGGAAAATATTTTCCATGAAGTCATTTTAAGGAAAATGAAAATATTTTCTAGTATTTAATTGAAACTTAAAAAATGAAGTGAAAAATATTTTTCGTTGCTTGGTGTAAAAAATCTAATGGATTTTCCTAAATAAGCATACATTATTCGAGTGATGGTACATTGTACATGGCCAATCGATGAATCAAGTACGGGCACTAAAGTTTCTAGGTCATGTCGCAATGGACCTTGATCCAAGTGTTGGGGATTGGGGCAAGATACCTATGTCCCGAGCCTAGCCTTGATAGACCTTAGCGTGAGCTTTGAGGTCCTAGGCCTTGCCTTAATAGATCCGAGCACGACCTTTGTGGACCAAAGCACAGCCTTTATGGACCTTGCCTAGGTATTGGAAATATGAGCTCGGGTACCGAGATCTTGCACTCAACTTTTGTGGACCCAAATATTGGGGTTTCACGGCCAACCTTTGATGGACTTAGGTGTAGTTGCCTAGGGCTTGGGCACTAGTAACGAGGTTTCGAGCATGAACACTAGGGTCATCGGTCCAACCTTGATGGGTGCCAAGGGTTTAGTCTCGGATGCCTGAGACCCCAAAAACCAATGTCAGGGTTTTCGTTAGGGATGAGTAAAAGGAATCGCCTGGATTGGACTAAACTAGCTTCTTCTTTTTTGTCAAAACTAGCACTTTCATTTATTCATAAAACGAAAATTACAAAAAAGCGATTGGCAAGTTTTTGAGCACAAAATGCTCTAAAAGGGCTGGGGGTAAAGACACCTAGCTTAGGGGAAGAATTTTGATACGATGGGTTTTGGCACAATTTGCAGCTTAGTTGGCATTCCTTAGGCAATGGGTTAATTTTACAAATATTGTTTAGGTTAAAAGCCCTTTGCACTTGTTAATAAGGTCCCGCATGACCCATAGGTTGTCTACTCGGCCTATCATGATCTCCATAGGAGATAAGCTATCACTCTCACCCTTCTAGTACATTTCCCGTACTTGTACTCCTTCCCATGTGCATTTCCTATCTTTGATTTAGGTATTGTAACCGGTGCGATAAGGCTAGGGCTTCTAGGCTTTTGCTTGTAGTGAAGAAGAGGCACGGATTTCCTTTAAGAAGCTGTCGGTGACCATTTGCTTGAGTTGCACAAAATTTCAGCAATTGAGCTTAGCGTCTCACCATCCACCCACAAATAGTCCACATTTAGGTTTGGGAGTTGTGGATTGGCGGATTCTACTTATCAAGTGAGCTTGACTTGATAGGTATTCTTTTTCCCTTCTTTGGATTCCATTGCCTTAAGCTCTTAACTTGTGCTTGAGCTATGTCAACTATGGAATTAGGTTCTAGGGCCCAAGTTTGAAAGATGTTGTTGTGGGATTTCTAGACCAACCAAAGCACAACCACTAGCAGCTCTTCTTCAAGTGAGTCAAGCTTGACTTCAAACAAGTCCATAAGCCATTTATCTATTCTAGTGATATTGAGGGTGCTATTGCTGAGGTTGATTCTTGGATCTAACTAGATTTTTTTCATTCATTCACAAAGCAAAAATAAGTGTTCAATGGTATTTGGATGACTTGAGCAAAAATAAGTGTTCAATGTGTCATGTGACATGACTTGAACAGAGGGGGGCAAAGGGGGGGGGGTGTCATGTAACACTTTCGTCTTGAAGAGATTTTCTCTCATTGGTAGGGTATCTTGACGAAAACTCCACAGAAAGATTCTCAATTTGGGGGGAGTAGGCAGATTCCATATTCTAGTCCATAGTGTTCTTGGAGGCTAATAGGATGATGTTGCTTTGTTAAGGTCGGGTTTTATGGCCTTGGAGCACACCTTGTTGAAGTCACTTTTCACTATGTTGGAACTTACCTTATCCCCATCCAATATAATTTATCTTCCTTTAGGCTAAGATAAGTGGGAATAGATAGAATTTCATTCACAATTCAATCTTCAAAAAGAATATGAAGCTTGGACTCATTCCATACCCTCATTTATGCACTAATTAATTTGACCACCATCACTAGATCATCCTTGTTCACAAGGCCTCCAATCGATCTAGTTGTGAGTGCCTTCTCTCAAGAGAGCTCCGTTTGTGCCCTGAAGTGGATCTTCAAGAGCTTTAGCACCAAGTTGATTAGGCCAAGGTTGTCCACTTCAATTTGCTACTCCAACAGCCATGTCGCCTTGTACGACAAGCTCTCTCACCTCAAGTATCGGTTTCATGAGCTTAGAGACCTTCCCATCAATCTCCGGAACTCCAAGGTCGCATAGCAATGATGCGGTCTGTAGCTCCCTCACCCTTGCCTCTACCCTCCATCACCTTCTTCAATGATTCTCTCTACCTTCATGATGTGTGTCGAAACCGCGTGTTGGATTTCTGAACTCACATGTCGGATTTTCTGACACATGTTGACCATGTGTTGAAGCATGTCCATGTGTGTTGAACATGTGTTAGAGTGTCCCACACAACACGGAGGCCTCTTGAGCGCGTTTGTGCTTCATAGGCTATTATCTTGGGGAGCCAAGGTTTTGGCCTATTAGCCAACACCTTTGATATGATTTTGTAGCTAAAGTTACATAGACTAATAGATCTAAATTGGTTTATGCCTTTTGGATTTATAACTTTAGGGACGAGATATATATATTCATCTTATTAAGGAGGGGATCAAGAGTACCCAACTCGAAGAAGTTATGGACCAATTGGAGCAAGCCCATCTTGATATCCTTCTAGTAATGCTAATAGAATTGGCCAATAAGTCCTTTAGGCCCTAGGCTTTTAGTGATCCCAATTGGAAACTAGCATCTTTCACTTCCTCTAAGGTTATGGTGGCTATCAAACTTTTGTTCATTTCATCACTAACTAGGCTAGGGCATTGGTCCAAAATGGGTTGAAAATTCCTTAGTCCTACCAATTCATAGAGGATCAATAGAAGTCCCCTATATGTTGCTTGAATATATTGGGTTCCTTGCACTAGTTATGTTCATCAAGTTTCAGCAATGTTATTCTCTTATGTTGTCTCCTTTGCACCATCGTGGCATGGAAATACTTTGTGATCCTATCACCCTATTGGAGCCAATTGATCCAAGATCTCAAGCCCTAGTACATCTACTCTTGTCTCCATAGCTATTCAACATGATCCATGATATCTTGGGTTTTCTTCCTTGCATAAAGTTCGGACACACTATTGGTGATCTTGGTTAATTTCCTCTTTAGGCCCCCAATTTGGTGTGAAACATTAGAGAACTTTTCTTTACTCCATAATGCTATTTCCTCCTAAACCTCTTGGATTTTCTCTGAGAAAATTTTGTGACATGACGAGAGCCCTAACTAAGTTTGCTTTGATAATATCCCCACATTCTTGGTCTTCTAGATAAAAGGCTTCAAACTTAAATTTTTTCTTCCTTCTCTCATAAGCAGGATGTAAAGAGAGTAGGGGTGGGCCATGATCACAACCCACATTAGGTAGAGCCACAACTTATGCATTGGGAAATGCAACCCTCCACTCTACTGTACATAAAATTATGTCCAATCTCTTCTTGACCAATGCCTCTCCTTCTTTGTTATTAGCTCAAGTGTATGTGCACCCTTTAATATCAATGTCCATTAAGGAGTATTCATTCAAGAGTTTACAAAAAGCGACTAACTTGTAATGGTATGCCTCTCTCTTGTCATGATCTGCTTTCAACGACAATCGTTCATCGTGAGAAACATAATTTAGGGGTATTTACTCATGAAATGATCCTTGAAAGGGAAATCATATCAAAGATGGCTCGAACACATTATCAATGACGATTACATCCTCAAGAGGTCCATCAATTGGAAGTGCAAAGTCTCCTAAGCCCATACCTTGTGCAACAGCAGGAAGGTGTGGTGACCCAACCTTCACATCGCGAATGAAAGCAAAGGTGAGTTTAAGGATATCTTTACCTCGGTCACTCTTATTAAGGTACTTCCATTAATGGACGCCATCAACTAATCCCATATATGGTCATAGCAATGAGTATGTTAAACCTCAATGAACCCCAATCAAGATCCATGTTTCACAATCGCTCTTATGACGATACTTCCATGAATAGACATCATGTCCTATCCATGGTTGTAGCAATGAGTATGCTAAACTATAATGGACCTTGATTGAGAATTCATACCCCGCACAATGAGTTCATTTTTATTATCTAAGTTACTTAATTTTATTATCTAAATTGCTTAACAATCTAAAATAAAGTGTTTGGAGTTGCTATTAGCCTCAATTTTTGAGGGCTGGCTAGAAAGCCTAATCAAGGGTCGGGAGAATCCTCTTCATATCTACACAACCATCAATCTAGGATTTGGGGATTTGGGGATTTGGGTTATGTTGATATTTCTATTAATGCCCTTTTGGTACCTAACAATCATCGTGTTTATCTAAGGTGACCATGCGTGTCTTGTTACTTTTTCATGCCATTTAAAACCTAAAGGTGACTATGAGTGGGTATCGATTACATGCCATTTTAATTGTGCAAAGATAAATAAAGAAAGACAAACAATTTGAATTGAAATTGCAATGCAAAAAGTAAACACCAAGAAAAACGGTAAATCTAAATATGCAATCCTTTCATCTATTCTAACTATGACCTAAGGCTATGTAAACATGTTACATTTGAAAATAGACATTGAATTAAGCAAAAAAGCACACAAAATATGGCAAGTAATCCAACTAGAATCTTGCAATCAATCGATTCAAGTAGGCCTTGAGGTCGGCCTTTGATATTGCACATACGACGTGCCATTAAACCATTTCCCATTCATTATTAGACACGATTTATGGTAATTAGCCATCATTAATATTCACTCACGATGGCTAACACCATAAGTCTCCTAAAGTAGGTTCTAATGCATAACCCCAAGCCTAACCCATGAGCATGCATCGGGCTTGTGTGAATATCTAGCAATCACATGCATAAAACTCAAAAGTAAGCCAGCCTGAAGACCTTGGTTCTCATCTAATCGTACAATTAGCAAGCCGACATTGGGTCATTTCATTCATTCAACATGCATTAAGCCAAATCACATGCGTTGGATGGTTGTTCAATGGTCTTTTTATTTTGTGAAACTTTTTGTGGACAAGTTAATGACATGCAGATTAAAATTCATGAAGACATTGAAAGTCAGTTCTGCATGCATAAATTCCTAAAAATCCTACAACATGTACATGTTACGAAAAGCAAAACAGGGAATATTGTAACATCGGATCAAAGGTCAAACAATTGAAGATGACCCATAGAATAATTGAGTTCACAAAATTGTAGCACATCAAGCACACAATATAGAACAACTTTCATGGAGAAAATTTTCTCAGATATACAACACATGATTTTATAAAAATCAGAGAACATGGCATAATGCATTAGAACAAAACATGGCAATAGGGGTCCTAATGTAAACTCATGTGTCGACGATTTCTAAAATTCTCAAACTTTGCCACATAATAGTCATAAAGATGACAAACAAACTTCATGGAGGACTTAACAAAAAAATTCGTACAAAAATGAAAAAATACAAATGCAGACTAAGTGAAACATGTATTTCAAATTTGCGGTTTTCCATATTTCAAGGTAGCTTTGTAAGAAATGGAAAAGAGGTTTGCTGACATGCAAATGGACCAATTTTAGCATCATTAAAAGGCTTGACAAATGAACTAAGACTTTCTAAGATGCCACATGTTCAATTAAGGTTGGTTTCATGTCCAATTTAGAATATCTACATGAATATGCTAAGTGACAATATTCAAGGCAGCAGTCACATTAAGATCATGCATAATCTATTTCTCCTGTATGACATAGCAAAAATATGGGAAAAATCATATGGATTAAGCATAGACTCTGGACCATTTTTTTGTTAAGAGACCTAGACATGAATGTAATCACAAAGCATAGTATGAAAATGACAAAAATAAAACAATCATGAAATACACGCATGGTGACAAAACAAAATTTCACTAATACATGCAATTATATGAACAATGACATTCATTTGAATAATTGAAGTGTCCTTATAATGACATTAAGACATGGAATGACTTTCGTGAATATTCTATAATCAAGAAACCACAATGCATGCTTAATTGCACATGAATGCAAATTCAAGTTAATATAGAGAAAAGTGACTTGAGGAAAACTTTTGGGAATTTTTTAAAACTTATGGAAAAAATGAATGTAATAATCAACATCCATTGTGCAAATACCTGAAGAATCATCTTGAAATGAGCTCTAGAAAAATCACAAGAAAATTGACAAAATGAAAGCCTTGACTCGAGAATGCACTCACCAGAGTGGCAGAAGGACGATTTTTAGGGGATTTTGCCTAGATATGATTATCTAAAAATTCTTTGAAAAAAGTATGTCATGACCAATATCCATACCGCAACTTTCATAAAGAACTTGAATGTCCAAATCCAAACATAAAATTCAGCAAAAATTCGAGAAACCGAGTCAGGCGTTCAGGATTGCAAATTTCAGAGGTCATCACGGAGATATAGAGGCTGATCGACCAAGCTCAGTGATCTTAAAATTTAAAATAAAATAAAATATGACATATATAGATGTGTCATGAATGATTCTCACGAAGGAGCCGACTTAAAAATTGAATTACAAAAATTAGTGAAAAATCATGAAATTGCAAAGGTCGAAATTTCACAAAACATCTGGAATCAAAAGAATATTGCAGAATGTAACCGCAAATTCCACAGAGGTTTTCAAGTATTAATCGGAGTTCAATCTAGACGTTCTATATCTCATTAGAAAGCTTGTCGAGTCGACTTTGAATGTTATGAAGGCATTGAACACAATCAAGTACGTTTTCAAGCTCAAACGAAAACATCTTTCAAATCACTCATATTAACCATGAAAATCACAGATTAAGTATAGACACCGAATCAAGCCAAATGAAGCCATGATCATTCAACTAAATTCAATCCTAAACATTTTAAACAATCACAGCAATCATGAACTTCATAGAATCAATCCTAAATGTGGGCTCTAGCCTCAATTGCCCAGCGTAATCTCACTTCATCGAGCTTGAGTTCAAGAATCTTACCTTTGTTTAAGCTTTGTCACTAAATCGAGCTTAAATGATGCAAGATCTGAATGTAGTAGCACCAGAACCGCAAGTGGGATGCCAGAGGAGAATACAGTCACCAGAGGGGAGGCGATCTATGTCGGAAAAGCATCGAACTCATGCTGAAAAAAACAGGTCCGATTGGATCGATTTTGTGCTGCTACGAAGAGAACTAGGCATCCGATGAAAACTCTAATCACTTAGGACTTCTAAGAGAGCTGAGGAACACCGCCGAACCAATCAAGGAGATCGAAATAGGTCGGACAGCTCCGATCCAGCCTTGGATTAAAGATCCGGCTCGATCAAGCCAGTTTGGGACATCGAGGGGAGATCGGCTTGTGCGGGCCGATTGAGGGGCTGCCGTTGGGAATGCCAACCACCAGTGCTCTAGGAGATCGCGAGGATTGTCGGCGACGGAGGCGCGACATCAGGAGAGCTTCGATGAGCGGTGGCTAGTGGCAGTGAAGGGGAGGTGGTTATTGTGGGTTAGGCGATTAGGGAGGAAAAAGAGAGGGAGAGAAAATTGGATTTTACAGATAAGAGTGCAATTGCAAAATGAATCCTCCCTTTGAAATTTGGAGGGAAAAACCTTTATATAGTCCCCCATGAGATTAAATCCTAGCCGTTGGTTCGATCCAAGGGCTAGGATCTAATCTCACCCTTAGATTTGTTTCATCCATTGAATTAGTCAAATGCTAAATAGTTTTAAGGGCTAAGATGGAATCCTAATGAATGAATGAGATTTAATTATGAGATTAAGGCATTTTTGCAATTTTCTTGGATTTTAAAAGCGATTTTGCAAAGATTCAAAAATTTTGGGGCAAATTTGCAATTTTCGAAAATTAAGGACATGGGAGATTTGACCATGAGGTAGGCCACCTCTTTTTATTAGCCTAATTGTCTAATTATCATGAAAATTATTGGACCCATGCCATGGTTGCATCTAATTGGACCTTTCTAGGCTAAATTGAGCAATTTCACCCAATTGTTGATCAAGATTTACAAATTAATTAAAATTGGTTTCAATTAAAACTGTAAAACATCTATTAGCCTAATTGCTCATGTCTAAGGAGGCTTATTGCATCCAAATTGACCTTAAATGGATGACAAGACATTTATGTCAAAAATAAATTAAGGGTTGATGTTGAAATTGAACCTCAATTTATCAAATTAAACCTTAGTCATGAATGGGTCAACTTGAATTTTATAAATTGAAGCTTATCAACCCCTTTTTTCTTAAAGCAAAGTGAGCTAAATTTTGCAAATTGACTACTTAACGAATGAGTTTGCCAAAATTGACCCCAAATTTAGATTTAACCCACAAAATTAAGTAGAATAGAAGTATTCATTCGCAAATCATATTAAATGGATATGGACCTCTAATTAAGAGTAAAAATGTCAATTCACATTAGTAAATGGGTAATTGCCTCTAGATTAAATGTTGTAAAAAGAACTAAATCTAATTATGACTAGAACAAAAGTAATTTTACTTTTGCTTGATTTGATCCTAAAATTGAAAAATTCGGAAAATGAGGTTCATAATCAATTTTCGCAAAATTCTTGATGCCAAAATTAAATTGAAGCTAAAATAAAGTGATTTTGGTGATTTTTGTATTTTTCAATTTTTAGTCAAACCTTAGTTAACTTTTCACTATGAGTTCAATTTTATAGTCAAATCTTTAGATTTCTAAAATTTTCATTTCTAAAGTGAAATTAAGCTTGAAATGAATATTTTTGTGTAAAAGGCCAAAATTTGATTGAGGATTGACTTTTGGTCAAAAGGTTGGCCAAAAAGTTAATTCGAAAATCAATCATTTGATTTTTCGGCTTTTTGTATAAAATGAATAGAAAATTGCCTTCTAAGGTTATGCCAACAAATAGAAATAAAAAATAAAAAATAAAAAAACAGCACTCTTTGTTTGAGAAATGACCTTCATTGTGAACAGAAAATCCTAATTCGATTTTTAACTTTTATTGACACATCAACTAAAAATCATATGACATCATCTTCTACCTACCTTCTTCCAGTTGTATGAAATTTCATTAAGTCACCCATACAAATCCGTTGGAGTTGTTGTTTGCCTGAAAACTTTGTACTTGTTGCCATGTCTCTCCTGAAAGTTCGTTGGGCCATGAAAATTCTCATTTGAAAGCCACTATTAGGATCCTTGCATTCCATGCCAATGAATTCTTTAGAATAGAACTCACTTTTAAATCAACATCGTCACTCCAACAATTCCTTTTGGTTTCTCTCAAGACGAGTTTGAGAACTTGAGATGCCATTTGACATGATCCACCAACGTATCCCTAGAATCACTATGACTCTAACCTCCTGGAACATCATGTTACTGCTCAGCTCCTAATAGTTTCGGCTCAAGATCCTCATATTGTCTCTGGTGGCTTGTTAGTGTAAAGATATGGGTCTATCATTGTATAATATTGTCCACTTTTGATCAAGGCTTGCACGAAGCCCAAAAATGCGTTACACATGCTACAAAATCCAAGCCTTATAATCTAGCCCAAGACTTCCTCCTAGGCAATGTGGGACAAGAGACGTTCTTCTCCCTACGCACGTTCAGGGACTTCACCCCGCACACCATCGCATGAGCCGTCACGAGACTTCGCCCCACGCACCGTCACAATCTTCCCCCTTCAAGCATAGTGTCTGGTGCTGTGGCCTCACGCACGTTTGGGGGCTTTGCCCCGCGCACAGTCGCATGGGCCATCATGAGACTTCGCCCCACGCACCGTTGCCTGCGCCGTCACAATCTCCCCCCTTCAAGCATAGTGTCCGTGTTGTGGCCTCACATGTGATTGGGAGTTAGCTCTAATATCATTTGTAAGAACCTGAGCCTATCACTGTATAATATTGTCTTCACCCCACACACCATCGCCTGCGTCGTCACAATCTCCCCCCTTCAAGCATAGTGTCCGTGCTGTGGCCTCACATGTGATCGGGAGTCAGCTCTAATACCATTTGTAAGGGGACTTGAGCCTATCACCGTATAACATTGTTTGCTTTGGGCTAAAGCCTGCACAACTTTGTTATCTGGGTTTTGCCCAAAAACATGTTACACAAGATACAGAACCTAAGCCTTATAAACTAGCTCAAGCCTCCCCCTTAAGTGATGTGAGACAAGAGACATGCCTTTCCTTGCGCATGTCCAAGGACTCCACCCCGCGCACCGCTGCTTGGGCCATCATAATTAGGGCTAATCACCAGAGCCAAATCCTTCCCCTCTCTTGCCAATAGGGGCCTGTAATGACTTCATATCATCTAGGATTGAGGAGCTAGAGCCTTCTAGTCTCTTATGTTTCTTAGCCCTTTGAGTCTTATACCTTTTCTTGCTGCTATATACAAATTCCTTTCATACTTTAGTGGTGCGAAATTTTAGATACATTAACTGTTTCCCATTGCCTTCCTTTGCTTCTGGAATTGTAGTGTGCTACCGAACCTTAGGAATGATAATTTTTACTAGGGTGAGCATGGGTGGAGCCTTAAGACATTTCTTGCCCCAGCCTGAAATATTGGGCAAGGAATCTCCAAGCTCGGCCCGATTATACCAAAAAGACTTGGAAGGAAATAACCCGATCCAATTCAAGCTAATGGTTGAATTTTTATTAAGAAAAATTATGAATTATGGGTATTTATTATAATTCTGATGAAAATACCTGATTATAAGTTAATTAATGTATTACAATTTTCAATATTACGAATTGCATCCCCAAGCAACTCAACCATAACTTTAGTACTCAAAATCGTGATTTCAGTTGCCAAAGGCATTTCGCACCATATTTAGCCTCAAAAAATCACTTTTTTCAATAGGAACTAAAACTTTAATCTAAAATTACCAAAGAACCCCTGGCAACCCAATCGAAATCTCTCCACTCATTGTCTCAAGCCACCAACCCCCGTTGGTGACCACCGACAGCCAAACTTGTGGTCTAGCCTAGTTTGTTGAATGCTAATTGTCGGCTTAAACCAAGCATCCAAAGTTGTATAGTAAATCCAGCAGTTTGTGTGACGATTGATAACTAGCTTTCCTTTAGATGTATAAATGAGACCTTTAGGACTTGGGATTTAAAAAATATAGGTGATTTTGACTAAGAGAATACATTTAGTGAAAATTATTAAAAAAAATTTTAGGGAAAATTATGACAGAAGTTCTAAACTTATTACACTTGTACCAATTTAATTTTAAACTTTTCAATTTGAAAAATTTAGTATCAATTTTTTTATGATTTGCTAGTTTAGTTTTTTAGGCCAATTTTAGATGGAAGTTGTTGACATGAATGCTAACCATTTTACATGGTATAATTAGCATTGACGTGAACAATTTTTATAATTTTGTAAAAATTTAAAAGTTTTTATTTTGTTCTCCCCTTTTTTCTTTTCTTTTTTCTCTTTCTTTTTCTTTTTCTTCCTTCTAAGCTCAGTGAAGATGGCTGGCCTACCCTTGCCTAACTTGAAAATGAGAAGAAAGGAAGAAAAATAGAGTAAAACCTTTAAAAAAAATAGAAAGTTGACAAAAATTAAAATTTTATAAAAAATTTCTATGTCATGTAGGCAATCTTAAGTGGTACTATTGGTGTCCATGTTAGCGATTATCAATTAATATCGATCGAAAGAACTATATCGATAAATTACTATAAGTTTTAAGACTAAATTAGTCTAATCAAAATGTTTAAAATTGATCGAGGGGCAAACGGACAGTGGACAGTTGACTGTGATTCCAGACAATGGTGGTGAATAGCAATGGCAAATGGTTGGTGATGGGTGGCGGACAACCAGCAAGAGCGAATAATAAAAAGAGTTTTTATTTTTCATTTCTATTCCAAATATAGATAAGTATAAAATTTATATTTCTCATTTCTATTCAAAACTTATTTCTGGACTAAAAACTTGTCCTGAAAATAGAAAAATGAAATTGTGTTACGAAATGGATTTATGCTCCAAACATGTTCCAAAAACAAAAAATTAGGAAAACAGATAAATTAAATGGTTATCATCCGCGTCCTCAATATACCCTTCGAGTCTAACTACGCACTTTCGGTGTTGTTCGAAAGTGAGTAACCCCTCAATTTGGAAAGTACAACATGAAACTTGGAGTGCAAAGATCTTGAGCGCATCGAAAATCAAACATCAAGACTAGTTGTCAGAAAATAAAATCGATCAAAAGTTCATGAGACTAGATCAAACCTCAGATATCCATAATCATATCTAGAGTATGAATCACGATAAACGTTTCTAAGAACTCTTAAATATGGTTCAAGATGTAGCACCATGGCTTGATTTCGCAAAATCATTGTTAGATACGCCGCCCGACCCGAGTGGATCGCACCGGCCAAAACTCGAGTCTATCGTATTTTCGAAACTGGCCCTTTAATTGCAAGCATTCCAACGACTCACGAATCCCGTCAAAGTCGAACACGAGACATGAAAACATGGGCTGCTTTCGGAAGGATCTTTTTTGGGTTGCATCTCTACATTCGTAATGTGCTCGCCATCAGGAAGGGCCACGAAGTGCAGCACACGAAGTAGCCTCCTCGTTTCCTCTTCTCTTGCAAGGAAATCTCCTGAATCCCTCTCACTTCGATTCTCGAGAGGGTCCTGATGGGGACACGATATTTCTTTGTCTTCACGGTCACGCATTCGAATTCTCTCCTTTATAGAATGCTTATCCAGCTGTGATAGTGTCCATTTTTTGCCACGTCATGCATGATGATCGCTCGAGAGGAGAACTTTCTCCCCTTGTCTAGCCAGCTAATTTAGTCCACGAAATTTCCTTTTCACGTTATTAAATTCGAGAAGCCAACGCCAGGTGGTGATTGGAACTGATTGCTACCCAAGAAAATGGTGGAGGACAACCGACAGTGACGGGATTGGATGGTCGGGGATCGGGAGTGCCCAACTTGAAATAGTCGAGGCTCGAGCATAAAAGATAATGAATCAAGAAATCCAACCTCATAAGTTGTTCGAATGTTTTACTAGTAAGGAACACGTTTATCGGCGGAAAAAAATCAAGTAGTTCAAAGGAATCGATACTAAAATATATACTAGAAAACAGATTTTCTATTTAAGAAATACTTCATATACCAAGAGATCTTACTAAAACTTATTTACTAAGTGATATTGTTGCTTTCAATTGAAGTTAATGAAAACTCTAAACGAATGCAGCCCCCGTGCGGCAGGCGTTGAATGATTCAATTGCTTGTAAGGCACGACATATATTCGCTCCACCTTTTAGTCAAAGACTTTCAATAGGACTATATATTGTCATTGCTCTTTCCTAGGTGGCATGTGTCTTCTTTTCTTTGTTAAATGCCATGAACTCTGGTTCGCATGGACATTATAAGCGTGGAGAATTGCATGATTCGAGGGGGAAAAACAAACACAAGGGGTGTATAAACTATTGTAAAATGTTCAATCAAGTCACTACGATTTTCTTTTTTTCGGTTGTATTGAATCCTCGGACTATGTGATTGTCATGGCCTCGTCTTGGTGGCTAGGGTTTTGGCTCCACCTCCGTGTGCGGTGGCCAAGAAGTATGGAGACGCCATCATCACGCCATCATGTCGTGCGTCGGCGGAGAGGGAGAGAGCATGCGCGAGGTGGTAATTCTCCCTTGACAAGATGCACGAGTCGTAAGCGGAGATGTTTGAGCCCGAATACTAACTACCATTTGAAGCTTCTTCAATCTGGGTAAAACCAGAATATTTTAAACAAAATTGCCCATCATATTACCAATCGGTATAAACATATGAATAGCTTAAGATTTTATTTGAGATAATGTCCACACTAAATATTCTCCATATTCAACATCCCTACTTCATACTTTTAATTACAAATTTCTAATTAGATTATAATCAAAATGGGTTAAATTGCTAACGGACAATAACAAAATCCATCCAGACAATAATGAAAAGTTAATAATGCATGGCAAATCAATTTCATTTTTTAAATTTTTTTAGGAATGATGACTTAAATGGTCTCCGAACTTTAGCTTTATATGTAATGTAGTCTCTAAAATGTTAATTTGTTCAATGTGCTTCTCGAATTTTAACCTAATATATAATGTCATTTCCAAAATTTTGGTACATATTCAAATAAGTTATCAAAGTATATGAAAATATTAAATGTTATCATTTCAAGGACAACATTTGAACATTTTTTACATGATATGTATTAAAAGTCAATATATTACACTGAACAAATTAAAAATTTATACTAAAGTTTAAAAACCATATTCAATGCATTGAATTGAAATTTATAGACAATTTGTATCATTTTCGGAGGAGCGAGTTGCTAGCTGCAACGATGGAGTATCAGGTGCTGCTCACATGCATCCCATGGTTGACCGCCACAACGACGGATTCAGTCAAAACTCTGACCTTTGGCTCCGAAATTGAATAAGAAAATATACTCTGACTGAAAGCTATTGTCCTCGTGTTGACAATGGCGACTCTGTCGATATTGATCCGTTCGAATCATCAGTTCAAAGACAAGCGTTCGATATTAGGTGTTGAAAGCGAACGTGGAGAAATCGACCCCTTTTCTTCCACCTCGGCTTCTCTGCTTGTTTTGTTGACCAAGCAAGCAGTCCCCGCGATTCTCTTCTTGAAAAGTAAACGGGAGGACGAGGAAGACAGACCCGCGAGGTGATTCCCATGGCCGCGTGAGCCCTTTGCTTGCTCGCTTGCTCTCTTGCCCGCACCGCTTCTTGCGATTGCTCTCCTGGGTTCTTGTCCATACTGCCGTCGCGGGTCGTTTTCGGAACCGAAACGCGTGGCTTCCCAGATGAATCGTCGTGCTCGTTCGTCCTCCGACAATGCGTTCCCGTCCAGTTCTCTGGCGAGCGGCGGCGGCGGCGATGGCCCAGGGCCGTCGGTCATGCAGAGGCGGCTCACGAGGCAGAGGAAGCTCCGGTACGCGACGGACGACGAGGTCGGGTTGGCCCCCGTGGGCGGACTCTCGCGGTCGACTCCGGCGTCGCCCGAGTCAACGCCCGCGATGCGGTTGCCGTGGTGGTCCGAACGCTGTTGTCCGACGGCGGTGGCTCATCCGTTGCCGTTGCCCAAGATGGCTTGTTTGAAGATAGCGCCGGATAGAAATGGGTTGACCGAGGATGGATCCGGCGCCGAGGTAGGGAGGTAGGGGCTGCTTTATTTCTGATGAGCTTAGCGGTAGTTCTGAGTTAGCCTGGCCACAATAATACGAGTCCTATGCTGCCTGTTTTGCCTTGAAATTGTTGTAGAAGAGCATTGGGTTAACGATGACGCTATGGTTATGTTTCACCTGTTTTTTGAATTGTTAGTGACTGCTGATTGTCGTTCTTTTTTGTCAAGAGTTGGTCAGAAAATCACTGGAAATTGTTATTGTTCTAAGTCTTAACTGATGTAAGCTAGCCAATTCCACGCATTCTATAACAATAAAGAATGCTTAAATTAGTGTAATAAATGCCTGTAGAATCTCTCTCTTGTCAGGGCATTCTCTATTTGTTTCTTCCGTTTTTGTCTTTGAAATCAAAAGCGAGTGATTATCCTATGTTTGTATAGCAACTTATACTGTATAGACTAAACTAAACTATTATGTCAGAGAAAGAAAATTGTCTGCGCTGGTCAGACATACCACTCTACATTTGTTTTGTGTTTCTTATATGCAAAGAGCAAGCAGTGACTTTTATTGATCAAACTATTACGGTTATGGTACTTTCAGGAAGAACAATGGTCCTGTCTCCCCAAAATCAGCTAAACCTTCAACATACTGCAAAAGGGATTTCATGCAAGACTTGAGTCTGGACAATCACAACTTGCGGATCAATATCCCAGCCAGAAGCGCTCCAGCTAGTAGTCTGTCAAGTCCTTATCTTAGCCCACATAATCCAGCTACTGGGTACTTTTTTTCCTGTAAATCGACTGTTCCACATGGTTGCTCTACTTTCAAAGCTCAATCTCTAACCTTACCAAAGTCTTTGGGTCATCTTTCTCCACTTCAAAGCCCGACTTCAAAAACTCCCAGCCCAACCCCCAAAACTCCAAGTGGTACTGCGTCATGGTATCAACACAAATCTCTTTCCGAGAATTATGCCCATCCATTACCTCTTCCCCCTTCAACGTCAAATATCAGCCATGCCGCAGAAAGGCAAAACATGGCATCCATGACTGGTCAGTGGCAGAAAGGGAAACTTATTGGACGCGGTACATTTGGGAGTGTTTATGTTGCAACCAACAGGTAAGCTCATGCTTTAGAGAATTTACAAATTATTTATGGTCTGCGACGTGATTAACTTGTCTCTTTACCAGAGAAACAGGAGCTTTATGTGCAATGAAAGAAGTTGACCTAATAATGGACGACCCTAAATCTGCTGAATCTGTGAAGCAGCTGGAGCAGGTTACTGCTGATAACTTCATCTTAAGGGACACCTTATAACAGTCATTCTTTATATGAGCATTAATATAAATCATCAACCTGACAATTAGCTGTGCTCTTGTCCTCATTATTATCTCATGGTTGCAGGAAATCAGAGTTCTTAGACAATTCAAGCATCCGAATATCGTGCAATATTATGGTAGTGAAATTGTAAGTGCTTTCTAGTTTCCCCAATCTCATTTAGATTGGATTGCAGTGCCTTTCTGAAACTTTATAATGAAGGGAGCTCATTCTATCTGCAGGTTGATGACCACTTCTACATATATTTGGAGTATGTATATCCAGGATCAATTAACAAATATGTCCGTGAACACTGTGGAACTATGACTGAATCAGTTGTTCGCAATTTCACTCGTCACATTTTATCTGGACTTGCTTATTTGCACAGCAATTGCACAATTCACAGGTAGGCAACAGTTTACATGGGATACACATGTATGGCCCTCTTTAGCATAAAACTGTGAACAAGTTTCAGATAACAATGCCGACTATGAATATCATTATTGGGGCAAAACTTTTTGATTGAAAAGGAAACTCTCTGATTTATTACAAGAATGCTCTGCGCTTTATTATTCTTGCCTGAAATATAGTTTTAAAGATTCACAACTTCTTTGGGTGAATACATTTCCAACTTGAATTGTGTTTGGAACTGTACTCATTTATGTGATTCTTTTGCAAATAGGGATATAAAAGGGGCAAATTTACTTGTTGATGCCAATGGTGTAGTCAAGCTTGCTGATTTTGGGATGGCAAAACATGTAAGCTTAGTTTGCTTCTGCAACTTAAGTTTGTTGTAGAACCTGTCTTCATGTGCATTTGCATGTTTCAACTACTTTTCATGTTTCCACATGCCAGTTTCTTACAAAAAATTATCCTTAATTTACCTTTTGCACATCTTTTTCTGTTTATTACGTGGCCCCACATAGTCATTGTGTAATTTTCATTCTTGAAATATTAAAAGTGCTTGAAGGAAACGATTCAGATCATATATATAGCCTTGTAAATTTAAGCTGTCCTTTGAGAGATAGAAAACTAGCTGTAGATTCTCAATCATTCTTATTCCACCCCATTAAAGTTGGAAACTTCCTTTGGTCAGAGAGGATGGAAATCCTTTATAAAATTCCTTTGTAGCAGTTATCCTCTGTTTGCTGGTCAATGGGTCCGTAAGTCCTCGATAAGAACTGAAATGCGACCTCTTCAGCAATTTAAGGCAATGTCATTGATTTAATTAGCACCAGATTCTTCATATAATGGGAAAATTATATCATGTCTAATTCAGTTGTAATGATAAGGAAAGTTCTACTTTTACCTTACACTAAAGTAAAATTTAAAGAAGAAAAGTTTAGAATTTGATTTTTTTTTTTTTTTTTTACTTTATTTTTACGTCAAGGCCAGCCCTAGGAGTATGGACTGTGCTCTCCTATTAATTATTTGGTGTGCATGAGATTGAAGACTGCCATGCTCAACAGCGTCTAGTAAGGTACTAAAAAAGTGCTGAACAGCTCATTGCTAGGAACAAATTGCTGCTCAAATCCATGTTCATAACTCATTTAAGTATAAAGTCAAAAACTTGATTTTTTATTTCTACAAGGCCACTTCTAGGAGCATAGATTATGTGGTCCCATTAATTATCTAGTTCTGGAGAGTGAGGATTGTCATATCTACTGGTGACCAATCAAATACTCAAAAAATCTCAAAACACTTCACTGTCAGGCAAATTTTTCTTTTTATTAGCTATTCAAATAATTTATATATTGGTGTTTAATAACTATGGAATCGTCTGTAGCGAGTTTGATTCAAAAGGTACATGCATCAAAAGAATTAATTGGGTTGTCAATCAAGGATAAGAAGATTAATCGGGTTTCCTTAGTGGAAGTGGTCGTTCAACTCCTAGTTAGATCTAATAGAAAGGAATTATGCTACCCATGATGAGTGAAAAGTTTTATTTTTCACAAATAGTCATGTGATGCTCTCACATGCACAAGCACAATTTCGAAAGCCAATTGAAATATTCACGAATATCTAACACATAAGTATATGCACTGAGCAACCATATAAAAACCAAAAATTTTCATTCATGCAGAAATCCATATTGTATAAATGCACGGAAATTGCTTACTAAATTTATAAAGGAAAATAATGCATAAGTTGCATAACAAATAATATTAATATAAAAAATATTGTATTGCCCAACTCATTTCGCAATGAGAAAATATGTTCCCCATAGAAAGCATATTTAGGAAATTACAAGTTTTGGGGAAGTTTATATGACATGTAGAAAACTTGGTTTTTAGCTAAAATTTGGATTGAGCAAAATGCAAGGGGATAAAAAAAACATAACCAAAGTAGAAAAAGGTGCTGTCGTGGATGGAGGGGCACCTCCTTTGCATCCCATGGGTAGCATCATGGAAGTTTACTGCATCAACTATGTAGTTGCTTGTATGCTAACTCAAGCTTGCATACAGCTCTCAGGACAGGTTTCCATTCTCTCTCTGAAGGGTAGTCCTTATTGGATGGCTCCAGAGGTAGCAACCTGAAACTATTTTAAACTCATGTTCCATGCAAGTGCAAGCTTTGATGTCATATCTCAAATTATCATGCAGATCCTGCAGGGATCTATAACGAAGGGGAAGACAAATTCTGAGGTTGCTTTTGCTGTTGATATATGGAGCGTTGGTTGTACCATCATTGAAATGCTGAACGGAATGCCTCCTTGGGGTGAACTAGAAGGGGTTAGTGTGACAACCACTCGCATCAGTCAATTTCATTTTGAAAGTTTCACAATTTTCTGCTTCTAGGCTTTTTCTTTATTTCAGCCAGTTTTTTATTGCTGTTGTGTAAGTTCGAGTTTTGGCATCAATAACTGGCCTTTTGCACCAATACTTAATGTGCACTTGCACGGTCAATTTGCCGAGATTTTATGAGCACAAAACCCATCCTTTCATTGTTATTTGATAGTTTATCCTTGAGGGATCACTCTTCCAGTCAATTATACCTTGAGATATCACATAGAAAAATAGTTTTCTGTACTTAAAGTGTTTACATCAGATATTTTTCACTAAAAACGGTTTCTCAATTCTCCACTTGGTTGCTGCTTCTTACTGGTGATGACTGTATTCACACGAGAGTGTTCAGAATAATGCTTTTATCTTGATATTCCGACATTCTTCTATGAATCAGCCGCAAGCGATGTTCAAAGTTTTGAATCGAAGCCCTCCCATCCCAGAGAAGCTATCATCAGAAGGAAAGGATTTCCTACAGCTTTGCTTCCAAAGAAATCCTGCGCAGAGACCCTCAGCTGAGAAGCTGCTACAGCATCCTTTCTTGAGAAACTCTCACGATCAAAATGGTTCAAGCTTTAGACCACTTTGCCAACTCAAATGGTTGGTAAGTTATGACTTCTTTCTCAGGTCGAAGCATCCTCTATTACCTCTTGTAGCCTAGGAAAATGCGACATTCTTGTTCTGTCTCTAAGAGACATTTCCAGGGTAAATCACCAAGTGCTGAGTACACTGCGAAACATAAATTTGATTTTTTTTCTCTATGACTTCAGGCACGAAGATGACATATGACCCCTTGGTATGCAAATGGCGAGTACTTCTTTGAGGTGCTTTTCTTGTCATCATTTACCATAAGTATTGCTCTAGTGACTTGGAATTTTATTTCTAGTAGACATAAGGCATCTGATGTTACT
Organism: Corymbia maculata; assembly: GCA_014182735.1. Taxonomy (NCBI): domain Eukaryota; kingdom Viridiplantae; phylum Streptophyta; class Magnoliopsida; order Myrtales; family Myrtaceae; genus Corymbia; species Corymbia maculata. The sequence goes on from CM024687.1 coordinate 16,427,921, forward strand.
CTAATGTGTCCATTATGCAGATACTCCCCGGTACATGATATAATGCGGCTAAATCTGCACCGTGACCTTTTCTGCTTGCGCCTTGCATAGAGTTACCCTATTCCTCTCGTACCATGGCTTCATTCTCATCCATTCTTTTGGTGACTAACCTGGTTCAGCGGTTAATGAAATAAAACTAGCATGGCACTAGCAAGACAAATCTTTGTTATCCAATTTGATCTGCAAAAGTAAAGACATGTGGATGAGGCTACTCACCAGACACAGAAAGTGCTCTTGAATTTAAATCTTGCCGTGCGGAACCTCAAGTCCTTGGACCAGAGTATAGCTCCTAATTGATTGGGATGTGTATTTTTTGCCTCATTTGAAGGAGGATATGTCTGTTTGGAAGTCAAAGTGACCAAGGATCAAGAAACTTGGCTTTCATCCACCACGATGGAGCAAGTAAAGCAGCAAGAATTACGAATTAGCATGGTGATTCTGAGCGCTGAATGTGCTACCAAATCTGTTGAAAGAGAGAAAGAACAGAACAAATTCGGCATATGTATAGGAAGAGAATGTGCTGGATAAATTTCGTAGCAATTGAATTCGTTCAAGGCAAATTATGCTGCTTTTCTTGTTATGAACTGAAAATTGCTTGCATTTAGAGTGCGTTTGTTTCAATGAAAGTAGTTTCCTGGAAAGTATTTTTCAGACTTTTCACTATTTTGTTTTTCCTAAAATGATTTGGTCAATGGAAAATACTTTCCAGTCAACATAAATATTATTTTAGGAAAATGAATTCCTGTGCATGGGAAGGGGAAAACACTTTCTCTCTTTATGAGGTCTTTAGGTTATTCTCTTTTTGTTAGTTTAAATGTTATTCAATCATTTTCCAAATGCGATCCAAATATCTAAAAACATTTTCAATCACATATCATCAAACACATGAAAACTAATCATTTTCATGGAAAATGATTTACTGGAAAACATTTTTCAAAAATGATACGGTTTCTGCGAAACAAACGCATCCTAGTCTCCTTTTTCCATGAATTCTTCTAATCTTTGCGTTTTTTATAGGAAATTTTTGAATTTTCAAATCAAATTTTCATTGCTCGCATTTTTCCTATATGTCAAATATTGCATTAGCGATCAAAATTTTAATTGAATTATGATCGTGGATAAAGAAGATTGAGATAATTACCAAATCAATCCTAAATTTGTTTTAAGGATATCAAGTGAGTCATAGATTTTTTAACTTTGCCAATATAGTCCTAATACCTTAACTCAAAATTCTAATGTAATCAGTGCAAACAATTGCATAGAAAATCATTGATATGACGTCCGGTCATTATTGGTCGTCCTACGTAATTGATTGATGTAAATAACTTTACTTGAAATGACATCCTATGTGGATTCCCATGTCAATGATTTCCAATGGCAATAGGCCGTAAATATTACATTGAAACTTTATGTAAATATTTAGGAATGTATTGATAAAATTGAAAATTTTATGATTGAATTAATATCCTTGCAAGAGTTTCATGGCCAAATCAGTAATTTTCCAAAAATAAAATTTCTTGCTAGCCGCTACACATTTTGGTTGAGAGATCTAATTGTTCTATAAACCTGACACATTGCTAAGTTGGTGTGGTACCTCGGACTTTTGAGAACTTGATTGAAATTGTAATTGAAGATTTAATCTCAAGTTGAAAAAGAAAATGTATTTTATCTAAAAATTAGGGAACATGATACTAAATGGTTTATGAATTTTAATCTAATGTGTAGTATTATTTTTGAATTTTGAATTTGTTCAATTTGATCATTAAAGTTTGAATATGTAGTTCGAAAACTAGACAAAACTTGTACTAATAGTTTATAAATCATATTGAATAAAATAAAAATTCAGAGGCAACATTATATATTAAACTAAAATTCGTGAATTAAATTGAATAAATTAAAAATTCAGATTATTTGTATTATTATCCCTAAAAATGAACTAATTTCTTGATTATTTATGTTTCCCCAAGAGGCACAAATATGCGGTCTTTTGTTTCAAAAATGCATTCAGCTCCCTCCATATCAAAGGTCGGGTTCGGACAAGCAGCGACCCCGTTTGATCCGCCGCGAGCCGTCTTCTTCTTCGGGCTCTGCACAAGAGCGAACTCGATCGATCTGCATTCTGCAGGAAGCTCGTCTTCTTCGGTTCGCGTGATATCTGGAGATTGATCGAGTCCCCGGCCGCCCGGGGGGGGTGGGGAGAGGAGGTGAAGAGGGGTTATTAGTCTGCTTGTTTCTTCTTCGCGCATTTCTGGCCGTCCCGTGATTCTTCTTCCACTGTTCAAAATCCCCGCTTCGGCACTGTGTTCGATCGCTCGTGTTGAGTGGGAATCGGATTGGCTTTCGTCGTGCGTCGTATTTGGGAATCTTCGAAATGGAGAAGCCTCTTCGCTACGGTAGAGTTATCTCGATCTTCTTCCTCGTCTGCTTGTTTGCTCCTCTTCTTCTTCCTTTCTCTATTTTTGGGTTAATTTTCTGGCGAATTCACTTCTAGCACGTGGGCGTTGGTCGAGTTTTTCAGTCGCAGTTTGTGGGTCGGTGAGTGGTTTATACTTGCTTGCTAATTGCTCCGTTTTGTCGCCGACTGAATTTGTGAGGTTTGAGTTTGCCCTTTGGGGTTTATTATGCTTTGCTTTTTCGGGACTTGAGGATTTACAGTTTTGGGGGGTGTCGTTGTGTGAATTTCATTCAAATTTTTAATGAGGGAGAGGGTCGAGTGAGGATAATGCTGTCTCTTTCTGTACTAAGTTTTTGTATTCGGCCAATTTTGTTCATGGGTTTTCCTCTTTCATGGCGAAGCTCTCTTTTTTAATTGTTAATTCTGGTTCTGGGATCTATCCAAAGCATATTTGTCAATCGTGACAAGAGTAGATGTATAGTGAATTGGCACATTGTAATGGTATGCGAGCTTGCTAGAGAGGAGTGGACTTTAATTATTAGATTTTAGTGGATGGGACCAATGGAAGCTCTATTAAACATTTCCACAATAGTCAAAGGGCTAGATAGGCCAGGAACAACGATGAACTTAGATGCTACTATTTGAGCGAATTATACATAATGAATTACGTCAATATAAGTGCTGGATCAACTGCTTATGACGCTGCATGGATGAGCAACTTGTGCTAGGGTTGAACAACCTCACTTGTTTCTGGTGATTTACAGTTTTGAAGTCCGTAGATATTAATTCATGCTGAAGCTCCATAAGGTCAATGATTTATCCTTTTCCCTTAGCAGATGAGGCAGACATTAAAGTGTCCATGAGTTTAGTTGATAAGATATATGGTGGTTTCTCCGATGGTTTGCATTTCGCCACTCCAAGTTCGAGTTTGAGGACAAATGAAGTTGACCTGGTATGTCCTCTTGTCAGTACTCATACATGTAACGTTTTCATACTCCTAGACTTCCTTCTGACTTTGTTTCCTCTAGGTGAGAGGTGTCTTGCAGATATTGCAAGGTTTATCTAGTTCTTTATTCTATTGGGACCAAGGCAAGAAGTGTTTCTGTGCCACAACTGGGATATATGTCACCCATCTTTCTCGGACAAGTCTTCATGCAATTCTCAGTCAGTTTAGCTATGCTGCTACTTGCTTAAAGCTGGTTGATCTTATAGTTGATAGGGTAAAGACTTGTTCAAGATCACCTCCCCCTACCTTGAGGGCATTTGTATGTTCTGTTTCCTCATGGATTACGGTAAGTACTTTGGACTGAAAATGTGTGAAATTTTTGGCTGTTAACTACTTGAAAATCCTAGAGTGATCTTGGATTTATTTTATTGCTATAGAGATTGCGGCAGATTGCTTTGAAGGAGGAAATTCAGATTAGCAATTCAAATAGTGGAATGACACCAACCCTTTTGGGACTAGCAAGTTCTTTATCCAGGTCTGACAGTATACATATATCATGGACTTGCAGTTAGTCGCCATTAATTTTAGGAATGATGTAATTATTTTGGTACATAATTGCTTTTGTCACTCTCTTGCTTCCTGCACCTATGTAAGAGAAGATGTTTGCCTTCACTTCCTGCTATATTTTCTCAAACTTCTTTTATGAAGGAGCTTATTCTAGGTTTTAGTCTCAAACTTGTTCTTGTAGGTATATGTTATAGTATTTCTGATGATGTTTTGTCATATACCAGTCTTTTCTCAGGTGCTGAGTATCTTTTGGAAGTAGTTCATGGAACAATTCCTCTGGCGTACTTTGAGCCTATGTCTTCTGTTACAGCTTCTGAGGTGGCTGCTCATATCCTTGACTCACTTTATAAAAGGCTAGATGAAGTTTGTCTGGTACAAGGTGGTGAGGTGCTGTTCTTTTATTGAGATTTGCTTTCTTTGATCTTCTCAGTTTTCAGTTTTTCTTTTTGTAATTTCTCTGCTAGAAGCACTTAAAAGTAGTAAAAAGAAATGCTAATTACAGGAGGAAGCTTACCAGATGCTACTTTATTTATTCGTTGGAAGTGTGTTGCCATACGTAGAGGGTTTGGATACCTGGCTTTATGAAGGAATATTGGATGATCCTTTTGAGGAGGTAATTGAGATTCATATTTCCCATTGCTGCTGTCTCTGCCCACTTTACAAAGTGAATTTGTTATTACAGAATAGATAACTTATGCAGTATCATTCTACAACTCAGATGAAGCTTTGGGTTAATTTTCTGTTAATTATGCTGAATTAACAGTTTGTCAAATCAAGTGATTTTATGACCATGCTGATGGAATGGTATTTGCACACCATTTTTCCAGTAATCTTCCTTGATTTGTTATGATGATGTTGAGGTTCTCCTTTATGCTTTGGTTGGAAGACGGAAGGGGGGAAGAAAATGAGAGCTGAGGTAAAATGTTGGGACCAAATTGGGAATTTTGTGAGAGAAATTTCAAATCCCCATTTTCTAACCCCACCCCTTATTTGCCCCCTCTGGCCATCTTCCAAACAAAGCTTTAGTCTGTGTTATTTGTGAATCTTTGGTGTTTTCTTTTTGGCCCTTTCTAATTGGCTTTCTTGCCTATACTGTTTCCTTTTTCCTGCAGATGTTTTTTTATGCTAACAAGGATGTCACGGTTGAGGACGCTGACTTTTGGGACCGGAGTTATCTTTTGAGACTGACAGAGGATCGCAAGTTAGATGCTCAGCAATCTGTTGTTAATAACTCCAAGGATCGTGTACCTTTGACGAGTGATAGGAAGGAAACAATGGAAAAGGAACTGAATCCTGGCTCTTTGAAAGCTAGGGAGTGGAGTGAGAGAGATAGGCAAGTGTGTCCTATGTTTATTAAGGACATTTCTAAATCAATTGTTTCCGCCGGCAAGTCATTCCAGCTAATGCAGCATGTTCCAACAATTTCCTCTGATGCTTTGCTTCGGAGAAGTAATTATGAAGCTGACGCTTTAGGAGGTTCTGTTAATCTTAACGGCTTAAATAAGATTTATTGTAGGCAGAGCATGGCTGGATTGACTCTATCAGAAACCTTTTCTGTGTCACTGGCTGGTCTTATTGGCCATCTTGATGAATTGTCGGGATACTTTCAGCAAATAAAAGTGGGGAAAGGAGAGGAAGCTTTGCCTTCTTCTTACCTCTCAGAGAAGACATGGTTCAAGCTTTTGATGAATACAACTTCTCAAAGGAAAGAGTCTTGTGATACTAGGGCAGCAAGTGATGTTCTTAATGTGGAGCACTATAATATAGGTTCAGAAGCAATTGATGATGAACTTTCTGTAGGGTCCTTTTGTCCTGAGAACCCAGTTCTTACTGTTTGCCATAAAAGACTATCTAAGAGTGTGGATGCCTGGAAATGGTTAAACTTATCTAAATGCTATCATCTTCCTCCACTAAATGACGAGGTTGTGTGGAAGGCAATATTTGGTGAAGAGAGTGGACAAACTCAAGGAACTGATTTTGCATTAAAATTTAGTTTTGGCCAGTTTGAATATCAACATGTGCAAAATGACATGAAGCTATTAGAAGGGTTGTTTCCTTTTCCTACTCTTCTGCCTTCCTTTCAGGTATTCCATTTTGATACATCTTTGGACTATTTTTTATTTGACTTCAGTGGAATTTGTAGCAATAATCTTAATCAATAATACTGAAACAGGACAACATCCATGTGTCAGGACTCTTGCCATTTCAGAGAAATAGTACGCTTCCATCAAGAACGCTTGGCTGGATTCAACATGTTGAACCAAGAAGTACTCCCCTTCCTCTAGCCATTATGCAGGAATGCCTTGTAGTTTACATAGAGAGGCAGGTAATCGCAAAGCTGCACCAGTCCATTACTTTCATGTCCTTTTTCAGAAATATACATTTAAAGTGCTGTTGATTTGCTTGTGTCATAGGTGGATTATATAGGCAAGCAAATATTATCAAAGTTAATGCGTGACTGGAGATTGATGGATGAACTAGCGGTCTTGCGTGCTATATACTTGTTAGGTTCAGGTGATTCCACTCTTCCATGTTATTTTTCAGGAGTAAGTTTTTGACATTAATCTCATGGCTCATGAGTTGAAGCAATAATTCAGGTGATCTATTGCAGCACTTTTTGACGGTGATATTCAATAAGCTGGATAGGGGGGAGAACTGTGATGATGATTTTGAATTGAACACATTATTACAGGTGGAGTCGGTTTCTCGAGCTTTACATACAATTTCTTAGTGAGATTATGTCGACTTTCAATTTAGTTGATTCTGATCAGGTTATTTTCATACTCGCAAGTTTTTATTTGCGTAATCTGGTTATCATTTAGCTTCTGATTTTGTTGCTATTGTAACTTTTTAGGAAGACCTTATGTTATATTCATTATATGATGTTCCATTGTCTGCTCTTTTGAAGTCCCATTTTCTTTGATTTTTGTGGTAAATAACTACCGAACAAAGGACTAAACATCTGTGTGGTCAAACTGAAAATTAAATGCCGAAAATTTAAATACTGAATTTCAAGTGTTGGCCATTTTAGTACTGAAAAATGAAAATAAAATGTTGTTTGATTATTGATGAATATTTTGTATTGGATGGTACTTCATCTTGCCAAATATTGAGCTGTGAATGTTATTGGCAGGTTTTGGGCTTGTATTGATGAAAATTTAGTATTGAATGATATTTTTTTTAACTTACCAAATATTGAGCTATGAATATTATTGGCAGGTTTTAGGCTTTTAGCAAAGTAATAGGGAAGATCTTATTTCCAATTTGGATGCCTTTTTTATTGAATAAACTAAGTAACCCCATCCTTACTAAGCGAAATAAGTGGTTTTTTGACCTAATTAAATCTTTTAAGTCAAAATTGGTTACAAATGTGCTTAATTTTATTTAGTGTTGAATATATTATTTTTCATTACTAATTGGAGTTATCAAACAGGCCCTAAGTGTATGATCTGGCCTAAGAATGGTAAGATGACATAACTGCGCACATTCGTCTTGACTGTAATATAGCATAATAAAATTTAAGTTTTTAGCATATTCAATTTGTCAGATGTTACTTGTTTTGAATATGAATATATAATTAGAGTGGCTGGTTCTTAAATACCCCCACATGAATGGGGTAGACCACGTGTTTTAGGCAAGTGTGCACAGTGGACGGTACTTACTGCTGCAACGAATGCTTGATCAACATAATGACTTTCCTTAATTGACCGTGTGCATTGACTACAGGAGTCCATTAGGAATTCTGCTGATGGCAATCTACTGACTGCTCCTGATTCATTGATTGTATCTATCTCTCGAAGTCAAGGCTCTAATAATGATGAGCAAAATACCACGACTGCCTTTGCCTCCACCCCTCGTAAAGGATCTGTACAGAGTTTTGGAATTGACGGTCTGGATTCTCTCAAGTTTTCGTATAAGGTTATTACAACACTAAAAGACTCTTCAGAATGTATTGGTCTTACTCTATTTTTCTTGATAACTCTATGTAATTGTGACAGGTTTCATGGCCACTTGAACTTATTGCAAATGCAGAAGCTATTAAGAAATATAACCAGGTAATACTTTCAAATGCACTTTTTTTTTTGCTAAACCCATTCTTCCTTTCTCTCATGGTTATTTGGCTTTGTCCACAGGTTATGGGGTTCTTATTAAAGGTCAAGCGTGCTAAGTTTGTTCTGGATAAAGCTCGGAGGTGGATGTGGAAGGTATTCATTTCTTATGGCATATCTCATGGATTCTAGGGAATATGGTTGTGAGTTTTGTGAGATTTTGTGGGACCATTGCCAACTGTTTTAAAAGCTTAAGTTTTTAGAACAGTCGGCAATGGTCCCATTAAATCTTATATGATATCAGAGCTGGAGGTCTTGAATTTGAATCTTTCCAGGCCCATTTGCCTTTCCTGGCCCATTTGCCTTTCCAATTAAATTTCCATGCTTAGTACTAGGTAAAAGACTAGATTAAGCGTGAGGGGGAGTGTTAGAATAGTTAAATATTCAACCACGCCTTCATCTAACAGCATAAGTTTTTAGAACAGTCGGCAGTGGTCCCACAAAATCTTATAAGTTTAGGCTAGAGAATCCCCACAAGAATTTTTCTAACATTGGCATTATGAGTATTCTAAACTTTATTTCCTACATTCCAGGGCAAAGGAATTCCAACATACAGCCGCAAGCATCACTGGTTGGTTGAGCAAAAGCTTCTCCATTTTGTAGATGCCTTTCACCAATATGTGATGGACAGAGTAGGACTCTTCCCTTTTTGTTGCTGTACTCGCATATGTTCTGAGGAGTAGTTGCACCAATTTGTAATCGATATCTCTGGGCATGGTCACTAGTTTGTTCTGCTTTGGCATGCTATTTGCTCTTTTGGTTGTCAATCCTAAATTTCACTTTTAGGACTTTGCTTTCAGCAAATTTGGGATATCTTATAGTAAAATTTTAGTTTGTCGAAGATGTTTGCATTAAGTTTCTTTGTTTGCATACCCACTTCATCATTAATTATTTTAAACAAGTTCAAATCTTGTAGTATTTTATTAATCTGCGGGCATGACCTCTGTCCAGTAAAAGTTAAACCGTTTTTATTTCTGAATTATTGAAAAAAAAACGTATTGTTTCTCTCCATCAACTTAACCCGAACTCACACAAAGCGACCGCAAGAGTGCACACCAGGATACACTATTCACATGGAGCCTTTTGAACTTTTGTCATTTTCTTTTTGCCCATGTTGGTTGCCATGTTGAGAAAGTTTTGTTCTCATGCTTACATACCTCTATGTTGACAGAGTATCCTCAATGTAAAATCATGATGCTGGACTACTTTTGAACACTCAATTTATCATTTTTTGAGTAGATGCTTGACAGAAAAGGATTTACCTGGCTTAACTCGGGTAGAGAGAGATGGTAGGATTTGCCTGGCTTAACTCAGAAATTGTGTTCCTACTTTCTAAAAGGTTTAGATGACGACCAAACTGATATATTGTATTCATTAATACTTTGCTGATCTCTTTAGCAGTCTCATCTATGCAATCTATTTTCTTCATTGTCCATTCCAGATCTTGAGACAAGCCTTGTGGTGTTACTGAAGATAGCTTGAGTCCAGGTGGACAAAGCTTTTTGTCTTTGCTGTCAGTTATCCAGTCTGAATTTGAAATGGTTCTAAAGTGAAGGAACTTAAAGTTATCGATATTTTCAAAAACTGTGTTTATATCATAGCAAGAATTTGCAAATATAAACATTGAGTTTGTATCGACCAAGAGGAAGGTTTAGTGACATAAATGTTGGAGTTTCACATAATGGATGAGAAAATGATCTACCACCATCCCCCCGGCACTAGATCTTGCATGTTGGTAGTTGCATTGTTGGATGTGCCTCTTCTTTACATGAGAGTTGACATGTTGTTGTGTGGATTGTAGTTGTATTGATAAATTAGGGAATTTGAACGAAGCATAATGGCTATCTTTATCTATGTAGATTGAAACTGCTGTAGGATATGATGCCCTGGATGTCTTGCTTTTATTGATTTGCTGGTGAAGAATTGACTTCAACAGTGGTAGATTGAGAATAGCATTATTTAATAGATATATAATAGTGGATGATGAGACATGACAGCAATGACATTACAATCATTTATATCCATTGGAAGTTCCAGATGACGTGACTCATGTTTTTTGTTTTTTTTTTTTTTTGGGCCAATTGACTGGTGAATAACAAGTTAAAGTAATGTCAGGATATAAAGTAGGACTTATGGCATTTGGAAAGCTTGTTCCAGAACAAGATGGCATACTTCCAGTGTTATGTTTTCACCATGTCATGGTTGTTTTAATAGTTTTTGTTAATTTGTTTTGGCATAACAACATGATTGATCAACCAATGTATTCTGCAACCCTGTCTAATAGTTTCCATTTTCAAGTTAAAGAATTTTCTGCGTCATATTCTGGTTTCTCTAATCTGTTCAATTCAATGTGATCGGATCATCTGTAGTTGCTGTTTAGTTGAGGTGTGATCAGGTTAGTTCAAAAGGGAAAAACTTAGTTACTCAATATTGATACAATGTAGATGATGCAGTCGAAAATGTTAAGCAAGGGATGGATCAGGTATGGAGCATAATAATGGACGGAAAAAGAGCTGTTTGGATATTCTGGATACAGTATAAATCATAAGTTCCTAATTTCCTAACTTCATGTTTCTAAATATGCTACTTCTAGCATAGCATTGTATCTGAGTGTGTTAAGGTGAAATGACGGCATAGTGGCAATACTCATGTTGAGATTAATTATTCCATATTGAAGGCTTACCTTCTACCTAGAGTAGGCACAGATCTCTGATGCATAATTTACATTCAGGTGTATCACAGTGCATGGCGTGAACTTTGTGAGGGTATGGCCACTGCTCGATCACTGGATGAGGTCATGGAAGTGCATGAGGCCTACTTACTGTCAATTCAGCGGCAATGTTTCGTAGTTCCAGATAAGTTGGTGGGTAGACATCTTATTTCATATGATGTTTGTGGTCTTTCCACTGAATGAAACTTTTCCCTGAATTCTGATTGTTGAGTATTTAATGCATTCGTTTGCATGTAGTGGGCTCTGATTGCCAGCCGGATCAACAGCATCCTCAATTTAGCTTTGGACTTCTATTCCGTACAACAGACACTTAGTAGTGGAGGAGCAATTCCTACTATCAAGGCCAGATGCGAGATGGAAGTGGATAAGATCGAGAAACAGTTTGATGATTGTATCGCTTTCCTTCTTAGGGTACAGCGCTGTCTTCTCATTCTGTGATTTACCAATTCAATCTCAGTTTGTTTTACCTGAAGTGAAATTTCTGCAAGAAATGTGGATTTATGTTAAGAAAATACAAGAATGGTCATATCGCCGTATGCAGACAAGCTACCTGATTTATGTATATTGCATGGTATGGTACAGTCTAGCGAAATTGACATGATTTAAGTCTCTGATATGCAGGTCCTATCTTTCAAGCTTAACGTGGGAAACTTTCCTCATTTGGCTGATCTAGTGACGAGGATAAATTACAACTATTTCTACATGTCTGATGGCGGAAACTTGAAGACACGCACTCTTACTGAAAGTGTGGCTTCTAGATTCGGGAAGGCCTCTTCTGGTGGAGCTGAGTAGATTATGCTGACGATCGATTAGTCACACATGAAGAGACAAGTTTTTGTTGAAGCTGGTGTTCCTTGCAGAACATCAGCTTCGAGCTACATTTGGGAGGCCATTGAAGGTAAGAAGTATGCATTAAAAAGGGGCAATCAGAACAAGCAGAAGTACCTCTTTCCATTGTTTTACTGGTGCCGCAATTTTTGGGTGGTAGTTTTTTTTTTTCTCTGTGCAACTGTCTCTTTGATGGTCAATTTGTAAATTCCCTGTAAATCATAGACTATATTTCTCTGTTGTGCTTTTGGCTAGCTACTAATGAGCTTTCCCAAACACTTGCGTTTGGGTACTTCTATTGTTCTGAGTTCGTTGGAAACATTTAAAATATACATCAAGGAGGATCAATCTGTGAGTCTACAGATAGGATCAATCATAGTCATATGAGTTTACCTGTGTTTTTCTTTTGAATAGGTCTGTTGGTCGACCCATGTAGGGTTACATGTGGATCCTTTAACAATCAAGGGCTACGGTTTCACGTGATCCTTGGACCATGACCTGGCAAGTTTTTTCCCAATGATTGCCTGTGATTTTTATTTTAAACAGTTGGAGAAACCTCCATTAGACCTGTGTCCTTTGGGATACTACTGGGTATACAAAATCCTAACCCGAATAACATGAGTTAGTCTGCCCCTAAGTCTAGAGCCCAAGGCTAGATAACCATTTAATATAATTTTTTATAGGGTTGTGACATATTCATGCTGGAGATCTAGGTAGATAATAGATGGCAAATGGACAGAATAATATTAGAACGGCATCTATATTAATATACATGGATGTTTTTCTAAATGATAGCTTATTAAAAGGAATGATACAATAGTAAACTAAGTAAATTCACTAAAAGTATTATGACCCATTGATGAGTATGTCCTATTTATCATTCAGAAGCTATATCTTAGGTCATTTTTAAATGAACCTCACTAAAAAATAAAATAGTATGTCTCTTTAACAATTTTACATCTCACGATTTCAAATATAGAGTATATCAGATTCATTACACCAACATATCTCGCTTAGTTAGTATTTTTTATTTGGTTTACAAATTACTATTCAGTATCACTAGTATAGCTATTTCACTAGATGGATAAATTTGAACCAGCTCTTAAAATTTTAGAATAATATCAGTTATAAAAATAAAAATATCTATCTTTCCTTGAAGCAAAATGGAGAAATTAAAGAACCTAAAATTATATATTATCAGGGAAACATTTATTTATAATTCAATTGTAGCTTTTACCATTAATAAAATAAATTCTTCTCAAAAAATATATTTCAACAATAAATATATTATTGTCAATTAATCATCAAGGATTTTATTCAAATAATTGCATTAAATTAATTGCATGAACAAATTAATCACCTACCTTAAGAAGCATGGAAAATTTTAATAGAATGTCACTATTTTTAGCAAAATATATTAAATTTACTTAGTTTAAGTATGAGGAATAAAACAGAATAATTAACCGATGTTACTTTGTTGTCATGAAGAAAGTAACATTTATCTTAAACTTGCAATAAAATCTGTCAAGTAAATGAAAAATAAAAAATTGCAACTTATTTAAAACATAAAGAATTTTATTTTAGCCTCCCCTTTTTTTTTCTTTTGGTTGAAATTCTTTAATTATTACCTCTACGATGTATGCTAAGAAATCACTTTTTTTTTTTTCTATTTATAGGTTACATGCTCACAAAACATAACATTATAGCATCTTTTCTAGTTCATATCAATCTTAGTGCTCGTTAATTTTGATCTTATTCTAGACAACAATACATATTACTTTGGAATAAGTTTCATCCCTTCTCTAACCTCACATCTGACATTTTAATATTATTGAGGGTTCAAAGACACGAATAAATCCCACCAAGTCATTTCTCAGCTCTTAAAAAGAACAAGCTTGATTGAAACCAACCTACAACAAAGCAAGAATAGATTGAAAATTTTACATGTGACCACATTGTCAATCCCATTTCAATTGATCACCCTACAAGTTCACTTCCATGCTTTGCTTCTTTAAGTTGCAATTTCGTCTTCTTTGCATGAAATAATGAAATTGTCTACTTTGAAATCATGATTTGATGAGGAAACACGAGGGTTTTTCTTTCAAATTCATTCTCTTTGGGTAAATCAAGCATTATGAGAATTAGAAACGTGACATGAATGTGATTGCTATCCGATAATTTTTTCGGCTGCTGATGCGTTCAAGGGGTCAGTTGACAACTTTGGGGGGATATGAGAAAACGGCTTTACTTCAAAGGGATTTTTGAAATTTCTCCTTTGTTCTAATGGGCTTGGACTTGGGTTGGCATTTTAGTCACGGTCGGGCCCAATAAAAAGCCCAGGCCCAATAGCCGCCACCAAGTTAAAAGGCCCTTGGTTTTCCCGCCACGGCAATCTCTCCTTTTCCCTCCTCCATCCCAGGCTCGCCAGTCAGTCGATCAAGCTTCTTCCGCCGCGTGCTGTTGATTCTTTCACGAGGCGACGGCGATGGAGGTCTCCGACGCGACGGTGCTCTCTATCGCCGAGCTGCTCCGTCAGCATCGTCCCTTCTCCGCCACGTCATCGCTCCGGTCGACCTCCCGCCGTCGGTTCTCTCCTCCGCCTCCAGAGTCTCGCCGCCGCAACGAGGAGTTTCGCGATCCCGACCCTAGCCCTAGAGTTCTTACTCCTCTGGACCACCCCGTGATGCTCGTGGGGATCGTGGCGATTCCTGTCCGCGACGGCGACGGCCATTGCTCCGCAGCTCTCAATTGCTCGAACAACGGCACTTGCTTCCAGTTCTCCGACGGCGCTTCCAGAATCTGCTGCGACGTGCTCGACTTCAGCGCTCACCTTTTAGGGAAGAGAATCCGTGTGGTCGCTTTCAATTTCATTCCGTTTAAGCACGGTGGGGGTTTTTTGGAGATTATTAGATGGAGCTTTGCCCAGTGTCATGGTGGGCTTCGGCCTTGTTTGAGCTCGAGCGCGCTTGCGTTGGGTTCAGATTCCTCCTCCAAAGACTCTTCCAAAGCGCGTTATTGCGTTCGTGGCGCGGTGGAGTCTATCAGTCCCGTTTCTGTTGTTCCCTGTTCATCTGGGACTAGCTTTGACTCTGGCGGAGCAAGGAATCTTCGTGGTTTCCTAGCACGACTCATGATTTGTGGATGTAAATTATGTCGCTCTAGAGATATAACTAAGGTTTTAATGGATAATTCAAACGGAAGTTCTGAAAGTCACGCTTATTCTCTGCCCGAGTTTGTGTATTTCTGCGGGTCTGCTTCGTTTTGGCATCCTGCAATTACTAAACTAATAGGTGATGTTGTAGTGTTATCGCGATTGAGCAAGAAGTTAATTTACATAGGGAAGGATGAATCTCAGGTGATGTTTGTGACGACAGATGAATCCCTTTTGCATCTGCTTGAAAAGCCTTCAAGAATGTCAACGCGAACAAGTGATTATAGTATATATACTGGCCTTGTGACTGGGATCTACATGCAAGGAATGGTTGTTGAGCTGGATAAGAAAGTTTGGCTTTTGCTAACTGATCAGCAGTTTCAACTGCCCCACAGTCTCAGAGCTGGCGCAGTTGTGCGTACTTTGTCTTCCTTAATGTTTGTACAAAATATTGAGCTTTGCTGAAAAGAAATTGAGAAAAAAATTGAAACGGGCAAGGGTTGGGGTTTTACTATTAGCTTTCATCACCATAATATTTCTCTGCTTGTTCTTGCAGGTATCTGTGAAAAATGCTCATCTTCTGCATGGAAAATATTCTTGGGCAGAAATGCTGATACTTGGAGGTTGCTTTAGGACTAGTATTTTGGTAGAGGCCTGGTCCCCTTTTGAAACGAGGTATTGGTACTTTTAGTTATTTATTTGTTTATCTTTTGCTAATGGGTGTATTTTCTGTTGAAAAAATAAATAAGGTACTAATCTCGCTTGACATCCCATGCTTTACTCATAGAAATGAATCAATTTTATAGTTGAATTACCCAGTGATGAATAATGTCTGCAAGTATAAACAAACCCTTTTTGCTCTCACGTTTCTGGCATCATATCTAATAAAAGTGAGTATTCTCCTTACAAATGCAAAGTTCGTCCCATCTTGCATAATTCTGTGGAACATGAAAATTCTTTTATTGTTCCTTGTATTACTCTGTTTTTCTCCACTTATTCAGTAGTGAGACATTCGGGAGGGCATCTTTACGCTTGCATGTACAGTAGATACTGCTTTCATGGGTGTTGTTGACTGAAGACCAACTCCTTTACTTGGGAATGCCTGGCCTCACTAAAAGTTCTCTCCAATGAATAATGAGTGTCTAATTTACCTTTTGCAGCTGCTATATTTTCTCAGATATGCAGAGCATGCTGGGAAAATTCATTGCAACCCTGTCATATCCTGCCAGGTTATGGTAGGGACATTTTGTGCTCTTATAATTGATATATTTTTTGTGGTTATTCTTTCATTCTAATTGGTCTAATTTCTTTTTGGATTTTCCCAGGGTTCTCCTCACAATTTCATGTTTCCGCAAAAAATTTTCTGGGATCTTTTTGGAGAAGGAGATGCTGGGATCGAAAAAGGTTACTTTTTGCCACACGATTTCTGTCATTTCAATGGAACTTTTTTTCACATCTTGTCTCTTGAATTATCTTTCCCACTCTTATCATATGGCTTTCTCTTTGGCTAACTAATGGTTGAAAGGTGATTGCAGAAGGAAGGACTGTTGCAGATGTATGTGAGTTCACATTTACCTTCCTGGGCATTTCAAAAACGGGTAATTAAGTAAACTACTGTTGGGTGGAGTAATGCATTATATAATATGCCAGATATTCGTTTTTCTACTCTCTTTCTTTGTTCCCATGACTTACTTTCAAAATTCACTTGGTGGCAGCATGGAGTTTTCATGGAGATGTGTAAGCATAATTTATGCGGCTTTAATTGTGAACTGGGCTACACAAAGCTGAGATTGGTAGGTCAAGGGCTTACCTTCTTTGTTATGCTTCTAGGATTTATTCCTTTCTCTCATTTATCTGCCTACAAGGAGAAGCATCAATCCCTTTTTTTTCAGTGGAATGTTTCGATGAGAATTGCGATTTGACGAGGGAATATACTTAAAAACATTTTCTTACTAACTCAGATAGTACCCTTCTCCTTGTTGGTTCGTCATTGTGAATCCATATGGCAAGGATTATTGGTGGAATCAGAAAAAGCTTGTAAAGTATCAGATGACGACAACAAAAGCAGCAATCTTTATGGTGTCAATGGATCCTGTGGTCAATTAATTAAGAGGATCATTCCGAGTGACAACATTGGCATCACTTTACTTGGAAATCTTAAGGTTCCTCTTTGATCCTATGCTTCCTTTGTTTACTGGAAGATCTGCCTTTGTCCAACATTCTGAATATTTACACTCTCAATTGAAGTTTTTGTCCCAACTTACAGCTCATGTTACATGGGTGATTTTCTTTTGGCCATGTATGAAAATCAACATAAGTGTAAGAACTGAATATGTCATAAAGTTGGAAGGAGTTATAGAGTTTCAGCCAACAAATTAATTTTTTAACTTACAAGAGTAGGAAAACTAACATATGATTCTTCATGATCCCTTCCACAGGCTTCGTACCTTATTAGTCAGTAACAAGTGGTTTTGTTGTGTAAAATATCACTCAAATGAGCAAACATTTTGATAAAAAAGAAAAGAAAAGGAGCAAGCATGATAATACAAGCAGATATCATAACTTGGAATTTCCTCTTTCTTTGGTAATAACGATCTGACATTTCATTGATAGGAAGAGTATTGAGATTCTTGACTCTTGTCCCATCTAGATGTTAGGGATGCTGGTTAAAAGGTATAATGAACGAACAAAAGAAGACTTGGATGAAAGATAGTGAATACGAAGGGATATGACATGATACATTTAGCAGGTATTGGCATAAGAATATTGAAGAACCCAACCTTATTTGGAGAGGATAGGCTTTGCTGTTATATCTATTCTAATTTACAGTCATCGTTGCCTCCGGTTATTTGTGTGAATGGTGAAATTTGGCTTTCCCCAATCTAATTAGCATTGTCCTTTCCTTTTTGTCCCATAAGGTTTTGCCATTCACTGGAAGGTTGCAGTTGGCTGATGCCAGCAGAAGTCTTGATGTTGTCATTCCTGACCTTCCATCAACTTGGAATTCCAACAGCATATATGAGGTCATATGTGAAAAAATGTCAGAATTTTGTCCTTTCATATGCATATGATCTTGTTGAAGTTAGTAGGAAAAAGCTTTACTTGGACTTGATATATTTAGTATCTGGAGTAACTTTATTCTCTCATATGTCCAGGTAAGTGACTATAGTATTGTTATAACGGGTGTATCTCAGTGGCCTGGTCAACTTAGACCATTTGATCCAGAATCCTTTTCCTGTAGAAGTATTTTTAATTACACACCCTTGGTGAGGGAGATGGGATTGGACATCTCCATTTATTTTCATTTGAAGAATGCAAAGTGCATAGATTTTCATGAGACCTCTGAGGATGAACATGAGAAACTTGGCAGTGGCAGTTATCATATATTGCGTATAGTGCACAAGTTTCCTCTGTTGCAAAAGGTGCGTACAATTGGTTATGTGGTTTGATTGCTAATGGAAATAGTTGTGTGTGAGTACTTTTCTCTATTTTCACAGTTATCAGCTGATCCTGTGATATCGGCATCTATGTTCGTTGAGGCCATAATCTTACCATGGTACTTGTTTCTTGCCGATAAAGATGGAGTGGAATGTCTACCATATGCTTTGATGGACCAGCTGGAGGAAGCTGTAGGACGTAATTCCAATAAATGGGCTGATGGTTCCTCAAAGAGACTTAAAACTGACATTACACTGAGTAAGTGCTTTCTTGTTCAGGCTAACAAATAGAGTTTATGATGTTGGGATAAAGCCTGTCCACATTTTCATGCAGGCAGTGGTGATAGAAGGTTCCATGAATTGAATTATCATAAAGTGCCATGCCAGGTTATCGTGAGAGGGGTGAAAACTAGCTTGCCTGCTAGGCCAGGATCCTTGGGCCGTGTTAAAGACAGTAGCAGTAATGGCATTTCCTATAAAGTAAGCCCTCACAAGATATGGCTGGAGTTCCAGCCCTCTGACATCTCCAAGTATCAGGTATCAATTTTAAAGTAAAATTTTGCTCTACATTTGTTTTTCGCCAGGATGTTGCTTGATATAGAATAAGTAATGTCGATCTCATTTATGACAGATGTTGAATATTGGTGGTTATTATATTCTAAAACATGGTAAAGAAGAAAAGCTCCGTCATCTCGAGGACTATGCTAGGGGCGTGAAAATTCATTTTCCCTCTGAAACAAAGTTGTGGAGCCTTTCATTCTCTTCTAGAGATACTCTCCTTCACAATTTACCCCATGATTCTCCATTGTGCACTGATCAAGTTCGTTTGGGAGAAGAAACTGGAAATTTCACAAAGAAATTCTCTGGCTATTCTTCAGAAACTTTCCATGATATTTGTCTTGATGTATCTACCAAGGCAGCAGGTCCCTTTTGGATGGATCTTCTGGAAATGGAACATAGCTTGACAAATCCAACTGTTAATACTGAGGATATCACTGTGTCTTCATGTAGCGGGGACATGATTTCTTCCCTTTCCAGTAAATTTCCTAGTCGTGGTTGTCTTTTTCCAGATGGAGATCTTGTCAGTATTAATGGAGATGTCATTGCCATTCAGAGATTTGAAAGCACTTCCTGCAATCTGTATCCAAGCCATGAAAACCTTCTTACAAGCAGTCAGCAGTCCAGATATCTTATTGGAGATACAAGTAGTATCCGCATTCATGTTTCGACGGGCAATGGCACTGTACTATCCCATTAACATCTTTTTGGGGCTTAAGATTAATTGAACAGGTTAACTTATTTCATTCCTATTAATAACAGGTGCATATATTTGGTTCTTTGAGAAACCATGCTTATCCAATTGGTTTTGGACCTGGTGTAAATGCAACATTCTGTAGAATTCTGAAGCTCAGGTACCTTTTCCTACAAAGTGCAAATGTGTTCCAGGCTTTATTACATGCAGTTCAATGACCAGTGATTTAATGTACGGTTTTATGCTCTCTTGAATCTTGTGAACATTATTGTTATACTATGCAATACTAAATATGGGTATCATTTGCATTAGTGTGTTCAAATGTCCTTGATTAGAATCATCTTCTAAAATCCCACATGTATTTTATATGTCTGATGTCTAAGATAAGTGATTCCTTAGAGTTCCAAGGTACAAAGAGCGTTGTAATCATCTTTTAGCAACTGATTAGTGAATGATAAGGTAACTTGCAAGCGATGTCCTTGGCAGTTATCCTGGGAGGATTAATTTAGTCATGGACAAAGAAATTTTTGAATGATTTGTATGAGTGCAAAAGTGAAGAAGAGTAAACGCGGTTAGACTCTATCTTATAGCTGAATGGAGAGAGTGACACGAGGAGGCTGTGCAAGTCAAAAGAGGACATTGCTACATGATCATTTAGTGAAGGAAATTGGAAGTCCATTATGTCTTAAGTTGCCAATTTTTTCTGAAGGTCTACCCCTTTCCCTACTTAAGCCTAACCCACTCTGCAAACTTGCAACGTATTCCCCAAGTTATGCAGTTGGCCCATTTTTCCTCTGGCTAAGTGGAATCTATTTCCAGCACATATGTAGGTATGTAGTTTCTACATGCCCCATGATACTGTTTTCTTCTGGCTGGTTGGTCGATTGGAAGCGGTTTTTTCTGACATTATGCATGAGCTGAAGTTTATGTATTTCATTTGCGGTTTTAAGTGTGCTCCAACATGGGTCTAATTTTTTGTTTTTTATTCTTTAGTGGGCAGGAAGGATTCTTGTTGACACCAATATCATTCATCAAGACATATTCCCTAACGATGATCAATGAGCAGTGCGGGACTAAGGATTCTACCATGCAGTCTGTGTCTGACAGAAGGGTTGCCTTCAATGGTTCTTCTTCAGGTTTTATTTCTGAATTGACCCAAGACCCTGCATGCAGCACGATGCAACTCCGTTGCAAGGTACATTCTTGTGTACGCGTAAAATAATCGCGAGACAATTGTTCTTCTAGCCCCCTCCTTTCTATTGTTGTTCACTTTATTGTTTGGAAGGTCCTACTCATTGCAGTTATATGATGAAGGTTATTGCTGTCCACATTCTGATACTGGAGAAGACAAATATAGAAATGGATTGTTTACAATCGGGGTTCTCTCACCAGTCTTCTCTTATTAACATTCCAATTGCTGGTTTTGTAGTTGGTAACTTGGCCTTCTCTCTACTTGTCTGTAATTTTCCTTGCATGGCATGGTTTAGTCTTGCCCTTTATCTTCACTTTTCCATGTCTTGTCTTTTCTTATTTGCACAGAAGACGGATCCTCTTTATGTTTTTGCTGGGCTAATGCTGATCGGGCATCAACCTTGTTAAGGTTGAATGAAAAGCTCCCACAAACAGCTCTAGAGAGCACTGACTGGACACTAAAATGGGTTGGAAAAGAAAAAAATGCCTCCAGAGCAAGTGCATATTATGTCGATAGAATTCTGAAGAAACATTTCAAAATCACCGTGAGAAATTGTGGGTCCTTGCTGGATTCTTCTCGTCAAGATCTCATGATCTCAGTTGGTTCACATAATGTCCTCGGCAACTTTGAGGAGGACATTCTGAAATATATTCTCTTATATGCTAGCTTTGCCACAGATTGGGTAAGTTAACATTCATGCATGATCTGTTCACTAAGTTCATGTAGGAAATTTTATGATTTTCCTACAGTAACTTACTCATAGCCCAGTGAAGCTCAGAATGCTATTTTCTCTGATTATCTATGTGGCTTCTCACTTATTGAATGTTCTCAGTTTCTCTGTAGAACTCTGGTATCACTTAACTTGCTCATGCTGACATATTCGCTGAACTTCATGCATTGTCTCTTTTATAATGGCAGCATATAGTTGGAACTGCCATGGATATAAATGCTGCTCGACAGTTGCAGAAACAGCACTTCCTGGAAATGGAGATGGAATTGGACTCCATTCAGCACATGTGGGCAGTGGAAGTTTCACATGTAAACCCTCTTACCGAGGCAAAGAGGACTATCGAAGAGTTGCTACCAAGCGGTCGCTGCAATGATTAGAGTGATTGCGGGATATGGATGGAGGTCTACTCTTCATACATTTGCTGAATTCCGGGAGGGTTGTCTGGGTGCTTTTCATTGGGTCTGGCCATCACCTTAGACCCTATAGGCAAGTGCAGAAACCTGTCCCACGGACAGATTAAAATGCATTTTAGTTCCCAGGCATTAAGACTCAGAAAATTAATCTGACGAGACCCAAGGTGTGTACCAAAGGCTTGAGTTCTCGGTATCTCCACGGATTGTAGGCAACTTGAGAGGTACCATAGTTTCTGAGGGCCTAAAATGCCTTGATATAGGCTGCTACGTCTTGTGCGCTGTGCTCCTGTTTAGCAGAGCTTGTGCCTAGTGATGGGATCAGTATTCACCGTTTCCTCAAAGATACCTTGTTCTCCAACTTAAATTGATCACATGAGAGTTACCTTATCAGAAGCTGATATCTTCCAGCGAAATAAAGCAAGCAAATATTAATGGCGAGAGGAGTTCTCGGAGGTTGGAAATCCAAATGAAGGGCGACTGGTGGGGGATTGCTGCTCAGCACAAGCTGCTTTCAATGTGGTGTTTATATTTTATTTTTGGTTGGTAAATAGTGCCTTTTCTTTTTATATAATTAGTTTGTAAATGTTACTTAGGAGGCAGAAATGTCAGTTTTTTTCTCTGATATCCTGAACTTGTAATTGGGAGGCTTCACCGAGTGGAAAATGTGGGTGATTTTGTGTTGTCCAGTTCCTTAGCAGGGATCATCTTCTTAGCCCCTGCCATTGGTCCTGAAAGAATTGAGGAAACTCCACCTCTTAAAAGCCATTTCCGTGCCATTCTCTATGCCACTCTTCTTTATGCCATTTCCGTACCATTCTCAAAGGAACATGCTTGTGGGGTTTCTCTGTTTTTGAACCATTCAACTCGTTAGAAAGCAAAGTTGGGTTTTGGCCGAAACCAAAATGGTTAGAAAGCGTCCGATCGCGACCTCTTCTAGAACCTGTAAGAGAAAGGAAAAAACAAGCAATGTACCAAGCAGGAAAAAACAAGCAATATACAAAGCTTTCTACCATAATTATCTATGAACTTCAAAGGACACGATATTATCTGAATTTTACGTAGTCTTTGCGGAAAATTAGCAAATTTATTTTAGTTCATTATATTAAAGAGAAACTTTTAAGTTTTAACTAGGGAAAAACTACCCAATTAATACTAAGCCTATTATATAAATGTTAATTTAGTCCTAAACTTTTCAATTTTGTCAATATAGCTTTAAATTCCAATATAGTTATTATAATTAATTTTTGCTAGAAATCGCTGACATGGTAGTCTAATCATCGCTAGCTAGCTTATATGGCACATTATCACATTAGTGATTTTCGATAAAAATTGATCAGAAGAATCACATTTAAATTTTATGTAAATGTTTAGAATTAAATTGATAAAACTGAAAAGTTTAAGATCGAATTGACATTTATACGATAAGATTAAGATTGATTGGACAATCGCCACTTTTGACAACATCATTGATGGCAAGACCCATGAATATGTTAGTTATGTCACAAGAAGATGTTACTCTTTTGCATTTGACAATGCTTATATAAAAAAAGTTCTATACACTTTGGTTGACTGCAGCTAAAATCCAAAATTATTCTTCTCTTCTATCCACTTTGGAATGGCCGAAAACCATTTCTACGGCCTAGCAAGAAAAAAGAGGCACGCCGTAGCTTGACCGTTGCAAGAGCTCCAATTGAAGAAGAGAGAGAGCCGTCGTCACCAGCCCACATTGCATATATGTCATTGAGATGGACTCCATGAATGGCCATGAAATCATTGCCTTGCCCTCTCTTTTCTTCTCTGCAAGGAGTGGATAAGTGCCAAACTGAGGAAGACCCAATTTACACGGTCAACCCGTCAAATTCTACCTATTCTCCTCATTATAGTCCATCTTCAATTCAATGACTATGCAAAAAAAAGAAACTCCATAAATACGACAGCAGAGTGAAGAATGGGATGGTTTTAAGGCAAATGCCAATGAGAAGAGAATTAGAGAAATGAGAAAATTATCTAAAAAGTCATAAATCTATTGTATGACAGTTAATTCAATTCTAAATCTTTTAATTGTGTAAATATAGTTATAAACCTTTTGATTATTTGCTAAATTTAGTCTTAAAACCTTTTAACGATTTATTAATTTAGTACTTCTGTCCAATATTTAACCAGAAATTGCTGATGTGGACAACTTTTACGTTTTTCTTTTATTTCCTATTCCTTTTCTTTTTTTTTTTTCCCTCATTTTCTCTTTGCTGGCCCTAGGCCAACTAGGGCAACCCTTGCTTGAGGTTGACGAGGGTAGTCCTCTCCAGACTTGGGTAGGGGAATCCTTGACCCCAAGCGAGGGCGTCCCTCACCCAGGGCTGGCAACCTCTGCTGACAATTGAGAAGGCTTGACGGAGGGAAAAAAAAAAAAAAAAAAAAAACAGATAAAGAAAAAACAAAGAGAAAAAGAAAAAGAAAAGGAAAGAAAGAAAATTTTTTAGAAAAAAAAAAAAAACTATTCATATTAGCATTGGCTATCCTAGTAAGACAGCTCACACTAACTAGATCATTATGTTAGCACTTTTTGGTTAAAATTAGGTGGAATGACTAAATTAACAAATTGTTAAAAGGTTTAGGACTAAATTAACAAATTGTCTAAATGTTTTGAACTAAATTGACACAATAGGATTGAATTGGTCACCTATTCAATAGTTTTAGGGTTTTTTTGGATAAATTTCTCTTGGAGGAACTCATAGCCATAATCTAGAAGCATTTGATTCTAGAAAAAAGATTTGTATGAATTAAAATATTCAAAATTTTGGAAAAACGGGTTCTCTTCATTCTTTGTTCAACCCATTCGATCTTTTTGCCAAACAAGTTGAGACGATTTGGCTGACCATCGTTGCCAAAACTTGTGTATATAAACCTCCCATCAACATGGCACTTGGAACACAGATTCAATTGCCAAACCAATTCAATCCTATTACCGTCTTTGAGTGCATTAGAGGGAGAGATCTCGAGAATAAACAGTAGCAAAATGGCAGGACTGAAGTCTGCAGGACTCCTGTTGCTAGCGATGGCGGCAACCATGGCGATTGCCGAGGCCAGGACTATTGTCGTTGGTGGATCTCAAAACTGGCGCTACGGCTATAACTACACTGATTGGGCTCTCAAGAACAGTCCCTTCTTCATCAATGACAAGCTTGGTAAGTGTGTAACGAGGCCAACTTCTAGTTTGGGATTTCTTATTATCTAGACATTTATCATTAGAAAGGCATATTTTCTGAGACATTTCCTTTTACAATAATTCGCCCGTGAGAGACACTTGTTATTTTTGATGTCAAAAGATATATGATTGGTTCATTTGTTCAAACTTGTTAGAGTTATTATTGAGTATGATTAGTTATGATTCAAATCAAGTTAAGTTCCTCACACTGAAGTTTTGAATAACTCTTTGTTAGTGTTCAAGTATGGTCCGCCCCACAATGTGTACCTATTGCCCAACCTCTATAGTTACCTCAAGTGTGACTTCAAGGGTGCGAAGTTGCTCGCTGGCCCGTCGAATGGCGCTGGGAATGGGTTTGAAGTCGTGCTGAACCAATACAGGCTCTACTACTTTGCTTCTTCGAACGAGAAGGACTGCTCCAACGGTTTGATGAAGTTCTTCGCCATGCCGCTACCGCGCTGGCAGTGATCAACCGGGATGGTCATGGAATTAGAACTGGGTGATGGAACTGATCATGGTTGTGCTTTTATAGGGGTTGAATAAAGAGCTACTTATCTGGAGGGACCTTGGAGTTAGTAAATAAAAAAGTTCCTACAGAATGAAGTTCCTTTGTTATTGGAAGCTAGTTGTGTTGTGGATTGAAGAGAGTTCTCCACTTTTTCTTTTATTTTGCTTTTTTATGTACTAATGTCTTCATGACCTAAGTAGATACATTCGATATGATTTCAGGCGTTAATAGCACTCCATGTAACTTTCCAGCTCTATCTTCCAATGAGCGTAGTGACATAGTGTTTCTTATATTATTTAAATTCAAGATACTTGCAATTAATAAGGACATGATTTGAAGATATGAACCTTTGACTTTTCACATGGTCGGATATTTTTTTTCTTTGGTCAAAAGAAAATTGTATATTTAAAAAGGATATATAAGAAGTACATATACTTTATATTAAATCAAATCAAAGTAGAGGAATATTGCAAAACCAAGCAAAATCCGAAAAACAAAGAGGACCAACAGAGCACCGATATGTTAAGTACATGCTCTTTCCACAATTATTGGATCTCATATTTTCGTCAGTGATGAGCATACATACGAAATTTCTTCTCAATAATTATAGGTTATTAGTTGGTAGTGTATGCCTAGATTTGGTTTCCTCTTTACTATCGCAGTATAAAGATAACCAAAATAGGTTAAATTAATACATATCAAACATTTGGGAGAGTAAATTTTTATAGTTCAACGAGACACCAGACCTCTTGAGATCACCATTGAAGTTGGAAGCAGATGACTTGTGCATGGACAGTCAAGAACAAGAATCACTACCATTGCCTAACCTTAATTAAGTCGGTAGTGGAGAATGATTCAGATGAGTACCACCGTGATGCTAATGAGACGAGAAGAAATCCCAAGCACCCTATTTACTATTGTAAGAAATGCCGCCTCATTGCTCACGTTGCTTACGGTATTTTTGAGGTATGAACTCATAAATCAACAGTTGACAGGCACGTAATTCTTCATGTCATTGCTTTAAATTTTGTCCAAAGCCCAATGTTCATCCCTGCTTCCTTCAAGACATTACACGATGCTCCTATGTGTTTCTCCGAAGCCACGAGAGAAAGGCAACCCGTCAATCTAACTAGAGCGTGGGCCCCTGAAAGATGAGGTTAAAGCATCCAGAATTTATCTTTCATCTCCAAATGTGCACTAAAAAATGCGAGACAATCCGATATTCAGTTTATTCCATTTCCTGGACTTGCATACTGGACATTGGATGATTCCGGATGAGACATTGGATAGATGTAGACAAACTCATACACAGTTTAAAGACAATATATGTAGTCTGAACAACTTCCATGGAACTAATAAGCACGTGCTTACTGCTCATGAACTCAAAAGATGTGCTATTGAAATTTAGTTTATTTTTCATAAAGATGTAAGATGTTCGTTTTCTTGATTTATACAAAGGAAGAATTGTCATCCTTGTCTATGGTTGTAGATTGAGAATGAGTACCATCGAAATTATTATCTTTTGTTTGGGAAGACTTTACCTTTCATCGTTTACTTTCACCAATTTGACTTTTATTCAACACAAGATGCATGAAATATTTCAATATGTGAGCAAACTTCATTTCAAGTTAGGCCGGAGCATTTTGAATAACACACAATCAAACCTGAATAAACCTAACCCGGCCCAAATTATAAAATAGAATCAGGGACGAAAACCCAGCCCAGGCTATTCGGGCTGGGGAATTCCGGTCCGCCACCGGTTTTGTGTATTTTTAATTTGCCCAGAGTTGCAATAACCAAATCCAAAATCCTATATGTACCGTACGATCAACAAAGCTTGTATAGATTTTATTTTTATTTTTTCAAGCTTGTATAAAAAATTTCTTCACTTAGTGCAGAAATCAGAAATTTTGAAGTTGCCTTAACAAGCGGCATCATCCGATCGTCAGCAGCTTGTTGAAAGAACTCTTCGAGAATGTAATAAAAATATAACCATGGGAAACGTCACTCCCCTTTAGTGGAGGATTCAAGCTAGCCAAGGAAGACTCGACTTTTTCCGACCAGGAGAAAAACAGTGACCGTATGAAGCTCCATCTGTGGAAGAGCACAAACAAGGTCCACTCCGACCCACATTCTCCTTGTGGAGATGGACTTCAATGGCTCCACAGTCATTATGTTTCCCTCTTTTTCTTCTTTTAAGTGGATCCGTGCCAAAACGAAGGAGACCAATGGATTTAGTCAGACCACCAAATTCAAATGCTTCCCATTTTCCTAGCGACGTGAAGTCCAACCTTTTGTCCATGGAGATTACTAAGAGAGCTCAAATCTGAACCTGTCAATATATTCAATTGGCCCCATCTTTACTTAAAATCTTAAATCATGAGAGCTAAGACATATTAACTACTAAACATTACATCAATTTTTTAATGTGGAACTTATATAATACAATTCTCATGTATATCCTAACAGAAATGATTGCAAAATGAGGATTGGGATGGATTTGACATAAGTAGGGGTCTAATGTTAGGGCTAATGAAAAAGGAATTTGAGGACCCAAAAGCCATAATCTAGAAGCATTTTGTATGAATTTACTGATTCAAAATCTTGGAAAAAAAATTGTCTTCTCTTCATTCTTGAATCCTATCTTTTCTTCGGCCGCCAACCAAGTTGAGAAAATTGGGCTCCAACTATTCTTGCCAGAAATTGGCATATAAACCCCCTTTGATGAACCTTGGAACTCACTTCAACTGCCAAAAACAATTTAACTTCATTGTTTTTCAGTTCAATAGAGGGATCTTTTGAGAATATATTAGCGAAATGGCAGGACTGAGGTATGCAGGAATTATGCTGCTGGTGATTGCCACGACCATGGCAATTACCGAGGCCAGGACAAT
The DNA here is from genome assembly GCA_014182735.1 of Corymbia maculata. Classification (NCBI taxonomy): domain Eukaryota; kingdom Viridiplantae; phylum Streptophyta; class Magnoliopsida; order Myrtales; family Myrtaceae; genus Corymbia; species Corymbia maculata. The sequence continues at coordinate 16,456,318 of CM024687.1, forward strand.
TGTTGTTGGTGGATCTGAGAACTGGCGTTTCGGCTACAACTACACGGACTGGACTCTTAAGAACAGTCCCTTCTACATCAACGACAAACTTGGTGAGTTTAGCCAACTAACTTTTAGTTTTAGCCTAGGAATATTTCCTAGATGCTGCTCAAGTGCGCATAATCGAGAAAGATTACCTTTAAATTGGTCATCATTCAGGAAAAGACGTGACAAATAGTCACTGATGGTTCGAGTATATACCAATTATCTAGTTGGAGAGCCACATCAATTTTCTTCTTTTGGCTGATATAGGATATTTGAATTTTCAATTTGCAAAAAATATGACGAATAAACATGTAACCACCTCATCCACACATCCACAACGTATTGTAAAGGTGACTCTCAAGGTTATTTTGAGGGAGAGATAATGTAATGGACATAGGATCCAGTGGGGAAGGTCACATTTGATATTTCGTTTGGAATCGATTGTTGAAAGCTCAAACGTGTTTAGTGATGCGGATTGCAGACCAAATCAAGAACCCTTTCAAGCTTGCTTTCTTCAAGAATCGATGCCAATATCATTATGAACTGTCGATTAAATTACATATGCTTAACTATTTTTATTTTCTTGGCTAGTGTTCAAGTTTGATGCACCCCACAATGTGTATTTGCTGCCCAACCTGTATAGCTACATCAAGTGCGACTTCAGGGGTGCGAAGCTTCTCGCTGGTGCACCAGCGGGCAGCGGAGAAGGGTTCGAGGTCGTGCTGAACCAATGGAGGCTCTACTACTTTGCTTCTTCTAACGACAAGGACTGCTCCGACGGCTTGATGAAGTTCTTCGCTATGCCGCTTCCGCGTTGGCAGTGATTGGGACGAAGAATCAGGCTGGTTCTGTTTGCTAGTGATATTTAATCATGTTTATGCAATTATAGAATTTGAATAAAGGCATCACAGTTGAAATAAATATATGTTGTGAGGGTATTTTATTGTTTCTTCTATTAGTCATGTATTACCCGCGGTTCGCCACAGAATAAAATTTTATCGTGACTAAATTTTGTTGTTCTTTCACATAATCTGACATAGGAAATAATTGTGATATATTAGCTCATTTATGATGGGATAATTTGAAGGTGAACTCTCACAACTCACATAGCTCAAGGAAGAGAAGGAGATGATAAACTTTTTATTTATTTACTTCAATTTATTGAAAATGATTACAAGACTTATCGGTTTGGAGGCTTGTTACATGACTCTTACTCTTACTCTTAAATGATCATAAATGTAGCTAGTATTCCAAAGAGGAAGTTTTCTAGGATTCTACAAAGTACTAAACTTGATATAGAGATACAAGTAGACTCTTTGCAAAAAACACTACGATAAAGACGCGCCCCACGTGCTAGGATTGCCCAGCGTGTGAGCTCCACACGCTTGTCATCCTGGCCAACGCTGACGTCGGGAAAACTGTCAGTAACCATGTGCTGACGTCATCAACATGACCCGACCGGTAACCTGACCCGGTTGACTGGTCCATGGGTCTGACCAAGTTGACCGGTTGGACCAATGAACCGATTGACTGGTCGGATCATTAATTGGTCTGATTGGATACCAGTTGGACTGGTCAGATCGGTCTATCAGTTTGGACTGAACAAGTGCATGCGCCACACGCGTTGCGCATTCAGGTGTCGCATGTGGGTTCGTGTGGGCTTTATTTGGAGTGTGCTTAGTGTCCACGTGTTCATAATGAAGTGCTTTACATTGTGGTGTAGTTAGTTTACATATTTGAGGTTTTTAAAGGTATACAAATGCGTACAGAATCCTAATTACGTGTTTTTTTTTGGATATATATGCATTGTTTATTCCTTTTTAATCTATATTTTCTTATAAGTTTATAAATACATAAGCTAGCCTACATGAAAATGACCACATATGAGTGATGTAGAGCTTGGTTCAATAATAGCATGTGTATAGTTTAATGTATTTGCAATTTCCCAGTTCTAAGCAATCTTGAACAATGACAAGAGATCCTTGAAATATTCAATATATCTTGAATTCCGTTGGTGATTAGAATTGTTGCATGATTATTTTTTGTATGTTGGTCCACATTATGCTATGTCTTTTGATATTTAATAGAAAATGTGACAATTACATGATAATACGTAATCATTTTTTTTAGTGGGAGTTCGTAGGTTGGTAGAATTCGAAAGAGTTCTCACCTATAACTTAAAATTTATACAAATGAAAATGAGTTAATGATAATAGAACAATCATACACTGAAGCTAATTGGGAACATAGTGAACTTTGATTTCGGTGTTTTTTGTTGAATTATCATAAATTCAGTTTGTTTTTACTGCAAATTATATATATGTATGTTATGTGAAAATTGTGGTAGACTTGATTTTGCGTTTATTATGTTAATGTGTAGTAGCAATTGATTATAGTTTCAGCATCCAAGACCATTGTGGTTGACCTTGATATGGGTGAGAAGCTGAACGGTAACAATTATGATATTTGGCATTGAAAGGTTCAATACATCCTTGAGAAGTAAGAGGTTTTGGAAACCCTCAACCACACCATGCATGAATCTAAGCATGGAACTTCAGCTCAACACAAAAGAGATCAAGAAGCTTACCAAGCTTGGAAAAAAAAAATAGCATTGCTCGCATCATGTTGCTAAGCTACATGTAAGATGATCTCATGTGTGAGTTGGGAGGTTATGATTGCCTTGAAAGATAAATTTAGGGATACATCTGCCACTAAGTTGAGAAGACTCACTATCAAGTTTGACACATACCGAAAGTGTCCAAATCTAATGATGAGGCAACATCTTCACGAGATGTTAAACATAATTTGTGAGCTAAAGTCGACAAGTCACACTGTAACATCTTGAAAATTGACCCTATTTTAGGATTTTATAAAATGACATTGTTAGTCGAATGCCTGGTTAGTACAAATATTCAGAATTGTTTGTTCGTGGGATAACAGATTATAGAGAGGTGCCATTGGGAAATAATACATGTTTGACCCGTAATTTCTATCAAGAATGAACCCTTTGACCATGAGGACTTGGGAGGGAATGATATCCTTTAAGTACTAGACTATTAAGGAAATGAAAATAAATCGATTCGGTAGAAGTACGAAGTCGAATTGCGGGTAATTTCCACACGACTTTGATATAAACTACGAACGACGTTAAACTAAATTCTTTTCATCTAGTGCTCTAGATTATCAATTGAGCCCATAGGATCTTATGATAATTGATGGACATCCCTGACTTGAGAATTGGCGTAAACGTGGATCAAAGAATGGTTAACCATGGGTCAAATGTGAAGAAAAGTTCAAAAGGGGTGCTCGACAATCCAAATTGTACTACGATTGCAATCGACTCAATTTAGCCCCGATTTTAATCCGATTTTTGGGAACCAACTTCTTAATGATGTCAGGACTTAATATTGGGATGTTGCCTCATTGATTCTTGGATTTTCCATTGGACTCAGAAGTGTCGGAAAAAGGGGAAATTAGACTGGGTTTCGGGCCTGTTGGTGGGCCGGCCCAAGACTGGCAACCCAATGGGCCTTGCACCCATTCAACTCAACCTAAAGGGGGTCCAAGCTGGCCCATTCTCCCCTCCCTTTTCAGCCCTTGGCTTCTCTCTTTTGGCCTCTTCCTTTTTGCCCAAGTGGGCATTGTTTATGCTTGTTTCTTGCTTGTTTGTGATTGGTCTTTAAAGCAAGTGGCTTGCCCTCTTGCCTTAACTTCTTATCCTAGTCTTCAGCAGCTTCTTTCTTTCTCCTCCAAGCCTTCTTTCAGCCACCCAAACCCAACCCTCCCTCTCTCTCTCTCTCTCTCTCTCTCTCTCTCTCTCTCTCTCTCTCTCTCTCTCTCTCTTTCTCTCCTTTTTTCTCTTCTTTTCTCTTCCTTTCTTGTTGTCTTTACTGTTTTCCAATTGAAAAAATGCCTTGCCACCATCGCCGGAGCTGCCACCACCACCCAAAGTGTAGCCATGGAAGTCAGGGAGCCAATCGCACATCACCGGCCACCCCTGGTTGCTGCTTGCCGCCCATACGACCGTTTCGCACCACTACCCCTTTTCGTGTGAATAGTAATCCAAGACTGTTTTGGCCCGTTTTGGCCACTATTCGTCATATGTTGTTGTCCCCAAGCTTATCCCATGTAACCCTTGTTCCCCCCTATGCATCGATGTTGTCGGATTTTCAACCCATGTAAGTTAATTTCCTAATCCTTGTTTAGGGGTTAATTTTGCTAAGGGGTTAATTAGTGTATTTGTGTGCTTGTGATTAATTAATGTTGATTGGTTGATTAGGCTGGTTAATTAAGGTTGACTAGAGTTAGTTAATTGACTATAGTTAGTAATAAAATAACTAAGGTTAGTTTTAAAGTAACCAAGTTAGAATTTAAATTATGGTTAGGTTAAATTGACTATGGTTGGGTTAATTGATTAATCATGGTTAGTTTTATTTATATATAATTAATTAATTAATTTCGGAAGAATTTACTATTCACAATTACTGTTTACGTGTATTGTTCATATAGAAGCAAATTTTGGTCTTAAATTGTTGTGTTCTTCATTGTGATGATTTATTGAAGTACTAATTATCGATTATTCTCGAGTATCATGGGGAAACATGTGATTGATGATTGATTGGAAGTGAATTTACTTGGTTTGTCGAATTTCTTCCTGAGTAATTAGATTGTACTATTGTACGTGATTTTTGGTTATTACTGCATGGCATGATACGTATGTCAACTATAATAGCATGTCGTGTGAGCACGAATTATGTTGCATTTGTGACTAAGCAAAAGCAAAGACAAGAATGAACTGGTTGCTGATGTGTTGTATGGTTAGATTAAATTTGATAGCCTGATATAGCCGGATGACCACCAATCCTTCGGGTTGTGCCGTGACCATTGGGTCGCCTGATAGTGGTTAGATGCGGAGTTGCGGTTGAGGCCAAGCCCATACTCCTTAGGGAATGCCATTGGTGGGAGAGAGCTTGTAATGTCACCATGCCTCATGGGGGAGGATGATACCTGGTCTATGACTAGTTGATTGCCAACCATAAGGTTGTGCCATAACCTTGAGGGTTGTAGTAATTGAAGCATGTGTGTGGATTTTGAGATATGAGAATGTTTTGTGCAATACTTTGATTATTTACATGTCTTCTACTACTCTAGTGAGGTGATTGACAATTTCTGTAGGTCACGTGTACCTAGGCCAAGTAGGTTCGCCTGTGGTTATGTTTTCTTATTAAACTATCTTCTACTTTCGCTTCTCTGAGGTTTGGTGATTGGTGATTGATGATTGATGAATTAGGTTGTATGTTAAACTCCCGAGGCAAGCAAAGTTCATAACTGGAGATTAGGACTTTAACTTGCTGAGTTTATCTTAACTCGTTATGATTAACCTTTTCAAGCCCTAGATGACGCAATACCCAAGAATCGAGGAGAGCGATCCCTCTAAGGCTTGCAAGTAGATAGCAATATAGTGTTAAGTTAGCCAGGCCGGTTCCTTTTTGAGTAGACCTTAGCTTTTCACCTATAGTAAGGTGTGTTTATATGTGTTGTAGTTCGGGTTAACCTTGTAGATAAATAAAAATGATGTTGTGTTTTTCCTATGTGTCTTTGCAGCTATCCCTATTATTTCTGATCTTAATGGATCCACAAGAATTATTCACCTAAGTGCATCACCTTGGGGAGCGCCAGTCCTGTTTGTTAAGAAAAATGATGTGGCAAAATGAATAGTTGCATCTGGGTCATGGTTTGTATCTTATATGGTTAATCATTGGCTTGGGAAAAAGCTGATGATAGGAGGAATGATATTTGGGAAGATCAATATATAATTGGAATGCTAGGTGTTGGATTCGAAGGCTATGACTATTGGTACAACTTCTAGTGTGATCATGTTGTTTATGTGTTAATTGGGTTTTTTTGGAGCTACGCATTTGTGTATAGAAGAACACTTTGTTAAGTTGGTGAGGTTAAGACCAAAATTGTTGGAAGAAATTCTAAACAGGTTAACCCAGTTAAAGGACGAGGTTGTATGCGGTAGGATATTCATATTGTATGATGGTTATTGACAATCAAAATGAATTGATCGATTTGATTGTATTGAAAATGTACGATTTTGATGTGGTCGTTGGAATGGATTGGCTTACTAAGTATCAAGTTACAATGGATTGCTATTGGAAGGTAATCTAATTTAACCCTTTAGGTGGGGTTTGTTTCAAGTTTATTGGAATCAAGGAGGACTCTCGATCCCATTGAATTTGTCATTGGAAGTAGCTTGTTTATTGGATGAAGGTTCTTAAGGTTATCGGATGATTGCGTTAATTTGTTAGTTGAGGAATCAAGGATGGATCGTTGCACTTATGCATCGATTAACGGCAGTTTAACTAAGGGACGGTGATGAGCAAGTATCCATTATCAAGGATGGATAATTTGTTTGACCCACTTCAAGGAGCTTTGATATGTTCCCAGATAGACCCAAGGATGGGCTATCAGTAGTTAAGGATTTAAAAGGAGGATAAACTAAATATGACATATTGTGTGCGATGTGATCGCTACAAAATTACTATATTGTCGTTTGGATTAACTAATGTGTCAGTTGTTTTTATGAATTTGATGAATTGACTGATTAAGGCATATTTGGATTGATTCGTAATTGTGTTTTTGAATGATATATTAGGATATTCGAGAAATTTAGAGGAACACAAACAGCACTTGCGGATGGTGCTATAGACTATTTGAGAGCATAAATAGTATGCCAAGTTTCATACGTGCAGATTTTGGTTTACTTGCGTTGTTTTGTTGGTCGTATGATTTTGGATGAGGGAATTTCTGTGGATCCATCAAGATCAAGACAGTCATGAATTGGCTAAGACTTATGACAGTGACAGATGTTCGAAGTTTTCTAAGTTGGATAGATTATTACAGATGATTCGTGTCACGCCCTGACTCTCGAGCTCGCGGCAATCCCATTTCACTTGAGGTCTAATTGTACGACGTTTTAGGTACTGTCATCGACTAATTCATTTTATCTTGTAATTAAGCACATGCAGAAACAAACAACTCCCAAAACAGAAATAACATGAATAACAACAACAGCAGTAGAGGAAATACAACATCATATTATATATCTAAAAGTTAGTTTGTACACCAACAAATTATACACGCTTAACTATAGGCGACAAGCTAATGCCTACTCAAAAAGGGACCGGCCTGGCTAACCTAACCTTGTACAAGTGGGGGGAGGTTTGTGAAAAGGCCAATAGGCCACAATAGCCTACTTGATGGTCTCAAAGGGATTGTTTTCCTCAATCCTCGAGTCATCTAGGATCTGAAAAGGTGAACCACGATGGGATGAGATAAACTCAGCAAATTAAAGTCCTAAGTCCTAGTTAGGAACTTCGCTCGCCTCGGGAGTTTAACATACAACCTAATCCATCAAATCAAGTAACACCACCTTAGAGAAAATAATCGTACAAGACATCTTAATAAATACGTGCAATCACAGGCGACCTACCTAGCCTTAGCACACGCGACTTGCAGAAACTATCAATCGCCTCACTACAACAATAAGATGCATGCAAATAATTAGAGCATTGCACTAAACTTTTTCATATCACACTGCCCACACATGCTTTGATTATTATAACCTTCAAGGCCATAGCACAACCTTATGGTTGGTGATCTTTGACCTAAGTCAAACTTCGTCCTCTCCCATGAAGCACGGTGACGTCATGGGCTCTCCCCTATCGATAGCATCCCCGCCTACCGCGGCCCCGCAACCGACTATTGTCAGACATCTGACCGAAGTCGAACAACCAAACAACCACGACACAACCCCATAAGGATTAGCGGTCATTCGACAATGCCGGCTTCTCAATTTAATGTGATCATGCAACACTTCATCAAACAATTCATTTATATTTTTGCTCTATCGTGAATGCAACATCGCTTGTGTTCATGCAACATGCCATTTCAGATAACCCACGTAATATGTCATTCGGTATCAATCGACAATTCCAAAATTCGATTCTAACCAATCAACAATCATGTAAATTCCCTAATTCTCGGAAATAATTCAATAAACCAAGCACTTTTGATTCCAATCGGTCTTCGATCATGCATTTCCTCATTATACATGGATATATAAAATAATCGGCATCTCAATAAATCACAACAAGCAAGAACACATCAAATTCTAAACATTTTTAGCTTCCGCATAAACAGTAATGTGAACAGTAACGTGTATAGTACCATGAATAGTAAAATCGAACAGTAATTTCTTCCGAATTTAATTAATTAAACAACACAAAAATTAAATCTAACCATGGTTAATCAATTAACTCAACTCTAGTTAATCTAACCTAACAATGATTAACTTTTAACTTTGATTACTTTTAAAACTAACCTTAGTTACTTTAATTAATTAACCCTAGTTAATCTAACACTAACCCCAGTCAATTTAATAACCTCAATTAGTCTAATTAACTAGCTTAATCCACTAATCCACCTTAATTAATCACAAACATACAAATACACTAATTAACCCCTAAACAAGGATCAGGAAATTATCTTACTTGGATTGAAAATCCAGCGACACTACGCGTAAAGGGGGACAAGGGCTACGAGGGGTAAGCTCAAGGGCAACAATAAATGACAAATGGTGGTTGAAATAGGCTAATACAATGTTGAAACACTGTTTACGTAGAACTGACCAGTAGAGGTGGAAAAGGTTGGATGAGTGGCTGGTAGCGACCAAGGGTGGCTGGCGGTGTGTGGTTGGCTCCCTGACTTCGGGGGTCGCACTTTGGACAGTGGTGGAGGCTTCAGTGACGGCATCAAGGCTATTTTTTGGCAAGAAAACAGTGAAGACAGCAAGAAAGGAAGAGAAAATAGGAGAAAAAGGAAGAGAAAAAGGGAGAGAGAGAGAGGGGGGGTTGGTTTGTGCGGCTAAGAGGGAGCTTAGAGGAGAGAGAAAGAAAGCTGGAGAACAAGGATAAGAGCCAAGGCAAGTGGGCTTGCCACTTGCTTCAAGAACCAATCAAAACAAAGCAAGAACAAACATAAATAAAGCCCACTTGGGCACAAAAGTAAATGCCAAAAGAGAGAAGCCCATGAGCTGAGGAGAGGGAGGAACTTGGGCTAGCTTAGACCCCCATTAGGTTGAGCTGGATGGGTGCAAGGCCCATTGGACCACCAGTCTTAGGCCGGCCCACCCACGGGCCCAAAACCTAGTTCAAAATTTCCTTTTCCGACATTTTTGCGTCCAACAGAAAATCCCAAAATAAATGAGGTGACGTCTAAATATTTAGTCTTAACATCACTAAGAAGTCAGTTTCCAAAATCAGATAATAAATCGGGGCTAAATTGAGTTGATTGTGGCTATAGTACAATTTGCATTATCGGGCGCCCCTTTAGGAATTTTCTTCACATTTTACTCGTGATCATCCATTCTTTGATCTACTTTAACGTCAATTCTCGAGTTAGGGATGTCCCTCGATTGTTGTGTGATCCCGGGGGCTCAATTGATAATCTCGAGTATCAAATGAAAAGGATTCGGTTTAACGTCGTTCATAGTTTGTATTGAAGTTGTGCGGAAATCACCCATAGTTCGGCTCCATACTTTTGCTAAATCGATTTATTTTTGTTTCCTTAATAGTCTAGTACTTAGAGGATATCGTTCCCTCCCAGGTCCTTATGGTTGAAGAGTTTGTTCCTGATCGAAATTGTGAGTCGTACATGTATTGTTTCCTATCGGCGCCTCTCTGTAATCCATTATTCGATGAACACACAATTCAGAATATTTGTACTAACCAGGCTTGCGACTAACATTGCATTTTATAAAATCCCAAAATAAGGTCGATTTTTAGGATGTTACAACTCTTCTCCTCTTACAGAAATTTCGTTCTCAAAATTTGAATCGACACGCTAATCCTCAAAAAGATAGGGGTGTTGACGCCTTATGATTTCTTTGCTTTCCCACGTAGCTCCCTCCGTACCATGGTGCTGCCAAATGAATTTGACCTAGGAGACTGTTTTGCTTCTTAGCACTTACTCTTTTGATCCTTGATCCAAATCGGTCTCTTTACATACGACACTTTGTCGTCCACTTTTATCTCCTCAAAATTCAACACGTGTGTCGGATTTAGCTTGTATTTCCTTAACATCAACACGTGGAATACGTCATGCACTTGAGCAAGTGAAGGTAGTAGCGCAAGATGATAGGCTAAATTCTCGATCCTTTCCAGAATCTCGAACGGTTTGACGTACCTTGGGCTCAATTTCCCTTTCTTTCCAAATCGCGATGTACCTCGCATCGATGATGCTTTAAGGAACACATGATCGCCCACTTGAAATTCCAATGGCCTACATCGTCTGTCCCCATAACTTTTATGTCTGTTCTGAGCCGCCTTTAACCTTTCCCGAATCATCTTGACAGTATCTAAAGATTGTTGTACCAACTTTAGCCCTGTAATTTTCCGCTTGTTGACTTTGTCCTAACAAATTGGAGTCTTACACAATTTGCCATACAAAGCTTTGAACGATGCCATTTTGATACTCTACTGATAACTGTTATTGTACGTAAATTCCACGAGGTAAAATTGTTCCTCCCAACTTCCCTTAAAGTCCAATACACAGGCTCTCAGCATATCCTCCAAGGTCTGAATTGTTCTCTCTGATTGACTGTCTATCTGAGGATGGTAGGCCTTATTGAATTGTAGCTTTGTTCCCATCGAAGTTTGTAGACTCTTCTAAAGTGTAGCCGTAAATCTAGGGTCTCAATTTGAGGTAATTGTCACTAGTACCCTATGCAGACGAATAACCTGTCGCACGTACAACTCTGCATACTTTTCCAAAATGAAATCTTTACGTACGACAATGAAATGAGCTAATTTCGTCAATCGGTCCACTATGACCCAAATCGAATCATTACCCCACTGACTTCTCGGTAATCCCGTCATGAAGTCCATCGTGATGTGCTCCCATTTCTATTCAGGGATTTCAAGAGGTTGTAGTAACCCTCCTAGCTTACAGTGCTGTGCTTTCACTTGTTAGCAAGTAAAACACTTCACCACATGTTTGGTGATGTCGAGTTTCATGCCGTTCCACCAATAATATTGTCGTATATTCTGATACATCTTCGTACTACCTGGATACATACTGTAATTGCTGCGATGCGCTTTGAATAACAACCCCTCCTTAATTTTAGTGTCGTTTGACACACATAATCGTCCATGGAATTTCAAGATCCCATCCTAATATACTTGAAAATTTGACTTTCTCTTGGTCGCGTCCATTTGCAGAATATTTTGGATCTCAACGTCCAAAGGTTGCATTGCCTTAATCTTGGCTTGAATTTCAGGTTTGATTCTAAGGGTAGTCATTAAACTAGAAAGATGACAAACCTTGAGCCTGAATTCTAAATCATGAAATCCCTCCAATAGAATCCATTCCTGAACCATCATACTAGCAACCAATGACTTGCGACTCAAAGCGTTTGCCACTTTGTTTGCCTTGCTTGGATGGTACAAAATATCGTAGTCATAATCTTTAAGGAGTTTCATCCATCTGTGCTGCCTCATATTCAGTTCTTTTTGGGAGAACAGGTACTTCAAGCTTTGATGGTCCGTAAAAATTTGAAATCTCTCTCCATAGAGATAATGTCTCCATATTTTCAAGCAAAAATAATGGCTGCCAACTCTAAGTCATGCATTAGATGATTTGGCTCGTGAGGCTTTCAGGGATTTCAATAGGTTGCAGTAACCCTCTTGGCTTACAGTGTTGTGCTTTCACTTATTGGCAAGTTAAAGACTTCGCCACATGCTTGGCGATGTTGAGTTTCATGCCGTTCCATCAATAATATTGTCATAGATTCTAATACATCTTCGAACTGCCTGGATACACACTATAGTTGCTGCGATGCGCTTCGAATAACAACCCCTCCTTAATTTCGGTGTCGTTTGGCACACATAATTGTCCACGGAATTTCAGGATCCCATTCTAATATACTTGAAAATCTGACTTTCTCTTGGTCGTGTCCATTTGTAGAATATTTCGGATCTCAATGTCCAAAGGTTTTATTGCCTTAATCTTGGTTTGAATTTGGTTTGATTCTAAGGGTAGTCATTAAACTGGAAAAATGACAAACCTCAAGCTTGAATTCTAAATCATGAAATCCCTCCAACGGAATCCATTCCTAGACCATCATACTAGCAACCAATGACTTGCGACTCAAAGCGTTTGCCACTTTGTTTGCCTTGCCTGGATGGTACAAAATATCGTAGTCATAATCTTCAAGGAGTTTCATCCATCTGTGCTGCCTCATATTCAGTTCTTTTTGGGAGAACAGATACTTCAAGCTTTGATGGTCTGTAAAAATTTGAAATCTCTCTCCATAGAGATAATGTCTCCATATTTTCAAGCAAAAATAGTGGCTGCCAACTCTAAGTCATGTGTCGGATAATTCAACTCGTGAGGCCTTAATTACCTAGAAGCATACGCTATCATTTTACCATATTGCATCAAAACACAACTGAGTCCCTTGTATGACGCGTCACTAAAAATATCATATCCTCTCGAGCCTAATGGAATAGTCAAAACTAGTGTGGTAGTTTGCTTATGTTTAAGGTCTTAAAAACTACACTCGCACTCATCCGTCCACTTATATTTCTTGTCCTTTTTCAGCAACTATGTCATTGGCATAGCTATTGAAGAGAATCTTTCCACAAATCGTCTATAATAACTAGACGGTCTTAGAAAACTACGGACCTCAGTTATTGAATTTGGTCTCGGCCAATCTATGATTACTTCAATTTTGGTCGGGTCTAGAAAAATCCCTTCGCTTGAGATCACGTGGCCTAGAAATACCATACGAGCCAACCAAAATTCACACTTGCTAAATTTCGCACACAGCTCGTGATTCCTTAAGGTTTGTAACATGGTCCTTAGATGTTGTTCGTGTTCATCTAGACTCTTCGAATACACAAAATATCATCGATAAACACGATCACGAATCGATCCAAATATTCCTTAAACACTCGGTTCATCAAATCCATGAAAGCAGTAGGGGCATTTGTTAATCCAAATGGCATTACTATAAACTTGTAATGACTATAACGAGTATAGAAAGCTGTCTTCGGTATATTCTCCTTTCAAATCCTCAAATGATGATAGCCCGTCCTTAGGTCTATCTTAGAGAACATTGGCCCTCCTTGGAGCTGGTCAAACAAGTTGTCAATTCTCAGCAGTGGGTACTTGTTATTAATCGTCACTTGATTAAGCTGCCGATAGTCAATGCACAGTCTCAACGAATCGTTCTTTTTCTCAACAAATAGGACTGGCGCTCCCCAAGGTGATGCACTCGGGTGAATAAAACCCTTGTCCAATAATTCTTGCATCTGCATCTTTAATTCCTTCAACTCTGACAACACCATTTTGTACGGTGCTTTCGAGATTGGTTATGTCCCAGGAGCCAATTCAATCACGAACTATGTCTCTCTAGCCGAGGGTAGTCTTGGCGATTCATTTGGAAAGACATCAGGATAATCTTGTACTACCAAGATGTCCTCTAGGTTTGGTCCTTCTTTCAATGTATCACTCACAAATGCCAAATAACCTTGACATCCTGACCCCAACAACTTGGTTGCTTCCAAAGAAGAAATCAAGGGAATTGAGGACCCTCCTCGACTCCCTACAAACTGGAAACTACTAGCTTCAGTTAGATTAAATTAGATTCTCTTATCCTACAATCCATAGTAGCTCTTTGCTTGATTAGTCAATCCATACTGATAATGACATCAAATTCATACATCGCTAAAACAATTAAATCAATTCTCCTTTCTTGACCATTTATAACCAGTTTACATCTAGCACAACCTACTGCAGATAAAATTGAATCTTCTAATGGAGTAGAAATAATGAAGACCATTTCCAACGGCTCTAGTCTTAATCCCACTAATTCTACAAACCGTTTAGCAATAAAGGAGTGCGAGGCTCTCGGATAAAACAATGCATAAGCATCATGATCCTATAGAGATATCGTACCTATAATCATGATAGGTGTGTCCTTCGCCTTTTTCCTCATGACTATATACACTCGTCCCTAAGCTGGGGGTCTATACTGATTGCCCTACTAAAAGTTGTCAATTGGCGGTCGTGGCATGAATGGCATCATAGGCCTATATGGGCAGTCCCTCACTTGGTGGCCCACCTAACCACACTCGAAATAGGCTCCCCTTGGAGTTTCATCCATTTGCGTTGCCTCATATTCAGTTCTTTTTGGGAGAACATATACTTTAAGCTTTGATGGTCCGTAAAAATCTAAAATCTCTCTTCATGGAGATAATGTCTCCATATTTTCAAGCAAAAATAATGGCCGCCAACTCTAAGTTGTGTGTTGGATAATTCAGCTCGTGAGGCCTTAATTGCCTAGAAGCATACACTATCACTTTATCATGTTGCATCAAAACGCAACTGAATCCCTTGTATGATGCGTCGCTAAAAATCTCATATCCTCCCGAGCCCGATAGAATAGTCAAAACTAGTGTGGTAGTTAGCTTATGCTTAAGCTCTTGGAAACTACACTCACACTTATCCGTCCACTCATATTTCTTATTATTTCTCAGCAACTACGTCATTGGCATAGCTATTGAAGAGAATATTTCCACAAATCATCTGTAATAGCTAGTCAATCCCAAAAAACTATGAACCTCGGTTACTGAAGTCGGTCTCGGCCAATCTACGACCGCTTCAATCTTGGTTGGGTCTACTGAAATCCCTTTGCCTGAGATCATGTGGCCTAGAAAAACCACTTGAGCCAACCAAAATTCACACTTGCTAAATTTTGCACATAGCTTGTGATTCCTTAAGGTTTGTAACATGGTCCTTAGATGTTGTTTGTGTTTATCTAGACTCTTTGAATACACCAAAATATCATCGATAAACATGATCACGAACCGATCCAAATATTCCTTAAACACTCGGTTCATAAAATCCATGAAAGCAGTAGGGGAATTTGTTAATCAAAATGGCATTATTGTAAACTCGTAATGAACATAACAAGTATGGAAAGCTGTCTTCGGTATGTCCTCCTTTCGAATCATCAACTGATGATAGCCCATCCTTAAGTCTATCTGTTGGATGTATGCCCTAAAACTACTATGTAATAGTTATATATTAGGGATTTTAGTTGTACTATCATCATTATTATTTAATTAATGGCAATGATGTATTCATTCAATTGTTCAATTACTTTATGAATGATTCCATAAGATCAGTTGTAGCTAGATCTATTATTGAAATGTCAAAAATGTATGTGACGGGTTCATAGTTAAACTGAATCTTTAAATCGTTCCCGGTCAATGTATTTTTGAGTGGATATTTATAATCTTGTTGAGATCGGTGTGTTCTTAACTTCACCATTAAGTATTAGATACTTAAAGGAATGATGAGTCACAAGTTATTGGGTATTGTGATGCCTGAGTTAGAACACAGGTGTTTATATTACACAAATTCACTAAACGTGACGCATATAGAACGATTAGCAACATGGAAGCTTTTAGCATGGTTAATGTCTAATTGTTCATGCTTTGGTCTTGTGTAAATAATCCTTAAACTTGAGGCACAGTGTTAACTTGTGTGTCGAACAACTATGGTTCACGGGTGCACATAATGTCGAGTCATTGATCTATCTTTATACCTGATGGTCATAATTTGTTCATATACAAAGTTATACGTGTACACAATATGGAATCTATCTCTTTGTTACATACAAAGTATAATAATGATGTCCTATGCAATCTGATTATGACAATGTATTGAAATCCTCGGTTGGGGTTGTAACTGAGAATAAATTGTTTTTGTCTCGAACAAATGCATGTCAATTAGATTTGTGCATATGATCGAATTGGTGACTTGACAAATATTCCATGGCCTTTGTTTGATCGGGACATAGTAAGATAGAGGGATTGAATTACCCTATAGTCAAAACTGATAGGTTCATTATGTTATTAAAGTATTCACACTATCTGGGTAGCCATGAAGTATTGCTAGATGTCAATCATGGTTTGTAGGACGCAAAGATCAATCAGGACAATTAATTATTTTGGGAGTACTAATGTGTTAGTACAAGTCTTACTACTAGCTTAGTATTGAACTTAGGGATGTCACGCACTATAACCAATTAGGATAACGTGGAACAAGAGAGAAATAATTTTACAAATGTGTTTGCAATTACTGCAGTTGCATTGAGTCAACATGAAATTAAATTAAATGGGATTTAATTTAATTTGTATTATAATCATGAGCCTACGTGCATATGATGCACACGCATGCCCAAGGTGGATACATGTTAATGTACCCTAAATGCACACTCAATAAATATGTTCTTTTTATTTTTGGGAATTAATTAATTAATTAATTATATTATGCACATGGTCAGGTTGCCGACTGTGTGCAACGCACATCATGTGCGTGGTTTCTTTTTAATAATTTTTTTTTTATTATGCATGGCATGATGGTTAGCAACTGTTGCTGACCATCATGCATGCTAGACACGATTAGGGCATAAAAGACACGATCAACAATGGTTGTTGGTCGTCCCACGATTGGCAATGGTTGCTGATCGTGGGTAGTTCCTACTTGTAGAATGGTTCTTATAAAAAGGATGAGTGTGTGCTTTTGTGCACGTATGTACGAAAACGAAAAAAAGAGAAAAATGACTCTCTCATTTGGGCTTTGGCTAAAATATCAAGGATACGAAGGATTATCTTCATGAAGTTACTAGCATAATCGTAGTGGTGATTATCCACAAGTTCTCTATTCATTCGCGTTCATTGGTAGTGTGTCTGAACCAGAGG
This sequence comes from Corymbia maculata, assembly GCA_014182735.1. Taxonomy (NCBI): domain Eukaryota; kingdom Viridiplantae; phylum Streptophyta; class Magnoliopsida; order Myrtales; family Myrtaceae; genus Corymbia; species Corymbia maculata. Next base: position 16,473,180 of record CM024687.1, read on the forward strand.
TTCGACATTTGTGAGGCTCAAATTGAAGAACATTTGAACAAATTTGTTTAAAGTGCACTTCGAGAGGTAATGTTTAACTCCCTTTTATATTCAGATGTTTTATTAAAACGCACGAACAACGCCTTTGGAGATACATGTATAGAAATATTTCATTTTTGTTTTCGCTGTGTTTATATTAATTTGCCTATACATGATTCATGAAACCCCAACACTATCTTAGAGAACATTGACGCTCCTTGAAGCTGGTCAAACAAGTTGTCAATTCTAGGCAGTAGGTACTTGTTCTTAATCGTCACTTGATTAAGCTATCGATAGTCAATGCATAGTCTCAACGAATCGTCATCTTTCTTAACAAACAGGACTAGTGCTCCCCAAGGTGATGCACTCGGGCAAATAAAATCCTTGTCCAATAATTCTTGCATCTGCATCTTCAATTCCTTCAACTCTGACAACACAATTTTGTACGATGCTTGTGAGATTGGTTCTGTCCTAGGAACTAACTTGATCATGAACTATGTCTCTCTAGCTGAGAGTAGTCTTGGCAATTCCTTTGGAAATACATCAAGATAATCTCATACTACCACGATGTCCTCCAGGTTCATTCCTTCTTTCAATGTATCATTCATAGACGCCAAATAACCTCGAAATCCTGACCCCAACAACCCGGTTGCTTCCAAAGATGAAATCAAGGGAATCGAGGACCCTCCTCGGCTCCCTACAAACTGGAAACTACTAGTTTCAGTTGGATTAAATCAGATTTTCTTATCTCAACAATCCATAGTAGCTCCTTGCTTGATCAGTCAATCCATACTGATAATGACATCAAAGTCATACATTGCTAAAATAATCAAATCAATTCTCTCTTCCTGACCATCTATAACTAGTTTACATCTAGCATAACCTACTATAGATAAAACTAAATCTTCTAACGAAGTAGAAATAACGAAGACTATTTCCAATGGCTCCGGTCTTAATCCCACTAATTCTACAAACTATTTAGCAATAAAGGAGCGCGAGGCTCCTGGATCAAACAACATATAAGCAGCATGGTCGTGTAGATATATCGTACTTGTAATCACAGTAAGCGTGTCCTCCGCATATTTCCTCGTGACTATATACACATGTCTTTAAGCTGGGGGTCTGTACTGATTGCCCTGCTGAAAGTTCCTAACTAGCGGTCTAGTTAGCGGTCGTGGCATGAATGGCATCATGGGCCTGCATGGGCAGTCCCTCACTCGATGGCCCACCTAACCACACCCAAAACAGGTTCCTCTTGAAGTGGTAGGTGATGGTTTTCCCACACCGTCCCTTCTATTAGGCAGAAGAGGATACTTTCAACCCACCATCGGTTTCTTTCTAAACTGACGATTATCCCTACTAGGCACAAACCGCGATACAGAAGCAGTTGCCTTTTCTGCAATGTGCCTCTCAATCATTTGAGCTCTCTCATATAGCTCATTGTAATCCTTTAGGTTCACAAACACCGGGTGGTCTTTGATTTCCATTTTCACCCTGTCCCGAAACCTCTTGGCCTTGTCCAACGGGTGCTCAACCATCCCTGGCGTGTACTTTGACAACTCTGCAAACTTGGCCTCATATTGGTCAACTATCGTATGGTTTTAACGCAGCCTCTAAAATTTTGTCAGTTTCTGCTCTCTTGCATAGTCAGAGAAGTACTTGTTCAGAAAAGCCTCCCTAAAGGTATTCCATACCCTTGCTATACCCTCGGGAAATACCTATCCTTGGGTAGCTTTCCACCAAGTGTCGGCATTCCCCTGTAGTTGGTAAGCCGCCAAGATCACATTTTCCTCCTCCGAACACTGCATCAAGGTGAAAGTCTTCTCTAGCTCCCGTACCCAGAGGATTGTTATCTCAAGGTCGCCAACCCCAGAAAACTTAGGCGACTTTAGCTTCATGAATTGCTCTATCTACTGATGCATAGGTCGGTTACTAGTCCCGGGCCTAGTTGCAGGAGCAGTTGTGACAACAGTGACAACAGTTTGAGTCTAAGCCTGCTGACGTATTAACGCCTCGAGGGTGTACATGATCCCGTCCATCATTGGGTCTTTCGGTGCTACCTCTCTTGCACCAATCGCGACCTGCGCTATTCTTCTTCTTTGACCTCTCTATCCCGGGGTCTTCACCTCAAGGTACTCTGATTTGGACTGCTCATTTCGCAGGACTCTCGTAACCTACGTTCTAATTCCCCACATGAAATTAGAAAATGAGACAACCCTAAAATAAATGACCACAAAGTATCCTACAATCAATCACATGCAAACAAAGAAATTTTCTTTCTTACTAACTATCCTCACGTGCCAGGGCAAGACTCATTATAGCTTATCACTCCATTAGCCTACTAGGCTCTAATACCAAAATTGCCCCGACTCTCAAACTCGCGACAACCCCGTTTCACTTGAGGTCTAATTGTACGACGTCCCAAGTACCGTCGTCGACCAATTCATTTTATCTTGTAATTAAGTATATGCAAAAATGAAAAACTCTCAAAATAGAAAATACAAGGATAGCGACAACAGTAGCAAAGGAAAGACAACATCATATTATATATCTGAAAGTTAGTCTATACATCAACAAATATATACATGCCTAATTATAGGCGATAAGCTAAAGCCTACTAAAAAAGGGATCGGCTTAGCTAACTTAATATTGTACAAGTGGGGGAGGGTTCGTCAAAAGGGGAATAGGCCACAGCAGCCTACTTGCTGGTCTCAAAGGGATCGCTTTCCTTGATCCTCGAGTCATCTAGGACTTGAAAAGGTTAACCATGACGGATTAAGATAAACTCAGCAAGTTAAAGTCCTAAGCCTCGGTTAGGAACTTCGCTCACCTCAGGAGTTTAACATTCAACATAATCCATCAAATCAAGTAACACCACCTCAAAGAAAATAATAGTACAAGACATTTTAATAAACAAGTGTAATCATAGGTGACCCTACCTGGTCTTGGCACATGCGACCTACAAAAACTGTTAATCGCATCACAACAACAGTAAGAAGTATGCAAATAATTAGAGCATTGCACAAAAATTTCTCATATCACACTACTCTCAAGGCCACGACACGACCTTATAGTTGGCGGTTTCTGACCTAAGCCAGGCTTCGTCTGCTCCCCTGAGGCATGGCGACGTCATGGGCTCTCCTCCACCGACGGCATTTTGAAAGGAGCATGGGGCTTGCCCACCTACCGAGGCCTGCAACCGACCACTATCCAGCATCGACCAAAGTCAAGCGACCAAACAACCATAATACAACCCCATAAGAATTGGCGGTCATTCGGCAATGCCGGGTTCTCAATTTAATGTGATTTGGCAACACCTCATCAAATAGTTCATTTGTATCTCTGTACTATCGTGAATGTAGCATCGCTCGTGCTCATGCGACATGCCATTTTAGATAACCCATGTAATATGTCATGCGGTATCAATCGACAATTCCAAAATTCAATTGCAACCAATCAACAATTACGTACATTCCCTAATTTTGGGGAATAATTCAATAAACCAAGCACTTTTGATTCCAATCGTTCTTCGATCATGCATTTTCTCATTATACATGGGTATATAAAATAATCGGCACCTCAATAAATCACAACAATCAAGAACACATCAAATTCTAAACATTTTTAGCTTCCGCATAAACAGTAACCGTGAACAGTACGTGTACAGTATTGTGAACAGTAAAATTGAACAGTAATTTCTTCCGAATTTAATTAATTAAACAATACAAAAATTAAATCTAACCATGGTTAATCAATTAGTCAACCCTAGTTAATCTAATCTAACCATGATTAACTTTTAACCTTGATTTCTTTTAAAACTAACCTTAGTTACTTTAATTAATTAACCCTAGTTAATCTAACACTAACCTTGGTCAATTTACTAACCTCAATCAGTCTAATTAACCAGCTTAATCCACTAATCAACCTTAATTAATTGCAAACATACAAATACACTAATTACCCCTAAACAAAGATTAAGAAATTAACTTACTTGGATCAGAAATTCAACGATACTGCGCGTAGAGGGGGACGAGAGCTACAAGGGGTAAGCTTGGGGGTGACAACGAACAATAAACGGTGGTTGAAACGGGCCAAAATAGTGGCAAAACATTGTTCACGTGGAACCGACTAGTAGAGATGGAAAAAGGCTGGACAAGTGGCTGGTGGTGACTAAGGGTGGCTAGCAATGTGTGGATAGCTCCCTGACTTTGGGAGCCACACTCTGGGCGATGGTGGCGGCTCCGGCGATGGCGGCAATGCTGTTTTCCAGCGAGAAAATAGTGAAGGTAGCAAGAAAAGAAGAGAAAAGAGGAGAAAAGGAAAAGAAAAAGGGAGAGAGAGGGGGGGCTGGTTTGTGCAGCTGAGAGGGAGCTTAGAGAAGAGAGAAAGAAGGCAAGTGGGCTTGCCATTTGCTTCAAGAACCAATCAAAACAAAGCAAGAACAAACATAAACAAAAATGAGAGACATGGGAGAAGCTATTTACATATTGAGAGTTAAGATTGAAAGAGATCGATCAAAGAAACTCATTGCTATGTCGTAAGAATCTTATATAATGAAGATTTTTGAATAGTTCAATATGCAACATTATAATCCCATTAATACCCCTGTCATGTAAGGCGAAGGCCTAGGTACTAAAATGTGTCTTAAGACTTCAGAGGAAAAGAAATGAATGGAAACTATTCCTTATGCAAGTGCAGTCAGAAGTTTGATGTATGCTATGATGTGTACTCAACCCGCCATATGTCATGCTATGGGGTTAGTGAGCCAATATCAATCAAATCCTGGCTAAGCACATTGGAAAGCTGTTAAGAGGATCTTGAAATGCTTGAAATGCACCATGGACGATCGACTTTGTTATCAAGGGAATGATTTACGCTTATTAAGCTACTTTGAGGCTGATTGGGGAGGAGACCTTGATGAGCGAAAGTCAATGTCTAGCTATGTGTTCTTACTTAATGAATGTGCAATTTCTTGGGATAGTTAGAAATAGACGTGCATGACCTTAATTACAACGGAAGTAGAATTCATTGTATGTTCTGTCGTGATGCAAGAAGCAGTATGACTAAAAAATTTCTTGAAAAATTTAGCCATTATCATTGAGGCTACAAGACCGGTGACAATTCATGGTGATAGTCAAGCAGTAATTGCCTATGTGAAAGATCCCAAGTATTATGGTAGGATGAAGCACATTGAGATAATTTATAACTTACATCATTTAGTGCCCTATATTACTTCTGACTATGTTCTCAAAGTGACAGATTAATGTTCTACTTTAGCATGTTACTAGTGGTCATGAAAAGATTTGGCTTTATAGGAGTTGTCTAGAAAAGCAATTGCTCTGAAATAGAGAGAAACATGAGTACAAAGGAAGACTGTTGTTGTTGTACATCTATCATGTGTATTTACTGGTCGACTAATTATATCACATTTTTTTGTGGTTTTAGATATAATTGTAAATACATGGTATTTTGAGAATATTCAAGTATACATGGATCAATATAGCAAAATATGTCTAGAGCATTGAGAGACATCGATTGTTTATCTTCTTTTTGGGGTTGTAGCCATTATGTTATCCCTAACAAGTGCATAATTAGAGCCCCCAAATGCAGGTACTCATTGGTGGCACAGTTTCTTTACTATTATGAATCGTTTCTAAAGTAAATGAATGTTGAATCCTTTGGTCGAAAACATTCAAGACTATTGGTTTAGTGGGTTGGTTCAAGGGCCTTATGCCACTGCCCCATACAATTCCCGATCATGCAATGATCCAACCTCTTAAAGCTTTTGGTAATATAAGAATTCCAGACAGCTTCTCAGCGATATCTAAGATTTTGGAAACATTACCAGAAGCAAGGATGTTTAGTATACTGAACAAATTAAAAAGGAATTGGGAGCAAGGGCTAGGTAACTGGTTCAACTTCATTTTGCCAATGATGCAATAATTCTTCACAAGAAGCATATAGGGTAGTTGCTCAACCTAAGGTGCAATCTTCTTCACTTCAAGATGCACATTAACCAGAAAATAATCATGTTAACTGAGAAGATGCAACTTCATGAAGATTCAAACTGGGTTCTACACTTGGTTCACTTTCCGCCAAGACGACACTAACTAACAAATTTTCTGTTGTTTGGACATGTTTTGTATTGGGATGACATGAATAATGGGCCTACCTTAGGTGCTGAAGTGATAGGTTTTACCAATAGGATAGCATCGGAGAAAGTCTTGCATTTATCTAAAGGAAGGGAGGTTGCACTCTGACAAGCGCTCTCCAGAATGTTCCACTTATACTATACCAATCTTCAAATTCAATCCCATTGTCAAATGACTAAAATCCTCAACAGAATTCTACGAAACCTCACCGAAGTGCTAAGTATGTGGCCAGCAGCTTGGCAAGGTTTCTAGGTTAACATCACTTCGGCTCATAGACATTTTTTCCCCACTCAAAACAGAGTGGCATTACCACGCCTGCTAGAAATAACACTCTGCTTGGCGGATTCACATTTCAGCCATCTAATACTCTTGTAATGGATAGCTAATTGTCGCAGAGCCAGAAGGACATGCTTGTCCCCAGCAACAGATATTTTTCCAGATGTAGAATTGCAGTGATGATAATCCCTCCGCAAAAAGATATGGCACTATGATTTGATAGTAATTCTGTTCTTCCCAGAGCTTACAGATTCGTTTAGAAGAAAACTTGATGCCTTTGTAATTTAGAGTTGATCTGGCATATAGATACATTAAACGGATACAAGACTATGAATTCCATCACTCCAAAAACTTCAATACCATCTGTTGCAAGTAGAGCTTTTTCCTACTAGCTGGCAGTGGCAGTTATCATATGTTGCGTACAGTGCACAAGTTCCCTCTGTTGCAGAAGGTGCATACAATTGGTTATGTGGTTTGTTTGCTAATGGAAATAATTATATGTGAGTACTTTTCTCTATTTTCACCGTTATCAGCTCATCCCATGATATCGGCATCTATGTTCGTTGAGGCCATAATCTTACCATGGTACTTGTTTCTTGCCGATAAAGATGGAGTGCAACATCTACCATATGCTTTGATGGACCAGCTGGAGGAAGCTGTAGGACGTAATTCCAATAAATGGGCTGATGGTTCCTCAAAGAGACTTAAAGCTGACATTACACTAAGTGCTTTCTTGTTCAGGCTAACAAATAGAGTTTGTGGGGTAAAGTCTGTTCCAATTTTCATGCAGGCAATGGCGATAGAAGATTCCATGAATGAAAACTGGCTTGCCTGCTAGGCCAGGATCGTTGGGCCGTGTTAAAGACAATAGCAGGAATGGCATTTCCTATAAAGTAAGCCCTCATAAGGTATGGCTGGAGTTCCAGCCCTCTGATGTCTCCAATTATAAGTTATAAATTTTAAAGTAAAATTTTGCTCTACATTTGTTTTTCGCCAGGATGTTGCTTGATATAGAATGAGTAATGTTGATCTCATTTATGACAGACGTTGAATATTGGTGGTTATTATATTCTAAAACATGGTAAAGAAGAAAAGCTCTGTCATCTCGAGGACTCTGCTAGGGGTGTGAAAATTCATTTTCCCTCTGAAACCAAATTGTGGAGCCTTTCATTCTCTTCTAGAGATCCTCTCCTTCACAATTTACCCCATGATTCTACATTGTGCACTGATCAAGTTCATTCGGGAGAAGAAACTGGAAATTTCACAAAGGAATTCTCTGGCTATTTTTCAGAATCTTCCCGACATTTTTGATGTATCTACCAAGGCAGCATGTCCCTTTCAGATGGATCTTCTGGAAATGGAACATATCTTGACAAATCCAACTGTTAATACTGAGGATATCACTGTGTCTTCATGAAGCGGGGACATGATTTCTTCCCTTTCCAGTAAATTTCACAGTAGTAGTCATCTTTTTCCAGATGGGGATCTTGTCTGTGTTAATGGAGATGTCATTTCCATTCGGAGATTTGAAAGTACTTCCTGCAATCTGTATCCAAGCCATGAAAACCTTCTCACATGCAGTCAGCAGTCCGGAGATTTTATTGGAGATACAAGTGGTATCCATATTCATGTTTCGAGGGGCAATGGCAATGTACCATACCTTTAATATCTTTTTGGGGCTTAAGATTAATTGAACAGGTTAACTTATTTCCTTCTTTCTAATAACAGGTGCAGATATTTGGTTCTTTGAGAAACCATGCTTATCCAATTGGTTTTTGGACCTCGTGTAAATGCAACATTTTGTAGAATTCTGAAGCTCAGGTACCTTTTCCTGCAAAGTGCAAATTCAGTGTTCCAAGCTTTATTACATGCAGTTCAATGACCAGTGATTTAATGTACGGTTGTATACTCTCTTGAATCTTGTGAACATTATTGTTATACTGTGCAATACTAAATATGGGTATCATATACATTAGTATGTGTTAAAATGTCCTTGATTAGAATCATCTTTTAGCAACCAATTAGCGAATGATATGTTAACTTGCAAGTGATGTCCTTAGCAGTTATCCTGGGAGAATTAATTTAGTCATGGACAGAGAAATTTTTGAATGATTTCTATGAGTGCAAAAGTGAAGAAGAGGAGTAAATGTGGTTGGACTCTATCTTACAGCTGAATGGAGAGAGTGACACGAGGAGGCTGTGCAAGTCAAAAGAGGATATTTCTACATGATCATTTTGTGCAGGAAACTGGAAGTCCATTATGTCTTAAGTTGCCAATTTTTTCTGAAGGTCTACCCCTTTCTGTACTCAAGCCTAACCCACTCTGCAAACTTGCGACGTATTCCCCAAAGATATGCAGTTGGCCCATTTTTCCTCTGGCTAAGTGGAATCTATTTCCAGCATATTTGTAGGCTTGTAGTTTATAAACACCCCATAATACTGTTTTCCTCTGGCTGGTTGGCTGGTTGGATGCGGTTTTTTCTGACATTATGTATTAGCTGAATTTATATATTTCATCTGCGGTTTTAAGTGTGCTCCAACATGGGTCAATTTTTCGTTTTTTTGTTTTTTAGTAGGTGGGAAGGATTCTTGTCGACACCAATATCATTCATCAAGACAAGAGGGAGCGGAATCGTATCTGGCAGTGATTCTTCGGATTGATCACAGATTCTCAGTCCCCTTGTTTGGCTTCCACTCCAGTTGACCTCTCTTCTTTCCATCCCCCGTGAGAAGGTATTTTACAAATTCCCTAAGGATGATCAATGAGTAGTGCGGGACTAAGGCTACTACCATGCAGTCTGTCTGACAGAAGGGTTGCCTTCAATGATGCTTCTTCAGGTTTTATTTCTGAATTGACACAAGACCCTGGATGCAGCTCGATGCAACTCCATTGCAAGGTACATTCTTGTGTATAGATAAAATATATCGCGAGACAATTGCTCCTCCCCCATCCTTTCTATTTTTGTTCACTTTATTGTTTGGAAGGTCTTACCCTTTGCAGTTATATGATGAAGGTTATTGCTGTCCACATTCTGATACTGGAGAAGACAAATAAAAAAATGGATTGTTTACAATCGAGGTTCTCTCACCAGTCTTCTCTTGTTAACATTCCAATTGCTGGTTTCGTAGTTGGTAACTTTGCCTTCTCTCTAGTTGTCAGTAATTTTCCTTGCATGGCATGGTTTAGTCCTGTCCTTTATCTTCACTTTTCCATGTTGTGCTTTCTTATTTGCACAGAAGATGGCTCCTCTCTATGTTTTTGCTGGGCCAATGCTGATCGGGCATCAACCTTGTTAAGATTGAATGAAAAGCTCCTGCAGACAGCTCAAGAGAGCACTAATTGGACACTAAAATGGGTTGGAAAAGAAAAAAATGCCTCCAGAACAAGTGCATATTATGTCGATAGATTTCAGAAGAAGCATGTCAAAATCACTGTGAGAATTTTGGGTTCATGCTGGATTCTTTTTGTCGAGATCTGATGATCTCAGTTGGTTCACATAATGTCCTCGGCAACTTCGAGGAGGACATTCTGAAATATATTCTCTTCAATGCAAGATTTGTCACAGTTTGGGTAAGTTAACATTCATGCAGGATCCGTTCAATAAGTTCATGTAGGAAATTTTTATGATTTTCCCACAGCAACTTACTCATAGCCCAGTGAAGCTCAGAATGCTATTTTATCTATTTATCTATGTGGTCTCTCACTTATTGAAAGTTCTCAGTTTCTCTGTGGAACTCTGGTATCACTTAACTTGCTCATGCTGACATATTCACCTAACTTTATGCACGGTCTCTTTTATTATGGCAGAACATAGTTGGAACTGCCATGGATTTAAATGCTTCTCGACAGTTGGAGAAACAGCACTTCCTGGAAACGGAGATGGAATTGGACTCCATTCAGCACATGAGGGCAGGGGAAGTTTCTCATGTAAACCCTCTTACTGAGGCAAAGAGGACTGTCGAAGAGTTGCTACCAAGTATTCGCTACAATGATTAGATTGATTGCAGCATATGGATGGAGGTCTACTCATCATACGTTTGCTGACCAGGAGGGTCGTCTGAGTTCTTTTCAGTGGGCCTGGCCATTGTCTTAGACCCTATAGGCAAGTGCAGAAACCCGTCCCATGGACAGATTAAAATGCGTTAGAGTGCAAGGACATTAAGACTCAGAAAATTAATCTGACAAGGCCCAGGGTGTATACTAAGGGCTTAAGTTCTCGGTATCTCCGCAGATTGTAGGCCACTTGAGAGGTGGCATAGTTTCTGAGGGCCTAAAATGCCTTGATATAGGCTGCTATGCTTTGTGCGCTGTGCTCCCGTTTAGCTTGTGCCTGGTGATGGGATCAGTGTTCACCGTTTCTTCAAAGATACCTTGTTTTCCAACTTAAATTGATCACAAGCCGGTATCTTCTAGCGAAATAAAGTAAGCAAATATTAATGGCAAGAGGAGTTCTCAGAGGTTGGAAATCTGAATGAAGGGCGACTGGTGGGGGATTGCTGCTCAGCTCAAGCTGCTTTCAATGTGTTGTTTATATTTTATTTTTGGTTGATAAATGGGGCCTTTTATTTCTATACAAGTGGTTGGTGAATGTTGCTTAGGAGGCAGAAATGTTAGTTTTTCTCTTTGATGTCCTGAACTTGTAATTGGCAGGCTTCACCGAGTGGTACTCTTTCGGAAGATACGGGTGAATATACGTTGTCCAGTTCCTTAGTAGGGATCATCTTCTTTGCCCCGGCCATTAGTCCTGAAAGACAAGCTTTGAGAAAACTCCACCTCTTAAAAGCCATTTCCATGCCGTTATCTATGCCATTCTTCTTTATGCCCTTTCCGTACCATCTTCGAAGGAGCAAGATCGTTGGGTTTCTCTGTTTTTGAACCATTCAACTCGTTAGAAAGCAAAGTGGGTTTTGGCCGAAACCAAAATGGGTAGAAAGCATCTAATCGTGACCTCTTCTAGAACTCGTAAGAGAGAAAAAAACAAGCAATATACAGAGCTTTCTGCCATATTATCTGTGAACTCCAATTTATTCTGGACTGTAGCTAGATCTTTGCTTAAAATGCCAATATAGTCATTCCGATAAATTTTTGTTGGAAATCTTTGTTATCACTAATCAACTTGCATGGCACACCAACTCGTTAGTGATTTCCAGTAAAAATTGATTGGAAGGATTAAATTAGAATTTCACGCAAAATGTTAATGGCTAAATTAATAAAATGAAAAAATTTAGAACTGAATAGACATCTATACAATAGGGTTAAGATTGATTGGACAATTTCCCCTTCTAAAAAAATCATTGATGGGAAGACCCTAAATATGTGAGTTATGTCACAATAAGATGTTTCTCGTGTGCAATTGAAAATGCTTGTATGAAAAAAGTTCTATCCACTTTAGTTGACCATAACGAAAATCCAAAACTTTTCTTTTCTCTTCTTATCATAACTTTCATATGACTAAAAAGAATCCATAAATTCTGCGGCCTAGCAAGAAAAAAAGAGGCATGCCGTAGCTTGACCGTAGGAAGAGCTCCAATTGAAGAAGAGAGAGAACCGTCGTCACCAGCCCACATTGCATATATGTCATTGAAATGGACTTCATGAATGGCTACGAAATCATTGCTCGCCCTCTTTTTTCTTCTCTGCAAGAAGTGGATAAGAGCCAAACTGAGGAAGACCCAATTTACACGGTCAACCCCTCAAATTCTACCTAATCCCCTCATTGTGGTCCGTCTTCAATTCAATGACTATTTCGACCCCAAAAAAAATTTATATATATATCAATGACTATGCAAAAAACTCCATAAATATGACAACGGCATGAAGAATGGAATGGTTTTAAGGCAAATGCGAAATGAGAAGAGAATTAGAGGAATGGAAAAATTATCCAAAATGTTTAAATTTATTGTACAGTAGTCAATTTAGTTTTAAACCTTTTAATTGTGCAAATTTAATCCTACACCTTTTGATTATTTGCCAATCTAATCCTAAATGTTTTGATGATTTGCCAATTTAAAACTCCGTCCAATTTTTTGTAGAAATAGCTAACCTAGACAATTTTTACATTTTTTTCTTTTTCTCTTTTCCTATTCCTACTCCTTTTTTTTTTTCCCTTTTCCCTCTACCGGCCATCAGCAAGGGCCTAATGCCCTCGCTCGAGTTCAGCTAGGGCGACCCTTGCCCAAGGTTGATGAGGGCAGTCCTCTCCAGACTTGAGTAGGGGAATCGAGCCCAAGTGAGGGCATCCCTCACCCAAGGCTGCAACCTTCACCAACAATCAACAATGCCTAGCCGAGGAAAAAAAAAGAAAAAGAATAGAAAATAAAGGAAAAATTTCAGAAAATTAAAAAAAAAAATCGTTAATGTCAGCATGGGTCGTCCTGAGCACTTTTCACCTACAATTGGGTGGAATGACTAAATTGATGAATTTTTAAAAGGTTTAGGATTAAATTAGCAAATCATCAAAATGTATCAGACTAAATTGACATGATTAAAATGTTTAGAATTGAATTGGTTGTCATATAATAGTTTTAGGATTTTTTGTCATAATTTTCTCTTGGAGGAACTCACAGCCATAATCTAGAAGCATTTGATTCTAGAAAAGAAAGATTTGTATGACTTAACATATTCAAAATTTTGGAAAAACGGGTTCTCTTCATTCTTCCGTTCAACCCATTCGATCTTTTTGCCAAACAAGTTGAGATGATTTGGCTGACCATCATTGCCAAAACTTGTGTATATAAACCTCTCATCAACATGGCACTTGGAACACACAGATTCAATTGCCAAACCAATTCAATCCTATTACCGTCTTTGAGTGCGTTAGAGGGAGAGATCTTGAGAATAAACAGTAACAAAATGGCAGGACTGAAGTCTGCAGGACTCTTGTTGCTAGCGATGGCGGCAACCATGGCGATTGCCGAGGCCAGGACTATTGTCGTTGGTGGATCTCAAAACTGGCGCTACGGCTATAACTACACTGATTGGGCTCTCAAGAACAGTCCCTTCTTCATCAATGACAAGCTTGGTAAGTGTGTAACGAGGCCAACTTCTAGTTTGGGATTTCTTATTATCTAGACATTTATCATTAGAAAGACATATTTTCTTAGACATTTCCTTTTACTATAATTCGCCCGTGAGAGACACTTGTTATTTTTGTCGTCAAAAGATATATGATTGGTTCATTTGTTCAAACTTGTTAGAGTTATTATTGAGTATGATTAGTTATGATTCGAATCAAGTTAAGTTCCTCGCACTGAAGTTATGAATAACTCTTTGTTAGTGTTCAAGTATGGTCCGCCCCACAATGTGTACCTGCTGCCCAACCTCTATAGTTACATCAAGTGCGACTTCAAAGGTGCAAAGTTGCTCGCTGGCCCATCGAACGGCGCTGGGAATGGGTTTGAAGTCGTGCTGAACCAATACAGGCTCTACTACTTTGCTTCTTCGAACGAGAAGGACTGCTCCAACGGCTTGATGAAGTTCTTCGCCATGCCGCTACCGCGTTGGCAATGATTGACCGGGATGGTCATGGAATTAGAACTGGGTGATGAAACCGATCATGGTTGTGCTTTTATAGGGGTTGAATAAAGAGCTACTTATCTGGAGGGACCTTGGAGTTGGAGTAAATAAGAAAGTTCCTACAGAATGAAGTTCCTCTGTTATTGGAAGCTAGTTGTGTTGTGGATTGAAGAGAGTTCTCTTCACTTTTTCTTTTATTTTGCTTTTTTATGTAATAATGTCTTCATGACCTAAGTAGATACATTCGATATGATTTCAGGCGTTAATAGCACTCCATGTTACTTTCCAGCTCTATCTTCCAACGAGCGTAACTATATATAATATTATAAACTAAGTGACATAGTGTTTCTTATATTATTTAAATTCACGATACTTGCAATTAATGAGGACATGATTTGAAGATATGAACCTTTAACTTTTCACATAGTCGAATATTTTTTTTCTTCGGTTGAAAGAAAATTGTATTCATTGTTAAAAATGATATATAAGAAGTACATATACTTTATATTAAATCAAATCAAAGTAGAGGAATATTGCAAAACCAAGCAAAATCCGAAAAACAAAGAGGACCAATAGAGCACCGGTAGGTTAAGTACATGCTCATTCCACAATTACTGGATCTCGTATTTTCGTTAGTAATGAGCATACATAAGAAATTTCTTCTCCAATAACTATAGGTTATTAGTTGGTAGTGTATGCCTAGATTTGGTTTCCTCCTTACTATCGCAGTACAAAGATAACAAAAACAGGTTAAACTAATACATATCAAACATTTGGGAGAGTAAATTTTTATAGTTCAACGAGACACCAGACCTCTTGAGATCACCATTGAAGTTGGAGGCAAATGACTTGTGCATGGGCAGTCAAGAACAAGAATCACTACCATTGCCTAACCTTAACTAAGTCGGTAGTGGAAGATGATTCGGATGAGTACCACTGTGATGCTAATGAGACAAGAAGAAATCCCAAGCACCCTATTTACTATTGTAAGAAATGCTGCCTCATTGCTCACGTTGCTTAAGGTATTTCTGAGGTATGAACTCATAAATCAACAATTGACAAGCACGTAATTCTTCATGTCATTGCTTTAAATTTTGTCCAAAGCCCAATGTTCATCCCTGCTGATGGAATTGTGGAGTCTGATAGAGAAAGATATTATTGTGGGTAGACACTTCCTAGTAGGTCACCCATCCTGAGATATTAAATGAAATAGAGTTTATATTACTGCTAATAGCATATATGTAATTTCCTTTAATATGTATGCCTTAAACTCCTATTATAAATAGGGCAATTTCCTTTATAGTTGTAACACTGAAACTTTGTAACCCTGAGCTTGTAACATTGATACTGATAGTGAAGAGATTGCCTAGTGTGGCACCGTGGTTTTTCCCTTCTTGATTTTTGGAAGGGTTTTCCACGTAAAAAATTCCTGCTTGCCCTCTTTTTCTTCCCTGCTTTTATTCGTCGCATATTCGCATCCCCCAACAACTGGTATCAGAGCCTGGTTTTGGCGAAATAGTGGGAGCGAATATGGACGAAGGAAAGGTGAAGATTGATCGGTTCGATGGCAAGGATTTTGGTTTCTGGAAGATGCAGATCGAGGATATGCTGTATCAGAAGAACTTGCATCAACCTCTGTCTGGAGAGAAACCAAAATCTATGAAGCAAGCAGAGTGGAAATTGTTAGATCGACAAGCTCTAGGTTTGATTCGTCTTACATTGGCGCGGAATGTTGCTTTCAACATTGCCAATGAGGCGACAACGGTGGATTTGATGGCGGCGTTGTCTGACATGTACGAGAAGCCTTCTGCATCAAACAAGGTATATTTGATGCGTCGTCTTTTCAATATGAAGATGGACGAGGGTGCTTCTGTGACAGATCACATCAACGAATTCAACGTGATCACAACTCAGTTGAGTTCGATGGATATCAAATTCGATGACGAGGTAAAGGCTTTAATTTTATTATCTTCTCTACCCGAAAGTTGGAGTGCAACCGTGACGTAGTAAGCAGTTCGTGCAGTAAGAAAAAGTTGAAGCTTCAAGCAATCCGAGATTTGATTCTTAGCGAGGATATTCGCAGAAGAGAATCGGGTGAATTTTCAGGTGCTACCTTAAATATTGAAGGTAGAGAGAGAAGCAATCAACGGGGATGAAACCAGTACCATGGTAGATCAAAGTCCAGAGGGAGAAGCAAATCGAGACCTCATGGTGAAATTATTTGCTGGAATTGTGAAAAAAAGGGACATCTGAAACGGGATTGTAGAGCTCCAAAGAAGAAAGTTCAATATCGAGATCGAAATCAAGAGGAAGAAAAATCCGTGAATGTAACTTTTGAAGAGATTCAAAATAGTGATGCCTTGATTTTGAGCATTGATAGTCCAATTGAGCCGTGGATTTTTGACTCAGGTGCGTCGTTTCACTCTACTTCATGCAAAGAATTAATGCACAATTTTGTTGCTGGAAAATTTGGAAAGGTTTATCTTGCTGATGATGAACCTTTGGATATTATGGGAAATGGTGATATTTATATAAAATCTACTAACGGATATCAATGGAAGTTGCATGATGTCAGATATGTTCCAGGACTTAAGAGAAATCTAATCTTTATAAGTCAACTAGACAGCACAGGTTACAGGACTATTTTTGGGGATGGCTCTTGGAAAATTGTTAAAGGTGCTCTGGTTGTAGCACGTGGAACAAAGTCAGGAACGCTCTATGTGACTGAAATCAATAGAGAAACTGCAGCAATTGTTGAATTAGAAATTGATTCTAAATTATGGCACCGTAGGCTTGGACATATGAGCGAAAAAGGAATGAAGATATTAGCATCTAAGGGAAAATTGCCTAATTTGAAGTCCATAGATATTGGTCTATGTGAAGATTGTGTTATGGGTAAGCATAAACGTGTTAGTTTTTCGAAAATTGGAAAAGAACCAAAGAAAGAAAAATTAGAGTTGGTGCATACAGATGTGTGGGACCCAGCTCCTATGCAATCCCTTGGAGGCTCGCGCTATTATGTCACATTTATTGATGACTCCACCAGAAAGGTATGGGTTTATTTTCTAAAAAATAAATCTGACGTGTTTGCTACTTTTAAAAGATGGAAAGTTGAAGTGGAGAACGAGATTGGCCTGAAAATTAAATGTTTAAGGTCTGATAATGGCGGTGAATATGATAGCAAGGAATTCAAGCAATTTTGTGCAGAGAATGGAATCAGAATGACGAGAACTGTTCCCAATAGACCGCAGCAAAACGGAGTTGCTGAGAGGATGAACAGAACTCTGAATGAGCGTGCAAGAAGTATGAGATTGCATGCAGGATTACCCAAGATGTTTTGGGCAGATGCAATTAATACAGTAGCATATCTAATTAATAGGGGACCTTCGGTTCCACTTGATTTTAAGTTACCAGAAGAAGAATGGAGTGGAAAGAAGGTAAGTCTCTCACATCTGAAAGTCTTTGGTTGTGTTTCCTATGTCCACGTAGATTCTGAAAATAGAGATAAACTTGATGCAAAAGCTAAAAAGTGTTTTTTCATTGGATATGGTTCTGATTATTTTGGCTATCGGTTCGGGATGAACAAAATAGAAAAATAATAAGAACTGCTGATGTCATGTTCAATGAGAATATGTTGTACAAGGACAAATCCGTGACAGAATCTAGCGTTAAGGAAAATTTGGTGAAAAATATAGAGATTGAATTGGAAGGGAATTCTAAAAGTGTTCTGGTTGAAATTCCTAAAACTATTGCTGAATAAGAAGCACGTACACCTGATCCCACTTTGAGAAGATCTAGTAGAACACCTAAACCTGTACAAAGATATTCTCCATCATTGCATTATTTGCTTTTGACTGACGCTGGTGAACCAAAAAAATTTTCGGAAGCAGTGCAGGTTGAAGATTCTGTTAAGTGGGAGTTAGCAATGCAGGATGAGTTGGATTCACTCGAGAAAAACAAAACTTGGGTGTTAACTCAGTTACCAAATGGGAAGAAGGCATTGCAGAACAAGTGGGTGTATCGGGTCAAAGAAGAACCTGATGGTAGTAAGAGGTACAAAGCAAGGTTAGTAGTAAAAGGGTTTCAGCAAAAAGAAGGAATTGATTATACGGAGATTTTTCTTCAGTTGTGAAATTGACTACTTGTTAGATCGTATTGAGTATTGTTGCTGCGAGAGAATTTACATCTAGAGCAGCTAGATGTTAAGACCGCATTCCTCCATGGTAATTTGGAGGAGGATATTTATATGGTACAACCGGAAGGTTTTCGGGATCTGGAAAAGAAAATTATGTCGTAAATTGAAGAAAAGTCTGTATGGCTTGAAACAGGCTCCTCGACAGTGGTACAAAAAATTTGACACATTTATGTGTGGTAACGGGTTCACTAGAAGTGACATGGATCACTATTGTTATTTCAAAAAAATTGATGATTGCTATATTATTTTGCTGTTGTATGTGGATGATATGCTCATTGCAGGATCTAGCATGAGGGAGATCAACATACTGAAACAGCAATTGTCAAAAGAGTTTGAGATGAAGGACTTGGGCGCAGCGAATCAGATTCTTGGGATGAGGATCACGCGGGATAGATCTAAAGGAATTCTAAAGTTATCTCAAGAAAAGTACATTGAAAAAGTGCTTGACAGATTCGGAATTTAGAATGCAAAGCCCAGAAGTACTCCTTTAGGAAGTCACTTCAAGCTCTCAAAGGAGCAGTCACCAAAGACGAATGAAGAGCGGGAGTATATGGCTAAAGTGCCTTATGCATCAGCTGTTGGTAATTTAATGTACGCAATGGTGTGTGCTAGACCAAACATAGCTCATGCAGTGGGAGTTGTGAACAGATACATGGCAAATCCAGGAATAAAATATTGGGAAGCTGTAAAATGGTTATTAAGATATCTAAAAGGCACTTCAGGTATGTCATTATGTTTTATGAAAAATAGTGCAACTTTACAAGACTTTGTTGATGCAAATCTTGGTGGTGACTTGGATAATAGGAAAAGCACCTCAGGTTCTGTTTTTACCTTAGGTGGCACTGCAATCAGTTAAATGTCTAGACTTCAGACTTGTGTATCTCTCTCAACCACTGAAGCAGAGTATGTGGCTATATCTGAAGCTGGTAAAGAGATGATTTGGTTAGAAAATTTTCTAAAGGAGATAGGCAAAGAGCAAGATAACAATGTTCTTTTCAGTGATAGTCAAAGTGCTATTTGTCTTGCAAAGAATCCGGTATTTCACTCAAAGACAAAACACATTAAGTTAAAATATCATCAAATTCGTCAGTTGATAGATGACGGGACATTGTTATTAAAGAAGATTCTTGGTGCAGAAAATCCAGCAAATATGTTAACAAAGGTTGTCACCACTGAGAAACTGAGGGTGTGCATTGCCTGAGTTGGCCTCCATGGTAAGTGATGAGGGGAGCCGCCGCACTAGGACAATTTGGGTTGAAAAGATGAAGACTATAAAAGATTATTGCTGTTTTTTGAAGATCAGCCTCCAAGTGGGAGATTGATGGAATTGTGGAGTCTGATAGAGAAAGATATTATTGTGGGTAGACACTTCCTAGTAGGTCACCCATCCTGAGATATTAAAGAAAATAGAGTTTATATTACTGCTAATAGCATATATGTAATTTCCTTTAATATGTATGTCCTAGACTCCTATTATAAATAGGACAATTTCTTTTATAGTTGTAACGCTGAAACTTTGTAACCCTGAGCTTGTAACACTGATACTGATAGTAAAGAGATTGTCTAGTGCGGCACCGTGGTTTTTCCCTTCTTGATTTTTGGAAGGGTTTTCCACGTAAAAAATTCCTGCTTGCCCTCTTTTTCTTCCTTGTTTTTATTCGTCGCATATTCGCATCCCCCAACACCTGCTTCCTTCAAGACATTACACGATGCTCCTATGTGTTTCTCCGAAGCCACGAGAGAAAGGCAACCCGTCAATCTAACTAGAGCGTGGGCCCCTGAAAGATGAGGTTAAAGCATCCAGAATTTATCTTTCATCTCCAAATGTGCACTAAAAAATGCAAGACAATCCGATATTCAGTTTATTCCATTTCCTGGACTTGCATACTGGACATTGGATAGATGTAGACAAACTCATACATAGTTTAAAGACAAATATGTAGTCTGAACAACTTCTATGGAACTAATAAGCACATGCTTACTGCTCATGAACTCAAAGGATGTGCTATTGAAATTTAGTTTATTTTTCATAAAGACGTAAGATGTTCGTTTCCTTGATTTATACAAAGGAAGAATTGTCATCCTTGTCTATGGTTGTGGATTGAGAATGAGTACCATCAAAATTACTATTTTTTGTGTGGGAAGACTTTACCTTTCATCGTTTACTTTCACCAATTTGACTTTTATTCAACATAAGATGTGCGAAATATTTCAATATGTAAGCAAACTTCATTGCAGGTTAGGCTAGGCCATTTTGAATAACACACAATCAAACTTGAATAAACCCAGCCTGGCCCGAATTATAAAATAGAATCAGGGCTGAAAACCCAGCCCAGGCTATTCGGGCTGGGGAATTCTGGTCCGCCGGTTTTGTGGATTTTTAATTTGCCCAGAGCTGCAATAACCAAATCCAAAATCCTATATGTACCGTACGATCAACAAAGCTTGTATAGAATTTCTTTTATTTTTTCAAGTTTGTATAGAAAAGTTCTTCACTTTGTGCAGAAATCAGAAATTTTGAAGTTGCCTTAACAAGCGGCATCATCCGATCGTCAGTAGCTTGTTGAAAGAACTCTTCGAGAATGTAATAAAAATATAACCATGGGAAACGTCACTCCCCTTTAGTGGAGGATTCAAGCTAGCCAAGGAAGACTTAACTTTTTCCGACCAGGAGAAAAACAGAGTGACCATATGAAGCTCCATCTGTGGAAGAGCACAAACAAGGTCCACTCCGACCCACATTCTCCTTGTGGAGATGGACTTCAATGGCTCCACAATCATTATGTTTCCCTCTTTTTCTTCTTTTAAGTGGATCCGTGCCAAAACGAAGGAGACCAATGGATTTAGTCAGACCACCAAATTCAAATGCTTCCCATTTTCCTTAGCATCGTGAAGTACAACTTTTATCTAAGGAGATCACCGAGAGAGAGCTCAAATCTGAACATATTAATATATTTAGTTGAATCCATCTTTACTTAAAATCTTAAATCTATGAGAGCTAGGACATATTAACTACCAAACATTACATCAATTCTCTGATGTGGAACTTATATAACACAATTCAAGGTGCGGACCTCGGAGTACCAAAAGTTGGCACAAAGGATCACTTAAGTGTCAAAAGTTACAAAAGGTACACTTAAGTGCCAAAATCGAGCAAAATGGATCACTTAAGTGCCAACGGCGAAAATTCCGGCCAAATTGCCACGTGTCAATTTTCCGGCGACTTAATTTGCGACGAAGCATTTTTTTCAAAATAAAAAATCCACGTGGTAATTTTTTTTATAAAAATATCCACGTCAGATTTTTAAAATTAAAATCGATTTTATTAAAAAAAAAAAAAAAAAAAGGGGGGGGAAGAGGGGATCGGCGAGGGCTGTGCAGCCCTCGCCGCCGTTGCCATCGCCGCCCCACCTCGTCGGGAAGGGCTGGCGACGGTGGGGCGGGTCGGCGGGGTCGCCGGGCCCGGCTAGTGGCCGGCGACCCCGGCCGGCCTCCGGCGGGGCTGCGCGCCCTCGCCCAGCCGGGCCAAGGGCCGTCGGCCGCCCGAACGCGCTGGTGCAGGCGGCCGACGGCCTTGGCCCGACCGGACGAGGGCGGGCGACCCTCGCCGGAGGCCGGCCGGGTCGCCGGCCACGGCCGGGCCCGGCGACCCGGCCGACCCTCGCCCACCGTCGCCGGCCCTTCCGGGGCGAGGTGGGGCGGTGACGACGGCGGCTGCAAGGGCTGCACGGCCCTCGCCGATCCCCTCTTCCCCTTTTTTTTTTTTTTTTTAATAAAATCGATTTTATAATAAAATATATTTTATAATTAATAATTTTTAAAATCCACGTCAGCCAAAACGACGTCGTTTTGGCTGATTTTTGGCCGATTCCGTTTCCGGCGAGCCACGTAGGCAAGAAAATTAATAAAAAATTGCCACATAGGATTTCCGGCGGAGTTCCGGCGACTTGGCACTTAAGTGATCCATTTTTTTTAAAAAGTGACACTTAAGTGTACCTTTTGTAACTTTTGGCACTTAAGTGATCCTTTGTGCCAACTTTTGGCACTCCCGCTGTACTTTTGCCAACACAATTCTCATGTATATCCTAATAGAAATGACTGCAAAATGAGGAGTGGGATGGATTTGACGTTAGTAGGGGTCTGACATAAGGGCTAATGAAAAAAGAATTTGAGGACCCAAAAGCCATAATCTAGAAGCATTTTGTATGAATTTACTGATTCAAAATCTTGGAAAAAAATTGTCTTCCCTTCATTCTTGAATCCTATCTTTTCTTCGGCCGCCAACCAAGTTGAGAAAATTCGGCTCCAACTATTCTTGCCAGATATTGGTATATAAACCCCCTTTGATGAACCTTGGAACTCACTTCAACTGCCAAAAACAATTTAACTTCATTGTTTTTCAGTTCAATAGAGGGATCTTTTGAGAATATATTAGCGAAATGGCAGGACTGAGGTATGCAGGAATTGTGCTGCTGGTGATTGCCACGACCATGGCAATGACCGAGGCCAGGACAATTGTTGTTGGTGGATCTGAGAACTGGCGTTTCGGCTACAACTACACGGACTGGACTCTTAAGAACAGTCCCTTCTACATCAACGACAAACTTGGTAAGTTTAGCCAACTAACTTTTAGTTTTAGCCTAGGAATATTTCCTAGATGCTGTTGAAGTGCGCATAATCGAGAAAGATTACCTTAAAATTGGTCATCATTCAGGAAAAGACGTGACAAATAGTCACTAATGGTTCGAGTATATACCAATTATCTAGTTGGAGAGCCACATCAATTTTCTTCTTTTAGCTGATATAGGATTTTCAGTTTTCAATTTGCAAAAAATATGACGAATAAACATGTAACCACCTCATCCACACATCCACAACGTATTGTAAAGGTGACTCTCAAGGTTATTTTGAGGGAGAGATAATGTAATGGACATAGAATCTAGGGGGAAAGGTCACATTTGATTTTTCGTTTGAAATTGATTGTTGAAAGCTCGAACGTGTTTAGTGATGCGGATTGCAGACCAAATCAAGAACCCTTTCAAGCTTGCTTTCTTCAAGAATCGATGCCAATATCATTATGAAATGTCAATTAAATTACATATGCTTAACAATTTTTATTTTCTTGGCTAGTGTTCAAGTTTGATGCACCCCACAACGTGTATTTGCTGCCCAACCTGTATAGCTACATCAAGTGCGACTTCAGGGGTGCGAAGCTTCTCGCTGGTGCACCAGCGGGCAGCGGAGAAGGGTTCGAGGTCGTGCTGAACCAATGGAGGCTCTACTACTTTGCTTCTTCTAACGACAAGGACTGCTCCGATGGCTTGATGAAGTTCTTCGCTATGCCGCTTCCGCGTTGGCAGTGATTGGGACGAAGAATCAGGCTGGTTCTGTCTGCTAGTGATATGTAATCATGTTTATGCAATTATAGAATTTGAATAAAGGCATCACGGTTGAAATAAATATATGTGGTGAGTGTATTTTATTGTTTCTTCTATTACTCATGTATTACCCGCGGTTCGCCGCAGAATAAAATTTTATCGTGACTAAATTTTGTTGTTCTTGACATAATCTGACATAGGAAATAACTGTGAAATACTAGCTCATTTATGATGGGATAATTTGAAGGTGAACTCTCAAACCTCACATAGCTCAAGGAAGAGAAGGAGACGATAAACTTATTTATTTATTTATTTATTTCAACTTATCGAAAATGATTACAAGACTTATTGATTTGGAGGCTTGTTATGTGACACTTACTCTTACTCTTAAAAGATCATAAATGTAGCTAGTATTCCAAAGACGAAGTTTTCTAGGATTCTACAAAGTACTAAACTTGATGTAGAGATACAAGTAGACTCTTTGCAAAAAACACTACAATAAAGACTCTTCTTTAACTCATGCACTAGTCTTGGAATTCAAACAGATGTCGACATTAACCTTGTGCATTGACAATCAGGCAACCAATTGACAGCCATTAATATCAATAACTTTGCCTACCGAATTGATAACTCATTCACTGAAATCAACAACATTTATTAATTTGATTTAATTACTAACACTCCCCCTTAAACCAAATTCTCTTCCATCAATCATTCCAAGCAAACTCTTGAACTTCCAAAAGGCATCAATCTTGAGAGGTGTAGTAATCTTCCGTCTTCACATGTGACACTTGAATTTCATTTTCTCTCTCATGTTCTTGAATGTAGTGAAATTGAACATCGATATGTTTGCTTAATTCATGAAAAACATAAATTTTCAAATATTATCTACAAAAATATCTATTACTTTCATTTGCTCCATATGAATGTCTTTGAGTAGTGTTCTCAATCACATTGCATGATAGACAAATGAAGATGCTGCTACATATTTATCTTCACATGTCAAGAGAGTAACGTTGGATTGGTGTCTCCATGAAAAATATAAAGCTACATTTTTCTTTAACAACCATGTGAAAACAATGTCACACATGAAAAATATAAAGCATGTAGTGCCTTTTCAGTCATTGATGTCTCCACCATAATCATTATCTAAATAATTTCTAATTTGGAAGGATTTAGATTGATATGAGCAACACCTTTGACATAGAAAAGTATCTTCTTCACAACTTTAAGATGAGATGACTTTAGTTTATTCATATATCAACTCACAATTCCAACATTGTACATGATGTCCAGTTTAAAACATGTCAAATATCTCAAGTTTCCAATCAAGCTTCTATAGTATGTTGAATCAACATCAACACCATCATCAAACTTTGAAAGTTTGCTTCTGCATTCCATTGCTAGATTGACTAGTGCACTATTCTTCCTATTGAATTTTTCAAAGATATTTTATGCATATCTTTTTTGGGAAATGAAAATCCCACCTGCATTTTTGATATGTCAATGCCAAAGAAGTAATTCATGAGACCATTGTCAATCATTTCAAATTTCTTCATCCTGGACACCTTAAAACATCAATCGTTACTGAATTATTTACCGTAAAAGAAAGATCATCAACATATAAACAAGCCAATAGAACATCACAATTTTCTTGCTTCAAAAAAAGTGTGTGCTCATATGGACATTGAGAAAAGCCATTTACCTTGAAATAAGAATCAATTATGGAATTCCATGCTCTTAGTGCTTGTTTAGCATTCTTCAACCTTAACACTTTGTCTTCATTATCTTTCCCAGTAAACCCCTTAGGTCGCTCAACATAAATCTCTTCATTAATGATGCAATTAAAAATGCTAATTTAACATCCATTTGATAAATTCACCGACCATTTTGAGCTGCAATAGAAATGATTGATCTAATTGTTTCCATGCCAATGACAAGGGTAAAAACTTCATCGTAGTCAGTCCCGGCCTTTTGCTTGTATCATTTCACAACTAATCTAACCTTGTGCCTTGTCACTTCTCCTTTCTCATTTATTTTGGCACTGTACACCCATTTCACATTGATTGCTTTCTTGTCTTTCAGAAGATCAGTAAGTTCCCACGTTTGATTCTTCTCAATGGCTTCAATTTCTTCATTCATGACTTTTCTCCATTCTTCTTCTTTGGTAGCATCATCATAAACAACTGGCTCTCTTATTAATTGATACATATAGTTAAAAATGAAGTTGACTTAGCATTTTACTCTTCGTAATAGTTAAAGAGTAAAACAATCTTTTTAAAAGTTCTTCTATAGTTTGTCTAGAAAAGTTCTTCACTAAGTGAGAGCAGAAATCCAAAAGTTACTTTAACAAGGGGTATCATCCGATTATTAGCAGCTTGTTCGAATAACTCTCCAAGTATGCGGTAAAAATCCAATCATGGGAAACGTCACTCCTCTTTAGTGGAGGATTCAAAGCAGCCAAGGAAGACTTGAATTTTTTTACTAAGAAAAAAGTAGAGTAGCCGTGTTGCTCAATGCTACCCATTTTCGCTAGCGTCAGTTCAGTCTTCAACAAAATGTCTGCAAAATGAGGTGTGGGGAAAGCTCTAAGTGGCAAATGAGAAAAGAATTTCAGGAACCAAAAGCAGTAATATAGAAACATGTTTTATGAATTTACTGATTCAACATTTTGGACAAAATGTCACGCCTCAAATCCTATAGGAATGGGGTGACACAGCCATCATTCCACCTGAAAGACGCAATCTCTTACCACCCAAAAGTCCAGCTCCCAAAATCCTCACAATAACGCTCTCACTTTAATGGCCACTAACCAATGGATCTAAAAAGATAGGAAAAGAGAGGGGAGCGAACACAGCTTAGTGAGTAGTACGTATCTCTTCTAAGCAGATCAAGCAGCAACCATGCACGTATATATATAAAGCAATAACATGAACTCATAATCAAACACTTTAATATATATGCTAAATTATATATGAGTTGTTTCACATCAACAAGATTTTATACTAATAAAAAAAACTCATTTAAACTATTCTCATAATTCAATGATCAATGATCAAGCCCATTGACTAATCTCATTCATAACAACGTCAATGGTCCATTTCCTTAACCCATCTCATATCAAAACACATGTCAATGGTTCACCCATCTACTAATCTTTTGTTCAATATCTAACCAAGATCACAACATAATGCCTTATGACAAGGTGACAAAGAATCCCCCTTAGCAAGGTCTTCACCTACAATACTAGTGACTCGACTTAGAAAGATATCATAAACCTAATATGCATACTCACATGCCCCTCAATGAGCTCATAGCAATATTGAGCATAAACAACCATCTTCCAATACCAACCATCAAATCCACAATCAAATATTAGCAATCGATTTCACAAAACAAAATGCATAAGCTTTCTAAACTCCATTCATCACAATGAACATATTTCATAAGACATCCTTCACGTCATTTTAGAATTCTTCATAAACCAAAATATATAATATTTTGCCCCATTCAGTAAATAAAATGCATTTCATAAACCGACACATAACCTTTCACAAATCAGCTCATTTGCTACAAATATTATTTTTAGCAGATGTCATTTCTTAAACCAATTGCCAATGCTATATATGTAAATATCCCCTTCATAATGCATTTCGTAAAACCATTCTCAAATCATTCTCAAATATTTAAAGTTAATTATTGCCCAATTTAGACTTTTATGCAATAAATATGCTTAATTACTCGTACAATACTCAAATCGTTGTCTCTTACAAGACATGAGTTTACAAAAATATAGAAGAGATAACACTACTCACCTTATTGCCCATGACTAAATAGTAATAGGTACCCATATCCTCAAAATCACGGCCCTACCAAATTATCGACGAATAAAGTCAAAATCATATAAACCTCAACCTCAATTACGAAACAACTAAACTACGCATCAATGCTAGTAAAATGACTCTTACGAGTTAACAAATTGCCTATCCAAAGCGATTATTCAAATTTGTTCATAATGGAAGGCTTGAGTGTGAAACTTGGTTGCACCATAACTCTCTCACCCGAACCCCATTGGAAGCGATCTTACAATCAAAATGAAGATAATTTCAAGCACTAAAAGATCCACAACTTAGACAACCTAAACTCAAGCTAAAACAAACGAAAGTAGGCCTCTAAGTAGGAAATTTTGAAATGTTGTTTCGAGCAAACCGCAAGCTCAAATCCAATTTCTTAAAATCCCACCATTCCACGACACCGAAAACTATCTTTCTTATAAATATATGAGGCTCAATGATTCAAAAATCAGACTTGGTGACTCAATTTTCCGAAAATTTTGAATTTGAGCTCTAAATCGAAAAAATGGTTCAATTGGACAAACGAGAGTTGCAAGTACTCATTGGACATTGCTATATAAAGCTTATTCGACTTAGTGAGGTTGCTATAGTATGCACGTGTAAAACCCGTTTCTTTCTTTCCTTTTCTATCCTTCTTTTCTCTTTCCCCTTTCTTTTTCTTCTTTTTTTCTCCGAACCGGTATTGTCTCCGTAAAAGAGAGAGATATGTGCCACTTAGGGTGTGAATGGTAACTATTATGTTTCCAGAAACAATTTCTGATTAGAAACAATTCTTTTTTATTCTATTTTCAAGAATAATTTCTGAACATTTGAAGGCGTTTGATAATTGTCCAAAAATTTTATTCCCGAGATATAAATGCGTTTGATAAAACCCTTAAATTTTTTTGTTTCCTCTAATTTATTTATACTTTTATGATATTTTTATTTTTCTTTATTTTTCTTTCCTCTTATTCCTCCTCCCTTTGTGGCTGGTTGTCACCACCGGCGGTGGCTAGCAAGCGGTAGAGTGAGTCTGATGATGTTGCCAAAGCCGTGCCAATGGCTAGGCAAACCTAGCTAGGCCATCACTCACTAGGCCACGGGTGAGGCTCAGCCTCGCCCAATTGGCAGCGATGGGGCGGCAATAGGCTAGGAGGAAGAAAAAGAAAAGGAAAGAGAAAGAGAAGAGGAGAAGAAAAAGAAAAAGAACTGATTCTTGAAATTATTCTTGGGAACAAAAAGCAACTCTTTTTTTATTCTTGATTATATTCCAAATTTATTCTCGGGAACAATTCCCGAGAATAAAATTTTGACAAATGGATTTCTATACCAAATTTATTCCCGAGAACAAAAGAACATAATCAAACACTATTTGGCCGATGACCATGCAGCCCTTATTCTCTCTCTCCTTCACCATTTTGACTTTTGAACCTTTTACTTCTTCTTTTTTTAAAGAAAACAAGTGGGACCCACCACAAGTCTAAGAAAAGGTTAACTATTACACAAAACGTCGTCTCTTCATTCTTAAATCCAATCTTTTTTTTTTTCTTTTCGCCAACCAAGTTGAGAAAATAGAGCTCCAACTATTCTGCCAGAAATTGGATTATATACCCCCACTGATGAACCTTGGAACTCACTTCAACTGCCAAAACAATTTGACTTCATTGTTTTTCAGTTCACCAGGGAGATCTTTTGAGAATATATTAGCGACATGGCAGGACTGAGGTATGCAGGAATTGTGTTGCTGGTGATAGCCACAACCACGGCGATAACCGAGGCCAGGACTATTGTTGTTGGTGGATCTGAGAACTGGCGTTTCGGCTACAACTATACAGACTGGGCTCTTAAGAACAGCCTTCTACATCAACGACAAACTTGGTGAGTGTAACCAACTAACTTTTAGTTTTAGCCTAGGACGTTTTGCTTCTTCTAATGCTGCCGAAGTTCGGATAGAGGAATGCCCAGGGTTGAGAAAGTTTTACTGAAAAATTGTTCATCATTCAGGAAAGACGTGACAAGTAGTAACTAATGGTTCCAATAGATGCCAATAATCTAGTTCGAGAGTCACATCAAATTTTTTTCTTTAAGATGGTAGAGTTTATTAGAACCTTTGACTCGAGTAAAATCTCATGACCATGTACATAATCAACTCAGCCATGTGTGTTGGCTAAGGCTACACAACGTGATGGTGAGTGTAATCCTCAAGCTTACTTTGAATGAGAGATAATGTAATATAAACACAGAATCTAGGAGGGAAGGTGCCATTGTTTGTGGATTGGGGACGAAATCAAGTATCCTTTCAAGATTCCTTTATTCAAGAATCGATGTTGATACCACTATGAACCAGAAAACTGAATAACCTATGCTTAACTTGTTTTATTTCCTTGGCTAGTGTTCATGTTTGATGCACCCCACAACGTGTACTTGCTGCCCAACCTGTATAGCTACATCAAGTGCGACCTCACGGGTGCGAAGCTTCTCGCTGGTGCACCAAATGCCACTGGAGAAGGGTTCGAGGTTGTCCTGAACCAATGGAAGTTCTACTACTTTGCTTCCTCCAACGACAAGGATTGCTTGGACGGCTTGATGAAGTTCTTCACCTTGCCGCTTCCGCGTTGGCAGTGATCGAAGAACCCTGCTAGTTCTGTTTGCTAGGGATATTTGTTTATATTTATGCAATTATAGAATTTCAAGAACAGCTGATCCTGACAATGTCATGACTGAAGTATAGATATGTGGCAAGGGTATTTGTTGATTCTTCTATTACTCGTGTATCAACTGCAGTTCGCCATGGAATGAAATATTACTGACTAAATCTTGTTATCCTTTCATATAATGTGACAAAAAAATTATAAAATACTAGTTAATTTATTCTATGTTTAATGATTACAATGTCTAGATATAAAATAATAATTTCTAGCAGAAATTATAGGTCATATGATTCATCGAGATAATTAAATTTAAGTATATAACTTTTTTAGATATAACATATAATAAAGGAAAAAGATCACCTTGATTCTCTCATAAATTTTATAGATTTTAATGCAGCAAACTTAAATACAACTTAACAAAAACTCAATGATCTCATCCTGTTGCCTTTGGTAATGTTACAATACGATCTCCACCCTCTAACCTCCGATTCGGTGCGATGGAATATCAAGAACAGTTATGCTGTCTCACCTGATCATCGCGACTTCATCCTCGATAACAAATGTGCTTCCTTGCGTCCAATTTTAGTCCTTCCACATCCTGATGACCACCTTCTTTTTCTCTTTGGCCTCGTTTGGTAGACAAGAAAAAGTCAAGATAGGATAAAATTTATCTTGTTCCATGTTTGGCTCTTACCAAGATAAGATAAGGTCACATATAAAAGTGATATAGCCTGAATAAAATTATCCCATGAGAGATATGGGATAAAGGTGAATACAATTTCTTATCATGGTATAGAAATTTTTTTTTCTTGAATAACAAACTCCTTAAACAATAAATTAGAATAATTATGAAATATAAATAACATTTAAATTATAATATTGAAAAGAAAATTCATAATAACTCAAAAAATAATTTCATTTTTTATGTATTCCTATGTTTATTTATATTTGAATATCTTTCTACTCTATGATATATTTATTTTGTAATTATATGTTTACTATTTATATTATTACATATTTTATGTATAACAATATAGTTTATTATTTGATAAAAAAAATTTAGGAATGATAGAGAGGAATAAAAATAAATAAATAAAAGGGAGATGGAAAAAATAAGTAAATAAAAATGATGTAGAAGAATCTAGATTTTAAATGAACAAATTCAAACTAATAAGCATCTTCCTAATTCTTGAAGCATGAAGGGCAATGAAATTTCTTTATTAAAAAAAAAAAAAAAAAATAGCCTCTCCATCTCCTTCTTGTCTTTATCTCTTGTTCATGTTGAAATTTCATGACTCCTTCATAGGTTTTTATCTATGTCAAAATTCCACGAAAAGGGCAAGAGAGCTGAAGCTTCTCCTCCTTTGTGGTTTTGTAGTTCATGTTGAAGTTTCACGAAAGTAGGAAGAGGGTTAAGGCATTATAATTTTCATAATCACAAAAATGAATTATTATATTTTCTCTAACATACTAGATTTGGCAGTGAATTACAAAAGAATCTTACAATCTTCGTTAGTACATTTTCCGGTTCATTGTATGTCATAAACACAAGACAATAAATAGAATAGGATATTAAAATATCTAATTTTGTTACTGCGATTCACTAAACAATGAATATAATATAAATAAATCCTAGGATCCTGGGACTTTGCTATATCCTATCCTATCTAATACTATTCTATGTATAACTAATAGGTAAATTCACATATAATTTTTTTTAATTTTCTGAAAGTTGAATAATATGTTAAATTTGGACGGGAGCGCACTTAGCTATCAATCCAAACAAAGAGGATGACTTCATGTTTTATTTTTATTTCTAAGAGATTTTTCTTATCAATAGATACATTTAGTTAAAAATAAAGTTGACTTGGCATTTTACTCTTCCTAAAAGCTGAACGGTAAAACCCACTTTTGTCAAAGTGTTTCAGTTAGTGCATAAGTAGAAATCCAAAGGTTACCTAAATAAGTGGTGTTGTCCAATCATCAGCGGCTTGTTGAAATAACTCTCCGAGAATGCAATAAAATCCATGTGAAACGTCACTCCTCTTTAGTGGAGGATTCAAACCAACCAAGGAAGACTTGAATTTTTTGACTAAGAAAAAATAGAGTATCCAAGGTTGACCATGAAAAGCTCCATCTGAAGAGGGACTCAAAAAACGTTTCCACCAACCCACATTCCCTTTGTTGGAATGGACGACAATGGTATTACCTTTCCCTTCTTTTCTTATCTAGCTGCGAAATGCCGAAACGAAGAAGACGCATGGACTTAATCAAACCACCAAATTCAAATTCTATCCATTTTTCTTAGCGTCAGTTCAGTCTTCAACAAACTGACAGCAAATGACGTGTGGGATGGCTCTGAGCGGCAAATGAGAAAAGAATTTCAGCAACCAAAATCAGTAATCTAGAAGCATGTTGTATTGATTTACTGATTCAAAATCTGGGACAAAACGTCTTGTCATTTTTTTCTCTTTCGCCAACCAAGTTGAGAAAATAAAGCTCCAACTCTTCTTGCCGGAAATAGGGTATATAAACCCCCGTCAATGAACCTTGGAACTCACTTCAACTGCCAAAACAATCTAACTTCACTGTTTTTCAGTTCACCAGAGAGATCTTTTCAGAATATATTAGCAAAATAGCAGGACTGAAATATGCAGGAATTGTGTTGCTGGTGATAGCCACAATCATGGCAATGACCGAAGCCAGGACTATTGTTGGTGGTGGATCTGAGAACTGGCGTTTTGGCTATAACTACACGGACTGGGCTCTTAAGAACAGTCCCTTCTACATCAACAACAAACTTGGTGAGTGCAACCAACTAACTTTTAGTTTTAGCCTAGGATGTTTTACTTCTTCTGATGCTGCTGAAGTTTGCATAGAGGAATGGCCATGATTGAGAAAGTCTTGCTGAAAATTGTTCATCATTCAGGAAAAGACATGAT
Source organism: Corymbia maculata (assembly GCA_014182735.1). NCBI lineage: Eukaryota > Viridiplantae > Streptophyta > Magnoliopsida > Myrtales > Myrtaceae > Corymbia > Corymbia maculata. The sequence goes on from CM024687.1 coordinate 16,506,141, forward strand.
AAGTATGTTGCGAAAACTTCTAGTTTTGATGCTAACAAAACTTTCCAAAGTCTTAGACAAGTGATATTGCAAATTCTTAGACACGAGTCTTCTTCCTTACTGATATGGACTAAGGAAGAAGACTCGTGTGCTTAAAGAAATTAGCAAAGTCTATCGATTATAGAAGAAGTCTCAACTAGACACAGCATCTCATTCTATCAAGAATCCAGAGCGAACCTCAAGATTCAAAATGAGGACCATAACGGCTACGAATTCCACTTACCTTACTTATATTGGTTTTGCTAATCAATTAATTGACAAAATCAATTATGGAGACAACTTCCAAACAAGGATGAAACACTTATAGAAACCTAGATTTTGCTTGTATGAGCGACCAGAATCTAAAGGAATTCAATTTGTCTTCAACAGCTAGGAAATATTTCCTTGTGAAGTCTGTCCAAGAAAGGAAATGGAAGATAATCATTCATGGTGATGACCAACAGCTAATTTTGGTTTGAAGGGTATATAAGGAGGATATACGGTTAGTAGAAGATAGAGGAAAATACGCAATTCCAAAGTTTGATTCTGTCTTTCATTGAATTGTCTCAAAAAGTGCAAAAACAAAGTGATCTAAAGTGAATTGCAAAAAGAAGAGTGACTTAGTGAGAGATCCTACCACTAAGTGTGACATCCTGAAATTCAAGCCCTTTAAGGGATGCATGAACGTGAATTTCGTCAATACATTGTTGGATAATCTCACTCAGAATTGATCACTCTCGATATAGTAACCTCGAGGGGAAAAGCTAAAGAAGACAAAACTCGTGCGATTAAAAAACTTGACTTGGGAAAACAACTTGAATGTGAGACTTGCGTAAGGACGATCATATAGATATGTAGGCCGATTTCAAGGATGACTAAAAGTCAATTCGCAGACAAAGTATAATGGGATGACAGGTGAATCCGTTTATTGTTATCGAGACCATGAACACCCCTATGTCAATTCTCGATAATCGTGTACTTTGAAATAAGAATATATCCTTTACAATTTCATGTTAGTTAAGGACGTCCATGTGTCGAGAAAACTTGAACGTGGTTTGATACTGAGTTAAGCATGAGTCAATTACACATAAATCTTTGAAGTCGCCTATTAGTCTGAGAAGTACCAAAATGGCATTCGGGCGAAATTGATAATGCATGAGAATCCAATATTGGGCAACAAATCTTCGGGAACATTTGGAACGAACTTTTGGACAATGCTTCTTTGACATTCGACATTGCCGGTAAAGTCGAATCGTTGAAAAAGGAATTTATGGACCGAAAAATCAAACCCACAAGGAAGTGAGTCGGGCAAAACCCAAGTGGGCCTCATGCCCAAGGAGGGGCGGCCACCATGGTGGGCCAAGGCAGCAAGTGAGCCCATTGGACCAAACTAGCCATTGACACTTCCTAGCCCATTGTCTAGCCTTGAACTATTTTGAGCCCAACCAATTCTCGAGTCCATTTTTATCCATTTCTTAGCATGTTTCTTAGGCCTACTCCTCATCTCAGCCCAAGGACAGATTGGTAATTGTGCAAAGGTGGAAATGACCATTTTGCCCCTCGAGATATTATTGAGAAAGAGACAAAAGAAGAGAGAGAAGATGATGTCATTACATGGGGATGGAGCAAGAATTAATGAGTCTTAACGAGGATAGACAACCAACCCTCCCATCTCTCTCTCTTCCCCATTTCAGCCACCCAACCCCCTTGCCTCCTCTTCTTCTATTTTTCTTTTTCTTCTTCCTTTCCTCTTTTCTTTGTGTTTTTCATTGCTAGTTCGGCTTTGTCATCACTAAAGCCACCTGCCACCGTGACTAGGAGCCTCCATTCGTGCCTCATGTTGCCACCATTCATTGACCAACCCACCGGTCTGCCAAAAGCCACTGCTTCCTTGTCCACCCGGTTCCAACCGCTGTATCGGTTGGAAAAATTCCCCCACCCCTGTTTCAACCTAGCCACCGCCCAAACCAGCCACCAGCCTATCCCCTTTAAACCCCCTGGAGCCATCGATCACCGGCCAGCCAATTGCCAAAGCTCCAGTTAGTCCGGCCAACCATCCTCCTCCTTAAGCAATTCGGTTTTTCCAACTTTGCAATGAGAGATAGATTGATGTTCTTTTTATCCCAGGACCACCTTAGATTGTCGTAGTTGAGGTCCCCGTGCATAGCCTTTGCCATCGCCGCTGTGCTCGTATCTCCGACCCGCTTAACGGGTGAGTTTTTGTCCTAATTCGTCGTTTAGAACATAAAATTGTTTAGGGTTAGTTTAGTTAGAGTTAATCATAGTTTAGGGGATTAATTAAGATGTATTAGAGCTAAGATAGGTGGTTAGTTTGATGGTTACAATTAGTTTAAATTAATCTTACTTAATGTTTATTAAATGAAGTTTAAGGGGGTTAAACTTGTTTAGCCTTGATTGATTGATTTCTTTACTTTAATTATTGTTTTATTGATTTTTTAGTTTAATTTATTAGTTATTAAATTCTGAAATTTCACTGTTCATGATGCACCACGTGAATTGTTCATGCGCATTGTTCATGTGACATTGTTCATCCAAAAGCGAAAATTTGCCTAAATACACATGTTTTGATCATATGATGTGAATTGATAGTGTAAATGCATGGACATTTACATGAATTGCATGGGGTTATAAAAAGAAGAATATGCTTTGTCCAAGGAACATTGAAATTGACTGATTTTCTAGAGATGAAATTGAGACTACATATGTTTAATGGATTGTTCCTGCAAGCATGTATGCATTGGCTAATGTTCAAAATAAAAGTGGATTGTGGTGGTGTGCTTATATGATCATTAAGTTGAACCCGTCACCCCAACCAAAGTTCAAGGGATGATAGTCCGACTCGTCGGAATCCCAACGGGTGTCCGGATGTGGAGTCGCGGTAGAGGTTGGGGCCATGCTCCTTTGGAAATGTCATATTGGGAGAGAGCCCTCGACTTCACCGTGTCTTATGGGGGAGGGCGATACCTGACTATATCAGTAAACACTGATGAGAATTCGGTTGTGGCCTTAAGGGGCATTAATAATTTGGATAAGTGTGGGTGCAAGAACGCATGAGAAACATGGCATCATTGATTCCGTTCATGCATGTGCTAGTTGCATTATTTGTGGCATGCTCACATTGATAACGTGTAGGGTGTGGCAATGGTAAGGCGAGATCACTTGCAATGCGACTCGTATGTGATTGATGGAATGCTTTACTTGATTATAGTTGCATTGGTTGTTTTGTGTTCATGTATATCGTGCAGGTTGTGGCATGACCAGGTAAGGTTATATGCGAACCGATTGTTTGCTTGTTTGTTGGCCCTGGATATGTAAGCTGGTCATGTCTTGGCTGCGATTAATGATATTGTTGATGTTGATCTATTTGAGGGGTGGTTCTAGAGAGATGCTTTGGGTTAAGTTGGTGTTCTAACCGAGGTTAAGGCGAGGACTTACTGAGATTTTATCTCACTGGTTATTGTATAATCATTTTTAGGTCCCTAGAATGACGTACCCTCCAGTGCGATTCGGGATCCCCAAGGGTTGGAAGACCATCGTGATGCACCACCGCTTCTTGGGCCGAGTACATTTATATGAGAAATACGTCTCCACCATCTGGATGGATGAGGGACTGAAGCAATGGATTCCCCATTGGGTTCCTGGCGTGGTATATCAAGGAGGACGATCTCCTTATCAGTCCCCTGCGTGGTTTTAACGGGCCGCCTAGTAGGGGCCTTAAAAATACCGACCGAGATCCTATGGAGCTGGACCCTCCTGATGGCGTTGTGGTGAATCATGCTCCCGCTCCACCTGCGATTGACCCAAATGTCTCCGACTACGACCCGACAAAGCCTAAGTCCGATGGATTTCTTAACTTTGGTAGTCCCTAATGAACGTATTGAACTTGGGGTTCTTTTTAGATAGAATGGATTCGCCTAGCCTTAGTCTCTTTTTGTTTGGCTTAAAGAAAAGAACTGACCCTCTAGTGGGCTTATAAATTGGAAACGTTCCTTTGTTGGTTAATCTAGTTAATAAATAAATGATTAGTTGGTTGTTGTTCTGCTGTTCATCCATCTATCCATTTTTTATTGATTGGTTGTTTGATTGATCGGGGATGGCTTGTTTTCCGCTTGCATATAATAAAAGAATAAAATGAATGGTTAGCGACGCATCCTAGGATGTCGCATTCAATTGACCAAGGGAAGGGGCATTTGTTGATCACATAGAAAATTTCAGCCTATTGACTGATAGTGTAAGAAAGTGGATGTAGGCTTAACAAAAGCCAAACCACTATAATATTGTTTCCAATCTTCTCTTCCCTTACTCTTTTTATTTTTGATTGCATATAACAAAGATGTCTATCTCATCTAGGCTAACTTTAATTCTTAAATTATGCATCTATTACATCAGACTTCGTGTTTATTGATTTAGCATAAAAATTTTATTTACACCTATTCACTCCCCTCTAGGTGTCGGTACTAGCAATATCAAAGTAGTCATTAATGATTCCAATATATGCCGATTATCTAGTTTGAGAGCCACATCAACTTTATTCTTTAATATGGAATAAGGTATTAGAACCTTCGACTCAAATAAAATCTCATGACGTGTAAATAATCAACTCAGCCATGTGCATCGGCTAAGACTCAACAGCGTGATGGTGAGTATGATCCCCAAGTTCACTTTGAATGAGAGATAAATATAATATAAAAACAGGATCTAGGAGGGAAGGTGACATTGTTTGTGGATTGGGGACGAAATCAAGATTCCTTTCTTCAAGAATCGATGTCGATATCTCTATGAACCAAAAAACGGTATAGCCTATGCTTAACTATTTGTATTTTCTTGGCTAGTGTTCAAGTTTGATGCACCCCACGACGTGTACTTGCTGCCCAACCTGTACAGCTACATTAAGTGCGACTTTCAGGGGTGCGAAGCTTCTCGCTGGTGCACCAAATAGCGCCGGAGAAGGGTTCCAGATTGTGCTGAACCAATGGAGGCTTTACTACTTTGCTTCCTCTAATGACAAGGACTGCTCGGATGGCTTGATGAAGTTCTTCGCCATGCCGCTTCCTCGTTGGCAGTGATCGAAGAATCCGGCTAGTCCTGTTTGCTAGTGATATTTGATTATGTTTATGCAGTTATAATATTTTAATAAAGAATGGCTGATCCTGAAGAGATCGTGGCTGAAATATAAATATGTGGTGAGGGTCTTACGTTGATTCTTCTATTACTCATGTATTAATTGCGGTTCACCTTAGGATGAAATTTTACTCTAAGTTTTGTTATTCTTTCATATAATGTAACACAAAAAATAATTGCAAAATACTAGTTCATTTGTTCTATTTTTACTGATTACAATGCCAAGATATAAAATACTAATTTCAATTAGAAATTTAAGGCATATCATTCATCGAAATAATTAAATTTAAGTACATAACCTTTTCAATTATAACATATAATAAAGGAAAAGAATCGCCTTAGTTCCCTAATAATCTCATAGATTTTGATGTGGCAAACCTAAATGCAACAAAACAAAAACTTAATGATCTCGTCGTCAGTGCGCGGAGTTGCCTTTGGTGATGTTGCGGTAAGATCTCCCTCCGCTTCATCGTCCCACCCTCTGGTACGGTGTGATGGAAAATTAGGAACAGTTATGCTGCTCTCACCTCATCGTCAACTGCTACGTGTACGGATGCTTCGCATGCGACTTCGTCCTCGATAGCAAATGCGCTTCCTTGCGTCTGATTTAAGTCCTTCCAAATCCTGATGACCACCTTTTTCTCTTCGAGGATATCCCTTCCTAGCATAATCGTAAATGTAATGTCTACGGCTTTCAATCTGAACAGAATCCTGCTTTTTTTTGCCTAGTTCCCGGATGTGTTTATGCGGTCCATATTAACTACTACGCTCCCAAGTTTACCTTACCTAAAACTGTGCTGGAAAATTTTAATTACTGATGAAGATATAGAGCAGTATTAATAAATTTTTGATACTTTAATGCATGATGACAATCACCGTCTATAAGATATTCTTTGTCCTTACTATTGTTACTATTAAGTTTAGAACAAATACACCTCCAAGATATGCATCAAAGCTGTTGAGAAACGAGTTCAGCAATTACTTAATTTCTCTTTTGGAATTTCACATTGAATATATTGTTTGCCCCCATTATTATTGTTGCTGGGTTTAGAACAAATATACTTTTAGGATATATACCAAAACCATAAATAAACAAGTTCAGTAATTACTCAATTTCTCTATTGGAATTTCTTCTTAAATATATTGTTAAAGTTGTATTTAAGAAAAGAGAAGAAAAGAGAATTTCGAAGAAAAAGATGTTATGAACAATTGTGGTAAAATAAATAATGTGATTTGGTCTCTATTGACAAACAATAATCAACAATCTTTTGTAAATAGGTACACTATCCCCACCCATCACTACTCTTCACGTTGAGAATAACTTTCTTTCATGACTACTGATAACTTCTCTTTAGGACCAAGAGTCACCTTTTTTCATAACCAATAGTTATATCTTCTTTTAATCAAAAATTACATCTTTTATGATAACATACTATTCCAACACCGATAATATTCACCACTGTCAACTCACCTTTGCCAAAGTCTCCAGCTAGTCTGAAGACTTATGGTGAATTCTCCTGCAGCTTGTGCCTGAAGTAGTAGAAACGTATGAACTCACTTGGTTATGGGGCTGACGTGAACTGTGGCCTCGCTTAAATTCTAAGTACATTGAATTACTCGAGAAAATACTAATCCTTGAATCTCTCATTTCTCATAGGGTTGACACCTATCTTACGAAAAACAGTCAAGTGCTTGACGAATCCAGTCTTATCTCTACCTAACCTATGCTAAAGAGTATAGCTGCATCATAGTCACATTATATTGCCCGTCTCTAATGATGTTGGTTGCTAGTAGGTGTTACCTTCACTGGTCGAGGAGTATGAGACCATCGAGGGAAGGAGGTGCCTTCATGGACTCGGGGAAGGAACAAATACTATCCAAATTTAAGGCTTTACAATTAAAGACAAGTCTGCTAAAAGTGAACAACATTAGACTCTCATTCTGAAGATTCAGCACCGCGATCATCTTCTTTTACCCTTTGACCCCATGAAGTTCAGTGGCTTTCTCATGACGTGCAAGGTCTGTGACCAAAAAAATGGGGTCCCACTACCACATGGCAATTCCCCAGTCTATGTATGTGTCATTCTTTTGACGCCTTTACGTGTTTTGCATCCATCGTGCTCCATTCTCTTTCCTGGATAATAGATCCAGAGAACACCTAGGTAGATGTGTCTTGGTCGAGACATCGGCAATCTATTTAGTTGAGGAACTAGAGACAAGTCGAATGGTGCCATGAAGAACGTAATATTGAATGAAATGACAGTCTATTTCAATGTGATTGGTATATTCATGAAAAACATCATTATGTGCAATTTAGATGGCCTTCCAGATGTCGCAACAAATTACTATTCCACTATGATGATGCACACCCATGTCTTCTAGTAACCACCTTAACCATAATAACTTCAATATTGTACCGGCAAGAGCTCAATATTCTTCTTCTGTACTAGAGCAAGTGTCAATGATTTGTCTCTAGCTATATACTATGAGATAAGTGAGTTGCCCAAAAGGACACTATAGCCCATATTGGAGCAACGATTTTGAGAATCGATAGTCCAGTCACTATCGGAATAAATTATCAAGTCCAAGGTAAATTGAGCAGAAAAGTGAAGGCCATGAAACAATGTACAATTGACGTGCAAAGAATTTGAAGAACTGCAGCGGAATGAGTCGTAGGAGGCTTGGTCATGTACTAGCTAACAATGGAAATAACATAAGCATTATCAGGATAAGCAATAATGAGATATATAAGACTGCCAACCAACTGTTGATAAAATGTAGAATTTGGAATAAGGGTTTCATCCTTGCCGTTGAAGGAGGAGAATATCTTATGTTCCCAAAATGAAACATGACAAGATATATGAAGACAGTTAGAGATAGGGTCCCAATATCTATATTTCTTGTGCTCAATGTCATACCCAAGGGATAAACGAGCACAATTTCCTAACTTCATGCATTCGTAAGGAATGTGTATAAAACAAGCACTACCAAAGATCCAAAGATGAATATAATAGGGAACCTTGCCAAATAAGCATTCACAAGGAGAAATGTCGTCTATGACAAGGGATGGGGTACAATTGATAGCTAAACAACAATGAGACAAGCTTCCTCCAAAACTATCGTGGACAAAAGGCGGAGATTAAAAGAGTTCGCGTAACATCTAAGATATGTCTATATTTATGTTTTGCACAACCATTTTGTTAGGAAGTGCTTGGACATGAGTAATGAATAATAGTACCACGTTGGGAGAGAAGTCCAAGAAATTATGTGTCTTGATATCTGATGGCATTATCAATACAAAAAACCTTGATATCTTTAAAGAAATTGTGTTTTTATCATAGCAACAAAATCATATTGATATGAGTAAGCTCATATTGATTTTTCATGAGATAAAGCCAAATATAATGAGAGTAATCATCAACAAAAATGACAAAATAGTGAGAGCCTCTCATGGTGAGTTTTGGAAAGGGGCCTCAAATGTCAAAGTGAATTAGATCAAATGGAGCATCAAAGATAGATTTACTAAGATCAAATGGCAAGGCATGATGTTTTCCTAATAGGCAAGGCAAACAATCAAAATGTTTGTCATCGAAAGAGCCTAAATGACCACTTGGAGTCAAAGATTTTAATCTAAAAGAAAAGAAGAAGGATAACCTAACCAAGAATGCCAAGCTTCAAATGACACTATGGTATAGGATTGGCAAAAAAGTTAGAAATATTTAAGGAAATGAGATAAGCGTTCCACTCTACAGCTAGTTTCAATGGTGTGTCCTATTCATAGATCTTGCACATGACAACTATAAAGGAAGAAGTGAACATCAAACTAAGTTCACATAATTGCTCAATTGAATACGAACCATAAAAGTGTTAGGCAACGACAAGGTGGATGTGGAAATGTTCTTGTATAGTTGACTTACATCAGAGAATTATCATGTTTGTGAATAGTAGGTGCATGTAAATGGAAGAAATTTGACTGAAACAAAATAGAATTTAATATCAATTGTAACAAGCAAAACCAAAATACCATGAATTAGAATTACCTAAAGTGATGAACATAATTGGAGAGATAGAGGAGCTAGAAGTACTAACTTCTTGAAGAATGAATTAGAAATCCTCTAGTAAAAAAGAGATAAACAATCCATTAGGAGAAGTCTTTGTAGCAGCAGCAGCATTAGAACATGGATGTGCATGCGAACCTCAACTTTGGAGTTGATTGTTTGACCTATTAGATTGCTTATATCGTAATTGATAGAGATGAGGTGCCATATGACCAAGTCGATGACAATGCTTACAAGATTTATCTATTATATGCAATTTAATATTTTAAACACAATAGGTTAGATAATAAATGTGAGGAAAAATAGTGTCTAAAGAATAGATATGGAGAAAATAAGTCCAAAATGAACTTTGCTTGCCGACATACCTTAAGAACCAATTAAAAATCACCAAAAATCGGTCAAAAAATGATCAAACCAATCAGAAATGCGATGAAACCCATTTAGCCGATCTGATCCGAAATGGCCAACGATTTGATCTGGTCTAAATCGATCAATGGTCTAATCCAATCTGAATCAATCTTTGTTCAACAATTAAAGGTTACCCGGCATCAACATGTTGGATGACGTCAACAAAGCATAGGCTCATGGCATGTGCAAGCACGTGTCATTAGGGTGGCTTGTGGATCTCATGCGCATGGCGACAAGGCTGTTAAAGAAACATCTCTAAGTGATTTGATGATATCCAAACCATCCTTAATATGATATTTACTATAGCTTATGAATATGTTTGTACCTAAAGACCACACAATATCCATGGTGTGATCCTATGGAAGGAAATTTGTAATAAGTTTTGATAGAATTTTTCAATAAATATTACTAGTGGACCTAAAGATGAGCTATTGACAATATTTATGTCAAAATGATAAAGATCAGGTCGTTGGTGCTATGGCAACCACGTACATTTAATGATGTTTGTTGGGTCAACAAACTAGTCATTGTGGCCAAAGATTTGAACAATGGCTGATTCGAGATGAAATCAGCAACAAAGAAGCTAGGTCATCTAACATGTTTGCAAGAGACTGCAGTGAAGGGACAACAACATTTGCTATTTCTAGATATTTTGCAAAAGTTCGAGGTATGGGTGGTTCCATGTTTGAATAGAAGCTCAACGGTAACTCTAACGGCTCTTTACTTCTCCAAACCACCTTCAACAAATAGATTGAAGATAGTTATAAAAGAGAAAACCCTAGAAGCCAAATATTAGAGGGAATAACATGCCAAGATCAAAAGATTTGCTTCCAGCTGTGTTCTTAGTGATACGCTCTCTTTTTATTGTTTCTCTAAGACTTGTATTCGTGTTATTTTAGTAATGGTGCTAAAGATTAAGCGTATAAGAGTAAGAGCAATAGCTAAACCCTAATAGTGTGATCTATCATGTGAAAAGATCAATGGTTATTGATTGTAACTTTCTCTATAGATTACTAGTATAATCCACTTTGACTTGAGGCTATTTGACTGAAGAGTAGACATAAGCTTGTAAATGAATCTGAACCACTATGCATCTTGGTGTAATGTTGTTTTTATCTCTTTACTTTCATTTTACACACATTTCCATCACAAGCTTTGAAACATTACCTTGACCTGATCTTTACTTAGCATCAACTAATTTCTGCAAAAGATCGTCAAGTTTTCTAAAATAACCTATTCACCCCCTCCCCTCTAGGTTGTATTGTTAGCCCCCAACAAAGACTTCACAAGCTACCTCTGTAGAGGACAACGAGTTGTAGGTTTTTTTTTTTTTTTTTGAAATATGTGGCAAAAGGTGTCTGAATCATCACAGAACAATAGCCGACTCCTCGGGTCTGAGACACAATATTGCGTAGTGACACATGTGACAGCATTCGTTGTTCGTTGGCAATGAAATTTCAAGATTTTGCTTGTCTAAATGCAATGAGTCTAATGGTAGTAATGATTTTCCAAAACGAGTAGCAAAAGCATGATGAATGGCAACTAAAAGCTTTAATTTGGTGGAGAACCAGTAGTGATGCGACTAGTGTCATGGTGGTCACGGCACAACAAACTCGATGGGCGCACCTCAAATAACAATGACTCTAATACCAAATTAAAAACTATGATAATAGAAAACTATTAGATTATGTGTACAATATCAAGTGAAGAATACATGAGTACGTTTATAGGTTTTACATAACAACTATTTAAAGTGATAAAATATTCAATAAAATCTAACAATCAATCCAAACTAATCGGGAATTAAAAATATCTTGTGAGGTTCGTGTCTTGCCTCACTAGAGATAGACATCAGTGCCTTAACCGGGCCAGCCTTTTTGGCCTTTGTGGCCTTATATGCACGAGTGAACGGCCGGCTAATGGGACCCCTTGCTGCTGTATGATGATGGCACAGACTAGGGTGGAAGCCCAATGAGCTAGGCAGGAGCTAGAGGAGGCACTAGGTTTTGGTTTTGAAGAACGGCTCAACATAAGGGAGGGTGGATAGATAACTAGGGACGGGATCCCTACTGTTTGTACCCGTCATGTTTTTTTGCACAAATTCCTCCCTAGATTTTCCCTCCCTACTAACTTGTAATATGTGACTAGCCAACTAATGAAAGGATCCGTCATTTTGCTTATTTCACATATTAGAATTGAGTGGATTTACAATGTGAGCTGCATTTAGTTGTGAACTTAAAAAAGAATGTAGGGTCCTGGTTATCAAGATAACTATTATTAGGTATAGGTGCCACATAATAGGAAAAATAATTCCAGTTATGTTGAATTTTTGTATTGTATTCTTCACGGATGCGGCAATAACAGACCTAATATGCGGATAAAGAAGCGTGTAAATTAAAACACTGAGTTTGAGTACTGGTTGAAAACGGGCCCTGCCCGGAATCTATCCGGCCCATTTGCCATCTATAGTAGAAATGTTAGTCCATCTCTCGCGGTTTTCCTCTCAACATCTTCCGCCGCATTCAGGCAGAAACCCCTTGACTTGAGAAAATTACAGGTTCGACTCTAAAATTTTCAATCATTTCAATATATATTTTAAAATTTTGAGAAAATTTTCAATATAGTCATCTCAATAAAGAATTGACTGAAATTGCTGAGATGCTTATCCCATTACACGACCTTTTTACGTCATATAATTAATTGACATGATGTGAATAATTTTAAATAAATTGATGCAATTTTGTTTAATCTTCTAATTTTTTTCCTTTTTCTTTTTTTTCTAGATGAGCTGAAATGAAGGTGGAGCACGACCAACCCGCTCTCAATCACTCCACCACACAACACAGTCCTGCCACCGCCGATGGACCGCCTATCGAAGAGCTAAATACTTGTCCCCCATGCTCATCAAGCTTGTGGCCGTTTGAAATCTCAGCAAGCTCGACAACCATGTTCGAAATCTCAGCAAGCTCGACAACCATGTTCAGAGCCTTGGATCTCGGCGTGGTTGCTTGGCAACTGCTCCTCCACGGCCATCGAGCTTTAGACTGTCGAGAGCTCAAGCAAGCCAACTCGGTCGGCCCAAATCCGGCTCGTCTGAGCCGAAAATTGTGTACCACAATCGCATTCAGTTCATATGCAAAATGTAATTGCAGGTCCCCTCATCGAGCCCCTTCGGCCGAAGCAACTCCCATGGCGACTTGAGACGACTATTCCACATGTCCAAGACAATTGGAGAAGCCGAGGTTCACCCGGAAGAAAATGAAAAATAACAATGAAAGATAAAAAATCGAAAAACAAAAAAGAAATCTGAAAATTTAAAAATAAAACAAAACGACAACATTTTACCTAAAAGTGTCTCCCCTGCGTAGAAGTACTGTTATTATTAAGGAAAATTTGGAAAAAGTTTGCAAATGAATCGAATTTGTTAACAAATAAAGTCTTGTTAACGAATGAAATCATTTTCATTTCTCTTTCTAACGTCATTTTCTTCTTCAGACTCGATAAAATTGCAGATTTTTTCTCAAACAATGTATCCTACTCTAACCCAAGACTGTCATAGCACCCTAAGGATGGACATTGAGTAGAGATAGAATCTGATTATGGACCGTATCATGTAGGTCAACCATCAAGTTAGCAATTCCAACTGAAAATTGGCCAGTAAAATCACCTTAAAATTGCCCACAAGAGTTTAGAACTACATCAAAACAAGAAAGAGATTTAGGATTTAGTTGAAATTCGTTTAGGATCAAATTGATAATTTTCTGGAAATTTAACATTTGCCATTGTATTACGGCACTTTGCATTATTAACATCAAGGATTAATTAACCAACCAAAATCTCCTTAAACACAGAGAAAGCACCTAACTATCATCTCCTCCCATCATCATCTTCAACTCGTCTCAGCTATCATCGTGGAGTTCACATAATCTCTAACCTCCCTCGCGATCACCCCTCTCATCACCTCCCAAAACCTCTCCTCCGGCAACCCTTGATCCTCCCGCCGCCTCTCCGCCGCCGCGGCCCCCGGCGGAGCAAGAGTCAATGCAGTCAACGGTCCCTCCTCCTCCTCGATGTCCACACGACAACCGCTCACCAACAATTGCTCGTTACAATAATCGTTCCCGTGATTTACCCCATTGTCTTTCTGCTGTGCGGAGGCCCTCCTCTTGAGGGTCGAATTCCAGTGGTTCTTGACGGCGTTGTCGGTCCGGCCGGGGAGCAGCCGGGCGATGGTGGCCCACCGGTTGCCGTACACGGCGTGCGCAGAGAGGATGGCTTCGTCCTCGGCGGCGGAGAAGGGGCGGTGCTTGACAGCGGGGCTGAGCTGGTTGCACCACCGGAGCCGACAGGACTTCCCAGACCGGCCCTCGATGTGGCGGCTGATGAGGGACCAGTTCCGGGGCCCGTACCGCTCCACGAGCCCTGTGAGGACGCGGTCCTCCTCGGCGCTCCACGGGCCCTTGACCCGGTCCGTCCTGCGGGCGGAGGAAGCCGGGTTCCTGCGGGAGGACGAATCCGAGGACGACGAGTCGGAGGAGGAGGAGGAACACGCAGGAGACGACCGCCTGTACGTCATATCCATGTCGGAGAAACCTGCTTCTTCTACCCTTCTTTTCTTCTTCTTCTTCTTCTTGGAAGATTGAGAGGCGAAGGATCGAGGGTTGCGCTTATATACGCGAGAGAGAGAGAGGAAGAAAGAGAGGAAGAGAGAGAGAGAAAAGGGGAATGGAAAGCGAACGGCGCGGGAGGTGGAGTGCTGTTTCCAGGAAGCTGGGTCGTGTAAAGTTGGTGGGGGCAATTGTAGCTAAGACCGAGAAGGATTTTTGGATTTTAATTGAGATTAAACATGACTTTGTTTTTATTATTTGGGCTGTGATTTACTTTCTGGGAGACAGCTTGACAACGCAGCTATCGATGCGATGCTGTTTGCGAACGGCCAATTAGGGTTTCCTATCATCAATTAAGATATGGATGTGGATACAATGAGGAGATAGACCTATAAAAAAAAATCTTAAATTATACTCACCATAATATGTCTACTCTAAAAATTTTTATTGTGATATAAAAATCTTTAAATTTAAAAAAATCTCAAGTTCGTACATTTGTAACGTATTCACTCTCCATTAAAGTTTCATCAAATAATTTGTCAACCCAAATAAGGTCATTTTTATTTCACTTAAATCACATGATAACATCGTTTTCCTTTTGATAGATTTTTAATAATATTCATTGAAGGAATGTTGACAGAAAATAAATATATCAATCTAGTATAAGTTTGAAATTTTTGTATCAAATGAAAAAGACTTAGGATAAATGTGTTACAATTGGTATAATTTGAAATTTTTACGATATTTTCTATATAATAAACAAATAAACGACTTCTATTGAGTACTTGTTAAATGCTCAAATAGTGAAAGTTTGTCATTTTCAATGCATCGTGTTTCTTGTATTATGAGTAATTGGTGCATTTGATATCAAAGCATTTCATTCTTAAAGATTTCATTTGTTTCAAGAAAAATATAATGATTTGGAAAATATTTTTCTAAAAATAATAACTTGAATCACTTATAAAAATTAAATAAACAAAAAATATTTTCACCGTCTATGAAAATGAGTAGATGGAAATTGTTGTTATTAATAAAAATATATTTCATTCACTATTACTTTAAACGATTCAAAAGTTATCGTTTTAAGGAAAATACCTTTCAAATATTTACTTTCTGCAAAACAGATGGAACTAAGTATGATTATCAAGTGCCCTAGGTGTACTTGTCAACACCATCCACTAAACCGTAATAATGTAGCATCATACCTATGAAGATTTTAAGGGTATGATGTTCCCCAGTTGCGCGTACAAGGATTAAGTGGGCGAGTGTTATGATCATTGAATATTGTTATTGATTGGTGTGTGGAGTTAACCTTTGAAATTGGCATCCAAAAGTTTACATTTTAAGAAAGCAAGTCGATGAGTATATATAGAGATGTGATTTCATTCATTAATGGTTTAAACTAATCGATAGGGAAATCGTTCTTTCTAACTAATGGTTAAATTATGAAGAAAACAAAACAAAACAAATAGATATAGAGGGTCACATTTTCCTCTATCACCTCAAAATTAAGTTTTCTTATTATTGCCCCTGCTAAAATGTAGGTTACCCTCATTTATTTTCTTAATTAAGTTTGCATATATGTAATGTCCAAATTTATAATCCATGAATTCAAGAATTTATGAATGAAAGAAAAAAAGGCCCATCTCAAGTACTTTAATTGTCACAATAAATCCGGTTATTATTAAGTCAAATGTTTAATCTTGTAGCTTTCCAAGTTTCCAAATCATCATATAATCTACTTATAATTGTGTTCATGACTTGACTTATTTTGCAGAAAATAAATAATCTAAAAAATATTTTAAAAAATAAAAGTTTATACTAAAAAATATTTTCATTATCAATAATAATTTTATTCAAATGTCAAAATATTTTTTGTTTATTTATTTTTATAAATGATTATTTTTAGGGTTAATGGGGCGAAAAATCCCAAACCGGTACATATGTGACGAAATTGGTACACTTGTGATAAATATATCATATATTATTTTATATTAAATTTTACTATCAATTTATTGAATTAAATGATGCATAACAATTAACTATGTATCAATTTAGGATTTTACTCTATGCTTATCACAATTATACTAGGTTTGTATTTTTTATGGTATTCATTCAATTTAATAGATAGTATATTCATTACAAATGTACTAGGTTAGAGTTCTTGACGGTCAAAAAATTAGTTTGTGAGTGAATTTATCATAAATATATCAATATGGGGTTATTTGTGATCTTTTAAGCTAAATCTATTACATATGTATTGATCTGAGATTTTTCATTATGAAAAATTAATTTAAAATAAATTTGGCACCAGATATATCGGTGAAATGTACATTCTTTTGCTGGAAAATAAAATAATAAAAAAAAAAAAGGAAAGCGGTGAAACGTAATCATTCCAGCTCAGGCAAATTGCTTATATGGACAGTGTCTAAATACGACATGTTGGCAACAAACAAGAAGGGCAAAGGAGGCACCGGGCAAAGCTGTCCTGCACCACAACACAACTGCACGCAACCTAAAAGACAACGACAAATCCCAAAAAAAAGAACGCGAATTCAAACGGCGAGGGTGGGCCCCGCCGCCCCCCTCCCCCGTCCCTTCTTTTTTGACTCGCTTTCCGCATCAGTCTTACAGCTGGAGGCGGTCCAAATCCAAATCCAGACCGTCCCCCCGCCATCACTCCGAATCAACGGCTCAGGCCAACCGTCCCGGAAAACGACCCCTGAAACCTCTGCTCGCTTTCCTTCTCTTTTGGTTCTTTCTTTTTGGAATTTCATAACAAAGTCCACTTTTTTTTTTTTTTTTTTTTTATTGAGTAGACCCGATCATGTTAGTGCGAAGGTTGCTTTTGGATTAGCTTGGACAATAGTTTTAAATTATAAAGTCTAGCTCGAGCCAGTTAGGCTCGTGACAGTATGACCCATTGATTTTATACACAAAAATTTATTTTTGTTAGGTTTAATATTATAAAAAATACAAATTGATATATTTGTGACAATTATTTCAAACTAATTTTTTTATTACTAAAAATCTCAAATTGATAAATTTTTAATAAAAACCTTAAATTATACTAATTTTTTAAAGTTATCATAATATATTGAAAAACCATAATAAAGCTTATGATAAAAAGGGTAAAACCTCAAATTAAAATACTTGTCAAATGCTATATCCCATTTAACTCGATAATTTAATGATAAAATTTAATAAAAATTAACGAATGATAAATTTGTCACGGATGTAATAATTTAAATTTTTTTATTATAAAAATATTAATTTTGATAAATTTATCATAAATATATCAATTTGAATTTTTTGTGCTATTAACTCTTTTTGTTATGTGTGGGGCATGGCAACTCTTTAGACTCAATATCTCTTGACTTAAACTAATTATTGATCACTTCTATTTGAAAAGTGGCTCGGCCATTTGTTAAGCAATCAAATAAGGAAAAATTTTAAGGATCATTTTTTAATTAATATATGCTTAATAAGTGTTTTGAAAAATCGAATAAGATTGTGGGCAGAAAATTATGATTCAATTGCCCATGTCTGCTACAGAAAAATTATTTTTCCCTTTCTTTCCTGTTGTTGGCCATCTTTCACGACGACTTTACCAGTTATCACTTTTTGGGAATAATATTTGGAGATTTGACAAACCTGATGATTTGACTTAAATATGTACAAATATACAAATATAATACAATGCTTCCAGAACATATATGACCACTTGGTCGACATGGACGTCTTCGTTTCAACCCAATTCCACGCAGGACGGGCCCCGCTCCCAGCCTGGAAGAATCTCCACGTGATTGTGTTAGTTTTTTTGTTTGGTTTGGCCTTTTCTTCTTCTTCTTCTTTTTACTTTTCTTTATAAATTTGTAGTCGAATTCCCCGTGGACGAGCCCCTGTTTTGGGGGAAAAGGAAGTGGACAGAATTAAAGTTCGGAAGGATAAGAAAGGCAAGATCTTGTATTTTTTTTCTTATGAGTATAGAAAATTTGAAAAATTTTAGGTTGTGTTTATTTGAAATTTTTTTATCATTCTAAAGAAATTTAAACGTAAATTATTATAGATAATGAAAATATTAATTATTTTAAGCGACGCAATCCGTCATTCTAAGAAAAATATTTTATAAGTCATTTTTTCTCCTTGGAAAAAAAAATAGAGCCTAAAATATCACGACACTCATTTTTAAATTTCCACCTCCAATGTGTCTTAGACAAAAACAAAGCCTCACATTAAATTCGCATTACCTACGAATTCATTTGCATCAAATGTACAATTGATTTATGAGATGACCCATGTCAAGAGTTAGTTACATTGAAATTGGAGTCAAGTTACTCGAGCTCACCTTCATAATTACTCAACATTGAATCACTTGATTTGAGGTCACAAAGATTTAGCTCAAACGAACCTATTTAAGTTTCTTTTTTCTTTTTTTTCAAATAACATCATATAATTACGAAAGTCTAAATGTAAATCCTTCAATTACATACATATACATATGTACATATGTACATATATACATATATATTATAATGTGCATTTATATCAACGCGGAAAAAAATGTCTAAGCCATCAAGCTGGAACACGAGTTCATTTATGACTTGATAGTTTGTCGAGAGGAGTTTGGTTTGGATACCTCAACTTTTACGAATCCAAGGAAAACGAGAGGTCACATGACAATGAGCAACTTGCAAGCAGTTAACCTTATCATCTTGGCGTGCTATCCTTGAAGGGACCGAGCGCTGCCAATGCCAGCTAAGGCAACTCCTTATTCTATAAACTTAGCTTTATTTTACTTATTAGTATTCTTGCGAACCCTAATCTTTCATTTGCTAATTACTTTTCTTCTCTCTTGGGTCTTGGATCTTTGGAATTTATTGTTTAATTCAGCGGAGAAGATCGGTCATAGATACGGACCATCATGTGCCACCACAGCTGGTCAGACCGAAGTGCACGAAAGTCTTCATTTGTTGCCCTAAGGCCAATAGTCAACGGCGGACGCCAGTTCATTCTTACATCGTGGCCGTCGGTTTGGATTTTGATCTCGTGATGCTGGTTGGGACAGTGACATGGTGAAATAAACAAACGTTCGGAGCTCAAGCTTTTCAACCATGATTTACTACGGTCACTATCTGAGTCTTGAAACTTGGAATCTTGGAGGAGAGATTTTTCAAATTGAGCATGTGAGGGTGGAGAATCCATGTTTTCCCCGTGTCCCGATAATTTAATGGTTTTATACAAATGCCTTGGGTATTTTTAGATTATTGTTTTTCATGATACGTTATTAAGTTTCTGAAAATAAATGAATTAATAGGAAATAGGGAGTGGCTAGGACGGTTTCCTTCCAACCCATTGGCCGGTTGGGTTGGTGGTGCCGGAGGATCCCACGTCCCGGGAGCAAAAGGAATCCTGGGTGCACCGTCAGGCGAGATGAATCTCATGTAGGATTCAGATGATTTGAGGATGGATGTGAGTCGGGACGGGAGGAGGATATATTTAAATCTTGGCTCTTTCTTTGTGCCTTCGTGGTCCAAGTCAAACCCAACAAGTTGGGTTATCTAGTTGGCTTTGCCAGTTCTTGTCTGTCTCATGTTTGTCTCTTCTCGTTTGAAGCCAACGAACCTATGAAACCGTGAGCAGGAAACAGTGCATTCGTGCGCACAGAGTTATAAAAATACATGTCTTCAAAACGTTATTAGTTTAATAAAAGAATAGTTTTTAATTTCACGTCCAATTGTGATTAGTTTACTAGATCTCATAATCAATTTACAGTTCAAAATTGCAGGCAAAAGAATACTAGAAGTGTTAAAAATTTGTACCGTACTCACTTTAGTACCAATTTTTTTTTATATTACTTAAGTTTTTTTTTTATTTAAAAAAATCAATCATTTAAGTACCAACTCTGATTTGGATTACTAAAAATTTGACATGCTCATATTTTATTAATTTTTTAGGCTAACGTGGCTCGCTGGGTTCACCTAGTTAACATATAGATCCCATAAATGATGTTGTCTACAACATTTGTCCTAAAATACAAACCCTAAATCGCAAATTGCAAAAAACAATTCCCCATTCGAATCTCTAACAACCAATTCAACCCAAAATTGAAAGCACAATTCAATTTGCCCCAAAATTAACGGCTCAATCTTGCAAATGGATGCTCGGGAGGCTCTAAACACATTGCCTAAGCTAACAGGTGTTGAGGATAGGTCTTTAAACAAGCATGGGCCACTTCAAGCTTTCCTAGCGAAGAAGTGGGTTGAAATAGATCGATGGTGACTACAATGAGAATCAATAGAGATGGCATTTTCTATGACCACCGATTGTTTAACTAGTAAGGTGGTCCTAGTGGCATCGTTGTTAACAATTCGGAGCAAATAAAGGTGTTGCAAAAGCAATCAATTGAACAATAAAATATACATAACAAAAAAATAAATTGAATAACAAATTTACATGGTTTGATCGTAACGACTTAAGATCACAGGGAAAATAGCAGTGAATTCCATTATAAATTAAATGATACAATATATATTACACTCACACTTAAGTCGCTCAAATACTCTTAGTATTTCTCAAACTTAAAATTATACCTAATAATTCACTCGGTGTTTAGCCCCATAATTTCTCATGAAATATTCTCTCAATCTCACAAAGGAATTACGCAAATCTTACCATAAGATTTTATATTGACATCAAACACCTCTTCTTAATACATTGGATGAAATCACCAAGAAGGAAAAAAACTCCAATTGGATGTAAAAACAATCACGGACTCCCATTGCACTTCTTCGTATTGCGCACAAAAAAAACATATAGGATATGAAAATCCAATTTGATCAAAAGTCCACTTTCCAATCTCAGTGGTTGAAGACCTCAGTGCACATTGGGTGTAATATTTGGGCCAAATAAGCCAACTCATCATTTTTTCTCTTAAAAACCAGCCTAGCTCATCTTCATTTCCCCTTCTTTTGTTGCGCCCAAGTTAGCGGGCAAAACAAAACAGAAGAAAGAAGTAGTAGCAGAAACAAGAGGGGAGAGAAAGAGAAGGAAAAGAGGCAAAATGAGAGTATTTTTTGTGCACTCATGATCCAAACGACTCACCAAGCCAACTCGACACTATTCTATAATGCCGGTAAGTGATTAAGGCCTTTAATCGTCATTTGAAAGGAATAGTTGCAATTAGGGCTTGAAATTAGGAATTAATGGAAATTTGTGCGGCGAAATTTGATTTTTGAGTCATTGAGCTACAAATTTTTATGGAAATGATAATTTAGAATGTTATGAAGCTATAATATTTTACGGATCTCGATTTGAGCTTATGGTTTGTCCAAAATGGAATTTTCAAGTTCGGCACACGTTCGGGTACTATTTCAAATAGTAACTTCGGGATTGATTTTCAGTTGTTTTCAGCGAGGTTTTGAGGCGGTTGAGTTAGGGTTGTTGTAGTATATCAAAATAACTTTCTAAGGACTATAAGTTGGCTTGAAGCAGAATTTTGTGGAAAAGTTATGGCGCGACAAAGTTGAGCACATAACCCATGTCTTGTAGATAATAATGGATTTCTGCTAGAGGCAAGATTTTCCTTATTGCGTGGGTGTCATTTTATTGAGAAATAGGCATAGTATAGTCAAGTCATTCATTAGAATATCTTTTTACTCGGTCTTTTCATATTGTTTTTCAGTTAATTGTTAGGAATTTGAGTACAACGGCCTAGGTAACTGCCGTAGTTGGTTTTTGGCTTTTCCCAAATGAGTGATACTTTTTATTCCTTATATTTTTAAACTCATGTTTAAAAAACATTATGGCTAATATATACTATTAGTTGAAAATGAGCATTCTTTATTGCATAAAACATGATCGGGCTTTTACTATCATTTGTTGTTTGAGTGAAGGAATTGTCCTTTAATTTTAGTTGGGATATTTGCCTGAAAGTGGTTTGTGAAACCTTTATCAAAGGATTTTGGAAAGTTTATGGTTTATGTAAAGCATTTTCATATTTATTAAATGCTTGAATTGTGAGATGATTTTGATTTTGTTGTGGATTATTGGGGATTTATGATTGTTGGTTGATGCTCAATGTCTCTGTAAACCTTGAGGGGTGTGTAGGTATGCGCATACTAGTCTAGGATATCCTTGTGAGCCGAGCCACCGGCTTATAATAGATGGAGACCTAACCAAGAGAGTATCTTGGTTGTCTTATCACGGGCATTAAGCATAACCATGATTGGACATTCAAGCTTGAGTTTGGTCAAACCATTGACATTTGATTTGTGTTTAGTCGGTGAAATGAACCATTGACCTATGTTTTGATGAGTTAGCCAATTGGATGGACCATTGGCATGTGTTTTATGAGATTGACCAATGGACTGAACCATTGGTATCGATTTTGTTATTATCTTGAGATGCTTTTATTATGAACATATTATGTTAAAAGCGAGTTATGTTTGCGTTTAAAATGTGCATAGTGATTTCTTGATTCGCTTGAAAGAAATGTGTTACTCACTGAGCCGTGGTAGCTCACTCCTCTCATCTTCATGTTTCTTAGGTTTCTTAGTTAGCAACTAATAGAGCGAGAGCGATAGCACGGGAACTTTTGGGAGCTGAAATTTTATGGTAGTTTAAGGCTGTGTTCTTTAGGCAGGAAGGATGGCCATGTCACTCCCTTGTCCTTATAGGATTTGGGGTGTGACATCTTATGGTATCAAAACTTAGGTTATGATATTTTGGTCTAGATTTTTATGGAACGTTGTGAGATTGTGTGTTAATTTTTAAAGCATCTTAGTCTTGTTTTACTAGGACATATGTTTCATTTTAGGTTCAAATGATTATCGGTCCAACTCAAAGTGAGAGAGCCAAAGCGATTAAGAAAATTTCAAGTTTGGTGGTGTCATTATCGAATCCGAGGAGGGAACTCTGGATTCTTCCTTCCTTCGAAGTTTGTGTTGGTTCTTATGCACTTTGACTTTCAAGGTTTTGAGGATGTGGATTTAATGAGTTTTTTATTTTCTAAGATATGTGCTATTGGATGGAGAAAGGCCAAAGAATCTTGACTTTAGTTGCAGAACTTGAGAAAATGAATTGATGAAGAGAAAAAAAAAATTATTAGAATGAGCCTCTGAGACTTTAATGTGTGGAGGAAAAGAAAGAATTTGAATTGGAGAAGCAAAGAACAATGATGGAGAGACACATTTTTCTGTTCAATGCAAATTCTGATACCGAGTTCCTTTGTTGTAGTCGACTGTCATTTTTCTTGCTCAACTCCAACTTAAATCTCGTAATTTTGTGGAGTGCTCTCTCAAGAGAGAAAATGTCTCATTTGTCTAAGGAAATGAAGGTTGGTTTAGAGAAATGGTGCATCGATAATCTTCACTTAGTTTGCATCCCAAAGGCTTCACATGGCAAATTCTATTTTGCGAGAAAGTTTTAAGCCGAGAAATGGAGAAATTCTTGTCCTTCTTTAGCCCATGCATTATACCCATTGAAGTGGTGTACAAGTTAGAGACAAGAATTCTGAATGGGGAAAAGTACTACATTAGCTTATTTGCATGCAAAGGAGAGCATGTTGTTCATGTTAATAACGTCACATTTGGTCAACCATCTGTGAATCACTATGATGTGTGCGCGCGCGCGCGTGTGCGTGCGTGCATGTGCCTGTGTGCGGGTGCGTGCGTGCGTGTGTGCGTGCGTGTTGTGCGTGTGTGGGTGTGTGTATTTTCAGTGGGTGCATCTCTAGCACACAAGAAAGAGCTAAAGTTTTGGAAATTGTTCACTACATTAAGGAAAATAAGCATTAATGGAATTGTAAGGTGGCAACAATAGAGCACGGAAAGTTTGTGGGTGATGTTGATGTCGGTGAGTTATAAAGTTTCTTTAGTGGCTATGCTCTTATTCCTCGAGATTCACCTTCTGCATTCCAAAAGCAAGAAATTATTCAATTTGTAAAATTATTCAGTGCAAAATCATGGAATGGAAGTCATCGGTTTCAACCATAGAAGATTTTTTCTAAAATGAGGGCAAATCAACTAGGACTTATGTGACCTTATTAACTGAAGGAGTAGAAACTCTCGTTCTTGGCCAAGTAACAAGTTTTATGTTTTGAACCTTCCGACAGAAATAATAAGATGTGTTGAAATTCTTAGGAAATTCTATTGGATAAAAACAAAGGGTCAAGATCATCTCTTGGAAGCAAGTGCACGAATGGTGGCCGAGTCTTATAAGAATAACATGTTGATTCGGATTTGTTGTGACTCTAGAAGCATGCCCTGGCCCTTGAAGCACTTGAGTGGCTAGATATGTTAGATTTGTGATGATATTATTGGACTTACAACCAATGGTGAAGTCTTTGTTGTTTGTAAGGAGAGTGCATTCCTAGTGTGCCGTCCTTGTTATGAGTGCGAGAGGAAAGATGGTAATCGGTGTCGTCCTTAGTGTATGACTTGCTACAAAAGGCACAAAGGGAGTCCTTGAATGAGAGAAGATGTTGTCAATGATCTAGAGAGTAAGTTCAATGATACCCAAAGAAATGTCACGAGGCACTAATGGAAATGAGAAGATCTTGATCTCTCGTCTTCTTCTAGACATAAATCTTAATATCCAATGCCACTTCTCACTAATGGGCAACCAATATATGGTGAATTCCCTTGTGCTACACTTGAAAATCAATCTAGTCGAACAACATTTAGACCTTTGGTCCCTTATGATAGGCATTCAGTTCATTATGTTGATCATACATACCCAATTCGTATGCGGATTGTGGACTCCTCGAGGGACTTGAACTCATATAACCTTGGAAATGTTGATCAAAAAGAAAGGGCTTAAACTTGAAAACTCAAGTAGGAAAAGAACATTCCCTACATGACTAGTAGATTTTTGGAAGGAAAATAAGACATAAAAAAGGATCGGTTCTAATAGAGCATAACTTCAAATGGGTAAAAATGCTTGTCTACCTTTGAGCCACGTGGTGCTTATACCATCATAATAGAAAATAAAATAAGAGTGATGACAAGAAATACATTGACAAGAAGAGAGCTGTCCAAAAGAACTAAATCCAGCATTCCAATATTCAACATGGAGGATATTAAGGAGCGGGGGGGGTCGAAAGTTATGGTGATGAGAGATCACTACTTATGTCCCCAAAAGCTTAGGGAAAAAAAGCCTTGGTTAATCGCCACTATTCAGGGTAGTGGCATTCATGGAATAGGGAGGGTTTCGACCATCTACTAATCCAGCAACACTTTCAAAGGAAGCATTTCATATTTTTAGTTGCAACTATGAGGAAAAGACTAAGTGGGTCAAAGAGATTAGATGGATATATGGTTCTATCATAGAAGATATCTTAATAGGGTGTAAGATGCATGCGTGAGGTTGGATCTCTATTTTCTGGATCCCTCTCTGCTCGGCATTCAACAATTCTATGACTGAGACTACCATCATTGAGACTTATGGAATTAGTCACATGTTTCGAGATGCATGAATGATGCGAATCCAAGGAAGAGGCAACATAAGCTTCAGTTGTTTGTTGACTTCATGCTCGAGCTTGATTGACTTGATTTAGGCACATGGAAAAAAAAATCTTTGATTGCTCAAGTTGTTTTATCACACAATGGATTCCTACAATTGTGTATTGGGTCATAGTGGCCAGCTAACGAGCTTTTGATGAAGTACTAGTACATCTCAAGTTTTTATTGCTTTGGCTTACTTTTCCATCTCTCTAGAACTTTTGTTAAGAATCTGTTGTTTCCCAATATATGGGTTTTTGTTTAGTGTAATGCCTTCATAGTTCTATGTGGAACAACTCATCTGATCATCTTATGGACATTTACCATGTATTCAAGAACTGTAGAAGTGGTTATGACCACTGCAAAAGTTTTGACTATTGTATATCATGTGCTACCGCTCTCAAGTTTGTGCATATCATCCTTGATCTACTTGGCGTGGAACTTAGGGAATGAGTTTTGAAAAACAAAGCTGTAGAACCGATAGGGAAATGGGTTTCATTTGTACTCAGGAGGAGGTTATCGAGGATAACACATGAAATTAGGAGTGCTTTATGTGACTTTTGAAAAGTATGATGTATGTGGCAAACTACTTTTTCAAGCAATGGCTAGGTTGGCTTATCCGAACACATGATTTATTCAATCAATAGGTTTTTTACATTTTTTATTTTATTTACTATTTTTTATTTTTTATTTATTTACTATTTACTATTATTTATTTATTTACTATTTACTATTTACTATTATTTATTATTTATTTTTATTTACTATTTTTTATTTTTTATTTGATTTATTTGATTTACTATTTTTTAATTTGATTTGGAGTTTTATTCATTTAGCATAGAACTTAGAGTGGGCTTAGGTTTCAAATCATCATAATAATAATAACATATGTTTCAATGGCAAAATCACATGGAGAGGGAGGCCACTTGGGAACTTGAAGAGGAGGCAAAGCACAAATACCCTCGCTTGTTTTAAGATTTGCGGTGCGCGTAAATTTCGAGGACAAAATTTTTTTTAAAGAAAGTAGATTGTAATATTTGGGCCAAATAAACCAATCCATCCCTTTTCTCGTTATATTTATATTGTATGAATATGGGTCAAAACGAATTAAATGGGTGGCAATATGGGTCGGACCATTTTCGACCCGCCCAACCCACCCATTTGACTAGTCTAGATGCCGGTAAGTGATTAAGGCCTTTAATCATCATTTGAAAGGAATAGTTGCAATTAGGGCTTGAAATTCGGAATTAGTGGAACTTTGTGTAGCGAAGTCTGATTTTTGAGTCGTTGAGCTGCGAATTTTTATGGGAATGATAATTTAGGATGTTATGAAGGTATAGCATTTTGCAGATCTCAATTTGAGCTTACGATTTGTCCGAAATGGAATTTTCAAGTTCAGCGCACGTTCGGGAATTGTTCCAAACAGTAACTTCGGGACTGATTTTCAGTTGTTTTTAGTGAGGTTTTGAAGCAGCTGAGTTGGGGTTGTTGTAGTATATCAAAATGGCTTTCTAAGGACTATAAGTTGGCTTGAAGTGGAATTTTGTGAAGAAAGTTATGACGCGACGAAGTTGAATGCGTAACGCATGTCTTGCGGATAATAATGGGTTTTTGCTAGAGGCAAGCTTTCCGTTGTGGCATAGGTGTCATTTTATCGAGAAATAGGCATAGTATAGTCAAGTCGTTCATTAGAATATATTTTACTCGGTCTTTTGATATTGTTTTTCAGTTAATTGTTAGGAATTTGAGTGCAACGGCTCAAGTAACTGCCGTAGTTGGTTTTTGGCTTTTCCCAGATAAGTAATACTATTTATTCCTTGTATTTTTAAACTCGTGTGTTGAAAGACATTATGGCTAATAGATGCTATTAGTTAAAAATGAACATTCTTTGTTGCATAAAACAAGATCGGTTTTTACTACCATTTGTTATTTGAGTGAGAGAATTGTCCTTTGATTTTAGTTGGGATATTTGCTTGAAAGTGGTTTGTGAAAAAGTTTATGGTTTATGTAAAGCATTTTCATATTTATTAAATGCTTAAATTGTTAGATGATTTTGATTTTGTTGTGGATTATTGGGGATTTGTGATTGTTGGTTGATGCTCAATGTCTTTGTAAACCCTGAGAGGTGTGTAAGTATGGGCATATTAGTTTAGGATATCCTTGTGGGCCGAGCCACCAGCTTATAATAGGTGAAGAACTAACCAAGGGAGAATCTTGGTCGTCTTGTCATGGGTGTTAAGCGTGACCATGGTTGGATATTTGAGCTTGAGTTTGGTCAATGGAATAGACCATTAACATTTGATTTGAGTTTAGTCAGTGGAATGGACCATTGACCTGTGTTTTGACGAGTTAGCTAATGATATGGACTCTTAGCATTTGTTTTATGAGATTGACCAATGGACTAGACCATTGGTATCTATTTTGTTATTATCTTGTGATGCTTTTATTATGAACATATGGTGTTAAAAGCGAGTTATGTTTGCATTTAAAATATGCATAGTGATTTCTCAATCCGCTTGGAAGAAATGTGTTATTCACTGAGTCGTGGTACCTCACTCCTCTCATCTTCATGTTTTTCAAGTCTCTCAGTTAGCAACTGATAGAGCAAGAGCGATAGCGCAGAGAACTTTTGAGAGCTGAAATTTTGGGGTAGTTTAAGGCTGCATTCTTCGAATAGGAAGGACGGCCGTGTCACTCCCTTGTCCTTATAGGATTTAGGGTGTGACATTAGGAAAGCTAACATCTGAAAATTGCTCGTGGAATCTTTTATTATTGTTTTAAATTCCAAAATTTTAGAGTTAGCTACAAGTTCAAACTCGTGACATGTTTTAATAATATCCAACTTGACTCGACATTCAAGCCAAGTCATGATCACTTTGTTGGAAATACGAACTTCATTTCTACTCTCTCATGACCCCCAATGGGCTCAACTATCACAAATATCTTTCAAGTCCAAGTCGCACTTGAACTTCATTGTAAATGTGGATCTCATTAGAACATCAACAACACATGTACCTTTAATTATTCCATAAGGATTTTCCAACACAAAATCCTTTATCACAAATAAAGCAAAATCATCATTGTATCCATATCTATTAGAAAATTGAATACGTACCTTGTCAAACTAAGTAGTTACAATAATCATTGACTCTATAGGTTTCATCTCACTACAAGTACTTACTTTGTCAGTATCCTCACCTTTACGAGCTTTTTGCTTGTAACTCCACCTCAAATTGAACACTGACTAGATACATATAAACACTATTAAAATCACTTTTGACCAAAAGTACTGGAAACTCATCAAACGTAATTTCTTTGCTAATATTTAGTGAAATTTAATCATGGGCATCACAACTAATAGACACACTCACCTTGTGTATAGCCTAGGAACCTGCACTTTATTACTTTTCCATTGAGTTTACCATCACTAACTCAAACATAACATGGACAACTAAATATTTTAAAGAATAGAATAATAGCAACGTTACTTGACCACACTTCTTTTTCAATCACAGTCGATGGAAATTTATTCATCAAGTAGCTCGCCATATTAAACGCATCCACTAGCAATCTCTTATCCAAATTGGTACCAGAGAACATTTTATGTTCGTCTCTAGTAATATTTTGCTCATCAACTCTATAACCTATTGTGATTAATTGGCATTAGTGTGCTGTCTCACTATACTTTCCTTCATGCAAAATTCATTTTCACAACTCTAAGCAAAACTCCATGCTACTATCAGTCCACACATGCTTGATCATTTTGCCAATCTCTTTTTCAATCAAAACTCTCAACTATTTAATCATGACAATAATATCAAACTTGTACCTAAGTACAAACACCCAGGTCTTCTTCAAATAGCTATCCACAACTATCAACATATATTTGGTACTTTTCCTCGAATGAAATGACAACAAACCATTAACTCTGCAATTTTCATGGTTTCTTTAACAATAGTACTAAATTGCACTTTTTTTATCATTGATCTAAATCACAACACCTACATACATTTAGTCCGTTAGCGACATAATCACACAACAAATTCCTTTCACTTATAACGTTCAGGCTAATATACCCCCAAACACATATGCCACAATTCAAACTCTTGAACATATACATCCGACATCACCTTGGAGAAATCAGTCAATATCTCACCTTGAAGCTCATATAGGTCATTGTACTTAATTCTTGTTATTATCACCAAGGCATCTCGAACAATTTTCAAAATTTCATATTTAGAAGTATATTGATACCCAATTGAATCTATGGCAATTAAGGAAATCAGGTTCTTCTTCAACTCTAGAAGATCCCTCATTCCAGTCAATGTCCTCATGATGTGATCATGTATTTTGATTCTAACATTGCCAACATCTAAAACATTGCATTCAGCATTGTTCCCCAACTGCACTTTACTATTATCCATACATTGATAATTAGTAAACCAGTCCATGATTGGTGTAGCATGAAACGAACAATCAGAATCCATAATTCATTTGCCAAACGAAGAATCATTGGTGACATGCAAGACATAATCAACATTATCCGAATTACTATCAACTATAGTCACAACATCATCTATTTACTCAACTCTTGCTCCCTTACCCTTCTCATTTTATTGCTTAAGGCAATCATGTCCTTTGTTGCCACGACTCCAATAAATAGTACCACTAGTCCTAGACTGACTCCATTTGTTCAAGTTCATATTAGTTCTGCTAACACAGGTACTAGTTCTTCCTTTATTTTCACATATTAAGTAGTAAATATAAGTTCACTAGATTCTTTCTCATGGATATCTTCACTCAGAATCAAATCACGAATCCCATCAAACATTGAGTTTGTTGATCAAGAAGAATCACTAATAACAATAACAGTAGTTTAAAGAGCAATGACACTCTTCAAGGGCCTCCACACAACTGACATCGACATGCATCTGACACACGACTTACACGTGGTCAACACGTGTCAGACATCCAACATGTGGTCAGTAGTTCAAACACGCTAGCAACACACGAATCCAACATCTCAACATGTATGGGGTCAATTTTAAACATTTTCAATAAATTATGGGTCAATATGTAAATCTATCAAAAATATATATACTTGAGTCATATACCCAGCCTGCCCCAAAAAAAAACATAATTGTGAATCCCTAACAGAAAAAGAGAAGAAGAAGAAAAAGAAGAAACTCACCATTGATAAATATGTCCTCTCTCTCACTGATTTGAAATATTCTCTCTATATTTGTATGTACTTTTTTTTTGGCTCAAAATTTCTGGCATACTTTGTCTTTACACGAGTTACCTCTTCATTAATCATTTGATAGTAAAAAAATTAATACTAAAAATATTGGATCCAAATTTGAAATTAAATTTAAGAATAAAAGAGAGTTTAATGTAACAAGAGCAAGGGTTTTTTTAGGACCTTGTCACTAGACACTTGGTAACAAAAAAACTCCATATATATTGTAAGGATTTTGAAAATGTTTTGTAGTAAGTCTATAAAAAAAAAGGAGCCAACCTTCTTTTTGTTTTTTCTATTAAATTATGTGGGATAATGAGTGTTAAAATAAATGTATTAACTATTAACTGGTTTACAAAGGTAATTTAAATATTTAAGCAATTCAGATGATATGATTATACCATTATATTTTTCATTCTATTACAATACATCAATCATATGATGTCACAAGGGATGTGCTGATTATTATATATGTTTATTTTTGCTTTTTTGCCATCACATTTACTTGTAGTATATATTAAATTGATAGTTCTTGTAATTATATTTTTTGTAGAGTGACTTCAAGCATGGATAGTAGCACTTCTAGTATACAACGACCTAAATCTAGCAATGAAGATATATTATTAAGTTAGCTAATCATAAGATGAGGGGGGAAATTTATCTTAGAAATGCAATTTTTGTAGAAAAGATTTTAAGAGTTCATACACTAAAGTTAGGGTTCATTTGTTGGAATTTGATTGACAACATAGAAAAGAACTAGATTTCTTGAAAAATTTTCTTTTTATAAAACAAACTTTCTGGAAGTAATATTTAACGATAAAATAAACCATATTACCTTTAATATACATGGAAAATCTACAATAAGTAAAACTAAATATGTGAAATTCTTAAGTATGATAAGTAAATCCTACATAAATATAGAAAAAACTAGAGAAAAAAAAAAGGAAAGCCATCAATCTATGTTGCAACTGAATGTTAGAAGGACATTTTGTATTTTTAGTGAAAAGGGGATGAATTTAGTCGTAAGAAAATGACAAAAGTGATGGTTTAATGTTGAATTAAAATGCGGTGAGCGTGGATCGAACACGCGACCTTCAGATCTTCGGTCTGACGCTCTCCCAACTGAGCTATCCCCGCAGCACATCAGGTTTAGTCAACTTAATTAATACCTCTTACCTTGACATCTTTTAAACCACTTGCGTTGATCGATGTCAGGTTTTTACCTTGGACGTCTTGCTTCGACTGGCTAGTGGCAATTACGACGTTTGGAACATCCTTTTCTTTGTTTTTCTTTTCCTGTTTTGACTTAGAAAATGCAAGCGCTGGTCGACTGAGGTATTGAATAATGGGTTTGGCAAACTGTCAAGAAACCAAGGGGAAGTTGAGTGCAGAAAGATTATCAAGTTAGAGCTACAAGTTTGAAATTATCGGAAAGCAAAACGATCCGGAAGGTGGAGCGACAAGCACACATTTTCAAAGGAATTACCGTTGGAGGGCAAGGTCGTGGTATCATAAGAAGGTGGGCTTAAGGTTTTCAGAGATGGAGGAACATGGACATAATCGTTGAAAACTGCTCAAAGGCAATTATAGCACAGCCACCATAAATACCATCAATTGGTTACCGGAAAGCTCCATGTAAATCAAACAAATTTAATATCTTACAATTTTATTTTTACTTTCCTGCACTGTACTTATTTTTTCCATATTCACATTGTCAATTAAAATCCAGCATGACATTCTCAAACTTTGTCATCGATTTAATTTTGATGAAGTTTGTTTACGTTTGGTTTGTTTGTAATAGTTGTACTTCCTAAGCCTTATTGGCAATTAAATTCTAATGCAGTTTGTATTTGTATAGTCTGGTTCAAAATAAAGTTGTTGATTTTTTTTTATTTGCCTTGATTTCCTATTCCGAATCATCACAGAACTTGTCTCCTTTAATTTAAAGCCAAAGAATGAATTTCGGTGAAAAATATTCCGTGGGAGAAATTCCGGTGAAATAGGTAAGAGTATTGAAGTGTGAAAAGACTTTGATCTAGAATTCAGCTGAAACAAGGTAGTAAATACGCATTCTATTGACACTTTGCCTTCCCGCGCAGACATCATCGACTCTTGATTCTCGGCAAATCCATGAGGTTGGTTAATGCATTTAAAATGATTGAGCACATGCCGATATCGTCTTGCGCTATTAGAAAGTTGCATTGCAGTTCTTCCCAGCACGCTAGAGTAAATTCTACGTTCCTTCACGAGTTACAATCAAAACTATCATGCCCACGGTCAGGTTTGCTGGCAAGAGAAGGTGCTAGGCAAGAAGACTGATTTGTCCTCTTTTGTTTTGATCTTGCAAGTCCTTTTCCTATCGCTTGATGGTGCTGCTGTGAACGCAAGAATCGCTTGTTATGTTCCATTTTGCTACGACTTTTTTATACTTTGCAGACGATCTTCGGGTCTTTCCTATTGACGGCGCTCTTGACATGTTTGGGCTTACAAAACTGGTTCCCAAAAGTCCAAAACCCAATTTTTTTCCACTGATTTCTAATCTTAGAACTACGGTTTTTTCTCTCGCACGGCACTCCTCCTTTGCCATTCCTCTTCCTTGCTCGCTTCCCTCCCTCGCTCTAACTCCTTTCCCAGTTTCCCTTGTCTTCGATATTGCGTCACCGACGATGGGTTTGACTCCTTTTCTCGGAATAGGGACTTTGCTTCATTGCTGCTAGATTTGCTTTACATGGATTTCTAATGGCTGATGGATCTTCACGAGTGACTACGAAATACTTCCCGCTAAGTTAGCAGATTTGAGACTCTTGTAGTCTTAGCTTTTGTTGATGCTATTCAAGAGGCCTTGGAGCTTCACAATTTATCGGATAGCATTTCACTAGAGGTTCGATTTTGCCAATCATCTGTTCTACTTGGAGGAATTAGGATTTTCGTTTCAATAAATGTGGAAGCAAAAACTGGGTGAGAAGTTTTGGGCAAATGAAGATGACAAGAGGGTGGTTGAGTCTGAGGTGGGTAGTGAAGCATGTGAACGTTTGATATCTTCTGGAAATGCTACGTTTGAATGTTACGTTGCCTGGTGGTTTGGGTGTGCAACAAGGGCTAGCTCAGCTTGTAGAGGGGTCTAATTGGAATTATGCTGTTTTCAGGCATGCCGCAGGCTTAAAATCTAGCAGAAACACCTTCATTTGGGGTGACGGACATTGTCGTGACCAAGTCCCTTCATCCATCTGGCCTTATGATGTTTGTTTATAATAATTAGCTTTGTGGATTTTTAGTTTTTCATTTAGTCAAAAGTTCATGTACTTATTAATTACTACTCCTTAATGTTTCAATACAAATTAAGATAATTACGTTATTATTTTCTCGCATATTAATATAAAATTCAAAGTCATATAAGATATCGGGTGGTTGCAAAATAAGTTCCATTGGAAACAGGATAGACTCGGGAATCAAATCAAAAAAGAAAATAATAAGTTCCAAAACAAATTTCAACGCAACTAGGATAGGATATAGGGTTCAAAAAATGGGAACCGATTATAATAGGGTTAAGTACATAATTCAAATTTAAAACCTACTCATTCTAAACCTAATCACTCTTACAAAAGATAAGTGTTTTTTATTATTACCCCTTTTTTGGGAGAACTAAACTTTCCAAGTGCATCTAGTAGTAAATTGTAATCGAATGAAGAATTATAAAAATTTAAATAAAATGAAAATAAGAATGAATTAATGAAATGTTACTTGGTGTTCACTGCTGATTTGAGTATGGAGTAGATTTTTGGAGGTTTTTCGGGAATTTGAAAGTGCAACTGGAGATTAGCACAACTTTAAAGGGAGTACAATTGGCTCTTTCAAGTCAGAGATGCGAAATTTCCGGGCATAGCCCAAGCAAGCAAAGCAAGAACTCTTGCATGGAATTGAAAGACGCACGAAAGATTAATAATTATCGTCCCGTAAGACCATAATAAAAATTTAATTTTAAACAAAAGAGATTCAACAGCATCTGTGTTAACTAATAGCTACAATTGACTGATTGAATTCCCAATAATCGATTCACAGAGCTCACGTGTCAATTCTCTAGAAAGGAAGAGTTCGAACATCAAAGAAAGCCCGATTTTTACCATCGCCCCCGATGGCAGGAGAGGCTGAGGTGAGGAGGAGCAAGAGAGGAGAGATTGGCACTAGAGTTTGGGGAGGTGGAGGAGACGGCGGTGGCCATGGTGGGTATGGCAAACGAGGTTTGGAGAGAGTAAAGAAAAAGCGAGTTATGGCAGAATGGACTTGGATTGTGCATAAATCATCTAAATTGGGTAAAAAATAAATGGGTCAATGTAAATTAAATGGATGAATTTGAGGTGAATTCATTTATGATCCATCCAAGCCCAGCCCGACCCAATCCACCGAACCCAACCCAACTCACCCAAACCCCACCCATTTGCCACCTCCAGCGCAACAGCAAGATAAGTTTATCATAGCTCAATTTTACCTGAAAATAAGGCGACTTTTTTCTTCCTCTTTATTAATGAAGGCGCGTCCAGCATTGACAAATTTTAAATCTCCCATTGGAGAATGTTTGGTTCAGATCGTAGATTTGCAGATTTGCTTGGGACCACGATCAGTGGGCCAGCCCTTCACCCTTTGCCCCCACCACGATGCAAGTGGGAAGCCCAGCAATACACCTAACCGCAGCTGGCAGGCCCGTCCTTCGGAGACTAGCCATTAACCAAGATGCCAATTATGGTTACTTATTATCTATTGCGGGTAACTATCTATGAACTGTCAACTGTCATTTTCCCCTCAAGATACCTCGACAACTAGACGTTACAAATTGCCATGACAAGACCAGAAAGGAATATTGGTTTCTTGTGGAAGTGTACCTGGGAATACTAGAAACTTTCAGGGTAAAGATCAGATGGCTCGCTAACAAAAACTCTACATTGAATCAATGAATTAACAGTAAATACAAGAAGTTGGATATACAGCTAGAGATGAGCTTCAATAGCAAAAATCAACTCATCTCCTCATTCTAACCTGGAAAACCCCGCCACCAAACTGTCGATCCGTCCAAGAGCTCCCAAGGCATGAAATCACCAGTGCTTTTGTGTTTTTTAACATATTTGCTGCTGATTTTGGAACTGCATGGCACAGAAGCCACATTCTCCCAAGTAGCCAAAGCCGCATTCCAATTACTGCAGCTTCTTTTTCAGATCCTGAAAGAAAGTACGCAATTCAAAGATCCCCCCAGTTTTCTCTAGGTTTTGAAACTGGAAAAGACAAATGATGCCAAAAGTAAACCACCTGAACGATCGAGAGCACCTACAACTGATCATTCTCTCAAGGCTTCAAGAATGCTAGCCACCCACCTACCAAAGATTAAAGATGTTAAGAATATTTAAAAGGAAGGAAGAAGGAATATGATAGCTGGGATGGTTTGGAACTCTTGACATAAAGAGGAAAAAGGAGGAATCCTGATGCTCACAGAAGTTAAAAAAAAGAGCAGCAATATCTTAGCAAGTTCAAGAAAAGAAATCCAGCCATTAAGATCTCCAGTTTCTTACGATGACATAGAAATGATGCCAAGGACTACAAATAGATCAAGAATATCACTATTTTGTTCGTTTAATGCAAGAGAAAACGGTTATAGAGAAATGAAAATGCCTGCTTGTAACTAGAGGGGTTATAATGGATTACAATCTAGTCATATCTCATCCATTTGGGCTCAGCTAGAGTACAATTCTCTGCACATATTTTTCAACCGTGTCCAATTATAAGTCAAGGAGTTGAATGCATCAATATATAATTATCTAAATTGCAAATTTGGGGAATTGAACATGATGTCAACCCCAGCATAGGAGGTGTGACTTTCTAAAGTGAGTTTTCATTGCTTGACCTATTGAGATGCGATCGGTGAATCACAAACCATGTGCTCTCTAAACCTTTAGCCAGTTTTTTGTTTACACAAACAGATGCAATACTATAGATTCACTTTACCTAAGAAGACCTTAACTGCGGTATAGCTGAATCTCAGGTACCAATGGGAAAAGGATTTTTATTGGGTCCAACGACAATGTAAGAAAAGGTTAACACGAGTACCATTAAATGGATGCCATCGGTGAGAATTCAGTTCAGTAACTAACTTCAAGCATACATGTTGCCCATTTAATGGTAACTGTGAACTGCCATCTGTGGGCTCAATAGATTACTGGTTGAAAATACCATATAATGGTGCCTGGCAACCAACTTACATCTAACTTAAATGTTTGCTAGTCTCAAAATGGATATAAATAGAAGCAAACAACCAATGGAAGAAAAGCAACCACTAGAGAAACATCCTGCCACTTTACATTCCTTAAGCGATAAGCTTGCCCTGACAAGAAGAAACAATATTACCAGTAGGAGGAAAAAAATTAAAATGCTGACAGGAAAAATGGATTAGTTACCCTTCCAGGCCAGGATGTTTAGGGTAGAAGACCTTCTTCAGGCCCAAGCTTTTTGCAACTGAAGCAGTAGTCTCCCCAATACATGCAACTGAATTATTCCATGACTCTGGTTCTCGAATAAGGTTGAGCCATGCACTGCCACAACAATCGTGGATAATCAGTCAATATAAGAAAACCACCTAATAGTCAGTTAAAATTCTTTTTTCATGCTAGGATGAGGTTGTAGCAATGACAAGTATGTGATTGAGCTGTTCAACCTATTTTAAATGAATCTAGAGTGCAAAAACACCAGAGTTGATCCCATAACTCATGTTGTAATAGAACCATTGCAAAGTGAAACTATTAATCCAGCTTCCAAAGGCCCTCAAATAGCAATTCCCAGGTATCATGATAATCTTGTCCAGAAGCTTAACCAAATTACTTGTAATTACTAAAGAAAGCAGATGCAAACTGACCGCACTGCAGAAGGTGAAGCCACAGCAACAACAGGTGCAGAAAGTGCCTCCTTCAAAATTATCTCATCAACATGACTAACAGGTATCTGGAAGGAATTGCAAGACGTCAGTAGGTAGAAGAATTGTGATACTTCTGTATCTGCTTGGCAATAGTAGTTCTTGAAAAAATGACAGATCAACAAATCTGATTGCTTACTACACTAATATCCACACAGCAGGAAAGTGTGAGAAAAATCAGGATCACACATTTAACTGATATTTACCAGGAATTAATTTTGTAGCAAAAGTCATTATCAGGGGGCTATTATTGTTTAGACAACTCACTTAGATGATATGCCTTCCAGGCACCCTCCATGGAAGTTCATTATATGACTCCTAGCTATACAGGTATTATTATAAAAGATCCCCAGTGCCAGTATATAGTTACATATAAGAAGACCGCACATATTCTGCAGGATTAACTGGGAATATGGTTTGGGAACCCATGGACATAAAGTTAGCTGGAGAGGTTAGTCAGAGAGGACACATCTTTTACACACAATAATTTCTATAACTACTGGATGAAAAAATGTCGACAAGCTGGCATTTGACAAAACAAGCGATCCAACAGAGAATAAAGAAAAGCCTATAAGCACAGTGACCTGAAAGGAACCACAGATATACCTTACCGTGGAATATGTGTTTAACCTTGTCACCTCAAATCCACGATTTGACAAGCCTTCTTCTGAAACAAAAATGCAAATAAAATGATTCAATGCCTTAACTAAACTTGTAAGATATATGAATGCCCAGGTAGGAAGAGATGAAGGAATATTGTAAAGAGGTGACACAATCACTCTACATAAGTACAGTTCATTAGTTGGAAGTTGTGACATAAGGCACCCAAAATTCACATCAAAATAAAGCAGCACAAGACCTGAGGACAATAAAGACCATAAAGGCCCTCAGTCATTCCTCATAATTCCACAAAGTTTTTTATTACTGAAGAGCAACATTCGAGGGAGTCTTCTCACTTAGTCATCAATTTTCTAAAACATCATCTACTAGGTTAGTGTTGGGTTTATTACTTATTATTCTATTATGTTTAGCAAGTTGAGGTTATTTATGTATTTAACCATGTGATTGTACAAGGCTTAACCCTAAGCCTACAAATACTTCTTTTGATCTCACTAATAAATTATTCTCTTTTATTAACGTCATAATATCAAAGCGGAAGGTCTTGAGTTTCAATCTTTCCAGACCCCTATTTGCCTCCCCGATTATATATTTCCACGCTTAGGCCAAAAGTTCAACTTAGGCATGAGGGGGATGTGAGTAATTAAACATTAAACCACGCCATTTATTTAACATCTTAAGCTTTTAGAACAGTTAGTAGTAGTTCACAAAATCTCATAGTTAGCAAGCCAGTAAATCATGTGTGATTGACTGCTATAAATCTAGACCTTTTACAAGCAATCATAAGATAGATATGCTGAACATGTCTTCAGCCTTTCAGCACAAGAAACAGAGAGAGCACTTAGCAATGCCATTCAACCAAAAGTGATGCTATGGATATCCTTAAGAAAGAAGCCAAGAAACGGAAATGTCAAATACCAATTTCAGTGCTAGCTTTTACAGAAGCGGGATACAAGACTCTGCATTTTTTATTGCCAATTCTTGGAAGCTCTGAAGCCAATACTTTGCCAGTTGCTGCAGTGTAAAGCTCCCAAATAAGAAATTAGGAGGAAAAAAGACAGGCTAGTAAGCAGAAAAAATTGCAAAGAACACCAATCAAAAAGTAGGCAATTATCTGCAACTATTAATCCTAGCTTTTACAAAGATGGAGAAAAGAAAAGTAAGAGCACCACATGACTTTGCACGCCTTCATAAAGAAAAATACAGACTTATTTGATGAAATAAGCAAACATGCCGGCTATACACAATTAACTTTATATTGTACTCATGTAAACTGATTGTGTCCGAATACCTTTTGATGGTGTAAAAGCAACATTTAGTGTTCCGTCGCCCTGCATTACTTTATCAAAGATGCTAGCTGTACCAGTTCCAACCACACCTACTTTTACATTGGGTGTTCCAGCAGCCCTAGCACCAGGTTTCATCTAAATCAGTATCCATAAGAAGCGCTACACACTAGATAAGCTTAAACTGAAAGATCTTCTCACAAGATCTATTTGGACCATCTTAGAACAAATATGCACAATCGCTGTCCTACACCCCTTAGACAGACGAGCAATGCATCTAAAATTGAAAAAGAAAAATGTGATAGTTCCGATTCTCCTAGTTTAACTCTGAAAAAATTGATAAACCCATCATAGAGGAAAGGATGGCACAAAACATTGAGACATGATGATTATAAATCAGAGCAGGAGAAAACTATATCATGAAGAAAAGGTGTAAATCATGTACAAGATAGATACTCTATCTACTTTTACCCCAGTGCTTTTTTCACAAAAAGAAGCAATAGGAGAAAAGATGTTAACTATCTACTTCAATATTAGTGAAAGAAATTTCTTTTCTGCAGTCAAACTGAACAACAAATAATGATCCTTACTTCCATGCTTCCAGAAAGACTGAACCAGCTTCAGGGGAAGTAATCACAATCCAATCAAAGGCATCATCTACTGCCATTGAGAAACAAGGAAGCCATGAGTCAATAAAGAAAGTTTGCATGTTAAAACTTGGATAAAAAATATGCACAAATAGACACCCATGGTTGGAAATCTAGTAAAAAAGAAAGAAAATTTTCAATAGAAAGCAGTCATTTTTCATTTAGAGAAGTTCTAATAAGCAGAAATCAAGGCATGGCTTCTGCTGTTTCATAATGAAGATAAGCTCCCTAAGGATTCAATGCCTAGATAGGCCGTCACTGTTCTCTTTAGCACGAAAATAGCAATGATAGGCTAATAGCACCTAAGAGGCACAAAACACAGGTAACATAATAAAGAC
The DNA here is from genome assembly GCA_014182735.1 of Corymbia maculata. Taxonomy (NCBI): domain Eukaryota; kingdom Viridiplantae; phylum Streptophyta; class Magnoliopsida; order Myrtales; family Myrtaceae; genus Corymbia; species Corymbia maculata. The sequence continues at coordinate 16,546,955 of CM024687.1, forward strand.
AAACCCCATGTTCATGCGTGACATAAAAAAGCACTTCACAGAACTCCTCACATACAAGGCCAAAAAGCAAGCTTCAATGGAATAGGCCTAAGGTCAGTCAGAAGTCTGCTGTAGGAACTGTTCTCCTCAGACCCAAAAAAAAAAAAGGGAAATAACTGTTCTTTTGCTATCACATAGAAAAAAGTTTCATGACATCATTAAATAGGAATCTGATACAAACCAGCCAAAATGGAAGGAAGCTTATCCAGATCAGGCCCCTTTGTATGCTCAATGAGAGGAAGCTCCAGACAGTTGATGCCATGCTTGTACTGTTCAACACATTGAAAATACCATCTAAATATTGGAAATGTTGAAAGACCTAACAAATATAACTATCCTATCACTCCATCCCTTTCTTGGTCTTCCTCCTCCCAGGGCACCACAAAAATATAGCATAAAGGAACCAAAAATACAGAGTGCGATGCATTCGGGCAAAATTGGAGGTGTAGGTAAGAAGAACTCAAATTGAAAAACTACAGCAGCCGATTGGAGTCATATATGATAGCGGCATGTGAATTAGACATCCTTGTGAATGGTTTTTCTTATGCAAACAAGTTGGATAGATTGCCAGAGTGGTAAATATAGCATTCTTATCTAGTGGAAAAGTTACAAAACTACCCTAAGCATCAATTGGTCAGTAGTATCCTTGCTCAACTGAATAAGACAGCAAACCAATAGCAGGAACTGGATATGCCATTGGAACATTACAAATAGCTATTAGCTGAATTTACTGTGATGTGCATCATTCCGGACAACTCCCAATCAACTTTGTTCTTCTTTTGGGACCATAAAGAAGGAGTTGCCATCCCATGTAGCAAGTCATTTAGGAGGGTTTATTTTCCTGAATTCCATGAACCATAAAAATCTACAAAATGCTACCCAATTATGAGTCCCATCATTATTACCATTCCCCAACAACCCCCCCCAAAAAAAAAAAAAGAAAAAAAAATTCCTTGGCCAAGCCAACAATTTTCATGTCCGTGTGATCAGTCACATTAGTTGTGCTGTTGTAAAAGTGAACTCAGAGTTCCAAAATTACTGGAATACAGCCCATGACTACTGCCACTTTTGAAAAAAAAAAAAAATCAGCAACGCACAAGTTGAACATAAAAGAACGTAAAATATCAGCAACTAACACACATCCGGCGCATGAAGTTTCATACACTTCGCTAAATTCACCCCCTAACTAGCAGACAAAACCTTCGAGGATGCAAAAGGTTCCGACGATCAAAAAAAAGAGTCAATGTCGCTTCTGCAGGCGCACAAACAAACAAAACCGTTCGAACCAGGGACCGTCGTTCACAGCATCATCTCATCCGGCACCTAAATCGGAACATCCGCACTCGATTCGAAATCAACACCGAGAGAGCGAACCTCCAGACACTCCGCACAAGACTCGAACAACAACTAAGAAGCTCATCCGAAATCGGAAGCGCGAGCAATACAAAGCGAAGAAAAGCCAGGAGCGAACGCATATCAATGTGCAGAACCCCGAGCGCCACACAACAAGCTGGAAACGAAGCGCAGCGACCGCAATGCAGAGCCAAAACGACGAGAGAGAGAGAGAGAGAGAGAGAGAGAGAGAGAGAGAGAACCAGAGCGGTGACAAGCTTGGAGTTTTTGCCGCGTTCTCTGGTGACGACGACGTCGGGCTTCGAGCCGCCGGAGGAGGAGGAGGAGGGGGAGTCGGCGGAGGCGGCGATTCTGAGAGAGAGTCGGCGACGGAGGGGCGGAGATGGCGGTGGCGGGGGCGGAAATGGTGGGAGGAAGGGGAGGAGAGAGAGTGAGGAGGAGGAGGAGAGATGCGGGGGCATCATTTGGGGTTGGGAGACGTGTGGCGCATTCGCGCATTCGAAGGGGCCAGCTGTTACCGAACTAAGCACCCAGCCACTGTACTTGTGTGCCCCCATATCATCGCCTGCCTCTGCCTCTCTTCGGCTTACACTTTTAAACTACTACTCCTGGAAAACCCCAGATATTCTCCCGGGGGTACTCATACCCTGCACTCCAGTCCATGATAAGTTCATGCGCTCTGCCCTGAAAACTTTTAATTGATTGTCTCAGTTAATTCTCAGGTGTTTCACTCACAAACCTCGGATCCCCCCTAAAAAAGAAAAAAAAAGTAGGGACCCAATGATCACCCTTCTCACTTGATAAGAAAGAGTTCGATTTTCCACTTCTCGAGAGACTAGAGCGAGGATGCATAAGTTACATAATAGAATTTCGCAACATACACACAACACTACATAGTATACACAGACACTATGATTTGGTCCTCGTGATCCGAACATGGGACCTTGATGCTTGGGCCAAGTCCACGCAACTCTTAAAAAAGAGCAATACAAATTTTGTATCCCAAATAAACATGGGGCAATAATTTTTCTTCCCCTTTTTGGGGAACAATCGATTCAAAATTTGGAAGGTGTTCACGTGATGTGGCAAAATAATATAATTTTAAAGGAAAAAACGGATCAATCATGAGGGATCACTATAATGGCCAAAGGGCTTACACTTTTTTTTCTTTTTTGGTCGAAAAAGGACTTACACTTGGGGTCCCTTTCTTTGTTTTTTTTTTTTTTTTTTTTTTTTGCCTCTCTTGTTTATTTATAATATGCTTCATCATTCCAAAACACGGTACAAGCCTTAACAAACAATCAATCCTCCACAAAGCACGACGAGCTGCTGGTGTTTTATCCTTCATATTTATCAAAATTTATGAGTTCGTCAATGAAAGGGCAAAAGTCACATCCGTCATCCGATTGGTAGCCCTGTGACTACCAATCGAGTTACACGATTATCCATTCCCGCTCGGCCAATCAGATGGCTCCAGGCAATCATTGGTCGGTACACCTGGCATGAGCACTACAGTACACGTGGCACTGGCAGATAAGAAGGGTTGGAGTAGCCAAAACAAGAGGAGGTTAGAAGATTCCACGTGAGCTGATGGTTGCCATTTGCTATTAAGTTGTTAAATTATATATTGAAAATAAATCATAAAAATTTTAAATTATACTCATTATGATATATTTATTTTAAATTTTTTATTACATCATAAACCCTAAATTTGTGATTTTGTAATACATTTACTTTAAAAAAATTATGTGATGTGAAAAATTCCAAATTTATATTTTTTACATATTTACTCTAAATTTGTTTAATTTAATATGTTTATCTTCGATCAAAATTTTATTAACAAACACCACTGAAAATCTCATATGGCTATCTACATTGAATGACAGGAAGCAAATGGTATTGACATGATAAAAATATGTCAACTCATTGTATGATTTTTTTTTTTTGTTTCGTTCTTTTACTAACTCCCTCTTTCATTTTCTTCCTTAGTTTGCCATGGTGAGGACGAGTGCTGTGGTGACGGTAAGGATAGTGGCGTTGAAAACGAAGGAACAAAGAAAACTGAAAAATGAAAAAAAAAATTCATGAGAGATAAATGTGCGATGTGAATCTAAGTTTGGGATTTTTGGTTTCCTAAAAAATATATTTATGGCAAATTTGTCACATGGATACAAATCTAAAAAATTTTGTGTCATAAAAAAGGTTCGAGATAAATATTTCATACAGGTACAAGTTTAGAGTAAATGTGTTACATATATACAAGTTTGAGATTTTTACAGCCACCAAAAAATATAGTGTAAATATGCCACAATAGGCATAGTTCAGAGTTTTCAATGGCTTTAGCACTTATATTTTTGTTAATCACTCGGATAAATATCTACATCAGCATGTGAAATAAATAATTAAAAAAATGGACAAGTTGCAAATTGGACAAAAAATAATTTGTAAGAGTTTTTTTTATGTAAACTACATTAATTGATATTGCAATTTACTATTTTATGGGATTGGTTTAATAATGTGAGATATATAAATTCTTCATTGGTTTGATATGGAGCTGGTTAAAGTGTACCAAGTAAAGCTTAGCCTGTAATAAGAGGGCATATGGCTAAAACTCTATAAATGGTGCTTTAGTCTCTCTTCTAACTCTAACACACAATTATCCCCACATAAGGAGCAATTACAAATCGCTGAGGGTGAGAAATAGTTTCATTGAGTTCGTAATATAAAGGTGCATGAATCTCTTTGGATCGTTGCTATTTCGCATTAAGAATGATGGATTCCAAATCATGTATATCAATCTTTTTTACTTATTTATATGTGTTCGATTCTAACTATGGAGATTTCAGATGGACTTTCATGGCTCACATGTGGTATCAAAGCAACCCATAGCCTAGAACTTGACCGTACAGATTTGGCTATTTTCAGATTTTTTTCTTAGGTGAAAATTTATTTTGATCATATGAAAGGTAAGAGCTCTTCAAGACAAGCTAACATGCGATGAGCCACTAGGGGATACCGTTCACATGTTCATGTGCGGCCACACGCTGGTCGAGCACACGCCCACATGCACAACGATGGCTAGAGTGTTGACGTCATTGTGATGTTGGCGAACGGCGACCTGGGTGACTTGAGCCGACTTGGAGATCCAATGTGTCGACTCTCCTAAACTGATATTACGATTGACTGGACTTATCAACCAATTAGATCGTGACCGGTTGAACCACTAATAGATTGGACCAACAAACCGAGTCGGATCGAGAGGCCGCATGTGTGCTTCATGCACTGCGCATTCAGGCGGCGTGTGGAAGCTCCAATTGGAGTGTGCTTGACATCTACATGCTTGTATTGAAAATTCTCTACATTTTAATGTATTTTATTTTACATGTTTGATACTTTTATGGATGTGAAAATACATTTGGAACCATAAATACATATATTTTTAGGATATTTTTGCGTATTTTTCTATGATTTTGGAAATATAAATGCTGGCTCACATGTATATCACCATAAAAAAGAATGTGTAAAAGTGTGATTCATTGATAATATGAATGAGGTTTAATATGTATCAATGAATGAAGCAACGTAATTGACATTACATATGATTTTAGTGACAAATGGCCCTTGTCTTCAAGTCTAAAATTACATGTAAATAGTGAATTTGAGACATAAAGTTTATATAGTTGGTATGAGAGAGTTTCAAGAATTCAATTAATCCCCTCCAAATTGCATATTTAGCCATAACATCGCATAGGGTGATTGTTCTATCCACAATAACATTTGCACAACTCTAGAGCACAATGTTAAATACCCACTTTTAACCTCTCTCCATAATGGCATTGCCTCAAGGATTTCTTTTGAAGGCTTGACCGGTGTGTGAACAGATTAAGATCACAAGAAGAAAGTGTGAGTTCATCTTACCCATCTGGTGCGTTTCAAGCCAACCGCCAATGAGAATAGTGGATGGCTTGTGATATTATAATGCTTCATATGTATAGCCAAAAAAAAATAATAGGAAAATATTTTTCAAAATTTCGAAAATGTTTTCTATCAACAAAAAAAAAACTTCTCAAATATAAATGGAAATCATTTTCTCTCCTTTTCTTTCACCTAGACCAAGTACCTTCTCCTCCATGCACTCCTTTTAATTTTAATTTTAATTTTTATCTTTTCTTTTTCTTTTTTCTTCATCCTCGATTAGCTTTAGGCAAGGGATGAGCTCATCTAGCTTGTTGGATTTGGAGAGGCTCAAGCTCTTTGGCCTTAAGGGAGCTCAACCTTGCTGGATAAGGTGAGGTGGAGCCTTGCTGGCTCTGGATGAGCTCATCCTTCACCTATGGCTAGTTGGCAGTGATTGTTGGGGCCAGCAACTACTGATTGAGGAAAAATGAATAAGAAAAAGAAAAAATTAAAAAATTTGAATATTTTTCTCATGAAAAATCGAATTAGATGTCAAATAATGGAAATTTTTTTCTTGTTCATTTCCATGTTTCAGCCAGATATAAAAAATACTATCATTTTTCTAAAATGTTACTTCCTGAAATTTTTTAGAAAATATAATATTTTACGTGAAATGAATCAAACCTGAATTTTAAATGAATCGGGAAAGGTTGGGGGATGGTGTCCACCAGTGAATAACTGGGGGGTCCCGCCAATCTCGGATGGTGCTTCCGAGTGAGGCAAACGATGGGGAAAGGTTCCTAGGGGGCCCCACGTTTGAAGTTGGGGTAGTCACGTTACCATGCCATTAAAGGCAACCCCCTCTCATTGCGTTCCATTCTACGGTTGGCGAATCGCCGATATTAAATCTCAGCCGTTCATTCCGATGCATCTTCGGTGGCTTAAATGTGATACGCCTCACGCCGTATCCTGGAAATAAAAGAAAGGTACGGTCGGTGCCCCCTAATTTTTTTAAATTGGAGACCGCAAATGTGATTACGGTCGGGGCCCACGCTTAGGTGCATGGATTATGGTCTCCGTTTTTTTTTTTTTTTTAAATTAATTTTTTCTCATTTCTTTCATTGGCGACCTTTCAGGAACCGTAGAGCCACCTCCGCCAGGAAAATAAAAAATAAATAAAATTGAACAAAAGGGCAACTTACTTAAAACTTCTAGGGTTAGCACGCAATTTATGCATTAGCCCCTCCATTTTTCTTATTTTGTTGCATCTGGAACGAGGGGTGGACATCGGTCTCAGTTAAATATGGAAATTATATTGTACGGATCTGACCGATCTGGGTGGTTCTGTATAAATGAAAAGATAAAGATAGAGAAGTAAATTAAATAAAATACTAATGAAAGAAGAAATAAGTATCTAACAATATAAAAAAAAAAAACTTCTAATTTAATGAATATATTAATAAAAATAATAAGATACTTTATGAAAAATAAACACAATTAAATATAAAGGGAAAATGACTCAATAACAAAAAGATCAAATTGTAGAAATTTGATACTCATTACGTATTTATAAACGTTTAATTAACACAAGAAGTGAGTAAATAAAGAATGATTTAGAATTATTATTTTAGATTTCAATTTATCATTTCTTTTTATGAGTTGAACACATAATTTCCTTTTGTAGTATTTTTAGATAGTTTTATTATCGATCATCTTTTACATTAATTTATTTTCAATTATTATTTTACATTAATTAACCCTTCAAATATACATTAATGAATACCCAAATTTCTAGCATTTTACCTTTCGTTGGAGATGCCTTTTCCTCTTAGTATTCTTTTTTCTCAAAATATCTTGTTTAGTTGTATTAACGTGACTATATTTATCAAATTCTAACACATTTTTAATTTTTACTATTACTTCGAAATTTACTTTTTATCACTATTTTAGTTAATTTAGTTTTCTCTCATTTTCTATTTATTAATTTTTTTTTTCATTTTTACAGCAACTAAAGGTAAAAAAAAGAGATTTTGTTCAAAAACGAGATTTAAATTTACTTTTACCTTCTCAAAATCAGGTGCATTGCACATGCTAACGAAAAAGAATTACGGAAATTTAACCGAAAATTTTGGAGGCAAACATGTATTATCTCAAAAATTCATTTGGGTCCTGTGTAATTTAGAAAAAAAAAAGAAGAAAAAAGAAAAAGAGAGAGGCAGGAATGGGCAGAAAGAAGACATCATTGGACGGTCGTGAAGCAACTGACAGAGAGGACAGAGGATGTTGCTGTTACTTGCTTCTCCAACCATGGAGTGTCTACTTTTGGGGACGATGGTGGTCATAATTGCCCAGTGACGGCCCTTCGGGAGCCAATCAGTGACGTAGAAAATGTCACTGAACACTCTTTATAATAATTAATTAATTAATTATTATGATTAATTTAATTAAACACCCCATATTCTTAGTAAAATATGCAGAAAACCCTTTTGGTACACTTGCTCAGTCCCTTCATTTTATATTGGTTTGTGCAGTTTTTGTGGCGGGTGACCTAATTTTTTGGTGGGGTGTTTTCGTGGAATTGACCGAGCCTCGAGAGGGTGATACGATCATACAAGCAAGCTTATTTCTAAGAAGAGAGTTGCTTGTGGGGCTGGTCTAAAATTGGGTGCCTGACCTTACCGGCCATGCGAAAAGATCCAGCCATGTAAATATTAACTTGTGAGGTCATGCCCCGCGGCATCTAGTCTTAATTGGATTGCTACTGGTAAATAAACGGGTTATGACAGGATCAAGGATGTGGAGATTTTAACATTTTAAGAATGCTTTATGCTGTATTGAATCCTTAAGAATGTATTTTCAACTTTCATGTCCCTCTTTCTCTCTTATTAACAAATCCATTTTTCTTAATTTTTGTTATAAGTAATAGATCCTAATATCAATTGTCATCGAACCCACACGTCCTTTATTTTCTTAATGAATAAGGATAAAACAAAAAAAAAAATTAGCAGAATTTTGAATTTTCTTAACTAATTCCCAGGTCTTTTTAATAACCAAGCTTGATAATCTTATAATTAATCCATAATCTGTTAATTATTTGGTATAGCCGAACTGCTGAATTTGAATTGTTAATTAATGAGAACAATAACACTTTCCCCATCTTACATGTAGCCAGCTGCAACATCTCTTTTATCTTGATTGAGTAAGTAATTTTTATTGACTAGGTAATGAATAATGCCACTGAAAAATAAAACATATCATATTGGGTTTTGGATATGTATATGATTTCATCTCGTCTAGATATGAGCCATCATGTTGGTAGATAAGTCTTTCACAATCTTAAACTATACGACACGTTTTAAGAAATCCTCGATGATGCTTAAGTGAGCCGTGATCATAATGATGGTATATGGCGGTGGGTGGTCCAAGAGGGGCAATCTTTAGTTATATCAGAGACAAAAGGAGGATATTTTTATTTTAAATATGCCTCTATACCAAATTGCTTAGATATAGATTGTTGTGCTGGTCAATAAGTTCCTAGTAACCTTAAACTAGCACAACTTGTTTTGCAAGTTTGTACGTTGCGCTGCCACAAGAGCATACAATCTAATATTAAATTCACTTGTCGATTTGATCTTAAAAACTCAGTCAAGACCGTCCCTAGTGAAATAATCCAATGGTCGATTGCAACAAAAACCACTTCGCAGTGCTCGACTCTTCACATCCCATTGTCTGCTACCCTTTCTTCATTGCAAAATTTTCAGAATTTCATGATGAAGCATTCGACATCTCTTCATATCAATAAGTCAATAAATATCGACACGTAAAATCATATGCTCATTTAAATGATTTTCTGAAACTTGAAAGACCATAAGTTTTTGCTATTTTTCAATGTTATTTTTAAAATTGTCATTGGCTTAAAACTAGAAAATGAGAACCCCATCTGAAAACCCCAAACTTGAACAATGTCACGATCAGCGAAGAAGAGAGCAACAAGTGAGAAAGAGAAGCAAGCTAGCTTCAAAAGAGACCACAGGTTGATTGAGCTTTAGACCCGTTAAAAACTCACATTTTATTGGACTGTATTACTCGAACCCATATTAACCTATTTAGCGAAATTTAGCTTAATTTATATATGACCCAACCTATCATTCACACATGGAATAATAAATGAATTTTCAATTTAGGTAATCAAATTGAACTATAAAATTGTCCACAAAGCACCTCTAACAGCGTACTCTGCCGGACATCCAATGTCGCGCACGAGGTTTTACCACCCAAGGTTTCTTGCTAGTGAAGGCTGGTATTGACTGTGGGTCTTGCACAATCTATGGGCTCTACTTCAATCCAAACTAATGAATTTGCACATCAACGTATGATGATGCAGATTTCTGAACTTTGCCACACAAAAAACTAGAGTTGGAAATCAAATATATTATCGACGAATTACAGCAGCAAAATCAAGCCAAATAGCATGTCAAGCAATTAGTCTTTAGCCTATTTAACCAACTGCATTCTCTCTTAGAGATGCAATCACTCGTCATAAATATTTTTCACGGCACCCGTGTTATTTCAAATCCACGAGGCACTCTGCCCCACGTCATGCGCAAGATTTCGCATTCCAATGAATAAGTTTATGGTTCCCATAAATTAGAAGAAGACACGTTTAGATAAATCCCTACAAAACTACCGAGAGTCATCAAAATTCACCTCCATCCCACAAGTGGACGGATTCATGAGATCTCTACAGGACCAGAACAGATCGCAGCTAATTGCAGCTTCATGAGCAGTTTCAAGAGCTAACTTTTTCTCTCCTTTTGTCCTCACTCGTTCAGTTCACTTGCTGTTGGTGACTGCCGTATACTGGGTAAGCTGCATATGCTGTGGCTGCAGTGTACATACTCGGGTCGTAATGTGGCGGCACACTGTATCCATAACCATCATAAACTTGTCCACCATAGTAAACTGGTCCCCATTGATTTCCAAAATCTGCTCTAAACTGCAAAAATAAAGAAAGGAGTGGACAAGAGCCTCGCAAAGGGAAGAAAATTTTGAACTCGCCTTCCAGTGTATACAGTCCTGCTTGGGTATGTTTTCTATGGCTTTCTGCAATTTTGTCTGTGATTTCTCTTTGGCTATTGTGTTCAAAAACAGTTTAGGAGGAAACGATCTCCTTCAAGAAATGCCAAAATATAATGTTTCTCATCATTCTATCTAGTCTAGCTTGTTTTTGTCAAATTCTAGGGATTGCAAAGCAAGACTAACTATTATGTTATAGTTGTCATTTCGATATTCAACAAAGAATATATCCAAATCACTATATCAAGTGAGAACTAAGTTTGCATTACAACCTGCCAAATCCAGCAGTTCTAGCATGTTCTTGAAGAAATATGATTTTTATAAGAACACTAATGATCATCGCTAAATTTCCAACCACATCTGAGATATAGCAGAAGCAGACAATTGAATGGAGAAAGAAGAGGGTAGGAAAGAGAGGAATAAACAGGAAAGAGGTCTCACCTGCTTATTGGCTGGATTTCGACCCCATGAAAGACGCACCGTTTGCTTACCCATCACCGTCCCATTCAGTTTCTGCAATGCCTCCTCAGCATTACTTCTGTCAGATCATGAAACAGGCAGCATTATCAGGAAAGATCGACACAAGAGAGAGGCCATATGAGATAATTTAAAAAGCCAACGAGGTTAAAAGCAGTTGGAAAATTTACCTGTTGGCAAATTGTACAAACCCACAGCCTTTCCCAGATGGTATTTTAACAGACACTATCTCACCATACTGAGCAAATTGTTGCCTGAGGTCTTCATCATTAACACTAGGATCAAGGCCTCCAACAAATATCTATGATGAAATGAAAATTAATCAGACAAGTAAAAGACGGCACAAAAAATAAAAAGAAAAGGTAAGGCTGCCAATGTCTAAACAAACACAAAGTAGGAATTCTCACTGTTGTGTTTGCAGAGTCCCCATCAGACTGAAAGCTCTGGGATGAGGCACCATTTGACGAATATCCACCTGTGAAACCAAAAATCAATAGGAGTATGAATTTTTGGTAATACACAAGAATGAGCTACGGTCCAGTACGAATATGTAGGTGCATCTTAAAGTTGCATCAATTTGAGTATAAACAAGCCTTGTGCAATGGAATAAGCATCTAGCAGCATTATGTATATGATGATCTGAACATTGCAACACATAATCGATGTGGAGTTTATGGAAAAGTATTAGAATAACAAGTATTCATCTTATACTATCAATTTTTAACCAAAATGCATCTATTTGATATCTTACGAAAAAAAGGCAACCTATTTGATTGCTCACTTTTCTCTTTTCATTGATTCATTCAATGTCAATGACGAAGGGAAAAACAAGTTCTTCAGAAACCTCCTTAAGACTCAGAAGTCTGACATGATAAATGACAGCCAAAGGGGCTTAATTTAGGCCTTGCACTTCCAAGTGCCCAATTACAACTCTCAGCATCATCAAACCACTCAAATAGGAAACAGGTGCATACTGCTGCTGTCAAGTATGAAATTTCTTGACTATTATTACAGCAAGTACCTTGTGAAGATCCGCAATGGATGAGGTATGCCCCAACACCATCTAAACCTTCTTTTTTTTTAAACAAAAAAAAAGTACCTTGTGAAGAATATTGTGATTGATATCCTGACGACTTTCTGGGTGTCGCAGCCCCGATGCGCATTGGCCTGCTAGAACAATATACACCATTCATTTCAGACATGGCCTGCGACCTTTCACTTTCATCACCAAACCTCACAAATCCATAGCCTTTTGAACGGCCGGTGTTGACATCAAAAACAACTTTGGCAGCTTTAACAGACGGGTATTTATTAGCAAAAGTCTCATGCAATAAGCTATCAGTAACATCTGCAGCTAAATCCCCTACAAAAATAGACAGATCAGGAGCATTTTCTGAACGCTTGTCACCCGTGCTAAATGTTGCCCAATTCAGACGAAATGGCTGTTCAGTATTAGGCATCACGATTCCCGAATAATTTTGTAGAACTTTCTCAGCTGTACCATGTGAATAGAATTCAACAAATCCGTATCCTTCAGATAAACCTGTCTGCTTATTGCGAATAACTTTGATAGAAGCAATCTGCATTAAGTATAAGACCATGTTAATGAGCAATGGTGGGAATGTCAGAAACAAAACATAATAAAAGAATCTATTGTCTGAATTTGGTAAAATAACAATACTTCAGTGATTTGAAAGCAACAGCAATGGTAAACTTCTGAGACAACACCACAAAAACTTGCTTGCAATTATACTAAACTCCTCCGAGCCAACAGTTTAAAGCACAGGATCCTTTACCAAATGTCTGACAATCATGTGAGAGAGGAACAAGAGAAATTCTCTTTTCCCAGTATGCCCATTTATAATAGCAGAGGGGAAATCAAAAGAGCATCAACTGCAAATTCCATGAAACATCATTACTTTAGTACTCATTTTTCTTTCTTATTTTCTGTCTGTTGCAGCCAGCTCACCGCAAATCTACTGCAAGGAGACCTCACTTATGTTCTTATGGTTGTTCATCTTCTCAGAGCAGAGAAACTAATCACTTGTATTGATATATTTTTACTAAAGGAAGCAAATATTTTCAAGCAACAATTACAAACTTATTTATGCTATTCACCATTTACCCATTAATGAATTGCACAGTATCAGCAACTTCCAGTCTATTTTACGGACAGTTGGCAAGACAATATAAGAGATTTCAAGATGAGTAATGAGAAACATCCAAGCTCAGCTTTTGGGTACAGAAAAGCAATGCAAACGTCATCTAAACAGAACATAGACAACTAGCTAGGCCTTTCTGAACGATTCACAAGCTACATTGCATCCAAAAAGCCAATATCCAATACAATACAAATCCGGGACTGTCTGACACTTTAGCGTTTGTACTTTTTTCTACTCGTTTCGGGCAATTTCGAAACAAACCCCCCCCAAAAAAAAAAAAAAAAAAAGGCAAAATGAGTTGTCACCATTTGTCTGCGAGCCATAACAGAAGTTGCCTATTTGAGATCTAGTTCACACCCTTTTCTAAACATGTGCTAAGAAATATCCACCAGTTTCAGCTAATCCTAAGATCTTACCGGAAGTGACCAGCTTCCTAATATACAGCTACATATAGAAACGAAATACGAACATAAAACTATGACGCCCAATATAGCTTGGAGAAAACACAAATCTTGACCTCTCCAACGCCGAAAAGAAAAGGAAAGAAAAGAAAAGACAGTTGCAATCTTCCAGTCATTACAAACGCAAACAGAAAATGAATAAAAAATGAGTCTACAACTTCTCGTTACCTCGCCAGTGGAAGCGAAGCAGCTATGGAGGTAACTCTCATCCATCCAGTGGTGCAAATCGCCGACCCAGACCGTCCTGTTCTCGCCGTTCTGCTGCTGCTGCTGCTGCGGCTGGTGGTGCACGCGCTGGTGCGACGGCGCGTACTGGTGGTACGCCATGTAGTGCGGCGCCGCGTAATGCTGGTGGTGCGGCGGCGGGGGCGGCAGCATCTGCGGGTGCTGCATTAGCATCGCCGCCGACGGCGGGTACTGCATCGCCACCCACGGCTGCTGCTGCGGGAGCGGCTGCTGCGTGGGGTTGCCGCTGTTGCCGCCGCCGCTATTCTTGGGCGGGGGCGGCCGCTGCTGGCCGCCGTTGCCGCTCTGCTCCGCCTGCTGCGACGGCTGCGCCTGCTTCGAATCCTCGCTCGACTGCATCCTCAAATCTTGAATCTACCCACCACCACCGCCTCCCTCGAATGAATTAATCAAAGAATGTCGAACACAAAGCAAAACAAACCGAGACCCGCTTGTGGGTAGATTCCAAAACGCCGCGCGCGAGGTCGGAGCTCGTGAATCTGAGCTAACAGATATAGAGAAAGAAAGAAGAGAGAAGAGAGAGAAAGTAGAGATAGAGAGGGAGAGAGAGGAGAGAGGCGTGATTAGGGTAAGCACTTGGAAGTGAGGGAGAGCGAAGACGATGGGGTGGGATAGATACAACAAACACGATGGGATGGGGTTCGGCTTCGGCGAACGCGGTTGTTGCTGAGGCCGTTGGATCGTCCCCGGGGAGGGAGACGTGGGCCGTCGGATCCACGAGGGATCTGCATGTTGTTCGTTTCGCTTCAAGATCCGCCGCCAGATTAGATTTTGCCCTTCCTCCCTCCTCCTCCCTCCTCCTCTATCTCTCTTTTCTTTTTCTTTTTTTTTTTTATTTATTTTCCATTTTCTGCCATAATCTGATGTTTCCCTATTTTTACCACGTTCATTTATTTTCTTTTTTCGTGCGGTTTCACGATGATGTCTCCCGTCGTGCGCAATTGTTTCCTCGTTTTCGGTACACCCTGCGACTTTGCCTGTGTTTTTGCAGAGGGGAAAATGCTGTGAAATATGCCTATGCATTTTTTCTGGTAAGATCTCTAGAGCAGCAAAAAGCCTGATTTACCGCTATAACTGGAGTCCCGTTGTTACATTAATAATGGCTTCGACATTGATGGATGGAGGAGCATATTTTGGACGTGTTGATTTAATGATGATTTGAGGGATGACATGGTAAAGCTGGTTTAGTTTAATTAACTAACTAATGATGACGAATTAAGCCCCATTTAGAAGAAACATTGATAGTGAAAAACCTGCTCATTAACTCTTTTTCTTTTTTTAATTTCTTGTTCGTATCGTAAAAAATCTCAAATTATATCTACCGTCATGTAATATCTTAAAATTTTTTTTATCATTAAAATCATTAAACATATCACTTATGACATAAATACCCTAAACTTTTCTCGAACTTATAGTAGTGTAAAAATTACATATATGTCGCCTAAGTATAAATTAAGGCTTTTTACAAGACTTGGAAGAAATTGAGGTATTTGTATTATAATGGACAAATTTAGGATTATTGATAGTATAAAAATATTTATGTACATGTAACATAATAAATATAATTTGAGGTTTTTTTTAAGGTATTTGCTTTTTTTTTTTAATAGATCACACGTTTGAGGGGTCTCGAGCAATTTGCATATGGAAAAATGATTTTCTTTTTCGGGAAATGCGTAGTTTTAAGTTGCCATGATGACCATGTTTTCACCACTTGTTTTCTAGGTTTTGAAATAGATTAGCGGTGGATGGAAAAAGTCAAGCGGTGCGCGTGGCATCACGCGTGCGCTAAAAGGGCGGTGCGTCCCTCACAGAAGGAAGTCCTCCCTCAATCCAGGCCCAATCCAAAGCCCAGATAGAGTAAAGATTGTGGGCTTAGAAGATTACGAATTTTGGCACTAGTGTTAAATGGGCCCATTTGGAGGAGTTGCGGCTGAAGCCGCGGCGCCAGTTTTCATCAGTAAAGCTGCAAGGGAAAGTTGTACTGAACTCCTCGTTCGTAGTCAAAGAACTCCATTGAATTGCCTCGAACTTAGGCACATTTTATTTTGTGGGATATGAAGTGGAAAACATTTTTCAACAAATGATTACTTATATCACTTGAATAATTAGTTAATGAAAAAAGCCTTTATTATCGACAATAACTTTTGTCTATTCATTTTTATTGAAGATGAATTTTTTTTTCATTTACTAAGGGATTTCACTCACTATATACATCCAAAAAAATTGAGGAAGAATTTCTCCTGAGCTTTTGAGTAATATAATAGCATAGTGCAACCGCAAAAAGCAAAGAAGCAACTTACAAATCTTTCTTTCCTTTCTTGAGTTTTCTCTGAGAAGACAAGCTTCCTTAAACTTTCAGCTATAAAAGATTAGGTGATTTACTGGGTCAACATTCATCCTGATCTTGGTCTTTCTTTTCTTCCTTTGAAACGACTGACCGGCTTTAAACTTGATTTGATCATGGGCGCTGAATTTCTTCACCGATAAATAACTTTAGGCAAGGGAAGTAATTCCCAAGTAAGCAAGGTAGCCAAACATTAATTTTTGTAAGTGATGCAAGTTGTCATTTTAATTTTTTTTTTTCAAATTATTTATTTTTCGTAAAACAAACAGAGTCTAAATTTGTCTCAATTTGATATCCAAATTTATTGGACCATCAATATGTGTCCAAATTTTACTCCCTTGTGTTCGATTTTGTATTAAGTCCTTTGTAAGCTCTGGTGGCTCCATATCATTTCATCTTGATCAAATTCCTCTCATCTTATTATATAATAGAGCCGCACCTAACTTTCTGCGGTTATATTCACATCTAGTTATGTTTGTGTAGGCATTCTCTCAAATTGCAGGAACACTTTTCTATGTTACCTTCGCTCTATGTTTGCGTTGGTGTGCATCTCCAAGCACTACATCCCGTGAAAGAGTAGCTCGCCCTAACCAGACTTCCCTACTGAACTTGCACGGAATACATTCGTGCTTTGACGGACTTAGCACTTCCCAGCACCATTGCCCGTGCGTCGCCACCTCGACCCATCCACTGTCGCGGCTCGCTGCACCGCCGCCCCTCCTCAAGAAGTCGGATGTCGCCATGGTCCCTTCGTCTTGTCTTCATCTCCATCTCCACGCCAACTTCACTGTCGAACTCCCTCTCTCTGCTCATCCGTCCATCTCCAAGACGCGTCCCTGATCGCACCACCGTCAACAAAGATGAGAGGCAACGCTAATAAGCTGAGGCCCAAGGCTCAGCTCGAGCCTCAGAAATTGGCTCAAGAGGAACTCGATTAATCCTTAGATCAGAGCTCACCCTTTAATCCAGTGAAATTGACCCCGCTCTGAGGTCAAGTAGGGTCCTAAACCAGAGGGATTGGAGTTTAGAAGGAAACACACAAGCACTACAAGATAAAAGTGCATTTGGTAACTATTCTGTTCTCTAAAATAATTTCTGCTCAGAAATGATTTTTTTATTTTATTTTGTTCCTTGGACGAGTTTTTGAGTATTTAAAGACGTTTGGTAATTGTAAACAATTTCTATTTTTGTAATAGAAATACATTTGGTAAGACCCTTAAAATTTCTACTTCGAACCATTTTCTTTTAATTTTTTAGTAATTTTATTACATTTTTCTCTTTTTAATTTTTTCCTTTTCATCTTCTCCTTCCTCTAGTCGCTGGCTAGATGAGCGCTAACGACCTTGGTGGAGCATTGTTGAGCCATGGCAAGGCTCGGGCCGATGAGCCTTGAGATGAGCCTCGCCATGGCTCGGTGTCATTGGAGGCCAATGACCGACCAGAATGAAGAAGAAGAAAAAAGGAAAGAGAAGAAAAGAAAAAAGGAATTGGGTTTAATTCTGGAATTGTTCCCGAGAATAAAGAAGCAACTTTTTATTTTATTTTATTGATTCTATTATAAATCTATTTTCAAGAATAAATTTGTTTCTGGGAACAAAAAATTTACTTAACCGATTTTTTTTTTTTTTTTTTTTTCTCAGCAACCAAAGAATAGAATCATGCACTATTTAGCTGGTTAACAAACAAATCTTAATGGTGCATTTGATAATATTTCTATTCCAAAAAATAATTTCTTTTCAGAAATAGTTTTTTTCTATTTATATTCCCTAGAACAATTTTTTAGGAAAAAACGTATTTGGTAACTGGACAAAATTTTTATTCTCGGAAAAAAAAAAAAGGGATGTGTTTGGTATAACCCACATATTTTTTTTGTTACGTAAAATTTCCTTTAATTTTTAATAATTTTTTGAGATTTTTCTTATTTTTTTTTTTTTTTTTTTCATTTCTTCTTCTTCTAGTGGTAGTGGCAGCAACCGGCGATCAGTTAGAAGAGGAAAAAGAAGAAAAGTAAAAATAACTTATTCCATAAATTGTTTCCAAGAATAAGATGTTACTTTTTTTCTACTTTTTATTTCTATTCCAAATTTATTGCTTAGAACAATTTTCTATTTTAGGGAATAAAAACACTAAGGGTCTGTTTGGTAACGATTCTACTTCAGGAAATAATTTCTGATCAAAAATGATTTTTTTTATTTTGCTCCCGAAAATAATTTTTGAGTATTTAAGGTGTTTGATAAATTGTTTTGAGTATAGAAATGCGTTTGGTAAGAGTTTTTGATTTTTTTGATTCTTTTTAATTTTTAATACTTTTTGTTATAATTTTTTTTTCTTTTTTTTTTTCTTTTTCTCTCCTTCTTCCTCTTGGCTGTTGCCACTAGTGGTGGCCACCGGCAAGGCTCGGCCGGCCATCGGTGAGGCTTAACCTCGCCTAGGTGGCACGAGGTCGAGTCTCTCCAATGGCTGGGCGAGGCTTGCCTCCCCAGATCTAAGTGAGGTGAGACTCGCCTAACCACTAGCGAGGTTGAGCCTTGCCAGCCGGCGCGTGGCTCGGCCTAGCCAGGCCAGGGCGAGGCCGACCTCACACTGCCTGGGTGAGCTCGAGCTTTGCTAGGCTAGGCGAGTTTGCTGGACTTTGCCCTGGCTTGACGGGGCTCCGACGAGCTCGTTGGACCTCGCCTGGCCGCTCAGCGGTGGCGGCCCAGAGGCAACGATAGGGGTGGTGATGGGGTAGCAGTGGGTTGGCAGGAGGAAGAAGAAGAAAGGGAAGGGAAAAAAGAGGAGAAAAAAAAGAGAGGGCAAAATTGATTCTCAAAATTGTTCCCGAGATCGAGAAGCAACTTTTTTTTTATTCTTGATTCTACTTCAAATCTATACCCAGAAACATCTCAAGATCAAAAAATTTAACGGATTTTTATTCCAAATATATTCCCGGGAACAAAAGAATAAGATCAATTGTTTCTGGGAGTGTTACCAAACAATGCCCTAATTGATGTTACCAAATGGATTTCTGTTCTTTTTCTATTATGGAGAACAAAATAGCAAAAGAACATAAAAATTGGAGCATTAACAAATGCGCCCTAAATGTTCGCTATTCATGGAATCCACATTAGTATACATGATATGATGTAATATATTAGGGAAAATATTCATTGCTTGAGGAAATTGACCTTGTATCATCATTGGATGGAATCCACCAATGAGATATAGAGTTAGAGTAAAACTCTAATAATAGAATTAAAATTTCATTAGTCAATTCACTCTAACCTTACAAACGTCAAAATATTCCTACCACACTCAAGAGTGTCGTAATTTTTTTTTTAAATCACTTGATCATCACATTGGTTAAAAATCGTTTACTTAAGTAACACTGATGACATGTTTGGTTGGAAAATCCGACGTGACATTAATTTATTATATAATGTCGAACTTGGCTTGTTGACAAAATGAAGGTAGCAAGCGATCGCATAAACCACATTGATTTGCCATATGTTTGTCCCAAATTAACGAATTGGGCAAAATTGCTTATGAATCTTCAAAAGAACCTAACCCTAATTCCTCATATTAGGGCAAAACTATTTTGTAAAATTTACAATGAAAAGTTGGAGCAGGTGAAGCCATTCACTTAGATAGCCTTTTGAACGCCTCCTGAAGTTTCTATGCAATAATTACATTTTTCATTCTCATCATTTGCAAGGCTTTTTCTGCTTCGATGGCTTTTGCTCTCGTTCCACCTTGGCATGAGCTATAACTTCGAGTTTGGCTTCAAACTCTCGTGCTAATTTCTTAGGTTTTTCTTCCAAGCTCTTAACGTGGATAAAATATTTAGTAGTTTATCACTACTACATTAGCATCATATGTGACATACAATTTTTTCACTGGTATCCACTTATATATTGACATATGTCCACCAATCCATGTTAACAATTGATGTGGAATATAAACAAAAATAAAATAAAAAATCTATTCATTTCTTAGCTCTCTCTCTCTTCTTATTCCTCAATCCACCACTTGCTAAGTCGCTGGCATCTTGACCTGACCATCACCACATCTAAGCATGCATGGTTCGATCCCTCTTTTTTCTCTATCTCGTCATTCTCCATATCTTAAGATCTATGTCCATGATCGAAATCATTGGCACTTGTACATGGTTGTCGTTGGCATCATTCAAGCTTAGTTTTTATCGTTCATCCATGGCCAACCACAAGTCGATTGCAAGGGAGGACATATCTCAATATTTGAGCATCTATGCCTTTGATCTTGATCTTACCCGTCGCCAAGGGTGATCAGGTCCAAGGTGGCTAAGGTTCAGACTTGAAACCTGTATCGAACCCTATTGTAACCGGTTTCCCTTTTTTGAATCATCTACCCTACCTTATTTGCATTGGATCATATTTTGGACTAGACTCTATTTTTCCGATTTGAGAATAGGGACTATCCTATTTCCATTGGGATTGATTTTGCAACCGCCCGATCATATACAACTTCAAATTTTACATTAATTTGCAAGAAAACGATAATATAATCCTTCTAATTTATGTTGAAACATTATTAAGTACATGAAGGTTTTGACTAAATGAAAAACTAAGAATCTATAAAGCTAATTATCATAAACAAATATCATAAGACAAAGCAAAAATCCCAATATTACATAAACATTAACAACAAACATGGGTTTAAAATTAGTCTCATTCCACAACTACTATATGAAACTCTTCATTTATCTAAAACAGTTAAATCTTTGCTGCAGGTATAACTCCTCCTCCAAAAGTGAAATGGCAAGTCAATCCATGTGGTAAAAAATCTGTAACAAAGACCTGAAATTCATATATAAAGAAAAATCAATAAGAAACCGTGCTCTAGAGATATATGCAAAAGTTATAGTTTAATGAAATCTATTTACTTACCATAAAATCGGAGTTTTCACAAAATGGTCTATGTTCCAATGATAATGTCTTCGGTAAGACAATGCAAATTTAAAAACCAAAACCCTATATTAAATAAAGCGTTTACTCAATCAATATTTATGCGAATGAATTACAAGATAGAAAGAAATATATATACGACTTATTCACTTCAAATATTTCCATAACCTTGATGTACTCTTCAACATTAATCAACACACGAGTAGTTCTCAATCAATTTTAAGTGCAAATCAAACTTTCCACTACTCTAAGAGTCAAAGCCATCAAGTACACATCCAAATGTACTAAAAGTCAATTTGAAGGAACGACAGTTACAGGAATAGACAAAACATCTCGAGCCATCAAATATTCTTTGACCGAGTATTCTTCCAAAACATTAAACGGCCGAGATTAAGGACATCTTTACTTTTAGCTTTAAGAAACTGATCAAGCTCAGATTTATTTTCATCCAACACTCTTTTCTTTACGTGGCAAAAGCTTTTATGCCAAGTTTTGATTTGACACTCATTGTCATTAGTATTGACACTAGAAGCACTATTGTTAGTACTCACACTTGAACCACCAACATTTTTTTTACTAGAAGAACCAATAAAAGATTGCTCATAAAATTTATATAAACGCTTTAAGGCAATCTTCACTTTATCATGCATCTCATCAACTTTTACTTCATCATCATAAATTTGTTTAAAATGGAACTTTACATAAGTCAACTTCTTTGAAGGATCCAATGCAACCGTAATCAGCATCATCGTATTTATTATATGCAGACTCCCATAATACTTGTCAAACTTCTCTTTCATTTTTATATCCATAGATTAAAGTTGTAGGTCCAAAAAATTCATCACATTATTCAAATATTTATACAACACAACTATCCCCTTAGAATACTTATTTGAAGTAACATATGAGCTCCCCAACATCTTTTTGGTTGTATCATAAAACTGTTTCAAAAATTTACAAAGAATGATGACATTTTCCCAATCTTCATCTTGAGAAGCATCATGGTCAATTTCCTTTAAGAAAAATAAATCATCTTTTTCCATTCTTTCAAAAGCTTTCCTGAACTTTATGGTAGTATCTAACATCATGTAAATAGAGTTCCATCTAGTGGCAACATCAAGATAGACCGAACTCTTATATGCAATTATTTCATCCTCAATATAAGATTGGAATGTCTTAACTCTCATGGGAGGGGTCCTTACATACCTAACTACATTGTAGATATGTGCAATAGAATCATGCACTTCATTCAATCCATCTTTTACTGTCAAGTTAAGTATGTGAGCAATGCACTAAAGCATCTTTATTCAAAATCAAAAACCCTATTCTTGAAAACTTTTACTTCAAATAACCAATGGCCATATCATTTGAACTAGCATTATCCTCGGTTACTGTGGATATTTTTTTTTCTATTTTCCAATCATAAATGTATTTTTCCACCATTTTCCCAATCTCCCTATCGAGAATTGATGATTCTCTTATGTAACTTACAATTTTCATCAATAAAATGTGCAGTGAGATATAAATAGTTCAAGTGTTGAATAGAACCTCACATATCAGTTGTTAGTGCAATACTAGAATTAAACTTATCAAAGTAAGCCTTCAAATAAATTCTTTCACTCAGATACAATTTCACATAATCTCTAGCCATCATAAATCGTGAAAGATGTTGGAAAAGAGGTTGTAATTTAGTAAAAAATTGCGAAAACGAACATACTCAACCATAGAAAATGTTTGTTCATCAATAATAATCATTCAAGTAAGCATGTGTCTACAATGTTCTTGATCAAACTTCTACGTTGGTAAGATGCTACCATCACTAGTAGTATTTTTCCCTACCTCACTAGCCACATTTTTGTTATATGGTGCAAACAATATTTGCTTCTTATCTGCATGAGGATACTTTTTACACTTTCTCAAGTATTTCCACATAATAGACGTTCCATGATCAATATTATATCTGTACTCAAACCCACAATGAATGCACTTCACTTTTACTATTTTCTGTGTTTTCTCATCTATGATTCTCGAAAAATTATTCCAAGTCTCTGACTAATTAACTCGCTTTTGATCCAAAGGAGGATGAGAGTTAGGTGCCCTCGCCTTGTTTGTTGTACTCATGATCGTGGATTCCATTTCATTAGCTCCATGGAATGGCAATTCCATGAGCGAATTCCATGAGCGAACTCATTTCATTATGTCCATCCACTTCCATTAATATTTTTTTTTTTGATCCATCAACTAAAAACAAATTATAAAACAATGTCAAGATTCTACTAAAAACAAATTATATAAGAGATGGGTAGTGCAAGAAGATAGTTAACCATGCATTTTAACGACAAGAAAGTGCAAGAGGGGCACAAACTCACTACTCAGGATTGAAATCAAGTGCTTCAGCAACTAAGTCCGACCGTGCAACGAGTTTAGGATTTCCTACTTTAGTCAAAGGAGATACTTTTGTATAGCAAGCATGTAATACCTGCATTTACAATGAAAATGACACAATACTAAGGCCGGATATAGAGTGACTTTTGGTAAATTAACAAATATAGACATTCCAAAGTCTCGAGATAAGCGAGTCAAGCTTCAAGTGTAGAAGCTAATGCTTCCAAAGTCTCAAGATAAGCATTTCAATGCAACAAAAAATCTGCAAGGTATTAAGTTAGCAGATGTAGATTTCTCTAATCTATCATAGAATAGGGAAAATAACAAAATTATTACATTAATAGAGGTAGATTACTCTAATCTATCATGGAGAGGGCAAATGACAAAAGTATTCCAAGCAATTGTCATATTTGACAATTATATTTCAAGAATCAAATGTCTCCACAGAATGTCCAACTTTCAATGTGATTCTCCTTTATAAATTAGGATGCACCCCAAAGCACTTTCATCTCAATGGAAGATTTTGAATAATCTTCACACTTATTTATCATTAATGTATAAAAAATCTCATGAGACAAAAACTTGGCTACTCAAATACTAAGTTCCATGACCTCTTTAGCAATGTTGTGCCACATCTCTACCTCAACTATCAACTGTACTTAACTCTTAGCTAACAATATCTTACGAGTCAAAAGGCAAGGCGATAGTCAATTTCTACCACAAAGTTCAACACGATACATCATCAACACCACTTTAGTTTAGCAACTAGATCACATGGCTCGGACAAAGTCTCAAGAAAGGGAAAGGTTTAATAAGGATATGTACAGTAAATTTAATGGGGATGCAAGTGTTGATGTGGTGCATGGAGGAGGTACATCGGCTCGGGGATAGTAGCACTCCTACCGTGGTAGCAAGGATAATCACATAGCTCAGGTTTATGAGGGCAACAAACGGTAGCGAAGTTGGGCACAACTCGCTTGTTGCCAAAATATCGAGGCAATGGCTTCATGGTGCAGCAATTTCTCGTCCCCGAACAGAGGTGACAACTTCACAAGCAAGAGGTACAAAGGTGATAGCTTCATAGGAGCTCAGCTTTGTGTTGACTTGTCGTCGAGGAAGCAAAAGCGAGCAACAATCATTGATTCAGCAACTAAGATTGTCAAAGCAAGTTGATCAATTGGTAAGGGTGTTGCAATTGAGAGAGAGAGAGAGATAGGGTTCTTCACTTTTGCAATTGTTGTTTGAGGGGAGAGAGATTTTCTTTTTTTTAGCTAGGATGGGTTTTCAATTTCTTCTTATTCTTCTTCTTTTTAGAAAACCAGTCTGGTCTGGGCAAGTTTTCACTTGGACTTGTTCCTGGATCGGTTCCAATCGATTCTAAAAAATTAGAACCAGCTCCCATACCGGTTTTTTAGGTGGTCTGGTCCTGTTCTTGGGTAAACCTGGTCTGATTGTACACCCCTACCCATTGCTATGGTCGACCATGAGTTGATTGCATGGGACAACTCCAAGAAGACAGCTTCCTCTATTGTTTTCCTTGATATTTGAGCTTAGACCATGGTCTTCAAGATCTTGACCTCGCCTGTTGCCATGGACGAGGCCGAATCTGGAGGCACGACTCCACTCTAGGTGTGGATGGAAAACGACTACAAGCCACCATGACGATGGAGAGGTGACTTGACTGTCGGTAGGGCTGACCATGAATTGACTACAAGGGACAATAAAGCCTGCCACAAGTAATGATGGAGGAAGACGAAGGCGATCAAGAGCGCATCGAAGGGAAAGCTTCCATAGGTGAATAGATGTGGATTTCTTTTTTGTTTTACTTTTATTCCACATTAGTAGACATGCATTAATTTATGATTGGATTTGATTAGAAAAACCATACCACCTTAGCAATTGATGTAGTAATAACAAACTATCGACCATTTTCTCCTTGATGTGAGTCCATCAACAGTGGTTAAAGGTTAGTCAATTCATCAAACTGCCTTTGGGAAAAGTATCAAAAAAGTCATAAATCTATTGCATTTGTATTAATATAGTCTTAAACTTTTTGCATTTGTGTCAGTTCAATCCATTTAACCGATTTTGTTCGGAAATCATTCTAGCACTAATGTGGACATTTGATTTTTTTTTTTTATAATTTAAATATTTTTATCTTTTAATGTTTTCTTTTGGGTTGAGGGCTAGCTAGGGTCATTAGCCATAGACAAGTGCCTATAGCCCTCGTCAGCACTAGGCAAAGGCTCCAACATCCTTGGCGTCCACTAGGCCTTGTGAATTCTCTACCTTCACTAGTAAAAAAAAAAAGAAAATGAATTGCCCAATTAAGCAAAATTCAGAAAATTCTACTTCTCATTTAATCACCATATTTGATTTCAAATGGAACTCTAATAATTGCAAGAACATTGTTCCATGAAAATTGATGAAATAAATTACAATCACATATTAATCAAATTCTTTTTATCTAGCTATGACCATCTTCAACTTGTCATCCCAATTGAATCCACTCTTACCATGTACAACTCAAATTGTCTTCCAGTTACTTTTAATCGTCTTCAAACGATTCTCAACATAGTGGACTCACAACCAAAGCTAAACCTCACATTTATTGTATCCACAACTCAAGTAATTAAAGTGGGTTTGAATGTGGTTGAATTGTTTCCTTTATGAGCTTCATTGGCAATAATTTCAAGTAGAACACATTTTATAGGCTTAGACCCCATACATTGCTTGATCTTCTCATCATTTTCCTTGCTTTTACCCATCACGATAATTACATAACAACTTTAAATAGTAGAATAAGAAGAAATAAGAGAAAGAACAACACCTAGTATATATTTTAAGATGATTAACATTAAAGAAATGGAAATTACATGTTCTAAATGAAGCACTCAAAAGAAAAAAAAAAGGAAAACTATTGACTTCTTCTAATATTATGATAACTAATTCACATTGCATACGCAATCCTATCCCTCTTTGGTGCCCATATTCTATTTTCCTCCTTTGCCTCTCTTTGAGAAAGTTGGATCCTTGCATATTTTTTTTCTTTGAGATAACATTTGTCTAATCATCTCTTCCATGATAGAGTCAGTGGGATCAAATCCCATAATAAAATTGCAAATGACATAACAATCTAATACGACCAAAAAGGTTGAGAATCCAATACTCAAAAACGCTTCTTTAAGACTCCAAATGCTCTTTCAATAGTAGTTCTCAGAGATGAATGGCACAAATTGAATAGTTCCTTCTCATTTTCAGGTGGGTAATCACTAAACTCCTTGAAATGGTATCTAACACCATGATAGGGAGAATGATGCTATTTTGGATTCCATAACCATCATCAACAATATAATATTTTCCTACAAGTTATAAATAAGTTTATTACTAAGATACTAAGCTCAATTCAAACATTATGTATAAAGTCTATTTTCTTACCTCTAGGAATGATCAATCCATTCGGCTTTGGAAGTGCCTCAGATAAAATATGTGAATCATGTGTAGTGTCCTCCTAATAAGCTAATACGTAAGAAAATCTCAAGTCAAATATAACAGCAGCTAATACATTTTGTGTTGTTCCATCGTTCTGACCACAAAACCTTTCTTGAATTCCAAGAGAAACTAATGCACGTACACGAGTTCCATCTATTGTTCAGACACACTCCTAAGATAATTAATATAGTTACTAGCCAAATTTTAATGAAAATTCTCAAGCAATATATAAATATTTTTATTTTCAAATTTCATACCTTAAAATATGGATAAAATCTTTGATTGTTACTTATCGTAGGAGGAGTGGAATTGCTCGATTTCCTCATCACATGTTTGTGTAATTTCAAAATTGCTTTCAATGCAATCTTGAAATATTCGTGCATAGTTTCCATTGACCTTTGGGATCTTCCTCCACTTACTCTAAACCTCACATTATGTTCAATGATAAGGCAAAATATCATAACTTAATTCTTGATAGCAACATTTACTATAGAGCGCAAATTACTTGAACCAAGTACCTTACAAAGTTCTAAAAAAGAATTCGACGTCATTTGTATTTGGTTTATATATTGAGTGTCACCACTCTATAAGAGACGATTCATATACGACTCTTTCTTATAATCTAAACTCTCTCAATATGTGGTATGTGGTTATCGGAATAATCACAATTATCCATAACTAGTGTAATAACTGTCATAATCATTGTAACCACCCCATGTGGTGGCGTAGCTGGCTTGGGCTTTCTCCCCCTCACGAAGGGGAGGAATTCAAATCCCAGAGGCATCATTAGTGGACTTACCCTGGTGGCACGTGCTTGGTGGTCGCACGTGTCGCCCCTAGGGTTTACTCCCCGGCTACCGGCCGTGGGGGGTTCCCTGGGTCACCAAAAAAAGAAAAAAAGAAACTGTCATAATCATTGTAGCCGCACCTATTACTGCCACTTGGATTTTGTTATTATCCATCTATATGTTGGAAAATCATTTTCGTACTTGAATAGAACAATAAAGTCAATATGGATTCAAATAAATAGAGCAATCAAAATAGACTTTGAGACGTGATATCACTTTCTTTAAGGATTTGTTTGCCCTACAATGTTGTTAATGGTCATCAGCAAATTTCTTTCAAGCTACAATAAAGTCTCAAACAAGAATACTAGATAACAATTTTAGCATTTTTTCAAGGTCTCTCTAGGAAACAATTGAAAAGACGGCTGTAGTTTTGGAAAGAAAACTTGAAAATGATTTCATACTCGTTTTTTCAAAAATAGACATGTAAAAGAATATAGACAACTCTTCGTGAAATGTTGCAAAGTTATCAAAGATATCCCTTCAGAAGAAGTTGCAAAATGAACAAACGTATCCTTTCAAAAGAAGTTACAGAATAAATAAATGCAACCCTTCGGGAAAGGTTGCAAGCTGAATAAGTACAATTTCCAAAAGTTGTCTTGAAAAGACACATATAAAAATTCGGAATAAAATAAATAAAAAATAAAAATAACCATAACTCTTTTATGAACAATTGCACTATTTTAATAGGAAGCCATGGTTAATTTTTATAAAATAAATCTGAATTTTTTTGAATAAATAAAAATAATGATTGTTGGTTAGTGTCAAATTTCTTCCATGTGTGTACTCACATCTTTTCGATGTGGGACAAGGTACTTCTTAATTTGTTTTACAAACAAACTACCAACAATCCCCCACTTTTGTTTGTAAAACAAAGATTCCAAAATAAAAATTTTAAAAACCATATAGCCAAAATTTCAACAAGACCAATTTACATACATAAAGGTCTCTTTCGAATTAAACATTTACTTAGTGCA
The DNA here is from genome assembly GCA_014182735.1 of Corymbia maculata. NCBI lineage: Eukaryota > Viridiplantae > Streptophyta > Magnoliopsida > Myrtales > Myrtaceae > Corymbia > Corymbia maculata. The sequence goes on from CM024687.1 coordinate 16,575,631, forward strand.
AGTATCTCAAGACCCAATCAAAGTGACAAGTAGCTCACCTTTAAACTTGTACTTTTAAACGATAAAATTGGACATATTGCACATATATTAATCTCTTGCTTTAGGAAGAATTGCTATATTACTCTGTATTATTATGATCTTGTGCTTGATCTTGTTTCATGAGCTCTCTAGAAAGCAATCCTAATTTTTGTAAGAAATGGCACCACTTCTAAACTCATATAGATGAAGTATCTATCATATGTTTCTGTTACTATTAACACATTGCAAATTTGTATTATATTTCATTAAAAATTCAATTCAATCTACAAAAAGTAAGAAACGATACTGACTTCTCATATCAGGGCTATATTAGTATCAAATAATCACATTCAGTAACTTGTTCTTACCCATTAAACCTTATAACTAGTGATGTTTTAGAAAAATGTCAGGTTACCATTATTGGTGATTTTAATTAAAGGGTTTCAACCCCATTTCTTATGAGGTCATCTTTACCACATCTTTTAATAAAACCTTTATACAAAGATTGGACAAATTCTTACTTGACCTCACATAAACAATTGTTATACATATTTGTTTTTTGCTCGTCCAAGAAAACAACATAGCCATCAAATGAAAAAATCCATCTAGTAGTTGATTACTTATCACCCACACTTGTAAACCAATTAATATTGGTGTATCCTCCTAATATAACAGAATAATTATTATAGAACAATCCCAAATTTTTTAGTTCTCTTAAAATAACCCAAAAATTCAGGTAATAACTTTACAATGTTCTATTCTTGGATTACAAATATATGTACTGAACTTACACATGGAATAAGTAATATCAGATCAATACAATGTATTGCATACATTCCCTATAGCACTCACACTAAAGACCTACCATAAATCAAATGGATTATCCATTCCTTTGAAACCTAACATATTGAAATTTATTCAATATCTTTTCGACATAATCACTTTGGCTCAAAGAATAACTGCCTCTATGTTTTAATTTTTAATACCCAAGATAGTATCCACTTCACCAAATTAACACAAGGGCAAAACCATAAATTAATGCGTAAGGGCAAAATTGTAAAATCATAATTCCAAAAGGGAAAAACCATAAACTTGACATCCAGGGGCAAAATGATAAATAATCAACAGGAGGATAGAATCGTAATTATCTGGTGAAGAGAGGGCAGAAACATAAATAGGCACGGAGGGTAGAGTTGTAATTAAATGATCGCGCACGTAGCTCCCACATGCTTGACTCTCCAACGCACGTGGGGCGCATGTGGGCGCGTGTAGGATAATCCATAATATTTCAATAAAAAAAATAATCATGAGATAAAACAACGTTATTATCTAGTTCAATGGATTAAGAGTGAATACACTCCCGAGCTTGGGGCATTCTTCCCGTAGCATCACAATCAAATCCTTCATGAACCGAAGAAGTAGCCTGATTACTGTTCATGTCCTAACAACAGGAGGGAGGGGCTTTTTGAATATCGGAATTAGCAACGCCGAAATTAGCTTAGGCACAATAGGAGTGGCTACAAGCAAGACCCCCACATCCAAGAATTTGTTGTCTGCGTCCAACTGCTCCTAATTCAATTTTTTTTTTAAACCAAGACGATATCCCCACTGGTTCACATAATTCGTAGTCGTTTAGAGCATGCATGATAATCATTTTATTTCTATTCAAGAATTATTTATCTATTCCAAACTTGTTTATGGAATAGAAATCTGTTTGGTAACATAATTTCATTTTTCTATTTTTAGAACAAATTTTTATTTCACAAATAGGTTTGAAGTAGAGATTAGAAATTGTTTCTCTCTTTTTTATTTCTCACTTAAATGAGTCTCTCTCTAACCCCTAGCCATTCACCTCCTCCAATCGTCGCCACCCATTGCTGCCCCCTCTTCCCCCGATAGCCCACCACTCACCGCCGCTACCGCCGATCACTCACTATTGTTGCCACTAGCTGTCGCCGGAGCCACCATCATAGCCCCCTTGCTCGCTGCCTGCCAGCCACTACTGTCACTACCATCACTAGTCGTCCGCTGTAGCTATCACCACTACCCCCTCCCACCACCACCGTCGCTGCCCCTTCCCTCGCTGGCCACCTGTTGCCACCGCCCCTTCCCTCATTGGCCACCCACCGGTCACCCGCCACCCCCCCTCCCCCACAACCGCTAGTCGTCAGCCACCATTGCCCCCACCTCCCTACCACCACCACTCGAGAGAAAAAAATTGTGTCATTATCAAACACAAATTTTTTCTCAAAATCTCATCCAAAAATAGGAAAAAAAATTATTTCTGGTTTAGAAATTAATTTTTGCCCAAAAATTTAATGATTCGCATCCTCCGACAAAATGAAGAATGTGACTCCTCAATATTGTAAAAGAAAAAATTGGGCCATACTGGCGAAAGTACCTCCTACTTGATGTGGATCTGAATTGCCAGTCGAAGAGAGATGAAGAGACAAAAAGGCATCTTCAGAAAAGTGAATCCATCATGTATCGAGGTAAGCCTCATCGATCTTACGCGTCTTCGTGAGGACCATGGATGAGATTTCCTCAGCAAATTGCTTCTCTTTGACTCCAACTTCATTGCTGTACAAATAAATCCTTAAAAATTATTGGAAAATCATCTTTATACTTGGGCAAAACAATGTAATCAATTAGGATTCAAACTAATAGAGCAATCAAAAATGGACATTAATGTGTTATATCACTTTTTTTAAGGATTTATTTGCCCCATAATGTTGCTAGTGGTTTTTGGCAAATTTTCTCCAATATACAAGAAAGTCTCAAATGAGAATATTAGATAACAATTCTAATATCTCTTCAAGGTCTCTTTAGGAAACAATTGAAAAGATGGTTGCAGTTTTGGAAACAAGACTTGAAAATAATTTTTGACTCATTTTTTTCAAAAACTGACATAAAAGAACATAGGCAACTCTTCATGAAAGGTTGCAAAGTTAACAAAGATATTCCTTCGGAAAAAGTTGCAAAATGAACAAATATATCCTTTTGAAAGAAATTGCAAAATAAGTAAAATGCAACTCTTTGGGAAAGGTTGCAAATTGAATAAGTATAATTTCCAAAAATTGTCTTGAAAAGACACATATAAAAATTTGGAATATAATAAATAATAAATAAAAATAACCGTAACTCATTTGTGAATAGTCGCATTATTTAACAGGAAGCTATTGTTAATTTTTATAAAATAAATATGAAATTTTTCAATAAATAAAAAAATAATGATCGTTGATTAGTGCTAAATTTCGTCCATGTGTACACTCACATCTTTTCGACATAGGACAATGCACCTCTCAGTTTGTTGTACAAACAAACTGGCAACGCTATATTGGACAATATTGATCATAAAACACAAAATGGAGGCGCAAAACTAGAAAGGAAATATATTGGATACCTAGTTTTTCTTCCTCATCCACAGTTTTAAACAAAATTCAGGTAAAGAGCAGAACCTTTCACGACAAACTAGAAGCTTAGACAACATCCAGACCGTACTCCCCATTTATGTGAATTTGCACCAACATACAAAATATTCTATTAAAAAAACGAGCTGCATAAGCTTTATACAAAAGAGAAAAGGGCCATCATATTTCCCTCAAGTGGACTACTTAAGAAGCATCCAAATAGGTGACAATCTCAATCCACAGAATCCACCGATGGACTTTCTCAAAATTGACATTTACCGGATTCACTAAATCCTTCGCAATACGATCGTTCTTGCACTATGTACAGGAAAATAACTGTAAATCCATCGCATTAACTCAGGAGACGAATTTTCAAGGATGATTTTCTCAGCGATGAGATCTCCTCTTCTACAATCTTGCTCTCACACCCAAACTTTCCAGTCGCGATCAAAAGGGACGCTTGAAGAAGATAACGTCAAATTTTAAACATCTAATTGGAGAAGCGCTCTAAAATTTACATTCAGCCATAATCTAGAGAAACGAAGGGAGAGACCTTAGATGCCAGAATTGAGCATGACACAGGTGGGATTGAGGAGCCAACTGAGCTTATCACTGGAGAAACCAAGTGAAGACCAGATGAGATAGGCCTTCCGAACGTCAGCCTCTCTACTATGCTCAGTGTTGCATCTAGAAGAGAAGTACAAGTCGACAACGGAGGACAAGGAGATGAAGCTCTGGAGGTGAAGAGAGATGAGTGAGAAGGCGGAGAGGAGGAAGAGATGAGCAAGATGGCAAAAGAGGAGGAAAGGGGAGGCGTGCGGCGACGAGGACTGTTCAACAAAACGAGCTAGGGATGCGAGATGAGAGTGGGGAAATTGATGTCTGTTTTTCAGAAAGCTGAAGTCTTTTTCCCCAATTTTAAGGGCTTTTTCCTTGTTTTCTTTGACCTATTCGTTTTCCTTGGACCAAACAGAAGAAAATCTGGAAAATCTTTTCCTGGAAAATTTTTGACAGAAACAAACAAAGCCTTAATTCTAGGTGACAAACTCTCTCTCTCTCTCTCTCTCTCTCTCTCTCTCTCTCTCTCTCATTTGGACGTCCTTAGGAGGAGGATGACGGAGGCCAATGACCTCAAATCGGAGGTTGTAGCTATTCGTTTGCTTGTTACAACATCGCTAAAAATATTTGTTCAGCTAGACAGTTTAGTATAACGAGGAAAGTCCACCAAGATTCTCTAGAATTTAAAGAACAGCATCACGAATATGTCAATGCGCATAAAGATACTTTGTATTGACGATAGGACATTATGGATGATGGTAAGATTATGTGCGGGGATGCTTCAGCATTGCAAGTGACAAGTTCACAAATCATAGGAAGATCGACATGACCTATTTAATACATAGTCTTCATATACCACACCTAAGGTAGAATAGCAACTAGCGAAACATTGTAGACGTAAAAACTACTTACATGCATACATAGATGATAGTTTCAATATCGTCTAAAAACCAACACATTTATACCAAATACACACTTTCTACTACTGGACAATCAATCATCTCGACCACTTCAATGCAAGTAATGCATATGATATCTTTGAATCATGTTCAGTTGTTGATTACGATTTGAGTGACAGCATGCCCGACACCTGGACTGTGGCCCGGATCTGTTGCCTCCGGAAGTGCTTCTTGCCCGGAAGTGTGGTGAACAGAGCTTTTCTTCTTATGATCTCCACTTATAAGTCGCTCGCTCGCTCTTTGACTCTCTGGTTTAAGCAGCCTTCCCTCTGAACTGATAAGTTCATGAGAAAGAACCATAAAAAGAAGAACAAAAGTAGTGCAGATGAGCTTGAAATTTGCCATTGGTATGATAAACTTAACAGTAAGACTGTAATAGCAAAGCGACTTTGCTCTAAAAATGAGACTCAGAAAAAAATACAATAGAATGGCTGAGTGAGGATGCTGTGAAGTTGGGGTCTTCTAGGGTTTATATAGATCGAGCTAATGCAGTTGGAGTTATTCAGTACTTTGCTATTAAATTATTTATGGAAATAAGGAGAGGAAAATCGGTCATTTTAGTCATGATTATGTCTCCTGAGATTCTGTTTTGGAAGTTTTTGGATGAACTGTTTGTGTTTGGCATATTTCTTTGTTTCTTCAGGATCTCTCTCTTAGTTGCATGTCCCATGCAAAGCATGTTTAATCTTCGATAAAGACAAAAATGTGCCGTGCCAGAATAACCGACTTCTAAGATGATGTCCTTAAAAAAATTGGAGTAGTTTTCTCCAATGCATTAAATTGATGGGCTACAAGTGATGAACAACCCAAATGGAAATTTAATTGATAATGGATGTTGGGGAAAAATGATTGCTGATAAAGATAAAATAGCGATTATTAATCTTTGATGAATGATGATGATCACTATTCTTAAAATATTATTTACCACCACTATTGTTGCTATCGGATTTAGAACAAGTATATCTCTAGAATATACCCCAAAACTGTAAAGAAATGAGTTCAATAATTACTCAATTTTTCTCTTAAAATTATATATTGAATATGTTATCAAAGTTTTTATATGAAAAGAGAAGAAAAGATGAAGAAAAGTTGTTTTTAATAGTCGTGTTGAACAATGTATGATTTGATGCTATAAATATAGATAACCAATCAATGCATCTCTTGATAACAATTACTTTATCTCCACCACCGCCCACTTTTTATGATCAACCATTATAACTTTTCATATCAATAATCACCTCTTTTTCATAATCAAGAGTTGCATCTTTTCATGGTAACACACTATTTCAACTATGGATGTTGAAGATATCCATGTAAATAACCTACTAATGAAAGATGGACAAAAATGTGACCTTAAAAAAATTATAATTAGCAAGATATTTCAGGTAAGAGTCTTTATTTCCATTATGACTTTGATGGTCTTGCCTCTTGGATTGGATATTTATGTCGATGTTGAAACTACTTCGCTTGCGATAATATTTAATTAGGTAATTCAGCGGCGCTAATGCAAGATGTTGAAAGGATTATATTTTCTTCCTTCTCTAGTTGGAGGAAATTTCTTCCAATCTTAACTTCAATTGATAGGTTTGAAACGTGGGCATCGCCTAGAGAAAAATGTTGCTAGAAAATTAATTTAGGAAAAATTATTTTACTTAAATAAACGCTCCTCTTCGGTTGTTTTCTTATGAGTGTTCGGAGTTGTATTGAAATCTGTTTGAAATGTAAATTCTGAAATTTGCTCCAAAAACAAAGCCGACACACATACACAACAACCATAAGCACTGCAAGACTTTTCCTGAAACGTGAAGATTTTCAACGAAGCATGCATAGTTGAACTATGACTTATTGTATCCTCACATTGGGTGGTTGCGAAATACCGAATCTAGGGGAAGCACATAGTACATTATTCTAGACAATGTGTAGGGGGCTACAAGGATCCCAGTGGAGATTATTGTGGCAAGATTTTGTGGGGCATTGAGAAAAATCTTTCCTCCAACATTATTATAGGCCATGCTTGAGCACTTTGAGGCTGCCACACTCTTTTTCAAAATTACCAAAAAAATCATAATTCATTTTTGAGATGCTAATTTACTCTTAAAACTTATGACAATGACAATATAGTCCTTTTAGTTAGAATCACCAATGCAGACATCGGGTAGTACTTACGTGAATAATTTTTATAATTTTTAAATATATATTTATTACTTTATTGTTTTTTATTTACTTCTTTTAAACCTCATCGACCATCGGCCAAGGGCAGCCTTGTCGGTTGTTGGTGAGCGGTCCTTGCCAATGGCCAACGAGGACTTGCAAAATAAAAAAAATTATTGAAAAGAAAAAAGAAAAGAAAATATACAAATATAAAAATTAATTTTTTTAAATTACAAAAATTATTCATATCAGCATCAATTAGACCACATAGGATGGCTAGAGTTTTGGCCAAAATTTGCCAAAAAGAATACATTAGCAAATTATCAAAAGTTTTAGAATTAAATTTGTCAAACTAAAAGAGTTATAAGTGAATTGACATTCGTAATATAAGTTTATGATTTTTTTAGCAATTATCCCACAAACAAATGTATAAGGACACGGGGAAATCTTCAAAAGCTTATACGTATGGTGATAATTTAATGCTATTTGTACAAGTATCATCATGCTATAATTTTAAGGATAGGCATCCTCCAAATTTTGGAGGGATAAATCTTTAAGAACTTCCCTTGTTTATAGGAGAAGAAATCAGTGTATTAAGTATCCCATGGCCCCTACCACACTGAAACAGCTTCACCACCACCTGTGTCATTTGCCGCCATGTCCTTGCCGACGTGACTCTTAACTCAATCTGTAAGAGAGAGACAGAGACGTTTGAGTTCTGCAACATGAGCACGTATGGTGGTGGTCGTCTCTAAGGCCGATGGTGGCTTTGACGGGCATGACAGTGACGGCGCTGTGGTGGCCGGCGTAGCTAGCTTTGTAGGTAAAGAGAGAGAGACAAGAGAAAAGTGAGAAATGGTATAGGTATTTTTTCGGAAAAATTATCAAAAAAATTCTGGACCTATTATAATTATGATAATTTAGTTTTAAATATTTATATTTATGTCAGTTCAGTTTTTCGACTAATTTTGATTAGTCGGTGCTAATGTGAATGACAATTGATGCCGGCCAACACTAATATGGATAATTTTTTAATAACATTTTTTTTTCAAATTTTTTCAAATTTTTTAGTTTTTCTTTCTCTTTTTTTTCTCCTCCTTCCTTCTTTCTTTGCCAACGAATTGGCCAAAGGCAAGGCCTTGCTAGCCAATGGGGAGGCTCACCTAGTGATAGCAAAGCCGTCGTCATCACTAGGCAAGGCTCGCACTTGCCATAGTTGGGCAAGGTTTGCCCTCACCTCTAGCTGGCGATGAACGGCTAGAGGAAGAAGGAAGAAAGAGGAAAAAAAAAAAGAGAAAGAAAAAAGAAAAGAAAATATAAAATATTATTAAAAAAATTGACCATATCAACACTAGTTGGCCAAAATTGATTGGATGGGACTGAATTGATATAAATGTAAAATGTTCAAAATTAAATTAGTCAAAAAATTTTTAAGACTGAATTGATATAATTATAATAGATTTAAGATTTTTTTAATAACTCTTCAGTATTTTTTTATAAGTGTGGCGATATTTTGATGAATTTAATTTTTTTCTGATATGGGTTAATGATGTCTCGACCACCCAGTGAAAATATATTTAAAATATAGATATACTTACTAACTTTAGAGTGTTCTAGTCATTCATATGCAGTTCTTCTTCCGAGAAAGCTTTCACGTAATTTTAAGCAATAAACGATATCTACTCACCATTTGTGGTGAATTAATATCTAGCATTGTGTCAAACTCTAAATTTGAGATGTAATTTTGATTAAGTCTCTATTTTCCTCCGTTCCTAATTGAATGAAATATTCTTAATAACAGTTTTGATCATCGTTTATAAGTTTTGGATATCACTCTCATGTAAATATAACAAAAATCAAATGCATATGATGTCCAAATTTATAATTCACCAACCAGAAGGATGGTTAAAGGTTTTTCCAAAGCGGTAGAACACGGCCCATTGAATCACTACTTGCTGTTTTCTACTTGGAAGTCATGGGGTTCCTCCACGTGCATTAGCAGTGAGCTGTTGTCCAGATTGTGAGTGTTCAATTCCAAATTGAACATCATCACCACAAATACTCATGGAAAATTCATGAAAGATGCAGGATCCCTATTGTAATCATAACCAGTCATGATAGCCATATTGAAGCAATGGGCAACACAAAAAGGAATATTCTAGGAGCTAATAATGTTTGTTGGTCTTCAATTGAAGGTGTGGGGACAGATCTTTCAAGAAATGCCAAGTGTTGCTTTGACTGATGCGCACTCTTTGAAAGTCAATAACCTTTTCCGATCCCACGGATATCGTGGAAAGCTCCGTCGTGATGTCTCGGTATGTGTTGCTCTCTTGTTGACTTCGACATTTAATGAGCACATTTCATGGATCACATCAAGCCATTAGCTAGAACAGCAAGAAATTCTATGGGTATTTAAAACGAGGGAGAGGAGGCGGCTAACATGGCGTCTTGTTAGAGTTTACTGTAAGGACTTCATACCTTATAACAGAATGTTCAACTTGTGGATCTTGTCCACTGAGTCATTGTTCATCACACTCACAGACCAACCACCTGAGCAGACTTTTTTGGGATGGGCCAATCCATGGTCACGACCAGCTGAAGTGCCGGCTAAGAGTGGAGCCCCGCCGATGCGGAGAAAGAGACCAGTGAAACAAGGCAGGGCTCAACTGTTGAATGGTCAAAATTCAATGGCGGCGTGCAATTTAGCCGTCCTTTCCAAAGGGGATGGTGGGGGATGGCCGCCGGGGGATGTTTGGCTCCTCAATGTCGGGGGAGTTTCTTGGTGCATGTCGCCATCTTGCCGGAGATCCCAAAGTCAGAAGCAATGTTGACAAGCCCTTTTTGTTGTGGCGGTGGATGCCGGGAATAAAAAACTCGATGAGCGGTGCAAAACGATAGCCGCAATGCATTCGACAAGAAGCGTGGAGCGTGCTCTCTCCAGAGCTGTCAAATCGCAGCAGTGGAAGTAAAGAAAAAGTTGCATCCTGCCAAACCGAAAAGGGGCTTTTGGTATCTTTGAGGAATCTTCAAGTGCAAGTCCCCTAGCCTGGCAGGACACCACCTGTGGACATCAAGACGCAGTTGCAATTTTCAGGGTTGGGATGCATTATTGGGTTTAGGCAATTTCCCACGATGTACATTCATTCTTTTGTTTAGGCTATATCCCATGATGTGCCGCCTCTCTCTCTCTCTCTCTCTCTCTCTCTCTCTCTCTCTCTCTCTCTAGGTCCTTCCTGTTTGATGGGACTGGGAATCCTCCTTTTTCCTACTTAGAAATGTTTCACTTGTGAATTTGCAATTCGTGATGATATGCAAATACAAGACTCAAATTGTCTAATAGAAATTCTGATTTTCCAATGATACAAGATACGACTTAACTCGAAATTTTCATAAATTGATATGATCTTACTAAATTTTAATCTAACATTAGATAATAGAGAGAAATGAGAAAATGCAACTGTAAGAAGGGATTTTGTATGGAACTAATTCATTTACATACACCTATTTCAATTCACGCTTTTCCCCTATTGTAATACAAGTGAAAGGTAAACTCATAAATCACACCTATTAAATTCTATTGCAATTACAATTAACTTCTCGAACATGCTTTTAAGAAAAGAAGGGGATATCTTGCTAAATATATAATTTCATACCATAGATTATTGACAGAGCTCACAATAATAGACTTATTTTGAGCTTTTCTGACATTTTTTTTAATGTTCTTTATAATTTTTCCACAATGTATTCTTTAAACTATTGAGAAAACTCCTAGTTTTGATGCTAACAAAACATTTTATGAATGATATTTATATATCAATCTCTTGAAGGAAAATGACACAGAATGACATAGGCTTTAAAGTCTGCTTGTTGCAGAAGATAAAGCATAAGATGTCTTAGAGTTTGACCGTACTAGACGGAAAAACTCATCCAGACTGAGATTTAAGTCTGACCATACCAGACCGAGTTTTAAGTCTGACCGTACCAGACTGAGATTTTAAGTCTGAACGAACCGCATCGAAAATCTAGGCAGACTTAGAACTTAAGACCATCGACTTAAGATGAACCTACACGATAAGATCACCAACGGTAGAGTATTTCACTTACCTTATTTATATTGATTCTGTTATACTAATCTGATTGACATGATCAATTAGTGAGTAACTTCCAATGAAGAATAAAGCACTTATGAAAGCCCGGATTCTGGTTGTATGGGCTAACAAAATCTAAGGGGATCTGATCTACCCTCAAAGGTCAAAAAGACTTGCCTTATAAAGTCTGTCCAAGAAAGGGAAGACTAAACTCTCAAAGAAAGAGCCAACGGTCGAGTGTGGCTTGGAGAGTATTTAAGGGTAGGTTGAGACTTAGGGGTAGGACAGATGAACATTATTTCAAAGTTGATTCAATTCTTCAATTGTTGTTCATAGTGCCCATTTGAGTGATCTAAGTGTTTTACAAAAAGAGAGTGACTTAATGAGATAAATCATCACTGAGTACAAACACTCAAGAGTGTGTAATCACTGTTGATCATATAGTGAAATACAACCGATTGGCTGGTCGCCCGGAGAGTGGACGTAGGCTTATCAAAAGCCGAACCACTATAAACAGTGTTTGCAATCTTCTCTAACTCTCTCTACTTGATTTTAGTTCGTTGATTGAAAAAGTTATATATATTTGCGTGAATAATCTCTCTACACCTATTCACCTCCCCTCTAGGTGTTTATACTAGTTATATCAATTGGTATCAGAGCTTCGTGCTCGAGATCTTGAAGTGTTTGTTACTTCTAAGTTAAAGATCCTCTATGGCTAGTATTCTTGCACTATGTTTAATTGAGGGGCAGAGCAACACTCGTCCACCATACTTCGATGGCAAAGATTACAATATTTGGAAGAATAAAATGAAGGCCTTTCTCAGGTTGAAAGATCCACTTGAATGGGATGTGGTTGAGAGGGGAATTGAGCCCACTGATAACGCCAGAAAGACGTCAAAGAGTACCGATGGGAAAGAAACAAAACCATCAGCCACTCTCTCTCCATAAGAGATAACAAAGAGACAAACTATTGATGCAAAGGCTATTTACTCTCTATATTGTGCTTTATCACCTAATGAATATAATCGTATATCTTCTTGTGATACAGTAAATGAAGTATGCGATAGACTACATGTGACATATGAAGGAACTGATTATGTTAAGGAGACCAAAGTAAACATATTACTTGGCCAATACAAATCTTTTAAGATGAAGCATGGAGAATCCATAGGAGATATGTTCAGTCGTTTTACAGAAATTGTAAACGGATTGGCATATCAAGGACAGCCTGTTCCTGGACCAATGAAGGTCAACAAACTTCTGAGAGGACTGTCAAAAGAATGGAACAATGTGAAGACATCTATCAGAGAAACTCTGCGGATTTCACCACTAATAGTCGATGAGCTCGTTGGTACTCTGCAGTCCTATGAGGCAGAACAAATGAACGAGGAAGTGGAATCCAGAGGTAAAAAGTCCATTGCTCTTAAGTTTAACACTGATTTTGATGATACAGATTTTGAGGAAGAGCTGGACGATGAGGAACTTGCACTACTGATCAAAAAGGTAAATAAATTAAACAGAAAAGGTAGGAAGTTCAACAACAGGAAACAAAACAGACAATCTAGACATCGTAGAACTGATGACGAGGATGATTATGCCAAAGATGTAATTTGCTTTGAGTGTAAGAAAAAGGGACATATTAAACAGAATTGTCCCAAACTCAAAAAGAACAAAGGGAAATTCGAGAAGTACAAGAAGGCTCTCAAAGCTGAAACATGGAGTGACACAGAAGTTGAGGATAGTGAAGATGAATATGGAAATATCTGTCTTATGGCACACTCAGACTCAGACTCTAAAATAGATTCAGGCTCGGACTCGAGACAGAGAAATCGAGGTAAATCATTTCGATATTCCTACGAAGTTTCGATTATATAAATGAGCTTTGTTCTAATCTAAAATCTACTCGAAAAGGATCTCCAAATTAAAAAAGGAAAATTACAAGTTGAATCAACATAACGTTTCTTTGAAAGGAAAAGTGGATGATTTAGAAAGGAATTTTTGAAAATAAAGGAAAATCGAGAGTTTCTATTAAATGAGAATGAATCTATTAAAAAGGAACTTTTGGAAACAAAGGAAAATCGAGATTCTTTGCAAAAGGAGAATGATTCTTTCAAAAAGGAATTCTTAGTTATTACCACAAAATTTTCTAAAGGATCAAAAACCCTACAACATATACTTTCCATTCAAATTCCTTATAATGATAAGTCTGGACTTGATTTTTATAAGGAAAATGATTCCTTGATTGATTTTCCTAAAGTCAAGGAAAGAATAAAACAAAAACCTCCTCGACAAGCTTATAGAAATCATTTCAAAAACAATTTTGTAAGACCTATTGGTAGAAACAATCTCAAATGTTTAATTGTGGAGAAAAGAGAACATTTTGAAAACAAATGTCCTAAAGTCGGAGACTTGTTCAAAAGAAATGGATAAAAAAAACTTATACTACTAACTTCAATGGACCTAAGAAAATTTGGGTACCAAAAAAAAATGAGTATATGTAAACATTGCAGGTAAGCTTCAAAAGTAAGAAGAAATGGTATTTGGACAGTAGATGTTCAAGACATATGACAGGAGACTCAAAGATATTCATTGGATTCGAAAGAATCAAAGGAGGAACAGTTTCGTTTGGAGGAAACACCAAATGAAACATTATAGGACTGGGAACTGTCAAGATCGGTAGCTTAATCATCAACAACGTTTCTCTAGTCAAAGGATTAAACTACAATCTTCTAAGCATCGGCCCGGTTATGTGATGCCGGCTTGAGAATAAACTTCAAAGAGAACCTATGTTCTGGAACAAGCAATGACTCTTCACAGACTTTTACTGGACAAAGACATTGGAACATTTAGCTTCTGGACATAAAAGAAGATACTGCAAAATGTCTATTATCAGTCCAAGATGAAGCAGATATGTGGCACCGCAAACTTGGGCATGTCAGCATGAAACAAATTTCCAAGCTTGCCATCAAAAAGCTTGTTCGTGGCTTGCCTTCACTAAGTTACAAAAAAACAGAGCTTTGCTCTGCATGTATACTGGGAAAATAGGTAAAAAGCTCTTTCAAGTCTATAAAACAAATTTCTACTAATCGTGTGTTACAACTTCTTCACATGGACTTATTTGGATCAACCAGAACCCAAAACATTGGAGGTAAGAAGTACTATCTTGTGATAGTAGATGATTACTTTTGATTTACATGGGTATATTTTCTAGCAAATAAAGGAGATACTTTCTCATATTTCTCAACATTTGTAAAGAGGGTCCAAAATGAAAAAGGGCACTCTATTTCAAGTATCAAAACAGATCATGGGGGAGAATTTGAGAATCAAGACTTTTCAAATTTTTGTGACAAAAATGCTATACATCATACATTTTCATCTCCTTACACTCTAGAACAAAATAGAGTTGTGGAAAAAAAGAATAGGTATTTGCAGGAAATGGCCAGAACATTGCTTATAGAAAGCAAGGTGGCAACTCGGTTCTGGGCAGAAGTAATTTCTACTTCTTGCCATATTATTAACAGAGTATTTCTTAGACCAATTCTTGAGAAAACCCCCTATGAGATTTTCAAAGAAAGAAAACCTATTGTTTCCTACTTTTGAATCATTGGTTGTCTATGCTATATCCTTAAAAATGTTAATCATCAACCTAGTAAGTTTGAATAAAGATTAGATGAAGGTATTTTTCTGGGCTATTTAAACTCTAGTAAAGCATATAGAGTGTTCAATAAGAACACTCGGACAGTGGAAGAATCCATGAACGTAAAGTTTCTGGAGAAAGAAGTTTCAAAACAGAGCAGTACAATAAATGAAGAATCAGAATCAAATGCAGCTCCTGAAAGATCTGGTCTCAACAAAGAAGCATAATCTTCCCAGGAAACAGTCAAAGAAGCAACACATGAAGAACGACTAACTCAGCCTAATATTCCTGCATCAGCAGAAGATTATGATAATAATGAAGTTCCAAACAGAAGAAGCATAAGTCTAGTCATCCTAAGGAGCTTGTGATTGGAAACATCAACGAGGGGATTCAAACTAGATCAAGAAACAAAAAGGACACAGGTATTGTTGCACTGATCTTTGAAATTGAACCCAAAGGAATTAATGAAGCTCTGGAAAATGAAAGTTGGATAGAGGCAATGCAAGAAGAGCTTCAATAGTTCAAGAGAAATGATGTATGGGAATTGGTGCCCAAACCAAAAGGACAAACTATCATTGGTACTAAATGGGTTTTCAGAAACAAAGTCAATGAACTTGAAAAAGTCACCAGAAACAAGGCAAGACTCGTGGCAAAAGGTTATTCTCAATCTAAAGGAATAAATTATGATGAAACCTATGCCCTAGTTGCAAGACTTGAAGCAATCAGACTATTACTTGCCTATGCTTGCTATCAAAATTTCAAGCTATATCAAATGGACGTGAAAGTGCTTTTCTGAATGGGTTTATCAAAGAAGAAGTCTTTGTAGAATAGCCTCTTGGATTTGAAGAACCAAGAAAGCCAAACCATGTATACAAATTAAAAAAGCACTTTACGGTCTGAAACGGGCACCTCGAGCTTGGTATGAACGATTGAGCAAGTTTCTACTAGACAATAAATTCTAGAAAGGTATGGTAGATACAACCTTGTTCATTAAGAAAGAAGGTAAAGATATACTGCTGGTACAAATTTATGTAAATGATATTATTTTTGGTTCATCTAATGAGCACTTGTGCAAGATATTCTCAAAGTCTATGCAGGAAGAATTTGAAATGAGCATGATGGGAATTGACATTCTTCCTAGGACTTCAAGTTAATCAAATGAAACGTGGAATTTTTATCAATCAAGAGAAGTATGCCAAAGACTTGATTAAAAAATTTTGAATGGAGAACTGCAAGAGGATTGAAACTCCAATGGCAACCTCCATCAAACTAGATCAGGATGAAAAGGGGAAGAAGGTTGATCAGAAGAATTATAAAAGCATGATCGGTTTTCTTCTATACCTTACTGCATCTAGACTAGATATTCTATATAGTGTTTGTCTTTGTGCGAGATTTCAAGTGGATCATAGAGAATCACATCTTTCTGCTGTTAAACCTATAATTAAGTATATAGCCACTTGTCCAAACTTAGAGTTATGGTATTCAAAAGAAACATATTTTACTCTTCTTGGTTACTCAGATGCAGATTTAGCATGATGCAAAGTAGATAGAAAGAGTACTTCAGGAACATGCCAACTTCTGGGAAAAATGCTAGTTTCATGGTTCTCCAAAAAGCATAATACTGTGGCTCTATCAACAGCAGAAGCAGAATATGTAGCACTTGGAAACTATTGTTCACAGATTATGTGGATGAGACAGCAACTAAGAGACTATGGAAAGGAAGAATCCTGCACAGAAATAAGATGTGATAATACAAGTGCCATAAACCTCATCAAGAATCCAATTCTACATTCCAGGGCAAAACACATTGAGATCAAACATCACTTTATTAGAGACCATGTGCAAAATGGAGATATATATGTGGAATTCATTGATTCTAAGAATCAATTAGCAAATATCTTCACAAAGCCGCTAGACAAAGGTACATTCAATTCAATATGTGGGAGATTAAATATTATTAACCCTTTCTTATAAATTCTATGAGAACAGGACAAAGTCTGATAGAAGCAATCGTCTGGACATATCACTCTTAGAAGAAGATTGAAAAATGAAATATTGGTACTTTAGGTTGGTGTGTTATTTCCTTATTGAAATCTAGTGAATCTTTATTAGTAAGTTTTTGATCTGCATGATTGATTTGCATATTTTCTGGCATATGTCTATGATGATTGAATATTCTTGTTAAGTTTAAAATAACTGCCATTTTAATTTGTTTTGGGTTACAACTGTTCACTTGTTCTCCTAACAAGGGTATAAAAACTTCTAAAAGTCGGGTTTTTTCCTCACAACTCTCCAGAACGGTTTGTTTACAAACCCTAATAGAGAAAAACGTTTTCTAAATCAATCTTCTCCAAAACCAACTTTCTCCAAACATGGCCTCGAGATCCTTCATATCCAGATCAAGATCTCCATCTCCTAGAAGAAGATCAAACATGATTGCTGGGAGAGGAGGAAGAAGAATCGACGGAGGGCAGACGCATTTCGACCTAACACAAACTTCCGAAGATACTCAAGGACAATCTCCAAGAGTTTCTCCTCAAAGAAATCAAGATGATAATGAGGAATCTCCAAGAGCTCTCCGCTCACAATCTGAAGAAAGGAATGTCTCACATGGAGGTACATCTGGATTAACTCTACCGACACCCACTAAAAGTCCTCATGTAGTAATGAGGAGATATGAGAAGTTAGTCCAAAGAAATGTTAGGGAAGATGTCAAACTGTTTTTTTTTAGAGAGAATGGGTATGCGAATGAACTCCGTCTCATTCAAGCAGTATAGGCTGCAGAATCACCATCTACTCGTAGAGAACGAGTTAGTGATACAGGGAGAAGCAGAGATAATGTGAAGGAAGATGATGAGAAAATCTATAGAAATTTTGAAGTGAGAATGGGAATAGTTGCTATAGCCCGGAACACAACTGGGAAATTATTTCGATCTAGAGAGCATAAAACTTTCTTTAATAGACTGATGGATCGAGGAATCATGAACCACAGAATTGTGGATTTTGATTATTTGGATGATGTTGAAGTGAATCTATGAGAATGCTTTGAAAAATTGCAGATGGACCAATTTTGCACTGATTCTGCTGCTGTTTATCCTGAATTAACAGCATATTTTTACTCGAATTTGACATTTTTATCTCCAGAAAGAATGCAATTCAGTGTGAATGACAGGTTCTATGATGTTAGTTCAAATACTCTTGCTGACATTATAAAAGTTGAGAGAGGAGCATTCAAGCCAATATATGTCTCTTATGAAATAGTTTCTAAGTTTCTCATAAAGTCTGTAAGGGCCACTATAACTTATCCTCTTCTAATTTCTGCAAGAACTATTTTGCACAAGATCATTATTAGCTGCATTCGTCCAAAAGCCTCATCCAAGACTGATGTATCCAAATTTGAGGCCAAACTGATGTGGGCTATTGAAAAGGGAATATTGTTCTCACTGCCTCACACAATAATATTGCATATGTATCGAACAATGTCGAAGGACAAAGGACAACTACCCTATGGAGCTTTAGTGACAAGGATCTTTGATCATCTTAAGATAGATATACCAAGAAGATTCAGTACTAAAACTCTTCCCACAATGACCATTGATATGAAAATGATCAATAAGGTGAGACTGAAGGATGTTGCAGAGGGAGACGAAAAGAAAAGGAATTGGCTAGAGCAGAGACAACAAAACGAAAAGGCAAAGAATCAGCTACTGCTGAGCCAAGTTCTAAAAGGAGAAGACAACTCCTACTGGTAGATGAAGAAGATGAAGAAGATGAAGAAGAAAGTATCTTCGCAATTCTGGCAAATATGTGTCAAAATTCTCAGAGAATGTCTGAACCAGAGGCAGAAACACATGCAGAAAACATTCTTAGCATAGAACATGAGAAGAATGATGAATCTACATCAATGGATGATCCAGAAGAAGAAGAAGAAGCAGAACCAAAAGAAGAAGAAGAAGTAGAAGCAAAAGAAGAAGAAGAAGGAGATGAGGATAGAGAAAAATAGGGGCAACAATGACAGAATGAAGCATCAACTCAGGGGGAGCATCATTATGAAAATATTGAAATTCAAGTTCCTACAGCTCATCTGGGAATGCTGATTATCAAAAGATCTTAGCACTTTTAACAGAGATCAGGGATCAGCAGGTAGAAATGGAAACCTCCTTCAATAACAAACTGGAGACTCTCGAGAAGACAGTTAATCAGTGTGTTGACAGGATTGAGAAGTTTGCATTAGATATGGAGGATTTCACCCTTGTTCAGACCCCAAACAAGAAAACCTCTTAAAAACATCTTTTGCTTTAGAAACTTGTTTTTGAACTGACTAACTTTTTTTGAAGTTGACAAAAAGGGGGAATAGATATGGCTTTTACTTTTTGATTTTTGATGGATGGATGCATGACAGTTGGCTTTATCTTTATGATGATGCATGATAATGTGATCATTGTGTTGATGCATGATACTGTGATATGAAAGTTCTGATTATGCATGGCTAATGATATTTTCTTATATGCTGATCACACAGTACTGATAAAGTCTGAATCATGTTGAGTTGTAATATGAAATTATGTTGCTGTTGTATTGTCTATACAGGGTTGATATGAGCTGTTCTTATGAGTTGAGTATAACAGTTGGAGACATGCTCTATTTAACCGTATTTTGCAGGGACATTAAGCCATATGTATAAAATGTTTTGTCACCATCAAAAAGAGGGAGATTGTTGAGAAAACTCCTAGTTTTGATGCTAACAAAACATTTTATGAATGATATTTATATATCAATCTTTCAAAGGAAAATGACACAGAATAACATAAGCTTTAAAGTCTGCTTGTTGCAGAAGATATATCATAAGATGTCTTAGAGTCTGACCGTACCAGACAGAAAAACTTATCCAGACTGAGATTTAAGTCTGACCGTACCAGATCGAGTTTTAAGTCTGACCGTACCAGACTGAGATTCTAAGTCTGAACGAACTAGACTACAAATCTAGGCAGACTCAGAACTTAAGATGAACCTACACGATAAGATCACAAACGGTAAAGTATTTCACTTACCTTATTTATGTTGATTATGTTATACTAATCTGATTGACATGATCAATTAGTAAACAACTTCCAATGAATAATAGAGCACTTATGGAAGCCCGGATTCTGGTTGTATGGGTGAACATAATCTAAGGGGATTTGATTTACCCTCAACGGTCAAAAAGACTTGCCTTATAAAGTCTATCTAAGAAAGGGAAGACTAAACTCTCAAGGAAAGAGCCAACGGTCGAGTGTGGCTTGGAGAATATTTAAGGGTAGGTTGAGACTTAGGGGTAGGACAAATGAACATTATTCCAAAGCTGATTCAATTCTTCAATTGTTGTTCATAGTGCGCATTTGAGTGATCTCAATGTTTTACAAAAAGAGGGTGACTTAGTGAGACAGATCATCACCGGGTACAAACACTCGAAAGTGTGTAATCACCGTTGATCATATAGTGAAATACAGCCGATTGGCTGGTCACGCGAAGAGTGGACGTAGGCTTATCAAAAGTCGAATCACTATAAACAGTGTTTGCAATCCTCTCTAACTCTCTCTACTTGATTTCAGTTCGTTGATAAAAAAAGTTATATATATTTGCGTGAATAATCTCTCTACACCTATTCACCCCCCATCTAGGTGTTTATACTAGTTATATCATAAACTATATTCATAGAGTACATTTTAGTACAATGGGTGGATATATTGTAGACAAATATAAACACGAGATGCAAACAGCGCAGGCATGGAAATGGCTTATGGATTAAGGAATGAACTTCTACATGAATAAGGACATGGCATGAGTTCAATTCACCACGTGGAATTGGGTCTACGTGCTTATTTGAAATGCTTATCAGAGTATATTATATGCTTTAAGCTCTATCTTTCAAAGACCTAAATAGATTCGTACCTCCACATGATATTAAAAAATGTCGGGAAAATTACAAAAGAAGTATTATATTTATTGTAATTGTACCAATTCAATTTTAAATATTTTAATTTAGCTAATTTAGTCTTAAATCTTTTGACGATTTGCTAATTTTGTCTTTCCGGTCAATTTTGACTTGAAGTCGCTAACGTGGATGTTGGCAATGCCACATAAGACGATCAACGATGACAAGGACAATATTTATAATTTTAAAAAAATTCTGAATTTTTATATTTTATATATATTTTTTCTATATTTCTTTTCCTTTTTTCTTCTTTTGAAGTCTGGTAGGCTCTCCCTCACCTTGGGGTTGGCAAGAGCTGAACGGCTCTCACCTATGACTGCTGAGGAATTAGAAGGATAAAAAAGGAAAAGGAAGAAAGAAAAAATAAAAGTAAAAGAAAAATATAAAAATATAAAAAAATTCAAACTTTTATAAAAATTTATAAAAATAGTCTACATTAACGTCGGTTATCTTATGTGACACTGTCGGCGTCCACATCAGTGAGTGGAGGGACTAAATTGATAAATCGTAAAAGTTTATCATTAAATTGATCAAATTAAAATATTTAAGATTAAATTGGCACAAGTGTAATATTTTATGATTTTTTTGGTAAATTCCCAAAAAATACTAGAAAAAGGACATTATAAGGGTGCTTTTTCACCAACTTCATGATAAAGGAAAAATAGTTTTTATGGAAATTATTTTAATTTTCAAGGATAATTTTTATTTTTCATTTGTTTGGTGATTTGGGGAAAGTATTCTTTTTTATGTGAAAGATAGGTGATTTTCCCTAATCTAAGCTTGTTATTTTCAGTCCACAAAAATATTTTCCAAAAATTAATTAGTTTTTTTATCATCCAAACACTGAAAAATTAGAAAATAATTTTCTGAAAATAATTTTTTTTCAAACAAATGGCCTTGAGTTTCAAAATTATCTTCGATACCATAACAAAGTTCACAAGCCCCAATTTCAAATTCCCCTAAACATTTACAACAGCCAATAGGATATATAGGGTCATTTTAATGGATTTACTTACATTATATCAAAGACGGAGTGAATGGCCATTTCTTGAAGAGCCTGGCACCGTTTGGTTCAGGCATTTGGAAGGGGTTTTGGGACTCTAAAGGGGTTTGGCCAAATGCGGTGGTGTTTGATTCAACATTTTGGAGGACTTTGGGGAGATACAATTGTATCTCCAAAGCTCCTCAAAAGCCTTTGGCTAAATGCAAGGTCAGAGGTGCCTTGGAAAGTTGCATTTTGGAATGCAACTTCTCTGGTTTAATGAAAATGTCAAAGCTTCCAATTTTTCCCTCATTTGCAAAGTATTCTTCCAATTTTCCCCCTTTAAGAACAAACCCTAAAACACTCTTCTCTTTCTCTCACATCTCCACTCTATTCTCTTACCCATTGAAGTTGCCCCACTCGCTATCGTCTCTCTCAAAATCACTCAACCTCGCTCACTCTGCTCTCGACACCACTTGCTTGACGTTGCTTCAACTTCGCCTCTTTGCTCTTAATGACGCTTGCCTCTCTTCCCTCACAGCCTCTCTCGAGATTGCTTGCCACTTCGCTTCTCTTCTCTCAAGTCCACTTTGGACGCCACTCACACTCTGGACGTCACTCGCGCTCTCGACGCCGCTCGTGCTCTAAAGGTATGTCGGATGATCTTTTATGCGCTTACCGGTATGATTCAATGGTAAGGTTTGAACTCAATGAAATGTGTTTCAGTTCAATGTTAGGTTTATGACTCGAACCGAGCCAAAACCCTTGTGATATTTGTTTGTTTACCTAATAAGAGAAATTAAGAAGATCTAGCCTAAAAAGACCTAAAAATTTTGGGTGGGTTTAGGTTGATTCAGGCGATTTTGGCACACTTATTTTAGGCATCAATTTTCTTGTCCACTGGAATCTTCATGGAAGCCCACCCCTTCAATTTTTGTTGTCAGGCATCTATTTCTTCATTTTAACACTTTTGAGCGAAGTATTAAGATTGTGGTGAAATTGGAATCTTACTTTCATATGACATGCCCTTAAATCGGAGCACGACTAAGTTTAGCGCCATTTCATTGTTATTGTTCTCCTTGCCACTTGCGTTTTGATTGAGATATGCATCGCACGGTGCATTACATGAATCTAATTTCTCATTAGACCAATGTTCAGTTGATCTAAGTGGAAGTTAAGTCAGCTCATCACAACTGAGAAATAAGATTTTCATTTTCCCTTGGGGGCTAAAGATTATTGCTTGAACTTTTTGAATGGTCCCCCCTAGATCTTTAGTAGCAGTAGATAAATGTGGATGATGCAAGAAGCCAGTAGTTGAATTCCCTTGTATATTTCTCAGTGGATGCTTGCTTTTCTCGTAGATATTTCAAAGAACTATTCTTTCTTGAGAAAAAGGCAAAAGAATGGTCCAAGTTGGACCTCTTTTGTTTCTTTGCTAAGAAAATCAAAAGCTTCTCATGAACATCATAATAGGCTTCCAATTAGCACGTCGCCCCCACGATAGTTGAAATAAGAAGCCTTGTTAGAGCATGGCTTTTGTTTGGTAGCTTCTTTACTTTCACATGTATCACAAAATCATTCTTCAGTTTGTCTTCAGAGTAGTCTTATATGTGAACTACATAAAGAGAACAGAGGAAGTTGGGACTTTATGTGCTTGGCTTGTTTTCTTCTACATGAATCAAAGAACCAGTCTAAACTTTAATGACTTAGTGTTCCCTCCCTTTCTATAGGACATATTTTTTATGGTTTAATGGCGTGGCTGAAAAGAAAATGCCAAGCAGCTAGAAAACCTTGACAGGTTGTTGAACCCTGCTGTTTTTTTTTTATGAACAAACCTTGCCGGTTTAGTACTTTGGATTTCAGCAATTCTGTGATTGCTTAAAGATAAAGGATTTGGTTCTCAGGCTTTTAGACTATGGTGGTCTTGATTGGAAGGGGATGGATTTGACCGGAGATGAAGGGAAAATGAAACAATTTCCTAAGTATGAGGCTGGCAATTCCCTCCTTTCATTTTATCGTTCCTCATGAAGAAATCAAGACAATAATGTATTACTTAGGGTTTGTAAATCTGCTGAAGAAAATCTGACTAATGACGGGGAAGTCTTGTAAGAGCAAGAACAAGGCGATATTCTTTTGGTCACAACTCTAAATTGTGTTTGCTTGTGGTTTTTTTGCACCAATGCCATTCTTATGTTATTGGTGGGGGCTCACCGTCATGGTAGGAGGAAGCAAAGCATGTTCCAAGTGCCTATTTGTTTTTGTTTTATATTTTAACCCGACTCCAAATGAAAATGCTTGGTTGGAGAAGAATCAACAGCATAAATTAAGGAAAAGCTACAACTTGATCATGTAACTATAATTTTTCAATTATCGGTTTGACTATTTGTGCCAATGTCTTATGTGCTCTATGCTTGTACCCATGTCTATGCTTGTGGCCATTATTATGTTCAATGAAAATGCTCTCTGCTCTTTGCTTGTGCCCATTATTATTTGTGCATATCCTTTTCTATTTGTTGTTTGCTATCTGCTTTGTGCTAGTGCTCATTTCTTGTTCTATTTCATAAATATTTTTTGCCTTATACTTGTGTTTGTGTCTTGTTCTGTTTCGTAAATACCGTTTGCTCTATCTTTGTGCCCATGTTGTATTGTTTCTCCATGCTATTTGATTTGCTGGTCAATTGTAAATTGTTGGTCCAATTTTTTATTGTTCATTTTCATGCTATTTGAAGATGGCAAGTTCCTCAAAGAAAAGGCATATTGGACTGCCGAAGATGTGGAAACATTTTGTAAGTTGTGTGTTGAATAAATTGGAAAAAGGCAACCGTCCTACAACCAACAAGAGGGATGGATGGATAGTTATAATTAATAAGTTCGATCAATTGAGAGGCCAATAATATGATAAAACTCAAATGAAGAGTAAGTGGGACAATCTTAAGGAAGAATGGAAAAGATGAAGAACATTGGTTTTAAGTGAAATTGGATTAGTATAGGATCCAAGGAAGAAAACCATCAATGCGAGTGATGAATGGTGGGAGAGTAAAATTCAGGTTTTTATTTCTTCTTTTACTTCTATGTTAATTCATTTTCAATGATACAATTTACTAAATTGTTCTATTACAACAGGCCAATCCTAAGATAAAGATTTTTAAGACAAGAGGCATACCTCCAGATCTTGAGGTGTTGTTAAATAGAATGTTCTGGGATACGGCTGCAACCGGAGTGTAACATGGAATCCTAAACAAGATTTATGTGTCGATGAGAATGTTGAAAGCCACAAAACCTGATACCGTTGATGGTGTAGGTTCTATTGATGAGAATATAAAGGCCTTTGTGGGTGAAAATATTGATGAACCAATTCAAACTCAAACCCATAAAAGAGTGGAGCAAACTTCAATGAGACAAGCTCGAGGAAAGAAAGAAAAGAAAATGACCCCATCACAACTACTTGGAAAAAAAATCAATAGGCTTTGTTTTGTTATCGAAAGTAGGAGTACCACTACTGTTGTATCTCAAGTAAATGAAGGATTTGGTCCTTACAAGACCTCGTACATAAGTTGGATACCATACCTGAGATTGCACAAAATGAAAAGTTGTATTTTTTTGCAATCAAACATTTTCAGAAAAAGATAGACAATAGGCAAGTTTTCATGAGCTTGAATAGTAAGGCACTAAGAGTCAAGTATCTCAAACTTGAGATGGAAGAGCTTACCCATAACTAGGATGTTATAGTATTTTTATTCAAACTTTTTGTTATGTTACTTTATTTTCATGTAAGATTTCTATTTGCATTATGTGTGAACCTTTTTTCTATTAATATTTTAATGTAAGGACTATTTCCATTTGGTGTTATGTGATTAAGTACCCCGAATATGCCAAAACTTGGCACGGAATTACACTTAAGTGCCATTTTTCAAAACAAATGGATCACTTTAGTGCCAAGTCATCGAAACCCTCCCGGAAATCCTATGTGGTAATTTTTTATTAATTTTCTTGCATACGTAACTCGTCGGAAACTGAGTCGGCAAAAAATTAGCAAAAATGCCCGGCGACCCCGGCCGACCCTCGACCACTATCGTCGACCCTTGCCGGCGATAGTCACCGGATGCCCCTTCCTCTCTTATTTTTTCTTTTTTAAATAAACAAAACTGATTTTAATATTGTTTAATCTAATGTGGACAATTTTTTTATTAAAATTGCCATGTGTATTTTTTTATTTTGAAAAAAAAATCTTCGTCGACAAATAAACTGGGAAATGGACATATGGCGGTTTACTCGGAAATAAGTGTACAAACTTTTACTTCGGGGAGCAGTTTCTTTTGAGCTGGAAAAAAATGGACATATGGCAGTTTGCTCAGAATTTTTCGCCGTTGGCACTTAAATGATCATTTTTACTCCGATTTTGGCACTTAAGTGTACATTTTGTAACAAGAAATTTTGGCACTTAAGTGTCCCTTCCGTACCAAGTTTTGACATTCTATTCCGGGGAATAAAAGAACAGAAAAACCAAGTTGCCAAATAGACCCTAAGTGTCCCTTCGTACCAAGTTTTGACACTCCCGGGATACTTAACTTCATGTTATGTATATGTGATTGAGTTATGTGACGGTTGATATTATTATTTCTCTTGATGGATGATCAAAATTATTCATGGTTTCTTTTCTTGATGGATGATTAAGATTGTTCATGATTTCTCTTTCTCTAACTCTATATTTTGTTACGTTAGGAAGTTATGGATGATTGTGAATGGGAGGAAAATGAATTCTGGGATATTCTTGCAATCACTCAAGCTTCAATTGCTTATCAGGCAACGTACATTTGCAAACAACCTTTCATGACTTCATTATATACAGGTTATGCATGGTTAAGAAAGTTGATAGATGAAGATGATAATCCGATAAGGTGTTATAATGTGTTTAGAATGCATAGAGTTGTATTTAATAACTTAACACATGACCTAGTAACACAATATGGTCTTAAAGGATCCAGGAACACTGATGAAATGGTTGGTATCTTTATTTATATATTAGGACATGATATAGGAAATAGGTTAGCATAAGAGCGTTTTCAGCACTTTGGGGAAATCATAAGTAAACACTTTAGCTTAGTTTTAGATAAAGTGTCACAACTCCTTTCCAAGGTCCGAGCTGCGGGTTATTTTCGCGACATCTTGTCGCCATCCCAATTCATTTTATCTTGTTTATATGCACATGCGGAAGCATAAACACAATAATAACATCCCTGACAAACATCACTGGAAGAACATGGGACGCAAGTATTTAATATGACTATTTTCATTAGTAGTTCTGTACAACTATCTTTTATATTACATAATATAAGAGGCTTGGGTATCCCTATCTCCGCTACCAACATGGATTCCAAAATTGGGAACCCCTTTTCCATTACAGGCCGGTATCACTGATTAGAATTTGTCTCGTCGAATGTAGACCCTCCACTTGGGTTCATCGGGCCTCTAAAGTCACAAATAGGCCCAATAATTTCCTCATCCGACCAGACATATCGAGCTTCATAACGGTGAGGGACCAATTCATCTTGTCCCTCATGAACCCACACGGTTGAGGTATATCTCCAGTACATTATTCCTGCATCGACGTGTATGACGTCTATGGTTGACCCTTCTATTCTCATCGGGAGACCAAAACGTACAAGAGGAAGGTTAGCCATCTTACCAACCTAAAAAGGTAAAGGGGTAAGTTTTGGGAAAACTCAGTAAGTAAAACCTCTACCCTCGGCTAACGTGACATCCCTTCAATAACAACTAGTTAGAGTAACTCATGCAAACAATGTTGATAGTAGATCAATTGCAACTCACATACAACGTAATGACTAATGCAAGGGCTCTACTTACTTACCCATTGACTAACACATAAACATATATCATCCACACTGGAGCATAAATACAAGAGTTTCACTTACTCACTGTCAGCTAACACATAACACATCTCATCCATACTTAAGCATCACTAGCATTCGTGTAGATCACTTTACATCATCCTGGCTCAACCAGGCCCTCTCAACTCTTGCCAAGGTTTCTCGAGGCCAGCTTCCTAAGACTTCGGGGGTTACCTGGGACATCCCATTACAGGGGTATCAATCGACGTTGTCCTAACTCAACCGGGCTCTCTCGACTCTTACCAAGACTTCTCAAGACTAGCTTCCCGAGGCTTTTGAGGGTTACCCGGGACATCCCATTGTGGAAGTATCATCATCATTCCCATCTTTCATGGGGTGATCTCACCAACGCATCACTTATGTCGGTTATTATCCTTTCCTTAAACCGACTCATTCATGACTCAACAACAACATCATACTTATACATAATCATGTGTGCCGTGTTTTCTACAATCCAAGTCTAATGATGCCTTGATAATTCTAAATCCGAGGTTTGGCTCAAGCGCTAAGTAGCAAAGGTCTCGCACCAAATCCAAGACATGAGCTTGGCATACTTCAATGCCAACCAAGATCTTGTGAGCTTGAGCGATCCCCATACCAAACAAGACTAGGAGTTAGCATGTCTTAATGCCGATCCAATACCTCGTGGCCTTGGGCGATCCTCGTACTGTGCAAGACTTGAGTTCCGACACTTTGTTGCCGACTCAAAGCCTTATGGCTTTGAGCATTCCCAATTACATTGAACACCAACGACGAACCATGGCATCATCTCGGTCGTGAAATAATCATGCACATGCATGAGATTCACGTATGAACCAATGTACACATAATCTTCCATACAATCACGGTTCAACAAGAGAAGACTATCTAGTCCTCATGATAGAAATGATCATACTAGGGAGAAGTAAGAGATTCTACTTACTTGGACAAACGTCACGAGACTAGAGAAGCTACTTGAGAGAGATAAAGCAGCTTCTTTGAAAACCAAAGGAGAGAGTGGGCAAGAGGAGGAAGAGGGCGGCTAAGAGAGGAAGAAGTTGGAAGGAGGAGAATGAGGAATTGGGTGCAAAATGGTGAGGGAGAAAGAGAGGCTTCCTAGTTATAGTCCCCTAGGTCATAATTGCATTTTTAACCGCCCAACCCTCTCTTTCCATGTGGCTTGCCTAAAGTCCTTATGTGGCAAGCCTATTTTCCTCATTAATTGCACCTAAAGGGTGACTAGGCACGGCTAAGATTCTACTTGGCAGTCTAGTGAGTAGACGTCATCGATGATGGCTCGCCTTTCACTTTCTTATTGGTCCACTTGTTTCCCCTAATTTATTGGCATTTATGAAAGTTTGACTAGGAAGTCACCTAACTTGCCAACTAAGTTTCTAAATTTCTATAGGCTCATAATGAGGGTTTGGGCGTCGCCTTCTGATTAGGCCATGTGTAATCCATCTTTATCATATCCCCCAAGATATTTTTGACCACCATCATGACCTTTGAAAAGTTGAAGATAAGCCTTATCCAATGAGGTTTCTAGAGAATTCTTCTCTTTTGACCATTCCTTCCTCAAGAAAGCGGTCCGGGGAATTCCACCATCCAAGTTAGTTCTGGGGCGAAAAAGAGATTATATGACATGTCTCAAAAAATCAAATTACATAGCCCGGGGTTTGGGCCACATACCCCAAATTCACCCAAACCTCTTCCTTTAGGCAGTTGGTCGATCATGAGGGTCGACCCTTGGGTCAGCATAATGGTTGGCCCTTGGGTCGGCATAGTCGGCCCTGGGTGGCTCTAGCATTGGCCCTTAAGCTGGTCCCTAGGCCTATTGTCAAGTCTAGTACGACTTTCCCTCATAATTCGGTCCTTAGTCCTCGGATCGGTTCAAGGCCAATTCCAAGGCTATCCATCGCCTAGCACTAAGCCAAGGCACTCATGGACCTTAGGAATTACAACAGAATAGCCGGGTTTATCTCAAGGTTCATTTCGATCAGCGCCCGATCCATCTGCATGGTTCATGGCCAGTGCATTACTGATCCATGATCGGACTTCACCAATTCGAGATTCATTTTCAATCACTAAGAATTAAATAGGAAATGATGCATTTTAGGTCGGAAGACGATAACTTTTGATCAAGTTGGATCATTTGTGTATCGATGCATAGCCGAGTAGAATCACCTGCGGCCAAGCGCTATGATTGGTTGGTTCGATCCATGACCATTCGTCAATCCAAAATCGTCCCACAACCAATCCTCATGATCGAAAAGTCATCTTATGAGCTGGTAGTCCGTTCCATTAGTATGGTCGATATACCTTTCATGGCCGACGCCTCGACTAGTTCATGACCAGTTGGTCGATCGGACCATGACCAATCCTCAGTCCTTACCGATCAAACCAATCGATCAATAGCCAATAGCCTATGGTCGACTCATTTAGAACCTTATGGCTAATTTCATGGGGTCGGTTTTCTAGGATGTTAAATAAAGTATGTGATATGGGACAAAATTTGATCCAACCAACCGATTGACAATATATTGAAGTTCCAAATAAGATTCTATCCATTTTAAGGTATGTTACAATTTTACAAAAAAACTAAAAACTAAATATAATTCAAGTAATATTTGTGTTATCTATTTTATGATTGCATTGGTGCTATAGATAGTACACATATCCCAACAGTGGTACTTACATACGATAAAATTTGTTTCATTAGTTGAAAATGAATGCCTACTCAAAACGTGCTAGCTGTATGTACTTTTAACATGTAATTTGTCTATGTGTGTGCCGGTTGGGAGGGACAAGCTAATGATACTTGTATTTTCTATGACGCCATAGGAAGACATGGTGCACAATTTCCCTATCCTCCTCCAAGTTCGTCTTCATATATGTATATAATGCTTCATTGTAGCTAGATAGTATTGTCGATAATTAGACAATTAACACATTTGATGCTTTATTAAATGTGAGCGCTACATGACAGAGACCATGCACTACATGACTAGCTTCATTATTGTCTGATTAGCAATTTTATTTATCTTTACCTAATTTCCTTGAAGTAATTAGCACTCAATAGATATGTTCAGTTAATTTGGACAAGCTTTATTTTCTTTCTCTTTCACTTTTTTATTTTTATGACATATGTTAATTAAATTTACATTATATTTGTCTAAATAAATATTATCTAGTGGATGCTGGATATCCAAATCCCACAAGTTTTTAGGGCCATATAGAGAAGTGAGGTATCATTTACCGGAATTTCGACAAGGTCCTCCACCTACGGGATATCGAGAAGTGTTCAATCGTGCCCACTCCTCACTACGCTCAGAAATTGAGCGAGCATTTGGAGTATTAAAAAAGAAATAGAAAATTCTAACCGACATGCCAAGTTATCCATATGAAAAACAAGTGTGACGATGACATTTCACAATTATATACGAAGAAATGTTTTAACTAATACAGATTTTAAAGAAGCGAATTTGGATCTTGAGTATGGATATTTAGTTGATAATGATGGGACAAGTACTTCAAATGAAAATCCATCTCCCGACATGGTAAGTTTACGAGATAAAATAGCTATGAGTTTGACAAATAGTTGAGCAAGTTTGTAATATTTAAGGAAAAATTATTTCTTTTATCAAGACATATGCAATCGTATTTATTTTAATGAAATCACTCTTTTTTTATTGAGAAGATCCACTTTGATATGCTTTTTAATTTATAAATTTGTTAATGTCTTTTTTACATTGCTCGCAAAAATATTAATGTTAAAGTCATTATCTTTTTATAATTAAACAAATTAAGAAATTTTTAAAAAAAAAAACTTAAATTGGTCACACCAAAGGGCTTTTCCAAATATTGTTTGCCAAACAACATTTCCCCAAAGTTGCTTTCCAAGGCATATTTCAATTATATTTTATCAAACAGTATTTGCATTTCTCCAAACACCTTTAGTCTAAAGGCATTTGTATTTCCCTAAAGGCTTTCTCTAAATGCTTAACCAAATGCACCCAAAATGATAATGCTTTGTCGCGAATATACCATTGGCAAGAAGATTCGAAGTTGTAGGTGTGTGAGTGAGAGAGAGAGATTGTTGCAAAAAAAGGAGGAAAAACTTAGGTCAAGGTTAACAACTAATGGTGGGGCTATGCATGGTGAACAGAGGAAGAAAATAAAAAAACGACAACATTTAATGCTAAAATTAAAGATCCTAATAATTAAACTTATTGAAATATTGTCCCGTATTACTTGATAAAAGATCACGAATGTTTTTTTTTTTTTTTTTTAATTTCGTGTGGTCTTTCTCTACTTATTAAGTTAAGTTTTTAAGTTGGATTTTTTAATAAAGTCTAGATTTGATACCCCATTCACAGCCTCTAATGAAAAAAAGAAGTGTTGTGAACATTTTCTCATCCAGCAAAAACTCAAATCAACCCAACCACGACTCGGAAACATTTTGGCCGGGTCGGGTCAACTGTTGTGAGCAGATTCCGCGACCAGAAAGAGAGAAAACGAAGGAGAGAAGGAGGTAGCAAAGAAGCAGGAATAAAGCCTCGATGGGATTTTCCATAAGCTGTCATGAACATTTCAGTCTACTATCAAATGAATTACATCTCCGTGTTTTACAACTCAGATTACACTTTACAAATCAACTCAATGTCACTAACTATCATGACAGCTTGTGCAATTTGAGGCTCTAACAGAAAACGGAGACCGCCGTTTACTTGGTTGAACAGCGTCACATCCGTCCTAGCTTGATCTGCGAATTACCGCATTGAAGCCTTCATCCAATCCGGGACTAGCAATCCAAATCCCATATACCAACCTTGTTTGACCCGACATATGAGGATTTCTTTGCCTTATCCTTGTGTTTGAATCATAGTTGGAAATCTGGAGTAGTCTGAAGTACAAGATACATACAATTTATAAGCCAAGGAACATATAATATCCTGAAGAAAACATATAATTTGTACAATTTCCTATACTAAACAGGTGAATAAGAATATTTTCAATAATACTCGACGTACTAGGACTCATCCAGTAAATTTGGTAAGTAACTCGAAAGATTCATTTTGGGTACTTAATGGGTCTACTAGCTCAAACAACTATCTATATATTGTCACATCATCTATTGTACGAATTTACTAGACGAATCCTGATATCTCTAGCATTGCTCATATAATTTACAGGTTGGGATTGAGTTAACTAACACGTCTCGACTATCACGGATCTCTCTTTTCTTTTTGGGGGGGGTTTAAATCATAATTGGAAAATTTGGAACCATCAAAATTACAAAATATTCAATAATAAATGGTAAGAACTTCTCTAATCCTTTGTTACCCCTGCTCCGAAAATTGCTTCAAGTCACAGGTTCCTCTAGCTAATCCTACATGAGAGAGAAAATACCTAAAGCCTTGAAAGGGAAATGCTATTTGGCGAAGAGAGGTCTGCAAATGATATCCACAGAAGAACTATCTGGAGAAGGCAGCATTAGAGACATCTGATAGGGACATGAAGAAATTAGGCTAGCCCAGCAGGAAAAAATGAAAGCATTCATTTTTTCAAATTGTATACCCATTCAATCTATGATGCATAAGCACGTGCTAACAGTTGGGTCATAAAAAGTTGCAAAGCTTTTTACAACCATGCTCTTATGAACTCGATTGAATTTTTCTTGGCCAGAACAGATATTGAAACAGTCAGCAACAGCTAATGGCTGTGTCATATGAAATGAATTAATATTACAGCGAAAACAAAGACTACTTACCTCAGTAGCAATTCTTGGTCAACACCAAAAGGCCAAAATTTGGGATGGCATTTCTCTTTACAAGATGATCAACCTCACAATTTGCCCCATATAACGAAAGCATTTTGTTGCTTCTCTCAAGCATTTATTTTTCTCATCACGAGACCAGTGCTGCATCAGTATCAGCAAAAACATGCAATACATTATTGAGAGGCAACTGACGTTGGATTAAAAGAAAATGTGGCTGTCTAGGCATTTACCTCTCCAAGCATGTTAAGCTTCTCTCGAACACCTTTCAGTGATTCATGCACATCTCCCTCCCATTGGCAGAATTCCAAATGCCTTCCTTCAAGTATCTTCTGAGAGACCTAAGACATCATATATATTATTCAGGAAAGTCTCTTGGTTAAGCAATGTAAAATTTTCAGTTTTTGGGAGCTCAAATTTTTCAAGACATGCAACATGCAGAATACTTTGCATCTGAAAAACCAAAATGGGTACATCATAGAAGAAACCTTATTGAAAACAAGATGCTAAAATTACTACCATTACATGAAGAAAGTACCAGGAAGAAAAACAGTATATAAAGGATGGAAATTCAGGGGGATAAAAGGGACAAAAGGACTAACATGATGTAAAGAAAAGCCAGGGTGTGAACAGGTAACCATGAAAGAGATTAAGGAAAATGGCATAGGTAAAGCCTGCACTCTTGCTTGTAATACAAAATCGTCCATCTACTTTCATTTGGTTGGAAATAGATCCTTGCACTTTTTAAAAAGCATATTGTTAGTCATTCTGTCAAATTTCTTCACTAGAGAGCTGCCGTAAAAATTGCAAATTTGGATAAAAGGACATATGACACTTTCTGATTCACTCATTTTCAGGGACATGATGTCAACAAGACTACATATTTATACCGTTCGTCCAAACCCTGTAGAAAAGCAATATGAGATACTTTAACATGCGTGAATCATACAAAAAGCATCACGATTCATCAACTTTTGTTTTTTTTCTTTCATTAAAATCTCCAGGTGCTCTATGAAAAGTTAAAGCTTGGAAGATGAGATCAGTTTTGTGTAGCACCTACATGGAACAGTTCAGAAAGTGGGTTTCCAAGATGAATTTGCACTCTGCACAGGACTTGGTAGTCACATGCAGAGTTGTTTAAGAGAGCAATAGTAATGCCATGATGTCATTTTGATCTGTTTAGAAGCCATCAATAGTTTTTCGCAGCCATGAAGAAGAAAAGTATTGAAAAATGCCATGACAAATTTTCCATTACTTAAATCTAATGGACTTAACGGAGATATCTGATTGCATAACATCTACAAGTTTTAGGACTTAATTGCATGACTGAAAGTTTTCAGACCGGATTTCACTTTGAGGATGAGTGTTAGAACTTCTAGTGTGCTTGTTCCTAGGATTTCCCTTAAATTTGATGCCATGTTTTACTGTACTTTCACTCTACATACTCTTATGTTGGACCAACTTCAAGGAAAATTCTCTGAAACCAACATTTCCCTCCAGAGATAGAGTTTCTCAATAACTCTAGTTTGATTTTTCATCTATCATCACTATATTATTTGCAAAAGTTATGCATCAAAAAACATCAACTTCATAATGTCCTCTAATGTTGCCCACCACCATTTTCGAGTGCAAATGGAAAGGACTCATCATGGAGCCACCTGAAGTATTTTGCTAAGTATTACTTATATGACAAACAAGCATGTCATCTTAAATTTCATCAGCTAAAAACATCATAGAAAAAGATAAGACCGTGCCCGAAAATGTAGAAGTGTCCAGTGAGTAGAAATCATTTGTAAACACTAAGCTAATAATTTAGGAAGGCATTATTCTTTCCACCTTGAACAATCTGAATTCAATTTACGAATGACTGGAGAATTTGCCTACTTCTGGTCACTGACAACTTCACATCTATTCCCAACTGACAATAATCATTCTGTGAAATTTCATGAAATACTGAAAACTCAGCTCTGCTGCTTCATTTTTCAAAGTTGAATTAATTCTGGAGAACCTATCTCAGGACTAATGTTCATATACCTATAAAGCCAAATATTATGATTTAGGAAATTCAAAAAACATTGAAAGAGAGGATGTACATACCAAGAATGATTCATTGTTAGGACAACATGGAATATAAACACTCTATGAGCATCAGAAAGCACAAACTTAGAGTTTCATAATATGTAATCTATAAGTATTTGCCATATCAGTCTTATCAGAGATGCAGGTAGCTAAGAGCACAGATAGAGTAGCTAGGCCAAAACTTACCTGGTTCACTATCAATTGACCACCTGCTATGTGGGAGAAGTATATGTTGTAAAAATGAGAAAGGAACAAAGGGGCACTCTTTTCTGCCAGTTCCTCTAAATACTTGGAATACAAAATCCCTGCATTGCTAGGATTGGGAATTGCAACATTCTGCTGGGAAAACCATTCTAGATCTTTTGAAAGACCTTCTGAACGTTCCAATCCAGTTTTGTGAAGTAGGCATCTGCAAGTACAGGAAATCACAATGTTGAGCAATGATCAAAAGGAACAGCTTAAATAAAAATGAATACAGTTTCGTATACATTGTGCAAGTCCACATGTTGCTTTACGACATGATTCGTGAGGGTCGGAGATCTAGATGGATGAGTGCTGCATAAACTATGCTGAGAAGACACAACAGTCTCGACAGGTTAAGGACCATGCATAATTGCAACTCACACGTGAGCTGCACGAGCTTCCATGACGAAACAGCTTGCCTATGAGAATTTTCAAAATGGCTTTGGGATAACTCCAAGCAATGCATAATTCGAGAAATCTCTCAAGCAACACTTGAACTTGGTTCAGATTAAGTGGGCAAGATAGAAATTACATCTACATAAATCTAATTTTCTCGACTTTACAGTAACACCCCGACAAAGTACATATCTATTAAGCCACCGCAAGCAGCAACGTCAAGCAGCTCAGAGTAATCATCTATACAGAAGCCAATTACAATGTCCGCATGATGAAACCGACATACAATAGTCAATGACCAACCAATTTAAAATCCCAACCATGTGAAAAGGGGAAAAGAAACACTCACAAGCAACATCACTCGATTCGTCGACGATTCTCTCGACGGTATCGAAAACCAGCTTGCTATTGACCAAATACTGGACGAAACCTTCCATGCTAGGGATCCATGTCTCCCCACTCTCCCCACTCTCCCCACTCTCACCGCCATCCGACGACAATCCACCTTCCACGTCCTCTTCTCCTTCCTTTTCTTCTCCGCTCACTACCTCCCCAGCCTCGCCATCGCTGCCGCTATCGCTACCACTGCTGCCGCTGCTATCGCCGCTCCTCTTGACCTTGTGCGTGTACTTGCCGCCGACGTTGCGGAGCCTCATGGCGACGAACCTCATCTCCTCGGTAATGCCCTCGGTCTCCCCCGGGTAGAGCTTCCGGAACCGCTTCCTCTTCTTCACCACCGGCGGGGGGTTGATGGGGACGCCCGGAGAGGCCGGGGAGCAGCGAGGAGCGAGGGAGAGCTTGGTTGTCGCTCGCTTCGTGTCGCCGAGAAGCGGGACGGAGCATGACCTGAAGAACGAGAATCGACAAAGGGGAGGCGGCGGAGCTGATCTGTACGGCGGTGCGGCGGTCGAAGGCGGCGGTCGAGACCACATAGACATTGTGGCGGGCTGAGGAGTCGGGAGGTGGAGACCGGAGGGAAGATGGGAGATGAAAACTGCAGCGCCTCGGCCCAGCGCTTCC
The DNA here is from genome assembly GCA_014182735.1 of Corymbia maculata. Lineage (NCBI taxonomy): Eukaryota > Viridiplantae > Streptophyta > Magnoliopsida > Myrtales > Myrtaceae > Corymbia > Corymbia maculata. Next base: position 16,612,810 of record CM024687.1, read on the forward strand.
CCAGAAGCCAAAAGTAAAAGAAAGGTAAGCGAAACGAAGAAGAGAGATTTGAAAATGTTTTTCTTTTTTTAATGGTTAACGCCTCGAAAAATCATAAATTGATACATAATTATTTTAATCACCAAAAAATTTAAATTGATATACCTATAATAAATTTATCAAAATTTAAAATTTTAAATTGATATATTTGTGACAAATTTATCATAATTTAATTCTCATTAAATATCATGAAAAATCATAAATGATTCATATGTTATAAATTGATTTTAAAATCTCAAATTAATATATCTGTGACATGTCATATATTTTATCCAATTCAATAATTTGATGATAAAATTTAATGAAAATTAATAAATGATAAATTTATCACAGATATATCAATTTAGGGTTTTTAATTATATTAACCCTTTTTAAAATGGTAATTTATATTTCTTAAAATGATTAATTCATGAATTTCTTTTCATTATCTACAATAATTGATATTTAAATATTTTCATAAATAATGAAAATATTTTTTATTTTAATAAGTAATATAAGTTATCATATTTAGAAAAATATTTTTTTATATTATTTATCTTTTTGGCAAAATAAACATATAGAAAATCATTTTGCTTGATTGATTTAAATGCATTGCCGTGGCATTCTCACTTTTTAACTTCAAATTCCTTTTTTTTTTTTTTTCGTGTAAAGTTAACAATTGAGATAAAATAGTATAAATGTTATAACTTTCATATAACGCTCATTTGAATGTCATAATTTTTTTCTGATATATATTTTTAGATTTTTAAGTGACATTTTCAACAAATCATCCTATGCGGATTTTTTAAATTCATCTTTATCTAATGTGAATGTTTCTAATATATATTTTTAGATTTATTTATTTATTTATTTATTTTTCTTTTTTTCTGTAAGGCTAATGAGGGTCATTAGCAACCCTCTTCAGCTATGAAGGCCTTGGGCGAGACCGCCTCATCCATGGCCATTCAAATTTGATAAGGGCCTTCACAGCCACACTAGCCAAGGGCAAGGCGACCCTTACCTAGTCTTGCCTTTGGCCAATGTGGTCGCGAAGGCCCTTGCCAATGCCCACCTAGATATGGTGTGGGTTGCCTCTCCTGGGTGAGGCCTTTGATGTCACCAAGTGTCGCCATTGACAAAAGGGAAAATAAAAGGAAAATAAAATTTAAAAGTTCAAAATTTAAAAGAATTATTAAAAAGTTATTCACATTAATGCCAAAGGAATCACGTAAGACATCTACAACTCACGTTAGACTTTTTCATAAGGCAAATTGGCGATGTTACTCAAGTGATTGATTTTTTCAAATTTGTAATACTTAAGTAAATAGAAAAAAAGTTATGACAGTTAGGTAAATGAAATACAAAAGTTCACGACACTTATACTATTCTTATCCTATTAACACTCCTAATTTTAGCTATTACGTTGTTTAAAAAAGGTAACAACTACTTTTGTTATCAAAGAAATATTTAAATTTCGTTTGTTTCATGAAAAATAACTTTTGAGAAAATATTTTCTGAATTTTCTAGTATTCGATCTGTGAGGCCCGAGCCTCACTATTGTTTGGTGATGCTCGAGCCTTGCCGTGGTGGTGACCAGTTGAGGAAATGAAATAAGAGCGAAAAAGAAAAAGAAAACAATAGGAAAGAAAGAAGAAAAAATAAGAATAAAAATAATTAAAAATTTCAAATTTCAAATTTTTAAATAAAAAATAAAATAAAAGTAAAAAAAAAATGATTAGAAGAAGTATATAAAAAAAAATCAAATAAGATACCGAACAGCAGAAAATTTTACTTATATTTCAAATTTCAGCTGAACACCAAAAATATTGTCATTTTATTGGGAAATAACTCATTGAAAAATATTTTCCGGAAACGTTACATTTTTCACAAAACAAACGAAACCTTAACAATAAATTGTTAGTAATAATGAATTAGCCCTCCTACTATGCGCTCACCGGATTGCCTTCGTAGCGTTTCGTTGAATTAATTTATGGAATTTGTGAACAGAGTTTTCAATTAAAATTAAGTTGCATCAATTCCCAATTTCAGAAAATGCTTTCTTCAAATGAAATAAAATGTATCTGATGAAAATATCAAAAACAATAATAAACTCCCATCATGTGATCAACACTGGAAAGATACATTTCATGATCATCGACTTTCACGAATCAAACGGAGCCAAATCGGCAAAAAAATTCCACTGGAAAAACCTTTTTACTGATCCATAATTTGAGACTTTATAGTTAACCTCTATCGTTTGCCATGGACAAATTACCAAAACCTCAAAATAACAACGCTCGGGGTAACGGTTCTCGATTGTTGCGCTTGTCGCCCTTTTACATCCATTCACATGTTTAGCAGATCGCATAAACTTTAAACGTTTTAAGAAGAGCGGAATCACAGGGCATGAACAGAATCAAATCTTTCCTTTTCCTTTTATCCTCTCTTACAATGTTAATGTACAAAGATTACATGCTGTGTAGAGGCTTCTCACTAACAGCACAGGAAGCAGAAAATCTACTGATACTAACACATGTACAACATGGGAGAGAGTACACAAGGGATCAAGACTTTTCATGTTGCCCCTCAGTGTAAAACCCGGTGGATATGAATATCTCGGCACAGCAACTTTGACGACCTTGATGAAGGAATTGTGTCCTGTAAAGTGCAGAAGGAGCTGCTGATCGACATCGTGTAGGACAAAAGAATTTGGTGTTATGTACAAATGCTCAAACTGCACTTTCTGGGTACACCGTCAGCTTCCATCCAAGCAGAGCAGAAATCATCAGATCCCCCGAAATTCAATAACTATGATCATCTATGTGTATTGGGCTTTCAGCTTGTGCAGAAAATCCAATGTCTCTGTGTATGAAGGATCATTGTGGTTAACCGGTTTGCATGAATTTATATGATCTGTTGACTCCAGTACCTGTGACGAAATTGCAAGACTAATAATCATCCAATTGCACATTTGACTTGTATGCTCAACCAGATTTCTGTTGTCTGGACAGAGTCCCAGCCAAATGCTCCATATAGCAGCACTTAGATATGAGAACAGATCTATTTGGGCCACATATGTCGTCAAACGAAGCAAACAAGATTCAGAGCTGATAAGAGTCACACCATGCAGAGCATGCACTAACACAAACACAGAAATCCTAATATTTTCAGACTATTAACTAGCACAAATCACATTTAGGTCAATGTAAATAAGCAGTACTTACAACAAGTTCACCAAATCCAGGATATGCTGACTCGATTGGCACAATTTCCATCCGGAAAGCCCACCCTCCATAGCCTTCTACAATTGGAGTTACCTTGGTCTGCAAAATAGTGCAATTTACCATACAAGACATTAATACACGTGAGGAAGCATTTAAACGTCCAACCTCAGAAAACTGACCTCACAGAAACTCAACACATCTAGCAATCCTTTCTTGTTTCGCTGACGAATGAAGTCGTTTAACTCTATTAATCTTGGAGACCCACTTCTTAGCTCTCCTATCTGTTGTCAGCAAAAGTTAGATGCTGTTAGTATTAGGAGCCACAAGCCCACTGAGCAATTAAAGTACAAAGAGCTGACTGCACTGAGATGTATAAGAACAAACAATCTACTTGAAAATATTGAAAGTGTCATATACTAACAGTTGGAGCTGGACGAAGCACCAGACCCATTCGCCAAGGCATGTCCGCAAGTTTGCTTCCAAAGTGTGGACAGCTGTAGAACACCTGATCAAGTGACACATGAAAAAATATTCAGTGAAATGAGAAGCCAAAGTTATATGAAAGAAACGTTAAACAAAATATACTGAGATTCAAAAGCATAGTTTGATGTAAAGCAAAACATACAACTCCAACAGTATTCTTCACCAGGCTGTCAACATTTTCGGTCATTGCTTTATAGAGAATCTGCTTGACAACTAGGCCACCCATGCTGCAAAAGTTTAAAAGAAATGAGGGATTTCATGATGTATGAAGTGGTTGCAATAGAAAACAAGTGATATGTATACTGTTTTTTTCCTCTTTTGTTTTTGTTTTCCTTTTGGTGCATGTGGTGAAATGCAACTAGTGTATAGAGCTATGTGAAGAGATCCTCCTATGAAGTGGTTGCAATAGACAACAAGTGAGCCACTATCTGAATCTATCTGAACAGATAAATAGCGGAGATATGAACTCTTAAGCCCCTCATTTTCTGATCCACATATATGCAACACTCTTTTAATGATAGTATCTAAAACTGGTAGTTTCTCATCATGATTAAAACTTTGAAACTAGAAATCATGTTCTAAAACTAGATACCAGAAACCGAAACAGCCCAAACAAGTGGAAGATCAGGAGGAAGAAAAGGGATTTCACGTTAGAGCTCTAGAAACAGATACAAATGCCAAGTAGATGAGGAAAAAGAGCCAACGCCTAATAGAGTGAAACATGCCTATGAGTTATGAATACAACAGGACGATCCCCTATACCGGCAGCAACAAGCTTCTGCAAAAGCATGGAGCTCACTTCCTGGTCATAAAAAGCAAGATAATCAGACAGATGCTGCATTAGCTCCAGTTGATAGCATCTATGCATACAGAAACCAACAAGAGTACTTAAAAACTGAAAAATGATAACGAACAGCAAATCAAACTCCATAAGTGATTCAGGATTAGAATAGTTTTACTTTGAGAGCAGATAACTTTCTTTGATTTTATTATACACTTCAGAATAATACATAAACTATCCCACACTGCAGATGCTAGAATGAAATTCACAAACTAAGTAAATGAGCTGCGGTATTGGAATATATAGCTCATAATATTATCACACTCCTGTAATCCATGCTTTCAAAGCACATAATGAAAAATTAGTGCTGTGGCTTTGGGATACAGATAAACCATACACTGTTGACTTCTTATTGAGTATTCAATACAATTTTAAACTCTCCTTTAAATTTTCAACCAGAACCAATATACCGATAGAAAGAAACAATACATCAGGTATATTAAGACTGGTTTAAATGATTGATAGACTAAGTAATGTAATTTTACTGGGTATTATCAATGGCCCACTCATTTGTTTGCCCTTGTAGTCTGCCACATCACTTAGAATACAGATTTGTAAACTAACCTTACTACACTTAACATTCATAAAAATAAAATAAAAAGGGAAAGAATTGCAGAAATCTTCATTTAACACCTTATAAAAATTTGTTATTTCGTCCTTGCTTATTAAAAAGAAACAAAATAACAATTCATGAACAAGGAAAAGTTCCTTCCTTACTCAGAGACTGAAAGATAAAAGACCTACCAAAATAAAGATACCCTAAGTTAGGGAACAGACCTGAAGAGGGAGGGTAGCTCCAGACCACTGGGTAAGATTTGTCTGCACATAATATTTGAAATTTGAGTTATATCTCCCAGAAATTTTCCAAGTTGATAGGGACCTTCAGAACTCTTAGTTACGAGAGCAAGTTCTATGATGAAGCTTTACAAAAGTAAAATTATAAAATGAAAGGCTTGAAAGCATTAACTATCTGTATATCTAGCACAAACCTTGTATTTGAGAGTAAAGAGACGTGCTTCAGGGAAATCAGTAGAAAGCCATTCACCTGGCCAGAACGTTCCTTGCTTCCCTGCTTCCTGATCAATCCTCTCAACCAAGCCAGACTTTGTCGAAGTTTTGTCGTCTGATATGCGCCATGTCTTGTAAGGCCCTCCTCGCAAGCCATGAACAAAAACAACATCTAATGGAGGTAGCTCTGAGTTTAAGCCATTGTGAGATACATCACCAGATCCTGACAAGATCTCCTCATCGGAAGCCCTTTCCCCAGGCAAGTCCCCAAGATTCTCAGAATTAGGACTGGCCACAGATGAGTTACTATTAGAAACAGCATTTCTACCTATCCTTTTCAAACACTTCCAGTGAGGCAGTTCAGGATTGATTAGAAATATCATGTCATCATAACGAGGACATATGCTGCTTCCACCTGCATTGCCAGAGACACTTGAATCGTCTTTATCCACCTGGTCATTGCAAAGCACATTCAATAGTGTTGCCCTAGCATAGCTCTGTAATTTAAGGTCATTGCAACCTGGAATTTTCCCATTGGCACAATCTTCAAGCCATCTACACCAAGTCTCATCGTTTACAATGAACTCCTGGACTTTTGGTAGAAGTGAAAGGATGGTCAAGAAACGAGCTGCATGCTTCCGAATATGACCAGTAGGTGGCACTCGAATGTTAGAAGATTCATTATTTTCTGGAAGTGATGATTCTGCAGGAGCATCTGAGACCCTCTGCACCACTTCTGTGGCTCTTGATGCATCATATGCTTCAACAGCGGCAAGTTTCTCATAATCATCACATAGAAGAAAGCGCCTTAACAAATGTAAAACGCCATATTCTGTTACTCTGTCCTGAGAAGAGACATCTTCTGCACATAATTCAGTAAGTGCTTTAATTCCTTTAAGGGTCATCAATGCAGAATCTGCAGCACTAATTCTAGGGCGAGCATCTTTCTTTAGATTTTTAGATGGTCCAACAAAGGGTTCAATAGACAGGAGATCTGCTAATGGAAGTGTGTCAAGAGACTCGGTAGCTGTTTCCAACTGATTTCCAGCTAAACCAACAACAGCACCTGCCAACTGATTAGCAATTTGTCCAGCAGAAAGCATATTCGACTGATCAATTTGATTCTGCAAAATAATAGAGTTTTGTAACAAACACTCCACCTACCAGGTAGGCAAAGAAATGATCTCAAGAGCTAGAAAATTGAATATTCCTGAGAATGGATTTTGTTTGAGAAGATTAACACTCTTACTCGTTGCCCAGTAGTGGAAGTCATTTAAAACTCTCTTGTATAGAGTTTTTGGATCTTTCCCCTGTAATTAATTTTTTCATAAGGGTGGCAGCCCTTGCTGCCCTTCAATGTGTTTATTACTCATCAAAAGAAAAAACAGCCACTGGCTGAAGTGACCACCTTCAGCAACAACTATTTTGCAGTTTAATGAAGTGGCCAATAATGAAGTTGACAAATAAATTCATCAAAATCCTCAGAATAATGACTGAAATGCATACAGAAGTACACATATTATGTTTAAACTATTAGGTTTAAACTATGTCCACATACATCGTCCCCAAACCTCTTCAGTAAATTAAAAAATGCAATGTCACTTCAGAATGGAATACAAACAAAGAAAAGCATCACCATACCTTCACTTTGCCACTCTTGGGTTGAGCATTTCCTTTGACAGATGATGCTTTGCTGAAATCCAGAATTTCAGATAGCAGGATAGCTAACCAGCCTTGCGAAATTGGCACAGAATATGGTCCATAGTCTTCAAGAATGCGTGAGAGGACCTTTGTTGCTGAAGATCGTAGTATATCAGAGGAACCTCTCCCACATACCCACTGAAGCAATATAGCTGACCATCTTTGACTCTCTTCAAGAGATAAATGAGTGTCCCCTGTAGAAAGCAACTCCAATGCCTTTGCCAGTGCTTCTTGTACTTGTTTGTGCTTAGCTGTCCTCTTAACAGTATCTCTCAACAGATAAAGCCCTTTCTCCATGACGATTCTTTGCGCCTCAGAGCTTCTTTCAACAGAAACCAGAAATGCAGATAATGCCACCAAAGCAAGTGAAATGTCTTCATTTTTGCTTGCCTGAGATATGGTGGAAAGGAGGCTTGAACTCCATTCAGGAACAGAATCATTTAAAGGCAAATTACGATCCTCTAGTAGCAAGCGAGCCACCAGACTCCCATGCCATCTGACAGATCGCTCAGGAGCTCCCAAAGCAGTCATGACAGCATGCCCATCTTGATCCAGCTCTTGAATATGGCATCTATTCTCCTCAGATGCCAATGCCCAATTTGCTAAAGCCCATGCAGCAAAAGGTACAGCAACATGTTCACAATGCAGATCATCCCAAAGTCCAGGGACCACAGCAGATGACAAATTGCCTTGTGCTACTGAATTATCAAAAGTACGTTGCAGTGCCATTTTTTTGGGTGCAAGCCCTACTCCTTCAGTACGGCCAGCGGCCAAATGCTCCAGATTTGTTGGTTCATTAGTTCTAGCAAGCCCCAAAACTGTAGTGCCTTCTAGGATCTTGATCCCAATTCCTTTCATACTGCTATCACCATTGTCATCATCTTCATTTCCACCAGTCTCATCCATATGCAGTGCACCTTCCTCAATAACCTCAATGGCAGCAGCAATATCTCTCATTTCCGCATTTTTTGGCAAGGTAGACTTAACTGATTTCTTATCCAAATCATCGCAGTTAGACGTAACAATGTCCATTACTGCAGCAACTAGCATGCTCCTACCTTTCAAAGAATCAGAAATATCGAATGAACTACGTCTCGTGTGCTGCTCGCAGAAAATGCGATATATCAATGGCAAAGCATGAATTAAAGGCATTAAGAAGATCAAGAGAAAATGCCAGACTGCAAAGACAAAAAGATTCAACACAAATAAAAGACAGAAACTGATAGAGACCATTATTCTAGGTTTCATCTCATAATTCTAAGCAATGGTTGATTGCTTTTATCCGATAGAAATAGATTGGAAAGGCATGTGGAAGCATCGATGTAATTCTTGTTCTATCTAACATATTCTTCTAAATATGATTTAAACCGTGACAAACTAGATGTTTTCTGCGTAAATTACAACTACTAAAATTTCTAAATTGTTATCCTTCAACAAAAACTTCAACTGTCCCTCTGATTTTGCCTCTAGCCAATTTCAAGAAAATGTAAAGTACAAAAAGGTATGCAGAAGCAGAATAGGCTAAGGTCACTTTGACATTGCCCAGATCCCCAAATTTTACTTCTACAAAAAGCCCAAAAATCTCAAATGAAGGAAAACAGAACCTCATTTGATCTACGATGCTACTATCTGAACGATGCCACAAAACTGTATAGGTATTGCAATATGATTCTGGGTTCAAAATTTGAATTTTCCATGAAAGCCTCAAACAAACATGCAGCAATGGACAAATTCGCACATTATCTTCAATTATTACATATTACCATCAAACTAATAAACAGCCTTGTGCAAACAAACTCGATTCCTCAATCAGTCTAACGACTTTCACAAAATAGCCATGCGTCACATCAACATTGCTGGGCCTGACGCTCACAACTGCAAACAAAGGCGACTCACCTTCTTGGACCGCTGAGGATGGCATGAAAAAATAAACCTCAGCAGATTAGGCACAGCTCGAGGCCTCCCCAAAACATCCTCACAGACATTCGAATCCGCAATTAGATAAGCGAGCGCCCTTGCAGCCTCGGCCTGTGTCCCCAAGCCCACACCGGGGGTCGCCACAGTCTCCAGCAACCAATCCACCACCTTGCCGCCCCCAGCCCCGACAATCGCAGCCCTCCTCCCAGCATTCGCAGCCGCAATGTCGGCCAGCAGCGCTGCCACCCGGAGCTCGAATCCCACTCGGACCTCATGGTTCGCCGAGGAGAGCACCGACCTCAGGGACTGCCACAGCACGGAGGCGGCGACCCCGGTCTGCGTGATGTGGCGATAAATCCTCCTCAGGGAGTCACCCGATCGGTGAACCGCGCTCTCCGCCGCCGAGTACAGCGGGTTAGGGCTCCGCTCGCGCGCCGGATCGGGATCTCCGGCGGCCGTGGCGGAGGCGACGATGGCGGCGAGGAGCGTGGCGGAGAGCGCGAGCGCGGAGTTGCGACCGAGATGGGACCGGGGGGCGGCGGCGGCGGGTGAGGCGGAGGAGAGAGAGGGGAGAGAGGGGGCGGCGGGTGGAAGGCCGGCGGGGGTGGCGCGTTGTGGAGCCGCCGAGGATCGAGCGGCTCGTCGATCGGGTCCTTGGGCGGGGCGGAGGAAGAGGAGGAGGAAGAGCAGGAGCGGGGGCGGGGGCGGGGGCGGGGGAAGCGCAGGCAGCGCCGGGTCCGGCAGAAACAGAGGCGGAGCATGACGGAACGGAAGAATTTTCTAGAGATCGGCGGTGGATTCCGATGGCGTATTTGAGATGAAGATGAGAAGATGGAGATGGAGGAGATTTCGTTTTCTTGCAGCAGGGGAAGAGTGGCGGGAGGAGAATTCGCGACTCGAGAGGTGAGAGAGAGAGGAATTATCTCCGTGAAGATGCGAATAATTTGGTTTTTACTTTTTTATTGAGAAATTTGTGAATTGTAATAAAATTCGATTTTCTTTTTTTAATCTTCGGACACTGTGGATTCGGTCGGGTGGACGTTAGGCTTTGGTCGGGGCTAAAGGATGTCTTGCCGTGTGGACAGGCGTCTTGATCAGAAACTAAGAAGAAATTTTTCATCTTGAATGTCGTGAAATTTTTAAAGAATTTCTATTCCTTTATATCCACTTTTACACCGGTTTGAAAAAAAATATTTCTAAAAACATATATCATAGATCACCGTCAAAGGGGCCGACGACACTCCAAATGAGGTCATCGGCCATGGTCAAGGCTAGCAATAAAATCCAAAAAGGAAGAAGAAGAAGAAAAAGAAAAGGAAAGAGAAAAGATTTTGAACTTGATTCTTGAAATTATTTTCAGGAACAAGAATCAATTTTTTTTTTGTTCTTAATTCTATTCTAAATTTATTCCTAAGAATAAAATTGTTCCGAAAACAAAAACAAAAATCTACTAAACGGATTTCTATTTTAAATTTATTCCTAAGAATAAAATAATAGAATCAATTGTTTCTGAGTATGTTATCATGCTTAGGGGTATGGATGGTTCGACTGAGTGGTTCCCATCCTAAGACTAGGAATCGCCCATTAAAGACCACTTGCGAAAAATTAGATTTGGGAACCGCCCATTGGTTCCAAGGATCCACTCGTGAACCGGACCACCGGTTTGGTCCGATCTAGTTCTCGTGTGGGATCCATGAAACCAATCTCACGAGCAATCATGCCTAATGGCAAGAGAACCGTGCCGAGCCACCCTTTAAGTGCACTTGTATATTCTACGCGTGCGGTGATAGAGTCTTCTTAGATGATGTAAACTTAGGCATGAAAGAATGATTCAAGAACAATTATATTTGGGAAATTTAAGAGCCGACAAAAAAACTGCATTAGTGGGAATGCCTCTATAATGGTGACGGTCTTCTTCTATCTCCTTGTTAAGACTTCACTCCCTCTCCAATTTTCTTTGCCTCTCGGTCTCTCATAGTGCAACGACAATTGGTTCCATTCATATTCATTATGATAAGATTTTGATGGATGCAATATGCTATATGCTCGGATAAATGAGTTTAAATGAAGTATGAATCAAGTAATTTGAATTTTCAAGTCAGTTTTGTGCACAAATCATAAGCCTATCAATCATCCCTACTTGAGTAAAATCTGCACATCAAGAAAACTTTCATTCTCTCTATTCTTTTTGATCTCATCTTTCGAACTCACCTCTCGAACTTGTTCAATTTTCCTTTCTAGACAAGCCCCTCAAATCTATAAAGTGACAAAGGTAAAAAGGAACTCAAAAGTGGAGAGAAAGAAAAGTTCTATGCACACAAGAACAAACAAAGAAATAGAGAACTAATGCAAAATATGGGGCTTTAGAATTTTTATTTTTTATAATAAAAATGAATATATTATTATAATACCGGCCTGGGCCAGAGTGTGGGAGGGCGGGTGGATCCGCTCATGGAATGGAGAACCGAACCAGTTCTCTTAGAAACCATCGGTTTTGGGCTGGTTCGATCCAGTTCTGAAGGTTCTGAGCGAGTCCCAAATCTTTTGCACACCCCTAATCATGCTAGCCCTAAATGCCTTTTCCCTTCCGCTTGGGCATGTAACTCCATTTTCTTCACATCTTTAAGTTTTAAATTTTTTCCTATTCCATTCTCTTTTGACACAACCAAAGTCCAAACTTTCACTTTCAACCTAGTGTTGCAAGGTATATTCATGAATTTCCCTATCTCTCTCCTTTTTCTTTTTCTTTTTTTATCAAATTAGCTTTATTGTTTTCTAAAGAGCAAGACATTTTAGAATTTATTTTGATTTTAAGGTGAGAAAAAGCTTTGTTTGTTGAAGATTTTGCTCAAGGTAAGTGAGAACTCCAAAGACTAAGCTAAAATGATCTATTTCGTACTCTTAATTTTAGTTGATTGATTGTTTGTTAATTTATTTTAGATTTTACTTTATGTGTGATTAAGTCTCAATTATTATATGTTAAGCTATTGTAATTGTTGGGCTTGAATAAAAAAAGCTTTCCTCATGCCTAGGATGTCTTTGAGAGATGATTAAAAGGTTTTGTTGTATCATTGTCGCGACCTACTAAAATTTTTCGAAAATAATAGGATTAGGGGTATTGTTAATTTCAGGCCGACGGCCCTTAATTAACTCGGGTTCTCCCAAGCCCCTACCCCGCGCGACGTTGGGATATTCACAAAATTTTCAAATAAGGAGTCGCCACTAGTCTATTGAGGTCGACTAGAAACCTTGTGAGACATGGGAGCGTGTCTCACTTTTACGTAATCAGAGAATCTAGGATCGGGGACTTGATTCGGTACCTAACTTAATTGTGTGTTAACTAAAGACATGGCAACACATTCAAAAAAGCCTATTGTAGAGCCCTAAAGGCTTATTCAATTTTGATCTTTTTTCTTTTCTAAGGGTTTTCTGAATTTTTGCGATTTTTTTTCTGATTTTTCTGAATTTTTCTGAATTTTTTAATATTTTTTAATATTTTTAATATTTTTTAGTATTTTCGAATTTTCCGAAATTAAATTAAAAAAGGCTTTTAAGATTTTAAAATTCTTTTGGCTTTACTGATTTTTAAAAACATTTATTGATTTTTTTGGGATTTTCTAATTTTTGGAATTTTTGAATATTCGAAAAAAAGAAATAAAATAAAATTAGATTAAATTAAACTTTTAAAACCTTTCTGAAAAAAATTAATTTTAAATGATTTTTCGAAATTTTTTTCTTAATATTTTTTAATATTTAATTCTTCTTGAATTTTTGGATATATATATATATATATATATATATATTTTAATTAATAAGTGATTGGGCAAGATTCGGGTCAGAGAGAGCCCTACTAAACCAACCCGACCTTATCGGTGGGCCGAGCAATGACCGGGCTAGCCGAACGGCCCTGGCCGAAAAATATTTTAAATGGCCCATAAATAAAATAAAATAAAATAAAACAGCCTAGTTCTAATTTCTAAAAATTCGGCCCGCTTGCCTTCAACCCAACACCAATGATTGGCCCAAAATTCATATTAGGCCCATTTCGAAGTTCAGCCCAACCCCTGCCATTTTTTCTTTTCTTTTCCCTTTTCTTTTATTTTTATTTTTATTTTTTGTTTTCTTTTATTTTTGTTAATTTTGTTATTATTATTTTTTTAGCCTTCGTCCGAGTTAATAAAGTCTTATTGTGTAAGAACGGGCTTCGACAATGTTAGTAAAGTCTTATCGTGTAAGAACGGGCTTCGACTTGAAATGGGGTCTCACCATGTAAGAACGGGTTTCGACCAAATTGGCAAAGTCTTACCGTGTAAGAACGGGCTTCGACTTGAAATGGGTCTCACCGTGTAAGAACCGGTTTCGACCGAATTGGTAAAGTCTTACCGTGTAAGAACAGGCTTTGACTTGAAATGGGGTCTCACCGTGTAAGAACGGGTTTCGACTGAATGTATGGTTTTAGGTTGACCATGAACCCATGTGGAGATTGCATGGTTTTAGGTTGACCATGAACCTTTGAAATTGTGGTTTCACTGAGTGAACTTGTCAAATTCAGCTTGAGTAGATATCATTAGAGACAATATCAGAAAAATGCATTGGAATTATTATAGCATTAATTGCATAAGCAAATCAAGCTAAGTCCGATCAAATTGAAAACATTTGATTTTTTGATTTTTTTTCTGAATTTTTTATTTTTTTTCGGTATCATGTACCGCAAAATTGTCATTAAGCTTGAAAGGTATCATTAATCATCAAATCCCTTTAAAAGAAAAATCATATCAGAATGATCATACTCATGAAAGAGGTTTATTAAGCATCCCAAGCAAGAGTTCTTTAGTTAGAAAAGACTTATCACATGCTCTCAAGAAGGGTTATTTGATCACATCCATTCATGTGGGAAGTGATTTGATCACTCAATTTATCTCACATTTCCAATGTCGAAGGATTTGAGAATCATTCGCAATAAATACATCTTGACCAATTCAAAAGGTCTTTTAGAAGGACCGTAATGTAGGTTTGGTCATGGTTTTAGCAATGGATAAGCATCATTGGTCATGAAACGAAACAATTATATGTCAACATCTTCTCCAGGCTTACAAGTCAAGTAACCTTAAGATGAGATAAGGCAGCTTTGCCCCCACTTCTTTGAGCGGTAGCTTTTTTGGAGAGTTCTTATTTCCACTTGAATTATCCCAATCTGAAGAGACTTCAGGAAGGGTTGTAGTGTTGGTTTGGTTAAGGCTCAAAAGGCTTAGAACTTTTCACAAAAAGGATTTGAAAGTTGATGATTATCATGGCACCATTATGAAATCACTCAATCTTTTCGAAGGCATTTGACCTTTGAAATCTAATTTTTCTCGAAAGTCCTTGACTAATCAAATAAGAGCTTTGCCCTTCTCAATTTTTTCTTTGCATTTGCAATGAGTTTCTTTTCAATGCAAGCATTTTGAATTTAACGACCTTTTTTTTTTTTCTCTTTTTTTGAATTTTTTTTTTCATGGGCATTGGCCTTGCTTTTACTAGGCACACTGCTTTTTCATGCCCCTTAATTTTCATTGGATTTTGCTCTTTTAAACTTTGTGAGCTTTGAGACTTTCGAGATGATTTCCACATTTTCACATAAATGCGAATTGTGTTGAACGGTCAAGTGCCTTGCCGCAATATGGGAAGATAATCACCACTTGGGTTTTAGAAATGAAAAATTAGGCTCAAGTTGGTTTAAGCAATGGGTATCGGTATTTGGGTAGAGAAATGAATGCTCTTCTTCACCTTGGGATATTTCAAGCTTTCATAAGAATTCACCTGAAATTATCACAAAAAGATTAATGCAAGTGAAAGCAAAGAAGTCTTTCTCATCTTTTCACCATGTGATATCAACAAAAACCTCCAAATTTCCCCCATTGTGGGGTGGTTCTTGACAGGGATATTTTTGACTTCTTCACATTTAAGGCTCAAAGGGGCTAACTATGGTCACCTGTGGTGTTTAAGATAGAGAAGAGAAATGCCTTTTTTCATTTTGGTCTGTGTACCAATTGCGAATGATTCCTTTGTCCTTAAATGACACGGGTTTTCTTTTTTCCCTCAATTCTCAATGTTTGAAGGATGTGTTTAGAAATGGATTGTCTTTCATCATCTTAAGCATTTCCTACTTGGCATGATTAACATCTTAATTTCATTTGGTCGAGATCATCTGAGTAGATTAATCTCCATGAGGAATTTTGATTCAAAATGAGCAACCTACCAATTTGAGGCTTTTTTATTTTTATTTTTTTATTTTATGGTGCCGCCAGTTAGACATTTAACGATTACCTCGAAAAAAAGTCGTGTGACCAGCAACTCCTCTTGAAAATCATTGGGGTCCTGCGAATAAAAAACATATACACAAATATGCATGAAATGCGTGATATGCGTGATATGCATGTTATGAACAATGCTTGATCTAAGTGACTCGGATTGTATCGAAAAGGGCTCTAAGGCCTCCTGATTTCATTCATGGAAAGTACTTCTTTACTGAATCAGCATTTACAGTCTTTGGCAGTTCTTGGCCATCCATCTCTATCAAAACTAACGCGCCCCAAGCAATATCTTCTTGATGACATATGGTCCTTCGTAGTTCGAAGTGAACTTTCCACGCGGATCTGGTATGATAGATAAAACTTTCCTCAGCATGAGGTCGCCTTCTTGGAAGCATCTAGGTCGAACTTTGCGATTAAAAGCTTTCGCAACCCGCTTCTGATAGCACTGACCATGACATAGTGCAATGAGTCTCTTCTCGTCGATCATGTTCAGTTGTTCATATCTTTGTTGCACCCACTCAGCTTCAGAGAGTTTACTTTGTGAGAGAATTCTCAACGAAGGGATTTCCACCTCTACTGGTAAGACGGCCTCCATACCGTACACTAGAGAGAACGGTGTTGCCCCAGTTGAAGTTCGTATCGAAGTTCGGTATGCCATTAACGCATATGGCAACCGCTCATGCCAGTCACGATAGTTATCCACTGTCTTGGACAAAATCTTCTTTATGTTCTTGTTAGCCGCCTCTACAAAGACCATTCATCTGCGGTCGATAAGGTGATGAATTCAAGTGAAGAATCTGAAATTCATGCAGCAACTCATCAACAATCTTGTTATTCAAATTGGAACCATTATCTGTAATGATGGCTTAAGGCACACCATAAGGTGCAATGATATCACGCCGAATAAACTTGGCCACATTCCTTGGGGTGACATTAGTATATGAGCTTGCTTCAATCCACTTAGTGAAGTAGTCGATGGCCACAAGAATGAAGCGATGTCCATTAGAAGCTTTAGGATTGATCGGCCCAAGTATGTCGATTCCCCACATAGAGAAAGGCCATGGCCGAGTCATTAGATGCAATTCATTCGTCGGGGCATTAATTTTACCTCCATATATCTGACACTGATGACAGTAGCGAACATGCTTAATGTAATTAGTTTCCATCGTTAGCCAATAATATCCGAGCCTCATGATCTTCCTTGCTAAAAGATGGCCATTCATGTGTGGTCTGCATTCTCCTTCGTGTATTTCTTGCATCAGTTGACTGGCTTCCTTGGCATCAACACATTTCAACAAGATTGAATCGTGTGACCTCTTGTAAAGCACGCTCCCGGAGACAGAGAATTTTGATGCCAACTTCCTGAGGTATTTCTTATCAGCCTCTTCACACTCTTGGGGGAATTTCCCGTGCTGAAGATAGTTTAAGATATCATAGTACCATGGATTTCGATCCGGCTCATCTTCAACTGTCATACAATAAGCCGGGCATTTAGAAACCTCAATTTTCAATGGCTCGATGTCTAATCCTTCCATTACGTTCAACATTGATGACAATGTGGCTAATGCGTTGGCAAACTGATTCTGGGATCTAGGCAAATATTTGAAGGCTATTTCATCAAATTCTTCTATTAATTATTCCAGAAACTCATGGTATGGGACCAACTTTGGATCATGAGTTCGCCACAAGCCTTCAGTTTGCAGAATAATGAGTGCAGAATCTCCATACACTTGTAATTTTTTGACTTTCATGTCAATGGCCAATTGTAACCCTAGGATACATGCTTCATACTCCGAGACATTGTTTGTACAAGGAAAAACCAACTTGGCCGCCACAGGATAATGTTGACCGGCAGGGGAGATCAAGATTGCCCCAGTTCCTGATCCAGATAAATTGACGGCACTGTCAAAATATATGACCCACTTGTCATTCGAGATTGCCAAGATGCGTTCATCGAAACCATGTGTTGTATCATGGGATTCCGTATCTTTTGAATTCCTAGCCAACATATCAGCTATAACTCTCCCTTTTACTGACTTTTGTGCCACACTACATATGTCAAATTCAGAAATGAGGACCTGCCATTTGGCCATCTTTCCAACCAATGCTGGCTTCTCAAGCAAATACTCGATTGGGTCGTTTTCAGTCACCAGGTGAATTTGATAATAAAGAGTATACTGGCGTAGCCGATGCAACACCCAAACCAATGCCACACATGTTTTCTCCACTTTTGAGTAGTTCATCTCGGAGACAGTGAATTTCTTGCTGAGATAATATATGGCACACTCCCTTTGATCGCTCGGCCTTTTTTGCACAAGGACGGCCCCAAGTGATTCTTCATGGATGGTCAGGTAGAGAGTTAATGGCATCCCCGATACCGGTGGCACTAGTACTGGAGGATGTGATAGATAATGCTTTATCTCTTCAAATGCCTTCTGACATTCAGCATCCCATTCAATTTTAGCATTTTTCTTCAAGAGCTTGAAAAAAGGTTTGGCTGTCTCAGACAGCTGGGAAATGAACCTAGCAACGTAATTCAATCTTCCCAAGAGGCTTCGAACTTCCTTGACAGTAGAAGGAGTTTTAAGGTCACAAATAGCCTTAACTTTCGACGGGTCAATCTCAATGCCCCGGCTACTGACCATGAAACCCAATAGCTTCCCAGATTTTACCCCAAATATGCATTTTGAGGGGTTAAGTCTCAGCTTAAACTTCCGAAGTCGATCAAATAACTTCTTCAGGACTTCAAAGTGGTCTTGTTGACACTTTGATTTAGCGATCATGTCATCTACATATACTTCTGTTTCCTTATGTATCATGTCGTGGAATAGAGTGACCATCTATGTGGCTCCCGCATTTTTTAAGCCAAATGGCATCACCTTGTAACAAAAGGTTCCCCAAGGTGTGATGAACGATGTTTTACTTTTATCTTCTTCTTTCATCTTGATTTGATTGTAGCCAGAAAACCCATCCATGAAAGAGAATAATTCAAAACCTGTAGTGCTATCGACCAAAACATCAATGTGAGGTAGTGGAAAATCATCCTTTGGGCTTGCTCGATTTAAGTCACGGTAATCTATGCAGACCTTGACCCGTCCATCTTTTTTCATGACTGGCACTATATTAGCAACCCAATCAGGATAGTGAGATACTTCGATGAAATCCACTTTCAACAGTTTCATGACCTCTTCTTCAATCTTTTTGGAAAGCTCAGGTTTTGTTCTTTGTAGCTTTTGCTTTTTAGGTGCCACATTCGGATCCGTCGGTAAAGCATGCTCCACAATTTGTGGATCTAACCCTGGCATATCAGTGTATGACCATGCGAACACATCTTGATATTCTTTTAGAAGCTCAACCATCTTCCTTGCCTCGTTCTCGGACAAATTAGCCCAAATCTGAGTTTCTCTGACATTTTCTGCATCTCCCAAATTCACAGTGATCGTTTGTTCAACCGTCAAAGGCTTAGATTCTTCATGACGAATCCAGTCTCTCTCCATGTCTCTTTGAATATCACCGTCATCATGTTCAGACTCACAAGAACCCTCGTCGTACAAATTCGAGTCACATATGTACCTATTATGATCATGTTGAATGACATGCCTGAGATGCAAATGAGAGGGTTAGTAGGATTATTCAATGAGGATTATGCATGATGTATTTTTTCTTAAAAAGTCTTTTCAAATGATCACTCAAGAAAAATGTTTGAACTAGGAAGTCGTCCTCATATCCTCGGACCCCTTTTTTTTTTTTTTATCTGGCAAATTTTGAAAACTAGGAGTCGTGAGAAAGTCCAGGCCTCAAAGCGTCATCATAGGACTGGTTTGGCACTTCCTCACGTCCTTAATAAAACATGCATGCATTTGTATTCACATGATAAGGCCGTTTTACAATATTTATAATCTCGAACCACGGCTCACAATCTAAGATCTTGATTACATAAAGGAAATAACAAAAGTAGCGAAACGGCTCATCCCATGTAAGGGAGAACATAAAGGAAATGACATAAAAAAAAAACTAAATAAAACGGTCGATTAGCATCCCTACTCCGATGGCTAGAAGGGAGTCATGGAAGGGCCCGCCTCTTCATCCTCAGTAGTGGCGCATACAAAGTCAGGATAGAACAAGTCAGCTATGTTCGAGATTGCCCCTTCCTCTTCTTACAGCAGCTTGGGCGACTTGACAAATGTCCTTTCAAAACGAAGACGGAGTTCCTCCAACGAAGGAGGGAGTAATCCCTGTTGATTCCACGTTGGAATAATTCGGCTTTGATAGCTAGCTTGACTCATGTGGCTATTAAAAGCACTTCGGCTTCCAAATCCTCCAGGGTAACCTTGGTTTCCACGACCAACTCGGCCTCTACCTCCTCCTCTCAAACTTGAAGCTACCAGCTCTCCACTTCCTTTCTTATACTTAGAAGCTTCTTGGTAGCCTAAACCAGTTTTCTTTTGATTTCCCAATATCTCGATAGGCTTTACAATGCCTTGTGCATACATCCCTAACCCTGCCCTTGGGACGTGACCATATTCCAGTAAAACTTTGCTTGACATGATAGACGAGGCGGAGAACTCAGGACGTCTCATAATAGACCCAGTGGGCACATGCACCATTGATACTAGGTCAAGAGTTTGGTAGCTAGACTCTTCATTCACTTCAGGCTCTACGTATGGGATGGCTATATCTTGGAATATCTTGAAGTTTGTTTCACAACGAACAGTCACTAACTTCTTCTTTGAAATGAATCGAACCATTTGATGCAAAGTGGAAGGCACAGCTATAGCAGCATGGATCCAAGGTCGACCCATAAGGAGATTGAAAGCACTAGGGATGTTAAGTACTTGAAATTTTAACGTGAATGGAGCCGGACCAATCAATAACTCAAGTTCGATCTCCCCCATTGACTACTTCCTTACACCATCAAAAGCTCGAACGGTGGATTGAGATGCAGTGATTTCCTCCTCACTCACCCCGAGGCAATGAAGGGTAGCCAGTGGACAGATATTCAGAGCGGATCCATTATTGAGCAGTATGCGGGGTACAATCATATCACGACACTTAGCCGAGATGAGTAAAGCTTTGTTGTGGTTAGTACCCTCCTTAGGAAGATCCTTCTCCGAAAATGAGATTTGGTCTACCAACATAATGGATCAAACGAATTCCTCCAGCTGTTTGTCACCAATATCTTCGGGCACATGAACTTCATTTAAAACCCTCAACACTGCATTCTTATGTTTTTCAGAAGTTTTAAATAGCTCTAAAAGTGATATTTGAGCCAGCATTTTCCTCAACTGCTCTATCACGTCGAACTCACTATTCTTGATTGTAGCCAAAAACTGCTTGGCCTCTTCATCAGTAACGGCTTTCTTCTCGACAGCTTTAGCAGGCGCGTAACAACGACCTGATCGGGTGACGGCATCCACTTCTTCAGTCCCATAGTCCCATGGGACGGCTTTAGTACTGAAATCGACCATGGGTTTCTTCAGACTCTCCTCTTGGTCAATGGGTGGTAGCTCGATCACCACAGGCTGCAATTCATCTCTTTCTATCTCTAAACTTGCGAACTCCTCCGCCGCCAAATCGATGACCATGTGCTCGGTTTGATTCTCGTCATAATCCCATTGGTCCATTTCGGCAGATAAGTTAATAACAAATGGTGTGATCATAGCCACAACATCCTCTCCAAAAGGATTTTTCATAGCGTCGTATGAATCATGTAAACCAGTTTCTCCTTTTTGACCCTTCCAGTCCTCTTCACCAAATAGTACATTTACATCTTTAACATGAGTAGGCAAAGGGTTTCACTGAACATTGGGTTGTTCTCTAAATGATAAAATCCCCTTGTCAAGTAAGTTCTGCACTTTGTTTTTCAGCGCCATGCAATTGTCTACATCATGTCCTTTCTCTCCCATATAATACTCGCATGATTTCGCTAAATCGAACCCAAAAAACTTCCTAGGGTTGTCTCGAGGGATTTCTTTAGCCACCAATCTCCTTTCAAGCAGCATGGGCAACAGCTTAGATAGCGGCCTAGGCAAAGGAGTAAACTGCCTTAGAGTCCGCTTGTTTGGCTCATAATTCTGATATCTCTCATGTGGTGCAGAAGAACCTTGTGCACTTGCAAACGGCTTTGGCGGGACCGGGGCTTGTACATAGGCTACCTCAGCTTCTTTCTCCTTCCTATTGGTAAACTTTCGACTTGATTCCTCAGTTATACGGCCATCATGTATGGCTCCCTCAATTCTTTCACCCACGGCGACCAAGCGCAAGAAGTTTTCACAATCTAATCTGATCATCTTGTTACAAAAGTCAATAGGAAGGGTATTGATGAACAGCTCAACCATCTCCTTGTCATCAAGTGGGGGTTGAACCTGTGTAGCCAAGGTACGCCACCTTTGAGCGAAAGATCTAAAAGATTCATTTCTCTTCTTTTCCGTGCACGCCAATATGCTTCGCGTCGGGGCGATCTCAGTGTTATACTTGTATTGCATCACGAATGCTTCCGCTACTTCTTCCCACTTCTCCAATTTCTCAGGCTCGAGCAAAATGTACCATTGTAGTGCCATTCCAGTTAAACTCTCTTGAAATGTGCGAATCAACAAAGGGACATTTTGAGCATAACGTCCCATCCTATTCAAATAGTACTTCAAGTGGATTCTAGGATCCCCAATGCCATCATATTTAGTGAACTCCGGGATTTTGAATTTGTCCGGGAAGTCCATATTGGTGTATTGGGATAAATCATCAACCATGCTAGCTTCGTATCCTTGCAAGGCCCTAAGCTTTTCCTCCAGTTTAGCAAATCTCTTGCTATTCTCCTCCTCCATCCGGGCCGAGATGGCTTCCGAGATGGGGTCTAATTCCACCACCACAGGGGTTTGATGCGCCACTTCTTCAGTCAACTTCCCTCTACTATTGACATTACTGGCTTGCGGAGTTGTAGGTGTGTTTTGATTGGAGGCGGCAACCACCAAGCTAGACTTGATCTCGCTTGCGAATTGTGTAGCCAACTCGGTGATTTTGTTATCAAGCGCGGTGATCCGAGCATTTTGTTCTTCAGCATTCATTTTCGCCGACTTGGATCGAGTACGGATAGGTGAATGCCTTGAAGCCATGACGGTGGTACCTGGTCAATAAATAGGTAAACACACATGAGCACGAGATGTAAAATGATGCCGGTCCATGACAATGATCTAATCGCCCTGTTTTATTCATTTCATAAAAGAAAAGAGTCTCTTAACAACATAGCTAAAAATCAGAATAAAACATCCTAACATCAAAACTAGGAAAATAAAATAACAAGACTCCTCAAACGATAAAACAGAAAAAGAAAAAGAAAATAAAACTGACCTAAACACCATTTTAAGGAAACCAAAATAGACTCAAGCATTTTTTTTTTTTTTTGCTTGATCTATGTACAAACGGGGGAACAACTCTCTCATAACTGTCTAACTAGTCCTAGCTAATTTGGACGCATGCTCCTTGGCCTCCTTGAGCTCCCTTTTGAGGAACTTGATCTCCGCGCGATTAGTGGCCTTCGATGGTACATTAGGGATCTTCGGGCGCCACTCTTCAGGAATTTTGTGTTGGAGGATATACTCCATTGAGGCGTAGTATATCTTCTCTTTACCTTCTAACTCTTCCTCGGGCCAAATCAATTTTTGGAGACAACACATGTCCCACATCGATTGAAGCAGCATGATGGAGTTCTCGTGATCGGGATCTCCATTTGTGAAATCAGTCTTGAGTGGGGCTTCTTGCAGTGTCAATGGAAGCTGCTGCACGACTTGGTATTGCCGAGCAACCCTAGTTGGGTAATACTCGGTAGCTCCCGTTATTCCTAATAGAGGAATGGGTCCGATGCCTCGTGAACCTGGAGCCACCTAGCGTGCCATAGGAAATCTTCAGGGTCGGGATTTTTCATGAAGCCTAACCAATCGAAGTGGTGATAATTTGGTGCATGCTCTTTCTTTTCTTTAAATTTCAAAATAGGGTGATTAAGATCACTGATGTCATGTATGGTCATTAAATTGCCAAATCCCTTAAGGTGAGAGAGGAACCAAATTTGCAAAAGTTTAGGAGGAGCATGTAAAGCTTCTTTTCCATTTTCTTTAAAACGAGTGAGGGAAAGGAAGGTCTCGGTCAAAATAGCATTAACAAAACCTTTTCCCATACACACCTCTTGAACAACACTTGCAATTGATGGGTCGATAGTATTCTTACTATGAGGAAAAACCATAAACTCGAAAAATGCTAACACAAAAATCCGCCTCATTTGGACTGACGAGGCATTTTGAAAGAGTCAATTCAAAAATGAAAATGGGCAAGCATTGCGGTTGGCTTTCAAAACTTTCCTTACATCTTCTCCTTTGACCCTAAGAAAATCAGCTAAAACTGATGCATGCTCTACTCCGATGGGTGGCCTAATCAATTCCGACACTAAAGGTTTCCCAATGATAGCGCTAAATTCCTCCAAGGTGGGGACAAGCTCATGTTCGCCAAAAATGAACATGGAGGTCTCGGGGCACCAAGTGTGTGCTAGTGCTCGAACAACACTATAATGGACTTCTATGTCTAATAAAGAGAGTAACCATCCCACATTGGATTGCATGAACTCACGGCTGACATGGTCCAATCTATCCCACCAAGTGCGCAGCTCTTTCTTTGGGACAGAAATAATACGGAGCTCAGATCCCCCCATTGTGTACAAACCTAAAACCCGTAAAGAACCTAATTGTCATGGACCGGTTGAAAAAAAAAATGTAAATAGATTGCAAGTGTGAGAGCTTTAGAAGACTTATTTCACCCAATAAAAATTAAAGTAAATCACATAGGCATGCACATGATACGTGGGTCGATTTCTATTCTAGACGGCTCAAATGAAGCCATGGGATTACCGGACTGAACTAGCATGGTCACGGTTGGGTTGGGGTTCCCATGACTTCGGCTTTGTCAAAGAGTCGACCTGTGATGCGCGGTTGCAACCAGGGTGGAAGCTCTCGACGTCAGAAGAATTTCAGAATTGAGATGGGCGACTTGTACTACATGGTGGTAGTCGGAGTGGTATCCATCTCAACACCATCCTAAGTGATCCTATGCGGCCCAGGTCTGGCGGCAGGTTGTGTGTGCTAAAGTGTAGTGTTATGTAAGGAAGACATGCACAACAATTTATATAGCAAACAACACTTCAAAAATTTAACTATATAATCATTCATTCCCACTCACCAACCTACAAAACAAAGTGTTAGCAAAAAACTCCACCCCTTATTACTCCAATCCTGCACCAACATTTAACACGTGGTTAGTGGACTTACCTCACCTTCTCGAATGCGCTGCCAAAGAAACACATTAGATAACACACAATCAAGTAAATTAGGCCTAAGTCCTCTAAGGTTTAGAACCAGTCCCCAACGGAGTCGCCAAGCTGTTGCGACCTACTAAAATTTTTCGAAAATAATAGGATTAGGGGTATTGTTAATTTCGGGTCGATGGCCCTTAATTAACTCGGGCTCTCCCAAGCCCCTACCCTGCCCGACGTTGGGATATTCACAAAATTTTCAAACAAGGAGTCGCCACTAGTCTATTGAAGTCGACTAGAAACCAAGTGAGACATGAGAGTGTGTCTCACTTTTACGTAACCAGATAATCTAGGATCAGGGACTTGATTACGTTAGTCATGCGACTAACGCCCTTTCGGTACCTAACTTAATTGTGTGTTAACTAAAGACATGGCAACACATTCAAAAAAGCCTATTGTAGAGCCCTAAAGGCTTATTCAATTTTGATCTTTTTTCTTTTCTAAGGGTTTTCTGAATTTTTGCGATTTTTTTCTGATTTTTCTGAATTTTTCTGAATTTTTAATATTTTTAAATATTTTTAATATTTTTAGTATTTTCGAATTTTCCGAAATTAAATTAAAAAAAGGCTTTTAAGATTTTAAAATTATTTTGGCTTTACTGATTTTTTAAAAAACATTTATTGATTTTTTTGGGATTTTTGAATATTCGAAAAAAAAAGAAATAAAATAAAATTAGATTAAATTAAACTTTTAAAACCTTTCTGAAAAAAAAATTAATTTTAAATGATTTTTCGAAATTTTTTTCTTAATATTTTTTAATATTTAATTCTTCTTGAATTTTTGGATATTTTTTTAATTAATAAGTGATTCGGAACGGGTTGGGAGACCAGCCCTACTAAACCGACCCGGACCTTATCGGTTCGGGCTGGAGCAATGACCGGGCTGGCCGAATGGCCCGGTCGAAAAATATTTTAAATGGCCCATAAATAAAATAAAATAAAACAGCCTAGTTCTAATTTCTAAAAAATTCGGCCCAAGTTGCCTTCAACCCAACACCAGCGATTGGCCCAAAATTCAGATTAGGCCCATTTTGAAGTTTAGCCTAGCCCTTGCCATTTTTTTCTTTTCTTTTCCCTTTTCTCTTTGTTTTCTTTTTTTTTTTTTTTTTTTGGCCTTCGTCTTCAACTTGCGGTGTCTCCTCCGCGTCCGACGCCTGCAACTCCTCCGCCATACTACTACCGACGTTGCCATGAGCCCGCACCGATCCTAAAAGTATCGCCGTGTCGTCCAGCGTCGGCCGTTCTATCCGGCTGACGCCAGACGTCGCCGGTGACGACCTCCGGCGACGTGGAAGCACGCCCTCGCCGGAAAACCAAAAACGCCTCTTTTCGACTCAACAAAGCACAGAAATCACATGAAACTAACTACAATGCTAATAGAAACATGAGATCAAGCCATATTCAGACAAAAATATACAAAAAAGGGTCGTCGGGGACGGATTCAACGACGAAGGTTTCCGGGTCTCTCTTAGGCATTTCTACAAACATCTTGTAGGCATGAATAAAATGGGGATTCTTCGACTCGAACCAGCCTGAGACTAAGCCTGAGCTTCTATCGAACTATTCTAACATGCACAGGGATGTGAATGGAGGATCGACGGGGGCCGGGACTCGCGCAAGCTAGTCGGCGCGAGCTCCGACCCGCTACCTCAACAAAGACAGAATAGAAAGAGGCAGGGGAGGAGACCTACCTGGTTTGGGGAGTGAGCTGCGGCGGATGACAGCAGGCGGGTAGCCTCCGGCAACGTCTGGGTATCGCTTCGAGGCTTTCTCTCTCTCGAAGGCTGGAAGGACAGTTCTCTCTCCACTCTTTTTCTTGCTGGTTTCGCTTCTGGTTCTTCAAGTTTTCTGTTCTCCGATGTTGGAGCTGAGGCACGACGGGGGGGAACGTCGGCGGCGGATTAGGCTCGGCCGTCGGTCATTCTCTCCCTCGTTCGTCTCTTTTTTTCCTCCTTTCCCTCGGTCTCTCCTTTTTCTTCTCGTTTTTTCCTTCTTTTTTTCTCTAGAATCACTGCCCCCCTCCTGCTTGTCGATCTTCCTGCATAACCGTTTCTCCACCCCTCCAATGGCCGCGTGACAGCGCAGCAAGGGAATCTTCCCTTGCTGGCGTCACGTGGGTGACGTTGGCTCCGAGGATGGTTGAAATGTCGTCGTCGATTCCTCGCTGCTGCTGCCCCTCCTCATGCTCCTATTCACATGCGGAGAGGAGGAAGGAGAAGAGAGGATGGGCTGGGCCGAGGGAGAAAGAGAGAGGGAGATGGGCTGGGCCAAGGGGGGAAGATGTAGAGGATGGGTTGGGCTAAGCTAGCCCATGCGGATTTTTTTTTTCGAATTTTTTTTGAAATCTTTTTTTGAATTTTTTTTATAAATTAATATGTATTTATAAATGTAAAAACAAATGGGAATTCAAAACAAAGATAAACAAAAATTTCGGGTGTCAATAATCATGTATGGGGAAAATGTGAAATTAGTAAA
Source organism: Corymbia maculata (assembly GCA_014182735.1). Classification (NCBI taxonomy): domain Eukaryota; kingdom Viridiplantae; phylum Streptophyta; class Magnoliopsida; order Myrtales; family Myrtaceae; genus Corymbia; species Corymbia maculata. Next base: position 16,640,121 of record CM024687.1, read on the forward strand.
ACTAGGCATAACAAGGGTATATTGGAAAATTTTTGATAAAATTAGGGGCAATTTCCAAAATTTATAGAAATAAGAGAGGGCTATTAATAGGGTTATTTAATGAATTTTAGTATTAATTAGTGGGAACAAAGTAAGATTGATTAAGGGAAATCAAACAAATTAAAAATGAGATTAAAAGTTTTAGAGGCAAATTTGCAATTTCACTAAGTTGAAGGACAAATTTGCAAAAACTAAAAGATTTGGGGATTGTTCACAACTTGAAGAACCTTTTAATGATAGGTGGTTAATAAATTTTTAGAGTCAATTGTTTAATCTAGACGATGTGTCATACTATGCAAAATTAGAGCAAATTGTATTAATTGATTAAAAGTTGGTTGTTTTGATCATTTTGTCTAATATGTGGTATGTTGAAGTGGGAACTAGCACATGACTTGCACGGCATTTTGTTGACACCCGAATTTTTCGGTTCATTTTGTTTTAAATTTATAGAAAAGATAAAAAGAGAATTTTTTTTTTTTTTAAACATTTTGAAAAAAAAAATCAAAAAAAAAGGGCAGAAAATGAGCCGCATGATGCCAGCAAGGGATTCCCTTGCTACGCTGTCACACGATCACAGGGGCAGGAGATAATACGGTTATGAAGAGCGGGATCGACGGAGGGGGCGCGGGGATTTTCAGAGAAAAAAAGGAGGAGTCGGTTTCGGGGTTTGGGGATAGAGAGCTTGAGGGTTTTTCAGCGGTGGTTTTAAGAAAGAGATACAAGAGATGGCAGGAGTGTGTTGCCGAGGGGAGAGGCTGGTTTCAGAGACAAAAGAGAAGAAATCAGGGAGAGAAGGCGAGGAAACGACCAAAAGAGAGAGAGCAAGAGAGAGCGGAGTGCAGTTCTGAAAAAAAAAACTGAATACCCTCTTCGGCATGCGGATGTAGTGCAAGTCACGTGCAAACATCGTGCAAGTCACGTGCAAACGCCGTGCAAGTCACGTGCTAATTCCAACTTCGGCATTTCCTCTCGTGTGTAACTTACTTCGGCATTTCTTTCTCCAAACATTGATATCGTGCATTTTGAATTAAAAAAAGAAAAATCTCACACGGGTGTTGGAGTGGGCGCAACGGTGCTGCCATTCGGTGTGGGTTTTCGTATTTAGTTTTCAAGAAAATGAGACTCTTCGGGCTAAAACTACAGTACTTCAAGAAAAATGGGGGCCTGCTTTTGCGATGGCAATTACAAGAGCGTGGCATTGCCTCAAATGCCTTGAAAATATTCGGTTCTACGGAGATAGAGAAGGCCACCAAAAATTATGGTAGAAGCCACATCGTCGGCCGAGGAGGATTCGGCACGGTTTTACAAAGGGATCTTGCCAAATAATACGAGAGGTGCGATTAGGAAGTCCCGGCGAGCGGATGAGAGCCAAATGGAGCAGTTTATCAATGAAGTTATCGCGCTCTCGCAAATCAATCGCAGGAATGTTGTCGAGTTATTAGGTTGCTGCTCGGAAACAGAAGTCCCTTTGTTAGTATATGAATTTGCGAACAACGGAACTCTCTTTGATCGCATCCACAATCCAAGTAAGCCCCCCAACACGTCCTGGGATGCACGGTTGAGAATTGCCTGGGAAACTGCGGGAGCGCTATCGCATTTGCACTCCGCAGCTCCCACTCCGATAATTCACCGTGATGTGAAGTCCATGAACATCCTCTTGGATGTTGATTGCATAGCAAAAGTCTCCGACTTCGGAACTTTGCAATGTGAATTCAGTAACCTCTCCCGCATGCGAGTGTAGTGTAAGTCACGTGCAAACATCGTGCGAGCCACGCGCAAATGCCGGGCAAGTCACGTGCAAATGCCGTGCAAGTCACGTGCTAGTTCCCATTTCGACATTTCCTCTCGTATGCGACTTGCTTCGGCATTCTTTCTCTACACATCGATATCATGCATTCTAAAAAGTTTATTGTTTCACACAGGTGTTGGAGTGGGCGTAATAGTGTTGTTATTCAGCGCGGGGTTTTCGTATTTAGTTTTCGAGAAAATGAAACTCATCAGGCTAAAACGACAGCACTTCAAGAAAAATGGGGGGCTGCTTTTGCTGCAGCGATTACAAGAACGTGGCATCACCAAAAATGCCTTGCGGCTCTAAAGAGCTAGAGAAGGCGACCAAAAATTATGACAGAAGGCATATCGTTGGCAGGAGGATTCGGCACGGTTTACAAAGGGATCTTGCCGAATAATAGGAGAGCTGCGATTAAGAAGTCCCGGCGAGTGGATGAGAGCCAAATAGAGCAGTTTATCAATGAAGTTATCGTGCTCTCACAAATCAATCGCGGGAATGTGGTCAAGTCATTAGGTTGCTGTTTGGGAACAGAAGTCCCTGTGTTAGTATATGAATTTGTGAGCAGCCGAACTCTCTCTGATCGCATTCACAATCCAAGTAAGTTCCCCAACATGTCCTGGGATACTCGGCTGAGAATTGCCTCAGAAACTGCGGGAGCGCTATGATATTTGCGCTCCGCAGCTTCCACTCCGATAATTCACCGTGATGTAAAGTCCACGAACATCCCCTTGGATGCTGACTTCATAGCAAAAGTCCCCGACTTCGGAGCTTTGCGAAGGGATTTGCAATCTTAAATGAACACCCTCTCCGGCATGTGGATGCGGATGCAGTGCAAGTCACGTGCAAACATCGTGCAAGTCACGTGCAAACGCCGTGCAAGTCGCGTGCAAAACCCGTGCAAGTCACGTGCTAGTTCCAACTTCGGCATTTCCTCTCGTGTGTAACTTACTTCGGCATTTCTTTCTCCAAACATTGATATCGTGTATTTTGAATTAAAGAAAGAAAAATCTCACACGGGTGTTGGAGTGGGCGCAACGGTGCTGCCATTCGGTGTGGGTTTTTCGTATTTAGTTTTCAAGAAAATGAGACTCTTCGGGCTAAAACTACAGTACTTCAAGAAAAATGGGGGCCTGCTTTTGCGATGGCAATTACAAGAGCGTGGCATTGCCGCAAATGCCTTGAAAATATTCGGTTCTACGGAGGTAGAGAAGGCCACCAAAAATTATGGTAGAAGCCACATCGTCGGCCGAGGAGGATTCGGCACGGTTTTACAAAGGGATCTTGCCAAATAATACGAGAGGTGCGATTAGGAAGTCCCGGCGAGCGGATGAGAGCCAAATGGAGCAGTTTATCAATGAAGTTATCGCGCTCTCGCAAATCAATCGCAGGAATGTTGTCGAGTTATTAGGTTGCTGCTCGGAAACAGAAGTCCCTTTGTTAGTATATGAATTTGCGAACAACGGAACTCTCTTTGATCGCATCCACAATCCAAGTAAGCCCCCCAACACGTCCTGGGATGCACGGTTGAGAATTGCCTGGGAAACTGCGGGAGCGCTATCGCATTTGCACTCCCCAGCTCCCACTCCGATAATTCACCGTGATGTGAAGTCCATGAACATCCTCTTGGATGTTGATTGCATAGCAAAAGTCTCCGACTTTGGAACTTTGCAATGTGAATTCAGTAACCTCTCCCGCATGCGAGTGTAGTGTAAGTCACGTGCAAACATCGTGCGAGCCACGTGCAAATGCCGTGCAAGTCACGTGCTAGTTCCCATTTTGACATTTCCTCTCGTATGCGACTTGCTTCGGCATTCTTTCTCTACACATCGATATCATGTATTCTAAAAAGTTTATTGTTTCACACAGGTGTTGGAGTGGGCGTATTAGTGTTGTTATTCAGCGCCGGGTTTTCGTATTTAGTTTTCGAGAAAATGAAACTCATCAGGCTAAAACGACAGCACTTCGAGAAAAATGGGGGGCTGTTTTTGCTGCAGCGATTACAAGAACGTGGCATCACCAAAAGTGCCTTGCGGCTCTAAAGAGCTAGAGAAGGCGACCAAAAATTATGACAGAAGGCATATCGTTGGCAGGAGGATTCGGCACGGTTTACAAAAGGATCTTGCCAAATAATAGGAGAGCTGCGATTAAGAAGTCCCGACGAGTGGATGAGAGCCAAATAGAGCAGTTTATCAATGAAGTTATCGTGCTCTCACAAATCAATCGCGAGAATGTGGTCAAGTCATTAGGTTGTTGTTTGGGAACAGAAGTCCCTGTGTTGGTATATGAATTTGTGAGCAGCTGAACTCTCTCTGATCGCATTCACAATCCAAGTAAGTTCCCCAACATGTCCTGGGATACTCGGTTGAGAATTGCCTCTGAAACTGCGAGAGCGCTATGATATTTGCGCTCCGCAGCTTCCACTCCGATAATTCATCGTGATGTAAAGTCCACGAACATCCCCTTAGATGCTGACTTCATAGCAAAAGTCCCCGACTTCGGAGCTTTGCGAATGAATACCCTCTCCGGCATGCGGATGTAGTGCAAGTCACGTGCAAACATCGTGGAAGTCACGTGCAAACGCCGTGCGAGTCACGTGCAAGTCACTTGCTAGTTCCAACTTCGGCATTTCCTCTCGTGTGTAACTTTCTTCGGAATTTCTTTCTCTAAACATTGATATCGTGTATGTTGAATTAAAAAAAGAAAAATCTCACACGGGTGTTGGAGTGGGCGCAACGGTGCTGCCATTCAGTGTGGGTTTTTCGTATTTAGTTTTCAAGAAAATGAAACTCTTCGGGCTAAAACTACAGTACTTCAAGAAAAATGGGGGCCTATTTTTGCAATGATAATTACAAGAGCGTGGCATTACCACAAATGCCTTGAAAATATTCGGTTCTACAGAAATTGAGAAGGCCACCAAAAATTATGGTAGAAGCCACATCGTTGGCCGAGAAGGATTCGGCACGGTTTTACAAAGGGATCTTGCCAAATAATACGAGAGGTGCGATTAGGAAGTCCCGACGAGTGGATGAGAGCCAAATGGAGCAATTTATCAATGAAGTTATCGCGCTCTTGCAAATCAATCACAGGAATGTTGTCGAGTTATTAGGTTGCTGTTCAGAAACTGAAGTCCATTTGTTAGTATATGAATTTGTGAACAACGGAACTCTCTCTGATCGCATCCACAATCCAAGTAAGTCCCCCAACACGTCCTGGGATGCACGGTTGAGAATTGCCTAGGAAACTGCGGGAGCGCTATCGTATTTGCACTCCACAGCTCCCACTCCGATAATTCACCGTGATGTGAAGTCCATGAACATCCTCTTGGATGTTGATTGCATAGCAAAAGTCTCCGACTTCGGAATTTTGTAATGTGATTTGCACTATTAATTCAATACTATCTCCGGCATGCGAATGTAGTACAAGTCATGTGCAAACACCGTGCAAGCCACCTGCAAATGCCATGCAAGTCATGTGGTAGTTCCCACTTTGGCATTTCCTCTCGAATGTAACTTACTTCAGCATTTCTTTCTCTATACTTTGATATCATGTATTTTAAAATATTTATTTTTTCACACAAGTGTTGGACTAGGTGTAATAGTGCTGCTATTCAGTGTAGGTTTTGTGTATTTAGTTTTGAAAAAAATGAAACTCATTAGGCTAGAACGACAGTACTTCAAGAAAAATGGGGGCCTATTTTGGCGGTAGCAATTACTAGAACTTAGCATTACCACAAATGCCTTGAAAATCTTCAGTTATACAGAGATAGAGAAGGCCACCAAAAATTATGACAGAAGCGATATCCTTGGCCAAGGAGGATTTGGCACGGTATACAAAGGGGTCTTGCCAAATAATACGAGAGCTGCGATTAAGAAGTCCAAGTGAGTGGATGAGAGCCAAATAGACCAGTTTATCAATGAAGTTATCGTGCTCTCTCAAATCAATGATAGGATTGTGGTAAGTTATTAGATTGCTATTTGGAAGCAGAAGTCCCTTTGTTAGTATATGAATTTTTGAACAATGAAACTCTCTTTGATCACATCCACAATCGAAGTAAGTTCCCCAACATGTCCTGGGATACAAGGTTGAGAATTTCCTCGGAAACTGCGGGAGCGCTATCATATTTGCACTACGCAAGTTTCACTTCGATAATTCACCGTAATGTAAAGTCTATGAACATCCTATTGGATGTTGATTGCATAGGAAAAGTCTCCGGCTTCGGAGCTTTGCAAAGTGATTTGCAATCTTAATTCAATATCCTCTCCGGCATGCAAATTTAATGCAAGTCATGTGCAAACATCGTGCAAGCCACGTGCAAATGCCGTGCAAGTCACATGCTAGTTTCTATTTCAGCATTTCCTCTCGAATGTAACTTACTTTAGCATTTCTTTCTCTATACATTGATATCATGTATTTTAAAAAAATTATTTTCACACAGGTGTTAGACTGGCGTAATAGTGCTGCTATTCAGTGCAGGATTTTTGTATTTAGTTTTCAAGAAAATAGAATTCGTCAGGCTAAAACGACAGTACTTCAAGAAAAATGAGGGCATGTTTTTGTGGTAGCAATTACAATAACGTGGCATTACCATAAATGCCTTGAAAATCTTCAGTTCTACAAAGATAGAGAAGGTGACCAAAAATTATGATAGAAGCCATATCTTTGGCTGAGGAAGATTCGGCACGGTATACAAAGGGATCTTGCCAAATAATATGAGAGCTGCAATTAAGAAGTTTCAGCGTCAATGAAGTTATCATGTTTTTACAAATCAATCATAAGAATGTGGTCAAGTTATTAGATTGTTGTTTGAAAACAGAAGTCTCTATGTTAGTATATGAATTTGTGAATAATAAAACTCTCATTGATCACATCTACAATCCAAGTAAGTTCCTCAACATGTCTTGGGATACATGATTGGGAATTGCTTCGGAAACTGCGGGAGCCCTATCATATTTGCATTCCGCAGCTTCCACTCCGATAATTCACCGTGATGTAAAGTCCATGAACATCTTCTTAGATGTTGATTGCATAGCAAAAGTCTTCGATTTTGGAGCTTTGCGAAGTGATTTGCAATATTAATTCAATACCATCTCCCGCATGTGAATGTAGTGCAAGGCATGTGCAAACATCGTGCAAGTCACGTGCAAATGCAATGCAAGTCACGTGTTAGTTTCCATTTCAACATTTCCTCTCATATGTAACTTACATCAGTATTTCTTTCTCTATACATTGATATTATGTATTCTAAAAAATTTATTTTTTCACACAGTTGTCGGAGTGGGCGTAATAGTGCTGCTATTTAGTGTAGGTTTTTCGTGTTTAGTTTTCAAGAAATTGATACTCATTAGGCTAAAATGATAGTACTTCATGGAAAAGGGGTCCTATTTTTGTGGTAGCAATTACAAAAATGTGACATTACCACAAATACCTTGAAAATCTTCAGTTCTACATAGCTAGAGAAGGTGACATTTGCATTTGACCAATGGACTTTAGAGTCCCAAAATCCATTTCAAATGTGGAATCAATTGCACCAAATGTAAGACTTTTAAAAGTGAATTCTACATTGATTTGTTGCTTGATACATGAACATCAAGGGTAAACATCGAGTTGATGAGCAAAGTTGTTGACTTGTAGTAGATAACTTGACTTTTGTGCAAATAGGATTTTGCAGCATAGGATTATAGTATTTAAGTTAGGTGACCCTGACCTTTTTTGGGAGTTATGTATTTATGTGCTATGTTTGGATGTTGTATTGTAATATTGATGTTAAAATGAAGAAGATGCATATATATTCTAATAAGTGAGTGTGATCATTTTTGTACGGGATATTGTGAAAGCTTTAATGTGCTTTCATATGCTCATAATAATTAAAGAGTAATAACTAGAAAAAAAAACACATGCTGCATGTGACATTTTGGGCATCATAAACCCCACAGATCCTTGTCTACACCTAAATTTTGGCGACCTATTTAATTATCTATTAATTGCAAAGAAAACTAAAGATTAATTTTTAACCTCTAGCAAAAATAATTTTCATTAAGTCGCATCACGTATAAACTTTAGGAACATTTGCATTACTAGTATTACTTATTAAAAATTTAAAAATTAATTAAAAATTAATTAGTTATAAAAAAGAAAGGAGGCGGAGTGGGGCTGTGCCAAGGCCAGCCTTAGCCCGGCCCATTTTTCTTTTTCTCATTTTTCCTCCCCGCGTGGCCCAACCCACTTCTCCTTCCTTTTTCTCTCTCGCCCGTAAGGCCCAACCATTCCTTCTTCCCCACTTTCCCTGCCCAGCTCTCTGCCCTCTTCTCCTTTCCTTCTCTCCCTTTGACGGGATGCTCAACGACAAACAGAGGAAGGACAGAGGTACGTTACGAGGGGGATGAGTAGAGGAGGGAATGTCGCGCGCGCGACGCTCAGCCAGGACGATCGGAGGGCAGCTGCTGTCGTCCTTGGAGGACAGAGAAGGACGAGGATAAAAGGGAGAGAGAGCTGGGGGATTTTTGGCTGGTTTTTCCTCCTTCGGCTGGGCAGCGTTCGAGAGGAAACAGAGAGAGATTGAAGGAGAAGGTTTCAGAGGAAGCGGGCGAGCTCGAGGGCGAGGGTGAGCTCCGACAAGCGGGATTTTCACTGGGCTTCTTCTTCTGCTCAAAAACAGAGGAGAGACCGAGAAAGAGGTCGGGGCTTGGAGAGCTTGATTCTGGGAGAGGAGAATCTGAGAGAATGAGATGTCCACCCGCTCGTGACTTCACCTTCGATCCCAGCGACCTCGGTGTTCTTTGCCCCCGTTCTCGTTGAGCCCATTTGTTGTTTAATTCGAGCCTTTCTGCCTCGAGGATCTTGGTTCGGAGACACCGTGAGGTAGACGGCCGGAGTTCAACACCCCTCACACTCGCCCTGTGACCGCTGTCTGCGAACCAAGATAGGGGGCCCTGCGAATCCGTTTGGCTCGAACAGCTCTGTCTATAGTATGAGTCGAACTCGTCCTTGAACGTGTTTGTGTCTAACTGGGTTGATTTCTGTGATGTCGGGTCTCTGGCAATTTGTTTGGGTCTGAGTCCAGGTTCGAATCTTAAAAATTCGCCAATGTTTCCCCCTTACTCTGTGCCCGGCCATATATGCTCAAGGAAATGTCTGACCAAACTCGTGCGAGCTTCGTCTTTTATACTATGTTCACGGTGGCTACCCGGCGTTTGTAGAAATGTCTGAATGAAGCCGTGTTATTGCTAGAAGAATATCTCCCGAGTCGAAACGCTTTAATGCCCTTTTCCCTTTCAGATGGTAACATTTGTCTTCGTTTCGTCCATTATCGCGTTCATTTTGTCGAGATCTGAGCTTGTGGCCGTATGTTGCGCCTCACATCCTTCCTGCGTTCTTCATTTTATTATGTCTTCGTGATTGTTAGATGGCGGAGCACGTCATCCTCGGCTCGGGATGGAATAGATATAGGGCACGATCAAGGTGTTGGAACGTTGAGGTTAGGCATTGTATTCATGGGAGCTTCTGGGTTCAGTGGGAGCTTCGGCGAAGAGAGGGTAAGGAAGAAGGCGCAGAAGGGCTTCGGGGGTGAGAGGCCGTGAAGAGGAGAAGGGAAATCAGAATAAAAAAAAGAGAGGTAAAAAAAAGAAAAAAGAAAATGGGCTGCGTTTTTTTTTTTACTTAATCTTGGGCTGGGCCGAGGGTTATGTGATGGAATTGGGCTAGAATCTGAGCGGGCTACTTCACAATTTTCGTGGGCCAATTAGGATTAATTCAGAGTGGACCCTAGAATAGCCCTTTTTTAGTCCAACCTGGACCGATAGGGTCCGAGTCGGTTTAGTTGGGCCGGGTCTCTTGACCGGGTCCGCTCTCATTTTTATAATGTTAAAATTCATAAAAATATATATTAATCAAAATTAAAAAAGAAATCAAAATCATAAAAAATAAAAATTCAGAAAATTCAGAAAATCTTTAAAAATTAAAAAATTCAGAAAACTAAAAAAAAATTCAGAAATTCATAAAATTCATAAAAACTTAAAAAATTAAAAAATATAAAATGTAACGAATTTTAGGAAAATTTGGAAATTCAAAAAAAAAAAAAATAGAAATTTCAAAATATTAGAATTCCTCAAAAAGCTTTAAAATAGTTTTTGGGTAACTATTTTTATGGGTAATTTTTCTTAAAAAGTGGAAGCCTTTCAATCTAAAATTATACTAAAAAATTGAACAAACCCTTACAACTTTACCATAGGATTCCGATTGTCCTTAAATGAATGCCTTTAATTGCACAATTTCAATATAATGATTTTAGCTTCCATTCAACTTGGTTAGAATTTGCATTTATTTATTTAGTGTTATATGCTTGTTTTTCCTTGCAATTTATTCAATGATTCCTTGATTGCTTATTGTTATTTTAATGATTACCTCACATGTTAGTGGATAGGTTTGAAATCAACCCAAACTACCTAACAAAAATCTTTTAAAAATGAACAAGATTACATATTGGAAGAGCACTAATTGATTAATTAATGTAATCAAGTCTCCAACGCTAGATTCTCTTGTTACGTAGGACGTGAGATACACTCTATACCTCACTTGGTTTTAGTCGATTCCAATAGACTAGTGGCGACTCTTTATTAGAAAATTTCTAAAATTGAATACCTCAACATCGCATGACGTATGGGTTTAGGAGAGCTTGTGCCTAATCAAGGGACGTAGGCTTGTTTTTTAGGTAATACCTCCAAACCTATTCTTCTCTCCCAAGAGGTAGGTTGCAACAATCCCATCCTACCCTATGCATGTTTTATGCTTATTTTCTCAAATTGTCCTAATTTTGCCCAAACTGATTTTGCTTGGCCTAATGGGATTGAATGCAGTCCTTGAATTTATTGTGAAAGGCTAATGATATCCTTGAATTGTGCTTACACGTTGGCCAATTTGTTTCGAGCTTGAAATCTTGGAATTAGGCTTGAAATTTTGAAATGCCATGGCTTCTGGATCAGATGTCTAAAAACGGAATCAAATAAATGAATATTGGAATATTTCAACTAAGGGTGAGGGTCAAGATCTTTGATTTGACCAAAAAAGTCAAGTGTTGATTGTTTTTATAAAAAACTGAGAATCAAAAGTCTAAGTGTGCTTGCAAAGATATAATTGATGATTTTTTTATGATTTTGACAAAATTTATGAAATGTTGACCAAAAGTTGACTTTTTAGATTTGACCACAAAGTTACCTAAAAGTCAATTTTTGACTTATTAAGAAAATGATATCTAAGTACACATGAAATAAAATTACCCTTAAAAGACACCCTACAAGACTCCTTTTGGCCAAGAAACAAACCCTATTGCAATCATGAATCCTAAATCTCAAATTTTTACTCTATTGGACTTGTTCACAAAAATTCAAGTGTCAACACACGAGATGTCAATTGCATACCACAATCTTTAGATGACCCAAAGTGAAGTAATTGAGAAAACCCTTGAACTAGGATGACATCAATCAATTCTTTTTTTCTTTTTTTTTGAAATAGTTCACATACAATCTATTTTCCATTTCCTTCGAGATTCTTATTCCTTCGTAAATTCATCAAACAGTGGATCAAGTTGGGATTAGGTGGTTGAAATGAATCTAATCTAAATTGATCCATTAAATCTATGTTGTCCCATTTAATATAATATAATTGTAACAATTCATACTTTGACCCAATCCATATACAATCAATTTGGCTCAAATTCTCAGCAATTTTTCTCAAATACTATTTACTTCAATAAGCGAAATGTGGCAAACTATTTCATAATAATTATGTAGTTCTCAACATTAGCACACTAACAACCAGGAGTTGTGTTACAGAACATGCTTGCAAAACCATTCCAAACTCGAAGGTGACAAAAGCATCAAGGCATGCATACTCGACTTGATGAGCTATGAATGCCTTGTCATCTCACTAGCTCATTGTGATCTCTTTAGGCTTGTTGACCTCTGTGGGGAGGAGCACTTTTGACCAACTTTTTTGGCCCCTTATAACCTAGTGATGGGTTCCATGCCTCTCCATCGCTAGTATGTAGAGATCAATCATGCGTGGCACAGTAAGTTGATAGTTGTCACTCAGCTTTGTCACGTTGTCCTTAATGCGAACGTCAAGGAATGTGTAATTGAGAGTGGGGAGACGTAGGCGTATCTAGCGTGGAGGAGTTGAAAGGCAAGGCAATACTAGCCAAAGTACAACTACAATTTCACACTTGAAAGGATAATGCGAGACTCTGAGTTTCAGCCGCCACCTTATGTTGAAGACGACAACGAGCCAATTGAACTAGAGCGAGTGGGTGCTATTAGTTTTTTATGTTAATGTGCAAGTGCGTACGTGAGTGGACATAGACCGAAATCTAAGGGACTGGCTTTGTTTTGAGAAAATATTAGGTGGGCCGGCCACAACATGTCAGTGTGTGCCTCAGCCAACCAGGAAGCTCCATGTGGCTTCATGTTAGTAAGTGGTCCCTATCTCTCTTTGCACACACAAAATACAATTATTCTCTTTCTTATTTAAAAATTTCCCCTAATAATAGGCTTGTGCACATTGATGGCTGCACTAGACTTGCTGCGGAGAGTTATTTCCTTTCTCTCTCCTCCTTTTTCTTTTCCTGAAGGAGGAAGATTGACGCTTTTGATGGGAGAACGGTAACAACTTGAACAATATTAACTTAATGCAGTAGAATAAAATAATCTCTTCTCTTGTGAAAACCTAATAGGAACCGATATAGTAGAGTAAAATAAATACCAAACATGCGAACACCATGCGATTTTTTATGTGGAAAACCTCATTAATGTAAAGAGATCAAAAACCATGAGACTGGAGTCCACTCGAAAATCTTCACTATTAACAAAATTGGGTGAACAATGTTCTTTTCTAGTAAATACTAGATGTACATAGTAGCAAAGACCTCAAGAACATAATTTTTGGTAATACACATAAATTTCACAAGAGATCAATGATAAATTTGACAAAAAACATAGGTTATCAATTCATGAAAAACCCGATGTAGGGAGCTTCATAGGAAAATCAAACCATTCAGATTCGAGAATATTGTGCCACGAATATGCTGACAAAATTTCAGCTCAATCGGACCATGAATCGATCTTTAATGCCAATTTGATGTAAATCAAACTTTGCCCAAAACCACTAGATTTTCTATTTTCTCTTTTTCTCTTGTTACTACGTCCTTTTGTAACTATAACTTTTAAGATAATGAGAAACCCTGTTTTTCTATATGATATATCATATGAGCTCAAGCCATTTTAGGTTTGCAATTCATTGGACTTCCTCCACATAGGAGTGAACCCAACTAACAAATCTCTCCCTCACGATAATGTGGAGGGATTCACCATCCTTGCTATCAATCAGCAATGTTCAAGCTTCTTTTTTGGTAGTGTCTTCATCATCATATCAAAGCCATTATGGTTCGTATGAATTTTATCAAGTTACAACAATTTCTCATCTAGAACATTCCTTATCCAATGATATCTAACATCAATATGTTTTGATCTAAAATGAAAAGATAAATTCTTACTAAGATGAATTGCACTTTGATTATCACAAAATAACACATACCTCTTTTGCTTGAACCCAAGTTCTTCTAAGAATTTCTTCATCCATAGCATCTCTTTACTAGCTTCAGTTGTTGCAATAAATTCAGCTTTGGTTGTCGAAAGTACAACACACTTCTGCAATCTTGATTTCCATGACACAGTTCCACCCACAAAAGAAATCAAATAACCAGAAGTAAATTTACGAGTACTAATATCTCCTGCTAAGTCAGAATCTGTGTATCCAACTAACTCAAGTTTCCCGGTCTTGAAAGTGAGTTTCAGATTTGAAGTTCCCCAAAGATACCTCATAATCCACTTCAACCTATATACCTAACCTATATTACTACTAGAGAAAAGATATTATCAAAATCAATACCATTTCTCTGACTGAATTCCTTTATAACCAATCTAGCTTTGCACCGTAGTTGTGAAGTATGTTCATCTTGCTTCAACTTATATACCCAATTGTTCTTTAAAGTTCTTTTACCTTTAGGTAACTTCACCAACTTAAAAGTATGATTATCATAAAATGACTATATCTTATCTCACATAGCATCAAACCAATTGCTTTTGTACTCATCTTCTATTGCTTCTGCATAACATTATGGTTCACCTACATTAGTCAATAATACATACTCATCTTCAGAATACCTAGTAAGAGGTCATCGGTCTCTAATGGATCTCCGGACCAGAACATACAATGGAACATTTAATTGAGCCTCTGGTTTGGGAATAGTATTTGTTTCAATATCTTTAGGAACATGTGTATTATCTGGAACATTGACTTCTTGCTGCTCTTCATCAACCTGGGGTGTTGAAATCATCTTTGCTTTCTTAATATCCTCTATTGTATGATTTTCCATAAACACAACATCTCTACTTCTTACAATTTTCTTTTCAACTGAATCATAAAATTTGTAGCAAAGCATATTATTTCCATAACCAATAAATATGCACGACCGTGTTTTCATGTCAAGTTTAGACTTCTCATCTTTGGGAATATGCACAAATGCTTTGTATCCAAAAACATGCAAATAATCATAAGAAACATATTTGCTTGTCTAAACTCTATTAGGAACATCAAACTCTAAAGGAACGCATGGTGTAAGATTTAATACATGTGCAATTATACTTAAAGCCTCACCCCAAAAGGATCTAGGTAGTTTTGACAGTGAAAGCAAGTATATTATCCTTTCAACCAGTGTTCTGTTAATTTTCTCAACTAAGCCATTTAACTAAGGCATATTGGGATGTGTATTTTGATATTGAATACCTTGTTGTTTGTAATATTCATTAAAAAATCTAATATACTCTCCATCGTTATCAGTTCTGATGCATTTTAATTTCTTTCTAGTTTGTCTTTCAACTAAAGCTTGAAATTGCTTAAAAGCATATAATACTTGATCTTTTGTTTTCAAGGTATGAATCCAAATTTTCCTTGAAAAATCATCTATGAAGGTAACAAAATAAAGAGAGCCATCAAGTGATTTTGTTTTCATATGACTACAAATATCATAATGCACTAAATCAAGTATACTTGACTTTCTCGAGGAAGGGAGCTTTTAAATACAACTCTATTATGTTTTCCCACTAAACAGTGAGCACACTTCTTTAGTGTTGAACTTTTCATTCCTAAAAGGAGCTTCTTCTTGGCCAATATTGACAAGCCATTCTCACTGATGTGACTGAGCCTCTTATGCTTCGTTGTCTATTGAATTAATTTTGTCTATGGACAACTTTGCCTGCATAATGTACAACGAAGAATATTTTTTTACTTCTAGCCACAACAAAAAAACCTTTGGTGAGCTTCCATTAACCATCATTGAAAGTACTGTAATACTCCTCATCATCCAACTTGCCTGTGGAAATCAAATTCAAACGGATATTAGGTATATGTTTAACATTATTCAATATTAACCTCGTGCTATTGCTGATTTCTAGGCATACATCATTGATGCCTACAACTTGAGCCAAACCCATTGTTTCCCATCTTCACAGATTCGAAGTCACCTGACTTGTATGATGTAAAGAAATCCCTACGAGATGTAGTATGAATAGATGCACCACTATCAATTACCCAACTGGTTTCATGTGATACAAAATTCACCACATCACCAAACATAATGAGAAATTCTTCTTTAAATGCAGCAACACGATTATCATCATTGTCGTTATCACTTTTATTCTCTTTACCTTTCTCATTTTCTTTCTCCCTTCTGAACTGGTGACAAAACCTTTGAATATGTCATTTTCTATGACAATAATGGCACTCAACATTAACAAATTTATTATACTTACCTTTGCTTTTATCTTGACTTTTATCTCTATTTCTCGGATTTCGAGACTCACTTCTTGCCCTTTACTCAACATCCAAGGTTTCAAAATGTGAAGATGACGATCCTTGTGTTTTCCTTTTTATATCTTTATTCAAAATACTACTCTTGCTTCAGAATGTGAAGATGACGATCATTGTGTCTTCCTTCTTATATCTTTATTCAAAATACTACTCTTTACCAAATCCATAGTAATTGTACCATTCGGGGCAGAATTAGACAAAGACATTCGGAACGTCTCCCATGAATCTGACAAAGAACCCAGCAACCATAGTGTTTGTATCTCATTATCAAATTTGATTCCCATCGCAACCAACTGATTTATAATCTTTGAAAAGAATTTAAATGATCAGTTAAATGAGTATCATCTTGATATCTCATAGCCATCATTTGTTTTATAAAAAACAACTTATTATTCCAAGTCTTTCGAGTGTATAAATGTTCGAGTTTATCCCATAAATTGCGTGCATGTGTTTCCTCAATAATATGGTTCAAAACATTATCATCCATCCACTAATTAATATAACCACACACTTGACAATGAAATATGGACCATTCAACATTACTTTTATTCTCTGGTTTCTCTTTAGCAAATACAGGCAAATAAAAATCTTTCACATATAAAATGTTTTCAATCTTCCCTTTCCAAATATGATAATTTGAACCATTCGGTGTGACCATTCTACTTGTATTCGTTTCCATTGTTTAACACAAGGTAGAAAAATCAAGCAATAACTTGACGCTCTGATACTACTCTGATGGGAGAATGGTAACAACTCGAATAATATCGACTTAATGCAGGGGAATAAAGTAATCTCCACATTTTTGTAAACCTAATAGACTTGATATAGTATAGTAAAATAAATATCAAGCACGCGAACATAAGATGACTTTTTACGTAGAAAACTCATCGATGTGAGGAGATAAAAAACCATGAGATCGTAGTCCACCCGAAAATCTTCACTATCAACAAAATTGGATGAACAATGTTATTCTCTAGTAAATATTAGAGGTACTTAGTAGCAAAGATCTTAATAACATAATTCTTAGCAATGTACATAAATTTTAAAAAAAATCAAGGATAAATCTAATAAAAAAACGCAAGTTTTGATCAATCCACGAAAAACCTGATATAGGGAGCTTCAAATGAAAATCAAACAGTTCAGATTTGAGAAGATTGGGCCATGAACATGCTGACAAAATTTCAACTCAATCGGACCACGAATTAACCTCCGATGCCAGCTTGATATAAATCGGACTTTGCCTTAGATTTTCTGCTTTCTCTTTTTCTTTTGTTATTGCGTCCTTTTGTGGTTACAACTTTTAAAGTAATAAGAAACCCTATTTCTCCATATGATTTATCATATGGACTCAAGCCTTTTTAGGTTTGCAACTCATTGGGCTTTCTTCATATAGAAGTGAATTCAGCTAACAGCTTTCTCTCTCCCGTCCTCTAATGAATTCAAAATTTCAGTTCCCTCATTCTTGCTCCCTCTCTGCTGTGGTGCTCATTTGCCCTTTGCTTTGGCTCTCGCTCAGCGCTCGTTGGATGTCACTTCTTTGCTTTCTACTTCAGTGCTTTTGCTCATTGGGTCTCACTTTTTCGCGCTTCGCTCCAGTGCTTGCTCGGCTCGTTCACTCTCTACTTCGGTGCTCCGCTCGGCGCCCAAAAGGCCGGAGCAGAGAGCAAAGAAGTTTCACCCAACGCCCACTGAGTGAGAGCTAGACCAGAGAGCGAATGAGTAGCGAAGTAGAGAGGGAATGATCACTGTAGAGAGTGAAGACAAGGGAATTGAAATTTTGAATTCACAAACGGAACTAAGAGAGAAAGCGTTGGTCTTCCTCCTTTAGAAGGAGAAAAAGGAGGAGAGAGAAAGTGAAACAACTCCCCACCGAAGGTCCAATGCGGCCATCAATGTGTGCAGACCTAGTATTAGGGAAATTTTTAAATAAGATAGAATATTCATATTTTCTATGCACAGAGAGCAGTGGGACCACTTGCTGATGTGAAGCCACGTGGAGCGTTCAGTTGGCCAGGGCACACATTAACGTGTTGTGGCCGATCTATCTAATATTTTCTCCTGCGTTCTGAGGCTTATTTCTTTTGTCGTTAAAGCTTTATTTAGTGACATGAAAGAAAGATATTTCCGACCAAAAAAATCAGTTGAGGTGAAATAGACGTGTCTGTATACAATAGAAAAGCTACATATTTAAGGTGCACTTGCTCAATTTTTTGTTTGCTCTAATAAAGATGGCCGTGCTCATTGAGTGGTTATCAAACTTACCGTTACCATAAAAGATTGTCATGATGATCGTGGTGTATGGAAGAATCCTCCCCTATCTTTGCAAGCATGTGAAAATAATAGTTAAGGGCTTTACTAGCATAACAATCTTCGGACTATAATGAAAATAACAGCTTGTCATTAGCCATAAATTCTTAAAAGAGTGAACCCACAACAATTTATAATTATTTGTTATTTGATTTTTGTGGTCCAAAATAGATTATTATGCTCATGGTACATTAAAGACTGTCACATAATTTATTTCTCAATGGTTAATATAACTTTTTCCTAAAACTATTATAATAAGTGCACATGTCATTGTTATGTATAGAGATTTAGATTTGTTAGCTCTAGTGTTCTTGCTATCGAAATTATCTTTAATCTTCCATATATCCTATATGTGCCACCATTGCTGAAATCACAAATTTGTTATTACGATGGATACTCAAATCTTTTAAGAAGTTCTATGAAAGATTCGTTGTTGAATGATATTAAATATCCCCATCATGTAATCATAAAAATACATTACTGACGAATAAAGACATATGACACCATCTACCGATTTAATTAGTTTGATGGAAAAGATACTATCTTGATATAGAAACATAATTAGTCTAGTTCAGTGTTACATATACGTACTCGTGTATAGGGCGTGCAAGTAACATGTACACGACATATACAAGGTGCCAACCGCATACCCCAATCCTTAAATGACCCAAAGTGCAGTAATCAAGAAAATGACAATATAAGTCTTTTTTTTTTTTTTTTTTTTAATAGTTCATGTGCAATCTGTTTTGCATTTCCCTCAGGATTCTTATTCCCTTGTAAATTTGTCAAATGGTAGATCGGATCGGATTTAGTGGGCCGAAATGAATCCAAACCAATTTGATTTATTTAATTCATATTGACCCATTTTTTATAATGCAATTTTGACAATTCATACTTGGATCAAATCCATATCCAACCCAATTTGGTTTTCTCAAATATCATTTGCTTCATAGAGCAAAATGGGGCAAACTACTGTACACACTATCACACAGTTCTTGGCCTTAGCACACAAACAATCATGAGCTCAAGTCACTGGCCATGCTTGCAAAAGAGGGGCATATGCGTACTTGGACACACGGATCCCAGGAGTGCCAAAAGTTAGCATAGATGGACACTTAAGTGCCAAAAGTTACAAACAGTATACTTAAGTGCCAAAATCGGAGCAAAATGGATCACTTAAGTGCCAAATCTGGCCAAATTGCCATGTATCCATTTTCGGTGACTTCATTTCTTGACGGAGCATTTTTTTTCAAAATAAAAAATTCCACATGGCAATTTTAATAAAAAAAATTGTCCACGTCAGATTTTAAAGTCCACGTTAGATTTTTAAAAAATTAAAATTGATTTTATTAAAAAAAAAAAAAAGGGGGGAGGGGAAATCGGCAAGGGTTGTGCAGCCCTTGGCGCCGCCACTATTGCCGGGAAGGGCCGGCGACGGTGGGCAAGGGTGGTGAGGGGACGCCGAGCCTCGACCGGTGGCCGGCGACCCCGGCCGACCTGCAGCGAGGGCCCGCAAGCCCTCGCCCAGATTTGGGGCAAGGGTCGTGACCCTCCGCCGAATCCGGTGACGGTGGCGGCAGCGAGGGCTGCACAACCCTCGTCGATTTCCCCCTCCCCCTTTTTTTTTTTTAATTAATCAATTTTAAAATATTTTATTTTTAAAATTTTTAATATTATTTAATTAATAATTTTAAAAATCACGTCAGCGCAAAAACGACGTTGTTTTGCGCTGATTTTTCGTCATTTCAATTTCCGGCGAGCCATGTAGGCAAAAAAATTAATTAAAAAATGCCACGTAGGATTTTCGGCGGGATTGCGGCGACTTGGCACTTAAGTGATCCATTTTTTTTTTTAAAAGTGGCACTTAAGTGTACCGTTTGTAAGTTTTGGCACTTAAGTGTCTCTCCATGCCAACTTTTGGCACTCTGTTGTACTTTCCCCGCGTACTTGACTTGATGAGCAGTCAACGCCTTGTTGTCTAACTGGCTCATTGTGATCTCTTTGGGTTCTAGACCTCTGTGCGGAGGATCATTTTAACCAACTTCTTCAACCCATTATAACCTACTGATGGGTTCCACAACCTCTATATAGCCAATGTGCGGAGTTCAAGCATGCATGACATGGGAAGTCAATAGTTGTTACTAAGCTTCATCACGTCGTCCTTAATGCCAATGTCGTATCCATATCTATTAGAAGATCGAATACGTACCTTATCAATATCAGCAGTTACAGCAACTGTTGACTCTACAAATTCCACCTCGTTACAGGCACCATCTGTGTTGATTACCACATGTTGACACCTAAATTTTGATTGGTTATTAAGAATTTAATGCACCAAAATTTAGGGATTAACTTTAACCCCTAAACAAAAAATATTAGGATTAAATTGCGTAGCATATAGTTTTAGGAGCATTTATTATTGCATTTGCATTAGACATGTGGCAGATGGGCTTCAATTGATGGTTCTAAACTTTAATTTAACAAGTTGGATTAAGCCCACGGTGAAAGAGAATTTGGCTAGGCCCGTTAAGGGGTGACGAGTTGGGATATGAGAATATTCCTTGGAATATGAGAATGTTCCCGAGAATATTCGCATTATTCTTTCATATTTAGGGAATGTGTCGGATGAAATATTGAAAAAATATTGCATGTGGAATACAACAGCTAAATAGGTAATGTGCAAATTTATCATTTTTCTTTAAATAACATAGTCCTCTCACCTATAAAAAAGGGGCCACACACACTGAAGGGACACACACAAAAAAAGGCACATAAAAGGGAGTGGGAGAGAGCACAGCCACAATTGAGAGAAAAAAACTGCAGCCCTTGTTAGAGAGAGAGAGAGAAGAGAGAGAGTCCTCTCTCGGCGGAGCCAAGAAGACCCACGTCGTGCAACAACCCTTCCTGCTACTTCCGGTCCATGCCGCTACCTCCTGCTTCAACGAGGGACTACGTTGCCATCGATGGTCTCTGCTGCAACGACGATGACCTGTTGACCTGTGGTTGAGAGGTTCCAGTACTACGAGTTCCTGCATCAACGACGAAGGAGTCATGCCTTGCGCGAAGCACAGTAATCTTTCTTTAAAGGTAGAAAATCTAAGTGTGGGCTTTAGACGGTCAAAGTTTGAAAATTAGTGGGATCGTCAGAAGGCTAGTGGATTTGCTTTGGAGACGTTGCCGCAATCTTGTGTCACAAAGCCGACAGTGAAAGACCAAGATTCGCTGGCCTTACTCCCGTCCATCAACGACTCCTGGCCCCCTTGCCAAGCTTGGAAATTTCTATTTTTGTAGGCCTCGAAGAACCCCTCTAGTGACCATCAAACCACCGTAAGCGCTACTGAGCCATTGTCAAACAGCACCGTACGTGGTCTTGCCAAATTTGACCAATTTTGGTGAGCGAGTATTTGAATAAGGTAATAATCTCACCTTAATCAAGATTCATATATTTTATTGTCTTGTTTGAATAATTGTGTTTTTCGCCGAATTTTTGCGTGATATTATCTCATCCAATATTTCCTGAATAGCCTTTTACATTAGTGATTATTCCCTAATTTTGTAACGTGTCATAATCGTCAATTTGATTTTATGTCCAAGATACGATTCGCGATTGTACGGAAAAATTGTCGATCCAATCTCATGCCCGAGATACGATTCGCAATTTCTTTTAAAAAAGTTGGCCAATCCGATCTCATACAATTCGTCAATTTATTTCCAAAATTAGACGAAAAATGATGATATCTCGCCTGATTTGTTGCTGTGCTTTTCTTGATGCATTCAAATTGATTTTGCTTATAAAAGAAAACCCAAAAAATATATAGTTTAGCTGGATGTGATTCTTATTAGAATTTTATTTTTTTAGGATAGTTTGCATGTTTAACTATAGGTTAGTTTTAATTTCGAATTTTGATTATAAACAAGAAAAAATAAAAATTGCCATGCTCATGTCATGTAGAATTAGGTCATCTTCCATATGTCATCTAGTCATTGTATGTTTAGGGTAATTCGAATGCGTGACATGCTAGAATAGTTGCATTAAATATTTTCTAGCATTAGATTAAATTAAATTAATGTCACGTGACATATAATTTGCATATTACGTTGCACGTTGCATGTTATTATAGTTAGACACTTTTGTACGTCATCGCATGCATTGCACTTAGTTTTTTAGGTCTCATCAAATAATTTAAACCCTTAAAAAATTGAATGATTACATGTTAATTAGAAATCATATCTAGGATTAGTGCTGTGATATTTTAAGCTAACATTGCAGATGTTTTCGTTGCTTCGAGGTAAGTATCTCTTCCTTATGCTTGCAATTTATTTATTGCTTTGCTTTATTGAGTGTTAAATAATGATTACGCACTCGCATGATCACATTGCATGTTAGGGAGTAAATTAAAATCAATACGAACTGCCTGCAAACCATTTTTTCAAATAAAAGAGAAAGGTACCCAAAGGGCGTTAGAGAAATCTAACGTAATCAAGTCCCCGATCCTATAGTCTCTGGTTCGTAAGAGTAAAGTAATTCTCCTGTTACTTTACTTGGGTTTCTAATCGACCCATCAAAAAATATATTAGTGACGACTCCAAGTAAAAATCACTTGCATACTAAAAACTTAAACCCTAAGTTGAAAATTGGTATAGGCTTGGGAGAACCCAAACTAAGTTTAGGCTTAGTAATCCATTAGCCAAACCCTAAGTGGTGCACCCGAAGTGAGGTCGCGACAGCTTGGCGACTTCGCTGGGGAGTTGAGTTTAAACTCTTAGTGGACTTAGGCCAATTTTCTCTTCTTCTTTTTAAATTTTTTTTTTTGGCAACGAGGATACTAGGTACGTCCATAACTATTTGAGGTGTTAAATGTTTTTCCAGATGGGAGTTATAAGGGGTGGAGTGATTGTTAACCCCTTGTCTTGCAGGTAGGAGTTGAGAATGAATGTTTTGAATTTTGAAATGTTGTTGTGAATATAAACTATTGTGCATGCCTATGCATTTACACTCCACTCTTGTACACACAACTTGCCACTAGACCTGGGCCGCATAAGATTAATTAGGATGGCATTGAGACATATACCACTCCAACCGCATGCCCGCGATACAAGTCACCCATCTCAGTCCCAAAATTTCTTTCATGGTGTCAAAAGTACCCACCTTGGTCCGTATGCCCACGACCTGGGTCGGCTCTTTGACCAAGCCGGAGTCACGAGGGCCCGACTTAGTTCGCATGCCCGCGGCTAGTCCAATTATCCTTGTGACTCCATTTTGTTAAGCTTTCTAAAGTAGAAATTGAGCCATGTACCATGTGCATGTCTATGTGATTGTTACCTTTCTATTAGTGAAGTAAGTTCTCTTAACTCTCCTTTTGTAATTTATTTAATTTATTATTTTGTCGGTCTATGACATTAGGTTGGTCTCATGTCTTGGTCAATATACAATGGGAATATCAGACCTTCGAATTATTCTCCCTCCCAAGGAAAAGCTTAACACATGGTGGGGCAAGTTAGACCGAGCTAGCCATGAGTTTGTGGAGTCACATATTGGTTGGCTCCTTCCTCTACTACACATTAATATTCATGGTGGTCTTGTTCAAGCTCTTGCCCATTGTTGGTGCCCTCAGACTTCTATGTTTATTTTTGGTGGTAAGCATGAGCTCACTCCTACCTTGGAATAATATAGTATTGCCATGAGAAAATCTTTGGAAGCTGAATTAACTAGTCCACCTATTGGAATAGATCCTATCACGGCCCTGTTTGATTTTCTGAGAATTAAAGAAGATGAAATAAGAAAAGTTTTGAAAGGTCACCGAAATTCATGCCCACTTTCATTTTTAAATGAATATTTTGAAAATGGCAACTTCTTTCAAATGCATAGGGTCTTCCTATTAGCCTTCTTTGGGTTTATAGTTTTCCCTCATTGCAAGAATGCTATAAATCCTTTGATTGCTAATCTAGTTAGGCAGATCCTTGAAGGAAAGAATTTCGTTAACACTACTTTGACCGAAACTTTTCTTTCCCTTACTCGATTTAAAGAAGATGGTGACAAGGTTTTGCATGCTTCTCCTAAGCTTTTACAAATTTGTTTTCTTTCTCACATAAAAGGGTTTGGTGATTTAATGACCATACTTGATGTTTGCGACTCTAATCACCCTATTATGAGATTTGACAACAAACAAAAACATGCGTCGGATTATCATTATTCTAAATGGCTAGCTTTCATGAAAAAAACTAGATTTCAAAGGATTCCTATGGCATGCTAAATGGTTCCAAGTTCGTAAGGCGAGGCTCACATGTGGGCATATTGGCCCTGTCCCTTTATTGGGATATACTGGAGCAGCGAAGTATTACTCGACCAGAGTGACTTGTTAATATCAAGTTGTGCAAGAACCTCCACAAGCTTTGCAAGCAGACCAACTCCAAGTTAACTTCACTAACGAGAATCAAGATCATGAGGATTCCGTTCTCACAATCAAATCGATATGGGATATGTGCCACCCACGGAAGCTCATATGGCCAGAGAAGGAGTTGAAGGGTAGAGAAAGAAGGTACTCTGCCTCTATCGAATATATTCAACGGCACACGATCCCAAAGGAGCTACACCCAAAGATACCGAAAGTGCCCGAGAAGATCACCAACCATGCGGAGAATAGATGCCTCAAAAGAGTTGCTGAAGAGACCGAAAGGCGTGTGGCATATCTTGCGGAGGAAAATAAGCGATTGCGTTTAGAAGTTTCCCAATTTTATATTGATCAAGCCAAGTGAAATGTCGTGAGTCTAATTTTTTTTAATTTAATGTTTAGTTGAGTTCTTTGCTTTCCTAGTTCATTTGTTTAGGGCATTTCAAGTTTTTACTTCACGTAAAGCACTTTCATTAATGGATAAAAGCAGCTAAACATTTGTCATGGACTGGCATGTTCTATATACGATGTTTATGTGTTTTCCTTTCTTCAAATTAAGTGATAACGGAGCAATCTCGTTCACCCATCATTATGAGATTGAAAGCACGAATGGCTGAGTAGGTTGAGCTGCTTGAATGTATTAATAAAATGAAAGATCAAACGAATCAATACTTTGCTGCAATACAACAAATCACAACTGAGTTTAAGGCGCTCTGAACAAGTTCAAACTCAGAAGTCACACCTTCTGGAACTACAGCACCTAAGCAGAAAGTTGATCATGGCCTATCCAATGAATTGGACGATGACATGCCCCCCTTAGAAGATGATGATGTCATTGTCGTGGAAGGAAAGGCCAAAGCTCATAAGGTCTTTAAAACAAAGCAGGATAAACGCTTTGCGAAGCTTGAAGAGAAAGTGAAACAATTGCAGGGTTCACAAAGTTCACTCCCAATTGATTTGTTTGTTTATGAGAAGATCAACACGCCAAACAAATTTAAAATGCCAGAATTTGAGAAGTATAATGGCACTTTTTGCTCGAAAGCTCACCTGCAGATGTACCTCGTGAGGATGGCCCAACATATCAAGAATGAACCCCTTATGATCCAGTGGTTTCAAATGAGCTTGGGCAGGCCCACACTCACTTGGTATATCATGAAGAACATAAACCTCCTTGACACTTGGAATGAGATGGTCAATGCATTTCTTAAGCAGTACAAGTTCAACATGGACATTGTGCCTTCCCGAGAAGATCTCGAGTGAATGGAAAAAAAGAAGAGTGAGTCGTTTAAGGAGTATGCCATAAGATGGCGAAATTTAGTCACCCAAATCATTCCTGAGCCCACTGACATGAAGCTATTTGTCAAGATCCTCCCTTTTGAATTCCGCAATCGGATGGTTGGCATGTATGTCGAGAACTTTAATCAACTAATTCCAGTGGGCGAACAAATTGAGATGGGGCTGAAGGAGGGGTGGTTTAATGAACCGACTTTTCCAAACAAGAGGTTTATTGCAAAGAAGGAGAAAGAACCTACCACTGAAGTAAATGTTGCATATACACAACCGACCTCTAATAAGCTTTCGATCATTCATGCCCTAGTAATCAGCAAGGTGGAGGCCGCCCTTCTACATCACGACAATTCACTAAGAGGTAGTTCTCTCCACTTTCTGGTCCTCTATCTCAAGTCTTGTCGATCTTGCAAAAGAATGGGCTGCTCTCCCATGAACCCAAGCAGCCCAATCCGGAGAAATTCTCTAACTACGACCCCTCCAAGAAATGCGAGTATCATATGGGAGAAGTGGAACATTCAACTGATGAATGTATGACATTGAAGCACAAAGTTCAGAATTTATTGGACACTAATGCATTCTCATTCCGCACCACCCAACGGAATGTTAAGAGGAACCCGCTGCCTGAGCATGAAGGCAAGGTAAATGCCATATTTGGATTTGACGCTGGTCAAGTCAAGAATTTGAGAATGCATGTTGCTGATATCTATAATGGGCTAGTAAAGGCTAGATACTACCCGAGTCATGAGGCGGTTGCCCTATGCTTAATGAAAGAAAGGGTTGCTATGATAGCGGAGGCTGGTATGATTGTGTATGCCGACCATACTAGCATGATCTCCACTATATCCCAAGTCATTATTGATTGGGAGGAAAAATGGGCTGCACTAAATGCTAGTAAGGATGAAATAGATGCGAAACCATCTACTAAGGCCCCGGTGCACAACGAAGGAATGGATGATCTGATACCTCTAGGAGAAGAGAACCCTGATGATGCATTGGAAGGAAACATTAACCTATTTGATGATTTCCTTATAGGTGCCATTGAAGAAGAGTCTTCAGAGGGAATAGGCGCTAATCCACAAGAGTAACTCATTTATCATTTTCGCATATTCCCCTGTGTGGGAATTTTTATTGCATTTTTAGGATTTTCTTTTTCTTTTTCTTTTTCTTTCTTTTTTGCTTTCTTTTAGGGCTTGAGTACCGCATTTTCCATTCAATAAGATGTAATTGATTGATGAATATCAATAAAATTACAAGTTTTGTTTTGAGGGCATAATGAGGTACACCAAACCAGCTCGGTGACGATATCTAACCAATAAAAGAAAAGGAAAATCCAAGGAAATTCTGAGGGCTGGGCTTCATTGTGTTTCATCACCAAAAATTCAAAAGAAAATTTTTTTGGAGCCATTTCCAAAAGTATGCATTCCAGTTGGTCTGTTTATTTTTCTAACTCATTTGCTTCATGACTCAGAGCATATTTTTCTTGGCCTAAGGAAAGAACATTTGAAAAAGGCACAACAAGTTGTAATGGACCTATTGACTTGATTGTTATTCAATTAGGTTGAGAGCACAACTCCTAAGAGTTAATGTGGGGCATCTCTTGTTGATACTTGAGATATCTATCCCGAAAATCCAAGCAAAGTGTCCTACATTTCTCATCTCCCAGAGAAAGTGAGGGGCAAGTCAAAAGAGGACCATCTATCTTTGATGAAAGAGATACATCTTGTCCCTAAATATAATTAATTTTGGAATTGACAATTTGTTCTTTTCCCTGCAGGTGACGGATCGAGGGGATTATAGATTCCGGTAATGACCCAATTGAGATAAAATCTCAATCCAAGCCAAAATAGATGTTCAATTTGCATTCTCTTACATAATGTCCTATTCATGCGCATTCTCTTGTGCTCGGGCAAAAGCAAGAATTGAGCATTTATTAAATCAAGGACTGATTTCCAATCTCAATTGATCAATTTATGTGTTCATTCCCTTTAGATAGGGGCAATCCAAGGACACTGATTGCTGATAGAGTCCCTTTATAGGGCAATTCCTTGAATGAATGCTCAATATCATGTTTTTCATGCTTGTGAAAACATTTTTTGAGTATGGTAAATTGTTTGTTCTAAAGTCACAAAGCTTTTCATGCTTAAAGTAGTTATGTTCTTTTGGAAAGAGAATTTGCATGGTGTTTTTACTTGCTTAACTTAGTAATTTCATGTGGAGATTTGTCAAAATGTGTAATTCAATGAATGACATCCAATTCTTAAAAATGCTAATTGAGACATGTGTCAAGATGATGAAAGGCAAGACATGTCATATACACAATTTCTTACTTATACACTTGTGAGATGAGTGCAGCAATTTTCATATCCACAAGGTAAAGAGTTCTCTTATGAAAGGTACAACGATCGAAATGATGATGAGCAATTCATTTCTCTATCCCAAACACTGCAAGTGATCCATTGCTTAACCCCTTTGAGCCCCATACATTTGTGGAGATTTCTTTCAAATTACCCTTGTCAAGAACTACTCCATATCGGAGCAAACTGGAGGTAAGTTGACATCACATAGTGAGAAAAATAAATAGAAATTCTCTTGTTCTCACTTGCATCAATCTTTGGGTATCTTATTACAGATGAACTCAAACAATAATCCAAGTGACTTAAGATGATGAAGAGCATTTTTTTTCCTATCCTACACACTTATATCCATTGTATAGCCCTTTTGAGCCTACAAATTCATTTCTTTGAACCCAGTTGGTGATCATTCTCCATACTGGGGCAAGCAAAAAGTAATCATTTAAGAAATAGTATGGTCTAGAGTGCCAACAAAATGTGAAGACCTTCAGAAGTCCAAATGAAAGATTAATGCATTGTAGATAGTGTGTCAATGGTAAAAATAGAATCAGGGAGCATGAAAAAGCAGTGTGCCTGGTAAAAGTAAGGCCAATGCCCATAGGAGAAAATGAAAAAGAGTTAAGATAGATGACTATCAATTATGAAAAGTTGTATTCCCAATTGAGTGGTACTCAAAGAACTCAAATACAAAACTTTTGTGGTCAATAGAGCACATTTTGAAAACAATCCTTGATGGTGAAGATAAAGATTAGTGGTAATGCCAAGATGATAACCAACTCTCACCTATTTATACACATTTTGAGCCTAATAATCATTTCATTTCTCAACCCGTGAACTTAGCCTACGTTACAACCCTTACAAAGTCTCTTTAGATTAGAACACTTGAATTAATATAGGTGTTCACATGTCTTAAACATTGCTCGAAGAAGTGCGAGCAAGATTATTTCTATCTCATTTTGCAGGGTTATTGACTTGTAAACCCGAATATGATCGTGGGATATTATTTTTTTCAATAGCCTTGACTCAAAGAGTCCCCGTTGTTAAGCCGTTGACCAAGCTCACATTAAGGTCCCTATTAAAGACCTCTTAGATTGGTAAGGTCATACTTCTTGCAAGAATACTTGGACCCTTGTTGATATGATGATAGTGAGATAGAGTGATTATCATAAAATAGCCCTTTTGAATGAGAGCGAGTTAAAGTCTTTTCTAACTTAAAGTCTCTTGTTGAGCATTCTTAAGAAATTCATGTCATGAGTGAAAGTTGTTTTGCAAGATTCTTCTCCCTAGTGGCAATTTGGTTGTGCAAACATAGTAAAATCACTGTGCATAAACTTTGATTGAATTGATGAGAACCTCAGTGAATTTTGAAATGTGCATTATAAAGTAGCTCAAATTGTCTACCTTTTTTATGAATGCATATCAGTTTTTGCTCTAATTGTGTCTGACAGATAATACCTTCTTGAAGACCAAATAATGCTCGACGTTCAAATTGCTCTCTAAAGCCTCGAAATTCGTCCAAACATTCTTGAATTTTATTTCTACAGGATATCGACATGGTGTGCTTCTGTAGCCTGATGTCCCTGTTAATTGAAACAGCGTGCTTTTGTAGCCAAAGTCTTCTCATCAACCTGGCATGCTTCTGTAGCCCAGAGTCCTTTTCATCGACACGGCATGCTTTTGTAGTCCAATGTCCCTCTTAATCGACACGGCATGCTTTCATAGCTCAGAGTCTCTTTATCAACCCGGCGTGCTCCTATAGCCTGGAGTTCCTCTTTATCGACCTAGTGTGATGTAGCCGAAAGTCTCCTTATCACCTTAGAGACATTTTCTCTAGGGATTAGAAATGTTGCTAGGTAAGTATTAAATCTCTTTGAGTATCCAAAACAAAACTTAAGTAACTTATCATCTGAATGAGATTTGAGTGCTCGAGGCAAAATTTGAGCATCTCCCACAATTTTCAGAAATCGAGAGTTTGTGATTTGAAGATCTCGTCCGAAATCTTACAATCAATTGTTGACATCTCAGTAATGGATCTGAATGTCACAAACTCTTTTCGTCAAACATTTCATTCTGGATATGAATGTTTTTTGATCTCTTTCGTTATACCTTAGTCTAGATCTAGGTATTTCGAATCATTTTAATCCAATATTTATCTCACTTGACATTGAATGTTTATTGGTTAAGTTCATTAATTTTTGACATTTCAGTTTGGATTTGAATGTTACAAAATATTTTCATCAAACACTTCATTCTAAATATGAATGTTTTTTTTTTTTATCTTTCTCGTTATATCTTAGTCTCGATCTAGGTATTTCGAGTTATCTTAATCCAATATTTGACTCACCTAACATTAAGCATCTATTGGTTAAGTTGTCTTAATCCAATATTCAACATTGAGTGTTTATTGATTAAGTTCTTCAATTCTTGACATTTTAGTATGGATCTAAATGTCTTGAATCTTTTCATCGAACATTTCATTCTGGGTATGAATGTTCTTTGATTTTTCTCGTTATTCCTTAGTTTAGATTTAGGTATTTCGAGACATCCTGTTCCAATGGTCGTCTCAACTAATATTGAGCGTTTGTTGATTAAATTCATTCGGTTGCCTCAGTCTGGATCTAAGCAATTCAATAAACATTAGACTCTTCACGAAATCTAGAATGAAAACCAGATGCTTGTGGAGTAAAGATTCATCCCGTACCTCAAGATACTCTACCATATTAATTGGTAAGTAACTACAAGTATGCTCTCGTATTTTTATTTTTATTTTTATTTTTTTCATACTTTGCATTAGCTTTTCCATGCATCATATCATATTGCATTTTAAAATGGGATTCATTTTCCCACAAAAAATAACACTATATTGCATATGCATGGTCAAAATTTAGGTATCAATTTGTCTTTGAATGCAACCTCTGCGAGCTCACCTTCAAAGAGGGACATATGTTGATACTTAAATTTTGATTGGTCATTAGGAATTTAATGCACAAAAATTTAGGGATTAACTTTAACCCCTAAACAAAAAATATTAGGATTAAATTGCATAGCATATAGTTTTAGGAGCATTTATTATTGCATTTGCATTGGACATGTGGCAGATGAGCTTCAATTGATGGTTCTAAACTATAATTTAACAAGTTGGATTAAGCCTACGGTAAAAGAGAATTTGGTTAGGCCCGTTAAAGGGTGACGAGTTAGAATATGAGAATATTCCTTGGAATATGAGAATGTTCCCGAGAATATTCGCATTATTCTTTCATATTTAGGGAAGGTGTTGGATGAAATATTGAACAAATATTGCAAGTGGGATACAAGAGTTAAATAGGCAACGTGCAAATTTATCATCTTTCCTTAAATAACATAGTCCTCTTACCTATAAAAAAGGGGCCACACACACTGAAGGGACACTAAAAAAAAAAAGCACAGAAAAGGGAGTGGGAGAGAGCACAGCCACAATTGAGAGAAAAAAACTGCAGCCCTTGTTAGAGAGAGAGAAGAGAGAGAGTCCTCTCTCGGAGGAGCCAAGAAGACCCACGTCATGCAACAACCCTTCCTGCTGCTTCCGGTCCGTGCCGCTACCTCCTGTTTCAACGAGGGACTACGTTGCCATCAATGGTCTCTGCTGCAACGATGATGACCTGCTGACCCGTGGTCGAGAGGTTCCAGTACTACGAGTTCCTGCATCAACGACAAAGGAGTCACGCCTTGCGCAAAGCACACTAGTCTTTCTTTAAAGGTAGAAAATTTAAGTGTGGGCTTTAGACGGTCAAAGTTTGAAAATTAGTGGGATCGTCAGAAGGCTAGTGGATTTGCTTTGGAGACATTGCCGCAATCCTGTGTCACAAAGCCGACAGTGAAAGACCAAGATTCGCTGGCCTTGCTCCCGTCCATCGACGACTCCTGGCCCCCTTGCCAAGCTTGGAAATTTCTATTTTTGCAGGCCTTGGAGAACCCCTCTAGTGACCATCAAACCACCTAAGCACTACCAAGCCATTGTCAAATAGCACCATGCGTGGTCTTGCCCAATATGACCAATTTTGGCGAGCGAGTATTTGAGTAAGGTAATAATCTCACCTCAATCAAAATTCATATACTTTATTGCCTAGTTTGAATAATTTTGTTTTTCACCGAATTTTTGCGTGATATTATCTGATCCAATATTTCCCAAGTAGCCTTTTAAATTAAGGATTATTCTTTAATTTCGTAACGTGTTATAATCGTCAATCCAATCTCACGCCCGAGATACAATTCGCAATTGCACAGAAAAATCGTCGATCCGATCTCATGCCCAAGATACGATTCGCGATTTCTTTTAAAAAAATTGGCTAATCTGATCTCATACAATTTGTCAATTTATTTCCAAAATTAGACGAAAAATGATAATATCTCGCCTGATTTGTGGCCGTGCTTTTCTTGATGCATTCAAATTGATTTTGTTTATAAAAGAAAACCCAAAAAATATATAGTTTAGTTGGATGTGGTTCTTGTTAGAATATTTTCTTTTAGGATAGTTTGCATGTTTAACTATAGGTTAGTTTTAATTTCGAATTTTGATTATAAACAAGAAAAAATAAAAATTGCCATGCTCATGTCATGTAGAATTAGGTCATATTCCATGTGTCATCTATTCATTGCATGTTTAGGGTCATTCGAATGCGTGACATGCTAGGATAGTTGCATTAAATATTTTCTAGCATTAGATTAAGTTAAATAATTAATGTCACGTGACATATAATTTGCATATTAGGTTGCACGTTGCATATTATTATAGTTAGACACTTTTGCACGTCATCGCATGCATTGCACTTAGTTTTTTAGGCCTCATCAAATAATTTAAAGCCTTAAAAAATTGAATGATTGCATGTTAATTAGAAATCATATCTAGGATTAGTAATGTGATTTTTTAAGCTAACATTGCAGATGCTTTTGTTTCTTCGAGGTAAGTATCACTTCCCTATGCTTGCAATTTATTTATTGCTTTGTTTTATTGAGTGTTAAATAATAATTACGCACTCGCATGATCACATTGCATGTTAGGGAGTAAATTAAAATCAATACAAACTACTTGTAAACCATTTTTTCAAATAAAAGAGAAAAGGTACCCAAATGGCGTTAGAGAAATCTAACGTAATCAAGTCCCTAGTCCCATAATCTCTAGTTCGTAGAAGTAAAGTAATTCTCCCGTTACTTTACTTGGGTTTCTAATTGACCCACCAAAAAATAGATTAGTGACGACTCCAAGTAAAAATCACTTGCATACTAAAAACTCAAACCCTAAGTCGCGAATTGGTATGGACTTGGGAGAGCTTAAGCTAAGTTTAGGCTTTGTAATCCATTAGCCAAACCCTAGGTGGTGCACTCGAGGTGAGGTCACGACAGCTTGGTGACTCCGCTGAGGAGTTGATTTTAAACTCTTAGTGGACTTAGGCCAATTTTCTCTTTTTAAAAAAAAAAATTGTTTGGCAACGAGGATACCAGGTACGTCCCTAACTATTTGAGGTGTTAAATGTTTTTGCAAATGAGAGTTATAAGGGGTGGAGTGATTGTTAACCCATTGTCTTGCAGGTTGGAGTTAAGAATGAATATTTTGAATTTTTGAAGTATTGTTGTGAATATAAACTGTTGTGCATGAATATGCATTTACACTCCACTCTTTCATACAGAATTCGTTTAACAGTTTTGAGCAAAACTCCATACTACTATCAATTAGCACCTGCTTGATTGTCTTACCAGTCTCCTTTTCAATCAAAGTTCTCAATTGCATGATCCTGACAATAGCATCAAACTTATACCTAAGCACAAACACCCATGTCTTCATCGAGTAGTCATCAACAACTGTTAACATATATCCAGCACTTTTCCTAGAAGGAAATCACGACAACTTGCGAACATTCAAGTGAAGTAACTCTGCTATTTTTGTGGTTTCTTTGACTATTGTATTGAACTGCACTTTCCACCGTTGATCTAAATTACAACACCTGCATACATTCAGTTCGTGAGCAACATAACCACATAGCAGTTTTCTTTCACTTAAAACCTTCAGGCTTCTCTCGTCAATGTGCCCCAAACGCATATGCCACAATTCGGACTCTTGAACAAATGCATCTAACACCGTGGCAAAATCTGTCATTATCTCACCTTGAAGCTCATATAGGCCATTGTGCTTGATTCCTTTCATTATCACTAAAGCACCTTGAACAACTTTTAGAACTCCACATTTTGAAATATATCGACACCCAGCTGAATTCAGGGCACTCAAGGAAATTAAGTTCTTTTTCAATTCTAGAATGTGCCTCACTCCAGCCAATGTCCTCATAATACCATCATGCATTCTGATTTTAATATTGCCAACACCTACAACATCGCATTCAACGTTGTTCCCCAACTGCACTTTACTACCATCCATGTACTGATAAGTAGTAAACCAGTTTCTACTTGGTGTAGCATGAAAAGAACAACCATAATCCACAATCCATCCATCAAACAATGAATAATCAGTGACAGACAAGATATAATCGGTATTATCCGAATTACCAACAACTATAGTTGCAACATCATCTGCAGTATCAACTAAAATTTCCTTACCCTTCTCATTCTTTAGCTTAAGGCAATTTCTTCGAAGATGCCCCCTCTTGCCACAGTTCCAACAAACTGCACCACCAGTCCTTGACTGGCTACATCTATTCATGTTCCTACTATCATGTGTACTAATTCTTCCTTTATTTTCACCTACTAAAGTAGTAGATACAAATTCACCAGATTCTCTTCTACGAATATCCTCACTTAGAATTAAATCTCAAACCCCATCAAACGTTAAGCTTGTTAACCCAAAGGAATTACTAACAACAGTAACAGTAGTATTCCAACTATTAGACAATGATGATAACAGAATCAAAGCACATACCTCATCTTCAAAGTCAATATCAATTGAACTCAATTGACTAACAATCACATTGAATTCATTGATATGATCTGCAACTGACGCACCTTCGCTCATCTTCAAGTTAAAACAGACGCCGCATCAAATAGACCTTATTGATTGGAGAGGGCTTCTCATACATATTTGATAGGGCTTTCATCAAACCCGCAGTGGTAGTGTCCTTCACAATGTTAAATGCGACGTTACGAGCCAACGTCAGTCGAATAATACCCATAGCTAGTCTATCCAACAAATTCTAGTTAGCTTTCTTCATCGTCTCTGGCTTCTCGCCCGATAGGGGCGCGTGCAGTTTCATCTGATACAGATAATCTTCAATTTGCATCTTCCAAAAACCAAAATCCTTCCTATCAAATCTGTCGATTCTCACTTTTACTTCTTCTGTCGCCATCAATTCGCTTTAGCTCAACCAAGCTTGGCTTTGATACCAATTGTTGTGAAAAAGACGAGCGATCGAATAATAAAATAGACAAAATAAAGAAAATAAATCGAACACCAGATTTACGTGGTTCGATCGTAGAGACCTACGTCCACGTGGAGAGCAGTGACGAATTCTACTATAGAACAAGTGATATAATAGAGATTACACACTTGAGTCACTCAAACACTCTTAGTGTTTCCCAAGCCCCAATTACACCCAATAACTCACGCAGTGTTTAGCCCTACAATTCCTTGTGAAATAATCTCTCAATCTCACAAATGAATTATACATGAATTCTTACCACAAGAATTTAATCGGTTACAAACACTTGAATCTTCTTGGCATAATTACTCAAACGAAATCAATAGAGAAAACTCCTCCCAAGCACTCAATAACGAATCGGCGCTTCAAGACCTCTTGCATCAACAACGGCCCAATTCTTCTCCATGCATAGCCGTATATATATAGTGGACTTGAGGACTTTTCAATTCTTGAAAGTCACTCCTACTTGAAATAGGAAAGAATACATAAAGATATAAAATTAAGAAACCCACACCTACTAGGATTAGGAAACAAATTCAGACTATTACTTTGGGCTCAAACTCGAGACATATTTTCAATAGGTTCCATGTTTCTTTCAAGCTTCAAATGATGAGTTGTGCTCTACAGCTTAATACAAATACGTCATTTGTTCCCGTGACAATGTTTCTGAAGCGTCAGGAATGACCGCACTTTCTTTACGACGTTGATAACTGCTGCATCATCGGTATATATAAAGTTGACAGGAGATCCACTCCAAGGCTAAAGCAGAGGCTCGAAAAAAAGAAACGGGTCACACGTTGCTAGGATAAGCCTTCTTTCCTCAAACCTATAACTTTTTTCGCTGAAATGGAATACAAGAAATTGACCCTGAAACCTCCGACTTATGGGAATGTTGTTACTATCCTCAGCATCAACGGAGGTGGCATCAGGGGAGTGGTTCCAGGAATCATCCTAGCTTGCCTGGAATCTGAGCTACAGGTCATAATGCACATGGCATGACACTTTTTATTACTCACAAGGAATGTTTTCTATGAAACTTGGACTTTTAATAGGTTTTTTGCAATTGCCAAAATGGCTAATTGAGGATCATATTGAAACAGAGGGAAGAAGGAAATTGTTTCTATTAAACCTCATGACACAGCACCGCAGGCTCTTATTTGACAAAATTGAAGTTTCCTTTTCATTTTGGTTGTCTGTTCTCTTTCTATGATGCAGAAGTTGGACGGCCAGGATGCAAGGATTGCGGATTGCTTCGACGTCATAGCAGGAACAAGCACTGGCGCACTTCTGACAGCCATGCTAACAGCGCCAAACGAGAAAAACCGTCCCCTTTTTGCCGCCAATGACATCAAATCCTTTTATCTTGACAATGGCCCCAGAATATTCCCACAAAAAAGGTGCAGGCACCATCGGAGATCATCTTTTATTCTTTTAACCACAGAATAGCAATTCTAGATCCATTTTCTCTTCAGTAAACATTCCTAACCGTCCTATTTTTATGTTGCATTTCATTTCTGAAATAGCTACTTGTTTTCCTCCATTACGCAATCGGCAAAGCTTGTGTTTGGGCCAAAATATGATGGCAAGTATCTCCACAGCCTTCTAAGGGCAAAGCTTGGAAATCTCCGGCTACATCAGACTTTGACCAATGTTATTATTCCAACGTTTGATATTAAGCAGCTTCAACCTACTATCTTCTCCAGCTTTGAGGTCTTCTTCCATTCTCTTCTACAATAATCATGTGAAAAGCGACCCTTTACCATAGAACAATAAGCAATTGACACTGCTTTTTGCTGTTCAGGTGAAAAGGAAGACAAAACTCAATGCTCTAATTTCCGATATCTGCATTGGTAGTTCAGCAGCACCGACTTACTTGCCCGCCCACTTCTTTCAAACCTCAGACTCCACAAGTGCTCTGAGGGACTTCAATCTCATCGATGGTGGTATGGTGGCTAATAATCCGGTGCGCTGAATGTCCCCAAGCCTAAGCCTTTTAACTTTGTCTCAACACTTATGTCTTCTTGACGTGTCTTCTGTTGTCCTTCCAATTAGACTCTAATTGCCATCAGTGAAGTGACGCGAGAGATCACCAGGGGATCACCTGCTTTCAACTCCATAAATGCATCAGAATTTGGCCGGTTTCTGGTGATATCCGTGGGAACCGGATCAGCAAAGGTTGAGGAGAAGTATGAGGCCAAGTCGGTGGCCAAATGGGGCATCTTTGGTTGGTTGATGGGAGACAATTCGGTTCCTTTAGTGGATGCATTCATGCAAGGAAGCACTGACATGGTTGATTTTCACCTTTCCGTGGTTTTCAAGGCTCTTAATTCGGAAAACAACTATCTCAGGATTCAGGTGATTCATGATATGCTTAAACTCCAAATATCATTATACAAAAAATTAGTTCTTGCTCCTCTTCTTTGTCTAAGTTTCATGAGGAACATCTAGGCTACTAAATAGAAGAAATGTTTTTTTTTTTGATGACCCAGGGAACCCCACGTAAATAGAAGAAATGGTTCATCCCTAGATAATCATAGTTCCAGCTGCTGGTGAAGTATAACTGAGGATTTGCAGGATGACACATTGAGTGGGACAGTATCGACAGTCAACACTTCTACAAAGGAGAATCTGAACAATCTAGTCAAAGTCGGTGAGAAATTGTTGAAGAAGCCTGTTTCCAAGGTGAACCTGGAAACTGGTAACTTGGAGCCTTCAAAGATGGAGACTAATGAACTGGCTCTGAAAAGGTAGTATTAGAAGTTCCTTTTCCGTAACTCAAAACCATATATACGGGTTCCCTGACCATGCCAATTTGATTTCACAAGTAAAAAATCAAGTATATTGAAAATGTACCGCTCTTATCCAGGGACAAAGCTTCTCACTCGCACTTTTTATAGGTTCGCGAAGCTGCTTGTGGAAGAGAAGCGCGGTCGTCACGCCAGTCATTCCCAAACTCTGTCAAGCAAAGCACAGTATGTGTTAAAATTATGTCTCGAGTTTGAGCCCGTGTACAATACCCGATAGACACACACAATATTTTAACAAGGAGGAAGCACGTCCATGGAGCATTTAATGAACAACGGCGCGTGATCGGATCCGAATATCTCTTTTCGGATGAATATATGCTGCACATGCACACGTTGGAGATAAAAGCCATCAGCCCATTTGTTGACTTATGCTCACCTTGCTCACTTTTGCCTTCTGAAGAAGTTGAACGCCCAAAGCTTCAACAACATTAAATGCATCCCCTTGCGTGCCCATAAAAAATGGAGATCTTTGACTTTTCTTTCTCTTCTGCACGCACATGGACGTCCAAGTTTCTTCCTTTCTTTAATGCATGCACATGGTGCATGCATGCCCATAAAAGAGGGAGGGCGCAGCAAGCTTCTTCAGACTTTGTCTCCGCCCTTTATAATTAAATAAAGGGGGAAGGCAGGAGCTACGCCTAGCATTTCTTCTTCACGCATGCAATACATTAATTGGCATGAAGCATGTCTTCAGAAGATGGCAACCTTTGACAATTGTGGAGTCCATATTTGTCCTGCTCTCTTCCCATGCTCCTATAGAAGAAGACCATCGGAGGCCAAAGAGAGATAGAGGAAGAGAGAGAAACTGAGCGGTGAGAGCTCCAGAGAGAAACGTGAGCTCAGAAAGATTTGTGCGTGAGTTTATTGAGTTGATTTATTAAACACTGTGGGTATTG
Organism: Corymbia maculata; assembly: GCA_014182735.1. Lineage (NCBI taxonomy): Eukaryota > Viridiplantae > Streptophyta > Magnoliopsida > Myrtales > Myrtaceae > Corymbia > Corymbia maculata. Next base: position 16,679,309 of record CM024687.1, read on the forward strand.
GGCATACACTAGGGCTGGGAAACACTCGAGCGTGTAAGCGTGTATAATTCTATAATTCTCCGATTTATAGTGGATTATTTTGTTGGCTCTCCCCGTGGACGTAGGTTCCGAAATTCGGACCGAACCACGTAAATTCTCGGTGTCCTTAATTTATTTGTTCCTCGTTTTATTTCTTTGTTAATTTCTACCGCTCCCGACATAATTGCAAATCGACGATCCGCTTCCATTGCGCCACCGTTTTCAACAATTGGTATCAGAGCTCAGACTTTGCAATTATGTCCGGAGCAAAAGTAGAAATTGAGAAATTTAACGGGAGGAACAACTTTGGGTTATGGAGCGTCAAGATGAAGGCGTTATTAACAACCCAAGGTTTAGCCAAGGCATTGGAGGGCAAGGCCAAGTTGCCCGAAACAATGCGAGATGCTGAAAAGGACGAGTTGATGGAGAAAGCCATGAGCATAATCTTGTTGAACTTATCGGATGAAGTGCTGATAGAGGTGGCCGAGGAGAATGATGCAGCGGCATTGTGGACAAAACTTCAGGCCCTCTATGTGACGAAGGGTTTGAACAATCGCTTATACATGCTGAAGAGGATGTTTCAATTCTGATACAGTGAAGGTACGTCTATTAGATCCCACCTAGATGAGTTTAATAAACTCATGATGGACTTGAAAAATGTCAGCAAGATTTTAGATGATGAAGAGCAAGGCATGATGTTCTTTGGCGTCTCTACCGGAGTCATGGGAGCACTTTTGCGACTCCTTGTTACGGGGCGTACAACAATTACCTCGAAGAGGTCAAATCCGCCCGTTTTCAAAGGAGTGGCAAAGAAAGTTGCGTGACGATAGTCTAGCGCAAGGCGTGGCGCGAGGACCGATGATTCGAGGTAGAGACCAACATCGGAGGCCCAACTACAGCAGCAGAAGCAAAAGCAGATCGAAGTCGTGACATAGAAAATCAAAAGGTCGCATCAAGTGCTTCGAATGTCACGAGGAGGGGCACATACGGAGAGATTGTCCTAGGTTGAGAAATAAAGGCAGTGGGCAAAATGCCACAAGCAGTGTGGTGAATGTTGCCGAGGAGAGTACCAGTCATGCCGAGGCCGTCTTATGTGTGTCTACAAGCTCGTCAGGAGACGGATGGGTGCTGGATTCCGGATGTTCCTTTCATATGACTCCTCATAGGAACTGGTTCACTACCTACCATACAACAGATGGTGGTAGAGTTCATATGGGGAATAATGCAGCCTGCAAGGTTGTGGAAATAGGAATAGTCCGGATTCGGATGCATGATGGCGTAGAACGGACACTGACAGACATGAGGCATGTACCAGAACTCATGATGAGCCTCATTTCCTTGGGCGCACTCGATGACATCGGGTGCAAGTACACTGCTGAAGGTGGAGTATTGAAGGTCTCTCGAGGTGCCATGATAGTAATGAAAGGGAAGAAGATAAATTCTCTTTATCATTTACTGGGAGAAACTGTGACCGGAGCTGCTGCAATTTCATCAGGTGAGTCAGACTCAGACTTGACTCAATTATGGCATATGCGATTAGGGCACATGAGTAAGGCAGGCATGACGATGCTGAGTGAAAAGGGGTTGCTGAAAGGTTAGAAGACAGGGAAACTAGACCTGTGCGAGCACTGCATCTTTGGGAAGCAGCATCGTGTCAAATTTGGCACAGCTATACATTCAACCATGCAACCAGTTGAATACATTCATTCAAACGTCTGGGGACCGTCCTCAGTTCCATCAAAAGGAGGTGTCCGATATATGCTAACATTCATCGACGATTATTCAAGGAAGGTATGGGTATACTTCCTAAAACACAAATCTGAAGTATTTGATCGGTTCAAGAATTTTAAGGTATTGATTGAGAAGCAGTCAGGTAAACAAATCAAGTGCCTGAGAACCGATAACGGCATGGAGTTCTGTGGTAAGGACTTTACCGAGTTCTGCCAAAAGGAAGGAATTGTGAGACACCACACAGTTCCTGGAACACCACAGCAAAATGGCGTTGCGGAACGGAAGAACAGAACTCTACTTGAGCGAGCTCGGTGCATGCTTTCGCATGCAGGAGGCAAGGAATTTTGGGCTGAAGCAGTAAATATGGCATGTTACCTAGTTAATCGATCTCCATCATCTGCCATCGAGTGGAAGACTCCTGAGGAAGTATGGTCGGGGAAACCTGTTGATTACTCTGAATTACGGATATTCGGATGTCCTGCGTATGCTCATGCAAGTGATGGTAAGCTTGAGCCAAGGGCGAAGAAGTGCATATTTCTGGGTTATGCACAAGGGGTGAAAGGCTACCAGCTGTGGTGCACTGATCCCAGATCACCCGGTTTTCTAATCAGCAGAAATGTAATCTTCGACGAGGCGCAATGCTTCAAAGGAGGAGTCTTGAGACTCAACCAAAGAGCAAACGGATCATGGTGTCGAAGTGAGGTGGAGGTTCGGATGGAGCCCCGGAGACCTCGGAGGTAACGAGAGGAGAGGCTGAGATGAGGCCATAGTTCCTGAAGACAGTGATAGAGAACAACCAGTAGAGGCGCAGCCCAATATAGCCACGAGTAGACAAAGAAAGCAAATTAGACCACCGGTATGTTATGGTTATTCTGATATTGCCTATGCATTGACTATAGGTGATGAGGTGGAGACAGATGAGCCTTCGTCCTACTCTGAAGCGATGGCTAGTACTGAGTCGTCGCAGTTGCTAGAGGCTATGAGTGAAGAAATAGAATCACTATTATAATCAGACATGGGAGCTAGTCAATGTACCCAAAGGCCAGAAGATAGTCGGATGCAAATGGGTCTACAAACGGAAAGAGGGCATTCCCGGTGTTGAGACAGCCAGGTTCAAGGCAAGACTTGTTGCGAAAGGGTATACTCAACGAGAGGGCATCGACTACAATGAGGTGTTCTCTCCTGTGGTAAGACATACCTCTATTCGTGTATTACTTGACTTGGTTGCTGCACAGGATCTTGAGCTGGAGTAGCTAGATGTGAAAACAGCGTTTCTTCATGGTGAGTTGGAGGAACAAATTTACATGAGGCAGCCAGAGGGATTTACTATTCCAGGTAAAGAATACCATGTTTGCCTATTAAAGAAATCTTTGTATGGGCTGAAACAATCTCTTAGACAATGGTACAAGCGTTTTGATGCTTTCATGGCTAGTCAAGGCTATTCGAAAAGTCAGTTTGATAGCTATGTTTATTTTAGGAGATTGAATGATGGGTCATTGATTTATTTGTTATTATATGTGGATGACATGTTAATAGCAACTAAACATATGTCTGATATTAATGCACTGAAGAGGCAGTTAAGTGCTGAGTTTGAAATGAAAGATTTAGGTGCTGCTAAGAAAATATTGGGTATGGAGATTTTGTGTGACAGGATTGCAGGAACGTTGCGTTTGTCTCAAAAGAAATATATTGAGAAGATTGTGGCGCGTTTTAACATGCAGTCAGCAAAATCTGTAAGTACTCCTTTAGCTGCACATTTTAAACTTTCTGACAAGTTATCACCGCAGACTAAGGAGGAGGAGGAGCATATGTCCCGTGTTCCTTATTCTAGTGCAGTGGGTAGTATAATGTACGCCATGGTATGCACTAGGCCTGACATTTCACAAGCTGTAAGCGTTGTCAGCCGTTACATGAAGCGCCCAGGTAAGACGCATTGGGACGCTGTGAAATGGATTCTCAGATATTTAAAGGGGACAGCAGACATTGGCATTATGTACCGGAGGAACGACAATGGCAGTGAAACCACGGGATATGTGGATTCAGATCATGCTGGCAACTTAGATGACCGCAGATCACTAGCGGGGTACGTGTTTACGCTAGCAGGTGGTGCAGTAAGTTGGAAGGCATCCTTACAAGATGATGTTGCCTTGTCTTCGACTGAGGCAGAATATATGGCACTGACCTTTGTAGCGAAAGAGGCGATATGGCTGAGGGGTTTGCTCTTGGACCTTGGATTGGAGCAGAAAAGTGTAATCGTACACTGTGACAATCAAGGTGCGATATATTTGGCACATAATCCAATATATCATGAGCGAACGAAACATATCGATATCAGGTATCATTTCATCCAAGATATCATAGCAAAGGGTAAAATTGTTGTGAAGAAAATAGCAACAACGGAGAACCCGGCAGACATGATGACGAAGCCTGTTCCTTCAGCGAAACTCGAGCTCTGTTTGAGCTCGATTGGTGTCTGCAGAGAATAAACGCCCATCGGAGCGTTGGGAGAGCCAGACATGGAAAAAGGAGCACTATAATTTGGCTACAAACGTCGAGCCAAGGTGGAGAATTGTTAAAATTATGTCTCGAGTTTGAGCCCGTGTACAATACCCGATAGACACGCACAATATTTTAACAAGGAGGAAGCACGTCCATGGAGCATTTAATGAACAACGGCACGTGATCGGATCCGAATATCTCTTTTCGGATGAATATATGCTCCACATGCACACGTTGGAGATAAAAGCCATCAGCCCATTTGTTGACTTATGCTCACCTTGCTCACTTTTGCCTTCTAAAGAAGTTGAACGCCCAAAGCTTCAACAACATTAAATGCATCCCCTTGCGTGCCCATAAAAAATGGAGATCTTTGACTTTTTCTTTCTCTTCTGCACACACATGGACGTCCAAGTTTCTTCCTTTCTTTAATGCATGCACATGGTGCATGCATGCCCATAAAAGAGGGAGGGCGCAGCAAGCTTCTTCAGACTTTGTCTCCACCCTTTATAATTAAATAAAGGGGGAAGGCAGGAGCTACGCCTAGCATTTCTTCTTCGCGCATGCAATACATTAATTGGCATGAAGCGTGTCTTCAGAAGATGGCAGCCTTTGACAATTGTGGAGTCCATATTTGTCCTGCTCTCTTCCCATGCTCCTATAGAAGAAGACCGTCGGAGGCCAAAGAGAGATAGAGGAAGAGAGAGAAACCGAGCGGTGAGAGCTCCAGAGAGAAATGTGAGCTCAGAAAGATTTGTGCGTGAGTTCATTGAGTTGATTTATTAAACACTGTGGGTATTGGGCATACACTAGGGCTGGGAAACACTCGAGCGTGTAAGCGTGTATAATTCTGTAATTCTCCGATTTATAGTGGATTATTTTGTTGGCTCTCCCCGTGGATGTAAGTTCCTAAATTCGGACCGAACCACGTAAATTCTCGGTGTCCTTAATTTATTTGTTCCTCGTTTTATTTCTTTGTTAATTTCTACCGCTCCCGACATAATTGCAAATCGACGATCCACTTCCATTGCGCCGCCGTTTTCAACAGTATGAAGCTATAACTAGGATCATACGTCATATAGGACGTCCTCCAGAATGTGGGAAATCAGGGAAATCCCTGCACTATGAATAAGAACCTGGTTGGTCCGAAAGAGTCTGCACTGATTTTCTGAAAGAGCAATAATTGCCTTTACCCTAAGTTCCCTCCTTTTTTTGTTTTATCTGAATCACATTCAGATATGCTAATGTCTTCTTTGCTAGTTTATGACCCTTAATTGCTGGTATTATCCAAAGATGATCAAGCGCAATTTCTCTTACGCTGTCAATAGACCTAATCAAAATTCCACAAGAAGCTGGGCATTGTAAGTCCAAACTTGGAGATGGGCTTTAGGAAAATATGCTTTTTTTTTGCCTCTCCAAAACTATCTAAAACCAAGTTGTTATACGACACAATTTAACTTTTGTATCCACCAGCGTTGGATTAGATATATTAAAACTAAAAAATATCAAATCTTTTTAATTGACATGATGCTGACTTGAATAGATATAGAGCTTGGTACGATTCGGTCATCAAATAAGTTATTGATCATCAGTAAGTTATCGATAGTGGAAATACTTATCGATGACTATGATGACCATAATATACAGCCGTCAACATACGATGGCGATTGATCAATGATTATCACTTGATAAATTTTGCTAAATGTTGAATACAGAGAAACTGAAGATAGAAGACAAAGCGAAGATGCCAATGGAAGACGAAATACTAATTGACATTTAAATCCAACTGCAACTAGGATTTGCAACCACTTGTCAATAGGGTCGATGTTCGTGGAGCCTAACGTTATGGAGATGCGATTGTAATAATCATTTAAAATATTTACTGCTTATAAGCGGTTACACTTCGTAACACACTAAATAAAACCGTGTTAAATTGCTGTAAGAGGGGACACGTCAACACAAACTTATGTATCTTCTCAACTTCAATTTATCAATTTCCAGTACTTGCATTTACTTTCTTCCAAATTTAGTGTTCTTCGTCCTTGTTATGCAAATTCAATTCCTATTCGAATTGTCACTGAACCAGATTCAATAAATACCAAAGATCAACCTTTGGCGGAGGGAATTTCGCTAATTCCTAGCAAAACAAGATGGTAAGGGAGTTTACTCTCTTCTTATAATTTGTTTCAGGTCTTCTTGGAAATACTCCAAAAACAAAGCAGTCTGATGGGACAAAGTGCGCTCTTAAGATTATACGAGAAGGTGGAATAATTGAGATGATCTTATAATGCATCTCGGTTGTGTACTAGGTGAAATCTCCTACATGCTTATATGTGCATCGATAAATTAGCTCGTGTTCAGAGAACTTTCGAGTTTTTCCTTATTTAACAAGTCACACATTTTTAATTAACTTACGTTTATAATGATAGGATGTCTTGAACCCCCTGAATATTTAACAAATCTGGTCTGTCATCCCACGCAATAAGTATAATTTTCAGATCACGGGGTCCGTGCTTTGAAGGTCATTTTCTTTCCAATTTTGCCCGGTGACTTGGTTGAGTTTGGAGCAGCAAATCTTGTTTTATTATACAAGAACCTTGAGCATTTGTAAATTTGGTTTAGCCGAAACAATGATTGCTCTACTTGTCGGTGTGTCCGCCTCGTTTAAAAGATAATGAACTAAAGCCAACAAGACAACCGTCAACAATATCACATTGGGTAGATGAAACCAAGAATCCCACAAATGATTTCTCTCTTGCCAAAATAATGGTCAAGTTTCCGGATGGATGCATGCCCGGGTCGCGCAGGAAGCAGAGTGTCTTTCCGCAGGAGTCCCGTGTTGGGGTTTCATGAATTATGTATAGGCATATTAATATAAACACAGCGGAAACAAAATTGAAATATTTATTTACATGTATTTCCAAAGGTGTTGTTCATGCGTTTTAATTAAAAATTTGAATATAAAAAGGGAGTTAAATGAATTACCTCTTGAAGCACGCTTTAAACGAATTGGTTCGAATGTTCTTCAGGTCGAGCCACACAAACGTCGGACCTCTAGTTCAAACACACCATCATTGGATGTTGAATGGAAGAGAGAATTTGTGGATAATCACCACTATAATTGGGCATAAGTACAGCGGGAGTGCCAAAAGTTGGCACAGAAAGACACTTAAGTGCCAAAAGTTACAAAAGGTACACTTAAGTGCCACTTTTTAAAAAAAATGAATCACTTAAGTGCCAAGTCGCCGGAACCCTGCCGGAAATCCTATGTGGCAATTTTTTATTAATTTTCTTGCCTACGTTGCTCGCCGGAAACCGAATCGGCCAAAAATCAGCCAAAACGACGTCGTTTTAGCGACATGGATTTAAAATTTATTAATTAAATAATATTAAATAATTAAAAATCTATTATTATAAAATCTATTTTATTTTAAAAAAAAGGGGAGGAGGGGATCGGCGAGGACAGCCCTCGCCGCCACCGCCGTCACCACCCCACCTCACCGGAAAGGGCGATGACGATGGGCGAGGGTCGGCCGGGGTCGCGAGCCACGGCCGGCTTGCGACGAGGGCTGCGCGCCTCGCCCGGATCCGGGGTGAGGGTCACGACCCTCCCCCCAGATCCGGCGAGAGCTGGCAACCCTCGCCACGAGATCTGGGTGAGGCGCGCGGAGCCCTGCCGTAGGCCAACCGAGGCCCGGCGACCCCGACCAACCCTTGCCCACCATCGCTGGCCCTTCTCGGTGAGGTGGGGGCGGCGGCGGGCTGCACAGCTCTCGCCAATCCCCTCCTCCCCTTTTTTTTTTTATAAATAAAATCAATTTTAATTTAAAAAAAATTGACGTGGATAATTTTTTAAAAAAAAAAAATTGCCACGTGGATTTTTTATTTTGAAAAAAAGCTCCGTCAGCAAATGAAGTCGTCCGAAAATGGACACGTGGCAATTTGATCGGAATTTTTCGCCGTTGGCACTTAAGTGATCCCTTTTGCTCCGATTTTGGCACTTAAGTGTCCCTCCGTGCCAACTTTTGGCACTCCAGAGGTCCGTACCTCCTATAATTGTGCTAGCAATTTCGTGGAGATAATCCTCCATATCCTCGATATTTTTAGCCACGGCCCAAATGAGAGAGAATCCCTTTTTTTCTTTTTCGTTCGCACACGTACACGCACAAAAACGCACACTCAAGCTTTTTATAAGAATCGTTCTATGTACGGGAAATTGCGGGTTCCTCTTATTTACCATTTTCCTTGATTGTTTACCTTACACACTACAATTACAATTAAAGTTGTTTGCCTTTCGTTTTTTCCATATTTTAGAATTAGAATGGCATGAAGCCGACATCCATGCATGATCACATTCCTAGCTTAAAAATAGAATGAAAAAGTAATAAGACACGTATGGACACCTTAGGTAAAACACGATAACCGTTAGATACCGAAATGGTGCTAATAAAAACAACTAGCATAACTCAAGTTCTCGAACCCTAGAGCTCCGATTGCTTAGAAATCGAGAGAACCTCTCTCAACCTTTGATTGAGCTTTCTAGTTGGCCCCCAAATTGAGCCTAGTGGTGACTCCTAAACCTTTATCTTAGGTTGTCAATTAACTTAGATAAATAAAACAAATCTTCCCACTATTGCGTGGGGTATGGATTTGGGAGAATCCACACTTACAATTGATGGACCTCTTGGTGGATGTGGTTATCATTAATGATGTGTTCAAGCCATCTTTGATGACTTACCCTTTGAGAACCGTCTTGTGAGTAAATACTCCTAAACTTAATCTTCCTGATACCGAAAATCGCTAAGGGCGAGTCGCGACACTAACACCCTTCCTAAAGTCAAGTTCTATGATCCCAAGTCTAACCCATGAACATGCATTGGGCTGCGTGTGTATCTATCAATCATATGCATAAAACTCAAAAGTAAACATATGAGCAAGTCCAAAGACTTTGATTCGCATCCAATTAAATAATTAGTAAGTCAACACCAGGTCACTTCATTCATCCAACATGTGCCAAGCACAATCGCAAACGTCAAACGGCCATTGAATGGTCTTTTTATTTTTAAAAAGTTTGTGTAAACAAAGTTTATGAGATAAGGATCAAAAGTCATGAAGACACGGAAGGTCGTTTTTGCATGCACAAATTTCCAAAAATTCTAAGACATGAACACATCATAAAGAACAAAATAGGGGAATCCATAACACCTTATTAAAGAACAAGCAATTGAGCATGGCCCATAAAGCAATCGACTCCACAAATATCATAACACATCAAGCACTCAACGTAGAACATTTTCATGAAGGAAGCCTCTTAAAACATACTACCCATAAATTTATAAAATCAAAGAGCATGGAAAAATAAATAAGGACAAAACAGGACAGCAGCAATTTGAGGTAATTTCATGGTAATATGGTCATGCTTATGATATCGGAAAATCCTCAATTTTACCACATGATAGTCCTAAGAATAACAAGTAAATTTCATCAAGAACCCGACCTCTAAATCTTAACAGAAAAATTCAGACAAAAATGGCAAAATGCAGACATTAAAATGGTCTACATATATTCCGAATTTACAAAATTTCTAGATTTCAGGGTAACTTTGTAAAAATGGAAAAATGGTCTATCGACATGCAAATCAGACAAACTTGGCATCATTAGAAAGCTTGATAATGCTTTAAAACTTCCTAAGAGGTGTCAAGTTTGATTAAAGTCAATTTCATGTTTGTTTCATGATGTTTACATGAACATGCAACATGGAGGCAACAATATTGACATAAAATGGCAAGAATGAGATTAAAATAATGTAGATTACCTATGTAACCATAAGCTTTTTCATGAAGAAACATATGCTTAAATGAGCACATAAGGCATGTTACAAGATCACCAGGACAAACATAATGTAATTGTGTGCCATTTGATTATGACCTTGAAATCAAGTTTGTTCATGTGAATAATTGACTATATGAAGTCCGGTTAACATGATTCATATCTTGTTGGAAAGGTAATGTCATATATCAAAATTTTCATGGGGACATTTAAGCCAAAGAATGTCAATTGCATATTCAATTTAATGCAAATGTAATTCAGAGTAAAACAGGGCAGACATGACCTTAGTTCAGATCACAAGGGTTTTCATTTATCATATGAGCTCAAAAAAATCTAAAAAAATTATATGACATAGGCGAGACATGTGAACATCTTTCATGAAGGAACCTAGTACCAGATCATCACAGAAAAATTCATAAAAATTCAACAATGCCGCAGGTCATAGAAAATCAGCATACGCCAAGATCAAATGATGAGCATTCTTGATGCTTGAACGTGCTCTAAAAATTATGAAAAATTCACACGTTGCAAACAACATATTTTGAAACATTTCTCATTTAGGGACCAACTTCCAGATCCGATCACATCAGTCAATGAAAAATGATCAAAACAAATCAGAGGATGAGCGTGCTTAATAACCACGATCAATTGGCAAAAACACGTGTTGGGGCGCACTTCTTGGAAAAATTTGGAAAAAAGATATATGATAGATTACATCATATGGAACAATTATCATGGTAGGATGCGATTCAAAAATCGGTACAGAAAAATTTGTAGAAAATCGACAAAAATGCTAAATTCGGGTAAAATTATGAGCAGATTAACCTAATGACGATTATGAGCAGATTTCACCTACTTAACTAGATCTAAATTATGAAAAAAAATATATGTTGTTACCAACTCAATTACATGCAAACGTTATGAAGGGAACTAAGGCTGTATCACAACCGAAAATTCAGAAAAAAAAAATAGAAAAGAATTCTGAAATCGAGTAAAGCATGAACACCTTTCTGCAACATTTTCCAGATTAGGTCAGCAAATTCTTGAAAGGAATTGGAGCAGAAGATGACGTCTGATTGGGGCATATTACATATCAAAACGAAGCTCTTGATGAGCTCTACGAACATCTAGAAGACCTCGAAGGCATCTGACGACGTTTAGCAGCTCGAATCCAGAAAAAACAAAAGGTAGCAGGCAAACATCCGAATTTACAGAAAAGTTCATCCTCAAGAACATGATCCTCAATCATTCAAACAATCTCATGGTAGCCAAATATCATCAAAACCAAGCTCATTGGAGTTCCTAGTTTGAATCCTAGCCCCAGCCACCTAGAGTAGTCTTGCTTCATCGGATTTGATGCTTGGATCGTTTCCTTTTTCACGTTCTCGAGTAAATCGAGCTCCGCTTTGTGGTTTTCCCAAAAAAACCGCAACAAGGACTTGTCAAGGAGGCTCCAGACTTCGAGGAATGCCGGAGGATGACTGGAGAGGCTCTAGTGTTGGTCCGATTCAAAACCGAACCGAACCGGCTCGGTTTGACTCCGATCCAACTGGCGATAGAAGAACCACAATTGTAGTAGGGAAACGGGCTGCTTTGGCGTCACCAGAGAGGATGCCAACCACTAAAGACACGAATGGAGGAAGGAGGAGGTCAGGGATGAAGGCTTGAGCAACGGCGACGCCAGCGGAGGCCCGTACATCGGTGGCAAGGCGGCAGGCGATGGTTGAGCCGAACCACCCAAACTTATTTTGGAGAGAGAGCGAGAGAAGGGGCGAGAAATGGGAGAAAATATTAGGTACCCTAAAAGTGCCACGTCATCCTTACTCTGAACCATTCAAAAATCGCCACGTGTCCTCGGGTCCCAAAGGCCATTGAAAATTCCTTTCTTTCTCCTCTTTCTTCTCTCTCGTCTCTCTTCTATCCCTACCCCTGCACTTACTTTCTCTCTCCTCTCTCATCCCCGCACTTGCTTTCTCTCTCCTCTCTCCTCTCTCCGCCTGCTCCTCCTCGGACTCCAATGGTGGCGATGGTGGCCCAGCGGTTCCCGTAGCAGAGTGGGCGGCGAGGATGGCCTCGTCCTGGCAGCGAGAGAGGGGCGGTGCTCGACGGCGAGGTTGAGCTAGTTGCACCGGTGGAGGCGGGGACTTGCCGAAGCGGCCCCGGGATGTGGCGGCTGATGAGGGACCAATTCCGGGGCCGTAGCGGCCTACGAGGCGGGTCAGGACTTGGTCCTCCTCGGCGCTCCACGGGCCCTTGATCCGGTCCGGCCTATCGGCGGCGTTATTGGACGGGGAAGAGTCGGAGTCCGACGAGCGATCATGGCCTCATCCAACCGACGAGCCGCAGCGCCACCCCTCCGGCTGCACTGTCGCCGAATCGCTGCCCTTCGTCCGATGATGGTTTAGTGGGAGTAAGAGGGGACGGCGAAAAGAGAGAATCGAGTGAGAGAGAGGAGAGAGAAAGCAAGTACAGGGGGTAGGGGCAGAAGAGAGACGAGAGAGAAGAAAGAGGAGAAAGAAAAGAGATTTCAATGACCCGTGGGATCCAAGGACACGTGGCGATTTTTGAATGGTTCAAAATAGAAATGATGTGGCACTTTTAGGGTACCTAATATTTTCTCGAGAAATGGAGAGAGAGAACTTCTGAAATTTGTGTGTAAAAATCTGTACAAATGAGCCTCCCTCGAAATTTTTGGAGGGAAAATCCTTTTATACCTCTTTTTGATCTCAAATCCTAGTTGTTGGTTTGATCCGACGGCTAAGGATTAATCCTATGGATAAGAATATTTAGCATGTGCTCATTTTAATGGCTAAGATTATATATGATCAATGGTCTAAATGATTTTGGAAATTAAGGACCTAATTAGGGGTAATTTTGTAACTTCATGAAAACCCAGGATATTTTTGCAAATTCTAAAAAGAATGAGGGCATGAGAGAATTGCCCATGGGATGAGCTACCCCATGGTGGTGGTCGCCAGCCAAGAACTGATCGGAGGAGGGCTGAACCGGCCTCCTCTACCAACAGCCAATTTGACAGTCGGACCGGTTCACATCGGTTTGATCAGTTTGGCCTCCCTTGGGTTGGTTTAGTCTAATTTTTCTTAAATTCATGCAATTGGGTCCCTCATGAACTAAATTGGAAGAAAAAATTGCCTAATTAAAAAATGAACGGTCCGATTTTGATCAAATTAGGCTAATTAAACCATATAAATGCATCTCGGCAATTTATATTGGTTTAATTGCCTAAGTAATATGGAAAATAATGGACCAATGCTATGAGTACACCTAATTGGACATTCTAGGCTTTAAATTGGACAATTTTTTTTAATTGTTGATTAAAGTTCGCAAATTAATTGAAATTGAATTCAATTAAAATTATGAGACACTATTAGCCTAATTGCCTATGCCTAAGAGGACCTATTGCATTCAAATTGACCTTCAATTGATGACACGACATTTCCACTAAAATTAAGTTGAGGATCAATGTTGAAATTTCAATTCATTCAATTAAACCTTAGTCATGAATGGGTCAACTCAAATTTCTCAAATTGAAACTTAATAACTCCATTTCCTTAAGGCCAAGTAAGCTAAATCTCTCAAATTGATGAATTGATAAGTGAATTTTCCAAAATCAACCCCGATTTTGATTCAACTTACAAAATTGAGTAAAATGAAAGTGTTCGCTCATAAATCACGTTGAATGGATCTGGACCTCTAATTAAGGGCAAAAATGACAATTCACATTTCGCTTTGCCTGATTTTGAAATCGATTAAATGAGTGAATGATAATTGTATCTAGATCAAATGTTGTAAAAAGAACTAAGTCTAATTATGACAAGAACAAAAGTAATTTTATTTTTGGCCAATTTTGAACCTAAAGCCAATTTTTTTTGAAAAAGAGGTTCTTAATCGATTTTTACAAAATTCTTGATGCCAATGTCAAATTGGGGCTAAAATGAGTTGATTTGGTGAATTTTATATTTTTTAATTTTGGTTATAGATTTGACCAGAAGTTAAACCCTGTTGACTTTTCACTGGTAGTTCGATTTTATAGTCAAATCTTTGATTTTTTTTTCAAAATTTTCACTTCTAAAGTGAAATTGGACTCGAAAGGAACATTTTTATGCAAAAGCCAAAATTTGACTCTAAGTTAATTTTTGGTCAAAGGATTGACTAAAAAGTTGACTCGAAAGTCGATCATTTAACTTTTTGGGTTTTCATATGAAACAGTTAGGAAGTTACTTTCTAAAGCTAGCCAATAGATATAGCTGAAAAATTACATTTTTTGTTCAAAAAATGGGCTTCATCGTGATCGGAAATCCCTAATTCAATTTTTCTACTTTTATTGACGTGTCGACTAAAAATCAAGTGTCAACACCTATTTTAAAACAAAGTGAGTTCAGTTCTTAAATTCAAATTTGATAAAGGCTTTCTTTTCATCTACACACACAACTTCAAGGTCAGCCTGCAAACCGTCCATATTGTTATACTCTTAGAAGAATTCACAATTAGTGGACTTACATAAGATATATTTATTGATTAATTATTCCACAAATGTTGCTAATATATCGAGGGAGATGAGCAATACCAATTCTTTAATTAGTGTTTTTTCCTTTGACAAATCAACTTTTGCGAATTTGCAGTATAATTTGTGTTACTAGTCAATGGATCTAAAGTATTGATAAGTATATTCAAGTGGTTATGCTCATGCGATATTTTAGAGTTATCCATACAATACTACCTTTTTCAGTTGATTATTTTTTTTAAATGTTAAAATTATATTTAAAGTTTGAGCCCATGAACGAAATTTTATCCGAGATCAATTGTTATTTTCTGTCTGGATGAATAAATCTACAAACACTCAAGGTTCCTGTAGAATAAAACAAATGCTACAAACTTAACCAACTTACCAAGCAACCGTGGAAAGAAAATGAGCTCAAAAGACAAATAAACTAAGGCTAACAAACAACAAATACCACGTTGGATAGACAAAAATAAAAATCCCGAAATGATTTCTCCTTTGTCAAAATAATGGTCAAGTTTCGGATGGATGCATGCCCCGGTCGCGTCTCGCCCAAATAATTGAGTGTCTTCTCATGGGAGTCCCACTGATTCTTGATAAACGTCTAATTTCATCTAGTGAATTGAGTTTTAAGCAATTTATCTTCACGCGATATTAATAGCATGACCTTTATTGCGATAAGAAAACAAAATACAGTAATGTTTTGTATCAACATTTGAAAACACTGTTTTGTAGGGTTCTATCAATAATTACTAGACTCCAATTTTCGGTGGGTTTTTTTTTTTCATATTTTTTTGTTTGGGGGAGTGGGGGCAATTATCTTCTCCGGTTGATTGACCCAGTCTTGACCCTAGCACTCAGCAGAATGTTGGTTCTCACCTACAGTTCAATGGTTTGCTTGAGTCTCAATCCTAAGATTCTCACTGAAGTTGAGGGTTTTACTATCAACGGGGAAGTTTGTGGCTGCAAATGGAGAATGACTCCCCAAAATCTAGTCGACTATTGGCCGAAAGAATCCGTCCAGTTCCTAGATATTGACTTAAAAACCCTAGTGAAAATATTAATGGATACGCAATAATCTTTGACAAGCATATATAGGTTCAGTTTCATCTGATGAGACCATCTACTGATAAAGTTTACTGCCAATTACTACGCATAGGATTACGGTCTGACGTCCAATTCTTTCTCCATATTGTTATAATAGGAGAGTTAATATGCGGTATACACACTACTGATAAAAAAATGCATTCAAAGACTTATTATTTGATTGGTCAAGAAACTACATGTCTCTCCATATCGGAAAGATCAAACTGTAGGGTAAGTCCCTATAACTTCAAAACGAATGAACACATAACATTGTTGGGCATCCGAATCTCCCACAACAAATTGCAACACTGTGTACAAAATAAATGCAAATTTGTAGCATATATATCCTGTCATCATATGGTTCATAGAGCCGACGATTTTTCTCGGCGGAGCTGCTTCTCCTTGGACAAGGTTTCTGCTAGCCTATGTTCAGAAGGTAACAAGAAACGGAAAAAGAGATCAACGAATATGTTATTGATTATCGATGGAAAAATTGATTGTGTCACTAGAAATTTGTTAATGAGTAAAATTAGGTAGCTATTTAAACAGATACCTTTTGAGAGCCTCTTCATTTGTACCCTGATTTAAAGGCTCAAAGATCCCATTGTCCAAGTTCACCCTTGACACTGGTTTCTTCAACAATGCCTCTCCAACCTTCACAATATTCTCTAAGTTCTCTCCTGTAGCCGTGTCAACCGAAGCCACATCTCCCGTCAATGTATCATCCTGCATCATTTTTTACCTCGTCTTTTTCAGATTACACTTATTGAATGGTGTACATTTATATTAAAAAAAAGTACATTAATTTTTTATCAGTATAATATTCCGATTTAGCATACTGGTGTTGGTACAATATCACTTTTGAATGACAATCATCCAGAGTATCACCTGAATGCGGAGGTAATTCTCGCATTTTAGAGACTGGAATACAGTGGAGAGGTGAATATCCACCATGTCGGCACTTGCTTGTGTGTAAACATCAACTAATGGAGTCGAACCACCACTTGTGAGCCAGCCGAGCACGCCCCATTTGGATGCTTTCTTGGCGCTGTACTTTTTCTCTGATTTTGATGAACCGGTGCCCAAGGATAGAACCAGGAATCTAGTATAGTCTGTCGGCTTCATATCAGGAACATCAAAGTCTGAGTTTGCATCACTTATTTCTTTGGTCACCTCACTTACAGCCACTAGAGCCTGTGATGCATGAATATTAAGACAAACGGTATAAGTTATCACAGCATGCTGTTCTAATTCCAGGAAAATCAAAATGGATCTCGATGTCGGCATTTTTTCTTATACTGCTTGTTATGCACAGATTCCTTTCTTTTCCTCCTTCACCTGAGTACTTAATACTTGAAGAGAATGGGGATAACTAGTGGCTCTAGTAGCGGGCTGTTTTTTAAAACATTCAGAACTTACATGCAGAGATGCCCTTAATGTTATTTGGGCACTTAGCAAGGTTGATGATGATAATTTCTTACTAGGACCAATTCTTTTTGACTGCAGGATATTGATGGGGCAGATCTGGCGAATCAAAATGAGCACGTTCTTCAGGAAGGCTAACTGCTTTTGCGAAATGGGCAGGAATTTAGAGGACAATTTTGTTTTTGACAAGCCTCCTTGTCTAATGACTTTAAATTGAATTGTGGTACTAACTTTGCAGCGAACAATGATACTATTGGAGGGTATGCCTCCTATTTTAGATATCTAATGTTACCTAATTTTAAGAAAGTCTTAGATTTATCTAAAAAAGTGGTAGGTTCAAGAATACTCGCTAGGTTCTACTTTAACCAAATCAAAATTGATAAAGTTGTCTAGATATATTGTGCACATATTGCATGATAACATGCCGTGCTTTATTGCACAAAATTTTTCTGATAAAAAAGAGCCTACTGGATTATTTGCCGCGACACCACCGTCTATGAGATTGAATTCCCTGACTACTCCATTAGGGTTCTTGTTTCTGAAAAAGTGGGCTGGTAGGTAAGTTGGTGCAGCTGAAGTTCCAATGCATATGTCTGAGACTAACGCATCCAAGCTAGGATTCTTCTTCACCTGACACTCGCACAACAGTTAATCAATCAAAAGAGTCAAAGGGCAACTCATTTAGCTACAGTCTTCTTGTTTTTCACCTAATGCTACTTTTTTTGGGGTTTTGTAAGGTATTTCTATTAATATTGACCCAACCTGGAAGCTGGAGAAGATAGTAGGCTGCAATTGCTTGATGTCAAATGTTGGAATAATCACATTAGTCAATGTTTGGTGCAATCTGGTATCACCCAATTTCTCCTTAATAAGTCTGTGCAGATACTTCCCTGTGTATTTCGGTCCAACCATGGCTTTGATTGTCCTCACAGCGTTGGCAATTATGCTCGGACATCTGATACATGGAAGAATCTGAGCTCATATGTTGGTTATATACAATGATAGATTGGTCTCTGAATTTATTAGTAATCTCATTGCTGGAAGTTATATGATTGTATATATTTGCTAGTGAATTATTAAGACCTGGGCTGAGGGAAGATCTTAGGGCTGTGATCCAAATAGAAGGCCTTGATGTCCTTGCCACCATATAGAGGGCGGTTCTTCTTGTCTGGCACTGCCAGCATTGCGGCGATAAGGCCACCTGTGCTGGTTCCGGCAATGACATCAAAGTAGTCTGCTATTCTTGCGTCCTCTCCATCCAGCTTCTGCCGTATGCCATGACAAAAAAATCTCGTTTCAGTCTGAGGGGGTAAATGACCAAATCTAAACAGAACCAACTTGGCAAACTTTTTCCTGGATGTGAAGGGTCAGGTGGCATTCACGGCTAGCTTGTGCATATTATTTGACCCAAAGTTCAACGATGATGCGTACAATTTAAATGCACATAGTTCGCTAGTATGAATAGATGCAATCAGAGATGGCCCATTTGTAGGATGACCAAATCTCTTGCCAAAGATGCATGGTGCTATCCCAAAAGGAAAACAAAAAATTGCATATGCTCAAATGGTTGACATGACAAAAGATCATTGCAACAGATTGTAGCTACCTGAAGCTCGGACTCTAAGAAACCCAGAATTACACCGGGAATAATTCCTCTAATCCCACCACCATCAATGCTTAGAATGGTGACCAGATTCCCATTAGCAGGACGCTGCATTGATGATACCAAAAGAT
Organism: Corymbia maculata; assembly: GCA_014182735.1. Lineage (NCBI taxonomy): Eukaryota > Viridiplantae > Streptophyta > Magnoliopsida > Myrtales > Myrtaceae > Corymbia > Corymbia maculata. Next base: position 16,698,150 of record CM024687.1, read on the forward strand.
GTAGAAATGAAGAAGAAGCAATTGAACTCTTGCAACGGGCTTTGTAAAGACTGAAATCTTGGATGAAGTGGTTAATTCTGTTGAGCAGGATATTTATAGATAACCTGATTAATCCTGTTTCAATTCAACCCTTTTGACAATTTGACCAATTTGGAGTGTTTCCAAAGTATATGTTATGTTGGTCTTAGATTTACCTCTGATTATAATATACTCTTTTGCCTAATGTTGTTGTCGTCGTCTTTTTCTGTTTAGTATCGGATTGACTTGGACCGCTAATCCTTTTCGTTGAAAACACATTTCAGAATACACCTCCTTTAGGCATGAAAGAGATGAAACATTAATCCTTGTATATAGAAGATAGGAAAGACTAATCGTTGAAGGTATATTGGCCACGTCGCAGCTATCCCTTACGATAAATAAAGAGCCTCTTCCATACCATTAGTGAGCCCTTATCTTGAGACTTAGCTTATGCTTAGAGCTGCAATTAGGAGGATAATCATAACATGCTATTACTTGTCTTGGTTGATTTTTACTTTTTGCTTTTTGCATAGTAAAAATACTGCAGTTCACGCACTTTGACCTTTTTTTTTTTAATGATTCGAGAGACTCAAATTCCATAGTATAGAAAAGTTGAAATGTAAAATAACATATACTAATTTTCATAAATTTTAGAAATTCAAAAAATATTTTAAATTTTAACGGCAGAGCAAAAATTACTTTTATCTTTTGCATAGTGCCAAATGAGTGGGCTAGAACTAAGCGGGGAGAAAATTGCACTCTCGGGAGGGGCAACACTATCCGATTCAAAAAATGGATTTGACTTGAGATTGATTAAATGATCAAGTGCTTCATTCGATTTGCAGTATGTTAGTATATACAAATCATAATTTCTCCTTAAAATAATTGAGTCAAACCCACCCTTCAATAGATGATGCCCTAGCTTATGGACATGAAAGCAATGGTAAAGTTTATGGAACCGAAGGTTATTTACCCTACCTTAAAAAGAAATGGATTTCAACTTCAATTGGTGATAAAATTGTTTCATAATTATTTTGGATGCATGCCTCCTATATGCATTAAAGCCAAAATGTGGATTTTGGTACAAAAATATAAATCACGAAATTTTCAAGATAATTCGGGTATATCAAACTTCTATAATACGAGCCTTAACCATGGTTTTTAAAAAAATCTAAATTATTATAGTTTTTCTAGGCAGTATGAAATAACGCTCTCTTGTGAAACATCCTTCTCCCTATCCATTTTGCCAGAAGATTTGAGTCTTGAGGGTCATCTCTTTCTAAAAGAGGGGGAATGTCATTTTTTTCTTCTTTTCCTTTAATTCTTGAAAGGAAATGGCGATGATATATTAACCCTTGAGTCTCCTCCCGGATTGAACAAGCTCGGCTGCTCACATTCAGATCTAACTGTAGGGCAATTGTTCCTAAGTACAAACTCCTCCTTTATTCTCGATATGTTTCTAATCCTTAATTTATAAGATTTTTTATGCTTTCCAATAAAAGACAAGACATTGGCCAGTCTTGAGGGAACGGAAGTTGCACCATCCATGGGTCGACGTTCAACCAGAGAATGGCAGGTCTGACTGATGGAGAACGTAGGTCAACGTGCATGGAAGCAACCACGTTGAATTGGCTGATTAATTAACAAATCACCCACGAAGTCAAATTCTCATAAGTATTATAACCAAATTAAAGTCTTGGTAAACAAGTAATTAATATTCATGTAAAGTTTGATCTACACAGGCTGTCTTCACACACAGGTCGTATGTGAAAATAAATAAATAATCCGATAAAATAAGGTAATATGTGTCGGTCGTGCTTGTTTGCATTCGTCCGGCGGCTACTCTCCTATTAGCATCATAAGCAATGACGAGACGAAGCTCCAGAAAGTCAGTGAAATACAAACTTCAAATTTCTCGAAAGGCGACTCGCCGAATACGGTTGTCGTTTCCAGGGGAGCAGCGAAACGCATGCTTTCAAGCCAGAAATGTTTGAACTTTCATAGCTCTGGCTGCATCTAGAGCTCGACGATTTAAGGAGCCACCAGGATTTTAGGAAAAAACGAAAGAGATGAGAGAAAATGTGGGGTTCAAATTGATATTAGGAGAACAAGCTCGTGAGAAATTTGCGGGCGGGCGCGGGGGCGGGGTGGCGGGGGTTAGTTTTAGGGTAAAACTAATCAAAAACCTTAAACTATGCTTATTATAACACATTTAATTCGAACTTATACTCGTGTGATAAATTTATCCCAAAAAAATTTTTGACAAAAAAAACCTTGGCTTTTATCAATGTGACACATTTATCCAAACTTGATTTTTTTTATTCCAAAATCCCAGATTTAGACCCAAGCTACCTTGTGGCAGCGGCCACCCTTATTGTTGCCTTTGCCACTGTCCTCACCATCGCCCATCTAAGGAAGAAAATGAAGGAGAAAGTTTTAAAAAAATGAGAAAACAAAAACATACAATGAGTAGACATATATTTGCCATGTGAATACCACATATGCATTGTTCGCTTCGTATCATCCATGTAGGTAGCCAAATAAGACTTTTAGCAGTGTCTATTAACGAAAATTTGATGAAGGATAAATATGTTATATGAGTACCGATTTAAGATAAATATATCACACATGTATAAGTTTGAGATTTTTTGTACTAGAGGAAAAAAAAAGGTAAATGTGGGGTTACAAATTTGTGTCGTGCTAGCCACCACACACATACAACCAGGTAAGTCACCCTATGGTGAAGCTGAAAAACTTTTGACTTTTTAGGGTTTATGGTGTCACAAATTGTTTTTTTGGATGAATATGTCATAACGAATATAATTTGAGATTTATTATAACTTATAATAGAGAGTTGCATAAACTCACGTTGCAAAAGCTTACACGGTTTTACGAAGTTGTCCGAATGTTATGTAAAAAAATTGCACACCCACTATATTTTAAATATTCTCTCTCTCTCTCTCTCTCAGCATACCACAACCTCGACGCACGCTCGCATGGAGGTGCTCGCCTCATGCTTCAATATATTTGAGGTGTTACGAGGCAGCGGACCTTCAGTCTGCATTGAGTCCGTTTTTTCTTGATTCGAAAGTTTTCTTTTAGTAGTGAAGGCATTGAACAATTTTAAAATAATTCAGAGGCCCTAGCGAAATAATTGAAAGTTCATAAGCAGTATTACACATTGAACAAAAGTTTGGGAACCTAATCGCAAAAATTGAAAGTCATAGATGATATTAATTATCATACAAAAGACAAGACTAACATTGTCATTGTTCAAAAGAAAATTGATTCATTAATATAGTTGGATTTCTTCCGAGATAGCGGTCAAAATTTTTTGTGGGCTGAATGGACTTTTCTTGCACGCAAATATTGTTTTAAGATTTTTCTAAACCCTTCTAGAAAGATGAAATGTCACTAATAATCCCTCTCCTTTGCTCGAAATTTAAAACTATCCCGTCCCCTTTCTTGCATTTTGTTTGTTCAAAATTGTTCATTTACTCTTTTTTTCTGAAAAGGTCCCATGTTACATGTTAGTCCATTATTCTTTTTATTTTGTCAATTTTTTTTTGGTAATGGGATCATTAAATTGCTGAAATGGACGTTAGAACACATGTATGATTGTTCGCTCAAAATGATTCTGTGGCCCAGCATCGAACCACCCATTCGAGCAACGGCGCAAGGTTTGCAGCTGTAGTTGTGATGTAAGTAGGTACGCATTGGCATTGAGATGAAAAAGACACCGAGAAATGTGATGGCTGTAATTGTGATGTAAGTGGGTACGTACTGGCATTGAGATGAAAAAATCAACCGAGAAATGTGATGGGGTTGGTGAGAGTATTTCCGAGCGGGGTTTGATGGGGTTTGACTCGAATGTGTTTGTGATGGGGTTGATGAGGGTTTGAATTTATCTTCGTCCCTTGCGGCTGGGATCGAGCTCTAAGCTTATTGGCATGGCCGCTCAAGCTCGAGGCTATACGACCAGATATGGAGCTTGCCAAATCTCCACCTTAAGGCCTCGAGCTCGACCTCTGGCGGCTTGGCCAAAGCTGGGAGGTCTGAAGTTCGTAGTTCTCGAGCTTGCAGCTGCCATGGTTCCAAGATCCGGGACTTGTGAAATTGGAGCTCGTTGCAAGGGCCACCAGAATTTTGAGCTTACGTTTATGAATGCAAGTGGTGATTATGAGCGGGCATTTAGAACTCATAGTTTTTACAAATAAGTGTATTGAAAATCTTAAAATTATTATGAAAGTGCAAATTAATCCTAAATATTTAAAAAGGTACAATAAATTCGAAAAATATATCACAAAACTACAATTGAACCATAAAACTTTAAAAATATACAATCAAGTCCTAAAAAGTTTTTTTTTTAAAAAAAATGCTAACTTAAGAAATGATTTGGTTGGATCAATTTGATAAATACGTCAATTTACTCTACGACAATTTCGATGACACGGACGCGACGAAAGCGGCAAAGGGAGCACATGGGTACCTCTAGTGCATTGAGGTGAGACTTCGCGAAAAGGGGTCTCAGCCGAGGGGGTGGTTCAGCCAAGAAATAGACCCGAGAGAGAGAGAGAGAGAGATGCGCATTGGTGGCCTGGCTCACGATGGCTCCGACAACGGTGCAAGGTGGTTGGGGTTAGGCGGCAAGAGTCAACAAGTGCGAATGGACGTCGGTTCAAGGAAGCTTGGTGAGAGAAACTAAGAGAGAGAAAGACACTGGGAGAGGGTGAGGCAATAGACAGTGACAGTTGGGAAGCGCGGCAGGCTGTCCAAGGGCGCACGGTAGCTCCGGAGACGAGTAGGGGAAACGGCTAGTGGGGGAGATGGTGCAGCTTAGCCAGTTGAGCATTAGCCAAACAAAGCAGGGAGAGAAAGAGTGGCCGGTTCATCGTGGTTCGGCAACACTTGAGGGCAGCGGATGGATAGATGAGACTGGTGAGCGGAGGACGACAGCTCGCGGTGGTTCCGGCGCCTCACAGAGCTGCAGGGGGGTTGGCTCGGTAGAGAAAACTGAGAGAGAGAGAGAGAGAGAGAGAAATAGAGGTGGCTAGTTCGGGTAGGGTGGCGAACCACTGATGGTCCAGTAGCATGCTAGTGAGACGGCAGAGTTGCGGTGGTGGTAGTGGCTGCCGGCTTAGTCAGAACAGAAGCAAAGTAGCAGCAAGTGACCACACCAAAGGGAAGAGGAAGAGGAAGAAAATGAAGAAGAGGAGAAAGAGGGAGGAGATGGAAGTGCACAAGGGTGGGGGCCACGCAGGAAGAGAGAGAGGGAGAGAGAAAAGATAGAGGGAGGAGACAGGGGCAAGTAGGGATGGACGGGCGAAGAGGGGAGCCACACGTGAAGAAAAAGAAAGAGAGAAGAGAGGAAAAATGGGGAGGGAACGATTGATAAGGTGGTCTACAACCCACCCACTCCCATCACCTCTCTTCTTTTTCCCAAAAATTGGACCCCTTCTCTTAAATGCCAAGGGTATTTTGGTCTTTTTATCCATTTTTGGGCACAAACTTCCCGGAATGCCCTTAGATCAGAACTGAAGAATTGCAAGATCTCGAGTTTAAATTTTCAAACCGTCAATCCTTTCTCCGATGGTCCCAAGTGAATCGAAAATTCAAGAATTAATAAGGCAAAATCCAACCATCTAGTCCCGACGTCTCAAAAAGTTCGATAAATTTGGATGAAATTTAGGATTAAGCCAATCAACTTTAACCTTAATGTGTCTCAAACTAACGAGCGGCTATCAGAAATCATGCACATTCGAACTGTGGTTAACATAATATTAACCCACGTTTGCACGAACTCGAGACGGGGATTATTTCAGTTGCCATGTAATTGCGAGGAATCGATTGCTTGGCTCTTATCAATCTTTATGGTCGAATCGCCATCCATGGTTGAGTTATTTGGTTGAGTGTGCACTTGAATCCTTAGTAGTCTTTCCCCTTCAATTAGTGTCTCATGAATGATTTGTTCAAAGCGAGACTTAACTAATAATACATTGACAAAATATGCATTCATATAATCCAAAATAAGTCGAAAATTCAAGACATCACACAGCCCACTTAGGCTAAAGCCCAATTTGGCCAATTGAGCCCGATCAAGTGTAATGGCCAAGCCCATCTGCTCAATTTGAAAGAATTAAGGCACTTGGAAATTCTTGGAAAAAACCGGTCAACTTGGCTAGTACAATGGGGTCCAAATTAGCCTGGATTGATTTGGTGTTGATTGTCAAGTGACTCTGGGATCATTACTAGTTAGATAAATGTTCACCAAGATTGATTTGATGTTGATTCTAACTTGATTCAATGAGTAGATGAATGGAATAGGTTTGATTGTTCATGGAGTATGATGGATGTTCATAATGAAGGGTTGAAGGTATTCATAAGTTCTGGAAATTGACTTGAATGTTCGTGAACTCGAGTTTGAAGACTTAAACAAGAATCTGGAATTTCAAAGTTTCTCCAACCTTCAAGTGGTCATTGATTTTTATGATTTTTTTTTATTTGAATATGATAAAATTGTGTGTAAATAAAATTTTAGCCAAAATCAAAGGCTTTTTAAAGATATAAATTTTGTGAAAATCAGAGTTGTTTGGTTGGAATGAAAGCTTGCTCAATCTAGTAAAACCTTTTTGAGTTAGATCTGAACAACCTGTCTCTATGTACTCCGAACTTGTTTTGCAAATTTCAGATAGTTGGATGTGCTTTTTGCGAAAAGTTCAAGAATAAAAGTTATTTAGGAAGTCCTCAACTGCAAATCTGGAAATTTTCACCTTTTTTATATTAATTTGGGTGGGAAATTCAGTAAAATTCGGACAAGGTCTTAACTGGCGTATAAAATAGTTGCATTTGAGTCCTCAGGAAAAATCGGTAATTTTGTCTAAGATAGAGGGATTATTTGCAAAATCTCAAAAAATTGTATTTGAAGATAACAGCTTAGTTAATTGTCTATCAAATTTGGCGCTTTATTGAACTTGTTTAGCATTTTTTCCTCATTTTTCAAAAATTGGGTTTAAACTGAGTCAACTTCGAAGCAATTGGGTTAGATTGGAAATTCCAGGTCTTACGAGTTTGAATCAAACAAAGTGGTTTTAATGAATATTAAACCACATATCTTAAGCTTTCAAATGCCACCTATAATGTTCAATGGTAACTCACTAATCCATTCAATTGATTTAAAACATAATCAGTTAGAATAACGACAAAAACTGAGAAAAGACCCTTATAGTTCACTAATTGTTTGTTTATTTCTTAAGCCCAATTATCATAATTGCATGTCTTAATTAGCCTTGCACAGGAATGCTTAGATGCATGATTAGGCTATCGATGCATGTCCTTCGATGGGTAGATTAGAAAGGTGATTATAACTTAATTAGGGGTTAATGATGTTAGCCCACTGCTTTATGAACACAAGTAGGGGTTAATAATCATTAGCCTTAATCAAATAACCCCTTGTTTGATTAGGAGGTGGTTGGGTTAATCGGTTTGCATGGGTGAAATCAAATTCCTGAGCCAAATTATCGATTAGTGATTGATGAACAAGCTAATCGTTTGTGTGAATGAATGCAAGTTGTGAATGAATTGAATGTTGAATGAAATCGATGACAAGAGGTGGCAGCCGAGAGTGCCTCGTGGTGGTCCATGGAGGTGGTGGTCCTTTGTGATTAGTTTTAGATTTAATAAGCCTAGGCTAGCGTTAATTATGCTAGTTTAGTTAATGAACTCAGGTTTTAATTAGATAATTACCTTAAATTCTATTCAATAAAACCAAGTTAGACTTAAAATCCCTTTTAAATAAGTGGTTAGATTAGCATTTGTATCATAATATAATTTAAAAAAAAGAAGAAGACAGGTTTAATCTCTAATTTCAAGCTTATGGGGTTCATGTCTCAAGGCTCACTAACAAAGCATTTTCTATTCTTTGCCCAACTTGTACCTAGTGTTAATTGGCTAGTTTGGTTAATGAACTTAGGTTCTAATAAGCTAATTAGCTCAGACTCTATTCAATAAAACCAAGTTAGACTGAGAATCCCTTTTAAATAAATGGTTGGATTAGAATTTTGTATCATAATATAATTGAAAAAAAAAAAAAAAAAAAAAGAGACGTTTAATCTCTAATTTCAAGCTTATGGGGTTCATGTCTCAAGGCTTAATAACAAAACGATTTCAATACTCTAGCGTTTCTTTATTGTATCTCACTTCAAAAGCTTGTTTATTAATTTCCTTTTCTAGATTGGTTACTAGATTAGGATCATACCTTTAGGATCATAATTGGTAATCAAAATTGCACGACCACTTACATAACAACTCTCTGTTAGTGTCATCGAAAGGGTGCTAATAATAACATTAGCATAATCATATCCCTGAGCTAGAATCTTTGATTGCATAGGAAATGAGATATGAGAAATTAGACAAACCTCCCAATTCTCATTTGGGTCTAGCTAACCCAAAAATAGCTAATGGTGACTCATAGAAATCCAAAGGCTTAAAAGAGACATGCGGACTTCTAGAGTGCCAAAAGTTGGCACCAAGGGACACTTAAGTGCCAAAAGTTACAAAAGGTACACTTAAGTGCCAAAATCGGAGCAAAATGGATCACTTAAGTGCCAATGGCGAAAAATTCCGGCCAAATTGCCACGTGTCCATTTTCCGACGACTTCATTTGCCGACGTGGCATTTTTTTTCAAAATAAAAATCCACGTGGCAATTTTTTAAAAAAAAATTGTCCACGTCAGATTTTTGAAAAATTAAAATCGATTTTATTATAAAAAAAAAAGAAAAGGAGAGGGATCGGCGAGGGCTGTGCAGCCCTCGCCGCCGCCGCCGCCGCTGCCCCACCTCGCCGGGAAGGGCCGGCGATGGTGGGGGAGGGTCGGCCGGGGTCGTCGGGCCCCGGCGGCGAGGGCGCGCAGGCCCTCGCCGCCGGCCAATGGCCGGGCGCGACGACCCGGCCGACCCTCCCCCACCGTCGCCGGCCTTTCCGGCGACGGCGGGGGGACGGGAGGCGGCGCGAGGGCCGCACAGCCCTCGCCGATCCCTCTCCTTTTTTTTTTTTTTTTTAAATAAAATCGATTTTATAATAATATATTTTAAATTATTTAATATTATTTAATTAATAATTTTTAAATCCACGTCAACCAAAACGATGTCATTTTGGCTGATTTTTGGCCGATTCAGTTTCCGGCAAGCCACGTAGGCAAGAAAAGTAATAAAAAATTGCCACGTCGGATTTCCGGCGGGGTTCCGGTGACTTGGCACTTAAGTGATCCAATTTTTTTTAAAAGTGGCACTTAAGTGTACATTTTGTAACTTTTGACACTTAAGTGTCCCTTTGTGCCAAGTTTTGGCACTTGCGCCGTACTTTCCCCGCTTAAAAGAATTTAAAAATGAAATCTAACATCACACAAGATATAGGATTAGAAGAGCTTGCACCTAATCAATAGGCCATTTTGCCTACCTTTTCAACAATATCTCTAAACTCCATCACCCGCCCCCTCTCAAGAAAGGTCATGACAAAATTTGGAATGATCAATTGGCAAAAGCAGAAAACGATGTAGATGGCTCCAAATTCGAACCTCTATGGTCTTAGTATGATTAAGAATTTTATAAATTTCAACGAAACTCAAATTGGTGTTTAATAACCGTCTTCAAGTGTTGGAATCTACCCAAAGCAACTCTAGTGAACCAAACGGAAAAGTATCACTCCGTGCGATTATCGACCAAAAGTGGAAATGCACTGTTCATCACCCTCTCTGTTCTGAGTTCTCAACCACTGTAGTTCTGGTTCTAGGGTGGCTCCGAGCGGACGTCTGCGGGCTCCGGTGAAAGCCAAATTTCAGAGGAGAAGTCGAGTAAGAGCCGACTTACTGATTCTCGTTGTACTCTGCTCAAGTAAAGCCTCATTCCTCGCAATTCTGGTTTGCGATGGGAGGGTTTGTTAGGTTTGGGTAGCTGGGTACTCTATTTATTCTATTGAAATTATGGAAAGGGGTTCTGTAGTTGTGAAATCCCATCCCGGATTGGGTGGTGGTCGACATCGTAGCCGGAGTAGGGCTCCTGCTGCTCGAAATGCTTCTTGTGATCCGGTGATAAAAGGCAAGAATGTTACCCAATTTTCTGCAGCTGGGGGGTACAACAACGACGGTAGAATAGGTCTGTCTACCTCTGGAATGGGTGTTGTTGGGCCTAGCCATGGTCAGAACCCATTACAGTAGAGCAAAGGCCAAGCTTGTTGCCTCAGCTAGTTGGGAAACTGCCCCCAGCCACCCGCTCCTGGGCAAATGTAGCCAAAGCTGCTATGCAAAGGTATTCTCTTTCTTTTATTGCTCCTTGTTCTGATGGGGATAATGTAGTCTATTGTTCGGAAGATGATCTTGATGCTGCTGATCCTATTTGGCATGATACTTAGTCGGCTACTTCATTGGGAAGAAACTCCCATTCAAGTTAGCTAAGATAGCCCTTAAACATCTTTGGGGCCATCGTCTGCTGAGGTAAAAGCTAATGACCAAGGTTTCTATTTCTTCCACATTTCGGATCCTGACTTTAGACGAAAGGTGATTGAAGGTGGTCCATTAACAGTGGCACGTGTGCCTCTAATTCTTCAACAATGGCATCCCATGCTAGAGCTGAAAAAGGGAGAACATTATTCAATTCTAGTTTGGATTAGATTGAAGAATCTCCCCTATGGGCTGTGGTCTACTAAGAGTCTTAGCAAAGTCGTCAGTGTTGTGGGAAGACCACTCTATGTAGACCAGCGTACGGAGCATTTGAAAATGATTTCATTTGCTAGGGTCTGTGTCGAACTAGCAACCTCTAAAACCTGTTGTGATACTATTACGGTCTACTTAAGTGGGCAAACTCGTATGGTGGTCATTGAATATGAATGGAAACCTGTATCATGCCAAATTTGTGGTACTTTTGGTCATCGGTGCCCTGCTCAAGACCCCTACCCATTTGAGTTCGAACCGGCGAACCCGGCACGTGTGCAATCTTCTGAGCTCCCTACTAAGAGGGATGGACAAGGCTCCCTTCTTAATGCCACCACTATACTAGAAATGGAGACTATACCAGCCCTTGCGGTGGAGTGGAAACAAGTCAACAGCAATCGAACCTGTCTAGAAAAAGGAACAAGCAGCCAGCTCCTATGTGGCCTACTCCAATTAGGCCCTCTACTTCCATTGTGGCAAAAATTATGCAGGAAAATGATCCCCATGATGCTGCCCCTTTAACTCAGAGGGCTGCAAAAGCCCCTATTGAACCAGCATCCCCGTCCTCCTTGACTCGGCTGATGATCTGAATGAGGAGACTGATGTTGTTGTTACTTCACGATCGGCTAGTGCCATTTGTGTTTGTTCAGGTCAGGAGATGAGACCTACTGCTGTTTGTGTTACTTCAGGATCGGCCGGTGCTAGTTGTGTCTATTTAGGTCAGGAGACGAGACCTGCTACTGCCCTTCCAAAGACTGATGTTGCTGTCAGTTCAATATTGGTTGGTGTTATTGCTGTTTGTTCAAGTTAGGAGATGAGGCCTACTGCTACCCCTCCGGAGACTGACACATCTAATCTTCAACTTACTAAGATGAGGATTGAGTAGGCTAGTAGGTTGGGGCCTTCCTCCAGTACTCCTCCTGTCAAGGCAAAGATAACTATGCAAGTTAGCAAGTTGGACCTTCGTCTGGGATAGCTTTTGTAAAGGAAAAACCAGCAGCCAGCAGAAGGCACCCAAAAAGAAAGTAGTCCTCCTGTCCTTCTTTTGGTTAATATACATTTATGTCTTTTGGCTTTTGGAATATCAGAGGCCTTATGAATCATGTTAAGCAAGCTGAAGTTAGACAGTTTGTGCGCTTTAATAATATATGCCGTGTTGGTTTATTGGAAACCAAAGTTCCAGCAACTAGTTTTCCTAATCTCTCTTCTAGCTTACTTCCTGGCTAGATGTGGGTTTCTAATTATGAGCACTCTTCTCGAGGGTGTATTTGGGTTGGATGGAACCCACTTTTGGTATGTTTCGATACTCAGATTAGTACTGACCAGATTATTCATGGTGATGTAAAATTTTTGAACTTGGGGTCTACACTTACTCTCTCGGTGGTTTATGGGGAGCATACTTTTGTTGTTCGAAGACCCCTATAGAGTGAACTTATTAGTTTGAGCTCTTCTCTCAAGGAAAGTCCTTGAATGGTTGCTAGTGACTTCAATGCCATCCGGGATCTTCGGATTGCATGAGGATCCCGGATATATGGATTCCCACCTTTGATGAATTTAAGGATTGCCTGGACCAAACTAAACTGTTTGAGCTTCGTTATGTGGGCTTCCGGTTTACCTAGTCCACCTCCTCGGGTACTTGTAGGAAACAAAGGAAAATTGATCGAGTCTTTGTCAACAACTACTGGTGCACCACCTTTTCTTTCTTGGAAGCATCCTTCCTGGCCTCGGGTTTACCAGACCATACACCGATGGCTGTGAGAATTCTTACACCCGGATCCCGTCAAATTCCCTTTAAATTCTTTAACATGTGGATGAGCCACCCGGACTTCTCCATGCTAGTAATACAGACTTGGGAGGCCCAAGTTTCAGGTTCTCCTAAGTACAAACTTCATGCTAAACTAAAGCTTCTAAAAAGTCGACTTAAATGTTTTAAAAGAGACACTTACTCAGATATCTCTATGCGGGTGGCTACGGCTAAAAGGGCCCTTCTATCTACCCAAGAGGCACTTCATCAAGACCCTTGGAGTAGTTCTCTAGCGGTAGAGGAACATTCTCAACTCAAGGACTATTATGAACTCCGATCCCTTAAGGAGTCTTTCTTCAGACAAAAATCTATAATTCGCTGACTTAAGGAAGGGGATAATAATACTAAGTTCTTTCATCACTCAATCAACCACCTACATCTCCGTAATCATATTATCTCCGTCTTGGACAACTCAGGTCAAATGGTAACAAAATTGAATGAAGCATAGAGGGTATTTGTCTCGTGCTTCCAGGACCTCCTTGCTCTAGCTGATATGACCTTGAGGCCTTCTATACAAGAGCTCATTGATGTCATTCACTTCCCTTTCAAGGAAGAATAGGTCAACTTTCTATCCCAACCCTTCCTTCCATTTGAAATTGGTGATGCTATGTTCTCAATGGTTGGAAATAAAGCCCCCGGATCTGATGGCTACAATGTTAATTTCTTTAAAAAGAATTAGGACAAGGTTGGCCCTTCAGTCACTAAAGCGGTAATGGATTTCCTTGAATCCGGTTGTATGCTTAAGGAAGTCAACAATACTATCATTGCCCTGGTGCCTAAAGTCCCCAATGCGACATCGGTATCAGATTTTCGTCCAATTGTCTATTGTAATACAATTTACAAGTGTATCACTAAGATATTCTCCTCTAGAATTGCCGCAGTTCTTCCCCATTTGATTAGTTCGATTCAAACTACATTTGTAAAAGGTAAGAGAATCAGTGACAATATCCTTCTTGCCCAAGAACTTTTCAACGGGTTTCATAAGAAGCCTTATATTCCAAAGTGTGCCATTAAGGTGGACTTCAGGAAAGCCTATGATACTTTTTACTAGGACTTCTTAGAGAAAACTCTTCAAGCATTTGGGTTTCCCACCCATCTCACAAGGTTTATTATGGTGTGCGTTCAAACCCCAAAATTTTCTATATCCATAAATAGCAAACTTCATAGTTTCTTTGCTAGTGGATGTGGTATAAGGCAAGGTGACCCTATGTCCCCATACCTCTTCACCTTGGTTATAGAGGTTTTTACTAGGATCCTTGACTTTCATAGTCGGCATCTGGATTTTCGATACCACTGGCGGTGTAAGGCTACACATCTATCACATCTATTTTTTGCAGATGATGTATTTATCTTTAGTGAAGCGAGCCTCACCTCTATTTCTTGCATCCAAGGCGAGCTCACCTTATTCTCTACTTGGAGTGGGTTGGTACCTAACATTAGTAAAAGTGAAGTCTGAGATTATTAAGGATCAGATATTACAAGCTTTTGGCTTCAATCTTAGTTCCCTCCCAATGCGCTACGTGGGTGTGCCCATCATTACATCTCGATTGAGCAAAGTGGACTGCAATGCCCTAGTATTCCACCTCGCTACTAGAGTCTAATCTTGGACTCACCATTTTCTTTCTTTTGTAGGCCGACTACAACTTATTAAGTTGGTGTTACATGCCATTCAAGCTTATTGGGACTCCATCTTTTAGCTCCCATCTTCGGTAGTGGACAAGACAGAGCAAATATGTAGACAATTCCTCTGGAAGGGCCCAACCATGGGTCTAGGAGGTGCAAAGGTGTCTTGGGTTGATGTTTGCCTCCCCATTCTGGAAGGAGACCTTAGTGTAAGAAGAATCTGAGATAGCAACAAAGCAGCCATGGCTAAATACATCTGGTTGCTATTTACCAATAAAGATTCATTATGATGCAAATGGATTCATGCTACATATCTCAAAAAGAAGAATTTTTGGATTTCTTGACTCCTACCCATTGTTCTTGGGCTTGGCGGAAGATCCTTGCTCTAAGGGATGAATTTCAACCCCACTTCAGGTGCAAGATAGGAGATGGTGAATTCACATCACTTTGGTTTGATCCATGGCTTGACTTTGGTCCCCTAAACTCGATATTCTCGAATAGTTACATCTACCAATTGGACCTTCCTAGACAAGCGAATGAAGGACTTATACTCCCCAAATGGGTTTCAGATATTCCAAGAGCTGGTATTGTGGCAAATACTGGTTCCCCATCTCTCAGCCGGTTAGGACACCTTTACTTGGGTGGAGGACTCCTCCGGAAAATTTTCAACGGCTTCGGCTTGGGCTATAATCCGGTGCAAATTCAACCCGGTTCATTGGTCCTCTTTTGTCTGGGACAAGGCTTTGGCCCCTAGACATCAATTTCTTCTCTGGCTTATTACCAAGAATCGTCTCCCCACTCAGGTATATCTCATGTCACATGGCAGAATTCCTAATTCGTTTGTGCCTTGTGTAACTCTAGGCCCGATTCGACAAACCACCTTCTTTTTTACTGTTGTATCTCTAATTCTCTGGCCAATTTCTAGGCCGCTAAGTGTAATCTTCCTTGGAGCAATTCCTCTTGGTCAAACAATCTTCTCTAGGCTATTAATTTTTTGTCTAGAAAGGGATTTTACCAAGAGATAGCTCGTTTCTCATTTGGATCTCTTTGCTATGTTATTTGGAAGATCAGGAATAATAGTCTCTTCCATGGCCACAACCTTTTATGTTCCTTCCATGAAGCTACACCTCTTTAAGGTGATTAAGGATAAAGTCCTCGCCTTCAAAACGGTTGAAGATAACCCCAGGAACATAATGATGCAGCATAGTTGGGGGATAGACCCTCGTATTTTTGAAGTGGAGCCACCCACGGCTTAGTATAGGATGATTTAGGTCCTTTCGGTTCCTTAGTGCTCCTAGCCTGCTTGTATATCTCATTTTGGAGACTGCATTACCCTTCTACTCTAGTGACATTTTGTCTAGTTGAGTGCCTGTTAGTACCGTGTTTCCCGCTCCGTTGTACAGTTCTTTGGTTGATTTAATATAATCTTACCTTACCAAAAAAAAAACTCTAGTGAACCAAAGCAATTTTTATCATTTTTGTGAAAGTAGAAAAGATGTCCAGCAAAGTGTAGAAGCCAAGTATTCTTCAGCTACGTTTGGTTGGACCTTTGGGGAAAGCCTTTGGGAAAATACAAAAAACTTTAAGTTAAAGGGATTTTTCACAATGCAAATTGTGTTTGTTAAATTGTAATCTGAAAGTCCATTAGGAAGTATCTTTAAGTGAAATAGTGAGTGGAGAAATTATATTTTCAGGACTTTTTTGGTTAAAAAAAAGAGAAAAAAATTCAGTCAAAAGGAAAAAAAAAAGTTGGATGACCAAGGGTAGCATCCGTCGGTGCCAATGATCAAAATCTGTCATCAGCAGCCGACATCTGAGGTTGCAAGACCTTAGGTGCTGCTGAAGACCACTAGTGAGGGCTGCCTAAGGTCAAGCAATCCCCAGAGAATCGGCTAAGGCCACATGACCCAAGCAAGGACTGCCTGAGGTCACACGACCTTGGCAAGAGCACCTGGTCACACGACCCTCACCAATTCTCACAAAGGTCATGTGACCTAGATCTTGGTCACCGCAACTCGCAAGGGGTTACACGACCTTGGCAAGGGCCACTTGAGGTTGCATGACCTTAGGCAGCCCTTCACAAAGGTCGCGCGACCCAAATCTGGGTCACCATGACTGACAAGGGTCCGTGCGACCAGATTTGGGTCGTCATGACTCGCAATGGTCGCCGCAACTCGCGGGGGGTCGCACAATCCAAATCTAGGTCGCCACAACTTGCCAAGATCGCACAACTAGCTAATGACAGTCACCAGGGTAGTTGCGACCACTTTGGCCTCTCTCCAACCCATGCCATTCCCTTGCAGCCACATGTAGCCATGCTAGCCACCAAAGAAGAAGATAATGAATAGTGAACAAACGAGGGCAAAACTAAAATACCAGAAAGTCAATGAGGATGGTTTCGAAAGAATTTTTTTTTCTAATTCTAGGCATTTATGTGCCGTGAAAGCTAAAAGCCCAAGGCAACCCAGCCTTTGCAAGGTAAACTTTTACTCAGGGTGGGTTCCAAAAATTTTACCAAACGCCAATATTTTGCCCAAAGATCTTTGGACACTTAAATCCCTTCCAAAGGCCATTCCCAAACGCAACCTTCTTGGAAAATGACCTTCAATGCTTTGCAGAAGGATGTTCTAATGATGCAAAAAGTCGCTTTGATGTCAGAGAAGGTTAGAAGAACGGCTTACAAAGCTTCAAACGAATATTTTGAAGCTTGGAAGTATTTGTAACTAGATTAAAATGGTTGGTATATCACTATGCTAAGAGTCGATATTTGTAATTTATATAGTGATATAGAGCCAGGAAAGGTGTTTTGAGTTTGTAAAGGCAATCCTGAAACTTTGGGCAGAAGAAACATCTTGTACAAAACTCTAACATTTCAAATATTACAGAGTATCTGACCCAAATAAATAATATTACAGAGGTGTTTAGCTCTATTGAGATTGTAACAGCTGGGAAAGCGGAACAAGTCAAGTAGAAAAGACAACAGTATAAATCCAATTTGCATCTCTTCTATCTATTAAACTCTTTCAATTTCTGTTTGGTAGAAATTTAAGAGCTAAATTTGATTGCGCCATGCTTGAGTTGGAGAAGACGTGGAGCAAAAATGTCTAGGAAGGAGATTATTTTAATAGAATGGAGACATGCAAATGGATGAATAGAGTTGACCTTTCTGAGGGGGAGGGGAGCATTTAGGAGCATTGACTTCCAGGGGGCCAAAGTAAGGATGAAGATCCTGCTGACCGGCGCGACCGGTTTCCTCGGCGGGAAGCTGTGCGCCGCTCTCCTGGCCGATGGCCACTCAGTCCGCGCCCTCGTGCGCCCTACCAGTGACCTCTCTTCCCTCCCTCCCCCCGCTGCGCATGGCAGCGCGCTCGACCTCGCGTACGGCAATGTCACAGATCACTGCTCCGTCCTCAACGCCGCCTCCGGCTGCCACGTAATCTTCCACACGGCTGCCCTCGTTGACCCCTGGCTTCCTGATCCTTCCAAATTCATCTCGGTGAGCAGAAAGATTTCAAATCTAGCAAATTCCGCTGGGTTCCGCGAATTTTTTGTTCGAATGAAATGAGCTGTGGAATCTTGCTAGGTCAACGTGGGAGGCTTGAAGAACGTTTTGCATGCGGCGAGAGAGACGAAGTCCGTCGAGAAGATCGTGTACACGTCGTCAATCTTCGCCCTCGGACCGACGGATGGATACGTCGCTGACGAGAGTCAGGTATTGCTCCTCTTTGATTCGATTGGCTGCTGCGATCTGGGTTTTCTGGAAGTGCGAATTTTTCTTGACCCAATCGGCGATTTGCTAGCTTCAGAGCTTCTTTTTTGCGATGGCAGGCCCATCACGAGAAGTTCTTCTGTTCGGAGTACGAGAGGTCGAAGCTCATCGCAGATCATGTTGCTCGGCAAGCAGCATCTGAGGGGTTGCCGATAGTCACGGTTTATCCAGGAGCCATATACGGCCCCGGCAAGCTCACGGCCGGCAATGGCCCCGCACAATTGGTAGAGTGAAACCTCTTTAGCCTGATCTCTGTGCCATGTGGAAAATCAAACTGACAGTGCCATTTGATTTTGGTCCATAGTATTAATGATAAATGGAGTATATTGTCAAAGTACTAGGTCCAGAAGCCAGCTATCGGTCTTGACCAAATGCCACTGTGTGATTATGGTTTGTTGTCAGCCGATGATATTAATCTGGTCTTCTTACTCGATTGCCATCTCTAATGTGTATGAATCTACAGTGAGTTGCAAAGCGGATCTTCCTTTCCACTTTTGCCTCCTGATTATGGTTTTTATGACTGGAACTCACCCAATACAACATCAATGACTTCAGTGCTGAAATAGCGTTAAGATAATTATTTGTCCGAATTGATATTTGACTCCTCGTGCTCTCCTGTTCAGTTGATTAAACGCTTCAATGGGAGGCTCCCTTGTTATATCGGTAATGGTAGTGATAAGTTTCCTTTCAGTCATGTTGAAGATGTCGTGCAAGGGCACATTGCAGCAATGCACCGAGGTCGACCTGGTGAAAGATATCTACTCACAGGAGAAAATGCTTCGTTCATGCATGTTTTTGACATGGCTGCCATTATAACTGGAACGAAGAGGCCAAGTTTTCATATCCCATTATGGATGGTTAGCATGTATGGATGGGTGTCAGTTTTCTTCTGCAGGATTACAGGA
The DNA here is from genome assembly GCA_014182735.1 of Corymbia maculata. NCBI lineage: Eukaryota > Viridiplantae > Streptophyta > Magnoliopsida > Myrtales > Myrtaceae > Corymbia > Corymbia maculata. The sequence goes on from CM024687.1 coordinate 16,716,972, forward strand.
AAGCTTCCACTTGTTAGCCCTCCGGTAAGCTTCATCACTTCTTCTTGAACTGCTTAAACTGAAGTCCTAACTTTGTTTGGCTGTATGTAACCTTTTTGGGCCTTTCTTGTTGAGAGTTATAGAGTATTGCATTAGAAAATCCTAGGCATTTTAGGAACTCTTGTAAAATCTTCAGGGGCAATCATTGTATCCTCTGTGTGAACAAAACTAAATATCTTGTTGGCTTCCGCTTATTCAGAAATGATTTAACTCTCAAACAAGCAATGATATCTGCATTTCCAAGTTATATAGTAAGCAACGGGATTAGGACACTAGGAGTGCCATAATTTTCGTACGGCACTCACTTTGGTGCCAAAACTTTTTTTTCACTCACTTGAGTGCCACATCGGAGTGAAATCGTTCGTTAAGTGCCACTTCCGGCCAAAAATCGTTCAGTTAAGTGCCAAAATGCATACGTGAAATTTTTTAATGATTTTTCTTTTCTTTTTTAATAAATTTCGACGCCTCGTGGACTTTTCGGGCAAAATGACGCCGTTTCTACTCTTTTTAAAAAAATCGATTTTTTTTTTTTTTGCTTTTTTTGTTTTTTTGTTTTTAGGGCCGGTGAGGGCCACCGGTGACCCTGACCGGCCTTAAAAAAAAAAAACAAAAAATTCAAAACAAATCAAAAAAATTAATAAATATATTAAAATATTGTTCACCGGCGCCACGTCGCTTTTCCGCGGCCACATCAACTTTTCCGGCGGCCACGTCGAATTGGCACTCAAGTGAATGTTTTTCAAACTTGTGGCACTCAAGTGAGCGAAAAAAAAGTTTTGGCACCAAAGTGAGTGCCGTACGAAAGTTATGGCACTCCTAGTGTACTTACCCCGTAAGCAACTCTCATTGAGGATTTAGTGTGTATAGCATTTCTTATCACATCATGGATGTGTTTGGTAACCATTTTGTTTTTGGAACAATTTTTACTGAAAAATGATTTTTTTTTTTAATTCTATTCCCTAGATGAGTTTCTAATTATTTGAAGGTGTTTGGTAACTATCCAAAATTTCTATTATCAGAGTAGAAATGTATTTAGTACGACTCTTAAACTTTTTTGTAACTTAGTATTTCTTTTGATTTTTTAATACTTTTAATTTTCTTTTTCTTTTTCTCTTTTTCCTTTACTGTTTTCTATTCTTCTTCCTCCCCACTGATCACTGGCCATCGCCACGGCCGGCAACCGGCTAGGAGCAAGAAGAAGAGAAAAGGAAAGAAAAGTAAAAGGAAAAAAGAAAAGAGAAAAAAAATGGTTTGGTTCTTGATTCTAGAGTTGTTCTCGGGAACAAAGAAGCAACTTTTTTATTTTGTTCCAAATCTATTCCTAGGAGCAAAAAATTTACCAAACGCGTTTATATTCTTTTTTTGTTCTTAGGAAAAAAAAATGTAATCAAGCACTGTTTTGGCCGATTAACAAATAGACTCTATGTCTCTCAATCATCTTTAACATTCCTGCTTGACATGTCCATGTATAGCTCCAAGTCATATATCCTAGCTTCATCTCTATTTTTTTGATGTTCTACTGCGGTGTTGAGGCTAAGTAAGGAACAACACTTTGTAAATCAGCTTTATAAGTCCGTCTTATATGGCATATCTGTAGCATTATTCTTTGGGAGGAGTGTTCTCAAAAGAGTGCTTCCTTTTGCAGGTTGTTCAAGTGTTGAGACATCAGTGGGCATATTCTTGCGACAAGGCCAGAGTTGAGCTTGATTATAAACCTAGAAACCTGAGAGAAGGGCTTGAAGATATGCTTCCTTGGTTGAAGAGCTTGGGATTAATAAAATACTAAAAAACAGTGGACTTCCATGAAAAGAATAACGAAGCTGCTGTAATATTTGGCACATAGGTCACGTGTGTCGTCTAGATTTCTAATCTGGATAGGACTGGATAGGATAGGATATAAAATTCAGGGGTATTTTTATATCCTATCCACTATTTGGTGATTATAATAATAAAATCAGATATATGTATATCATATTATTGTACGTGACAACTGGATATTGCTACATTGCATTGTAAGTGTGTTAATTGTAATAGCATGTCATGTGAACACAGGCTATGTTGCATTCACAACAGAGCAAAGAAAAGAACGAATTGATTTATGATGTATTGCATGGTCACATTAAGAGGAAAGTTCGGCATTACCGGATGACCGCCAATCCTTCAAGGTTGTGCCATGACCATTGGGTCACCTGACAGTGGTCAGATATAAAGTCATGGTAGAGACCGGGCCTATGCTCCTTCGGGAATGCCATCAGTGGGAGATAGCCCATGACGTCTCCATGCCTCACGTGAGAGGACAATGCCTAATCTAGGCCAGTTGACCACCAACCATAAAGTTGAGCCGTGGCCTAGGGGGTTGTAACAATCGAAGCACGTGTGGATATTGAGACATGAGAAAGTTATGTACAATACTCTAATTAATTGCATGCCTCTTAATCTTGTTATGATTGAGTAATAGTTTATGCAGGTTGCGTATGCCAAGACAAGGTAGAGCCACCTATGCTTGCATCTGATTATTGAATTGTCTTCTGATAATACTTCTCTAAGGTGTGGTGCTTGATTAATTGTCGAGACTAAGTTGTATGTTAGACTACCTCAAGGCAAGTGAAGTTCCTAACCGAAACTTAGGACTTTAATTTACTGAGTTTATCTCATCCTATCATGGTTAAAAAATTTCAAGACCTTAGGATAACACAGTATCCGACATGGTTCGTTGTCCCTGTGGACATGAGCACCATCGTGACCATGCGACGCGTCTCGAGCCGTAATTTTGTGTACAAGCACCATGTGACGACAATGTGGGTGGATGAGAGATCGAGAGACCATTATGCATAGCACGTTTTTAAGGTGTGGTTCATCCGGATGGGAGGCATTCTGTACGGTCCCCTAAGGGGTTTCGATGGACTGATCCCACCTGTGGGGCCGACTAACAAAGTCTGAGATCCCATGAACTTGAATCCCCCTTATGGCAAGATCTCCGATCTGAAGACTAGGGAGACCGATTCCTCAGAGGCCAGTGATTAGGCATTTGTAACCTAGTCTATTTTTTATGAACCCTCCCGCACTTTTGCCGAGATAGGTTAGCCAGGCCGGTCCCTTTTTAAGTATGCCTTAGCATATTGCCTGTAGTAAGGCGTGTATATATATACTATTGTTCAGGCTAACATTGTAGATAAATAAAATTGTGTTCTTGTCTTTCCTTTGATGTTTTTATTATTATCGTTGTTGATTGTTGGTTAGGGTGTTTGTTTCGCTTCCACATGTGCTTAACGATAAAGATAAAATGAATTAGTTGACGACAGTATCTAGGACGTCATACATTTAGAGCTCAAGTGAATTGGATTATCGCAAGCTCGAGAGTCGAGGCATGATAGACGTGATGCTCATAAACATAAGTGTGGCCTAGAATAAGTCACGTTGTAACCATGGTGTCCATGTCCATCGTTGTCATGCCCCGAACCTCGAGTACGCAACAACCCCTTCCCTTGGCCAAAAGAGAGCGACATCCCAAGACACGTCACGACCATTCATTTTATTCTTTCATTATACGCAAGTGGAAGACGAACCATCCCCTAGTCAATCAGACAATCAAACAATCAAACAGGGATAGAGGGATGAACAACGGGATAACAACAACTACTCATTTATACTTTTTACTATATTAACCAACGGAGGATCATTTCCGATATACAAGCCCATTAGAGGGTTAGATCCATCCTCTAAACTAAACCAAAAAAAAAACTAAGCTAGGCTAATTTATCTATACAAAAAGAAACATCAAGTTCAACACAACCATCACAGGAACCCATAGGACTCAGGCTTTGTCGAGTCGTAATTGGAGGCATTCAGGTCAATCACCAATGGAGCAGGGGTAGGATTCTCCACTGTGCCATCAAGAGGGTCCAGCTCCAATGAGTCCTAGTCAGCGTCTTCAAAGCTCCTACCGGGTGGCCCGTCAAAACCACGCAGAGGACCGATTAGAAGATCATCTTCCTGAATGAACCATGCCAGGAACCAATGGGGGATCCATTTCCTCGGTCCCTCATCCACCTAGATAGTGGAGACGTATTTCTCATACAAGTGCACCCGACCCGAGAAGTGGTGGTGCGTCATGATGATCTCCCAATCCTTTGGGATCCCAAATGCACCAACGGGTGCGCCATTCTAAGGGCATGAAAATTGTTTTACAATAACCAATGAAATTTTTAGAATACATGATATCAGTGTATAGAGAAAGAAATGCTAAAGTAAGTTACATATGAGAGGAAATACTGAAGTGGGAACTAACACGTGACTTGCGCGGCATTTGCACGTGACTTGCACATGACTTGCACTACATTTGCATGCAAGAGAGGGTATTGAATTAATATTGCAAATCACTTCGCAAAGCTTCGAAGCCGAAGACTTTTGCTATGCAATCAACATCCAAGAGGATGTTTATGGGCTTTACATCACGGTGAAATATCGGAGTGGAAGCTACGGAGTGCAAATATGATAGCGCTCCCGCAGTTTCCGAGGCAATTCTCAACCATGTATCCCAGGACATGTTGGGGAACTTAATTGGATTGTGGATTTGATCAAAGAGAGTTCCCTTGCTCGGCAATTCATATACTAACAAAGGGACTTCTGTTTCCAAACAACAACCTAATAACTTGACCACATTCCTATGATTAATTTGTGAGAGCACGATAACTTCATTGATAAACTGCTCTATTTTGCTCTCATCCACTCGCTGGGACTTCTTAATCGTAGCTCTCATATTATTTGGCAAGATCCCTTTGTAAACCGTGCCGAATCCTCCTCGGCCAATGATATGGCTTCTGTCATAATTTTTGGTCACCTTCTCTAACTTTGCAGAACTGAAGATTTTCAAGACATTTGTAGTAATGCCATGCCCTTGTAATTAACGCTACAAAAACAGGCTCTCATTTTTCTAGAAGTACTATCGTTTTAGCCCAATGAGTTTCATTTTTCTTGAAAACTAAATACAAAAAACCTGTACTGAATAACAGAACTATTACGCCCACTCTAACACTCGTGTGAAACAATAAATTTTTTAGAATACATGATATCAATGTATAGAGAAAGAAATGCCAAAGTAAGTTACATATGAGAGGAAATGCTGAAGTGGAAACTAGCACATGACTTGCATGGCATTTACACATGACTCGCACGATGTTGGCACATGACTTGCACTACATTTGCATGCGAGAGAGGGTATTAAATTAATATTGCAAATCACTTCGCAAAGCTCTGAAGTCGGAGACTTTTGCTATACAATCAACATCCAAGAGGATGTTCATGGACTTTACATCACGGTGAAATATCGAAGTGGAAGCTGCAAAGTGCAAATATGATAGCGCTCTCGCAGTTTTCGAAACAATTCTTAACCGTGTATCCTAGGACATGTTGGGGAACTTACTTAGATTGTGGATGTGATCAAAGAGAGTTCCATTGCTCACAAATTCATATACTAACAAAAAGATTTCTGTTTCCAAACAGCAACATAATAACTTGACCACATTCCTGTGATTGATTTGTGAGAGCACAATAACTTCGTTGATAAACTGCTCTATTTGGCTCTCATCCACTCGCTAGGACCTCTTAATTGCAGCTCTCGTATTATTTTGCAAGATCCCTTTGTAAACCGTGCCAAATCCTCCTCGGCTAACGATATGGCATATGTCTCTAGCTTTGTAAAACTGAAGATTTTCAAGGCAATTGTGGTAATGCCACGTTCTTATAATTGCTACCGCAAAAACAAGCCCCCATCTTTCATGAAGTAATGTCCTTTTAGCCTAATGAGTTTCATTTTCTTGAAAAGTAAATACAAGAAACCTGTCTGAATAGCAGCACTATTATGCCCACTCCAACACCCGTGTGAAACAATAAATTTTTTAGAATATAGGATATCAATATATAAAAAAAGAAATGCCAAAGTAAGTTACATATGAGAGAAAATGCTAAAGTGGGAACTAGCACGTGACTTGCACGGCATTTGCACGTGACTCACACGATGTTTGCACATGACTTGCACTACATTTGCATGCGAGAGAGGGTATTGAATTAATATTGCAAATCACTTCACAAAGTTTCGAAGCCGAAGACTTTTGCTATACAATCAACATCCGAGAGGATGTTCATGGACTTTACATCACGGTAAATTATCGAAGTGAAAGCTACGGAGTGCAAATATGATAGCACTCCCGTAGATTCTGAGGCAATTCTCAACCATGTATCCCAGGACATGTTGGGGAACTTACTTGGATTGTGGATGTAATCAAAGAGAGTTCCCTTGCTCACAAATTCATATACTAACAAAGGGACTTCTGTTTCCAAACAGCAACCTAATAACTTGACCACATTCCTGTAATTGATTTGTGAGAGTACAATAACTTCATTGATAAACTGCTCTATTTGGCTCTCATCCACTTGCTGGGACTTCTTAATTGCAGCTCTCGTATTATTTTGCAAGATCCCTTTGTAAACCGTGCCAAATCCTCCTCGGCTAACGATATGGCATATGTCTCTAGCTTTGTAAAACTGAAGATTTTCAAGGCAATTGTGGTAATGCCACGTTCTTATAATTGCTACCGCAAAAACAAGCCCCCATCTTTCATGAAGTAATGTCCTTTTAGCCTAATGAGTTTCATTTTCTTGAAAAGTAAATACAAGAAACCTGTACTGAATAGCAGCACTATTATGCCCACTCCAACACCCGTGTGAAACAATAAATTTTTTAGAATATAGGATATCAATATATAAAAAAAGAAATGCCAAAGTAAGTTACATATGAGAGAAAATGCTAAAGTGGGAACTAGCACGTGACTTGCACGGCATTTGCACGTGACTCACACGATGTTTGCACATGACTTGCACTACATTTGCATGCGAGAGAGGGTATTGAATTAATATTGCAAATCACTTCACAAAGTTTGAAGCCGAAGACTTTTGCTATACAATCAACATCCGAGAGGATGTTCATGGACTTTACATCACGGTAAATTATCGAAGTGAAAGCTACGGAGTGCAAATATGATAGCACTCCCGTAGATTCTGAGGCAATTCTCAACCATGTATCCCAGGACATGTTGGGGAACTTACTTGGATTGTGGATGTAATCAAAGAGAGTTCCCTTGCTCACAAATTCATATACTAACAAAGGGACTTCTGTTTCCAAACAGCAACCTAATAACTTGACCACATTCCTGTAATTGATTTGTGAGAGTACAATAACTTCATTGATAAACTGCTCTATTTGGCTCTCATCCACTTGCTGGGACTTCTTAATTGCAGCTCTCGTATTATTTTGCAAGATCCCTTTGTAAACCGTGTTGAATCCTCCTCAGTCAACGATATGGCTTATGTCATAATTTTTGGTCGCCTTCTCTAGCTCTGTAGAACTGAAGATTTTCAAGACAATTGTGGTAATGCCACGTTCTTGTAATTTCTACCGCAAAAACAAGCCCCCATCTTTCATGAAGTAATGTCGTTTTAGCTTGATGAGTTTCATTTTCTTGAAAAGTAAATACGAAAAACCTGCACCAAATAGTAGCACTATTACGCCCACTCCAACACCTGTGTGAAACAATAAATTTTTTAGAATACATGATATTAATGTATAAAGAAAGAAATGCCGAAGTAAGTTACATATGAGGGGAAATGCTGAAGTGGGAACTAGCACGTGAATTGCACGGCATTTGCACGTGACTCGCACGATGTTTACACATGACATACACGATATTTGCACATGACTTGCATTACATTTGCATGTGGGAGAGGGTATTGAATTAATATTGCAAATCACTTCGCAAAGCTCTGAAGCTGGATACTTTTGCTATGCAATCAACATCCAAGATGATTTTCATGGACTTTACATCACAGTGAATTATCATAGTAGAAGCTGTGGAGTGCAAATATGATAGCGCTCCCACAGTTTCCAAGGCAATTCTCAACCGTGTATCTCATAACATGTTGGGGAACTTACTTGGATTGTGGATGTGATCAAAGAGAGTTCTCTTACTCACAAATTCATATACTAACAAAGGTACTTCTATTTCCAAACAGCAACCCAATAACTTGACCACATTCATGTGATTGATTTGTGAAAGCACGATAACTTCGTTGATAAACTTCTCTATTTGGCTCTCATCCATTCACTGGGACTTCTTAATCGCAACTCTTGTATTATTTGACAAGACCCCTTTGTAAACTTGTGGTAAAAGTACCCTTAAATTCACCTTTATGCTTGACCCATCATGTTCGTAGCGCCAAGTTTGAGTCATGACACCCTTTTGTTGTCATGCGAGGTATGAGATTAGCGTCGTCAATGATGTGTTCAAGCCATCCTTGACACGGGTCTTCTTTTGAGGACTATCTCTTGGGTAAATATTTCTAATCCGCCTCTACGCCTGGCTTCTTCTTTGTGAGAAACGCCGTGGAGGCGAGGTTGGGTCGCGACAAATGTAGGAGGTTTCATGAAGTGGGTCCCCTATAGGTTGGTCACCCGGTACCAAAACTTGGACGGCGAGTTAGTTGGTCCATTGAGGGGCTTCAACCATTGATGATGGTAGTGATGCAGCAAAAGAAGAAGTGATCAATCCATGACTTTGGTTTGGACAGCTGTCTAGGCAGACTTTTAGATTGTAGTATGGAGATAGGACTTGCCAACCCCTACCCATATCTTCATATTATGCTCATAATGTATTAATGTTGTGAACTTAAAAAGTGATATAAATAAAAGAAATATAAGTACGTTGATTATACTCGTACAACTTTCATTGTAAGAGGTACTTTTGGTAACATTTGTTTATGCTTTCGCATGCTAAAGAAGAATAGTATTAAGAAAAATGCATATCACGTGTGGCGTTCTGGGGCGTCACATGCACTGCATTAGAATTTCAAGCCAATTTTGAGAATTCTAGCTTGAGGCAAGTTGGCCAATATTCGAGCACCAATTTAAGGCTCCTATCAGTACTTTATGAGTAATGTCAATTAGCCTACTTCAAATCTAATTGAGTCATATTAACTCAATTTTAATGTCAATTTTGACAAAATCATGGCAATATTGCATAATTTGACCAAAACGATAAAACGGGATCCATTAGGGTCAAGTTGAGTCAACCCAATTAACTTGACTAAGTCAACCAAGTAGGGCTAAAGCCCGATTTGGCCAATTGAGCCCAATAAAGTGTGATAGCCCAGCCCAAGTGCTAAAGACATTTAGAAAACCTTAGATTACCCGGTCAACTTGGGCTTGTACAAGTGGACATGAATCGGCCTAGATTGATTTGGGTTTCATTATCAAGTGACTCTAGGATCATACCCATTAAATATATGTTCACTAGGATTGATTTGATGTTGATTGTAAATTGATTCGATGAGTAGATGAATGGAATAGGTTTGAATGTTCATGGATTATGGTGGATGTTAATAAGAAAGGCTTGAAGATGTTCATAAGTTCTAGAAATTGACCTGTATCTTCACGAACTTGAGTTTGAAGACTTAAATGAGAATCTGGAAATTCAGAGTCTCTCCAACCTTCAAGTGTTCGTTGATTTTTAATGATTTTTTAATGATTCGAATTTGAGAAAATTGTTTGCAAATAAACTTTTAACCAAGATCAAGAGCTTTTTAACGATATAAAATTTGTGAAAATCAGAGTTCGTTTGGTTAGAATGAAAACTTGCTCAATCTAGTAAAAGCTTTTTGAGTTAGATCTGAATAACATATCTCTATATACTCCGAACTTGTTTTACAAATTTTAGCTAATTGGGTGTCCTTTCTGCCAAAAGTTCAAGAATAAAAGTTGTTTAGGAGGTCCTCAACTGTAAATCTAGAAACTTTTTTCCTTTTTGGGCAGGAAATTCAGTAAAATTTGGACAAGGTCCTCACCTTCTATAAAATTGTTTGCATTTGAGTCCTCAGGGAAAATCTGTAGTTTTGTCTAACATAGAGGGATTATTTGCAAAATCTCAAAAAAATTCATTTGAAGATAACACATGTAGCTAGCTGTCTATCAAATTTGGCGATTTATTGAACTTGTTTAATAATTTTTCACATTTTTCAAAAACTAGGTTTGAACTGAGTCAATTTCGAAACAGTTGGGTTAAATTGGAAATTCCAGGACTTACGAGTTTGAATCAAAGAATTTGGTATTAATGAATATTAAACCAAATATCTTAAGCTTTCAAATGCCATCTATATTGTTTAATAGTAACTCAGTAATAGGCATGAGCGATTACAGGTTCCTTATAGGTTCGGCCTGGAACCTACCCTTGGGTACAGGTTCCTCATTATTTAAAACCTGGAACCTACTCATTGAAATTTGGAACCTGAAATCTACCCTGTAACAAGTTCATTCTAGGTTCCAAGGTCGGTTCTAGGTTCCAATAAATTCCTTTTCTAAATCTAGTTTAAGAAATAATGTGCAAGTTTTACTTCAGTGTTTAAACTAGTGAGATCATCAACAAAATAATAGGTTTGTCTTAGCACCTGATTGACAAAGTATTAAGTAAACAAATATTATAAAAGCTATCATTATGTTCAGCATTCATACTTCCAAGTGCAAACTACCATGTTTGTCGAAGTACCCTAATAATCCAGAAAACAAAATAAATCCTTATATTTTCAGGTAAGAGTGTCCAACGTCATTTTGAGCATTGCATTCTAGCCTACACATAGGAAATTGTCATCGCTCGTAAACAAATAATTGCTCTTACTAGCATGTCATATGGCAGCAACCCTGAGTGAGTTCAATCATTCTACAACACTACTGGCAATGGCTCCATCTTTTGTTTGTTGCTAGATGATGCAAAGTGATGTCTTCAGCATCTCTTTCCTTTGCTGGAAGATCTTGGTACTCATCACAGGTCAATGAAAAGTGCTAGAGCACACCACACTCCTGACAAATAAACCTTTTACAAGCCAGACACTCAATGCAGCTGTTTTCTGACTGACTTGAGGAACTTGCCCTGGTTGACAAGCATTCTTGAGGATCAAGTAGGACAGAACAATTCAGAAAGGGGCAATAGAGTCTATCATAGTGAATATTTGTTTCCCCAAGGACTCTTTCCAAAGATTGATATGAACCAAGTGGAAGGAAAAACTCAATGACACAAGGCGGCAACCAAGAGTGCCTTACAGTGATCCATGGAGGTGCTGGTCTTTTGTGATTAGTTTTAGATTCAATTAGCCTAGTCTAGTGTTAATTACGCTAGTTTAGTTAACAAACTTAGGTTTTAATAAGCTAGTTAACATAGATTCTATTCAATAAAACCAAGTTGGACTTAGAATCCCTTTTAAATAAATGGTTAGATTAGCATTTGTATCATAATATAATTATAAAAAAAAGATAGGTTTACTCTAATTTCAAGCTTATGGGGTTCATGTCTCAAGGCTCAATAACATAGCGTTTTCTATTCTTTGCCCTACTTGTATCAGGTTTTCTTTTCCCTATTTACTTTAAAATCATTTCAATACTTGAGCATTTCTTTACTGCATCACACTTCAATAGCTTATTTATTAATTCCCCTTTCTAGTTTGGTTTCTAGATTAGGATCAATATTAACCCCTCAAGAACATTTGCATGATCATCTAGAGAATTTTGTGCCTTTAGGATCATAATTGATAATCAAAATTGCAGGACCACTTAGATAGCAACTCTTTGAGTTAGTGTTATCGAAAGGGTTCTAATAATAACATTAACATAATCAAATATCTAAGCTAGAATCTCTCATTACATAGGAAATGAGACAAACTTCTCACTCCTCATTTGGTTCTAGCTGATCCACCCTTAGAAATCCAAAAGCTTAAAAGAATTTTAAAACAAAATCTAATGTCACACAAGATATGGGCTCAAGAGAGCTCGTATCTAATCAATGGGCCATTTGGCCCACCTTGTGAGCAATACCTCTAAACCAAATCCTCCCTCTCAAGGAAGGGTCACGACAAAATCTTGAATGACCAATTTGCAGAAGCAACAAATGATGTAGATGGCTCCAACTTCGAGACTCTATGGTCTTAGAAAGATCCAAAACTTTATAAATTTGAATGGAACTCAATTTGGTATTTCATAACCGTCTTCAAATGTTGGAATCTGCCCAAAGCAACTCTAGTGAACTAAAGCAACTGTTTCTTAGTTTTGTGAAAGCAGAAAAGATGTCAGGCAAAGTGCAAAAGCTGAGTATTCTACATGACAAATGACTTCAATGCTTTGCAGAAGGATGTTCTAATAATGCACTAAGTTGCTCTAACGTCACAGAAGGTCAGAATAATGGCTGACAAAACTTCAAACGGATATTTTGAAGCTTGGAAGTCTTTGTAAATAGATTAAAGTGGTTGGTAAAGTTGGCAAACCTCAGCGACTCTCTCTCTCATTGAATTTCCTTACTTTCCTTTATGTAAAATTTGTGATTTCTGATTGTAAATCTCTATGCTAAGAGCTGATATTTGTAATTTATAAAGAGAGTGATTCAGAGTCGTGAAAGGTGCTCGAGTTTGTAAAGACAACTCCTGAAACTTCAAGCAAAAGAAACATCTTGTACAAAACTGTAACATTTCAATTATTCCATGATGATGTTTAGTTTTATTGAGATTGTTAGAGCTATGAGAGAGGAATATGTCGAGTAGAAAGCCGACAATATAAATCCAATTTGCATCTCTTTCATCGATTAAACTCTTTCGATTTCTGTTTGATAGAAAATTAAGAACTAAATTTAATCACGCCATGCTTGTGTAGGATGGAGATTATTTTAATGGAATGGAGACATGCAAAATGGGTGAATGGAGTTGGCCATTTTGAGGCATTGACTTCTAGGGTGGCACAGTAAGGATGAAGATACTGTTGACCGGCGCGACCGGTTTCCTCGGCGGGAAGCTGTGCGCCGCCCTCCTGGCCGACGGCCACTCCGTCCGAGCCCTCGTGCGCCCCACCAGCGACCTTTCCTCCCTCCCTCCCCCCGCCGCGCACGGCGGCGCCCTCGACCTCGCGTACGGCGACGTCACCGACTGCCGCTCCGTCCTCGACGCCGCCTCCGGCTGCCACGTCATCCTCCACGCGGCCGCCCTCGTCGAGCCCTGGCTTCCCGATCCTTCCAAGTTCATCTCGGTGAGCAGAAAGATTTCGAATCCAGCAAAATCTTCCGCTGGGTTCTGCGAATTTTTTGTTCGAATGAAGTGAGCTGTGGAATCTTGCTAGGTCAACGTGGAAGGCTTGAAGAACGTGTTGCAAGCGGCAAGAGAGACGAAGTCCGTCGAGAAGATCGTGTACACATCGTCGTTCTTCGCGCTCGGACCGACGGACGGACGCGTCGCCGACGAGAGTCAAGTATGGCTCCTCTTCGACTCGATTGGATTCTACGATCTGGGTCTTCTGGAAGTGCGAATTTTTTTAACCCAATCAGCGATTTGTTAGCATCAAAGCTTGTGTTTGCGATTGCAGGTCCATCACGAGAAGTTCTTCTGTTCGGAGTATGAGAAATCGAAGCTCGCCGCGGATCATGTCGCTCGGCAAGCGGCATCTGAGGGGTTGCCAATAGTGATGGTTTATCCAGGAGTTATTTATGGCCCCGGCAAGCTCACGGCCGGCAATGTCCTCGCACAACTGGTAGAGTGAAGCCTCCTGATCTGTGTGTCATGTGGAAAGTTAAACAGACGGTGCCATTTGATTTTGATTCATAGTATGGATGATAAATGGAGTATTTTTGTCAGTGTTTTAGGCCAGAAGCTGGTTAGCTATAGGTCTTCGAATTCGGTAGCTGAATAACCAAATGTTCCCTGTGTAATTATGGTTTGTTGTGGGGAAGAGAATTTAGTTCTTGGTAGGCTTTATAGTTAGTCTGACTTAGCTTTGTTAGCCGATGATATTAATCTGTTCTTCTTACTTGATTGCCATCTCTAATGTGTATAAATCTACAGTGAGTTGCAAAACAGTTCTTCCTTTCCACTTTACCTCCTTATTATGGTTTTTATGACTGGAACTCACCCAATACGATGTCAATGACTTGAGTGCTGAAATAGTGTTAAGATAATTATTTGTCCTATTTGACATTTAACTCCCTATGTTCTGTTACAGTTGATTGAACGCTTCAGTGGGAGGCTTCCTGGTTACATGGGTTATGGTAGTGATAAGTTTTCTTTCAGTCATGTTGAAGATGTCGTGCAAGGGCACATTGCAGCAATGCACCGAGGTCAACCTGGTGAAAGATATCTACTCACGGGAGAAAATGCTTCGTTCATGCATGTTTTTGACATGGCTGCCATTATAACTGGAACAAAGAGGCCAAGTTTTCATATCCCATTATGGATGGTTAGCATGTATGGATGGGTGTCAGTTTTCTTCTCCAGGATTACAGGAAAGCTCCCACTTGTTAGCCCTCCGGTAAGCTTCGTCACTTCAACTGGATCTGCTTAAACTGAAGTCCTCACTTTGTCTGCTGTATGTGACCTTTTTGGGCATTTCTTGTTGAGGGTGTTCAAGTATTGCACTAGAGAAATCTCTTCAGAGGCCTGCCAAAACCAAAACTGAACTACTGACTTCACTTGCAAATAAGAGACTAAGGAACACCCATCCACAATTGCTAAAGATCTTTAAAATGACAGATCGAGCAAGAGGTCGAACCAAACTAAATATTTTGTTCATGGGTTCCACGTAATAAGATATGATTAAACTCTCAAACAAGCAATGATATTTACAACTCTCATTGAGGATTTAGTGTGTATAGCACTGCTTATCACATTAAGTCTCTCGGTCATCTTTAACATTCCTGCTCGATGTTTCAATGCATGATTCCATGTCAGATATCCTAATGTCACGGCCTGAAGCGTATGCTAGATCGATCAGCCCCTCATCTCTGATTGTTGCTGTGCTACTGAGGTTGTTGAGGCTGCATAAGCCACAACACTTTGTAAATCAATTTTATAAATCAGTCTTATACAGCTTATTTCTGGCATTATTCTTTGTGAGGAGTGTTCTCAAAAGTGTGTTTCCTTTTGCAGACTGTTCAAGTGATGAGACACCAGTGGGCATATTCTTGCAACAAGGCCAAAGTTGAGCTTGATTATGAGCCCAGAAACCTGAGAGAAGGGCTTGAAGAGATGCTTCCTTGGTTGAACAGCTTGGGTTTAATAAATTACTGAAAAACAGGGGATTTCCATGGAAAGAATAACAAAGCTGCTCACCATTGCTACGGCTGATAGAGATGGCAAACACTTGAAGGCTTCTTGTGCAGCCTTCCCAAATCTCTACTGTAATCTTTGCCTCTTAGATGATTAAGAGCGCTTATCAAACATGCACATACAATTGAAGAGGTTAAGAAATACATTCTGGTATATGTCTTTGCAAGAAAGAGTTGGTTTGTGAATAGTGAAACTCAGTCTTAGGATATACATCATGTCCTGGTTGACAGCCACTGAGATTGGGGTGGGAAAATATGGTTCTTTGGCATGTTATTCTTGTGATCTCGTAACTGAGCCAGTGGAGTTCACGCTGCATGCCGAGGGTGCGTATATTCCAGCAAAAGAAGATGTTTTTCGTATCGTGTGAGGCTATATTTTAGGTATTCTGATAATAGGAGACAATCTTGGACTCTAATTTCGTCGTAAAGAATGCTTGTTGTTTTGTTGGAACCAATGAAATTAGTGTGAGATAAGAATAGCTATCATGAGATCTGTTGATCGATGCACAAACTTAAAACGTTAAAAGACATGGAATACCCACTCTCCTTGAGCCAGCGCCGATGGCAGAAATTTGTGTACTTCCTCTGGAGGCCATTATATTTTTAGGTTAATATTATAAAAAATCTCAAATTGGTATATTTATAACAACTTTATTTTGGAAGAAGTGTTAAAATAAAGTCACTTTTTTTGAAAATTGAATACTTAAATTCCAATTCCGATGAGGCTTGCTGAAAATCAGATTGAGCATTATTTTATTAATATAATCGATTTACTTGGTTGCTGAAAATCCAACGTAATTCATTGTAAGTTTGACATGGCTCACTAGAAATTCGTCATAGCTCTCTATTGGCATTTAAGTGTTCTTTTCTTCTCCAATTTTGACACTTAAGTATACATATTAAAAGTTTTGGCACTTATATATCCACACGTGTCAAGTTTTGGCACTTGGAATGTCTATACTTTAATTTACATCAAACTAATTTTTTAACCACAAAAATCATAAATGGATACATTTATATTAATTTACCCTTATTAGTTTTTGTTAAATTTAATTAATATCACGAAAAAGACAAATGGGTACATATGTGATAAAGGAAGAGTAAAATCCCAAATTGATACCCATCAACTGTCACATATTATCCAACTTGGTAATTTGATGATAAAATTTAATATAAACTAAGAGTAAATTTATCATAAGTGTACCAATTTGATGTGTTTAATAGTCAAAAGAATAATTTTTGATAAATTTATCGTGAGGGTACCAATATGAGGCGTTTTGTTGTATTAAAAAAAGTTGGAAGCATTACCTAACGAAGACAAAGCAGTCCCGAGAGATTATCACTGGCCGAGCGTGATCCATTTCAAATTATTGGATCGGAACCCAATCAATGTGGAGCCCAAGTCTCAGGCCTTATAATAATAATCATAAAAATTCATTTTGTTCTGCCGTCCCAGCGGACACGTCGGGCTGGCAACGTGCTAGCGCTTTCGGCTAATCCCTAGGCGAACACTGCAATGCGTGAGCAGTGTTTTTGTTTTTACACGAATCTATCTTATCGACTCGGAGTAAGAATAGCTTAATTGCAAGGTATGGGGTCTTGGAGCGTGGTGGATCGTTCCCATCCAAATTGCGTTTTCGATTTATTTCTATCTTTGCTACCATGGAGCATGGTAGATTATTGTAATCCTAATTTTAATGTATGTGACTTGGATCCCTCATCGGTGGGATGTGAATTGAGTATCGGGTTTTTATGGCATTGGATAATTGCTAGATTAATAGTTACCTTTTGGTACGTGGCTTCCTTAAGATTTATCTCAAAAATAAATAATAATAATAATTTACTTATATAATCAAATTTTGGGGGAAAAAAAAAAAGTCACTATGGGGTCGATGGATATAACGACCTGCTAAATTGGGTCTTTAATGTTCTTCAGCAACCATGCTTTGATAGATGCTATCAAAAGTTGCTTGAACGTCGCTGGGACGATGACAAGAGGAAAGCTGTCACACCCCATCGTTTAGAGATGAGACCAACATACAACACGACTTGTATTTTCGTGATGCACACACCATGTTTATCTAAAATTATATCCAAATGCTATTCTGGCTTTTGGTTATAGTTCGAAGTAACGAATTAACCCGCTTTAGTGGATTGAATCTGAATATTATTCTTTTGGTCATTCGTTGCTCAAAAAGATACCTTTCTGGAGAAGATATTTACCTCGAACGATTGTTAGGGGGATCGAGTTGAATAGATCAGGATCGACAAGAGAGTTGCTTGCTTGAACTCACCTATCTTGCTCTTCGATCCACCCATAAGGCATGCTCTGGGCCATGACCACCTCGAGTCCATGTACATTAGACTCGTCACTTTCCAAATTCAAGCAATGTAAGGTGAAATTCCATCTAAACAGTTTTTCACCCAAATAAGACTAAATTTTAGGGATAAGTACACTAAAAATCTTAAAATTTATCACAAAAATGTACTTTAGTCTTAAAATTTCAAAAAGTGTATTCAAGTCCTAAAACTTATTACGAAAGTACAATCGAGTCATGAAATTTTCAAAAAGTCTAATTAAGTTCTAAAACTTTTCATAAAAGTATAATCAAATCCTAAAATTTTTAAAAAATGTTATCAATAAATGGACTTAACTTGACTAATTTCACAGATTTTAGGACTTGATTACATTTTCGTAACAAATTTTAGGACTTCTAATTCACTTATCCCAAATTTTATCATGGGGACAGCCTTTCCTTTAGAAATAGCAGTGGCACTACATAAATAGACTTTTTTACCACGAATGTTCATTTTGTGGCCATAACGTTAGTAAATAGCCATAAAAATGTATTGCCTATTGCCACGAAACTTCGCGGTAGAAAGTTTATACCTGCTACCACGGAAAAATAAGTTGCCTAGTTTGCCATACAATCTTTCACCCAAAACAGTCATTTGCCAATTACTGAGATTAAGGAATCTCATAAAAGAAAATGAAAAAAAAATTAAAAATTTGCAAAAATGATCCATGTTAGAACCAGTCGTGTCCTGTAAAATGGCTGACATTAACATTGACTGAATCATTATATCAGCAATTTTTAACCAAAATTGACTGAAAATTCTCCATTGGCAATTCATCAAAAGGTTTGGGTTTAAAATTGGTCAAATTGGAAAGCACATGACTTAATTGATAGCTGAATAATAAATCTATGACTTTTGGATATTTTTTCCCTATTTTTGTTTCACTCAATTACCTAAATCAACAAAAAATGATATCTATTTATTACCTTTTTATTCTTTACAAATATTAACATAATTCTATTAAAGTATATTGTACCTTATAATCTCTATAATAGTTAGATCATGTCGATATCACTACAAATAACAATAATATATCTACAAAATAATGGTACTTATATGAATCTAAAAACATGATATCTACAGAATAATGGTACTTATATTAAAATATCGTTCCTTATTTTTTAGATAGATAAAAAATTTCTTTTTTTTTTTTTCTTTTTTAATTAAATATATTTGAATATGAAAATTAAGAATTTAAAATAGTAGAAATATCCTCCCAATACAACTCTAAATGGAATTCTATTTTATTATTATAAAGATCATAAGCTAAAATAAACTTAAATGGAACTATCTTAATATGTAAAAATGCCACAAAAAAAGAGAGCGAAAGTTCATAATAAATTAAACCAATTGAGTGTTTAGGGATTAGATTGATATTTAGGAATAGTATAAAAATCACATCAAACAAATGAAAAGTCTTAAGATAACATTGCACATTAAATCAAAGTTTGAGCACTATTAGTGTCATTTTTCCATGTGAAAATATCACTGATTGTTATATCCCAAGTTGAGTTAGGTTGATAATATGAAAGATTTATGTTCTTAATTTTCTGAGAAAGATACCAAAATTATTGATATCAAACTTGATCACGTCATATTGTTTTGTAAATGCTCATTTTCTTATTTTTGTTAATCTTTAATAGATCACGGTATTTGAAAGATTCTCCCTGTAATTTTTTTCATAGGGAAAGGTAATTTACCACAAACTGCATTAATAAGAAATATACAATCATAAAATTTCATTGATTTGCAACATAATTTAATTGTTAGATTGATTTACTAATTTTATGTCTTTAAATTTTATTATCATTTGCGTTGATGTTTCATATTGCGAAAAATCTGAGAACAGAAAAAGGAAAAAAAATAATAGTAGACTATCGCCAATTTTAAGTCCAAATGCAATTCTATTTCTCTCTCCCACTTTTTAATCGTTAGTAACTTAATTACATTTTTTGACCAAAAAAAAAACTTAATTACATTTGATTTATGCGCATCTTCAAAAAAAAAATGTGATCTTTCAACATGCAACCAACTTGACATTGTGCTAGTATTTGTTACATCCGAAAATACAATTTTAACATTAAGAGGTTTGCAATAAAAATGAATGAACTTGGGAAAAATTATTATTTAATAACATCTTCAAGAATGTAAAAACAACATATTTTCAAACCAAAGGCATCGTGCGAGTCTTCTGCTAGAACTAAAGTCCAGTTGATCATGTCCTAAAATATGCTAAAGATTATATAAATATAAATTTACGCATCATTGACTAGGACATAAATTAATAAATATTGTTTATAAGTTCAGCATTTTGCTTTTGCTTTCCCCCTTTGTCTGGCAGGCCGGCCAAGGTCGATTGAAGTTTAGATTCATCGCAGAGTATAAATTCGCCTTTTGTGTTTATCTCATATGTTGACCAGCTTTAACTTAAGGCATGCATGGTAACACTCTCGGGAACAATTAATTATGTTCGTTTGTTCCCTAGAGCTTATTTGAAATAAAAATGCGTTTAGTAAATTTTTTGTTCCGGTTTGAAGTAGAACCCAAAAGCAAAAAAAAGTTGCTTCTCGCTCTCGGGAACAATTCTAAAAATCTCTTTTTTTTCTCTCTCTTTTCTCTCTTCTTTTTTTCCCTTCCCTTTCTTCTTCTTGTTCCTCTTCCTCCTCCCACCCCATCGCCACCCCATCGCTGCCCCATCGCTGCCGCCTCGCCAAGCTAGAGCGAGGTCCGGCAAGCTCGCCGGAGCCTCGTAAATCAGGGTGAGGGGGCAAGGCACGGGCGAGCCAAGCCTCGCCCAGATCTAGGGAGGCGAGCCTTGCCCAAATCTGGGGAGGCGAGCCTCACCCGGCCACCGGCGAGGCTCAGCCTCGACCAGATTTGTGAGGCCGAGCCTCGCCAGTGGCCGGGCAAGGCAAGGCTTCGACAAGCTTGCCAGACCTCACCCTGGCCTGGCGAGGCGTCAAAGCTCGCCCGGCTGCTCGCCGGCCACCACCAGTGGCGGCGGCCAAGAGGAAAAATGAGAGAAAAAGGAAAAAGAATAAAGAATAAAGAAAAAAATTATAACAAAAAGTACTAAAAAATTAAAAGAATCAAAAGATTAAATTTTTTTACCAAATGCATTTCTATTTCCGAAGTAAAAATTTTGGACAATTACCAAACGCCTTCAAATGCTCAAAAATTGTTCTCGAGAACATAATAAAAAAGAATCATTTCTGAGCAGAAATTGTTCCCGGAAATATAAGTGTTGTCATGTAGGCCCTTATTTATTGACCATTCCCACTCTTCCCCTTCTGTCTTTATCTTTCTTTTTGCATGTCACCACTAAACACCAAATTGCTTAAGTAATTAGTGCTCTCTGCTCTTGCTTAACCGATGCACAGAAATCAGCTGCTTCTTGTTCTTCTTCTTCTAAATCCATCCTTTAGCATCCCTGTCGAAAATAATCAATGCACCATCTCTTGCAGCAAGATCGCAAACATAAGCAACCCATTTTGGCTAAGGGGCAATCCAGAGGGCTGCAGCAACCCTAAATATGAGCCAGCATGTATAAATAACCACACCATCCTAAATTTGCACTCGGGTAAGTAGCATATACGGTACATTGACTATGCCAACTTCACGATTAGGATCGTTGATGTCAAGCTGCAAAAGCAATTGCTCATCTCTTCCTCTCCACTCTGCCATGTCGCTATAGCTCTCTGAACTGGTACACATGTGGGGAACACATGTTTTTGGTTCCCAAGTTATCCAAAGCTGTGGTGATTGTGAGCTGCACAAAGGCCGTCAATTCTCAGTTTTATATCAATGCTTTGTCATGCTTTGATGGGGTTGAATTTTTGAATTTCTCTAGTATGAGAAGGCGATTATACACCATGGTCAATGCAAAAGTCTTGTATGTGGAAGCTACATGCACTTTAGAGTTTATGCCAATGATTCCACGGGGGGTTGATGACAATAACCTTCGTTCCTATGCGCAAATTTATGAACAGATGGTTTGTGGGTTTGAGCTTTCATGGATTCGAATTGCTTGTGAGATGTATTGCAAACATTATTTTGGGTGTGACATCAGCAACAAGCACCAAATTCGGTGCATAAATAAGGATGGTAAGGACTTTTGAGTTTGTTCAGCTCTCTCAACAATAGAAAACGGAGACAGATTGGGTCAAAACGTGTGAAATTTCATTTGAACGTGAGTCTTTACATCTTTTCAGCTTTCTCTTGTCACATGTCAATCCCTTTTGCAGGAAGTGCCAACTTCGGTCACCGCATCGGCTTCTTTCTTGCGGCTCTCTCCATCTATGGAATCGGTAACATTACTATAATCTTCTTATTGAGAAATTGTTTTGATGTTTCTTCCCACAATTCATTACAAGAAAAAAAAAAATGCATCCCCAATTTTCTTGCGTTTTCCCAATATACAGGGCCTTTCATGGCTGTGAAATTCGTCTTGAGAAAAAGCGCTTAGCAATGGATCAAAATGTTGAAGAATTTTTGCCATCTAACAATAACTTCTTGCCGAAAAGATATTCCTACTCAGACATCAAGAAAATCACAAGCAGTTTCAACTTTCAAGGACAAATGGTGCATTTGGTTCAGCATTTCCAATGGGTTTTCAGGCCTGAAAGCCCCATTGGGGAAATGCTGAACCGTTTGATTCAATTTTGAAATTGGCTTTCAGCTTTTAAGTAGCCTTCAAAATGTTGAAAGCCTAAAGCTAGTAGAGACTAGCTTTGAGCTTTCAGCATTCGGCGAAATGCTGAAACTATTTTTTCCCTTCCAAAACTACCCTCACTAGTTCTTCATATTTTCGATTTTGCCTCTCGTTTTTTTTTTTTTTTTTTTTTTTTAAATTAAGAAAGGGCAGCCCTTCGCCAATCCGGCAAAGGGCTACGACCCCTGGTGAGCCAAGTCTAGCGCCGGCGGCCGTCGGCTAAGGTTGCCCAACGGCGAGGGTCGCTCGACCCAAGTGCACCGTGACCCAGGTGACCACCGCCTGGGTCTCACGACCACAGGCAGCCCTCGCTTGGGTCTCACGAGGGTCGTGTGACCACCAACCGCCATTGCGCGACCCTCGCGAGACCAAATTTTCTTGCGTTTTCCCACAATTCATTACAAGAAAAAAAAAAACGCATCCCCAATTTTCTTGCGTTTTCCCAATATACAGGGCCTTTCATGGCTGTGAAATTCATCTCGAGAGAAGGCACTTAGCAATGGATCAAAATGTTGAAGAATTTTTGCTATCTAACAATAACTTCTTGCCGAAAAGATATTCCTACTCAGACATCAAGAAAAGGGCAGCCCATTGCCGATTAGGCTACGGCCGCTGGCGAGCCAGATC
The DNA here is from genome assembly GCA_014182735.1 of Corymbia maculata. NCBI lineage: Eukaryota > Viridiplantae > Streptophyta > Magnoliopsida > Myrtales > Myrtaceae > Corymbia > Corymbia maculata. Next base: position 16,739,883 of record CM024687.1, read on the forward strand.
TAGTGCCAGCGGCCATCGACTGAGGTCACCCAACAGCGAGGGTCACTCGACCCAAGCGCGCCATGACCCAGGCGGCCCTAACTTGGGTCTTGCGAGGGTCGCGCAACCACCGACCGCCGTTGCACAACCCTCGCGAGACCCAAGTGAGGGCCACCTACGGCCGTGAGACCCAGGCGACGGTCGCCTAGGTCGCGGCGTGCCTGGGTCAAGCGACCCTCGTCGACCTCAAGTGACCTCTAGCAGCCCTTAGCTAGGGCCACATCACTGAGGGTCACTCAAGGTTGGGCAACCTCCAACGGCCCTCGACTGGGGCTGCATGACCCTCGTCAAAGGTTGCCCGACCTCGGCCGACGACCGCTAGCGCCAGATCTGGCTCGCCGGCGACCATAGACCTTCACTAGTCCGGCGAAGGGTTTAGTCCAATTTTCCAAAAAAAAAAAAATATATATATATATATATATATATATATATAATATATATATAAAACCCATAAAACCCATTTTTTTTTACCAAACGCACATTCAACTCAAAGTTTATTTGCAAAGAAATTTTATCAAACACATTAGTATTTCCCCAAGTAGCTTTGGGCTTTCAGCATTTGCATTAGACTCAAACCCCTTGCAAATACTGAACCAAACGCACCCAAACTGGGGTAGGAAGGATATGATTCCGCATTCAAAGGAAAACTCCAGAATGGCCAAGTAGTAGCAGTGAAGATTCTGAAAAAGGAGAAAGCGAATGAGCATAAGTTCATCAACAAAGTGTCTACCATTGGAAGAATTCATCCTGTTAACATGGTTGGACTCATTGGTTTTTGCTTCGAGGGCTTAAACAAGCTCTTATCTATGATTCATGCATAATGGGTCTTTGGATAAGCATATTTTCTCACGAGGGCAAGAGACTTCTCTTGATTGTAAGGAAGTGCACGAGATTGCTTTTAGAGTAGTTAGAGGGATTGAGTATCTTCATCAAGGATGCAACCTGCAAATTTTACACTTTATATAAAGCCTCACAACATTCTTCTTGATGAGGATTTTACCCCGAAAGTTTCCGACTTTGGGCTCGCTAGATTGTATCCCACAAACTACATCACCATGTATTTGACTGCTACAAGAGGAATTTTGGGATACATGGCTCCAAAGTTGGCCTACAAGAACCTTGGGGGTGTCTCTTACAAAGCCAATGTCTATAGTTTTGGCAAATTGTTAATGGGATTGGCCAACGGGAGGAAGAATGTGGATGCAGTTGTAGAGTGCTCTAGTCAAGCTTACTTTCCTTTATGGGTTTAGTGTAGGATTAGACTCTCCAATGGAACAAGTCAGTAGCGAGGATAGGAGTATAGTAAAGAAGATGATTATAATTGCTCTTTGGTGCATTCAATTGAATCCTAGCAATCCCCCTTTAATGTGCAAAGTCTTGGAAAAGCTCAAAGGAAAAGTAGATGATTTACAAATTCCTCCCAAGTCACTCTTTTATCCAATGAAAATGTCAACAATATATGATGGAACTTGGAATGACAAAGACAATGATACCATATCCACTTCATCAACTAGTACAATAAATTATGAAGGTTCACATTATGAGTATGTCAGTAGTGTTACACGGGCATAGACACATATCGATACCATTTGATGCCATAACATATGTTTGCAATTATAAACGCATCGTATTGATGATGTTTTATGTGTAACTCCTCTTTCATGGCCATCATCAGTGTGTATATGTTTATGACCATGTTTGTGGGTCTTAATCATGACTGTATCATCTTTAGCATTATGATATTAAGGTTGTCATTAATTATAATTTGGACTTTTAAATCCAATAGAAAATTTAGTGACCACTTTCAAGGTAGTGTTACGAGGAGCGAGTTGGGTTTTGAAGTCTTCACTTGAACCAATTAGCACACAACCCATGCTACGCGAGGCTTCACGGCACATTTAGGACGCCAAACTGCCTTCTAAGATAATATTTCATTAGCAAAAATACACATTAGACGACCGAGATGCTTCCACGTGATCTTCCTTCATCCTAAACATTAGACGGCTGAGTTCGCATTATGTTTACTAACTTGGCATGATTTTTGCCAAGAGCCGCATGAGCAATAATGCATCATTGGTGTTGAGCTAGTGAATCGCATCATTAAAAAGTAGATGGACGTCCAAACATCTAGAGTGCCAAAATTTGGCACGATGGGACACTTAAGTGCCAAAAGTTACAAAAGGTACACTTAAGTATCAAGATTGGAGTAAAAAGAATCAATTAAATGCCAACGATAAGAAAATCCAACCAAAATGCTGGCGTGGCACTTTTCCGATGAGTTGGGGTCGAAACGGCGTCATTTTGAGTGCTGACATAACCAAATAAGCCCAAAATAAAGTCGTTTTGAGTCGATGTGGCTAGATAGCCCAAAACAACGCAGTTTTGAGCAAAGTTTAATTTTTAATATAAATATAAATTAAATAATATTAAAAGCGAATTTTTTTAAAAAAGAGGCAGCAGCGTCCCCCGCCTGTTGCTGCTGCCCCATCACTGGTGGGGCGATGGCAATGGATGGCAAGGGTTGCCGACCCACACCCAGCGTCGGCGACCCTCACTAACCGAAGGCGAGGGCCAGATAGCCCTCGCTAGACCTCGAGAGAGGGCGGCAACCCTCTCCAAGATCTAGGCGAGGGTCGACTACCCTCACCCCGGCCTAGGCGAGGGTTGCCAACCCTCTCCCTGGCGCCGGTGACCCTCGCCCAACACCGGTGGCCCTCACCTAGCATTGTTGGAAACTCAGCGGCATTAGGCGAGAGCCGCCGACGCCTACGCAAGGGCTAGCGACCCTCACCCAGATTTGGGAGAGGGATGCCACCTTCTCCTGGCATCTAGTGAGGGCCAAACCTAACCTTGCACCCAGGCGTCGATAACCCTCGCCATCTATCGCGCCACCCTACCAACGATGGGATGGCGGCCACAAGCGAGGGACACTATTGTCTTCTTTTTTTTTTAATTTCACTTTTAATATTGTTTAATTAATATTTATATTAAAAATTAAATTTTGGCCAAAACGGCATCATTTTGGAGCTGATCTAGCTACATCAGCACTCAAAATGACGTTGTTTTGAGCTTCTTTGGCCATGTCAATACCCAAAACGACGCCGTTTCGACCTCAACTCGCTGGAAAAGTGTCACGTCAGCATTTTGGTCGAATTTTCTCACCGTTGACACTTAAATGATCATTTTTGCTCCAATCTTGGCACTTAAGTGTACATTTCGTAATTTTTAGCACTTAAGTGTCCTTTCGTGTCAAGTTTTGGCACTTAAGTTGTACTTTTGCCAAAGCACATGACATGATAATTAAGTTTACGGAAGTACTAAATTAATTCAATTTTAAGGATTTCAAGTACTTGATTGAGTAAAAACAAGTTCACATATTTGATTGGAAATCGAGTGAAAATTCAGGTACTTGCAATTTCACCCCTTAATTTCTTCCTTAATTCTTACCTCGAGATTGTGTTCCATTTCGCCGGACTCTTCAACGCGTTTGGCTCGTTACTTGTACTAGCTGTCGGTAACATACTCTAATCTTCTCGTCACGAAATTAATCAATTTCGCTAACTGATAACATTAACCCTCATCTTTTCCTATGTTTATTCCCAGAAGTGCAGGTGCAATAAGCTTTAATTAAATTCATCTTAGGAGCCCCATACGTGGTGATTCTGTTAATACGCAAATGGAGAAGGAGACGTTTAGCACTTAATGAAAACATCGAATAGTTTTTGCAATCTAACAACTGTTTGTTTATGATATACTCTAATCTGATATCAAAAAGATCACGAACAACCTAAAAGAGAAATTGCCCATGGGCTGATATGATTCGGTGTATAAAGGAAAGCTATAGAGCGGTTGAGAAGTGGCAGTGAAGATATTGAAGAAAGGAAAAGCAAATGGGAAAGATTTCATTAGTAAAGTGACCAGACCGGAATGATTTATCATGTCAATGTCACTTATTGGTTTTTGCTTTGAGAACTCAATACAAGCTCTCACATGTGACTTCATGTAAAATAGGTCTTTGAGTAAGCACATTTTCTCATGAGGAGAAGAAGCTCCTCTCAATCGCAAGGAAGCATATGAAATTGCCTATGGAGCGTCCAGTGGGATTGAGTATCCTCACTAAGGATGCGACATGCAAATTCTGTATTGTAATATTAATCATAATAACATTCTTCTTTATAAGAGTTTCACTCCTAAAAAGTATCGGGTTTGGGGCACGTGAAATTCTGCAAGTTGAGCTATAACACCGCGTCTCTAGCCATCGCATGGCAAACCTTTGGATACATGGCTCCAGAATAGGTATATAGGAACCTCGGGGGCATCTCTCATAAAGCCAATGTCTTCAGTTTCGGCAAATTATCAATGGAAATGGTCAGTGGAAGTAAGAATCTGGATACATACTCAAAGCACTCAAGTTAGATTTAACTTCTATTCTGGGTTTACAATGATCTAGGTGCAGGAAAGGACATTTGACTAAAAGAAGTTGGCGAGGAGAATAAAGGATATTAAAGAAGATGATAATAATTGCTCTTTGATGCATTCAATTATATCCTAGCTATCGTTCTTCGATGCACAAGGTATTGAAAATGCTGGAAGGAGAAGATGATAATCTATAATTGCCTCCCAAGCCGCTCTTTTGTTCAACAGAAGTGTCAACTATTGTGGATCGTGTTGGTATCGAGACCAACGGACAGATGGACACAATATCACCTTCGTGAAGTCCACCAATAATTTATCAAGATTACAGCTTGAGTACAGCAATATTGCGGAGGCTGGTGAGACTGGACCTTGCCAGATTCTAGTTAGGCTTAAGCTCACCAAAGCACAATGAGGTCAAGTCTCGCCTATGGCCTATCACCGGTTGTCGCCAAGGCTTGGTAATAAACAGAGGAAGAAAAAAATAAAAAATATGGACTTTTTTTTAAATCACAAAAATTGTCCACATCAACGTAACCGAATAACATAGGATGGTTTACATTTGCATCAACAATTCCTGACCAAATGAAATTTCTTTAGTAAATCATGGAAAATATTTTCTAATTCATTTTCAAGTCTCAATCAAATACTAGATAATATTGTCATTGTTCTGGAAAATGACTTTTTTGGAAAAAAAAAAATTTGAACCTCATTACCTAAATGAAGCGTGTTATATTATGTCAACGACTCATCAGGCTTATATTTGTGGCTTTAGTATTTATTTTCCTTCTAAAGTTTCACTATTCGTTTGTTGCTTTTAGGTGATAATCAATTATCGCAATCGAGTCCTTAATATCACATCAGCAATTTTCGTTAGATAAATTGGTAATGTTAACATAAGGACTCGATTGCAATAATTGATTATATTTTTTGAAAGTTTTTAAACTCAATTACACTTTCTCGACAAATTTAAGACATGTAATACACATATCCCTAATTTATATTGATCTTTTTCACTAATTAATCCCCCGATGATAAGAAATATCTATAGTTATAGTTATGTGGATAGATCATAGTTTGAAATTCTTCCTTGAAATATCACACATGGTAATCTACTTAATGAAATTTTATTTCCTATTTGAATAAAATATAGTATTTCTTTTTTCTTTAAATTTGAAATTAATAATATCTTCTATGTTTAAGATTGATGATGTTCTTATGTGAAAATATCATAACATGTTCTTGAAAACAAATTGTTATATATACCTTATTGCATAGCCATATGGTTTGCAAATTATACTACTTTGACATAAAATTAAATATATACATACTTATGTGCATGTTTGACATTAACAGTCTTTAACTTTGGTTCAATATGCAATGTCATTCTTAGAGTTTTAATTTGTCCAATGCAATCATTAAATTATTCCTAAATGTTCAATTTGTTTCCTAAATCAATAAATAAAAAGTATGTTATCTTTTTATCATTTTTCTACATATTTGGTCTTTATATCTTTTCATCAATTTTTTACCTTTTTGGTCTCTATAAATATTACAATAATTCCATATTTAATTTATGATTTTCATCATAGTAAAAGAAAAACCTTATTTAGATGAGATTCTACATTTACTACCATAGAGACCATAAGCTACAATATAAGCTAAATAGCACTATCGTAATATTTATAAAGACCAGAAAATTAAGAAGGCAATAAAATGATTGCATATTTTTTTTTATTGATTTAGATAATTGATTGAAATTAAAAGGTATTTTTGAATGACGATAGTGTGTGATTATAAAAAAAGAATTGTGAATAAAATCAAACAATGACTTTGAACATTTAGAACTATTTAAATAATCATATTAAATAAATTAAAAATCGATGGACTAAATTAAATACGCGAGAATAGTTCAAATTTAAAGATTGTTATTGTCGTTTTTTCAATGATTCAGTGAGCACTAAATGCAACCCTTCCAAGAAAAGAAGGGGAGACAGAGAGAGAATGTGAAGAAGTAATTCTGACAACGTGGGATTTTATTGTAGTCCTGACCGAAGAGAAGGATTGACAAAGGATGAGTGCCCCCCCAACGGTCGACTGACTCGACTCTCGATTTCTGCAACTCCACCCTCATCCCATCGGGTCCTGTTCCTTATATTTTCTTTCTCCTTCTGCTTCTGCTTCTGCTTCTTCTTCTTCTTCGTTTCGCAGCATCCTCAAATCTCTGCCTGAACTGAACAAAGGAAGGAAAATGGTGGCCGCCAAGCCGAAGATATCCTACGAGGAGTGCCGCCGCAAGAGGCTGGAGGAGAACAAGAAGCGAATGGAGGCTCTCAAGCTCCCCCAGCTCTCTCAATCCCTCCGAAACTCCTCTCCCAACTCTACCCCTGTAACTCCTAGTCCTCTCTCTCTCTCTCTCTCTCTCTCTCTCTCTCTGATGTTTATGTTCTGCTTCGTGTCGCATTTGTCAGATGAAGCAGTCCAAGCCACGCACGGTAGAGAAGCGGGTGGTGGTGGTGAGGAGGTCTAGTCGCGTCGCCAACATGCCCGCTCCCGTTTATCGAGAGGTCACTCCATAAGACTCTGCTTCTTTTGCGGAACTCTTGTTTCATCATCGGGTTTGGGGACATTGGAAAAAAAAGAAAAAACAATTCAAATCAGATGCTTTTCTATGCTCGACCCTTTTCTTAGTTTTGCATTTTTTTTCGTGGAAAAATGTCACTCGATCGTATCAGGCTTGGCGCGGTTTTTAGCCGGTTTTGATCATAAAGTTTCGAACTTTGTTCTTGGGTTCAGGTGGTGGTTGATCGGGTGGCAGTGCCCAGAAGGTATTTTATCATTTCCTTCATTTTTATGCTTGTAATTTTACCAGATGATTTCCAAGATAGTAAAAAGTCCTCATATATCACTGTTAAAATTACCAAATTGTTTATGAAAATCGATAGGATTTATAAGAGGAGGGATCCGCTCGATTTGGTGTATGCCTCTGCTGAGGCCAGGGAATATGCAATAGAGAAGGCAGAGCAATTGCAGTCCACTCTAGACCCTCACTATCCCACCTTAGTCAAATCCATGCTCCCATCTCATGTCTCTGGTGGTTTTTGGCTGGTAACAAAGTTTAATTCGTTTCCCACTTTTACTTTGTTTGATTTCAATTCCCTTTGCTCGATTTTGTCCCGACTGCAGCATCTGATACAAGTGGCGTCCTGGAATTGAGGAGGGATCTTGCGACATTAATCAACAATTTGGTTTCCTCTTTTCTCACGTCATTTTATTTGCAGGGCCTTTCTGTCCACTTTTGCAAGACGAGCCTTCCTAGGAACGACGGGGTCATCACGTTGGTTGATGAAGATGGTGAAGAATTCCCTACGATATATTTGGCACGGAAGACAGGACTCAGTGGAGGATGGAAAGGGTTCGCTGTAGCTCATGAGCTAACTGATGGAGATGCTGTTGTTTTCCAGTTAATTAAACCAACCACAATGAAGGTAGTAATGATGAGACTGTATTTGAGACTTGAAAGTCATTTTTCTTGCTTTCTAACCTTTTTGTCGTAGACCAACTAGTAAATTGATTCATTAAGAAGGCACTAAAATAGAGCCGACCTTTGAATTTATATGCAAGTGTACTCCAAGTGTTGCCAAGACATTGATAGATTATAGAATAGATTGTCCATGTGTCTTTATTAGATTCTAGAATTCATGAGGATTTAAGACGATCATGGGTATAGATTTAAGGAGAGATGTGTCTTTGGCATTCCTTAGTACAAACAGCCATCAACAAATCCTGTTCTAAACACAAAATTAACTGTGAATAGCATGTGTATCATTGCCTAGGATGTTTTACTTCCTCTTGAATGGTGCTATATCATTTGGCTGCCGTGTAAGTGAAGTGCCATTTACATTCTCATTTTCAGGTTTACATCATACGAGTGAATGGCTTCGACAAGAGTGAGGAGCCCTAAATAGATTAGTAACACGGTTGCTCTGCAGTCAGATTTTGGACATATAATGGTAGGTAGCGAGTTCACTACTTGCCTAAAGAGTAAATTCGTATTGTGCTTGCAGTCATTCTTTGGATGTTTCTCTGAAGTTTAGCAAGTTCACAAAGAGACAGCTCTTCTTTTTATTATGTTTTAGCATCTGCAAACTAGACTTCACTCATGTATGTTCACTTTCTTTTGCAAAAAAAAAAAAGAAGTCTCCTTTCAGACGAGCAGAAGCAGTTTTTTAAGCAAAAGCAAAGCCTCCTATAGTGTTTGAATCTCAAAGTGCTGAGCTGTTTCAAACATGAGAGTTCATTTCATTGAAGTTCCTCAATAAAATTTCCTACAGTGTTTTAAACCTCAAAGTGCTGAGTTCTTTAAAACATGAGAATTCATTTCTTTGAAGTTCCTACATAAAGTATGCTTCGTATCTGGGATAGTTATGGTAACGACGGATGGTTCTTGTGTCTGAACTGACTCAACTTGTGAGCTTTTCCTAATGCTTTTACTTGTTTCAAAAGATCATAAGGACTATCTGATCATTTTTGGTCTATGATTACCAAATAAAGATTTTACCTGAGACAAGCCCCCATCATAATAGATTGTTCCCACCTTTGCTGGAAATCTAGTAAACCCCATGTAGTTGTGAATTGGGCTCTAAACATTATAATGGAGTTTAGCCACGGCTGCTTAGAACTTCAATTAATGTTCTTTTTTAAGTCTGAAATCTTGTTCCTACACTGAACTTGTTGCATTTTGAATGGTTCTCTTCTGGGCAATGTTCTTAATGTTAGCCTGATATTGACACTCATATCAATTTCCCACACTGCAGCAAGGTTTCAACTTGAGTACAGAAGTTTTATTTTTACCCAGAAACAAGAAAGAAAGAACATTCTCTCACTGTCAATATGAGTTTCTCTGATGCAGGTTGCACGGTGCATAGAAAGGTCATCCTGGGCTACGAGATTTTGCTGTTGGGTTGGTCCTTGTTTGGTCACAGGAGGCGAAATGTAACTCAATCTAGCGATAGATACCAATCGATCAAATTAGCTAGTGAATTAGTTGTGCTGTAGGTCTGTTTCTGGCTTGTAAATTGATCATACTGTTGCTCTGCTTGGCAGTCGTCTAGTCTATAGTTCCGCAGTTCAGCAAGACACACTGTCCAAAGAATATTCCAATTGCAATTCCCAGAAACAGTTGCATCCTCCTCTGTTTTTCCACGATTCTTTTCCAGGTTCAACACCATAGACAGGTGCAAATTAGGAACTGGTCAGATTCGCCGGCGCCGCATCCCCACGCGAGTTCGTTCGACAGCCTAGATCTCGCTAGAATCGGAATGGCTTACTTACTAGATTCGCGCCAATCCAAATTGGAAAACCCTTTTCGTCTGTCTACATTTCCCTGAGTCTGAACACGCAACGGACAATCCCCAGGTTTGACCGCTGCGTTCTTGCTTGCTCGCGGGTGCCTGAGAACGCGGTGAGTTTGTGGGGGGGGGGGAGAAACACAGGCTGTTCTGATAGCTCCACTTGGCTCGTCAAATACCAAAAGCCCCGCTCGCCTTTTCCAGCTAAGGACGGAGAACGTGCGTGCCCACTTCCAATCTCCGTGCGCTTTTAAAGTTAAACTAATGACCACGAAACAATACATTAGGCCAATTCGCATGCGAATGATCATGCGGGTCGATTCGAACGTGACGAACAAGACAGCAAACGTCCGTGCAATGTCTCTCGCGTCGCCCGAAAATGGGAACATGAAATGGGAAAAGGTCAAGGAGCAGAAGGGCGAAAGAGCAAAGAGATGAACCGAGACGTATCTGGCAGTGGGGCGAGGTTCTGGTCTCGTCTTACCTGGCGCTCCTGGTGCGGGGGTCCACACGGGATCCCAGCGTGAACTTTCGTCTTTTATTCGCCTACAAGAGAGTGCCAACTCTCACGCGCGCCACCATGACGTGATCTATGCAAGCGTAACGGGGCAAGTGCCTTTAACAGTCCTAAAATTTATCACAATACAATTAGATTCTAAAATTTTGTCGTGTGGTATAATTAAATCTTAAAATTTTTAAAAAAATATAATCAAATCATAAAATTTGTCAAATTTATAATTTGCCGATTGCACTTTTTAAAAAAATTTTAACTCAACTATACTTTCATGACATGTTTTGAAATTTAATTGTACTTTTTAAATATTTTAAAATTTAGTTACACGTTTTAAGTGCATTTATCTCTATATATAATGCGCATCATCATCTTCAAACATGGCACACGTCTTGTGTTATAAGTTTGAAGGCTTTCTTGTTTTAAGTAGTGTCATAAATACTTTATCACGTAATTTGGTAATAATACGTCGATGGCAATAAATTTTTTGGTAACAGCATGTCATGTAAGACGTGTTTACACAAAAAATTTTATAGTCACATAGAATTCATGTAAACAAACATGCTCATTCGATTCGGTAAAAAGACGATGCGTAGCTCTCTCGATTGCTTGTTAAATAGTGGGAAGTAGTAACGTAAAAGAAGCGTGAAGTCTCGAGTTTTATTCCTACTTGGTGGAGTTACTTTATATTAAAAAAATGTGTACTCTCGTAAGAATCCCCTTGTGACGTGAATTAGGGGTGTAAACAGTTCAGTTCAGTTCGATTTTTTGGAAAAACTGAACCGAATTGAACCGATAAGAAATGATACCGTCCCGAACCGAATACGAACTGAACCGAAAATACAGTTCGGTTCAGGATGGTTTTTCGGTTTTCCTATTTTTACTTTGTTTATTGAAATTTAAGTAAAGAAGAGATAATAAAGAAGAGAAATTATTCAATTTTTATTAAGAATTCCAATTCGATTCGGTTAACCGAACCGAACCGAAAAAGTTAACGGTTATTTTTGGGTTAATCGAACCGAACAAAAAACATACGAAATTTCGGTTCGGTTTGGTTCGGTTTTCCATTTTGATTCGGTTCTTGACACCCCTAATGTGAATGACACGTGGTCTAATTGGATCGAGGAGGCGAAATAAGTCAAGTATGTCAAAACTCATCTAGGATGCCACCTCATCACAAACGAAATGTTCAACATTTTACAAATAATTTGTCAAATATTATTTGCACACATAAAGTATAAGTAAATATGGAGCACGTTATTCTCTTCATTTGTTTTTATATAGTAAGAAATGAGAAGTAGAAAAATTTAAGAAGCATGAGATCTCAAATTTCATTCCTATTTGATATAACTATTTAGGGTCGAAATATCCATTTAGAAGAAATTTCTTCCAAAGCCTCTAGTCGTGAGCATAGATGACCTGTATTTGATTGGACTAAGGCTTTGTTCGTTTCATGAAAAATGTAGCATTTCTGAAAAATATTTTCCAAGAAGTCATTTTTCAAAAAAATGTGATTATTTTCCGGTATTTGGCTAAAACTTGAAAATGAAACAAAAAAAAAAATTTCCTCTGTTTGGTAAGGAAAATCTTTTCCTTTAGTCATTCTTTTAAAAAAAATAATTATTTTTAAAAAATCGATTTTTATATTCTTTTTCTTTTTGTCTTCTTCTTTAGTCGGGTGCCGGCCACAATGCCTGGTTGAAGGCGAGCCTTGAGCTCGCCACTCACTTGGCTTGTTGATCTAGGGAGCGGCAAGCTTAAGGCGTTGGGGAGAGCAGTAAGAGGCGTTCGGCCTCACCCCTCACCATCGGCAGTGAGCCAAGCAAGTGGCAAGCTTGAGGCTCTCACCATTGGCTAGATCGGCACTTGAGGCCTTCATTGCTGGCCAAATCAACGCTATGGCGAGAGGCGAGCGGTGAGCGGCAAGCTCAAGGCCCTCATCATTGGCCAAATTGGCGCTTGAGGCCTTGCCTCTGGCTAGATCGGTGCTCAAGGCCCTCGTCACTTGCTAGATCAACGACCAAGGCGAGCAGCAAGCTAGAGCACCAATCATCATCGTGGCCGGCGATTGGCCAAGATAGAAGTAAATAAAAAAAACAAAGAAAGAAAAAAATGAGAAAAATGAAAAAGAAAATTTTTTGAATTTTTTAAATTGAAAAAAAAGATGGAAATGTTCACTTGAATGTGAAATAAGAAAAAGTGAGTAAGGAAAATATTTTCCTCATATTAAAAAGTCAAAAACATTATCTCCTAGTTTAAAACACTTTTTTTTTTTGATTGAAAATATTTTTTCCAAATAATTTATTTTTAGTGAAACAAACGTCAAAAAATTCAAAAAAAACCAAACGTATGTACGGCTCTAAACATAAAATCTCGACCGATTACTACGTCCATCTCGCTTAAGGTCTAGATCGGAACCGCCGAAAGCCGCCGACTGCCACGGCGCTTCCTCATTCGTGGCGCTCACGCGCGGGGGATGGGCGTGGGGGTCAGGGGATGCGATTCGGCGTGGGGCACGGGTCTCTCTTCGCATTGGTCTGATTGGCGCCGGTGATTCCGGGGGGGTCAAGCGGAGTCGTTAAGTCAATCGGAGGACCGGGTAAAATGTGGGCCCACCAACCCTCCTCCGACGTGCATCGTCAAAAAGCCCAACCATCATCCGACTTTTATCTATATTTTTTTCCAACTAAGTAAATACCCTATTCTTTATTTTTATTTTTTACATGTATATAAATAAATAAATAAATAAACCTCCTAAAATGAAAGCTTTACATGAACCTTGCTTTCTGTGACAATCTTTATTATGTCTATCAATAGTGAAGAGAAAATAAAAATTATACTCTTGAGAGCTCTATAGAGTGTGGGATGGGGATAAGGCCAATGAGTTTGGATGGAGATTTTTTTGCTTGTTACTTTTATTAAATCCACCATTGACTTTTAGCGATAAATATCACTTATTTTCGTATGCAACGTCATCGAAAAGAAAAATCTCAAGTACGATTCACGTAGTCAATTGACATGAAATATGACCGATTCAACACTCCTCACGAAAAAAATCAACGTCAAATCACCAATCAGATGTACTAATGAGCCATTTAACTTTCAATTAAATTAACACAACCAATATATCGATTGGCGACAGAGAAGCCAGTTGTCTCTCATGAAATCACGACTTCGATTAATATCGCGAGTCAACTGCTGAGTGGTCATGCTATGTTGTCTAGTTGCGTTAAGTGAAACATTTGGGCAACTAGCATCTCAAGTGGGGCAGTAGCGACGAGCTCGTAAATCTCGAACTTTCGGGTCATGGGTGGTATAGGTTAGTCACGAATCAAACGGACCTTCTGTAGCGAGTATCGGCCGATCGCCCCCTCCCACACGTTTGACCATACAATGCTAACAACGTCGCTTAACGTGTAACAACTAAGTTCTAACTATCACGACAAAAATATAGCCAAGAAAAACTTCAATCATTAGTCACGCGGCATGCGAAAACATCCTCGTAACTCAGCCGACGTGACGAGGTGTTTGGCGTCGACGACGGTAGCGTGACGCTCGGTCCAGCGTGATGCTCGGTTCAATCTTTGATTTCGGAAGGGAAGGGAGAGAGAGATTGGAAACATCCACAAGATTTTCCAGCTGTCACTCACCTCTATGCCCAAAAAAAAAAAACAAATACACATTTTTTGTCGTTGGGTATGATGTCTTTTTCAGCACGATACAACAAGAAAACAAAATGGGCTTTCGAGAACCGGCAATTAATTAATTAATTAATTAATTGATTGATTGATTGATGAATTATCATTACCGTGATTTGAGAATTGCTTGTCCAATTCGGTATGATTGACTGAGTTCGCTTGTCGTCGTGCGCTACGCACTTGGCCCTTCTTCGATTAACCGGCGCCAGCCTGTGAATTTTTTTTTTTTTAAATATTGGATTATTTATATAATAAGAAGTTTTTATATTTTCTATATATAATAATAAAAAAAAAATATTTTATGTGATGTCCACCAAAATCAATCACAGCTATTCCTTGATTGGCTGATTGAAGTCGGCCCTTCCGAGATGTGGCGTGGTGGGGTCCGCTCCCTATCGTGGACCCACTTTGCTTGATTGACTCCTCACTACTACTTCCTCTTCTTTTTAATTTTTTTTTTCCCTTTTTTTGTGAAGGAGCAAAATGGGGCTCGCATCGGGTGCATTAACTTGCAATGTCATGATTAGGTTATTGGGGAATCATGTTGTAATCATACTTCTCATATGCTGTATGTACATGTACATATACATATATATATATATATATGCACCCGTGTGAGGATAATAGGTAGCATAATTAAGAATATTAGAATCGATCATGATCGTGTTGGTACTATGAATATTAGATGGATTTGTCTGTTTTATCAATGAACAACAAATGTGATTTTGTCTAGGGTTGACCTTTTTTTAGCCCATTCACAACATGTTTTGTATGTGTTGATAAAATATGTTAACACATTAATCGTCTCAATATAGTGCAATGTTCTTATACAAAGAATGGCGACCGGACTCCTGATGACCAATAAGGACCTACCCAGTTGCCACGGGGCCTAGACCGGAGATAGGGATAGGGATAGGGATAGGGACCCCCTCTGACTTAACTTGCCTCGTGCGTTTATTGTAGTTATTAATTTCGACAGTGCTCTTGTTGTTAAATATTAGTAGACTGTTTTATTTTAGAAATGTTTTATAAATTAAATTTCAATGATAATTTTAAGTAAAATTTTATTGAAAAGGCCAAATTTTTAATAATTTATATTATATCTATATTAATATCACTACCTCATCGATTTATTAGATTTTTTGTTGTTGTCCAAAATATTGTGTTAGATTATCTTTTTAAAAAAAGTATTGGTGGGACAAAATGGGGCGGGACGGGCTCAGCCCCATCCCATTACTAAACCTAATTGGATGTGACGAATGTGTGCCTTAACACTTTCTGAAATTCATTCAAAATGTTCATTTCTTTAAAATATTATTCCACATAATTACAAAAAAATATATAGTATTTGGAACCTCAAAACTCTGACACGATTAATAAAATGTATCTTATTCACATATTTGACATGAATGTAATGTAACATGTTACAGAGGACGGGTCGCGCCAATCCTTAATATTACTTTTAGTATACGTTCCAACCATTCGGTTCAATCTCTTTAATCAATGAGAAATGATTTTTCGGTTTTGGTTTGGAAATTAAAAACAAAAAATAACGCTCGCCTGACGTGATGTTTGGACTAAATACGAAATCGACATCCTTATTTTTCTTTTGCTTGGCAAATAAACACTAATATTCATAATGGATAATAAGTACACAGATTTAGGTACATGTAGAAAAAAAAAAGAAGCTAAAAAAGTTTTCATTGAGTACATATAAAAGGACATTATCGATTTCTCGATTATCCAAAAAAGGGAGTTAACACCATGAAAATCCTCAAATTCAAAAATATATGATAAATTTATCTCAAATTAATTTTTTAATCATAAAAAATTCTAAACTAATACATCCGTGATAATTTTACTCTCCATTAGTTACTTTCGAATTACTGAGTTGAATGACATGTGACAGTTGACGGGTGTACCAATTTAGCGTTTTACCTTTCGTTTATCACATGTCTAACAGTTTGTGATTTTTTCACAGTATTAATCCAATTTAGTATAAATTAATAGAGGGTGTACTGAATTTGGAATTTTTTTATAGTTAAAAAATTAATTTTGAATTTTCCGTGATATTAAAAAAAAGATAAAAGAACCCAATTTTCCGTGGCTCACGATAGTTACCGTGAAGCCGCAATCACGCACACATTTTCCTACCCCGTCCCAACTCCCATTTCTCCAGACAAGGGAACGGAAAGCAGCTCAGCTCCGCTCTGGCTCCGAAAGGGCCAAAAACAAAAACGAAAAAAAGAAGAAGGGCCCGATCAGGCGAGACGAAACGACCGCGTTTCGAGCCGCAGGGTGCCACGTCATCGGACCGGCTCGTGAAAGACATAATGAGTGCAAAAACGACCGCGGGGGGGACAGCAGCTTCTATTGCGCTCCGTATGCAAACCGAGCCTCTCCCTCTCCCTCTCCCTCTCTCTCTCTCTTCCCTCCCTTTCTCTCTCTAAAAACTATGGAATATTTGCAGCTCGCTGGGATCCGCGTTTCTCGATCGCAGCGACGACCAATCCCCCTCGCGATCGCCTCCCTCGCCGCCTCCGCTTGATCGCCGAGTAAATGCTTGGTCTCTCTCTCTCTCTCTCTTATGGTCTCCTTCTTCGTTTCTTCCGTACGCGGTTTTCTGCATCTTCGATTTCCTCGCCGTCGTCCTCCGCCATTGGCCGGAATCCGTCCCGGCTCGCCGCCGCCGCTCTCCTTCGCCTCGGGGTGTCCGGCTCAATCCCGTTCTTCGCGTGCATTGACTTCGATTTTAATGTCCGGGGGGGCGTTTCTTGTTTTCTTCTTCTTCTTCTTCTTCTTCTTCTTCTTCCTCCTTGCGTTCGGGTCTAATCTTTGTTGTTACTCGTGGGAATGATTAATGTGCTGCTCTGCTAATCGTCATTGCCGGTGGTTTCTTTGGGAGGTCGTGTAGCGGTCTGTTTTGGCATTCGGTTTCTTTCGAGATCTCGGAATGGCATTCTCGGAAATGCCGGGGGGTCTTTCGGCAATCTGATAGATCGCAGGCGAGGAGTTGCGCGCGCCGGCTGTTTGATCGGTTTGTGTTGTTGCTGTTGTCGTTGGTGTTGTAGGAGCTGTTTCGGACGGGAATTGAGGAGCCGGTGGATGTTATCGGCCCGACCGTTTGAGACTTTTGGAGCAGGAACGAGACAATGTCCACTAGGAGCGAACATCAGACGGTGCCGCTCTCAGTGCTGCTCAAGCGTGAATTGGCGAGCGAAAAGATTGATAGACCGGAGATTGTGCACGGACAGGCTAGCCAGAGCAAGAAAGGGGAGGACTACACGCTGCTTAAGACCGAGTGCCAAAGAATTGTTGGAGATGGGGTCACTACTTATTCTGTTTTCGCCGTAAGTGTTTTCTTTATCACCCTTGTGCATTTATGACGGATGATACAATTATTATGATGCGAGAGTTTGCATATTGATTCTTTCATTTAGCCTGTGCCGGCGATCTAAGTGCTATGTTGTTCCTTTTTCTTAATAAGTAAAAAAGTACTACGTTAGTCATTGTTCTTGTAAAACGCGCATGACTCTGATAATAGAAGCAATAATAAGTAGGAAGATAAGCAGGTAGGCCAAAGGGATGTCTATTGGAACATGAAACTTTGTCCTTGCCCACAGTCCTGCTTGAAAGCCAACTGAATTTGGTCTAAGCCCCATTTGGGTGTTGTCAAAATTTCTGTTTTAGCTTGCTCCATATGTGAGGCTGATTGCTAGGTAGCAGCTACAATAAGAGGGAATCCAATTTCTGGCATGTTCTAGTCCATGCTTGCTTCATTTTTTCCACACACTATTTATTTTCATAGGCAGATAATACCTGAAAGCACAGAACTACTCTTTCTTATTTGAACTATTCCTCTTGGCTGATATCTTTTTAGTTTGTATTCTTTTGTTTTGGATATGGTATTCAGGGTCCATGTAGATTCCTGGATTCTTCTTTTATTTGTTGAAATCTGAGAATAACCTAATGTTCAACAGCTGCTCTAGATGAGCAACCATCAAGTTGCTGATTATATCCTTCTGACTTCTCATTTTGCAGCTATTTGATGGACATAATGGGTCTGCAGCTGCTGTCTATTCGAAGGAAAATCTCCTCAATAATGTTTTAGCAGCAATGCCATCAGATCTTAATAGAGATGAGTGGGTAACTGCACTGCCAAGAGCCCTTGTGGCAGGCTTTGTCAAGACAGATAAAGACTTCCAGGCAAGAGGTAGGAGTTTCTTCCAATAGTAAATCTAAGTGTTCAACAATACGTGGAGTCAAGGCCCAATTTGCAATTATAGTCTAATTTATCTGTCACAAAGTTTCACCTTATGGTTATTAGGTATTGTAGGGTTTTGCTGAGGTGTTATTTTCATGATGCAGATATAATCATGTTATCATCTGTTTGGACATGCACAGTGCTATTCTCTCTCTTCTTCTTCTTCTTCTTCTTTTTTCCTGTTTGAGAGATACAATGAGATAGGTTTTTAACTTTTTGTCCTCGTATTGCAGCACAAACTTCAGGGACTACTGTCACCTTTTTGATAATCGAAGGGTGGGTTATAACTGTTGCCTCGGTTGGTGATTCTCGTTGTATACTTGAATCTGCTGAAGGAACTATTTACTATTTGTCAGCAGACCATCGGCTTGAGTGCAACGAAGAGGAGTACGTTTAAACAGAACTTTGAATTTTTAACTGTCATTCATTCTCCTGGAATAATGTATCTATCCTTGCTCGACCTCTGCCTCTTTTTTATCTAATTTCGATGTTGATGGTATCTTAGGAGGATTCGCATTACTGCAAGTGGAGGTGAAGTGGGTCGGCTTAACACTGGAGGTGGTGCTGAGGTGAGGTCCCTTCAGTCTTTGTCATTCTTTATTGTGATGGTGCAATTACGACAAGCAGTAAACTGAATGCAAGTGTGTCTTTGCATATGTCTTGCTTAGTATGAAGGTGTCCCATTGATTGGAACTGCAACTATGAAACATCAAAATTTGGTGTAAATAGAGAATTTCGTTTTAAAGATTAGAATTTTCATATAAGGGTTGCTTACAAGATTGTGTCATTGAAAAATTATGCAGATATGGGTTCCTCTTACGGACTACTAGCATGCATCAATTTGAAGGACACTCTGTTGCTGATTTGACTAACCTCATGTACTTTTTCTGTAGATTGGTCCTTTGAGATGTTGGCCGGGTGGCTTGTGTCTTTCCCGATCTATAGGAGATATGGACGTGGGCGAGTACATTCTTCCCGTTCCTTATGTAAAGCAAGTGAAGGTTTGTACTTAAAAAAAAGAAAAAGGAAGAGAGAGAGACTTCTTTTTTAACTTTTCCAGTTTAAGGGGGCTGTGTGCTTAAATTTTATCTATTATATAGAATTCTGAGAATTTTCTGTGTTAAGAATTCTTTATTTGGTGTAGGTATTGTTGATACTGCTAATTTTCCATTCTTACATATATAGTAATATGTTTTCAATGCATATGTTGTTGAATTGACTCCACATTGTTGGATCATCAGACATATCTGCTGGAAGGGGGGTGACTTATTCATAGAAGACTTGTGTTAAAAGAATGCTTTCTTGGAGAATTTAACTTAGTCATGTGAAAGAGATTTAACTCGTGTTTCATTTATATAAAGCAAACAGTTATTCTATAATTGTTTGAGTCCGATTTAAATACAAGAGATGACCAAAGACCAAAAGTAATAAATTGTGAAACCCCTATTTAAGGCTCCAATAAACAACAAATCCTACTGTCGACAACTTTTATCTACACCTATAAGGATTGCTGAAGCTTTGAAATCCCCCCCAAAAAAAAAAAAAAAAAAAAAAAATCTGTGGGGATAAAGAGATGAAGCTCCTAAATATGAGGCTGTCTATGAATATAATGTCCTTTGTGGATTGGTTGGCACCAGTTGATCATGCTTATAATCAATGAGTTTGAGAATACTTCTATCTCTTTTTATTTTTTTGCCCAAAAGACTATTGCCTCATTTTTTTAGGAAAGGTATTTCACTGAGTTGTTCTCGTGATAGAACTATTGTATTTTGTGGCCTACTAATTCATGATGCCATCATTATTGCCCTTTGGCATCACCTTTTCATCTTTATAATTCTCTTTTCGACTTAATTCTTATTTCTTGGGGTGTTCATTTTCAAGCTGTCCTCTTTCCCCTTTACTTCCAGTAAACTGTACTATAAAGCATGTTTAGCCTTCTAATTGACCAGTATAAAGTTTGTTCCATGATTTTCCGCGATGGTTATTTTCCTTCTGTTTAAATGATTTTTGCAGCTATCTACTGCTGGAGGTAGGATAATTATTTCCAGTGATGGTGTTTGGGATGCTTTAAGTGCAGAGGCAGCACTTGATTGTTGTCGTGGGATGCCACCAGATGCTGCTGCTGCACAGATTGTCAAAGTATGATTGCAGTCCAACTTCCACCAAAAGATTTCTTTATTTATTCTTGTTAGGATTGATAAGTGCTACATGCCTATTGAACAATGCTAAGTGCTATGTGCCTACAGAAAGATCCTTCCAGTTAATGCTGAACCCACATTCCCAAGGAAAATATAATTTTCAATAATCCATACTGGAAAATGATAGTCAGAGGTCAGAATCTGCAACAAGTTTACACGTTGCATGCAGAAATTTTCATTGATGTAACATGAGAAGATCCTGTGTCACTAACATATAATGTCTGAAACTGGTTCCCAGTAATGTACTTCTGGTTAACTGGCAACATGGTGTGGATAAATGATTGCAAGTAAGTGTAAATGCAGTCCATACATACTGCAATATGTACTCAGAAGAGTTCCTTGTTGTACCCTCTTGATGAACATAAACAAATTCTATTTTCTATTATAATTGTTAATGTCAGATACCCAAGATACTCTTGTTTTATCTGATTCTTGTGATTTTTTTATCCCAGGCCAATGACCATTTTGCTTTAGTTAAAATTATTGTACAATATGTATTACCTTTTCTTTTTTGTTTTGATTACGCAATGGGCTCTCTAGTTTTTATCAAATTTTAGGAATTAGGGTCGATTGCACATACTACCTTGACATCTGTTGTTAGTTACAGTCACCCCAACTTTATAATTTTTCCACGGTAAATGTTATGTGACAAGGCTTATATATTTGAAACGGGAGGCCTTCCGATGCTCTATTGAGAAGATGTGGGTATGAGATGGAGACTCAGGTTAAATGGGAAGAGGGAAGACATAAAAAGACGTGGAAGGAGATTATAAGAAAAGATATGGACCACTTAAATCTTACGGAAGTCTTGAGACAAAGTGAAATGGGATTGGAAGCATTCATATTGCTAACCCTACTTAATAGACTGATATTTAATTTGTTTGTGGTATATGCTGTGTGGTGAAATTGTATCTGGTATGTGACATAGCCTGATGTACTTTACGTTAGATGTTAACTCACGGCCTCTTTTCTTACAGGAATCTTTACATGAAAAAGGACTTCGAGATGATACAACATGCATTGTTATTGATATATTACCGCAAGAGAAACCAATGGCTCCTTTGCCACCACCGAGGAAGCCAGGAAAAGGAGTATTCAAGTCTATGTTTCGTAAAAGGTCATCCGAATCATCTTCTCAGATTGATCAAGAATATATTGAGCCAGACGTAGTAGAGGAGTTATATGAGGACGGATCTGCAATGCTCTCTGAAAGGTATACACCACGAACTTCACTTTCAGTCATGACAATAGATCTATTTTTGAGAATAATTTTGTGGACCACTCATGTAGGCCTAACTGTGATTGCATGATGTATCAATGTTTCTTTGACTGTTAGTTGGCCAATGTGACTTTGACTGAGAAATGCTTGTAAAATGCAGGCTAGATACAAAGTACCCCCTATGCAACATGTTTAAGCTGTTCATGTGTGCTGTATGTCAAGTAGAGCTAAAGCCAGGAGAGGGTATATCCATACATGCTGGTTCATCAAATCCAGGAAAACTGAGACCATGGGATGGACCTTTTCTTTGCTTGAGTTGCCAAGAGAAAAAAGAAGCCATGGAAGGGAGAAGACCATTTGGAGGTACTCTCTCCTTTGTGCTCCTATCTCTAATTTTACTTTTCTGAGAAATTGCTTGATAGCATCAATGAATCCCTTTTCATCACGTTTTGTTTGAACTTGCTTTCAGATGGGTCATCCAGACATAGTAGCGGAAGTGATTAGTGAGCCCCTTTGACTCTGCAAGTGACTGACAGATGTCCGAAAGTATATGCTAAATGGGAGAAAAGCTAACTTCCTTCAGTATCACTTTGAGCGTTTGCCTGGGGCATTTTGAAATTTACTTCTGAGCTCATTGGGAGCTCAATGTAAGGTTCCAAGGACCAAATCAGAAGATCAAGAGTGTTGATAGTTTCCCGAGTATCCAGTTTCTGACTTCAAAACTGAGAGATGCACGATACCAGCCTCTTTGCAGGGTATGTGGACAGCTGTCATAAGTTTGGCTGTCCTAATGATACGCCAGAGGTAATTAATTTTTTGATTTTGAATTCATTCCGCTGTACACTGTTTCTTCCAATTGTAGAGCTAACATTCAAGTTTACCCAATCTCCACTGTAATATCAACGTTGAGGGTGCTTGATGAGGGTTCATGTGCTCAATCGGCTTCCTGAATGATTGGCGCTTTGTTATTCCTTTTTGAAAAGTAGGGAAGTCAGTTTGTGGAATAGATATGGGGAATTGATAATTCCTAGCAAGAGGTGCATCTGTATTGTACTTCGTTGGGTAGTGACATTTTTTCATTGAATAGAAATCAGGCTGTTGAAGCTCTCTCGTCCATTTTACTAATGCTGCTTCTGTTGCTTGGACAGTTAGCTTTAGGTTATGGGCAACTAAATTCATGAAATTTGTTTATGCATTGATCAATCAAATCTGATGAACTCGATTCCATCAAAGCACTTTCATCATCCAATTCTTAACTCTTTTACTGTCCTGTCTAATGGATATAGTTTGGAGCATTTATCATATATTAGTAGTAAGGAGTACGTTGTATGTTGCGTAGCATCTGCATCATTTGCATGGCTGATAACGGGGCGTGTTAGAGTGACATTTCATCTGACAACAATCAGGAAGGCTCAGTATCAAGCTAGTCGCTAGTTTGTACTTGGATTTATTGGTAATATATCCATTTCAAAAGATTGATCTTGGTAGGAAAATCTTTTGTTCCCTTTCTGATGCGAAACAAGATTAATAAGCCTCAGAAGTGGCTCGTGAAAACATTGACATTTGACAACTACTTGGCAGCAATCTCTCTTTCAATTGCCACAAACCATGCTACAATATATCTTGAAATCGTCAATACTGTTATGTCGCTTCTGATTGGGGGATTTATCTCCTAACAAGAAATCAATATCCACTTTCACTTCACGACCAATTATAATCTATCGGATCACCCTCCCTTGTATGTTATGTATGCTTTCTTTTTTGTGTTTCCCTCCTGCAAATGGCGCTTCGGAAGAACACCATGCAGGATGATGAGAAAGTTCAGTGAAAGCCTTCTCCACTTGAAAAAGCTGGAGGGTTACTATGACGTGTTTGTGCGGGGGACTTTACTGTTATGGTTGCTTTATCCTCTGTTCCCATGAGGTTTCAAGATAGGATGACCTGAATGGCTCCCTGATGAAGTTGGGAAAAAGATAAAAGAAGTTAACCATCTTTCTACGCTACGATGCCTCCATGATTGAGTTATGCTGACCCTGTCGACTTCGGGAACGGAAAGGGTTCCTCTGTGCTTTCGATGCGTTGCCATTGTACACGTGCACGGCAGGGTCCACCATCTGACCTAACACCAAGATTTCCCCGTCTTTCGTGCACTTCAAAGTCCATTCAAATCCAAACGTTTCTTGTTTTTTTCTCCCACGAATCGACTGTGACCCGGATACGTTCAAGACCCGCACGGCATTTTGTTTCTTGCCTCCCTGTTGATGTGTAGACTTTCCGGGTATGAACGCGGCTGCTACAGCTTGTGTTGCCCTTTTGTAAGCATGTCGTCACGATTTGGGACCGACCTTCCTCTCCATCAAGGATAAGGATGGCACCTTTCGACGAATCATGAATGAATTTTTCTTTTCTGCCCTAGTGGGGAGGGATCTGTTTAGCTCAGTAAAGGTCCATTTTGAGCTTTAGAAAACTTACTTTCCTTGTAGATCATGGACCATCATGGACCCTCTCGCATTATCGCTCTCGTTGACAAACGCGGGGGGGGGGTCGCACAGTGCCCTCTTCTTCTCGGCATGATTGCGATCCTCATGTGGAAAAATTCACAGAAACAGCACAAGGGTGGTGTCTGTTCTCAGCTCGCAGTTTATTTTGTCAAAGATTCCTCTCGAAACGTGTGCTCCTGCACCTGCACCACGTCTCTGTCTGTGTGGCCGTGACATTCTCGCAAATTGGCTCGTGCGAAAAGACACATACCCGACGATGCACTACCTAGTCGCCTTTCTTCCTAGTCAATTTTGGATCCTTTTCGCGATCTCTCATTTTCCGAAATCATCAATACCACCAATCTGGGTGGCGGTCCGACGACCCCACCTTCATCTGAATCGTGCAACTTTGAACATCCTTTTAAAGCCTCAATGTGCTGTGGTGCGCCTGCTGACATATATTCCGTCAAAAGAACGGTACAATAATAAGCTCGTTACGTGCTGCATTCTTGCTCTTTTTGTGTTCTAAAGTTTTTCGTTCTATGATTGTGCTGAAAAGGTTTCTTTATCTCTCAGTTGCGTGGCAAGAGGATGAGTCACTTTTGCAGTTCCGCCTGATGCTCTTCTCGGTCCTAATATATCCATAGAGACCCTGCAAGAATCTCCAGTAGAGAGTGTCTTTCTAAGTCATGGAAACCTATGAACAGCGAAACCTGAAAGCAAGAAAAGGGAGACCACTCTCACAGCACCACTCCCCAACCTCTGCTACCATGTTCTCGTCGTTGTCGTCGCCTTCCTCACTGTCATCATCTCCCGAGTTCTCCTTCGCGACCTCTCGAAACCCTTCCTCGACCACCATCCCCAGTGGATCCTCAGGGGCGGTCGACTTATCGCCTGCAGATGACATTTTCTTCCACGGCCACTTGCTTCCTCTTCATCTCCTCTCTCCATTTACCTCGCCACCACGTCCCACGAGCCCTTTCAACCGTTCGGTTTACCCCGTCACGGAATTGGATGATCGGAGCACCGTCGTAGGTAGTAATGCTTCCAGCAGCAGCAGCAGCGAGAGCACGGTCAATGGAGAGAAAACTCAGTGGACCAAGATTAAAGGCGTGATGCAGAGGAGGAAGAAATTCTTATCCTTCTTTCTATTCGAATCGTTGAGGTCGACAAAAGGACATAAATCTGGAGAAGATAGAGATGGCAAGGAGAAGAGAAAGAGATGGTTAAAGCTTGATCATCTCAGAAAGGCTTTGAAGAGGTATTCCAGGATGACTGATTCGCTAATTTCGGGAGAAAGCAAAGAAGATACCGGATTCGATCCGGAGCCTAACACGATTTCAGGGAGTTCAAGCTTTGCGAACAAGCAGACAAATTTCTCTGTCCCGGTATCGATGATGGCATCCCCAGATAATTATGGTCTTCGCCTTGTTGCAAAGACGGAAACTGATCGTAGCACCATGGAAGAGTTGCAGGCGGCAATTCAAGCTGCAATTGCTCACTGCAAAAGTTCCATGGCCCTGGAAGAAACGCACAATACCTGACTGCCCCTCGTGTTTTGGTATCAAACAGGTCATGTCTATATTTGTGAATCTTGAGGTAACAAGTTATGGCAACATATTAGATCTGGTAGCGCCTCGGGCTTTGTGGATTCCTAAGTTGCACTAGTTTTAATCCATTTTCCATACAATGTAAATCGAGCAAGTTTGAGATTCGAGATCCCTATCGGGAATTGTGGGATATCGGTTCGGTGCTAGATAGTATCATGGGATTTTAGTATTCCCTGAAAACTAGAAGTACTTTAACATGGCTATCGTATAATAGGATTTAGAATCAAACCTATCCGCTGTTGTACCTTTGTAAGACATGTAATCCGTTTGTTCATGGAAAATCGGCCATTCGAAAAAAGATTTTCTTGATTTTGATTGTTTATATCGCATAAGTAGATATTTAGACAACATTTGGAGTCCAACTGGCCGGGTTCAAAGTCCAAGCAAGCATTGACGCATGCTCTGTTGTCGTACTTTATGTGAGAATGAGATCACAGTGCTTCTTCTTTCAGGAGTTCTTGATTGGTATTCCTCCCATTTGAAACAATTTTAATGCAGTCAATATAAAAAAGAAAAAAAAAAAGAAAAAGAAATCCTCCTTAGGGACTAGATTGAAAAGATTTAAGAAAGCCAGGACAATTGTAGAATTTCTTTGTTCTTATAAAGGACAAATTGAGAAAAGCGACTTCAAGGACTAAACAGGAAATTTTGACGGAATATTCATAATTTTAACACCCCTAAACAGTCGTGAGCTAGATCAATCCCAAGGGGAAAACTTGAGAGTTCTTATCGAATAAAGCCTAAACTCAATTATGACGAAAACATTATGTAAGTATTAACAGAACAATAAACTTTAATTTTATGTTCAAATGTGACAAGTTTAAGATTTCATAACTTTCATTGACTTGTCCATATTTGTTTATATTTTATTATTTGTATAATGCTTTAATGATAAATATTTTCTTTTTTACTATAATTTTAAATCGAGTAAAGTATTTTATTATTTTGAGTAATACTTTGTATAGATCTATGGCTTGCTAATCACAAGTCGAATGGCTTGCAAGCGAATCCTGTCCAAAGCCCAATTCGAGTCTTAAGGGCTCTAACACCTTTTGGACGGGCCATGGTAAATGCATTTTAGTGAGAAATTCCGATTCGCCCCTATTGGGCCCAAGCCACGCTCGGCCCACCCTAAAGATTCGTATGCGAAACTTTAAGATGGGCGAGCATGTGCAAACATTTAGGGCATAACTTAACTTGGGCCTACCCAATGATCACCTATATCTGCGGGCATGGATTCCTTTTGTCCCGTGTTCATTCTTAAACCACGGAATATAAATTTGAAACTGTCAATTTAAATAATTAAGCTTATATATAAATTTGCGACTAAAATATCAATAGCTAAGATTTATTAAGACGGCAATAGAGATACCAATTAGAGGACCTTTGCCCCACAATTAGATAAAGCAAAATATCAAGAAAGCATGGCGAGCGTCGAGGCCTTTTTAAAACATTCTTGTATGAGTTCCACATCTAAGTAGGGGTGTGCAATCAGATTGATTTTACCCAAGAATTGGACTGGCCGTCGAAAAAATAGGTTCGAAAAATAAGTTCCCATTGGAATTGGTTTGGAAACAAGTTCCAAATTTTTGGAATCGATTATAACTAGTTTGTGAACCTAAACCAAATCACCATGTGTTTAGAACTGGTTTTGAATTCGATATTATAAGCTAAAAGCCCAAGATCCTAATTTCCTTTTCCCATAAATTCTAATCTCATCATTTATTCATCCTTAGTCATTCCTTGGAATGTCTTGCCGGTCTTTAATCTTCCTCTAAACTTTTATGGATCAATGGGGAATGTAGTTTTATAGTTTATGTTTTTATGTTATGCATTTGAACATTTTATTATTTATAATTATATGTGACTATGTATTCATATTATGGATTTTTATTTTTGGTGAATAGAGATTTATGTTGTTTATTTTTTACTTTAAATTGTTTGATTACTTAGTCTCATACAATTTTGCTATAAAACAATGAATAAAAAAACGAACAAAAAAATAAAAACAAGTTCTCAAGTAGACCCTAAATCTAGACCAGCAAAACAAGGTAGGGTCAATAATTAATTTTAGGCAAACAAGATAGGTTTTAGATTCCAATTTTAGAACCTACTTATTAAAGAATCAATCATCCTTATATCTAACATTCGTGATACAATATGCAAAATTAAATGATAACTAGTTATCGCTCATTTTACACGTATCCATCTTCGCGGAACATCTCGGGATTTGCGTCCCATTCGATACCTATCGAAACACATCAAATCCGACGAGGCACAACTTGAAGGAAGAGAAGGAGAGGAAAGGAGGAGAGCTCAGGACGATGCTGACCTACTTCTTGGCACGTTCCCTCTTTACAACCCCCGGTCAACCCTAAAGATCTTTTGCCAAATCGCATCGCTCGCCGCTCCATTTTCAAATTTCGAACCTCCCGCTCTCCTCACATTCTCTCTCTCTCTCTCTCTCTCTCGTCGAGCACTCGCACCAAGCTCGTCTCTTTCTTCCTCGAATCGACGAAAGAATCGGATATCCGAAATGGGTGGTGCTCAAAGTCGCGAAGATCTCGACCTTTCCGAATCCGAGTCCGAGGACACCCGGAGCCAGCGCGAATCCGACCAGGAAGACGAGGATGCCGCCTACGAGGACGCAAGGGAGCAGTCCTCCGCGGAGCGCGCCAAGTCCCCTTCTTCGCTAGACGACGTCGAGGCCAGGCTCAAGGCCCTCAAGCTCAAGTACTCGTCCCCGTCCTCGGAGAGGAAGCCCAATCTCGAGCACGCCGTGAAGCTCTACCTCCACATCGGCGGCAACACCCCGAAGGCCAAATGGGTAATCTCCGAAAAGCTCACTTGTTACAGATTTGTAAAGACTAGTCACGAGGGAGAGAGCGATGGCGAGGACGAGGAAGAGGAAGAGGGAGATGGGGGAGAGGGTTGGTGGGTTTTGAAGATTGGTTCTAAGGTTAAAGCAAGGGTTGGCGCCGGAATGCAATTGAAGTATTTCGGAGACCAGCGGCGGGTCGATTTCGTTGCAGGGGGTGTTTGGGCGGCGAAGTTCTTTAGCAATGAGGATTATAGGGCTTTTGTGGGTAGGTATCAGGATTGTCTGTTTGAGAATACTTATGGTTATGAGGCCACGGAACAGAACAGGATCAAGGTGTATGGGAAGGATTTCATGGGCTGGGCTAAGCCTGAAGCTGCGGATGATTCGATGTGGGAAGATGCGGAGGATAGTCTGTCAAAGAGCCCGGGGTCGGCGACTCCACTTCGGCCAAGTCAGGATCTGAGGGAGGAATTCGAGGAGGCTTCAAATGGGGGGATACAGGGCTTGGCATTGGGCGCGCTAGAAAATAGTTTCCTGGTGGGTGATTCAGGTATTCAGGTGGTAAAGAATTTCAGCCACGGAATCCATGGAAAAGGTGTATTTGTCAATTTTGATAGTGGGAGTAGTCATAGGAATGGATTAAGTACAACCTACTCTACGCCAAAGAAAGCTCTTCTTATGAAGGCTGAGACTAATATGCTTTTGATGAGTCCAATTAATGAAGGGAAGCCCCATGCTAGGGGCATACATCAGCTTGATATTGAGACTGGGAAGATTGTCTCAGAGTGGAAGTTTGAGAAGGATGGTGCTGATATTACCATG
Source organism: Corymbia maculata (assembly GCA_014182735.1). Lineage (NCBI taxonomy): Eukaryota > Viridiplantae > Streptophyta > Magnoliopsida > Myrtales > Myrtaceae > Corymbia > Corymbia maculata. Next base: position 16,769,309 of record CM024687.1, read on the forward strand.
AGAGATATCGTAAATGATAGTAAGGGAGCTCAGTTAGATCCTACAGGGTCTACATTCTTGGGTCTTGATGATAACAGGCTTTGTAGGTGGGACATGCGAGATCGGAAAGGTTTGGTTCAGAATCTTGCTGATGCAAATACTCCTGTTTTGAACTGGACACAAGGGCATCAGTTCTCCAGAGGAACAAACTTTCAATGCTTTGCCACTACTGGTGATGGTTCCATTGCTGTTGGCTCTCTTGATGGGAAGATCAGGTTGTACTCAATCAATTCAATGAGACAGGCAAAGACTGCTTTCCCTGGCCTTGGCTCACCGATTACTCATGTGGATGTAACTTTTGATGGAAAATGGATTTTGGGCACAACTGATACATATCTGATTCTTATATGCACCCTCTTCACTGACAAGGATGGAAAAACAAAGACTGGTTTTAATGGTCGAATGGGAAATAGAATCTCTGCTCCACGATTGTTGAAGCTGACTCCTTTGGATTCTCATTTAGCTGGAGTTGATAATAAGTTCCGTGGCGGTCAGTTTTCATGGGTATGTTTCATGTCCCCTTTATTTATATAAGCTGCTAATCTGTCATGTTGGTGTCCTGTACATTCTGTTTATGTGTTACATCTTACAAAAAAGGAAAAAAAAACAGTTAAGTTGTTGCAATCTTTGATTGATAATTTGTGGATCAACGTTATGCCTGTTCCTAGGACTCATATTAATGCTTCCGTGATTATGGTATATGCGTCCATTTTTCAAGTTTTTAATTTTGATGCCGGTACACGTTGACATATTAGATGCTTACAGTTTTGTAATTTGGGTTGGACTTTTAAGGTTTGAGTTCATGCTGTTTTAGGCTAACTCAAAGCAGTATCATGATTGTCCTTTTTGAGACAATATCCACATTATGAAAATCTAGCTGATTGTTTGTTGTATTCAGATCTGGTGAATGCGGATGGGTCTATTTGAATTTCCTAGCTTATGCATCTTAATGAGATAGATCAATTTAGACAGTTTCATTGAACCTTGTGGTTATTTGTTTAGAAATTTTGGTAGTGCTTAAATGGAAGAATTGGAGGTTTAGTATTTACCTGAAATATGACCACTCCAGTAAGTACTCACATCTGGCACATCTTCAGAGGCTTCTAAGATTGAAGATCTCCTATTCTTCTCATGAAGTACATGCATTATCCTTAAAGATTTTCATGAAGATTCAATGCTAGATTTCTATTGATTTTGGATATTGTGTGAATGGATATGTTATATTGAAGGGTTGCCATTAGAATGCCGTGAGATGACAATGATAATCTCTATGAAGTAACCAGTACCTCGGGCTTGCTGTTTCATCCGCAAAATTTTGATACAAATTTGGTTTGGCTGCAGCCACTAAATACTTTAGTTTCTTTCTTAGCTTACTATGGTATTAGTGATTTTAATGGGAGGCTCCATTAAGAAGCCTTTGAGTCAGTATTCTTCAAAATCATGAATAGTTTCATGAATTTCATGGTACAACTGAACAGCATCTCTGCTTCTGCTCATTCATCAGACAAATGATAAAGTGTGATCCCATTGCCAAGATTTTAAACTGATGTTTCCAAGTTGGAGATGTTAGTTTTCATTCTCTTGAAACTCTTCAGGCTGTTACTTGTGCATTATCAAGTCATGCAGAATGCATCTCTCCTTTCCTTTTTTTTTCTTTCCCGAAATACAAGTCATTTTTCTTGCTTGTGCCAACAACATGGTGTAAGAAATCTGGCTCTTATTGTAAGCATCACACAGAAGAGATAGTTATCTCAGTGAGTGATTTGCTACTTGGTAATGTGTATAAAAGGACTGATTACTCTAACCACAACGTTTTATATAACAAATGGCCAGGTCACAGAGAATGGGAAGCAGGAGCGTCATCTGGTTGCCACTGTGGGGAAATTTAGCGTGATATGGAACTTCCAACAGGTGAAAAATGGCTCTCACGAGTGTTATCGTAACCAAGAAGGCCTGAAGAGCTGCTATTGCTATAAAATAGTCCCTAAAGATGAGTCCATAGTGGACAGTCGTTTTATGCATGACAAGTTTGCAGTCACAGACTCCCCCGAGGCTCCCCTGGTCATTGCAACTCCGTTAAAAGTCAGCTCATTTAGCATATCCAGTCATCGCTGATAAGGCAAGGTGTCGAATCTTTTTTATTCTCTATTTTTTTTTCATCTTTGTGTCACTAGGTTTAAAAATGTACTACGTTATGTGATTCAGTAGGTGATTTGCTGAAGGTTCTTTACTTTCAATGCATCATGCTCCATATACTGTAGCTGTTTGACTGCAACAATATATCATTGTGGAAGTCATGGCAGTACTGCACTTTGTTAGTGTTAGTGGTGGAATTAAAGATGATAAGGAACCGCTATTTCATTAGCATAAGTTCTCTTGATGTTACTTGTGGTTGCCTCTTCTAGTTGTTTTATCTTGTTTCTGTCCCCTTCTCAAAGGTTTTTGGACAATAGTAAGTTTTACTAGCAATTAGTTTGTCAATAAGAAATTAATGAACGAGCCTGTTTGGCATTGTTTTTTCTTTGGCGTCCCAAGACGTTTGTGCTTTCGCAAGAGATCTACTTGATGAAAGTGCTCTCTAAACAGAAACAAATAGAACCCTGCCCATCACATGAGAAACCCGTACATGAGTCTATACAATGAATCAAATTAAGTTTGTCTCCAGTGAGAAGATCCAATAAGGATAATTTCAAATGTGCCAAAGCCATTGCCAGATTTATTCTAGTCATGCGAGACAAAATTTTATTTTTATGCCCTATCCAGTCAAGCAATGTGAACGAGATATGACCTATTTGACTCAGCAGGCTAAGACTCCTGAGAAACTGATTCCAGCAATTCACAAATCCAATTGGTGCCAAATCACAATATAGGCCCAACTAAAACTGTGGTATGCTACTCTTTTGCCAACAAGATATCAGATATAATCTGATTGCTTATTGCAACACAACCACCAGTCGCAATTAAGTCCTGTGGAGGCCAAGTATATCTATTTACTGTTGTATGTAGTGACATCTACACTCTTAGAGGTCTCCCAAGTAAAATTGCCCGCCTGAACTGAAAGTTACAACAAGAAAAGATGTAACAGTATTATGATAACTTGGACGAGTGTGCCTTTCTTCTTCCCAAAAACAGCAGTAATCGTGGAAAGAGCGATCTCTTCTTTTTCTTGATAGCCTTTACTTCGGGGGAAGATTCAGGCTCGGTGCTGCTCCCATGCACATATGGCGATGAACTTGGCATGTAGTTGGCGTGAACAGCTGGTTCAGGTATCCTTATGAAGTTACTGGACTCTCTCGTCTCTTCGAAACCATTTGTAGTCGTCGATACTCCTTGATTTGGTTCATTTCCCTTGCGTCGATTTTCATGTTCGGCCCTCCACTTCCTCAATTCCTGTTCTATGCTCAATTTTCCTTGCTGGGCCTTCTCGGCCTTGTCCATAGCATCTCGTAACACTTCCTTCCTCTTAGTCTTCTCATCATTCACTTCTTCCAACATCTCCAAGCTTTGCATTTCTGACTCCTTGGCCACCTCGATTTGTGAAATAGCAGCTGCCACTCTCATGTTTGCCAGCTCCTCTGCTTCATGCGCCCGTCTGCTGAGTTCGTAGTACTCCTCGAGAGAAACTGTTATTCTTGGGGACTCATCCACACCGTCACTACTCTGAGCCAATTCGCTCTCTTGCAATGCTTTAATGGCAGATAGTGCCAATTTCTCTGAAGCTTTGGCAGCCTCAATCTCTTTGAGAACAGCTTGTAATCGGCTTTCCATCGTTGTTGCCCCAGCTTTCGCTAGCTCTGCCTCTTCCTTGGCCTTGTTCATCTCTTCATGAGCCAGCTGAGCGAGCCACTTGGCCTGATCAGCCTCTTGTGCTGCTTTCTGTAATTGCTTGGGGAGCTCCACCATCTTCTCTTGGGCTTTCTCCTCTTTTTCCCTGAGTTCAGATATTTCTGACCTGGTTCGGTCCAACTCTGCCTTGACGGATGCAACAGCCGCTGCTGCCATTTCTTCTCTCTGTCTAATGTTTGCAAGATCCGATTTTTCGCTTTCCACCTCTGATTCCAATGTTGCAGCAGCGACCTTCAGGCAGTTCACTTCCGCAATAGCTTTCTCCATGTTAAGCTTCACCTCTTCAAGTTCTTTGTCGGCAGAAGCAACCGCAGCTTGCCAATTGGCATGAGATCCATTGTCCCCCTCCGCCAAATCTCCTTTTGCTTCTGCTTCCATTTGTTGCTTTGATTTCAACTCCATGTATGCAGCCAGTTCAGCTTTCAAATCCAAGAGAAGGGCCGAGGCAATGTTGAGCTTTGACTTAAGGTCTTCAGCTGTCTGAGCTTGATGGCTCAGATTCTGGAGTTCCTGTTCTGCCTCTTGTAGTCCTCTCTCCCAACTAAGACAATCTTGTTCTTTGGCCATTGCGACTCCTATGCGTTGTTCCTCTGCCTCTAGATGGGCGGCTTGTGCGGACTCCAAGGACTCCTTTGTGGTAATTAGCTCAATAGTAAGATCCTCCACCATCTTCTCCACTTCCTTCGACATGAGAACCACTTCTTCAGCTTTCTTTACGGCTATATCTCTCTCCTCTATTAAAGAACTATATTCCTTGGCGAGGGCTTCTAAGTCTTCCCTCACAGATTGTAGCTCTGAAACTGCAGCTGTGTGTCTAGCTTTAGCTACTTCCAGTTGTGCCTTGGCCGCATAACTAGCATCCTCAGCAATCCCTTGTTCCATCTCTTCAACCCTGAGCAAGGAAAGCTCAGAGTCTTGCCTCGCCTGATACTCTTCTGTTTGTGCCCTCTCCAGGTTGAGCTTTAACTCTTCAACGAGTCTCTTATTGTTGTTTAGCTCCGTTAGGACATGCAGTTTTTCCTCCTCAGCAAGTTCTGACCGTTTCCTGTATATGGGGATCTCCTCCTGTGCCTTCTCGAGTTCTTCTTCGACAAACTGGCATCTCTGCACCACAAGAATTAAATGGTGGCAATTATTGCAGCTGTAGATTTAATGGTGCTCCAGTGAATGCAGTCCAATTATCTATGAGAGTATTAGAGAATGAAAAATAGAAAAGAAAAAGAAGACATGGCCCTCTTGAAGCTAACACAGACACAAATTGTATTTGCATGGAAACTAGTTGTACAAATCTTCTCCTCTGAAAAAGAATCTAGATAAGGACAGAATGCCACAGACCATCTCTGTGCCATCATATAAGGAGCTAATCCACGTGAAGTTTCGACATAGAAAGTCCCACCACAGATATCTCACATGGCCAAGCAAATAATTGAGAGGAAGGAAGCAACTATACTCATATGAAGGATGACATTGAGGAGCTCTACAATCATGCTAAAGTTTCAAGTACCTCCACAGCTTTGATCTTGTGAGCTTTCCAGTCGAGAATTCCTCCAAACTTGGAAACTGCTTCTTTCACCGATTCAAATGGAGCAGCCGTGTCAATAAGGCCTCTGCCTTCTTCGACTTCCGTAACATTTTCCGAAGAATTGACATGTTCTGATGTGTCACCAATGGCACTCCTCACATCCTTAGTGGGAAAAGAGTCATCATTGGAAGCTACCAAATGGTGTTCTCCTTCAGATCCTTCCATTTCAAAAGTAGGGTTTATTCTCAAGTTGAGAACTGGAATGGAGTCGAGTCTCATTAAGTTGCGGTTCGATGATTTTTCTCCATTAGAGGGATCTGTTACTTCTCCAGTATTAGGATCCTCTGCAACTGCATGAGGATCATCAGGCTTAGTTCCATATATTGGATGAGTTTCATCTCCTCCCATGATGAGGTCCTGTGGAGTGCCATCAAAACCAGTTTGTGCACCATCGGTTGTTCTAGCTTCAACAAAGATGCCTTCCTGGTCAAGTTTTGCTTCATCAGCTTTAACTGGAGAGCGTGAAGCAGAGCCACTTGGTGGATGGTGACTATGTCCTAATGTATTGTCATCTGAACCATCGCAGACCATAAGCTTCCCAACATTTTCCAATGTTGGCATATTAGGGTCAGATTCCACTTTCCTCTTTGCATTTGGTTCCCCTTTTTCTTCAGTGCCTAAAAAGTCATTCTTGGTGGATGGATAGGGCTCGGCCTTAGGTGAAGGCATCTTGTTGGCGACTTTCACATCTTCCATTCAAACAGAGCAGTCTTGTGGGAGAAGGTGCCAATTGGATCACATGGAACCAGCAGTTGAAATTGTTAGGTGAGAATCAATATATGGTCAGGCAAAGATTAAATGGGGCAGTTGTGGAATGTGCATGATGATAATGATTAATCTCAGATGAGTCCAGGAAAGTCCAAATGATTGGTCTCCCAGGAAAAGTTGTATTAAAGCTATTTGTCAGTTTATGCTCATTGATTAGCGGTGCAAACTCAACAGCCCAAGAGATCCTTTATCCTAAACATGTCAAATTGACCAAATTCTTGAAAACAAATGACTATATTTTCCTTCCTTTTGAACCCTATCGCTGCAAATTTTTCTTTTTTTGGGCCAACTATCACTGCAAATGTTTGGCAAAATATAATGAGGGAGATATGAAATGCATTAAAATCCAAACTTCACAGGCATTTGAAGAAATTTCCATCAGAGCAGTTTTGGAAAGATGAACAATGGAAGTAAAACAATTGGAGTGACTTCATTCAACCAGAAGAACCACACCAAGCTCCATCATGATAATTTTGATTTCCATGGCAAACAACATTCATGACCACAAGCACCTTTAAGCTAGAAAGATTGGCATGACATACGTTCCCAAAATCACGCAAAAATGATTGAATTCAGGAATTGGCCTCACCCGGAATCTGGTTTCCAAAACTAACTACACAAATAAGAACTCGTATCCAACTCAAATTAACCGAGAAAAGTCCAATTCTGTTCTTCACAGGGCCAATATAATCCAACAATCCAGCAACAGCTCCTCATTGAAAGACAATGTGGAACTCCAAATTACATGAACAGAGAGAGGGCAGAAGAACATACCCAAAATTGAGGAAGAAACAAGAAAACCGGCCAGCAAAATGGGCATCGAGAATCTCTTGCGAGAATTCAAAAAGAATGAAATGAAAGAATGGAAAACGGGTTCATCACAGACCATGTATAGGGTGACATTCCAAGCGGATGCTTAAATTAGAAAGAGAAAATAACGGTGAAGCTCCATCCTTCTCCCACAGACAAAGATCTATCTGTACGCTCTGACTCTCTCTCTACCTCAAGATTTTGGCTTTTTATTTTAGTTGTTTTTTCTTCTCTTTTCTGTTTTTTGTTGTTTTTGTCTTTATGTATCTTATGTAGGAAAATGGAGCGATTTGGTTGCATGTAGATCAGTCCTTTCTTTCACGCGAGGAGAAAGAATCCAAGAAGACCAACCTGGATGTTTTTATCCACAGTTTGTCAGCCAAAAGGGATTAGATTAACGTAGGCAACGGTAACGAATTTTCAATGATTTTATATCATTCCGTTTTGCATAAGCTGATTAAGTATATCATCACCCAAGGAAAGAAAAGACCAAAGATGACTCAAGTTATACTTCGTGGGTTCATCACCAATACTGGAGAATGTTTAACTATTGGTTTCGCGGATAATGAATAATTTAGAAATTTTCTTTTTAAGAATAATTATTTATATCACTTGAAATAATTAATTAATGAAAAATATTTTCATTAACAACAATAATTCTAGATGGTATATATGATCAATTTTAGGAAAATATTTTTCAAATAATTCATTTTACACAAAGCAAATACAGCCTAAATAAGTTGGATTTCTTCACCACGGCCTTGGGATTAGATGATGTGAGGGGACTTCATGGGTATTTTCATGAAGTGATAGTATATAAGTAGGAAAATTGTCTAAAAAGTCTTGAATTTGTTGCACTTTTATTACTTTAATCTCAAACATTTCAATTTTGCTAATTAAGTTCTAAACATTTTTAGCTTTTGTTTGTTGAGTCCATCCCGTAAAAATTGATTGAAAATTGCTAATGTGATGATAATGTTAAAGTAGACATTTTTAATAATATTTTAATAAATTTTTGAAAATGTTATGATTTTTTTTTCCTAGTTTTTGAAGTAAGGGCTAGTGAAGGTTGCCGACCAACCTTTGCTGGCTCTGGGTGAGGGCGTTGCATCCCTTGCTAGCCAAAGTAAGGGCACACAAGGCCTTGCGTAGAATTGGCAAGGGTTGACCAACAACCCTTGTCGGCTACGCAATTGCGTTGTGCCCTCACCAAAACCAAAGGCCCTTACTCCAAAACCAAAGCGAAAAAAAAAAAAGGAAAAAAAGAAAGAAAAATCCAAAGAGAAGTTTCAAAAAAATATTAAAAAATGTCCATATTAGTATTGATCATGTCACGTAAAAGGATTGGTGTCCACATTATCGAATTTCGGTTAAAATTGATTGGATGGACTTAATTGGTAAAAGATGAAAACATTTAGAATTCAATTGGCAAAATTGAAAGGTAAATAATTGAATTAGCAAAAGTACAATAAATTTAAGATTTTTTGGATAATTTTCCCAATATAAGCTATTATGGTGAGAAATTATTTAACTTTGATGCATGTAATTGATTAATTATGACGAGGCACCTGTTTTGTTGTCGGTACATCGTTTGAATGAACATGCACCTTGGGATTTTTTTGAGAGTGCATCGACTTTACATATCTACTTCATAAGCTTGTGTTGATGCATCTTGCGTATTTTTTTTCTTATCAAACAATGTATAACTTAAAGTTCAATAATTGCTATGTGAATCCGGTACCATGAATTCCTATAGAGAACTGTAGATTTTGATGATTACGAAAATTTCTTAATCATGCCGAAACATTATAGAGAAGTGTAGATGTGGCGTTTACGATGCAAGAAAAACAATATAAAAAATTTTCTATGCTAGAAGCCATCATCAGCGCCTGTAGCTCAGTGGATAGAGCGTCTGTTTCCTAAGCAGAAAGTCGTAGGTTCGACCCCTACCTGGCGCGTCACCGAAGAAGCGTTGCTTTTTTTTTACTTCTTTTCTTTATTGATAATGTATAATTACAACAATATAATTTCAATTCAATTTCATTTCATTTATAGAAAGTTTTAGTTAAAAGGTGAAAAGATACCGACATCTACTTCTTCTATAAATTTTTCTTTATTGATAATGTACAGTGACAATGATATAATTTCAATTTCATTTCATTTGAAGAAATTTTGAGTTAAAAGATGGGAAGGTACCAACATCTTCTCTCCACCCTAGTTCTTAGAAAGAATCAAACATGAGAATTGTATGATGATTATAATCCAAACCAACCTCGTTTTGCTTTGTACATAGTGTAGTAGAGTGTCGTAAAAATTCTAACATATGATGTTTTTGTTTCATGAAAAATAATATGTTAAAAGAAATGATTATATACGAAGTTCATTTTCTATCCTGAACATGATAATGATTAGGAAGAAGTTTTCCAAATGTTTGGATTTTACTTCTGAAAATATTTTCCCTGAGGATAGATTATGTAATGTTATTAAGTTTGATAAAGGAAATTACAGATTATAAATTGAAATATGAAGCTATGAATTCCCAATTGTTGGCATGGTGAACGTCGAGTGAATGATAAAAGATTGACTGATTTCAAATCAAATATTTTTTAAGAATCAAATATGATGGAAAGAAGCGGCAAAGTCTAGTAATTATGAACATAAACATGTGCAAAAGTATTCAATTTCTTCATTCTTTTTCTCCAGATTTAAAATAAGTGAAGTGGTAAGTACAATTTACTTCGACAATTTGACAAATGTCTCGTCATTAAAGCGCCTTGAAATAAAGTTATGAGGGGGAAAATCACTGACTAGAAGTGAAACCATGATTTATCAAATAAGAAACAAAGAAAATGCACTGTAAAAGTTGGAGAGATTTATCGAAGCTGCAAGCTTCAATTGACGTTCTTTGATGTCATATGAGATGGAACATTGTGAAATTTGGCTAATGAAACCATCTTCCTGATTTAGATAGCAAGTATTTTCTTTAACTGGAAATTCTTGTCCCAATTTCAAACTTCTCAAAATCTACAAAAATATATTTACATAAATTCTTTTAGAGGAAACAAAAACAAGGATTTCATTTTGTAAATCATGCAAAATTGTATCCGTTCGAATTTAGTTGAACATTCTTGATTATCTTCACAGCGGCGTCTTAACTGTCGGCACCTATAGATTCTGTTAAAAAATGAAAGATTTTTTGCTTGGTGAGGTGTCCTCTCATGCTATGGATGGCCCGTGACCGACGGCACAAGCTCATGTATTCTCTCCATGGTATGAAGATCCAGCAACATAAAAAATCACGATGTTAATCTTCCCTGTTTGGCCGTATATAATTTAAAAAAGGAAAAAAAAGAAATGATAGAGTTTCATTTGTGACTATTACTACTATTCATTAGTAATAATTTTTCAACGACAACTATACTTTCATATTAAGTGCCAACGCTAGAAATTGCAGAAATTCATCCAAAAGCACATTGTATCGAATCACGGGTATAGCAGAGGTTTGAGGATATTGTTGGCAAAAAAGTGTAGACAGCACCGCTTATAGAGATCATAAATGGGGTGGGCAGAAAACAAATTGTTCACAGGCATTGCACAAGTTCCATTTTACAGTACCCCCACATGTATCGACATTTTTTGGCAGTTCACATTTTACCTAGACTGCTCTTTGATCATTCTCCAAGCGATGATTTCCAGCGCCAATTAGCCTTGGTGGAGTCCAGTCCATCTGAACGTTAAAGAAGGAACATGTGTATGAGATGTGTTATAGAGAGAGAGAGGGAGAGAGGGAGAGAGGGAGAGAGCTAATCATTAACCTGCTCAAAAGGGAGTCCGGGAACAACAAAAAATGTCTGCTTCCAGATCCCTAATATGGTCGGTAGAAGGAATGCGCATAATCACTATGATTTCACCACTTCTTGGATGTGTTGAGAATGGCTTTTTCCTGGTGGAATAAAAATCAGATCTTCCCATCCTGAATTTTTCTCACTCATCTGCACCATTTAAAACACTCTTCCAATTAAATCCCACCAGTTTTTCATTTCAAGCATGCATTTATCAAAGTAATCAAGTAATCAGCATTCTACCTCCATTTTTCTGATAACATCTTCTAGATTTCCAACCTGCCAAAGAGTACAGTAAACAAAATAAGAATGAACTAAAAAAATACGTCAGGAGGAAAGTAATCGGCAAGCTCTCTCTGGGGTAGCAAACAAAATCAGTCATGACTCATGAGCAATCAAAAGCAACACTCCAACATCTCTGATCACTTGCAGTGTGGCAATGCTTCCTTGATCATAATGGCGCTGAAATAATCGCTTTAGTGATTACCATCTTGCACCTTCAACAGATGCTGAGTTGATGACTCCAACGTATTGATATATAACAAACAGTTTAGCATATCCACTAAAACAACAGTTATTCCCAAACTTTCACCAATCTAAGTGTCACAATCATAAGTAACATCTACAAGTTATGCAAGGTGCATGCTGGCACTAACACAATTAGCAGAACACTTCATATATACATCTCCATTTTCATGTTGTCAGACACAACTTGTTAAAAATCTTTAATATAGATAAAGTCATGGAAGAAAGCAATCTTGTAGAAAATAACAGTTAATGACTATTGCATGGAAGTATCGGCAGACAATTTGACAAACCAGCGCACTTCTGAAAAGGATCTAATCGAGATCTAAACCACCTAGAGCTTCTTCCACAAAAGCAATCTCCTTTTATAGGTTTACGACATTCATAGAATCACAATAGCTAAGGAAAGTATGGGAAAAGCTAGAGTAAGTTAGAAATGCTTAGTCAGTTTATACCATGATATGCTGAGATAAACCTGCTCCTCTTGATGCCCTGGAGACCATTGACAATTCCTTTTCAATATCTTCCTGCATCACCATGTCATGCATATAGATCATGTACCCAACCAACTGTGATAGCCAAAGTCCTTGTACTAAGAAAAGAATAACATGGTCAAGAGAGGACACAACAAACTAACCTTCCGAAAATATATTGGGCAGAAACGTCTGTTCTTTTTCTTGACAACCAAAAGATCAGACTGCAGATCACAAAAAGATGAGCAAAGGCACTACCAATAACAAACTCTAAATTCACATTTACTTATGTGCCAACGTGCACCCCAGTCATGCAACAGCAGTTTTAGGCATAGTCCTTGAAAGGCCAAATATCTCCATGTTATATCCCACAGGCAGTGTTGAACTAGAGGCCAGAAGGTATGGCTTCTTAAGATCATCTGGAATCTACTCTTTTTACACAAAATAAACATTGATTTTCCTAGAAAGATAGTTTCAAATATTCATGACTCTAAGATTGCATCATTACTTCAGGCTAATCCTTGTTCCCCCATAAGTACAATTCTCTTCACAGGCTCATGAGTATTAAATAATTCAAGTTGCCTTCAACCAAACTCAATTAAGCATTAAAAAGATACCTATTCTCCAAAACACTTTATTGGCATATGTTGCTAGCAGATCTCCGAGTAGACATATCAAGCTTATAAAAAGCATCAGAACCAACAGATAAAGGGCTGCAATTAGCGTACCTGGAAAACTGGGACTCCATCAAACCCATTTTTTGTATTAGTTGCTTTCATCTGCCAATAAAATTGAGATTATAGTCGGCACATCAGATATTTATTGCCAATAGTATCTTTAACAAATTTTTTTTTTAAACGGATAGACAATAACATAATATTGTATAACAAATTCCTGCACTACTTTTATTTGCTTTCAGAAAAGGCTCAAGGGAAGAGCTAAGGGCTAAGGCTAGTTTGGGCTCTTAACTTTTAAAGTGCCCATTGCCAGGCCATTTTCTCCAGTAAGTAGCCAAATGTCAAAAATGGTGCTCAAAAGCCCAACATATTCTAGTCAATATTCTAAGGAATTTTATATAAGATCCCCACTTCAGAGCACATGATTTAGCGCAATTGTAGGAAGGTAAATTGTACAAACAAGTTGACTTGAACCGAATTGAATTCGCCACTGACCTCTAATGCATTCTTTATTTGCACTGGATCAGGCAAAAACCGGAAAGCAATTCCTTCCACCTTTAGCATGTATACCTACAAGTCAACCAAGGTAAAGAAAAACATTTGAAAAAGCATGCCAAAGCATGTGTCTGTAACAAAAAGAGTTAAAATTGATCAATTAGATAGATGCAGCAGCCACACTAGAAAAGCAGTTATTGGCTTCATCACCACAAGTACCCTTGAGAGAGAGAGAGAGAGAGAGAGAGCGTCAAAATTTTCAATCTACTATCCGCATATATCATGATGCTTATCAAGAGAGATAAAATTGGAGCCTTATACGGTGAGGTAAACATGTAGCACAAAATTAATGGTGTCGTTTGAAAACTGAGCTTAATCATCTATAGTAAAAAGAAAAAAAAAAAAAAAAAAGATACCGCTCTAGCAGTTGATAATCAATCTACAGTTGTCGACATCTACATCATGGCTCACAGCAAAGCAAATACTGAGTTACAATTAATAATTCTTCAATTATATTCTAGTAAAAAATTGTAACTACAGTCGGATCAGCCCAATAAGGATGTGCTACAATAGGGCAGCCACTAACAATAAATTTTCTCTGTGAGGACACTAATAACCAGGCAGTACATATGTAAAGGAAAGACTGATTAAGAAGAATCAGCAGATATAAAATTGAACGTACAACCATTAAATGACTTAAGCCTCAATCAGTGTCTGCAAAACTTTCCACAGGGGGCCACAGGGTTTTCAGACATTCTTAAAAGCTTTGTCCTCGTCAGATTTGGATTGATATTTCAAATGTGCCTGTCTGTAGATAATGCAAATAAAAAGAAAGCAACTCTAGAATGTCTGGCTGGCATTGGTGAACAAAAAACCAAGATCATCATCCATTCATCGTGTTCATACAGATAGGTATGCATTTAATATGTATACATGTATGTATACATGTGTGTGGGCGTGGCATCTGCATGGTCGGACTAGTGCTGTTTAAGGAAATCTCAATCCGCAAGTTTATTTGCCTAGTTAGGTGTGACCGCACCAAAAATATGCTCTTGTGATACTGATTTATTCAAGTCACATAGAGATATAAGTATTTGACTATTTTGATTGTGATCCCAGTTTCCCTTTTTGCTAAATGCACTTTTGGTATGAACAAGCAGCAGTTATGCATTCCAGAGTGGCAAACAGTACTTGTCATACAACCATGAAAAATGCAGCAACTCACAAAATAGCTTCATAGCCACATATTCGAGAATGAAAAAAACAAATAATCAACAAAACTGTTACTCATTATTAATCATTACATTACATGTCAAAGACAAGCCTAAAGCTATTTTTAGATCTTTGGAGATACAGGTCTCTTCACTGGAGTTGAACTCTATGCTGTACTTTGTTCATAGTATGATCAAGCTACCTATGTCATTTGCTTGTTCTCAATGAGAATTCTTGTTTACCTAGCGGAAAACCAAAAAGAGGGGGAATGAAAAAAGCTACTACACTGAATTCATTAGGCAGGTGAATTACACAATTCCCTATTCACAGATAAACAATACAGTAACATATTCAAGCTTCGAGCAATAAGCCGTTTCTACAGGAGCATTTTTTGAACGATAAATGCGAAGCAAATAATCATCCACAGAATAAGTAAATAATCATGCACAGAAACAGCAAATTCAATGATCTAGATAATGAAGGAATAATCACCTGGTCAAGAGTGATGGGAACAACCCGAGCCTGACCCTTCAGTTCTCTTCTCCGCAACCGAACCTGGAATTTCGGTAGAACTCACTCAATTTGAGCAAATGCATAAAAAAGAAGCCGAGTATAAAAATTCGCGAGTATGAAAAGACAACGCTGGGCCATCATTTCAAAGCTTCGATCAATTTCCTGAACCTAACTACTCCTCTGTTTCATCATCGGCATACCAGATAGAAAGCGAACTGAACAACAGAGCACAACTAACTTGGGCCAGAAACGACTCCGCATCCTCCTGCCGAAAGCAAAGAAGTCCTATCGATTTGGTCCCATCAGGATCAGAGATGAGCACGAACTCGTTGTTCGAGTTGCTGACGGTATACACGGCCGTGCCGGCGAGGGTCCTAGCGACGCCGGAGGCCGGGGACGAGGCGGCCTTGGCCTGCGCGAGGGACGCGAACGGCGGTGGAGGAGGAGAAGGGGGAGTGGGGAGGGAGCGGAGGAGGCGCCTGGTCGCCGGCGGCGGGGGCGAAGGGAAGTTCGCGGCTAGGGTTCCGGCGAGGCGCTTGGTCTCGTCGAGCCGGGTGGAGAGCTCGGAGCCGAAGCGGAGGCACTGCTGGTGGATGAAGGTGGAGAAGGAGAGGAGAGGGTTTTGGGAGGCGCAGGGTTTCGGAGACTCCATCGTCGACGGTGCAGCCCTGGCTGTCGGCCCTGTACTATGGAGAAAAGGGAGGGAGAGGGAGGAGAGGTTTTGGTATCGTCACCCGTACATAAAGCGAAGCTAAACGACAGTCCAGTGACGAGGCGTGTAGAACGGCAAGGTTTTTTTTTTTTCCTTCGTTCTTTCCTTTTAAAGGTGCATTTGATTCGGCTATTAAAAAATAGGCTTTCGGCTTCAAAAGTCTACTGGAAGAAATGTTGAGGCATTTGACAAGTCTTCTCAAGTGGCTTTTAGCCAAATGCTAGCATTGGGAAGTTTGAAAGCTCAATGCTGGTCTACATTAGCTTTCCGCATTTCTCAAAGGCTAAAACTAGGGTTAAGTAATTTTCTTTTTTGAAACAACCCTCATTAATTCCATAGTTTTCCGGTTTCGTTCATCCTTGTTATTGTACATCTTCTTTGCTCCAGGGTGATTGGCAACCAGTGGCGATTGCTTGTCGGTGACAGGTGGCGATCACTTGAGGTCATACAATTTTAGGTGGTGGTTACTCAAGGTCACAAGAGTTGCATGACCTAAGTGAGGGCCACGTGCCCAAGGTCAGGCAACCTCAATCGACAACCGCCAGTGTCAGATCTGGCTCATTGATGGCTTAAGCCCTTTGTTGGCTTTGATGAAAGGTTCGAGTTTTTTTTTTTAAATAAAAAATACAAAAAATGCAACCAAAGCCCACTGTAGTTTTTTTCTTTTTTGCCAAATATTGCTTGAAATCCAAAGTCAATTTGTATGGAGTTTTTACCAAATGTAATTTGAATCTCCTTATAGGGCTTTGATTTTTGGCATTTGCATTACACCTAAAAGCCATTTCCAAAGTTGAATCAAACTCACTCTAAGTAGAATGACAAGGTTGAATGCATGTTAATTTGGCACAAAAGGTGTTAAAATAGATTGAAAGCCCATTTATTAATCCATATATTATGGATTGGTCATATATGAGTTAGTTAAATATTTCTAATTGGGTTGATTTGGATTTGGTTTTTAATGGGTTTGAAGCCCAACCCACTAGTAGTCTCGCTTCACTTGTCTTTATGTCCAAGTCAGGGGTTTTGGGTGGAGCAACTTATTTTCTAGTTTTATTTCCTACTTATGATCTTCTTCTCCTTCTTTTTCTTATTTAAATTTAGAAATTGTGAAAACTAGCATATGATTTTACCTATCAATATTTATTAGGGTTAAGACAAGTGTCAATACTTTCGTATGACACTTATTTGAGTGTCAACTTTTTTTTAGTTCACTTAAGTACCATAAACTTGAAAAATTGATTACTTGAGTGTCACTTTCGATTTTCTTTATCGGAAAAGCTAACATGGCTACCGATTGTCCAATGTGGTAGCTAGAAAATAAATTTTAAATATTTTTAGTATTTTTTAAATATTTTATAATTATAGATTTTTTGAATTTTTATTTTTTTTAAGGGCCAGCGAGGATTTCTGGTGACCCTTGTTGACTGCAGCTATCTAAAGGCCCTAAGTGAGGCTATTGGGCCTCTTTAGCTATTGGTGGGGTTGCTATGGCCGTTGCTTGCTTTGGGTGGTGTCCAGCTTTGGGCGGCCGCACGTGACGCTACTTAGAGTGGTGAGGGCTGTTATGGCCTCACCTAGAGCCTTCACGGCTAAGGGCAAGGTGGCCGTGGTTGGTAAGGGTTGCCAATGACCTTCGTTGGCCTTAAAGAAAAAACAAACTTAAAACAAAATACAAATAACAATACAAATTTTAAAAAATTCCACGTAGGACATTACTCAAGTGTTTTATTTTTCTTTGTAGTGACACTCAAGTAAACCAAAAAAAAGTTTTGGTAGTCAAGTGAATACCGTATGAAAATATTGGTACTCCTAATATTTTTATACCATATTTATTGGCTTATCGATTTTAGGAGATGTCACATCACTACAAAATTTGAAAATTTGCCAAAAAAAAATGGCAAGCTGTCGAAAATCTTTGAAACTTTATAAAACTACTAATTTTTTTTAAATCTTTTACACTATATTATAGCATAAAATTTATTGCTTTTAAATATGAATGTGTTTTAGTAATTTTGACTGGGTTAGGTATGAGTCACTAAAATTGAAATGCGAAGGCTGAGACGGAACAAAACCTGAAGGAGTTCTTTCGGCAATTCGACGTCAACGGACACAGGCGACTCAGCTGGAGGGAGCTCACTTGGGCTTTCAGAAAGCTTGGAGAGACAGCGCCAGCTTGGCGGGCCTTCCGTGCGTTCCTCCGGGCCGACGACGACAGAGATCTATGCATTGGTGAGCATGAGCTGCGCAGGCTCGTGGAATATGCTGCTGAAAGTGGCTATGTTGTCGTGATGGATAATAAGTAGTGCCATGCCATGCCTTGTTCTGTGAGGTTCTCCTTTGTTAAATCCTCTCTCTCTCTCTCTCTCTTAATTTGCACGTTTTCTGGTGGGTTTTTCTAGGGTTGCGGCCCGCTTATTTGTTGTGGAGAAACGATAGAAACATAATATGTTATCTCTTACAAGCTTCTTCTCAGAAGAAGCTGCGAAACCCTAATATTTTAACCGATCATTACTTTGATCTGCTATGATGTGTAGACTAACGAATATGTTATAAACAACTACTTCTTATTAGTCCTCTTTGCTCATACTTTTGTTCGATCAATTTGGCTTTCTTTGAGTCTCACTTTTGACTAAAAACATATATTGGATAGATTAATTCTGTGGATACTATAGCTGATTGTTGCCAAAAAAGAAGAAAGGAGATCAGATAATAAAGTAAACAGACCAACGAAATAATTCTAATACCAAATCTAGATGGTTAGGGTGGTCCAACCTAGTCCATGCGGAGAGAACATGATTGATTTATCTATAGATCAAGCGATATTATGACAATACCCGAGTTTGTGATACAGTCTACGTGTTTCCTAATCCCCAATTACGTTAAAAAACTCAGATAGTATTTAGCCATCGTAATTCCTTAAGAAACAATATCTCAATCTCATAAAGAAACTCACAAATCTTATGATAACATTTATTGTATAAATTTGTTTTTCTTGGATACATTTCACAAAAAGACCCAATTCTTATGTGGAAAAGATTTTGATTCAAAGTAAGAAATCCTTTTTGAGAAATCTACTTGGATTGGGTTTCTTGTTTTCTTTACATGCTCAAAGTTGAGACATTATTTACAAAAAAATCTTCAACTTCACTTGGTGCTTGATTCGTGTTACAATTTTTAAGCTTGAATTTGAACTTCGCAATACCTCTATGACAACCCTTCGTGGGTTTAACTGCCTCACGCATCTTCCAAGTCCAAGCATAGGTTGAACTTCATCAAAACTGTGGATCTCATCAAGCACCAACCCCACAAGAATTCACAAACCCAACCACATTAAAAGCAAAACTTTTGTCGTATTCATATATGTTAGGAAAACAAAAATAGACCTCACCAAGCTCAATAGTTTCGACATTCGTTGGCTCTATGAGCTCCATCTTGCTATGCATACCATCTATGTCAATTATCGTGCAAGCACCTATAACTGAGGAGTTCTTAGTGGCAACTTCACCACAAGGTGAATACTATAAACACTGCCACAATCATACTTACATGGAGGTATTAGAGGCTGGTCAAATGTAATTTCTGTAATGACAGCATGTCAATATAATTTTGGGCACCACTTGAATTTAATATGGGCAACCAATTATTATAAGAATAGAATAATCAACAATATGTCCTGACCACACTTCTTTGGAAGTCGAACATTTGACTACAATCAAGTAAAATCTATGTATTAGGTATCTTGTTGTACTTAGTACATCTACCAAGAGTTTCTAGCATTACCAATACTAAAAAGCATTTTATAGATTGTGTCTAGCAACATTCTATTTAGTTTGCAATATGTTGTGGTTTTGTTAGTGCTAGTGCGGTGTCTCACTATTTGCAAAATTCTAAACCCAAGTGAATGTGTTGAACAAGTAATATAATGATGAGAAAAGATATCGCTCCATAGAGATTGATGATTAATAAACCAATCAAATACCAAACATAGAGTAATTCTAACATTTATCTAACATATCAAAAGAGAATTGAGAATAAATTGATATTGACAGTTTTACAAGTAAAATTTTGAAACTAAATGCAGAAAATCAATCAAAAACAATACTTTAAAGCATCTGATTTCACTATAATCACTATATATGGATTTTAGATTATTATGCATACAAGACTAGTATTAAACATGTGATAACAAAATTTCCTAATCTATTTACTATCCTCTATCTAGGTGTAGCAAACCTAGTCAATTTTTATAAGATAAAAAGAATTGGTCAACGACAGTGCATGAGACATCGTATAGTAGACCTCAAGTGAATTTGGATTGATAAATTGACTAGGTTTGCTATACCTAGCGAACAACAACACATAAATACACACATTACTATAGGCATAAAGTTGAGGCCTACTAAAAAAGGGACCGGTCTAGCTAACCTATCACTGTACAAGTGAGGGAGGGGCTTGTCAAAAAGGGGAATAGGCCATAGCTACCTACTCGTTGTCCTTTGAAAAATCAGTCTCTCCAATCGTTGGGTTTGAGATCTTGCCATTAGGGGGATCCAAGCCCATGGGATCCCAGACCTCCTCAGTCGGCCCTACAGGAGGGACTGGTCCATCAAAACCTTGGAGAGGATTGTACAGAATGCTTCTCATCCAAATAAACCATGTCATAAGGCGCGCAATGTTCTCTCGACCCCTTCATCCACACCGTAGTAACATGGTGCTCATACACAAAATTACGGCCCGGGATGAGCCGCGTGGTCACAATGGTGCTCATGTCCACGGGGACATCGAACTGCACCGGGTATTGAGTCATCTAGGTCTTGAAAATTGTTAACCACGACGGGTTGAGATAAATTCAACAAGTTTAAGTCTCAAGTCTCGGTTAGGAACTTCGCTCGTCTTGGGGTAGTCTAACATGCAACCCAGTTTTAATAATCTACACAATAACACCCCTCAAGCAGCATTATTAGACGATAGTTCAATAAACAGATGCAAATACAAGCAACCCTACTTGGCCTTAGCACACGTAACTTGCAGAAACTATCATTTGAATCATCATGATATTAAGATACATGTAAATAATCAGAGTATTGCATATAGCTTTCTCATGTCTCAATATTCACATGTGCTTTGATTATTACGACCTTTGGGTCATGACACAGCCTTATCGTTGGCAGTCTTTGGCTTAAGCTAGGCTTCGTCCTTCTCTCTGAGGCATGGTAACGTCATGGGCTATCCTCCACCGATGGCATTCCTGAAGGAGCATGGGGCTCGGCCTCTACCGTAGCTTCGCAACTGACCCTTGTCAGGCATTTGACCAAAGTTAGGCGATCAAAAGGCCACGGCACAACCCCGAAGGATTGACGGTCATTCGACAATGTTGGGCTCCCCTTTTAATGTGACCATGCAATACATCATCAAGCAATTCATTCTTAACTTTGCTCTATCGTGAATGCACACACAGTTCGTGCTCATGCAACATGCTATTGTAGTTGACACACGTATAATGTCACGCAACCATAATTAACAATTACGTACAACAGTACAGTCCAACCACTCATGAAAATTGTGACAAACTAAAAATCAACTCTAATCAATCAACAACCACGTACATCCCTTAATTCTTGGGAAAATCGACAATTAGCACTTCAACATGCTTTTACAACCATGAACGCATCAATTTATGACTATAATTTGCTTCTGTACGAATAATATTACATGAATAGTACTTGTGAACAATAATTCGTGAATAGTGCTTCGTGAATAGTAACTATGAACAGTAACTAATCATAAATTAATTAAATAATAATAAAATTAACCATGGTTACTAAATTTAACCTAACTAGGGTTAGTTAACTCAATCCAAATTCAACCATGGTTAACTAACTAACCTTAGTTACTTTACCTCTAACCATAGTTACTTTAATTACTAACTATGGTTACTTTAATTACTAATTATAGTTACTTTAATCTAATCATAGTCAACCTTAATCTAATCAGCCACAATTAATAAACTAAGCAATCATTAACCAAGCACAATTAATCTAATTAAACTAACCTAAGCAAGATTAACCCCTAATTAAGGATTATGAAATTAACTCACTTGGGTCAGGAATTTGGCGACACCAGCATGAAAGTAAGAGCGAGGGCTACACAAGGTACGCAGGGTTAGCTCGAAGACGGTGACGGACGGCGGACGGCGGTCAAAACTAGCCAAAATAGTGTCGGAGCACTATTCAGGCGGAAGACAATAGTAGCAGTAGAAATGGTTGGATGGGCTACCAGTGGGGACTAGGGGCGGCCAGCGGTGAATGGTTGGCCTCCGGACTTCAGTGGCTCCACGCTGGACAGTGGCATCATCAAGGACGGTTTCTAGCGGTGGACAGTAAGGATAGAAAAGGAAAAGAAGAAAGGAAGAGAAGTAAGGAAGAGAAAAAGAAGAGAGAGAGGCTGGGGTGGAGGTGGCTAGAGAGAGAAGTGGAAGAGAGAGAGTGGGCTAGAGAACTTGATCAAGAAGTTAAGGCAAGTGGCTAGCCCACTTGCTTCAAGAGCCAATAAAAAACAAGCAAAATAAAGCCAAACAAAGCCCACTTGGGCCACCAAAGGAAAAAATGCCAAGAAGAGAAGCCCATAGGCCGAGAAGGGAGGAGAGATTGGGTTTGCTTGGGCCCTTTTTGGGCTGGGCTGAATGGGCGCAAGGCCCATTGGGCCGCCCTACCTACGGGTCTAAAAACTAGTCCAATTTTTCCTTTTTTGACATTTTAAAGTCCAACAGAAAACCCAAAAATAAATGTGGTGATGTTCAAATATTTAGTCCTAACATTCTTGAGAAGTCGGTTTCCAAAATCGGATTAAAATCAAGGTTAAATTAGGTCGATTGTGACCGTAGTACAATTTAGATTATCAACGCTCTTTTATGGCTTTTCCTCCACATTTGACCCGCGGTCAACATTGTTCAATCCACGTTTGATCCAATTCTCAAGTTAGGGACTCCCTTCAATTGTCATGTGATCTCGATGGCTCAATTGATAATCTTGAGTACAAGATGAAAATGATTTGGTTTGGCGTCATTCGTAGTTCGTATCGAAGTTGTGCGGAAATCACCCACCATTTGATTTCATACTTCTGCCGAATCAATTTATTTCCACTTCCCTAATAGTCTAGTACTAGAGGATATTATTCTCGCCCAGGTCTTCATGATCAAAGGTTTCGTTCCTGTATTAAATCGCGAGTTATACGTGTATGGCTTCCTATCGATGCCTCTCTATAATCCTTTATCCCTTAAACAATTAGTTTGGAATATTTGTACTGACTAGGCTTTCAACCAACATTGCCATTTTATAAAATCCCAAAATGGGGTCGATTTTTAGGATGTTACAACTCTTTCCCTTTTATAGAAAATTTTCCTCGAAATTTGAACTGTTACGCTACTCCTCAAAAAGATAGGGGTGCTGACGCCTCATGATTTCCTCACTTTCCCATGTGGCTCCCTTTGTGCCATAATGCTGCCAAATAACTTTGACCAAGGAGACCGTTTTGTTTCTCAACACTTGTTCTTTCCGGTCCTCAATCTGAATTGGTCTCTCCACATACAATACTTTGTTGTCCACCTCTATTTTTTCAAAATTCAACACGAGGATCGGGTCCAACTATATTTTCTTAGCATTGACACGTGGAATACATCATGCACTTGAGCAAGTCGAGGCGGTAGCGCTAGATGAGAGGCTAATTTTTTGATCCTTTCCAGAATCTCGAACGGTTCTACGTACCTTGGGCTCAGTTTCTTTTTCTTTCCAAATCGCGAAGTACCTCACATTGGTGATACTTTAAGGAATACATGATTACCTGCTTGAAATTCCAATGGCACGTCGTTTGTCCCCATTGTCTGCTTTGAGCCGTCTTTAACTTTTCCTGAATTATCTCGACGGTGTCTAAAGATTGTTGCACTAACTCTGGCCTTGTAATTTTCTGCTCGTCGACTTCATCCCAGCAAACTAGAGTCCTACAAGGTATGCCATACAAAGCTTTGAATGGTGCCATTCTCATACTCTGCTAATAACTGTTGTTATACGCGAACTCCATAAGATGAAGTTGTTCCTCTCAACTTCCTTTAAAATCCAATACATAGGCTCTTAGCATATCTTCCAAGGTCTAAACTGTCCTCTCTGATTGAACATCTGTCTGAGGATGATAGGCCGTATTGAACTGTAGCTTTATCACCATCGAAGTCTATACTCTTCTAAAATGCAACCGTTAACTTGGGGTCTCAATCCGAAGTGATCGTTACTGGTAATCCATGCAGACAAATAACTTGTTGCACATACAATTCTACATGCTTTTCCAAAGCAAAGTCCTTGCGTACGGCGATGAAGTGTGCTGACTTCGTCAACCGGTCCATTACGACCCAAATCGCATCATTGCCACACTGACTTCTTGGTAATCTTGTCACAAAGTCCATTGTGATATGCTCCCATTCCATTTGGGGATTTCAAGAGGTTGCAATAATCCACTCGGCTTGTAATGCTGCTCTTTTACTTGTTAGCAAGTCAAACACTTTGCCATGTACTTGGCAATATCTAGCTTCATGCCATTCCACCAATAATACTGTCGCAAGTTCTAATATTTCTTCGTATTGCCTGGATGCACACTGTAGTCACTACAATGAGCTTCGGATAACAATTTCTCCTTAAGTTCGGTGTTGCTTGGCATACATAACCATCCATGGAATTTCAAGATCCCATATTCGAATACTTGAAAATTTGACTTCCTCTTGGTCGTGTTCGTTTGCAGAATCTTTTAGATCTCAATGTCCGAAGGTTGCATTGTTTTAATCTTGGCTTGAATTTCAGGTTTGATCCTAAGGGTAGCCATTAAACTATAAAGATGGCATACCTCGGGCCTGAATTCTGAATCACAGATTCCTTCCAATAGAATCCATTCTTGAATTATCATATAAGCAACCGATGACTTGCGACTTAAAGCATCTACCACTTTGTTGGCTTTACCAGGATGGTATAGAATATTGTAGTCATAATTCTTGAGAAGTTCCATTCATCTATGCTACCTCATATTCAGTTCCTTTTGGGAGAACAAATACTTCATACTTTGATGGTCCATAAAAATTTGGAATCTCTATCCATAGAGATAATGTCTCCATATTTTCAATGCAAATATAATTGTTGCCAATTCTAAGTTATACGTTAGATAATTCAACTCGTGAGGTCTCAACTGTCTAAAAGCATATGCTATCACTTTACCATGTTGCATCAGAACGCAATTGAGTCCATTGTATGATGTGTCACTAAAAATCTCATATCCTCCTAAGTTTGACATAATAGACAAAACTAGTGTAGTAGTCAGCTTATGCTTAAGCTCTTGAAAACTACACTCGCACTTATCTGTCTACTCATATTTCTTGTCCTTCTTTAATAACTGCGTCAATGGCATAGCTATTGTAGACAATGTTTCCATAAATCGTTTGTAATAACTAGCTAGTCCCAAAACACTACAAACCTTGGTCACTGAAGTCGGTCTTGGCCAATCTATGACCGCTTCATTCTTGGTCAGGTCCACAAAAATCCTTTCACCCGAGATCACGTGGCCAAGGAAAGCTACTCAAGCCAACCAAAATTCACACTTGCTAAATTTTGAGTACAGCTCGTGATTCCTTAGGGTTTGCAACATGGTCCTTAGGTGTTGTTTATGTTTATTCGGACTCTTCGAATACACCAGAATGTCGTCAATAAACACGATCATGAACCGATCCAAATATTCCTTAAACACTCAGTTCATCAAATCCATGAAAGTAGCAAGGGCATTCGTCAATCTAAATGGCATTATCGTAAACTTGTAATGATCATAGCGAGTATAGAAAGCTGTCTTCAGTATGTCCTCCTTTCGGATCCTTAATTGATGATATCCTGTCCTTATGTCTATCTTAGAGAACATCGATGCTCCTTAGAGTTGGTCAAACATGTCGTCAATTCTTGGCTACTTGTTCTTAATTGTCACTTGATTAAGTTGTCGATAGTCAATGCATAATCTCAACGAGTCGTCCTTTTTCTTAACAAATAGGACTGGTGCTCCTTAAGGTGATGCACTCAGGCGAATAAAACCCCTGTCCAATAACTCTTGTATATGTACTTTCAATTCCTTCAATTTTGATAACGCCATCCTGTAAGGTGCTTTCGAGATTGGTTCCGTCCCAAGAGCTAACTCGATCACGAACTCTATCCCTCTAGCCAAGGGTAGTCCTAGTAATTCCTTTGGAAAGACATTAGAATAATCTCATACTACTGCGATGTCCTCTAGGTTTAGTCCTTCCTTCAAAGTATCACTCATAGAGGCCAAATAACCTCGACATCCTGACCCCAGCAACTTGGTTGCTTCCAACGAAGAAATCAAGGGAATCGAGGATCCTCATTGGCTCCCTACAAATTGGAAACTACTAGCTCCAGTTGGATTAAATTGGATTCCCTCAACAATCCATAGTAGCTCCTTGTTTGGTCAGCCAATCCATACCGATAATGACATCAAAGTGATACATCACTAAAACGATCAAATCAATTATTCCTTCATGACCATCTATAACCAATTTACAACTAGGACAACCTACTACAGATAAAATTGAATCCTTTAACGGAGTAGAAATAACAAAAACCGTTTCCAGCGGCTCTAGTCTTAGTCCCACTAATTTTACAAATCGTTTAGCAATAAAAGAGTGTGAGGTTCACGGGTCAAACAACATATAAGCAGCATGGTCATGTAGAGATATTGTACCTGTAATCATGGCAGGAGTATCCTTTGTTTTCTTCCTCGTGACCGTATATACCCTTCCTTGTGCCAAGGGTTTGTACTGATTGCCCTCTTAGATGTTCCTAACTGGTGGTCCAGCTGGTGGTTGTGGCACAAATAGCACATGGGCCCGCGTGGGCAGTCCCTCACTAGGTGGCCCACTTGACCACACCCAAAACAGGCTTCTCTTTGAGGGGGACATGGGGCATTTTTATGCTTCTTACCACACCTTTAGCATCCCTCGAAGATGCTCAATGATGATTTTTCCACACCATTCCTTTTATTAGGTGGAAGAGGATACCTTCCTCCTGCCATTGGTTTCTTGCCAAATTGACAATTGTCCTTGCTAGGCACAAACTGTGATACAGATGCGGTTGCCTTTTATGCAATATGTTTCTCAATCATCTTTGTTCTCTCATATAGCTCATTGTAATCTTTCAAGTTCACAGACACCAAGTGGTCTTTGATTTCCATCTTCAGTCCGTCTTGAAACCTCCTAGCCTTGTCTAATGGGTGCTCAACCATCTGCAGCACATACTTTGATAGCTTTGCGAACTTGGCCTCATACTGATCCACTGTTATCTGATTTTGATGCAACCTTTGAAATTCTGCTAGCTTCTGCTCTCTCTCGTAGTCTGAGAAGTACTTGTTCAGAAATGCTTCCTTGAAAGTATCCCATACCTGGCTATACCCTCGGGAAATATCTCTCATTAGGTAGCTACCCACCAGGTACCGGTGTTACCCTACAGTTGGTAAACAACCATGATCACCTTTTCCTCCTTAGAACACTGCGGTAAGGTGAAAGTTTTCTTCAGCTCCCTTATCCAGAAGGTCACTGTCTCAGGGTCACTAGCCTCCAGTAAACTTGGGCGGCTTTAGCTTCATAAATTGCTCCGCCAACTGATGCATAGGCCAGTTACTTGTTCTGGGCCTAGCTACAAGAGTGGCTATAGTAGTAGCGACATCGACTTAAGTCTGAGCCTGCTGTCCTATTAGGACCTTAAGAGCGTGCATAATCTCATCCATCCTTGAATCTTTCTATACTACCTCTTTTGCATTGGTTGGGACTTGCACCGTCCTCCTTCTCTGACCTCTTTGGCCTGGAGTTCTTAGTTCGGGGGCACTTTGATCTAGACTACTCATCTCACAGGACTCTCCTAGCCTGCATTCCAATTCCCTAATACAGAATTAGAAAATGAGACAACCCTAAAATAAAGGACCACAAGGATCTTGTAATCAATCACATGCAAGCAAGGAAACTGTTTTTCCTACTATCTCTACACCCCATTGCAAGAATCATCGCACCTTATCACTCCATCAATCAACCGGGCTCTGATACCATAATCGAAGGGGTTGTCATGCCTCGACCCTCGAGCTTGCGGTAACCCTAATTCACTTAAGGTCTACTATACGACGTCCCAAGTACTGTCGTTGACCAATTCTTTTTATCTCATAATTATGCACACGCGGAAATGAATAACTCCCCAAGTCGAAACAACATGGATAGCAGTAATAATAGCAGAGGAAAGAAAAACACTATTTTATTTATCTGTAAGATTAGCTTGAACAACAACACAAATACATGTATTACTACAGGCGTAAAGCTGAGGCATACTCCAAAAGTGACCGGCCTAGCTAACCTATCACTGTACAAGTGGGGGAGGGGCTCGTCAAAAAGGGGAATAGGCTATAGCCGCCTATTCACTGTCCTTTGAAGGATCAGTCTCTCTAGTCATCAGGTTAGAGATCTTGCCATCAAGGGGATCCAAGTCTATAGGATCTCAGACCTCCTCGGTTGGCCCCACAGGAGGGACCAATCCATCAAAACCTTGAAAGGGACTGTCCGGATAAACCATGCCTTAAAGACGTGGGGTGCGTAATGGTCTATTGATCTCTCGTCCATCCACACCATAGTAACATGATGCTCATACACAAAATTGTGACCTAGGGCAGGTCGTGTGATCATGGTGGTGCTCATGTCCACGAGGACATCAAACTGCACTGGGTACTATATTATCTAGATCCTCAAAATTGTTAACTACGACGGGTTGAGATAACTCAGTAAGTTAAAGTCTTAAGTCTCGGTTAGGAACTTTGCTTGCCTCAGGGTAGTCTAACATGTAACCTAGTTTCGGCAATCTACATAATACCACCCTTCAAGTAGTATTATCATACGACAGTTCAATAAGTAGATGCAAACACAAGCAACGTTACTTGGCCTTGGCACACGCAACTTATAGAAACTGTCATTTAAATCATCACAATATTAAGGGGCATGTAAATAATCAGAATATTACACATAGCTTTCTCATGTCTCAATATCCACACATGCTCCGATTATTATGACCCCCTGGGCAACGGCACAACCTTATGGTTGGCAATCTCTAGCTTAAGCCAGGCTTCGTCCTTCTCCTTGAGGCACATCAACGTTATTGGCTATCCCCCATTGATAGCATTCCTGAAGGAGCATGAGGCCCAGCCTCTACCGCGGCTCCGCAACTGACCCCCGTCAAGCATCCGACCGAAATTAGGTGACTAGAAGGCCACGGCACAACCCCGAAGGATTAGCGGTCATCCAGCAATGTCAGGCTCCCCTTTTTATGTGACCATGCAACACATTATCAAACAATTCATTCTTATCTTTGCTCTATCATGAATGCACACAGCTTGTGCTCATACAACATGCTATTGTAGTTGACACACGTATAATATCATGCAACCATAATTGACAATCATGCACAATAGTATAGTCCAACCACTCATGAAAATTGTGACAGACCAAAAATCAATTCCAATCAATCAATAACCATGTACATCCCTTAATTCTTGGGAAAATCAACAATCAACACTTCAACATACTTTAACAACCATGAACACATCAATTTAAGACTATAATTTTTTTCTATATGAATAATGCTATGTGAACAGTACTCATGAACAGTAACTTGTGATTAGTGCTTCGTGAATAATAACTATGAACAGTGATAATCATAAATTAATTAAATAATAATAAACTTAACCATGATTACTAAATTTAACCGAACTAGGGTTAATTAACTCAACCATGGTTAACTAACTAACCTTAGTTACTTTACCCTTAACCATAGTTACTTTAATTACTAACTATAGTTACTTTAATCTAACCATAGTCAACCCTAATCTAATCAGTCACAATTAATAAACTAACTAATCATTAACCAAGCACAAATAATATGATTAAACTAACCTAAGCAAGGTTAATCCCTAACTAAGGATTATGAAATTAACTCACCTAGGTTGGGAATTCGGCGACATCGGCACAAAGGTAAGAGCGAGGGCTATGCAGTGTTAGCTCGGGGATGGCGATGGATGACGGATAGCGGCCAAAACTAGCCAAAATAGTGCTGGAGCACTGTTCAGGCGGAAGATAGCAGTAGCGGCAGAAATGGTCGAATGGGCTGTCGGTAGGGACTAGGGGCGGTCGGTAGTGAACGGCTAGTCTTTGGACTTTGGCGGCTCCATGCTGGATGGTGGCAGTAACTCCAGCGATGGTGGCAAGGGTGGTTTCCAGCGATGGATAGCAAGGATAGAAAAGGAACAGAAGAAAGGAAGAGAAAAAGAAGAGAAAGAGAGGCTAGGGTGGGGGTGGCTAGAGAGAGAAGTGGAGGAGAGAGAGTGGGCTGGAGAACTTGATCAAGATGCTAAGGCAAGTGGTTAGCCCACATGCTTCAAGAGCCAATAAAAAACAAGCAAAACAAAGCCAAACAAAGCCCACTTGGGTCACCAAAGGAAAATGCCAAGAAGAGAAGCCCATAGGCTGAGAAGGGATGAGAGATTGGGCCATCTTGGGCCTTTCTTGGGCTAGGCTGGATGGGCGCAAGGCCCATTAGGCCGCCGATCTTGAGCCGGCCCACCTACAAGCTCAAAACCCAGTCCAAAATTTCCTTTTTTGACACTTCAAAGTCCAACGGAAAAATAAATGAGGTGACGTCCAAATATTTAGTCCTAACATTCTCGAGAAGGTTGTTCCCAAAATCGGATTAAAATCAGAATTAAATTGAGTTGATTGCGACTGTAGTACAATTTGGACTATTAGGTGCCCCTTTAGGACTTTTTCTCACATTTGACCCGTGGTCAACATTCGTCGATCCACGTTTGATCCAATTCTTGAGTTAGGGATGTCCTTTGATTGTCATGTGATCCCAAGGGCTCAATCAATAATCTTGAGTACAAGACGAAAATGATTCGATTTAGTGTCGTTTGTAGTTTGTATCGAAGTCGTGCGAAAATCACCCACCATCCGACTTCGTACTTCTACCGAATCAATTTATTTCCGCTTCCCTAATAGTCTAGTACTAGAGGATATCATTTCCGCCCAAGTCCTCATGGTTGAAGGTTTCGTTCCTGTTCGAAATCGTGAGTCATAAGCGTATCGCTTCCTATCAGTGCCTCTCTATAATCCGTTATCCCTCGAACAATTAGCTCAGAATATTTGTACTGACTAGGCATTCAACCAACATCGTCATTTTATAAAATCCCAAAATGGGGTCAATTTTCAGGATATTACACCAAGCAATATAATCTTTTCATTCTAAATGTTTAAGCTTCTCTCGACATTGTGCTCAAAATGCATAAGCCAATGTAGACTCTCGAATAGATGCATATAATGTCTCCATAGTGAAATCCTTCACTGTCTCTTATTAAAGTTTATATAAGCCAATGTGGGGGTGAACGACATTAGAAGTCCAAAAGTTGTTTATGATGCTCATTTTAATGTCAAAAGTTTTAGTTGGCTCACTTAAGTGTCTTTGGTGAGCTATTTGGTCAAATTGATTACTTGGCCTTTATAATTAAACATTTAATATGACTTGGCATATTTTTAAAAAAAAATCTGGTCCACATGGACATCCAAAAAGACATCGCACAATGATCACTTTTTAATTGAGACTAGTACTGAAGTAATCATTTTTTAATAACAATTAGCACTGAAATGATCACTTTTTGATAATAACTATCACTCAATTAATAACTTTTAACTATAATTGGCACTCAAACAATCCATATTTACAATTTTGGGCACTCATGATATTGTTTAGGGGTTATATGTTAATTAGGCATGCCGGCGAGCCACGTAGGTTTAAGAAATTAATGAAATATGGCAATGTCAGATTTTTAGGGACCTAGATCAGAGTTAGTACTTAAATGATCCAAAATTTTTTGTTGCCAGTAAAATGAGTGATATACATAACTTTTAGCGCTTTTAGTGTTCTTCTCCAATCAATGTGCTTAATTCCTCTTATTATCACAGGGGCATCTACAACGACCTCCATAACTCCACATTTTCAAAGTATATCGATGCCTAGGTGAATCTATGGCATCAAAGATGGTAGGTTTTTCTTTAATTCCAAAGCATGCCTAAATCCAGTAGATGTCCTCTCATAACATAATGCATTCTAATTCTCACATCACAACACTCACAACATTGCACTTAAAATTGTTCCCTGACTGCATTTTTACTATTATCCATGCATTGATAAGAAGTAAATTAGTTATTGTTTTGTGTAGCATAACATAAACGATTAAAATCCATCACTCATATGTTAAACCATGAATTCTCAATGATAGATAAGACACAATTAACATTATCTGTATTATTATTAGCCACAACTACAATATCATTTGTTGACTTAACTCTTATTCCCTTACCATTCTCATTCTTCAACTATAGACAATCCTTTCTAAGATGTCCCCTCTTGGCATAATTCTAATAGAAAACACTATAAGTCATAGATTAATGTCTTATGCTCAAGTTGACATTTCTCCTACTAACATGAGTACTAGTTCTTCCTCAACCATCACCTACTAAACCAAGAGGCATGAGTTAACCATATTCTTTTTTACAGATGTCGTTACTTGGAATCAAATCACAAACCTAATAAAACATTAAGCTTTTTGACCAAGAGGAATAACTAATGGCAATAAAAACAATAGTCCAACTATTATATAATGATGATAATCAAATTGAAGCACATAGTCATCATCAAGCTCAATCTCAACTGAATTCATTTGACCAACAATTATGTTAAATTCAATGAATTAGATGCACTTTCACCAATCTTTAAGTGAAATAGAAATTACATTAAGTTGGGGAGAAGTACATTAGAAGTGCCTTAACTTATGTACATTGCTCATTTTAGTGCCACAACTTTTCGGTGGCTCACTTTAGTGCCAAATTTTTTGAAAAACAATCAATTTAGTGCCAATTCCAATCTTTTTGGCCAGAAATTTGACGTGACCTTTTTTATTAATATTTTTAGCTGACGTGACTTGTTGAAAAAATATGGATGGTGAACGATGTTGTTTAACCAACTTTTTGCAGATCACTTAAATGCCAATTTTTTTTTAAATGATTTTTTCAGTGCCAAATTAAATAGAGGCAAAAAATGATGTTCAAAAATTTGGCATTGAAAAAATTGTTTTTCAAAAAATTGGACACTTAAGTGATTCGCAAAAAGTTAGTTAAATGACATTTTGAGCACTTAAGTGCCACATTGACTAAACATTTTAATTTAAAAAGTTAAGTGTAGGCCAAAATATCTCACCAGAGGCACTTTAATAATCATCTTTCTCTGATTTTGGCACTTTAGTGAGCCAGTGAAAAGTTATGGCACTAAAGTGAGCATCCTCACAAGTTAAGGCACTTTTGATGTATTTCTCTCCATTAAGTAGACATTGTATCATAGATGGTTTTTGGGATATGTTCACTTTTTTTTTTGTTTGGTCTGAAATAGTGTGTTCATTCATTCATTAACGAGAGTTACATGAAGATGATAGATGTGTTTTTGAACCTAAAATGTTCCAAAGGGGTTGGGGGGAACGGATACCTAGTTTAGTGTAAGCATTCTAAGGCGATGGGCTTTTGCTACCCAATCTACAGCTTGGTTGGCTTCTCTTGGGCAATGGGTTACATTTACATAAATCAATTGGGCCATTAGCCCTATGCATTCATCTAGTATTGTCCGCACGGCCCAAGGCTCTTCCTTTTAGCCCACTAAGGACTCCACCAATGTTAGATTGTCACTCTCCAGAATAGTTCCTTGTACTTGTACATTATCTATGTGAGTCTCCTCTTTCTTTTTCGAAAATTATAGACCTTGCAGAAGTGATAGGGCTTCAGGTTTTAGAGTTAAAGATGCATAGATCTTTGTTGCAAATCCATCTATAGCAAGTCTGTTTGATTTGCGCAAAACTCCAGCAACTGAACTTGATGTTTCCCCTTCCACCCACGAGCTATCAATGTTGAGCTTCAATGAACTGTTGGCCAGTGCTGTCCATTCTACTGGTGAGTTCCTCTTGCTGATTCTTTTATTACTCTTGCTTGGATTCCATTGTCTAAAATTCTAGAGTTTTGTTTGAGTTGCATCGACGACATAATTGGGTTGAAGGGGTTAGTTTCGAAATACTCTATTATTTTGGTGCTTCTTGATTTGCCAAAGCACACTTGCCACCATTTTTGCTTCAGGTAAGCTGAGGTTTGCTTTGAAGTATTTAGCTAGCCATTTATCCATTCTAGTTACTATAGAGGTTCTGCTGTTGAGATTGATGCAAGGATTTGACCAAATATTCCAGGTCCATTCGTAGAGAAAGAATAAATGTTTAATGGTTTATGGGTGTCTTGGGCATAAGGGGCACAGAGGATTAGGTAATATTCTCTACTTGTAGAGATTTTCCTTTATTGGAATAGCATCTTAGCATAGGCTCCATAGGTATGTTTTCAATTATCTTTTTTTGGGGTGGGGGGTTAGATAGATCCAAGATTCTAGTCCACAATGTTTTGGGTGGCTGATATGATGTTGTTGCTTTGTTAAGATCTTGTTTTACGACCTTGGAACAAACCCTATTGTAGCCACTTTTTACCATATAGGATCCTCCATTGGGCATGTACAAATGGGTAAGGATAGGATTTGTTCATTGTTCGATCATCAAAAAGGTTACAGATCTTGGGCTCATCCCATTCATTTCATTTAAGTTCTGTCACTTTGGCAAAAGATTTTTGTTGAGGAAGTTGATTCCCCGGCTAACAAGACCAAGTGACACAACTAAGCTAGATTAATGTTAGTCAAACATTTTCAATGTTTCCCAATTTCAATTATACCCAAAACTCACATAATGTTTAGCCCCCATAAGTTGGCTTGCGAAATAGTCTTTCAATCTCACAAGGGAATTCACAAATCTTACCATAAGATTTGTCAACTTGAACACTAAAAGCTCCTCTTGGATGCAATTGACGAAGATGGCCCACTTCTTATATACGAAAGATTTATATCTAAAATAGGAAACTCCTTTATGGGAAACCTATTAAAATTAGGACACCTACTCCTATTAAAAAACTAGCCTACCTAGATTGAGTTTTATGTTTGTTTTAGGAGTAAAAATTTGAAGACATATTTTTAACATGGACAAAACCGATCAAAATATGGAAACCGTATGAACAGTAGTGGTTTTGAGTGAGATTTATATTAGTGAATTCACTGCTTCTGGATGTATTGATGCCCATACTCTACTGGAGAAAATAGTTAACGGAATAACTTTTCTTTTTGATCGCATGATGGATGACGCATTAGATCTTACGTGTGCACATATGATAATGGTAGATTGCTCGGCAACCGTGATCCATTTGGAGGCCGGCATACGGACTTCGGGATTGGGATAGATTTTGCTTCTCAGGCAGGATGAGGCTGATCCTCGTGTCCATGCTTTCTGCGATTCCACCTCATATGCCAAGGTGAATCACTTGCTTTCGGCTGATAGAACTTGTGGGAATAAGATTCTCTCCAAGTAATATTAGGGAGAGTAAAGTTCAACGAGGATCTAAACAAAATAAATATCTACGATATTTTCATTATATTAAAATAGAGTGAAGTACATACCTTAACTTATGTACGGTACTTACTTTGGTACTACAACTTTTTGCCGGCTCACTTAAATGCCAAAATCAAAGAAAAATGATCACTTAAGTGCCTCCGGTAAAATATTCTGGCCAAAATTAGTATGTGGCTTTATTAATTAAATATTTTAGTTGACGTGACACCTAATGTCGTTTAACCAACTTTTTGCGGATCACTTAAGTGCCAAATTTTTTGAAAAACGATTTTTTTTTGTGCTGAATATTTTGAAAAGTGAGTATTCATTAGTAGTTAGAAAGAAATTGCCTATGCGGCACATATTACAAATAATGTCTTGCTTACGCACCACTTCGGTTTTACCTAACATCTCACAGAATTTACATAAGGTTCATGGGAAATTTTACATGGCTTACCAATTTAAGGTGAGTTTTCTTGTCATAAACAAAAATCTATTTATAATTAATATAATCAAGCACCTTAGATTATAAACATCTGTTGGGCTAAAAATCTTAACTTCTTTTTTTCAAAGTATTACTTAATTGGAGTATGTTCATTGGTTCACAAATGAATTTTCTGAGTTCAAACTGATATGTTCTTGGAACTTGAAGGTGAAGGGTATATGTCATGATCGCATATAAGGAATTCAGTCAAAAGATGAGCCTTTACTTTTGGACTTTGATCGACTTTAGGAATTTACCTGACTAGCATATATTCTCATTTCCACTACTCTTGGACATGAATTTTATACAACATAACAATTCCGAGCCTCCTATTATAAAGGAAAAGGTATAATGGATCGCTTTCGACTCCACTGTCGAAATAGACGAGAAGAAACATGGCACGTGCTAGGGAAAGATACCAAAAATAATTGAGTTAAAGTGGCAACAAGACAACACTCGAAAAATCATGGAATCAACCGTCATCCATTGATTTTGAAGAGATTCTCATCCTGCACAGGTTGCCCTTAGACGATGAGTTATCCACAGTACATGACAGAGCTTTGGAAATGCCCTTTAGAGTTTAAACCCTTTAATACTCGTACGCCATATCTTAGGTAGGTACACACCAGCAGAATATTGATTAATTGAAAAAAGAATACCTTAATTGATGGTACTTAGATAAGCCATGTGTTAAATCAATAACTAGCATCAAACTTTGGGAAATCCTTAGCTACTAAACCTTACGCTTTGAAGGTCTGCACGGATTAATTATTCATCCATATTAAACGGTCCGTAAGTTCTCAGAAAAAAGAAGATTTCATCCAAAATTTAAGACGAGCCTCATTCTATCAATTTATTTCTTAGATAAGATATTGTGATGTCATGAAACTTTTACTCATTTTGAAATTAATAAAAAAGGTTATTTCTTGATGCACTGTTAATCATGTCTATCTTGAATTGATCACTCAAGGGTAACTAATCTATTCGGAAGGATAATTAGGGATCGATACGCATAAGGTTAGGGAATTTGATTCGGGATATACCTCTCGACTATAAGGGTTGAAGAGGGACAATATCATGCCCTTACAATATCAATTAGCGAACGGAAATAAATCGATTATAGAGAAGTATGAGGCCAGATTGAGGGTGATTCCACACGACCTCGATACTCATGATAATCGATGATAAACTGATTTCCTTTTTGATTTTGTACTCGGGATGAGAAATTGATTTCTCGAGATTACATGACAACCAAGGGTTGCCTGAGGATTTAAGGAACCAAACATGGATTGAAAATATTCAATTACGAGTCAATTTTGCATGAAAATTTTAAAAACTGCCTGGTAGTTTAGGACCTACTAGAGTCGTGATCGACGGATTTTAACCCTGATTTTCAATCCAATTTCGGGTATTGAACTTGCAAGGACCTCATGAACAATTATACAATTGTTGCCTCATTGATCCTCAAGTTTTCCGATAAGGCCAAAAAAGTTAGAGAATGGGATAACGAGCCAAGGAAATTGGGCCATGGGAAGTGGGCCCAACCGAAGGCCCATTGGGCTTTTCAGCCACAAGGGCCGGCCCACCTAAGGCCCATGGGACAAGTGAAATTTCCATTTTACCCTTGGCTTCTAGAAGACTTCATTATGTGGCCCAAATTAGGGCCTGTTTGGTTTGGCTTTGGGCAAATGCCCTTAAGAAAATGCAAGTACCTTTAGGTTAAAGAGATTTTTCAAAATGCAAATACTGTTTGGTAAAATGAAATTTTTCATTGCAGTGCGAAGCAACTTTGGCCTAAAAACCGTTTGGTAAACGCTATATTTTGTAAAGCACTTTGACTAAATTTATTTGTTAATTAAAAATTTGTAATTTTTTTTTAATTTATTCACATCCGGCGGCCAGCACCGCCCGAGGTCGGCGACCTCGGGCGGTGGTCGCCGTCGCCCGGGCGGGCGACCCGGGCGTCGGTCGCTCGGGCGCGCAACCTAGGCGACGGCGACGGTCGCCTAGGTCGAGCGCACGAGCGACGATCGCCTGGGTCGCGCGAACCCAGGCGACGGCGACGGTCACCTAGGCTCGCGACCCAGGCGAATGTCGCCTGTGCGCTCGACCCAGGCGATCGTTGCCTCCGTCGCCTAGGTGCGTGACCCAGGCGAACACCGCCGGGGTCGCGCAGGCGACCACTGCTTGGGTTGCGCGACCTTGGCCGGCGGTCGCCGGCGTCGGGGACGCTTGGCCGACGGTCGCCTGGGTCGTGGACGCCTTGGTCGGCAGTCGCCGGTGTTGGGGACGCCTTGGCCGGCGGTCTTCGGCCTCGTCGGCTCCTCGGAGAAGATGAACAGTGCAACTTGCATTTGCAAGATGCAACTTCCCAAAGTCACTCAAGACCTCCCTTGGGCTAAAGGCCTTTAAGGCACTTTGAAAATGCAATTGTATTTGGCCAAAACCCTCTAAAATACGAACCAAACAGGTTTGCATTTGGCTAATGGGCTTTTAGGGTTGAAAGCCCCTTGGCAAAGCTATACCAAATAGGGCCTTACTTGCCAAGTGCTTGGTTGTTCTTGAAGCTTGGTCGGACAAGTTCAAAACTAAAATTTTCACCTCAAAATATCTCTCTTTCTCTCTCTCCCCCGGCCGACCACCCTCTCCCTTAGCTCACTCTCTCTGTTTTTCTCTGTTTTCCCCTCATTTTCTTTGTTTTCTGCTATTGTTTCCTTTGTTTTCTACTGCTGTTTCTACTGTTGGTCATTGCTGTCTCTGCTTTTGTTCACTGCTGTCGCGGCTTTTGTTTGCTGTTGCTATGGTTGTTGCTGTTTTTGCTGTTTTCTGCTGCTGTAAATATCTACCATTGCTGGTGGTTGCTACTACTGCTGGCCAGAGTTGCTCGCCATTTGTCGGGAGATAGCCAGCCACTATCCAGCTATTGTCCAGCACTGTCAGCCTTTGTTTTCCTCTGTTCGGCACCTAAAAAGCTTTGTCGAAAGCTGTTTTGTCTAATTGCAGTTGCCATCCGTCACCCGTTGTCATCCCCGAGCAAGCTGCTCATTGTCTTAGTCGCTACCATCAATTTGGTATTGTTGGAACCGACTAACCTGTGAGTTAATTTTCTAATCATTGATTATGGTATTAAACTCTACTAGGGATGATTAGTTTAATATTAATTTTGATTTATGCTTTTGATGATGGGTGATTAGTATTAAATTATTTGTTTAATCTTGCTTAGTATTAAACCATGTTATTTATCTTGATTAAGGAGATGGTTAGAGTAACTAGGGTTAGATTAATTTACCGCAGTTGAATAAAGTAACCTTGATTAGGTTAGTTAACTATAGTTGTAATAAAGTAACTGTTGTTGAATAAAGTAACAACGGTCGGGTTAATTAACCATAGTTTGGATAAAATAACTATGGTTGGTAGTAAATAAATATGATGATGATGATGATTATTATTATTATTAGCATTTTCGGAATAAAATTAATTATTATTTTCGGAATTAATTAATTATTATTTTCGGAATTATTTATTAATATTTTGGGTAATAATTAATTAATTATTTTGGGAGGATAATTAATTAATATTATGGATATTGATTAATTATTATTAGCTAATTATTAATTGGACATTTGTGGAATAAATAATTATTTGTGGGAAATAAATAATTAGTTATTTGTGTTAGTAGTCGATTATTTTTTGTGGATTTTTACTTGTACTTTCCTCGTGTGGATTACATATTGAATACGCATATATATGCTATTTTTGACAATTTTGTTTAAGATGTACTCGGTGGAGTAAAATTGTGGGACTATGGTTTTGAATTAACATTAAATGTAGAAATTTGCCATAAATTAACATGTACATGCACAGATCATGTTTGCATTGACCAAAGTGGAAGATAATGAAATGAGCATGAGTGATTGATGTACTTGCGTGGTCACATAAGAGCCCATCACCTGATGGGGGATCTGTGATTGACGAAGTTTGTTTTATTGGAATCCCAGGCGAGAGTTTGGATGTGGGTTGCAGTAGAGGCCGGACCTATGTTCCTTTGGGAATGCTGTCTGAGCGGGAGTTCCATACATAGCATGCTCAATGGGGTGGGACAATGCTCGATTAGGCCAGTAGACTACCGACTCGTGTGTGGAAAGTAAATTCCCCCAAAGTTGTTAATAATCAGAGCACGAGTGAGGGCATGGTGCATGGAAAAGCTTGAAAGGTGTTCTAATTGTTTGATATACTTGTTGCATTGAGAAAGACATATAATAAATTGTATTATGTAAGTTGTGTGTACCAAGAGCAAGGTAAGGATGTCTGTTATTGCAACTGTTAACTGTTAATGATTGTTTTTGAGTTATGGCCTAATTGTGCGTCTGATAATGGTGGAGTGGGTGCCCTATTGTTGTTGAATTGTTGGCTATAGAAAGATTGCACGTTTAGGGCGTACCTAAGGTGAGTAGGTCTCCTATCTAAGGTTTTGGTTATTAACTTACTGAGATTTTATCTCACTAGTTATTATATAATCATTTCCAAGACCTTAGCATGGCGCACCTTCCAATGCGATTCAATGTCTTGATGGACATGGACACCGTGGTCACGCTACGACTTGCTCCAAGTCACCCTTTCATTTATGAGCACAACGTTACCACTATCTAGGTGGATGAGGGCTTGATTGGGTGGACTCCCCACCTTTTCAAGGCCTGGTTTATCTGAGAGGGAGAGGAGATCTGCGACCCCATCAAGGGATTTGACGTGCCCCCTACTAATGGTCTTGGTGATGAGGTATGGGACCTCATGGTCATCGATGTCCCTGACGGTGCCGTAGAGGACTCGACTTCGGGGGAGGAGGATTCGGATGAGTACTTCGCGTAGGCATTTGAGACTTCTTTTTTGAACTGACCATTTTTGATGATGATAGAAGTAGGTTACTTGGCCTAGTCCCTTTTTGTGTAGGCCTGAAGAAAAGTAGCCCAATGAAAGGCATGTATATGTTGCTTTCCTAGGGTAACCTCAATAAATAAATAAAATAATTGCTTGTTTTTGATATGTGTCTTTCTGCTATCCCTACTGTTGTTGTTGATTGGGTGAAGTATGAATTGTTTTGCATGCCCATAACTCGAAAGTTAATAATGAACGGTTGGGGATGGATCTTGGGAGGTTGCAATTAAATGACCGTAAGTGAAATAGGGCTTGTTGCCGGCTTGAGGGGCGGGTCATGACATCCTCGTTAATTTTGGTATCAAAGCTTGGTTAGCACTTAAAGTGATAAGGTACGATGAGTTTTGGGATAGTTAGTAGGAAATACATTTTCTTTATTTGCTTGTGATTGTTTATAGGATCTTTTGTGGTCCTTTATGATGAACAGGGTTGTCTCAATTTCTAATTCCGTATTAGAATTGGAAAGCGGGAGTAGATGGAAAGTAGGTGTAGGTGGAAACCTTGCTTATGAGTAATTCGGAATAGAGCACGCTGGAGCTAAGAACCCCTAGGAGAAGGACAATGCAAGTCCCAACCGGTGTTATAGAGAGGGCATTAGAGGATCCAAGGATGGATGGACATGCCCTAGATGAATTGATAGAACAGCAAGCTCGGACTCAAGTTGCTGTCGTTATTGTTGCAACCGCCGCTGTTGCCACTCCTGCTAATGCTCCAGCAGTTAGGCCACTTGTGCAAGGAAGAGTGTATGCCATCACAAGATAGGAGGCAGAGGACTCACTTGTTGTAATTATAGGTATGGTGTCCTTGCACGATCATACTGCTTATGCGTTGTTTGATTCACGAGCTTCGCATTCCTTTATTTCCAAGCGGTTTGTTAATTTAGTAGGGTTAAGGCCAAAATTATTAGGAGTAGTGTAGAGTATTTCAACCCTGTTAAAAGATAGAGTACTGTCTACGGTAGGATATTTGGGATGTAAGTTAGTTATTGGTGGTCACGAAGAAAAGATAGACCTGATTGTTTTAGAGATGTATGACTTTGATGACATCATCAGTATGGATTGGCTTACTAAGCAAGGAGCTATCATGAACTGTTGTGGAAAGAAAGTCTAATTTAACCCGATTGGAGTTCACTGTTATGAGTTTATCGGGAATTGAGGAGGATCCTCAATCCCTACGATCATGTCACTTGAAGTGACTGAATTGCTAGATGATGGTTGGCAAGGATACCTAGCATCGGTGATTAATACCTTGATAGAAGAACTAAGGATGGAAGACATTGTGGTAGTATGAGACTATTTCGATATTTTTCCTCAAGAATTTCCTAGATTACCCCTAGGAAGAGAGATAGAATTTGTAATTGAACTGACCCCTAGGATGAAGCCAATTTCCAAAGCACTATATAGAATGTCGTTGTTAGAATCGAAAGATTTAAAGGTGCAAATGTAGGAGTTGTTGGACAAGAGATACATTCATCCTAGTGCACCACCTTGGAGAGCGCCATAGGAAAAAGGATGGGTCGTTATGCTTATGCATCGACTATTGGCAACTTAACCAGGATTGACGATTTGTTTGACCAACTTCAAGGAGCTTTGATAATATCTAAGGTAGACCTAAAGATAGGCTATCACCAATTGAGGATTAAAAATGAGGATATATTGAAGATAGCATTCCGTACATGTTATGGGAATTATGAGTTTATGGTAATCCTATTTGGTCTAATAAATGACCCTACGATGGATTTAATGAATTGGGCATCCGAAGAATATTTAGATCGGTTTGTGATTGTGTTCATAGATGATATTCTGGTATACTCAAGGAGTCCAGAGGAACATAAACAACACTTGAGGACTGTGTTGCAAACCTTCTGGGAGCATCAATTATATGCCAAGTTTAGCAAATGTGGATTTTGGCTAACTCATGTGGCATTTCTCGGTCATGTCATTTTGGGTGAAGGGATTTTGTTGACTCGACTAAGATTGAAGTAGTCATGGATTAACCGAGACCAACTGCGGTAACTAAAGTCCAGTCTCTTGGGATTGTCTAGCTATTACAAGTGATTCGTGGAAAGATTTTCTGCAATGGCCAAGCATTTGACACATTTATTGAAGAAGGACAAAAAGTTTAAGTGGATGGATAAGTGCTAATGTAGTTTTCAAGAGCTTAAGCATAAACTGACTAGCACACCAGTGTTAATGTTACCATCTGGTTCAGGAGGGTATGGGATTTATAGTGATGTGTCATACAAAGGACTTGGTTGCATTTTAATGCAACATGGGAGAATAGTTGCATACGTGTCCCAATAATTAAGACCTCATGAGTTAAACTACCTGACGCATGATTTGGAATTAGCAACAATCATATTTGCGCTAAAAATTTGGAGGCATTATTTGTGTGGGGAAAGGTTTTCGATTTACATAGACCATCGAAGTTTTAAGTACCTATTCTCCCATAAGGAATTGAATATGAGACAACGTAAGTGGATGGAACTCCTCAAGGATTATGATTGTGAAATCCTATAACATCCGAGTAAAGCCAATAAAGTGGCGAATGCACTGAGTCAAAAGTCTTCGATGGCATAAATGATGGTGAGAGAATGGGCATTGTTGGAAGGGGTACGAGACTCAGAATTTAAGTTTGAAGTAAGCCACCTTTTAAGTCTTATGGCTACTCTCAAAATTGAACCTGAGATGCAAACCAGGATCAAGGTAGTATAAGCAATGGATTCTACGATCCAAAATATTATACAATCAGATGTAGCTTAAAGGAAACCGGATTTTCAAGTATTCGAGGAAGGGATCCTGAAATTCCATGAACTGTTGTGCATGCCTGATGATGTTAAACTTATGGAGGTAAATTTTGTTAGAAGCTCATCATAGCAGTTATAGTGTACACTCAGGCAAAACAAAGATATATAAAAATTTATGGTAGTATTACTGATGGAGTGGCATGAAAGTGGACATTGGCAAACATGTGGCCAAGTACTTAAAATTCCAGCAAGTGAAAACGCAGTATTGCAAGCCTGTTAGATTGCTACAACCACTGGAAATTCCTGAATCAAAGTGGGAACATATCATAATGGACTTCGTGATGGGATTGCCAAGAAGTTAGAGATGTAATGACTCAATTTGGATAGTGGTTGACAGACTGACGAAATTTGCCCATTTCATTACTGTATGAAAGGACTTTGCCTTGGATAGGTATGTAGAATTGTATGTGCAACATATAGGTCATCTACATGGAGTTCCAATGACTATTACTTCAAATCGAGATCCCAAGTTTACAGCAGCTTTTTGGAAAAGTTTGCAGATTGCCTTGAAAACAAAGTTGCAATATAGTATGGCATATCATTTGCAAATGGATGGCCAATCAGAAAGGACAATACAAATGCTGGAGGATATGCTATAAGCATGTATTTTGGATTTTATGGAAGGTTGGGAGGAACAACTCCATTTTGTTGAGTTTGCCTATAACAATAGTTATCAACAGAGTATTTAGATGCTGCATTTTGAAGCATTGTATGGTAGGTCATGTAGGACCTCGAATTGTTGGGACAAAGCTGGAGAAAGAAATATTACGGGTCCAGAATTGGTCCAACAATCGGTGGACATTGTCAAAATTATTCAAAAAAGACTTAAGACAGCATAAAGCCGTCAAAAAAACTATGTGGATAAACGGTGCGGGACATTGGAATTTCAAGTTGGTGATCACGTGTCTCATGTTATTGCCCATGCAAGGCACTTCAAGATTTGGTAAAAAGGGAAAGCTGAGTCCGAGATGCATAGGACCCTTTGAAATTTGGAGAGAATCAGAAATTTGGCCTATTGTCTTGCATTGCCGCCAAGACTTGCTCAAGCGCACGACGTTTTTCACATGTCAATGTTAAGTAAGTATGAACCTGATTTGACCACGTGCTGAATTTTGAAGAAATAGACGTG
Source organism: Corymbia maculata (assembly GCA_014182735.1). Lineage (NCBI taxonomy): Eukaryota > Viridiplantae > Streptophyta > Magnoliopsida > Myrtales > Myrtaceae > Corymbia > Corymbia maculata. Next base: position 16,813,783 of record CM024687.1, read on the forward strand.
GACGACAAGATGTCGTACGTGGAAAGGCCATTGTGAATAGTGGATTGGAAGGAACAGGTATTGCAAAATAAGACAATCTCTTTGGTCAAAGTGACTTGGCAGCATCATGGAATTGAAGTAGTTACATGGGAAAGTGAGGAAATAATGAGACACCAATGCCTTTATCTTTTTGAGGATTGGAGCGGTAATTCAAATTTTGAGGATGAAATTTCTATAAAGGGGGAAGAGTTGTGACATCTTGAAATTTCTATCAACTTTGAGATTAATAAAATTGGTTATTTCTCGATGCACTGTTTGTCATGACTACCTTGAATTGATCACTCAAGGGTAACTAACCTTTCGGAAGGGTAATTAGGGATCGATACTTGTAAGGCTAAGGAATTTGATTTAGCATATACCCCTTGACCATAAGGATCGAAGATGGGCAATATCATGCCCTTATGAATCAATTAGTGGACGGAAATAAATATATTATAGAGAAGTATGAGGCAAGATTGAGGGTGATTCCACATGATCTCGATACTCATGATAATCGATGATAAATCGATTTTCTTTTTGACTTTGTACTCGGGATGAGAAATTGATTCATCAAGATTACATGACAACCGAGGGTTGCTTGAGAATTTAAGGAACCAAACGTGGATTGAAAATAATCAACCACAAGTCAATTTTGCATGAAAATCCTAAAAGCCACTAGTAGTTTAGGTCTTGCTAGAGTCGTGATTAATGGATTTTAATCTTGATTTTCAATCCGATTTTGGGTATTGAACTTGCAAGGATCTCATGAACAATTATACGGACGTTGCCTCATTGATCCTCGAGTTTTTTGGTAAGGCTAAGAAAAGTTGGAAAAAGGGATAATGAGTCGAGGAAATTGAGCCATGGGAAGTGGGCCCAACTGAAGGCTCATTGGGCTTTTCGGCCAAAAGGGCCAGCCCACCTAGAGCCCATGGGACTAGTGAAATTCCCATTTTTCCCTTGGCTTCTAGAAGACTTCATTGTGTGGCCCAAATTGCTTGTTGAGTGCTTGGTTGCTCTTGAAGCTTGGTTGGATAAGTTCAAAACTAAAATTTTCACCTCAAAAAAAAATATATCTCTCTCTCCTCTCTCTCCCCCAGTCGACCACCCTCTCTCTCAGCTCACTCTCTTTGTTTTTCTCCTTTTTCCCCTGATTTCATTTGTTTTCTACTATTGGTTGCTACTGTTTCTACTTTTGTTCGTTGTTGTTGTGGCTTCTATTTGCTGCTGCTACAGCTACTTGCTGTTGTTGTGGTTCTTGCTGTTTTTGTTGTTTTCCATTGTTGTTTATGCTATTGTTTGCTACTAGTTGTTGCTATTGCTGGCCAGAGCTACTGGCTGCTGTTCGGGATATAGCCAGTTGTTGTCCAAGACACAACTAGTCGTTGTCCAGCACTGTTAGCCTCTATTTTCCTTTGTTTGGCACCTAAACAGCTTCGTCGGAAGCTATTTTGTCAAGTTTCGGTTGTCGTCCGTTGCCCATTGTCATCCCTAAGCAAGCTGCTCGTTGTCCTTGCCACCATCGTTGTTCCGGTATCATTGGAACTGACTAACCTATGAGTTAATTTCCTAATCCTTAATTAGGGTATTAAACTCCATTAGGGGTGATTAGTTTAGTATTAATCTTACTTTATGCTTTTGATGATGGGTGATTAGCATTAAACTATTTGTTTAATCTTGCTTAGTATTGAACCATGTTATTAAAGTTGATTAAGGAGATGGTTAGAGTAACTAGGGTTAGATTAATTTACTGTAGTTGAATAAAGTAACCTTGGTGAGGTTAATTAACCGTAGTTGTGATAAAGTAACCGTGGTTGAATAAAGTGACTGCAGTCAAGTTAATTAACTGTAATTTGGATAAAGTAATTTTAGTTGGTAATAAATAAATATTATTATCATTATTTTCGAAATAAATATTAATTATTATTTTCGGAATTATTTATTATTATTTTTGGGTAATAATTAATTAATTATTTTGGGAGGATAATTAATTAATTAGTTGTAGATAATTAATTGTTTTTGGATATTGATTAATTATTGTTGGGTAATTATTAATTGGAATTATTTATGGGAAGTAAAAATAATTAGTTATTTGTGTTAGTAATCGATTATTTTCGGTGGATTATTGCTTGTACTTTCCTCATGTAGATTATTTATTGAATATGTATATATATGATGTCTTTGACAATTTTGTTTAAGATGTACTCATTGGAGTAAAATTGTGGGATTGTGATTGTGAATTAGGGTTAATATGTTTAGCACATTCGTATGACCATGTGTGAAATGCATTATATTCGTGTGACCACATGTGGAATATTATCACATTACATGTAGAAAATTGCAGTGAATTAACATGTGCAAGCACGAATTATGGCATTGGCTAAAGTGGAAGATAATGAAATGAGCATGAGTGATTGGTGTGCTTACATCTTGTCACTTGATGGGAGATCTATGGTTGATGAAATCCGTTTTATCGGAATACTCGATGGGAGTTCAGATGTGGGTCATGGTAGAGGCTGGAGTTGTGCTCCTTCGGGAATGCCGTATGGGTAAGAGTTTTAGATGTAGCTGTGCCCAATTGGGTGGGATGATGCTTGGTTAGGCCGGTAGACTACCAACTTGTGTGTTGGAAGTAAATTCCCTCAAAATTGTTAATAATTGAAACACGAGTGAGTGCATGGTGCATGAAAAAGCTTGAAAGGTGTTTTGATTGTTTGATATACTCATTGCATTGAGGTAGGCATATAATAAACTGTATTATGTAGGTTGTGTGTGCCAAGAGTGAGGTAAGGATGCCTGTGATTGCAATTATCAACTATTAATGATTGCTTTTAAGTTATGGCCTAATCATGCGTTTGATAATGGTCGAGTGGGTGCCCTACTATTGTTGAATTATTGGTGATAAAAATATTGCGCGTTTAGGGCACACCCGAGGTAAGTAGATCTCCTACCCGAGGTTTAGGCTATTAACTTACTAAGATTTCATCTTACTGGTTATTATATAACCATTTCTAGAACCTTAGAATGGCGCACCTTCTAGTGCAATTCGGTGTCCGATGGACATGGACACCGTGGTCACATTGCAACTTGCTCCAAGTCACCACTATTTGGGTGAATAATGGCTTGATTGGGTGAACTCCCCACCTTTTCAAGGCTTGGTTTATCCGACAGAAAGACGAGATCTTCGGCCCTATTAGTGAGTCATTAAGTGTGTTGTTGGTTTCAAAGAGTCAAAATTCAAGTCTTTAGATGTTTTAATGCATTTTTTAGTTCCTGGTCTTTATTGTGTTTTTCTAGTTCCTATGTCTTTCATTAATTACATAGTTTCTTGTTTCAATGTTTAATCTATTTCCTATGTAATAATCTCTCTATATAATTAAGTGAATTCTCAAATGCAAAATAGTGAAATTTAAGAATATGAATATTTGAGATTTTCCTTTGTGTGAGTGAATTCCTTTGAAGAGTGGATTACACTTGGTTTATATATCCTTAGAAGGTGGATTCTTTCTCAATGGCAGGCCAAAGAAGCATTGCATCCTTGATTGGTGGTTTTCCTATAGGCCTTGGTGGTGAACTTCTCCAATCTCAAAGTTCTATATCCTTGGTAGGTACTATAGGCCTTAGTGATGAGTTTCGTCAATCTTAATTTTAATCCTTGGCTAATGGCACGTTGTCACGCCCCGAACCCCGAGCACGCGACAACCCCTTCTCCTTGGTCAATTGAAAGCGACATCCCAGGACCCGTCGACGACCATTCATTTTATCTTTCGTTAAGCGCAAGCGGAAGACGAACCATCCCCAGACAAACAAACAATCAAATAGGGATAGAGGGATGAACAACAATGACAACAGCAACTACTCATTTATACATCTTACTGGATTAACCAACGGAGGATCGTTTTCCGAATTACAAGCCCGACAAAAAGGGCCGATCCATCCTCTAGGCAAAACCAAAAGAACTAGGCTAATCCAATAGTACACAAAGAACCCTCGGGTTCAACACCACGGTCACTCGGACCCATCGGACTCAAGCTCCGTCGAGTCGATCACTGGAGAAGCGGGGGCAGGTTTCTCCACTGCGGGTACACCATTCTAAGGACCTGAAAATGTTTACCACGACGGGTTGAGATAAAATCTCAGCGAGTTCTTCCCCCTAAGACCCGGTTAGTACGCCAACTCAACCCGGGGTATCTCTCCGTAACCACCCCTCACTCAACCCACAACAAACAACCAAAACCAAACAACACCAACAATGAGACGGGGCAACCCACAATCAATATTCGGTTCGCATGCAACCTTACCCAGTATACCATACCCTGCGCGTCCAATCTCATACAATGCAAGCAAGGCACATGGCCGTTAGATGAAACAGTTCATCAATCACATGCGAATCGCGCCACAAGCGATCTCACTTGGCCATTGCCACACCCTGCACGACTTGTCAACTCATGCGTGCGTACCACAAATCATCACGACATTAAGAGCATGCGAATAATCGAGCATCTCACACAACTTTCTCATGTCTCGAGATCCACACATATGCTCCGATTATTACGACCCTCTAGGCCACGGCACAACCTTATGGTTGGCGGTCAACTGGTCGTAAACTGCATCGTCCTCCCCGTGAGGCACGGCGACGTCATGGGCTTTTCCCCCACCGACGGCATTCCATAAGGAGCATGGGCCCGGCCTCAACCGCGACTCCGCATCGACCACCTTTGTCGGGCGACCCAATGGTCACGGCACAACCCCAAAGGATTGGCGGTCATCCGGCTCAACCGGGCTATCAACTTTAATCTGACCATGCAACACATCAGCAAACAGTTCATTCTTGTCTTTGCTTTTGCTTGGTCGTGAATGCAACATCACTCATACGCTCATGCTCATGTGACATGCCATTTCAGATAACCCACACGATATGTCATACAATCTCACTTGACAATTTCCAAAATTCAATTCAACCAACATTAGATCACGCATTTCATCAATATTCACGAGTATAATTAACAATCGACACTTCAATTAATCATAACAATCAATAGCACATCAAATTCAGACAAAATTTAGCTTTTGGATGAACAGTGCCGTGAACAGTAATCGTGAACAGTGATCGTGAACAGTAATCGTGAACAGTAATTATGAACAGTGATTTTTCCGAAATTCAATTAATTAAAACATTTAATCCAGAAATTAAACAAAACATTAATTAAAACAATTAATCAACCAATTTAAGCAAAATCATGCTTAATTAAACACATAAACACAATTAATCACAAATTAAGCATAATTAAGCCTAATAAGCAAAATTAAGCTAATCTAATCTTAACCATCTATCTAACCACCTATCTTAGGGTTAATACAACTTAATTAAACCCCTTAAACCAAGATTAACACTAACTAACCAACCCTAAGCAAGTTTAGGCACTAAATAGGGATTAGGAGCTAAACTCACTCGTTAAGCGGGCCGGCGACACGGACGCGGTGGCGGTGACGAACCCGACACATAGGGACCTCTACCACGATGATCCAAGGCGGTCCCGGGGCTAAGAACAGCAGCAACAAACTCGAAATCCCTCTCGCAACTCGAAAAACCGGGCACACGGGAGGAAAGTTGCGACCGGAGTTGAACGGGCTGCCCGGAGCTCCGGCGAGCGGCGGGCCAGCGACTGGTGGCACCTGGGGGTCGAGGGGGAACCACTTGTGGCTGGTATGGGCAGTGGTTTGGTCGGAAAGGAAGGAAAACAGGTGAAAAAGCGGAACAAAGTTGCTGCAGGCGGAACAGTGACGGTCCGGCGAGCAGCGAATTCCGGCGGCCGTACGGGACGACCGGCGACTCCGTTCTGGAAAAGGCCGAAGCTATCTGAACGGTTTTCGTCTTCTGAACACAACGGTGGGTGGCACGAGACGATATTATAACAGGAAGGCAATGAACAACTCGATTTTCGGTGAAAGGTCAGAACTGAAAAACAGAAGGAAGAAAGGAAAACCATGGGAGAGAAGTGTGCGGTTTTGGAGAAGATGAAGAGGAGAGAGAGAGTGAAGTGAAGCCTGAAGGATAAGCCTTATCCAAGCCATCAAGACTTGCCCCACTTGCCAAACAATGACCTCATCTTATCTCTCTTCCTTTTTGACTTTTCTTCAAAATATCCAAGGGCATTTTGGTCATTTCCACCTTGCACATTTCCCAATCTGTCCTTGGGCTGAAAATGGAGGACGGGCCTAGGAAATGGGCTTGAAAATGAATAGGAATGGGCTCGGGAATTTATTGGGCTTGAATCGGCTCGGTTTTAGACAATGGGCTCGGAAGGGTCAAGGGTCGGTTTGGCCCAACGGGCTCACTCGCTTGCCTCGGGCCTTCCATGGTGGCTATCTCACCTTGGGCGTGAGGCCCACACTGTTCTTGCCCGGCCCACATCCTCGTAGGCTCGTTTTCTTGGTCCGAAAATCCCATTTTCTAAATACTCGGCTCAATCCGCAGTGTCGACTGTCTAAGAAGCATTGTCCAAAAGTCCTTCTTGAACATTCCCGAAAATTCGAAGTCAAATATTGGATTCTCATGCCATGTCAATTTCTCCCGAATGCCATTTTGGTACTACTCAGACTGACAGGCGGCTTTGAGGATTCACGCGTAACCGACTCGCGCCAATTCACATTCAAGACTCCTCGACACATGGACGTCATTGACTACATGAAATTGCAAAGGATCGATTCTTATTTCAAAGTACACGATTATCAAGGATCGACATAGGGCCGTTCGCGGGTTCGATAATAGTAGACGGAATCACCCGTCGTCCCATTATGTTCTGCCCACGAATCGACTTCTAGTCGTCCCTAAAATCGGCCTGCATATCTACAGGATCGTCCTTACGCAAATCTCACGGTCTAGTCATTTTCCCAAGTCAAGTTCTTTAGTTGCACGAGTTCTGTCCTCATTAGCCTTTCCCCTCAAGGTCAGTATCTCAGGAGTGATCAGTTCCGAGTGAGATCAACCAACAATGCATTGACGAAATTAACGCTCGTTCCTCCCTAAAAGGACTCGAATTTCAGGATGTTACACACGTCCTATATACTTTGGCTCCAATTGTAATCTATCTAGCATTCATATTCATCCATCGACATCCAACCCCTACACACTCACCCATCATTGATAACTGCATAAATTAACTCTCACCCATCTAGCAATCACATCAAATTTGTATTAGACCTCATGGTTGAACTCATTTTAAGTGATTCCTTATGTTACCTTTCTTACATGTCCTCTCATATTTCTATCCAAAAACAAAGAGAGGAAGTATAAATGGCTGGTCACCATCAACGCGGACCAAATGTTGAGTCTCCTATAGCACAAGAAAGAAGCCCATGAGACCTAGAAATATATGATTTAAGGAGACAAGTGCAGCAATTGCGGGAGTGCTTGCAACGCTTTGAACTTCAACGACATGATGTTATGCATCATAAGTTGGAAGATGTTCTCTTAGTAGAAGATGTCAATCACTCCATTGGTACTTGAAGCCATGCTTCAAATGAAGGACTTCCTCTACATCAGTATCAAAGGCCTCATAGAATTCAGCAAGACTCTTATGTGAAGGTTGAAATTCCTGAATTTGAAGGAAAAAATGTAACTGGAAGAATTTATGGATTACTTGTACCCTATAGAAAGAGTCTTTGATTACCAAGAAATACCAAGTGATTGAAAGGTTGCCATCTAGGTCAAAAAGCATGCATTTATTTGGTGGGAGCACTTGTAGAAACAAAGAGATCGTGAATGAAGGAACTATCATGAGAGAAGATGAAAAAAGAATTGAAAAAGTTCTTGTTGAGAAAACGTCTCAATATATTTTGAAAATTGACAAAACCTTCCATATGAGGACTTCCAATTGATATTCTTGGATCAACTTGATTTAGATTTTATTCATCATTAGACATAGAGACTTAGTCATCTTTTCAAGAAGTTTTGATTCTCAACGTCAAAGATATTGTTATGTCAAGATAATCAAGTTACATGAGGACAACGGTGAATTTTATGTGAGGATTGTCAAGAGAACTTTCACCTCAAACGTTATGAGAACTATTCAAATCATCACAATCATTTTAGATTATGTGAAGTGCAACGGCTAGTCATTGGTTCGGATTTCTAATTTTATATATATTGATTGTATATCTATCCAAGAAGGATGAAGATCAACATAATCCTCTCTCTTAATGATTTGTGATTAGATTGATAATCATTTAGAGACAAGACATTCTTTCCTAATGAGAAACTTTACTTAAGAAAACCCAATGTCTATTGTATGGGCAATAGAATCGAGGGAGACTTTAATCTAGCAATTTAAGAAGCAATCGGATCTTCTTAAATCATTTAGGTCCAATGGGTTGATTGGATGAACAATCCTTAGAGTTTTGTCCAATGATTAGTTTGGAAATTGAGGAGTATAAAAGAAGATTGTGATACTGAAGGAAAAAGAAGATCCGTAGTCTACAATTCTAAAGTTGAAAGAGAGCTTCAATATTATATACTTGTCTTTGTGAACTAAAATTGTAAGATTTCAGAGGTTGATTTTTATAGTGTGAAGTTAGAAAATACGATCTCACATATTTGAGTAGAGAGTATTTAGATTTTGTAACCTCAGATTGATTCTCCAATGAAATCCAACTAATAGGCTCTTAGTGTGGGAGAAAGTTTATAGGCTTATCGTAAGCCGAACCACTATAATTATTGTGTGCAATTTTCTTTATCCTTTAATCTCTCATTTATTTTTGATGGTTTATTGCACATAATATAGTTTGATTAGTGCGCAGTTAATCTTCGGACATTGTTCATTTGCAATATTGAATTGTATTTTTTTAACATTTTGCTCAATCACCTAGAAATAGGCATCACTCGGTTTCTAGGCAATCTCAATAGGGTAATGACAAGTCCTCATTAGAAATCTTCATAGAGTCAATTTGATTTGACGTTGAATATCCAAACATAGCATACGGTATGGACTTGAGAGAGCTCGTGCCTAAGTGAGAGCTATAAAGCCACCTTTAAGGTAATACCCCTAAACCTATGTCTTTTTCCCCTCTTGATTGGAAAAGGTAGGTCACGATAGCCCCCACAAGTCAGCTTGTGAAATAATCTCTCAATCTCACAAGAGAATTCACATATCTAACCATAAAATTTATCAGCTTAAATACCAGAAGCTTCTCTTAAATACATCATGAAGTAGGGGTGATTGAGTCTAGGGTGAGTAGGGTCTAGACCTGGACCTTGTACCCAACCCTATTATAACTGGTTCCTCTTTTCTAAACCCTGTACTTTACTCTATTTTTATTGGACCCTGTTTTGGACCCAACCCTGTTTTTTCGGTTCGGGAACAGGGTCAACCCCGTTTTCATTGGAACCTGTTTTGCAACCGTTCAATATTCTATACAGCTTCGAATTTTACATTAATTAGCGAAAAAACAACAACGTAATTCTTCTAACATTATAAGATAAAGCAAAAATCCTAAGAATGCATAAGCATTAGCAACAAATATGGATCTAATATTAGTCTAATTCCCACAAATACTTCTAATATGACCTAATGTGCGTACTTATGTGTATGCGGCGGAGTTCTTATTAAGAGGACATCTTTCTTGAGTTGAATTGAGAATTAGTGCTACAATAATTAGTAGCATTTGTCCTGCGACTATAGTAATAGTTGAAAGTGGGATCAGTAAAAAAGAAAAATAATTCATGAGAACAGTTCTTTTTAACAATTCTTTCAAAACAATTCTCTCTTAACTTGATTTAGAGAGAATCTTTCCTTTTTTAACATTTCTTCGAAGACAGAGATTCAAAAGTATTATATAGAGAGACGGTTTTTTTTTTTAACAGGGTAAAAACCGGTTCCAAAATTGGTCCGGTACGTGAGAACTTGTGGTTCTGAGTGGGATTTACATTAGTGGATTTCCCTGCTTCTTGATATATTGATTCCCATACTCTTTTTTTTTTTTTCTTCTCTGATATATTGATTCCCATACTCTACTGGAAAAAAGTTTACAGAATAACTTTTCTTTTTGATCGCATAATGGATGACGCATTTGATCTTACGTGTGCACACATGACAATGGTAGATTGCTTGGCAACCGTGATCCTTTTGGCAGTTGGCATACGGACTTAGGGATTAGGATAGATTTTGCTAGCTAGGGAGGATGAGGCCGATCCTCATGTCCATGGTGAATCACTTGCTTTCGGTTGATAGTGCTTGTATGGATAAGATTCACTTCAACTAATATCAGGGACTAAGCAAAATAAATATCTACAATATAGTTTTCAATATATTAAAATATCAATGAGGAATTCATGATTTGTAACGAGAATGTGCTTCAACATTCTCCTTCTAGAGAAACTAACCTGAAGGTGCAAGGACGATATAAACTTAAGAGTTACGCTATATTGGTGCCATTGCCTTGTCGTTTTGTTATCAATGATCCCACTTCAAATTCGTTATCTCTTGGGAACAATTATCAATCTTAAAAACTTCGCCATGCGATCCCATGAGATCTTGAATGTACTAAAGAAGATTAAACTAGGGGTTCCTCGTGGTCTATGATGTCTGTCTGTAACCTACGAATAAGAAGAATGGTTTGCATAAATCTTCTTTACCTAGGGATGGAGAAAAATATCATTGGTAAATTTTCTGCATGGCACGATCTTGACTTCACGTAGAGTCTGTAAATCAACAAAAACTCCACAAGTTCTATCTGTTTACGATAACTTTTTTCTATGAAATAATCTCCAAGGATCTTTCAAGTTCAAAATGAAACATGGTATACAAACATGTTAGATCATCTAAAAGTACTAGGGTAATTTCATGTAAACCTTTTTTTTATTATGAGAGGACTTATGAGGACGTTGGATTTCAACTGCCGAGATGTGTGAACTCGTCTTTTTGTATTTGTTATTTTTTTCCTTTTCCTTTATTCTTTTTTATTGCTTTTACTCTCTTTTACTTCTTTTTCCTCCTTATCCTAATGAGCTCCTCCACCTCTGCCGATGGCTCCCATTGCCTTCCCCACCTTTGCATCGTGGCCCAGACATCACGGCGATCAACTAAAACTGGCCATAAACGATTGATTGCTTTAATGTTAGACAGCAAGACTACAGCTCAGCAGAAATTTTCTTCATGATTATTTCCTGGAAGATATGCTTGTAATATTGTAAGATGTTTCGATGGTACCTTGGATCATTCCGGGATTGTAATTGATTGTCAAATCAATTCAGGATTAGGTTTAGTTTTGGAAAATATTCCTTCCCTTTATTATTTACATTCTGTATGATATATTGTACATTGTACATTGAGAAGACAATTAATGAAAATACATAAAATACAAAATTCTTCTATAGCCTATTTTACGTTTTCTTTAAATTAAAAAGAAATTGCCCATGCAGCGCATATTAGATAACAACATCATCGAGTGAATATAATTTCCTGCTTACCCACCCACTTAGGTTTTTCCTCACATTTCACAGAATTTACATTAGGCTCATGGGATATTTTATGTGGCTTACCAATTTAAAGTGAGCTTTCTTGTCATAAACAAAAATCTATTCATGATTGATATACTCGAGCACATAAACTTCTGTTGGGTTAAAAATCTTAACTTTTTTTTTAAAGTAATACAGAATCGGAGTATGTTCATTGGTTCACAAATGAATTTTCGGTGTTCAAACTGATATGCTCTTGGAACTTGAAGGTGAAGGGTATATGTCGTGATCACATTTACGGAATTCAGTCAAAAGATGAGATTTTTCTTTGGACTTTGATCGACTCTAGGAATTTATTTGGCTAGCATATATTCTCATTTCCACTGCTCTTGGACGTGGAATTTTTATATTACCCCATGGCAATTCCGAGGTTCCACTTATAAAAGATAAGGCATAATGGATCGCTTTTGATTCGATCGTCGAAATAGACAGGAAGAAGCATACCACGTGCGAGGGAAAGAATACCTAAAATAATTGAGTTAAATTGGTAACAAGATAACACTAAAAAAATTGGGAAAATAAGCTAAAACATCTTAAACCTATTACAATCGTGTTAATTCAATAGTAAACTTTTTTTTTTATCCAAATAAGTCTTAAATCTATTACATTTGTATCAATTTAGTCCACTTGGCCAAATTTAACTGGCCGGCATTGACATGACATGATCGGTTCTGACGTGGTATAGTCGGCACTAACATAGACAATTTTTTTTTATAATATTTTAATATTTTTCAAATTATTTATTTATTTTTCTTTTCTTTCTCTTTATTTTTTCCCCCTCTTCCTTCCTCCTCTAGCTAGTGAGGTTGAACTTGCTGACCATTGGTGAGGCAAGCTCTTGCTAGATCTAATGAGGGCAAGCCTCGTTAGTGGCTGGGCAAGCCTCGCTAGTGGCTGGGCAAGGCCGAACTCAAGCAAGGGCTCACCTTGCCAATGGCTGGACAAGTAGGCCCTCACCATGGGTGACGAGGTCAAGCCTCGACAAATTTGGCAAGGGCTCACCTCACCATCATTGGGTGAGCACCCTTGCCTTTGCCCGGTCGCATCGGTTTGGTGATCGGCCGAGAGGAAGAAGGAAGAGGGAAAAAAAAGAGAAAGAAAGAAAGAAAGAAAGAAAGAAAGAAAAAGAAAACGAAAAAATTATACATTTTGTAAAATATTAAAATATTATTAAAAATTATTCATGTCAGTATTGGTATTGCTATGTCAGCATCAATCATGTCACGTCAATACTGCGCCTACTAAATTTAGTCAGATAGACTGAATTGACACAAATGCAAAAGGGCTTATAATTCATTTGACAAAAAAAAAGTTTAAAATTGAATTGACACAATTATAATAGGTTTAAATTTTTTTTTAATAATTTTTCCCTCGAAAAATCATGGAATCAACCGTCATCCATTGCTTATGAAGAGATTCTCGTACTTCACATGTTGCCCTTAGACGATGAGTTATCCACAGTACATGACGCTGCTTTTGTAGTGCCTTCTGGTGTTTAAACCCCTCAATACCCGGATTCAATTCTTAGGTAGGTACACACCAGCAGAAGATTTGTTTTTGTTTTTTATTTTTTTTGGGGGGGAGGGGGCTAAACACCAGCAGAAGATTGATTAATTGAAAGAAATACCTTAATTGATGCTACATATGCTTAATAGACAACCAGTATCAAACTTTGGGAAATCCTTAGCTACTAAACCTTACGCCTTAACGGTTTGCATGGATTAATTATTCATCCAAGTTAAACAGTCTGTAAGTTCTTGAAAAAAGAAGAAGATTGCGTCCAAAATTTCAGACAGACGATTAGCATCAATCTATCAATTTATTCCATAAATGAGATTTCCTTTTGCCTTTATGTGATCCTGATGCTTCCTCCCGGCTAATGTCGATGATGAGCAATGAAACAAAGAAGAGATTACATCTTACTTTCAAGATTCTCTTAGTTGACCTTTTTCTGTGGCGAAAAGAAAACGCGACCCAACACCTTGCTTCCTTCAACCTAATCTTCACACTTATTTTTCTAATTACTTTGCACTTGGGAATCATGTTCAACTTGATGGCCTTATTTATCTCCTGAACCAGCTCACGGCTTAGACGCTGGTTATCTTATTTACATGACTTATCTCCGTTTCTAAGTTAGAAACAGAAGTTAGACGATAGGCACTGTAAGAGGATGCCTATAGGACTCGCCCCGCCTATAAATGTCCGCTAATTCTTGTTTTAAGTCCTCACAAGCGAGACCCTTTAGTAAAGTCCCGTATACTCGCCCCAAACTTAGAGAACACCTTCTCTTTCCAAAAACCCTGAGCCGAAAAGAGACCCAGAAAAGCAAAGAAAGAAAGAAGAAAGCAAAGTCATATGGATCGTGCGGTAGTGCATCTGCCTAAGTGGAAAAATCCTCCTTTGGCTGACTCCTTCGAGAAGCTAAAGGAGGTCTTTCGGCGTAGCGATGCCAACGGAGATGGCCGGCTCAACTGGGCTGAGCTCAAAAATGCATTCCAGAGGCTTGGTGTGCCGGCGCCTAGGTGGCGGGCCATTCTTGCGATACACCACGCTGATGAGAACGGAGATGGGTGTATAAGTGAGCATGAGCTAGACGCCCTCCTGCAGTTCTGTCTTGAGCATGGTTATATTGTTGTTGTGCCCCGTAAGTCGTGTTAGAGAACAACTTTTGATGTCTCATTGTGGAACGAGTGTTAATCCACTTTTTCACCCTTTTATTTTTCGTTGAGCTTTTCAGCTTTGGTTTGGTCTCTGGTTTTCTGAGGGTCCTGCAGTTCTTTTGTGTGTAGGGGAGAAAAATCAGCAAAGTAGTCGAGTCCTGATTGTATCAAAAGCTTCCCCCTCATAAGGAGCTGCTCAACCCTCATGTACAACTCATCTTTTTATGAACGAATCAATTTCGTGACAATCTTGCTTCGTTTCCTTTTGGTTTGGCCATATTACGTGGACTGCTTTTTAACTCTCACTCGACTATGATATGTGGAGGTCGGTTGATGCTAGAAAGGGTGTGTTCGGTTGATGTTCCCCAGTTACTATCTATTGCGAAGTAACGCCGTAACTAACGGATTGGGCAATTCAAGACTAATGCAACCAAAAGAAATTATTACAGAAATCAATGTGTAAGGATAATGACACTTGGTTTCGTCCAAGCGTCGGTATCTAATTCTCAAAGAGAACCAACAGCCCAGAAATCCACTATGAATAGAGAGTTTACAGCTGCTCAATCCCTCGAGTGTTTCCTAATTCCAACTTGCACCCAAAACAAACCACATGTGTTATGTCACAATTTCTTACATAGAACCCACTTAAAAAAATTCACATAGCAAAAAGGCTAATGCTTCTTATGTTTGCTCTCATTTTGATTCCAAAATAGGAAATATCTTTTAGGAACTTTAGATAGCGTTTGGTAACGTTCCAATTTCTTTATTTTTTGTTCTTTTGTTCTCTAGAATAGAAAAAGAATAGAAATCTGTTTGGTAAGACCCATTAGTGTTTCTATTCCCTGGAATAGAAAGTTGTTCCACAAAATAAATTTAGGATAGAAACGAGAAGTAGAAAAAAGTAACTTCTTATTCTTGGGAATAATTTCTAGAAAGTTATTTCTTGGATTGTCGCTACTCGTGATTGTTGGTCGTTGCCACCACCGGTCACTAGTGTTTCTGTTTTCCATAATAGAAAGTTGTTTTAGGGAATAGAATTGGAATAGAAAATGAGAAGTAGAAAAAAAGTAGTTTTTTGTTCCTTAGAACAATTTCTAAAAAGTTATTTTTGGGGTTGCCGTTGCTTGTCATCATTGGTCATTGCCACCGCCGGTTGCTGGCCACCATTGTCAATTGCCAAATGCTGGATGTTGGATGTTGGTTGTGGCCGCCGGATACTCGCCACGCTGTTCGCCATTGCCACAAAAAGAGGAAAAACTATTTTTTGAGTCGGTATCAAATGCATTTTTATTCTTTTTCTATTCCAAAAATAAATAAAAAAATTGTGCAATTAAACAATGTGTTGTTTTATTTAGAAATTATTCTAGGGAGTAGAAATATAAAATAATTATTTCTCCAAAAAAATTATTCCTAGGAACAAAAGTGATACCAAATGCATCTTTATTCAAATAAAGAGAGTACTCATATAGGAAACCTACTTAGATTGATTTTTTTTTTTTTTTTTAGAAACTCAAACTTGAGATATATTTTTAATAATTTCAAAACCCAGACACCACCGTAGTGGAAGGTGACCAGATACGGAAAGAAAACATCGGAGATAATTGATGGGATTGAAGTGGAGGGAACTCTATGGAAACCCTGTCTGTCTTTATTATGTGACGAGCACAAACTATGTGTGTCTATGTAGTCTTCTTAACGTCACTACACACTAGAACATATATTCAAACCAAAAGATTTGATCCGAAGTGGTAGAATTGAGAAAAAGAAGCCTAACAATAAATAAAAAGTGTTGGGACAGTCTTGGGCCTCTTTCATCTCAAAAATCAGTTAAAAGGGTGATATTTTCCCTTATAATTTAAATTGACCATTTGTCTTTTCCATAACCGATGCGAGATAACTCCAACAAAAGGAGATCACAAGAAGAGATTGGAAACTAAGCTCGTCAACATATCTACACTATTGATTAATCAAATGAATGGCCACTTCAAACGAAAGCATTTACAGAAAAGATTTCCACAAGAGACCCATGCACTTATAAAATGCTCCGTGACCACACACATAACTATAGGTGACCAAAACCATAATTTACCATAATAAAATTTTTTGGCAAGAAATCAATGAATCTTTTACCTCCTATACTTGACTTCAAAATGTTGTTCAAGTTTTCAAAAATACTTATTTTTTCTTTCACTGAAATTTAAATTAGATTAAATAAACAGATCAAAATCCTTAGATATTATTTTATTGTTTACTAACTTAATTTTCTTCCCCATTTCACTTCGTGTGCATCGCAACTGTTGTTTTTCTAGTACATTACAGAATGAAAGCTTAAGTCAATGTGATATGCAATAATTAGATATGTTAATCATTCCTTTTAAGTTAAGAATGAAGGCGCGCAATTCTTACCCCACACAAACTGTTTTTAGGGGCCCAAATGCGTAGGTGTGGCAAGTTCAGGCTTTGACTAGATAACCTTGCAAGTCTTACGAATGTTTTAGTTATGGCCTACATCCCGTGCCGATGGCCTGCACGCAGTTGATACAATTTTGAACTGTGCATTTCAGTTTATTTTTGGTCGGAAGCCGGGCCCTTTCAGTCCCTTCAATTCTTCAGCTGAAAATCTATCTATATTATTCCAACCAATTATACCAATCCTGAGGGGATTAGAAAGTAATCTGAATAATTTTATTTGTTTCGTTAGTTGATGGTTTTCTTTTAAGTTTAAAAGATACTAGTTACACAATTTTAGCCGTCAAATTATACAAATTTATTCTATATATTCAAGTGACCTTGAAAGGGGTAATCTCTCTTTTAAATGATAGTATTAGAAGATATTTGACGGAAAATTTTATTTGTCGCTCCTCTCATATATCCAATTTTTCATTGACAATATACACTTTCTTTCTGGGATACAAAGATTAAAAAGATGAAAATGGTAAAACTCAAATGCATGTCTAGTCCAAACAAAAATGACGTCTACTAAGTAGGAAATCCTAGTGTCAAGTAAGTCCACCTGATATGGTTAGGGATTGATGAGTTATTTCGAAAGACCGAACAAATAATGAGAGCCATAGGAAGAAAAAAGTATTTTATGTAATAAATACATCACTTGAGAGTGATAATATTATGTAAACAATTAATGATCATGATTGGCGTGCAATGAATCTCATTTTGCTTGGTGCAATATGAGTATGTTTCTTACTTTTGATGGGTCGATTGTACCACATGTCACTACAATGTGTGTCTAGTCACATAAAATATATATAATTTAGGTTTTATGTTATGTTTTTCGAACTTTTTATTGTTTATTTTATTTTATATGTCCATCTTATATGAATTATTGCTATTATCAAATGAGAAATTTCCGTGTTTGCTATTGTGCGCAATTTCATTTTACTTAAATGAAAATGAAATTGGCTAGTTCTCAAGAGATTTTGGAACCTATCTCAAGATAAATTCCATGTTGTTGGGCATGCGGAGTAGGTTTCAAGTTCCAAAAAATAGGAACTGATTTAATATATAGGTTGTAGGTTTTGTGTGGAATTTGGATAGAACCTAGATCTGCGCACTTTTATGTGCAACTTTTTTTGAGGAATAAGGGTATCTTTGGTGAGTTTGGTTCAACGGGGAGACAAAGATGAATTCAATCTCTTCAAAATTTATGGGCTCTTGCCCATTAAAAGGGGATTCATCGAAGATGTAAGTTTATAGAGAATCTCTACCTCAAGAAAAAAGTTCGTAGGGTAACTTGAGAAAATGTAAATTTTCTTTGCATTTAATATGGTACCTGACTCCCCAAGAAATAGGAGATTACAACAAAGTTGGGGCATAGATCCTAGCATTTTTGGTTAGGTTGTGTGGGAGGGTTGTATATAACTGCTCCTTACTTCTACTTGTTGTTCTTGTTTCCTTCCATATGTGAACTCGGCCCCCCCAACCTCTAGTGATGTGTTGTCTCATTAAGTGTGGGTGATGCCTAGTCTCACACCCTTGTACATTCGTATGGTGAAAATCATCTATAATACTTACCTTTACCAAAAAAAAGAAAAAAGACAATCTAAACCATGCGTGTGTAAATGGTCTTTTAGATTTAAGTGACTAATGGCAGTAAGGTAGCCAAGTAAAGGATTCTAACCAACGACATGGCTGTTATTTGTGTTGTTTTCCTACCATCCACTTGTTGACAAAAACAGGCCTTCACAGAAATCACAATTATAACCCATCAAATATCCTGTCCTTTCGAAGTAAGTATCTCATGAATCTAATACATATCCTAAACTAAATCTAGACCATCAGATCTACTGTATCCATGTGGGACCCTCCGTCTTTAATGGTCCATATGTAATTTAGTATATTTACTACACTCGTGTATTAATTTCCCCTCCTTTTGTCTCTTCCATCTCTCTGCCTCTCCTAGCCGTCGTGTTTAAAGTACTGCTACCATCGCCTATTGGTGCACACCGCTCCGTTGATGCCACTACCTCAGTGACACCACCACCAGCTTGGCACTATTGTCACTACAGCGGCATTTAATATTTAAATAGTTTAACACTTTTCCTCACACGTTGCTAGACTTTGACCTATTAAATATTAACTAAAGAATACAACATGAAAATATCTAATTGGGAGACAAACAAGGGGTCTGGAAAAGTCGAACTTAGGAACTTCTATTCTAATATTATGTAAGATCTTTGGGATAATTACCAAGTGTTCTAAATATTTAAAGTATTGGATAAAAGCGTGATTTAATATTTAAATATTTAACATCGACAACCTAATCTACGTCTTGGACAATTATTATACAACTCCAATGATCTCAATATCAAATTCGACATCTGGTTTTTTATCATCAAGTCAGTCATTAAAGAGCTTCAATTGTAGCTTAATACACGGCATCAAGTTGGTCACAGTCAATGGATATTGACACTAGTCGGTACGATTCAAGAAGAAGCCAAATAGTACATAAGAGGAGATCACAAGGAGTTGAAGATTAAGCTCATCTATATATGCCTTTCTAAAACCGTCATTGCTAAAAAATTTAGCCATTAAGCTATAAAATAATTGGATGTATAAGTTAATACTCTTTTTGACTCGCACCTTGCAAAAGCATCTAAAAATTGATTATTTGCACTTCCTCTATTACTTAGAAATTAGCAGAAGAAAAATGATAAAGCTCGACTTTGTTAGAAAATAAAGGAGACTGAGAAGATAAAGAAGGCTGAGAGGAATTTTTGGGAGAAAGGGTTTTCTGTATATTCAGTCGACATTATGTACAATTACATCGATCCTTTTATAATGTAAGAAAAATAAAATAAAAAAGGAATTGATAAATAAAGAATAAGAAATTTCCTATTTACAAATATCACTAAATCAATTATAATTGGATGGCACAATCGGAATCTCCAATAATATCTTCAATTCCAAATATATGTTCAACACTCCCTCTCAAACTGATGGCTTATATATATCAAGGACACCAAGCTTGCTTAACAAATATGTGTGGTTGTCTTTGACATAATGCCTTGGTGAAGATATCTGCAGGTTGATTCACAGTTCCAATTCCCTTTGTTACGATGATTCCCTCTGTAATTTTATCTCAAGTAAAGTGACAATCAACTTCTATATATTTTGTTCTTTTATAAAAAAAAACTGGATTTGCTGCCAATTTGAGTGTAGCATCATTGTCACAAAATAATTCAGTTGGTCCATTGACCTGTACTCCAAGATCTGAGAGTAACCCTTGTATCCAGATGATTTCACAGGTAGTCTTTGCCATGGCTCGATACTTTGACTCAACTGATGATAATGAAATGGTCGATTGCTTCTTTGTCTTCCATGAAATTAGTGATCCTCCCAATTTAATGCAGAAACCAGTGATGGATCTCCTGGTCATTGGACAAGTCGCATAACCTGTGTCACAAAAGGTTGACATTTTCATGTTGTAGTCACGGGATAGAAATATTCCAAGTCCCAGACATCCCTTCAAATATTTCACAACCTTTAAGGCTGCATTCATATGATACATTTTTGGATTATGCATTAATTGGCTAAGCATCTGCACCGCATAACATATGTCAGGCCTCGTCATAGTTAGGTATATCAATTTCCTGACCAGCCATTGATATCCTGATGGATCTTTGAGTAAGGGATCCTCAGTAGAAGAAGATGAATTCTGATCGTACTTATGAGTAGTCAATTTGGCATTTTGTTCAATCGGTATAACAGCTGGCTTGCATCCTGATAGTCCTGCTTCTGTAATAATTTCGAGGATGAACTTTCTCTGGCTAAGGCTGATTCCTTTATCTGATCGAGCAATTTCTATGCCAAGGAAATATTTAGGGGGACCTAGATCTTTGATGTGAAATGTGGAATGTAAGTATTCCTTGAATTTTGCAACATGAGAATCATTATTACCCATGATGAGTATATCATCAACATATATAAGTAAATATATTGATGAATTACCCATTCCTTGTAAATAGAGCATAGTCATGCTTAGAATGCTAAAAACTTGCGTCGGTTAGTGTTGCCATCAACTTGGCATACCATTGTCTAGATGTCTGCTTTAATCCATAGAGGGATTTGTGTAGACGACACACTTGCAACTCTCCCTGTCTGTGTAATCCTGGTGGAAAATCCATATAAATCTCTTCGTCGAGATCTCCATGAAGAAATGCATTATTTACATCCATTTGATGTAATGACCAATTTCGAATGGCAGCAATAGATAGAAAAGTACATACATTGACTTCCTTGGCGACTGGAGAGAATGTTTCATGATAATCGAAACCTTCTCTTTGAGTAAATCCCTTGGCTACCAGTCGAGCCTTAAACTTGATCTTGTAGACCCATTTGCAGCCGATTGGTTTTCTATGTTTGGGTAGTGGAACAATATCCCATGTATGGTTCTTTATCAATGCATTTAGTTCAGATTCCATTGCATGTTGCCATCGAGGGTCGCGCGAAGCCTCATTAAAGGAAGACGGTTCTTGTTCTTCTGATAAATGAGTAATGCAACACATGAGCTCAGGTGACAACCTGCTAAATGAAACATATGAGGAGATAGGATATCTTGTACCTAGAGAACTTGTCACAAAACAAATGTAATATTTAGTCCATGTAGGTGGGCGAGTTTGTCGTCCTGAATGTCGAGGCTCTGCTGCTAGTATCTGTGAAGGCACATGTTATGGCAAAGACTCAGTTATCCTGTTCTCTAATGAAGACACAGTCATGGAGTCATCCTCAGATGATAATTGAGATAATATTGGAGGTCCAACTTCAGATGATGCTGGTGAAGTTGATGATTCTCGTGGGATAGGTGATTCTCTTAGGATAGACATGGATTGCTCTAGAGCAACTAAAAAATATCGTGGAGTCATGGATAAGTCTTCTTCAGATAAAAAAGGATTATTGCTTCCTGATGATGAGGAAGTTGAGGAGGCTATCATATCCTTGAATGGGAACACATCTTCATGAAATATGGCATCTCTACTTATAAAGAAGTGCCCTGTAGAGATTTCCATAACTCTGTATCCTTTCTGAAATGAGAGATATCCCATGAAGACACATCGAGTAGCACGAGGACCCATTTTATCTAGAGGACCCATATTAGTGGCATAACATAAACAGCCAAACACTTAAAGATGTTCATTTTTAGGCTATTTGTTGTAGAGCATTTCAAAAGGAGTTCTTCCATCAAGAATTCTAGTTGGCATTAGATTAATCAAATAAGCAGCTGTGACCACATAATTTCCCCAATAGTCTTCAAGTATGGAGGCTTGGTATTTTAATGCACGAGCTACTTTTAAGAGATGCCTATGTTTACGCTCTATAATTCCATTATGTTGTGGAGTATAAGTGCAAGAGCTTTCATGAATTATTCCATGAGAAGATAGAAAATTGATGCAATCAAGAAGTGAATAATTCACGCCCATTATCTGTATGAATTCGATGTACATATTGATTGAATTGATTTTTAATCAAGGAAATGAATTTCGATATATGAGAAAAAGTTTGGCTTTTTGATTGCATCGGATAGACCCAAGTGGCTCGCGTATAGTCATCAACAATTGTAAGAAGAACCATGAACCATCCTCATGAGGAGTATGATATGGACCCCAAATATCTATATGAAGCAAGGAAAATGCTCTATTGGCTCAAGAAGTGCTTGTGGGAAATGATGCTTGGGACTATTTGGCTAAGGGGCACACTGGACATTTAGGATGAGGAAAAGATGCACTATGACCCAATCTTTGGTGAAAAAGGAGATTTTTATTTCTATTGATGGCATTACAAGAAATGCTCTTATTTGATAAATCTAAATCTCCTGAAAAATCAATCAAATAATATAGGCCTTGTGCAGAACTACCCAAGCCCATCAGTTTGCTAGTCGAAAGGTCTTGAAAGAAACAATTATCTGAATTGACTATTGCACAACATGAGTTGTCTTTGCACACTTTGGATACAGAGAGAAGGTTGAATTCAAAACCAAGAATGTATAAGACATTCTTGAGTAGGAAATTCGGACCAAGTTGAACGGTTCCAGTTTTAGTAACATGGATGACATTTCCATTTGGAAGATGTACTGTAATAAAAGACTATGATCCTTTATCCACATGAGAGAATAATTTATCATTGCATATAATGTGGTCACTTGCTCCTGTATCGTTAATCCATGCATCAACTGGAAAAAAAATCTCTTTATGAAGAAAGGTACCTGAGAATCCCGCATTCTTGTCATTGATTTTTAATTGATTTAGAATTTGCACAATATGCTGATATTGATCCTGAGATATTGCTTGTGGTTCCCTATCGCCTCTTTGTGTGGAAACCTGATAAACTGATAATTCCTTCTCTTTTCTATTTTTATCAGTAGGTTTTCCATGTAATTTCCAAATGTATCAATTGTATGATGCGGCATTTGCAATATTCACAATATATATTTTTGAATTTACCATTTTGCCCACCTATTCTTCTTGACGACGTGGCACCACGAGGACCATTGGAACCCTATAAGTGGGAGCTAACGTGGCTTGATAAGGGCCGTCAGATCCACGCGGGACGATGGCCGAATCTAAGCCATCCATCTTGGTTTGCTATGGAGAGCCATTGGATCTCTTCCTTCTATCCTAGTCGTTGGATTTCCTCCCATCCCAGCCATCCATTTGATGAACCCTAGGGTTCTCTTCTATTCTCCTTGCCGCAGCCACTAATCTGTTGTTGCTGCCTTTGGAGTTTCCAGCGGCGTCCATGGGTCCGCTGGAGGTAACGCCTGTTCCTCTATTGCCAAGGGCGACAAAGCTCATCCCTTCTCCATCTCGACCGTGCAAAGCCGAGGGGAGCCATTAGTTTTTTTCTTGGATAGCTAGTTGAAATATATGGCCGAGCGGGGGTGGGGGCTCCATCGTGAGTACTTGAGACTGAAAAGCCGAGTAAGAATCATTGAGGATGAGTAAGAATCTCGTAGCTTTTTCTCGGTCCCTTATTTCCTTGTATTGTCTCAGTACGTTCTCGAGTCCTTGTAGATGTTCTTTGGTAGCCTTGAGTTCATTCCACAGCACGGAGAGGCGATTGAAGCAAGCAGTAACCGAGAGGTTCCCTTGCTTCAACTTGGTTAATGCTTGGGTGATCGAGAAAAAATTGACCTGATCTAGGTGTCCATACATCTCTCGGATGTTTTCCCAAAAAATCTTCGAGTCCTTAGTTGGGGGTAGCCCAGCCGTGACATCTGGAGCAAGGCAATTTCCTATCCAGGTATGCACAAGCTGATTACATTTTCTCCAGAGTTGCTGTTGATGCTCCTCCGTCGGAAAGGGGACGGCTCCGTCAAGGAATCTGTCCTTGTCTTTTGTGATGAGGGCTTGTCGGAGATCCCGAGCCCAAGTCGAGTAATTTTCCAGTCCAGTTAACTGTAGGTTGATGAGGCGGAGCTCGGGTCCGTCGGTCGGTGAGGTGTAGAGTGCATCAACGGGTTCAGGCCGACCATCGTTGCTACCATCGATGGGGAAGGGGTATGGTAGGAAACTGGGCGATGGTGTTGGGTAGGGATTCGTTCCTTGACCCGGATAGGATCCGGATCCGTGACCTGGATTCATCTGGGTCGAGTCCTTGGTTGAAAGGCCCTCCTATTGATGGGTTGGACAGTTTTCACTGGATTGGGCCCCAAGGCCCAGGTGATTTTCGCCAGATGATTGTTGGGCCCAAGACTATCTTGGCCCAGTGGATTGAGGTCACGCTTGTCCCGCTCCAATGGTTTGGGGCCACGCCTATCCCAGCCCAATGGCCCATTGGCCTTGGACAGGGAACCAAGGTATTGATGGGAATGTAGTAGCCTAGGAAGTGAGTCCGTGTCTCTGATTTGAAGTAGGAGATTGCTCCTCTCCAGACAGAACCGTCGGATCTGATGAAGGTGGAGTTTGATCTTGGGATATTTCTTCTGCCATGGTATCAAAATAAAATAAAATTGAAATCCTAAATATTCGCTGGTTTGTTTGCAGGACAAAGGAATTCTGAGGTATTTGCGGAAGCTAGGCCCAGAATGAAGGCTTTGATACCATGTTAGAAAATAAAGGAGATTGAGAAAAATAAAGAAGGCTGAGAGGAATATTTGGGAGAAAGGGTTTTCTGTATATTCAGTCTACATTTTGTACAATTACATCGATCCTTTTATAATGTAAGAAAAATAAAATAAAAAAGGAATTGATATATAAAGAATAAGAAATTTCCTATTTACAAATATCACTAAATCAATTAGAATTGGATGGCACAATCGGAATCTTCAATAATATCTTCGATTCCAAATATATCTTCAACAGAGTTTATGTCTAGTTTGAACAAAATAGGCCTTTCCTAATGAGTGAGGAATTCTTAGTACGAATAAGGTCAAGCATTGGAGAACTATTGCAACTAAACAGTGAAACAATAAGGATCATGGAAAGATTATAATAGTTTGGTGACATCATCGGACCTATTGAGGCGGTGTCATCATTCTTAATCGCATGTTGATATTCTGAATTTATATTCAAAAACTCGTGTTTAGCAATAATGCGTGAATGGGTGTATGATACAACATGGATACGTTGCATGACCTATGAAAGATACATAATATGCTTTTTCTCGGAGTATACAATTGATACTTATCGTTAAAGAATCTCCAAAAAAGCAGTCGTAGCCATCCCAATAGCCAAAAAGATGCTGGCTTATCTAGAACGGATGGCTCTTGAGGGATTCCAACACTATCAGAGGCCCTCTTGAAACATCAACTGTTAACTAAATTAAGTAAAACTCTTTTAAGATTGCTGTAGTTGATTGGGCGCCAGGGGATTTTAAGCTCAGGAACTAAAAGTTAAATGTCTAAATCCCATCAACTGCATGCCAAATGCTTTACGTTAAAATCACATGGATAGGCCAAAAGCCTAAACCTATTAAGCTTTTGGGGCTTGTAAGGTATTTACTTACAAATGCGAAAAGAATAGTCAAAGTGCCAAAACTTAGTACGGGGAATACTTGAATGTCAAAAGTTATGAAAAATACACTTAAGTACAACTTTTTTCAAAAATTAGATTACTTAGATACTAACTTCGACAAAGACTGCTAGAAATTCTTCGTGGCTTATTTTAATAATATAACTTACTTACGTGACTCGCTGAAAGCCGAGTCAGTAAAAATTCAACCAAAACAATGTCATTTTGGTACTAACATGGCATTTAAAAAATATTAATTTTTTTTAAAAATATATTATTATAAAATTAATTAATTTTAAAAAAGGAGAGGGGATCTTTCAATTCATAGACGTAGACAAAAAGATCACGAATCCATTTTCTTGCTCCTTCTTTGGACCCCCTTCCTCTTTTTTTTTTTTTTTTTTTAATAAAATCAATTTTTGAGTTTTTTATTATATTACTTTTTTTTGCCACGTGGACAAGTTTTTTTTTAAATTGTCACATGGATATTTATTTTGAAAAAAATTGCTTCGTCAGCAAATAAAGTCGTTGGAAAATGACAGGTGTACATTTTGGTCGGAGTTTTTCACCGTTAGCATTTAACTGATTCTTTTTGCTCCAATTTTGATATTTAAATGTACATTTCCGAACTTTTGACACTCTAGGGTCCGCATGTCCTTACAAAGTGCTGAATCTATGCGTTTGCACCCCTATATTCTCAAGTAAAAAGAAAAAGCTTAATCAAGAAGTTAGGCAAGTGGCTATATTTAATTATCAGAAATACATCAGGGGTATTATATATAGGGCCAGTCTCTTTTGTGTGCACCACCACAAGCCGTTACTTCACAACCTCACTCACAAAATAATGATGGATCATCTGCCATTTTTTCCTAGGATGAAGAAGAAGAGCATAATAGCCGGCACTGTCACGGAGCTGAAAGACTTGCTCCGGAGCTTCGACACTAATGGCGATGGCCAGCTCAATCACGCCGAGCTCAAGAACGCCTTTGAGAAGCTCGGCTCGATGGCTCCCCAATTGCGGGCACTTCAAGCACTACTCGATGCAGATGAGAATGGAGATGGCTGCATCAACGAGCACGAACTCGACAAGCTTCTTGAATTCACCGTGAAACATGGCCATCTGGTCGTCTTACCCGAGAAGCGGAGCTAGCACTTTTTAGTTGGCCTCAATTTGCATGGACATGTATTGCTTATACGTGTTGTCAGTGATGATCCTTAGCGTTTCAAGATTTCTGCAGCTTTCTTATGTATTGTACTGTAAGCAAGTCTTTATAGATCATATTAAGCTTTCCATCGTGAGAAGCTGCACAAAATTAAACCCTAATGTGTTAACCGACGATTTGATGCACTCTGAGCTTCTATACAGCTTGATAAGATTTCAAAACATAGTAGGACTCCACGCAAAATTCATTAAATACAAAAAAATAATGAAAGTTATGCGATCGAGAGATTGTCATGTCTCCATTACAAAATACCCCTACAGACAGTAACCACAAGTGAGATTTATTCCTTTGTCATGAAATCCAGCCACGTTGTGCGATTAAATCGGAACAGATCAAGTTACTTCAATCTGGTGAGGGATACTCCTGTTGCCTCACTTCCAATATTTTTATTTTTTATTTTTTATTTTTTTTTATTACGGTTAGCAATTGATTCCATTCATAAAGAAAACAAGAGCAATGTCTTGCCTTCATGGTTAGGCGACCAAGACGATATTCGGAAGCATAAGGTAGATGTCAATGACTTGGTCCAAGAAGACGACATTCAAAGATAAACTTGAAAACATTTGGGAATGTTTTTCGTCTCTATTTTTTTTTTTTTTAATTTTGGCCCCAAAGCATCGAATCAGTTGTTATCTCCAATTTTATGTCACCATCAGAATGATAATCATCGCCGTAGCACTTACCATGACAAGTCATAACTTATCCATAGAATTTATGTACTCTTTCTATATATTTATGTATAAGCAAAATACACTTCTTGAGTGAGGCAGGATAAGCTGTGAAATAAATATATGATTATAATGGAGTAATAATTGAGATGAACGACATGAATATTTCAAATCTTCTTAATTAAAAGAATATGCATCCTATCGGGGTACCTTTTTTCGTAGAATCTCGGATTATGTCCATTTTGGTCCTCTAACTTTTATTAAATGTGCAATAAGATCCCCCAAATATTTTTTTATTCAATCGAATCCATTAACTTACCTAATTTATGCAAGTGACTCTTTCCGTTACCAACCTCAACTTTGCGGGTGTGGGTAAGACTCAATGGCTAGATGTTTTTATGTGGAGTTGCACGGCAAGCCACATGAATTACCAAAATACATGAAAATTTTGGAAGAGACAAATAGAGAAGGAGGGGTTGTCCCAAGCCGCCCCTCCACCACCGGTCACCGTCGGTGAGCCTCGTCGACCTACTAGTCCTCGCAATTTGTAACCTCTGGCCCTCGGCCTTGCCATGAGTACCCGCTGGACACCAAAAAGGGCCTGGTGGCCCTTGCGGTGGTGGAGGGGCAGCGATGGCCACCTCTTCCCTCCTTTTTTTTTTTTTTTTAAGTTTTTCCTATATTTAGCTAACTTTACAGTTCATTAACAATATTTCCTATATTTAGCTAATTTCCTGCTTACCCACCCACTTAGGGTCTGTTTGGAATCATTCCAATTTTTCTATTTTTCTATTCTTTTGTTCCCTGGAATAGAAAAAAAAACAGAAATGCGTTTGGTGACGCCAACTGATTTTTCTATTCCCGGGAATAGAAAGTTGTTTATGAGAATAGATTTGGAGTAGAAATGAGAAGTAGAAAAAAATAGCTTCTTATTTCTGGGAACAATTTCTAGAAATTATTTCTTGGGAACTTCTCACCGCTTATAACACGCAGCCACCCACCCACCGCCGCCCGCCGCCTGCCACTGCCCCCGGCCGTCGGCCGCTGGTCGCCGCCGCCATCGAGGAAGAAAAAAATAAAAAAATTTGTCGATACCAAACGCATTTCTATTCTTTTTCTATTCCAAGAACAAGAAATTTTTGTAGTTACCAAACGGCCCATTTTACTCAGAAATTGTTCCAAGGAGTAGAAATAGAAAAGAACTATTTCTCAAAAAAAACTATTCCCAAAAGTAGAAATGTTACCAAACGCACCCTTAGGTTTTTCCTCACATTTCACAGAATTTACATTAGGCTCATGGGATATTTTACGTGGCTTACCAATTTAAAGTGAGATTTCTTGTCATAAACAAAAATCTATTCATGATTGATATACTCGAGCACCTTAGATGATTATAAGCATCTGTTGGGTTAAAAATCTTAATTTCTTTTTTCAAAGTAATACAGAAATGGAGTATGTTCATTGGTTCACAAATGAATTTTCGGCGTTCAAACTGATATGTTCTTGGAACTTGAAGGTGAAGGGTATATGTCGGGATCACATTTACGGAATTCAGTCGAAAGATGAGCTTTTTCTTTGGACTTTGATCGACTTTAGGAATTTATTTGACTAGCATATATTCTCATTTCCACTGCTCTTGGACGTGGAATTTTTATATTACCCCGTGGCAATTCCGAGATTCCTCTTATAAAAGATAAGGCACAATGGATCGCTTTTGATTCGATCGTCGAAATAGATAAGAAGAAGCATACCACGTGCGAGGGAAAGAATTCCTAAAATAATTGAGTTAAATTGGTAACAAGATAACACTAAAAAAATTGGGAAAATTAGCTAAAAAACCTTAAATCTATTATAATCGTGTCAATTGAATAGTAAACACTTTTTGTGTCAATTTATTCCACTTGGCCAAATTTGACTGGCTGGTGTTGACATGACATGATCGGTTTTGACATGGCATAGTCGGCATTAACATGGACAATTTTTTAAATATTTTAGATTTATTTTTCTTTTCTTTCTCTTTATTTTTTCCCCCTCTTCCTTCCTCCTCTAGCTAGTGAGGTCGAACTTGCTGACCATTGGTGAGGCAAGCCCTTGCTAGATCTAACGAGGGCAAGCCTTGCTAGTGGTTGGGCAAGGCGGAACTCAGGTGAGGTCTCACCTTGCCAATAGCTGGACAAGTAGGCCCTCACCAAGGGCGATGAGGTCAAGTCTCGACAAATTTGGCAAGGGCTCACCTCACCATCATTGGGTGAGCACCCTTGCCTTTGGCCGGTCGCATCAGTTTGGCGATCGGTTAGAGGAATAAGGAAGAGGGAAAAAAATGAGAAAGAAAGAAAGAAAGAAAGAAAGAAAGAAAGAAAGAAAAAGAAAATAAAAAAAATTATACATTTTGTAAAATATTAAAATATTATTAAAAATTATCAATGTCATTGTCTTTATTGCTATGTCAGCATCAATCATGCCATGTCAATATTGCACCTGCTAAATTTAGCCAGATAAATGGAATTGACACAAATGCAAATGGTTTATAATTCATTTGACCAAAAAAAATTTAAAATTGAATTGGCACAATTGCAATAGATTGAAAATATTTTTAATAATTTTTCTCTCGAAAAATCATGGAATCAACCGTCATCCATTGATTATGAAGAGATTCTCGTACTGCACATGTTGCCCTTAGACGATGAGTTATCCACAGTACATGACGCTGCTTTTGGAGTGCCCTCTGGTGTTAAAACCCCTCAATACTCGGATTCAATTCTTAGGTAGGTACACACCAGAAGAAGATTTGTTTCTTTTTTTGTGTTTTGGGGGGCGGCTAGACACCAGAAGAAGATTGATTAATTGAAAGAAATACCTTAATTGATGGTACATATATAAGCCGTGTGCTTAATAGATAACCAGTATCAAACTTTGGGAAATCCTTAGCTACTAAACCTTACGCCTCAACGGTTTGCACGGATTAATTATTTATCCAAATTAAACGGTCTGTAAGTTCTTGAAAAAAGAAGAAGATTGCATCCAAAATTTCAGACAGACGATTAGCATCAATCTATCAATTTATTGGTGCACACCGCTCCGTTGATGCCACTACCTCAGTGACACCACCACCAGCTTGGCACTATTGTCACTACAGCAGCATTTAATATTTAAATAGTTTAACACTTTCCTTCACATGTTGCTAGACTTTGACCTATTAAATATTAACTAAAGAATACAACATGAAAATATCTAATAGGGAGACAAATAAGGGGTCTGAAAAAGTCGAACTTAGGAACTTCTATTCTAATATTATGTAAGATCTTTTGGGATAATTATCAAGTGTTATAAATATTTAAAGTATTGGATAAAAGCGTGATTTAATATTTAAATATTTAACATCGATAACCTAATCTAGGTCTTGGACCATTACTATACGACTCCATTGATCTCAATATCAAATTCAGCATCCGGTTTCTTATCATCAAGTCAGTCATTAAAGAGCTTCAATTGTAGCTTAGTACACGGCATCAAGTTGGTCACAGTCAATGGATATTGACACTAGTCGGTACGATTCAAGAAGAAGCCAAATAGTACATAAGAGGAGATCACAAGGAGTTGAAGATTAAGCCATCTAAATATGCCTTTCTAAAACCATCATCGCTCAAAAATTTAGCCATTAAGCTATAAAATAATTGGATGTATAAGTTAATACTCTTTTTGACTTGCACCTTGCAAAAGCATCTAAAAATTGATTATTTGCACTTCCTCTATGGTTACTTAGAAATTAGCAGAAGAAAAAGATAAAGTTCGAGTTTATGTCTAGTTTGAACAAAAGAGACCTTTCCTAATGAGTGAGGAATTCTTAGTACGAATAAGGTCAAGCATTGGAGAACTATTGCAACTAAACAGTGAAATCTTAAGGATCATGGAAAGATTATAACAGTTTGGTGACATCATTGGACCTATTGAGGCGGTGTCATCATTCTTAATCGCATGTTGATATTCTGAATTTATATTCAAAAACACGTGTTTAGCAATAATGCGTGAATGGGTGTATGATACAACATGGATACGTTGCATGACCTATGAACGATACATAAGATGCTTTTTCTCGGAGCATACAATTGATACTTATCGTTAAAGAATCTCCAAAAAAGCAGTCGTAGCCATCCCAATAGCCAAAAAGATGCTGGCCTATCTGGAACGGATGGCTCTCGAGGGATTCCAACACTATCAGAGGCCCTCTTGAAACATCAACTGTTAACTAAATTAAGCAAACTCTTTTAAGATTGCTGTAGTTGATTGGGCGCCAGGGGATTTTAAGCTCAGGAACTAAAAAGTTATCTAACTCCCACCAACTGCATGCCAAATGCTTTGCGTTAAAATCACATGAATAGGCCAAAAGGCTAAACCTATTAAGCTTTTGGGGCTTGTAAGTTATTTACTTACAAATGGGAAAAGAACATTTCAAGTGCCAAAACTCAGTACGGGGAATACTTAAATGTCAAAAGTTATGAAAAATTTACTTAAATGCAACTTTTTTCAAAAATTAGATTATTTAAATGCTAACTTCGGCGAAAATTGCTAGAAATTTTTTCTAGCTTATTTTAATAATATAACTTACTTACGTGGCTTGCCGAAAGCTGAGTCAGTAAAAATTCAACCAAAACAATGTCGTTTTGGTACTAACATGGCATTTAAAAATATATTAATTAAAAAACTTTTAAAATATATTATTATAAAATTAATTAATTTTGAAAAAGGAAAGGGGACCTTTCAATTCATAGACGTGGACAAGAAGATCACGAATCCATTTTCTTGCTCCTGCTCTGGACCCCCTTTCTTTTTTTTTTATAATAAAATCAATTTTTGAATTTTTTGTTATATTACTTTTTTTTGCCACGTGGATAAGTTATTTTTTTAAATTGTCACATGGATATTTATTTTGAAAAAAATTGCTTTGTCAACGAATAAAGTCGCCGGAAAATGACAGGTGTACATTTTTGATCGGATTTTTTCACCTTTAACATTTAATTGATTCTTTTTGCTCCAATTTTGACATTTAAGTGTACCTTTCCGAACTTTTGGCACTCTAGGGTTCACATGTCCTTACAAAGTGCTGAATCTATGCGTTTGCACCCCTATATTCTCAATAATAAGAAAAAGCTTAATCAAGAAGTTAGGCAAGTGGCTATATTTAATTAACAGAAATACATCAGGGGTATTATATATAGGGCCAGTCTCTTTTGTGTGCACCACCACAAGCCGTTACTTCACAACCTCACTCACAAAAAAAAAATGGGTCATCTGCCATTTTTTCCTAGGATGAAGAAGAAGAGCATAATAGCCGGCACTGTCAAGGAGCTGAAAGACTTGCTCCGGAGCTTCGACACCAATGGCGATGGCCGGCTCAATCACACCGAGCTCAAGAACGCCTTCGAAAAGCTCGGTTCGACGGCTCCCCAATTGCGGGCACTTCAAGCACGGCTCGATGCAGATGAGAATGGAGATGGCTGCATCAACGAGCACGAACTCAACGAGCTTCTTGCATTCACCGTGAAACATGGCCATCTGGTCGTCTTACCCGAGAAGCGGAGCTAGCACTTTTTAGTTGGCCTCAATTTGCATGGACATGTATTGCTTATACGTGTTGTCAGTGATGATCCTTAGCGTTTCAAGATTTCTGCAGCTTTCTTATGTATTGTACAGTAAGCAAGTCTTTATAGATCATATTAAGCTTTCCATCGTGAGAAGCTGCACAAAATTAAACCCTAATGTGTAGACCGACGATTTGATGCACTCTGAACTTCTATACAGCTTGATAAGATTTCAAAACATAGAAGGACTCCACGCAAAATTCATTAACTACAAAAAAATAATGGAAGTTATGCGATCGAGAGATTCATCAAAGTGTCATGATTCCATTACAAAATACCCCTACAGACAGTAACCAAAAGTGAGATTTATTCCTCTGTCATGAAATCCAGCCACGTTGTGCGACTAAATCGGAACAGATCAAGTTACTTCAATCTGGTGAAGGATACTCCTGTTGCCTCACTTGCAATTTTTGTTTTTTTCTATTACTGTTAGCAACTGATTCCATTCATAAAGAAAACAAGAACAATGTCTTGCCTTCATGGTTAAGCGACCAAGACGATATTCGGAAGCATAGGGTAGATGTCAATGACTTGGTCCAAGAAGACGACATTCAAAGACAAACTTGAAAACATTTGGGACTGTTTTTCGTCTCTATTTTTTTTTTTTTTTAAATTTTGGCCCCAAAGCATCGAATCAGTTGTTATCTCCAATTTTATGTCTCCATCAGAATAATAATTTTATCTTGATGTAATCCTTCCCGAGATGCTTACCAAAAAAAAGAAAAATAATCATCGCCCTAGCACTTACCATGACAAGTCATAACTTATCCATAGAATTTATGTACTCTTTATTTATATATACATATATATATGTATATATGTATGTATATGCATGTATATGTATCTATATATGCATGTATATGTGTATATATATATATATATATATATGTATGTGTATGTGTATGTGTATGTGTATGTGTATATACACCCCAGATCCTTGGTAACACTAATCTTATTTAAGTTTGTCTTAATCTTCTGATCTTTCTCTTTATAACACCCCAGATCCTTGGTACGTTGTATGGTATTAGAGCCAAGGGGGTAGATATAGTAACTCTTTATAAGTTTCTTTTGACACTTGAGGCAATTTACCTTCGTGGAATTCTTCCTTAGTTCTTTATGTATCTGTTGTGGTCCTGGCAGTAAAATCCAAGTTGGGTAGTGAGACCGTTGGTTAGCATCAGTTACCGAACCATAAGGAGAAGAAAGTAGTCTCGTGCAAATAAACTTATTAAGAAGATCCATGTCTTCTTCTAGTTCTATATCACAGATGTCCTTAGATCAAGGTCCTATAAATAGAGAAGAGATTAGCATAGGTCTATTGAAAATTGGATCATTCCAAAAGTAAAAATTACTCAAATTTATGAGCATTCTAATTGGAAGATTTTTGGAAAAAATGACTACGTTATCGCAACCGAAGAACGTGATGTTCCTCTTTCAAATTTCTTCTCTTCCATACAACTCTTGAATAGAGATTCTATAAAGAAACATGCTCAGAAATGGAATTATATTCATATTGGTCATGTCCAAGTAGGGGCAAAACCCCTTACTAAAGAAGGCCTAGACACTTCTTTACTCCTCGTCCTTAGAGACGCCAGGCTTCTAAAATATGATGACTCCATCCTTGGAACCGTAGAAACCAGTCTCTGCAACGGTCCGATCCATTTTGATAGTCACCTCGGTCTTACTATTTCCCTTAAAGATAAAAACATTTTAAAATCCCTTACTTTGCAAATAAAAACTCACAATTATTTTATAGCGGAAGGATCCATTCCTCTTGTAATCATCTACAGAGTTTATTACAAAGTAATGAACTCTGCCTTTGGCAGTAAAGCTTTTAAAATCAATCCTAAAATAGAAACACTTCTTTTACAAACTCACATTTCTAGAGCCAATACTATCATTCCTAGAATTATTCAATGGAGCCAAGTCACCCTTCTCGAGCAATGGGAGTTGGAAAATCATGTCCCCCAACAAATTGTTCGCAATTCAGACCCCACTAATATTATCCAACATCCAGAAGGAAGAGTTACTATTCAATTCTCTAGGATGTCTTTTGATACTTCAAGAAGGTCCTGTGATATTAGGACAATACCTTCTTTCCACTCATCCTCTTCCAGAAGATCCGTTGATTTTAATCCTACTTTACCTTCAAATATCGTTCAAAATCTGGTGCTCCTCTTCCCACTAGTGTTAGTGGCATTGACAATAGATCAGGAATATTTAGATCGATATACCAGCAAGAACAAAGTCCTGATTATCCTGAACCCACCCCTTCGGAAATGGCTAATCCAGAAATTAATGTTTTATCTGAGGAATTCGTTCCCAACAAAGCCCTTTTGAATCAAGAGTTTAATTCTTTTGAAAATACTGAAATTAGAAAATGGTTCTTTCTAAATTTCCAAGACCAAGCAAAACAAATTAAAGAAGAGTATTATGAATACATGTATGAACATGAGATTCAAATACCCTTTTTTGATTGGCTTGAAAATTCCTTTTAAAAACCAAAGAAATTTATAATTTGGATCAATTTTACAAATGGAAATTACATGATGGCCAAATCATAGAATCCAATCATCCACCTCTTCGACAAATCAAGATTCCTCACAAAGATACCGAGGTCATTGCTTCCCCTTTTAAAACTTCCTCGGAAATTGATGGTATAGGAATCAAGAAGATTGTTGAGCAGAACAATTATTCCAACCAACATCTTCATACTATTGGTAAACAGTTGGATATGTTAGAATCCTCTATTTCTCATATTAACACTTAATCGAAAGTTTTGAAAACTCCTTTGTTTAAAAATTTTGAACTACCAAAAAGCCCTAGCATAGATTTTACTAAAGCTCTGAAAGAAAGAAAAAGGCTTTCGAGAGGAAAATCGACTTTTACTTCTAGCTCCGTGACCTTAGATACTCCTAGAATAGGAAATATGATTATAAAAGATACCCCAGACCAAATCAATGTTTTGGATCAATCTGATATTGAATCTATTCCTGAAATCAATAAAATCACTTGGAAAGATCCACAAAAATTGTATTATTCTAGAGCCACACCTCCTGATATTGCTTTCGAAGAATCGAGTGTCAGTACTCAACACAAATATTCTTCAGGTTCAATCTATGAATGGAACATAGACGGAACCTCTGAACAAAATCTTTTGAATATTCTGAGTCAGATGGTTATGCTTGCTAATACTTATAAAATCATACCCGATACTAACGACCAATCAGTGGCTTACCTTTTAATAGCTAGTTTTACTGGTCAATTGAAGGGATGGTGGGATAATTATCTTACTGATGAGCAAATATCACAAATTCTTAATGCTTATAAGTTAGATGATAATGGTCGTGCTATTGTAAATGAAAATGACCAACCCATCCAAGATGCTGTAAATACTCTTTTATATTCCATTTCCCAGCATTTCATAGGTGATCCTTCACACATTCGTGATAAGAATCTAGATTTTCTTTCCAACATGAAGTGTAAGTCCCTTGGAGAATTTAGGGAATACAAAGATGTTTTCTTCCAAAGAGTTTTTCTCCGATCCGATTGTAATCAACCCTTTTGGAAAGAAAAATTCCTTGCTGGTCTTCCTAAACTTATAGGAGAACAAGTTCGCGATAAGATAATGGAAGAACATAATGGACAAATCCCTTATGATCTCCTTTTTTATGGTGAGCTAGCTTCCTATGTTTATAAGATTAGAACACAATTGTGTACCAACATACATCTTCGGAAACAACTCAAAAAGGAACAAAAAGCCTCAAACAAAGGTTTGAGAGATTTTTGCGCCCAATATGACCCATCTTTTATAAATCCAAAAAATAGAAAATCTTCTAAAACCAAATGTTCGGGCAAATGCTCAAACGATTGCCCTCAGTGCTCTTCAAAAAAACCAAGGAGAAATTTCAATAGATCTAATAGATCTTATAATAAGGATAACAAAAGACAAAATTCCAATAAGATAAAAAAGAACTCTTACAAAAACATTGAATGTTACAATTGCAGTAAAAAAGGTCATACTGCAAAATTTTGCAAAATTAATAAAAAACTCAATGAATTACATCTTGAAGAAGAAACTTTCAATAATCTCCTCCAAATCATGGCGGAAGAAAGCAATTCTTTAGACGATTCAGATACAGAAGATGGCCTCCAGGTTAATGACCTCGAAACCTCTTCAAAATCTGATGGGGATAATTATCAGGATTCCTTTGAAATAAATGTTTTGACCGAGGAAGAAGAAATTATTTTGCAAAAAATCGATCAAATCGAAGATCCCCAAGCCAAGGTAAAATTTCTTAATAGCCTCCAACCTTCCATAGTACCTATACTCCAATCCAATATTCCTTATAACCTATCCACCATTTTAGACAGAGGAAAAAAGGTTATTTCTCGACCTATTTCTTTAAATGATCTTAATCATGAGATCAATAATCAAAAATTAGAAATTCAAAACCTTAAAAATACTCAGATCAAAATGCAAAAAGAGATATTAGAAATGAAAATAAAATTTTCTAAACAGAACCAGGAAGATTCTCCTAGCTCTACGGATCTAGGATTTTTACTTTTGCTTTCAGAAATAACAAATAGAAAATGGATAATCCACATTTCCATAAAAATCAATAAAGAATTTGGGGGTTAGGACACTAGGAGTGCCATAACTTTCGTACGGCGCTCACTTTGGTGCCAAAACTTTTTTTCGCTCACTTGAGTGCCACATCAGAGTAAAATCGTTCAGTTAAGTGCCACTTCCGGCCAAAAATCGTTCGTTAAGTGCCAAAATGCATACGTGGAATTTTTTTAATGATTTTTCTTTTCTTTTTTAATAAATTTCGACGCCGACGTGGACTTTTTAGGCAAAACGATGCCGTTTCTACTCTTTTTTAAAAAAATTCGATTTTTTTTCTTTTTTTGTTTTTTTAGGGCTGGCGAGGGCCACCGGTGACCCTCACCGGCCTTAAAAAAAAAAAATTAATAAATTAATAAATATATTAAAATATTGTTCACCGACACCACGTCAGCTTTTTCGGTGGCCACGTCAGAATTGGCACTCAAGTGAATGTTTTTTAAAACTTGTGGCACTCAAGTGAGCGAAAAAAAGTTTTGGCACCAAAGTGAGCGCTGTACAAAAGTTATGGCACTCCTAGTGTACTTATTCCAAGAATTTGTGTTAAAAACAACAGCCCTTTTTGATACTGGAGCGGACCTTAATTGTATAAAGGAAGGTCTCATACCTACCAAGTACTTTGAAAAACCAATCATTCTTTGAAAACAGCTTCTGGTGATAGGCTTCAAATCAATTACAAGATCCCTGTGGCAGAAGTCATAAAGGATAGTATTTCTTACAAAACACCTTTTATTTTAGTCAAAAATATTAAACAAGATGTCATACTAGGGACACATTTCATAAGACTGATACAACCTTTTATGGTTGATGAAGAAGGCATCCAAACTCAATTTTTAAATAGAAAGATTGTTTTTGAATTCATTAGCAAACCACAAACCATCAACTTAAATACTCTCCATGAACATTCTATTTCTGAGATAAATTGTATAATCCAAAATAAGGAAAACCATCTTCAATTCTTAAAAGAAGACCTTGGTTACAAAAGGATTGAGCAAAATCTTTCAGATCCTAGCATCCAAAGGAAGGTTGCCAACCTTGAATCATGTATAAAAAACTCCATTTGTTCTACTATTCCTAATGCTTTTTGGTCAAGAAAATGTCATGTCGTTGGCCTTCCCTATGAACCAGATTTTTCTGAAAAAAACATTCCCACCAAGGCACGACCCTCCCAGATGAATCATGAAGTCATGAATTTTTGTCAAAAGGAAATTCAAGAACTTCTTGATAAAAAACTCATCAGGAAAAGCCAATCCCCTTGGAGTTGCTCCGCTTTCTATGTCAACAAAAATGCTGAGTTAGAAAGAGGAGTCCCTCGTCTTGTTATTAATTTCAAACCTTTAAATGACGTCCTAAAATGGATAAGATACTTTATCCCTAATAAAAAAGATTTATTGAATAGACTCTACAATTCAAAGATATTTTCTAAATTTGATATGAAATCAGGATTTTGGCAAATCCAAATCGAAGAAAAAGATAGGTATAAGACTGCTTTTACTGTCCCTTTCGGACAATATGAATGGAATGTAATGCCTTTTGGTTTGAAAAATGCCCCTTCTGAATTCCAAAGGATTATGAATAATATATTCAATTCATACTCAGATTTCATAATAGTCTAAATAGATGTTGTTCTGGTTTTTTCTTCTAATATTGATCAACATTTCAAGTATATTGACCACTTCATTAACATAGTAAAAAAGCATGGCATTGCCGTGTCTCCTAGCAAAATATCTCTTTTTCAAACCAAAATCAGATTCCTTGGACACCATCTCCATCTGGGAACTATTATACCTATTGAAAGATCAATAATTTTTGCTGAAAAATTTCCCGAAGAAATCAGAGATAAAAACCAATTGCAAAGATTTCTTGGAAGTTTGAATTATGTTATAGATTTCTTTCCCAATATCAACATTATTTGCAAACCTCTCCATCAAAGGCTTAAAAAAAATCCTCCTCCATGGATGAATATTCACACTGATGTGATAAAACTGATCAAGAAAAGTATAAAATAAATTCCTTGTTTACACCTTGCTGATCCATCTGCATTCAAAATCGTTGAAACTGATGTTTCTGATATTGGTTACAGAGGAATCCTCAAGTAGTCAAAAAACAGTAAAGAACAAATTGTCTAATTTGTCTCCAAACACTGGAATGACTGCTAAAAGAATTAATCTACTATAAAAAAGGAAATTCTTGCTATAGTTTTATCTATTTCCAAATTCCAAGGAGATCTTCCGAATCAAAAGTTTCTATTAAGGATTGATTGCAAATCTGCGAAAGATGTTTTACAAAAAGATGTCCAAAATATTGCTTCAAAACAAATCTTTGCCAGATGGCAAGCCATTTTATCTATTTTTGATTTTAATATTGAATTTATAAATGGTTCTTCAAATTCATTACCGGATTTTCTCACACGAGAATTTTTACAGGGAAAATGCCTCCCAAACTCACTGGAAAAGACAAAGGCAAGGAAATTGCCCAATCTTTGGCATCAAAACCCAAAAATATGACCAACATCAGAAGTTGGTTATAAGCTGCCCAACAACCTTTCAATACGTCAGAAAACCAGATTATTATATCTCCCAAAGAGGA
Organism: Corymbia maculata; assembly: GCA_014182735.1. Taxonomy (NCBI): domain Eukaryota; kingdom Viridiplantae; phylum Streptophyta; class Magnoliopsida; order Myrtales; family Myrtaceae; genus Corymbia; species Corymbia maculata. Next base: position 16,854,184 of record CM024687.1, read on the forward strand.
ACCCTCCTCACCACCTTTAAACCCTCAGTTTTCCATATCCAACCTCTCCCATTAGGAGGCCTTAAAACTTCTTGAAATAACCTTCAATAAACCAAATAACCAGGTAGAGGTAAGCTTGAATCCTTCCCCTTTGAGTGTTCGAAAACCAAAGGGAAAAATGACTCTTAGTGAGGTGGTGATTCAGCCTACTCAGACAACCCAGGCAACCCCTCCAAAATCAAAGTTTTTCGATAAAACGAATTATCAAAATATTTGCACTGTTGAAAATGGTTTTTATGACGAAGACTGGATCATCTTTGCAAGAAATATGTTTTCTGAAAAATTTAATTATACTGCGCATGATCCTTACAAAACAGTAGAGTTTTATGAAAGGATTTTGATAGAAACTAAGTCTGTCACTTTCAAACACTTTTATGATAAAAATCATATCAATTATTCCATGGCAAGGATACACAAAATCATTCATCCTACCATGTGGAAACCCACTCCCATAACCATGGTCAAATTCGATACCAAGATCACCGAACCAATACCATACAGAAACTCTTATTCATATTTTGATTACCAACAAGCTTGGTGGAATACTTTCCTCAGGAAAAATGCGAATAACTCCCACACATGGTTGATCTTTTTCGAAGATTTAAATACCCGCATGATACCCTTCTGGTTCATTCGATGGTGGGAACATTTTGGACCCATTAGTGAAATTATGCACCCCAGTTTAAAACTCTTCTCTAGCAGATTTAAACCCCTTTCATATGAAGAAAGATTCTCTAACCTGATGCTCTTTTTCATATACTTCCAAGTATCATGGGTTATGGCGTGGAATTTCGAATACAAAAAGATCATTGAATCAGACACCCTCGTATTGACTCGAAAATTTAGAGTCAAGTGGTGGGATGGTTTCAAATTTTTGATAGAGTAAGTGAACAATCGATCCGGACTCGGTTAAGCAAAAGAAACCCCAGCCAGGGTTGTTCTAATATCCTCCCACCTGAAGGAGTTACCATTTTCCTCCATGATAAGGGGTTCGTTTTATCTAAACTAGCATCAGCTCAGTCTCAAGATCAACTCAAGGGACTTTTAAAATAGGCAATAAGTGAGTTGGAAGAATCAGAGTCCTCCCACTCCCACCATAGCGGCAAAACCAATGAAGATGATTGCTATGGCATTAATCTGGTGGAAGATGAAGACTGAAAAGCAAAGGTGGGACAACCAATGCCAGAGAGCTCATCACGTGACTTTGCCCAAATATTCTATAAGTTCTGCACAAAGACTCTCACTGAATCTCTGTGCACTTTAGGTCAAATCAGATTCCATATTTTGAATTCAGCACAAAGATTCTCACTGTATCACTGTGCACTTTCAATCCAATCAAGTCACTTCTCACTACAAACAAATAGTAACTGCTCGTGAACACACTGTTCATCCTTTGTCTGTAGTAACTTGACTCTTCTATAAATAGACCCTCCCATAAGAGAGAAAGGCAGGCTTCAAACAGAGATAGCCCTTCTACTTCCTTCGTGCCTTCATCTCAAGAGGACCTCTTTCATTCAGAAAGAGTTCTCTCCTTCTCTCCCTTCTTCATTCCGTCATCCATCCAACAACCATCCCTCTTTCTTTTCCTTCCAAGATCAATAACTAAGCACTTGGTTCTGATTGGTCCTTGGTAAGAATTTCATATTCCCATCTTACCATTTTACCATTATAAACCTCTGTCAGATCAATGGTTGCAAACCTCGTTTGTGGTTTGTAAATCAAAAGATCTTTTCTATATTGCACTTGTATTTCTTATGCAAATTTAAATATCTGTACTTATGACTTTCAATTAATGCAATATTTTATTTAAGATTTCCTACTGTCTATTTAAATTATCGCTCATATCCCATAATCGGCTGGTTTAACCGCCTGTGATTGGTGATTTAATTACCTGTCTATACCCCACAATCGGCTGGTTTAACCGCCTGTGGTTGGTGATTTCCTACTTCTTCTTACTGTTTTACCCTTATGCTTACAATTATATTTCATTTCTCTCAATTATAGTTTTGCTTCATCTGCTTTATTTCATCATCACCATTAGTTAAGTCAACAATTTTACTTACTATTTACTTACTGTTTAATCACCATTAATTAAGACTAAGCTTAACACTCATCTTAATTAAGTCTGTCTTAATCTTCTGATCTTTCTCTTTATAACACCCTAGATCCTTGGTACGTTGTATAATATATATATATATATATATATATATATATATATATATGTATATGTATAAGCAAAATACCCTTCCTGAGTAAGGTAGGATAAGCTGTGAAATAAATATATGATTATAAAGGAGTAATAATTGAGATGAACGACATGAATATTTCAAATCCTCTTATTTTCAACTGATTTCAAACCAGAAAGTATCTTATATAGCAGCAATACAATATATAATCTAATCATTAGAGTTCGTGAGCTTTTTATTGTAAAACAAATTACTTTACCATACAGGGATCGATTAGATTCTCCTCATGAGCAACTTTCCAAACACAAAATCAGATAGAAACCTTCCAATAGATAAGGAAGAAACACCACATGTGATACACGAGCACATGTATAAAGCTTTCGGACTGAAAGCAATGCACTACGTGAAAAGTTAAGGAAGAATCAAGCCAAGAACTGATACTTTTTGAAGAAATTCTCGTTCGTAACGCACAAGTTGCAGTTGCAATGAATAATCTAGCAAGTAAAGATGCTCGAAAGAGGATACAGTGAATAAGGGTGTTTAACTTTAGCAGTTTCATGTTTAATTTGGTCGGCTGAAATTGGTAATTAGATCACAAAGGTGGAGAAACTTCTTCTTTTGCTTTGAGTAAACAGATAACATGGAATATTTGACATTTTTTTGCTCCTTTTTATAGTTTAAGCCCATAAATTATCTGAGTCTAAAGTAGGTACCCACCCTAGGGTAGTGCTAATCATTATGAGAACTTGTTCTTCAATTGTATATAATATACACACATAAAGTACTACAGGTACTTCAAATTCAGGCCATATATTATAGAACGATCCTTAGCAAACATTTTGGACCTACCTTACCGAAAGGGAAGGATTATCATTAAGATTTTGGCACTAACAAGAGAATTTCTCTCTGCTTAAAAGGTAAACAAGTTATCTCAACACCCTCCAAATGGGAAGAAAGACACCACCTTAACTTTTGTATGGTGGATATATGAGTCGTGATTTTTTAACCGATAACTTAAGTGACATAACTTTTGAACGACATTTATTTAAGTGCTACAACTTTTCAATCAATCTCTTGAATGTTGTAACTTTGAAAGAAAATGTTTTCCCCAAGTGTTAAAATTGTTAAGTACATGCTAAATATAAGTCTTGCACTAAAGCAGTCAATTGAAATGTTATGGTACTTAATTACATGTCATACAATGCACCATATAAAAGTCATAGTACTTGGTTTTTGACAGAAGTAGATTATTCAAATATTAAACCATGCATTTATTTAATAGCTTAAATTTTTTGAACAATTGGCAGTAATCCTACCAAAATCTTGCATGGTATCATTGTAGGAGTCCTAAATTTAAATCTTTCTAATCCCATTTGTCTTCCCTATTAAATATGTTTACGTCTAGTACTAGGCAAAAAAGACTAGATTAAGCATAAGGGGAAGTGATTAAATATTGGGTTAATATAATGAAAAATCTCAAATTGGTACATTTATAAAAACTTTACCCAAAAATAATTTTTTTACTACCAAAAACTCTAAATTGATACACCTGTGAAAAATTGACTCTACATTAGTTTTTATTAAATTTTACCGTCAAATTGTTAAATTAAATGACACGTGGTAATTGATAGGTATACCAGCTTAGAGTTACCCTCTATTTATTATAGGTGTATACCAGCTTAGAGTTACCCTCTATTTATTATAGGTGTATTAGATTGTGGTTTCATGGTATTAATCTAATTTCATAGAAACTAACATATAGTAAATTTATCTTTGTATCATTTTGGGTTTTAGTGGTCAAAAAATTAGTTTAAGATAAATTGATTAGAAATGTACCAGTTTAGAGTTTTTCGTAGTCAAAAAATTAATTTGGAATAAATTTGTTATAAATATACCAGTTAGGATTTTTTGTGGCATTAATCCTAAAATATTTAGATATTAAACAATACCTTCGTCTTATAACTTAAGTTTTTAGAATAATTAATAGTTGTCTCACAAAATATCACATGGTATCAAAGCATGTTTCTTGAAATATCTTTACATTCCCTTTATAATCTTATACTTTTTTTTCCTATTCTCTACACTATATTTTTAACTAAATTATAAAGGATAAATGAATAATTTTAAGAGATCTCAATCATTTTATTCTTTCAAAAATATCTTAAATCACTGGGTTCATAAGTACATATTCACATGGATAAATGTAAAGTTAGTAATATATTTAAACATAATCATAATAAAATGATCATTTGTATATAATTAGGAGTTAAGTTCATTACCTCTAATTTTCTCTAAATATTTCACCTAAAAACTTTGGATAAATTTTCATGATTTGTAAGAAATTTACTACCTTATAAATCGGATAATAAGTACTTAGGCTCTATTTATTTTGCAAAAAATGAATGATTTGAAAAATATTTTTAAAAATCGTTTATATTACTTGAAATAATTAATCGATGAATTTTTTTATTATTAATAATTATTTATGTTTAAATATTTTTGTGGACAATGAAAAAATATCATTTATTTTTATGAGCAATATATGTGATCATTTTAAAAAAACACATTTTGGATCATTCAAATTTCATGAAACAAATGTATTCTTAGATGGCACTAAACAAAACCAAACCCCCCCCAAAAAAATCGGTGCCTTTTGGCTGATCATGGACATAAAGTCTCAGTTAGACACCACGGAGGATGCCCGTGTCTAATGCAAAGAATCTGGGGGACGGCGAAAAGAAGAAATCGCCTTAGCTTATCACAATGAAATATATTTTCGTCCCATTAGGTCAATTTTGTCACTTTGACGATCGTCTGATTATAACGTTACCAATCAATTTCGCTAATTTAGCGTACAATATCATCACATAAACAGAATAATATATGTTATATATGATTACAAGTAAAACAAAATTATGGCGGGTCTAGGCAGCTGGCGGCCCTTGGCTCGGTTAGGCGAGAGTCAACGACCCTCGTCGGATCTGGGGGAGGGTCACGACCCTCGTCCCAGATCTAGGCGAGGGCTCACCGGCCCTTGCTGCAAGTCGGCCAACCCTTGCCCACCGTCATCGGCCCTTCTTGATGAGGGTGGGGCGGCGGCAACGAGGGCTGCACAACCCTCGCCGAATCCCTTCTTCTTCTTCTGACTTCTTCTTTTTTATTTTGAAAAAAATACTTCATTAACAAATGAAGTCGCCAGAAAATGTATACATGGCATTTTGGCCGGAATTTTTTGCCGTTGTCACTTAATTGATCCATTTTGCTCTGATTTTGACACTCTAAGGGTTCGTACCTCTATCTATGTTCATCTTTTACTTTGAGTTGTTTTGTTGCCATAACCTCATATGATTTTTCTGTAAAAAAATGAATAGAAAAAGGAACCAAAAAAAAAAGAAGCTTCTCGGGTAACATTGAAATTAGACTAGAAAAACAAGGTAGGCTCTAAATTCTAACTCCAAAACCTATCTATCTTGAAATTGATCACTCCTACTAACTTTGGTTAATGAGATTTACTTTATCCATAACCAAAAGTTGAAATGTATCATTACCATTCCGTCATCTCAATATAGCGAGAACCCTAAAGTACCCTCAATCGTCCTTACAAAAAATGGAAGACAATCGCAGTAGGCTTCATAGATCGGGAAATGTTAAGGATGGGCATGAACACGGACTCATATCACGACGTCGATGGCCTTGGTCCCCGCATCACAGCCCTTTCCAGGGACATTATCGCCGTTAACCACTACTCGATTCTGGCTGTGATGGGCCTGGACACAACGTTGCCCTGGTTGGTCACGGCCTTAAACAACTCAACCTCTCCATGGAAGCCCTCGTTATGGTAAGAATTTGAGCTCGGAAGTTTTACGCAAGTCTCTTCCATGTCATTGTTCATCGGCTGAACGTCTCCGTGGAAGCCCTCGTTATGGCAAGAATTTGAGCTGGGAAATCCCAAGAAGGCTCCCAAACGTCTCTCTCTTGCACCTTCAGGACTTCTCTTAGCAGGATCGTCACTAGCACGTCTGAAATTTCATAAGCTAATTTTGCCCTAATTTTTCAATTTGTAGGTTGGGGTTTGAGGAACATAGCTAACTTTGCCTCGATTCGTTGGCGTGGGGTAAAATTATGGAAAATGATGTTTTGCACACTCACTTTTTGACTGAGCTTTGTTAGTGAGCTACACTATACGTTATTTGATAAATTAACGTTGCGTCAGATTTTCCAATTATACAAACATCGATGACACTAAAATAATAAACTTTATTTTTTTAATTAAAGTGCTACTAAAGTGATAAAAAATATATGTACTAAAGTTAGCGCTGTACAAAAATTTTGATATTTATCATTTCATTTTTCTATTTAAAAACTATATATAAAGAAACACAAAAAATTCTTCCAGCTACACAATTTATAAAATGTATATCTCGAGTTATAATCGAGCTTCATTAACATCGAAATCGAGCGGCTAAAACTCTAAACTCCTAAACAAACTCTATATTCAATATCAAAAGCAACGAATGAAGATTTTGTCGCCTTAGTGGCTTGCTTTTGTCTGATCAAAGGCGAAGAAAAGCACGCTTCGTCACATTCGCTTAGAACAAAAGACGAAAAACCAACACATTTCTTCGCTTTTTCTCAAACGCAAGGAAAGACGCAGTGTCACCGTAATTTAAGTTTGTCTTGAAAACGCGATATCAGTAGAACGTCGTCATTGTTACTCAAATCAAAATTTCATTTCTTTTGGTCCCGACCATGACGGCGACATTTTCATCGCCATATAATATATGGTAACAAATCAACACTTTAATTGCCAATGGACCGGACCGGTGTGGTCTACTCTAACGTGATGAAACCTATTTATCGTCACACTTGGTTGGACCAACGGGTGACGACCTATAAGTTCAGCCACATTTGATGAGAACCACGTCTTATCAAACAAGATAAAAATAGCACTAAGTTGCTGTTTTGCAAAGCATCGGCGATGAAATCAAAGTTCTATCGCCGTTGCTCCACCCAAGCACGATGAATCTTTTGTTTCGTTACCTCAAATCGGTTTCGGTCTGCTTGGACGCGGCAGAACTAATTAGATTTTTTTGTTTGTCGTCACAGATGAGCTAATTAGTTGAAATCTAACTTGTAATCAAAAGATGAGCTTTTACTTTTGGACTTTGATAAACTTTAAGAATTTTCTAAATTATCATATACTCTTATTTCCACTATTCTTGGACATAAAGCTTTTATCCTATGATTATCACGAAAGAGGCATATGAATATCTTTCGATTCTATCATCGGAATGGATAAGGAGAAACATGCCCCATGTGGGAAGGAAAGAACACCTCAAAATAATTGAGTTAACGTGGTAACAAGACAACACATAAAAAATCAAGGAATCAATCTTCCATCACTTTCGAAGAGATTTTCGTACAGCACAAGTTGCTCTCGGACAATCAATTATCCACAAGACACGAAACTGCTTTTGACGTGCCCTATGGAGTTTTAACCCCTTAATTATCAGATACAATATCTTAGACAGGTACACACCTACAAAACATAGAGTAATTTTAATAATGCTTTAATCAATTTGACTTATATGAGCTATCTATGCTTAATTAATAGAGTTAATACCTTGAAAAATCTTAAACTAATACACCTATGATAATTTTATCTTAAACTATTTATTTAATCACCATAAATCCCAAACTGGTACATATATGATAAATTTACCCTAAATGAGTATAAAAAACTCCAAATATGTACATTTATGATAAATTTATCCAAAACTAATTTTTTGATTGTCAAAAACTCTACAATTGGTATATTTGTGATATATATACCCTTGGTCAAATTAAATTAATATCATAAAAAATCACAAAACTAGTATAACTATGACAAATGAATAACGAAATTTTACTTGTGTTAGAGTCATATCATCTAACTCAGCAATTTAACATTAAAATTTAACAAAAATAACATAGAGTAAAATTGTCACAAGTATACTAGTTTGGGGTTTATCAAAGATGTATCAGTTTTGGTTTTTTGTGGTTAATAAATTAATTTGGGGAAAAAATGTCATAAGTTTATCAATTTGGGATTTTCAAGGTATTAACCCTAATTAATAAGTAGTGTCGAAATTATCAATAATCACAGTTTGTACGTTTCTTTTTTCTAGAATAAATAGGATTCCATCTCAAATTTCAGATGATTATCCTCATGATCCTGCCATTATTTGCATATATCCATCCAGTACTAAGGAACCTTCCCTTGATGGAATATATCATGCATATAATACTTTATATCGATCGTATGACTACTACACGTGGAACCTAACATTCTAAATCCATATCGTTCTTAAAGGAGGTTCCATGACCGATCCACAGTTATGATTCTCAGGTGTTGTATGCGTAAATGTCACTTTACAGGTACTATGATTAATAAGGAAAATTGTTCAAAAAGTCATAAATTTATTGTACAGTGATAAATTTAATTTTAAACATTTCAATTGTGTTAATTTAGCTTTATGCAACATTGTTGGTTTGTAGGAGGGCTAGCGTTGAAGCGAACTAATTTTATTTTTTTTGCATTTTGTCTTAAAATTTTCTGAAATTTTATTCACAATCAAGGCTTGATGACTTGCAAAGGAAGAAGGAAAAAAAGAGAAAAGAAAAAATTAATAAAATTTAAGAAAATTTAAAAATATATTCCACTAGTTGTATAACATAGGATGATTAGCGTTCATATTAATGATTTTCTGCTAAATTAATCGAAAAAATTAAATTGATAAATCATAAAATTTATTACTAAATTGATAAATCATTAAAAAAAATTATGACTAAATTGATATAATTGAAAAGTTTATAACTAAACTGATAAATCGTCAAAATATTAAAGATTAAATTGACACAATTAAAAGATTTAAAACTGAAGTGATCGCAGTACAATATGTTTTGGATTTTTTGAATAATTTTCCATAATTAACCTTATAAGATATGTGCATAGCACAAGCAGCTTCTTAATTTAGTGGGAAAGGTGAAGGCGTGTCTGCACGACATGTATTTTGAGATGTTTTGAAAAATGTCCCGTATGGTTATTTGTTATAGTCCACTTGTAATTCTATAAAAAGATACTAAAAGAAGGTTTTTTGGGGGGAGACGAGGGCGCATTCCCTACTATTGCCTGTTTTTTTTTTTTTTTTTTTTTTTAACCTGCTGCCACTCCCTTTAACTTTTAAATTTTGTTTTCTTTTCAATTACTGATTTATATATAATGATAATTAAGTAACATTTTCCAAACTTTTCACATATATATTTTTCATTTCCCTACTATCCACCCATTTTTCTATTTTCTCTTTTTATTTTATAATTTTTTTGTCTTACTTTTGTGTTTTATCATATACCCTCATTTTTTTTTTCACCCTTATGTTATTGTTGCTTTGTTGTTATGAGAAAACATGACTCAAACTTAATGCAATATTTGCATATCTAAATTCATCTCAATCACATTCTTGTTGAAATCATATTGGCCTATTGGACATAATTAGGTTGTCATTTGGTTGCAAATCATTTAATACAAAATCTAGTGATATGGTATACGTGTTCTCATAGATAACATCGCTTGGCGTTCCATCTAATATAGCTTTATCTTTTCCATATTCATTTGTGACATTATATTCAATGTTACATTTAATTCAAATTCCGTTTAAAATCTTTTTATTCTGAAATATATATATAAATATATATATATATATATATATATATATATCTTTCTCATTTTATCAATTTATCTCTTATATGAAATATCTTTTTGCGTTCACGAAATATTTATGTTTTTATCCGCTAATGTCTGTGGTAGTCAACGAATCAAAGAAGAAATCATATATTAATCTTCAAAGTTCTCCTGAGGGACTTTTTTCTGCAGCAAAAAGAAAATGTGGCCTTTACACTTTGCCTCTTGAGCCTTATCTTCACAATTATTTTTCTCCTTGCTTTGCACTTGTTAATCAGGTCAATTTGACATTATCTATTTCCCGCAGCAGCGCGCAGCTTCGCCGCTAATAATCTTGATATTTTTCTCCGTCTCTCACTTTTACCAATAATAAGAAAAAGAGAAAACCTTGTAGGGCGTGATATATATGGTTAGGCAATAGATACCGTAGTAGGACGCCTAGAGTACACTTCTGTCTATAAATGCCCCCCCCAACTCTTGTTTAAGTCCTCACAAGCGAGACTCGTTGACAAGCTATACCCATCCCAGAACACATCCTTCCAAAAACTCAGAGCCAAAAGTGACCGAAAAAATAACAAGAAAGGGAGCTGAGGGAAATGGGCCGTCCAGTGGTGCGTCTGCCTAGGAGGAAAAACCCTCCTTTGGCTGATACCATAGCGAATCTGAAGGAGTTCTTCCGGCGTTGTGATGCCAACGGAGATGGCCGGCTCAACTGGGCTGAGCTCAAGAACGTCTTCCAGAGGCTGGGCGTGTCAGCGTCCGGGTGGCGGGCCATTCTCGCGTTACTCCATGCTGATGAGAACAGAGACGGGTGTATAAGTGAGCATGAGCTAGACGTGCTCCTGGAGTACTGTCTTGAGCATGGTTATATTGTTATCGTGGCCCGTAAGTCGTGTTAGACAACTTTTGATGTCTCATCATGCGTAACATGTGGTAATCCTCCTTTTCCTTAGTTTTCTTTTTTGGGCTTTTCAGCTTTGGTTTGGCCCTCGGCTTTTCAAGGGTCTGCAGTTCTCTTATCTGTAGTGGAGAAAATTAGTAGTCGTGAGTCCTGACCGTATCAAAAGCTTTCCTTCATTAGAAGCTGCTCAAACCTGTTGTATAATTCCGCTTCTGACGAACAAACTAATCCCGAGCCCATTTTTCTTTGTTTTTCTTTTGGTTTGGCTATACTTCATGAAGCTGCTTTTTAACTCTCGCAAGACTATGATACGTGGAGGTGTTCTCTTTCGTGAAACTCCTTTTGATTTTTTGATTTGATGGTGGTGCTAGAAACTGAGCTTTCGGTTGATGTTTCCTGATCACTTTCTGTTGTAATATAACCTGAAAACTAGCGGATCTTACAACTTAAGTCTAAGGCAAGAAAAAAAAAATTACCGGAGAAATCAAGGAGATACAATTAGTGCACCGGGTATTTACTTGATATGGATAGAGTATTGGTATCTACTCTATGAGAAGAGTGAGTCGCCTGGAAATTCATTATGAATCCGAAAAACATGGAGTTCACACTTGCTCAATCACCCAAGTATTTCCTAGTTCTAAATATACATAACTGGATTCACAACTATTATCTCATGATCTCTTATATATAACTCACTTTGAAAATCATAGAGAAAAAAAGGCTAACACTTTCTCCTATTTGCTTTAGTGTGTAATAACCAAGTAAATTTTCATATCTTATGTAAATAATATTTGTATTTAAAGTAGTAAACCTCTTGCCTGGAAAAACCAACTTGGATTAGGTTTCCTTTGTGGAATTAAATTTGAGACTTATTCTCAACAATTACAAAACCGGTTGGAAATTTAGATGCTAGTATAGTGGAAGGTGATTAGAGACAGAAAGAAAATTTCGAAGGATAATATGAGGGAATAGTATTATGTATTATGGGTTTTTTTTATTAATTGCGTTTTCATCTGTACTTCGATTGTAATTATTATTTCTTGTTAGGCTTCTTTCTGAATAATAAGAAATTGTATCGAATCATTTGGAATTACTAAGGCCATATTCACACCCATGGTTTGTGCTATCTTCACATAATAAATTCGAAAAAGATCATGTGTATTATTTTTTTCTCCTACATGGCATGTTTATTATTACTTCAATTAGTTAACAAAATAAAAAATGATGAACTTTAAAAAAATTTAAAAAAAAAACCAATAGGGTCCAATGGTAGTGGCAAGGCCTTGGCAACCTTTGCCGGCTTTACGACAATTGGTGGCAGCCGTGGCGACTCACCAACAAGGGCTTGTGGCTCTTTTTTTTAGCTAGTGCTGTTTGTAAAAAAAAAATATATATATCATTGCTTAATCTAATTTAAGTAAGATTTGAGAAAAAAATTAAGAAAAATGCCATGTAGGAGAAAGAAAGCAATACAAATGCAACGTCAACATTTTTTTATTAACCAAATTAACAGAGTCAACAAAATGATTTGATTGTACAAATTTGATAAGTTTTAATATTTGATTATACTTTTTATTAGGTGGACACAAACAGTTCCCTCGCAAGGTGATACCTACACCTAGTGTGGGTCTTCCCAAGCTTTACCAATCATCTTACAAAACAAGCGATCAAAAAGTAAAATAGATTGAACAAGAAATAAGTTAGACACCATTGTCCACAAGGAGAGGCACAACGAATTCTACTATAGATCAAATGATACAATGGAGATTATAATCACACTCAAGTCACTCAAACACTTTGTGTGTCTCAAGTTTTGATTACATCCAATAACTTACACATGTTTGGTTTGACAATTCCTCACGAAATAATCTTTCAATCTCATAAAGGAATGCGGAAACCTTACTCACAAGATTAATCAACTTCAAACGCTCAAGATGCATTTTACAAATAAAAGCTCCTCTTTAGATATCCTTCATAAAAATTGGATCTAAAATAGGAAACTAATTCTTGCTAACAAATCACTTAACTAGGAAATCAATCTTGAAGAGGCTCTCTAACTCCTTTGCATTGTTGGAGATGATAGCATCTCTCGACCTCGAGTCATTGGAGAAGGGGCGGAGGCGATGGTGGAGGAGGGAAGGGAGGAGGAGAGGGGAGGCATAGGACAAAGAGCAGGAGTGAGAGAGGAGAGAGACAAGGCCTGCCCCTCTCGACCTTGAGAATGAGTAGTTTGAGAGAGGCCAAGGCAATGGCAGAGTGGGGAAGGGAGGAAGAGAGGGGAGTGAAGGGCGAAGGTGGAGAAGGAGCGAGAGGGGAGTGAAGGGCGAAGGTGGAGAAGGAGCGAGAGAGGAGGAAGGCGAGGATAAGTTGGGAGTAGTGAGAGAGTGGCATTTAGAGTTTGTGTATCACTGTAGAAGGTAAATCAATCTAGGATTTTTGTCACTATTGAAGGTAGAAGGTAAATTGATCGAGCTTCACTCAGGTGATCTCACTAAAGATGGCAAGAGAGACAGGTAATTGTTGAGGGATGCCGTGGCAGCTAAATCGCAATGGGATGGAAAGTAACAACCCAAAAGTAATCGGGTTGCCCACATATGTTCCTAGGGTCTTGGTGTTGCAATACTCCCTCAGGCCTTCAAGGACATTAGGTCTTGGATACACCATTTCAAACCTTACTCAAGTACTTCTTCTCTAACCTTTTGGTTAATGCATTGAATCCATAGATATTAAGGCTATTTGATGAAAAGTGATATTAGGCCTTCAAGTTAAATTCAATACCTACCTAACAAATCAGAAACATTTGGTGCCCTATATCTTTCGCAGTGTCAAATTTCCAGAACCCCGACAAAGTCACGAAAAGTGATGCTTTTCCCGTATATAACTAAGAAATCAAAAACTTGTAAATAGCAATTAGCAAATCTCATTTGTTTCACTCCAACTTGAAGTTTTGTGCGAAACAATTATGTGCAATCCAATGAAGCATATGCCTTGGATTTTTCACTTTGCGAGTTTATCATCTTAAAACTCATCTGGTTTACTACTCTTGCTTCTCCCCACTTTTCAGTTATTCTGGCAGTCCCAAAGATCTTCCGGTTTGTACTTGCTTCGTCACTCTTGCACAGGAATTATCTAACAGATCACTGATGACGAATCCATCCAATCTACCTTCAGCACATAATACAGAATGACCTAGACATAGACATTAAACATAAATTAAAGGTAACTTCCCAATACAACAAGAAGTTTGTCCAAATAGCCATTTGTACTATAGATCATGTTGTATCTTGTAATTTCATTATTTTCCTTCATAATCACCTATCGGTGCTCTAGCCTCTCCATCAAATCTCTCGTAATCCCGAAGAGGTGCTCCAACTTCTTCGCACTATTTGAGCTGATTGATGTCTCAACCTTGAGTCATCGGAGAAGAGGCAAAGGCGATGGACAAAGGAAGGGAAGGAGAGAAGTGAGCAAAGGACAAAGGCAGAGGACAAAGGGTGGGAGTGTGAAAGGAGGGAGGCGATGCCTGCCCCTCTCGACCTTGAGAACGGGATGTTGAAGAGAATGTGACGTCCTGAATTTCGACCCATTTTGAGATATGTGAAATGGTTATATCATCAATGCATTATTAGTTACGTTTATTCTGAGTTGGCCCCTCATGAATTAACTAATTATTCGGAAAGACAATTAAGGACGGATATGCATACGACTACTGAATTCATGAGGGATTGGCCGCTTGACCATAAGGATCAAGTAGGGATGATCCCACGCTATTGCAGGCCAATTAATGAATGAAAATAAATCGATTCGGTAGGAGTATGAATTTAAATTGTAGGTGATTTTGCACAGCTTCGATATTAACAGCGAACGATATTAAACCGATTCTCTATTGACTTTATAATTAGGGTGAGCAATTAATCCTTCATAATTACATGACAATCGATGATCATCTTGATTTGAATAGACATGATCGTTGATTAAAAAACTATCAACCACAGGTCCAACGCATGGAAAACCCTAAATGCTGCCCGAAAATTAGGTCGTACCAAAGTCGCGATTGGTTGAATTTAATCACGAAATTCAATCTGATTTCAGGTACCAAACTTTCAAGGATGTCAAGATTAAAGTACTAGACAATGCCTTATTAATTCCCAATTTTATCAGTAAGCTTGGAAATTGCCCAAAGTAGATTAACGGGCCGAGATTAGAACCGGATATTTGGGAAATTGTGCTTCAAGGGTTAAAAGACCAAAATGCTCCATTTCTAGAAGCTTGTTTGAAATCTTAGAGTTTCTGTTTCCCCTTTATCTCCCTCACTTTTTCCCCCACGTTTCCCCTCCTTCCCTCTTTGCACGTTTCCCTCCTTCCAAGCCCCTCCCCCACTTGCCCCCCCATATTTTCTCTCTTTCTCCCCCCTTTTTTGACTTGTCTCCTCTACTTTTTCTCTCTCCCCACCCACTTGTTGACAACCCCCATGTGCGCCCCCTCTCTTCTATCCTCTCTCTCTCCTCCCTATGCTCGTTTGCCCCCCCTGCAGCAGCTTCTTCTTCTTCTTCTTCGGGGACTATTGCTTTTCGACTGATGGTTGCTAATGCCCAACCACCGAGCCACCACTATAGTAGCTTGGCCGCGCCACCTGCTCACCACCGAATTGCTGTGCCATGGCAGTTCACCGGCAAACTGCACGCACCGGCCACCCCCCCTTCTGCAAATCTTTTCCTTCTGCCCGTTGCTACTGCTGCATTTCTCTTCCTGCTTTGCCTCTGTCCTTGCCGTCCAGCCACTACAGCAACTTTGACTGGGTGCTGAACCATTGCGAGGCGCCAGAGCCGACGCAAGCCACCCCAAAGCTGGCTACTTCCTCCTCCTTCGCTCGACTTGTCCACTACCGCCGTTGCTGCTGTGTTTCTACCCTGCTGCCGACTAGTTGATGGCCACCCCAACTCCGCCGCATCACTAGCTCGTGCCAGATTGCCCTTGCTGCCACGACTGTCGCCGATGAGCTGCTTGTGCTACCCGAACCGAACCCCTCACCTCTATTTTTCTTTCCTTCGGACTATTGTTGCCCTGTTGTTCTTGTTTGAACGGTTACCGTTGTGACTTTGTCCAGCCGTCAACTTGTCGTTGGATGCGTCGTCGAATTGCCTTTAGGCTGTTCGTTCACCATCATGCCATCAGCCGCAAGAAGCCACACCGAACCAGCTTTTCTCCTTCTCGTTGGCTTGGTTTCACCGGTATTCGACCAACACTTGCAGCCACCACTTGCTGCCGTCCAGACCACCATCCCTTCACCCCTATCGCCGCGGAAAGCCGGCTGACTGGCCAGCCAAGCCAGTTGCCTAACCCTAAGCCATTGCACCACCTCTCTCTCTCTCTCGGTTTTGTTTTACCGTCATCAGAGCCACCCCGCCTAGTACCGGAGCTGCTGGTTGCTGTCCGGAGCTGTTGGACGGCCCACGAGCCAGCCTCGTGCCGCCTCAGCCGCTGGTTCCTCCGTTTCTCGGCTTCTTGTCGTGTGGACAGCCTCCCTCAACCGAGATCCGGTCCTGTGCCGCATCACCTTGACACGTCGAGGTTCCTAGGCATTCCCCTCGTTGCTGCCGTCACGCCCGTGTCATCGGAATCGTTGCCGAGTGAGTTTATGCTCTAATCCCTCGATTAGTTCGTTAAACTTGTTTAGGAAGAGATTATGTTAGAGTTAATCTTAGTTAGAAAGTTGATTAAGATTACCCATGGTTAGAAAGGTTGGTTAGGAAGTTAGACTATGGTTAGGTTAATTAAACAATGTTGGGTTAATTAACTAAATGTGGAAGTGTTGTTGATCGTGCTTAAGGCTAATTAATGGTGGTTAATTAAGGTAATCAAGGATTAATGGGATCATCTGGATTAGTAATCTTTTATTATAATAAATAATTTCTTTTTAATTAGTATTTATTAAATTCGAAATTATTATTATTTATTTTAATAATAATTAATTATGAATAGTGCTGTTTATTTATAATTAAATTGTGGGATTTATTTGACGTGTTCGGATTTGTTAAAACATGTTCAATTGCTACTTGGATTAATGTTGGATTAATAGTGTGATTGATTGAAATTATCGAACTTCACATGCTTGACTATTTTAATCAATTGTGCCTCGGCGTATGCGTACTCTTGCATGGTCTATAAAAAGGAAAAAACCTCAAGGTGTCGGGCATATATATGTCAAGCTTTACTAGAAAAATGAAAATGGTATATTTTTTGATAAGGCATGAAAGTCAGACGGATTTTGAAATAAAATGTGATCACGTACAGTTCTTTTCTGCAATTTTTACATGAGAAATGTGCAGTAGACTTTTATGTTGAGTATGTACCATGTCTGTATTGGTCAATGCATGGAATCATTCGTTTGTGGTGTGTTTGTGTGATCACATAAGATGAACTACTATCCTAGCGGGTGTCCAGATGTGGATCGCGGTAGAGGCTGGACCTATGCTCTTTTGGGAATGCCATATGGGTGGGAGATCTAAACGTAGCCTTGCTTGATAGGGCGGGATGATGCCTAGTAAAGCCATTAGACACCGGCAGGAGTTTGGTTGTACACACCGGCGAGAGATCGGTTGTGGCTTTAAATGCAGTAATAATCAAAACATGCAAGAATGTAGTGGTGCATGAGAGACATGTCGACATTTTGTTCTTATTATGCTTGTGCTTGTTGCACTATTTATGATATGCCTGAGTTGATACCATGCAGGGTGTGACAATGGCCAAGTGAGTTCGTCTGCGATTTGACTTGGTTGTGATTGATTAATACAATGTCGAGAGTGCAAGATGCATTAATTGTGATGTGCATGTGTATTTACCGTATAGGGTATGGTATGACCGGGTAAGGTTGCTTGCGAGTTGATTGCTTGTTGATGTTGTTCATGGGATTACTGAATAAATCAAGTCATTGCCTAAGGCATAGTATTGTTCTGCTATTGACCTGCTTGAGGAATTGGACCATGCCATAGGTACTCTGAAGCGAGTTGATGTCCTAACCGGGGCTTAGGGTAAGAACTCATTGATATTATATCTCATGGTTATTATTTAAGTATTTTCAGGTCCATGGTTTAGAGAATTGGCAGGTAGTGCGGTTCGTTGCTATGTTTTGGAAGGAGTAGATTAACCTTAACCTTGTTGGTCTTGTTGGCTCTGTAGGAAGTTGTCCGTTGTAAGGGCCTGTATATGTAGACTTCTTAGGGTTAATCAGAAGATAAATAAAATTGTACTATTGATGGTGTTCCTACTTGACTTTCCTAGCTTCTCGCCGTGTGGACAGCCGCCCTCGGTCGAGATTCGGTCCCATGCTGCCTTGCCTTGACGCGTCAGAGGTTCCCAGGCATTCCCCTCATCGCCGTCGTCACGCTCGTGTCATCGGAATCGTTGCCTAGTGAGTTTACGCTCTAATCCCTCAATTAGTCCATTAAACTTATTTAGGAGGAGATTATGTTAGAGTTAATCTTAATTAGGAAGTTGATTAAGATTAATCGTGGTTCGAAAGGTTGGTTAGGAAGTTAGACTATCGTTAGATTAATTAAACAAGGTTGGGTTAATTAACTAAAGGTGGAAGAATTGTTAGGTTAGTTAATCGTGGTTAATTAGGGTAATCAAGGATTAGTAGGATAATCTGGATTAGTAATCTTTTATAATTTATTTTTAAGTATTATTTATTAAATTCAAAATTATTATTATTATTATTTATTAAATTTGGATTATTATTATTATTATTATTATTATTATTATTATTATTATTATTATTATTATTATTATAATTAATTATTATTTAATTATGAATAGTTATGTTTAATTATAATTAAGTTGTGGGATTTATTTGACGTGTTCAGATTTGTTAAAGCATGTTGAATTATTGCTTAGATTAATGTTGGATTAATCGTGTGATTGATTGAAATGATCGCATGCTTGACTGTTTCAATCAGTTGTGCCTCGGTGTATTCGTACTATTGCATGGTCTATAAAAAGGGAAAAACCCCAAGGTGTCGGGTGTATATATGTCAAGCTTTATTAAAAAAATGGAAATGGTATATTCTTTGATAAGGCATGAAAGTCATATGGATTTTAAAATTAAATGTAATCACGTACAGTGCTTTTATGCAATTTTTTTACATGAGAAATGTACCGTAAACTTTTATGTTGAGCATGTACCACGTTTGCATTGGTCAATTTGTGGAATCATTTGTTTGCGGTGTGCTCGTGTGATCACATAACATGAACCACTATCCTAGTGAGTGTCCAAATGTGGGTCGCAGTAAAGGCCAGACCTAAGCTCCTTCGAGCATGCTATCTAGGCGGTAGATCTAGACGTAGCCTTGCCCGATAGAGCGGGACGATGCCTAGTAATGCCAGTAGACATTGACGGGAGTTTGGTTGTACACACCTATGGGAGATCGGTTGTGGCCTTAAATGCAGTAATAATCAGAACACGCATGAATGTAGGGGTGCATAAGAGATATGTTGACATTGTGTTCAGATTATGCTTTTGTTTGTTGCACTGTTTATGATATGCTTGAGTTGATACCGTATAGGGTGTGGTAATGGCCAGGTGTGATCGCATATGATATGACTTTATTATGATTGATTAATGCAATGCTGAGAGTGCAAGGTGCATTAATTGTGATGTGCATGTGTATTTACCATGCAGGGTATGGCATGACTGGGTAAGGTTGCTTGTGAGTCGATTGTTTGTCGATGTTGTTCATGGGATTACTGAATAAATCGAGTTATTGCCTAAGGCATTGTATTGTTCTGCTATCGACCTACTTGAGGAATTGGACCATGCCATAGGTACTTCGAAGTGAGTTGATGTCCTAACTGGGGTTTAGGGCGAGAACTCATTGAGATTATATCTTATGGTTATTATTTAACTATTTTCAGATCTATGGTTTGGAGAACCGGCAAGTAGTGCGGTTCATTGCTGTGTTTTGGAGGGAGTAGATTAACCCTGGCCCCGTTTGTCTTGTTGGCTCTGTAAGAAGTTGCCCGTTGTAAGGATCTATATACGTACATTTCCTAGGGTTAATCAGAAGATAAATAAAATGGTACTATTGATGAGGTTTTCGCTTGACTTTTCTCTCTATCCTAATTGTTATGTTGTACGAGGATTATTTATTGATTCCGCATGCACTTAACTAAAAGATAAAAAGAATGGTCGGCGACACATTCTGGGACGTCATACTCCAATGACCACAAGTAAAAAGGGGATTGTCACGTGCTCGAGGGTTGGGCATGATAGAGGAGGTGGAGGCGATGGTAGAGAAAGGATGGGAGGGAGTGAGGGAAGCAAAGGGCGAATGTGGAGGAGGGGCAAGAGAGGAGGGAGGTGAGCATGAGGTGGGAGTAGCGAGTGAGTGATATTTAGGGTTTCTGTGTCACTGTAAAAGGTAAATTAATTTGGGGTTTTTGTCACTGTAGAATGTAGAAGGTAAATCAATTGAGCTCTTCTTAGGTGATCTCACTGAAGAGAATGAGATCAACACACTTTTGGACTTTGCAGAGAAACATCTCAGTGTGAAAATTGTATCCTTTTAATTCGTCTTCTTGAAGGCTGATGTAATAATATCTGAAACGGTAGAGCTCTCCTGTTTGATATAGAAGCTTAGACGCTTCAGTTTCATCGATGAGAATGAGATCAACAACCTTGTGGACTTTGCGGAGAATCATCTCAGTGTGAAAATTGTATCCTTTTGAGTCGTCTAATTGAAGGCTGATGCAATATTGTCTGAAACAGTTGAGCTATCCTGTTCGATATAGAAGCTTGGATGCTTCAGTCTAGTTGTTTGAGTATATGGCAATTGTACTTATGTTTGTACCAGCTCTAATAATATATCTTTTATGAGTGACCACTACGGATACAAAAAACTTGGCACAAAGCTAAGAGATGGCCAACTATGTTCTTAACCTTCGAACAAACCCATCTCATTCAGTTCCCAAAATTTTGGTGGAACTTATTAAGTGTGAGTCATCTGATCAAGCACGAGAAGCTAACCAAATGATTGACAACCTTGGACAAAACTAGCCATTAGAAATTCTTGGCTCGTTCAGTGAGCATTCAACCCCAATAAAGTTCAAAATGCATTCTCGGATTGTTTGAATCGAGAGAAATATGATATCAATGCTTTTGAACATAGAGAAAATTGTCTTACACAGCACTTGCCACTTTTAAGTGCTCATATTTGAAGATCGCAAAAACGATAGGGCCAAACGTGAATGTTGAACCTGATGAGGCTTAATTACTGACGGAAGTACAAATTGAGCTTGCATGAATGGAATGCTGAGTCTCAAAAGGAACTTATTCCCTTGTACGTGATTAGATCAGATAAAGTCATTTAAAAGTCCATGACAGTGTATAGAGGATATCGAAATGAATCTCAGTCAGGTGAAAGCAGCTATCGGTCAAATGACAAACCCATGAATGGCTGCATGTAACAAAGCTGTGCAGCTCTTCTCCAGCAGCTTTTGAAGTGTGTATCCAGCAGTTTCGAAAATACAAACCAAAACGTGACTATTGCTAATATACCAACCCAGATTCAGAGTAAAAACCCACTCCATATTTCTCTTTTTTTCTTTTTTTTTTTTTACGTCCTAAATCTATCTCGAGAGGGGTGTGAAAGACTTACAAAATTATTGACATGAGCAAAGCTGAAAGCTCTGATATGGGAGTATATTATAGAGGTAACTGCTAGATAGGGTGCCTCATCTTTTTTAAAACTGATCTTTACTGGTGATTAATCTTCTAACTGACATTTCAGGTTGATTCTTGATTTTCCAAATTGTTGAACATGTTCAGACTGGAAAAGAATCAGTATCATCCATATATCACAGGGCTAAACTTCAGAGAACAAGCTGATCTTCCACCATTGTATCTGAGATAACAATTGCTGGATTTGAACAATGAGATGGCTAACATCAAATGGATCTGCCTCTAAAATGCATGGAACACCGCTTCATATGTCAATAGCAGGAGTAGGCAGTTTCCAATAGTTCCATGAGTTGTAGTCTTCCTGGAACCAAAATAAAATGGAAATATGATGAGTTGCACACAGGAAATGACAGATTATGACGAATGGCCAATTACCTTTGTGGACTTGAGCCTAAAGGATCTGTGGTGTATAGTCTAGTCAACTTTTGGTGTCAAATGGTCATTCTTCCTAAAAATTTCGTTAAAGTTGTTGAGACTAGCTGCCCTGTTTTATTGTGGAAAGGGAAGGCTGCTAATTCGCGTGGTGCAAAGGCAGCTTGGTCTGTTCTATGGACCTACTAGATGTGAGGGGGAATTGGGGCTTTGAAATGTAGTCTTAACATGCTTTGGAGTGCTTAAATGAGGTTCCCTATGGATTGCTTGGATACATAGTCAGCATAAAGCAAGCAGAGGCTCAATGTAATTGTAGTAATGCCTGGAGAAAGATACAAAAACCGAGAGTATCCTTAAATTTCATGTGAAATATATTGTGGGAGATGGGAAATCTACTTTTGTGGTTTTGGTAGATGGTATCCATTTGGAAAACAAATGGATAGATACTGAGCTAGAACTATCCATGATTCTTCCCTCCAAAGTCAGCTAAAGTTGCAGAAGTTATAAATGGAAGAGGGTGGTGTTGGCCAGCTGCAAGAAGGGAGGAACTTATTGATATTGAAACTGCTATATGTGGGTGTTGTTCCCGAATCCTGATGCTTCAGATAAAGTTCTTTTCCAAGTATCTAAGGACGAGAATTCACTAACCTTCAGGCTTGGAATTTAATTAGTCAACTTGGACTTAAAGTAAGGTGCTACAAGTTTGTTTGGTTTAAATCAAGCATACCTAAGCATGGCTTTACAGTATGGCTGACTCTGTTGAGTAGATTTCAAATATTAGATAGGTTGAAGAAGTGTGATTGATGGAGTATGTGTCCAATGCCAAAAAAAGAAAAAAATGCAGAGTCCAGGCAATATTTGTTTTTCCAGTGTTCAATTTCTAGTCAAGTTCAGGAGCAAGTTTTGAACTGTTGATTAAATTAGACCTGCAGCTGATTGGAATGTGGAGTACCCTTGGGCTTTGAAGGAAATAGAAGGCAGATATCTGAAGGTGATACTTCTCAAATTGGAATGTGAAGGCTTCACCTACAATGTTGGATGCAGAGGAATAGAGTTGTGCATGAGCAAGTTATTCCCCGTTTTGATCTAAGTCATGGTGGATTTCACTTTCACAGTTTGAAGTGCTCTTGAATCTCTGTTGCATGATGGCAAGGAGCAGGAGCAGGTGTCTACTGAAGTAGTGGACATCTGTAGGAATTGAAGATTTTTTATGCATTGAGCTCTGTCGGATTCATCTCAGTCATTAGGAGTAGGTGCAGATTTCAAATCACTTCTGTTGGTCTCAGTAGTTGGACTGGCAATTTTGCGCTCTGTTTCTTTAGGCCTTGTAACTGGTTGAGTAGAGACCAAAGTTGTCTTTGTTGGCCAGGGATTGTAAGGGATGTTGTTTTCCCTCTCTTTGGTATAAAGAAAATCCATTGAATTACCAAAAAGTAAAAGAAATTTCTTTAAGAAAGTAGAAAGTTGGGCAGAGCATAATTTATTTACTTAAAATATACAGATCGTAGGCTCAGTTCACTTTAATAATCGATACCAAAGTACGAGTAAAAGGAAAACTTCAAAGCAATTATTTGGTTTTTTTCGGCCGAAGATAGTAAATTCTTGGTTCACAGAAAAGTTTTGGAGGCTAAACTGTCTGACTTCTCTGTCTTTAAAGATTCCTCGTGGATTATAGCCTTATATTAGGTCCCTGAAGGCATGTCCATGTTTTGAAAACATAGATCTCCTGCTAAAAATGAACTCCAGTAGACTAACCAGACAACAGTCGATCTCCATTTCCTTTGGTTAGAGTTCAGTGTTCAACTGGAACAAAAAGTGCAAATGTGTTCGAAATCAAACAGCAATCAATTTAAAATTCTATATCTAGTTATGTTTTGTGCCCAAACGCTTTTCCCTCATCCACATATTGCATATTGTATACATATATAAGTTAAACAGAAAAAAAAAATGTGAATAACTATCTACGGTGAAGCTGTGTTTACCAGTGCTCAGAAAGGGTAACTGCAGTACTCCTTTCAGCTGCTGGTTTATCGAGTCCAAAACTATAAGTAAAGATAAATAAAGTTACAGAAGCAAACCTGCTCAGGTGAGGACCATGAGGTCATCGGTGGAAACATGCCATGAACAAGAGCATGAATAGATGTATATGACTTTGTCTTAATATGATGGTTCACGGCAACCTCACTCTGCAAATCAGATTCATCAAAGAAATTAATGCTATACTGCCATGAGATTCCACTTTAGCACAGTCAATGACTCACCTTGGGGTTGATAATGAAAATTTTTCCTTTTGGTATTCCAACTTTGAGGTAACTGATTTCATCAGTGTCTCGGTTTCCAAAACCAGCATAGAATGGATTGCAATCTGAGGGAAACAATGACTTGATATCCTAGAAAGTATTGGTAGAAAAGCAATGATGCACAGCGTCAGAATAGACTGATAGAAGATTGGCTGTTTCCTCAATCAAGCAAACAATCTCCATTTTTCTAGTTACTAGTTAATGGGAAGTCAGAGACAAATGTCTGGATAGGTACATTTTAAAGGAAGAATGAAGAAAGACTCCTCTCCACTCATGATATAAATGAAAAGGACCTCAAAAAGAAATTCAGAATGAACAACTACAATGTTCATTGTTTTTACATTGTATAAAGTTCACAAAAAGAACCTAATCATGACATAACACATACTTGCACATGCGCACACATGCACGCACGCACGTGCGTGCCTGCATATGCACACGTGCGCACAGAGAGAGGAAGCATGATTATGTGTCAAACTTCTGAACAGGCTAACGACAGCAAACAATTTCAAATGCATAGAAAAACAATTTCAAATGCATAGAACAGAGTAATTCATCAAGCATGTTGGACAGATAAATTCTATACTTCAACATGAAACTGGGAGGAACTAACCTCTAAGCATGCTATCTTAAATTCATGAGGACATCTCCTTACAACTGAAAAAAGAAAATAAAAGAGGAAATCATGTGAATTAGGAAACACGAAGCAGATAGTAAATATGATAATGGTAGATGAGCATCATTCAAATCAGTTATGCTGGTGATCTCGACAGAAGGAGATAGTGGGAGTGTGTTCATAATTAATGGTTGCACAGCTGGAAGGCCAAGTTGCAGGACTGTCTTTGCTTGGATTGTGAAGAAACAATTGTGCTGGTGATAGCTAGAATGCTATTCATCTAAGAATAAAATGTTCCATAAGAGAGATCGAAGCAAACTGACATCAGATGATTTTATGTTTGTGGAATTATTTTTCAAAGAGGGCAAAGAAGAAAATCGGTACTGCAAATTATCCAACTGACATGGCAATGAATCCTCTTCCTCTCACTAAGCTCAAGCATATCTTGGACTTGATTGGCTTGTGTAGTGTCACGTTATGCCCTTATGGTGTGTGGAGAAGGTGGAGGGTGTTCGTTTTCTTTTGGGAATTTGATGAAGTTCAAGTCGAAGTGGAGATTTTTATGCTATGACTTGAACAATTGGTGGACCTCCGCCTATTTCAGCAACTAAGCATAATAATGCATAGGAGCGAGATACCTTCTCGAAATAAAGAAGGAAAAATCCCATCAGGAGATATAACAACAGGTCCATCTGGTAAGGCGTTGCCATCCTGAAAAAGAAAGAACTCAAATGTAAGCAAGATATAACTAGCGAGAGAAGAAGAGGCACCACAGGGGTCAGGTCGAAGGGGAAACTTAGCGACAAATATGTTTGACAGATCAACCTTGAGTGGAAAATTAGGAACAAAATAACATTGAAATACCTGTTTAAGGTTGAATAGAAATTGCCTTGTCGGATAAGCCTGAGAAATGGAACGTGCACTAAGGAAAAGCAATTGATATCCATTTTCCTGAAAGGAAGAACAAGGTTGGTCCGTGAAAGGTATAACTGGATGACTTATCCTATCATCGTCCATATGATATATAGGTCCAATCTTTCGGTATCTAGGCCTGGTTGCTCTCATAATCAGTAGTACGCAGGATCAAGCCTATGCCTTGAAATAAACTTTTCAAACAGTGGCATCTAATCAAATTTCTGGACTAAAGATGCTGCCAGACATTCTAAGAACTATTTTGACTTATAGAAGCAACCCCATAGCTTCCTTGAAAGTAAAATCTAATTCACAAGAAAGGGTAAAAAACGTAGCAAACCTTAATAGCTGAAAAGAGACGCACAATACCAGTATGTGACCAATCTACCCCAACAATAGGCATGAACTGCCCTAAAACGTCAGACCTGTTAAAATTGAAAATTACGACCAGTGAGATAAGATCACTCTTGAAAAATGTCTACTTCAAGAAGGGATGATTGAAGAGGAAAGAAACAAAAATTTTGAGATGAGTATTGGCATGCAAAGATATGATCATGTTGCAAAAGCCGAGGCATGATCCTCATGTCAAGACCCAAAACTCAATCTGCCAAAGTTGATTATGAACAAGAAAAGCATTGACATATATATTTAAGCTCCAGCATATACAACTTTTAACCAAGTGAACTCAATCATTCTAAGAGGGCAATTCATGCTCCAACACAGGTTAATTGGGCAAAAGCACACTCATATACTTTGATCATAGTTTGGAAATAAAATTATAGTGACGATCATCAAAGATATTCTATTTGTCAAGTGTTATGGGCCCGGTAAGTGAGAGATCGTCTGTTTGACAGGTAAAAGAGACTAGTTGGCAGACTAATGAAACTGGTTTATCTGATGACACCTGACTAAATGCATTCTCCAGAAAAGCAAGATGTTAGAGGTTCCTATTGGTCCAGGAGAAACTGTAAAGGGCATTAGTAATTCCAACGTAAGACAATGGGCTAATTGTAAGAATGCGTTGGCTTGCATCTAGGTAAGTTCAAGTCCCAAACCAAACTAATAAGAAAACACAAGAGTCCAATTCATATCTTTTGGAGCGTGATTGTGGAATTTTTGCAGAAATTCTTATCACTCGTCCAACATTAATACAATTTACATCGAATTGTCTTCCAAAACTAAGAAATAGCACCAGAATAAACAGTCTAAAGTCTGTTTAGCCTACAATCATGAAACTACGTCCAGTGAGTCAGCAGACGAACCTAAGAAATCTCAAATAGTAAATAGCCGAAATAGCCCTTGTATGATATAAGGTTGTAGAGGCCTTACTTGGTAATGGTTCCATCAACATCAGAAATAATAATACGATCATTCCATTTCCATAAATAGATTTTGCAATCAACCTGTTCAATTGTGCAATTTTAGTTGTAATGAGTAAGATTGCTTTATTCCTAGAGAAGGAATTGAAAGAATTCTCCAGGCCTAGTGTTCAATAGTGTCAAGGTGAAAAAGTGACCTGCTGCATCCCTAGCATTGCTGTGGAGAAGGTGAAGGTAATCGTGTTACTCCCTTCCCTCAAATTCAATGATGCCACCTGTTCAGATGTTGGGGACTTTGTCCTGAACATCCTTTTCCTATACTTCGGCTTGGGTAAAATATGATCTCTATCTATACCATTAACTCTCCTTGAAGCATGCTCAGCATCAAGACTTGGTGAACAAGATTCATCATCCACTAATTGGCCATTTGGGAAAGGAGAAGCAGCATCAGCACCCATCTGTTCCTGTATCTGCTTGGAAACAGGTGCTTCTGCACACAAGGTAAAGTTGGTAACTTCCATTCAATTTGAAAATCATAGGAATTTGATAGATGTTTTTCTTGAAAGCCAGATCAACGTTTTAGAAGCAACTCATGCAGTAATAAAGCAAGTACATCTGCGAGGTAGTACTTCTTAGCAGGAGAACCTCACTCATTGATATAAACCTGATACAATTTGTTGAGAACCCATTCAAATCAGTGTTGAAAGAGAGAGTAACAAGAGCCTCCTTTAATTTTGACTTTGAATGTAGCTTCACAAAATACTGATTTATAACAGCGCTGAGGAGTAATGCCAATTGTCTTACCAACTTCAGGAATGGCTGCTGCATTGGTGCTCCCACCTAAACCTTGAGAATCCTCAATATTACACAGTTCTAGAGCTAATTTATCTTCTTTGCACACATCAGTAGTCCTGTTGTCAGAGTCCTCTCTGTTCAGCAATGGCAGATTCTCAGATTTTAAATCCACATCCAAAGAGCAGCCTAGGGGATAATGGCAGCCACATGCATTTAAACAGTCAAATTTGGACTTCATGTTTGGCAATGATTGTGCTTTACGTCCAAGTTGCGTCTCATAAATCTTACAACTTCTGGCATTATCAGTGGGAACTGAAATGGTTCTTTACCTTTTATCTGCACATTCAACATCAGTTGATGGATTTTCTTGATCAAAGTTTTCTGATATCTCAAGTGACTCCTTCTTCACATATATTAACGTGCTTGCCGGTTCCAAGCAGCTTTGTGGACTCAATGAGAGATTTCTTTCTTTGTCAACAGGAACCAATGTTATATCTCCCCCTGGAGTGACCTCATTGACTTTGGACTCATCAAGGCCAGTCGAAAGAAGTTCTCCAGTTGAATTATCTTCTGATGGAAAACTGGGGGTTTTTGTCAGAAGAAAACCATGATACGACCCATAGGTAGTGTCCATAGTCTCCAAACTGAGTTGGAACTTGCTTGTTTCATCGGTAGAACTGTTTTGACCTGCTTGGCAAATTCTGCCGCTGAAAACGGAGACACTACAGATGCTTGTTGATTCTGTTTGCTTGACGGAACCATATGTGATGCTGGTGTCAACTGGATCAAATGTTTCCGGTATAGTGACTGTATCTCTGTGGTGCATTCCCTTAAATTCCTAGGTAGAGGAAATAGGCACAGCCAAATCATTTTTCCAATTGTTTTCTTGAACTGCCCAATCATGCAATATACAGTGGATTAATTTGAAACTGAACTCAAAATTACACTTATCCACACGTGAGAAATGCATTGACTTTGTGGTTTAACAAAAAATCTGATTGCAGCTTCAGATATGAAATTCAAATAAAACAAATATCTCGAAAATGAATAACCAAAATCAACCAAACTATAGAATGGAGCTGACATAATTTGGAAGACAAATATCATTAGTCTAGTAGAACCGCAAAATTGTTTTCCCTGGTGCTTGCAGCAGTATCCTGACATTCATTGATGTTATGGAGTATACCATATCCAAATATCATTTATGGACCGAGCTACCTTAATAAAAGACTTCAGAAGAAAGTTACCTCAGCAATTCTATTGTTATTTATCAGTACTGCTTCTGGATGAACATCCTGGGTTTCTCTGCTATCATGGTGCAATATTTGTTTGGATTGCTCGTTCAAGGTATACAAGTCCTCCAAAGTCTCAACAGTGAAGGAATGAACTCCATAGGTTTGCTCCTTGGATATATGACTGCCTGGTTGATTAACATACTTTCTTTAAGACATCTTGATCCAAACTCTATTAGTCATGTACTTTGAGTTTAAGTCTACCTCAAATACTAAGTACATATGATGAAAAAAAACAGAAGGGAAAATGGTTCAACAGATACAGCCATGCTTGCAGCATTAGCATCAACCACCCAATATTCTTTGATATTTTGAAGCAGTTCTTAATATTACATCATAGCGTTCATCCAAAGCACTCAGCCTTACATCTTACCTCCAGTGGATGTAGCTATGCCCTCTGTGATGCCATTCAAACATGAAATTTTTTCATTAGCACGTTGGACAGTGAAGTCCATATATTCAACAGACTGCAGACTCACGTTGCAAGAAGCAGCTTCCTCATGTGATGGGCCATCTGCTGAACTACTTTCCTGGTTACTGTTGACAAGGGACTCCTTGCAGCTTGGTTCCTCATCCACATTCACGATATTACTGTCAAAAGTATCAGGAGTTAATGCAGGAGAATGTCTTCTCCTGAACTTGAAAGAGGTAAAATTTGTCGACCAATTCAACTCCAGAAGTTCGGCTACAATCTCTGCACGCTCTAATGATCCTCTCCTTATGTCACCAACACCAACCTCTTGTTTCCTGGGACCATCAGTCCTCATTGATCTGCACCCCAAAACAAGCCCGGAAGCTCGTGATTGGTGAGAACTACTTCTGGCCACAGTGTTCTCATTTCCTGCATCACTCAAAATAGGCCAATTAGAATCGAAACTGCAACTTCCCGACATCACCCATGAATGCCCTCCTCTCTTTCCACCTGAAGGAAATTTCTCATATGATTCCCCTTCTTCATCTGCTTCCTTGAGGAAGTAGGCTTCCCCTCTATGATTCAGATACATGTGGAAGTCTGCCTCAACCCCATTGACACATATCTTGACAATCTTCTCTTTCGTCTTCAAAACCCCTTGGAATTTTCCAAAGCGGACGTACCAAGGAGAGGATTTGAATGTACCATCAGGATGTTCAACTACGATTATGTCCACTGCTCCACTGAACAGATGGAAGGGGCTAAAAACAATGCACACCCCTTTCGATATGTACCTGGCTATACTCCCCACAGCTCTCATCTCCCAAGCTCTTATATCTTGCTATTCAATCGGCTATATGAACTTTGAATCTCAGTACCAACTAACCAACCATATAAGGATCGGTTAGCTGACATGAGACTTCATTTCCTTTAGGACAACGGCCTTCTGAGTATATGCAAACCTCTGACTACAGCTAACAAAACATGGCGAAATCCGCATTAATGTCTAATCTCAGCCCAAGCCATAAAACCGCCCACAAGAAATAAGACAGATAATGCACCTTTATTTCGATGTACCAGACAAATCATGAAGGAGCGGACCACATGCGAGACTGATCAACGGGCTCAAGGAGCGGACATCGCCTTCTGAGGAACAATAAAATTTGAGCTCTCTGATGACGATTCCTCTCTAAAACTATTCAAAAGCAATTTGCCACGCCACATGAACTCGTACATCCGATGTTGCACATAAAGCAAGACGGATCAAGACAATGAGGGTGGCATCGAATGAATTTGCGGGTTGATGCATCGAGAGAGAAGAAGAATTTTGCCCAGAGAAGATGCGAACCCGGGCGTTCTTCATCAATCTACATCATTGGGAGGTGTGCAGACACGTACACACGCAGCGAGAGAATATTCTTGCGGGATTGTTCACCTTTCAACGGTTTTCTTGTGACAAGCGAGCTCAAAGTCTCAGAATGTGGCGGGGTTTCAGGGGTAAACACGTGTGCGAGACACACGTATCGTCAATTGATCTTTTAGTTGTAGGCCAAAAACTAACGAAATTTTCTCAATCAAGTCCCTCAACTTTTAATTTATGCAAGCTGACTCCAAATCTTGTTAATTAAAGCGAAGATATCTATTCGAGCACCCAAGAGTTCAACGTGAACTTTTCTAAAATCTAAAAAATCTTGAAGAAGATCGTAACCCAACATTGAGCCATAAGATTTCTCAATATGGATACTGCACTCGAGCTCTTAACATCAAGACTTTTGTCGGTTCCAAAATACACCGGCTATAATTTACTAAATTTACAACCTGAGGAGCTTAATTAAAAAAATTACGCAAGTTTAGGAATTTAATTGGACAGATTTAAAGACTTGGTTAGAATAATTGCATAACTTTAGATATAGAAAGTAAAATTTCATCACAAGGTAAAAGTGTCAATCCATCTATTGGGAAAACAAAGAAGATGATAAAGCATAGCACCAAAGAATTTGAGGCATTTTCCGATGAAACTTGGCCGAAAGGACCACATTGAAATTTTGCTTAATGGTTTAAGACTAAATTAGCAAAATGAAAAATTTTATAATTAAATATATTTAAAATTGATTGGACAATTTTCCTGATTTAAATTTCAGCGGCTACTTATCAATTTTACCAAACAAAACCTGAGTGTACCTCTTGCCTAGATTTTCATAGAAATTGTATACCAAATTGAAGAAATTTGACATATATTGTTTTTTTAGGAAAATTGTCCAAAAGTCCCGACTGTATAATATATTTGTCAATTCAATCTTAAACCTTTTAATTGTATTAATTGAGTCCTAAACATTTTCATATTTTGTTAATTAAGTTTATACGGGCAATTTTAGCTAGAAATCACAGACATGGATACTGACTATCTTACGTGACATGACTAACGTTGACATGGGCAATATCTAATAATATTTTAACATTTTTCCAGTTTTTTATTTTTATTTTTTGCTTTTTACTTTTTATCTTTTCTTCTATTTTCCTTCTTTACATTTTTATCTTTTTTTCCTTGTCTCTTTTCTCTTTCCCTTTTTTCCCTTCGCCAACCATCCATTGTTAGGCCTCATTGATGGCTAGCAAAGGTTGCTAGCCTTAGGATAAAGCCACCCTTGTCACCTTGGGCAAGGGATAGCTAGGCCTAGGTGCGAGGGCAACCCTTGCTTGGCGCGAGGGACACCCTCAGTAAATCAAGAGAGGGTAGGTGAGGGCAGCCCTCACTTGAGGCTAGCGACCTCTATCATCCATTGATGAGGCTCGGCAATGACCAACACAGGGAAAAAGAGAAAAAAGAAAAAAAATAGAAAAAGGAAAAAGAAGTAAAAAAATTAATATAAATAATTTTAAAAACTTTATTAAAAATTATCCACGTCAATACCGACCATGCCATATAAAACCGTTGGTGTTTGTGTCAACAATTTCCAGTCAAAATTGATTGGATGAATACAATTGATTAAACGTGAAAAGGTTAGGGATTTAATTGATACAGTTAAAAAGTTTAAGATTTAATAAGTAAAAATCAAACATATTTAAGATATTTTGGACGTCTTTCCTTGATTCTTTTCCATTTGCTAGTTTCGCTTCATGCAAGGAAAGTTGGAGTAGAATGATTCGGTTCGGCTGATGCTGATCCAAAATGTAAATTAAAAGAAAAAAGGGAATTGACCAAAAAAATAATAAGAAAAAAGGGAATCGTTAATTTGGTGTGCTTTGATATTATGGTTGAACAGGTCTGGCAAATAATTGATAGAATCAACTCACCCTTGACAGGGTCGTCCCTTCTTGATTAAAGAATTGATTAGCATGTACATTGCAATTATGCCATGCCTGTACATATATAGACCCCGAGGGCCAGCTGAGTATAGTATCTGTTGAATGGATTCTTGGAAAGAGTGGCGACTTGGGAATTTGATCTTTTATACGAAATACGACACGTTATTGGAAAAGATCTAGCTGAAAGGTATTCCTGCTACCTGGTGGAATAAATTGTTGTAATTATAGTTTATTAATGGCTCGACCATTATTAAGACGTCTTTTAAGCTTACGTGCAACAACTTTATCTCTTCGAATCTATTTTCAACCGTTCATTTGTTTTTAATAAACATGAACTGTTGTAATTATGGATAAATGACTCAATATGACTTGTGGTTTCTGAATTTGATATTCTTGTTATTGAGGATTAATGACTCAACTAACGTGAGCATAATTGACATGACTCTGGATTAATGACTCAACTAACGTGAGCATAACCGACATGACTCTTGAGTTAATGTCCTTTCGTTATACAATTATTGTCCTCGTTTGTAAAAGATAAGAACTCCTCAAAGTACTCTAGTTTTCTCTATAGTCATTCTCTACATGTGCCATTTTCAAGAAGTGTGGATAGAGTCCTATTCGCATAGTGCTAATACAAATGAGTTCTAGGTGTTGTATCCTAAGAGGCGTAGTTCATGAAACTGCTTGGCACTTTTGATAGGAATTAATTAGCTCAAGAAGATCCGATTAGCCATACATTATATAATAGGCTATATAAGAGTCATGTTGAATCATTGTATATGATCCGCAACAATCATCAACACTTATACCTTTTCAATTTTAGTTTATCGATTTATCAATTCCCTTTACTTGCATTTTACTTTAATTAAGATCTATTTATCTCTGTTCCACAAATTATTTCATGTCTAAATCGCCATTGGACCCAATTCAATAAAAAACTAAAGATCTATATTTGATGAATGGTAATTCATTGTCTGTTGATTGCCCGCGAAATGGTTCCGTTAATATCTGGTATTATCAATTGATTTTGTCACCCTTTCATCGTTAATACTTTCTAATTTGAGAAGAATTAGAGCATAACCACATTGCAAGCAATACATTATCCTGTTATTTCAACTGTTTTCTCATTGGCAAGTGCAATAAGTTGTTGCCATAAACATACACTAGCAAATTGGACCATGTCATGTTAATCATATAACGTCGATACAAAGATATAATACAAATATGTCTAACCATAACACAACACATTCAATAAGGGCATAAACTTGTCAAACCATTTCGATACATATATAACAAACCCAATCATGCGGGCCACATGACTAATATGATTATCAAATGGATCATCATAATGAGTGTCGACACAACACAATAAGTTAACTTATTTATGGGTATACATCACTTATGCACACATCACACACGCAAAACACGTTTACACAGGATAATTTTTTTTTTTTGGTAAATACACAGGATAATTTGTGTCAACACCTTTAACACGTTTTTAAACAACATGAGAAATATCAGTTTACGTTAGTCTAAAGTACCACTATTCGACAACAAAAAAAACCACTAAATTAGTTTTTCATTTTGTTTAATGACTTTTCAATCCCTTCATGTGCTTTTTTTTTCATTTCGACCTGGATGGCATGCTTGTAATTAATAATTAAAAAAGTCTTAAATGTGAGTTTTAACAGTGTTAAAACATGTCTAATGATGTCACGTTTAATCAAATGACCGCTGACCTAAATTTGTTGATTCGTGTTTAAACAAATTAAGTGCCATAAATGAGTCAACACAAACCCATTTATGTCAAATTCAAACAAGTTTGATTGTGTGTGATGTCATGTCGAGAATAATCAACCTTATATAAATAACATAGGTTATTGAAAGAAATAATTTCACTTACTTCCCTCCGGTGCATAAGACCGCTTTAACTTTTATTTCACTCTTAATGATGCAGCCTATAATTACTCTTTCGGTTGCTACTTTTCGTAAGTTTTGGCTGAACATCACTTCTTCTCCCACAAGCAATAATCTTGCCCAGATGTAGCAATCTGATAATTGGTGGGAACAAGGTCTCCTACTTCAAACTTCGGCCCAATCTTCATAATCACTCCATCTTCGATCTCAGCCACGTACAAATCAGAATCAGAAGCCAAGATCTTCACGCTGCTCTTCTCGTTAATCCCATTCTGCGCCCTTATCTCTGTCAACTTGCCGATCTCCTCCTTGAGGCCCCAGTCAAGGAAGAGATCATAGAACTGCACAAGTAGAAATATCATTTCTTTAGGTCAAATCTAAAAAGAAAAAACAGCAAATTCATATGGGGCTAAATTACAAGAAGCATGTGCGTGTTAGGGAATGGGATCAGTTCAGATAGATGAACTTCTCTAAGGTTTTAATAGAGCAAAACACAATATAACTGGAAACATTCAGACATCAACACAGTACATTAGTTATCACAGATACAGGACAATAGTGAGATGAGTCGAAGAAACAATAGTAAGAGGACATTACAATGGATCAAATGTTAGAATATATAAATAATAAACTATGCCATCATCTAATAGCTTAAACTTTTAGAATAGTTGGCAGTAATCCCACCAAATCTCTCATGGTATTAGAGCTGGAGGTCCTGAGTTCAAATCTTACTAGGCCCCATTTGTCTTCCCAATTAAATTTCCATGTTTAGTACTAGGTAAAAGACTAGCTTAAGCGTGAGGGGAATGTTAGAATATATAAATAATAAACCATGCCATCATTTAACAACCTAAGATTTTAAAACAGTTGATAGTGATCTCACCAAATTTCTCATAGGACTCTAGGATGGGTGAAGATTTTGCGTGGAACCAATGTCGTGATTGTTGATGAAAGTTACTGCGCTTCCTGGTTGCAGGCCAATCAATCCCGGCAGCAAGCCATTTGAATCCTTCAACCACCAAAGCTCCCCATCAACGGCCGCTTGGAGGATTCCCTTCATGGTGAAGTCAAACGCCGTGACCGCCCACCCCGTAGCATTGACCCAATCCACCAATGCACGGCGGTGTGTATCCTGATCTGGGTTGAGCTTCCCATCTTGTTCATAAGAGAGTGAGCCCCACTTCTCTCCCACTGCGAAATTCGGCGAAGTCTAATTCATGTAGATTTTGGTGGTGCTCGGGCGTAACCCTTTACAAATCGAATCGCCACCCATCGAATCCTATGTCACTCTTCAACCAATTCATCCAATTGCATAGTTCCTTTTGCACCCTCGGATTGAGATAATTATTAATTATATGCCCTAAAGCAGCTATGTATAATTACATATTAGAGATTTAAGTTGCACTATTTATTTAGTGGCAAAGAAATATTCATTCATCGTCCCATTTATAAGAATTAATCCATAAGATCAGTTATAATTGAACATATTTTTAAGGGGTTAAGAATATATGTGACAAATTTACGGTTAGACTAAATCTTTAAAACAATTTCTAGTCGATGGATCATTGAGATGATATTAATGATCATGTTGAGACTAGTATGTTCTCAAGTTTCACCATTCATTATTGAATATCTAAGGAGATGATGAGTCACAAGTCATTAAATATTATGATATCTCTGAGCTAGAACACAAGTGCTTGTCTCGAACAAGTTCACTAAACATGACATGCATAACATAATTGGCAAAATGGAAGCTTTTAGCGGGGTCAATGACTAATCATTCGTGCTTTGATCTTATGTCAAATCCTTAAACCTGAGACACGATGCAAACTTATATGTTGGATAGCTTCACTAGTGTGCATATTGACACTTCATCGAACCATCTCTATACTAGATAGTCATAGTTTGATTACATATGAAGCCACATGTGTGCGTGATATGGAATGTCTTCTTGTAATTTATGGTAGTGTCATGCCCCGACCCTCGAGTTCGCGAAAATCCCAATTCACTTGAGGTCAAAACATACGACGTCCTAGGTACTGTCGTCGACTAGTTTGTTTTATCTTATTGTCAAGCACATGCGGAAACGAAACAAACACCCAGCCAACAACCAATATGGATAGTAGCAGAAATGCAACAGAAGGAAAACAAAATCACTATTTTATTTATCTACAAGGTCAGCCTGGAACAACAACATATATATATATATATATATTCCTTGCTACAGGTGACATGCTAAAACCTATTCAAAAAGGAACTGGCCCAGCTAACTTATCACTGCAAAAGTGGAGGGTTCATCAAAAGAGACTAGGCTACAAATGCCTAATCGTTGGCCTTTGAAAGATCGGTCTCTCTAGTCGTAAGGTTAGAGATCTTCCCATCCGAGGGATCGAGGTCCATAGGATCCCATATCTCATTAGTCGGCCCCATAGGCGGAACCGGTCCATCAAAACCCCTTAGGGGACCATACAACTTGTCATCCATCCTGATGAACCACGCCTTAAAGACATGAGGCACATAGTGATCTCTTGCTCCCTTGTCCACCCAAACAATCGTCACATGATACTTGTAAACAAAATCGCGGCCTAGCACAAGCCGCGTGGTAACAGTGGTGCTAAGGTCAACCGAGACACCGAACCTCACCAAGTATGGTGTCATCGCAAGGTCTTGAAAATGGTTAACCACAACAAAATGAGAAAAACTCAATAAGTTAAAATCCTAAGCCTCGATTAAGAACTCTGCTCGCCTCGAGGTAGTCTAAACATACAACCTAGAGTCAACAACCTACCAATTGCAACATCTCAAAGAAGTGTTATCAAAAAATATTTCAATCGTTAGATGCAAATGCATGCAACCCTATATTGTCTTGGCACACGCAACCTGCAGAAAAACTACCATTTAAATCATAACAAAATCACAAGGCATGCGTAAAATTAGAGCACTGCACATAGCTTTCTCATGTCTCAATACCCACATGTACTCCAATTATTACGACCTCCTAGGCCACGGCACAACCTTATGGTTGGCAGTCTACTAGCTTGAAACCAGGCATCGTTCCCTCCATGGGCACGGCTATGTCATGGGCCTCCCCCCAGACGACATTCCTAAAGGAGCATGGGTCCGGCCTCTACCGCGACTCCGCAACTAACCACTATTAAGCAACCAAACGGCCACGACACAAACCCGAGGGATTGGCGATCATCCGATAGTGTTGGGCTCTCCTCTTAATGTGACCATGCAGCACAAATCAATTAATTCATTATTTCTTTTCTCTATCGTCAATGCAAATATGGTTCATGCTCATGTGACATGCCCTTGCAGTTGTCATACATATAATGTAATGTAGCAATAACCAACAACCACGCAATATAGCAACAATCCAACTATTTCAAGTATAATCATTTAGCAACAGTTTAATTTGCAATGCCGCAACCAATTACATTCAATGAAAGCCATGGTACTCACGTAGCTTGGTTATAGACAACACCCAACCACTCATCTCAACAATCAATAATTATCGACCATGTGCTTCTACAACTGATAATAATCAATTAATCTTACCAGATATCCAATCGTTACCACCTAGGGGTTAAACCAAGATTATCCCCGAAAAACAAATATAAAAGGGTATATAATCCAACAATTCATTATTCAAGTAAACCTCATTCCCATAAAATACTTATCATTTTACAATGATGTTAAGATCAATTAATCCACCCAATTAATTTCATTTCCAAAAACCTTTCTTTAATAAACTCATGCCTCTTATAGAAATTCATTACAATTATCATCGGAAAATAGGCCCTAGTAATATTTCCCACAAAACTACTCTATTAAAATAATTTCCAATAAATAATCACAATTAATTATTTTCTCCAAAAATAATTAATATTCATAAATAAATAAATAGATATTTGAAATTATAAAATAATAGATTAATAATTAATTAATTCTAAAATAACAAGTATTCCAAAAATAATAATAATATTTATTATTACTAACCCTAGTTACTATTTAACCCAACTACAGTTAACTAATTCAACTGAGGTTACTTTTTTCAACCACAGTTATTTTAATCTAACTGCGGTTACTTTAATCAACTACAGTTACTTTAATCTAACCGCGATTACTTTATTCTAACCATGGTAATTTAATCTAACCATAGTTAACATTAAGCATGCTTATCCAATTAATACATACTAATCACCCACATCATAAACATTAAACCAAGGTTAAACTAATTAAACTACTCATAAGCAAGATTGACCCATAACTAAGGGATTAGGAAATTAACTCATTGGTTCAAAGATTCCAATGACACTAGAGTGACAGAGAGGGCAAGGGCTATGTGGGGTTAGCTTGGGAACGGCGATGGACGATGAACGACAGATGGCGGCCGTTTCTGGCGAAATAGCGCCCGAGGCTACTTTTCCGTGAAAAAGGCTGTAGCAGCTGCCAGTAGTGGAGCGAGCAGCCGGCGGTGGATGGCTAGCCTTCGAACGGTGGTGACTGCAAGTTGGATGGTGGTAGCATCTCCGGCGAACAGTAGCAAGGTAGCAACCGACGGTGAATAGCAAGGGTAGGGGAAAAGTGAGGGAAAAAGAGAAGAGAAAAGAGAGAGAGTGGGCTAAGGGGGTGGGGCCGGCAACAAGGGAGGATGGAGGAGAGAGAATGGCTACCCAAAACTTGTCCAAGAAGCCAATGCAAGTTGCAAGCCCACTTGCTTCTAAGGACCAATGAAAACCAAGCAAAACAAAGCCATTGGGAGCACACAATAAAAATTTTATAAGAGAGGGCCCATGGGCTAAGAAGAGGAAGGCAAATGGGCTAACTAGGGGCCACCTTATGCTGGGCTAGATGGGTGCAAGGCCCATTGGGCCGCCGGTCTTGGGCCGGCCTCTTGTAGACCCGAATTCTCAGTCCAAAATTTCCTTTTCCGACACTTTAAAATCCCTCGGAAAACTTGAGAATAAATGAGGTGATGTCCAAATATTTAGTCATGACATCCCTGAGAAGTCGATACCCGAAATCAGATTAAAATTCGAGGCTAAATTGAGTCGATTGCGACCGTAGTACAATTAGACTATCGGGCGCCCATTTAGGATTTTTCCTCATATTTGACCCATGGTCAACAGTTCTTCGATCCACGCCTAAGCAATTTCTCGAGTCAAGGACATCATTTGATTATCATGTGATCTCAATGGCTCAATTGATAATCCCAAGTATAAGATAAAAATAAATCGATTTAGCATCGTTCGTAGCTCATACTGAAGTCGTGCGGAATCACCCTCAACCCGACTTCATACTTCTGCCGAATCAATTTATTTTCATTTCCCTAATAATCTAGTATTGGAGGGCATCGTTCCCACCCAAGCCCTTATGGTCGTATGGTTCGTTTCTGATTGAAATT
This sequence comes from Corymbia maculata, assembly GCA_014182735.1. Lineage (NCBI taxonomy): Eukaryota > Viridiplantae > Streptophyta > Magnoliopsida > Myrtales > Myrtaceae > Corymbia > Corymbia maculata. The sequence continues at coordinate 16,894,422 of CM024687.1, forward strand.
GTAAGTCGTACATGTATTGTTCCCTATCGGTGCCTCCATATAGTCCATTATTCCATGAATTATTAGTTCAGAATATTTTTATTAACCAGGCATTCAATCAACATTGCCATTTTATAAAATCCCAATATAGGGTTGATTTCAAAATGTTACAACTCTTCCATTCTTATAGAAATTTCATCCTCAAAATTTGAACTACTTCGCGACTCCTCAAAAAGATAGGGGTGTTGACACCTCATGATTTCCTCGCTTTCCCACATGGCTCCCTCCATGCCATGATGTTACCAAATAACTTTGACCAAAGAGACTGTTTTGTTCCGCAACACTTGTTCTTTCTAGTCCGCTATCCGAATCAGTCTCTCCACGTACGACACCCTGTCGTCCATGTCTATTTCTTCAAAATTTAACACATGGGTTGGGTCCAGCTCATACTTTCTCAACATTGACACGTGGAATACATTATGCAATTGTGCAAGTCGAGATGGTAGTGCAAGATGGTAGGCTAAATTTTCAATCCTTTCTAAAATCTCAAATGGTCCAACATACCTTGGGCTCAGTTTCTCTTTCTTATCAAATCACGAAGTACCTCGCATCGGTGACACCTTAAGGAACACATGGTCACCCACTTGAAATTCCAATAGCCTACGTCGTTTGTCCCCATAGCTCTTTTGTCTACTTTAGACCATCTTCAACTTTTCCCGAATCATCTCGATAGCTTCTATTGATTGTTGCACTAACTCTAGACCTATAATTTTCTGCTCGCTGACTTCGTCCCAACAAACTAGAGTCTTGCAAGGTTTGCCATACAAAGCTTCAAATTGTGCCATTTTAATACTCTGCTGGTAACTATTATTGTAAGCGAACTTGATAAGGTGAAGTTGTTCCTTCCAACTTCCTTTAAAATCCAACACACAAGCTCGCAGCATATCTTCCAAGGTTTAGATTTTTCTCTTTGATTGACCGTCTGTCTGAGGATGATAGGCCGTACTGAATTGCAGCTTTGTTCCCATCATCATATGTAGGCTCTTCCAAAATGCAGCCGTGAACCTGGGGTCTCGATCCAAAGTGATCGTCACTAGCACCCCATGCAGGCGAATAATTTGCCGCACATATAATTCCGCATATCTTTCCAAGGTGAAGTCCTTGCGTACGACAATAAAGTGTGCTGACTTCGTCAATCAGTCTACTACGACCCAAATCGAATCATTACCGCATTGACTTCTCGGTAGTCCCTTTACAAAATCCATCGTAATGTATTCCCATTTCCACTCAAGGATTGTAAGGGGTTGCAGTAACCCACCCAGCCTATAATGCCGTGCTTTCACTTGTTGGCAAGTTAAGCACTTAGCCACATGTTTGGTGATATCTTGTTTCATGCTGTTCCACCAATAGTACTATCGTAGATTCTAATACATCTTTGTGCTGCCTGGGTGCACATTATAGTCATTGTGATGAGCCTCTGATAACAACTCCTCCTTAAGCTCTACATCGTTCAGGACACACAATCGTCCATGGAATTTCAAGGTCCCATCCTCGGACACTTGAAAATTTGACTTCCTATTAATCACTTCCAATTGCAAAATCTTTTGAATTGCAGTGTCTAAAGATTGCGCTGCTTTAATCTTGGCTTGCGTTTCGGGTTTGATCCTAAGGGTAGTCATTAAACTGGAAAGATAGCTCACCTCAAGCCTAAATTATGAATCATGGATTCCTTCCAACAGGATTCATTCTTGAACTATCATACAAGCAACCGACGACTTGCAACTTAATGCATCTGCTACTTTGTTAGCTTTACTGGGATGGTACAAAATATTGTAGTCATAATCCTTAAGAAGCTCCATCCATTTGTGCTACCTCATGTTCAGTTCTTTTTGGGAGAACAGGTATCTCAAACTTTGACGGTCCGTAAAAATATGGAATCTTTCTCCATAGAGATAATGCCTCCATATTTTTAACGTGAATATAATAACTGTTAATTCTAAGTCATGCGTTGAGAAATTCAGCTCGTGAAGTCTCAATCGTCTGAATGCATATGCTATCACCATGCTATGTTGCATGGAACGCAACCAAGTCCCTTATGTGACGTGTCGCTATAAATCTCATATCCCCCTAAGCTAAATGGAATCGTCAAAACTGGTGTGGTAGTTAGCTTATGCTTAAACTCTTGGAAACTACATTCACACTTGTTCGTCCACTCATATTTCCTGTCCTTCTTTAGCAATTGCATCAATGGCATAGCTATTGTAGAGAACATTTCCACAAATCGTCTATAATAACTAATCAATCCCAGAAAACTACGAACCTCAATTACTGAAGTCGGTCTTGACCAATCTACGACTGTTTCAATCTTGGTCGGGTCCACCGAAATCCCTTCACCTGAGATCATGTGGCCAAGGAAAGCAACTCAAGCCAACCAAACTTCACACTTGCTAAACTTCACGTACAACTTGTGATTCTGTAGAGTTTGTAACACGGTATTCAAGTAATGTTCGTGCTCATCCAAATCCTTTGAATATACCAAAATGTCGTCAATAAACACAATCACGAATCGATTCAAATATTTTGTAAATACCAGATTCATTAAATCCATGAAGGTAGTAGAGGCATTCGTCAAGCCAAACGGCATTACCGTAAACTTATAATGACCATAGTAGGTACGAAAAGTTGTCTTCGGTACATCCTCCTTTCGGATCCTCAATTGATGATAGCCCATCCTTAGGTCTACCTTGGAGAATATTGACACTCCTTGGAGTTGGTTAAACAGATCATCAATTCTTGATAATAGGTACTTTTTCTTAATCGTCACCTGATTAAGCTACCGATAGTTGATGCATAATTATAACGACCCATCCTTTTTCTTGATAAACAGGATTGGCGCTCCCCCAAGCAATGTGCTTCGGCGAATAAAACCCTCTTCCAATAGCTCCTGCATGGTTCCATCCTAGGGGCCAACTCAATCATAAACTCTATCTCTCTAACCAGGGGTAGTCCTAGTAATTTCTTTGGAAAGATATCGAGATAATCTCATACTACCACAATGTCTTCCAAGTTTGGTCCTTTCTTCAATGTATCACTTACTGAGTCTAAATAACCTCAGCATCCTGACCCCAGCAACTTGGTTGCTTCCAACGAAGAAATCAAGGGGATCAAAGATCCTCCTCGACTCTCAACAAATTGGAAGCTACTAACTCTAGTTGGGTTAAATCGGATTCTTTTCTCCCATCAATCCATCTTGACTCCTTACTTGATCAGCCAATCCATTCCAATGATGACATCAAAGTCATACATTGCTAAAACAATCACAACTATTTTTCCCTCCTAACCATCTATAATCAATTTGCAACTAGAACAACCTACTACAAACAAAACTAAATTATTTAATTAAGTAGAAATAACGAAAACCGTTTCCAACAGTTCTGGCTTTAATCCCACTAATTCTACGAACCGTTCAACAATAAAGGAGTGCAAGGCTCCTGGATCAAACAACACATGAGCAGCATGGTCGTGTAAAGATATTGTACCTGTAATCACGGTAGGCGTATCCTCCGCCTCCTTCCTCGTAACCGCATAGACCCTTCCTTGTATCGAAGGTATGTTCTGACTACTTTACGGGGCGTTCCCGACTGGCGGTCACAATGCAAATGGCATCATAATCCTATGTGGGTAGTCCCTCACTCGATGGTCCATCTAATCACATCTGAAACAAGCTCCCAATCAAAGGGGACACGGGGCGTTCCCATGCCTCTTTCCACATGCTCAACACCCTCCAAATGAATTTGGTGATAGCTTCCCCACACCATTCCTCCTAGTGGGTGGGAGGAAATACCTTCCTCCAATCATTGGCTTCTTCCCAAACCAACGATTATCCTAGTTTGGTACGAACCGCGATCCAAATGCGGCTACCTTCTCTACTATGTGCTTCTCAATCATCTAATCTCTCTCATATAGCTCATCGTAGTCCTTCAAGTTTAGGGAAACTAGATGGTCCTTGATCTCCATCTTCAGCCGTACCTAAACCTCCTAGCCTTATCCACTGAGTTCTCGACCATCCTCAGTGTATATTTCAATAGCTTTGCAAACTTGGCCTCGTACTGATCCACTGTTATCCGGTTCTGACGCAGCCTTTGAAACTTTGCTAATTTCTTCTCTTTCACGTAGTCCAAGAAGTATTTGCCCAAAAATGTTTCCATGAAGGTACCCCACACTCGGGTTGTACCCTTAGGAAATACCCTTCCTTGGGTAGCTTTTCACCAAGTACCAGTATTACCCTGTAGTTGGTAAACAACTAGTATCACCTTCTCCTCCTCCGTACACTACAACAAGATGAATGTCTTCTCCAACTCCCTTATCCAATGGGTTGCTACCTCCAGATCACCAACCCTAGTAAACTTGGGCAGCTTCAGCTTCATGAATTGCTCCACTAGCTAATGCATAGGCCGATTACCAGTCCCGAGCCTAACTATAGAGGCAACTGCGACAGTAGCAACATCAACTTGAGTTTGAGCCTACTGTCCGATCAAGGCCTTGAAGGCATGCATGATCCCGTCCATCCTTGAATCTTTCGATGCCCTTTCCCTCGTATCAGTTGGGACCTGCGCTATCCTCGTCCTCAAAGCCCTCTACCCCGAAGTTCTCAACTCGAGGGTACTCTGATCCGGATTGCTCATATCGTAGGACTCTCCTAACTTGCTTTCTAATTCCCAACATGGAATTAGAAGATGAGACAACCCTATTACAAACACAATTCTACTAACAATCACAAGCAAGCAAAAGGTAACTATCCCTAAGATTCATCACACATTATCACTCCATGTGTTAACCGGGTTTTGATACCAAAATCGACGGGGTTGTCACACCCCAACCCTCGAACCCGCAACAACCCCAATTCACTTGAGGTCTAAACATACAATGTCTCAAGTACCGTTGTTGACCAGTTCGTTTTATCTTATCATTAAGCACATGCAGAAATGAAACAAACACCTAGCCAACAACCAATATGGATAGCAGTAGAAATGCAACAAAAGAAAGATAAAAGCACTATTTTAATTATCTGCAAGTTTAGCCTAGAACAATAGCATATGTATATACACACACACACACACCTTACTACAGGTGATATGCTAAGGCCTACTTAAAAAGGGACCGGCCCGACTAACCTATCATTGCAAAAGTGAAAAACGGTTTGTCAAAAAGAGATTAGGCTACAAATGCCTAATCACCGGGCTCCGAAGCATTGGTCTCTCTAGTCGTAGGGTTAGAGATCTCATCATCCGGGGGATCGAGGTCCATAGGAACCCATATCTTGTCAGTCAGCCCCATGGGCAGGATTGGTCCATTGAAACCCCTCAAGGGACCGTACAACATGTCCCCCATCTTGATGAACTATGCCTTAAAGACGTGAGGTATGTAGTGATTTCTCGCTCCCTCGTCCACCCAAATAGTCTTCACATGATGCTCATAAACAAAATTGTAGCACGGGACAAGCCACATGGTAATGGTGGTGCTCATGTCAACCAGGACATCGAATCTCACCGGGTACGGCATCATCCTAAGGTCTTGAAAATTGTTAACTACGATGGGATGAGATAAACTCAATAAGTTAAAATCCTAAGTCTCGAGGTAGTCTAAACATACAACCTAGAGTCAAGAACCCACCAATTGCAACATCTCAAAGAAGCGTTATCAAAAAGTAGTTCAATTATTAGATGTAAATACAGGCAAGTCTACCTTGTCTTGACACACACAACTTGCAAAAAAACTACCATTTAAATCATAACAAGATCAAAAGGCAATTATATATAATCAGAGCACTGCACATAGTTTTCTCATGTCTCAATACCCATATGTACTCCAATTATTATGATCTCCTAGGCCATGGCACAACCTTATGGTTGGCGGTCTACTTGTTTGAAACCAGGCATCGTCCCCTCTATGGCATGGCTACGCCATAGGCCTCCCTCAGACGGCATTCCCGAAGAAGCATAGGTCCGACCTCTACCACAACTCCGCAACTAACCACTGTTAGGCGACCAAACGGCCACGACACAAACCCGAGGGATTGACGATCATCTAGCAGTGCCGAACTCTCCTCTTAATGTGACCATGCAGCACAAGTATCAATCAATTCATTCTTTCTTTTCTCTATCGTCAATGCAAATATGGTTCATGCTCATGCGACATGCCCTTACAGTTGTCATATGTATATGTAATGCAGCAATAACCGACAGCCAAGCAATATAGCAACAATCCAACTATTTCAGGTATAATCATTTAGCGGCTGTTTAATTTGCAACGCCGCAACCAATTACATTCAATGAAAGCTGCAGTGCTCACGTAACATGGTTATAAACAACACCCAACCACTCATCTCAACAATCAGCAATTATTGACCATGTCCTTCTACAACTGATAATAATCAATTAATCTTACCAGATATCCAATTGTTACCACCTAGGGGTTAAACCAAGATTATCCCCGAAAAAAAATATAAAAGGGTATATAATCCAACAATTCATTGTTCAAGTAAACCTCATAATTCCAATAAAATACTTATCATTTTACAATGATGTTAAGATCAATTAATCCACTCAATTAATTTCATTTCCAAAAACCTTTCTTTAATAAACTCATGCCTCTTAATAACATAGAAATTCATTACAATTATCGTTGGAAAATAGGCCCTAGTAATATTTCCCACAAATCTACTCGTTAAAATAATTTCCGATAAATAATCATAATTAATTATTTTCTCCAAAAATAACTAACATTTAGAAATAAATAAATAATAATTCGAAATTATAAAATAATATAATTAATAATTAATTAATTCCGAAAATAATAAATTATTATTATTTATTCCAAAAATAATAATAATATTTATTATTATTAACTGTAGTTACTATTTAACCCAACTATTGTTAGCTAACCCAACTAATGTTACTTTATTCAATCACATTTGATTTAATCTAACTGCGGTTACTTTATTCTAATCATGGTAATTTAATCTAACCATGGTAATTTGATCTAACCATAGTTAACACTAAGCATGCTTATCCAATTAATACATACTAATCAATCACATCATAAACATTAAACCAAGGTTAAACTAATTAAACTACTCCTAAGCAAGATTAACTCCTAATAAAGGGATTAGGAAATTAACTCACGAGTTCAAAGATTCCGGCAACACTAGAGTGACGACGAGGGCGAGGGCTATGCAGGGTTAGCCTGAGACAATGACAGATGATGGATGGCGACTGTTTCCGGCGAAATAGCGCCCAGGGTTGCTTTTCTGCGAAAAGGTAGCAGCGACTACTAGTGATGGAACGGGTGGCCGACGATAACAAGTGGCGACCGGTGGTGGATGGTTGGCCTCTAGATGGCAGCAACTGCACGTTAGACAGTGGTAGCAACTCTAACGAATAGTAGTAAGGCAGCAATTGGCAATGAACAACAAGGGTAGGGCAAAAGTAAGGGAAAACGGGAAGAGAAAAGAGAGAGAGTGAGCTGAGGGGGTGGGGTTGGTAGTAAGAGAGGATGGAGGAGAGAGAATGGCTGCCCAAAACATGTCCAAGTAGCCAAGGCAAGTTGCAAGCCCGCTTGCTTCTAAGGACCATTGAAAACCAAGCAAAATAAAGCCATTGGAAGCACACAATAAAAGTTCTAAAAGAGGGGGCCCATGGGCTAAGAAGAGGAAGAGAAATGGTCCAAATTGGGCCCACTTTGGGCTAGATTAGATGGGCACAAGGTCCATTGGGCCGCCGATCTTGGGCCGGCCCTCTTGTGAGGCCAAATTCTCGATCAAATTCTCGGTCGAAATTTTCCTTTTCCAACACTTAAAAATCCCTCAAAAACTCAAGAATAAATGAGGCGACATCCAAATATTTAGTCATGACATCCCTAAGCAATCGATACTTGAAATCAAATTAAAATTCGAGGCTAAATTGAGTCGATTATGACCGTAGTACAATTAAACTATCAGGCGCCCCTTTAGGATTTTTCCTCACATTTAACCCGTGATCAACAGTTCTTCAATCCATGCCTAAGCAATTTCTTGAGTTAAGGACGTCCTTCAATTTTCATGTGATCCTAAAGGCTCAATTGATGATCTTGAGTACAAGATAAAAATGAATCGATTTAGCATTATTCGTAGCTTGTACCAAAGTCATGCGGAATCACTCACAACCTAACTTCATACTTCTGCCAAATCGATTTTTTTCCATTTCCTTAATAGTCTAGTATTGAAGGGCATCGTTCCCTTCTAGGCCCTTATGGTCGAATGGTTTGTTCCTGATCGAAATTGCAGGACATACACGTATCGTTCCCTATTGGCGCCTCCCTATAGTCCGTTATTCCACAAACGATTAGTTCGGAATATTTGTACTGACCAGGTATATATCAACATTGCCATTTTATAAAATCCCAAATATAGTCGATTTTTAGGATGTTACATGTAGATATATGATATCGAATATTGATGTCCTCTGCTATTTAATTGTGACATTGTATTGAAATCCTCAGCTAAGGATGTAACCGAGAATGAATGGTTCATGTCTTGTAAAAATACATGTCACTTAGATTTGAGCATATGATCAAATTGATGGCCTGACAAACAAATTCATGGCCTTTGTTTGATTGAGACATAAAGAGACAAAAAGATTGATTACATGGTCATCAAAGCTAACAAATTCATTTTGTTCTTGAAATATTCATACTATTTGGATAGCCATGACATATTGCTAGATGTCACTCATAGTTTTTAGGAATTGAAGATTGATTGGGATAATAAGTTCTCTTGGTCTTACTAATGTGTTAGTACAAGTCCTACTACCAACTTAATGATGAACCTAGGAATATTACATCCCATAACCAATTCAAAATGACGTTTAAACGAGAGAAATAATATTTGCAAATGTGTTTGCAATTAAGGGAATCAGATTGAATTAGGCTGTAAAAATAAGTTTTTGAAATGGTTTTAGACTTTAAGACCATATCAAAGATATGAAAGGGGTTTCAAGTCTTATAGTCTAGTCAAAGATCTAAAGTGAGTTCAAATTCAGTGGTCGAATTAAAGATCTAAAGCGAGCTCACATTCAACGGCCAAATCAAAGATTGAAAGTGAGTTTAGAATCAATGATTGAATTAATGATCTGAAGTGAGTTCAGAATCAACAATTGCATTTATGATCCGAAGTGAATTCAAATTCAATGGCTATATTAATAATCTAAAGTGAGTTTAGAATTAATAGCTAAATTAAATATTTGAAATGGTTTCAGCCTTAATGGCTAAATTAAATATCTAAAATGATTTCAAACTTAACAGTCGAATTTAAGTTTTGTAGTAATTACAAGATTAATGCTCGGAATAATGCTTTGTAACAATTACAAATTAATGTCCAAGTTAATGCTCTAAAACATTTTCAGAACTTACTTCTAGATTCAAAGTTTGAAGCAAGTTGAGACGTTATGGCTAAGTTAATACTCTGAAATGGTTTAGAGTTAATAAGCCGAGTCAATGTGATTTGAGACTAGTTGTAAAAGGTGATTGAGAGAGCATATCACAAGATGATCGATGGTTGACAATTGAGAGTGATGATAGTAATCAATCAAGTTATTCACACACAAGAGCAATTACTAACACAATTGTAGTGGTGAGCTCTCTCAACTTCTCTCCATTGTTTGATGCAAGATTAGTGGTGTGTCTGAACTAGAGACCTGATATTTATGAGGCTGAAAATGAATAATGTAAGAACCAGCTAAGTAGCATCAATACCGACACGCGACATGCGACCAACATGACACGACACGACACTACACTACACGGCATGACACGTTGTTTCTCAAAAAATAGGAAATTCCAACATGTTGAGACACATTATATATTAAATATATATTTTTATATAAACATGATAAATTATAATTTTTATGATTGTTTCAATCAAATTAATTCGATTCAAATTCACAAAGAAATAAATAATAAAAAATAGCCTAGAATGAAGTTACACCAAAAACATTAATCTACCATTTGTTAATCTAATTCATTGTTTCAATTTGATAAGTTCAAGTTCATTTCAATAATCCATAAAAATTGAAGGAAAAAATCAAGCAATCCACATTTTGGATTGGGGTGTCAGCGCGTTTTGGAAGAGAATAAAAGAAAAACTTTAGGGTTGAATTGTGTGTCATAGAGAGTGAGTAAAAAAAGAAGAGAAGAATAAGTTTTTCTTCTTTCCCCCTTTATTATTATTATTATTTTTTTACAAATTCACATTTTAACCCCTTATTTATTGAAAATTTTATACGTGTCAGAATTCAAAATTCATGTGTTGGAGAGTGTAGGAGAGTTGACCTGTCACACCCCGAAACCCCGAGCATGCGACAATCCCTTCTCTTGGTCAATTGAAAGCGATGTCCTAGACCTGTCAACGATCATTCATTTTAATCTTTCATTATGCGCAAGCAGAAAACAAACCATCCCCAGTCCAGCAAACAATCAAGTAATCAATCAAGGATAGAGGGATGAACAGCAAGAACAACAGCAACTACTCATTTATATATCTTTAATGGATTAACCAACAGATGATCGTTTTCCAATATACAAACCCGACAAAAGGGGCCAATCTATTCTACAAGCCAAACCAAAAAGAAACTAGGCTAAGCTAATCCAACTATACAAAAAGAACTCTCAGGTTTTGCATCACCACCACTCATACCCATCAAACTCAAGCTTCGTTAGGTCGTAGTTGGAGGCGTTCGAGTCGATCACTGGAGAATCAGGGGCAGGATTCTCCACTACACTAGTCTAAGATCTAGAAAGTGGTTATACAATAACTAGTGAGATAAAATCTCAGCGAATTCTCCTCATAAGCTCCGGTTAGTACGCCAATTTAACCCGAGGTATCTCTCCAGAGCCACCCCTCACTCAACCTAACAACAAACAACCAAGAACAGCAATCCAACAACAACCAGGGTCCCAATAATCAATATTCGGTTCGCATGCAACCTTACCCGGTATGCCATACCCTACACGTCAAATCTCATACAATGCAAGCAAGGCACATGGCCATTAAATGATACAGTTCATCAATCATATGCAAATTGCATCACAAGCGATCTCACTTGGCCATTACTACACCCTACACGGCTATCATTCAAATCATCACGACAGTAAGAGCATGCGAATAATAAGAGCATTATACACAGCTTTCTCATGTCTCACATCCATACATGCTCTGATTATTACAATCCCTCCCCCCTAGGCCATGGCACAACCTTATGGTTAGCAGTTCCTAGCCAAGCCAACTTCGTCCTCTTTACCTTGAGGCATAGCGACGTTAAGGGCTCACTCCCAAGACAGCATTCCAAAAGGAGCGTAGGACCCGCCCACTACCGCAGCCTCACAAGTAACCCCTCCCTGTCAGGCATCCAACTGAAGTCAAGTGACCAAACAGCCACGGCATAACCCCATAAGAATTGACTGTTTTCCAGCAACACCAGATTCTCAATTTAATGTGATCATGCAACACATCATCAACCAATTCATTTATATATTTGCTCTATCGTGAATGCAACAATGATCATGCTTATGCGACATGCCATTTCAAATAACCCACATAATATGTTATGCGGTATCAATTGACAATTCCAAAATTCAATTCCAATCAGCATTCAATCACACATTTCCTCATTATTTATGAGTATAATTAACAACTAGCACCTCGATAAATCACAACCATCAAGAACAAATCAAAATAAGACTAAAATTATCTTCCGTATGAACAATGCCATGAACAGTATTCGTGAACAGTAATTATGAACAGTAAATTACAGAATTCAATTATTAATAAATTAAATTTAAAAATTAAACAAAACATTAATTAAAACAATTAATCAATCAATTAAGCTAAACATGCTTAATTAATCACCTAAACCACAAATAAACAAAATTAAGCATAATTAAACAAGATTAAGTTAAGTTAATCTTAACCATTTATCTAACCACATATCTTAGGTCTAATACAACTTAATTAAACTCCTTAAACCAAAATTACCACTAACTAAACCAACCCTAAGCAAGTTTAGGCACTAACAAAGGATTAGGGGCTAAACTCACCTGTTAAGCGGGCCGGCGACATGGACGCGGCGGCAACGATGAAGGCGACACTTAAGTACCTCACCCATGACACTCCAAAGTGGTCCCGGGACTGAAAATATCAGCAACAAACTCAGACTCCCTCTGCAAGCTAGAGAAACCGACTACTTAGAGGAGGAAGATGTTGACTAGAGCTCAAACGGGTTCGAGAGGCAACTGCTGGTGACTAGGATGGGCAGAGATCAGGTCGAAACAGGAGGAAAATGGCTAAAAATGCGAAATTGGGCAGGACAAGCGCTATAGTAGGCGGTCAGGGAGCAGCTGGCTTTCGGCCAACCAGCGGGTCAACCGGCGACTCCAACTGGTGATCAGCCAACGCACGCCATACGGAATCTCTCTCTTGAGCACGATGGTGGGTGGCACGGGCGGTGATCAGCATAGGAAAGCCACAAACAACTCGGTTTTTCGGAGGAAGGTTAGAAGGAAAAACAAAAGGAAGGAAGGAAAACAAGGGAGAGAGTGTGTATGATTTTTTAGGGCTGAAGGGGAGGTGAGAGAGTAAAGTGAGGGTTGCAATTCAAGCCTCATTAAGGCTATTAATTGTTGCCCCAACTCCCAAAGCAAGATGACATCATCTTCTCTCTCTTTTCTTGTCCTTTCTTTAAAATATCTAGAGGCAAAATGGCCATTTCCACCTTGCACATTTCCCAAACTTCTCTTGGGCTGAAAATGAAGGGCGGGCCTAAGAAACAAGCTAGAAAATGAATAGGAATGGGCTCAGGAATTGGTTGGACTCAAAACGGCTTAAGGTTAGACAACGGGCTCGGAAGGGTAAATGGTTGGTTTGGTCCAACGGGCTCACTCGCTTGCCTCGGGTCTATCACGATAGCTATTCCACATTGGGCGTGAGGCCCACACTAGTCTTGCTTGGCCCATGTCCTTGTAGGCTCATTTCCTTGGTCTGTAAACCCATTTTCTAAAAACTCAGCTTAATTGACACTATCAACTGTTGAAGAAGCATCGCCCAAAAGTCCGTCCCAGATGTTCCCAAAAATTCGAAGCCCAATAGTGGATTCTCATATCTTGTCAATTTCGCCCGAATGCCATTTTCGTACAACTCAGACTAACAGATGGCTTCGAAAATTCACGCGTAACCGACTCATGGCAAATCACGTTTAAAACTTCTCGACACATGGACGTCATTGATTACATGAAATTGCAAAAGATAGATTATTATTTCAAAGCACACGATTACTAAGGATTGACATAGGGTCGTTCGCGGGCTTGATAACAGTAAATGGAATCACTCATCGTCTCATTATGTTATGTCTGCGAATCGACTTCTAGTCGTCCCTGAAATCAGCCTGTATATCTACAGAATCATCTTGATGCAAGTTTCACGGTCGAGTCGTTTTCCCAGGTCAAGTTCTTTAGTTGCATAAGTTTTGTCCTCATTAGTCTTTCCTTTCAAGGTTAGTATTTCAGGAGTGATCAATTCTGAGTGAGATCAACCATCAACCAACAATGCATTGACGAAATTCACGTTCATTCATCCTCAAAGGGCTTGAATTTCAAGACATCACATGACTAAGTGTCAGATTTTTCAACACATGTTGACCGAGTGTCGGAAAGTGTTGGACACGTATCATAATGTCTGACACGACACGAAAGCTCTCAGAGAATACCGGTGCTTCCTAGAGAGCCAGCATTACTAGGATAATAGATGTTCGTGATCCGAATTTGAAGAACATTAGAATCAATGCTGCAAAGACATCAAATGTTCGTGGTTAGAATCTAAAGAACGTCAGATCTAACATTACAAAGAGATCGAATGTTTGCAGTCTGGATCTGAAGAACATCAGAACAGAAATACTTCAGCAACGCTACGAGAAAATTAGACGTATGTGGTCAGAATCATTTTGATTTTATTTTACCTATGCATGTGCTCTTATTTTCGAAATAAAATCCCAACAATGGTCTATGTCGAGCGCAGGCTTGAAGTCCTCCCCTGCATCAAGATTCCCCGTGCCATCAGAGTACTCAGTATCATCGCGACGAATAAAGGACGGCCTCCAGTCAAGACGATCATTGAGTGTTCCGCCTTTGAAGATGCACCGTATTTCCCGGCTCCGCCGTCCTCTGGTTAGTCACAATGTCGGCAAGGCATTTGATCCCTATTGATGGAAAGCCATCAATAAGATGCTTCAACTCATCCTGATTTCCACAGCTCGAAGTCTTGAGATCATAGTACCGCCCCGGGCATGTACCGTAGAGAAAAGGGGGATGACATTCGTCGAAATACGAGAGTCCGGCAAAATTTTACCTTGGAACATATGTTCATATAGAGGATTTCTTTTGAGGGTCTATTTCTTCTCACAAGCCACGCAGTTATACTCGATCCAAGATTTTCGAATGCATCAAATATCAATTCAACCTGGCCAAGCAGTCCAGAACTATTAATTATGATGACTTAGCATGGAATCACTATTATAATCAGCAATCATCACTACACTGCAAGCAAGCAAATGCATTATTATTAAGAGTTAATGCATGGCGATGTACCTTATTGACCGGTGGATTGAGACGGCGAAGGAAGGCACGAGAAATTTTAGCGTTGGCCAAGTCTGGTTCCGAGTTTCTGAGCGAATTGTACCACTCCCTTGCTTCTTCCAAGATTCCCAGTTGAACCCCTTTGTTCATATAACGACTAAACTTTTGAATAGCCGGACATATAATTCAACAATTAAAGCATATAAAGCGAATCTCTATTGCTTTATTGGTTACTTTGTATCAGAATGAAGAACAAGACGTTGATTTCTCTATCTCACCAGAAATAACAAGGCAGGAGATGCTGAGGCGGCGAGGTAAGAGAGAGAGAACGAAGAACCAGAAGAGAGTGAGAACTCATTTATCACATGTGGATTAGACCGTTGGTGTCACACCCCAAAATTGCAAGAAAATGGAATATAACACGGCTGTCCTTCCACACGAAGAACGCAGCTTCAATATAACCAATAACCCGATATCAACATATATGTAACTTAAACCCATATAAATATCAAATAGACCAACACGTTGGTTACACATCAGAGTTTCTATAATCCTCCAAAATAATATTTACAATCAAAACTCAGCCAATCCAAAAGATAACAAACACTAAACAAATTTCTTCCTTAAGTCATACCTAAAAAAATCAAAAGTTTCCCCTAACAACGCTCTCACTCTATTCGCCACTAACTAGGAAACTTGAAGACATAAAAGATGAGTGGAATGAGCAACCACAACTCAGTGAGTAGTACATATCTTTTAAGTAGATCGAGCAAGCACTATGCATGGATTCAAAGTAATCCTAGAACTTTTGAACTCCATTCAATATGTAAAATACATAATGAATCATATAGGAGTTACTTTTATACTAATATGAAAAACTTATTTAAACCACTATTACAATACAAAAATCAATGGTCAAGTCCATTGGATAATCTCCATTTAAAAATCACACGTCAACGGTCCATCCATTAACCAATCTATTACTTAATCTCTTACCATGGTCACGACACAACACCTTGTGACAAGGCGACCAAGATTCCTCCCTTGACAAGGTCTCCACCTACAATGTCAGTGGCTCGGCCTAGAAAGATATCCTAAACCCAGTATGCATACCAACATGCCTCTCAATGGGCTCATAGCAATAATGAGCAAAATAACCATCTTCCAATACCATAAAGCCAATCCATGAATCAATATCCTAAACCAAGCAAATACATTTTTGCAACATCATCATCCACATACTTTTCCATAAACCATTTGCAGAGCACTTATAAATATATTTTGCCTTCCAATATTTTCATAATATGCTTTCCAAACCTTTATAAACAATCAAAAGGTAGTCCATGCCTGATCCGATTTTTATGCAATAATAATGTCATTTCATAATCACATATCATATATAAGCCATAGAATTTTCTTACATGAATTTTACAAATTCAAAGAAGATATAGTACCACTCACCTAGTTGCCCACGACCCAATAAAACGGTACTTGAATCGTCAAACTCGCGGTCCTAACAAATAATTGAGGAATAAGTTAAAATCTGATAAAACTCTACCTCAACTATGGGACAACTAAACTACGCCTTGACAGTAATAAAATGACCCCTATGAGCTAACAAATCGCCTATCAAAAGTAATTTAATCAAAGCCGTTCATGAAGCAAGACTTGAGTGCAAAACTTGATTATGCCAAAACTTTCTCATCCGAACTCCAATCCAAGCAATCTTGTAGTCAAAATGAAGATAATTTCAAGCACTAGAAGACCCATAAGTTGGACAACCCAATTTTGAGCTAAAATTGACAAAATCAGACCTTAAGGTGACCGCGTGCGTACTGTTCACCATGCACAGGGTAGTTCAAAATTCTATTTTGGACAAACCATAAACTCAAATCCAATTCCGTAAAATTTTACGGGTCCATGACATCCTAAACTACCATTCTTATAAATTTCCATGGCTCAACAACTCAAAAATCGGACTTCGCCACTCAATATTTCCAATATTCCGAATTTGAGCCCTAAACCAGAAAATGCTTCGATTGGAGGAACAAGAGGCACGTGTACTCACAAAGTATCGCGTAAAATAGTCAAGTCGGCTTTGTGAGGCTCCCGCGGTGCACACATGCAAAACCCTCTGCTTCTTTCCCTTTCTTCTTCTCTCTCTCTCTTCCATTTTCTCTCTTTTTTCTTTCTCCTTTGCGACTGGTTCTGGCATCCGCAAGTGGGAGAGAAAACCCCACTTATTCTCTCTCCTCTCCTTTCGACTTTTCAACACTCTTTCTTCTTCTCTAATTTTTTTATAAAAAATTAAGTGGGTCCCACCAGTCAAAGAGAGCTTAAACATTACAGTTGGCCAATGGCAACCGAGATGGGAAGGCTAAGAATGTCTGGCGAGCAAGAAAACAGAAAGTGAATGCAACGTAAATGGCCCGTCGCGTAGACCCACGTCACACGACAGAAGTTTGAATTGACTGAGTCGTGCCAAGGAAAAACAAGAACAGAGAGCGAAGACCTCGCTTGGTCAAGATTTGTTCCTTTTGGCCTGTCTTTCTCAGAGGTCAAGATTTTACCTTATCCCACAACACTTCTCTTTCAAGCAAGACCCTGCGATGATTAGAGATTTGGATTAGACAACAGGGTTAGCCAAAAAGTACATGGTAATTGCAACCCCAAATTGAAAGCGAGAAATTAATAGGGAATTATGGGTTCAATGGTCCTAATTGTTGTAAATTAAGTCAGATCGCAACCGATTATAGTAGAATTTTTCTAACTATCAAAATCGTGCAATATGTGACCATATATTCTCTTTGCAAAAGAATGTAAACAACACAATAGATAAGAGAGAAGAAGAACGACACTCCAGAAGTTTTTACATGGAAAGACTTGTGATCTTTTTGGAGTATTTCTCCAGTGTATTAAGAAACCTCCACCCAAGCCCTTATGTTTATGGTGGTATTACCTTCACCCAAGTTAGATATCCTCTTTAATTGATTGGAATTCCTTTGATTTGGGCAATCACCAGAATTTCTTTGATTTTGGCTTTTAAAATACTAAATCAAACGCATCCATAATAGGACTCCTTTATATTAGGTATTCTTGATGAGCAATTATCGGGGTATTTCAAATCCACTCCCAAACATGTTGGGCTGCTCCCAACACAAACAGAGTTCTCATAGCAGATTTCGTGACTAGTACTGTTTCAATAGAGAACCCCTGGCTGGCCACAAAGAGCATATCGTCACGTGGCCTGTCCATTGTCCCAGGCATAGATAATTCGGTACTCCTGAATGACCCAGCAATGTTCTCCCAATTGGCAAGATTTAAGCTTTCATACTCGGGCATATTACGCTACCGCAACCCGTCTAAGAGCCGTGGGAACATAACCAACCCAGAAAGAGCACTTGTTCTAACATTTCGATTTTACACAGGAAGAACTCTAAAAGGAGTCACTTGTCCAAAGGAAAACTAAGAATGCTATAAGCAATTAAGCATCCTCCTCACAACCTTGCAAACTTTATGTATGTGGAGGCGATAAAAGGAGATGCCCTATCATCTCACTGATGAAAACGAGATGCCCATCAGATCGGTCGGTCCACAATTCCAGGACTAGTCAGTCAAGTCCATGATCCCAAAAATTGGGAACCAATCGTCCCGGTCTAGTTTCCAGTCCAGGACCGGACCAGACCAAGAACCAACCACTGCTAAAATAAACAGCACAACGTTCATCATGAGAGTCATGCAAGATATACAAAGAAACTTTTCTTGAAATTATTCACGAAAAAATGTGACAAGCGTTCGTCGAGTGTTCTAATAAACCCCAATGCCTTGGATCTGACGAAATGGAAAAATTAACTCAGCCATCGTTGAGGAAGCAGTGGGTTGAGAGGAGGGAAAAGTAGACAAGGGAACGAGAGAGAACATGACAAAGTTGTTCCTAGCTAGATCTAGGCAAGGGTGAGGCTGGTGAGGCCAATCCTCGCTCAGCCATGGCTGAGGTTAGGCATCAGGCAGAGAAAAAAAAAATTAAAAATAATTTCGAAAAAATTTTAAAATATTTTTAAAAATTATTCACATAGCATCGATAATGCCATGTAAAATAGCCGATATCCACATTAGTGACTTCCAATGAAAATTGCTTGGATGTACTCAATTGGTAAAGTGTGAAAATGTTAAAAACTCAATTGGCAAAAATGTAATAGATTTTGAACTTTTTGAACAATTACAACATGATTATCAATGGGTCATTGAAATGAGTGTCAACATAACAAAATATGTTAACCTATTTATAGGTATAGATCATTTATGCCCACGTCACACAGTAAGACACGTTTATGTCAGATAATTTGTGTCAACACTTCCAACATGTTTATGAACAATAAGAAAATTTCACTTTATGTTAATCTAAAATGTACCATTGAATTAGTTTTTAATTTTGTTTAATGATTTTTCAATCGCTTCATATACTTTATTTTTTTGCTTTTTGACCTGGATGTTATGCTTATAAACTTTTAATAATAATAGAAGTCTTTAAATATTAGTTTTAAACGTGTTAAAACATGTCTAATTATGTCATGTTAAACCAAATGATCTATTAACCTAACTTTGTCGATTCATATCTAAACAGATTAAGTGGATCAACACGCTTAAGATAAGATTTTAAACATGTCATAAATTGTTTGACACAAACCCATTTATGCTAAATCTAAATAAGATTAATTATATATGGTGTCATGTCAAATCATATAAACGAATTGTGTCGAAAAATTGCCAATCTTATATAAATAACATAAGTTGTTGAAAGAAATATTTTTACTTATTTCCATCCGGTGCATAAGACCGCCTGTAAATTTTGATTTCACTCTAACAATGTACCCTATAATTGCTTCTCAGTTGTCACTTTTCTTAAGTTTTGCCTGAACATCACTGCTTCACCCATACACAGTAATCTGACCCAGATGTTGCAATCTGGTAATTAGGAGGAACAAGGTCTCCTACTTCAAACTTCGACCCAATCTTCACAATCACTCCATGGTCAATCTCGGCCACGTATAAATCAGAATCGGAAGCCAAGATCTTCACGCTGCTCTTCTCGTTGATGTTGTTCCGCTTCCTTATCTCTGTCAACTTGCCAATTTCCTCCTTCAGGCCCAAGTCAAAGAAGTGATCATAGAACTGCACAAGTAGAAATATCATTTCTTTAGGTCGAATCGAAAAGGAAAAATCAGCAAATTCATATGGTGCTAAATTCCAAGAAGCATGCATCTTGTTAGTGAATGGGATAAGTTCAGATAGATGAACTTCTCTGAGGTTATAATAGAGCAGAGCACAAGGTAACTGGCAACATTCAGACATCAACATGGTACATTAGTTATCATAGACACAGGATAGCAGTGAGATAAGTCGATGAAACAAGAGCACGTGCACATTACGATGGATGGGACTCCGGGATGGGTGAGGATGTAGGCATATCCCTGCATGACCTTTTCGGATGGAAACGGCGAATTATTTTGAGTGGAACCAGTGTTGTGATTGTCAATGAAAGTCACGGCGCTTCGTGGCTGTAGGCCGATCAATCCCGGTGGCATCCCGTTTGAATCCATCAACCGCCAGAGCTCCCCTTGAACGGCCACCTGGAGGATCCCCTTCGTGGTGAAGTCAAACGCCGTGACAGCCCCACCTGCAGCATTGACCCAATCCCCAAGCGCACGCCGGTGTGCATCCTGGTCCGGGTTGAGCTTCCCGTCCTGTCCATAAGAGAGCGGGTCCCCTTTCTCTCCCACCGCGAAATCCGGTGAAGTCCGATTCATGTAGATTTTGGTGATGTTTGGGGCGTAACCTTGCACGAAATTGAATTGCCACCCGTCAAATCCTATATCTCTCTTCAACCAATTCATCCAGTCGGACAGTTCCTTCTGCACCCTCGGATTAAGGTGGTCTATATCGGGCGCAGGCTCGAAGTCCTTCCCTGTATCAAGATTACCCGTGCCATCAGAGTACTTAGTGTCATCACGACAAATAAAGGATGGCCCCCAGTCAAGACGACGGTCGGGTGTTCCGCCTTCGAAGATGCACCATTTTCCCCGGCTATCTTGTTTTTCCGCAGTCCTATGGTTAATCACTATGTCGGCAAGGCATTTGATCCCCATTTGATGGAAGGCATCAATAAGTTGCTTTAACTCGTCCTGATTCCCATAGCTCGAAGCATTGAGATCATAGAGCCGCCCTGGCATGTACCCTAGAGAAAAGTGGGATGACATTCATTAAGATACAAGAGTCCAACTACATTCTACCATTGAACAGATGTTTATATAAGGATTTCTTTTAAGGGTCTATTTATTCTCAGAAACCACAGTTGAATTTGATCCAAGATTGTCGAATGCGTCAAATATCGATTCCTGGCCAAGCAATCCAGAACTATTAATTATGATGATCTAGCATGTAATCACTATGGTATTCATCAATCATCATTACACAGCAAGCAAGCGCAACTGTAAATGGAAACTGAGTGATTCGTTATTATTAGAAGTTAGGGCACGGTGGTATACCTTCTGGAGCGGCCGATTGAGATGGCGGAGGAAGCCACACATGAGTAATTCCAGCTTTGGCCAAATCCGGTACCAAGTTTCTGAGCGAATTGTACCATCCCCCTTCCTTCTTGCAAGATTCCCAGTTGAACCCCTTTGTTCAGATAATGACCAAAATCTTGAATAGTCAGACATATAATTCAACAAGTAAAGCATATAAATGGAATCTCTATTGCTTTCTCTGTTACTTTGTAGCAGTACGAAGAACAAGACGTTGATTTCTCTATCTCACCTGAAATAACAAGGCAGGGGATGTTAAGGCGGCGAGGTAAGAGGCGGAGAGAATGAAGAACCAGAAGAGAGAGTGAGAACTCATCATCATATGCTCCTTTCGTTTTCTTTCTCTGATATTTTAATGGTGGGAATCAGTCGGCCATGTCATGGGCATTTTAGATTGAACATGTCAAGGTGTATGATGAGGATGACTGTTGACAAATCATAGGAAACAGGACAATTTAGAGGAACGGACGCGGAAGTGAAGCAGGAGGGGAGCTCTAATTCGGATTAAAAGTCCAACGCGGAAGTGAACACAACGTAGATGACCCGTCGCATAACCCACGTCGCAGTTTCGGAAGTTTGAATTGACTGAGAGTCGTGGCCAAAAAAGAACAGAGCAAAGACTTCGATTGGTCAACATTTGCTCCCTCTTTCTTTGTCTTGCCTCTCTTTCTCAGAGGTCCTGATTTCACATTACCCCTCAACGCTTCGCTTTCAAGCAGCACCCTATGATTAGAGACCTGGATTGGGCAACAGGGTTAGCCAGACCCCCAATAGAAAGAGAGAGATTTACGGGGAATGATGGGTTCAGGGGTTCTCACGTAGTTCTCATAGCAGATTTCATGACTGATACTGACCCAGACTGGTCACAGAGCATATTGTTGCAGGGCATGTCCATTGTCCCAGGCATTGATAACGCAGTCCTGAATGACCCAGCAGTGTTCTCCCAGTTGGCAACATTTAAGCTTTCATACTCGGGCATATTACGCTATCGCAACCCGACTAAGAGATGTAGCAAACAGCACATAAGCAACCCAGGAAGACACGTACTAAAATTTCAATTTCATTGTTCTATACGGGACAAACACTAAAAGGAGTCACTTGTCCAAAGGAAAACTCCTGCCAAGCAACAACGCTCGAAGCAATTAAGCATCCTCCTCACATCCTTGCAAGCTCTACGCATGAGAAGGCGATACAACAAGAGATGCCCTGTTATCCCACTGACAAATAATCAGGGCTGAAAACGAGATGCCCATTGTCTGCAGAGAGCATACACAAAATTAAAAAGATTTTTAATCCTCGAAAGTCAGAGAAATGGTGATTAAAAGAAGGTTAAACCCTGATGGTGCAGCTGAAACAGGCACGGAGATAGCAGCGGCTCAAAATTTTGGTTACTTGCACCATACTTCTGAGGAAGCCAAGCAAATGCACGAGGAAGTTTGAGTGGAACGCAAATGCAAGATCGTGCGAAATAGTTTTTTTTTTAGTCGAAACAAAAAATTTCATTGAGCTAATCCAAAATGGAGGGGCCCGAGAGATGGACTTCAGTACATAAAAGTCCCATAAATGTATGGGTGGGGAGTAGACCCAATTTGGTGGTAAGCTCTATTTCCTATGGATTTTTGCAACCCATTCAGCGACCGCATTGGCCTCTCTATTACAATAAGTGACCTAAACATATGCGCAAACGCAACAAAAACTCTTTATGCTGCTGGACTGGGACATGTGCCTCCCACGTGAGCTATTGAGGGCTCAAAACTGTTTCAGCCAATGGTAGACAATCTGTCTCTACCTGCACAACGTCATTGGGGAAGGGGGATTACAATATCCATTATCAGCTTCAACACAATGCAGAGAGCACAATAAAACAAGGGCTTCGACTAGCGCTAAATCTTCGACCAAAAGGGAGGAGGTTGCTGGTACTAATTTGGCATCACCGTTCAACAGTCGGCTAATGGAGTCATGGCAAATCTAAGCCACCAAACCTGTGGTTTCACTAGGTATAAAAGCCCCATTTGTGTTTACCTTAAAGGTGTGAATTCATGGTGGTTTCTAAAAGCTGGTTAGGGTTGTTCTGATTTTGGTATTATTTCTTGCTAAATTCCATGTTTGGAAGCTTTGTAGTGCATAGATGGCTGTTTCCACCACCTCGCTGGCCTGCGGAGTCTGGTTTTTGAAGATTGCTGCGTTTTAGGCCTTCCATACACTCCACGGAATCAATGCAATAGTGGCCAGGTCTAGTAAGCTCTTCTTTTTCGCTATGTCCATCAACCATTCCTCAATTCGGCTTAACCCATGTCTTGAAATCTTGATGTTTAGTGTGGGGTTCGCCCATATTGTGTTGGTCCATGGGTAAAGGAGACAAAGATGTTCAATGGTTTCGTAGCACTGGTGGCACAAGGGACAAAGGGGATCGAGCATGATCTTCCTCCGAAACAAATTTTCCTTTGTTGGGAATGCGTTTTGGCATAAATTCCATAGGAATGGTTTGATTTTTGGTGGGGCCTGTAGTTGCTAGATATTTTTCCATAAGCTGCGGGGGGGAACATATGATGCTGAAGCTTCAGGCTGTGACTGTTTTGCTGTTAAGTCTTGGATAAAATGATACCCACTCTTGACTATGTAGTGGCCTACTTGGTTCCTGTCCAAATGATTTGGTCTTGTTTCGATTGTGGTTTTAGAGAAATTGCTAGTATTTCCCAAATCATTTGCTCATCGAAATATTCTTGTAATGTTGTTTCCTTCCATAGTCCTTCCCCTGATGATATAAACCCTGAGATGAATTGAGGTTCATTTCTTTTGGCCAGGCCATTCAAAATTCCCTTCATATCCACCTGTCCTCTCTAGTTTTAATTCTGGTTCCATCTCTAATAGTCCATATCGTGACAGGGGAAATGGCGTCTCTGCCTATAAGCAAACTTTGCTAGCCCCAAGATGGGCATTGTCCTTTTTTAGCATGCCAAAAGTCTTTTAGAGGAAAGTATAAGCCCTTACATAGTCGACCCCATGGAGTATTTAGGTTTGTGCTTAATTGCCATGCTTATTTTGCCAACATGGCTTTTTATTAAAGTCCAGTAGGTCTCAAAAGCCCAATCCCCCATTTTCCTTTCTTCTCTTAAGCACCTCCCATCTTTTCCAATGAATGCCAAATTTCCTCTTGTTATTTTTACACCAGAACTATGCTATTTTTTGCTCTATCACCTTGCAAATTGAAACGGGGATTTTAAACACATGGCATATTGTGGGATAGCTTGCACCCCCGTCTTGATTCGGACTTCTTTTCCCACTTTGGATATCAATCTTTCTTTCCATCCTTCTAATTTTGTGCTTACCCGCCCAAGAATCCATGCAAATATATGTTTTTTTTAGACTCCCCAGTCTGAAGGCATTCCAAGATATTTCCTCATCTTTTCTATAAGAGGCACCCTCAGTTCCTACACCATATTCCTTTTTAGATTCTGAGGACAGTCCCTACTGAAGAAAACCCCTAATTTATTTAGATTAATTTCTTGTCCTGAGGCCACATAGTATTGGTTGAGAATTGATGCTAAGTTCTAGCATTTCAAGACTATCCCATCTAAAAAGAAAATCAAATCGTCTGCAAATAGGAGGTGGGAGAGGGTAAGACACCATCTGTTCAATTTTATTCCTCTGATGCTATGATCCTCTATAGCCTTCTTCATGAGAGTTGATAGCACGTTAGCCACCAAGATAAATAGGTAAGGGGAAAGAGGATCCCCTTGCCTTATACCTCAGGATGGCTTAAAGTACTGTAGCGGCTCTCCATTAACCTTCACACTAAAGGATACAGTCATAACACACTACATGACCCACCTTACCCATCTTGCATCATACCCAATTTTCAATAAACAGGCCTCAAGGAAATCCCATTCCATGCGGTCATAAGCTTTTTTCATGTCTAACTTTAAGACTGCCTGGAATTTTCTTCTTCTCTTCCTTGTTCTGATTTGGTGTAGCACCTCCTAGACTAGATATTGTCTTGAATTAGTCTCCCTCCGACAAAGGCACTTTGTTCTTTAGCAATAATCTCTAGAAACAAAGGTTTGAGTCTATTCGCCAGCACTTTCGCGATAATTTTATAGCCAAAATTGCATAAGCTAATAAGCCAATATTGATTAAGCTTTTATGGGTTTTGGATTTTTGGTATAAGTGAGATGATGGTTTTGTTGAGTTCTAGTAGCATGTGGTTAGTTCTTAAAGATTCTTTGACTTCTGTAACAATGTCCATTTTCAGAACTTCCCAGTTTTGTTGGTAGAATAGGCTATTGAGTCCATCTAGTCCCGGTGCTTTTTCAGCTCCCATTTAAAAAGTTACCTCTTGTATCTCATTTTCATTAACTTCAGCTAACGAAATCATGTTCATGCCGTCTATCACTACTCTTGAGCATTGATCGAGTACTAGAGAAAAGTTTCTTTGGCCTTCAAATTATAGAGGTCACGGAAAAAGCCCGAAACAGCTTGTTTAACATGTTCAGGACTAGAAATCCATCTGTCATCCATGTCTTTGATCTTGGATATCCTGTTTCTTTGCCTTCGTTGAATTGTTGTAGCATGGGAAAATTTAGTATTCTTGTCGCCCCACTTAAGCCAGTTTATTTGCAATCGAAGCCCCCAATACATCTCTTCTTGTCTACACAATGCTTCAATTTCTCCTTGTACTTTCTTAACCGTCACTCTCTCATAAGGGCTACTAGAGTTATTTATGAGTTGTTGCAATTCCTGTTTTAGCTTGGCTATTTTTGTTGCCCGTTTGCAAAGGTCTTTTTGCTCCAATTAGTAAGTGCAAGAGACACAGCACGCAATTTTTTGGAGAACATTCTTTCCTCTTGTGGTAGAGTGCCCTAGGCTTCCTTGATGTTGTCCTTACATTCTACATTCTCAAGTCAAAAAGCATCAAATTTGAACTCGTTTTTCCATTTCACTTTATTATCTTGCAAAGATATAAGTAAAGGGTTGTAGTCAAAGCCTATAGCTGGTAGGGCAAAAGATTTTGCTTCTGGGTGTGATATTCTCCAATCTACACTGCAAAGAACCCTATCTAGTCGTTCCTTAATGTATTCCAATCCATGCATGTTGTTTGACCAAGTGAATGCGGATCCTTTGCTCTCCATATCCATTAGTGAACAGTCATTTAGAAACTCTCAAAATGCTGTCATATGAGAGTTATCAGCTATACATTCCCCCCTCTTCTCCCAATGAAATAGTACCTCATTAAAGTCTCACATACATACCCAAGGCAGCAGGTTTGAGGAACTAATGGTGTGCATTTCATCCCATAGGTCTAACCATTTTTGAAAATTGCAAAGAGTGTGTATAAAGGTGAGTTTCATTCTTGTACCATTCTAACGATTCTTACATGTAAGGTGTAAGATCCTGAAGATTGACCCCATTTTGGGATTTTACAAAATGGCAATGTTGATCGAGTGTCTGGTCAGTGCAAATATTTTCGAGCTGATAATTCTCGGAATAACGAACTATGGGAGGCGCCGATAGGAAATGATACACGTACGACCACAATTCTGATCAAGGACGAACCCTTCAACCATGAGGGCCTAGGTGGGAATGATACCCTCCGGTACTAGACTATGAGAGAAAATAGAAATAAATCGATTTGGCAGAAGTACGAAGTCAGGTCGTAGGTGATTCTGCACAACTTTGGTATGAACTACAAATGGTGTTAAACCGATTAATTTTCATCTTGTGCTTGGGATTATCAATTGAGGCCCTAAGACCACGTGACAATCGAAGGACAACCCTAACTCAAGAAATGACTTAAACGTGGATTGATGGATTGTCAACCACAGGTCCAACATAAGGAAAAATCCTAATAGGGTGCCTAATAGTCAAATTGTACTACGAATGCAACCAACTCAACTAAGCCCCAAATTTTAATCCGATTTTGGGTACCGACTTCTCAGTGATGTCAAGATTAAATATTTGGACATCGCCTCATTTATTCTCGAGTTTTCCGTTAGGCTTTAAAGTGTTGAAAAAAGAAATTTTGGACCGGGATTTCGGGCCCCCAATGGGCCTTGCACCCGTTCAGCCCAACCCAAGGTGGGCCCAAGCTAGCCCATTTCCTTCTCTTCTTGGCCTTTTCTTTTGTGGCCCAAGTGGGCTTTATTTCGGGCTTTGTTTGGCTTGGTTTTTCTTTGGCCCCTGGCTCAAGTGGGCTTGCCACTCACCTCGGCCTTGTTAGACTAATGTCCAGCCCTCTCTCTCTCTCCTCCATTTCTCCTTTGTGCCACCCCCACCTCAGCCCCTTTAGACTATCCTCGAGACGAGCGAAATTCCTAACCGAGGCTTAGGACTTTGATTTACTGAGATTTTATCTCACTAGTTATTGTATAACTATTTTCAAGTCTGTAGGATGGAGAACCGGCACGTGTTACAGCTTGTGGTCGTTTTTGAATGGAGTAGATTAACCCTGGCTTGTTGGTTTCATTGGCTCGATCAGAAGATGCCCGTGGTAAAGGCTTGTACTTATAAACTTTCCAGGGTTAATTAATTAATAAATAAAGCGATACTTTTGAATGTGTTTTTGTTGAGTTTTCCTGCTATCCCTACTTCTGTAATTGACTGGGGGATTGTGATTCACTTCTACATACATTTAATTAAAAGATAAAAATAATGGTCGGCGACGCATCTTGGGATGTCCCATCTAAATGACAACGAGAGAATATGAGTTATCGCATGCTCAAGGGTTGGGGCGTGACAATAAACATGTGTCTTCACTACTAACAACAATCAATTATTTCCCCTAAATAATCCATCATCCCAAAATAAGTATAAACTATGATTATATCCAAAAAAACTCATTTATGAAGTATACATTACTATAGTCAATTATTCCAATAAAATAATTTAACTCCCACAAAATACTTATAATTATTTACCAATCTCATAAATAATTATCCAACCCAAATAATTCCATTTAATAAAACCCTTCTTTAATAAATTAATGTCACTTAGTAATGTAGTATATAAATACTATTGACTTTAGAAAAATAGACCATAGTAATTTTCCCACAAAATTACTCAATTAAAACAATTTCCAATAAATAATCATACTTAATTATTTTCCCCAAAAATAATTAATATTCAGAAATAAATAATAATTCGAAATTATAAAATAATATAATTAATTAATTCCGAAAATAATAAATTATTATTATTTATTTCAAAAATAATAATAACATTTATTTATTACTAACCGTAGTTACTTTTAACGAAGCTACAATTAACTAACCCAATTGAGGTTACTTTATTCAACCATAGTCACTTTATTACAACTACGGTTAATTAATCTAACCGCAGTTACTTTAACCAACTACAGTTACTTTATTCTAATCGCGATAACTTTAATCTAATCAAGGTAAATTAATCTAACCAGAGTTAACACTAAGCAAAATTAAACCATTAATATAATGTTAATCACCCATCATCAAAAGCATAATTTAAGATTAAGCTAATTAAACTACTCCTAAACAAGATTATCCCCTAATCAAGGGATTAGGAAAACAACTCACAGTTTTGCAATTCTGACGACATGAGTACAATGGCAGTGACAAGGGTGATGCAAGGCTACCACCAAAATGTCATGGAGGCACTCGGCAAAAGCGGGTCTTGACCGAGGCGATTTCTAGTTTAGTGAAACTGAGAGAGAGTGAGACAAGCGCATGGCACGAGCGGGCGAACGGCAGGCATGCACGGCGGTTTGGACGGCTCCAAAACAATGGCAAGAATGGTGGGTGATGGTGGTTCGGACAGCAAGGGGGTGTCCAAGGGGAAGAAACAATGGGAAAACAAGAGGAAAAGAGAGAGGGCAGTGGGCTAGACAGCCAAGGGGGAGAGAGAGGGAGGAGAGAGAGAGGAAAGAGAGAGAAAAGATGAAGACTTCCCCCTTTAAAGCCTTCTCCAAGTGGCTTCATCAATTTCCCCAAAAATCCATCATTTCCTTAACTTTTCTTCCCTTTTGTCCTCTCCCATTTAATGCAAGTTTTAGAAGGGTCAATTTTGTAAATTCCCAAAGTATAGTATATTGTACTATGCGCGTATATGGGCCAAGATTTTATACAGGCTTGAATAAAAGTGGTTTTGGCTCAAATTGAGGAGAAATAGGTTAGAAAATGCAATTGGGCTCAAAAGCTTGGAGTTGGGCTTGGTGGGCCTAATTGGGCCCACTTGGCCTAGCTTTGGGCCTACGTGGCCAACCCCTAATAGGCGCAAGGCCCATTGGGCCTTCGGTCAGTCCAACTCCTCTTGGTTCCAATTTTTCAGCCCGTTGAATCCTTTTTCGATAATTTCCGGCTTACTGATAAATTAGAGAATCAATGAGGCAACGTCCAATATTTTAGTCTCAACATCCTTGAAAGTTCGATACCCGAAACTGAATTGAAATTCATGATTAAAATTGATCAATCACGACTTTAGTACGACCTAACTATAGGGCGGCGTTTAGGGGTTCTTGCACGTTTGATCCATGGTTGATAGCTTTTCAATCCACGATTGTGCCTATTCAAATCAGGGCGATCATCGATTATCATGTAATCATGAGAGGTTAATTGCTCACACTGAGTATAAGGCCAAAAGGAAATCAGTTTAACGTCGTTTGTAGTTAATATCGAAGTTGTGCAAAATAACTCGCAATCTGGCCTCATACTTTTGCCAAATTGATTTATTTCCATTTGCTAATTGGCCTGCAACAATGTAGTATTATCATGTTTGATCCTTATGATTGAGTGGTCTATCCCTGATTGAATTCACTGTCGTACACGTATCGATCATTAATTGCATTTCCAAATAGTTAGTTAACTCATGAGGGGTTAATTGCTCAAACTGATTACAAGGCCAAAAGGAAATCAGTTTAACGTCGTTCGTAGTCAATATCGAAGTCGTGTGGAATCACCCGCAATCTGACCTCGTATTTCTGCCAAATCAATTTATTTCTATTCGTTAATTGGCCTACAATAATGTGGTATCATCCTATTTGATCCTTATGGTCAAGTGGCATATCCCTGATTGAATTCACTAGTCGTATGCATATCGATCCTTAATTGCCTTTCCAAATAATTAGTTAACTCAAGAGGAGCTAACTCAGAGTAAACGTAACTAAAATAACAATTCCATATATCTCGAAATGAGTCAAAATTCAGCATGTTACACTAAAAGTGCCAAAACTTGTGTACGGCCCTTACTTTGGTGTCAAAAGTTTATTTTGGATCAGTTAAGTGTCAACAAATTTTAAAAAAATGATCATTCTAGTGCCAACTCTTATTTGAATGCTAGGAAATTTGACATGGCATTTTTTTATTAATTTTTTAAGCCACGCAGCTCGCTGGAGAGTACAGTTAGTATGGAGACAATAAAACAACACTATTTGGCATCTTTCCCCCTAAATAGGAACCCTAAATCCCCAAATTAAAAGAGAACCCAAAGTTGAAAACCCTAACCGGCCAACTTGAGCACCTACTTCGATTTTTCACCAAAATTATCAACTCAATCATGCAAATGGAGAGTAGAAGCTTCAACAGCTACTCCCATTCATTCCAAAAAAGCAAATTAGATGGTAAGTGTTACTGTTATTGTGGGTTACTTGGTTGAATCCTGGGAGAAGATTTCATGGATGTGTCGGGTATAGAGAAGGCTCGAAGTACAATTATTTTAAATGGGTTGGTACGGAATTCTCCGGTTGAGCAAGAGAGGTGATCTTGGAGCTACTTGAAGGACGAAATCAACCTCCACCTACATCAATGTATGAGTTGGAGGATGTCGACTCAATGGAAGCTCAAATGAAGGGTTTAACAATTCTGATTGACCATTGAGGAAAGTTTCATGACTGAAAATTGAAAGAAACTTTTATTGAGTGCTGCTTGTTTTGTTGTTCTCTTGTGTATTATATTCAAATGTAAAGTGAGTAAAGTGAAGAAGTCTGTATGTCTACCATAGTTGAAAACATGGAATATGTACTTGTATTGGGTTATTTGTAAGTAAAATGTGTTGCAATTTTTGTATGAAACAAAAGGTTTTGTTGCAATTTATGGTGGAAATGGAAGGTTGGAGTTGCAATTTATTGGTTGTGAGCACTTAAAAAGTTTTCTTCCTTAGTTGTGTATTGTTAACATTGGTTTAGTTTGCTTAGTTTTTGCTTCAGATATTTAGTTTGCTTTAGATGTAACGGTTTGCTACATTTTTTTGTTTGGTAATGGTTTGCTTGTTTGCAGCAACTATTACTGCAAACCATGGTGAAATTAAGGGGTGGTAACAAATTCATGAGCGACTATTTTAGTGCCATAAGTTATAAATAGTGATCATTTGAGTGCCAAGTTTTTCTGAAAGTAATTATTTAAGTGCCAATTGCAGTTAAAAAGTGATCGCTCATGTTGCACAAGTTTTAAAATAATGATAGGTTAGTTTCAAATATGTTCCAATTGGCTTTCATGGTGCATCTTGTTGCACCAATTAGGTTGCCGTTGCATCTTGTTTTTGTACTACCCTATACAAGTGTTGGTGCAATAAGATGCACCGGCACTTGTATGTGCTAGTACCCACAAATCCGCTAGTACCCACAACTTCAACAAGTAATAATATATCAACCCATCACTTTTAAAAACAACATCAGCCTCATAACAATGTTGCACCCACAACAGAAAATTTACACAGCATAACAATCCCATTCAAGTCACAAGTTGAAATCAAGACAAGAGAAAATAACAAAAATATTGTTGCCATTGATATTAATTGACTGATTGTTTACTAAAAAAAACATGTCTCACTTTACTCTTCAATCACTCAAGGTTCCCCTCCCACTTGCCAAAGCCAATGCATACAAAAACAATGGCAACAACCTCCATTAGTGAAGATACCATGTGTAACATCCTGGAATTCGAGCTCTATGAATGTGAATTTCGCCGATGCATTGTTTGTTGATCTCACTCAAACCTTATCACTCTCGAGAAACTAATCTTGAGGGGAAAGGTTAATGAGGACAAACTCGTGCGATTAAAAAACTTGACTTGGGAAAATGACTTGACCGTAAGACTTGCGTAAGGACGATCCTGTAGATATACAGGCCGATTTCAGGGACAACTAGAAGTCGATTCACGAATAGAACATAATGGGACAACAGGTGATTTCATTTACTATTATCAAGCCCATGAATGACCCTATGTCGATCCTTGGTAATCGTGTATTTTGAAATAATAAATCTTTCATTCGCAATTTCATGCAGTCAATGACGTCCATGTGTCGAGAAGTCTTAAACGTGATTTCGCACGGGTCAGTTACACGTGAATCCTCAAAGCCGCCTGTCAGTCTAAGTTGTACCAAAATGGCATTCGGACGAAATTGACAAAGCATGAGGATCCAGTATTGGACTTCGAATCTATAGGAACGTCCGGGACAAACTTTTGGATGATGCTTATTCGACAATCGATAGTGTCAATTGGGCCGAGTTTTTGGAAAAATGATTTTCAAACCAAAGAAACGAGCCTACGAGGATGTGGGCCAGGCAAGATTAGTGTGAGCCTCATGCCCAAGGTGGAACAACCACCGTGGTAGACCCGAAGTAAGCAAGAGAGCCCGTTGGACCAAACCAACCATTACCCTTCCAAGTCCGTTGTCTAATATTGAGCCATTTCGAGCCTAACAAATTCCCAAACCCGTTTCTATTCATTTTCTAGCCCGTTTCTTAGGCTCGCCCTTCATTTTCAACTCAAGGGCAGTTTGGGAAATGTGCAAGGTAGAAATGACCATTTTGCCCCTAGATATTTTGAAAAAAAGACAAGAGAAGAGAGAGAAGATGATGTCATCTTTCTTGGGAGTTGGGGAAGCCTTAAATGGCCTTAATGAGGCTTATCTTCAGCCATCACTTCACTCTCTCTCCCCCCTTCATCTCCTCTAAAACCGCACACCACTCTCACCCTTATTTCCCTTCATTCCTTCTGTTTTTCTTTTTGACCTTCCTCCGAAAAACCAAGTTGTTTATGCCCTTCCCGTGTGAATCATGGCCCGTGTCACCCGCCATCATGCTCAAAAGATAATTTTTGTTCGGACAGCAACAACTAATCACCGGTCGAAGCCGCCGACCGACTCGCCGGCCAGCTAAAAGCTAGTTGTTCCTAGACTGTCACTATAATAGTAGTTCTGCTTGTTCCACCTGTTTCAGCCATTTTCCTCCCATTCCGACCCAATCTCCGCCCATACCAGCCACCAGCAATTCCCCCTCGACCCCAGGTGCCGCCGGTCGTCAGCCCGCTGCTCGTTGGAACTCCGATTAACTCCATTCATCCCTTTCCTCCTTTGACAGTGTTGTTTTCAAAAGTTCAATGGGAATCCGAGTTTGTTGCTGCTGTTCTTAGCCCCAAGACCGCCTTGGATCGTCGTGGTAAAGGTCCTCAGGTGTCACCTTTGTCGCCGCTATTGCATTCATGTCACTAGCCCGCTTAATGAGTGAGTTTAGCCCCTAATTCCTTATTAGTGCCTAAACTTGCTTAAGGTTAGGTTAGTTAATGTTAATGTTGGTTTAGGAAGTTTAATTAAGTTGTATTAGCCCTAAAATAGGTAGTTAAGATTAGATTAGCTTAATTCTGCTTATTAAGCTTAATTGTGCTTGATTATGCTTAATCGTTGCTTATGTATGTTTTAGGTGATTAATTAAGCATGTTTAGCTTAATTGCTTGATTAATTATTTTATTTAATGTTTTGTTTAATTTCTAACTTTAAGGTTTTAATTAATTGAATTTCTAAAAATTACTGTTCACAACACTATTCATGCGGAAGCTAAATTTTGTCTTGATTTGATTTGTTCTTGATTGTTTTGATTTATTGAGGTGCCAGTTGTTAATTATACTCGTGAATATTGATGAAATGCATGATCGAGTATTGGTTGGATTTGAAATTTTGGAATTGTTAAGTAATATCGCATGACATATTGCATGGCTGAAATGGCATGTCACATGAGCATGAGCGATGTTGCATTCAAGATAGAGCAAAGATATAAATAGATTGTTTGATGATGTGTTGCATGATCACATTAAAGAGAGGGAACCCAGCATTGCCGGAAGACTACCAATCCTTATGGGGTTGTGCCGTGGCCAGTTGGTCGCTTGACTTCGATCAATTGCCTGATAGGAAGGGGTTCTATGTGAGACTGCAGTAGGGGCGGGTCCCGTGCCTCTGTCAGTAGTGGGCAGGTCATATACTCCTTCAAAAATGCCATCTTAGGAGTGAGCCCTTGACGTCGCCGTGCCTCGAGGTAAAAAGGATGAAGCTAGCTTGGCCAAGAACCGCCAACCATAAGATTATGCCGTGGCCCAGGAGAAGGGGTCATAATAATCGAAGCATGCGTGGGTGTGAGATATGAGAAAGCTAAGTGCAATGCTCTGATTATTCATATGCTCTTAATGTCATGATTATTTATGACACGCACGAATAAGTTAAAAGTCATGCAGGGTGTGACAATGGCCAGGTGAAATCGCTTGTGACGCGACTCACATGTGATTGATGAATTATATCATCAGATGGCCATGTGCCTTACTTGCATTGTATGAGATTTGACATGCAGGTATGACATACCAGGTAAAGTTATATGCAAACCGAATATTGATTATTGGTTGCCCATGTCTGTTGTTGGTTGTTGTTTGGTTTTGGTTGTTTGTTGTTGGGTTGAGTGAGGGGTAGTTCTAGAAAGATACCCCGGGTTGAGTTGGCGTACTAACCGAGGCTTAGGGGGAGAACTCGCTAAGATTTTATCTCACTGGTTATTGTATAACCACTTTCAGGTTCTTAGACTAGCATAGTGGAGAATCTTGCCCCCATTCCTCTAGTGAACGACCTGATAGAGTCTAAGTCTGATGGGTCCGAGTGATGGTGGTACTGAATCCGAGGTTCATTTTGTATATAGCTAAATTGGCCTAGCCTAGTTTCTTTTTGGTTTGGCTTAGAGGATGGATCAGCTCTTTTTGTCAAGTTTGTAATTCGGAAAACGATCCTTCGTTAGTTAATCCAGTAAGATATATAAATGAGTTGTTGTTGTCATTGCCATTCATCCCTCTATCCCAATATTGATTGCTTGATTGACTGGAGATGGTTTGTCTTCTGCTTACGCATAATGAAAGATTAAAATGAATGGTCGTCAACGGGTCCTAAGACGTCGCTTTCAATCGACCAAGGTAATGGGGTTGCTGCGAGCTTGAGAGTCGGGGCGTGACACCATGTCCAACACCCTTCCATCAAAAATATAAAAAATTAGATATCATGTCTAGCACCCTCTTATCAATCAATATGCACAACACCCCTAACTTCTTTTCCTTTTGGACTTTTGAATTGTAACATAATCTAGGCATTCTTTTGAACTAGAGGTGCAAGTTCCTTAATTGGCCTTTCCTTCATCTTATTCTTAGAAGCAGCTATTCTATTTTCTAGCACGTGTCATGTGCTGGGACCTCTCCGTAGGATCACTATTGGACCTATCATCAGTCAATTGAGATAGAACTGGTGCTGGGTTCTTTGGTGGTGACTATTTTCGAGCTATATCCGCTATCTTCTTCTTTGGAGTGTTCTTCTTTGGCTACACCCTTGACTCTTGAGTTAGCCCACCTTGAGAGATAAGCACCTTTGAAATTCAATCAGGCTATAAGAACATGACCATATTATCAACCAAATCAATTGAAGTACCACAAAATATTACATGAATCTGACAAATCTTACATTCGAAATGGTCGTTCTAATACATTCAGCTATGTAAATCCTATAATCATATTGCCTTAATCTTTTGCCAAGAACCCCTTTTGTTTGTTGTGGTGCATCACTTTCAATAACCTGTGTGGGAGCAACCTGTGCAACTTATGCAATCGGTTGTCTTGTCACTTGAGAAACACATAATAAAATTAAATTTCAGCCCATAAAAAACAAACATAATGATGTATAATTTACTGGATATTTTTTCCTAATTTGTTCAACAATGGATTTAGTTGTTATTGTTGCTATCCTGACTATACCAATCTCTGTCCCTATACTTGGGCTTATAACAAGGCATTTTATTGGCCCTTTGGTAGGCCTTATAGCAAGGCTTTGTGTTCGCCTTCAGTAGGCCCATCAACAACTTCGTCAAAAGGCCCTATTCCTAACTCTAAGTCAACCCTTGGAGTAGACTCTCATTATTGATGTTGCTTTCTCAACTCACAACCTTTTTTATTGTGCCCTTCCTTGTGGCCAGAGGAGTATTTCATCTCTACCCTAGACCTACTCATCCTCTAACTTGATGCCTCTCCTTCCTACATTCTTCATCTCCTCTTTGGCTTTCCTATTTGCTTCTTTAGTGGCAAAGGTAGAGGGCCTCCACGATTTGTTAACTCTCGAAATTTGCTACTTCTAATAGGTTGCATCATAAATTAGTATGAAACAAGGTATGAGCTTTTTTTGTACTAGTGATCTAAGTAATCCTCTGGGTTTTGTTACTTCACTTGAATGGCACAAATAGGATGGGCACAAGGAATTCCATTTAGTTGTCAGGCTTGGCATGAACACTTTTTCTTATCTAGGTTGACGACATACTTATCATAATTTTCAATCATCTCATATCCACTATCTACATTCCAAACTACATGGCGGAACCTACTTCTAACATTGAGCAGGTGTCAACCCCCATACATGGTATTACAACTTTGTGGAGACTTGCGTTTTTGGTAAAGAGTCGCTCAGGCCTAGTCACTGCAACCCCCATTGTGAGGAGGCACCTTAGTAGCAACATTCGCATCTAATATTTTCACAATCCTAGGACCACATTCTCTAGTCCACTTTTAGGCTTCATCTATTTGTCTGTGCAGTCTAGTCATAACCATTACTTGAATATCATCAAGCATGCTGAAAATTGGTTTGCACTTGCCCTTTAAAATTCTACCATTAAAAGCTTCACTCAGGTTATTGTCAATGATATCGCATTTAAATTTTTCACTAAAGAATGTCCTACACCAATACTTAGCTTATGCTTGGAATAGTGTATCAAAACCTTTATTTGTCAATTGCAACAACCCTTATTTAGCTAACTTGAATCAACCATGTAAGTGCTCTTTGCTATTTGCCAAAACTGCTTCTGCAACTTACCTCCTCTATAGCTCTTTGCCCGATATGTGTATATGTGCCTCACACACATTTTATGCTCAGCATATGGCATCAACTCAACCAATACATGAATAAGTCCCTACAAAAATTCAAACTAACAAATATAAGTTTTGAAAAAATATGCAAGTAATTACTATTAAAAGAGAATTAAGTGATAATGGCAGTACCACTTGTTAGTTGCTCATGAATGCCCATATTCCCTATTGATTATGTCAAGTTAGCCATTAAATTCTTGAGGAACGAGGACCAAGTATCCTTGTTCTCTATCTTGACAACTGTCCAAGCTATTATAAACATTTGATTGTTGTCATATCTCCCCACAATAGCTAACAACTCCCCTTTGCATAAACCTTAAGAAAACATCCATCCAATCCTACAACTCTTCTACAACCAGCCAAAAAGCCCCGTTCGCATGCTTAAAAACAAACATAAAATCTATCAAACCTAGGTGCACAATCAAGCAATGGCCTCTCTATAACCTCTACATATATCCTACTAGATGGGTTTTGAAATATGCATTCAAAAGCATAATCTCATACCTACACATATTCTTCTTTATACTGACCCATCAATATTTTCATCACCCTCAGCTTAGCTCTCTTGCACTAATTCCTCAACACCTTAATCCCTAACTACTTCTTCATTAATAGCTAAAACCGGGGATTCTTGATCTCAGACATTGCTTTGATGGTATTGAAAAAGTACTTCAACAACCACACACTTATCAACCTTTTATTGGCAAATATAATTGAACAAGTGTGTCCATCCTAAAATGACCTAATTTGGAATGACCCCTTCTTACTCAACGTGCCATAGAGCTTCCATGGACAATTGGGTTGTGAGCACTTAGCTCTCACAAATTCCTTTGTATTTTTAATGAATTGAACACTTCTCTATTCAACAATCGAGCTCTTGATAATAACTTCTTTCAATTGTTTGGCATCATCAAATTTCATGCCCACAAACAAAACATGTTTATCAATAGTCAGATTATAGCAAGGGTACTTACTTTTCCTTCTATGCCTGGGTTCTCCATCATCATTGCCAAATTATTTCTCCAAATTAGTAGCTTCATCACCATAATTTTGTTCATCTTCACTTCCAACACCCCCAACTAGAGCTCTATCCCTATTTACTAGCTCCAACTCATGCCTTTCTCCTAAAGCTGCAATATTTGTCTGACAAATTCCCTTTACTTTTGTATTGACTCTGCAAGTTCATCATCATCTTCATCACTTGGGAAATTTATAGCTACCAAAGCTTCATCTTTCGATTCAATAGATGTGGCAACTTCCTATTCTAATTCAATTAACTCTTCATTACCCACATCTTCACCCGAGACTTCAGGACATGTCCCTTCTATCAATATAACTTGTCTCCCTCTCCTCCATCACTTGCCTCTCCTCTTGCCCTCCATCCACAACCTAATTACTCGCTTGAGTATGACCTCTTTCTTCTCCTCTTTTAGTGGTTTCTTGATCCTCATCATCACTATACTATTCAACATAGACTCTAACTTCATTGCCGTGAAGATAATAGTAATTGATATTCTTGATACCACTATCGTCACTAAAAAATCTCAAACCATCTTTCAATTCCTTCCCAAGAACACAATAATGCAATTTTTGCACTTTGCATCATAAAAAATACACAAAATCCCTCATGAAATCAATATATGATGGCTTCCCAACATTTACATAAATAGCACCTTCATTTCCGCTGGCATAATCCCAATTGTTGGAACTAATAACAAACTCCCCACTATAGCAAATGACAACGCCTACATAATTCTCGTCCATGTTGATGCTACACCCAAGGAGGAAAAAAAGCCATTAGTCTTTGGGACCACATAACAGAATCATCAACAACTTCATATGGAGGTCCCCACAAACACATTTAAATGATTAAAGAATTCACTTAACCCTTGTCATTTTGTCAAAAGAAACAAAGGAGACCGATTTATTCAATTCGGTCCACTCAAGCATCCATATTATATAAAGAGAGATGTCCCCACAACCCATTTTTCAATTTGATCCCATTTGGTCCCTACAAAAAGTACTCCAACTAATTAAGCAAAGTGAGGTCTCACCACTATCTTGCAATTCTCCTCTAAGCAAGCCCTCATTTTCCCCTCTATGCCCTATTTTTCAATATGATCCCATTTGGTGTAACATCCTAAGAATCGACACCATTTTGGGATTTTCTGTTGGACACAGAAGTGTCGAAAAAAGGAAAAATTGGACCGAGTTTCGGGCCTGCGGGTGGGCCGGACCAAGACCGGCAGCCTAATGGGCTTTGCGCCCATTCAGCCCAGCCCAAAGGGGGCCTAAGCTAGCCCAAGTTCCCCTCTCTTTCTAGCCCATGGGCTTCTCTCTTTTGGCCTTTTGCTTTTGTGCCCAAGTGGGCATTGTTTTTGCTTGTTTATTGGTTGTTTTTTATTTATCCTTCAAGCAAGTGGCAAGCCCACTTGCCTTGGCTTCTCCTTCAAGTTTTTAGCCCCTTCTCTATCCTCCTTTCTCCCCCAAATTCATGCACCAGCCCAGCCACTCTCTCTCCCTTTTTCTCTTCCTTCATTTTTGCTGTTTCTTGCTGTCCTTGTTGTTTTCCAGCCAGAAAATGGCCTTGCCGCCATCATCGGAGCCGCCACCACTGCCCAAAGTGTAGCCACAGAAGTTAGGAAGCCAACCACACACCCCCGGTCACCCCTGGTCGCTGTTAGCTGCTCATTTCGGCATTTTCCTCTCAGCTGCACCGGTTCCGTGTGAACAGTAACCAGCACTATTTTTTGCCCGTTTCGGCTACCGCTTATTGTAACATCCTGAAAATCGACCCCATATTAGGACTTTATAAAAGGGCAATATTAGTCGAAGGCCTGGTCAGTACAAATTTTCCGAACTGTGTGTTCGTGGGATAATGGATTACAGAGAGGCGTCGATAGGAAATGATTCGCGTACGACTCGCAATTTCGATCGGGAATGAACCCTTCGACCATGAGGACTGGCGGGAACGATATCCTCTAAGTACTAGACTATTAAGGAAACGGAAATAAATCGATTCGGCAGAAGTACGAAGTCGATCTGCGGGTGATTTCCGCACGACTTCGATACGAACTACGAACGATAGTAAACCGAATCCTTTTCATCGGTACTCGGGATTATCAATTGAGCCCCGGGATCACACGACAATCGAGGGACGTCCCTGACTCGAGAATTGACGTTAACGTGGATCAAAGAATGATTGACCATGGGTCAAAAGTGAGGAAAGTCCTAAAAGAGCGCCCGATAATCCAAATTGTACTACGGTCGCAATCGACTCAATTTGGCTCCGATTTTTAATCCGATTTTGGGAACCGACTTCTCAGTGATGTCAAGACTAAATATTTGGATGTCGCCTCATTTATTTTGGGATTTTCCGTTGGACACGGAAGTGTCGAAAAAAAGGAAAAATTGGACCGGGTTTCGGGCCCGCGGGTGGGCCGGCCCAAGACCGGCGGCCCAATGGGCCTTGCACCCATTCAGCCCATCCCAAGAGGGGCCCAAGCTGGCCCATTCTCCTCTCCCTCCTCAGCCCATGGGCTTCTCTCTTTTGGCCTTTTGCTTTTGTGCCCAAGTGGGCTTTGTTTATGCTTTGTTATTGGTTGTTTTTGATTGGCTCTTCAACAAGTGGCAAGCCCACTTGCCTTGGCCTTATCCAAGCCTTCAGCAGCCTCTTCTCTCTCCTCTTTCTCCCCCAAAATTCGTGCACCAGCCCAGCCTTCCTCTCTCTCCCTTTTTCTCTTCCTTTTCTCTTTCATTTCTGGTGCTCTTTGCTGTCCAAGCTGTTTTCCAGCAAGAAAATGGCCTTGTCGCCGTCACCGGAGCCGCCGCGACCGCCCAAAGTGTAGTCCTGGAAGTTAGGAAGCTAGCCGCGCACCCTGGTCACCCCTCGTGGCCGTTAGCCGCCCATTTCGGCCTTTTCCGCTCAGCTGCACCGGTTCCGCGTGAACAGTAACCAGCACTGTTTTTGGCCCGTTTCGGCCACCGTTTGTCGTCCGTTGCCATCCCCGAGCTTACCCCTCGTAGCCCTCGTTCCCCTCTACGCGCCGGTGTCGTCGGATTTCCGATCCAAGTAAGTTAACTTCCTAATCCTTGTTTAGGGGTTAATCTTGCTTAGGGGTTAATTAGTGTATTTGTGGGTTTGTGATTAATTAATGTTGATTGGTTAATTAGTCTGGTTAATTAATTCTGACTAGGGTTAGTTAATTGACCATAGTTAGTATTAAAGTAACTAAGGTTAATTAATTAAAGTAACTAAGGTTAGTTTTAAAGTAACCAAGGTTAGAATTTGACTATGGTTAGGTTAGATTAACTAGGGTTGAGTTAATTTGTTAACCATGGTTAAGTTTATTTATTTTTATTTATTTATTTATTTTCGGACAAATTACTATTCACGGATTCTTTTGTTCATAGATTACTGTTCACGGATTACATGTTCATAGATTATCTTTTGTTCATATATTACTTTTGTTCACGGCACTGTTCATACGAAACAAATTTTGGTTTCAAATTGATGTGTTCTTGGTTGTTATGCTTTTTAAAGTGCCGATTGTTAATTATATGCGTGAATAATGATGAAACGCATGATCGAAGACCGAGTGGAAGTGAAAGTGTGTGACTTATTGAGTTATTCCCGAGAATTAGGGAATGTACGTGATTGTTGATTGGTGGAATTTGGGATTTTGGAATTGTCGAGTGATACCGCATGACATATTGCGTGGGTTATCTCGAAATGACATGTCGCATGAGCATGAGCGATATTGCATTCACGACGAGCAAAGATATAAATGGATTGCTTGATGATGTGTTGCATGATCACATTAAATGAGAGGGAACCCGGCGTTGCCGGAAGACCGCCAATCCCTATGGGGTTGTGCCGTGGCGTGGGTCGCCCGACTTCGGTCGGATGCCCGACGGGGAGGGGTTCTATGTGGGACCGCGGTATGGGGGCGGGTCCCGGGCCTCGTCGATTCTTGCGGGGCTGCGGTAGTGGGCGGGTCCTATGCTCCTTCGGGAATGCCGTCTTGGGAGTGAGCCCTTGACGTCGCCGTGCCTCGAGGTAAAGAGGACGAAGCTGGTTTAGCCAGGAACCGCCAACTAAAAGGTTGTGCCGTTTGCCCAGGAGGGGGCGTTAATAATCGGAGCATGTGTGAGTGTGAGACATGGGAAATTTGTGCGAGATGCTCTGATTATTCGCATGCTCTTAATGTCGTGATGGATTAAATGACAGTTTCCGCAGGTCGCGTGTGCCACGGCGGGTAGGGTCGCCCGTGATTGCACCGGGTATTAAACTGTCTTTTGTGGTTATTTCTCCGAGGTGGTATTGCACTGATTGTTATATTAGGTTGTATGTTAAACTCCCGAGGCGAGCGAAGTTCCTAACCGGGGCTTAGGACTTTAACTTGCTGAGTTTATCTCAACCCGTTGTGGTTAACATTTTCAGGCCCTAGATGATGCGTGCACCCGAGGATCGAAGAGAGCGATTCCTCTCGAGGCGGCGAGTAGGCACTTGTGCGGTGTTAGGTTAGCTAGGCCGGTCTCTTTTTGAGTAGGCCTTAGCTTGTCACCTATAGTAAGGCGTGTATGTATTTGCTGGTGTGCTGGCTAACCTTCAGATTTATAAAAATGGTGTTGTCTTTCCTTTGCTGCTGTTGTTGCTATCCCTGTTGTTTGGTTTGGGAGTTGTTCGTTTCCGCATGTGCTTAATTACAAGATAAAATGAATTGGTCGACGACGATGCACTGGGACGTCGTATTTTAAGACCTCAAGTGAAATGGGGTTGCCGCGAGCTCGAGAGTCGGGCGTGACAACCCCGCCGATTTTGGTATCAGAGCCTGGTTGGCTAATGGAGTGATAAGGTGCGATGAGTCTTGTGTTGGTGCGTGGGGATAGTTAGTAGGAAAGACAATTTCTTTGCTTGCATGTGATTGACTGCAGGATCTTTCATGGTCCTTTGTTGTAGGGTTGTCTCATTTTCTAATTCCGTGTGGAGGGAATTGGAACGCAGGCTAGGAGAGTCCTGCAAAATGAGCAGTCCCGGATTAGAGTACCCCGGTTTGAGGATCCCAAGTCAGAGGGGTCAGAGGAGGAGGACGGTGCAAGCAAGGAGTTTAATCTGATTGGAGCTAGTAGTTTTCAGTTTGTAGGGAGCCGAGGAGGGTCCTCGATTCTCTTGATTTCTTCTTTGGAAGTAACCAGGTTGTTGGGGGTCAGGATGTCGAGATTATTTGGCGTCTGTGAGTGATACGTCGAATGAGGGACCGAACTTGTAGGACATCGTGGTAGTACGAGATTATCCTAATGTCTTTCCAAAGGAATTACCGGGACTACCCCCGGCTAGAGAGATAAAGTTCGTAATCGAGTTGGCTCCTAGGACGGAACCAATCTCGAAAGCACTGTACAGGATGGCATTGTCAGGATTAAAGGAATTGAAGGTGCAGATGCATGAATTTTTGGATAAGGGTTTTATTTGCCTAAGTATATCGCCTTGGAAAGCGCCAGTCCTGTATATTAAGAAAAAGGACGTGGCAGATTTTGCATCATATATGGTTAATCATTGGCTTAGGAAAAAGCTGATGATAGGAGGAATGGTA
Organism: Corymbia maculata; assembly: GCA_014182735.1. Taxonomy (NCBI): domain Eukaryota; kingdom Viridiplantae; phylum Streptophyta; class Magnoliopsida; order Myrtales; family Myrtaceae; genus Corymbia; species Corymbia maculata. Next base: position 16,938,411 of record CM024687.1, read on the forward strand.
TCAGGGAAGATCAGTATATAATTGGAATGCCAAGTGTTGGATTCGAAGGCTGTGACTATTGGTACGACTTCCAGTGTGATCATGCTACTTATGCGTTAATTGGTTTTTGAGCTACGCATTTGTGTATAGCAGAACACTTCGTTAAGTTGATGAGGTTATAACCAAAATCGTTGGAAGAAATTCTTAACAGGTGGACCCAGTTAAAGGACGAGGTTGTATGCAGAAGGATGTTCAGATTGTACGATGGTCGTTGGCGATCAAAAGGAATTGATTGATTTGATTGTGTTGGAAATGTACGATTTTGATGTGATTGTTGGAAGGGATTGGTTTACTAAGTATCGAGTTACAATGGATTGCTATTGAAAGGTAATCCAGTTTAACCCATTAAGTGGGGTTCGTTTCAAGTTTACTGGAATCAAGGAGGACTCTCGATCCCTTTGAATTCGTCATTGGAAGTAACTCGTTTATTGGATGAAGGTTCCTAAGGTTATAGGACGATTGTGGTTAATTTGTTAGTTGAGGAATTAAGGATGGATCGTTACACTTTTGCATCGATTAGTGGCAGTTTAACCAAGGGACGGTCATGAGCAAGTATCCATTACCAAGGATGGATGATTTGTTTGACTCACTTTAAAGAGTTTCGATATGTTCCAAGATAGACCCAAGGACGGGCTATCAGTAGTTGAGGATTTAAAAAGGAGGATAAATTGAAGATGACATATTGTGTGCGATGTGATCGCTACAAAATTACCGTACTATCGTTTGGATTAACTAATGTGCCAGTTGCTTTTATGGATTTGATGGATTGACTAATTAAGACATATTTGGATTGATTCGTGATTGTGTTAGTGAACGATATATTGGGATATTTGAGGAATTCAGAGGAACACGGACAGCACTTGAGGATGGTGCTATAGATTATTTGAGAGCATAAACAAGTATGCTAAGTTTAATACGTGCGAGTTTGGGTTTACTCGCATTGTTTTGTTGGTCGTATGATTTTGGATGAGGGAATTTCTGTGGATTTATCAAGATCAAGGCAATCATGAATTGGCCAAGACTTATGACGGTGATAGAGGTTCAAAGTTTTCTAAATCGGACAGATTATTACAGACGATTCGTAGAAAGGTTCTCTACGGTAACTACATCTTTGATGCGAAGGTTAATGAAGGACGTAAGAATTTGAATGGACGAATAAGTGCGAGCATAATGTTTAAGAGCTTAAGTATAAGCTGATTACCGCATCGATTTTGAGGAATTAGTCTAGTATTGGAGAATACGAGATTTACAGTGAGGTGTCATATAAAGGATTTAACTACATGGTAAGGCAACAAGAAAGATTGGATGTTTACGCGTTACGACAATTGAGGGCTTGTGAAGTTCAGAATGTGAGCTCATAAAAAAATTCGGTGGATCAAATTTCAAGTGTGGATGAGTGGTCCTGTGGAAACGAGCTCATGAGTTGACGAGCTGGAGAAAGTTTTGTACCTTGAGGTGCTCAGATGAGGTTAAAACCGTGAGGCTTGGTATGGGACAGGCCAAAGCGGATAATACCTCTATGAGATAAAGCATGTTTGAAAAGGACTTTTGCTAGTAGTGGTGTAGTTCGTAGATGCCCATGACGACTGATCCGATGAGGGCGGGGAGTGGACGCCGGGGCCGGAGTGCCTGAGCAAGGAGCGACTCCTGGCAGGCTTCTAGGATGTCGAAAGGGGTAGAAATGAACTGAACCACGGGCGGCAAAAAGAGAATGCTTGTGGAATAAAATTTATTAGAGTGGTATAGCGAAGTATGGTCAAGTTTGTGGAACTCCCGTCTATTGGAATAAGGTCGAGAAAGGACGATCGCTAGTTCGAGATGGTCTAGCGGTTAATGGATGCTGCTAAGTTATCGTGCGAGATAAAGGACAATGTAAGGTTGCTAGAAAAGCGATACAGAAAAGACTAAGACTGTTGGATTGTTAAGTTCAGTGTTGCATTTTTCCTTAAGGTGTCGTCGATAAATAAAGCTCTACAAGTCCAACTGAGAATTCGAAACCGGGAGGTGTAAGCAAAGTTGCTTTTGGCAGAATCAAATAAGGTATGGCCTATGGCAACCAAAAAGGAATTGGAAGCGATTTGGTATATCAAGGTACAGAAGGAACAACTTCATCTTGTGGAGTTCGCGTATAATAACAGTTATCAGCAAAGTATCCGAATGGCACCGTTCGAAGCTTTGTATGACAGACCGTGTAGGACTCCAATTTGTTGGGACAAAGTCGGTGAGCGGAAAATTACAAGGCTAGAGTTAGTGCAGCAATCTTTAGATGCCGTCAAGATGATTCAAGAAAGGTTAAAGACGGCTCAGAGCAAACATAAGAGTTATGGGGACAGACAACGTAGGCCATTGGAATTTCAAGTGGGCGATCATGTGTTCCGTAAAGTATTGTCGATGTAAGGTACATCGCGATTTGGAAAGAAAGGAAAACTAAGTCTAAGGTACGTCGAACTGTTTGAGATTCTAGAAAGGATTGGGAATTTAGCCTATCGTCTGGCGCTACCGCCTCGACTTGCTCAAGTGCATGACGTATTCCACGTGTCGATGTTAAGGAAATACGAGCCAGACCTGACTCACGTGTTGAATTTTGAGGAGATAGAGGTGGACGATAGGGTGTCGTATATGAAGAGACCGATTCGGATTGAGGACCGAAAAGAACAAGTGCTGAGAAACAAGATAGTCTCTTTGGTCAAAGTCAGTTGGCAGTGTCATGGTACGGAGGGAGCTACGTGGGAAAGCGAAGAAGTCATGAGGCGTCAGCACCCCTATCTTTTTGAGGATTAGAGTATCAGTTCAAATTTCGAGGACGAAATTTCTATAAGAGGGGAAGAGTTGTAACATCCTGAAAATCGACCCCATATTAGAACTTTATAAAAGGGCAATATTAGTCGAAGGCACGGTCAAGTACAAATTTTCCGAACCGTGTGTTCGTGGGATAATGGATTACGAGAGGCGTCGATAGGAAATGATTCGCGTACGACTCGCAATTTCGATCGGGAATGAACCCTTCGACCATGAGGACTGGGCGGGAACGATATCCTCTAAGTACTAGACTATTAAGGAAACGGAAATAAATCGATTCGGCAGAAGTACGAAGTCGATCTGCGGGTGATTTCCGCACGACTTCGATACGAACTACGAACGATAGTAAACCGAATCCTTTTCATCTGGTACTCGGGATTATCAATTGAGCCCCTGGGATCACACGACAATCGAGGGACGTCCCTGACTCGAGAATTGACGTTAACGTGGATCAAAGAATGATTGACCATGGGTCAAAAGTGAGGAAAGTCCTAAAAGAGCGCCCGATAATCCAAATTGTACTACGGTCGCAATCGACTCAATTTGGCTCCGATTTTTAATCCGATTTTGGGAACCGACTTCTCAGTGATGTCAAGACTAAATATTTGGATGTCGCCTCATTTATTTTGGGATTTTCCGTTGGACACGGAAGTGTCGAAAAAAAAGGAAAAATTGGACCGGGTTTCGGGCCGCGGGTGGGCCGGCCCAAGACCGGCGGCCCAATGGGCCTTGCACCCATTCAGCCCATCCCAAGAGGGGCCCAAGCTGGCCCATTCTCCTCTCCCTCCCTCAGCCCATGGGCTTCTCTCTTTTGGCCTTTTGCTTTTGTGCCCAAGTGGGCTTTGTTTATGCTTTGTTATTGGTTGTTTTTGATTGGCTCTTCAACAAGTGGCAAGCCCACTTGCCTTGGCCTTATCCAAGCCTTCAGCAGCCTCTTCTCTCTCCTCTTTCTCCCCCAAAATTCGTGCACCAGCCCAGCCTTCCTCTCTCTCCCTTTTTCTCTTCCTTTTCTCTTTCATTTCTGGTGCTCTTTGCTGTCCAAGCTGTTTTCCAGCAAGAAAATGGCCTTGTCGCCGTCACCGGAGCCGCCGCGACCGCCCAAAGTGTAGTCCTGGAAGTTAGGAAGCTAGCCGCGCACCCCTGGTCACCCCTCGTGGCCGTTAGCCGCCCATTTCGGCCTTTTCCGCTCAGCTGCACCGGTTCCGCGTGAACAGTAACCAGCACTGTTTTTGGCCCGTTTCGGCCACCGTTTGTCGTCCGTTGCCATCCCCGAGCTTACCCCTCGTAGCCCTCGTTCCCCTCTACGCGCCGGTGTCGTCGGATTTCCGATCCAAGTAAGTTAACTTCCTAATCCTTGTTTAGGGGTTAATCTTGCTTAGGGGTTAATTAGTGTATTTGTGGGTTTGTGATTAATTAATGTTGATTGGTTAATTAGTCTGGTTAATTAATTCTGACTAGGGTTAGTTAATTGACCATAGTTAGTATTAAAGTAACTAAGGTTAATTAATTAAAGTAACTAAGGTTAGTTTTAAAGTAACCAAGGTTAGAATTTGACTATGGTTAGGTTAGATTAACTAGGGTTGAGTTAATTTGTTAACCATGGTTAAGTTTATTTATTTTTATTTATTTATTTATTTTCGGACAAATTACTATTCACGGATTCTTGTTCATAGATTCATTGTTCACGGATTGACATCGTTCATAGATTCTTGTTCATATATTACTTGTTCACGGCACTGTTCATACGTAAAACAAATTTTGGTTTCAAATTGATGTGTTCTTGGTTGTTATGCTTTTCTGAAGTGCCGATTGTTAATTATATGCGTGAATAATGATGAAACGCATGATCGAAGACCGAGTGGAAGTGAAAGTGTGTGACTTATTGAGTTATTCCCGAGAATTAGGGAATGTACGTGATTGTTGATTGGTGGAATTTGGGATTTTGGAATTGTCGAGTGATACCGCATGACATATTGCGTGGGTTATACGAAATGACATGTCGCATGAGCATGAGCGATATTGCATTCACGACAGAGCAAAGATATAAATGGATTGCTTGATGATGTGTTGCATGATCACATTAAATGAGAGGGAACCCGGCGTTGCCGGAAGACCGCCAATCCCTATGGGGTTGTGCCGTGGCCGTGGGTCGCCCGACTTCGGTCGGATGCCCGACAGGAGGGGTTCTATGTGGGACCGCGGTATGGGGGCGGGTCCCGGGCCTGTCGTTCGCGGGGCTGCGGTAGTGGGCGGGTCCTATGCTCCTTCGGGAATGCCGTCTTGGGAGTGAGCCCTTGACGTCGCCGTGCCTCGAGGTAAAGAGGACGAAGCTGGTTTAGCCAGAACCGCCAACTAAAAGGTTGTGCCGTTTGCCCAGGAGGGGGCGTTAATAATCGGAGCATGTGTGAGTGTGAGACATGGGAAAGTTGTGCGAGATGCTCTGATTATTTGCATGCTCTTAATGTCGTGATGGATTAAATGACGGCCGCAGTCGCGTGTGCCACGGCCGGGTAGGGTCGCCCGTGATTGCACCGGGTATTAAACCTGTCTTTTGTGGTTATTTCTCCGAGGTGGTATTGCACTCGATTGTTATATTAGGTTGTATGTTAAACTCCCGAGGCGAGCGAAGTTCCTAACCGGGGCTTAGGACTTTAACTTGCTGAGTTTATCTCAACCCGTTGTGGTTAACATTGTCAGGCCCTAGATGATGCACCCGAGGATCGAAGAGAGCGATTCCTCCGAGGCCGGCGAGTAGGCACTTGTGCGGTGTTAGGTTAGCTAGGCCGGTCTCTTTTTTAGTAGGCCTTAGCTTGTCACCTATAGTAAGGCGTGTATGTATTTGTTGGTGTGCTGGCTAACCTTCAGATTTATAAAAATGGTGTTGTCTTTCCTTTGCTGCTGTTGTTGCTATCCCTGTTGTTTGGTTTGGGAGTTGTTCGTTTCCGCATGTGCTTAATTACAAGATAAAATGAATTGGTCGACGACGCACTACACGGGACGTCGTATTTTAAGACCTCAAGTGAAATGGGGTTGCCGCGAGCTCGAGAGTCGGGGCGTGACACTTATCATCCGTTATCATCCCCGAGCTTAACCCTCATAGCCCTCGTCTCCCTCTACGTGCCAGTGTCGCTAAATTTTCGTTCCAAGTAAGTTAACTTCCTAATCCTTGTTTAGGGGTTAATCTTGCTTAGGGGTTAATTAGTGTATTTGTGTGTTTGTGATTAATTAAAGTTGATTGGTTAATTAAGTTGGTTAATTAAGGCTGACTAGAGTTAGTTAATTGACCATAGTTAGTAATAAAGTAACTAAGGTTAATTAATTAAAGTAACCATGGTTAGTTTTAAAAGTAACCAAGGTTAAAAGTTAATCATTGTTAGGTTAGATTAACTAGGATTGAGTTAATTTGTTAACCATGGTTAAGTTTATTTATTCTTATTTATTTATTTAATTTCGGACAAATTTACTGTTCATAATCACTGTTCATGATTACTATTCACAATTATCGTTCATAGCATTGTTCATACAGAAGCAAATTTTGGTTTCAAATTGTTGTGTTCTTGATTATTAAGGCTTGTTGAAGTGCAAATTGTTGATTATTCCCAATAATTAGGGAATGTACATGATTGGTGATTGGTTGGAATTGAATTTCAGTTTGTCGTAATTGTCACGAGTGATTGGATTGTACTGCATGACATTATACGTGTGTCAACTGCAATAGCATATTGCGTGAGCACGAATTGTATGTGCATTTATGACAAAGCAAAGAAAAGAACAAATTGTTTGATGATGTGATGCATGGTCATATTAAGAGAAGAGCTCGGCGTTGCTAGAAGACCGCCAATCCCTATGGGGTTGTGCCGTGGCCAGTTGGTCGCCTGACTTCGGTCAGTTGCCTAACAGGGAGAGGTTCTATGTGGGACTACGATAGGGGGCGGGTCCTATGCTCTTTCGGGAATGCCGTCTTGGGAGTGAGCCCTTGACATCGCTGTGCCTCGAGATAAAGAGGACGAAGCTGGCTTGGCCAAGAGCCGTCAACCATAAGGTTGTGCCGTGGCCTAGGAGGAAAGGTCGTAATAATCGGAGCATGTATGGGTGTGAGACATGAGAAAACAGTATGCAATGCTCTGATTATTTGCATGCTCTTAATGTCGTGACAATTTAACTAACAGTTTCTACAGATCGCATGTGCCAAGGCTAGGTAAGGTTGCATGTGGTTGTGCCTGATTATTAAACTGTCTTTTGCTTTTATTGCTCAGAGGTGGCATTGAATGATTTGATGAATTAGATTGTATGTTAAACTCTCAAGACAAGCGAAATTCCTAACCGAGGCTTAGGACTTTAACTTGCTGAGTTTATCTAAAGTGGCTAACATTTTCAAGCCCTAGACGATGCAATACCCGAGGATTGAAGAAAGCGATCCCTCTGAGGCCAGCAAGTGGCACTTGTATAATGTTAGGTTAGCTAGGCCAGTCCCTTTTTAAGTAAGCCTTAGCTTATTGCCTGTAGTAAGGCGTATATGTATTTGCTGGGGTGCTAGCTAACCTTCAGATATATAAAATATTGTTTATCTTTCCTCTGCTGCTGTTGTTGTTATCCCTGTTATTTGGTTTGGGAGTTGTTCGTTTCCGTATGTGCTTAATTACAAGATAAAATAAATTGGTCGACGACAGTACCCGGGACGTCGTATAATTAGACCTCAAGTGAAATGGGGTTGTCGCGAGCTCGAAGGTCGTAATAATCGGAGCATGTGTGGGTGTGAGACATGAGAAAGCTGTGTGCAATGCTCTGATTATTTGCATGCTCTTAATGTCGTGACGATTTAACTGAAAGTTTCTGCAAATCGCATGTGCCAAGGCTAGGTAAGGTTGCATGTGGTTGTGCCTGATTATTAAACTGTCTTTTGCTTTTATTGCTCAGAGGTGGCATTGAATGATTTGATGAATTAGATTGTATGTTAAACTCTCGAGACGAGCGAAATTCCTAACCAGGGCTTAAGACTTTAACTTGCTGAGTTTATCTCAATCCATCGTGGTTAACATTTTCAAGCCCTAGACGATGCAATACCCGAGGATTGAAGAAAGCGATCCCTCCGAGGCCAGCAAGTGGCACTTGTATAGTGTTAGGTTAGCTAGGCCAGTCCCTTTTTAAGTAAGCCTTAGCTTATTGCCTGTAGTAAGACGTATATGTATTTGCTTTGGGTGTCTTTGGCTAACCTTCGATATATAAAATATTGTTTATCTTTCCTCTGCTGCTGTTGTTGCTATCCCTGTTATTTGGTTTGGGAGTTATTCGTTTCCGCATGTGCTTAATTACAAGATAAGATAAATTGGTTGACGACAGTACCCGGGACGTTATATAGTTAGACCTCAAGTGAAATGGGGTTGCCGCAAGCTCGAGAGTCGAAGCGTGACATTTGGCCCCCACAAAAGCAATCCAACTAATTAAACAAAAAGTGAGGTCCCCACCTTTTTTTCCTCCAAGCGGAGCCCTCATTTTACCCTTCGTGCCTTAATTTGCCCGTCAAAACCCTAAATCTTCCACCTAATTGACCCCATAGAGAGAACATGACAAACTTAAGTAAGTGATGGTTGAGGACACGGCTAGCAAATGACAGCACAACTACGACGATGACCGATTGACAACAATCAAGTGACATGGGCGAGCAACAGTGGGCAATCAAGTGAGCTACGATAGAGCGAGCAACATACACAGGAAGAATAGATTGATGCCCTAATTTCGGTCCTCTTTCAGCAACATCGTTTTTGGTAGAGGAGCTATGCGGCATCATTTTTGCAAGACAATTCACGTATGATGGCAAAAGGACATCATTTCTTAAGTATAATGGAAAATAACATCATTTATGCCACCTTACCAAAAAAAAAAAACATCGTTTATGCCATTTTACATGAATTGCATTGTAAAATTATTGCCACGTCAATGTATTTTTTATTAATATAAAAGCCACATAATTAATTTGGCTGGATTCTCTCGCTGGTGGCACCAAAGTAATTGTTTTTTCTCCAATTCGGCACTTAAGTGAGCCGACGGAAACTTTTGGCACTAAAGTGATTGCCGTACACAAATTTTGGCGCTTTTGGTGTATTTACCCCCTTTCTATGTAATCAAGAACGTGGCCTGAGACAAAAAGGGCATGTAATTATAACTTCCCATAACTAACGAAGCATAATATGACAAGTATGTGTGTATGTGTGTTTTTCATTGCTATTCAACTTTTGTTGATGATGTTGTTGTTGAGTGTTGATTTGTATGCCTCCACATGTGTATAATCAAGAGATAAAACAAATAGGACGGCAACGTATCCTGGGACATCATAAAATAATCTTTGCTGGTTACATTACCCGTCATCGAGGGAGTGAGAGGGCATGATAAGTGGCAATTTCCCTTTGATCAAGTTAAGGAATACTTAACAAAACATCTTGTTTTGATGCCACCAAAATTAGGTAGGCCATTGAAACATTATGTTGACAATCATATCACAATTAGGAACATGCTAGTAGAGTTTGAAGACAAAGTAACTAGCAGAGTATAATACAAACCGCCAAAAGTCTAACTGGCATTTTATTTGAACCTTTGAAGGGTGATTTCTCGTGCTTTTTCTATTTTTAAAAGAATTAAATAGACACTAAAAAAATAGCCAAGTCCCCTTAAATGACATGATATTGATACGAAGCTCAATGTTGAATTGTTAACAATGAAATCGATAAACACAATTATTGACCATCGATATGATACCGATACCAATTCGGTATCAATGAGCTGTCAATGGTCAAGAGACATCATGATTATTGAAGACCAAAATAGCTACAACAGTGTTCAGTTAATGATGAAACCTTGACACGAAGATAGAAGACCACATTAAGATCCCATGGAAATATCAAAAGGTGGTCAAGCCCAGCAGCATTTGAAAAATTGTAACCGCTTAACAATGAGCACAATACATCATCCAAAAAAAGACAAAAAGATTGTGAAGACTAAAACCATGGAATGCGGTTATGACTAACCATTTCAAAGTTAACTGTTTTTAAGCGGTAACATTTCGTAAGAGGCGCTTTGAATCATCGTAGTTGATCCGCAATCATCAAGTCTTATATACCTTTCGATTCTAGTTTATCGATTTATCAATTCCTTGTAACTTACTTTACTCTAGATCTAGTTATCTCTATTCCAAGAATTATTTCATGTCTCGCCATTGGACCCAATTCAATAAAAATCCAAAAATTTATATTGGTGAAAGGTACTTGTTGTCTGTCGACTGCCGGGGAAATAGTTCCGTTGATATTTGACATTATCGAATGATTTTGTCACCCTTTCATCGTTAATCCTTTCTACTTGAATTAGAAATAGCAGCATAAACCCATTGCAAGCAGTATATCATTCCGTTCTTTCACTGTTTTTCTCATCAGCAAGTTGAATAGGTTGTTGCCATAAACATACCCTAGCAAATTGTACCATGTCACGTTAATCGTATAACATGGATACTAGGATACTAGGATACAACACAAATAGGGGTAAGATAGAGCAAGTGTCGTAATTTTCATACAATACTCACTTAACTGCCATAGCTTTTTCTTTGCTCACTTGAATTCCACAAATTTGAAAAGTCAATTGCTTGACTACCATCAGTGCTTTGACTCATTTAAGCCCATCACTTTGCCTATTGGAAAATCTAACGTGAACACCGATCGTCCTACACATACAATTTTTTAATATATTTTTATTTTTTTGAATTTTTTCTTTTTCTTTTTTCTTTTCCTTTTTTCCCATTTTCCAAGGCCGGCAAGGATTGAACAAGGGCCGCCTTGTTCAGGCAGCAAAGCAAAGTGCCAGTTGGGAACGAGAAGAAGCCTAGAGTTTGAATAGGAGTGGGGTTTGCCTATGTGGGCTGAAGAGGATTGGGCTGAAAATAGAAATAGGAAATGGGCTGCTTTCACTACAATCGACCGGGCCGTTCAGCCAGCCCGGTCGCTAGTCCCAGCCCGGCCCAAGAATGACTGAAAAAAGAACAAAATTGAATAAGCCTTAGGGCTCTATAATAGGTTTTTTTGAATGTGACGCTAACACACAATTAAGTTAGGGAAGGGTCACCGATGATCCTCGTCGGCCCTAAAAAATAAAAAATAAAACTAAAGGTCAATATCCCAAAAAACCCTAAACTAGTATACATGTGACAAATTTACCCTAAACTAATTTTTGATTACCAATACACCTTTGACAAATTTACCCCAAACCGATACACTTATGACAAATTCATCATATATTAGTTTCTATTGAATTTTACTATCAAATTGCTGGTTCATTAACTGACTAGTATACCGATTTAGGATTTGACTCTTCAATTGACATAATTGTATCAGTTTTGTGGCTTTTATGATATTAGTCCAATTTAATTGAGGTTTATTTATTAGAAATGTATCAGTTTCGGGTTTTTTTGTGATCAACTAGGCTAAATTTATTACGAGTATATCAATTCGGTGTTTTTGTGGTCAACATTTAATTTAGAATAAATATGTCATAAGTATACCAATTTAGGGTTTTTTTACAGTATTAACCCAAAAATACAAAATTCAAAATTCAAAAAAATTCAAAAAATCCATGTCGGATGGGAAATTAATAAAAAAAATCCACGTAGAATAATAATTTTTCGAAAATGGCACTCCATTGATTGATTTTACTCCGATATGGCACTTAAGTGAGTAAATAAAAAATTTATGGCGCGAAATGAGTGCCGTACGAAAGTTATAACACTTGCATTATTCTTTTCCCATCTAATCAGAACATGACATGTTCAATAAGCGTAAAAATGTGTTGAACCATCTCAACACCCATACAATAACTCGATAACATGGGTCACACAACTAACATGATTATCAAATGGATCACTGTAACGAGTGTTAACACAACATAATATGTTAACCTACTTATAGGTATATATCATTTATGAACACATCACACATGTAAAACACGTTTATACAAGACAATTTGTGTCACACTTTTAAAACGGTTTTAATATGAGAAATTTCGCTTTACATTAATCTAAAGTGTACCATCAAATTAATTATCATTTTGTTAAATGAATTTTCCATTTCTTCATATGGTTACTTTATAGTTTTCTTTTTGACACAAGTGTTATGCTTATATAATTTTAATAATAAAAAAAGTCTTTAAATATGAGTTTTTTAAACATGTTAAAACATGTCTAATTGTGTCATGTCAAACCAAGTGACCCGTTAACCAAAGTTTATCAATTCATATCTAAACAGATTAAGTGGGTCAATGGGCTTAAGATAAGATTTTAAATGTGTCATAAACTAGTTGACACAAACCCACATGCCAAATTCAAACATGTTTAATTGCATGCGGTGTCATGTTGAATCAAAAAACGAGTCAAGAAATGCCAATCTTATATAAATAACATAGGTTGTTGAAAGAAATTTATTTTAACTAATTTCCTTACGGTCCATAAGACCGCTTGTAAATTTTTATTTCACTCTAATGATGTAGCCTATAATTGCTCTTTCAGTTGCTACTTTTAAGTTTTTCCTGAACATCACTTCTTCTCCCACACAGAATAATCCTGCCCAGATGTAGCAATCTGGTAGTTGGGAGGAACAAGGTCTCCTACTTCATACTTCGGCCCAATCTTCATAATCACTCCATCGTCAATCGCGGCCACGTACAAGTCAGAATTGGAAGCCAAGATCTTGACGCTGCTCTTCTCGTTAATCCCGTTCCGCGCCCTTATCGCTGCCAACTTGCCGATCTCCTCCTTTAGGCCCCAGTCAAAGAAGTGATCATAGAACTACACAAGTAGGAATATCATTTCTTTAGGTCAAATCGAAAAAGAAAAATCAGCAAATTCATATGGTGCTAAATTACAAGAACCTGTGTCTAGTTAGTGAATGGGGATAAGTTCAGATAGCTGAACTTCTCTGAGGTTATAATAGAGCAAAACACAATGGAATTGGAAACATTCAGACATCAACACAGTACATTGGTTATCACAGGCACAGGACAACGGTGAGATGAGTCGATGAAACGAGAGCAAGAGGACATTACAATGGATGGGACTCCAGGATGAGTGAGGATGTAGGCATATCCCTGCATGACCTTATCGGATGGAAATGGCCACATTTTTTGTGTGGAACCAGTGTCGTGATTGTCGATGAAAGTCACGGCGCTTCCTGGCTGCAAGCCAATCAATCCCGGTGGCATCCCATTTGAATCCTTCAACCGCCAGAGCTCCCCTTCAACAGCCGCCTGGAGGATCCCCTTCGTGGTGAAGTCAAATGCTGTGACAGCCCCGCCCGCAGCATTGATCCAATCCACCAGGGCACCGCGGTGTGCATCCTGGTCCAGGTTGGGCTTCCTGTCCTGTCCATAAGAGAGTGAGTCCCACTTCTCTCCCACCGCAAAATTCGGCGAAGTCTGATCCATGTAGATTTTGGTGATGCTGGGGGCATAACCCTTTACAAAATCGAATCGCCACCCATCAAATCCTATATCGCTCTTCAACCAATTCATCCAGTCAGACAGCTCCTTTTGTACTCTTTGATTGAGGTGATCTATGTCGGGCGCACCCCCGAAGTCCTCCCCTGTATCAAGATTCCCTGTGCCATCAGAGTACTTAGTGTCATCACGACAAATAAAGGATGGCCCCCAGTCAAGACGATCATCGGGTGTTCCGCCTTCAAAGATGCACCATATTCCCCGGCTATCTTGTTTTTCTGCAGTCCTATGGTTAATCACTATGTCGGCAAGGCATTTGATCCCCTTTTGATGGAAAGCACCAATAAGTTGCTTTAACTCGTCCTGATTCCCATAGCTCGAAGCATTGAGATCATAGAGCCGCCCTGGCATGTACCCTAGAGAAAAGTGGGATGGCATTCATTAAGATACAAGAGTCCAACTAAATTCTACCATGGAACAGATGTTCATGTAAGGATTTCTTTTGAGGGTCTGTTTCTTCTCAGAAACCACACAGTTGAATTTGATCCAAGATTGTCGAATGCATCAAATATCAATTCATCCTGGCCAAGCAATCCAGAACTATTAATTATGATGATCTAGCATGTAATCACTATCGTATTCATCAATCATCCCTACACAGCAAGCAAGCGCAACTGTAAAAGCAAACTGAGTGATTCGTTATTATTAGGAGTTAGGGTATGGCGGTATACCTTCTTGAGCAGCCGATTGAGATGGCGGAGGAAGCCACACATGAGTAATTCCAGCATTGGCCAAATCCGGTACCAAGTTTCTGAGCGAATTGTACCATCCCCCTTCCTTCTTGCTAGATTCCCAGTTGAACCCCTTTGTTCAGATAACGACCAAACTCTTGAATAGTCAGACATATAATTCAACAAGTAAAGCATATAAATGGAATCGCTATTGCTTTCTCTGTTACTTTGTAGCAGTACGAGGAACAAGACGTTGATTTCTCTATCTCACCTGAAATAACAAGGCAGGGGATGTTAAGGCGGCGAGGTAAGAGACGGAGAGAACGAAGAACCAGAAAAGAGAGTGAGAACTCATCATCATATGCTCCTTTCTTTTTCTTTCTCTGATCTTTTAAAAGTGGGAATCAGTCGGCCATGTCATGGGCATTTTAGATTGAACATGTCAAGGCGTATGATGAGGATGACTGTTGACAAATCAAAGGAAACAGGCCAATTTAGATTGACAAATCATGGGCATTTTAGATTGAACATGTCAAGGCGTATGATGAGGATGACTGTTGACAAATCAAAGGAAACAGGCCAATTTAGAGGAACGGACGCGGAAGTGAAGCAGGAGGGGAGCCCTAATTCGGATTAAAAGTACAACGCGGAAGTGAACACAACGTAGATGACCCGTCTAGTAACCCACGTCACACTTTCGGAAGTTTGAATTGACTGAGAGTCGTGGCCAAAAAAGAACAGAGAGCAAAGACTTCGGTTGGTCAACATTGGCTCCCTCTTTCTTTGTCTTGCCTCTCTTCCTCAGAGGTCCTGATTTCACATTACCCCTCAACGCTTCGCTTTCAAGCAACCCCCTGTGATTAGAGATCTGGATTGGGCAACAGGGTTAGCCAGAAATTGCATGGTAATTGCAAACCCAAATAGAAAGAGAGATTTATGGGGAATTATGGGTTCAGTGGCTCTATGGTTCTAACGTAGTTCTCATAGTAGATTTCGTGACGGATACCGTTTCAATAGAGAACCCCGACTGGTCACAATGTGCATCTCATTGCGTGGCGTGTCCATGGTCCCAGGCATTGATAATGCGATCCTCCTGAATGACCCGGCAGTGTTCTCCCAATTGGCAAGATTTAAGCTTTCATACTCGGGCATATTACGCTATCGCAACCCATCTAAAAGCTGTAGTAAACAGCATATAACCAACCCAGAAAGAGCACATGCACTAAAATTTCGATTTCAGACGAACACTAAAAGGAGAGTAACTTATCCAAAGGAAAACTGCTACCAAGCAACAATGCTCTAAGCAATTAAGCATCCTCCTCACATCCTTGCAAGCTCTAAGCACGTGGAGGCAATACAACAAGATGCCCTGTCATCTGACTAACAAATAATCAGGGCAGAAAACGAGATGCCCGCTGTCTGCATTTGTCATGCACAAAATTAAAAAGATTGTCAATCCTTGAAAGTAAGAGGGATGGTGATTAAATGCTAGATTTTCTAAAGCACTCATGAATCTCGAGAGATTCAAGGTTGAAAGAACGAATGTAATGGAGAACCAACCTTGAATCGGAGGTACTTTGTGTAAGGTCTATCGTTTGGGCCTACATCAATATGTGACGACTCAAAATTAATCCATCGACTAATTAAGTAAGTCAATAGACTTTTATTAAGAAAGTTTAAAGTGAAAGCTACCTATCTTCATCCTATTTATCTCTACAGATATACTTGGAATTCTTCGAGTTAAAAATGTTATATTAAGTCATTAATGTGGGGATTGTTGTGATTATAGGTTATTAATGATTCAATATTAGTGAGACGTCTCACCAATTCACTTGCAACGGTTATATCTCTTCAGATCTTTTTAGATCTGGTTCTTTGTTTCTAATAAACATGAATTGTTGTAATTAGGGATTGATGACTCAATAGGACTCTTTATTCTGCTGCAGTTTTAAAATTTAATATTGTTGTTATTGAGGGTTAATGGCTTAAGTCATTTTAGTATAATCGACATGACTAAAAGTACATGTACTTTTATTTTTTTTGCAACTGTTTTCCTCATCCATAAATGACATGTCTCCTTAGTTCAAAAGGATAAGTAATTCTTGATTCACTCCAATAGTTTCTCTATAGTTTTCTCTATAGTCATTTTCTAAGTATGCCGATTTCAAGAAGTATTTGATAGTGTCATATTCATGTAGTGTTTATACAAATGGGTTCAAAGTGGTATATCTTAGGAGGCGTAGTTCGTAAAGCTTCTTGGTACTATTGGCAGGAATAAACCTTAAGAAGAGCTGTACCTCAAATCTTGTTCAATTCCTTTACAAATTTATAGCATCTCTCAAATCCATATTGGGTTTGTAATCAGTTATCTTTACTTATAAAGATTATATATACATTCACTTGGTCATTAATAGATTTTTTATTGTTTTTTTCAGAGTTATTATCTCTGTTTTTATGTTTTTCTGATTACAATAAATAGTATTGCCTAAGATATATAACAGAAATGGAATGATCTCTAAAGGTTGCTAATTGTACTAGTGAATCTCCTTTAAAGGAAGACAACAAAATAGTCGAAGTTGAGGACCTTTTGAACAAAGTCAATTTGACCAATTTATGGTAGTGTGTTGTTGGATAAGACATCAAATCCATGTTAGTTAGTTTGATAAAAAAGAACTGAAAGTCTTTTTACATGGGATTACCATGAAATGCCAGGTTTGGAAAGGGACATTGTGAAAATAAACTCCCAATTAAAAGGGATTTGAAACGCATGAGCAAGTTCCAGAGGTTTTGCTCCAAAGGTGATTTGAATGATAAAGGAAATAATTGAGCATCTGCATATGGCGGGGTTTATGAAAAACTACTCGTTTTGTTGAATGGCTATCTAAAATAGTTAACATGAAAAAAAGAATGATACGTTGAGAGTCTACATCGACTTTAAGAAATCTAATGCAACAACTCCAAAAAAAAAAAAAAAAACATGTGTTAGATGCCAACAGCCAATATGTTAAGTCACTTCAGCATTTGGCAATGAGATGTTATCCTTGATGGATGGCCATTCATGGTATAATCGAATTTTCATAACTTAGGATGATGTGTCTAAAACAGCTTTGAGATGCCTAGGAGCAATTGGTACATTTGAATAGATGGTAATGCCGTTTTGATAAAAGAATGTTGGAATTACATATCAAAGGGCAATCAACTTCATCTTCCATGACATAATCTAATAAGGTAAGTCATATTAACTATCTTGAACAAGCATTTATTAGGATGAAAAATTATCAATTGAAAATAAATCATCTTAAATGAGTTTTTGGAGTAAAAGTTGGTAGTTTTCTTGGGTTTTTGGTTAAAGAGGATTTAAAATTTATAGTCATAACACCAAAGCCATAGAATTACCAGGATCGACGATTAAAAACATTTACAAATGGTGATAGGAACGAACAATCTTTTACATTGGATTATTGCTAACTTGTTGGGCAAAATTAAAGCATTTTCTCCTCTATTTTAATTAAAAAATCGAGAAAATTTTGTTTGAGGAAAAGTAACAATTTGCCTTTGATTGAGTTGAGGAATACTTGACAAAACATCTTGTGTTGACGACACCAAAATCAAGTAGGCCATTTAAATTTCATCAGTCGACAATCAAAACCATAATTGGGAGCATGCCGAAGAGGTCAAAGATATAGTAACTAGTAGAGTAGAGTACAAAACGCCGGAAATCTAACTAGCATTTTATTTGAACCTTTGAAGGACGACCATTCGTGTTTTTTCGATATTTAAAGAATTGTGTTGACACTACAAAATAACCAAGTCCCCTTAATCGACATGACATTGATATGAAGCTCAATATTGAATTGTTAACAACGAAATTGATAAACATGATTGTTGACTATCGATAAGATGGCGATACCAATTCAGTATCAATGAGCTATCAATGGTCAAGAGACGTCATGGTTATTGAGGACTAAAATAGCCATCGACATACCATCGTGGTCAGTAAATGATAAAACCTTGACATAGATAGAAGACCAAATAAAGATGTTATGGAAATATCAACCAGTGATCAAGCCCAGCAGCATTTGAGAAAGTCATGTTGAATCATTGTCGATGATCTGCAATCATCAACACTTATATACCTTTTTTATTTCAGTTTATCGATTTATCAATTGACTGTAATGTCATTTTACTATACTCCAAATCTAGTTATCACTGTTTCGAGAATTATTTCACTTCTAAATAGCCAATAGCCATTAGAACCAATTCAATAAAAAACCAAAGATCTATATATGGTGAAAGGTGCTTCGTCGTGTGTCGATTGCTAGCGAAATAGTTCCATTAATATTTGACATTATTGATCGATTTTGTTACCCTTTCATTGTTAATTTTTTTATAATTTAAGAAGAAATAGCAGCATAACCCCATTACAAGCAATACATTATCCCGTTATTTGACTGGTGCTCTCATAGCAAGTGCAATAAGTTGTTGCCATAAACATACACTATCAAATTGTACCATGTTGTGTTAATCATATAACATGGATAAAAGGATATAATACATAAATATCTAATCAAAACATGACACCGTCACAATTTACCCCTCAAGGGACCGCCATCGAGAGAGAATAAGTTTAGAGGTATTGTCAAATTTGGACCAATGGCCTTCAGTTAGCGCTGTTCTCTCGAACTCATTCTTCACGTGACATTATCATTTAATTTTCATTCAACTAACCACATGCGAGTTATATATATAAAAAGTCACCACTAGCTTAATGGAATTTATTAGAAACCAATGAGAATATTTCACTTTCCACTCATCCATATCATGTCAGAACTTCAATCTCGGCCAAAACAGGGACATAGCAGGGCAATCGGGGAGGAGAGTTTGCTTGCCTGGTTCGGGCAGGTGTGGCTGCCGTTCGTTCGCCGAACGAAGCTTAAGAAGAGGACCGGTATCGGCCACGGACGGAGGTGGTGGTGGCCGACAGTAGCAAGACTCGTTTGTCACGGAACCGGAAGAAATCGCCAGATTTGGTAAATTTTTCGAGAATCTCCAACGATTTCATTTCTGGGTTCTGCCTTCAGCCGAGCGAGCACGCAACCAGCGAAAGGAATCTCTCTGTTATTTGCTTTTAACAGACTGACGCCATCTCCCCTCGGTTCTAGAAGAGGAGAAGGAAAAGGGTTGGGCTGGAACAAAGTAGGAAAAATAAGAGGAAAATTGGGCCTCAAGTGGGCCTGAAATTTTGCTAAAGGAACTGGGCCCGGTACAAATAAGAGGAAAAATAATCTCTCTGAATTTTATTGTATACTTTTTTTTTTTGTCATTTTTTATTACTATTTTTTTTGTTGCCTCCATCATTTTTATTTTTTTATTTTTTTATTATTGCAAAATGGATGGATGCCTAAATGGTTGACAAAAATTGGGATGTCAATAGACACATTCAATAAGTGTATAAACTTGTCAAACCATCTCAACATGTGTATGACAAATCCAATAATGCAAGTCCCACAACTAACATGACTATCAAATGGATCATAGTAACAAGTGTCAACATAACATGATATATTAATCTATTTATAGGGATACATTATCTATGCACACATTACACACATAAAACATGTTTATACTAGATAATTTAGGTTTGACACTTTTAACACGTTTTTAAACAATATGGGTAATTTCACCTTACGTTATCTAAAGTGTACCATTGTTTACCAAAAAAAAAAATCTAAAGTGTACCATTGAAATAGATTTTCATTTTGTTAATGACCTTTTAATCCCTTCATATGCTTACTTTATTTTTTTTGGCATGCATCTTATGCTTATTAATTTTTTATAATTATGTCTTTAAATATGAGTTTTAAACGTGTTAAAACATGTCTATTTATGTCAAGGTAATATAAGTTTATTGATCTATGTCTAAACTAATTAGGTGAATCAACCGGTTTAAGATATGATTTTAAATGCATCATAAATGGGTCAACACGAGCCCATTTATGTTAAATTTAATCATGTTTAATTGCATATGGTGTCATGTTGTATCAAACAAATGAATTGTATCGAGAATTGCCAACTTTATACAAATAAAATATGTTGATTAAGTGTCTAAATAGATTAAGTGGGTCGACTTAGGTGCCCAAGTAGATTAAGTGGCTCAACCAGTTAAAGATATGATTTTAGACATATCATAAATGGGTCGACACGCAACCCATTTAAGTGCATATGATGTCATATCATACCATATAAACAAGTTGCGTCGAGCATTGCCAACCTCATATAAATAACATATGTCGTTGAAAGAAATATTTTCACTCATTTCCATCCGGTGCATAAGGCCACTCGTTAACTTTTTATTTCACTCTAACGATGCAGCCTGTGATTGCTCTTTCAGTTGCCACTTTTTTCAAGTTTTGCCTGAACATCACTTCTTCTCCCACACAGAGTAATCTTTCCCAGATGTAGCAATCTGATAATTGGGAGGAACAAGCTTTCCTACTTCAGACTTCGGCCCAATCTTCATAATCACTCCATCGTCGATCTCAGCCACGTACAAATCAGAATCAGAAGCCAAGATCTTCACGCTGCTTTTCTCATTAATCCCGTTCCGCACCCTTATCGCCGTCAACTTGCTGATCTCCTCCTTCAGGCCCCAGTCAAAGAAGTGATCATAGAACTACACAAGTAGAAATACCATTTCTTTAGGTCAAATCGAAAAAGAAGAATTAGCAAATTCATATGGTGCTAAATTACAAGAAGCATGCGTCCTGTTAGTGAATGGGATAAGTTCAGCTAGATGAACTTCTTTGAGGTTATATCAGAGCAAAACACAATGTAACTGGCAACATTCAGACACCAAGTAGGACAGTGAGATGAGTCGATGAAACGAGAGCAAGAGGACATTACAATGGATGGGACTCCGGGATGGGTGAGGATGTAGGCATATCCCTGCATGACCTTGTCGGACGGAAACGGCCAGAGTTTTTGTGTGGAACCAGTGTCGTGATTGTCAATGAAAGTCACGGCGCTTCCTGGCTGCAGGCCAATCAATCCCGGTGGCTTCCCATTTGAATCCTTCAACCGCCAGAGCTCCCCCTGAACGGCCGCCTGGAGGATCCCCTTCGTGGTGAAGTCAAACGCCGTGACGGCCCCACCCGCAGCATTGACCCAATCCGCCAGCGCACGGCGGTGTGCATCTTGGTCCGTGTTGGGCTTCCCGTCCTGTCCATAAGAGAGCGAGTCCCACTTCTCTCCCACTGCGAAATTTGGCGAAGTCTGATTCATATAGATTTTGGTGATGCTCGGGGCATAACCCTTTACGAAATCGAAACGCCACCCGTCAAATCCTATGTCGCTCTTCAACCAATTCATCCAGTCGGATAGTTCCTTTTGCACCCTCGAATTGAGGTGGTCTACGTCGGGTGCAGCCTTGTAGGCCTCCCCTGTATCAAGATTCCCTGTGCCATCAGAGTACTCAGTATCATCGCGACAAATAAAGGATGGCCCCCAGTCAAGACGATCGTCAGGTGTTCCGCCTTCAAAGATGCACCATATTCCCCGACCGTCTTTTTTTTCCGCTGTCCTGTGGTTAATCACTATGTCGGCGAGGCATTTGATCCCCTTTTGATGGAAAGCATCAATAAGATTCTTCAATTCGTCTTGATTCCCATAGCTCGAAGCGAGATCATACAGCCGTCCTGGCAAGTACCCTAGAGAAAAGGAGAATGACATTCATTAAATTATGACAGTCCAACTAAATTCTACATTGGAACAGATGTTCACATTGAGGATTTCTTTTGAGGGTCTATCTCTTCTCAGAAACCCCACAGTTATATCCAATCCAAGATTGTCGAATGCATCAAATATCAATTCATCATGGCAAAGCAGTGCAGAACGATTAATTATGATGATCGCATGGAATCACTATCGTAATCATCAATCATCACTACACTGCAAGCAAGCACGACTGTAAAAGGAAATGAGTGATTGGTTATTATCTGGAGTTATGGTATGGCGATAATACCTTGTTGACCGGCGGATTGAGATGGCGGAGGAAGCCACACATGCGTGATTCCAGCATTGGCCAAGTCCGGCACCAAGTTCCTGAGCGAATTGTACCATCCCCCTTGCGTCTTCCAAGATTCCCAGTTGAACCCCTTTGTTCAGATGACGACCAAACTCTTGAACAGTCAGACATATGATTCAACAAGTAATGCATATAAAGCGAGTCTCTATTCATATATCGGTCACCTTTCATCAGAATGAAGAACAAGATGTTGATTTCTGTCTCACCTGAAATAACAAGGCAGGGGATGCTGTGGCGGCAAGGTAAGAGACAGAGAGAACGAAGAACCAGAAGAGAGAGGGAGAACTCATCATTATATGTGGATTAGACCGTTGGCCAGTAGCAACCGAGATGGGAAGGCCAAGAATGTCTGGCGAACAAGAAAACACAGAGTGAATGCAACGTAAATGGCCCGTCGCGTAAACCCACGTCAGACTACCGAAGTTTGAATTGACCGAGAGCCATGCCAAGAAAAAGAGAACAGAGAGCAAAGACCTCGCTCGGTCAAGATTTGTTCTCTTTCTTTCATTTTTTGCCCGACTTTCTCAAGAGGTCATGATTTCACAGTATCCCGCGACACTTCGCTTTCTAGCAAGACCCTGCAATGATTAGATTAGAGATTTGGATTAGGCAACAGGGTTAGCCAGAAATCACATGGTAATTGCAACCCCAAATTGAGAGAGAGAAATTAATAGGGAATTATGGATCTATGGTCCCGATCGTTGTAAATTAAGTTGGATCATAACTAATCACAATAGAATTTTTCTAAATGTCTTAATCGCGCAATATATGACCATATATTTTCTTTGCAGAAGAACATAAATAACACACACCCTCACTTGAAAAACTCTCAAAAACTCTCATGTTCTCATGTTTACCTAGTTGTTGAAGACTTGTGATCTTTCAAGAAAAATTCTCAAAAACTCTCATGTTCTCGTATTTACCTAGTTGTTGAAGACTTGTGATCTTTCTAGAATATTTCTTGAGTGTATTAAGAAATCTCCATTCAAATCTTTCTGTTTGTAGTGGTAGACCTCCATCCGAGTTAGGAATTCTCCTTAATTGGATGAATCTTTCTGTTTGTAGTGGTAGACCTCTATCCAAGTTAGGAATTCTCCTTAATTGGTTGGAATTCCTCTGATTTTGGCGATCACCAAAATTAATTCCATCATGATATTCTCCTGATCAAATTCTTTATTTAGATTCTTCCTTTTCAGCTTCCTATCATAATAAGACTCTTTCCTATTAAGAATTCTTGATAATCAATTATCGAGATATTTCAAATCTGGCTCCCTAACATGTTGGACGGCCCCCAATACTAACGTAATTCGCGCAGCAGATTTCATGACTAATACTCTGTTTGAATAGATAACCTCCGGCTAGCCACAGAGCATATGTGGCGTGTTCATTGTCCCAGGCATAGATAATGCGACATTCCTAAATGACCCAGCAATGTTCTCCCAATTGGCAAGATTTAAGCTTTCATACTCGGGCATATTACGCTGTTGCAACCCGTCCAAGAGCGGTACGAACATAACCAACCCAGAAAGAGCACATGTACTAAAATTTCGATTTTATCTAGGACGAACGCTAAAAGGAGAGTCACTTGTCCAAAGGAAAACTACTACCAAGCAGCACTGCTATCGGCAATTAAGCATCCTCCTCACATCCTTGCAAACCTTATGTATGTGGAGGCGATAAAAGGAAATGCCCTATCATCTCACTAATGTAAACGAATGCCCGTCGTCCGGGCAAATCATACACAAAATTGTGAAGCCTGGCAATCTACAAGAGTCGGAGAAATGGTGATTAAAATAAGGCCAAATCCGGCTGGTGCATCTGAAACATGCATGGAGAGAGCAGCAGCTCGCAATTTCAGCGAATCCATCAAAAATAAGCAGTCGGCCATCATTACACATTACACGCATCAAGAAAGTTACACGGAAGCTGATGTGTATTTGCACCATACTTTTTGGGCCAAGCAAATGCAAGAGGAAGTTTGAAAATGCCCTAGTCCCATTACCTGAAAACATCCCATAACCACACAAAAGTGGCTCTAGAACAACACGCAAGATATTGGTAAAAGCCCTCAATAACACATTAGCAATTCGAGTAAAATCAAGATCACGGGGAATGAATCACGTACTTCTTATGAAAGGAAGAGAATGAACCAACATAAGAATGTGCTGTAAATTTAAAAAAATAGGAGCAAAATAACATAATTACAAGCAAAGCTTCAAATGCAAAAGGACTTGGAGAAGAAAAGCCCTTTCACCAAGTTCCATATCTCATTACTAATGTTGCTCCATCACCATGACAGACATGTGAAGGACTAGTTCATACAAATTTCACTTTTGTGATGCTGGACTAATCTTTTCTTTCTCTCCCCTTTTTTTCCCCACAGAGATGAGAGGGGATAAAAAAACCCAGAATGAATACCCTTTTGAACTGCTCACATCTTCGATGGTTTTGGGAATATGTCAGGAGTGAATTTCTGCGCTGCACTCAGGCTTCCCTTGATCTTCATTGCTCCCCTGCATCAATTAACAGCCCACAAAATACACAACTGAGCACGAAAAACCAAAGAGGCAACAACAGAAGATGCCCAGATCCAAAGACTCGATACCATACCTCATAAAAGCAATTTGAGGATTCATTTTTCCAGTGGCAACCTTGATAAAATCATCATCTTTGAAGGAAAAAGTAGCATCAGGTTTTCCACCTTCATATGGCCCTGTAGTTCAAGTGAGACACAAACCCTAAGATGACAAACCACTCACACCCACACAACTAAACAGCACAGCGTTCATCATATGAGTCATGCAAGATATACAAAGAAACTTTTCTTGAAATTGTTTACCAACAAATGTGGCAACCATTCATTGAGTGTTCTAATAAACCCCAATGTCTTGGATCTGACGAAATGAAAAAATAAACTCAGCAGAGATTGCCATACTTCTAATGTCACAAGATTCATTAAACCGTGCTCTTATTGTACATATAAGAGCATTGTCAACACCATAAGACAACCATTTGCAACTTCACTATGGAAAGTTTACAGAAGTTTCTTCAAGAAAGGATGGACAATAACCACAATCAGCGACACAGCCGGACCACAACAACAGATGAGAATAGTGTCATGGTACAAAGAACGTATAATAAGGGTTCGCTACTTGGCATGATAATCTCGTCCTATTACGAGCTTGGATGTCCATTCAAAGTTGGCAACATCACTGTGTTTAAATAGACTTCTCGTGGTGCCTGAGTTTGAGTTTCTCTCTACCACCCCTCAATTCCTTCGAAATCAGAGACACCATATTGGCAAATCATATAAAGGTGGTATCTTTTTCCTCACGTGTAGCATTCTAAAGCAAACAACCCCCCCAAAAAAAAAAAAAACTGCTTAGAGCTCATTCTCATAACCTCAGCCATGCAAGCAATTCTGGAAGAAAAAACAGCCACGGAGTCGAAAACTCTTAACTCTATTGCGTTGCGTTGCATACTCTATCAAAAGCAAGACTCACGAAGTCCCAAGTCAACGGATAGCAAACAACGATCTCAGGAATGCTAAAGCACGCTTTTTTACCTTTAGTGACCTCTCCCTTCTTCAGATCGACGATGTAGACCACCTCGTCGAACCCAATTTTCTGCGAGAGATCAAAACCCGAACAACCCCAGAATCAAAAATCGAAATTCGAAAGCAAAAGGGGCAGAACGCGCACAATTCGCCTGAAAAAAGGGTACAAGAACAAAGCGAGAGAGGGAGAGGGAGGGACCTTAGGGGCGATGTTGATCTGATAGACGAGGCCGATCTTCTTGGTGACCGCCTTGCCGGCGTCGGTGGAGAGGTGCTGCTTCATCTGCTCCATCAAGGCGTCGGATTTGAGCTGGGTCGCGGCGCTCGGGTCGCTCGCCATGGCCGCCGCTTGCTTCCGCGTCTGGCACGGCTCGAGGATATAGCTCCGGGAGAGACGGGGGGACGAGACGGTGGAGTGAATTCGGGGCAATTAAGGAGGGCTCGCACCATGCCTTTCGTTTCCTTAATTAATTTATAGAATTTTCCAGAGAGAGAAAGAGAGAGAGAGAGTGAGAGAGGAGTAGTTGGGGAGGAGACGACACGGAGGAGCAGAGGGGGCGATGAGATGAGATGAGGCATGGAACGCCGACACACTTCCCGAGTCGCCTTTTGCCTTTTCCCGCACGGCCCATCCTTCCCCCACCTTACGTCAGCGCTGTCTAAGCAGCAGCGCCGCGTGGTTTCTTTCGACATCGACATGTTCGGCCTGCCCATAAAAGGCCCAACTGTCGTTTTAGACGTGGTTCGATGCTAAGTCCCAGCGTTTTCATTCGTTAAATAAATAAATAAAAATTCATAAGAAGTCCTAAAAGTTATCGATAAAGTGTAATTTAATCATAAAATTTTTAAAAAATGTAATTAAATCATTAGCTAGTTTTAAAATTTATCAAATCAAATCCTTCCGTTAATAGCAATTTTTTTAAAAATTTAATTGCATTTTTGTAATAATTTTTGAAATTTGATTACACTTTCATAATAAGTTTTAGGATTTAATTATATTGTTTGAAATTTTTAAAACTCAATTTATTTGTGACAAGCTTTAAAAATTTTAATGTACTTACCCAAAAAATTACATCTATGAATGTGCTTTATCATAGGGAAACTTCTTCATTGCTAACATCTCAATAAAAAGCAAACACGAGATTGCCGATTTCCTGATTCATGAGTGATGCAAGATGCTTATTATGATTCAATTTGAGTATCATGAATGTAAGTATCACAGGATGAAATTTGGTATCATTGACTAACTCATGCGGTGCTTGATAAATTGGAACATTAGGGTAGCCTACTCTCTATAGATTATTATTGAAAATAAAATGGTTAATCCTATCATTATTGCTGAACATACCACCTCCACCCATTTAGCTTAGGCATTTAACCCCTTGAGGAAGACATGCAAATAACTTCATCAGCACTACTTAGTTTTGGCCTATCATGGCCATCATACCCTTGTATCAACCCTTAAATATCCCTTATGTTTCACACCGGTGCCAAGAAGCCTAAGTTTTCAGCCACGTCTTAGGTTTAGGAGCAATTGGACCACAACCTCGTCTGCCCCCACTTATTTCGGTATCGCTCTCATTATGAATAGCAAAAGCTCAACCATCTTCTATAAGGAATTTTTTATAAACCTTCTCCACAAGTTGGGGATTGAATTTGGTCCATGTTATTGCTAGCTCACAGTTTTGAAAGTTCTATGAGGTAGTAATTTTTTTTTTTATGAATATTTATATTTTTTTCTCCTTCTGTAAAAATTAGGGATAAAGATACCATAGATCTTTACACTTCTCCAGATCATTCAATAGAATCTTTAAAGTATATGCCTTTTTGATTTAAGTTGGTTCTTCCAATAAAAAATTTGAAACAAAGTTGAGGTGGAATGACACAACTAGGGGTGTGTAAAAGAATTGAGAAGTGCTCGGACCACCCAAAACTAGACCGGACCAGATTGGAACTGGCAGTTCCCAAAGAAATCTGTTCGATTCTCGGTTCTAATAAATTGGAACCGATGGATACTAGTTCGATTCCTAGTTCTAAATGTGAAACTGAACACCTGCCCACCTAGACTGGACCGGTACTATATAAATATATATTTAATATGTAAGAAAAATTTCCAAATAAAAAAAAATTTAAGAAAAACAAAAACCCTAAAATCCACAATTTGAAGCTCAACACCTATCAACTTAGTATTCATCTCATCTCACTCTCACCTCCTCTAAGTCGTCTCTTGATCACCCTCTTACGCCCACCACTCTGAAGCTTAACACCCATCGACTCACGGCCTTGGCTCTCAATTTTTAATGAGTCCAATCTTTTTACTAGTCTTACAATTAAGAATAGGGAATTCTTTGTTTTTGCTTTACGTTGACTTGTTTAAAATTTTTTGCATTGAGGCGTGAAAGCTTGGTAGAACTGGTTTTATGGACCTACTCGAGAACCGGACCAAACCAACAGTCTGGTTCTTAAGTGAATCCATGGAATCAACGGACAGTTCCCGATTCTAATTTTTCAGAACTGGTCCTTAGTGAGTGGTTCCCAATTCTAAGGTGGAAACTATCCGCCCGAACCATACCCACCCCTAAATACAGTAACACCATATCAACACTCACCGGTCAAGTTGATATGCACTATAGATGTGCCCACAAGGACCATCCTTGGCTGAGGTCACCTAACCCCCACCGGTATCTCCTCTCACCGGAGTCGAGTGATGCTGGTGTGGTGAGCAATGGCAATGGCACCTCGCCTCCTATACATCTTTTTTTTTTTAATTGCCTTTTTGCGTAATTTTTACTGTTTATATTCATTTTTCCTTTCTCATTATTCTTTATTTTTGACAAAATAGCCATATTACTCAGAATTCTAATTTCCCCACTCGGAAAATAAAACCGCGAGAAACTGAGAAAGGACCGTCAAGTGTAGACCATCTTCACTCGAGCGTCCTTCAGGACCAACATGAACCGGAAAAGAATGGAAAAAGAAAAGATACATACAAACTCCGGTACAAAGGTCTCGATAGCTTGGCAATGTAAAAGCCATGATCCGCCGCTCGATGAATACGAATAGTTCTTCACCAAATATTTTTAATGATGACTCGATCGAACATGCACCCTAGTGAAGTATGACCGAGATCTTTTATTTTGCATCATCATGTCACTGACTCTGTGGATATGGCACTTCACCATGGGGCAATACACCATTTGATAACTATTCTATTTCCGTAAATAATTTCTCCTCAGAATTTTTTTTATTCTGTTTTCTAGACAAATTTCTAAACATTCAAAAACATTAATAATTGTATAAAATTTCTATTTTTAGAATAAAAATAAATTTGGTACAACTGTCAAATTTTTTTGAGACTTAGAAATCCTTTTAATTTTTTAATTATTTTATTACATTTTCCTTTTTTCCTTTTCTCTTTTTTCCCTTTCTTTCTTCTTCTTCCTCTATCTGATGGCCAGCCACAACAATAGCCAACAATTGACCATACGAGAGCAGGCAAGGTCAACTAGACCTTACCCACTTGCCGCGAGATCAGCCAAGCCCAAGTGAAGTCAACCCTTGCCAATGGCTAGGCAAGGCTTTGATGAGTTCACTGACCATCGCAGTGACAGGCAACGGGTTAAAGGCAAAAGAAGACAAACAGAAAATAGAAAAGAAAAGAGAAAAAAAAGAGAGAGAATATTTGGACTTAATTTTAAAGTTATTCTCGAGAAAAAAAAAAGCATTTTTTTTCAAATTCTTGATTTTGTTCTAAATCAATTTCTTGAAACAAATTTGTTCCTGGAAAAAAAAAAATTACCAAACGAATTTCTATTTATTTTAATTTTTTGTTCCACGGAAAAAAAAGTTAGAAGCAGGTACTATTTGACACATTATTAAACAAGCCACAACTATCTAAGACACCAGCTCAGAGGAGAACCACAGGCTTTAAAGGTAGCATCAAAGTGCTTCTTCAAGCATGAAGTTCTCGGTGACAGAGTCGCCCAAGACAAAATACTAATACTACTCTTGCCAAAAATATGAATTTCCATCAAGAACACAAAGGGTTACGCAGCATTCGTAGCTAAAAAACATCCCATCGCTTGTGTTGCTATAACCTATGCACTACATTGACAGCTCGCTTGTGTACACGAAAGATCTCAAAGTCGACCCCACAAATCCAGACCCATCTCCGGAATGTTTCATGGGCAAAATTATAGAAGATATTTGAGACTCATAAGCTACCAAAATAGATGAGCAATGCAACCGATGAAGCATAATCTTGATTTTATAAAAGAATGATGCAAGCACGAAGCTATTTTTCTTTCATCTTAGAACCAGAGAAAACTCCTAAGTTGACCCAACATCACATCAGAACATTTGCAAACAAGACACAAAGCCTCTTGTAATTGTGGATACTGACTTTAGTGCTTCACAAAGTTTGAAACCGAACACAGCTTTAATTCATGTAAACCAGTTCCAGAGAAGCCACTTGCCAGCAGAGCCAGATATCATTCTGCTGAACCATCGTTTAAAAGAACTCAAGTCCAATGCTTCACACAAAAAAGAGGCTTGGGAGAATCTACATACGATACTTGGATACAGATAGCTGGTAAAAAATGGAATGATACAGTTGAGAAGTTAAGAGCAATATGGCGAACACAATTCACTTCAGCCAAGAACATTCATTCTGTTGAGGAATTCATAGCATTTTGAATCCCCATAAGAAAAGGAGAGACAAGAAAAGATCATATGGCAGCAATCACCAATCGTTTTCTGTTTCCATCAAAGTGACATTTGAGACCCTTAAGGATGAATGAGTATACAATACACCATATAAGATCTATTCCACATTTTATGCTGATATAGAATCATCAACTAACAAGAGCTATTATTTATTGCAAGCAAATGACAATAAATGTACACATTCTGAGGCAAGAATAGTTCATTTGTCTAGTAATGGCCCACAGTTTTCCTCAACAACAGGTGTATCAGCGAAACCACTCGCCACTTTTAGTAGGAGTAAAGTTATAGAGGGATGATCATCCTATAAATATAAATAAACATCACATGAGTGACCAAAACCATGCTAAAGTGAAAAGTGAACAACAAAAACCACAACTAATGCTGTGTGACCCAATCAAGATGTTTCCTAATCACTCTTAACAGGCTCTAATATTTATGTCAGCCAGTCAAAAAGGACTAGGAGCTCCAGGGTAAACTCAAATACGTGCAAACTAAATAAGTTGCGATCAGATGGAAAAGAGTCAGTGGAACAGAGAGATAGCATTATGCTGTAAAGAAATGCCTAACAGTCTTACGTACGAGGCATAAGTAGATAAACATTTTTGCTCATGTATACTGTAAATCAAGCATTGCCACTGAGCTGCAAGGTAAGTTTTCAAGCTCAGCAATCAACAGATTATACTGTTTGCTGAGAAGACAAAAGCAAGTGGGACATGAGGAGACACCAAAAACACATGCTGCATCTGCCTTCTATGCCATCCTTACAATTGGTGCCAGGCTATCAAAATAAATCATGGTTGGATTTGCCTTAGTGGCCACCATTACTTCTGGTAATGGGGAGGTGGGGGGCTCGATCCCCACCTCTAGGACATTGGGGTTTATTGGGTCATCTTCCCAGGGTGGGCCTCTTCTGGGCCCATCACTCAGCTCCCTTAAGGAGCACATTCAGGACCCAAAAAAAAAAAAAAAATCACGGTTATATTATCATAAGGAAACAATTTTTTCTAAGCAAGCCAAACTGTGAAGGCTTATTATGCAAGCTACTGCAGGTTCTGAGTCTAAGGGAAGTAGAACATACAGTGGTTTTACAATGCTCGAGATTGAGAAAAACACTGCATCAAGAGTTGAAAATTCACATTAACATGAGGACTGCCATCCAATAGAAAGTAAATTGGAAAGAGAGTCATCACTAAAAAGCTTCACAAAACAGGAAGACCATCTTACAGAGTCCACAATCTCCCTCCATTATCTAAAACCAATTTGCTGAACTAAGTGCAGAAATAGGAGGCAATCTGATTCAGATCATACATGAACTGCGGCAATTTTCTGTAGTGCACGAACCAAGTGGGTTCATCCCTTCTTTCAGTTTCCCCTCTTGCATTCTCTTTTTCTTATTATTTCAATGGCTTTATCAAAAAGGCACCAGCTCAAACACTATTGGTTCCAAATCAACAATGAAGCTACAGATACAGCAACAAAATACTCCTTGCTCAACTAATCTAAACTACATGAACTTGAAAAATTAGTGTGCTGAAGCATCACCAGAGGATCAGCTAGTTACTAGAATCGCTAATCATCTTAGAAAATTAATGCCACAGTTCAACTGATGTTTTGAGAGGAACACAGTTAAACTCTGACGAATGAAAATAAAATAAATAAGCACACATATGTTACTTTGATTCACTAAGAACAATGATTTCAGAAAACAGAACGAAAAGTAGTAACTGCATGTGCAAAAGGGATAAATTCAATGTATAGCTAAACTTGGAGCTTACACCCAGACAGTTTACTAACCCATCCAATGATCCAAATCTTTAAGCCCAAAAACTATTCACCTAATCAGAAAGCAATGGCTCCAAAAATATATTATTCAAAAGACTTGCAAAGAAGCAGCAGTAACGCTAAACAAAAGGGTCAGTGCTAAGTTGCAATTTTAAAGATCAGAATTGAACTCCCACAAACTTAACAATGCGAGTGTAGTATTCGGGACAGGCACCTTGAAATTTCCACTGGCCGGGAACATCCACATCAACAGTCCTCACCAAGAAAAACAGTTGACTAGACCACAATGCACGGCAACAGAAATCAAATTGAAACCTTTGCTTGTTTTTTCCCTTTCTTGTTAATGCCAGTTTTCTCACCTCCTTTAA
The DNA here is from genome assembly GCA_014182735.1 of Corymbia maculata. Taxonomy (NCBI): domain Eukaryota; kingdom Viridiplantae; phylum Streptophyta; class Magnoliopsida; order Myrtales; family Myrtaceae; genus Corymbia; species Corymbia maculata. The sequence continues at coordinate 16,970,961 of CM024687.1, forward strand.
TCATTCTAGAAAGAACATCTGCTTGCTTTGTGTACCCCTCTTGGTTAAGGCCCTTGATGAGATCACCACAGCTCCCCCAATCTGAAACCCCTCCTTTCTCCATGATTTTGCATAAAATCGAATAGGCATTTAGCGTCTTCCCTGATCCTAGAAGAGCATCCAGAACCTTATCATAACTCGAGAAGTCAATGGTACAATCTCTCTCCAAACCAAAATCTAGTAGCTTAAGAGCAGCAATCGTCTTCCCTTTCTCTGAAAGAACAGAGAGAAGATTATCAAAGTCAGGTGAACAGCCACTCTGCATTAGCAAGTCAATCCTCCCAATGGCTTCCTCAACATGACCTCTCATTAGGAGAGCTTCCAGAATCTTAGCGACCAAATCCATGTTCTCGTGCACCCCCTTCTCCACCATACTCTTCATTACCCTGCTTGCAGTTTGAACTCTACCATCTTCGAATAGATTCTGCATCACTGACCTATAGACAGATGAATCTGGAATGTATCCACTTTCCATCATATTATCAAGTGCCGTTTTTGCATCAGCCGGTTCACCTTTCCTTAGGTAGCTCTCAATGAGCAACTTATAAGAATCTGCATCTCTTGGAACCCCTCTTCTATCCATTATCTTCAAGATTTCAAAAGCAGCATCAGGATTCCCTTCTTTTGAATGACCGCAAATTATGCTGTTGAAGGCCGCTGAATCTTGGACACCCTTTTTCATCAACTGTCGGAAAAAGATTTCGGCTTTTCCTGTTTGCCCATGATTGCAAAGATATTGAATCATTGGGTTATATGCTTCAGGTCCCATCTCCAAAGTATTCTGTGGCCTCAATATGATTTCCTTTTCAATAAGTTTATCAAGCAACTTAATTGCTCTATCATATGCATTATTTTTGCAAAAGTTCTCTATTAGGACACCATAATGGCCTGCTTCGGTTGGTATGCTCAACCTAATCATGGCCTTGAGTACGTCAACAGCTGCATCCATATTACCTGACTTGCACTGACAAGACAATAATCTCAAGAATATTGAATTGTCTTTGGGGGCCATGAATCTGTCCACCATCTCTTTCAAAATGGACCGAGCTTCAGCCATTTTCTCTGCTTCACAGAGCCCTGGTAAAAGAGTTGAAAAGGTGACATCATTTGGCTTGATGCCGTATGACTTCATCTCATCAAGCAATCTCAACCCATCATCAACACGCCCAAGTGAAACATAACCTTTAATCATGGTTGTATAGCTTATAACAGTAGGCGCTATATTTTTTCCCTTCATCTCCACAAACAGCTTCTCTGCCTCGTCCATCTTTTTGAACCTATAATAACCATTAATCATTGTATTGTACGTCACCACATCAGGTGAAATCCCTCTGCTACTCATCTCCTCAAAGAACCGAAGTGCAGTACGCAGTCTCATAGACAAAAAGAAGCCCCAAATCATGATATTGTAAGTATGACGAGTCGGCTCAATCCCTTCATTCAGCATTGCATTGAAGAGCCGTTTCGCCATCATATATCGACCACGCCTGAGAATCACTTTAAACACGGCATCATAGCTGTTAACACTTCTACTGACACCCAATTCTTTCATCTTCATAAACATCTTCACAGCCTCTTGAACGATGCCCGCTTTACCGTAACTCTCTATCATCAAAATGAACAAGTCCTCATCCCACTCAACACCCTTCTTAGGCATATCCAAGAGAATGCACCTCGCGTGATTAAGCTTGGAAGCCCTGCCCAAAATCTCGATTATCTTCAAGTGGGTCTCGCGGTCATGGCGGAACAGCCCGGCCCGCTCAACCCACCGGAAGAACTGGAGGGCATGCTCCGAGTTGCGAGCCCCGTGCAAGACATTGTAAACAAGCGAGTGATCGAATTCGGGGACCAGAGCCCGGATCGAGTTCTGTAGGCGGGTCGTCCATGCTCTATTAGCCATCATTCTACATATTATGTCCTCTACCTTTTCTGGGTTCCGAGCCTTACCTCGCGGGGTCCTCTGCCTCGGCCTCTCTCGAGCATCCGCAGCGTTCGAGCCGCTGGATTCGGTTGTGGGTTCGGGCTGCGAGTGCGGGGAAGCATTCTCCGAAGGCCTATGATCGACCCCCGGGATCGATTGCTCCGTCGAGCTACAGAAACGAAGAAGCTGCGAGTTCAGGGAGATTCCGGGGATGCGCGGGGCGAGTGCTGGTTTCCATCGGTGAGGTTTGGACAGAGAAGCGGAGGCCATGGATGGAGAAGCTCGCGAACCCGATCGATGGAGGGCCCTCGAAATGAGGAGATGATGAGGATGTCTTCGCTATGAACAAAGGAGACTCGACCTTAGTGGGAGCGACGCAAGTAGGGTTTTAAGGAGTCTTGTTTGGCTACAGACCGGGCCATAAACCCTCTCGTTCGAGTTTCCTTAGTCGAAGTCCCCCCTTAAACTTCGAATCTATTTATTCAACCGAAAAAAAAATAAAAATTCGAATCTATTTCGAAATGTCCTTGGAGTTTATCATTTTGACTCATTGATTTCTAAAGTGTCTTCCTTCATTTTTTTTTTTTTGAAGTTTTGTCATGACTTGATTATATTTTTTTAAATATTCATCGAATCTAATCATTTTGAAATTATAATTTCCTAAATTTAATGACTTTGACTCAATAAATTCTGAGCTCAATATCGATAAATAAAACAACTAGTTCACGAAGATGTGCTCATCACATGTACAAGTAAACCTTGAATCATTGAATTGAAACAACAAGAAAACAACCCTTTAATTGATCTTATCAACTACTCCTTTGCGAACAAGAAGTAACTAACTAGGTAGCAAAGGCCCCAAGGAGCAAATACCCTCTCCTCATCCTGGGTGGCTGTGGCTTGTCCCTCCCAACTGCTATGGGATTTGTTATATTTGAATACTCTTTTATCAAATTTAACGTTTAAGGACTTTGGAATATCTATAATATCAATGTTTTTTAACGAAAAAAATTTGCTTTAGTCCACAAATCATAATTCTCATTGTAGCTCACCTCCCACATCTGCATTGATCCCCCATCTCCAATCTTCTTCTTCTTTTTTTTTTTATCTATACTCGACAAATTTTAACTTTTTCTTTATGATCTGCAAAGTTGGGAAGAATTTGGGTTTTCCTTTTACATTTTTTTGTGCTCGTGATTGGTGAGGGAAAAACAAATTCTTTATTTTTCAAACTAAAATGCCCACGGGAAAGGCACAAACGAGCACGTGACGGAGAACGTATTCGTTGGCTGGCCATTATTGTCACTGTATCTAAGGTCAAGTGGTCATTGGGTTAAAGTGATTAGGTTCAAGACTATCTTAAAATTAAGTCAAATTTGGCAAACTTTGAAAAACGGAATTTTTTTGGCATTATTAGATCAAAGTAGGCGTGTGCAACCAAATCGGTTATACCCGGAAACTAGACTGAAAAAAATAGGTTCGAGAACCAAGCCATTGAATTGGTTCATTGCAAGCTCCAAATTTTTGGAACTGGTTATATTTGGTCCATGAACAAATTCTGAATGAATGCCCACCTGGAACTGAACCTAATTGTCCTATTTTGAAACTGATTTTATAAGTTAAAAAGCAAAGCCCTAATTTCTTTTTTTCATAAATTCTAACCTCAATACCCCTTCGTTCTTTGTTCTTCTTGGAACTCCTCATCGGTCTTTTCCTTTTCCCCTAAATTTTTATGGATGAATAGAGGAAAAGGAAAAAGATCCCAAGTCAAATAGTATATAATCGTCACTAGGAATATTTCATGGAGGAATCCTCTCTACCCCTCCGGTGGTAGCTTCTCTCTACTCCTCGGTGGTAGCTTACTCTCCTCTTTGAAACCCTAACTGTTACCCAAATTCTAACCTTAGCACTCCTTCGTCCTTTGTCATTCTCTACCACCGGAGGGGTAGAGAGAATTTCACACCTACCACAAAATGTTCGACTTGGGGTCTCATTAAATGACACCTCCTTAGTTGATTGCCTTTTTGGACACGAAGAACATTTTCCATGTAGGAATTCTAGTGACACAAAGTTCAATTTATACAAGTGATTAATGTTAAAGTGTTTTTTTTTTTTAAACTTTCATTAGATAATTGAACAAGATTGGTTTATTCAAGCACAACCAAGTTGTATTGCGAAATTGAGTTCCAACTGGGAACCACCTAGATTGGAATGGCTGGCTTTTGGTGATTCAGTTCCTAGTTCCATAAAATTGAAACTAATGACGAGTGGTCTAGTTCCCAATTCTAAGGTGAGAACTAGACCTGTCCGATGTTATAACAAATAATTTTGCACCTTCAAACCTTAGGGATACCGACAGCTTCCCAGTTATTCGTCCTTCAGCTCGAAGAAGGCCTTATCCCATCTAACGCTCTGGGTGCAAAAGGAAAGAGCTTTCTGCTCAGAAGGCAGCGAAGACAATGGCCTGAGAACACCCTGAGCTGTATTGGGCATGTTCGCGAGCCAATCCCCCTCTGTGAGAATCACAAGATACATCCCCAGCACAATGAAGCTCTTCACGAATAAAATAAACCCTAAAAAATCTCAGAATTACAAAGAAATCCCCATGGATCGATCCAAAAGTCACTAGCGGTCAATTGCAACGATTTCTTCTCCAAACCATCATAAAAAAACCAGAGCTGCAGAGAATAATATTTCTCGAAATACAAGAGCAGATTCAACTCTGCAGGCAGAGATTGAACGGCGAAGCCTCCACGGAAGTCCAAAAAATCCGAAACAATCTAAGTACGAACTTGAATCTGAGGCCAATCCAAGCCAAAAACACTCCTTCCTCAACCTTCCCTCGACCATGTGCCCCATCATCACCATCACTGACTTCTCTCTCCCACCATGAAGACATGGCCGCCTTCGCCCCCTCAGACATCAAGCTCCTCCTCCGCAAATCCTCCTCCATATCATCAACAGCAACCCATCACCATTAGAGTCTCCTCCCTCCTCTCCTTCCTCAGTTACATCTGCTCCTTCCAGCTCCAAACCTTCATCCCCGCCCCCTCTGCCTGCCCCTTGCCCAGTGGTTCGCCTCCCATCCCAACCCTTCCATGGCCATCCTCTCCGGCTTCTACCTTGGCTGGACCCTCAACTTGGCCGGCAAGCTCAGCGTCCATCAGTTTTGTTGGACCGCCCTGGAATCAAACTAGACCGGTCTAGCTCTAGGACAAAGTGATTTGGTTCCCAGTTCCAGAAACACGAGACCAATTCTCCACATTTGGTTCCTGATTTGAGATGGGACTAAATCGGACCAAGAACTGATCACTCCTACCATAAAAAAAAAAAAAAAAAAAAAAAAAAAAAAAAAACTGAACATATTCCTACAAAATGTAGCAAAACCACCAGGTCAATGACCCCTTTGCTTTTGAATAAACCCCTGCACCAACAAATCCTAGGTTGCCTTTAGAGACCTCATCAATATTTAGCTTTATCCACTTGAAAGGTCGAGTATCCCATCTGACCAAAATAGGATAATTGCATGATTCACTCAACGTCGAAGTATTCCCAGACGAATCTTCAATGATTTCTCTTGCGTATGATCGAATTACTTGTATTGAATTTGAAAGGAAACAAAGTTGTACTAATAAAAAGTGACTTATCTTTTCCATTAGCAAAAAGCCACACACCTCCTTCAAAAAATTATGCTGCAATCATGAAGAAAATTCAATTACCATTTACCAGGGAGATTTGAACCATTGTGACAAATTCATTGAGAAGAATTCCCCCATATATTGTTGTGGGACAAACTCAAGCCATATTCTATAGACAATTGGACAATCCTAGTCATTACATGAGACTTGTATTTGAATTAATATGGATTTCCTCCCAGTTGGGAGATATCTTCAATTCATTAGGCAACAATATACTATCAGCCTACGAGCGGCTAGCCAAAGGAAAGTTCTAATACATTGAGGTCCATTCCGCTTCCAAATAATGGACCATAAACTATCAGATTCTTGATTTTCTAACCCATTAATTATCTCGCATACTAATTTAACAGAGAAAGATTTCAAATGGACATTTGATATCTCTATGAAGTACTTTTCAATGCATTTAACAATTTCAATTGCTTCTAAATCATTGAGTAAAAGGCACTAGAACTCTCTAAACAGATACAAAATGTTTAACCAGATCCTTCAAGTTTTTTTCTTTGTGCAATTGGGTCTCTAAGGGCGCGCATGACAACGTTTCTGTTCCCGGGAACAATTTTTGCTCAGAAATGTTTTTCTTGTTTTCGTTCAGGAACCTGTTTCGAACATTTGAGGGTGTTTGATAACGGTTCAAAATTTTTACTCCGGGAACAGAAACACGTTTGGTAAAAATTTCCAATCTTTTGATTTTTTTAATTTTCTTTTTTTCTTTTTCTTTTTCTTTTTTTCTCCCTTCTTTTTGTTGGCTGCCGCCGGCGAGGCTCCGGCGACCGAGCCTCGCGCCGGTGGCGGCGCGCGAGGCTCGGCCTCGCCCGGATCTGCGAGGCCGAGCCTCGCCGGTGGCCCCGCGAGGCTCGCCTCCCGGATCTGGGTGAGGCGAGGCTCGCCGGTGGTCGCGCGAGCCTCGCCCGGCCTCGCGCCGCTCGGGCGAGGCTTGCCGGTGGCCGGCGAGGCTCGGCCTCGCCCGATCTGCGAGGCCGAGCCTCGCCGGTGGCGCGAGCGAGCCTCGCGCCGGCCTCGCCCGCCCGGGCGAGGCTTGCCGGCCGGCGCCGCCGGGCGAGGCCGCCTCGCCCGGATCTGCGAGGCTCGCCGGTGGCTGCTCAAGGCTCGCCCGGCCTCGCGCCGCCGGGCGAGGCTCGCCGCCAGCGCGCCGCCGGAGGCGAGCCTCGCCGCCTCGCGCCGCCGGGAGGCGAGCCTCGCCGGCCTCGCGCCGCCGGGCGAGGCTCGCCGCCAGCGCGCCGGGAGGCGAGCCTCGCCCGCCTCGCGCCGCCCGGGAGGCGAGCCTCGCCCGGCCTCGCGCCGCCCGGGCGAGGCTCCGGCGAGCTTGCCGGACCTCGCCGGCTGGCTTTGGCGAGGCGCCGGCGAGCTCGCCGGACCTCGCCGGCGGCGGCGCGGGGGCGGGCGAGGGGTGGGAGGAGGAAGAGGAAGAGGAAGAAGAAGAAAAAAAGAAAAGAGAAAAAAAAAAAAAAAAGTGTTTCTCAAAATTGTTCGAAACAAGAAACAACTTTTTTTGTTTCGATTTTCGCTCCAAAACTCGTTCCGGGGAACAAATTTGTTCCCAGGGAACAAAAAAATTTACCAAACGCGTTTTGTTCCCAATCTGTTCCCGGGAACAAAAGAACAGAAACAAGTGTTCCCGGGAGCGTTACCATGCAGGCCCTAAATCATTTGTGTTCAATCCGAATTGGTCCTTCGATGATGGGGAAGGAGAATTGAGTTCATTCGGTTTTTCTTCCTTCCCTGTGCAGATTGTAGCTTAGAAGAACATACATAATTTGATGCTTCGAAAGATATCCCAAACTAAGATAACTTGAGCTCAGAATGGGGCTGATTGCTAAAAAAAAAAAAAAGCACCAAATTTAGGTGAAATATCAAATCTAGCCCAAACTTTGTTTTGTCTCGTAAAAAAAAATACCAACTTTAGATTGAGTGCCAAATCTACATAAACTTTTTGTTTGTTTCGTAAAACAGCACCAAACTTTAGGTCAAGTGACAATTCTAGCCCCACTTCTTCTTTTTTGCCTCATTAAAAATCACAAACTTCATTCTTATCTCAAATCTGGCTCCTACCATTCTTAATTTAGGAAATAAATGTTCTAGTCATGAGCTTAGCGGATCTCATCCATGGTGTCTCTTGAAGGGCGGTGGTCTATAGCTTTATATTATGACAAAATGGCGAAGTCTGGTTAGAGAAATTCAATATGGAGATCTTTTTGACTTGTCAATGAAATATAGAAGGTGATAAACAGCTTCACTATTATTCTCCAAGTCGTGGCTCAAATAAGAAGACAATGAATAGTATTTAAATCCAACCAGATACCAACCAAAAAAAAAAAACCTAACTAGTAAGTGCACATGGATTTATTACTGAAAACAATTAATGGATCTAAATTAAGAGGGTTAGATTTGAGATTTAAGTGAAAATTAGTGCTTTTTTTTAGACAAGAAAAAGTTTGGGCTAAATTTAGCAATCAACCTAAAGCTGGTGATTTTTTTAGAGGCAAAAAAATGTTTGGATTGGATTTGACACTCGACCTAAAGTTGATTTTTGTTATAAGACAAAAAAAATTTGAGATAGATTTGACACTCGATATAAAATTAATGCATTTTTTTGGGAATTTAAGCTACCGGCAACGTGAGTCAATCAATGTCTCAGTCATTCTGATCTCCAAAAGATAACTCTTACCAAGCAAAATGTAAACTGAGTAAAGGACAACGTAGACTTGGGATTTGGGAAAAGGCGAGTCAAATAAAGATTTTGGCTTGATGTTACAGAGACAATGTTGCATGAGTGGAATAATATCTTTTGCAAATTCTATGCTGTTGTTTTCTTGCCTTGTTTCTTGGGACAACATACATGTTTTTTTTTGGTGTGTGAAATTAATTATTGGTTTTTTTGATAAAAAAATCATTAAATATAGCATATAGTTCAAACTCATTTGTGTGGGATCCGGTGGTCACTTGAATGAATGGAAAATTACCAAAAAGTCTTTACCAATTTAGTCTTAGGCTTTTTAATTATGTCAATTAAGTCGTAAATATTTTCAAATTTTGTTAATTAAGTACATCCTGTCAATTTTAGCGAGAAAACACTTACATGAACGCCAACTATTCTATATGGCATAATCGAGTTGATGTGGACATATTTAATAATATTTTTCAATTTTTCAATTTTTTTCTTTTTTGCTTTTTCTTTTCTTTTTCTTTTTCTTCTTTTTCTAGTGCGAAAGAAAAGAAAAAAAGATATAAAAATTCATAAAATTATTAAAAAAATTATCTATAATTGTCTATATCAGCATTGGTTTTGCCATACAGGACGACCAATGTTCACGTCAATAATTTACAGGTCACAATTGATTGAATAAACTCAATTAACAAAATGTGAAAATGTTTAGAACTCAATTGGAACAATTAAAAGATTTAAGACTAAATTAGCAAAAGTATAATAGCTTTAGGATTATTTTTTTAATAATTTTCCCCTTGAATGAAATTTCATTTTTTTAATTTTTGTCAGTACATGTTCTTGCATTTTATATATATATACAACGTTTCAAGGATCTGGGGTGTAATTAGAGAAATGATTAGTAAATTAAGATAGACTTAATTAAGCTTAAGCTTAAGCTTAATCTTAATTAATGGTTTAGTGGTTTAGCAAAACGATTCAATTTACTAATGGTGATGATGAAGTAAAGCAGATGAAGCAGAATTATAATTGAGTAAAATGAAATATAATTGTAAGCATAAGGGTCAAACAGTAAGAAGACGTCAATAAATGCTCATATGTAAATAAAAAGGCATATAATTAACTTGCAGGTAATTAAATCACTAACCACAGACGGTTAAACCAGCCGATTGTGAGATATGAACAATAATTTAAATAGACAGGAAAGTTTAAATAAAATATCGCATTAATTGAAAGTCACAAGTACAGATATTTAAAGTTGTATAAGAAATACAAGTGCAATATAGAAAATATCTTTGATTTACAAACCATGAACAGGGTTTGTAACCATTGATCTAACAGGGGTTTATAATGATAAAACGGTAAGATGGGAATATGAAAATCTTACCAAGGATCGATCAAAACCAAGTACTTGGTTATTGATCTTGAAAGAGAATGTAAGAGAGTCGGTTGTTGGATAAAGAAGTGAAGAGAAGTGAAGACCTCTTTCAAGATGAGGGAGGTCTTCTTGGGATGAAGGTAAGAAGGAAGTAGAAAGTCTCTCTCAGTTCGAAGCCTGCCTTCCTCTTCTATGCAAGGGTCTATTTATAGAAGAGACTAGTCACTATAGACAAAATGTGAAGAGTGTGTTCACGAGCAATTACTATTTGTCTACAGTGAGAAGTGACTCGATTGGACTGAAAGTGCATAGTAATACAGTGAGAATCTTTGTGCCAAATTTCAAAATATTGAATCTAATTTGACCTAAAGTACACAGAGATTCAGTGAGAATCTTTGTGTAGAACTTATTGAATATTTGAGCAGAATCACGTGATAAATTTTTTGGCATTAGTTGTCCCACCTTTGCTTTGTTAGTCTTCATTTTCAGCCAAATTAATGTCATAACAATCATCTTCACTGGTGTTGCCACTATGGTGAGAGTGGGAAGAGCTTGATTATTCCAACTCGCTTATTGCCTATTTTAAAAGGCCATTGAGTTGATCTTGGGACTGAGTTGATGCTAGTTTAGATAAAACGAATCACTTATCATGGAGGAAATGGGTAACTCCTTCTGGCAGGAGGGTATTAGAACAACTCTGGCTGGGGTTTCTCTTGCTCAACTAGTCTGTGATTGATTGTTCACTTACCCTATCAAAAAATTTAAAACCATCCCACCACTTTACTTTGAATTTTTGGGTAATAGAAGATTGTTTGATTCAACGATCCTTTTGTATTTGAAATTCCATGCCATAACTCATGATACTCGGAAGTATATGAAAAAGAGAATTAGGTCGGGAAATTTATCTTCATATGAAAGAGGTTTAAATCGGCTAGAGAAGAATTTACAACTGGATTGCACCAAAGGGTGCAAAATATCACTATTGGGTCCAAAGTGTTCTCACCATCGAATGAACCAGAAGGGTATCATGTGGGTATTTAAATCTTCGAAAAAGATCAACCATGTATGGGTGTTATTGGCATTTTTTCTAAGGAAAGCATTCCACCAAGCTTGTTGGTAATTAAAATATGAGTAAGAGGTTTTGTATGGTATATGTTCGGTAACCTTGGTATCGAATTTGACCATGGTTATAGGAGTGGGTTTCCATATGGTAGGATGAATGATTTTGTATATCCTTGCCATAGAGTAATTTATATGATTTTTATCAGAAAAATGTTTGAAAGTGACAGATTTGATTTTTGTCAAAATCCTTTCATAAAACTCCGCCGTTTTGTAAGGATCGTGTGGAATATAATTAAACTTCTTAGAAAACATGTTTTTTGCAAAGACAATTGGGTTTTCGTCATAAAAACCATTTTCAACAATGCAAATATTTTGATAATTTGTTTTATACAAAAACTTTGATTTTAGAGAGGTTGCTTGAGTAGGCCGAATTACCACCTCACTAAGAGTCATTTTTCCCTTTGGTTTTCTGATACTCAAAGGGGAAGGATTCAAGCTTACCTCTACCTAATTGTTATCTGGATTATTAAATGCTATTTCAAGAAGCTTTAGGATGTCCTAATGGGATAGGTTGGATATGGAAAAATGGGGGTTTGAAGGTGGCGATGAAGGTCCTTCTTTGGGAGATATAATAATCTGGCTATTTGATATATTGAAAAGTTGATGGGTAGCTTGTAACCAGCTTCTAATATTGGTCATATTTTTTGGTTTTATCGTCGAAGACTAGGCAATTTCCTTGCCTTTGTCTTTTTCCTGTAAAATTTCTCATGTGAGAAAATTCGGTAATGAATTTGAAGAACCATTTATAAATTCAATATCGAAATCAAAAACAGATAAAATGGCTTGCCATCTGGCAAAGATTTATTTTGAAGCAATATTTTGGATATCTTTCTGCAAAACATCTTTCGCAGATTTGCAATCAATTATTAATAGAAACTTTTGATTCAAAAGATCTCATCGGAACTTGGAGATAGATAAAACTATAGCAATAATTTCCTTTTTTATAGTGGAATAATTCTTTTGGTAGTCATTCCAGTGTTTGGAAATAAATTGGGCAATTTGTTCCTTACTGTCTTTTGACTATTTGAGAATTCCTCCATAGCCAATTTCAAAAGCATCAGTTTCAACTATTTTGAATATAGATGGATCGGTAAGGTGTAAATAATGAATTTCTTTTATATTTTTCTTGATCATTTTTACCACATCAATGTGGATACTAGTGTATGGAGGGGGATCTTTTTTATGCCTTTGATGGAGATGTTTTCAAATTATGTTGATATTGGGAAAGAAATCTATGACACAATTCAAACTTTCAAGAAATCTTTGCAATTGGTTTTTATCTCTTATTTCTTTAGAAATTTTTTTAGCAAAAATTATCAATCTTTCAATAGGTATGATTATTCTTAGATGGATATAATGTCCAAGGAACCTGATTTTGGTTTGAAAGAGAGATATTTTGCTAAGAAACACTGCTAGACCATTCTTTTTTATTATGTTAATGAAATGGCCTATATCCTTGAAATGTTGATCAATATTTGAGGAGAAAACAAGAACATCATCTATGTAAACTATTATGTAATCTGAGTATGAATTGAATATGTTATTCATAATTCCTTGGAATTCAGAAGGGGTATTTTTCAAATCAAAAGGCATTACATTCCATTCATATTGTCCTAAAAACAGTCTTATATCTGTCGTTTTCATTAATTTGGATTGACCAAAATCTAGATTTCATATCAAATTTAGAAAATATCTTTGAATTGTGGGATCTATTCAATAAATTCTTTTTATTAGGGATGGGGTATCTTATATATTTTAGGGCATCATTCAAAGGTTTGTAGTTAATAACAAAACAAGAGACTCCTCGTTCTAACTCAGCATTTTTGTTGACATAGAAAGCAAAGCAACTCCAATGGCTTTTCCTGATGAGTTTTTTTTATCAAGAAGTTATTGGATTTCCTTTTGACAAAAATTTATGACTTCATGATTCATTTGGGAAGGCCGTGTCTTGGTTGGGATGTTTTTTTCAAAGAAATTTGGTTCATAAGGTAGACCAACGGCATGACTTTTTCTTGACAAAAAAGCATTAGGAATGGTAGAACAAATGGAGTTTTCTATACAAGATTCAAGGTTAGCAATCTTTCTTTGGATGTTAGGATCTGAAAGATTTTGCTCAATCCTTTTGTAATCGAGGTCTTTTTTTAAGAATTGGATATGGTTTTCCTTATTTTGGATTATACAATTTATCTTAAAAATAGAATGTTCATAGAGAGTATTAAGTTGTAGGCTTGTGGTTTGCTAATAAATTCAAAAACAATTTTTCTATTTAGAAATTGTGTTTGGATACCTTTTTCATCAACGGTAAAATGTTGTATTAATCCTATGAAAGGAGTTCCTCGTATAATATTTTGTTTAATATTTTTGACTATAATGAAAGGTGTTTAATAAGAGACATTATCCTTTATGACTTCTACCTCTAGGATCTTGTAATTAATTTGAAACTTATCACCAGACGTTGTTTTGAGTGAATAAGTGGTTTTTTCAAAATATTTGATAGGTATAAGGCATTCTTTTATACAATTAAGGTCTGCTTTAGTATAAAAAAGGGATGTTGTTTTAACACAAATTCTTCATTGATTTTTATGAAGATATGAATTAACCATTTTCTATTTGTTATTTCTGAAAGTAATAGTAAAAATCCTGGATCTTTAGGGCTAGGAAAATCTTCTTCGTTTTGTTTAAAAAAATTAGTTTTCATTTCTAATATCTCCTTTTGCATTTTAATCTGGGTATTTTTAAGGTTTTGAATTTCTAATTTTTTATTATTGATCTCATGATTAAGATCATTTATAGAAATAAGTCGAGAGATCATCTTTTTTCCTCTTTCCAAAATGGTAGAAATGTTATAAGGGATATTGGATTGAAGTATGGGTGCTATGGAAGGTTGGAGGCTATTAAGAAATTTTACCTTAGTTTCGGGATCTTGGATTTGGTCGATTTTTTGCAAAAGAATTTTTTCCTCCTCAGTCAAAACATTTATTTCAAAGGGAATCTTGATAGTCATCCTCATCGGATTCTGAAGAGGTTTCGATATCATTAACCTAGAGGCCATCTTCTATATTAAAATCATCCGAAGAACCATTTTCTTCTGCCATGATTTGGAGAAGACTGTTAAAAGTTCCTTCTTCAAGATAATTCATTAATTTTTTTGTTATTTTTGCAAAATTTGGAAGTATGACCCTTTTTACCACAATTGTAACATTCAATGTTTTTATAAGAATTTTTCTTTGTCTTATTGGAATTATGTCTTTTGTTATCCTTATTGTAAGATCTATTGGATCTATTAAAATTTTTCCTAAGTTTTTTCGTAGAGCATTGAGGGCAATCTTTTGAACATTTGCCCGAACATTTGGATTTAGAAGATTTTGTATTTTTCAGATTTATAAAAGATGGATCATATTGGGCACAAAAGTTTCCCAAACCTTTGTTTGGTGTTTTTTGCTCTTTTTTGAGTTGTTTTTGAAGAGTACGTTGGTACACAATTGTGTTCTAATTTTATAAACATAGGAAGCTAGTTCACCATAAGAAATGATATCATAAGGAATTTGTCCACTATGTTCTTCCCTTATCTTATCGCAAACTTGTTCTCCTATAAGTTTAGGAAGACCATCAAATAATTTTTCTTTCCAAAAGGGTTAATTACAATCAGTTCGGAGAAAAACTCTTTGGAAGAAAATATCTTTATATTCCCTAAATTCTCCGAGGGATTTACACTTCATATTGGATAGAATTCTTATTACGAATGTGTGAATGATCACCTATGAAATGTTGAGAAATGGAATATATAAGAGTATTCATAGCATTTTGAATGGGTTGATCATTTTCATCCACAATTACACGACCATTATCATTTAACTTATATGCATTAAGAATTTGTTATCTTTGCTTATCTGTAAGATAGTTATCCCAATATTCCTTCAATTAACCAGTAAAACCGACTATTAAAGGATAAGCCACTGATTGATTAGTAGTATCAGGTATAGTTTTATAAGTATTAGCAAGCACAACCATTTGGCTTAGGATATTTAAAAGATTTTGTTTAGAGGCTCTGTCTATGTTCCATTCATAGATAGAACTTGAAGAAAATTTGTGTTCAGTATTAACACTTGATTCTTCTAAAGCTATATCAGGAAGTGTAGCTCTAGAATAATACAATTTTTGCAGATCTTTCCAAGTAATCTTATTGATTTTAGGAATAGATTCAATATTAGATTGATCCAAAACATTGATTTGGTCCGAGATATCTTTTATGATAAGATTTCCTATTTTAGGAGTATCTAAAGTAATGGAGTTAGAAGTAGAAGCCAATTTTCCTTTCGAAAGCATTTTTCTTTCTTCCAAAGCTTTAGCAAAATCTATGCTGGTGGGAAGAAGAGCATTGTTTTAAAAGTCCCCTTGAGTTGATCTTGAAATTGAGCTGATGCCAGTTTAGATAAAATGAATCCCTTATCATAGAGGAAAGAGGTAACTCTTTATGGCGAGAGGATATTAGAACATATATATAATTTTTTAAAAAGATGAAAATTCTTATAGATGAACATAGACAAATGTAAATGACCAAAACAAAAAAACAAAAGAAACAAAAATAGATGTATAATAACGGTTAAGAGCGTGGATGCTATTAAAGTTTCATCAAGTCTGAAAAATGTTGAATAACTTAGGGTATAAAGTGGATGATCGTTGTTGTCATCTGATGTCTTATTTTCTCTACTTTGAAGAATAGGTTTTATAGGTTGGAGGGCACATGTGGGCATTTTTTTACTATACAGAGTTACTATGTTGAAAGACCAACTTAGTATAAATCCTTTTTGCCGAAACAACACTTTGAGTTCACCACTAAGTATAATAACTTATCTAATTTTCATACAAAGGTTATAAGTCACGGGAAGCAATTATCAACTATAAGGATGTCCAAAGTCAATTTTTATCGTAGAGTTACTATTCACATTGAAATATAACTAGTTAATATTCATAAATACATATGTGCCTTACGAATTGCAATGTCGTCTTAAATTGATGACCAGGTCTATCAATCAAATATAAGATAATTCTAAATGATTAAGCTGTTGTTAGTTGTTAATGAGGTGACCCACTAGTCAATCACGCTTTATCATCAGCCTTCCAATTTCTTTTCCAAAGTGGGGTGACTTTAGGACATAGTGGGCATCGGTTGACTTAAAGTCAACAGCTGGAAAGCCATCCAGATGTGTCCATCATCAATCCTTGAAATCACGCTTGATCATCATTCTTCCAGTTTCATTTCCAAAGTGGGGGATTTCAGGACTTCGTGGGCATTGGTTAACTTCAAGGGCGCGCATGATAACCATTATGTTTTTATTCTAGACCTATTTCTAGAATTGAAATTCGTTTGGTAAAAAAATTTACTTTTTTATTTTCTATTCCAGAAATAGGTTTGGAATAGAAAGCATAAACAAAAAATTTTTACTTTTCTATTTTTGAAATAGAAATTAGAAATTATTTCTCTATTTCTTACTTTTCAGCCAAAAGAGTATCTTGCCGTCCGCCACTCACCACCACCACCCTCGCCCACCATTGGCCACCGTCGCCACCGCTGCCGATCGCCATTCATTGGCCGCCGACCGCCACTACCACCGCCGGTCGCTGCCGCCGTCGGTTGCCGCCGCCGCCGGTCGCTAGTTGCCGCCATCGGTCACCGGCCGTCGCCCCTCCCATTATCACCGGCACTTGGGAAAGTGAAATTTTTTTTATTATCAAACGAATTTTTATTCCAATAATATAAATTTTTTGTCATTATTAAACGCGTTTTTTGGCTCAGAAACTTATCCAGAAATAAAAATAAAAAAACTATTTTTCATCCAGAAACCAATTTTTGGCTAGCAATGTTATCATTCGCGCCCCAAGTGAATAGCTGGAAAGCCATTTACATTCATCCATCATCCATCCCTGAATACACCTACTCGGATCGCCACAAGCCAAAGGACCTGTGCTACGTATGCCGCCAACTTGACCACTTTTGAAGGTGCTTGAATTCCTTGAGATATAAGTTTTGGATTCTGTTTCTCTTCATTCTAATGGACATATTGTTTCGGAGCAGCTTCTTTCCACCTTCAGGCGAAGCGAACTATATGATGATCAGGTGAGAGTAGCATCTGTGCGGTGTCCACCAATCACAAATTGAGGACCTGTTGTCAATGTGCTTACATGAAAAAAAAAAAGATGGTGGTAAATGGAAAAATAATAATAGCGATGGCCACTTACATGAAAATCCAATATCGTAATTCTTGTAAGTATTTCTTGCATGTCGGTATTTTGTCTAAGAGATGAAATTCTTATAGCTAAATGTAGATGTACAATAAAGGTTAAGGGCGTGGTTACTATTAATACGTTGCAGTATGGAAAATGTTGAATAAATTAGGGAATAAAGTGAATAATCGTTTCTGACCAAAAAATAAAAGAAAAGGAAGCGGATACTCGTTATTGTCGTCTGATATCATTTTTCTCTTAAAAAAATTACTACTCACATTCAAATATAGAGGATAAGTATACTAGAAATTTTAAAACTTGTTATGAAAGTGCAATCGAATACTAAAACTTTCAAAAATTATAATTAAAATGGACTGACATGATTGAACTATTTTGATAAATTTTATGAGTTGATTACTTTTTTTGAAATTTTTAGAGCTCAATTGCACTTTCATGATAAACTTTGATACTTAATTGCACATTTTGAAAGTTTTAGGACTCAATTATTCTTTCGTGACAAGTTTTAGGACTTCTAATGTACTTATCCCAAAATATAACTAGTTATCATTGACACATACATACATTCCTTCCAATGTTGTCTCTAGTTGCTGATCAGGTTTATCAAAGAACTGTGAGATGATTCTGACTAATAAACTATTGTTAGTCAAGTGATAGATGTTGACGACGATGACCCGCGAATCAGTCAAGTTCATCATGTCTTCGAGTTTCTTTTCCAACGTTGGGGACTCCAGGACTTCGTGGGGGCGTTGGTTGACTTCAAGTCAACAGCTGGAGAGCCGCTTGAAGTGTCCTTCAACCAATCCTGAATGACGCTTGATCATCGGTCTTGAAGTATATTTTCCGAAGTGGGGGACTTTAGGAATTCGTGGGCACTGGTTAACTTCAAGTCAACATCTGGAAAGCCATCTAGATTCGTCCCTCATCGTCCCTCAATATACGCAACGGATTAGGCACAAGCCAAATGACCTGTTCAATGTATGCCAACATCTCGATCACTGTTGAAGTTGCTCGACTTCCTCGAGATATACGTTTTAGATTGTGTTTCTCTTCATTCCAATAAGGGCAAAGAACATTCAAAGTGCCACAATCAAGTCAAGATGCTAAACAAGTGCGAAGGGCGAGCATGAGAAGGAACGGCAAGCTATGGATTGTGCTTGATTGTGCGACGTAATCAGGTCAAGATGCTAAACAATATCGTTTAGCGAACCACGCCAAGACGATGTCGTTTAGCATTGTCTCACGTAGTCTACATGGACGGCGTGATGTCATTTGCCCTACTACATGGATAAATTTTTTTAAAAGAAATGCCACATCATTTAACATTTTCACTGCAAAAAGCCAAGTTAGTTGTTTGGCCGAAAATTATCGCTATTGATACTTAAATGTATCTTTTGGAAGTTTTGACACTTAAATATCCTCCGTATCAAGTTGTGGCACTTGAAATTTTCTTCTACCTTCCAATGGACACATGGTTGCGGAGCAGCTTCTTTCCACCTTCAGGTGAACTATTTGCTGATCAGGCGAGACTAAAAGCTGTGCGGTGTCTATTGTTCGCAAATTGAGGACCTGTTGTCAAATCGCTTACATGGAAAAAAGACGGTGATGAATGGAAAAAATTTGTTGCGATTTTACGCAATGAGCTACAAATCCTTCTGCGGAGTTGACGGGTCAATGATCGATGGCTGATACCTTCCAATTCCACGAATGATTGCTTGGTTAAGGAATCATTCTCAGCCCATGTCACTCCTTGTCATATCCGCTTGTCCCCTGGACTCGCATAAAACGAGCCCATAGCATCTCCCGTCCATGCCCCTTCCTCTTGTGTTTTTTTTTTCCCCTTTTCAATCAGTATGTAACTTCATTGAAACCAGTTAATTCGAACAACTAGAAAAAAGAATATAACATTTAAACTTGTAATGCTTACAAGATGGAACACGAATTACGCAATATCCTGCTACGAACTAACGTCGGGTTTGGTTCAGAGACATAAGTGTTCCGTGGAATGAACTAATGCGGTTCGCGCAAAGAGCACTAGTAGCCACACTCTATGGAGTCAACAAGTCCTTGATTGATGGTTGACAGGTCTCCTTCACTAGCTGTCGACTCAAAAAGGGCCACCTCCTTATGGCTTATAAATGTCTTCACGTCTCGTTGAGTTAGCATGTACCAATTTCTCTTGTTTCTTCTCAGTTTTCAAGTTATGGAACCACGAAGCATTAGCTTTGCGGAGTTTCAATCATGCCATTTCCTTCTTGGTGTTGTACTCGCATTATGCATCACCCAAGTCTCCTCTACCACAAACGAAACCGACAAGCTATCTCTGCTCACATTTAAGGCTGGAATAACTGAGGATCCTCTTAGCATGCTCAGCTCTTGGAATGATAGCACATCATTCTGCCAGTGGTATGG
Source organism: Corymbia maculata (assembly GCA_014182735.1). Taxonomy (NCBI): domain Eukaryota; kingdom Viridiplantae; phylum Streptophyta; class Magnoliopsida; order Myrtales; family Myrtaceae; genus Corymbia; species Corymbia maculata. Next base: position 16,990,457 of record CM024687.1, read on the forward strand.
TGTCACGTGTGGTCATAAGCACCAGAGGGTTGTGACACTATACTTGGATTCGCAAAAACTCTCTGGGTCAATCTCTCCTCATATTGGGAACCTCAGCTTCTTGAGAGAATTGCGGCTTGGAAACAACAATTTCTATCATGAAATCCCTCTGCAAATCAGTCAGTTGAGCCGCCTACGATTCCTTCAACTGGAGAACAATTCATTGGTAGGTGAGATTCCTGAAAATATAACAGCCTGTTCAAACCTCGTCTTCCTACTTCTTACCAACAACCGACTTACTGGAAAAATTCCTATAGAAGTTGGTTCATTATCGCGTCTACAAATTATAATTTTGGGTAAAAATAATCTAATTGGGAGCGTGCCTTCCTCCATTGGGAACTTGTCTTCACTAGTGGAGCTTTCTCTTGCGGTAAATAACTTGGGTGGGAGCATTCCTTCAGTCCTAGGTCACCTGTCGAAATTACAATACTTTATAGCGGATAGAAACAAGCTGTCTGGTTTAATTCCAACTGGAGTTTGGAATCTCTCCTCTATAAGTTTGTTCGATATAGGAGTCAACCAAATTGGAGGCAGTCTTCCTACAGATGTAGGCTTTACACTTCCAAATCTTACGTTTTTCAGCATTGGCGCGAACCTATTTGAGGGACAGGTTCCTCCATCAATTTCAAATTGCACGAAGTTACAGGTACTTGAACTTCCAGAGAACAAACTTTCAGGTGGAGTGCCTTCTTTGGAAAATCTGCACGAGCTTCGATGGTTCACCACTTACAGAAATCAGCTCGGGCATCGAAAACCCGAAGATTTGAACTTCGTTTGCTCTCTAACAAATGCCACAAAGTTAAGGGTATTGTCTATTTTTCGCAACAGTTTTGGCGGAGTGCTGCCTAATTGCAAAGGTAACTTATCCACCACCCTCACAATGTTTGACGTGAGTGAGAATCTATTATCTGGAGAAATTTCGAGACCTATAAAAAATCTTGTGAACCTCGAAATGTTGAATATGTTCGGAAACAAGTTTTCAGGTGTTCTCCCCCCAAGTTTGGGAAACCTACGAAATTTGACAGTATTGCAGCTGAGTAATAACTACCTGGGAGGAACAATCCCATCAACTTTAGGAAATCTAACCAAGTTGATCGTACTTGTTTTAGGTGGGAACAACTTTCACGATAAAATCCCTTCAACACTATCTAACTGCCAATTTTTAAACCTGCTGGATCTTTCCAGTAACAATCTCAGTGGTACCATACCCCCACAAATTATGGGTCTTTCATCACTAACTAGGCTTCTGGACTTGTCTCATAACCATTTGACGGGAATTCTACCCATGGAAGTAGGCAACCTGAGATTCTTGACTGCATTGGACATCTCTAAAAATATGCTGGGAGGTGAAATTCCAAATAGTATGGGTGATTGCATTGCATTGCTATCATTAAGGATGGGGGGCAATTCCTTTCACGGGTCCATTCCTCAATCAATGAGATCATTAAGAGGCATTGAAGAACTTGATCTTTCACACAACAATTTTTCTGGGGAAATTCCACAATTCTTGGAGGTATTTCATTCTTTGAAACTATTGAATTTGTCTTACAATAATTTTCAAGGCATGCTACCGCGTGGAGGAGTTTTTGAGAATGCTACCTCTACTTCTATTATTGGCAATGCTAAGCTTTGTGGTGGATTGCTAGAATTTCAGCTTCCTAAATGCATCTCTGGTAGCTCCAAGAGTAGGAAAGTCCATATATTGAAATTGTCCACTATTGTTATTTGTGGCCTTCTCGGAATTTCTCTAGTTCTTTCTATTCTATATCTCTACTGGTGGAAGAAGCAAGTAAAAGAACCAGTTTCAAGTTCTCTTGGTGTTTCATGTCCTAACGTATCTTATGGAACACTCCTAAAAGCAACCAATGATTTTTCTTCAACCAACTTAGTTGGTGTTGGAAGCTTTGGTTCCGTTTATAAGGGGGTACTCGAGGACAATGGGATTGCCGTTGCAGTGAAGGTGCTTCATTTAGAGGGCCGCGGTGCTTTGAAGAGCTTTGTAGTTGAGTGCGAGGTTTTAAAGAACATCCGACATCGAAATCTTTTGAAGATATTGACAGTTTGCTCAAGTGTTGATTATCAAGGAAATGATTTTAAGGCCATAGTATATGACTTCATGGAGAATGGAAACCTGGAAGGGTGGTTACACCCAAAAGCAATGTCATCTCAAGGAAACGAGCCTCTGAAAAAAGTGAATTTCATTCAGAGAATAAATATTGCTATTGATGTTGCTTATGCACTAGATTATCTTCATCACCAGTGCCACATCCCCATCATTCATTGTGATCTAAAGCCAAGTAATGTCCTCTTAGATGATAGAATGGTCGCTCATGTGGGTGACTTTGGATTGGCGAAGTTCCTCCCTGGATCATCCCTTGATATTGTAGCTAACCAGATGAGCTCTGTGGTTCTACGAGGGACAATTGGTTATGCTCCGCCAGGTAATCTCTCCAATTTCTATTCTAATTTAGAGCTCCACATTCTTTTTTATGATCAACACTCCCAATTTCATCTGCACTATGATCTAAATGCATGGCAGAATATGCAATGGGATGCGAGGTCTCAAGAGAAGGCGACATCTATAGTTACGGCATCCTCTTACTAGAGATGTTCACAGGATTGAGTCCCACTGATGACAAATTCGGAGGAAATATCACTCTCCATAGCTTCGTTGTAGCAGCTTTGCCCGAACAAGCATTGAAAATTACAGATCGTACTCTACGTCTAGAAAGAGAGAGTCATTTCGACCCCAAAAGTCCTCGGCACTGGCTTCCCGAAAGCGATGTCATGTTTCAAGAGTGTTTGGTTATGGTGTATAATATTGGAGTCACTTGTTCCGATGAAGTGCCCGGAAGTCGAATGAGCATAAGCAGTGTTGCAAGTCAGCTGCAAAAGATTAGGCAAAAACTCGTTGCACTGGGCTTACATGAATAAGATGAATTACCAAGGGTGATATGATAATTTCTTAATCTCTCTCGTCTTTCATATTTAGCTTTGCTAATGCTACTGCAAACATGTATGTAAAATGTGTAGCAGAATGTAGAGTCAATCATGTGTCTTCATTAGAAGGTAATAGTTGATTGTCATTCCTCATTCTGTATATATATTAAGCTAGCATATGGCCCACAGTGCAGGGACCTTTTCATAATATCTGTTAAAATTTGTTTTAGTGTTTGAGAACATGGATGAAAGCTGATCTGCATCGAAGTGCGGAGAAATCTTGCTGTATAAAGGAAGTCAGAATTGGATCTTTGCGAGCGCCTCATTGAAATCCGAATCCTTTTGCATGTTGGAGTCGAAAGTGGTGTTGGATTTTGAGCGTGAGAAGAGGACACAAATTATGATATTTGGGTATGACTTTGACCAAGGGTTTTGCATGATTCATATAAGAATTAACATTTCATACATAGCTATGACTAAAATAATAGTTACAACTGAATCTTTTGATTAATATATAATTAGAAATAACACTAATGTGATAATATTTTAATATATATCTAACTTGTACTAAAATTTCCATTCATAAGTTGTCCAATCATCATAGAAAGTCAATAGCAGATATTTAATAAATAAATAAATAAATATTTAAAAAAAAAAAAAAAAAAAAAAAAAGAATACTATCAAAATCAACAAACAAAGAAAGTTACCAATGGATGCCAATAACATAGCGAAAGCTCATTTTATGATGCAAAGGTGGTAATAACCCTAAAATCATGATGTCGTTAGTTTTTATGCAGAAATATTAGGCAATAATGCTTTTGGTTAGGAACCAGATTCTGACGATCAATTCCAAGATTTTATGACATGCAACGGAAGCCTTTTAAATGAGAAATTTAGGTACCAACGACATAATGCTGTAACTAACTAACTTTTTCTATATAATTTTGACAAAAAAAAAATCAGTGCAACCTCGTGTTCAATCCACACATGCATGGATATTTAACATACATATTAATACACTGGAATACATTCTGGTATATAATTTCTTATTTGAACAGGATATATATCTTTTAATTATATTATACGTTCCATGATGTTTTACGTTCGAATAAGACCTAAATTTGACATGACACGATCATGATAAAAATTCTACAAAACTTTACTTGTCACAAATAAGAATATTGTTCTGCCGTAAATTTCATATGATGCATGGAGATTACAAGTTAATTGCACCTTTCCAATGGGAAGTCATACTCATGTCTTCAGCATGGAGGAGTCCCGACAACAATCAATGAAGAGCAATGACAAAAATGGTACAAAGATGTTTTGCTGGGAACACTGCGAGAGTGAAGCCTACATTGACCAGCTAACAGCTCCTTGTCCAAAAGAATGTAAATGGAGGATTTACGGTTACGCTTATAAACGGACTATCGGAGACCAGCAAGGCAAACAACTCTGTGAAGGGCAGTTTTTTAATATCACCAGAATTGCCACCGCAATGACGGTCCCTCCTATGCCATATGTGCCTCGACCAGGAACCACGCTTTTAAGCCCTCAGCTCATAAGCATTTTCCTGAATGGGGACTCATGGTCCATAAATCAAACGGCAGAGTTCAATGAATGAACCAACAAGTCTAGGAACTACTTCCGTTAAAAACATGGCGGCGACTTGCCAAAAAGGGAAAGCCGTTGTCAATTCAAAATGTCGGCAGATGATTTTCAGTTCAATTGAGAGTTCAACCAGCCAAATTAAGGTCCCATTAACATTCGATTGCACCGTCATTTATAGATGCATTCTTCAGTCATGAGGACAACATCAGAGTATAAACAGGGCCAGAATAGATTTAAGGCCTACATCCAGAACAACTGTACATGCAGAGATGCGGTTTGAGACATGCTAGAACTTACAACAATATACAAAAAAAAAAAAAAAAAAAAAAACTCCGGAGAAGTTCTGTAAATGCAGAATGAAAATGATATATAGAGTAAATGGATCTGATGAACACATTAAACAACGGACAAAACAAATCAGTGGCCACACCATCACCAGTACAAGCTCAAGAGGTCATACTACAGCATCCTCACAGTGAAAGACTTGAGGGGCCCTCCCAAGGGAACAGTCCCCAGTAACAAAATGAATGTGAACAGAATGCTATTGAATATGTAGCCTCCCAATGAATCACAAATAGAACAATCCATCTGGGAATCAATCCCCCTAACCGACCGAGAAAAAGAAACGAAAATTGTAAGTGAAAAAACAAAAGTAGATATATTACACAAAGAAGTCTCAACCAAAAGAAAGGAGTTGCACAATGTATGATTCACGTATTCATGTTGATCAACATTTACTATGTCATTTACCAAAAAAATATAAATATTTTATCAACTCAATATATCTGCTCTCATGCTATTTCATTAGGTTTCAGTTTGCAGATCACATAAACAAAAGAAACGGAACAGAAGGTCTTGCAGAAAAAAAAAAGGAAAGGATTATTTCAAAGTTCACCTACACAGAAACGAGTGAATCAATCATCAAAACTAACAGAGGAGAGCACCATACTTGTCGGTAAAGTGGTGACTGAAACTTAATATCCACCAAAAAGTAAATGTTACAAGATCCCAAACTGGTCCTGAATTTTTTTTGGTTGGAAAATGCCTCATCTCTATTTACGAAATCTAAAAATTACATTCATTCTCATGGTCTAAACATAAAATTTGTAAAAGAGGTTGTGGCGGCATGTAGAAACTGGTCCTGAATTGAATTGCCAAATATTTATCAGATGGTCAACGGGGGTGCTCTGCGACACTGAAGTCTCGAAGTGGAAGTGACACAAAAATAACATCAGAGGGATTGAAGTTCACAGAGAGAGAGAGAGAGAGAGAGAGAGAGAGTATTAAATACATGATCGCATACACCGGTGGCTTATATAATAATGATTCCGTACCAGTACTCAATAACCAGAAGAAATCAAATTACTTCAAATTAAAAAGGCTCCTTAGACATTACAAAGTCATGATCTTTGTCCAAATGGACATAATATAATCTGATACAATAAGATACAAACAAATGGACGATGGACAATATATTAAGTTTCCAAATGCATGTATTTGTACAAAGGCAGCTGCTCAAGCACAATGCTTTCAACACCCACTCAATACTGTCAATGAACTATAGTTTGATTAGAGAGTGGAACTTGAAATACAAGAAGAGCACATTCCATCAATTTTATTGTAGTGATGAGGCATAGCAATGACAAAACGAGAAACAAAAAGAGGAGGAAGTAGGTTGACCGAGCATATTCATCCAAGTAGTGACACGAGGAAACATAATTCTACACAAGTCAGTCTGGGAGTTAGTTTACCTCTATGTAATGAGGTCTTTTCAACTCTACATGAGAAATATAACTTTCTACTAGAAATTTGAAACCAATCTCAAGCTCGGCATGAAACGATCCATCAGGATAAATCTTTAGTATCTCCGAGCGCTGACACCAGGGGACAAAATCTTGATACAGATCAACAGCTGCGACAACATCAAATAACTGCACTGGAGAATACATGTTAAGCACAGGAAACACCAAAATTTGTTCTTTTTATTAAAAACAAACTTATCACATTGACGACAAGGAGAGAGAACTTACGAGTGTGAAAATGAATAATACCTGCGGATTCACACATTGACCATCCACGATATCAGAGATAAACACTAATGAAACTCCAAATAGTAAAGCATGCAAACCACGCTGAAAGAAAAAGATAAATTCAATACCACTGAATTCAGTCTTAGAGAAACAAATATGAGGTTTGGCCTAACATCGTCCTGTATCTCTACATTCTCCAAACAAACCATTGGGCGTAGCAATCCTTCGCTGAGATAGAGACAGAGCAGTGAAAGCATGAATCCAGACACAAACAAGCCAAAGCATCTGAACAACCAACCAAGTGCTATTGCCACCCCCACAGTCCCATTGATCAAAATGTAACGACTTTATGCACAGAAATCAAACATAAGAAGGACAAGTTCAAACGTAAAATCACTGGTAACCCAGAATGCGCCTCTCTTCATGGACTTTAGACAAAGCGCCTTTTTCTTCGCCGTCTCCACAACCCAGAAATCGCCTCGTCTGCACAGCATCACCACTGCTATGCAAGCTCCCCACTAGAATCCGGAGGTCATTGTTTGCATCAGATGGTCCATGAATAGAAGGGGCGTTCACACTAGCAATGCATCCCAAACATCGCGTCTGATCGCAATTCTGAATCTGCTGATAGCTCGTGGTAGGCTTAATTACTTGCCGGTTCCGATTTTTGCGCGTCACAATCGATCCCACCAACTTACAGGTCGACAAGAGTGGAGGCAAAACGGGTCCTCAGAGAATCCGGAAGCTCGAAAATTCCCAAGAAACGCGAAGTGGGTGGTGGAAACAGGGTTCGACTGGAGATTGCCGTCATGCGAATTTCGGGAAAATTAAGGGGGTGGGAAATGCAGGGGACGATGACTGAACACAACGTGCGAAGACAGAGACCGAAGAGATGAGTCATCGAAGACGGGACTCTGAGAGGACGCAGGAATTGATAGGAAGGAAACAAAGTCTGTCACGTGACGCCCCATCCAAGCTTCCATGCCCCTGCATGTTCATGGTCACACTTCTGGAAAGACTGAAAATATGGAGAAGAGAGAGAGAGAGAGAGAGAGAGAGACGAAAGGGAGTCGAAAACGAGATGCAAACGAGATCACCGACGATTATGGTCAAAATGTGGCCTCTCCTTGAACCCGGGACAAATGAACTTCACCTCAAGTGCTCGTGAACTAAATAGCACTATTACACGCAACATGCCATGATAATCGACATGTCAATTCTCAAAATTAGAAAATTTATGAACACGTTATATATTAAATAATTATTTTTATATGTGCAGAATAAATTATTATTTTATGATTATTTTAATTAAATTAATTTGATTTAAATTTACAAATTAAAAAAAAAAAAAGCTTGCCCTCCAACGTGAAACTACAGAATTCTTTTACATTTTCTTTTGAAAAGAATTGATATAATAATATATTAATCTAATGGTTCTTGGGATATAATAATATAAAAAAAAAGAAAATTAAAAATCTGCTCAGACTACCATCTCTCTCGCCTCTTCCTGGAACTCTTTGCCTCTCTACGTCGTCGGCGGCTTCGTCTTCCAAACCAAGAAGGTTGCCCAGAACCAACACATGCAGACTTTAACTGTCAAGAAACGCAACGGTAGCCCCAAGTGAAAGCATGGGATGCCATTCCAGTGGAAGCTTCGCCATGACCGGGATGGGCGAGGTCGAGATTTCGATGGTGGACTTCCAGATCTGAAGGATCCTGGCCACGACTGGTTGGGCCATGGCTCCTGGCCACAACTGGCTCGTCCATGGCCCAACGAAGTCGAGATTGAGATATCGGTTGTGATTGGGCTCCATCTTCCCTCGTCGTTGCTATGGCTGCTGCAAATCTAGCCGGCCAGATTGGATCTGCAGCGGTGGAGGCATTGGGCGGGGACTCACCATTGGGTGCCGCAGCCACATGAGTCCTCCAACTCCCGCTTCTCCGCCTCCCTTAAAAGCACCAATCCCTGCCCCTCTGCAGCGGTGCATGGGAGAAGTTATTGGAATTCCTTGAAACATGTTGGAGTCGTGTGTCGAAATTCCGGAGCATGTCGGGGAGAATTGACCACGTGTCATATTTTCCAACACCCGTTGATCACATGTCAAAGTATAGATACGATATGAAGGCTTTCGGAGATTGTCGGTACTTCATAGCTCGTGACAAGACATGTTTTGAGTTTTTCTCAACCTTACAAGAAAGTCAGAAATGACCGAACAAAATAAGAGTTTATGGATTGGATTGGGCCATTTACGGATCCAAATAAAAATCAAAAGGCCAACCCTAAATGGTCAGTCCCATTTCGAGTGACATTTTTCTATTTCAAGCCCGATCCAAACTGTTTAAATTTGATATATTTCATTTAAAGGTAGAAAAATATTTAATCTCAATTGAACTTACAAACTACTTAAACTATGGAAATAATATAAAGATACGGTTTCAATGTAAAATAATTGCCCGAAACATGCTCGAAAAGTGGATTTGAACTGAAAAAGGCCTCAAGCTTTTCCAAATTGTACTTATGCGAGTTGTATCTCCATCTCAATCAAAAGTCATGCTCCTTAAAGTAGAAGTGTGAAAATTTCTCTTTTTTTTGTCTTTTTTGTTGATGAAGTGTAAGCTTTTAAGTGAATTTATGCTTCGTCCAAGTCTGCTCGGGCAATAGAAGACATAGTGGACAGCCTAAATTGAGAAAAATTCTGTACATGTTTGGTTTTCGTATGACGTATAGTTAGATATGATGGCTAAGATATTCAAGTGCACATAGAAGAAAAATCGGACAGAAGTGTGAAAATCAAGAGAAACTGAAAAAGTTTTCCAGTCTCTCTTTTGTAAGTTTGGTAATAGTCTTTTGAGTGATGATCCTAAGTATTAGTGAGAGTGGCAAACTCATTTGCAAACATGCGAGAAGTAATTGTACTTAGACAAAAAATAATTGTACCGTAGAATAAGATAACGTGTCCGAATGACCCTTAATTTGTAAAATCTCAAATGTGTGGTTTATGTTTTTGGGACTGCGGCCTCTATGTTGTGTGTGTCAGGTGTGAGACTAAAAAATTAGCCAGATCCACGGCCATGCATTCCGCAGATGAACATTCACGCGGACAATTGAATAGCTCCGAAGCAGCGATTTTTGGATGGGATCGCTCAGTCAAAAGCAAAGAAGATCGTGGTTCTTAAATGCTCAGATTTGGAGAGAGATCCATCCACGAAAAGACACAGAAACAACTTTCAGACTCCTTCACAAGGATATATGTTCCCATCACAGAGGGAAATCAGAGAGGAGGGACATGGATGCAGGCATATAGATTCGAACAGAATTTCTCTCCGGAGAAAACGCATTCGCTTTCAGATACACGCATTATTTTTTGAGGACTTATCTCGGGCTATCCTACGATAACCCTCTCTCTCTAGGCAACCACCCATCGAGGTAGTCAAGCAATCCCCAGGGCAACCGAGCACATCGTCCTCCGTTGTCCTGTGGTTGCCCAGGTGAGAACTGAAATTTTCTGGGCACATTCACGGCATTCCAATTCCGAACTAGTAGCCCTCAACTCGACAGCATGCCTAACAAGTACATGTCTGAACCTGGTTTTAAATCTCGCCTGGTTGCTCAATACAACTACGTAGCCCTCGACTTGATGGCGTGCCTAGTTCTTTGTTGTTCTTGCGTCTTCGTTGGTTAATTTTTGAGTTGCATATTTATTTTTATGCATACCATTGTATCTGTCCGTTCAATCAGCAGGAGATGTTAACCCTAGTTTTGACCTTTACGTGTTAAATAGATAATATAGTTGCATGTTTCGATGAGCTCAGGTCGGTTCGGCAACTCATTGATTTAGATCGTATGTTGGTCTCATTGCGTCTCTGCCCAGTCTACGTAAAAGTAGGAGGGTTCGGTCACGTCTTGCCATTTCTACGCGCCTCGATTAGATCATGGATCCTTATAAGTCGCGTACGTGCAAGTACAATTGTTTATCGATGTGAGATCTCAGTGGTTTTGCGTATCCCTCCGTATACCCGGAGACTAGGATACTTCATTTGTTGGCATGTAGTCACATGTCTAGCATCGTTGCATCGTGTTCAATCGTTCTCGTCGATTTCCAGCGTCATGTCATGATTACTTTCGTTACCTTCGAGGGTGCACTAACTCCGTTTTGACAGGAACTTAAGTTTAAATTTTCAGGGAGTATCAACGGTTCATAGTGTGAATTCTTTGGTAATGTCCAAAATCAAATTGCCTCGTATCTTATAGCATGTAGTTCATATTGGGCCTTAATTGATTTTAGCTTGAAATAAATGAAAAGGATTAAAAAAATAGATTTTAAACAAAAGCAGTAATATATATACACACATTCAAGTATAATATGCATCGTTGTATTTCCCATGTTCCTTGCATCATACCTCATGTGTACGGTTAACATTAACTTTCATGTCTAGGTGTCGATGAAGACTGAAGTCACATGGGTCCGTGATGTGCTTCGAAGGGACGATTCATATGAGTTGCAGGTGAAACTTCTGAAGCAAGTCCCAGGAGAGTACCCGTACAAAGACATGAATAAGCTTATCAGCATGCAGTTCATCATGACCTTTTTTCCGCCTTGTATCTGGCAGCGGAGGGTCAAATAGCTCGTCTATTCTCTTTTTAATGACGTATTTTCTCTTCGGTCCTGGAGAGATTGTTGATGCCGAAGGGCTTTAGCTTTCAGTCGTCATATTCAGTTGCTCTTTGCCAAACTGAAGCCGACATGACTTCAAATTGACTATTGACTCTTCTTCTTCTTCTTTTAAGTGATAGATTTCAATTATTGTTGTGATGCAGGAGCGATGGGTAAAATACGGATTCGTTGATATGCAAAAGGGAATTAGGAAAAAATAATTAAAAGCCTAAAGAAATGATCAAAATTAAAGATTGCCTCGAGACATGCCTAAATAAAGAATTTTGAGGTCCGGAGCAACTCCTAATGCGTATCTCGGGTTCGCGTCGATTGGCCACAACATAGCTTGGAACAAACTTCCTAAATTGGTATTGTTACCTCCCAAAAAAGAATTGGAAACTTTTTTCTTTGTTTTTTTGAATCCGAATATATGGTCTCTTTCTTACACGCTTCGTACATTGTTGTACCAGGCCACCAGTTAGATTGGCCATCGTCGGCAACCGTGTCCGCGCCATAATTGATAATGATAGGTAGGCCGAGCATCTTTCCATTTCTTTTTAATCATTTCTATATTCAAGTTGGTATATGGTTATCTGATTAAAAAAGAAAAAAGAAAAAGTTGGTATAGTTACCAATGTATTTTTCCGACCAATCGCGAGCCACGTTATGGTCAACTCCAAGTAAACGGGCATAGCTGACTCCTGTTCGTCTGCTGCACGTTCGAAGCATCTTCGCTTCGCTCGTTCTTGTCCTCCATTGCAAGCCCACCATCACCGGTTCTGGTGTCACGTGCGGTTACAGGCATCAAAGGGTCACAGTACTGTACTTACGTTCGCAGAAACTCTCTAGATCAATATCTCCTAATATTGGGAACCTCAGCTTCTTGAGAGAGTTGTGGCTTGGAAACAACAGTTTCAATCATGAAATCCCTCCGCAAATCAACTGGTTGAGCCGCCTACAAATCTTACGATTAGGCCACAATTCATTAGTTGGTGAGATTATTATATTAGCTTAATCTTGCTTAATTGTACTTGATTATGCTTGATTGTATTTTGTGTTAATTAAGCATGTTTAGCTTATTGATTGATTAATTGTTTTAATTAATGTTTTGTTTAATTTCTGAATTTAATGTTTTAATTATTGAATTCGGAAATTATACTGTTCATAATTACTGTTTACAATTACTGTTTATGGCACTATTCATACGGAAGCTAGAATTTTTAGAATTGGATTTGTTCTTGATTGTTGTGATTTATTAAGGTGCCGGTTATTAATTATACTCGTGAATAATGATGAAATGCGTGATCGAATGCCGATTGGAATTGAATTTTGGAATTGTTAATTGATACCGCATGACATATTGCATGGGTTATCTTAAATGTCATGTCACATAAGCATGAGTGATGTTGTATTCATGATAGAGCAAAGATATAAATGAAATGCTTGATGATGTGTTGCATGATCACATTAAGAGAGGGAACTTGACATTGTCGGAAGACCGCCAATCCTTATGAGGTTGGGCCATGGCTATTTGGTCATCATGATTTCGGTCGGTTGCTTGACATGAATGGGTCAGTTGTGGGATCCTCTCAGTTGCGGGGCTGCAATAATGGGCTGGTCCTATATTCCTTCGGGAATGCTGTCTTAGGAATGAGTCATTGACGTCGTCGTGCCTCGAGATAAAGAGGACGAAGCTGGCTTGGCCAAGAACTGTCGATCATAAGGTTGTGCCGTGGCCCAAGGTGGGGTCGTAATAATCGAAGCATGTATGAATGCGAGACATGAGAAAACTGCGTGCAATGTTCTGATTATTTGCATGATCTTAATGTCGTGATGATCATATTATTTATGGCACGCACACATAAATTGACAGTCGTGCAAAGTGTGGCAATGACCAAGTGAGATCGCTTGTAATGCAACTCGCATGTAATTGATAAACTACTTCATCTAATGGCCATGTGCCTTGCTTGCATTGTATGAGGTTTAACGTGCAGTGTATGACATATTAGGTAAGGTTGCATGTGAACCGACTATTTGTTTGTTGGTTGACCCCTTCTGTTGTTTGATCTGCTGATTGCTGGTTGTTTGTTGTTGGGTTGTGTGAGGGATGGTTCTAGAGAGATACCCCGAGTTGAGTTGGCATACTAATTGGGGCTTAAGGGGAGAATTCACTAAGATTTTATCTCATTGGTTATTGTATAACCACTTTCAGACCCTTAGACTAGCGTAGTGGAGAATCTTGCTCCCGCTCCTCCAGTAATCAACCCAACGGAGCCTAAGTCCGATGGGTTCAAGTCACCATGGTGCTGAACCTGAGGGTTCTTTTTGTATAGCTAGATTAGTTTAGCCTAGTTTCTTTTTAGTCTAGCTTAGAGGACAGATTGGCCCATTTGTTGGGCTTGTAACTGGAAATGATCCTCCATTGGTTAATCTAGTAAAATGTATAAATGAGTAGTTGCCGTTGTTCTTGTTGTTCATCCCTCTATCTCTGTTTGATTGTTTGATTGTTTGTTGAACTGGGGATGGTTTGTCTTCTGCTAGCGCTTAATAAAAGATTAAAATGAATTATCGTTGACGAGTCTGGGGACGTCGCTTTCAATTGACCATGGTAATAGGTTGTTGTGTGCTCGGGATTCGGGGCGTGACATTTCCCAAGGCTAATCTCAGTGGATAAATAAAAATGATGTTGTTTCTATTACTGATGCATCTTTCTACTATCCTTATTTGATGATTGACTGGGTGTTAGTAGATTAGTTTTTGCCTATGCAATTAATTAAGACAAAAACAATTGGTCGGCAACAAATCCTAGGATGTCGCAAGTGATCGCAAGTAAACAGAGGTTGTCGCGTGCTTGATGGTCGAGACGTGACAATATATGTATGTTTAATCAACAGGAGATGCTTACTCTAGTTTTGACCTTTACGTGTTGAATAAATAACATAGTTGCTTGTTTCGATTAGCTCAGATTGTTCCAGCACCTCATTGATATAGATCGTATGTTGTTCTTGATAATCATGCGCTAAATCCTCTGCCCAAGCTATTGAAAATAGGGAAGTTCAGTCATGTCTTTGCCATTTTTTACGCGTCTCGATTCGATCATGGGTCCTCATAACTCGCGAACACGCAAGTACAATTGTTTGTCGAATTGAGATCTCAATGGATCCGAAAGGGTCTAAGAAAGCCTTAGTTCAGCTCGTGGGTTGTGTTTGGATAGCAAATTCATAGCATTCATCTTGGTTTTGCGTATCCCTCGATGTGCCCGGAGCCTAGGATACTCCACTCGTTTGCATCCTGTCACATGATCTAGCATCATTGCATTGTGTTCAATTCGTTCTCGTCGAAGCGTCATGCCATGATTATTTTCGTTACTTTCAAGGGTGCAGTAACTCCGTTTTGGCAAGAACTTGAAGTTTAAATTTCCAGGGAGTATCAATGGTTCATGGTGCGAATTTTTTATAATGTTCAGAATCAAATTGCAAAATATCTTGTAGCATGTAGTTCATCTTGGGCCTTAATTGATTTTAGCTTGAAATAAATGGAAAGGATTAAAAAATAGATAAAAAGCAGTGTGTGTATATGTGTGTGTGTATATAGAAACTACGTTCAAGTATAGTCTGCATCATTGTATTTCCCATGTTCCTTGCATTATACTTCATGCGTACGGTTAACATAATGGATCATTTAATTGTCATATCGCACGTTTATTTCTGTAAATCATGTGGAATTCAAATAGACAATCCAAAAAGAATTGGTCTCGACGGAATTAGGGCTTTTCCCAAAGAGAGAGAGAGAAGTGGCAAGCAAGGGCCGACCTTGTTGGGAGCGACCCTTGCCGATTGTAGCATCTGGCCGATCGCTGACCATCACAAAGGCTAGGACTGGTGGAGGAAGAATGAGAAAAAGAAAAAATGTCAAAATATTATTAAAAATTATCCAATCTAGCACCGACCATGTCACGCAAGATGGCTAATGTTCAAGTTAGCAATTTTGGCCAAAATTGATCAGATGGATTTAATTGATAAAGTTTAAAAATATTTATGACTTAATTGGCAAATTGGCAAAAATGTAATGGATTTAATATTTTTTGGACAAATTTCTCACATATGATGATGTGTGTGACAGTTCCGCAAGATAAAACTGCTGCGGATCCGAGGACGTCAATTGTCTCCAATGCCGATTACGAGCTTGCCAGTTTGACTGTTGGCTTTCTCTAAGAAGATTGTGGGTTGCGCATTGCTTTTTTAGAAGGAGATCCTCAAAGGTTGATCTTCAAGTTTCAACGGGATAGCATCAGTGGCGTTAACCATGAAAGAGCGATTCCTATGAAGAACACATAAATAGAGGCAATGAATGCGTTCCGTAATATTTCTTTAATGTAAGAGAGCAAATGTTGCCAATTTAAACGTAGTGTATCAGCGAAGGTAGGCGGGAAGATGAAAATGATTGTTATATTACTGACATCTTCTTATTTATTATAAATGATTTCGGTCCATCTATGGGGTCATTTTGAGTTACTACCTGAATCAAGAAATTACTAACCATCAATATGCTTCTCTAGATAGAAAGTGAACATTAATGTGAAGAACTTACTAAATTTAAATAGTTTGAAATTAGAGCTACTTTTTCATCATGACAAAATTAGCAGTCATTTATATGCGCACATACCTACTTTTCATGGTGTAAAGTTAATATGTTGAAAGACCGACTTAGTATAAATCTTTCTTGCCAGGGCCAACACTTTGAGTTTGCCACTTAGTATTATCACTCATATGAAGGTTTTTAATCGCAAGGAGAAATTATCAACTATTATGGGTAGGAAGTCAATTTTCCTCTTAGAAAATTACTATTCATGTTGAAATATAACTAGCTATTACTAATACATGCATGCATGCCTTACAATGTTGTCTCTAACCGATTAGCAGGTTTATCAATTAACTGTTAGATGATTCTAACTTTTTAAACTGTTGTTAGTCAAGTGATAGTCATTAACGACGACCCGCCAATCAATCACGCTTGATCATTGGTCTTACCAGTTTATTTTCCGAAAGTAGGGGACTTTAGGACTTTGTGGGCATTAGTTGACTTCAAGTCAAAAGCTGGAAAGCCATCTAGAAGTGTCCCTCGTCTGACCCTGAACACACGCACTTGTGTAGGCACAAGTCAGAGGACCTGTGCTACGTATGCCCACATCTCGACCACTATTGAAGTTTGCTCGGCTTCCACCGGATATACGTTTTGGGTTTTGTTTCTCTTCATTCCGATGGACCTATTGTTCCAGAGCAGCATCTTTCCACCTTCGAGTGAACTATTTGTTGATCAGGTGAGAGTAACAGCTGCGAAGTGTCTGTATTTCACAAATTGAGGACCTGTTGTCAATGTGCTTACATTGAAAAAAGACGGTGACGAATGGAAAGAAGTTGTCGAGACTTTATGCAACGAGCACCACAAATCCTTCTGCGGAGTCGACTTTACTCTCGTTTTGGTTAAGGAATCATTCCCAGCACGTCACTCCTTTTCAAATCCGCTTGTCCACTGGATTTGTATAAAACGAACCCATGGCATCGCCCCTCCATGCCCCTTCCCCTTGTCTTTTTGCCCCTTTTCAGTTCGTATGTGACTTCATCGTGACCATTGATTCGAAGAACTAGATACAAGAATACAATGTTTTACACTCGTGATGCGTACCAGATAGAAGATAAATCACGTGATGTCCTGCTACGAACTACTCGTCATGATTGGTTCGGAGGCATGCGTGTTTCATGGAATCACCGAGCGTGATTCACGCAACGTGTATAAGTAGTAGCCACGTTATGTGGAGGCAACAACCATGATTGATGGTTGATAGGTCTCCTTCACAAGGTACCGCCTCAAAAAGGCCACCTCCTTATAATCTATAAATATCTTCACGACCAGTTGAGGTAGCACGTACGCATTTCTCTTATTTCTTCTCAGTTTTTAAGTTATGGAACCTCGAAGCATTAGTTTTGTAAAGTTTCGATCATGCCATTTCCTTGTTGGTATTGTGCTTTTGTTGTGCTTTACCCAAGTTTCCTCTACCACAAATGAAACCGACAAACTCTCTCTGCTTGCATTTAAGGCCGGAATTACCGAGGATCCTCTCAACGTGCTCAGCTTGTGGAATGATAGCATGGGGTTCTGTCGGTGGTATGGTGTCAAGTGCGGTCGCAGGCATCAAAGGGTCACAGTACTGGACTTGCATTCGCAGAAACTCTCTGGATCAATATCTCCTTATATTGGGAACCTCAGCTTCTTGTGAGAGTTGTCGCTCAGAAACAACAGTTTCAATCATGAAATCCCTCCGCAAATCAACTGGTTGAGCCGCCTACGAATCTTACGATTGGGCTACAATTCATTGGTCGGTGAGATTCCCGAAAACATATCAGCTTGCTCTAACCTTATCACCCTCGTTCTTCAATACAACCAACTTACTGGGAAAATTCCTACACAGGTTGGTTCATTACCGAACCTACGAATTTTTTCTTTGCATGTAAATAATCTAACTGGGAGTATGCCTTCCTCCATTGGGAACTTATCTTCACTAGAGTTGCTTCATCTTTCGCAAAATAACTTGGGTGGGAGCATTCCTCCTGTCCTAGGCAACCTGCCAAAATTACAAATCTTTTACGTGGCAATAAACAAACTATCCGGTCCAATTCCAACTGGAGTTTTGAATCTCTCTTCTTTAACTGACTTCGATGTAGGAGTCAACCAAATTCGAGGGAGTCTTCCTGCAGACATTTGCTTTAGGCTTCCAAATCTTACGTTTTTTAGCGTTAGCGCGAACCTTTTTGAGGGACAGGTTCCTCCATCAATTTCAAATTGCACGAAGTTACAGGTACTTCAACTTCCAGTGAACAAACTTTCAGGTAGAGTGCCTTCTTTGGAAAATCTGCACGAGCTTCAATGGTTCACCACTTTCAGAAATCAGCTCGGGCATGGAAAACTCGAAGACTTGAACTTCGTTTGCTCTCTAACAAATGCCACCAAGTTAAGGGTATTGTCTATTTTTGGCAACAGTTTCAGCGGAGTGCTACCTAATTGCAAAGGTAACTTATCCACCACCCTCACATTATTTGACGTGAGTGAGAATCTATTATCTGGAGAAATTTCGAGACCTATAAAAAATCTTGTGAACCTCGAAGTGTTGAATATGTGCCGAAACAAGTTTTCAGGTGTTCTCCCCGCAAGTTTGGGAAACCTACGAAATTTGACGGTATTGCAGCTAGATGGTAACTACCTGGGAGGAAAAATCCCATCAACGTTAGGAAATCTAACCAAGTTGATCATACTTTATTTAGATGGCAACAACTTTCAGGATCAAATCCCTTCAACACTATCTAACTGCCAATTTTTGAACTTGCTGGATCTTTCCAGTAACAATCTCAGTGGTACCATACCCCCACAAATTATGGGTCTTTCATCACTAACTAGGCTTCTGGACTTGTCTCATAACCGTTTGACGGGAATTCTACCCATGGAAGTAGGCAACCTGAGATTCTTGACTGCATTGGACATCTCTGAAAATATGTTAGGAGGTGAAATTCCATATAGTTTGGGTGATTGCGTTGCATTGCTATCATTGAGGATGGGGGGCAATTCCTTTCATGGGTCCATTCCTCAATTGATGAGATCATTAAGAGGCATTGAAGAACTTGATCTTTCATGCAACAATTTTTATGGGGAAATTCCACAATTCTTGGAGGTATTTCATTCTTTGAAATTATTGAATTTGTCTTACAATAATTTTCAAGGCATGCTACCGCGTGGAGGAGTTTTTGAGAATGCTACCTCTACTTCTATTATTGGGAATGCTAAGCTTTGCGGTGGATTGCTAGAATTTCAGCTTCCTAAATGCATCTCTGGTAGCTCCAAGAGTAGGAAAGTCCATATATTGAAATTGTCCACTATTGTTATTTGTGGCCTTCTCGGAATTTCTCTAGTTCTTTCTATTCTATATCTCTACTGGTGGAAGAAGCAAGTAAAAGAACCAGTTTCAAGTTCTCTTGGTGTTTTATGTCCTAACGTATCTTACGGAACACTCCTAAAAGCAACCAATGGTTTTTCTTCAACCAACTTAGTTGGTGTTGGAAGCTTTGGTTCCGTTTATAAGGGGGTACTCGAGGACAATGGGATTGCCATTGCAGTGAAGGTGCTTCATTTAGAGGGCTGCGGTGCTTTGAAGAGCTTCATAGTTGAGTGTGAGGTTTTAAAGAACATTCGACATCGAAATCTTTTGAAGATATTGACAGTTTGCTCAAGTGCTGATTATCAAGGAAATGATTTTAAGGCCATAGTATATGACTTCATGGAAAATGGAAACTTGGAAGGGTGGTTACACCCAAAAGCAATGTCATCTCATGGAAACGAGCCTCTGAAAAAAGTGAATTTCATTCAGAGAATAAATATTGCTATTGATGTTGCTTCTGCACTAGATTATCTTCATCACCAGTGCCACATCCCCATCATTCATTGTGATCTAAAGCCAAGTAATGTCCTCTTAGATGATCGGATGGTCGCTCATGTGGGTGACTTTGGATTGGCGAAGTTCCTCCCTGGATCATCCCTTGATATTGTAGCTAACCAGATGAGCTCTGTGGTTCTACAAGGGACAATTGGTTATTCTCCGCCAGGTAATCTCTCCAATTTCTATTCTAATTTAGAGCTCCACATTCTTTTTTATGATCAACACTCCCAATTTCATCTGCACTATGATCTAAATGCATGGCAGAATATGCAATAGGATGCGAGGTCTCGAGAGAAGGCGACATCTATAGTTACGGCATCCTCTTACTAGAGATGTTCACAGGATTGAGTCCCACTGATGACAAATTCGAAGGAAATATCACTCTCCATAGCTTCGTCGTAGCAGCTTTGCCCAAACAAGCATTGGAAATTATGGATGATACTCTACGTCTAGAAAGAGAGAGTCATTTCGACCCCAAAAGTCCTCGGCACTGGCTTCTCGAAAGCGATGTCATGTTTCAAGAGTGTTTGGTTATGGTGTATAATATTGGAGTCACTTGTTCTGATGAAGTGCCCGGAAGTCGAATGAGCATAAGTAGTGTTGCAAGTCAGCTGCAAAAGATTAGGCAAAAACTCGTTGCATTGGGCTTACATGAATAAGATGAATTACCAAGGGTGATATGATAATTTCTTAATCTCTCTCGTCTTTCATATTTAGCTTTGCTAATGCTACTGCAAACATGTATGTAAAATGTGTAGCAGAATGTAGAGTCAATCATGTGTCTTCATTAGAAGGTAATAGTTGATTGTCATTCCTCATTCTGTTTATATATTAAGCTAGCATATGCCCCGCAGTGCAGGGACCTTTTCATAATATCTGTTAAAATTTGTTTTAGTGTTTGAGAACATGGACGAAAGCTGATCTGCATCGAAGTGCGGAGAAATCTTGCTGTATAAAGGAAGTCAGAATTGGATCTTTGCGACCGCCTCATCGAAATCCGAATCCTTTTGCATGTATGAGTCGAAAGTGGTGTTGGATTTTGAGCATGAGAAGAGGACACAAATTATGATATTTGGGTATGACTTTGACCAAGGGTTTTGCATGATTCATATAAGAATTAACATTTCATACATAGCTATGACTAAAATAATAGTTACAACTGAATCTTTTGATTAATATATAATTAGAGATAACACTAATGTGATAATATTTTAATATATATCTAACTTGTACTAAAATTTCCATTCATAAGTTGTCCAATCATCATAATAGAAAGTCAATAGCAGAGATGCGGTTTGAGACATGCTAGAACTTACAACAATATACAAAAAAAAAAAACTCCGGAGAAGTTCTGTAAATGCAGAATGAAAATGATATATAGAGCAAATGGATCTGATGAACACAACGGACAAAACAAAATCAGTGGCAACACCATCACCAGTACACGCTCAAGAGATCATACTACAGCACCCTCACAGTGAAAGACTTGAGGGGCCCTCCCAAGGGAACAGTCCCCAGTAACAAAATGAATGTGAACAGAATGCTATTTAATATGTAGCCTCCCAATGAATCACAAATAGAACAGTCCATCTGTGAATCAATCCCCCTAACCGACCAAGAAAAAGAAACGAAAATTGTAATTGAAAAAACAAAAGTAGATATATTACACAAAGAAGTCTCAACCAAAAGAAAGGAGTTGCACAATGTATGATTCACGTATTCGTGTTGATCAACATTTACTATGTCATTTACCAAAAAAATATAAATATTTTATCAACTCAATATATCTGCTCTCATGCTATTTCACTAGGTTTCAGTTTGCAGATCACATAAACAAAAGAAACGGAACAGAAGGTCTTGCAGAAAAAAAAAGGAAAGGATAATTTCAAAGTTCACCTACACAGAAACGAGTAAATCGATCATCAAAACTAACAGAGGAGAGCACCATACTTGTCGATAAAGTGGTGACTGAAACTTAATATCCACCAAAAAGTAAATGTTACAAGATCCCAAACTGGTCCTGATTTTTTTTTGGTTGGAAAATGCTTCGTCTCTATTTATGAAATTGAAAAATTACATTCATTCTCATGGTCTAAACATAAAATTTGTAAAAGAGGTTGTTTGTAAAAGAGGTTGTGGCGGCATGTAGAAACTGGTCCTGAATTGAATTGCCAAATATTTATCAGATGGTCAACGGGGGTGCTCTGCGACACTGAAGTCTCGAAGTGGAAGTGACACAAAAATAACATCAGAGGGATTGAAATTCACAGAGAGAGAGAGAGAGAGAGAGAGAGTATTAAATACATGATCGCATACACCGGTGGCTTCTATAATAATGATTCCGTACCAGTACTCAACCAGAAAAAATCAAATTACTTCAAATTAAAAAGGCTCCTTAGACATTACAAAGTCATGATCTTTGTCCAAATGGACATAATATAATCTGATACAATAAGATACAAACAAATGGACGATGGACAATATATTAAGTTTCCAAATGCCTGTATTTGTACAAAGGCCGCTGCTCAAGCACAATGCTTTCGACACCCACTCAATACTGTCAATGAACTATAGTTTGATTAGAGAGTGGAACTTGAAATACAAGAAGAGCACATTCCATCAATTTTATTGTAGTGATGAGGCATAGCAATGACAAAACGAGAAACAAAAAGAGGAGGAAGTAGGTTGACCGAGCATATTCATCCAAGCAGTGACACGAGGAAACAAGATTCTACACAAGGAAGTCTGGAAGTTAATTTACCCTTTATGTACTGAGGTCTTTTCAACTCTACATGAGAAACATAACTTTCTACTAGAAATTTGAAACCAATCTCAAGCTCGGCATGAAATGATCCATCAGGATGAATCTCTAGTATCTCTGAGCACCGACACCAGAGGACAAAATCTTGGTACAGATCAACAGCTGCGACAACATCAAAAAACTGCACTGGAGAATACATGTTAAGCACAGGAAACACCAAAATTTGTTCTTTTTATTAAAAACAAACTTATCACATTGACGACAAGGAGAGAGAACTTACGAGTGTGAAAATGAATAATACCTGCTGGATTCACACATTGACCATCCACGATATCAGAGATAAACACTAATGAAACTCCAAATAGTAAAGCATGCAAACCACGCTGAAAGAAAAAGATAAATTCAATACCACTGAATTCAGTCTTAGAGAAACAAATATGAGGTTTGGCCTAACATCGTCCTGTATCTCAACATTCTCCAAACAAACCATTGGGCGTAGCAATCCTTCGCTGAGATAGAGACGGAGCAGTGAAAGCATGAATCCAGACACAAACAAGCCAAAGCATCTGAACAACCAACCAACCGCTATTGCCACCCAGACCAAAGTCCCATTGATCAAAATGTAACCACTTTAAGCACAGAAATCAAACATAAAAAGGACAAGTTCAAACGTAAAATCAGTGGTAACCCAGAACACGCCTCTATCCATGGACTTTAGACAAAGCACCTTTTCCTTCGCCATCTCCACAACCCAGAAACCGCCTCGTCTGCGCAGCATCACCACTGCTATGCAAGCTCCCCCAAGAATCCGGAGATCCTTGTTTGCATTAGATGGTCCATGAATAGAAGGGGCGTTCACACTAGCAATGCATCCCAAACATCGCGTCTGATCGCAATTCTGAACTGCTGATAGCTCGCAACAGGCTTAATTACTTGCCGGTTCCGATTTTTGCGCGTCACAATCGATCCCACCTGTTGAAGAGAGCACCGCCTCTCTCTTTCCTCTAGAGTTGTCCTTCCCTCGCCAGACTCTTCTCTCTCTCTAGATTTTTCTTCAGCCACTTGACTGAGGCAGCCTGCAAGTGATTTTGACAAGTTGCTATAAAATATTAATATCTGGAGGGATTTTGGGTGAGGAAGTCGATTCATTAACCGACCTATTGCTCTATAAATAGGGGCTGCTGTCCTTGTGTAGTGTGTGTGATGTCCTCATGAGTAGGGGTCTTGTGAGAGAAAGAATTATAATAGTGTTTCGGTGGGTGACGTGAGTGTGGTGACATGAGAAGTGGTCTGAGTGTTTGGTGTGTGTAAGAGTTGTGAGGTGTAATTTTCTTCTTATAATATTAATAGTCAAGTGTTGGAATTTCAACACCACCAACTTACAGGTCGACAAGAGTGGAGGCAAAACGGGTTCTCAGAGAATCCGGAAGCTCGAAAATTCGCATGAAACGCGAAGTGGGTGGTGGAAACCGGGTTCGACTGGAGATCGCTGTCATGCGAATTTCGGGAAAGTTAAGAGGGCGGGAAATGCAGGGGTTGATGACTGAACACAACGTGCGAAGACAGATTGAAGAGATGAGTCATCGAAGACGGGACTCCGAGAGGACGCAGGAATTGATAGGAAGGCACGTGACGCCCGATCCAAGCTTCCATGCCCCTGCACGATGATGGTCACACTTCTGGAAACACTAAAAACATGGAAGAGAGAGGGAGAGAGAGACACGAAAGAGACTCGAAAATGAGATGCAAACGAGACCACTCACGACTCTGGTCAAAATGTGGTCTCTCCTTGAACCCGGGACAAATGAATTTCGCCTCAAGTACCCACGAACTAAATAGCACCTGTGCGGACACGTGACATGATATGTTAATACATT
The DNA here is from genome assembly GCA_014182735.1 of Corymbia maculata. Taxonomy (NCBI): domain Eukaryota; kingdom Viridiplantae; phylum Streptophyta; class Magnoliopsida; order Myrtales; family Myrtaceae; genus Corymbia; species Corymbia maculata. The sequence goes on from CM024687.1 coordinate 17,014,855, forward strand.
AATTTTCAAAAAATAAAAAATTTTGATATGTTGAAATACATTATATATTACATAAATATTTTTATATATACAAATTAAATTATTATTTTAAATTAATTTAATTCAATTTACAAATTAAAAAAAAAAAAGAAGAAGCTTGCCCTCCAACGTGAAACTGCTGAATTCTTTTACATTTTCTTTTGCAAAGAATTGCTATAATAATATATTAATCTAATGGTTCTTGGGATATAATAATATAAAAAAAAATTAAAAATCTGCTCAGCCACCATCTCTCTCGCCTCTTCCTGGAAGTCTTTGCCTCTCTACGTCGGCGGCTTCGTCTTCCAGACCAAGAAGCTTCCTCAGAACCAACACTTGCAGACTTTAACCATCAAGAAACGCAATGACAGTCCCAAGTGAAAAGCATGAGATGCCATTCCAGTGGAAGCTTTGCCATGACCGCAATGGGCGAAGTCGAGATTCTGACGGTGGATTTCCAGATCAGAAGGCTCCTGGCCATGACCGGCTAGGCCATCGCTCCTGGCCACGACCGGCTCGTCCATGGCCCAACTCAGGCGAGATTGAGATATCGGTTGTGATTGGGCTCCGTCTTTCCCTCCTCGTTGCCCTGGCTGCTGCAAATCTAACTAGCTAGATTGGATCTACAGCGGTGGAGGCATTGGGTGGGGACTCATCACTGGGTGTGGTGACCATGTGTGTCCTCCACCTTATGCTTCTCTGCCTCCCTCAAAAACACCAACCCCCGCCCCCTCTACAGCAAAGCATGACGGAAGCTATCGGAATTCCTCAAAACGAGTTAGAATTGTGTGTTGGAATTCCGGACTCGCATATTGGAGTATGTCGGGGAGAGTTGACCACATGTCGGATTCTTTGACACTCGTTGACCGTGTGTCAGAGTGTGTTGGAGTGTCGGACACAACACGAAAGCTTTTGAAGAGTATCGGTACTTCATAGCTTGCGACAAGGCATGTTTCGAGTTTTTCTCGAACTTGCAAGAAAGTCAGAAAGGTTTTTTTTCAATCATAAAGTTTGTTCAGAACCATCGTTCTGGACTAAAAGAGAATGGGAGTGTTTAGAAAATCATATTGGAAGAGTACACAACATACTTCTTATTTCACCCTCTGGTTTTTACAATGGGGACTCCTTACTCTTATATAGGCGAAGGAAGATACAACAGACAAGAGCAGCCAGACTAGCCATGCTAGGACATAATTGAACAAACTTAGCCACTTATGGGCTACACACATAGGGAGTCCTAAAGAAATCCCGTGACAGGCTATGAACAGGAGTTTTTCGTCTGTTGCTACAGTGAAAACAGACTGAGTGAACAGTAAAAACAGACTGAATGAACAGTGAACAATGTACAGTGACTGGTGTACAGTGTTTTCAGGACGGTTTTTTTATTTGTCTCTTCCATCTCTAGCATTGTAGTCATAGTTTGAGTTATCAGAGCTATGATGAGCTAGTTGTTCTCTGAAGAGGGCGTCTTCATCAACGTCTGATGGACTAGAGCCTCCATCTTTTTCTCTTTTGAAAGCATGGATGGGATTCTCAGTTTCTTCTGCCGACAGGTCTGGTGGACGAGATGAGCTAGCACCGAAAGAGCTGGAAAATGGGGCGTAATTTGGGATGTCTCCCCAAGGGTCTTGTGCAAGTAGCCCTCCCCATGGGTCATAGAGGGTGGAGAAATCTGGATTGTTGTGCCGAAAGGTATGAAGAGCTTCTTGGATCTATTTTCTTGTGGAATCCCAAGTTTCAAGGTGGTCCCAAGAGATAGGGACATGTGCAAATGGCCATGCTTTTGGTGGGATGGTGCGATTCTCTTGACATAGAATTCTCTGAAGTTCTCGTGATGCTAGCCTGCTTGTGGTGATGGAGTATGGAAGTGTCCAGTAGACCTGAGCAAATTCTTGAAAGACTTGAGGCCTATAGCTTGAAATTCCTGCAGCAGAGGGTTTGTCAGCAATCCATCCACATGGATGAGAAAATATCCATGGTCGGTGGAATAAGACAATAGTGTGTCTTTCTGGTTCAGGTCTTCCTTGGCGATTTTGAACTTTGAAAAGTTCTCTCCAATATTGGAGTGGTTTATACCATGCAAAGATCTCCAAGAGATGTTTATGATTATGAGGTTGACCTTGGCCATCCTTGTGAATAACCTGCAAAATTTTATCAGTAGGAAATTCAATGGCTATAGTGTACAGGTTGAACATGTACCAAAATAACCATTTGAGATCTTCTGGAAATTCTTCATCGGGAGACCATTTGAGAGGGTGAATGAATGGATATTGCGGGTGAAGTCCATCTAGTCTGAGCATTAAACCTCCATGTTCACGGAAAATTCGGAGGTGATACTCCCACATTAGTTCTGGGAGTCTTTCTTTCAGAATGCTGTGGTGGTTGCCACAGGAACATCAGGAGGGTATTTAAGGCTGGGCCAACCACCTGGAATTTTGTCCGTTCGGTATGTGTCCTGGAAAGGTTCCTTCTTGACATACATGTTGATGGTTTCCAATGGTTTTTTGGGAAGGGACAAGAAATCAGCAAGAACATTTTTAGTTCCTGGAATGTGTTTGACTTCGAAGGAGTATTTAGAAAACCATTCAGCCCATCGGAGCAATTGTGGATGGGGAACCTGCTTTTGTTTGAACTTAATCATCTGAGAAAATGAGGACATATCCATTTCAACAAGAAAATGGTGTCTGATAAGGTGGAATTCAAACTTCTTGATGCCATACTTAACTGCAAATATCTCCTTAAAAGTGGAGTGGTAATGGATTTTTGCTTGGGAAAATCGACCACTTTTGTAGGCACAAATATGCCTGGTTCCATAAATTTCTTCGAAAAGAATAGTTTCCCAATATTTGTCGCTGGCATCAGTTTGGAGAATTCTCTTGCCAGTAGATGGAATCTTTAAAGGAGGAAGGTTTTGCAAAAGCTGCTTGAGTCGGGAAATAGCTTGGGTTTGTTTGGGTCCCCATAGTGGAGGGTTTTTCTTGAGCATTCTCTGAAGGGGTCTAAGATGTATGGAAATATGGGGAACAAAATCTGTCAAATAATTGACAATGCCAAGGAATTGCTGAACTTGTTTAGAATTGAGATCCTTTTCAGGAAATTTCTGAAGTTCATTAGTAATATGGGGTTTAAGGCAGTAGGTTCCGTCTTTAAGGTGCATGCCAAGGAATTCAATTTCCTTTTGGGCAATAATCATCTTTTTCTGAGAAAGCATAATACCATGCTTCTTAACAATATCAGCAAAATGTGTCAAAAGTTGACAATGAGATTGTTCATCACGACTGAACAGAAGAATGTCATCAATATAAATCTAGGAGTTTTGGAGGATGGGTTCGAAGATTTTGCACATAGCTTTTTGGAACAGAGAATGTGCAGTTTTGAGGTCAAAATGGACAATTGTCCGTTGGAAGTGTTGGTTTGGGATACAGAACCCAGTTTTGGGTCTGTCGGCTGGATCAATTCCTAGTTGCCAAAATCCTGTCTTAAGATCAAATTTTGAATAGATCTTTGCTTGGGCAAGGCTTAGGAAAAGGGAATTTCGATGGGGCAGTGTAAATTTATCATTTTGAAGGAACTGATTCAGAGGTTGGTAGTTAATTACTAACCTCATTTTTCCACGGTTCTGCTCGGCCCGTTTGTTGACATAAAATGCTTCACATGCCCATTGGGAGTCAGAAGGTTCAATGAGACCTTGTGCCAGTAGTTCTGCACATTCTTGTTGAGCAAGTGCAAGATGCTCAAGGCTCATTCCTGAGTGACTAGCCTTTGTGGGATTGATGTCTTCATTTCTTTTGAAAGGAAGCTTGACATAAAAAGAAGAGTTTTTCCACAAGGGCCTAGTGCAAGTTTAGGAAAACTGGGAGTGTGTTTTAGTACAGGAAGAAAGTAGACTTTGAATGATTGGGTCTAGAATGGCTGGTTGAAGGGCATAGAATCGTTTAATGTCTACAAATTCCCTGAATTGATTTTTGAATCGAAGGCCGTGAGACAGAATTTTGAGTTTGGGAAGTTGGGTCAGTATGTCCCAACCGATGATAATATCTTTATCTGGAGACTGAGAACCGAGAACTTTGGTGGTTATAGAACACTGAGGAAAGAATTGGATAGTAATGGGTTTACTACAATACTTGGTGGCAAAAGTATCACCAGAAGCAGAGTTGAAATACCTGGTGTAGGGTTTCCAAAATTCTTTTGGGAGGATTTTTGTGTCTAAGATGGAAGAGCTTGCTCCAGTATCGATGAGTGCTACCAAAGGAATTGGTTTATGATATTTGGACAAGAGAATGTGGATAGGGATATACGGATGATGGACAGGTTCATTGAGCTCAATTTCTGCGGGTGAATCCGAGAAGAAAGTGAAGACATCATTCTCTGAGTCAAAACCTGAGTCTGAACTATATGTCTGAATTGCACAGAGGGTACTTTCAGATGGTTGGTCGTCTAAGGAGAAGACGGACTCGATATCCGAATCATCAAGTTGGATGCCAGTGCTTTTGGCAATTTTGTCTATTAAATGGCTTCCTCGCTTGCTTGCCTTTGGACAATTTTTGGCAAAATGTCATTTTTTGTTGTAGACGTAACACCTGTCTTTGTTACGCTTCTTAGAAGAACGATAATAGCTTTTTCGCAAAAATTTACACTTATCTTTGCTTTTTCCTTTGCGTGTCTTTTTGAAGGAAAGCCGTTTGAAATGTCTTTTCTTTTTGCATCCTGTGCAGGAAGGATCAGAACAATCTTTGGGGCATTTTATCTTTAAGCCGGGTTTGAAGCATGCCTTATCAAGATGCCTGTTTTCTTTGAGAAAGCTTCGGAAGGCTTCTCTTTGGAGGCAAAGTTCTTCTATGGCAATGTGAACGGCCTGCTGGATTTCACCAAGAGTAGCTTCTGTTATGCTTTTCTGTCTCTGTTGGAGAGTCGTTTCTGCAGCTTGGCTAAGTTCTTTTGGAATAGATGCCAAGAAGATAGGCTTAAGATTCCAATCGGCACCAAGTAGATAAAATAACTTGATCATAGCTTGGAAGTGCCGGTCAAGGTCTTTGCGCCTTAGTGAGCAACATTTTCGGTCAAAGAACTCCTTTCTTTTGAGTTCTTTGGAGTCTTCAGGCTTGCCAATAAAATACATGTGAATTATCTAGATAGCATTATCGAGCGGCTGAGTTAGGAAATACATCTGATCCTGTTCTGAAGCAGTATGCCACCAATCTTTAAGAGCTCCTGTAAAACGGCTGGTGAATTCCAAAAGAATATCATAAGTGCTAGGCTCAGAAATATGCCTGGCAGTGAGCCAAGCATGAAATTCTTGAAGCCTATCAGGCCATTTAAAATATGGAATGTCATCCAGAGTAAAGTAGATTTTGGATGATGAGGCTGTAAAGGACTGGGTGGCATCAGGCTGTTCCTGGTGATGGATTTTGGGTTCAGAGAATATTTCTTCGTCTTTGACGCTATCGGCCATAAAAAGGTCTCATTCGAAGATAGTGATCCGATTAAAATATCGGAATCAGATCCAGATGATGTCTCAAGCTGGTCTGTGGCAGAAGGTTTGATAACAGCAATGGAAGGGATCTAGCGGCGAAGAAAATTCTCGAGTGGATTTGAAATGGTCAGGGTGGCAAGTTGTTCTCCAGTAGAATGGTCACCAGGAGGAGGATGTCCAAGAGGATGTTCAAGTGTGCCTGGAGAAGGTAGTGAAGACTCTGTAGGTGGAGGAGATTTCTTTTGCTTTAGTTTAAGCTTGCGAAGGTTTTCGCGAAGAGTCAGAAAATTACTTTGGGGAGGAGGGGCGGCTGAGCTTAAGACAGCATCAAAAGAGGATGATGAGCCAAATGATGATTCTGGCTTTTGTAATAGGGGAGGAGAGGTAAAAAGGGGTGGATCAATTGGAGTGAATGACTGCTGGCCCTTGAGAATTTGGATATGTCTTTTGAGTTTCTCAATTTCTGGTCTCTGATCTTCCATATAATGACTAGGAGGTGTTTGCTTGGTTTCTAGCAAATAAAGCCTTTTTTGGAAGTCTTTCAACATGCGATAAGATAAGTCAGTGGTCTTGTCTACATGTTCGAGACGTGTAGCAACAGTGCCAAGGAGCTCGTTTTGAGCGAAGGCATTTTCAGTCTGCCAGTTCAAAACAGTTTCAGCAATAGAAGGTTGCTTTCGTTGTCCTTGTGCATCAATGCCAGTGGGATTTGGTATTTTAAGGGAGTGTTGATACCTTTGGTGTGGGTTAGAGAATTTTTCCAATGGAGGAAGTTTTCGGGTGCGGGTGCTAGTTCCAAATGATTCGGTGGTCTTGAGTGGAGGAAAATCATCAGGATGAAACATGCATATGTTGGGTAGGACAGGAGGTGGGATAGGTTTAGGCACACAAGTGCTTGGTCGAGGTAGGTTCAGGGGGCATGAAGAATTCTTTCTTACCCATTTCTGGATTGGTTTATAGAAAGGTGAAGGAATCATGGGTCTAGCTGGTGGTGGCGGAGAGAAGGGAGCTGGCTTACAAGGAGGTGGAGGTGAGGTTGGTACAAAGGACTTGGATGGTCCATAAGAAACAATGAACTGATATTTACCTCCATCTTCTCCAAGAGGTCCAACAGTGGGATCTCCATCAAGGTACCTTTGGTAAAGGGTATCTTTCTTTTTCTTCTTGGAGGAGGGCCGATCATCTTCTTCTTCAAAGTTTGTGCATGAAGAGCAAGCACAATCAGGATCCCAAAAATAGTGTCCTGTGGGATCTTTAGAAAGGTGGATTGGCTGTCCTTGGGGCCCAAAAGAGTGGACAAACTGTTTGTTGTCTGGTTCAGTGGAAACTGGATTAGTAGGACAAGGGGTAAAATGGAGGATGGTAGGAAAAATAGAGGAAGGTTCCTCTTTGGTTTTACCAAAATTGATGGTAATAGTACCATCTTTTTTCTTAGTGAACTGCGGTTCACTAGATTGGAGTGGTTTGCAACTTTGATGGAGTTTTTCATAGTTGGTGACCCAACTATTTGGAAGGAGCTTAACAAGCTCGTTTCTTGGAATCTAACGAGGGACATGGATACAAGAGGTTTGGTCATGGTCGATCGAAATAACAAGAACATCTTCAGAATTTGGAATGTTGAGGTCAATGGCATGGTTTTGGACTCGGTAGATCATCTGGTAGTGCAAAGTGGCAGCAATAGATCCAGGTGTTTGTGGGGCTCCAGTAATCTGTAGCTGAACTTTAAGAGCAGTAAGCAAGTTAAGATCTGCCAAGGCAATGTTAAAATTTGGGAAAAGGGTAACAAAAATAGTTCCCGCATTCATTGTCATTTGGATGGTGCCAATACAAGCTTGTTGGTATTCCAGAAACCTGGTGTCTAACAGGGTTATCCTTGCGGTAACAGGTAAACCTTTTCGGCCATGAAAGGTTAGAGCAAGACGGATGGCTCCAAAATGGAGATGAGTATAGCCTTGTTGGATCCATTGAGATGGAAATTCGGGTAGAATCTGGAGAGTAATAAACTGTTCTTGTTCAGTTGCCTGGATAGGGTGTTGGTCAAAACGGGAAGACTAAACATACTCTTTAACAGTGCGAGGGATGTGTTTGATCAAGTGTTTGATAGACCGAAGTGGAGAAAAAGAAGGTGGTTTAGCAAAAGCAGTGTATGGGTTCATCATTGGAAGCTGGGTTTCTGAGATCTTACTATCCTCTGTGAGGTAAGCAACCTCATAAATATAGTCTATCTTTGAACAAGAAGACTTTCGAAGTTCTGGTGGAGGCTGAAGAGGGAGGTTAGAAGTAAGGGAAACAGGAAGAGAAGGAGAGGATGAGTCTGAAGTTTCCATAGGATGAGAGGTTCTCTTCTAGTAACAAAACGTGATAATGATCAAACTAAAATGATTGGGCCATTTATGGGTCCAAATAAAAGTCGAAAGCCCGATCCCGAATGGTCAATTCCATTTTGAGTGGATTACATCTTTCTATTTCAAGCCCGGTCCAAGCTGTTATACATCTGATACATTTCATTTCAAGGTAGAAAAATATTTAATCTCAATTGAACTTACTAATCAATTAAACTATTTAAATAATATAAAGATACGTTGTGAATTTAAAATTATTGCCCGAAACATGCTCGAAAAGTGGATTTGAACCGAAAACAGCCTCAAGCTCTAGATGAGCTTTTCCAAATTGTACTTATGCGACTTGTATCTCCACGTCAATCAAAAGTTAAGCTCCTTAAAAGTAGAAGCATGAAAATTTCTCTGTTTTTTTTCTTCTTTTTTGTTGATAAAATGTAAGCTTTTAAGTGAATTTATGCTTCGTCTAAGTCTGCTCGGGCAATAGATGATATAGTCGACAGCCTAAATTGAGAAAAATTCTGCACATGTTTGTTTTTCAAATAACGTATAGTTAGATATGATGGCTAAGATATTCAAGTGCACATAAAAGAAAAATCGGACAGAAGATGACATGTTGTCCAGTGTGAAAATCAAGAGAAACTGAAAAAGTTTTCCAGTCTCTCTTTTATAAGTTTGGTAATAGTCTTTTGAGTGATGATCCTAAGTATTAGTGAGAGTGGCAAACTCATTTGCAAACATGCGAGAAGTAATTTTACTTAGAGAAAAAATAATTGTACCGTAGAATAAGATAAGGTGTCTGAATGACCCTTATTTTGTAAAATTTCAAATGTGTGGTTTATATTTTTGGGAGTGCGGCCTCTGTGTTGTGTCAGGTGTGAGACGTATTTTGAGAGGGTTCATTAGTGATAAATTGGTATGACGGCATAGCTGTAGAAGGAGTCTTGATTTTGCTTGGCGAACTCTGCGCTTGCAGCAAGACGGTGCTTGTACTCCTAACTAAGGTAGCAGGTTTCGGTCTATATGGATCGTCAGAATTGGAAAAGGGAACGTAGGCACCTCAAGCCGAACCTCTATGATATCAAGATTCCACTGCTCTTACCCAATTCTTTATTCATCACACTTTACATTGCCAGGTCCACATAACATGCAAAAGCAGAAATTTTATATGGAGTCTATTGACACCTAAATTTTGGTTCCTGTATTGATAGTTCATTTCATGAGAAAATTAGAGATCAAACTCGACCTCTAAACAAGATATTGATTAGACAAAAAAAAAAGAAAGATATTGATATAATTATGGCTTTACATTTGCATTTTAGGAAGTAGATGCATTTAAGCTTGGGATTAGTCTAACATGAAGCAAAGGTGGCGTTGGAGGTGATGCTTAAATGAAAAAATCGTGAGTGGAAGACAAAACGTAGTAGATGTGGGCTGGAAAAAGAAGTTTATTGGATTTACGAATGCAGGTAGAGTTTAAAATGAGAGCACGCTAAAAAAAATGGTAGGATTTGGAGATAATAATGGGGCGCGAAGATGATAGTGGAATTTCTAGATGTTGGATGACAAAATAGAGAAATAAAAGTAAAAGCTAGGGACGGTGGAAGATGGCAGAAACGCGAAAGTGATGAGGAGACAATAATGTCATCAATACGTGGACTTTCTTTCTCTGATAATCACCCGCCAAGTATGTTAAAAAGCACTGACATTTTCTGAAAAGCTCCTATTTTCAGAAATAACTTGTCGGCGTGTCGTGTCACGTGTCGCATATCGATATCAGTACTACTTAGATTAATGAAGGAGGATTTGGATGTGCCCACGCGGGATGTAGAACGTGACGGAAGAGAGCGATGAAGAGAGTCAAGCTGAGGAATAGCAGAGAGAGGCGGCCATATATTGTCAATTTTCGCAGCTGAGGAGAAGACGTTGGCACGGCCAACACAAGATCATAAAGGAATATGTCTTCAGCAAGATTTAAGCAGGAGACAAATTCAGAGCAAAAGCAGAAACCACGGCTATCATACTTTAAAAATTCAGCCAGATCCACGGCCATGCATTCAGCAGATGAACACTCACGCGGGCAAATTGAATAACTCCGAAGCAGCGATTTTTGGATGGGATCGCTCAGTCAAAAGCAAAGAAGATCGTGGTTCTTAAATGCTCAGTTTTGGAGAGAGATCCATCCACGAACAGACACAGAAACAACTTTCAGACTCCTTCACAAGGATATATGTTCCCATCACAGAGGGAAATCAGAGAGGAGGGACATGTACGCAGGCATATAGGTTCGAACAGACAATTTCTCTCCGTAGAAAACGTATTCTCTTTCAGATCTCGGGCTATCCTACGAGAACCCTCTCTCTCTCGGCAACAACCCATCGAGGTAGTCAAGCCATTCCCAAGGCAACCGAGCACATCGTCATCCGTTGTCCTGTTGTTGTCCAGGTGAGACCTGAAATTTTCTGGGCACATTCATGGCATTCCAATTCCAAACTAGTAGCCCTCAACTCAACAGCGTGCCTAACAAGTAGATGTCTGAACCTAATTTTAAATCTCGCCCGGTTGCTCTATACAACTTCGTAGCCCTCGACTTGATGGCGTGCCTAGTTCTTCGTTGTACTTGTGTCTTCGTTAGTTAATTGTTGAGTTGCATGTTTATTTTTATGCATACCATTGTATCTGTCCGTTTAATCAGCAGGAGATGTTAACCCTAGTTTTGACCTCTACGTGTTAAATAGATAATATAGTTGCATGTTTCGACGAGCTCAGGTCAGTTCGGCACCTCATTGATCTAGATCGTATGTTGGTCTCATTGCGTCTCTGCCCAGTCTACGGAAAATAGGAGGGTTCGGTCACGTCTTGCCATTTTTTACACGTCTCGATTAGATCGTGAATCCTTATAAGTCACATACGTGCTAGTACAATTGTTTATCGATTTGAGTTCTCGATGGTTTTGTGTATCCCTCCATATGCCCGGAGCCTAGGATACTTCACTTGTTGGCATGTAGTCACATTTCTAGCATCGTTGCATTGTGTTCAATCCGTTCTCGTTGATTTCCAGCGTCATGCCATGATTCTTTTCGTTACTTTCGAGTATGCACGAACTCCGTTTTGGCAGGAATTTAAAAGTTTAAATTTCCAAGGAGTATCAACGGTTCATGGTGTGAATTTAATGGTAATGTCATCAAATTGCCAAGTATCTTATAGCATGTAATTCATATTGGCCCTTAATTGATTTTAGCTTGGAATAAATGAAAAGGATTAAAAAATAGATTAAAAAAAAGCAGTAATTGTCACATCGTGATATTTCCCATGTTCCGTGCATCATACCTCATGCGTACGGTTAACATATTAGAAAAAATTAGGGATTTCATGAATAAACATTTTCATACATACCTAGGACATCTAGACTGCATTATCGTTTAATTGTCATATCGCACGTTTGTTTCCGTAAATCATGTAGAATTTAAATAGACAATATAAAAAAATCAGCCTTTGTGAAATTAGGGCTTTTCCCAAAGATAGAGGGAGAAGTGGCAGGCAAGGGGCGACCTTGCCGGTTGTAGCCTCTGGTTGGTTGCGGACCATTGTAGAGGCTAGTTGATCAATGGAGGGAGAAGGAGGAAAAGAAAAGAAAAAGAAAAGAAAAAATAACTAAGAAATAATTAAAAAAATCAAATTGTTAAAATATTATTAAAAATTATTCACGTTGGTACCGATCATATCATATAGAACAACTGGCGTCCATGTTAATGATTTTTTGGACAATGTGTGTGATAGGTCCACAAGATACAATTGTTGCAGATCCAAGGACATCAATTGTCTATGACATCGATCGCACACTCGCCAATTTGACAGTTGGCTTTCTCTAAGAAGAACATGTGTTGTGCATTGCCCTTTTTGAAGGAGATCCTCAAAGCTTGATCTTCAAGTTTCATCGGGATAGCATCAGTGGCGTTAACCTTGAAAGAGCAAATCCTATGAAGAACAAATGAATAGATAGAGTGAATGTGTCCTGTGATATTTCTAAAAGCAAGAGAGAAAATTTTGCCAATGTGAACGAAGTAAATGAGAGAAGGTAGCTGGGAAGTGAAAGAACAAAAATGTTTAATTCTTGATCTCAACGTGCAATTGTTGAGATGACTTCCATTATATATGTAGATATTACAAATGGTACATTTTGTATGGAAATAATATAACAATGGAAAATAATAAATAAAGAGATTACAATATTACAAAAGTTATCAATCTATTGATTCTGGCATCTCCAAGGATCGGCGGATTGATTCTAACATCTCTAAATATCAGCTTGTACTTTTGATTGGATTTTGATTAATATCTCCAGATCATTTTTCCTTGATTGTTAAATCAGTGCCTTTACTCCCCCTCAAATTGGGAGTTGGAGAATCCCAAATTCTCAATTTGTGACATAAGTTTCCAAATGCTTTTCTAGACAGTGGTTTCGTAAATAGATCTACAATTTGATGCACAGACAGAACATACTTAGTCACAAGTGTTCCAAGAGCCACTTTTTCTCGCACATAATGTTAATCTAATTTAATATGTTTAGTTCTTACATGGAACACTGGATTAACTGACATATAAAGTGCGCTGATATTATCACAAAATAATATTGGTGGATTGGAGAGATGAATACCCAAATCTTGCAAAAGGAATGATATCCACGTAATCTCTGTAGCTGTCAATGCCATTGCATGATACTCTGCCTCATCACTAGATCGAGCAGCTATTTGTTGCTTCTTAGCACTCCATGATATACAATTGCTCCCTAAGAAAGTACAATATCCAGTAATTGATCGTTGAGTCAAGTGACGACCTGGCCAATCTGCGTCACAAAAGGCATACAAGTCCAATGTTGACTTGGACAAGATTTTCATACCTCGATCTGTTGTGCCTTTGACATAACATAAAATGCGCTTTACAATTTAAAAATGACTCATGGTAGGTTGATGCATGAATTGACAAACAAAATTGATTGCATATGAAATATCGGGCCTTGTAATAGTGAGATATTGAAGAGCTCTGACGATACTTCGATATAATGTAGGATCCAAAAATAATCTTGCATCCATATTAGAATAAGAACTAGTAGCCATAGCTGTGGAAATTGGCTTGCAGCGCTCCATTTGTGCACGTTTAAGGATTGACAAAGCATATTGTTGTTGGCACAAATAAAGACTCTTGGAGAATATCTTAACCTCCACTCCTAGAAAATAATGTAATGGACCCATATCCTTCATTGCGAATTCATTGCTTAATGTAGAGATGAACTCATTAAGCAATTTTGGATCATCACCTGTAACAATTATGTCATCTACATATAAAAGTAGAGCTAAAATACCACCATTTGATTTTCTAATAAACAAAGAAGGATCTGCAATGCTGCAAAAGAAACCAGATGCCAAAAGAAATGAGCTAAAGCAATCAAACCATGCTCTTGGTGCTTGCTTAATGCCATTCAAAGCTCTCTCCAATTTGCAAACATAAGATGAATGATTTTTGTCCTCAAAACCTAGCGGTTGCTCCATATAAACAGGCTGTGATAGAAAACCATGTAAGAAGGCATTTTTCACGTCTAATTGTTTGATAGGCCAACCTTTAATAGTAGCTATGGTGAGGACCGTTCTTATACTTCCTGGTCGAATAACTGGCGAGAAAGTCTCCAAAAAATCTACTCGTCCTACTTGAGTATATCCCTTGGCGACCAATCTTGCTTTTAATTTTTCTAATGTACCATAAGCTTTTAACTTAGACTTAAAAACGCATTTACATCCCACAATATTAGTATTTGAAGGACGTGGGACAAGAGTCCAAGTTTTATTTTGATGCAATGCCTCGAGTTCCTCTTTCATTGCCGCCGACCACCCTGGATGTTTCAAAGCAGAGCATACATTAGATGGCTCCTTTGGTATAGAATCCATCATATGTAGATTGACATATTTTGGATTAGGCTTCACAATACCAGCACGTGCATGTGTAATCATTGAATGATTTGGAGTGGGTGAACGTGCCACTGAAGAATCAATAAAGGCATCCATAGAGGAATCTTCATTTGCTAAATTGCATGAAGAATTAATTGGAGCACTTGATGAGTCGCCAATTTCAACATGATTTTCATGAACATGTGATTCACCTCCATCAATGTTATCTTCATGAGAAGTATTCCTGCGGTTGATCAGAAAACGTACCTTGTTGCAAATATAAAGGTGAAAATTTCGATTTTGACGCTGTCGTGTCTTGATTTGGCCAGCTTATAAATTCTGATATCCTTGCTTTATTACTTTGATCCTAAAATAATGAGCTGGGTACAAGATAGGGAAATACAGTCTCATAAAAAATGACATGTCGTGAAATATAGATTCAACCAGTTGGAGGATAAAGACATAGATATCCCTTATGACGATCACTATAACTGAGAAAAACACATGGCAACGATCGAGCATCGAACTTATTTTTGGTGTAATCCCTAAGATAAGGGAAGCACCTACAACAAAAAATTCGCAAAGAATTATAATCTGGTTTTCTACCAAATAAGAGTTCATATGGTGATTTCATGCCCAACACCCCTGTAGGAAGCCGATTCAAGAGAAAAACTGATGTTTGAAAGGCTTCAACCTAGAATTTTTTAGGAATTCCACTTTGATGAAGCATACTCAAGCCAATTTCACATATGTGCCTATGTTTTCGCTTGGCAACTCCATTCTGCTCCGGAGTATTGGGGCAAGATACTTGATTAATAACGCCATTCTTTTGCAAATGAAGTATGAAATCCGCTCAATTGAACTCTCCTCCTCCATCAGATTGAAAGATTTTAATATACCCTCCAAATTGTCTTTCTAAATATTTCTCAAAATTGAGAAAACATGCAAAAAAGTTGGATTTTTGCCATAATGGAAATGACCAAGTATATCGCGTATAATCATCCACAAAACAAACATACTACTGAAACCTTTGAAATGAGATTATCGGAGCTTTTCCCCACAAATCACAATGTATCTATCTTTTCAAAAGGCTTAGTAGTATTAGATTTGAAAGGCAAAAAAGGAAGTTTAGATGCTTGACCAATTTGACAACTACTACATATTGTAGTAGGTTTTTCCAAGCAATAACAATAATATCGCCTTTATTTTGCAGATAACGAATTGTTGTCGATTGTGGATGTCTCAATCTTTGATGCCAAGTACTTTCATAAGCTTTCCTGAATCGATTTGAAAATAGTACTTCTTTTGGTGCCTTCAAGGTATATAGATTACCTTCACGATTTCCAACTGTCAACACATTTCCCGTTTTCCTGTCCTTTATCACAAAACTAGCGGCATAAAACTCAAAATTCAGAGGATAGTTAGTTGTAAATTGGCTCACTGATAATAAATTCTTTTCATATGAGGAACAAGTCGAACATTTTTAAAGTCAATGCTCTTTTGACCCAAATTGATATGAGCATCACCAATATGGAAAATTTTAAGCGAATCACCATTACCAACCATTACACTATCTTTCCCAATATATGGTCGTAAGTTGAAAAGATTACCTTCACTTCTGGTCATGTGATTTGAAGCTCCAGTATCAGTGAATCATTATGAATCTTGATTATCTCCAACAGTAAGTGCAGCAAATGCCTTTGGCACATCTGATGGGAGGAAAGATTGATTAAACTGATTAAAGCAATCTAAAACAATATGTCCTTACTTGTTACATATTTGATAGGAAACGACTTTGTCTATTCCTTTCACAAGTTTATCGGTCTTGCTTTGATTGAATTGTGGCTTGTGACCCTGCAAATGCATAAAATCAGCCCGAGAATTTTTCATTCTAGGACCATTGTGAGAAAACCCTCTTCCATGTGAAGAAAAATAATTGTTGCTGTAATGTTGGAACTGTTTTCCCTTTTTGCTGCTCTTAATATTACTTCTTTGACCAAAGAAAGCCATCCCATGTTGAATTACATAGGAACGTTTATTTGTGAGGCAACTCTCAAAGCTTTGCAGTTGAGAAATCAAGTCGGAGAACACCGACATTGGAGGCTTCAACATGGAGGTTGTGAATGAATCATATTGATCATCTAAGCCATTCAAAACAAAGAGGCCCTTCTTCTTGTCCTCTAGAGGACATCCAATAGCAGATAACTCATTAAAATATTTTTGAAAAACACCAAGATGTTCATGAAGAGAAGAGAAATTATCTCTATAACATTTTTGGATTTGCAGAAAAATTGAAACTTCACGTTCCTCGGATACCTTGGCAAAAATATTTTGTAAAGTTAACCACACCTCAGCAGATGTCTTCAAGTCTACTACTTGAGCAAGAACTTCTTCTGAAAGCATTGCAATGATCCATCCCCACAGAAAAAAAATGTACCATTTGTATGGAAATAATATAACAATAGAAAATAATAAATAAAGAGATTACAATATTACAAAAGTTATCAATCTATTGATTCTGGCATCTCCAAGGATTGGCGGATTGATTTTATCATCTCCGATTAATTCTAACATCTCTAAAAATCAGCTTGTACTTTTGATTGGATTTTGATTGATATCTCCAGATCTTTCTTCCTTGATTGTTAAATCAGTGCCTTTAGAAAGATGAAACTGATTGTCGTATTATTGACATCTTCTTAATTATTTGAATGATTTCGGTCCATGTGAGAGGTCATTTGGAGTTGCTAACTACATCAAGAAATTACTAGCGACCAAAATGCTCAATCTTACTTCTCTAAATAGAAAGTGAACGTTGGCGTGGAGAAGTTACTGAATTTAAATAGTTTGAAAGTAAAATTACTTTTCATCCTCACAAAATTAGTAGTCATTGATATGAACACACATACCTTTCATAGTAAAATGTTACTACGTTGAAAGACCGAGTTAGTATAAATCTTTGTTGCCAGAGCAACACGTTGAGTTCGCCACTTTGTATAATTACTTACCTAATTTTCATACAAAGGTTTTAATCACATGGAGAAATTATAAACTACAGGTTAGAAGTCAATTTTCATCTTGAAATATAACTAGTTATTATTGATAACATGCATACGTGCCTCACAATGTTGTCTCTAACTGATGATCAAGTTTATCGATGAACTGTGAGATAACTCTAAATGATTAAGCTGTTGTAAGCCAAGTGATAGTCGTTAATGAGAATGACCCGCCAATCAATCACGCTTTATAATCATTCTTTCAGGAGATTTTCCAAAGTAGGGGGCCTTTAGGATTTTGTGCGCATTGGCCGTCTTAAAGTCAACAGCTGCAAAGCCATCTAGTTGTCTCCATCATCCATCCCTGAATACACGCAGTCGTATAAGGCACAAGCCGAAGGACCTATGCTATGAATACCATTGTTGAAGTTGCTCGACTTCCTCGAGATATACACGTTTTGGATTTCATTTCTCTTCATATCATTGGACACATTGCTTCGAAGTAGCTTCTTTCCACCTACTGGTGAACACTTTGTTGATCAGGTGAGGGCAACGGCTGTGCAATGCTAAAGCAGCAATTGAGTGTTGAGTTTAAAATGATAGATTCAAGTGCCACTAAGAAAATATTGGATATGAAAATATAGCATGACAGGACTACAGGAGTGTTTTGGGTCACGCCTCGACCCTCGAGCACGCAACAACCTTAACCCTCGAGCATGGGCAAAATTACCAAAAAAGTCCTAAACCTATTGTAATTATGCCAATTCAGTCCTAAATCTTCTTCTTTTTTTACCGATTTAGTCTTAAACCTTTTGCAATTGTGCCAATTTAGTTCATCCAACCAAATTTGGCCAGCCGGTGTCGGCGACAATATTTTAATAATATTTTAATTATTTTTTGATTATTTTTTGATTATTTTTCAAATTTTTTATTATTTTTAAAATTTTCTGTTTTCTTTTCTTTTCTTTTTTGTCTCTTCCTCCCTTGCCCTCCCCCTGGTGACAGTGGCCGGCCAACTCCAATAAGGCTTGTCGACCATTGCATAAGGGCTGCAAAGCCCTCGTTGGCGACCGACGTGTAACATCTTGAAAATTGACCCAATTTTGGGATTTTATAAAATGGCAATGTTAGTTGAAGGCCTAGTCAGTACAAATAATCCGAACTATTTGTTCTTGGGATAACGGATTATAGGGAGGCGCCGATAAGGAACGATATGCATACGACTCGCAATTTCGAACTAGAACGAACCCTTCGACCATGAGGACTTGGGTAGAAACGATATCCTCTAAGTACTAGACTATTAAGGAAACAGAAATAAATTGATTTGGTAGAACTATGAAGTCAAATCGCGGGTGATTTCCGCACGACTTCGATATTAACTACGAACGACGTTAAATCGAATCATTTTTATCTGGTACTCGGAATAATCAACTGAGCTCTTGGGATCTCATGATAATCGAGGGACATCCCTGACTCAAGAATTGGAGTAAACGTGGATCAAAGAATGGTTGACATGGGTCAAATGTAAGGAAAAGTCATAAAGGGGCGCCCGGTAATCCAAATTATACTACGGTCACAATCAACTCAATTTAGTCTCGATTTTAATCCGATTTTTGGAAACCAACTTCTCAGTAATGTCAAGACTAAATATTTGGACATCGCCTCATTTATTTTTGGATTTGCCATTGTACTTTAAAGTGTCGGAAAAGGACAAATTGGACCGGGTTTTGGGCTCGTAGGTGGGCCGGCCCAAGACCGGTAGCCCAATGGGCCTTGCGCCCACCAAGCTCAACCCAAGAGGGGCCCAAGCCGGCCAAATCTCCTCTCCCTCCTCAGCCCTTGGGCTTCTCTTCTTGGCCCTTTTCCTTTTTGCCCAAGTGGGCTTTGTTTATGCTTTATTTATGCTTGTTTTATCCAAGTTTAGTAGCCCTTCTCTCTCCTCCTTTCTCCCTAGCCCAACCGCGCCATCCCAGCTTCTCTCTCTCTTCCTTTTTTCTCTTCCTTTCTTCTCTTCCTTGTTCTGTTTTGCTATTTTCCCACCGGAAACTGGCCTTGCAGCCTCCGCCGGAGCTACCACCACAACCCAATGTGGAGCCATTGAAGTCAAGAAGCTAGCCGCTCACCGCTGGTCGCACCTAGTTGCCGTTGGCCACCCGTCCAGCCGTTTTCGCCGCTGCTGCCCCCTTTCGCCTAAACAGTGCACAAGCGCTGTTTTGGCTGATTTCGACCATCGTTCGTCGTTCGTTGCCATCCCCGAGCTAACCCCTCATAGCCCTCGTTCCCCCTTTCGTGCCAGTGTCGCCGAATCCCGACCCAAGTAAGTTAATTGCCTAATCCTTATTTAGGGGTTAACCTTGTTTAGGGGGTAATTAGTTTAATTTTGTTCTTGAGTAATTATGGATTAGTTGTTAATTGTGGTTGGTTAATTAAGGCTGACTAGGGTTAGATTAATTGACCATAGTTAGTAATAAAGTAACCTTGGTTAGTTAATTAAAGTGACTAAGGTTAATTAGTTAATCATGGTTAGGTTAATTAACCATAGTTAGGTTAATTTAGTAACCATGGTTAAGTTTATTATTATTTTATTAATTTTAGATTAGTTACTGTTCATGAAACACTACTCATGATTATTGTTCACGCGGCACTATTCATACAGAAGCAAATTTTGGTCTTAAATTGTTGTGTTCTTGATTTTTAAGGTGTATTGAAGTGCTAATTGTTGATTATTTCCGAGAATTAGGGTACATACGTGGTTGTTGATTGGTTGAAATTGAATTTTAGTTTGTCGAAATTTTCACGAGTGATTGGATTGTACTGCATGACTTTATACGTGTGTCAATCGCAATAGCATGTTACTTGAGCATGAATTATATGTGCATTCACGACAGAGCAAAGAAAAGAACAAATTGATTGATGATTTGTTGCATGGTCACATTAAGAGGAGAGCCCGGCGTTGCCGAATGACTGCCAATCCTTTGGGGTTGTGCCATGGCTATTGGGGTGCCTGATAGTGGTCAGATGCAGAATCACAATTGAGGCTGGGTCCATGCTCCTTAGGGAATGCTGTCAGTGGGGGAGAGCCCATGACGTCGCCATGCCTTAAGGGGGAAGATGATATTTAGCTTAGGTCAGATGATCATCAACCATAAGGTTGTGCCATAGCCCTAGGGGTCGTAATAATCAAATTATGTGTGGATATTGAGACCTGAGAAAGCTTTGTGCAATGCTATGATTTTTTGCATGTCTCTTAATGTAGTGATGATTTAAATGACAGTTTCTGTAGGTTGTATGTGCCAAGGCCAAGTAGGGTCGCCTATGAGTGCATCTGTTTATTAAACTGTCTTCTGCTTTTGTTTCTCTAAATTGTGGTGATTGACGGTTGATGGATTAGGTTGTATGTTAGACTCCCGAGGCGAGGGAAGTTCTTAATCGAGGCTTAGGACTTAAACTTGTTGAGTTTATCTCAACTCGTCATGGTTAACTTTTTAGGCCCTAGATGATGCAGTACTCGTATGCTTTGGTGTCCCAGTAGACATCAGTACCACCGTTACTATGCGGCCAGCCCCAGGCTGCAATTTTATGTATGAGCATCGCGTGACGACTGTGCGGGTGGATGATGGGTCACGAGACCATTACCCGCCTCACGTCTTCAAGGCGTGGTTTATTCATATGGGAGGCATTTTGTACGGTCCACTCCAAGGTTTTGATGGATTGGTCCCTCCTATGGGGCCGACCGAGGAGGTCTGGGATCCTATGGACTTAGATCCCCCTGATGGCAAGATTTGCAACCTAAGGATTGAAGAGAGTGATCCCTTTGAGGAGAGCAATCACTCTAAGGCTAGTGAGTAAGCAATTGTGGTCTACTCCCCTTTTTGACGAGCCCCTCCCCCACTTGTACAGTGTTAGGTTAGCTAGGCTGGTCCCTTTTTGAGTAGGCCTTAGCTTTTCGCCTATAGCAAAGCGTGTTTATATGTGTTATAGTTCGGGCTAACCTTGCAGATATATAAAAATGGTGTTTTGTCTTTCCTCTGTCTTTATTGCTATCCCTATTGTTTTGATTGTTGGTTGGGAGTTTTGTTCGCTTCTGCATGTGCATAATTATAAGATAAAATGAATTGGCCAACAACAGTACCTGGGATGTTGTACAACTAGACCTCAAGTGAATTAGGGTTGTCGCGAGCTCGAGAGTCGGGGCGTGACAACCCCGTCGATTTTGGTGTCAGAGCCCAATTTACTAATGGAGTGATAAGGTGCGATGAGTTTTGCATTGGTGTGTGTGGATAGTTAGTAGGAAAGACAATTTCTTTACTTGCATGTGATTGATTGCAGGATCCTTTGTGGTCTTTTGTTTTAGGGTTATCTCACTTTCTAATTCCGTGTTCGGAAATTGGAACGCAGGTTAGGAGAGTCTTGCGAGATGAGTAGTCCGAATCAGAGTACTCTTAGTTTGAGGACCCTAAGTCAGAGAGGTCAGAGGAGGAGGACGGCACAAGTCTCGACCGGTGCAAGGGAGGTAGCATCCAAAGACCCAAGGATGGATGGGAATATGCACGTCATTGAGGCTCTGATAGGACAGTAGGCTCAGACTCAAGCCACTATCGCAGCTGCTTCTGCATCTAGGCCCGGGACTAGTAACTGGCCTATGCATTAGCTGGTAGAGTAGTTCATGAAGCTGAAGCCACCCAAGTTTATTGGGGCTAGCGATCCTGAGACCGCGACCCTCTAGGTAAGGGAGCTAGAGAAGATGTTTACCTTGCTGCAGTGTATTAAGAAGGAAAAGGTGATCATGGTAGCTTACCGACTGTAGGGTAACGTCGGCACTTGGTAGGAAGTTACTTAAGGAGGGGTATTTCTCGAGGGTACAACCAGGGTATGGATACTTTCAGAGAGGCTTTTCTAAACAAGTACATTTCAGACTACGCAAGAGAGTAGAAAGTGGTAGAATTTTAGAGGCTGCATCAGAATCAGATGACAGTGGACCAGTATGAGGCCAAGTTCGCAGAGCTGTCAAAGTATGTGCCACAGATGGTCAAACACCTGTTGGACAAAGCCAAAAGGTTTCGGGACGTACTGAAGATGGAAATCAGAGACCACTTGGTGTCTATGAACTTGAAGGATTACGATGAGCTGTATGAGAGAGCTCAGATGATTGAGAAGCACATTGCAGAGAAGGCAACCACATTTGGATCGCGGTTTATGCCTAGTAAGGACAATGGTCGATTTAGAAAGAAACTGATGGCAAGAGGAAGGTATTCTCTTGTTCCTAATAGAAGGGACGGTATGGGGAAAACGTTGCCAAATTCCTCCAGAGCATGCCGAAGGTGTGGTAAGAGGCATGGAAATGCCCTGTGTCCCTTTCAAATGGGAGCTTGTTTTGGGTGTGGTCATATGGGCCACCTAGTGAGGGACTGCCCGCGCAGGCCCATGATGCCCTTCATGCCACGACCACCAGCCCGACCGCTAGTTGGGAATGTCCTGTAGGGCAATCAGTACAGACCCTCGCCACAAGGATAGGTGTATATGGTTACGAGGAAGGAGGCGGAGGACACGCCTGCCGTGATTACAGGTACGATATCTCTCTACGACCATGCTGCTTATGCATTGTTTGATCCAAGAGCCTCGCACTTCTTTATTACTAAACGGTTTCTAGAATTAGTGGGATTAAGACCAGAATTGTTGGAAATGGTTTTTGTTATTTCTACTATGTTAGAGGATTTAGTTTTGTCTGTAGTAAGTTGTGCTAGCTGTAAACTGATTATAGATGGTCGGGAAGGAAGAATTGATTTGATTGTTTTAGCGATATATGACTTTGATGTCATTATCGGTATGGATTGGCTAACTAAGTAAGGAGCTACTATAGATTGTCGAGAGAACAGAATCCGATTTAATTTGACTAGAGCTAGTAGTTTCCAATTTGTAGGGAGCTGAGGAGGGTCCTCGATTCCCTTGATCTCTTCTTTGGAAGCAACTAGGTTGCTGGGGTCAGGATGTTGAGGTTATTTGGCATCGGTGAGCAATACATCAAAAGAAGGACCAAACCTGGAAGACATCGCGGTAGTAAGATTATCCTGATGCTTTCCAAAGGAATTGCCAGGACTACCCCCGGCCAAAGAGATAGAGTTTGTAACTGAGGGGACTCCTGGGACGGAACCAATCTCAAAAGCACCGTACATGATGGCGTTGTTAGAGTTGAAGGAATTGAAGGTGCAGATGCAAGAATTATTAGACAAGGGCTTTATTCGCCCGAGTGCATCACCTTGGGAAGCGCCAGTCTTGTTTGTTAAGAAAAAGGATGGTTCGTTGTGATTATGCATTGACTATCGGTAGCTTAATCAAGTGACAATTAAAAATAAGTACCCGCTGCCAAGGATTTATGACCTCTTTGACCAACTCCAAGGAGCATCGATGTTCTCTAAGATAGACCTAAGGATAGGCTATCATCAATTGATGATTTGAAAGGAGGACATACCGAAGACAGCTTTCTATACTCGTTATGGTCATTACGAGTTTACGGTAATGCCATTTGGATTGACAAATGCCCCTACTGCTTTCATGGATTTGATGAACCTGGTGTTTAAGGAATATCTGGACCGGTTCATGATCGTGTTTATCGACGACATTTTGGTGTATTCGAAGAGTCCGAATGAACATGAACAACACCTAAGAACCGTGTTGCACACCCCAAGAAATCACGAGCTGCATGTGAAATTTAGCAAGTGTGAATTTTGGTTGGCTCGAGTGGCTTTTCTAGGCCACATGATCTTAGGTAAAGAGATTTCGGTAGCCCCGACCAAGATTGAAGCGGTCATAGATTGGCCGAGACCAACTTCAGTAGCCAAGGTCCGTAGCTTTCTAGGACTGGCTAGCTATTACAGACGATTTGTGGAAAGATTTTCTTCAATAGCTATGCCATTGAAGCAGTTTCTGAAAAAGGACAAGAAATATGAGTGGATGGATAAGTGTGAGCTTAGTTTCCAAGAGCTTAAGCATAAGCTGACTACCACACTAGTTTTGACTATTCCATCAGGCTCAGGAGGATATGAGATTTCTAGCAACATGTCATATAAGGGACTCGGTTGCATTCTAATGCAACTGGAAAAGTAATAGCATACGCTTCCAAACAGTTGAGGCCTCATGAGCTGAATTATTCGATGCATGACTTAGAGTTGGCAGCCATAATATATGCGTTGAAAATATGGAGACATTATCTCTGTGGAGAGATTTCAAATTTTTACAGATTATCAAAGTTTGAAGTATCTATTCTCCCAAAAGCAACTAAATATGAGGTAGCGTAGATGTATGGAACTTCTTAAGGATTATGACTACGATATCTTGTACCATCCAAGCAAGGCAAACAAAGTGGCAGACGCTTTAAGTCGCAAGTCATCAGTTGTGAGTATGATGGTTCGAGAGTGGATTCTGTTGGAAGAGATCCGTGATTCAAAATTTAGGCTCAAGGTATGTCATCTTTCTAGTTTAATGGCAACCCTTAGATCGAACCTGAAATTCAAGTCAAGATTAAAGCAATGCAATCTTTGGACGCTGAGATCCAAAAGATTCTGCAAATGGATGTGAGCAAGAGAAAGTCGGATTTTCAAGTATTCGAAGATGGGATCTTGAAATTCTGTGGACGGTTATGTTAGCCAAATGATGCCGAAATTAAGGAGAAGTTGTTATCTAAAGCGCATCGCAGCGACTATAGTGTGCATCTAGGCCGTACGAAGATGTATCAGAATCTTTGACAGTATTATTGGTGGAACGGCATGAAACTCGACATCGCCAAGCACGTGTCAAAGTGTTTAACTTGCCAACAAGTGAAAGCGTAGCATTGCAAGCCAGGAGGGTTATTGCAACCCCTTGAAATCCCAGAATGGAAATGGGAGCACATCACGATGGACTTCATGATGGGATTACCAAGAAGTTAGCGCGGTAATGATGTGATTTGGGTTGTAGTGGACCGATTGATGAAGTCAGCTCATTTCATCGCTGTATGCAGGGACTTTGCTTTGGAAAAGTATGCAAAGTTGTACGTGCGACAGGTTATTCGTCTGCATGGGGTACCAATAATGATTACTTTGGATCAAGACCTTAGATTTATAGTTGCATTTTGGAAGAGTCTACAGACTTCGATGGGAACAAAGCTGCTGTTCAGTACAGCCTACCATCCTCAGACAAACGGTCAATCAGAAATGACAATTCAGACCTTGGAGGATATGCTGAGAGCTTGTGTATTAGATTTTAAAGGAAGTTGGGAGGAACAACTTCACCTCATGGAATTCGCGTACAACAATAGTTATCAGCAGAGTATCAAAATGACACCGTTCGAAGCTTTGTACCGTAGACCATGTAAGACTCCAATTTGTTGGGACGAAGTCAGCGAGAAAAAAATTACAAGGCCAGAGTTAGTGCAGCAATCTTTTGATGTCGTAAAGATGATTCGGGAAAGGTTAGAGACAGCTCAGAGCAGACAGAAGAGCTATGGGGACAGACGACGTAGGCCATTAGAATTTCAAGTGAGCGATCATGTATTTCTTAAAGTATCACTGATGCGAGGTACTTCGCAATTTGGAAAGAAAGGAAAATTGAGCTCGAGGTATGTCGGACCGTTCAAGATTCTAGAAAGGATCGGTAATTTAGCCTATCGTCTTGCGCTACCGCCTCGACTTACTCAAGTGCATGACGTATTTCACGTGTTGATGTTAAGGAAATACGAGCCGGACCCAACACAAGTGTTAAATTTTGAAGAGATAGAGGTGGACGACAGGGTGTCATATGTGGAGAGACCAATTCGGATTGAGGACTGGAAAGAGCAAGTGCTGAGAAGCAAAACGGTCTCCATGGTCCAAGTCATTTGGCATCATCATGGCACGAAGGGAGCCACGTGGGAAAGCGAGGAAATTATGAGGCGTCAACACTCCTATCTTTTTTAGGATTAGCATATCAGTTCAAATTTCAAGGACGAAATTTTTGTAAGAGGGGAAGAGTTGTAACATCTTGAAAATCGACCCAATTTTGGGATTTTATAAAATGGCAATGTTAGTCGAAGGCCTGGTCAGTATAAATAGTCCAAACTATTTGTTATTGGGATAACGGATTACAAGGAGGTGCCAATAAGGAACGATACGCATACGACTCACAATTTCAAACTAGAACGAACCCTTTGACCATGAGGACCTAGGTAGGAACAATATCCTTTAAGTACTAGACTATTAAGGAAACAAAAATTAATCGATTCGGCAGAAGTAGGAAGTCAAACTACAGGTGATTTCTGCACGACTTTGATATGAACTACGAACGACGTTAGATTGAATCCTGTTTATCTAGTACTCGAGATTATCAATTAAGCCCTTGGGATCTCATGACAATCGAGGGACATCCCTTACTTGAGAATTAGAGTAAACATGAATCAAAGAATGGTTGACCATGGGTCAAATGTGAGGAAAAGTCATAAAGGGGCGCTCGATAATCCAAACTGTACTACGATCGATATCGACTCAATTTAGCCCTGATTTTAATCCGATTTTTGGGAACCGACTTCTCAGTGATGTCAGGACTAAATATTTGGACGTCGCCTCAATTATTCGTGGATTTTTCGTTGGACTTTAAAGTGTTGGAAAAGGAAAAATTGGACCGGGTTTCGGGCTTGTAGGTGGGTCGGCCTAAGAACGGCGGCCCAGTGGGCCTGGCACCCATCCAGCTAAACCCAAGAGGGGCCCAAGCTAGCCCAATGTCATCTCCTCCTCAGCCTTTGGCTTCTCTTCTTGGTTCTTTTCCTTTTTGCCCAAGTGGGCTTTGTTTATTCTTTGTTCTTGCTTGTTTTTTATTGGTTCTTGAACAAGTGGACTAGCCCACTTGCCATGGCTTTTTATCCAAGTTCAGCAGCCCTTCTCTCTCCTCCTTTCTCCCCAGCCCAGCCGCACCATCCCAACTTCTCTCTCTCTTCCTTTCTTCTCTTCCTTATTCTATTTTGTTGTTTTCCCACCAGAAACCAACCTTGCTGCCGTTGCCGGAGCTACCACCACCGCCCAACGTGGAGCCACTGAAGTTAGGAAGCCAGTCGCCCCTGGCCGCCGTTGGCCACCCGTCCGGCCGTTTCTACCACTATTGCCCCCTTTTGCCTGAACAGTGCACAGGTGCTGTGTTGGCCGGTTTTGGCCGCCGTTCATTATCCATTGCCGTCCTCGAGCTAACCCCTCGTAGCCCTCATTCCCCCTTTGCTTCGGTGTTGTCGAATTCCCGACCCAAGTAAGTTAATTGCCTAATCCTTGTTTAGGGGTTAACCTTGTTTATGGGGTTAATTAGTTTAATTTTGTTCTTGGGTAATTATGGATTAGTTGTTAATTGTGACTAGTTAATTAAGGCTGACTAGGGTTAGATTAATTGACCATAGTTAGTAATAAAGTAACCTTGGTTAGTTAATTAAAGTAACTAAGGTTGATTAGTTAATCATGGTTAGGTTAATTGACCATAGTTAGGTTGATTTAGTAACCATGGTTAAGTTTATTATTATTTTATTAATTTCATATTAGTTACTGTTCATGTGTACTTCATGAAACACTGTTCACAATTACTGTTCACATGGCACTATTCATACAAAAGTAAATTTTGGTCTTAAATTATTGTGTTCTTGATTGTCAAGGTGTGTTGAAGTGCTAATTGTTGATTATTTCCGAGAATTAGGGTACATACGTGGTTGTTGATTGGTTAAAATTGAATTTTTGTTTGTCGAAATTTTCACGAGTGATTGGATTGTACGACATGTGTGTCAACTGCAATAGCATGTTGCTTGAGCACGAATTGTATATGCATTCACGATAAAACAAAGAAAGGAACGGATTGATTGATGATGTGTTGCATGGTCATATTAAGAGGAGAGCTCGGCGTTGCCGAATGACCGCCAATCCTTCGGGGTTTTACCGTGGCCATTGGGTCGCTTGATAGTGGTCAGATGTGGAGTTGCGGTTGAGGCCAGGGCCGTGCTCCTTAGGGAATGCCGTCAATGGGGGAGAGCCTATGACGTTGGCGTGCCTCAAGGAGGAGGACGATGCCTAGCTTAGGTTAGGTGACCGCCAACCATAAGGTTGTATCGTGGCCTTGGGGGTCGTAATAATCGGAGCATGTGTGGATATTGAGACTTGAGAAAGCTTTGTGCAATGCTCTGATTATTTGCAAGCCTCTTAATGTCGTGATGATTTAAATGACAGTTTCTGCAGGTTGAGTGTGCTAAGGCAAGGTAGGGTCGCCTGTGAGTACATCTGTTTATTAAATTGTCTTCTGCTTTTGTTTCTCTAAATTGCAGTGATTGATGGTTGATAGATTAGGTTGTATGTTAGACTCTAGAGGTGAGCGAAGTTCCTAACCGAGGCTAAGGACTTTAACTTGCTGAGTTTATCTCAACCCGTCGTGGTTAACTTTTTTTTTTTTTTTTTTTTTTGGTGACCCAGGGAACCCCCACACGGCCGGCAGCCGGGTGGTAAACCCTGGGGCCAATGGGAGCTAGCCACCACACTCCCACCAGCAGGGTAAGTCACCAAGTGCCTCCCCCAAGTTTCGAACTCCTCCCCTTGAAGCGCAAGGGTCACAGGAGCCTAACCAGCGGAGCCACCGCAGCGGGTGGTGTCGTGGTTAACTTTTCAGGCCCTAGATGACGCAATACCTAGTACGCTTTGGCATCTCAGTGGACATGAGTACCACCGTTACTATGCGGCTAGCCCCAGGCCACAATTTTGTGTACGAGCACCGCGTGACAATCGTGTGGATGGATGAGAGGTCACGAGACCATTACGCGCCTCACGTCTTCAAGGCGTGGTTTATTCGGATGGGAGGCATTCTGTATGGTCCCCTCCGAGGTGTTGATGGACCAGTCTCTCCTGTGGAGCCCGAGGTCTACAACCCGAGGATTAAAGAGAGTGATCTCTCTAAGGCCAGCGAGTAGGCAGCTATGGCCTACTCCCCTTTTTGACGAGCTCCTCCCTCACTTGTATAGTGTTAGGTTAGCCCGGCTAGTCCCTTTTTGGGTAGGCCTCAACTTTCTGCCTGTAGCAAGGTGTATTTATATGTGCTGTAGTTCGGGCTAACCTTGCAAATATATAAAAATGGTGATTTGTCTTTCCTCCATATCTTTATTGCTATCCCTGTTGTTCTGATTGTTGGTTGGGAGTTATGTTCGCTTCTACATGTGCATAATTACATGATAAAATGAATTGGTCGACGACGGTACCTAGGACGTCATACAACTAGACCTCAAGTGAATTAGGGTTGCCGTGAGCTCAAGAGTCGGGGCATGACACGACGAGGGTCGCGGCCCCTGTTCGACTCCCCACCCTCACCGGCAGCCTTGCCTCGACTTGGGTGAGGCCAGCCTCGCCGCAGTTCCCAAGCCTCCCCTAGGTCTAGGCCAGGCTACCAGTGAAGGTTGTGGCCCCCGTCAAACTCCCCACCCTCATCAGCAGTCTCGCTCAGACCTAGGCAAGGTAGCTTTACCCAGATCTGGGCGAGGCCAACCTCGTCGCAGCCCCCAAGCCTCCCCTAGGTCTAGGCGAGGCCGCCAATGAGGGTGGGTAGTCGGATGGGGGCCGCAACCCTTGCCGGTCGCCGACGAGGGCTTCGCGGCCCTAGCGCAGTGGTTAGCAATCCTCATCGAAGCCGGTCGCCCACTACCGCCGGCAGGGGGTGGGGGGAGGGCAAGGGACGAAGAGACAAAAAAGAAAAGGAAAAAAAGCTGAAAATTTTAAAAAATAATAAAAATATTATTAAAATATTGTCACTGATGTCAACCGGCGTCCGATGTTAATGCTGGTCGGCCAAACTTGGTCAGATGGACTAAATTCGCACAATTGCAAAAGGTTTAGGATTGAATCGGTAAAAAAAGTAGGTTTAGAACTGAATTGGTACAGTTGCAATAGGTTATGACTTTTTTGGTAATTTTGCCCTTGAGCATGCGACAACCCCTATTCACTTTGGTCGAATGAGTGTGACATCTTTGGACGTGTATTTGACCATTCTCTTTTATCTTTCTAATTATGCGCATGCGGAAACGAAACTCTAAACTCTCGATCAAACACCAAAACAGGGATAGTAAAAAGGATAGACAGTTCAAAAGCAACCTCGCCATTTTTACTTTATATATTATATTAACCGAAATGAACAAATACATGTACAACCCTATAGAAGAGTACTATTCCAATAGCCATCAAAAGATGTAAGGGGCAAAGGAGGTCAATCTACTTCATTCCTTAGGGGTCAAGATCTAGTCAGTCCAAAAAGTGAGTAGCCAGACGCGTCCATTAGGGACCTAAAAAAGGGTTAACAACAATGAGTGCGATAATATATCTCAGTGGATTAAAACACTAAGTTTTATTAGGGTATCAATTTGCCTCGGGGTACTTAATAGGTAAGTTCGACATAGCACTCACAATCAAATCTATTCACAGGCAACCTCACCTCACAGTTGCACATTCACTACACGATATACTTCATGCATGTCAAACATAAATAACAGATGAACAAATAATCAGAACATTGCAGAGAACGTTATGTGCAAGCGCATTAAGGTGTGTTTCAATTATTATGACCCCTCAGGGCTTTATCTTTTTCCTGCGTAAAACATATCATGATACAACCTCCTCTTTTCGTAAATGCACATCAAGGCTCTATGTTGTCCCCGTATCAACATGAGGGCATGATCACCTCCCTGTGTAAATACGTATCAGGGCTCCACCTTTTTCCCCACGTCAACACGCATCAGGGCATAACCACCTCATCGCGTAAATACGTATTAGGGCTTTACCTTTTCCCAACGTCAACATGCATCAAGATATGACCACCTCCCCGCGTAAATATGCATCGGGGCATTATATGATCATACAAGCACCTCAAATTGTTCAGTTAATTTTTAATTCTCAAGGCACTTATATCACGATCCACACGGGACATGCGTAAAATCCACATATAATGCAATCAGTTTCCCACATAATATCCAAAATAGTATTCATATAATGTTTCATTGCAATAATCACACAATCCATCATTCACGTTTGTCAACTTTCACAATCATCAATCATTACAAGAATAATTGACTAACATATGGAGATTTATCATACACCAAAATAATTAATCATAATTGTTTATTATAAATAATAATTTATTTGCACTAAAAGTAACTAATCAATATTTAATTATTTTTAAAATTATTAAATTAAATTAATCATATAAGTAGCACAAATCGTTATTAGCATATAGTTAATTAGCATTAAATATGATTAACCAAATTAATCATCATTAACTGAATAAACTTAACTAATTGCCTAATCCGAATTAATCCTAAACTAATCTAACCCCTAATCGAGATTAATATGCTAATCAAGGGATTAGTGCCATAACCTACCATTTCATGATGATGGCACGAGCATGATGGTGGGAGCAAGGGGAACGTCCAGGTGTCTCTGGCGCATCGAGGCGAGGTGATTCGAAAAATGGGTCTTGCTCGGAGGTTGGCCAAAAAGGAAACCGTAAGGGAGAGAGGGTGCATAACGACGGCTCTAGCTATTAGAGTGGCTTGTGGATGGCTCTCAACAACAGTGCAAGGTGGTCGGACGGTGGCAAGGCGTGGCTAGAGTGAGCGGTTGTGGTTGGCGGCGAGGAGGATTCGTCTGTGAGGGGCTCGGGCGACAAAACCAAGGAAAAGGGGGAATGATTGGTGGTTTTGATTATGCACAGTCGTTCCTAGTGAGTTGGTGGAGGGTTTAGGCGGCTGGTGGCTGCCGATGATCAGGTCAAAGCGGAACAGGGGGAAAGTGATTGGTTTTTGAGCGCATGCCGGTGGTGCTTGCAGCTGTGGACGGACGGCAGCATGCCGAATTGTCGGCGTGCTGCTGGACTGAGCTACCATGGAAGTGGTTTGGCGGGCTAGGAGCGCTAGCCACTGTCACAGCAGATAGAAAATAGGAAGCCTAAAAAGAAAAAATAGGGGAGAAGGAAAGAAAAGCTGAAGGGAAGAGGAGAAACTGAAGGAGAAGAAGGAGAACAGGAGAGAGAGAGAGAGAGAGAGAAGTCAAGAGAGGGGATTATTGTAGCATAGAGGAAATGTACATGGGAAAGAGGAAAAAGAAAGCAAGAAAAAAGAGATTGACGGAACTAGCCTCAATTTAATGCTACCCACTCCTTGTCCTTTGGCCAATAAATGGCAGGCATTTTGGTCCTTTCTCACCATTTTTGGCCACCACTTCTTGAAATGCCCTTGACCAAAGATAAAAGATAGGAAGTGGTAGGTTTAAATTTTTGATCCGATAATCCTTTTTCCAACATTCCCAGCGAACCGAAAATTTAGGAATTAATGAGGCAAAAATCCAACAATTTAGTCTTGACATCCTAAAAAGTTCGATAATTGAATTTGGATCAAATCATGGCCAAGTCAATCAATCACCACTTTAGTACATCTCAAACTAATTGATGGCTGTCATAAGTCACGTGCATTCGACCCGTGATTAAAATAATATTAATTCGCGTTTACACGAACTTGAGCCAGGGATGACTTAAGCTATCATGTTATTGTGAGGGACCAATCACTTGATCCTCGTTAATCCTTATGGTCGAATTGCTAGCCATGGTTGAGTTCTCTGGTTGTACGCACAAATGAATCCTTAGTAGCCTTTCTCCTTCATTTAATGTCTCACAAATAATCAATTCATAGTGAGATATAACTAACAGTGTATCAACAAAATATTCACTCATACAATTCAAAAATAGGTTGAAAATTCAGGACGTCACATTTTGTCTTTCTCAGAAGAGATACAATAAAAAGCCAATCTATCTCCTTCTTCTCTTCACATGAGATCAAAGCGTTACATCTTCAAAGTTTTTATCCCGACAAATCGATATCGTCGTAGCGCCTCTGACACTTTCAACAAATTGGTATCAGAGCTTACGGTTTGTGATCATGGCCGCAACAAACAACCAGTTTTCTCTTTAATACCCACGTCTTACCAAGGAAAACTATGGTACTAGGCCATTAGAATGAAAGCTCTACTCGGCACCTGTGGCGTGTGGAATCTTGCCAACACTGGCTATGATGAACTAGATAATGAAGCCACGTTGAACTAGAACTAGATGAATGCCTTAGAGAAGGTTTGAGTGAAAGGTCAATATGCCATGTCGATCATCTATCAAGCTTTAGATGATTCCATGTTCAAAAAAGTTTCGAGCGCTACTCCTGCTAAGGAGGCATGAGAGATCCTTTAGAACACACACCAAGGAGTTTAGAAAGTTAAGAAGATTCATCTTCAAACTTTGAGAGGCAAATTTGAGGTAATTCACATGAAAGAATCTAAATTGATTGTTGATTATTTCACAAGAGTTTTGGCAATTATCAATTTGATGGAAAGAAACAAGGAAGACGTTTCTGATGTTCGTATTGTTGAGAAAATACTTTGGCCCTTAGACAAGAATTACGAACACATTGCTGTTGGAATCAAAGAATCCGAAGACCTAGATGCCATGTCAATTGATGAGCTTATGGATTCATTACAAGCCCATGAAGAAAGGTTCAAAAGGAAAAAGATTGAACTAGTGGAGGAAGTTCTCCAATCACTATTGACCATTGGAGATGAGAAAGAGTAAAGAAGGAATCCCATGCAAACTCACGGGACAAATCAAAATCGTGATTAAAATAATATTAATCCACATTTATGTGAACTCGAGCCAGGGATGACTTCAGCTATCATGTAATTGCGAGGGATCGATCACTCAACCCTCGTTAATTCTTATGGTCGAATTGCCATCCATGGTTGAATTTTTTGGTTGTGCGCGCAAATAAATCCTTAGTAGCCTTTCTCCTTTGTTTAATCTCTCATGAATGATTAGTTCAGAGCAAGATATAACTAACAATGCATTGATAAAATATTCATTCTTACAATTCAAAATAGGTCAAAAATTTAGAACGTCACATTTCGTCTATCTCAGAAGAGATAAATTGCGAAGATCATGACATGCTATGATATGCAGTTGGCAAAATCTGTAAGTACATATTTGGTTGCATTTCAAAGTCTTTAATGAATTATCACCATAGACTGAGGAGAAGGAACATCATATGTATCATGTTCCCTATTCTAATGCAATGGGTAGTATTACGTGTTAGAAATTAAACAAAATCCATCGGTGCCAAAGACTTTGACACTAAGACTGTTGATGCCAATACCTTCGACACTGAAATCCTAGAATTGATATCAAAGACTCTTTAGTACCTGCATTAAGAAAAGTCATAAATGTTGTGTTATCTATAATGAATCTTTTTTGTATATCTAGATAGAATGATTATTTTTTAGATTTATTGGGATATTGTGAGATACGAAGAGACATGATTAAATATGGTGAGATTTGATGATTATTTTGAGAGTTTCTAGAAATTTTACTTTCTTAAGATGCTAACTATAATTTTAGAAATAGCAAAGGTCATGTAACAAGTGTTTCAATAGGGGAATCTTAAAATTTTTTTTTAAGGTAAAATTTTAGTGAATCAAATAAAAAGCTAATCTATCTCCTTCTCCCCTTTGCGTGAGATCAGAAAGTTGCACCTTCAAAGTTTTTATCCTGACAAATGGATATTGTCGTTACACCTATGACACTTTCAACATATTGGTATCAAAGCTTATGGTTCGTGATCATGGCTGCAACAAACAACCGGCTTTCTCTTTAATAACCACGTCTTACCAAAGAAAACTATGGTAACTAGGCCGTTAGAATGAAAGATCTACTCGGCACCTACAGCGTGTGGAATCTTGCCAACACTAGCTATGATGAACTAAATGAAGAAGCCACATTGAACCAGAGCTAGAGGAAAGCCTTAGAGAAGGTTCGAGTGAAAGATCAATATGCCATGTCGATAATCTATCAAGCTTTAGATGATTCCATGTTTGAAAAAGTTTCGAGTGCTACTCCCACTAAGGAGGCATGAGAGATCCTTCAGAACACACACCAAGGAATTCAGAAGGTTGAGAAGATTTGTCTTCAAACTTTGAGGAGCAAATTTGAGGTAATTCACATGAAAGAATCTGAATCGATTGTTGATTATTTCACAAGAGTTTTGGCAATTATCAATCAAATGAAAAGAAATAGGGACAACATTCTCGATGTTCATGTTGTCAAGAAAATACTTTGGTCCTTAAATAAGAAGTACGACCACACTACTGTTGCAATTGAAGAATCAAAAGACTTGGATGCCATATCGACTAATGAGCTTATGGGTTCATTACAAGCCCATGAAGAAAGGTTCAAAAGGAAAAAGATTGAACTAGCGGAGGAAGTTCTCCAATCACTATTGACCATTCGGGATGAGAAGGAGTAAAGAAGAGATCCCGTGCAAACTCATGAGACAAATCAAGATCATGATTGAGGTCGAGGCCAAGGTTAGTTTCAAGGAAGAGGTTAAGGATGAAGCAGAGGAGATGCTGCTTGAAGTAATGGTAGATATCAGCATCAAAGAGGTGTTTGTGGAAGAGGTATGAACTCAATAGGCCAATGGTATGATAAATCTAAAGTTCAATGTTATAGTTGCAATAAACTTGGACATTATGCTTTTGATTGTTGAAACAATGAGAGTAGTAGAGCAAACGAAAAGGAGAATTTGGTGAATGATGCTAATCAAGTTGTCTTATTAGTATTCAAAGCAGATGAAGGAGGCTAGAATGGTATGTAAGATGAAGGAGGCCAGAATGGTATGTAGTATTTGGATACCAATGCAAATAATCACATGTGCAAGGGAAAGGAGATGTTTGCCAAGTTAGATGAGACAGTTAAAAGGAAAGTCTCATTCAATGATAACTCCTAAATTCTTGTCAAAAGGCAAAGGTATAATTCGAACCCACTTGAACAATGGTGCACATCAATTTATTACTAATGTTTATTATGTTCCGAAGATGTCAAGCAATATCTTGAGTTTGGGACAACTTCTTGAAAAAGGCTATACTATTCATAGGAAAGATCTTAGCCTCATGTTGAAAGATCGGAATAACAAACTAATTGCAAATGTGAAGATGTCAAAGAATAGGATGTTTATACTCAATATAAAGAATGAAATGACTCGATGTCTAAAGGCGCGCATGGATGATCCTTCATGGTTATGGCATTTGAGGTTTGATCATCTCAATTTTGGTGGACTCAATTTGCTTTTTCGAAAGAAAATGGTTTATGGCTTACCGCATATTGATCATCGGGATCAAATATGTGAAGGGTGTGTTATTGATAAGCATTCTAGAACTAGCTTTCTAAAGGAAGCAACTTATCAAGCAAAGAAGCCACTTGAGTTGATTCATTCTGATGTGTGTGACCCAATCACTCTTCATTCATATGACAATCATCAATATTTTGTTACATTTATTGATGATTTTATTCAAAAAACTTGGGTGTGTTTCTTGAAAAAAAAGACAGAAGTGTTTGACACTTTCAAGCAATTCAAGAACCTTACTGAAAAGAAGAGAAGCTATTTTATCAAGGCTTTGAGGATTGATCGTGACAGAGAGTTCACCTCAGCCATAATCCATAAATTCTATGAGAATCATGGTATACAGCACTTCTTGACAACTCCGTA
This sequence comes from Corymbia maculata, assembly GCA_014182735.1. Classification (NCBI taxonomy): domain Eukaryota; kingdom Viridiplantae; phylum Streptophyta; class Magnoliopsida; order Myrtales; family Myrtaceae; genus Corymbia; species Corymbia maculata. The sequence goes on from CM024687.1 coordinate 17,051,202, forward strand.
TTCTCCTCAACAATATCGCATGCCAAAACAGAAAAATAGAACCATTCTTGATATGGTTCGAAGCATGTTGAAGAGGAAAAAATTGCCCAATGAGCTTTGGGCTAAAGTTGTTTTACATGTGGTAAATCTTCAAAATAGATGTCCCACAAACGGACTTGAAATCGTAACTCCACAAGAAGCATAGACCAGGAGAACACTAAGTGTTTCACACTTGAGGATTTTCAGGAGTGTTGCCTATGCTCATGTCCCGAACCAGAAAAGATCGAAGTTGGAAGATAAGAGCAAAACATTCATTTTTATCAAGTATGACCCATTGTCCAAAGCTTATTAATTATTTTATCCTAACACTTTGAAAGTGTATATAAGTATAGATGTCAAGTTCGATGAAGACAGCATATGGGAAGACAATCCAAAAGAAGAAGCAAATGCTCGTGGTGATATTGATCAAATGAAGTTGAACGATCACTTGACACCTTCTTCTCTAATAGTTTCTTCATGTTCATCATCATCAACCTCTTCAAATGGTGTCAATGAACCGCTAGTGCCAAGATCAAGGAGATTGTCTGACATTTATGAAGCTACTGATGAGATTCATCTTGTATGTCTTCTTGTTGATTATGAACCACTTGTCTATGATGATGTCACCAAAGAAGAAAAATGGAGGAAAGCCATGAATGAAGAAATTGAAGCCATTGAGAAGAATCAAATATGGAGCTTGCTGATCTTCCGAAGGACAAGAAAGCAATTGCTGTCAAATGGATGTACAAGGCCGAGAAGAACAAGAAAGGAGAAGTGACAAGGTACAAGGCTAGATTAGTCGCGAATGGATATAAGCAAAAGGCTATAATCAACTATGATGATGTCTTTGCCCCTGTCATCCACATTGAAACGATTAGACTGATCATTTCCATTGCTACTCAAAATGATTGGTGAATTTATCAAATGGATATTAAATTAGGGGATGAGACAAATCACGGAAGCCTAGTGGATGTTCCATTGAGACAGGAACATCTAGACCGCCATGTAGGAAAGTTTTCTTGACATCTAATTGGTGAATTTTCCAATTTTGAACAACAACGATAGATAGGAAGGACAATGTGAATTGTGGCTTGTTTAACTACCGGACCAAATGTTTCTAGGAAATCAAGACCCTCCTCTTGATGAAAGCCTTTTGCAACAGGTCGGGCTTTCAATCGATCAAGTGAACCATCTGCATGTAGCTTTGTCTTGTACACCCATCTACATCCAACTACACTCATTGAGGGATGACAGGGAACAAATTCCAATGTTTTATTGATGGCATCCAACTCCTCAAGCATATTAGTTGTCCAACCAGGGTGTTTTAATGCTGAATGGACAATGCGTGGCTCAAAAGGGATAGATGATATTGCTATATTGGCATACCCGGGGTTTGACTTCAAGATCCTGACCTTTGAACGTGTAACCATGGGATGCAGAGAGGACATAGAAGCTTTAGATGGAGATTGAATTAAAGATTCACTCTTGGTTGGTTGTTGCACATAATTGGAGGGAGTATCGGATGAAGCATTTGAATCTGGTTCTGTCTAAGCAAATAGACGTGTACATTCACTTGTAGTTCAAGATCTATTGGTGAACCAACATTTTGATCACTTCTGGACTAGGTTGGGTCATAGCCCAAAAATTACCAGAAGCTTTTGCGTGTGATGGACTTATAGTAGAATTCTATTGCAATAGCTCCCTTCAGTCATAGCAAAAATTTGAGAAGAAGAAGCAAAAGGAAAATAATGCTCATCAAAGATAACGTGTCAAGATACAAAAACACACTAGTAGATTGATGAAGACGACAATATCCTTTGTGCTTCTCATTATATCGTAAAGATATGCATGGCACAGAGCGCTTGTCGAATTTGTTCACCGTGTAGTTGCATAAATATATATAACAACGAGAGCCAAACACATGGAGTAATGAGTGATCTAGGTCTTTCTTGAATATGACCGAGTCTGGTCTTCGGTTGGCCAGAGCAATTGAAGGAAGCCAATTTATTAAATAATTCATTATTGTAAAAGCTTCTGCACAATAGTTGAGTTGCATAGATGCCTCAAATAGTATAGGAAGCCCGAGTTCGACAATGTGTCAATGTTTCCTCTTAGCAACACTATTTTGCTCTACGTACTTAGACAAGAGAGTTGTAGTTGTATGCCGCATGACGATCTGACTCGATCAAATGCGATCATTTTCCCTATTTAATTCTTAGTGATCGGAAGGGAATCTCGAATTGGTGATGTTTGATTGTGGATCAATTATGCACCGGCCACAGAACCATGCAGATGGATTGAGCGCCGATCGGAATGAGCCTTGGGATAGACCTGATGATTCCGTCACTAATTCTAAGGTCCATGAGTGTCTCGGCTTAGTGCTAGGCTAGGGATAGCCTTAGGATTTACCTTAAACTAACCAAAGGACCAAGGACCAAAATAAGAGAAATGGTTGCAGCAGGCCCAACGATAGGCCTAGAGACCAATCGGAGGGCCAATCCTGGACTTGGACAGATGCAATCGTGCCGACCAGTGGGTCGACCGACCACAAAGATGAATGAGAAAATTATTGCTTGCAACTTCACCTCCTCCATCAGATTGAAAAACTTTAATTTTCCTATAAAGTGGATTTTCTGCTAATTTTTGAAAAGATAGGAAAATCTCAAAGAAATCTAACTTTTTCTTTAATGGATACAACCAGCAGTATCAAGAGAAATCATCAATAAATACCATGTAATATTGAAATTTTTGTATAGAAGGAATTGGGCTTGGTCCCCAAAGATCACATTGTATTTTCTCAAATGGATGGGAACGTCGAGAATCATATAAAGAAAATGACAATCTTGAACTTTTACTAATTTGACAACTTGTACATACAGTGCCAGTGGATTGATTTATTGAAACCAAATCATTAGACCGCAAAAGCTGTAAAACACGACTATTAGGATGGTATAATCAGTGATGCCACGTAAGTTCATCCGAAACCTTGTTTCTCTGATAAAAGAATGCCATGGAATGCAAATCCTTATTAGTATATAATCTTTAATGATTACTTTCCGTCAGCAGTACCTGGTGTGTCCTAGAGTCCTTGATAGAAAACCCAGAAGCATCAAACTCAAAATAGCAAGGATAATCTCTTATCAATTGAGAGATAGATAAAAGATTTTCCTTAATTTACAGAACAACCAGAACATTACTAAGTGAAAATTGACCAGTCTTTTTGCCAAATTCACCAATCCCAACATGAGTAATCGACACTGTTGTACAATTCCCAATTCTCATTATCATGACCAAGGTAAGGAACTACATCCACAAGATTACCTGGATTATATATGAGAATTAGCACTAGTGTCTAGATGCTATTCTTCATCTTGTGAGTTTGAGATATGAATAGCAGCTAGGCCTTGGGGTATATTAACATTCTGACAACTGTTGTCAAAACGATACTAGCAATTTAATGCATCATGCCCTTTCTTCTTGCAAATCTGACAAATGAGAGATGGCACTTCTATGTTTGAATTTGGTAACGCACCAACAATTTTGGTTTGGTGAGTGTCATAGTAATTTCTTAAAAAGGGCCAACCATTCTGGTTTGTATGAGAAAAGCCACCACCCCTAGAATTAAATGTGGATTCTCTACCCCTTCCTTTGGGGTTGTTTTTTAAGCCACCATTGCATCGCTGTGAGAAAAATACCATTGAACTATTTGGGAGCATGGTTGAAGTGCGCCTATTTTGCAACTTATACCTTTGAAGTTGTGCAACCACTTTAGCATGAGATAGAAGAGGAGGCCTAAACATAGTCGTTTTGAACGACTCATAGCTATCATCAATTCCTTCAAGTAATCTAAAGACTTTATTAGCATCCAGCATAGGTTTACCAATGGAATGCAATTGATCACAAATAGATTTAAAGCCACAAAGATAAACAAATAAAGGCTTATTTTCTTTCTTAATATGCTGAAGTTGTCCAAGGAAGTCAAGTTCATGAGTCAATGAATTTTGCTTGAAATGATCAATAAGGGCTTTCCATACTTCTACTGCTGTTTGTAGTCCAACTGCATGTCCGAGAACCTTTTCTAAGAGTGTGCCCACGATCCAAGACTTTACGAGGTGGTCACTCCATGCCCATGATGTTTAATCTAGGTTATTGACTTCAGTTCCATTTTCAGATGTTCGAGTCTACATTGGTGCAACTATCTCTCCAGTAAGGAAACTAAGCAGGTCCTCACTTTCAATTAGAGATATTACCTATCTCTCCCAAAGTAAAAAGTTGTTTTCGTTGACCTTCAATGTAACAAAATTCGCTACATTGATGTTTGAAGGAAATGGAAATCTCAAGTTTGAAGAAGAAAGCGACAAGAAATAATTGGTGTGCCCTTGCGTGCCTCTAATACCATGAAGAAACTCAAAATTTGAGCCAATGAAGCGTTGCTTTTCATTGATATGTTGTACAATATATGTAAAAATATCATGACCTATAATTATGGTTAAAGTTAAAAATAAAATATAACAATTTTATCTTCAAGAAAATTGAAAAAAGACAAATCAGAAAAGATCTCCAAATAATCAACTCATTGATACTTTGCTTAATGTGTCATCTTTATGTTGATTTGTAGAATATTCTGCAATGCAACCATTTGATTGTTTTCCTTGGATTTGCTACTTCAATAGTGAGACCACAGGTTATATGGATTCAAATTAGCCAATGACCGTAGATGGCCACATGTCATTGTTTTGCTATGTATTTATGCCAGGAGGTGGTACAGTGAGTTGGAAGGTGTGATGTCTTGAATTTTGACCTATTTTAGAATATATAAATGCTTAGTTCATCAATGCCTTATTAGTTAAATCTCACTCTGAATTGATCACTCATGAGATACTAACCAAAGGGGAAATGCTATTAAGGATTCAAGTATGCATGACTAGAGAATTTAACCATGGATTGACAATTCGACCATAAGAATCAACAAAGGATGATCCTATGTTAATACAAGTGTCGCGACTCACCCTCGGCAATGGTCGATGTCGAGAGGGATGGAATTTAGGGTATTTACTCATGAGGCGATCATAACACTAGGAAGATTCATTTTATCATCTAAGTTGATTAACGACCTAAGATAAATGCTTTGGAGTCGCCATTAGCCTCAATTTGGGGGCATGCTAAAAGCCCAACCGAGGGTTGGAAGAGTTTCCTTGATTTCTACGCAATTAGAGCTCTAGGGTTCGAGAACTTGGGTTACGCTAACATTTCTATTAATGCCCTTTCGGTACTTAACAGTCATTGTGTTTTACCTAAGGTGATTATGCGTGTCTTTTTACTTTTTCGTGTTATTTAAAACTGAAAGGATGATCATGCATGGATATCGGTTTCATGCCATTCTAATTCTACAAAAGTTAAAAAAAAAAAGACAAACAATTTTAATTGAAATTACATTGCAGAAAGTAAACAACCAAGAAAAGAGATAAATCTAACATTTAATCCTAAGGAAAAATAAGGAAAGGAATGAAAAGGAAACAAACCCGCACCTCGTCGGATTTTTATACAATATAAATGGAAAATTTGAGACATATGTCAGGTATCAAATGAATGGTACAAAAAAGGAAAAGTCAGAAGGAATATTAGCTATTGTCATTTTTAGTAGGAGGGTGCAACGGGAACTGTGTCACGCCCCGACCCTCGAGCACGCGGCAACCGCTGTTCTCTCGTGGTCATTTACATGCGAAGTCCCTAGACGCGTTGCCGACCATTATTTTTATTTTTCAATTAAACACATGCGGAAGCAAATCACAATCCCCCAGTCAATTACAAAAGCAGGAATAGCAGGAAAACTCAACCAGAACACATTCAAAAGTATCACTTTATTTATCTACGGATTAAGTCACGCCCCGAACTCCGAGCACATGACAACCCCTTACCTTGGTCGATTGAAAGCGATGTCCCAAGACTCGTCGATGACCATTCATTGTAATTTTTCGTTAAGCACAAGCGAAAGACGAACCATCCCCAGTCTAAAACAAACAATCAAACAATCAAACAGGGATAGAGGGATGAATAGCAGAAACATCAACTACTCATTTATACATTCTTACTGGATTAACCAACGGATGATTGTTTTCCGAATTACAAGCCCAACAAAGGGGGCCGATCCATCCACTAAGCCAGACCAAAATGAAACTAGGCTCGGCTAATCCATTTATACAAAATGAACCATTGTGTTTAGCACCACCATCACTAAGACCCATCGGAGCCTGAACTGGAGGGGCGGGGGGAGGATTCTCCACTGCACCATTCTAAGGGCCTGAAAGTGGTTATACAATAACCAGTATGATAAAATCTTAGCAAGTTCTTCTTCTAAGCCCTGGTATGTACACCAACTCAACCCAGGGTATCTCTCCAGAACCACCCCTCAATCAACCCAACAACTTACAACCAACAACCAACAAGCAACAACAGCCGAGGTCAACCAACACTTAATAATTAGTTCACATGCAACCTTACCCAGTATACCATACCCTGTATGTTAAACCTCACACGATACAAGCAATGCAACCAACAATCACATAGTCAGTTTGCATGCAACCTTACCTAGTGTGCCATACCCTGCACGTTATAAGTCGGCACAATACATGCAATGCACATGGTTATTAGATGATGCAGTTTATCAATCACATGCGAGTCGCGTCACAAGCAATCTCACTTGGCCATTGCCACACCCTGCACTTTATCAATTCATGCGTGCGTGCCATAAATAATGTGATCACCTCATGCATAATCAGAACCAATGATGCCATGTTTCTCATACAGTTTTGCATCCACACGTCTTTTGATTATTACTGCCCTATAGGGCTACAATTGAGGCGTTACAGCGCCCTTCCTCCGCAAAGACGCAACCTTGCTCTTCCGTGCCCTTCCTCTGGTATTTATTGGCAGAGCCAGGCATCGCCCTCCCCTATGAGGCGCAGCAACGTTAAAGGGTACTCTCCTAAGACGACATGCCCAAAGGACGTCAAGAGATACTCTCCCAAGACGACATGCCCAAAGAACGTCAAAACATACTCTCCCAAGATGGCGGGTTTAACTTAGTGATCACGCAAGCATACCATCACAACCCACTTATTATCTTTCTCACAAAAGCGGTCCATTACCGGTGTCCCTTAGACAAATCATTTTTCCCATTTTTGTGAAAATCACACGATTCAAGTGGATGTTCATGCAATGCCAAATCCAATTCATATCATAAGATCAAGCCACATGAAATTATGCATATTTTCACTTCCGGATGAACGGTGCCGTGAACAATAATCAAGAATAGTAAATTTCAAAATTCAATTATTAATAAATTTAATTCAGAAATTAAAAAAAATTGATTAATTGAAAATTCAATTAATCAATTAATCAAGGCAAATCATGCTTAATTAATCACATAAAACACAATTAAGCATAAATAAGCACAACTAAGCAAGATTAAATTAAGCTAACCTTAACCATCTATCTAACCACCTATCTTAAGGCTAATATAACTTAATTAAACCCCTAACTCCGCATTACCACTAATTAACCCAACCCTAAGCAAGTTTAGAACAAAAGGATTAAGAGCTAAACTCACTCGTTAAGCAGGCCGGCGACACGAACGCGGCGGTGGCGACGAAGGCAACACTGCCACAACGATTCAAGGTGGTCTTGGGGCTGAAAATAGTAGCAACAAACTTAGATTCCCTCTGCAACACTAAAAAACTGACTGCTTAGAGAGGAAAGCGGCTGATTGACCAAAACAGGCTGGCCGGAGCTCTGGCGAGCAGTTAGCTGGCGACTGGCGGCACCTAAGGGTTAAGGGGGAATTGCTGGCGGCTAGTATGGGTGGTGGTTGGGTCGGAAAGGAAGGAAAATGGCTGAAATAGGCGGAACAAGCAGGGATAGATGGTACAGTAGCGGTTCGGGAACAGCCAGCGAGTCGGCTGGCAACTCCGACTAGCGAATGGCCGACACCATCCGTACAGATTCTCTCTCCTGAGCACGATGGTGGGTGGCACGGGCCGAGATTCGCATGGGAAAAGCATGAACAACTAGGTTTTTGGAGGAAGGTCAGAAGCAGAAACAACAAGAAGGAAGGGAAAACAAGGAAGAGAAGTGTGCGGTTTGTAAGGGCTAAAGAAGGAGGAGAGAGAGTGAAATGAAGGCTGCAAGTCAAGCCCCATCAAGGTCAACTAATGGCTAGCTCAACTCCCCAAGAAAATGACATCATCTCCTCTCTCTTTTTTTGTCATTTCTTCAAAATATCTAGGGGCAAAATGGTCATTTCAACCTTGCACATTTCCCAAATTGCCCTTGGGCTAAAACTAAGGGTGGGCCTAAGAAATGCACTAGAAAATGAATAGGATTGAGCTCAGGAATTTGTTGGGCTCGAAATGGTTGAAGGTTAGACAACGGGCTCGGAAGGGTAAATGGTCGGTTTGGTCCAACGGGCTCACTCGCATGCCTCAGGTCTACCATGGTGGTTGTCCCACCTTGGGCGTGAGGCCCACACTGTTCTTGTCCAGCCCACATCCTCGTAGGCTCGTTTCCTTGATCCATAAATCCCTTTTTTCCAAAAACTCGACTCGACTTACACTATTGACTGTCGAAGAAGCATTGTCCAAAAGTCTGTCCTAGACATTCTCGAAAATTCGAAGTCCAATCTTAGATTCTCATGCCTTGTCAATTTTGTCCAAATGCTATTTTGGTACAACTCAGACTGACAAGCGACTTCGAGAATTCACGCGTAACCGACTCGTGCGAAATCACGTTCAAGACATTTCGACACATGGACGTCCTTGACTACGTGAAATTGCGAAGGATGAATTCTTATTTCAAAGTACATGATTACCAAGGATCAACATAGGGTCGTTCGCGGGCTCAATAATAGTAAACAGAATCACTTGTCGTCCCATTATGTTCTGTCCGCAAATCGACTTCTATTCATTCTTGGAATTGGTCTACATATCTATAAGATCGTCCTTATGCAAGTCTCACGGTCAAGTCGTTTTACCAGGTCAAGTTCTTTAGTCGCATAAGTTCTGTCCTCATTAGCTTTTCTCCTCAAGGTTAGTATCTTAGGAGTGATCAGTTCTGAGTGAAATCAACCAACAATGCATTGACAAAATTAACATTCATTCCTCCCTCAAAGGGCTTGAATTTCAGGACATCACAGATTAACCCTAGGAAGTTTACAAGTACAAGCCCTTACCACGGGTGATAACTCTATTTTTAATAGAGTCTTCTTGCTAATTTATACTTGATATTTGCTAAATTTTGATGAATTTTGAGTGAATTTAATTGCTACTCATGTAATTTTATTTTGTATGAAATATTTTCAGATCTTCCAAAATATTGCAATATCTTTCAGAATATTTCATCTTGAAGAAAAAGTTAGCCCAAATCAGAAATTTGGAGAATTTGACCATGATTGAAGATAAGGTTCAAAGAAAATCAAGGAGATAAGGAGGAATCTTTTCCAAATCTTAGTGGGAGTCGACCTAGGGCAGATTTTTGGAGGCTATATAAACCGCTCTTGTGCCGCATATGAGAGAGAATTCTTGAAGACACCATCTTTGTAGAAGATTTTGAGTTTTCTTATTTAGATTTTGTTCTTCTATTTTAGTGGAGTTGGCATGTCAAGGAGAGAAGGAGGAGACAAACCTGAAGCTTCTTGTATCTCAAATTGGTGAATTTGTTTTTATTTAGTATTATGTTTTCTTTAATTTTTGTTAGTTTAGTTTTTACTATGTTCTAAATTTCTTTTGTTAGAGCTACAATGGATCTTAATCATGATTAATTGATTTTCAAAGACTTTTTCATGCAATAGAATTGTTTTAATTGTGTCATTCTCTATTATGATCTTAATGCTTTTAGAAGTTTTGCCAACTTTTGAATAATTTTTGATGTACGCATGGTATCGGGTGGAGATCGTGTGCATGCGCATTAGTGATGTTGAACCATAAATTAGATCTAGGTCAAGGTACACTAGGTTATTTATGTGACTGTGGTAGTAGATCTAGGTTGGGACTACTTAGATTGAATACGGGAATTTCCACAAGAACTTATGCTTTTAGGTAGTTTAAATTCACCTAAGGTTAGTGTGGGTTAACTTACCTAATTAGGGATTATTAGACCGAGGTTGGCTTTTAATTCATCTTAGGAAAATTTCGCCAACACAATTGGAAATTAATTTGTTGCATGACAAGTTAAGAAAATTAATTATGAATGGTTAAGTGAAGTTGGATGCTCTAACACTTTGTTATCTTGACAATTATTAATTTTCAGTTTGCTTTAGATTATTTTTACTTTACAATTTTAATTAGCTTTTGAATTCTTTAAATTTTGACTCTTTTATATTTTAGTATTTTAATTGGTTTAGTTTACTTTTTACTCGTCCTTTCGATTTGGTTAGCTAGATTTTTGAATTGATCACTTTCGGTAAGTAATTGGATAATTAAAAAAAAAAAAATCCTTGAGGGAACGACACTCACTCACCACTTTATTACTTGTCGATATTGTGCACTTGCAATTCGCCTAACAAGTTTTTGGCGTCGTTGCCAGGGATTGCTTTGACAATTTTCCAATTACTATTGATATCAAGCAATTCTTAGTTTAGACTAGCCTTTATTTTAATTTGTTTCTTTTGCGGGCCGAACTCACTTCTCTATAAAAGGTGGAGGAGCATCGTATAACCCAAAGCCAACAAGGAGACCTTGAAGAGTTTGATCCTGAGATTGAAAGAACCTTTCTTAGGAGAAGAAGAGAACAAGCACAAGCAATTCACATTGCAATGGCCAAAGATCAAGAAGTCGCACCTCCAAGGAGGACTTTGAAAGATTATGCTACACCAACAATTCAAGGAGCACAATCAAGTATAAAGAGGCCCCCAGTGCAAGCCAACAATTTTGAGATCAAGCTATCCTTAATTCAAATGCTTCAAAATGCAGGGCAATTCAGTGGATCGCCTAATGATGATCCAAATCTACACTTAGAAGCATTCCTTGAAATTTGTGACACTGTTAAATTTAATGGCGTTACTGATGATGCTCTTAAATTAAGATTGTACCCATTTTCTCTTCGTGGTAAAGCTAAGACTTGGTTGACTTCTCTTCCTGCAGGCTCTATCACTACTTGGGAAGACTTGGCTCAAAAATTCATAAGTAAATATTTTCCTCCTGCAAAATTTGCCAAAATGCATAATGATATTACTACATTTATGCAAATGGATGGTGAGCCCTCTTATGAAGCATGGGAGAGATTTAAGGAGCTGCTAAGGAGATGGTCGCACCATGGACTGCCAATTTGGATGCAAGTACATACATTCTTTAACGGAGCACATCCTACCGTTTGAGCTAGTTTAGATGCAGCAACTGGAGGCACTTTGCAAAACAAGTCACCCGAAGAAGCTTTTCATCTACTTGAGGAGATGGCAGGCAATAGCTACCAATGGCCAACTGAGAGATACCAAGCCCGAAAGCCAAGTGGAGTTCATGAAGTTGACACTAATAGGAGTTTGAATGCAAAACTTGATGCATTAAGCAATATGATTGCTTCTTTAAAAACTCAAGAAGTATCTTGTGAATTTTGTGGTGGAAATCATATTAGCACTGATTGTCAAGTAGGTAACCCTTATGCTAGTTCTTCTGAACATACTAACTTTGTTTCAAATTTTAACAGGGATCCTCAAAACAATCCTTACTCCAACACTTACAACCCAGGATGGAGGAATCACCCTAATCTATCTTGGGGAGGTCAAAATCAACAAGGAACGAGAGCACCACCACCATCCATGGAGAAGCATAATTCCAACTTGGAGGATTTGGTTGCCAAGCTAGCCCAAACTATGGAAAGGCAAGCTCAAGTTGCGGAAAAATAAGCTCAAACCACTCAAGATTTTATGAGAGTACCGATGTAAGACTCCATAATCAAGAAGCATCAATTCGAAACATAGAGAAGCAAGTGGGACAACTAGGTCAGAGAATTAATGAGAGACAAAGTGGTGCCTTGCCAAGTAATACCGAGAGGAATCCCATGGAGAATGCAAAGGTAATTACGTTGAGAAGTGGAAAAAAAGTTGGAAAGTAAGATCAAGATGTGGATGTAGAAGAAGAGAACATGGCCAAATTTTCTACCAAGACCAAACAAAAGGACAAGCCACTAAAGAGCAAGCCATCTCCAATGCCATATGTTCCACCTATTTCTTTTCCGGAGAGGCTAGCCAAACACAAGCAAGATAAGCAATTTTCTAAATTTTTAGATTATCTTAAGCAATTGCACATTAATATTTCTTTTGTAGATGCTTTAGCTCAAATGCCAAGTTATGCCAAGTTTTTGAAGGAGATTCTAGCTAACAAAAGGAAGTTAAAAGAGTATGAGACTGTGAAGTTGAATGAGGAACGTTCGGCCATCATTCAAAATAAGCTACCACAAAATTAAAAGATCCAGGGAGTTTTACTATTCCATGCAATATTGGTGATGCTTACTTTAATAAAGCTTTATGTGATCTTGGTGCTAGTATAAATCTAATGCCTTATTCGGTGTTTGTGAAACTAGGTGTAGGAGAAGAAAAAGCGACCACTGTGTCTTTACAATTGGCAGATAGATCTATCAAATATCCAAGAGGCGTGGTGGAGGATGTTTTAATAAAGGTGGATAAATTTATCTTCCCGGCGGATTTTGTTGTACTAGAGATGTTGGGGGATTATGAAGTTCCTATTATTTTGGGCCGACCATTCCTAGCCACGGGAAGAGCTCTCATTGATGTACAACAAGGAAAATTGATCCTTAGAGTGAGAGAAGATCAAGTCACTTTCAATGTCCTCAATGCCATGAAAAACCCCAAGGGACTAAGTGATTGCTTGAACATAGATACCATAGACAGTGGAGTAAAGACCATGTTTGAATTGACCACAACTCAAGATTCTATAGAGGCATGTTTGGTTTGGCCAAAAGAGAAAGGAATCGAAAATGAAGAAATTAGAGAGGCCGTGGAGTTTTTAGAAGCAAGTCCATTATGTCCGAGATGGAAATCACAAAAATTTGAAGAGCTTGAGTCAAGTGCAAAGAAACCCAAGCCTTCCATTGAAGAACCACCAACTCTTGAGCTTAAACCTTTACTTTCTTATTTAAAATATGTTTTTCTTGATGGTGTTTCTTATCCAGTTATTATTTCTTCTTCTTTGACAGGGGTGATGAAGGAGAAGTTACTTAAAGTGCTTAGAGAGCATAAGAGTGCAATTGGATGGACCATTGTGGATATAAAGAGAATAAGCCATTTGATTTGCATTCACAAAATTCTGATGAATGAGCAATACAAACCAATCATCCAACGACAAAGGAGGCTCAATTTGAAAATGCAAGAAGTTGTGAAAACCGAAATAATTAAGTTACTCGATGCAGGTATTATCTATCCAATTTCTGATAGTGATTGGGTAAGTCTTGTGCAAGTAGTGCCAAAAAAGGGAGGTATGACTGTTCTAACCAATGAAAAGAATAAATTAATTTCAACTAGGACAGTTACAGGGTGACGAGTTTGCATGGATTAGAGAAAATTGAATGATGTCACTCGCAAAGATCACTTTCCTTTATTTTTCATTGATCAATTGTTAGAAAAACTTGTAGGACATCAGTATTATTGTTTTCTAGATGGATATTCAGGGTATAACCAAATCCCTATTGCACCTAATGATCAAGAAAAGACTACATTTACTTGTCCCTATGGTACATTTGCATATAGAAGGGTGCCTTTTGGTCTTTGTAATGCACCTGCTACTTTTCAATGATGCATGATGGCTATTTTTTCTGACATGATAGAGAAATACATTGAACTTTTCATGGATGATTTCTCTGTTTTTGGTACATCTTTTGATTCATGCTTGCATAATTTAGCTTTAGTGTTACAAAGATGCGAAGAGACTAACCTTGTGCTAAATTAGGAGAAGTGTCATTTTATGGTGCAGAAAGGATAGTGTTGGATCATAAAATATTTGCTAGAGGTATATAGGTGGACTAAGCCAAAATTGAAGTTATCTCCAAATTACCACCTCCTACTTTTGTAAAATTACTTCGAGGATTTTTAGGACATGCAGGGTTTTATAGGCAATTCATACAGGACTTTTCTAATATTGCAAGGCCACTCACAAAATTGCTTGAAAAAGATGTTAAGTTTGATTTTAACTCAAAGTGTTTGCAGGTATTTGAGACATTAAGGGAGAAGCCGATTTCGGCTCCTATAATGACACCACCAAATTGGAGTTTGCCTTTTGAGTTGATGTGTGATGCTAGAGATTATGCCATTGGAGCTGTGCTTGGTCAAAGGAATGATGGAATTTTTCGAATCATATATTATGCTAGCCGAACCCTTAATGGAGCCCAATTGAATTATGCCACTATTGAGAAAAAGCTTTTAGCAATTGTTTTTGCTTTTAATAAATTCCATTCTTATTTGATTGGTTCTAAAGTGATTGTCTATACTAATCATGCAACTTTAAAGTATTTTTTTGGCAAAGAAGGATGCGAAACCAAGGTTAATTCATTGGATATTGTTGCTTCAAGAGTTTGATTTAGAGATTAAGGACAAGAAAGAGGCCGAGAATCTTGTTCGATCACCTATCTAGATTGCCGAATGCCCCTAGCGATGAGGTACCGATTTTGGATGACTTTCCTGATGAGGCACTCTTTTCCTTGAAAATCGAAACTCCATGGTATGCAAATATTGTGAACTATTTGGTAAGTGACATCTTTCCCCCTGACTTAAATTATCAACAAAGGAAAAAGTTTCTCTCCGATGTTAGACACTACTTTTGAGAGGATCCTTACTTGTTTAAGGTATGTGCTGACCGATTAATTCGACGTTGTATTGCTAAGGAAGAAATTCCTAACATTCTTTTTCATTGCCATGATGAAGAGGCAGGTGGTCACCATGGTGCCACCAAAATTGCTGCTAAGATTTTACAATGTGGATTTTATTGGCCTACTCTTTTTAAGGATGCACATGCTTATGTTTCTCATTATGATAGGTGTCAAAGGACTGGAAATATATCTAGAAGGCATGAGATGCCCTAAAACAATATCATGGTGTGTGAATTATTTGATGTTTGGGGCATTGACTTCATGGGAAAGTTGAAGTCTAGATGGATCGGTCCTTACACCATCACCAAAGTATTCCCTTTTGGAGTCGTTGAGATATCAATGAGAATGAGGAGACTTTCAAAGTAAACGGTCATAGGCTCAAGCACTACTATGGAGGAGATTTCGATGCTCAAACATCTGTCATCACCTTGATTTCACCAACTTAGAAGCATAGGAAGAGTTCGGCTGCGAACTATAAAGCAAGCACTTCTTGGGAAGCAACTCAAGTTTTTAAGCTTCTATTTCTTATATTTGTTTGGTTTGCATTTTGTCTAAAACAAAAAACTAAAAAAAAAAATTGAAAAATAGAAGAAGAATTTTTGTGGTGATGAATTTTCTATTTTGCAAAGATAGTAGTGTTCACGATAGGCAGAAGAGGGGTTAGAGGCATACGGCCATGCGATCATGAAGCTAAGAAATTTTATGCGAGCAACCTTTAACCACACATCTAAACCATTTCTCACCTTACTGGGCATGATTCAACATGGACAATTGCCATCTTCACATCTCTAGGGGAGTATTTCAAACTTTGAGGACAATGCTTGTATTTAATTCTTTATTTTTACACTTTGAGGACAATGCTTCATTTTAAGTTGGGGGTAGGCGATCAAAATTTTTGAAATTTTTTTTGTGCTAAAACTTTTGCTAATCTTGAAAATATTTGCGCTTATTTAAAATTTTTGAAGCAAACTTTATATGAAATGATGATTTTGAACCATAATATACAAGATTGATATCCTTTTCATAGTTATGAGTTGTTGCAATTTTTAGAGGAATATAAATCTTGTTCAATTGGTTATTGATATATGAGTTAAGTCTCAATCTTGATTATGCAATCCATATTTTGAGCACTTATCATTGCTTTTTAAGTTATGTGTGCTTAGAAAAGATCAATGGGAAGTATGTAATTCTCTAGAACTCACCTAAGTCTTAGATTTTGTTTGATATTCTCTTGAAATTAATATGTTATACTCAATCAAGAAGGTGATATAGGCATTTTTTGAATCGTTTGAGCCTTTCAATTCTACCTTGTTACTTGATCCTTAGTACCCTTTTGAGCTTAATTGGCCTATTTTTTCTTTGATGTCCTTATAATGCTGATCTAAATGTATTATTTTACCTTATACCCCATAAACATATTTATCCTTCAAGCTACTTTAATAGTTATGGATTCTTGATGTGTCTAAAGTTGTTGAAGCTTGAAATAGTCATGAAAAGTAAAAGTAAAAAAAAAAAACAGAAAAAAAAAGAAGAACAAAAAAATAGAAAAAGAAAAAGAAAAAAAAGCGTGCAAGTTATAAAGTGAAAGTTGTTTACTCTAATACTGTTCATACGGATCCCTATTGCTAACTTTCAACTTAAGTGAGCCTTTTGAATACTCAATAGGTTAGCATTGCACTATGGGAGGGACTTAGGAAGGAACTTCGTCGTATAGCATGGAAAGAGAAATAATTGAAGCTTTAAAGTGTTGAATGTTTGTGAATTGCATGGCTATAATAGTGTAAGCATATGGATGACGTGTCTTGAATCCTATTTAATTCAAATGCTTTGAGAATTTTTATGTATATGGGGTTTGTTGAGCTTAAATCCTTTATACCTTCCCCTTAGCCAAGCCACATTATAAGCCTTAAAGACCTATTGATTTTTGAATGAGTATTAGTTTTCATTAGTGGAGAGAATTGAAAAACAAATTTATGAGACTTGGTTAGTGGATCTTGAGTTTAAAGTGTTGCATATCAACTTGATTTATTTGAGCATACATGATTTAGAAAGTCAAGGGGCACACATACACACAGATTGCGTGGTTAAGGTTAAACATAGTTATGTATTGATTTTGAGTTGATGGGATTTATTTTTTCTTTTGAGTTGTGATTTCACGTAATCATGAATGGATATTGATAATTGGAGATGAGGTTTGTTTATTTTTATTTTTTGCTCAAGGACTAACAAATTTCTAAGTTGGGGGTAATTGATAATTCTATTTTTAATAGAGTATTCTTGCTAATTTAGCTTGATATTTGCTAAATTTTGATGAATTTTTGGTAAATTTAATTGCTACAAACGTAATTTTATTTTGTATGAAATATTTTCAGATTTTCCAAATATTACAATATCTTTCAAAATATTTCATCTTGAAGAAAAAGCCAGCCCAAATCAGAAATTTGGAGAATTTGACCATGATTGAAGATAAGGTTAAAAAAAAATCAATGAGATAAGGAGGAATTTTTTCCAAATCTTAGTGGGAGCCAACCTATGGCAGATTTTTGGAAGCTATATAAATCGCTCTTGTACCGCATATGAGAGAGAGAATCCTTGGAGACACCATCTTTGCAGAAGATTTTGTTCTTCTATTTTAATGGAGTTGGCGGAGGTATGGACCTCTGGAGTGCCAAAAGTTGGCACAAATGGACACTTAAGTGCCAAAAGTTACAAAAGGTACACTTAAGTGCCAAAATCGGAGCAAAATGGATCACTTAAATGCCAACGGTGAAAAATTCCGGCCAAATTGCCACGTGTCCATTTTCCGGCGACTTCATTTGCTAACGGAGCATTTTTTTCAAAATAAAAAATACACGTGGCAATTTTTTAAAAAAATTGTCCATGTCAGATTTTTGAAAAATTAAAATCAATTTTATTAAAAAAAAAAAAAAAGAAGGGGAGGAGGGGATCGGCGAGGGCTGCGACCCTCGCCTAGATCCGGGCGAGGACGCAGCCCTCGCCGCTGGCCGACCAGGGTCGCCGGCCACCGGCCGGGCCCGACGACCCCGGTCGACCCTCGCCCACCGCTGCCGGCTCTTCCCGGCGAGGTGGGGCGGCGACGGTGGCGGCGGCGAGGGCTGCCCTCACCGATCCCCTCCTCCCCCTCCCTTTTTCTTAAATAAAATTGATTTTATAATAATATATTTTTAATTATTTAATATTATTTAATTAATAATTTTTAAATCTACGTCAACCAAAACGACATCGTTTTAGCTGATTTTTGGCCGATTCAGTTTCCGATGAGCCACGTAGGCAAAAAAATTAATAAAAAATTGCCACGTAGGATTTCCAACAGGGTTCTGGCGACTTGGCACTTAAGTGATCCATTTTTTTTAAAAAGTGGCACTTAAGTGTACCTTTTGTAACTTTTAGTACTTAAGTGTCCCTTTGTACCAACTTTTGGCACTCCTGCTGTACTTATGCTTTGGAGTTGGCGTGTCAAGGAGAGAAGGAGGAAACAAACCCGAAGCTCCTTGTATCTCAAATTGGTGAATTTATTTTTATTTAGTATTATATATTCTTTAATTTTTGTTAGTTTAGTTTTTACTATGTTCTAAATTTCTTTTGTTAGAATTAAAATGGATCTTAATCATGATTGATTGATTTTCAAAGACTTTCTCATGCAATAGAATTGTTTCAATTGTGTCGTTCTCTATCATGATCTTAATGCTTTTAGAAGTTTGGCCAACTTTTGAATGATTTTTGATACATGCATGATATCGGGTGGAGATTGTGTGTATGCGCATTAGTGATATTGAACCATAAATTAAATCTAGGTCAAGGTACACTAGGTTATTTATGTAGCCGCGGTAGTAAATCTAGGTTGGGACTACTTAGATTGAATCTAGGAATTTCCACAAGAACTTAATGCTTTTAGGTAATTTAAATTCACCTATGCTTAGTGTGGGTTAACACACCTAATTAGGGATTATTAGACCGAGGTCAATTTTTAATTCATCTTAGGGAAATTTCGCCAACACAATTGGAAATTAATTTGTTGCATGACAAGTTAAGAAAATTAATTATAAATGGTTAAGTGAAGTTGGATGTTCTAATGCTTTGTGATTTTAACAATTATTAATTTTCAGTTTGCTTTAGATTATTTTTACTTTACAATTTTAATTAGCTTTTGAATTCTTTAAGTTTTGACTCTTTTATATTTTAGTATTTTAATTGGTTTAGTTTACTTTTTACTTGTCTTTTTGATTCGATTAGCTAGATTTTTGAATTAATCACTTTCGGTAAGTAATTGGATAATTAAAAAAAACAATCCTTGAGGAAACGACACTCACTCATCACTTTATTACTTGTTGATATTGTGCACTTGCAATTCGCCTAACAACGGGCATCTTCCTATCGAGCCAATGAAACCAACAAGCTAGGGTTAATCTATCCTCTTCAAAACACTGCAACGAATCGCACCACCTGTTGATTCTCCATCCTACAGACCTGAAAATGGTTATTCAATAACCAATGAGATAAAATCTCAGTAAGTCAAAATCCTAAGTCTTAATTAGGAATTTTGCTCGCTTGAAGGGTAGTCTAATCATACAACCTTGTTCCGACAAACAACACATATCACACCTCAAGCAACATTATTAGACGACAGTTCAATAAGCAGGTGCAAACACAGGTGACCCTACCTGACCTTGGCACACGCAACCTATAGAAACTATCATTTAAATCATCATGACATTAAGAGGCATGTGAATAATCAAAGCATTGCACACAATCTTCTCATGTCTCAACATCGCTTTGATTATTATGATCTCCAGGGCCATGACACAACCTTATGGTTGGCAGTCAACTAGTCGTAGACTAGGCATCGTCCTCTCCCATGAGGCACGGCGACGTCGTAGGCCCTCCCCTATCGATGGCATTCCCTAAGAAGTATGGGTCCAGCCTCTACCGCGACTCACAATTGGCCACTGTTAGGCAACCGACCGAAGTCAAGACAACCAAAAGGCCACAACAAAACCCCAAGGGTTGGTGATCTACCGGCGGTGCCGGGCTCTCCTTTTAATGTGACCACGCAACACATCATCAATCAATTCGTTATTTTCTTTGCTTTGTAGTGAATGCACATACAGTTCGTGCTCACGCAACATGCTATTGTAGTTGACACACGTATAATGAAATGCAATTGTGTCTAGTAACAATCAACAATTCAAATCGCAGTCTAGCAATCAATTTCGACCAATCAATATCACAATACTTGCATATTTTTCCAAAATAATCATGTACCTCAATAATTATCGGTACCCAATCACATGTCTCAATGTTCAATAGTAAATAAACACATGTCTCAATACTAAATAATAAATAAACACGTGTTTTCATGACTACGACAATCAACTATTCTCATAAATAACCAATTATCCCAAAATAAGTATAAACTATGATTATACTCAAAGATACTCATTTATGAAGCATATAATACTACAGTCGATTATTCCGATAAAATAATTTACTCCCGCAAAATGCTTATAATTATTTAACAATCTCATAAATAATTATCCAACCCAATAATTCCACTTGATAAAACCCTTTTTTAATAAACTAATGCCATTTAATAATGTAGTATATAAGTACTATTGATTTTAGAAAATTAGACCACAGTAATTTTCCCACAAAAGTACTCAATTAAAACCATTTCCAATAAATAATCACAATTAATTATTTTCATCAAAATAATTAATTTTCAGAAATGAATAGTAATAACAATAATAATAATTCGAAATTATAAAATAATTTAATTAATTAATTAATAATTCTGAAAATTATAAATAATTATTATTTATTCCAAAAATAATAATAGTATTATTAATACTAACCATGGTTACAATTCTAACCCAACTGCAGTTAATTAACCCAATTTCAGTTAACTAACCCAACCAAGGTTACTTTAATCTAACTACGGTTACCTTATTCTAACCATGATTAACATTAAGCAAGCTTAATCAATAATATTAAAACACTAATAATCATCATCCAAAGCATTAATCAAGAATTAAACTAATTAAACTACTCCTAAGCAAGATTAACCCCTAACTAAGGGATTAGGAAATCGACTCACAGTTTAGTGATTCCGACGACACAGGCGCAATGGCGGCAACGAGGGTGACCCGTGGCTATGTCCGAAACATCAAGACAAGCGGCGACGAAAATGGGTCTTGGCGAGATGGAGTGGTTCTGATTCGGTGAGAAAGAATGGCGACGAACGCGGCTCATGGAGGGGCAATGGTGGGATGCGGCTTGGACTATCCAGTGGCGTGTGGCGGCTCTGGCATGCGGCAAGGGTGGCTGGTTCGGAAAAACACAACAGCCTATGCTGCTGTTGTGGGAGAAAACCGAAAGGAACCAGAGAGAGAGAGAGAGAGAGAGAGAGAGAGAGAGAGAGAGAGAGAGAGAGAGAGAGGGGAGAGGAGAACGTGGGTGGGGTTGATCGGTGAGGGAAGGGAGAGAAATGAAAAGTGGGTAGGGGAGAGAAAACGTGGAGAGGAAGTTGGGAGGAGAGAGAAAAAAAAAGAAAAAGAAAATACTAAACAAGCTTCTAGAAAGGGCATTTTGGTCTTTTTTCCCCTAAAGCACAAATTTCCAAATATTTGGCTCCAAATCTAGGCCCGTTGAATCATTTTCTGATAATTTCAAGCTTACTGATAAATTCAATAATCAATGAGGCAACGTCCAATAGTTTAGCCTCGACATCCCTAAAAGTTCGATACTCGATACCGGATTGAAATTCGTGGTTAAAATCGATCAATCGTGACTTTAGTACTACCTAACTTTTGGGTGGCGTTTAGGGGTTCTCGCGCATTTGACCCGTAGTTGATAGCTTTTCAATCCACGATCGTGTATATTCAAATCAGGATGATCCTTGATTGTCATGTAATCACGAGGGGTTAATTGTTCACGTTGAGTACAGGGCAAAAGGAAATCGATTTAACGTCGTTCGAAGTCAATATCAAAGTTGTGCAAAACCACCCACAATCCGATCTCATACTTCTGTCCAATCGATTTATTTCCGTTCGCTAATTAGTCTGCAACAATGTGGTATCATTCCTCTTTGATCTTTATGGTCGAGCGGCCTATCCCTGATTGAATTCACAAGTTGTTCGCATATCGATCCTTAATTACCTTTCCGAATAGTTAATTAACTCATGAGGGACCAACTCAAAGTAAACGTAGCTAATAGTGCATTGACAAAATAACCATTTCATCTATCCCGAAATGGGTCAAAATTCAAGATGTTACAAACCGCCCAACCCGGGAACCACCCAAACCGAATCGGACCAGTTGGTTTTGGGCGATTCCCGAAGCCGGCGGTCCAGCTCTCGATTCCATTCTTGGAACCAGTGGTCGGTTGGTCTTGTTCCTAGTTCCAAGGTGGGAACCGGACCGATCGGACTAGATTGGATATATCTTAAAGTTTCTTAAAAATTTGAAAAAAGAAGAAGAAAATTCTTTAGAATTTTAGGAAAATACAATTACATGAAGATTAAAAGGACAAATCGATAAAGTAATATATATAAACAAAGTGGGTTGTCTTTGAAAACGTACTCTAACATTAACAATTTTTTTCCCGAAAAAGAAAATTACTGGATCCACAGGACCGATCGGTCAGTCCGGTTCCCGATTCCAAGATTGGCCAGTCCGGTCCACAATCCTAGAATTTGGCAACCGGGAACCGATAACCCCTAGTTTTTAGGGCCGCCTTCTTCACATACCCTAATTTTTGACTAATTCTGAGTGAATGGTTTCGATTTGAAACAAACATTAAGACAACCAAAAGACAAACAAAAACAAGTTGATGAAGCAAACAAACAATAATCAATTCAAAGTAGCCTCAGGGGCAGCCTTTGGAAATTGCATGCATGACGTGCCACGAAATGTTATCCCCATTCATTATTATTAGAGACGTGTCATGATCATTAACCATCATAAGTATTCACTTATGGTGACTAATGTCATAAATCCCTAAAGTCAAGTTTTAATGTGTAACCCCAAGATTGCCCATGAACATGCATCAATCTTGAAAATAAGCACACAAGTAGGTCCGAAGACCTTATTTCTCATTCAATCAAACAATTAGTGTATCAGCACCGGTTCACTTCACTCATCCAACATATGTTGATCACAATCTCGAGTGTCGAATGTTCATTCAATGGACTTTTTATTTTCTCAAAATTTTTGTGCTTAAAGTTCAAGAAATGACAGTCGAAACTAAAAATTATAGAACATGAACACACTACAACAGATAGAATAGGGGAATCCTTGACACTTTATCATAGAACAAGTAATTGAACATGACCCATAGAGTAATCGACTTCACAAAAGTTACAGCATGTTATACACTCAACCTAGAACAACGTAGAACATTTTTCATGAAGGCAACTTCTTAAAATGAGCTATGCATGAATTTATAAAAATCAAAGACCATGGCAAAATGCATCAGAACAGAATGGGGAAGCAACAATTTGATCTAATCTCATAGCAATTTGATCATGTTAATAATGCTAGTAAATTCTCTAATTTTACCACATGATATCCTTAAAGATGACGAACAAAGTTTGTGAAGGGTCCAGCTTCTAAATCACAACAGAAAATTTCGAACAAAATGGCAAAGTGTAGACATGAAAATGATTATGCATGCCATCCGAATTTTGCAGTTCCTCAGATTTCAGGGCAACTTTGCAAAAAATAAAAAACGGGACAATTAACATGCAAATGATCTGATTTTGGTGTTATTAGAAATCTTGGTGAATTTCCTAAGACTTTATAAGAGGTGACATGCTTAATTAAGATTGTTCATCCATTCAATTTTAAACATCTTCATGAACACGCTAAATAACCACATTCAAGACTGCCATTATATCAAGAAGATGCATGGTTTATTGCTAGTATATGACATGGCAAAAGTATGTGAAAAATCATATAGATGAGCATCAAATCACAAGCATCCATCAGTGACGACTTTAGTCACTCATGTGATCATATGTTCAAGCAAACACACAATCTGGTTCTTACCTTCATTTTAAGCTAATGAAAAGGGCCCAAAGGTATGCCATGCGAAAGTGTGTCATGACTTACCGAAACCATGTTGCTGAAATATGCCGAGCACGAGTCAAGAACCATGGCTTGGTCTAATACTTTTGGGCACCAACCTAGGTCAAACTTGATTCGGAAACGTTGCGCTTTAATGTTGTTGAATCAAGAGAGAACCCGTCTGTCGTGCATTTCATGCATGTTCAAGAACAACGAGACCTCTTTCCGAAACTCGAGGTGTGCTTTCAAGCGTAAGCAATAATATACGGGCAAATTGTATTAATAAACAATAACATCTCCTTACAAACACAAGAAGCACGTGACATGAACCCGATTCATTTTCGAACCTTGTACACAAGCAACAATATGAGCAAATCATACAAAATTAGTACACGAGCAACCTATGTAATTTCAAGCAACAATAAGTAAGCAATAACGAACTCCTATAAGCATGAACAACAATAGAACCCATATCTGGACTACGCAATGTAACGCCCTGTCCAAGGATTAGGAAAGCTACTTACAACTCTACTGGAATTGGGGTTGGATGGTGACGGGTGAAGGTGGGTGGCTGGGCTTACGCACAGCAGGGGGAACGGCGGTAGCAATCATGGACGGCGGTGGAGGTGGCGTGAGGACACCGAAAGGGAGAGAGAGGTGGCCAAGCAAGAGAAGGAAGAGAGGGAAGAATGGTCACACCTTTTGTTCTTGTAAAGGATGTCTTTTACTAATAGAATAAGCTTCTATTATTGCTTCACTAATCATTACTCTGCTAATGATGGTCGTAATTGGAAGATGTGACTAGTCTAAAGGGTGAGGTGTCTTGCCTAATGGTCTTGCAAGATCATTCCTTGCCAAACTTGTGACCAAGGGTAAGTTAGTCTTGGTCAATACTTATCCTCCAAGTCTCCAAGATAGGATAATCACAGCCTAAGTCTAATGGACACATAAGCTTGTGATTCATCAATTGTATTGAATGGCTAACTTCCAAAGACTAAAGAGGTGGCATCATCTTGAGTTCAAAAAGCAAGTCATATGGATAAACTTGCTTAGCAAGTCTCAGTTTTAGGGAAATCATAGGCTAAAGCACCTAAATGGACACATAAGCTCATGATTCATCTATGGCCTTAATGGACTAGCTTCCCAAGAATAAGGAAACAAGGTTATCTTGAAAGACAACTTGCTCTCCAAGTTGTTCTCCCCCTCTTAGGCATGTGACTCTCTTTGCCTCCAATAATTTGCTCACTTTCAAGGTAATGATGATGCTAAACCTATAGGGACACATATGCATGTGAGTCATCTATATTGATGATGGTTCTTGGGTCAAGCTTATTAAGAAGCCAAACTTGTTCTCCAAGTTTGTGTGACTTATACCCTTCTTAATGTGTTACGCTCTTAAATACAAATAGGGCTTCCAAAAGCTAGTTCCCATCTTCACACTTGCAATGGCGAATCATCTCCTCTTTAATTGAGCAAAGTCGTCTTAACCATGAGGACTCACTAAGTGTCGTCTTAATCAAATGGGGATATTTCATGTTTGTCCACGGTTGACACTCGTAACTGGACTGAGGTTCGTGTCTAAGTCGCGGTCGAAAGTAGCCTTAACATGGCCTACACGGATTGGTCAACTTTGGGTGGTGCTCATGCCATTAAGTTCAGAGCGGGTTTGGTGCCCATCCGAGGTCCCATGTATGACCCATAGTTGGTTAGAAACCATTTCATGTTTGAGCCTAATCGATTCATGGATGATCATTGATTGTCATGTAATCATGTAAGATCGATCAACTCGCCTTGCTCCACGGTCACACAAAATCGATTTAAGGTCGTTCATGAATGGTGTAGTGACCATACGGAACCACCTACGATTAGTATATACTGGAGCTGAACCGATCCATAACCATTCACTAATGGATCCGTGATGGCGTGTGATTGTCGCACACTTGATCCTTATGGTCGAATGGTCTTTCCATGGTTGAATACTCTGGACAATTATATTCCCAATCCTTAATCGCCTTTCCCAATTGGCTAGTTGACTCAGGAGCAATTTTTGGATCAATTCATGGTCCATTCTCGTTATCAGCGTACTGATCTTTAAACCACTTCTCGTGCTCGAGATGAGGTCAAATCGAGGATGTCACAACTCTTCTCCCTAAAAGAATTTAAATACATATCTAACTCTTCAAAGTGGGTACTAAAGCCTCATTGATTCCTTACTTTGCCATGTTGGTCCTTCCGTCCCATGATGTCACCAAATGAACTTAACCAAGAGAATGACTTTATTCCGTAGCACTTGCTCTTTCCTATCCGCAATCCATAATGGCTCCTCAATATACGACGCTCTGTTGTCTACTTTAAAGTCTAATACGTGTGCAGGATGGGGCCCATACTTTCGCAACATGAATACGTGAAATACGTCATGTACTTGAGCAAGTCTAGGTGAGTACCAACCGATAGGCCAAACTCCCTAATCTCTCTAGAATTTCGAAAAGTCCTGCATACCTTGGACTTATTTTTCCTTCCTTATTGAAACGTAATGTATCTTTGATAGGTGACACCTTAAGGAAAACGTGATCACCTACCTGGAATTTTAAAGGTCTCCACTACCTATTCGCATAGCTTTTCTGGCGGCTTTGGGCGGTCCTAAGTGTTTGTCTAATTGCCTTCATTGCATCTACTGAAAGATAGACTAACTTTGGGCCAGTTATCTTCCTTTCCCCAACCTCATCCCCACAAATTGGAGTTCTACAAGCTCGACCATATCATGCTTCGAATGGTGCTATCCTAATACTCTACTGATAACTATTGTTGTAGGCAAACTCGATGAGATGTAGCTGCTCCTCTCAATTTCCTTTAAAGTCTAAAATACGTCTCCATTTTGTTGAACGTATGGCCTTGTGTATTCTTCCAATGAAAAATCTTTCCGTACCACGAGGAAATGGGCTAAATTGGTCAGCCTATCAATTATCACAAATGGAAACGTGACCTCTTCGGCTACTTGAAAGTCCCATAACGAAGTCCATCGTGTTGTATTCCCATTTCCATTTTGGAATTTTTAGCGATTGCAACAATCTGCCAGGCTTGCAGTGCTACGCCTTTATTTACCAACACGTCAAGCATTTAGAAAAGTGGTTGACAATATCTGTCTTCCTATCATTCCACCAATAATGTTGTTGGAGATTCCGATATATCTTTGTGCTACCTGAATATGTGCTATAGTTACTTCAATGAGCCTCCAACTTGATTTCTTCCTTAAGCATTGGGCACACATAAACATCCATGGAATTTTTGGATTCTGTCTTCCGCTACTTGGAAATCTAGCATCTTCTTTTGCACGATCTCCTTTACAATCTTCTGGACTTCAAGATCGGTTTGTTGTAACACCTTAATCTTGGACAAGACTTCCAGTTCAATTCTAAGAGCAGCCAACAAGCTAGAAAAATGTCTAACCTTGAATTTGTACTTACAAATCTTGCACTCCTTCGAGAAAAATTCATTCCCAAATTATCAATTGTACAATAGTTGATTTCCGATTGAGAGTGTCCGCGACTTTGTTGGCTTTCACTAGATGGTATAGGCTGTCACGGTCACAGTGTAATGTCCATACTTTTGACCTATCTCAGGATATATGAAATTGTTATTTTATCAATGCATTGTTAGTTATGTTTACTCTGAGCTAGCCCCTCATGAGTTAACTAATTAGTTGGAAATGCAATTAAGGATCGATACGTGTACAACTAGTAAATTTAATCAGGAGTAAGCCGCTCAACCATAAGGATTAAAGAGGAATGATACCATGCTGTTGCAAGCTAATTGGCAAATGGACTTAAATCGATTCGGCAAAAATACGAGGTCAGATTGTGAGTGATTTTGCACGACTTTGGTATTAACTGTGAACAACGTTAAACCGATTTCCTTTTGGTCTTGTACTCAAAGTGAGCAATTAATCTCTCATGATTATATGACAATCGAGAGTCGCCCTGATTTGAATAGGCATGACCATGGATTGAAAAGCAACCAACCACAGGTCAAACACGCGAGAGCCCCTAAACGCCACCCGATAGTTAGGTCATACTAAAGTCGCGATTAATTAATTTTAACCATGAATTTCAATCCGATTTCAATATCGAACTTGCAATGACGTCAAGACTAAAATATTGGACATTGTCTCATTGATTCTCAAATTTATCAGTAAGCCCGAAAATTATCGGAAAACGATTCAACAGTCCGAAAAATTGGAACCAAGAGGAGATGGACAGACTGCAGGCCCAATGGGCCTTGTATCTATTAAGGGTCATCCATGTGGGCCCCAAGTAGGCCCAATTAGGCCTATCAAGCCCAACTTCAAGCCTTTGAGCCCATTAGCATTTTCTAGCCCATTTCCTTACAATTTGAGCCCAAACTAATTTTATTCAAGCCCGTATACGCATATAGTATGGTATACTATGCTTTCTGAAATTACCATTTTACCCCTTCTAGAAGTGACATTTAATTTTGAAGGACAAAAGGCAAGAAAGTCAAGGGAAATGATGGAAAGTTTTGGGAAATGGATGAAGCTGAGAAGGCTTCAAAGGGGAAATGTCTTCATTTTTTCTCTATCTATCCTCTCTCTCTCCTCCCTCTCTTTCCCCTTGGGCGTTCAGCCCTTCCCCCTCTAAGTTTCTCCCTCATTTTTCACTCTTTCCTCTTCACTTTCCTCTTGTTTTTTGCCCTTGCCATCACCTTGAACGGCCACCCCCCTGTCGTTGCCGCCTTGCCACCATTCGGACCACCATGTGCTTGCCATCTCGCCGTCCAAGCCATCCATGAGTCGTGCCCCACCATCTGCTACTCCCCCTCTCTTTCGATGTTCTCACCAAACCGGTTAACCACCCCCGCGAAGAGAGCCATTTTCGAGTTGCCTTGTCTCGATGTTTTGGACATAGCCGTGCGTAGCCCTCATTGCCACCGTTGCGCTCATGTCGTCAGAATCATCGCCGGGTGAGTTTACGCTCTAATAATTCGATTGGTCCATTAAACATGTTTAGGAGTAGATTAACTTATGGTTAACCTTAGTTAGAGGTTTAATTAAGATTAACTATGGCTAGGATGATTCATTAGAAAGATGACCATGGTTGAGTTAGTCAAAAAGTGGACTATGTTTAGTTAATTAACTAAGGATGGGTTAATTAACTAAGGTTGACTTGTTGTAAGGTTAATTAACCAAGGTTGGGTTAGTTAACTATGGTTGACCTAGGGTTAGGTTAATTAACTAGGGTTGAATTAATTAACTATGGTGGAAGTATGATTATTTTAGTTAATTATGGTTAACTTTAATTGGGAGAAGAACACTAGGAGCATCACAACTTTCGTACAGTGCTCACTTTGGTGCCAAAAATTTTTTTTCGCTCACTTAAGTACCACAATCTTGAAAAAACGTTCACTTGAATACCATTTCTTATTTGCCCACCGTAAAGCTAACATGGCCGTCGATGAACAATATTTTAATAAATTTAAATTTTTTATTTATTTTATTTATTTTTTTTCTAGGGCCGGCGAGGGCCATCGTTGACCCTCGCCAACTACCAAACCCTCGCCCATATTAGGGTAGGGCCCCTCGCCATTGGCCGTGAAGGCCCTCGGTGAGGCCGGCGAGGCCATCATGACCTTGCCTAGAGCCTTTGCGGCCAAATTTGGGCAAAGGCCACCTGGCCCTCATAGTAGCCACCGTAGGTGAGGTCGTCGAGTCCTCGCCGACCGCTGGCAAGGTTGCAACGGCCCTCACCAACTCTGGATGATGGGTCGCAAGGGCCATCCAAAGCTGGCGAGGGCTATCGCGACCTTGCCAGCGGTCGACGAGGACCCGACGACCTCACCCGTGGTGGCTATGACGCAGGCCAAGCGGCCCTCGCCCAGATCTAGCCCACAAAGGCCCTAGGCAAAGCCACAACGGCCCTCGCTAGTCGCGGGGGAGGCCGCAACGGCCTCACCTAAGGCCACTCTTGACCCTCGTCGGCCCTAAAAAAAAAAAAAAAGGCAAAAAAAAAAGAAGAAAAAAATTCAAAAATCAAAAAATAATAATAAAAATAATAAAATATTGTTCACTAGTGGCCATGTCGCCTTTCCGATGGAAAAATCGAAAGTGGAACTCAAGTGAATATTTTTTCAAACTTATGCCACTTAAGTGAGCAAAAAAAAAGTTATGACACCAAAGTGAGCGCCGTTCGAAAGTTGTGGCACTTTTAATATTCTTCGCCACTTTAATTAATTTGTTAATCATGCTTAGTGCTAATTAACGATGGTTAATTAGGATAATCGAGGCTTAGTGGGATAATCTTGATTAGTACTATTTTATTAAAAAATAATTAATTTTTTAATTATTATTAAATTCCTTTAATTTTATTATTATTATTAATTATTTGAATAATATTTAATTTAATTTAATTTAATTATGAATAATATTAATTATTTATAATTAACTTGTGAGACTAATTTGACGAGTCTATATTTATTAAAGTATGTTGAATTGCTACTTGGGTCAATAAGGTATTGATTGTATGATTGAAATTATCAAGTGCTTGATTGCTCTAATAATTATGCCTTGACGTTTGTGTACTATTGTATGGACATATAAAAGGAAAACCCCGAGGTGTCGGGAGTATATATGTCAAATTTTGCAATGAAAATGAGAATAGCATAATTAAATGATAAGGTAAGAAAGTTGGACGGGTTTTGAAATAAAATGTGACCAGGTGCAATTATTTCTTGTAATTTTTACATAAAAAATGTGCATTAGACTTTTATGTTGAGCATATACCATGTCTGCATTGGTTAAGGCATTGAATCAATTAATTGTGGTGTGCTTATGTGGTCACCTAATATAACCCGTCACCCCAGCGGGAGTTTGGGGGATGAAGTTTGACTTGTCGGAAATCTCGACGGGAGTCCGGATGCAGGTCACGGTAGAGGATAGACCTATGCTCCTTTGGGAATGCCATCTGGGCGGGAGTTCTAACCGTAGTTGTGCCCGATGGGGCGGGGCAATGCTTGGCTAAGCCATAGGACACTAACGGGAGTTCGGTTGTACACACCAGTGGGAGTTCAGTTGTGGCCCTTATGGGCGTTAATAATTGAAATATGCATGAATGCGAGAGTGCTTGAGAAACATGTTGTCGATAGTTTTGATTATGTATGTGCTGGTTGCATTGATTGTGGAATGCCTAAGTTGGTACCGTGCAGGGTGTGGTAATGTCCGAGTGAGATCGCCTGTGATACAATTTGATTGTGATTGATTAATGTAGTGCTGATAGTGCGGGATGCATTAATTGTGGCATGCATGTGTATTTACTGTGCAAGGTATGGCATGACCGGATAAGGTTGCTTGCGAGTCGATTACTTGTCGGTTATTATACCAGGGTTTCTGGGTAGATCGAGTGGTTGGCTAAGGCAAACAAGAATTGTTTTGCTATTGATTTGCCTGAGTGAATTAATTGTGGGATAAGTACCCCGAGGCAAGTTGACATACTAACTGGGGCTTAGGGCGATAACTTACTGAGATTATATCTCTCATCATTGTTAAACATTTTCAGGTCCGTAGTTATGGCATCTATATCACCATGGATCGGACAGTGCTGGAGCTTGTCGTTGAGGGTAGCAGGATTGTGTGCCCAATGATTGAAGGAAGTAGATTAACCCTGCGTAGTATCTTCAGATGACTATAGAGGAAGTCACCCAATTGAGGGGCCTGTGTATAAATTGTCTAAGGTTAATTAATACAAAATAAAAACAACATTGCTGCTGTTGCATTAGTCTTTCTGCTATCCCTACTTTGATTGACTAGGTGTTCTATGGATTCGCTTCCACGTGTTTAATCGCAAGATAAAAGAATGGTTGGTGATGCATCTTGGGAAGTCGCATTCATTTGACCAAAGTGAAGGGGCTGTCGCATGCTCGAGGTTCGGGGCGTGACATCCCCGTCGGTTTTGGTATCAAAGCCCAATTGATACTTGGAGTGATAAGGTGCAATGGGTAATGGGATACTAAGATAGGAAAGACATTTATATTTCATCTGCCAGTGATTGCTTATAGGATCATTTGTTGTAAGTGGGTTGTTCATGGTTTCTAATTCCTTGAGAGAATTATAAGGCAGGTTCTGTGAAAGTCCTGCAAGATGAACAATCCTGATCCTAGAGCCCTAGAGGAAGGGCAGTTTGAGGTCAAACAGGTGCTAGAGGTAAAGCACTAGGGGATCCTAAACTAGCTAGGGTCTTGTAGGTGTTGTAAGCCTTGAGTTTCAATAAAGTGTAGCAAGTTTAGACTTAAGCTGTTGCTATTACAACTATTGTTGCTGCCGCTGTTGCTACCGTCTCGCCTAGTAAAGTTCCATTGATTGGAAAAGAGAATGGCAAACGATTGATGTTTAAGTTGGTTGAACAGTTCCTGGAGCTAGAACCGTCTAAGTTCGTTGAGATGGGTGATCCTAAAATAACAACTCTCTAGATCAAGGAAATGAAGAAGTCTTCACACTATTGGAGAGCTCGGAGGAAGAAAAGATAACCTTGACAGTGTATCAGTTGCAACATAACGCTAGTGGTTGATAAGAAGTAACCCAAGGAAGGGATTGTTCCAAAAGGTGCGACTCTAGAATGGGGTACTTTGGTCGGAGTGTTTAAAGGAAAATACTTTACCAAGTGCGCATGAGAGCAAAAGATGACTAAATTCCTACAATTTCATCAGGATCATTTGTCAACCAAGTAATACAAGGTTAAGTTTGCAGAGCTCTCAAAGTAGGTGCTAGCAATGATTGAGAATTTGAAAGACCGAGTCAAGAGGTCTAAGTATGGTCTGAGACCAGAAAGTAAAAGTTAGTTGGTGCCCCTAAGGTTAAATGATTTTGATGAATGATGCGAAGGGGCCCAACTAGTTGAAGAGAACATGACAAAATGAGCAGCCGCGTACGGATTGTGGTTTGTGTCTCATAGGAATTATTATCGGCTTGGGAAAAAGGTCAATGACAAGAGGAAAATATCCCATTTCACCCAACTAAAAGAATAGCGTTGGGAAAGCGGCATGCAACTCAAGTGCCAAGTGTCGATTATATATAAGACGACACGAGACAACTACTTATCCTATAAAAGAGGAACGTATTTTGAATGCGACAAGCAAGGCCATGTTGCGAGGAAGTGTTCTCATTGACAGCTGAGGAAGCAACCTCGACAACCACAAGTAGGACAATCGGCTAGAAATGCCCCGTGTTCTCCTAAGACAGGAGTCGGTTATGGATGTGGTTAGTGAGGCCATCAAGTGAGGAATTGCCTGCGTAGGCATATGGGAGCACAAGTGTCACAGTCGTAGGGAGGTAACCTGCAGGAAATGGTCCGCAAAATAACCTCGATAGCTCGTTGGCAAAAGGATAAGTGTATGGGTCACAAAAAAGGAAGCAAAGGATTCACAGGCCATAATATTAGGTACAATCTCCTTATGTGATCAAATAGCTTATGCATTAGTCAATTGGGAACTACACATTTGTGTATTGCTGAGTCACTTGTTAAGTCAGCGGGGT
Organism: Corymbia maculata; assembly: GCA_014182735.1. Taxonomy (NCBI): domain Eukaryota; kingdom Viridiplantae; phylum Streptophyta; class Magnoliopsida; order Myrtales; family Myrtaceae; genus Corymbia; species Corymbia maculata. Next base: position 17,084,710 of record CM024687.1, read on the forward strand.
TAAGACCGAAACCATTAGAAACGGTTATTAGTATTTTTACCCCGATTACAAACAAGGTGTTGTCTGCGGTAAGATGTTCAAGTTGTAAGATAGTCATTGGTGATCAAGAGGAATTGATGAATTTGACTATCTTAGCGATGTATGACTTGATGTCATCATTGGGAGAGAATAGCTCACCAAAGGAATTGCTTGGATTATTTTGATGTTTTTCCAAAGGAATTGCTTGGATTACCCCAAAGCGAGAAATAGAAATTGTGACTGAGTTGGCCTCTAGATTGGAGCCGAATTTGAAGGTGTCTCATCGGATGATATGATCGGAAGTAAAGGAATCAAAGGTGTAAATGCAAGGTCTAATGGATAAAAGATATAATTGTCCTAGTGTGTCTCCATGGAAAGCGCCAGTTTTGTTAGTAAGAAAGAGGGATAAACTGTTACACCTTTGCATCAAGTGTTGGCAGTTTAGCCAAGGCATGGTCATGAACAAATATCATTTGTTGAGGATAGATGACTTGTTTAACCAATTTCAAGAGCTTCAATGTTTTCCAAGATAAACCCAAGGAAAAACTATGTTTGGCTAATAATTTAAGAAGGAGAATATACCAAAGACGGCGTTCATATGTGGTATGGTTGCTACAAAGTTTACTGCAATATTATTTGGATTGACTAATGTGCTAGCAGTTTTATGGATCCGATGAATTGGGTGTCTAAGGCATACTTGGATTAGTTTGCAATCGTGTTCATAAGCAATATATTGATATATTTAGGAAATTCGGAGGAACACGAATAGCACTTGAGATGGTGTTACAAACCCCTTGAGATTATGCACTGTGTGTTAAATTCAATAAGTGCGAGTTTGGCTTACTCACGTTGCTTTTCTTGGCCATGTAATTCCTAGAGAATGAATATTTGTGGACCTGACCAAGATAGAAGCAGTTAAGAATTGGCCAAGGCCTATAGTAGTGACAAAGGTTCAAAGTTTTCTAGGCTTGGCAAGTTGTTTTAGACGATGCATAGAAATGTTTTCTGTGATAGTTACATCTCTGAGGTAACTGCTAAAGAAGGATGTAAAGATGAATGGACAAATAAGTGCAAACGTAGTTTTCAAGAGCTTAAACATAAGCTAACTACCACACCTGTTTTGACAATGCCGTCGGGTCTTGGAGGATATGAAAATTATAGCGATGTGTCATACGAAGGAATAGGACTGCATTGTAAGGCAAAATGGAAGAGTGGTTGTATACGTGTCCCGACTATTCATGTCACGCCCCGACCCTCAGGCATGCGACAACCCCTATTCTCTTGCAGTCATTTAGATGCGACGTCTCAGGACACGTTGCCGACCATTATTTTTATCTTTTAATTAAACGCATGTGAAAGTGAATCACAACCACCTAGTCAATTACAAAAGTAGGGATAATAGGAAAACCCAACCAGAAACACATTCAAAAATGTCACTTTATTTACTAACTGATTAGCCCTAGGAAGTTCACAAGTACAAACCCTTACAACGGCAGCTTTTATCGATTCAATGAAACCAATAAAGCTAATGTTAATCTACTCCCTTCAAATACAGCCATGAGCCGTAACACGTGTTGATTCTCCATCCTACGGACCTAAAAATGGTTATACAATAACCAGTGAGATAAAATCTCAATAAGTTATAATCCTAAGCCTTGATTTGGAAACTCTCTCACCTCAAGTGCAGCCTAATCATACAACCTATTATTGAAGGCAGATCAATTTCAAAGCAACTATCGCTTTGCCTTATCTATAACATGTAAAGAAACCTCAATCACAGCATAAATCATTAGACATCATATGCAATCATAGGCGATCTCACCTTGCCTTGGCACACGAACCCTATAGAAACAATACAGTTCAAGCCATGGCAATTTCAGTAAGCATTCACATAATCAAAGCACTCATAGAACTTTATTATGCCTTGGTACCCACACGTGCTCCGATTATTACGACCCTATGGGCCACAGTACAACCTTATGGTTGGCGGTCTATTTGTCCAAAACTAGGCATCGTCCCTTCCGTGGGCACGACTACGTCATGGGGCTTCCCCTAGACGACTTTCCCGAAGGAGCATTAGTCCAGCCCCTACTGTAACTCAGTAACTGACCACTGTAAGGCGACCAAATGGCCACGGCACAACCTCAGGGGATTGGTGATCTTCCGATAGTGCCGGGTTTTTCCCTTTAATGTGACCATATAGCACAACCATCAACCAATTCATTCTTTATTTTCTCTATCGTCAATGCAACCATGGTTCATGTTCATGCAACATGCTATTGCAGTTAACACACGTATAATGTGATGCAATAACAATCAACATCACATAAACTTGCACAATTCAACAATCCAAATACAGTTATCAAACAGCAATTCAAGTCATAATCTGACAATCTATTCCAACCAATTAACATCGTGACACTTGCACACATTCCCAAAATAATTATCACCCTCGACTATTCCCACAACAGCCATCACTTAACAAGAATTCGTCCACAATCGACACTTCGATAACTAGCCACATGCCTTAGTCAATTATTGATAAACCATCACATACCTCAATAATTAACGGTACCCAACCACATATCTCAATATTTAATAATAGATAAACACACGTCTCCATGACTAACGATAATCAATTATTCTCCTAAATAATCAATCATCACAAAATAAGTATAAACTAGGATTATCACCCAAAATTACTCATTTATGAAGTATTGTCATGACCTAAATTTTTTGAAAATAATATAAGTTTGGTTTAGGGTTAGGGATATTGTTAATTTCGGGCCAACGGCCTTTAATTAACTCGGACTCTCCCAAGCCCATACCCCATGCGACATGGATATTCATAAAAGTTTTCAAACAAGGAGTCACCACTAGTCTATTGAGGTCGACTTATACAACTAGAGAATCTAGGGTCGAGGACTTAATTACGTTAGTCACGTGACTAACGCCCTTTCGGTACCTAACTTAATCGTGTATTAATGAGATCATGGCAATATATTCGAGAATTAAGGTCTGTCCTAACTGTTCTAAGGTAAGGAAATAGTATCAAAAATATCATTACAAAATAAGGTGCAGGAATAACCTAATATCGTAAACTAGGAAAACCTATTGTAGAGTCCTAAAGTCTTATTCAATTTCGATCTTTTCTCTTTTAAGGGTTTTTCAAATTTTTTGGGATTTTTTTTTATTTCTCTGAATTTTTATATATTTTTTAATTTTTTTAATATTTTTTATATTTCGGATTTTCCAAAATTAAAGAAAGAAAGCTCTTAAGATTTGTGATATTTTTTGCTTTTCTGAAATTTAAAAAAAAAAAAAAACATTTATTAATTTTTTTGGAATTTTCTAATTTTTTCTATTTTTTTGGAATTTTGGAATATTCGAAAAAAAGAAAGAAAAAATAAATTAAATTAACGTAAATTAAAATAAACTTTTGAAACCTTTCTAAAATTAAAAAAACATTTTTTTAATTTTTGATGATTTTTCGAAAAATTTTAAGATTTTTTAAGAATTTTAAGAATTTTTTTAATTTTCTGAAATTTTTTAACTTTTTGATTTTTTTAAATTTTTTAATTTTTATTAAGAAAAGTGATTCAGACCGGGTCGGGTGACTTGGCCCTACTAAACCGACCAGGACCCTATCGGTCCGGGCCGGAGCAATGACCGGGTTGGCTGAACGACCCGGTCGAAATTTTTTTTTAAAATGGCCCATTAACAATAAAAATTAAAAAAAACAGCCCATTTCACTTTTTATAAAAACTTGGCCCAACTCCCAGCCTAGGCCCATTCGACGAGTATTCAGCCCAGCCCTTATCTAATTTTCGACCTCTCCTTTCCTTCTTTTCTATTTTTTTATTTCCTTTCTTTCTTTCTTTTTTCTTCTTTTTGTCTTTTTCTCTCTCCACGCCGCATGCACGCCCGACGCTCGCCAGAAACCTACGCAACTCTGTCACGCCGCGTCGCCACCGACGAACATTGAGAAATTTGCCGTAACACCAAGCACAGACACAGCGTAAGTACTCGATGCAGCCATGGACAACATGATTACGAAGCTATACCGAACCAAACGATTACTAGTTTCATGCAGTCAGATTTTGGAATTCTTACAGACAAATCATCAAACATATGGGGTGCATCTTTGTACATGAGTTTCAGAAGCAAGCTTAATGCTATATCCGATCTAAATATGATGTATTATCCTCTAAATCAGCACAAATTGTCACAAAACAATCTCATATTCGAATAACTTCTTCATGAGTTCATCATCTAAGTCGCATACTCCGAACTCAGCAAGGAAAAACAAGCAAAAGATTACTTGGCTTCAGTCGATTGCACCGAGGCCAGGGACGGTGACCACCCATGAATGGCGGCGAACGGCGGAGTACTTTGATTTGTTCGCCTCACTCGCGCACTCGTTGAGATTCCTCACAAACCACTCGTCGGTCATTCCCTTGCGCTCACGGGAATGAACGTGCAAAGGGCGAGAAGACCAGCACGTGGGAGGAAGGAAACACCTGAATAGGACCGGGCTCTCTCTCTCCAGATCTCCGTTTCTGTCTTTCGAGCCTTGGTTTTCTGGTTTTCCTCCTGCTCTCATTTTTCTTCTCCAAGCGCAAGATCCTTCTTGTGGAATCGCCGATGTCTTCTCCGACAGCGACAGCGGTGGCAACGGCGGTCTCTTCGTCGAGGATGGGGAAAGTGTTTCGAGTGAGGCCGAAGTAGCTGCTGGGCAAGAGCAAGTCGGCGACTCTGGCGATGACAAGCACGACGTCGTTGCCGGCGAGGAGGGATGGCTCGTTGGATCAACAACACGATGGGATTGCTCTCCGTTTTTTTTTCTTTCTTTTTTTTTTCAAACCAGCAAAACCAGCCTTTGTTCTCAAGCCGAAACCCAGGTCTCTTCTTTTTTTTTTCTTGCGTTTCTCTCCCGTTGCCTCTGGGTTTTTATCGTTGCCTTCCTTTTTCTTCCGCTTGACCATCTGAAAATCGTCACCCTCCTTCATGCCACCATTCCTTTCGTTCTGACCAACTTCACCCCATCCGATTCTCTCTTCTCTCTATCCCTCAACTCTCTCTTTGCGTTTTTCTTCCTTCTGTCCACATCTCAACTCTCATCCGAAAACCACCCCAAAAACCCAGAACCCCAGCCACCTCCCTGCTCGCTGGTTTTTCTTCCCTGTTTCTGCAGTTCTTGGTACGTTCTTTTTTCAAAAAACCACCACCCCAAACCGTCGAGCTCTCCCCCGTCTCTCCCTCCTGCTCTCTAACCGTTTCCGTCACACGTGGCTAACGTTAGGGTCCAAGGGGGCCGCACCACATCGTCGCTCGTTGCTGATGCGTTTTTGCTACATGCTCCTGTTCACGTGCAGGAAGAAAGGAAAAAGAGGGGGAATGGGGCTGGGCTGATGAGAAGAAAAGAGGGAAGATGGGCTGCTAAAAGAAAGATGGGTTGCTGGAGGGAAATGAAAAAAAAAAAAAAAAAGATGGGCAAGTAGAGGATGGGCTAGGCTAAGCCAGCCCATTCGATTTTTTATTTTTTGTTAAAAAATATCTTTTCTATAAATTAATACATATTTATATATGCAAAATAGATGGGCATTTAAAGCATTTGAACAAAAATTCGGGTGTCAACAAGTATACAATACTATAGCCAATTATTCCGATAAAATAATTTAACTCCTACAAAATACTTATAATTATTTACCAATCTCATAAATAATTATCCAACCCAAACAATTCCATTTAATAAAACACTTCTTTAATGTACCAAGGTCACTTAAGGGAAAATGTCAAATAAGGGCTCAAAGTGAATGCGTTTTTTCAAAAAAGGACCTAGAGTGAATTATGTTTCAAATAAGGATATAAAATGACTAATTTGGTTTCAAATGAGGACCTAGCTTTCCGGTTGGCTAAATGTTCACTGACCAGTAAGCACATGCATCTCACATGCTATTTTTTAAGTTATCTTAAGGGGCATTTTTGTCTAAAAGACTTTTTATTTTTCTTTTGCATTATTTTTCTTTCCTTTCACTGTTCATCATTTTTCTTCAAAGGTTTGGTATTGGCAATGAAACTGACAATAGCAAACAAATGTTTGTTCAAGATGAATCTCTTCATTAACAAAGTTAAATCACTTCCATATTATCCCATTTATTAATCCAAAGTCCGATCCAATAACTTTCGGAAAATTTAACCAAGCACAATCCAGCCGGCCGACCACCATCCTCCGTCTTGACGCCGCTGCATCCCCATGCTTCTAAACACCATTTCTCTATCCACGCACTCACGCCAGCAACATACAGAGCTCACAACGCAAAGAGTCCCAATGGTTGATGTTTCATTAGCGACTAATTCACTAGAATCTGTCCTCCGGCTTCAATCGCTCAAAACAAACTCGAATTGCACCATTCGCATGCCAAAACAAAGCCATCCTAATCCTTGACTTGCCATAGTTTAGACCACTGCCACCATGAATCGAAGCAAACATTAGGACTCCACATCATGGCCATCGTCATTTCAACCCACCAAGTCCCAAACAGCAAATACCAAATCAAAATCTCACAATTCACACACCTAAGCCGAAAATTGCCCAAAATCACCACACACAAGTAATATAATTATTAATGAGTTGCGCTCATTAGATTTCACCAAGATGCCATGATGAAATCACCACCAAAATCGAGCCCAAGGACACGATTTGAGCTGCATAAAGCCGAGAATAGCCAGCTTTGTCGTCATGGAAGCCACTCATGCCATATGCCGGTCGCTAATCGTCACCACTGCCATCGGACGACTTGTCACTGCCTAGTTTTCAATCACCCTAAAATCAAGCCTTAGGGTTTGTTTTTGGGGTTGCTAGTGTGCTCATGTCCTCTAGCCGTCGTTATTGATCGCTACCAAGTTTGTGCCATTGATGAGGGTTTGCGTTCCAGAAAGAAGAAGATGAACTGAAGTGGCTTAGATGAAGAACGAAGAAGATGAATGAAGAAGAAGAAAGAAGAATAAAAGACCTTCTGGACGAAAATGCCCCTAAACATGACTTAAAAAATGGCATGTGAGAGGCACATGCTTACTGGCTAGTGAATATTTGGTTGACTGAAAAACTAGGTCCATATTTGAAATCAAATTGGTCACTTCAAGCCCTTATTCGAGACATTATCCACTTTGGATTCTCCTTTGAGAAAACACGCTCACTTTGGATCCTAATTTGAAATTTTCCCATCACTTAATAATGTAGTATATAAATAATATTGACTTTAGAAAAATAGATCATAGTAATTTTCCCACAAAATTACTCAATTAAATCAATTTCCGATAAATAATCATACTTGATTATTTTCTCGAAAATATAATTAATATTCAGAAATAAAAAATAATTCGGAATTATAAAATGATATAATTAATTAATTTCCACGAAATAATATAATATTTCCAAAATAAATAATTTCCATAAAATAATATAATTATAATTAATTATTATCATAAATAATTAATCATAATTAAATAAAAATAATCCTTCATTAACCACATAAATCAACCATAAGCAAGCTTAGTATTATAAAATAATGCTAATTAACCACAATCTAATTTAATTAGCAATAACCATCTTAAGCTACCATTAGTTTATATTAATCCCACTTAGGCACATAAATCACACTCAAATGTAAACCATCCTCATTAGTCACAAAACACACTTGGGACTAATTAAATTTCCCCCTAATGCAAGATTATCCCCTAATTAAGGGATTAGGAAAACAACTCACGGTTTTACGATTCCAGCAACACGAACGCGACAGCGGCGACATGGGCAACGCGCGACTATATCCGAAATGGCGAGACGAGCAGTGACGAAAATGGGTCTCGCAGCTGGGTGGTTTCCATGAGGAGAAAGGAGCAGCGAACAATTGGGCGCGGCTCACGAACAGATGGCCCGGCACGCGAATGGAGGACAAGTGGTGATGGTTCGGCCGTCCGGCGGCGTGCAGCGGTAGCATATGCAAACGGATGGGGGATGAGAGTTTTCGGTGAGGGAAGAGAAAAAGGGGCATAAAGAAGGGGAAAGTGGCGTTCAGAATTAGAAAGGGCAAAAGAGGGAGAAGTCAACATGGGGGGGGTGGGAAGAAAAGAAACATGTGGAGGAAGAAGGAAGCCAACATGGGGAAGAAGAAATGAGGGAGGGAGAGAAGAAAAAGAAAAATAAAATAAAATAAAACAATAACTTCCTATACAAGCTTTTAGAAAGGGGCATTTTGGTCCTTTTACCCTTGAAGCACAAATTCTCAAATATTTAGCTCCAAATCTTGGCCCGTTAATCCATTTCCGACAATTTTCAGGCTACCAGATAAATCTGAGAATTAATGAGGCGTTGTTTAATATTTTAGTCTTGACGTCCTCAAAAGGTCGATATCTGAAATAAGATTGAAATTTGTAGTTAAAATCGATCAATTGCGACTTTAGTATGACCTAACTTTCAGGCAGCGTTTAGGAGTTTCTACACATTTGACCCGTGGTTGATAGCTTTTCAATCAACAATTGTGCCTATTCAAATTAGGGCAATCCTCGATTGTCATGTAATCATGAGGGATTGATTGCTTACCCTAAGTACAAAGGCAACAGGAAATCAGTTTAATGTAGTTCGCAGTTAATAATCGAAGTTATATGAAATTACCCACAATCCGACCTTGTACTTCTGCCGAATTGCCTTTTGCTAATTGGCCTGCAATAGCGTGATATCATCCCTATTTGATCCTTATGATTGAGTGGCCTATCTCTAATTGAATTCACTAGTCGTACGCGTATTGATCCTTAATTGCATTTCCCAATAGTTAGTTAACTCATGAGGGGCCAACTCAGAATAAACTTAACTAACAGTACATTGATAAAATAACCATTTCATATATCTCAAAATTGATCGAAATTCAGGACGTCACAATTCATACCCCATGAGTTGAATTATCTGATGCATGATTTGGAATTAGCGACAATCATTTTTCCGCTAAAAAGTTGAAGGCACTACTTGCGCAGAGGAAAGTTCCAGATTTTTACAAATCATGAAAGTTTAAAGTACTTGTTCTCTTAGAAGGAATTGAACATGAAATAGTGTTGATGGATGAAAATTCTCAATGATTATGAGTGCAACATTTTGTACCATCCTGGAAAGTCTAATAAGGTAGCAGATGCGCTTAATCGAAAGTCATCGATTGTGCAAATGATGGTTCAAGAATGGATCCTACTTGAAAGAGTTCGAGATACAGATTTCAAGTTGAGGTAGGCCACATTGCAAGTTTAATGGCTACTCTCAGAATAAAGCCCAAAATGCAGACAAGGATTAAGGCAGTGCAGTCTACAGACTTTGCAATCCAGAGAATTCTGCAATTATATGCAACTAAGAGGAAACCTGACTTTCAAGTATCTGAGGATGGAATCTTGAAGTTTCATGGACAATTGTGCTTGTCCAACGATGCCGAGCTTAAGGATGAAGTCTTTTCGAAAGCTCATCGTAATTGTTATAGTAACCACCAAGGGTAGTACAAAGATGTACCAAAAGTTGCGGCACTAATGGTGGAATGGCATACAATTGGACATTGCCAAGCACGTAGCTAAGTGCTCAACATGCCAACAAATGAAAGTGCGTCATTGCAAGTATGGTGGATTGTTTTGGGAGACAATTAAGATTGGGATTTGAGGAAATGAATTTTTGTCCTTGTTGGATTAAGAATCAATGATCCCATGATGCTAGATGGACATGTGGCGACATAGCATAGTTGATGACTTCTTCTCGAGGTGTTAGTAAAGACCTGAAGAAGTACCTAAAAGCCTTTGGTGCAATAAATAAGAGTTGGGTTGCACTAATCCTCAAGTAGTTGAAATGAATTGAGGACTTGAGAAAATTAGAAGGTGATCTGATAGGAAATTTGTTGGAATGAATTTCAAGTATCGATGAGTGATCCCATGGAAACGACCTCATGGATTGACAAGTTCGAGGAAGCTTTTGTAGTCTGAGGTGCTCAAACAAGGTTAAGACCACGAGGCTCGATATAGGATGGACCAGGGAGGATAATACCTCTATGAGTTAATGCTTGTCTAAAAGGGACTTTTGCTAGTTGATATGCAATTCGATGACCTGTAACAACTAATCTGACGCGGGTGGGGAGTGGTCGCCAAGGCCAAAGGGCCTGAGCAAGGAGTGACTCCTAGCAGGCTTTTAGGAAATCGAAGTGGGTAGGAATGAACTAAACTATGCACTGAGCAAGAAGAGAGTGCTTTTGGGATAAAATTTTTATCCGAGTGGTATAGCAAAAATTTGGTCAAGCTTGTCAAACTCCAGTCTAATGGAACGAGGTCAGGGAACTAGGGATCACTGGTTCAGAGATAGTCTAGCAGCTAATGGATGCGATTAAGACTACTAGGGATATGCTAAGGACAGGGCAAAGCCACTAAAAAGGTAGTGCGCATAAAGGACTAAGGCATTTGAAATTTCAAGTAGGAAACATGTTTTCCTTAGGGTGTCGCCTATAATAGGGACATCCCGATTTGGTAAGAAAGGAAAGCTGAACCCTAAATATATTGGATCTCTCAAGATTTAGGTCAGATAAGGATTTTGGCCTTAAATAGAAAAAAAATGATGTTTTGGACACCAACGGCACCTTTAGCCGAGCGGTACCGGGGGTTGGAGCATTCTGGTCCGATCGGGAGTTCGAATCCTAGAAGCGACAGTTGCCGTGTAGTTACAAAAAAAAAAAAAGCGGGGACCAAATTTTTGCAACTTTCATTTTTGAAAAATAGATAAGTGCTTAGCCTTTTGGAACCAAAAATGGTTTGGACAAGATTGAAAATGATTTGGCAGCACTAAAAGGATGGATAGCATTATGCTACAAAAGGAACGACTTGGAAAAGTAAGGATACAATGAGGTGTCAATACCCTCATCTGTTTAAGGATGCAAACAGTTCTGTAAATTTTGAGGACGAAATTTCTTTAAGAGGGGAAGAATTGCAACGTCCTAAATTTCGACCCATCTCGAGATATATGAAATGGTTATTTTATCAATGCATTGTTAGTTACGTTTACTCTAAGTTGGCCCCTCATGAATTAACTAATTATTTGAAAAGGCAATTAAGGATCGATACGCGTACAACTAATGAATTCAATCAAGGATAGACTGCTCGACCATAAGGATCAAAGAAGGAGGATGCCACGCTGTTGTAGGCCAATTAGTGAACGGAAATAAATCGATTCAATAGAAATACAGGTCGAATTGCGGGTGATTCCGCAAAACTTTGATATTAATTGCAAATAACGTTAAACTGATTTCCTTTTGGTCTTGTACTCAAAGTGAGCAATTAATCCCTCATGATTACATGACAATCGAGGAAATCATTCACCCTTCTAAGTGTGAAGATGGAAACTAGCTCTTCGAAACCATGATTGTATTTGAAGTGTAGCACATTAAAAAGGGTATGAATCACACAAACTTGGAGAACTAGTGTGGCTTTTTGATAAGCATGACTCAAGAACCATCATTAATATAGATGACTCATATGTATTTGTGTCCCCATAGGTCTAGCATCATCATTACCTTGAAAGTGAGCAAATTATTGGAGGCAAAGAGAGTCACATGCCTAGGAGGGGGGAGAATAACTTGGAGAGCAAGTTGTTTTTCAAGATAATCTTGTTTCCTTAGTTTTTGGAAGCTAGTCCATTAAGGCCATAGATGAGTCATGAATTTATGTGTCCATTTAGAAGCTTTAAGTTATGATTTCCCTAAAAATGAGACTTGCCAACCAAGCTTATCCATTTGACTTGTTTCTTGAACTCAAGACAACCGCACCTCCTCAGTCTTTAAAAGTTAGCCATTCAATGCAATTGATGAATCACAAGTATATGCGTCCATTAGCCTTGGGCTATGTTTATCCTATGTTGGAGACTTAAAGGATAAGTATTGCTCAAGACTAACTCTTTTGGCGACACTTGGTTACAAGTTTGGTAAGGAATGATCTTGCAAGGCCATTAGGCAAGACAGCTCGCCCTTTAGACTAGCCACATCTTCCAATTACAGTCATCATTAGAAGAGTAATGATTAGTCAAGACATAATTGAAGCTTATCATATTAGTAGAAGACATCATTTGCAAGAACAGAAGGCGTGACCATTTTTCCCTCTCTTCCTCCTCTTACTAACCCACGTCTCTTTCCCTTTCGATCTCCTCACGCCGTCTCCACCGCCGCTCATCACCGTTGCCGCCATGCCCATTACTGTGCACTAGCCATTCACCCATCTTCGCCCATCAATGTCCAACGCTCATATCAGTAGAGTTGTAAGTAGATCTCCTAATCCTTGGATGGGGTGTTTGCGTAGTCCAGACATGGGTTCTATTCTTGTTCATGCATGTGGGAATTCTCTATTGCTTGCTTGTTGTTGCTTGAAATCACGTATGTTAGAAACTAGTATTAACACCTAGAGGGGGGTGAATAGGTGTAGTAGAACTTTATGCGCAAATAATAACAATCTTTTGCAATCTACAAACTGAAATTAAATGGAGAGAGTAGAAAATATTGCAAACACAGTTTATAGTGGTTCGGCTTTTGACAAGCCTACGTCCACTCTCCAAGCGATCAGCCAATAGGCTGGATTTCACTATATGATCAAAGGTGATTACACACTCTTGAGTGTTAGCACTCGGTGATGATGAGTCTCACAGAGTCACTCTTCTTGGTAATTCACTAGGATCACTCAATTACGCACTTTTTCAAACAACTAATGAAGAATTGAATCAGCCTTGGAATATATTTATCCTCTCTAGTCTCCTAGGTCTTATCCTATCCTTATATACTCTCCAAGCCACACTCGACCGTTGGCTCTTTCCTTGAGAGTTTCATCTTCCCTTTTCCTGGACAAACTTTATAAGGCAAGTCTTTTTGACCATTGGAGGTAGATTTAATCCCCTTGGATTCTGTTCGCCCATACAATCAGAATACGAGCTTCCATAAGTGTTCCATTCTTCTTTGGAAGTTGTCCGTTGATTGATCCTGCTAATCAGTTTGATACAACAGAATCAATATAAATAAAGTAAGTGAAATACTTGACCGTTGGTGATGTTATTTTGTAATTTCATTCTGAGTCTGATAGACTTTTTCCGTCTGGTACAATCAGACTCAAATTTGTGTCTGGTACGGATAGACTCAGAATCTGCCATACTAAAATTCCTGCGTCTGCTTCATCCAGACTCAAAAGCATACGTTAGTAGCCTTTAATTTATTTTGTCATCTTCAAAATATCATAAGGGATTTTCCTAACAACGTAGGTTGCTCATGTACTAATTTTGTCTGATTTGCTCATGTTATTGCTTGTGTACAAGGTTCGGGAATAAGTCGGGTTCGTGTCATGTGTTTGTTGTGCTTGCAAGGAGATGTTATTGTTTATTGACACAGTTTGTTCGTATATTATTGTCTACACTTGGAAACATGCCCCGAGTTTCGGAAAGAGGTCTAGTTGGTCTTGAACATGCGTGAAATGCACAATGGACCGGGTCTCTCTTGGTTTGACAATATTGAGGCATAACATTTCGGAATCAAGCTTGGCCTAGGTTAGTGCTCAACGTATCAGACCAAGCCATGGTTCTTGACCCATGCTCGGCATATTTCAATGACACAATTCCGATAAGTCATGACACACACTTTCGCATGGCACACCTTTGGGCCCTTTTCATCAGCTTAAAATGAAAATAAGAACCGGATTGTGTGTTTGCTTGCACATATGATCATATGATGGACTAAAGTCATCATCAATGATTTCTAGATGTTGCCGTCGCCAGGGGTTTTTGAGATGTTGCCTGAAAGATTTCGGATGCAGTCACCGATGGATTCCGGATGCCGTCGCTGATGGATTACAGACAAAGCCCAATGATTCCAAATGTCCGATGGATTTCTGATGTTGTCACCGAGAGATTGCAGAATGATGCCCGGTATATTCCGAAAGACCAATGGATATTGGTTAAGCTTGTAGTTAAAAGCCTGTGTGCTTGAATTGATTACTGATGTTCGTGTGCCTCGATCATAAAGATATTATGAAAGTTGCTTGTACTGGTGTTATAGGTATTTGAGGGCACTTTCTTGTACATAACAAGGCAAAGCAAGTGTTTTGTTATTGATTTGTCATTGACATGTAATGCCAAGAATCATATGTTTCTGATAAGAGGCATCCTCCTATACGAGGATTAGGCTATTTACTTTTTGAGTTTTGACTCACTATAGTTGTTTTCCCTCTTTTTCAGGCCCATAAGTATGGATACCCCTCCTGTTGGCTTTGGTGTGCTTGTCAACTTGAAAGTGAACGTGTTGGAGATAGAGGATGCTAGAAATAATATCTCGTATCAGAAGTGGACCACCATAGTGTGGGTGAATGAGGGTTTAGGGCACTTGATTCCTTACCGGTTTGAGGCTTAGTATGTTTAGCTCGATGGAGACCTTTTTGGACCCATCCACGAGTACGACAGACCGTTCGGTTGCCTCGATAGATCCTCATCGAACCCCGCAATGTCAAATCTACCCAATGGCGTCGTGAACAATTCCAACCTTGAGACCTAGTGATTCTGGCCTACCGTGGGAAAATACTTTTTGGAAGCTGCCCTCATAGAGAAGCTAGGATAACCCCAACCTATCTCTTTTTGTGTAATCGGAACGTGGCCCGAGATAAAAAAAAAAAAAAAGGGTGTGTAATTATAACTTCGAATGACTAACGAAGCATAATTGATGAGTATGTTTGTGTGTTTCTCCTTGCTATTCAACTTTCATTGATGATGTTGTTGTTGGATGTTGATGTTGTACGCTTCCATATGGACAATGCATCTTGGGATGTTGCAAAATAATTTCTGCCAGTCACGTTACCTATCATCGAGGGAGTGCTAAGGCGTAACATCAGTAGTTTTTCGTAGCAGAGTGGGATTATTACCTAGAGTGATAAGGTGCGCTAGGAATCTTAAGATAGTTAGCTAGGAAAAAACCCTATGCATGTGATTTTTAATTCATTTCTTTGATGATATTGTTGATTTCTAGCCTTTTGCTAAAACCAATAGAACAAGCTTCCTTAGAGTTCTTGTAGTTGCAAAATTAATGTCTAAGACCCAAGGACTCTGAGAGGAAGGACGACTCAGGGCCAGTCAAGTTCAAAGGGAAAGTCAAAACTCCCGACTAGATGAGATTTTGCAAGATTTTGAGACCATAGGAAACTTAATGGAATAGCAGGCACATGATCAAACAACTTCTACTTCCAGTAACACCCTAGTAAATGGAAATGGAATTGGTAACATAAACAACAAGTGACTAATGCAAGCACTAGTTGATCAATTCTTGAAGCTACAACGCTCAAAGTTTGTTGGAACAGGTGATCCTGAAGAAGTGACTTTATGGACCGATGAGTTGGAGAAAGCATTTGCACTTTTGAGGTGTTCTAACAAGAATAAGTTGCATTAGCAGTATACCAACTGCAGGGTAATGCCAACTATTGGTGCAAAGCCACAAAAGAAAGGGTATTTCCTAATGGTACTACAGCAGCATGGAATGTTTTTGTTGAGGTGTTCAACGGGAAATACTTCTTTGAGTGTGCACGTGATCAAAAAATGGAAAAATTGATGCAACTCTGGCAAAACCATTTGACAGTTGACCAGTATAAGGCAAAGTTTGCTAAACTATCAAAGCATGCTTCTAGGTTGATCGAAAATCCAGTGGACAAGGCAAAGCAATCTGGGATGGCTTGAAGCAAAGCATCCGGAACCAACTGGTACCGTTGAACCTGAAGGATTATAACAAGTTGTACGAGCAAGCCCAACTGATAGAAAGGGATTCACTATAGTGAGCAGCCATGTCTAAGTCATACTATTCAGCCCCTTTGAATAATAAGCATCTTGGTAAAAGACCAATGACTGGAGGAAAGCATTCATTCCCTCCCAATAACAAAAACAACAACTAAAACTCACTGTTCATCCCAAGTGATATTTGCCAATTTTGTCGGAGACGGTACGAGAATACTCCATGCCCAGTGAAGATAGAAGCCTATTTCAAGTGTGACCAGCAAGGTCATCGGACTCTGTCTAGCGATGACTAGGGATGCAACTACAACAACGTCAGAAATAGATCATCGACCAAAAGGATCCTAGGGGGAAACAATACCATCCTGTAATAGACCATTAGTGAATGGAAATAAATCGATTCAACAGAAGTACAAAGCTGGATTGCGGATGATTCCGCACGACTTCAATACGAACTACGAACGATATTAAACCAATTCCTTTTTATCTTGTATTTAGGATTATCAATTGAACCCCAGGATTATATGACAACCAAGGATCATCCCTGGTTTGAGAATTTGCTTAAATGTAGATCAAAAAGCTATCGACCACGGGTTAAATGTGAAGAAAACCCTAAAGATGCATTCGATAGTCTAAACCATACTATGATCGCAATTAATTCAATTTAACCCCGATTTTTAATCCGATTTCGAGTATCGACTTTTCAAGGACTTCATGACTAAATATTTAGACGTTGCCACATTTATTCTTGGGTTTTCTGGTGAGTCGCAAAGTGTCGGAAAAAGAAAATTTGGACCGAGAATTCAAGCCTGCAAGTGGGCTAACCCAAGACTGGCGGCCCAATGGGCCTTGCGCCTAGCAAGGACGGCCCAACATTGGCCCAAGATAGCCCATTTATCCCTTCTCTTCAACCCATGGGCCTTCTCTTCTAGAAGCTTGCTTTGTGTGGTCCACACTTGCTTAGGATTCCTTAGTTGTTATTCAAGCTAGTAGAACAAGTTGCATGGCTTCTTAGACAAACTTGCTAGCTCATTCTCTCTCCTCTCTCTTCCTTGTTGCCGCCCCTCTCTCTCCTCAAGTCACTCTCTCCATTTTCTCTTCCTTTTTCCCTCACTTCTCTCTCTATTCTCGCCGCCCCTGCTGTTCACCTTTGTTGCCACCGCTACTGTTGTCCATCGGAGCTACTACCACCATCCACCATGTAGCTGCTACCGCCCAGAGTCTAGTTGCTACCGCCTAGAGTCTAGCCGCCACCCGCCACCCGCCCGTCCAAACGCCGAAAGCCACTAATGTTGTTTCCCTTAGAAACAACCACTGGTGTTGTTTCGCCGAAAAACGATTGTGGTCCGTCATCTGTCGCCATCCCTAAGCCAGTCCCATGTAGTCCTCACCCTCGCCGTCATTTCAATGTCACCGGAATCCTAGAGTTTGTGAGTTGATTTCCTAATCCCTTAATTATGGGTTAATCTTGCTTTAGGAGTAGTTTAATTAGTTTAAGTGTGATTAGTGGTTAATGAGGGTTATTTTTATTAAAGTATGGTTTATGTGCCTTGACTATGCTTAAGTAAGTTTATGATAAGCTAATTGTGGCTTGATTGTGCTTAGTTGTTGATTAATTGAGTTTATGATTAATTAGCATTATACTATATTACTAAACTTGCTAATGAAGGTTTAGTCTTATTTAATTATGATTAATTATTTATGGGAATAATTAATTATAATTATATTATTTATGGAAATTATTTATTTATGGAAATATTATATTATTTTTTGGAAATTAGTTAATTATTTATATTATTGATTAATTTCGAATTATTGACTTTATGGATAATTAATTATTTTTGGGAGAAATAATTAATTATGATTATTTTATAGAAATTGATTAAATTGAGTAATGTTTGTGAGAAATTAACTATGGTCTTTTTTCCTAAAGTTGATGGCACTTATATACTATATTGTCAAGTGACTTTCGTTTATTAAAGAAGGGTTTTCTGAAATGGAATTTCTTTGGTTGGATAGTTATTTATGAGAATTGGTAAATAATTATAAGTATTTTGTGAGAGTTAAATTATTTATCGGAATGATGAATTATAGTATTATATACTTTATAAATGAGTATTTTTGGAGATAATCTTAGTTTTTCCTTTGGTTGTGACGATTAATTATTGATGAGAATAATTGATTGTCATTAGTTGTAGAGGCACGTGTTTATTTGTTACTGAATATTGAGACACGTGGTTGGGTACCATTTATTGTTTAGGTACTTGTTTGATTATCGATAATTGACTGAGGCACGTGACTAATTATCGAAGTGTCGATCGTGGATGAGTTCTTGATAAGTGATGACAGTTATGAGAATAGTCGAGGGTAATGGTTATTTTGGAAAGGCATGCGATTATCATGACGTTAATTGGTTGGAACTGATTGGTACATTATAACTTGAACTAATATTTGATGGTTGTATATGGAACTATTGAATTATGCAAGTTCCTGTGGCCGTTGATTATTGTTGCATTGCATTATACGTGTGTTGACTATAATAGTATGTCGCATAAGCACGAACCATGGTTGCATTGGCAACAGAGAAAAGAAAGAAATGAAATGGTTGATGGTTGTGTTGCATGGTCACATAAAGGGATACCCAGTGCTACTGGAAGACCGCCAACCCTTTGGGTTGTGCTGTGGCCTCGGGATGTGATAGTATCTCTCCTCCCGCACATGCAATAACCTTCCATCTTCAATTTTTCAATATTATATCTGAGAAACCTAATCTGATTTATAAATTTGAGAACATGTGCACATCAGTAACACGGGAGAAATGTGTTTTTTTTTTTAAACTAAATTGTCCCTGGAAGATGAGCAAAATGTGTATGTGAGCAGCATTTGTTCATTGGTTGGCCACTGTTATCACTGACTATAGGGTTCAAGTATTTATTGGACCAAAGTGATTAAATTTATTGTATTATGAAATAAAGTCAAGTCTGAGGGAAAACTTTGAGAAACGAAATAACATAGGGTTTTTGGTAAAAATGATCAAGATCAGAGGTATTTTGAAACATAGTCAAGATTGGGACGATTTGGGAAAAACTAATACCACTTCAAGGAGATTTTTGAGTTTTATCTTTCTTCTTTTCCTTGATTAACCATGTCCTGTACGATTTTCAATTCAAGCCTTTTTTCTTGGCGAGGGGGAGCAATCAAGTGGCTGCCTCTCCTAAGTGTTACAAGAGGAACTTCACACTTACAAACATAAGTTCAACTTGTGGCTTCAAATTAAATGATGTCCCGTTGTGTTGATGCTCTTGTCATTGGCATTGAGAAAATTTTCCATGTAAGAATTCTAGTGACATAAAGCTTGAATTATGCAACAGATTTTACGTAAAAGCGCTTTTTAAACTTTTGTTAGCTAGTTGAACATGATTCTCTTATTCAAGGCATATAATGTCACGTTGCTTAATCAATTAATATTGCAAATCAATTTTTGTATGTCATATTGCTCCATTAGCCTGATGTAGCGCGGGACTACTTGTCATAATATCGTTATTCGTATTTGTAGTAACATTCAGAATCATTGAAATAGGTGGAGGGAATGTCTAGTTCTCACCGAAGTGCTCTACCAAAAAGATAGTGCTACCCCAAAATTATTCAGCCCGAATGCTTTTGTGTCTTTTTGCTCCTCGAAAGGATAGCGAGCAAAATTTATCGGTGTATAGAAACAATAGTGCTATTAAAAAATATTGGATTTGAGTAACTAATAAGTATCAATCGAACTGGAAAACATGCGTTATACAAATTAAAGGATAAAGGCATAAGGGGTCTCCGAACTATTGCAAAATATTTAATCAGGTCCTCAGTTTTTCCTTCATGCAATTGGATTCCTGAATTATATATTTCTTTTGCTCAAGTCTATCCTTCCGTTAAAAACATTAACGGAGATGTTGACGCTGCCATTAAATGCTAGCTTGTCATCTTATTTGGCAATTCAAATATTAAATAATGTTTTAAAAATTTAGGAGAAATAAGACTGAAAAAGATGAAAATAGGAAAAATAAAGTAAACGAAGAAAAAGAATCATGAAACGGAGGGGGAAAGAGGGATAGCTGCCATTCAGGCAGGCCACACCGTCGTTGCCGCCCAGGCACCATGAGACAGTTAGGTTGTATAATGCCACGTTTTGATATGTGTAAAATGACCCTGAATTTCGCCTTATTTTTATCTTCATTGTTATTAAGTTCTCTAGTATTCCTAATCACACATGATTTACTGAGTTCTCTCCTCCTTAATGCGGTTGCCCACTTTGTCATCATGCACATTTCGCTGGAAAAATCAACAATCACGTGGGGATGAACACTTGATATCTATATGAAGTGCTATCTAATGCATTACACAATCTAAATTGGTGCTAAATCGTTGGGATAAAGGCAGCAGATGTCTCTGAACTATTATTAAACTATTTATTCAGGTCTGTCCACTTTCTTTCTTTTTTTTATGTAATTGGGTGGTTGGCCTTTCCCAAATATAAAAAGAGATGCTCACGCCGTTATTAAGAAATGTTTTTTTTTGGTCAAAAATGTTATTAAGAAATGTTGACTTGTCACCTTATGTAACATCTCACGTGGCAATTAGAATATAAAAAGTTTAGAAATTTTAGAAAATTAAAAACTGATATAAATGAAAATATGAACAAAATAAATAAAAGAAAGATCAAATAGTGGGGAAGAGAGGGGTAATCACTATTCTCGTCCAATGTCATATTAATTTGGGAAAATTACAAAAAAAAAATTATAAACCTATTACAATTACGTCGATTTAGTCCTAAACTTTTTTTTTTGCCAATTGAGTCATAAACTTTTTACAATTGTACCAATTCAATCCATCCGATCAAATTTGATTGAGTGGTGCTAACATGGACACCAGCCAATGCCGGTAGACAATTTTTTAATAATATTTTTTCCAATTTTTTTATTAATTTTTTATCTTATATTTTTTTCCGGTTTTTCTAAGTTTTTTCTCCTCCCACCTCTTTCATCCTTCTTCTGGCAACTGGCCAGAGGGGAGGGCCAATCATTGGACTAACGCAGCCAGCAGTGGTGAGCTCACCTAGCCATCGCTGGGTGAGGGTGAGCTCACCCAGCCACCAGTGGGACAACTGAGGAAGCGAGGGCGGCAGTGGATGACCTTGATGAGGTCATGACCCATGATGCCCACGATGATCAGTACTTGGAGCTTGGAGCGAAGCCGAGCAAGGTCGGCCTTGCGGAGAGTAGGGCGGCGTGAAAACAGCCTGGAGATGTCATCATCATTGCAGTACCATTGGTGGAGCAAATCAGCGAAGTCTTGATGCGGGTCTTCGTTCGGACAAAGGGTCGAGTAGGTGGTAGGCACAGGGAGGAGAGAGAAGGTGAGGGAGGCGGCAAGGGAGAGGATTCTGGGGAACCAAAAACGGAGGACGTAGGCTAAACAAAGATCTCATGAGTCGGAGGGGATGTGAAGACGGCTTGGGAAGTTGAAAGTGGGGAGAGGCAGCCGTAGAGCTGCTTCTTCTTCTTCTTCAACGGCGCAGAGCTAATTCTTCATCGAACCACCCATTTCTATATCTCTCTTTATAGCTCACCCAACAATGGCAAAGATCTAGGCAAGGGCGAGCTCACCCAGCCACTAGCGAGACAAGGCCTTGCTAGACCCAACAAGGACGAGCCTCACCAGAGGTTGGGTGAGCTCACCCTCACTCAGATCCGACAAGATTGAGCTCGCCAATCCACTAGCGAAACTCGCCCTCACCTAAATCCAGCAAGGTACCCCCATGGTGGCTGGGCGAGCTTGCCATTGCATGCCACCTCAGTCTAACAACTGGCCCTGTCCACTGCCGGTCGTAGGAAGAAGGATGAAGGATGAGGGAGGAAGAAAAAAAATTTGAGAAAAAAATCAGATAAGATAAAATATTAATAAAAAGTCAAAAAATGAAATATTGATTGAATTGGCATAATTACAAAAGGTTTAGAACTCAATTGGCCAAATAAATAAATTCAGGATTGAATCGACATAATTGCAATAAATTTAGGATTTGTTTGGTGATTTTCTCTATTTATCTTAATTTGAAGAATCAATGTTATTAGGTTAGAGGCCACGTTTGGCCATTTTTTTACAATAGGGTATTTTTTTAATGAATTATGTAATAAAATTATTACCATAATAAGTTTATGAAGAAACCATATGTAGGTAGTATCTTCTTAATGCAGGGAAAGGAAAATAAATGTATATCTAGTGCTACAGGAATTTCTCAGAAACTATTTAATTGCATAAATAACGTGCATTTAGAAAAAAGAATTGTTATGAATCATTTAATAGAGAGACATGTACATTCACCTTGGCCAGCGTTTCTGGAGAACCCGTCTCCGCTCTCTGAAGATGGCATAGATTGACCCTCGTGGACTGTAAAAAATGGATTTCTTGTACCACAAGTAAACGCTTAATAAGTGAAAAGAATCTCATAATGACATACGATGATGCGTGTGATAGTTCCACGAGATACGACTGTCCCAGATTTAAGGACATCAATTGTCCACGACGCTGATCACAAATTCGCCAATTTGACCGTTGGCTTTCCCCAAGAAGAACGTGGGTTGAGCATTGCTTTTTTAGAAGGAGATCCTCAAAGATTGATCTTCAAGTTTCAACGAGAAAGCATCAGTGGCGTTAACCTTGAAAGAGCAAGTCCTATGAAGAACAAATGGATAGAGAGAATGAAAGTGAATGTTGCCAATTTGAACGTAGTGCATCAACCAAGGTAGCCAGGAAGATGAAAATGATTGTTATATTATTGACATCTTATTTATTAGAATAATTTCGGTCATGTGTGAGGTCATTTTGAGTTACTAACTGAATCAAGAAAAATTACTAGCCATTAAAATGCTCAACCTTACAAAAGTGAACTTTAGTGTGGAGAAGTCACTAAATTTAAGTGCCTTTCGTTTCACGAAAAATAATTTTCAGGAAAACTTTTTTGAATTTTCCAGCATTCGTTTCACTAAAAATGAACTAGTTAGAAAAATATTTCCATTATTAGAAAATATATTTTCCATTAACAGGAAAAAATTCTTTTAAAATATGGGAAAGTGTATCTACTTTTGGTGTCTTCTTTCACCAAATACCTTCTCTTTATATTTTATTTTTTATTTTTTATTTTTTCTAAATTGAGTTTTAATTTTTTATTCTTTTTTATTCTTTTCTTTTCTTCTCCTTCTCCTACCGTCGGTCGCCGAGCTTGTGGTGAGGCTTTGCCTTGCCTTGCTTGAGCACACTCGAGTTTGTTGAGCGAGCTCTAGCCTTGCCAAAGCGAGGAGATAGGCAAGGCTTGAGCCTCAATAGATCCAACAAGTTAGGCAAGGCTCAAGCCTCACCAGAGGTCGATGAGGCTTTGGCAACTTTGAGTGAGGATCGAGTCCAGCCCAGCTCGCCAACCTCAGGAGAGCTCGACCTCACCACAAGCCAACAATGCTTGACCTCATCGATATCTAGCAAGCTAGGGCCTTGGCAACCTATGGTAAGCTCGTATGGTGCCAATTGCCGGCCGTCGCCATGGCCAGCGACCAAATGAGGAAGGAGAAAAAAAAAAAAAAGAAAGGAAATATATTTTTAAAAATATTTTCAAATTTGATTTAATAAATAAAAATAACTAAAAATAGATTTTAAAATATTTTCATTTCCTTTCAAGTTTCAACTGAACACTAAAAATATATTGCTATTCTCTTGAAAATATTTTTCAGAAAGATCATATGTTCCACGAAACGAAATAGAATTTTAAATGGTCTGAAATTAAAGTTGCTTTTCATTGTGATAAAATTAGTAATCATTGGTATGCACACACCTCCTTTTCTAGACAAAAGTTACTATGTTGAAAGATCAGCTTTTTGCCTTTAAATGTTGGCTCAACCCGATGATCAAGTTTATCAATCAACTGTGAGATTATTCTAGTATATGACCAGCTAATCAATCACGTTTTATCATCAGTCTTCCAGTATATTTTCCAAAGAAGAGAGAAAAAGGGGGAGGGGGGGGGGAGGCTTTGTGGGCATTGATTGACTTCAAACCACCCGCTGGACAGCCGTCTAGATGTATTCATCATCCAACCCTGAACACACGCACTTGTAAAGTGGGTATTTTAAAATAGGTGCCCATCATCTGATATTACATATAGTTCAATCTGATTTGTCAAGGATCTAATATAGTGATGGTCAGTTAAATGTAATTTCAATATTGTAATTCTTGTCGGTAGATTTTCTTGCATGTGGTATTTTGTTTAATAGATGAAAATTCTTATAGCTAAACGTAGATACACAATAAAGGTTAAGGGCGTGGATACTATTAAAATTTTAGTATGAAAAATGTTGAATAAATTATTGAATAAAATGGATAACCGTTATTGTCATCTAATGTTGAGTTTATTTTGTTTTCAACAGTAAATGTTATTAGGTTAGACGGCTTTTTTTTTCCTATGTTCAAAAAACGACTCAGTATAAATCTTTCTTGCCAGAGCAACACTTTGAGTTCGTCACTTAGTATAATCACTTACCTGATTTTCATACGAAGGTTATTAATCAAATGAAGAAATTATCAACTATTAATTGGCCGGAAGTCAATTTTCCTTTTAGAAAGTTACTATACACATTTTGAAATATAACTAGTTAAAAATCATACATACATGCCTTACAATGTTGGCTCAACCTGGTGACCAGGTTAATCAATCAATTGTGAGATGATTCTAAACTAATTAAGCTGTTGTTAGTCAAGTGATTGTCGATAATGACAACAACCCGTGAATCACGCTTGATCATCAGTCTTCGGTTGGGGGACTTTAGGACTTTGTGAGCATTGGTTGACTTCAACTCAACAGCAGGAAAGCCATCCTCTTGTATCCGCTTATCCACTAACTTGCATTAACGAGCCCAAGGTGTCGAAGAACTAGATACAAAAATAAAACATTTTAAATCTGTAATGGTTACCAGATAGGACACGAATTACACGTCTTGTTACGAACCGACAGTCATGTTTGGTTTAGAGGCATGCGTCTTCCATGGTTTCAATGAGTGCAGTTCTAGTAATGAGCATTAGTAGCCACACTATGGAGTCAACAACCCCGTGATTCATGGTTGACAGGCATCCTTCACTGGATGCCGCCTTAAAAAAGGCCACTTTCTTATAATTTATATAAACCCCTTTATGTCCAATTGAGTTAGCACATACCAATCTCTCTTGTTTCTTTACAGTTTTCAAGTTATGGAACCTCGAAGCATTAGCTTTGCAGAGTTTAAAACCATTTCCTCGTTGGCATCGTGCTTACGTTGTGCTTTACCCAAGTCTCCCCTATCACAAACCAAACCGACAAACTCTCTCTACTCGCATTTAAGGCCGGTATAAGTGGGGATCCTCTCAGGATGCTCAGCTTGTGGAATGATAGCATGGGGTTCTGCCAGTGGTATGGTGTCACGTGTAGTCGCAAGCACCAAAGGTTCACAATATTGGACTTGTGCTCATAGAAACTCTCTGAGTCGATCTCTCCTCATATTGGAACCTTAGCTTCTTGAGAGAATTGTGGCTTGGAAAAAACAATTTCGATCATGAAATCCCTTAGCAAATCAGCTGCTTGAGCCGCCTATGAATCCTACGAACAATTCATTGGTTAGTGAATTCCCGAAAACATACCAGCTTACTCGGACTTTGTCAGCCTCGTTCTTGATTTCAACCAACTGGGAAAATCCCTACACAGGTTGTTTCAATATCGAATCTACGGCCTTTTTCTTTGTATAGAAATAATCTAACTGGGAGCATGCCTTCCTCCATGGGAACGTGTCTTCACTAAAGTAGCTTTAGTTTTCGCAAAAAAACATTGGTGGAAGCATTCGTCCAAACTTAGGCAACCTGCGTAGGACTATAGTCAATTATTTCTAACATTCCCCCTCACACTTAGTCTAGTCTTTTTGCCTAGTACTAAGCGTGAAAATTTAATTGAAAAGGCAAATTAGGGGACTCAGTAACCTCCAGCTCTTGTACCAAGTTAAATATAAATTAGAAAAAGAATTAGAAAATTTTCTGTTTAATTCAATATATAGAAAAGAGTACATGAAGTGCCTATTTTATAGGCTTTATGATATCAAAGCAACATATATCAATCAAGATATACAAACAATCATATGGAGATATTCCCGTAATCTTGAGAAATACAAAAAAATCAATAGAAATATTCTAATTATTTTTTATATAGAAAAATATCCTAATTATCTCTAACAAGCTGGATTAAGGAGGAGAGAACTTAGGAAACCAGGTATTACTAGGAAGCATATGGAACTTATTAACAAATTCAAAGATATATTATGCAAATATTTAATTGTGGAAGTATACAATCTAACTATCTCATGATGCAAACCTCCCGTTACTAAAATTAAAGGCTTACAGATTATGCAGTCTGTGAGGATATTTATTATAATTTGAATGGCTAGGAAAAATTCCATGAAACCAAAGATGAACTCAGTACAACAGTTGAGGAAAACGGAAGATGTGGAAGAGGGAAAGATGGTACGATGCAAATAATAGCCATTCTACTCCAAAAATCATGTAACATCCTAAATTTCGACCCATCTTAGGATATACGAAAAGGGTTATTTCTCAATGCACTGCTTAATTACGACTACCTTAAATTGATCACTCAATGGTAACTAACATATTTGAAAACGCAATTAAAGACTGATACGCGTACGACTAGTGAATTCAATCAGGGATAGGCCGCTCAACCATGAGGATCAAATAGGGATGACACCACACTATTGCAGACCAATTAGCGAACGGAAATAAATCGATTTGGTAGAAATACGAGGTCGGATTGTGGGTGGTTCTACATGATTTCGATATTGACTACGAACGATGTTAAACCGATTTCCTTTTGACCTTGTACTCAGCGTGAGCAATTAACCCCTCGTGATTACATGACAATCGAGGATCGCCCTAATTTGAATATGCATGATCGTGGATTGACAAGCTATCAACCACAGGTCAAACGCACGAGAACCCCTAAATGCTGCCCAAAAGTTAGATCGTACTAAAGTCGCGATTGATCGATTTTAACCACGAATTTCAATCCGATATCGGGTATCAAACTTTCAAAGATGTTGAGACTAAAATATTGGACGTTGCCTCATTGATTCTCGAATTTATCGGTAAGGCCGAAAATTATCGGAAAAGAATTCAACAAGCCGAAAAATTGGAACCAAGAGGAATTGGACCGACTGAAGGTCCAATGGGCCTTGTGCCTATGAGGGGTCGGCCACGTGGGCCCAAGTCAGCCCAAGGAAGCCAACTTCAAGCCTTTGAGCCCGTTAGCTTTTTTTAGCCTGTTTCTCTTCAATTTGAGCCCAAACCGATTTTCTTCTAGCCCGTATAGTATCTTGGCCTGTATACGCGTATAGTACGGTACGCTATACTTTTGGAATTGACCATTTTATCCCTTCTAGAAGTGGCATTCAATGTTGGAGGACAAAGTCAAGAAAGTCAAGGAAAATTGAGGGGAAGTGATGTTTTGGAAGGGAAATTGGACTTGGCTTCTCTCTCTCTCTCTCTCTCTCTCTCTCTCTCTCTCTCTCTCTCTCTCTCTCTCTCTCTCTCTCTCTCTCCCTCCCTCCCTATGTTGCAGCCCACTCCCACATTTCTCCCCCTCTTCCTCACTTTTTCTCCCTCATTTTCTCTCTTTTCCTCTTGTTTTCTCCTTGGTTCTTCCCCTTGGACGCCCCCTTGACCAACCGGACCGCCCTCACCCGCCATCTTGGCCATCTTACCGCTGTTTTGGAGCTGCCGTATCGCTGTGGTGCCACCCGTCCGTGGCTACCAAGCCACATCTCTCTCTCTCTCTCTCTCTCTCTCTCTCTCTCTCTCTCTCTCTCTCTCTCTCTTTTCTCTTCCTTTCTCTTCCATTTATGTTGTCTTTGTTCTGTTTTGCTGTTTTCCCGCTGGAAACCAGCCTTGCCGCCATCACCAGAGCTGCCACCACCACCCAACGTGTAGCCACTGAAGTAAGGGAGTCAGCCGCACACCGCCAGCCACCCCTGGTCGCCCATTAGCTGTTTCCGCACTGCTGCCCCCTTCCATGTGAACAGTGTTCCGAGGGCTATTTTGGCCCCTTTCGGCCACCATTTGTCATCCATTATCGTCCTTCAGCTTACCCCTCGTAGCCCTCATCCCCCTCTACGTGCTGATGTCGCCGGATTTCCGATCCAAGTAAGTTAATTTCCTAATCCTTATTTAAGGGTTAATCTTTCTTAGGGGTTAATTAGTGTATTTGTGTGCTTGTGATTAATTAAGGTTGATTGGTTGATTATGCTAGTTAATTAAGATTGACTAGGGTTAGTTAATTGACCATGGTTAGTAATAAAGTAACTAATGTTAGTTTTAAAGTAACCAAGGTTAGAATTTAGTCATGGTTAGGTCAAATTAACTATGGTTAGGGTAATTGATTAACCATGGTTAGTTTTAATTATTTTTATTTATTTATTTAATTTCGGAAATGCATGATCGAAGACCGATTGGAATTGAAAGCGTATGGTTTATTGAATTATTCCCGAGAATTAGGGAATGTACGTGATTGTTGATTAGTTGGAATTGAATTTTGGAATTGTTGATTGATACCACATGACATATTACGTGGGTTATCTGAAATGGTATGTTGCATAAGCACGAGCGATGTTGCATTCACGACAGAGCAAAGACAAGAATGAATTGCTTGATGATGTGTTGCATGGTCACATTAAATTGAGAACCCGGCATTGCCGGATGACTGCCAATCCTTATGGGGTTGTGCCATGGCCGTTTGGTCGCCTGACTTCAGTCGGATGCTTGATGAGGAGGGGTCAATTGTGGGGTTACGGTAGTGGGCAGGTCCCACCTACCAGTTGCAAGGCTGTGGTAGTTGGCAGGTTCTATGCTCCTTCGGGAATGCCGTCAGTGGGGGGTGGAGGGATAACCCATGACGTCGTCATGTCTCGAGGTAAAGAGGACGAAGCTGGCTTGGCCAGAGACCGCCAACTCTAAGGTTGTGTCGTGGCCCTGAGGGTCGTAATAATCGGAGCATGTGTGGGCAGTGTGATATGAGAAAGTTTTGTGCAATGCTCTGATTATTTGCATACATCTTACTGTTGTTGTGAGGCGATTAACAGTTTTTGCAGGTTGCGTGTACCAAGGCCAGGTAGGGTCACCTGTGATTGCACCTGTTTATTAAACTATCTTCTGCTGTCATTTTCTCTAACGTGGTGTTGGTTGATTTGATGGATTAGGTTGCATGTCAAACTCCAAAGACGAGCGAAGTTCCTAACCGGGGCTTAGGACTTTAACTTGCTGATTTTATCTCAACCCATCGTGGTTAACCATTTTCAGGTCCGTAGGATGGAGAATCGATGCGTGTTACGGTTCGTGGCCATCTTTGAAGGGAGTAGATTAACCGTGGCTTGTCGGTTTCATTGGCTTGTTAGGAAAATGCCTATGGTAAGGGCTTGTAGTTGTAAACTTCCTAGGGTTAATCAATAGATAAATAAAGCAGTACTTTTGAATGTGTTCTTATTGGGTTTTCCTGCTATCCCTACTTTTGTAATTGATTGGGGGTTTGTGATTCACTTCCGCATGCGTTTAATTAAAAGATAAAAATAATGGTCAACGACGCGTCCTGGGACATCGTATCTAAATGATCGCGAGAGAACAAGGGTTGCCACGTGCTCGAGGGTCGAGACGTGACAACCCACTCGATTTTGGTATCAAAGCCTGGTCAATGTATGGTGTGATAAGGTGTGATGGGTTTTGAGATAGGGTAGCAAGCTTAGACTCAAGTTGTTGTTGTTGTTGCCTCCGTTGTTGCTGCTGTCTCGCCTTGTAAGTTCCATTGGTTGGAAAAGGGATAAACGATCGATCGATGCTTAAGTTTGTTGAATTGTTCTTGGAGTTTGAGTCGTCCAAGTCCGCTAGGGCAAGTAACCCTGAGATCACAACCCTTTGGATCAAGGAATTGGAGTAAGTGTTTGCATTGCTAATATGCTCAGAGGAAGATCAGATAGCCTTGGCAGAGTACCAATTGCAAGGTAACGTTAGCATGTAGTGGGAAGTAACCCAAGGAAGGGTTTTGCCCAAAGGTATGGTCCCTAATTGGAGTGTCTTTGTCGAAGCGTTCAACGGATAATACTTTTCTGAGTGCACAAGAGAACAGAAGGTAACTGAATTCCTGCAACTTCGTCGGATTCGCTTGTCAGTTGTGCAATAGGAGGTTAAGTTTGCAAAGCTCTGGAAGTATGTACAAAGAATGATTGGGAATCTAGTAGACCAAGTCAAAAGGTCAAAGATGGTTTGAAATCGGAACTCAAGGATCGATTGGTGTCCCTAAACCTAAAGGACTATGATGGATGGTACAAAGGAGCCAACTATTTGAAAAGGATGTGGCAAAATGAGCAGCTGCATCTGGATTGTGTTTGCATTTTATGGGTTAATCATCGGCTAGGGAAAAGGCTAATGACAAGAGGAATGGCGTTGGGAAAAATCGGTGTACAACTCAGATGCCAAGCGTCGATTCAATGGATGACAACACGAAACAATTACGTGTTCTATTAAGAAAGGACATGTTTTTGAGTGTGACTATCAAGGTCACGTAGCAAGAAAGTGTCTCATTAACTACCAAAGAAGCAACCTCAATAGTCGCAAGTGAGACAACTAACTGAGAATACTTTGCATAACAACTTCAATCGCCCTTTGGCGCAAGAATAAGTGTATGCAGTTATTAGGAATGAGGCAAAGGATTTGCAAGCTGTGACTATTGGTACAAATTTCAGTGTGATCATGCTACTTATGCGTTAATTGATTTTTGGAACTACGCATTTGTTTATAACTGATTACTTTGTTAAGTTGGTGAAGGTTAAGACCAAAACCGTTGGAAGTGGTTCTTAGCATATTGACCTAGATAAAGGATCATACGATGTTATAGCAGAACATCCTATCGCATGTTCAAATTGCATGATGGTCATTGGCAATCAAGAGGAATTGATCGATTTGATTGTTTTGGCAATGTACAATTTTGATGTGATTGTTGGAAGAGATTCTAAGTATTAAATTACAAAGGATTGCTATTGGAAGGTTATCCAATTTAACCCATTAGGTAGGGTTAGTTTTGAGTTACTAGAATTAAGGAGGACCCTCGATCCCTTCAATTTTATCATTGGAAGTAACTCATTTATTGGATGAAGGTTGCTAAGGTTATTGGACGATTAGGGTTAATTTGTTAGTTGAGGAATCAAGGATGGATCGTTGCACTTATGCATCGATTATCGGTAGCTCAACCAAAGGACAGTCATTAACAAATGTCCATTACCAAGGATGGATGACTTGTTTGACTCACTTCAAGGAGCTTCGATATGTTCCAAGATAGACCCTAAAACAGGCTATCATTAGCTAGGGAGAATATACCGAAAATGACATATCGTGTGTGATTTGGTTACTACAAGATTACCATACTGCCATTTGGATTGACTAATGCGCCAATTGTTTTTATGGATTCGATGGATTGAGTGATTAAGGCGTATTTGGAGCAAATTGTAATTGTGCTTATGAATGATATATTGGAATATTCGAGGAATTCAGAGGAACATAAACAGCACTTGAGGGTAGTACTATAAACCATTCGAAAGCATAAACAATGTGCCAAGTTTAGTACGTGCGAGTTTGGGTTTACTCGCGTTGCTTTTGTTATCATGTGATTTGGGACGAAGGGAATTTCTGTGGATCCGCCAAAATCAAGGCAGTCATGAATATGCCGAGACTTATGACAATGATAGAGGTTCGAAGTTTTCTAAGTCAGACAGATTATTACAGACAATTCGTAGAAAGGTTCTCTATGATAGTTATGCCTCTGATACGAAGGTTAATGAATGACATAAGAATTTGAAAGGACGAATAAGTTCAAGCATAATTTTTAAGAGCTTAAGTATAAGCTTATTACCGCACCAGTTTTGAGGATTTAGTCTAGTACTAGAGAATACGAGATTTACAGTGAGATGTCGTATAAGGGATTTGACTACGTGGTAAGGCAACAAGGAAGATTGGTTGCTTACGCGTCACAACAATTAAGGTGATTAGATTTAATGGAAGTCAGATAAGTTTTATCTTGATGATTTGAGGGGTTGTAGGCATGGGATCATAAGGGATGATCTATTAAATGATGATAATTTTTTATAAGATTTACAGTGGATGATTTATTGCTCAGAAGTCTTAGATTCGATTAAGATATGAATTTACCCAATGTGGATTATTTCGAGAGATAAATAAAGATAGAGATTTGAGGAATGGATTTTTGTCTTCGGTGGATCAAGAATTAATTATCCCTTGATGCTAAATGGATGAGTGGTGAAATAGCATTATCGATGATTTCTTCTCGAGGTATCAGAAAGGATTTGAAGAGGTACCCAAAAGCTTTTGGTGTAATAAATGACATTGGCTTACACTAATGTTCAAGTGATTGAGGTGATTTTTTTGGTTTAAATATTAAATGGACGTGAAAGAAATGTTGAAAGAGAAATCTATGGTTTGTAGAATTTAGACATCGATTTGATAGAAATTTGATGAATCAAATTTCAAGTGTCTATAAGTGACCCCGTGGAAACAAGCTCATGGGTTGATGAGTTGGAGAAAGTTTTGCACTTTGAGGTGCTTAGACGAGTTTAAAACCATGAGGCTTGGTGTGGGACAGGTCAAAGTGGATAATACCTCTATGAGATGGTGCATGTCTAAAAGGGACTTTTGCTAGTAGTGGTGCAATTCGAATATGCTTGTAATGACTAATCCAATGAGGGCAGGGAGTGGTCACTAGGGCCAGAGTGCCTGAGCAAGGAGCGACTCCTAACAGTGTAATGTCCTGAAATTCGAGCCCTTTTAGGAATGAGTGAATGTGAATTTCGCCAATGCATTGTTGGTTGATTCCGCTCGAACCCAATCATTTCCGAGATACTGACCTTGAGGGGAAAGGCTACTGAGGACCAAACTCGTGCGACTAAAGAACTTGACCTGGGAAAATGACTCGACCATGAGACTTGCGTAAGGACAATCCTGTAGTCATGCAAGTCAATTTCAGGGATGAATAGAAGTCGATTCGAGGACAGAAATAATGGAATGATGGGTGATTTCGTCTACTGTTATCGAACCCGCAAACGGCCCTATGTCGATCATTGATAATCGTGTACTTTGAAATAAGAATCTATCCTTCGCAATTTCATATCATCAAGGACGTCCATGTGTCGAGAAGTCTTGAACGTGCTTTGGCACGAGTCGGTTACGCGTGAATCCTCGAAGCTGCCTGTCAGTCTGAATTATACCAAAATGATATTTGGGAGAAATTAACAAGGCATGAGAATCCAATATTGGACTTCGAACTTTCAGGAACGTCTAGGATGGACTTTTGGACAATGCTTCATTGACAGTCGACAGTGTCGGTTGAGCTGAGTTTTTGGAAAAGGGATTTTCGGACCGAGGAAACGAGCCTACGAGGACATGGGCCAAGCAAGAATAGTGTGGGCCACACACCCAAGGTTGGATGGCCACCGTGGAAGACCGAGACAAACAAACGAGCCCGTTAGACCAAATCGAGCATTTACCCTTCCGAGCCCGTTGTCTAAATCTGAGTCGATTCGAGCCCAACAAATTCCCGAGCCCATTCATATTCATTTTCCGGCCTGTTTCCTAGGCCCGCCTTTCATTTTCAGCCCAAGGGCAATTTGCGAAATGTGCAAGGTGGAAATGGCCAAAATGCCCTTGGATATTTTGAAGAAAAGTCAAAAGGAAGAAAGAGAAGATGATGTCACTTGCTTGGGGAATTGGAGAAGGCATTTAATGCCTTTAATGAAGCTGAATTGAAGCCCTCAATGCTCTCTCTCTCCTCCTCCTTCAGCTCTCACAAATCGCAGCCCTCTCTCCCCTTGTTTCCCTTCTTCCTGCAATTTTCAGCTTCTGACCTTCCACCGAAATCTGAGTTGTTCATTGCCTTTCCGATGGAATCGCAGGCCGTGCCACCCACCGTTACGCTCGGGAGAGAGATTTCGTACGAATAGCGTCGGCCGTTCGTCGAACAGAGCCGCCGAAAGCTGGCTGCTCGCCGACCGCCTATTGTTCACGCAGTACTGCACAATTTCGCCTTTGCTGCTGTTTTTCTCCATTTCCGACCAAACCACCGCCCATCCCAGCCTCCAGTAACTCCCCCTCGACCCCCTAGTGCTGTTGGTTGCCGGCCCGCTGCTCGCCGGAGCTCTGGCCAGCCCGTTTTAGCTCCGGTCAGCCCATTCCTCCTGTGCAGTCAGTTTTTCCAGCTTGCACTGGGGATTCCTAGTTTGTTGCTATTGTGTTCAGCCCGGGACCACCTTGGATCATTGTGGTAGAGGTCCCCGGGTGTCGGGTTCGTCGCCGTCGCCGCGCCCGTGTCGCCGGCCCGCTTAATGGGTGAGTTTAGCTCATAAACCTTATTTAGTGCCTAAACTTGCTTAGGGTTAGATTAATTAGTGCTAAGGCCTGATTAAGGTGTTTAATTAAGTGTATTAGCCCTAAGATAGGTGGTTAGATAGTGGATTAAGATTAGCGTAGCTTAATCTTGCTTATTTGTGCTTAATTGTGCTTAATTAGGCCTAATTGTGTATTTTGTGCTAATTAATCATGTTTTTCCTTAATTGCTTGATTAATGTGATTAATTGATTAATTGATTAATTTATTAATTAAATTAATTTCTGCATTTAATTAAAATAATTATTTAATTATTTAATTTTCGGAATTTATTTATTTAATTATTTTAATTTCTGAATTTAATTATTTATTTATTAAATTCGGAAATTACTGTTCATCCAGAAATTAAATTGTTTAATTTCATGTGCATTGATTTTTGGAGTGAATTGAATGTGTAATTATATGAGCATTCGCATGAATTGTGTGATTTCCATAAAAATGGGAAAAAGATGAATTGTTCGAGGGACACCGAAAATGGACCGCCTTTATGAGAAAAAAAGTGATTTGTCCGAGGGACACTGGAAATGGACCGCTTTTATGAGAAAGGTGGGGATAATGGTTTGTCCGAAGGACATCGGAAATTGACCGCTTTTGTGAGAAATGATTTGAAGTTTCATATGTAAGCATGTGTACATTGGCTAATGCTCAAAGATAATAAGTGGGTTGTGATTGTATGCTTGCATGATCACTAAGTTGAAACCGCCGTCTCGGGAGAGTATCCCTTGACGTTCTATGGGCATGTCATCTTGGGAGAGTATCCCTTGACGTTCTATGGGCATGCGGTCTCGGGAGAGTATCCCTTGACGTTTGTTGGGCATGTAGTCTCGAGAGAGTATCCCTTGATGTTCATTGGGCATGCGGTCTCGGGAGAGTATCCCGTGACGTTCGTTGGGCATGCGGTCTTGGGAGAGTATCCTTTGACGTCTTTTGAGCACAGAAGGGCACGGTTGCGCCTCTGCGGAAGAAGGGCACCGTAGCACCGTTGCGCCTCGGTTGTAGCACTGTGGGGCAATAATAATCAGAACACGTGTGGATGCGAAAGTGCATGAGAAAACATGACATCATTGGTTCTGATTATGCATGAGATGATCACATCATTGAGGGCACACACGCACGAACTGATAACGTGTAGGGTGTGGCAATGGCCAGGTGAGATCGCTTGTGGTGCAACTCGCATGTGATTGATGAACTGTATCATCTAATGGCCATGTGCATTGCGTGTATTGTGCTGACTTATACGTGCAGGGTATGGCATACCGAGTAAGGTTGCATACAAACCGACTAATTGTTTGTTGGTTGCCCCTGTCTGTTGTTTGCTTGCAGGTTGCAAGTTGTTACCCCAAGTACTAACCGGGGCTTAGGGGGAAGAACTCGCTGAGATTTTATCTCAAACCGTTGTGGTTAACCATTTTCAGGACCTTAGAATGGCGCACCCACAGTGGAGAATCCTGTCCCCGCTTCTTTAGTGATCGACTTGACGGAGTCGAGTCTGATGGGTCCGAGTGACCGTGGTGCTGAACCCGATGGTTCATTTTATACAGCTGGATTAGCCTAGCCTAGTTCCTTTTTGGTTTGGCTTAGAAGATAGATCGGCCCCTGTTGTCGGGCTTGTAAATCGGAAAACGATCCTCCGTTGGTTAATCTAGTAAATTGTATAAATGAGTAGTGATGGTTGTTCTTGTTGTTCATCCCTCTATCACTGATTGATTAATTGATTGATTATTGGACTAGGGATGGTTCATATTCCGCTTGCGCATAACGAAAGATTAAAATGAATGGTTGTCAACGAGTCCTGGGACGTCACTTTCAATTGACCATAGTAAGGGGTTATCGTGAGTTCGAAAGTCGGGGTGTGACAGACAAGCTTCTAGGATGTCGAAAGGGGCAGAAATGAACTGAACTACGCACCGTCCAAAAAGAAAGTGCTGGTGGGATAATATTTTATCAGAGTGGTATAGCAAAAATATTGTCAAGTTTGAGGAACTCCAGTCTATGGAACGAGGTCAGGGAATTGGGAATTGCTGGTTCAAAAATGGTTTGGCAATTAATGGATGTTGTGAAGATATCAGGGATAGGCAAAGGACAATGCAAAGCTACCAGAAAAGCACTATAAACAAAAAACTAAGACTGTTGGAATATTTTGTTCAGTATCATGTTTTCCTTAAGGTGTTGCCTATGATAGGGACATCTTGATTGGTTAAGAAATGAAAGTTGAGCCCTAGACATATCAAACCTTTCGAAGTTTGGAGCGAATAAATATTTTGGCCTTAAATGGATAAAGGAAGCAATTTTGGGCACCGTCGACGCCTTTAGCCGAGTGGTATGCAGGGATGAAGCCACTGGTCCGAAACGGGAGTTCAAATCCTATAAGTGGTAGTAGCCGCGTGGAAAGAAAAAAAAAAAAGGAACCAACTTTTTGCAATTTTCATTTTTGCAAAAGTGGACAAGTGCTTAGCCTTTTGGAACCAAAGATGGTTTGGGCATGATCAGAGGTGATTTGGCATCATGGGGAGTTATTTGGCAGCACCAAAAGTGTTTGACAGCATTATGAGGCAGAATGAATGACTTGGGAAAAAGAAGATGCAATGAGGCATCAATACCCCTATCAGTTTAAGGATGCAAAAAGTTCTGCAAATTTCGAGGACGAAATTTTGTCAAGGGAGGAAGAGTTGTAATATCCTGAATTTCGACCCATCTCGAGATATGCGAAAAGGGTTATTTCTCGATGCACTACTAGTCACGACTACCTTGAATTGATCACTCAATGGTAACTAACCTATTCGAAAAGGCAATTAAGGACCGATACACGTACGACTAATGAATTCAATCAGGGATAGGTTGCTCGACCATGAGGATCAAATAAGGATGATACCACATTGTTGCAAGCCAATTAGCAAACGGAAATAAATCGATTCGGCAGAAATACGAGGTCGGATTGCGGGTGATTCCGCACGACTTCGATATTAACTGCAAACGATATTAAACCGATTTTCTTTTGGCCCTGTACTCAGCGTAAGCAATTAACCCCTCGTGATTACATGACAATCGAGGATCACCCTTATTTGAATATGTATGATTGTGGATTAAAAAGCTATCAACCACAGGTCAAATGCGCGAGAACCCCTAAACGCCGGCCGAAAGTTAGGTCGTACTAAAGTCGCGATTGATCGATTTTAACCACAAATTTCAATCTGATATTGGGTATCGAACTTTTAAGGATGTCAAGACTAAAATATTGGATGTTGCCTCATTGATTCTCGAATTTATTGGTAAGGCCGAAAATTATCGGAAAAGAATTCAATGGGCCGAAAAATTGGAACCAAGAGGAATTGGACCAACCGAAGGTCCAATGGGCCTTGTGCCTATGAGGGGTCGGCCACGTGGGCCCAAGCTCTAAGGAAGCAAACTTCAAGCCTTTGAGCCCGTTAGCCTTTTCTAACCTGTTTCTCTTCAATTTGAGCCCAAACCGATTTTCTTCTAGCCCATATAGTATCTTGGCTCGTATACGCGTATAATACGGTACACTATACTTTTGGAATTAACCATTTTATCCCTTCTAGAAGTGGCATTCAATGTTGGAGGACAAAGCTAAGAAAGTCAAGGAAAATTGAGGGGAAGTGATGTTTTGGAAGGGAAATTGGACTTGGCTTCTCGCTCTCTCTCTCTCTCTCTCTCTCTCTCCCTCTCTCTCCCCATGTTGCAGCCCACTCCCACGTTTCGCCCCCTCTTCCTCACTTTTTCTCCTGCATTTTCTTTATTTTCCTCTTTTTTCTCCTTGGTTCTTCCCCTTGGATGCCCCCTTGACCAACCAGACCACCCTCACCCGCCATCTTGGCCGTCTTGCCGTTGTTTTGGAGCCACCATGCCGCTGTGGTACCGCTCGACCGTGGCCGCCAAGCCGCGTCTCTCTCTCTCTCTCTTTTCTCTTCCTTTCTCTTCCATTTATGCTGTCTTTGTTCTGTTTTGCTGTTTTCCCGCTAGAAACCAGCCTTGCCATCGTCGCTAGAGCCGCCGCCACCGCCCAACATGTAGCCATTGAAGTCAGGGAGCCAGCTGCACACCGCACACCGCCGGCCACCCCCAGTCGCCGCCGACCTCCCGTACGGCCGTTTCCACTTTGCTGCCCCCCTTCCGCGTGAACAGTGTTCTAGGGGCGTTTGGCTTGTTTCGGCCACCGTTGATCATCCATTGTCCCCAAGCTTACCCCTCGTAGCCCTCGTCCCCCTCTACACGCCGATGTCGCCGGATTTCTGATCCAAGTAAGTTAGTTTCCTAATCCTTGTTTACAGGTTAATCTTGCTTTGGGGTTGATTAGTGTATTTGTGTGCTTGTGATTAATTAAGGTTGATTGGTTGATTATGCTGGTTAATTAAGGCTGACTAGGGTTAGTTAATTGACCATAGTTAGTAATAAAGTAACTAAAGTTAGTTTTAAAGTAACCAAGGTTAGAATTTAATAATGGTTAGGTTAAATGATTAACCATGGTTAGTTTTAATTATTTTTATTTATTTAATTAATTTCGGATGAATTTACTATACATAGTACTGTTTACGATACTGTTCATGATTACTGTTCACAGCACTATTCATACAAAAGCTAAAAATTTTAGAATTTGATGTGTTCTTGGTTGCTATGTTTTCTTGAAGTGCCGATTGTTAATTATACCTGTGTTAATGAGGAAAGGCATGATCTAAGACTAATTGGAATTGAAAGTCTATGGTTTATTGAATTATTCCCGAGAATTAGTGAATGTATGTGATTGTTCATTGGTTTGAATTGAATTTTGGAATTGTCAATTGATACCGCATGACATATTATGTGAGTTATCTGAAATGGCATGTCGCATGAGCACGAGCGATGTTGCATTCATGATAGAGCAAAGACAAGAATGAATTGTTTGATGATGCGTTGCATGGTCATATTAAATTGAGAACCCAGCGTTGCCGAATGACCGCCAATCCTTATGGGGTTGTACCGTGGCCGTTTAGTCACCTGAGTTCGATCAGATGCTTGACAAGGAGGGATCAGTTATGGGGCTGCGATAGTGGGCGGGTCCCATACTCCTATTAGTTGCGGGGCTACGGTAGTGAGCGGATCCTATGCTCCTTTGGGAATGCCGTCAGTGGGAGGGGGATAGCCCATGACGTCACTGTGTCTCGAAGTAAGGAGGACGAAGACTGCCAACCCTAAGGTTGTGCCATGGCATTGGGGGTCATAATACTCAGAGCATGTGTGAGCAGTGTGATATGAGAAAGTTTTGTGCAATTCTCTAATTATTTGCATGCTTCTTACTATTGTTGTGAGGCAATTGACAGTTTCTGCATGTCACTTGTGCCAAGGCCAGGTACGGTCGCCTATGATTGCACATGTTTATTAAACTGTCTTCTGCTGTCGTTTTCTCTAAGGTGGTGTTGGTTGATTTGATGGATTATGTTGCATGTTAAACTTCAAAGATGAGCGAAGTTCCTATCCGAGGCTTAGGACTTTAACTTGTTGAGTTTATCTCAACCTGTCGTGATTAACCATTTTCAAGTCTGTAGGATGGAGAATCGACGCGTGTTACGATTCATGGCCATTTTTTAAGGGAGTAAATTAACCCTGGCTTGCTGATTTCATTGGCTAGTTAGGAAGATGCTCGTGGTAAGGGCTTGTATTTGTAAACTTCCTAAGGTTAACCAGTAGATAAATAAAGCCGTACTTTTGAATGTGTTCTTGTTGGGTTTTCCCGCTATCCCTTCTTTTGTAATTGATTGGGGGTTTGTAATTCATTCCCGCATACATTTAATTAAAAGATAAAAATAATGGTCGGCAACGCGTCTTGGGACGTCACATCTAAAAGACCGCGAGAGAACAAGGATTGCCGCATGCTAGATGATCGAGGCGTGACAAATCAAGAAATTGATTTTTCTATTTTTATTCCCTAGACAAGTTTCTGAACAAAAATGCACATTTAATAACTATACAAAATTTATATTTTCAAAATAAAAATTCGTTTAATAACGACACAAAATTTCTCCCTCCTGGACCGCGGACAATAGGCATCAAGTGGCAACGGACGAGTGGGTGGTCGGCTAGTAGTGAGGGCGAGCGATAAGAACAGTTTCTATGTCTCATTTTTGTTCTAGAAATAAATAAATAAAAGTAGAAAATTTTGAATTCTCATTTCTATTTCAAACATATTCCTGGAATTCCAGAAAAAGAAAAATAAAATTGCCTTACAAAATGGATTTTTATTCCAAACATGTTCTCGGAAACAGAAAATTAGAAAAATAGAGAATAAAATGATTTATCATGCATGTCCTAAGACTTGTTTTGGGGATAAGCCCACCTTATGGAGGCAAACGGGTAATTTAAGGTGAGACGAAGCGAAAAGTTCTTTAATTGAAGGATAGTGTAGATTTGGGATTTGGGGTAGGACGAGAAGAAATGAAAAAGTGAGTGAAATAAAGATTTTGGGTTAAAATTATAGAAATTGATGTTACAAAAGCAGAATAATATTTAGTAAGATTTTTTTTGGCTTACTATTATAGAAATAAAGTTACAGAACCAGAATAATGCCTTCTATAGATCCTCCCCCTTTTTTGCATTTTTCTTACCTTATTTTTGGGACAACAGACATGTGTTTTGTATGTGAACATATTTAGTGGGTACTTTAAAATGGAGGCAAATCATTTAATATATTATAGAGTTCAGACTAATTTGTGTAGGATCTAATATAGTGATGGTCACTTAAATAAAACTTCTATACTGTAACTCTTGTCAGTAGATTTTCTTCCCTGTCGGTATTTTGTTTAATAGTTGGAAACTTTTATAGCAACGTAGATGTACAGTACAGGTTAAGGGCGTGGATACTATTAAAACTTTGTAATACGGAAACGTTGAATAAATTAGGGAACAAAGTGGATAATCGTTATTGTCATCTAAGGTCATATTTATTTTGTTTTCATGGGGTATTTTTTTACTACATTGAAAGACCGACTTGGTATAAATCTTTCTTGACAGAGGAACCCTTTGAGTTCGCCCTAATTCTCACATGGAGGTCATTAATCACGTGGAGAAATAATCAACTATAAATTGGTTGGAAGTCAATTTTCCTCTTAGACTCCATTTGTTTCGCGAAAAATATGATATTTCTGAAAAATATTTTATAGGAAGTCATATAATATTTTTCAGTATTTAGTTGAAACGTGAAAATAAACTAAAAATATTTTCTTCCATTTAGTATGAAAAATCTAATCTGATTTTCTAGAGAAAGATTAAAAAAATTGAATTTTAATTATTTTTATTTTTAACTTTCTTAATTTTTTTTCTTTTTTTTCTTTTTCTTTTTCTTCCTCCTTAGGCGATTGTCAACTGTCACAATCAAGGGACGAGCTCATCCAAGGACAATAAAGATCAAGCTCACTAAATTCCTACAAGCCAAGCCAAGCTGAGCTAGCTATAGCGAGGCTTGACCTCGCCAAATCCGACAAGTCCATGCTCACCATAGATTAACTATTGCTTGAGCCTCACCATAGGTTTATGAGGTCGAGCTCACGGCAAGCTCATAAGCAAGTGCAGAGATGGAGGAAGGCCAAATCAGAGACGGAGAAAGGCCATGCCTAACACTGATCCTCGGCCATTGCTTCCCAAGCTAACAATGGTACACTCAGTCTCCATCCCTATACTTGCTCACAAGCTTGACGGCTTCGCTGGCCTACTTGAAACTCACTAATCTAGCAAGGTCGAGCTCACTTGAGGCTAGTGACGCTCAGCTCATTGAAATTTGGTGAGCTCAAGCCTTGCCACCCTTGCGCAAGCTTGTGCTTTGCCTGTGGCTGGTCACCAGCTATCGTCATGGAGGGAAAAATTAAAATTAAAAAAATATATATTAAAAATTTGATTTTTAGAATATTTCTATAAGAAACAACGTTTAATTAAGTGAGGACCTGAATCTAAGCATCAACAACCTGCACATGGCCTTTGTGGACCTGAGCTTGAGTGACAAGAACTTGAGCTTGAGAGTTGTGGACTCTAACATTGCCATTGTGGACTCGGGCTTAGGTGCTAGGGTATTGGGCACAAGCACCCAGGCTCCGGGATGGCCAAAGACCTAGTTTTAATGCTGAGGACCCAAGAACGCTAGGGGACCAGGAACCAGCCTTGGAGTTCCTGTGTCCGAACTTAGAGTTTTATGTCCGAGCATTGAAATCTAGTCATATTTGGGAAAATGTTTTCCTATTTATTTAAATTGAAAATTATTTTTCTGAATTTAAGCATAAGTTTTTCATTGATTAGGAAATATTTTCCGTTTACTCATTTTCCTAACCAAACCAAATATAAGAAAATGAGGAAAATGTTTTCCACGTTAGAAAGTTACTGTGTACATTGAATTATAACTAATTATTATCAATAAATACATACAAGCCTTACAATGTTGTCACTAACTCATGACAAGATTTATCAATCAACTACGAGATGATTCTAACTGATTCAGCTATTGCTAGTCAAGTGATAGTTGTTAATGACGATGAACCACTAATCAATCACGCTTGATCATCAGTCTTCCAGTTTCTTTTCCAAAGCGGGGGACTTAGCAAGGGCCGGTTGCTTCTTCATTTTATGGGTATCGGACATTGTTGGATATTCTGTGCTTGCATGATTGAAGGACTGAAGTCCGATTTTCACCTGATGTAAGGAAAACAGTAGAAGATCTCCGCGACTTTGGGACATTGGTTGACTTCAAGTCAACAGATGGAAAGCCACCTAGACGTGTCCATCATCCAACCCTGAAATCACGCTCGATTGTCAGTCTTCCAGTTGCTTTTCCAAAGTGAGGGACTTTAGGACTTTGCGGGCATCGGTTGACTTCAACTCAACAGCTGTAAAGCCATCTAGATGCGTCCATCATTCATCCCTGAATACACGGACTTGTACAGGCCCAAGCCAAAGGACCTGTCTCTCTTCATTCCAATGGACACGTTGTTTTGGAGCAGCTTCTTTCTACCTTCAGGTGAACTACAGGTGAGAGTAAGAGCTGTGCAGCGTCTAATTTACAAAGGGAGGACCTGTTGTCAATTTTACTTACACGGAAAAATAAAGAGGATGATGAATGAAAAAAGTTGCGATTTTATGCAATGAGCGCTACAAATCCTTCTGTTCTTGTTTTGGTTAAGGAATCGTTCTCAGCATGTCAATTATCCGCTTGTCCACTGGACTTGTACGAAAAGAGCCCAAGGCGATGCGGGTCCATGGCCCTTCCCTTGGTTTTTTTGCCCCTTTCCAGTTCGTACGTGACTTCATCATAACCAGTTATTCAAAGAACTAGAAAAAAGAACACGACATTTTGAACTTGTAACGTTTATGAGATAGGACACGAATTACACAACGTCCTGCTACAAACTAACGTCATGTTTGGTTCAAAGGCATGCGCGTTCTATGGAATCAACGAGTGCGGTTCACGCAATGAGCAGTAGTAACCACATCTATGGAGTCAAGAGTCCGTGATTGATGGTCAACAGGTCTCCTTCACTGGCTGCCACTTCCTTATAATTTATAAATCTCTTCACGTCCAGTTGAGTTAGCACGTACCAATTTCTCTTCTTTCTTCGTTTTCAAGTTATGGAACCTCGAAGCATTAGCTTTGCAGATTTTCAATCATGCCATTTCCTTGTTGGTATGGTGCTCGCGTTGTGCATTACTCAAGTCTCCTCTACAACAAATGAAACCGACAAGCTCTCTTTGCTCGCCTTTAAGGCTGGAATAACTGAGGATCCTCTCAGCATGCTCAGCTCGTGGAATGATAGCGTGGGGTTCTGCCAGTGGTATGGTGTCACATGTGGTCGTAGGCACCAAAGGGTCACGGTACTGGACTTGAGTTCGCAGAGACTCTCTGGGTCGATCTCTCCTCATATTGGGAATCTCAGCTTCTTGAGAGAATTGTGGCTCGGAAACAACAGTTTCAGTCATGAAATCCCTCCACAAATAAGCTGTTTGAGCCGCCTACAAATCCTACAACTGGAGAACAACTCATTGGTCGGTCAGATTCCCAAAAACATAACAGCTTGCTCTAACCTTATTCACCTCCTTCTTCAACACAACCGATTAACTGGGAAAATTCCTACAAGAGTCGGTTTATTATCCAATCTACGAACTATTTCTTTGGATGCAAATAATCTAACTGGGAGTGTGCCTTCCTCCATTGGGAATTTGTCTTCACTAGAGAGGCTTTATCTTGTGGAAAATAACTTGATTGGGAGCATTCCTCCAGTCCTAGGCCACCTGACGAAATTACGATACTTTAATCTGTATGTAAACAATCTATCTGGTCGAATTCCAACTGGAGTTTTGAATCTCTCTTCTCTAACTATATTCGGTGTAGGATTCAACCGATTACGAGGGAGTCTTCCTGCTGACATAGGTTTTACACTTCCAAATCTTCGGTTTTTTGGCGCATCTATGAACCTACTTGAAGGACAGGTTCCTCCGTCAATATCAAATT
The DNA here is from genome assembly GCA_014182735.1 of Corymbia maculata. NCBI lineage: Eukaryota > Viridiplantae > Streptophyta > Magnoliopsida > Myrtales > Myrtaceae > Corymbia > Corymbia maculata. Next base: position 17,129,574 of record CM024687.1, read on the forward strand.
GCACAAAGCTAGAGGCACTTCAACTCTCAGAGAACAAACTTTCAGGTAAAGTGCCTTCTTTGGAAAATCTGCACGAGCTTCAAGTGTTCATCATTTACTTAAATTTTCTCGGGCATGAAAAACCGGAAGACTTGAACTTCGTTTGCTCACTGACAAATACCACGAAGTTAAGGGTATTGTCTATTTTTGGCAACACCTTCGGCGGAGTGCTACCTAAATGCATAAGCAACTTATCCACCACCCTCACAACACTTGATGTGAGTAAGAATTTATTATTTGGAGAAATTCCTAGGCAAATTGCAAATCTTGTGAACCTCCAAATATTGAATATGCACAGAAACAGATTTTCCGGTGTTATCCCCTCGAATATGGGGAATCTACCAGATTTGTGGGCACTGCAGTTAAGTTATAACTACCTGGGTGGGACAATCCCAACTTCTCTAGGAAATCTAACCAAGTTGAGTATACTGCATTTGAGAAGGAACAACTTTGAGGGTCGAATCCCTTCAACATTATCTAACTGTCAATTTTTAAACCTGCTGGAACTTTCTGGTAACAATCTTAGTGGTACCATACCCCCGCAAATTATGGGCCTTTCATCACTTACGAGGCGGTTGGGCTTGTCTGAGAACCATTTGACGGGAGTCCTACCCATGGAAGTAGGCAACTTGATATTTTTGACTGTATTAGACATCTCCGAAAACATGTTGGGAGGTGAAATTCCAAAAAGTTTAGGTGATTGCGTCGCGTTGCTAGGATTGAGTATGCGGGGTAATTCATTCCATGGGTCCATTCCTCAATCAATGAGATCATTAAGAGGCATTGAGGTACTTGATCTTTCACACAACAATTTTTCCGGGGAAATTCCGCAGTTCTTGAAGATATTTAATTCTTTGCAAGTACTGAATTTGTCTTATAATAATTTTCAAGGCATGCTACCACATGGAGGAGTTTTTGAGAATGCTACCTCTATTTCCATTATTGGGAATTCTAAGCTTTGCGGTGGATTGCCAGAATTTCAGCTTCCTAAATGCATCTCTAGCAGTTCCAAGAGTGGAAAAGTCCATCGTGTATTGAGATTGTCCGCGGTTGTTATTTCTAGCCTTCTTGGAATTTCTCTGGTTGTTTCTATTCTATATCTCTACTGGTGGAAGAGGCCAGTAAAAGAACCATTTTCAAGTTCTAATGATGTTTTATGTCCGAATGTATCTTATGGAACACTACTAAAAGCAACCAATGATTTTTCTTCATCCAATTTGATTGGTGTTGGAAGCTTTGGTTCTGTTTATAAGGGGGTGCTTGAGGACAATAGGACTGCCATTGCAGTGAAGGTGCTTCATTTAGTGGGCCACAGTGCTCTGAAGAGCTTCACGGTTGAGTGCGAGGTTTTAAAGAACATCCGACATCGAAATCTTTTGAAGATACTGACAGTTTGCTCAAGTATTGATTATCAAGGAAATGATTTTAAGGCCATAATATATGAATTCATGGAGAATGGAAGCTTGGAAGAGTGGTTACATCCAAAAGCAATGCCACCTCATGGAAATGAGCCTTCAAATAAAGTGAATTTCATTCGAAGGATAAATATTGCTATGGATGTTGCTTCTGCACTAGATTATCTTCATCACCAATGCCACATCCCCATCATTCATTGTGATATAAAACCAAGTAATATCCTCTTAGATGCTCAAATGGTCGCGCACGTGGGTGACTTTGGATTGGCAAAGTTCCTCCTTGAGTCATCCCTTAATATTGCAGCTAATCAAATGAGCTCCGTGGGTCTAAGAGGGACAATTGGTTACACTCCACCAGGTAATCTCTCCACTTTCTATTCTAATAATCTAAGTTCCACATTCTTTTTGATGATCAGCACGCCCAATTTCATTTGCACTATGATCTAATTGCATGGCAGAATATGCAATGGGATGCGAGGTCTCGAGAGAAGGAGACATCTACAGTTTTGGCATCCTCTTACTAGAGATGTTCACAGGATTGTGTCCCACTGACAACAGATTCAAAGATAATTTCACTCTCCATAGTTTTGTCACAGCAGCATTGCCTCAACAAGTATTAGAAATTACGGATCACATTCTGCTTCTAGAAATGAAGAGTCATTTTGGCCCCAATAGTTCTCAGCATTGGCTTTCCGAAAGAGATAGCATATTTCAAGAGTGTTTGGTTATGGTATATAATATTGGAGTAGGTTGTTCGAATGAAGTGCCTGGAAGACGGATGAGCATTAAGGGTGTTGCAAGTCAACTGCAAAAGATTAGGAAAAAAATCTTTGCATTGGGTTTACACGAACAAGATGAACTACCACGGGTCATATGATGATTTCTTAAAATCTCTCTCGTCTTAAATATTTAGCTTTGCTTATGCTAGTGCAAACATACATGTAAAATTTGTAGCAATATAGAGAATTAATCATGTGTCTTCGTTAGAAGCTAATAGTCTTTTGTCATTACTCATTCTGTATAAAGCTAGCATGTGCCCCTTATTGCAGAGACTTTTCTGTAATATTATTAAAATTTGTCTAGAGTTTGAGAACATGGAAAATAATTTTTGTTACCGCCTTCTTCAAATCTGAATCCTTTTGCTGGTTGGAGTCGAAAGTGGTGTTGGATTTTGCCCGTGAGAAGGTCCTTAAATCATGATATTTGGTTATGACTTTGACCAAGGACTCGGCATGATTCATGCACGAATTATTCCTCTTTCGTCAAATGGTGAAAATTGTAGAGTGAATATTTATGCCTTATGTTTTAGAGCGATTGTTATGCCTCATTGTTGCGACCCGCCCTTAGCAATGGTCAATGTTAGGAGGGACAAAGTTTAGGGATATTTGTTCGCAAGCTCACACTCAAGTCATGTCAACCAAAGATGTCGTCACCTCGCCTTTCGATTTCGGCCCATTGAACTTGAAGTCTATGAGAACATGGGTTTTCCCAAACCCATACCCCATGCAATAGTGAGAATATGTCATGACTCACTTCCATACGTATGGTACACCTTAAAAAGGAGATCGAGTGTGAAAAACAAATTTAGGGATACTCTTACCATGATAGCCCTCTTGAGGTCATACCCATCAAAGACGGCATCACTTCGTCATTTGGCTTAATCCCATCAAGTATGCTTGACCATGGTGAGTGCTCTCTGAGACCCATACCCCACACAATGGGTTTATTTTTATTATTAGGTTTGTTGGACAACCTAATATAACATCTAGGAGTCGCCACTAGCCTCATTTTTGGGGGTCAGCTAGAAAACCCAATTGAGGATCAAAAGTGTTCCCTCGATTTTTACGTAACCAAAGATCTAGGGTTCAAGGACATGGGTTACATTAATATTTCCATTAACGCCATTTCGATGCTCAACAATTGTTGTGTTACCTAAGGTGGCCATGCGTGTCCTTTTATATTTTCGTGCCATTTATTATAAAGAAGTGATCATGCGAGGATAGTCAAATTCATGTCACTCTACTTCTATTTTAAAAAAAAAACAGAGAGAGAGAAAATCAAACAATTGAAATTAAAAGTACGATGAGATAAGTAAACACCCGAGAAAAAGCAGTAAATTTAAATATGAAATCCTAAAAAAATGAAATGAATGCAGAACAAGTGAGAGCCGCACCTCATTGGGTATTATACAACACTTAAGAAACAACCTAAGACATGTCGAGTAATGAATAAATCGTACCAAAGAAACAAGTCGGAAAGGACAGCAACCATTGTCATCTTCAGGATCATCATCTTCGGGATCGTCATCTTGGGGGATCGCCTTTTGAGCTTATTCTAATCCTAATCTAATACTTGGCATAGAAAGGCATTTCTCGCAAGCATGACAATCATGACAAGTATAACTCCCAAGTGAAGCAATCAAGAAATATTAAGGATGGCCTTGAGATCGGCCTTTGGATTTGTTCATGCAACAAGCCATATTAATAATCCTAGCCATTCACTTTAGACATGCTTTATGGTAATAAGCCATGAATGGCGTTCAGTCATGATGACTAATACCATAAATCCTAAATAGGGTTTTAGGTATCGTCAAAAGGGTCCCATGAGCACACACATTGCACCTACACATACATCTAACAATCACAGGCATAATCCCAAGGTGCTTGTAAGCCCAAGAACTTTGTTTCTTGATCAAACAAACAATTAGTAACCCGACACCGGATCACTTGACTCATTCACCATGCGCTAATCACAAACACATGCACCAAACAAGCAAGATTGGGGTGACAAAAGGGTTTATACAATGCTTAAGAAATTATTTTATCACAAATGGGCACCATATAAATGGACATTTGAATCAAAAGTTGAGAAAATACAAAATTATTCACTGCACTTTGATGGGCTCGATAAAATCATCGGTTGACCTTTTTATTTTTTGAGAATTTTTATAGACAAAGGTTAGAAAGCGAGGATCAAAAATCATGAAGACACTGAAAGCCAGTTCAGTATACATTATTTTCTAAAAATTCTAAAATAGAGACAGGTCATAAAAAGAAAAACAGAGCAAGACAAAATAGGGGATTCAAAATGCAAACAATTGGAAAATGACCCATGGATAATCAGCCCTGAAACAATTATAGCACATCAAGCACTCAATAAGAAACAACTTTCATGAGGAAAGTTTCTAAGGTAAACTACACATGAATTTATAAAAATCAAGAAATATTGAACAACACATCAGAACAAAGCAAGGTAGTAGGCTTTCATGAAAAATTCATGGTGATTTGTCATCACGAACGATATCCAAAAATTCTCAAATTTTGCCATAAGTTAGATATGTGAATGACAATAAATTCAGTTGAAGACCCAACCTCAAAATATTTACCGAAAAATTTATACAAAAATAGAAAAAGTTAAACACGGAATAAGCTACGCATGCATTCCAAATTTTCACTGTTCCAAATTTCAGAGCAAACTTCACAAAAATGGATAATAGGTCTAACAACATGCAAATGAGACAAAATTGGTGTTGTTGAAAAGCTTAAGATGTGCCCTAAGACTATAAGAAACATAAAGCTCTGTTAAGGTCAATTACTTGTTCAAACGATGACATTTGCAAAAATGCACAAATCAGTAACAGAGAAGACAAAACATGAAGTATGAAGATAGGCTTGCTCAATCACCTAAATGATGCATGAACATCATGAGGTTTTTACATGATATAGGGTTAAATGCGAGACACTTAACTCTAAATCAATGCACAAAAAAATTATATAAATTCATGAATATTTGTAGGTTAGCTAACCCAATCAATGATAAGCATGTTAAATTTCAAAATGGACACAAACTTCGCAAACAAGTTTCTCATGGCAAACAAAGTCCAAATGAGACATAAGACATGTCATTTTGAACTTTGAAATATCTTTTAGGTATGTCTAGAAGGGTTCATACAACAATTTGGCTCTTAAGAAGCTCAAATGAAGACAATTTCACGAAAGGACATATTAGTAAAATACTTGCAGCTGACATGTCATGTGGAGACAAGTTTCCATCATTGGATGACATGACAAAAATTGACTAATTTTCATGCAATTAAACCTAAACATAAAGTTCCTAAGTCATGAAGGGTGCTAAATTTATTTCTCATTACACAAATCATCACAAAAATGGTAAATGCGACATATACATTGAGGAATGTGCCAAAACCAATTCTAATTTCAATTAAGGATGTGATTAATACATCTAACGGGGTCCAATTAAGGCATACCATATGTTATTGGAAAGTGTTGATACCTAAATTTTGATTGATCATTCGTAATTTAATGCACAAAAATTTAGGGATTAATTTTAACCCCTAAACAAAAATTATTATGATTCAATTGCATAGCATATAGTTTTAGGAGCATTTATTATTGGAGGGATGCTTCGCCAGTGGTGGTACGAGGCCCCTGCGGAAGGGAGTCCCACATCGCTTGGGAGAAGCCCGCTGATCTGCTTGATAACCTCCGAGGTTACCCTCACCTCACAACTGCAGTTTTGAGGCTGAGATCCTTAGTTGGTATCAAAGCCAGGTTAAGGTGGATCCGGGTGTATGTTAAGCCCCTACGGAAGGGAGTCCCACATCGCTTGGGAGAAGCCCACTGATCTGCTTGATAACCTCCGAGGTTGCCTTCGTCGGGTTCAGATGAAGAAATATTATCTAAACCCGAAATCCATTCCCAGGACCAACCTGATGCAACCCAGTCTTTTACAGCTTCATCATCCAAAGTTTACTTTACCCTGGATGAAATACCATATTATAAGTGGCCTGATCGGCTTCAAGAATTCCATGCTTGGCTCACTGCCAGACATATTTCTGAACCTAGCACTTATGATATTCTCCTGGAATTCACCAGTCGTTTTACAGGAGCCCTTAAAGATTGGTGGCATACTGCTTCAGAATAAGAACAGATGTATCTCCTAACTCAGCCTCTGGATAATGCCATCCAGATTATCCATATGTACTTCATTGACAAGCCCGAAGATTCCAAAGAACTCAAACGAAAAGAGTTCTTTGACCGAAAATGTTGCTCATTAAGACGCAAAGATCTTGACCGACACTTCCAACCTATGATCAAGTTATTTTATTTACTTGGTGCAGATTGGAACCTCAAGCCGATCTTCCTGGCATCCATTCCCAGAGAACTTAGCCAAGCTGCAGAGAAAACTCTTCAACAAAGACAAAAAAGCATAACAGAGGCTACTCTTGGTGAAATCCAACAAGCCGTTCATATTGCCATAGAAGAACTTTGCCTCCGAAGAGAAGCTTTCAGAAGCTTTCTCAAAGAAAACAGGCATCTTGACAAGGCATGCTTCAAGCCCGGTCTAAAGATCAAATGTCCCAAGGATTGCTCAGAGCCTTCCTGCACAGGATGCAAAAAGAAAAGGCACTTTAAATGGCTTTCCTTCAAAAAGATACGCAAAGGAAAAAGCAAAGGAAAATGGAAATTTTTGCGTAAAAGCCATCATCGCTCCTCCAAGAAACGAAGCAAGGACAGATGCTATGTTTGCAACAAAAAAGGACATTTTGCAAAAAATTGTCCAAAGGCAAAGAAACATGGAAGAAATCTGATTGACAAAATCTCTAAAAGCACTGGCATCCAACTTGATGATTCAGATATCGAATCTGTCTTCTCCTTAGACGACCAACCATCTGAAAATACTCTCTGTGCTATTCAAGCATATAGCTTAGATTCAGCTTCAGATTCTAAAAACGATGTTTTCACCTTCTTCCCTGATTCACCTACGGAGATCGAGCTCAATGAACTTATCCATCATCCGTATATTCCCAGTGGGTTGGAGGTGGTCAAAGTGGCAGATTGATTTCCAGGAGGGTGATCATCAGAAGAGTGTTCAGGTGTGCCTGGAGAGGGGGGTGAAGATTCTGTAGGAGGAGGGGATTTTTTTTGCTTTAGTTTAAGTTTGCGGAGATTTTCTCGAAGAGTCAGAAAATTATTCTGAGGAGGAGGGGCAGCTGAGCTTAAAACAGTGGCAAAAGAGGATGATGCTCCAAAGGATGATTCTGATTTGGGTGGCAAGGGGAGAGAGGGAAAGAGGGGTAGATTAATTGTGGTGAACGATTGTTGTCCTTGGAGAATCTGGATCTGCCTTTTGAGCTTCTCAATTTCTGGTCTCTGATCTTCCAAATAATGGCTAGGTGGTGTTTGCTTGGTTTCCAGCAAATGAAGCATTTTTTGGAAATCTTTCAACATGCGATAGGATAAGTCGGTGGTCTTGTCTACGCGTTCGAGACGCGTAGCAACAGTGCCCAAGAGCTCATTTTGAGCCAAAGCATTTTCAGTTTGCCAATTCATAACAGTTTCGGCAATAGAAAGCTGCTTACGTTGTCCTTATGCATCAAGACCAGTGGGGTTTGGTATCTTGGGTGAATGTTGATACCTTTGGTGTGGATCAGAGCATTTTTCCAATGGAGGAAATATCCGAGTGCGAGTGCTAGTTCCAGATGATTTTGTGGTTTCGAGTGGAGGGAAGTCATCGGGATGGAACATACATATACTAGGTAGGACAAGAGGTGGATCTGGTTTCGGTACACAAGTGCTTGGTCTGGGCAGGTTCAAGGAATAGGAAGGATTCTTTTTTACCCACTTCTGAATAGGCTTATAAAAGGGTGAGGTGACCATGGGCTTGGGTGGTGGTATTTCAGGAGGAAGAGATGGCCTACAGGGGGATGGGGTGGAGGTTACCTTAGGAGGTTTAGGTGGTCCATAAGAAACAATGAACTGATATTTGCCACCATCTTCTCCAAGGAGTCCAACAGTTGGATCTCCCTCAAGGTACCGCTGATAAAGTGTATCCTTCTTTTTCTTCTTTTTGGACGAGGGTTTATCATCTTCGTCTTCGAATTTTGTGCATGAAGAGCAAGCACAATCAGGGTCCCAATAGCAATGTCCTGTGGGATCTCTAAAGAAATGGATTGGCTGTCCTTGAGGACCAAAGGAATAGACAAACTGTTTGTTGTCCGATTCAGATGAAACTGGGTCAGTAGGACAAAGGGTAAAGTGGAGAATGGTGGGAAAAATGGATGAGGGTTCCTCTTTGGCCTTAGTGAACTTGATGGCAACAGTACCATCTTTCTTTCGGGTGAATTGGGGTTCACTAGACTAGACTGGTTTGCAACTCTGATGGAGTTTTTCATAGTTGGTGACCCAACTATCAGGGAGGAGCTTCACAAGCTCATTTCTTGGGATTTGGCGAGGAACATGGATGCAGGAGGTCTGGTCATGATCTACCGAAATAACAAGAGCATCTTCAGAGTTTGGGATGTTGAGATCAATGGCATGGTTTTGGACACGATAGATCATTTGGTAGTGTAAGGTAGCAGCAATGGATCCAGGAGTCTGTGGGGCTCCAGTGATTTGTAGCTGAACCTTAATAGCAGTAAGCAGGTTGGAATCGGCAAGAGCAATGTTGAAATTTGGGAAGAGTGTAACAAAGATAGTTCCCGCATTCATCGTTGTCTGGATAGTGCCAACACAAGCTTGCTGATATTCCAAAAATCTGGTATCTAACAAGGCGATCCTTGTAGTAACAGGTAAGCCTTTTCGGCCATGAAAAGTTAGAGCAAGTCGAATGGCTCCAAAGTGGAGATGGGAGTAGTCTTGTTGGATCCAGTGAGATGGAAACTCTAGTGGAATCTGGAGAGTAACAAATTGTTCTTGCTCAGTTGCCTGGATAGGGTGTTGATCAAAACGGGAAGACTAGACATACTCTTTGACAGTGCGAGGAGTATGTTTAATCAAGTGTTTGATAGATCGTAGCGGAGAAAAGGAAGGGGGTTTTGTGAAAGCAGTATATGGGTTCATCATGGGAAGCTGTGTCTCAGAAATCTTACTATCCTCTGTGAGGTAAGCAACCTCATAAAGGTAGTCGATCTTTGAACACGAAGATTTTCGAAGTTCTGGTGGAGGCTGAAGAGAGAGATTAGAAGTAAGAGAAACAGGAAGAGATGGGGAAGATGAGTCTGAGGTTTCCATAGGATGAGAGGTTCTCTTCTAGTAACAGAACATGATAATGATCAAACTAAAATGATTCAAACAAATCCATGGCTCTGATACCATAAACCAATCCCTTTGGTGGCACTCATTGATACTGGAGCAAGTTCTTCCATCCTCGATACAAAAATCCTCCCAGAAGAATTTTGGAAGCCTTACACTAGGTATTTCAACTCTGCTTCTGGTGATACTTTTGCTACCAAGTATCGCAGTAAACCCATCACCATCCAATTCTTTCCCCAATGTTCCATCACTACCAAAGTCCTTGGTTCTCAATCCCCGGATAAAGATATCATCATTGGTTGAGACATCTTAACCCAACTTCCCAAGCTTAGAATCCTTTCCCATGACCTTCGTTTTAAAAACCAATTCAGGGAATTTGTGGAAACCAAACGATTCTATGCTCTCCAACCAGCCATGCTGGACCCAATAATCCAAAGTTTACTTTCTTCTTGTGCTGAGACACACTCCCAATTTTCCCAAACCTGTACCCAACCCTTGTGGAAAAACTCTTCCTTTTATGTCAAACTTTCTTTCAAAAGGAATGAAGACATTAATCCCACAAAAGCCAGTCACTTAGGAATGAGCCCTAAACATCTTGCACTCGCGCAACAAAAATGTGCATAATTCCTGGCACAAGGTCTCATTGAACCTTCTGACTCTCAATGGGCATGTGAAGCATTCTATGTCAACAAACGTGCCGAGCAGAACCGCGGAAAAATGAGGTTAGTAATCAATTACCAACCTCTAAATCAGTTCCTCCAAGATGATAAATTCCCTTTGCCTCATCGAAATTCCCTTTTCCTGAGTCTTGCTCAGGCAAAGATCTATTCAAAGTTCGATCTTAAGGCAGGATTTTGGCAATTGGGTATTGACCCAGCAGACAAACCTAAAACTGGTTTCTGTATCCCAAACCAACATTTCCAATGGACAGTTGTCCCTTTTGGCCTCAAAACTGCACCTTCCCTTTTCCAAAAGGCTATGTGTAAAATCTTCAAACCCATCCTTCAAAACTCTCAGATTTATATTGATGACATCCTTCTGTTCAGCCATGATGAACAATCTCATTGTCAACTTTTGACACAGTTTGCTGACATTGTTAAGAGGTATGGCATTATGCTTTCTCAGAAAAAGATGACCATTGCCCAAAAGGAAATTGAATTCCTTGGCATGCGACTCAAAGAAGGAACCTACTGCCCTGAGCCTCATATTGCTAATGAACTCCAAAAATTTCCTGAAAAGGATCTCAATCCTAAACAGATCCAGCAATTCCTTGGCATTGTCAATTATCTAAGAGATTTTGTTCCCCATATCTCCATACATCTTAGACCCCTTCAGAGAATGCTCAAGAAAAGCCCTCCATCATGGGGTCCAAAACAAACTCAAGCTGTTTCCCAACTCAAACAGCTTTTGCAGAACCTTCCCCCTTTAAAAATTCCATCTACTGGCAAAAGAATTCTCCAGACCGATGATAGTGATAAGTATTGGGCAACCATTCTTTTCGAAGAAATTGATGGAACTAGGCATATTTGTGCCTACAAAAGTGGTCGATTTTCTCAGGCAGAAATCCATTATCATTCCACTTTTAAGGAAATACTCGCAGTCAAGTATGGCATCAAGAAGTTTGAATTTCACCTCATCGGACACCATTTTATTGTTGAAATGGACATGTCCTCGTTCCCTCAGATGCTTAAATTCAAGCAAAAGCAAGTTCCCCATCCACAATTACTCCGATGGGCCGAATGGTTTTATAAATACTCCTTTGAAGTCAAACACGTCCTAGGAACTAAGAATGTTCTTGCAGACTTTTTGTCCCGTCCAAAGGAACCAATGCAAGCCATCAATATGTATGTTAAAAAGGAGCCCTTCCAGGACACATACCGAACGGACAAAATCCCAGGTGGTTGGCCCAGCCTCAAATACCCTCCTGATGTTCCCTTGGCAATCCACCATAATGTTCTGAAAGAAAGACTCTCGGAATTAATGTGGGAATATCACCTCCAAATTTTTCGTGAACATGGAGGATTGATACTTAGACCAGATAGGCTTCACCCGCAATATCCATTCATCCACCCTCTCAAATGGTCTCCTGATGAAGAATTTCGGAAGACCTGAAATGGTTATTCTGGTACATGTTCAACTTGTACACCATAGCCATCAAATTTCCCACTGACAAGATTTTGCAAGTTATTCACAAGGATGGCCAAGGTCAACCTCATAACCAGAAACATCTCCTGGAGATTTTTGCATGGTACAAACCACTCCAATATTGGAAATAACTATTCAAAATCCAAAATCGCCAAGGAAGGCCTGAACCAGAAAGACACACTATTGTCTTATTTCACCGACCATGGACATTTTCACATCCATGTGGCTGGATTTCTGACAAACCTTCTGTTGCAGGAATATCAAGCTACAGGCCCCAAGTTTTTCAGGAATTTGCTCAAATCCACCAGACACTTCCACACTCAGTCACGACAAGCAGACCAGCATCTCATGAACTCCAAAGGATCTTATGCCAAGAAAATCGTACCATCCCACCAGAAGCATGGTTATCTGCACAGGTCCCTGCCTCTTGGGACCACCTCGAAGCTTGGGATTCCACCAGACCACAGATCCAAGAGGCTCTTCATACCTTTCGGCAGAATAATCCAAACTCCTCCATCCCCTATGATCCATGGGGGGGACCACTCTCACAGGACCCTTGGGGAGACACCCCAAGTTACGCCCCTTATCCCGGCTCTTTCTCCAATACTTTCGGTGCTAGCTCCTCCCGTCCACTAGACTTGTCGGCAGAAGAAATCGAGAATCTCATCCGTGCCTTCAAAAGAGAAAAAGACGGAAGCTCCAATCCAGATGCAGAAGAGGCTCTCCACCGAGAACAGATGACTCATCATAGCTCTGATGATTCAGACTATGACCACTACAATGCTAGAGACGGAAGAGACATATAAAAAGCCGTCCTGAAAACACTGTACACCATTACTATAGTGCACTGTTCATTGTTCACCCAGTCTGTTTTTTACTGTTCACCCAGTCTGTTTTTACTGTAGCAACAGGCGAGAAAACTACTGTTCATAGCCTGTCACGGGATTTCCTTAGGACTCCCTATATTTGTAGCCCATAAGTGGCTAATATGCTTTCATAATTGTGTCCGAACATGGCTAGTCAGCCATCCCCTATCGTTTGTATCCTCCTCTGCCTATATAAGGGCAAAGAACCCCCATTGTAAAAACCAGAGAGTGAAATAAGAAGTGTGTTGTGTACTCTACTTCCAACATGATCTTCTAAACACTCACATCCTCTTCTAGTCCAGAACGATGGTTCTGAACAAACACTATGATTGAGAAAAATCCTGGAGTATGCTCTGCACTTGCCCTTAGGGGATCCTGTGCATCAGAATTTCCGATATTTTAGAGTTTACTATGGTCCAAGTTCAGAGTCTGGGAAGAAACTTGGTGACTAATAGGCAGTCCATTTTAAGGCCAAGGAGGGCTGTGTGTGGGATAGCATACCTGTCACAAGTTTGTAGCTCAAACTCTTGAGTTTGGATCTTAGTACCCTTTGGCAGATGAGCTTCAATTGATGGTTCTAAGCTTTAATTTAACAAGTTAGACTAAGCCCACAAGGAAAAAGAATTTGGCTAGGCCCGTTAAGGGGTGACGAGTTGGAATATGAGAATGTTCTCAAGAATATTCGCATTATTCTTTCAATATTCAGGAAAAGTGTCAGATGAAATATTGAAAAAATATTGCACGTGGGATACAAGAGCTAAATAGGTAACGTGCAAATTTATCATCTTTCCTTAAATAACATAGTCCTCTCATCTATAAAAAGGGGGCCACATACACTGAAGGACACAGGAAAAAAGATACACAGAGCACATTGAGAGAAGCACGAGGGAGAAGAGAAAGAAGGTTGTTCAAAGAAAAGGAGGGGTTCGTCCTTTGAAAAGTGACAGGGCGGGCATTCAGTCAAAGAAAAAGAGGAAAACGTTAGTGAGGGAGAGAGAAAGATGGTCTTCCCCCCTTCTCTGACACACGCTAAAGAGGAGAGGCCCCACTCCTCTTTTGGTTTCTTCGCCTGACACAAGGAGTCTTCTTCGGCTTCCCGCCCGACTATCCGGCACCGTCTTTGTTCCAACGTTTCTGCAGGTTTTTTTTTTTTTTTTTTTTGGCGTTGCTCAACTTCACAAAAGTCAACTTTTCAGCCACTCGTAATGAGGTCTTGCCCCACCGCTGCAACGAGCACTATTATCGTCGACTAAGCCCTCCGTCATCGATCATGAGCTAACTGTCGAGAAGCATCGTTGATTGTGATTCCCGCAATATGCTATCATCCAAACTTGGAAGGAATAGACAAGGTACATAAAGTTCCTATTTAAATTAATTCTTGAATATTTTGTTTCCCTGTTTGAAACAACGCATGCTATTATAGTTAGACACTTTCGTACATTAGATTAAGTTATTGTCGTGTGACATGTAGTTTGTCTATTAGGTTGCACATTGCATGCTATTATAGTTAGACACTTTTGTATCTCATTACATGCATTGCACGTAGTTTTAGGCTTCATTAAATAAGTGAAAACCTTAAAAAATATTTGAATGAGTGCATGTTAATTAGAAATTACATTTAGGATCATTGATGTAATTTTTAAGCTAACATCGCAGGTGCTTTTGTAGCTTCAAGGTAAGTAACTTCCTCTTTTTCCTTGCAATTTATTTATTGCTTTGCTTTATTGAGTGTTAGATAATGGTTGCGCACTCGCATGATCACATTGCATGTTAGGGAGTAAATTAAAATCAACACAAACTGCCTGCAAATCATTTTTTTTTCAAATAAAAGAGAAAAGGTACCAAAAGGGCGTTAGAGAGAAATCTAACGTAATCAAGTCCCCGATCCCATAGTCTCTAGTTCGTAGAAGTAAAGTAATTCTCCCGTTACTTTACTTAGGTTTCTAGTCGACCCACCAAAAAATAGATTAGTGACGACTCCAAGTAAAAATCATTTACATACTAAAAAGTTAAACCCTAAGTCGCGCGTTGGTATGGGCTTGGGAGAGCCTAAGCTAAGTTTAGGCTTAGTAATCCATTAGCCAAACCCTAGGTGGTGCACCCGAGATGAAGTCACGACAGCTTGGCGACTCCGCTGGGGACATGACTTAAAACTCATAGTTGACATATGCTTGATTTTTCTCTTTTCAAAAATATTTTTTGTTTGTTTGGCAGCATGGATACTAAGTATGCCCCTAACATGAAGTGTTAAATGTTTTTGCAGAAATGAGTTATAAGGGGTGTAGTGTTTGCAAACTTTTTGTTTTATAGGAATGTGTTGAGGTTGAATGTTTTTTTTGCTCATATTGAAGTAATGTTTGCATTATTAATTGTTCTGCATGATTTTTAAATGGTTTTAGCACTACACTTTGCACACACTACCTGCCGTCAACCTGGACCACAATTAAGGATATTAGGATGGTGTTGAGAAATGATCCAACCTTGAATACGAGACTGCAATGTAGAGGTTGCCTTTCTCAACTCCAAATTTTTTTTCTTCTCGATGTCAAAATGTTTATCCTTGTCTGCAAAATCGCATGACTATAGGATTTTCTTTGACCAAACCGGAGCTAAGAAAACCCAACCTTTGTACGTGAGACTATGACTAGTCGGATCATTCTTCTTAGCTCTAATTTGCTAAGCCCTATAGTTTAGTTGTCAAACCTCAAGTCTCATGTGTATGTCTATGTGATTGTCATTTTTCCTTCATGAAGTAAGTATTCTTACCTTACACTATGCAATCTATTTATTTTATCATTTTTTTGGGTCCATGACAAAAGGTCAATTGTATATAGAGAAGAGTCACTAGATTGTTTTTATTGTCTAGGAGTTCAATTCCAACTTTAGAGTGTTAATTCAATTTCTCAAATTGATGTTTTAGGAATTTAATTCCCTAGGGAGTCATTTTCATTTCTCAGATTAATGTCTTTGGAATACAATTTCACTTAATAAAATGCACGATCGATCATTGTCATGGGTCAATTTCATTTGTCATGATGCTTACTATATTGGTTTTTTTACATTAGGTAACGTTGATACAACACGGCTCGCCCGAGATCACCTATTCGTATTCGTTCTAGAGCAGCAATGGCCGATAACACTAAACAAGCACGTGTTACTGAACAGGCTCGTGTCGCTACCCTTGAAACGGAAATGAAGCAAGTTCCGAATGTCTTTGAGCAGCTGTCTAAACAAATCGATTCCCTCAAATCGAACATTGTCCCACCAGCTCCGTAGGTCAAAATGGTGTTACCTCAACACCCTTCTATTGGTCATTCGAGAAATAAGGGCAAGAATACAACTGCAATCGACCCGCCAAACTCTGGTGATGCTCCTACAATCAAAATCACTAATATGCCTCAAATTGTTGCTGATGATGAGGTACAAGTAATGCACCCGGTTGAACTGAAAACTAAGCAAGAAAAACGCTTCGTGAAAATTAAGGAAAAACTTAAGTAACTACAGGGTTCAGAATGCCAAAACCCAACAGACTTGTCTCCTTATGCAAAAGTCAAAGTGCAAGAAGGAGTTTATGGCCCGCATATGAATGGGCACATGCTAGCCAGGAAAATTATGAGGTTGGGATACTACTGACTGACATTAAAGAGTGACTGCATTCAACACATTCAAAGTTGCCATCATTACCAAATCCATGGAGATAAGATAAATGTCCCCCCAACTAAGCTACACCATTTATCCAAGCCGTGGCCTTTTTCAATGTGGGGCATCGATATGATTGGCCCAATAAACCCTAAAACTTCAAATGGGCATCAATTTATTCTGGTGGCGATATATTATTTCTCTAAGTGGATTGAAGCCGCATCTTATGTTAATGTCACTACTCGAAACGTTGTGAAATTTATCAAATGTGACATAATTGGCCGTTACGGGGTCCTTGAAGCAATTGTCACTGACAATGGGACAAACGTGAATGACAAGCTCGTGAATGGGCTGTTTACCGAGTTTAAGATCAAGCATTTGAATTCATCCCCTTATCGCCCGCAAATAAATGGAGCCATTGAGGCGGCCAATAAAAACATCAAGAAGATCTTGGCAAAAATAGCCGAGAATTACCGAGATTGGCATGATAGGTTACCTTTCGCACTAATGGCGTATCGGATGTCAATTTGTACTTCTACTGGGGCAACCCCATTCTCTCTAGTATACAACATGGAAGCAATCTTGCCTGTGGAGATGGAGATCCCCTCTCTGAGAGTCTTATCCTAGGTGGAATTATTCGAAGTAGAATGGATGAAACAAAAGTACTTGAACCTAATTGATGAGAAAAGGTTGAAAGCTCTTTGTCATGGTCAGTCATACCAACAAAGAGTAGCCAGGTCCTTTAACCAGAAGGCACGTGTGAGGCATTTCAAGGAAAATAATCTGGTCATAAGGAGGCTATTGCCAATTTTTCCTAATCCTGGAGGCAAATTCGCTCTGAATTACAACGGCCCATATGTGGTAAGGAAGGTACTCCCCGGAGGCGCTTTAATCCTTGCAGAAATGGATGGTCGTGAGTTTTCTAGTCTAGTTAATTCTGATTCTGTCAAGAAGTACTACCCCTGATCCTATTATTTTCCATAATGAATGAATCGCAAGTTAGTTTCTCCATTTTTTTGCAAATGTTGCATTATCATTTTCGGCGAAATAAATTGAATGTGTTAAATGGGATACATTGGAATGATGAAAGGCAGGCCTAGTCCTAAACACTTTCCCATACACTGATCCCTAGTGAGTTGAGCAGAAAGATTCCATGCTTACAAGGCAAAGAGTTTTCTCACGAAAGGTACGCCGACTGAAATGATGAGAGGCAATTCATTTCTCTATCCCAAACACTACAAGAGATCCATTGCTTAACCCCTTTGAGCCTCATATACTTGTGGAGATTTCTTTCAAATTACCCCTGTCAAGAACCACCCTATATCAGGGCAAATTGGAGGTAAGTTGGCATCACGTGGCGAGAAAAATAGATAGAAATTATCTTGCTCTCACTTGCATCAATCTTTGGGTATCTTATTGCAGATAAACTCAAACAATAATCCAAGTGCCTTAGGATGACGAAGAGCATTTTTTTTCTCTATCCTACATACGTATATCCGTTGCATAGCCCTTTTGAGCCTAAAAATTCATTTCTTTGAACCTAGTTGGTGATCATCCACCACACTAAGGCAAGCAAAAAAAATCATTCAAGAAGCAGCAAGGTCTAGAGTGCCAACAAAATGTGAAGACCTTCAAAAGTCCAAATGAAAATTGATACATCGTAAACAGTGTATCAATGGTAAAAATAGAACTAGTAAGCATGAAAAAGCAGTGTGCCTAGTAAAAGCAAGGCCGATGCCCATAGACATCAGAGTAAAAAGAGAGGCAAGAAAATGCAGTGTGCCTAGTAAAAGCAAGGCCAATGCCCATAGACATAAGAGTAAAAAGAGAGGCAAGAAAATGCAGTGTGCCTAGTAAAAGCAAGGCCAATGCCCATAAGGGAAAATGAAAAAGAGTCAAGATAGATGACTATCGATTGTGAAAAGTTATCAAATGCAAAACTTTTACGATCAACAGAACACATTTTGGAAATAATCCTTGATGGCGAAGATGAAGACTGGTGGTAATGTCAAGATGATCACCAACTCTCGCCCATTTACACACATTTTGAGCCTGATAATCCTTTCATTTCTCAATCCGTGAACCTAGCCTACATTACGTCCCTCATAAAGTCTCTTCAGATTAGGGCACTTGAATTAATGTAGGTGTTTACATGTCTTATGCATTGCTCGAAGAAGTGTGAGCAAGATTATTTCTATCTCATTTTGCAGGGTTCTTGACTTGTAAACCTAGAGATGATTGTAGAATTGTTCTTTCAATAGCCTTAACTCAAAGAGTCCCCTTGTTAAGCCGTTGACCAAGCCCATATTATGGTTCATATTAAAGACCTTTCAGATTGGTAAAGTCGTACCGATTGCGAGAATACTTAGACCCCTGATGATAGCGAAATATAATGATTATCAAATTCCCACATCAATTATTGGGATAAAATAGCCTTTTCGTGAGAGTAAGCGAAAAGTCTTTTTAGACCAAAAGAGTCATTTATTTGACACATTGATGACACTCGCATTCTAAATGTATTGTTCTTCAGAAATTCTTGCCAGTGCTGATTTGGTAATACAGGATTGATAAAATTGTGACACATGAACTGCAAATGGATTGGAAATATCTGGTGATGATGAATGCATATACCTGTTGCTGCTAACCATGTTTGACAGGTAAAGTTCTCATGATGCTCGATTCGCTGTCCGAAGCATTAGGATGTGTTCAAACACTCTATGGTTCCCAAAGCACTGCTAGCAAGCAACCTTGAGGCAAGCCAATCAAGCCCTCAGGTAGGAAACCTCAAGTAAGTATCTAATACCCCTGAGTACCCAAAGTAAAATTTAGTAACTCCTCTCATAAGTTAAAAATGCTTAGATATCCTAGCTAAAATCCTTCAATCATTAGTTAACATCTCAATCTAGATTTGAATGTTACACAACATTTTTGTCGAATATTTCATTTTGGACATGAATGTTCTTTGATCTTTCTCTTCATACCTTAGTCTCGATCTAGGTATTTCGAATAATCTCAATTCAATATTTGACTCGCCTAACATTAAGCATTTATTGGTCAAAGTTGTCTTAATCAAATATTCATCTCACCTAACATTGAGTGTTTATTGGTTAAGTTTCCCAATTCTTGATATTTCAATCTAGGTCTAAATGTCTCGAATCTTTTCATCGAACATTTTAAGACATCTTGTTCCAATGGTCGTCTCACCTAACATTGAGCGTCTGTTGATTAAATTCAATCGGTTGCCTCAGTCTGGATCTAAGCAATTCGATAAACATTAGACTCTTCAAGAAATCTGGAATGAAAGTCGAATGCTTGTGGAGCAAAAATTCATCACGTACCTCAAGATGCTCTACCGTATTGATTGGTAAGTAACTATAGGTACGCTTTTTCTTTTCTTTTCTTTTTTTCATACTTTGCATTAGTTTTTCCATGCATCATATCATATTGCATTTTAAAATGGGATTCATTTTCCCACAAAAAATAACATTATCTTGCATATGCATGGTCAAAATTTAGGTTTCAATTTATCTTTGAGTGCAACCTCTGCGAGCTCACCTTCCAAGAGGGGTAGCTGTTGACACCTAAATTTTAATTGATCATTCATAATTTAATGCACAAAAATCTGGAGATTAATTTTAACCCCTAAATAAAAAATATTAGGATTAAATTGCATAGCATATAGTTTTATAAGCATTTATTATTGCAATTGCATTGGACATATGGCAGATGAGCTTCAATTGATGGTTCTAAGTTTTAATTTAACAAGTTGGACTAAGCCCACGAGGAAAAAGAATTTGGCTAGGCCCATTAAGGGGTGACTAGTTGGAATATGAGAATGTTCCCGGGAATATGAAAATGTTCCCGAGAATATTCGCATCATTCTTTCAATATTTAGGGAAAGTGTCGGATGAAATATTGAAAAAATATTACACGTGGGATACAAGAGCTAAATAAGCAACGTGCAAATTTATCATCTTTCCTTAAATAACATAGTCCTCTCATCTATAAAAAGGAGGCCACACACACTAAAGGTCACAGGAAAAAAGATACATAGAGCACATTGAGAGAAGCACGAGGGAGAAGAGAAAGAAGGTTGTTCAAAGAAAAGGAGGGGTTCGTCCTTTGAAAAGTGACGGGGCGGGCATTCAATCAAAAGAAAAGAGGGAAACGTTAGTGAGGGAGAGAGAAAGATGGTCTTTCCCCCTTCTCTAACACACGCTGAAGAGGAGAGGCCCCACTCCTCTTTTGGTTTCTTCGCCTGACACAAGGAGTCTTCTTCGGCTTCCCACCCGACTATCCGCCACCGTCTTTGTTCCAACATTTCTGCAAGTTTTTCTTTTTTTATTGGCGTTGCTCAACTTCACAAAATTCAACTTTGCAGCCACTCGTAATGAAGTCTTGCCCCACCGCTGCAACGAGCACTATTGCCGTCAACTAAGCCCCTCCATTATCGATCGTGAGCTAGCTATTGAGAAGCATCGTTGATTGCGATTTCCGCAATATGCTATCATCCGAACTTGGAAAGAATAGACAAGGTAGGTAAAGTTCCTATCTAAATTAATTCTTGAATATTTTGTTTCCTCGTTTGAAGCAATGCATGCTATTATAGTTAGACAATTTCGTACATTAGATTAAGTTATTGTTGCGTGACATATAGTTTGCATATTAGGTTGCACATTGCATGCTATTATAGTTAAGACACTTTCGTACGTTATTACATGCATTGCACGTAGCTTCAAGGTAAGTAACTTCCTCTTTTTCCTTGCAATTTATTTATTGCTTTACTTTATTGAGTGTTAGATAATGGTTGCGCACTCGCATGATTACATTGCATGTTAGGGAATAAATTAAAATCAACACAAACTGCCTACAAATCATTTTTTTTTCAAATAAAAGAGAAAATGTATCGAAAGGGCGTTAAAGAAATCTAACGTAATCAAGTCCCCGATCCCATGGTCTCTGGTTCATAGAAGTAAAGTAATTCTCCCATTATTTTACAAGGGTTTCTAATCGACCCACCAAAAAATAGATTAGTGCCGACTCCAAGTAAAAATCATTTGCATACTAAAAAATTAAACCCTAAGTGCGAATTGATATGGGCTTGGGAGAGCCTGAGCTAAGTTTAGGCTTAGTAATCCATTAGCCAAACCCTTGGTGGTGCACCCGAGGTGAGGTTGCGACAGAAAGGTTGTGAAGTTGACTTCGACTTTCATTAAGACCTAAGTCCAAAAATCATGTTTGCACATTCAATTTAAAGCAAACACAATTCAGGTTTTAATAGGGTAGATTGGACCTCAGAACAATTTTATAAGGTTTTTACCTATTGAATGTTCTCCAAAAAATCTAGAAAAAATGTATGTTATGTCTAAGATTCATACGAGCAACTTTGATGAAGACTTCAAAGCATGGATCTAAACATAAAAATCAGAAAAAATTCAAAAAGCAGCTTAAGTCGACCAAAAGCTACAAATCACAGCAATTGACACAAATGTTCGAAGGCCAATTGACATGCTTGAATGAGCTCCAAAAATTCCAAAAAAAAAAAAGTATTCATAGAAAAGTGTGTTGTGATCAACTTTCATGAGAAACCAACTCAAAGATTGAATCAAAAAAATCGGTAGAAAATCAATAAACCACAAAGGTCAAAGAAACACAGAGCATATCAAAATATTTGAGCATTCCATAACATATACACTAATTTCTACGATAGTTTTCAAGTAGTAAACAATGTCGGATCAAGAGACTCTATAAAGCTCTTTGAGTCGAATTCCAATGCATCGAACACAAAAACAAACACAACAAGCTCAAATCATGTCATCTTACAAATTTGTCGTCCAGACCTCCAAAATTGCAAATCAAGTCTAAGTAAGCAATCAAGCATATTCAAGCCATCATCAATCTTCCAAATCCATTTTAGAGTATCTTAAATACCTCATAGCATGTATAATCATCATTGAATCGAACCTAAGTGCGAGCTCTAGCTTCGCTCTCCTAGTGAGACCTCACTTTATTAAGCTCTTGAAAAAAGAGTTTACCTTTTGTGCGATTCCAAGCAAATTGACGCACAATCACCACAACAACACAGCAGCGAGGGATGTTGAAGATGCTCCGAGGATCTTGAGAATCGCCGGAGAATGACCAAGGGATGCTGGATCACCGCCTTGAATTAGATCGAATCAGTTTGGGAGGATTGGCTCTAGTTGAGCCAATCTAGACTGCCGAGGAGAAGAACAGACGAAAGGGGGGAAATCGAGACAGTGGCAAGGGGAGCTCTGGCCACCGACCTCTCGAGGAGAAACTAAGGGACGCCGGAGGGGGTGGCTCAATGTCGAAACACCGCTGGGGCAACGCAATTTGGGGCGAAGTATGATGGCGGTCGCGCGCGGTTTGGGGGAAGAGAGAAGACGCAAGAACCGGAGAGAGAGAGGATTCTGGTTTTCTAGATCTGGAAAAATGCGCAAATGAGGCCCCCTTTAAGTTTTGTAGGAAAAATTTGATATATACCCCCTTAAGATCAAATCTCAACCATTGATTTGATCTGATGGCCTAAATTTGATCTCATCCATTTCTTAGAGGTTAAGCAAAGATAGAATTAAGCATGTGTTAGTTTGAACGGCTAGGATTCACCTAAATTAATGGTCCGAATCATTTTTGCGATTAAGGACTTAATTAGGGGCTTTTTCATAATTTCACAAATCCAAGGGCAATCTCGTAAATTCAAGAACTAATGGTATGGATGGGTCAGCCATGAGGAGAGCCACCAATTGTTGGTTAGCGATGTCTAGGAACCGGCTAGGGAAGAGTCGAATTGGCCATCTTCGTCGATCAGACCTGTTTGAACCGGTTCAACTAGTTTAGCCGCCCCTTTTAGTAGTTCAACATCTATTCTCCTAAATTTATGCAATTTATCCTTATTGAGAAGGAATCTTGCCTTGTTTGATGCAAAAAATGGCTTAATGGGAAGAGAAATGGTCTAACTTCTAATGAAATTGGGTTAATTAAACTAATTAAAGATGCCTCGATCAATCTCTATTGGTTTAATTACCCTTATAACCTGGACAATGATGAGTATATGCAATGGGTGCACAAAAATTGGAATTTCTATTCAAATAACTACAATTCACGCAATTTTCTACCTTTAAGTGCAAATTAATTGAAATTGACTTTAATTAATGTTGCAAGGCACCCATATGTCCAATTGCCCATATCTTAGAAGGCCTATTGTATTCAAATTGACACTAAAAGGGATACGCGACCTTTATGTCAAATTAAATTAAGAACCAATATCAAAATTGAACCACAATTTATCAAATTAAACCTCAGTTTTCAATGAGTCAACTTGAATTGCATCAAATGGCATTTATTATCTCCATTGTCTAGAATTCAAGTTAGCTAAATTCATGAAATTGACATGTTCATAAGTGATTTTGCCAAAATTGACTCTAGATTTGAACTTAATCTATGAAAATGAGCAAACTGGATGGTTGGTTTGCAAATTATGAAGAGTTGATTTGGAACCCTAATTAGGGGTAAAATTGTCAATTTACGTTCCGATTAACCCGATCCCAAAATTGATCGAACAAGTGAATGAGTAATGACCTCTAAATCAAATGTCATAGAGGAACTAAGCAAAAATATGAATGTAATGAAAGTAATTTTATTTTTGGTTGATTTTAAACCTAAACTGAAAATTTGGAAAATGAGGTTCTTAATCAATTTTCGCAAATTTTAGATTCTATAATCAAGTTGAAACTAAAAGAAATATTTTTGTGTGAAAAATCAATTTTTGGCTTGGGGATTTGACTTTTGATCAAAAGGTTGACCACAAGTCAACTCAAAAAGTTAACTATTTGACTTTTTGGGTTTTTGATGAAAATGATTAGGAAATTATCTAAAGTTGATAGTTCAAAGAAAAAGAAATTACAATTGACACTTTTGGTTTGAGAAACAGGCTCCGCTATGATCAGAAAACCTAATCTCGATTTTTTTACCTCGAACAACACGTCGACTCAAAATTAGGAGTCAACATTCATGTGCCGAAATTACAGGGGCATCTTCGAAAATTATGCCTTAACGTAATTTGAGAATGTTAAAACCAATTAAATATTTTTAGTAAAATTTTGTCTATTTCTTTGTGATATTAACAGGGAAAAGAACAGTCCAAGTGTTAAAATTTAGCACGAAAGGATACTTAAATGTCAAAAGTTATGAAAAGTGTACTTAAATGCTACTTTTTTAAAAATTGAATCACTTAAGTGTCAACTCTAGCGAAGGCTGTTAGAAATCCGACATGACTTATTTTAATAATTTCTAACATCTACGTAACTCACCGGAATTCCAAGTCAAATTACATTCATAAAAAATGACACCATTTTAGCCTAAGTTTAATTTTTAATATAAATATTTATTAAATAATACTAAAAATTAAAATTGAAAAATTGAATAAAAAAGGGAGTGGCAGCATAAGTGGGGAGGCTCCCTCCTGTGGCCACCACCCCATCACCATTGGGGCGGCAACAATGGACAACGAGGGTCATCGACACCTGGGCACAAGTCAATGACCCTCACCAACCGGAGGCAAAGGCCAGCATCGCTAAACCTCAGCAACGCTAGGCAAGGGCCGCCGGCACCAGTGCGAGGGTCGACAACCCTCACCTAGGTCAGGGCGAGGACGAGCGACCCTTGCTCAGATCTAGGAGAGGGTCAGAGCCCTCTCCCGACGTCTACCAAGAGCCGACCAGCCCTCACCTTTGATCGGCGAGGGTTGCCGGCCTTTGCGTAGTGCTTGCAACCTTCACGGCAAGCACTGCTGCCCCACTGGCGATGGGACGGCAATTACAGGCGGGGGAGCCCCTCCCGCTTGTCCTCTGCTTTTTTTAAAATTTCATTTTAATATTATTTAATTAATATTTATATAAAAATCTAATTAATATCATAACAACATCGTTTTAGGCTGATTTAGCCACGTCAACGCTCAAAACGACATTGTTTTGGGTTTATTTGGCCATGTCAACACACAAAACAACATCATTTCGACATCAACTCATCGAAAAAGTATCATGTCAACATTTTGGTTGGATTTTCTCGTCGTTGGCACTTAACTGATCATTTTTGCTCCAATCTTGGCATTTAAGTGTACATTTTTTAACTTTTGACATTTAAGTATCCCATCATGCCAGCTTTTGGCACTCTAGGGGTCCGAACGTCAATATTAAGTGATTGTTTCACTAGCAATTATGTGAGCTAAACACTGAGCATATTGGGTGTAACAAGGATTTGGAAACATTGCAATGTTTAAATGACTCAATTATGATTGTATTCTTCGTTATATCGCTTGATATATAGTGGAACCTTGTGATGCTCTCCTTGTTGAGTAAGTCGCATCGATCTAAATCATATAAATCCAATGTCTAATTTATTTTCATGTTTAGTTTAATATCCCGTTCATTTGCTTGTTTTCACACCCATTGGTATTAATCCTAGTCCTAGTTTACTTGAAGCAAATCGACAGTGATAGAAGAAGAAAAAGTAAACATCGTCAATTTCCATGGGAAGGATTTTGATTTACAAACCATATGGATTGAGAATTATATATACTAGAGAAATATGCCCTTACTCTTATACGTGGAAATGGCAGAGTGAACAAAGCGACTAATTAGGAATTGTAGGATAGACAAGAGTTTTGTGTTATTTGGCAAACATTGTTTTGTAATGTTATATTCAACATCATGAAAGAGAAGGTCATTGTGGGACTGATGAATGCCATGTCGAACATGTACAAAAGTCATTTGCGATCAACAAGGTTTATTTGATACGACGTTTGCTTCACTTATAGATAGGCAAAGGTGCAACAATAATTGAGCATTTTAATGAATTCCATGTTTTTGTAAGTCGATTGAGTTCGGTAGTGATTGATTTTAATGATAAAAAAATACAAAAGTAGGTAAAGCTTGCACGAGGATAAGCCATGCGGCACACTCATATGAGAGCTTCACCTAGTAATTCATCAAATGGTGGTCACTTTTAACAAATCTCAAATTGTTATGCATATTTTGATATAAAAAAATCTCTGATCAATGTGCAAAAAATAATAAAATTATGCATATTTTTCCAATCAATGTTTAATTGTATATATAGATTAATGTTTTTCTTTGCAATAACTATATATTATGTCTAAAAGTATCTCATAATTGAAAAGGAATAATATTAAGTAATAAGTACACTATAAGTGCTAAAACTTTCAAAAAGTACAATTAAATCTTAAAACTTCTAAGTATTTTTCCATTTTTCAAGTTGAAAAAGTAAAAAAGTTGGATGGAGTTAATGGAATGACTTGATTGCTCCAACTCAATAAGTTATAGAATTTTATTGTACTTTTTGAAAGTTTTAGGAATTAGTTGCACTTTTGTGAAAAAATTTAGAATTTAATTGCACTTTATGAATATTTTAGAACTCAATTGTGCTTTCATGACAAGTTTTATAACTTCCGATATACTTATTCCTAATATTAAAAAAATAATAACAAAAATCCATCTTCAGAAAGAATTATTACAACAAGCTTTACGAATATGGATATTTTAATACCAACATAGAAGGACAAAAAGTATATTTTTTTACATGACTACATACATTTTGAAAAAATAAGTGTGGCAAAATATCTAATAAATGTCGAAGCGATTACTTCTTTTCTAGCGCTAACCCAAGGTTAGATTACATGCTCATTGCACTTGATTGCTATGACTTTCGGACTGCTAAACCAGTCACGCAACAGGCAAGAAAAATGAAGTTATGAGCCTCCTGCGCCACCGATTAAGGAATTAGGCATTGATATGGCAGAGATCTCTTCAAAATACCAGCACGTTCCAACCAAGAACGATCACGTAGTCATAGTTTTCGGGCGACTGTGCTTTGGACTTCCTTCTGATTGAGCAGTCCGGTTAACATCCTTATTGGTCTTGAATCTTAGCCTCAGCTGGAATGGACGACGAGTGAAGGATCCCTTCCAAAACAGGATGCATTCGATCATTGTGGTGATTGGATCAAGAATGGCAAGGGATTCATGCCTTGAATCTTGACCGACAGAAACAGGTCGGCCTCCTGCCATCAACGGGCCGATCCCATGTGGTGGGTCCAACCTTGGTTGGCCTTGGTGGGTCTGTACTTGGGCCTCGTTTTGTTTCACACCGTTTTGGCACTCTAATTGGAAGAGAGAGAGAGAGCTTAAGCTAAGCTATTAATCGAAAAATTCGTGAATGTCGGCGACCTTGTGAAAGGTCATTTTCCAAAGCAATGGTGTTGATAAGCCTAAAATCATGATGGCACTACCTTCTAACTATGGAGTGCTGCAGTGTGAATTACGAATGCAGAAATATGAGGCAATAAAGCTTTTGATCACGAATAGGATTTCGTCAATGTCATTGAATGAAATCCCTAAATTTAATGGCATGCAATGAAATTATGTGCCCACAGACTTTATGCAGTAAACAAAAACTTTTCTTCGTAAATTTGATCAAAGAATATGGTGCAGCCCTATGTTTAGATTGGCACATGTGCGGGTGTTTAAAACGTCGATATATGTATAGACACATTGAAATTCATTCTTGTGAAAGATTTCTAAATTGAATAGGGTAACTTTTTTTATCAATTATATAACTTATTTAATAAATTTTTTTATTTGAATAAGACCTAAATTTGAAACAGCAGTCATGAGACCTAAAATCCTATAAACTTTTACTTGTCATGTACAAGAATTGTTCCGTCATGAAAACATCGTGACCAAATCGGATTTACAATAGTTTCCCTTACTATCGCAAGTGCAATTGCCGGTTGCGTTGATTGGGGGCATGGTACATTCCCAAGCCCCCAGAGGAAGGAAATGGAACGGCTTAACATGTTTGCAGATGGTTGACTTGTAGTTATTGTGCCTATTAAGAAGGAATTGAAGTATGACATCCATTAATGTTTCACCCAAATGAAGGTTTTTCTAAGGAAAGAAGTACATCCTATATTAGCTCTCCATACATTACCACAATATGAGAACTAATCTTCTTTTTTTATCAGTCCTTTACTTTACTCCTACTCTAATATTCACACTTTTGCCCTACCTCCTTGCAAGACATGCGAGTCGAAACCCACTCCTAAAACTAAATTATCCCTACCCTAATTTCCCTAAGAAGGTGGGGATTGGAACCCTCTGTCTCACCCTTCTCATGTAAGAAGGGTAGCTTAGATGGGAACTAATCTTGTGTAGGAAATTTTCATCTGAGATTATAATTTAATTGCACCTTTCCAGTGGGGGTGGGGGGGAAGTCATACTCATGTCTTCAGCATGTACAACAATCAATGAAGAGCAATGACAAAACTGGTACAAAGACGTTTTGCTAGGAACACTGCGAGAGTGAGGCCTAACATTGACCAGCTAACAGCCCCTGGTTACTGTCCAAAAGAATCCAAAGCAAAGAATCACAGTTACACATAAGAACAGACTTTCAGAGAGCCGCAAGGCAAACAACTCTATAAAGGTCAGTTTATCAGTATCACCAGAACTTTTCATGCAACGACATCCCTCCTATCCCATATGCCGAGACAAGGAACCACGCATTTAAACCCTCTGCTCATAAGCATCTTCCTCAATGGGATCCCCGGTCCCTATATCAAACGGCAACGTTCACTGAATGAACCAACAAGTCTAGAGAGTACTTTCCTAAAAACATGGAGGCGACCTGCCAACAAGGAAGCCATTGTCAATTCAAAATGTTGGCGGATGATTTTCAGTTCGAAAGTAATCAGCCAAATTTAGGTCCCATTAACAGTCAATCATACCCATCAATGGTAAGTGCATTCTTCAGTAATGAGGATATAATATCGGAATAATTACAGGACCGAGAATAGATTTAACACATACATCCAGAACTTATAACTGTATAAAGAAAACTACAGATATGTCCAGTAAATGCACAATGAGGATGATACAGACATAGGATTTGATGACCATATAACACATGGATAATACAAATCAGTGGCAACACAGCTGCCAGTACAAGCTTAAGAGATCATAGTACGGCACCCTCACGGTGAAAGACTCAAGAGGCCCTGAAAACGAAGGTGAATAGAACGCTAATCTAATATGCAGCCTTCCATGGAATCAAAAATTCTAACAATCTGTGTGTGAATCAATCACCCTTAGCAAACCAAGAGAAAAAAATGAAACTGTAAGTGAAGAAACAAAAGTAGGATTTATTAGGTAAAAGGAACTCAGCCAGAAGAAAGGAGTTGAACAACGTATGTGATTCACCTAATTTGGTTGATAAACATTTACTACACCTTTGAACCAAAATATAGATACTCTATCACCTCACAATATCTACTCTCATACACTAGATTTCAATTTGCAAATCGCATAGACAAAATAAAGAGAATGGAAGGTCTGGCAAAACAAAAAAAAGATTATTTCAAACGTAGACAGAAGCATGTAAATCAATCGTAAATGCTAATAGAGGAGAGCTCCATACTTGTCGATAGAGTGGTGACTGAATCTTGAAATCTACCAAAAAGCATATGCTGCAAGATCCTGGGACTGGTCCTGAATTGAATTGCCAAATATTTATCAGATGGTCAAAGAGAGTGCTCTGCGACACTGTAGTCTGGAAGTGGTAGAAAAAAGAATATTAGAGGGAACGAAGTTCAGATAGAGAGAGAAAGAGAGTATCTAATACATGATCACCTACACCGGTGGCTCATACAATTAGGACTAAATAACCAGTACTCGATAAAAAGGAGATATCAAATTACTTCAGTTTGAAAAGGCTCCTTAGACATTACAAACTCATGATCTCGCAATGAACATAGTATAATCTGATTCAATGGGAAGAGTAAGTGTCCTAATTCATGTATTTGTACATGCGCAGCTGCTCAAGCACCATGCTTTCAGCACCTACTTGGTGCTGACGATGAGCTAAAGTTTGATTATACATTAGAGTTCTAATTATAAGAAGAGCATATTCCACCAAATTTACTGTAGTGATGGAGTGGAGGAATGACCAAATGAGAAATAAAAAGATCAAGAGGTCGGTTGACCAAACATATTTATCCAAGCAGTAACACAGGGAAACGTGATTCTACCAAGGAAGTCTGGGAGTGTGTTTACCTTTATGTACTGAGGTCTTTTCATCTCTACATGAGAAACATAAATTGCTATTAGAAATCTGAAACAAATCTCAAGCTCGGCATCAAATGATCCATCAGGATAACTCTTTAGTATCTCCGAATGTTGACACCAGAGGACAAAATCTGGATACAGATCGACAGCTGCAAAGCATCAAATAACTACACTGGAGAATACCTGTTACGCACTGGAAACACCAAAAAGTTGTTCTTTTTGTTGAAAACAAAAATATCACATTCTATCAATGACGAAAAGGAGAGAGAACTCGCGAGTGCAAAAATGAATAACACCCGCAAATTCACACATTGACCATTCATGATATTAGAGATACATAATAATGAAATTTCAAATAGTAAAGCATGTAAAGAACACTGAAAGAAAAAGATAAATTCAATACCACAGAGTTTGGTCATACACAAATAATTTGAGGCTTGCCTTAACATCATACTATATCGCTGCATTCTCCAAGCAGACTACTGGGAATAACAATCCTTCACCGAGATAGAGACAGAGCAGTGAAAGCATGTATGCAGGCACAAACAAGCTTATGCATCAGAACAACCAACCAGATAATATTGCCACCCAGACCAAAGTCCCATTGATTGAAATTAACAATTTTAAGCATAGAAAACAAACATAAAAGGACAAGTTCAAACGTATAATCAGTATAACCCCAGAACACGCCTCTCTTCATAGACTTTAGACAAAGCACCTCCTTCTTCGCCATCTCCACAACCTAGAAACTGCCTCGTCTGCACGGCGTCACCGCTATGCAAGCTCCCCCATAGAATTCGGAGGTCCTTGTTTGCATCAGACTGTCTATGAATAGAAGGGGCGTTCACACCAGCAATGCATCCCAAACATTGCGTCTGATCGCAATTCTGAAGCTGCCGATAGCTCTCAGCAGGCTTAATCACATGCAGGTTCCCTTTTGTTGCGCGTCACGACCGATCGCACTGACTTACAGGTCGACAAGAATGGAGGCATAACGGATCCACAAAGAATCCGGAAGCTCGAAAATTTGCAAGAAACGCGAAGTAAGTGGTGGAATTAGGGTTCGACTGGAGATTGCCGTTGCGCGAATTTCGGGAAAATTCGGGAGGGCGGGAAATGCGGTGGCCCATCGAACAAAACGCGTGAAGAGAGAAATTGAGGAGATGGGTCGTCAGAAGACGGGACTCCGAGAGGACGCAGGAACGGGGCTCTGGGCTTGAGCGATGGAGACAAGTGACGGGAAGGAAACAAGTCTCTTACGGAAAGCCTATCCAAGCTTCCATGCCCATGCATGGTCACTTCCGGAAAACTGAACGTGTCGAGATTTGGCATTGCGTATTCGAGTTTTTATCACGTGAAACAAAAGAGAGAAATGAAAACGAGATCATAGACGACGACTCCGGTCAAAGTCTGGCCTCTCCTTGAATCTGGCGTTACGTATTGGAGTTTGGGGCGGGTATTATCTTTCTATTTCGAGCCCAGTCCAAACTGTTTACATATGATACATTTCATTTCAAAGTAGAACACTATTTAATTTCTCAATGGAACTTACTAATCAATCAAACGATTGAAATAATATAAAAATAATTTGCGAATTTGAAAATATTGCCTGAATCATGCTCGAAAAGTGGATTTGAACTGAAAACGGCCTTAAGCTCTAGATGAGCTTTTCCAAATTGTACTCATGAAACTCGTAACTCCACCTCAATTAAAGTTATGCTCCTTAAAAGTGGGAGCATGATAATTTCTCTGTTTTTTTCCTTTTAGTTGATAAATAAGCTTTTAAGTAATTTTATGCCTCTTCAAAGTCCACTCAGGCAATAGAAGATATAGTCGACAGCCTAAATTGAGAAAATTTCTGCACGTTTGGTTTTCGTGTGACGTATAGATGGCTATGATGGTTAAGATATTCAAGTGCGCATAGAAGAAAAATCGGACAGAAGGTGGCATGTTGACCAGTGTGAAAAACAAGAGAAATTGAAAAAGTTTTCGAGTCTATCTCATTTGTAAGTTTGGTAATAGCCTTTTGAGTGATGATCCTAAGTATTGGTGAGAATGGCAAACTCATTTGCAAACATGCGAGAAGTGGTTGTACTTAGAGAAAAAGTACTTATACCGGAGAATAAGATAAGATGTTTGAATGAACCTTTATTTGTAAAAACTCAAATGTGTGGTTTATACTGTTCGGAGTGCGGCCTCTATGTCGTGTGTGTAAGGTGTGAGACTATTTTGAGAGGGTTCACTAGTGATAAATTTGTATGACGGCACAGTTGTAAAGGGAGTGTTGGTTTTGGACAGCGAACTCTGCACTTGCAGCGAGACGGTGCTTGTACTCCTAACTAAGGTAGCAGGTTTCAGTCTACATGGATCATCAGAAATGGAAAAGGGAACGGAGGCACCTCAAGCCGAACCTCTGTGATATCAAGATTCCATTGCTCTTACCCAACTCTTCATTCCTCAAACTTTACATTGCTAGGTCTACATAACACGCAAAAGCAGAATTTTTAATTGAAGTATATTGACACCTAAAATTTGGCTCTTGTATTGATAGCTCATTTCATGGGAAAATTAGGGATCAAACTTGACCTCTAAACAAGATATTGATGTAAGTATGGCTTTACATTTGCATTTCAGGAACTACATGCATTTAAGCTTAGGATTAGTTAACCACGAAGCAAAGGTGGCGTTGGTGATGCTTAAATGAAAAAATCGTGAGTGGAAGACAAGACGGAGTAGATGTGGGCTGGAAAAAGAATTTTATCGGATTTACAAATGCGGGTAGAGTTTAAAATGAGAGCACGATAATAAAATAAAATAAAAATGGTAGGATTTGGAGATAATAACGGTTCGTCAAAATGATAGTGGAACGTCCAGATGTTGGATGACATAATAGAGAAATAAAAGTAAAAACTAGAGATGGTGGAAGACGGCAGAAACGTGAGAGTGATGAGGAGACAATAATGTCATCAATACGTGGACTTTCTTTCTCTGACAATCACCCACCAGGTATCCTCATTAATGGTTGGGAAGTATTGACACTCTTCATGATCTTATGTATCTTATTAGATACGATGTGCTCGGTTGCCTTGGGTATGGCTTGACTACCTCGATGGGTGGTTGCCGAGAGAGAGGGTTATCGTAGGATAGCCCGAGATCTGAAAGAGTACGTTTTCTACGGAGAGAAATTGTCTGTTCGAACCTATATGCCTACGTACATGTCCCTCCTCTCTGATTTCCCTATGTGATGACAAAAAAAAATTCTCTTTCCTTAGCGGTGACCGCAGGGGGAGGGGGCGGCAGTGGGGGTTGGCCACCAACTAGCGTTCGATGGCCAACGAATGCCGAACGCCAGTCGCTGGCCACCCCCTGCCCCCGCCGTCAGTCACCGGGCGCTGGTCGCCGCCAGTCTCCAAACTTGGGCCGACGTTCAGCAGGCAATTGCGACGGCGACGGGGGGCGGCGGTAGCGATGGCGGCGACTAGTGACGAGAGGCAGCAGCGGGTGGCGGTGGATGGCAGGAGGCGACAGCGGGTGATGATCGGCAATGGGCGAGTGGGGGGTGGTGGCAACGAGCGGACTACCAAAAACTCCTTTGGGTGAAAAGTAAAAAAGAAAAATAATTTATGATTTTTATAAGAAAAAAAGTAAATTTTTTTATTTCTAATTTTTATTCCAGAAAATTATTATTCCAAACCTATTTTTGGAATAAAAATATATTCCAGAAATAAAAAAATGAAATTATTTTACCAAATAGATATCTGTTTCAAAAACAAATCTATAATAGAAAAATAGTTCTGAAACAGAAATAAAATGATTACCATAAACAATCTTAGATTAGATTAACGGAAGAGGATTCATATGTGCCCACGCGCAATGTAGAACGTGACGGGAGAGACAGCAGTGAAGAGAGTCAAGCTGAGGAATAGCAGAGAGAGGCGGCCATATATTGTCAATTTTCGCGGTTAAGGAGAAGACATTGGCACGGCCAACACACGATCATAAAGGAATATGTCTTCAGCAAGATTTAAGCAGGAGACAAATTCAGAGCAAAAGCTGAAACCACGGCTATCATACTAAAAAAATTCAGCCAGATCCACGGCCATGCATTCCGCAGATGAACATTCACGCGGGCAATTGAATGACTCCGAAGCAGCGATTTTTGGATGGGATCGCTCAGTCAAAAAGCAAAGAAGATCGTGGTTCTTAAATGCTCAGTTTTGGAGAGAGATCCATCCACGAGCAGACACAGAAACAACTTTCAGATTCCTTCACATAGATATATTTTCCCATCACAGAGGGAAATCAGAGAGGAGGGACATGTACGCAGGCATATAGATCCGAACAGACAGTTTCTCTCCGTAGAAAACGTACTCTTTGAGATGTCGGGCTATCCTACGATAACCCTCTCTCTCGGCAACCGCCCATCGAGGTAGTCAAGCCATCCCCAGGGCAACCAAGCACATCGTCCTCCGTTGTCCTGTGGTTGCCCAGGTGAGAACTGAAATTTTCTGGGCACATTCATGGCATTCCAATTCCGAACTAGTAGCCCTCGACCCAACAGCATGCCTAACAAGTACATGTCTGAACCTGGTTTTAAATCTCGCCTGGTTGCTCAATACAACTACGTAGCCCTCGACTTGATGGCGTGCCTAGTTCTTTGTTGTTCTTGCGTCTTCGTTGGTTAATTTTTGAGTTGCATATTTATTTTTATGCATACCATTGTATCTGTCCGTTCAATCAGCAGGAGATGTTAACCCTAGTTTTGACCTTTACGTGTTAAATAGATAATACAGTTGCATGTTTCGATGAGCTCAGGTCGGTTCGGCAACTCATTGATTTAGATCG
Source organism: Corymbia maculata (assembly GCA_014182735.1). Lineage (NCBI taxonomy): Eukaryota > Viridiplantae > Streptophyta > Magnoliopsida > Myrtales > Myrtaceae > Corymbia > Corymbia maculata. The sequence continues at coordinate 17,164,735 of CM024687.1, forward strand.
TATGTTGGTCTCATTGCATCTCTGCCCAGTCTATGTAAAATAGGAGGGTTCGGTCACGTCTTGCCATTTCTACGCGCCTCGATTAGATCATGGATCCTTATAAGTCGCGTACGTGCAAGTACAATTGTTTATCGATGTGAGATCTCAGTGGTTTTGCGTATCCCTCCGTATGCCCGGAGACTAGGATACTTCATTTGTTGGCATGTAGTCACATGTCTAGCATCATTGCATCGTGTTCAATCGTTCTTGTCGATTTCCAGCGCCATGCCATGATTACTTTCGTTACCTTTGAGGGTGCACTCACTCCGTTTTGACAGGAACTTAAGTTTAAATTTCCAGGGAGTATCAACGGTTCATAGCGTGAATTATTTGGTAATGTCCAGAATCAAATTGCCTCGTATCTTATAGCATGTAGTTCATATTGGGCCTTAATTGATTTTAGCTTGAAATAAATGAAAAGGATTAAAAAATAGATTTTAAACAAAAGCAGTAATATATATACACACATTCAAGTATAATATGCATCGTTGTATTTCCCATGTTCCTTGCATCATACCTCATGTGTACGGTTAACATTAACTTTCATGTCTAGGTGTCGATGAAGACTGAAGTCACATGGGTCCGTGATGTGCTTCGAAGGGACGATTCATATGAGTTGCAGGTGAAACTTCTGAAGCAAGTCCCAGGAGAGTACCCGTACAAAGACATGAATAAGCTTATCAGCATGCAGTTCATCATGACCTTTTTTCCTCCTTGTATCTGGCAGCGGAGGGTCAAATAGCTCGTCTATTCTCTTTTTAATGACGTATTTTCTCTTCGGTACTGGAGAGATTGTTGATGCCGAAGGGCTTTAGGTTTCAGTCGTCATATTCAGTTGCTCTTTGCCAAACTGAAGCCGACATGACTTCAAATTGACTATTGACTCTTCTTCTTCTTCTTTTAATTGATAGATTTCAATTATTATTGTGATGCAGGAGCGATGGATAAAATACGGATTCGTTGATATGCAAAAGGGAATTAGGAAAAAATAATTAAAAGCCTAAAGAAATGATCAAAATTAAAGATTGCCTCGAGACACGCCTAAATAAAGAATTTTGAGGTCCGGAGCAACTGCTATTGTGTATCTCGGGTTCGCGTCGATTGGCCACAACATAGCTTGGAACAAACTTCCTAAATTGGTATTGTTACCCAAAAAAAAGAATTGGTAACTTTTTTTTTTTTTTGAATCCGAATATATGGTCTCTTTCTTACACGCTTCGTACATTGTTGTACCAGGCCACCAGTTAGATTGGCCATTGTCGGCAACCGTGTCCGCGCCATAATTGATAATGATAGGTAGGCCGAGCATCTTTCCATTTCTTTTTAATCATTTCTATATTCAAGTTGGTATATGGTTATCTGATTAAAAAAGAAAAAAGAAAAAGTTGGTATAGTTATCAACGTATTTTTCCGACCAATCGCGAGCCACGTTATGGTCAACTCCAAGTAAACGGGCATAGCTGACTCCTGTGCGTCTGCTGCACGTTCGATGCATCTTCGCTTCACTCGTTCTTGTCCTCCATTGCAAGCCCACCATCACCGGTTCTGGTGTCACGTGCGGTTACAGGCATCAAAGGGTCATAGTACTGTACTTACGTTCGCAGAAACTCTCTAGATCAATATCTCCTGATATTGGGAACCTCAGCTTCTTGAGAGAGTTGTGGCTTGGAAACAACAGTTTCAATCATGAAATCCCTCCGCAAATCAACTGGTTGAGCCGCCTACAAATCTTACAATTGGGCCACAATTCATTAGTCGGTGAGATTCCTTATTGGGAACATCAGCTTCTTTAGATAGATGGTTAAGATTATATTAGCTTAATCTTGCTTAATTGTGCTTGATTATACTTGATTGTATTTTTGTGTTAATTAAGCATGTTTAGCTTTATTGATTGATTAGTTGTTTTAATTAATGCTTTGTTTAATTTTTGAATTTAATGTTTTAATTATTGAATTCGGAAATTACATTATTCATAATTATTGTTCATAATTACTGTTTACAGCACTATTCATACAAAAGCTAGAATTTTTAAAATTGGATTTGTTCTTGATTGTTGTGATTTATTAAGGTGCCGGTTGTTAATTATACTCGTGAATAATAATGAAATGCGTGATCGACTGCTGGTTGAAATTGAATTTTGGAATTGTTGATTGATACCGCATGACATATTGCATGGGTTATCTGAAATGACATGTCGCATGAGCATGAGTGATATTGTATTCACGACAGAGCAAAGATATAAATGAATCGTTTGATAATGTGTTGCATTATCACATTAAGAGATGGATCCTGACATTGTCAAAAGACTGTCAATCTTTATGGGGTTGAGCCATGGCTATTTGGTCATCTTGATTTCGGTCGGTTGCTTGACATGAATGGGTCAATTGTGGGATCCTATCAGTTGCAGGGTTACAATAATGGGTGGGTCATATATTCCTTCGGGAATGCTATCTTGGGAGTGAGTCTTTGACGTCGCCGTGCCTCGAGGTAAAGAGGATGAAGCTAGCTTGGCCAAGAACCGTCAACCATAAGGTTATACCGTGGCCCAAGGAGGGGTCGTAATAATCAAAACATGTATGAATGTGAGATATGAGAAAGCTAGGTGTAATACTCTGATTATTTGCATGCTTTTAATGTCGTGATGATCATATTATTTATGGCATGCACACATAAATTGACAGTCGTGCAAGGTGTGGTAATGACTAGGTGAGATCGCTTGTAACGTAATTCGCATGTAATTGATAAACTACTTCATCTAATGGTCATGTGCCTTGCTTGCATTGTATGAGGTTTAATGTGCAAGGTATGGCATATTAAGTAAGGTTGCATGTGAACTGACTATTTGTTTATTGGTTGACCTTGTCTGTTGTTTGATCTACTGATTGCTGGTTGTTTGTTATTGGGTTGTGTGAGGGATGATCCTGGAGAGATACCCCGGGTTGAATTGGCGTACTAACCGGGGGTTCGAGGGAGAATTTGCTAAGATTTTATCTTGTTGGTTATTGTATAACCACTTTCAGACCCTTAGACCGGCGTAGTGGAGAATTCTGCCCCCGCTCCTCCAGTAATCAACCCAACGGAGCCTAAGTCCGATGTGTTCGAGTCACCGTGGTGCTGAACTTGAGGGTTCTTTTTGTATAGCTAGATTAGCTTAGCCTAGTTTCTTTTTTGTCCAGCTTAGAGGACAGATTAGCCCCTTTGTTGGGCTTGTAATTGGAAATGATTCTCCATTGGTTAATCCAGTAAAATGTATAAATGAGCAGTTGCCGTTATTCTTGTTGTTCATCCATCTATCTCTGTTTAATTGTTTGATTGTCTGTTGGACTGGGGATGGTTCGTCTTTCGCTTGCGCTTAATGAAAAATTAAAATGAATGATCATCGACGAGTCTTGGGACATCGCTTTCAATTGACCATGGTAAGGGGTTGTTGCATGCTCGGGATTCAGGGCGTGACATTTCCCAAGGCTAATCTCAGTGGATAAATAAAAATGATGTTGTTTCTATTATTGATGCGTCTTTCTGCTATCCTTATTTGATGATTGACTGGGTATTAGTAGATTAGTTTCTGCCTATGCAATTAATTAAGACAAAAACAATTGGTCGACAACAAATCCTAGGATGTAGCAAGTGATCGCAAGTAAACAGAGGTTGTCGCGTGCTCGAGGGTTGAGACGTGACAATATATGTATGTTTAATCAACAGGAGATGCTTACTCTAGTTTTGACTTTTACGTGTTGAATAAATAACATAGTCGCTTGTTTCGATTAGCTCAGATTGTTCCAGCACCTCATTGATATAGATCGTATGTTGTTCTTGATAATCATGCGCTAAATCCTCTGCCCAAGCTATTGAAAATAGGGAAGTTCAGTCATGTCTTTGCCATTTTTTACGCGTCTCGATTCGATCATGGGTCCTCATAACTCGCGAACATGCAAGTACAATTGTTTGTCGAATTGAGATCTCAATGGATCCGAAAGGGTCTAAGAAAGCCTTAGTTCAGCTCGTGGGTTGTGTTTGGATAGCAAATTCATAGCATTCATCTTGGTTTTGCGTATCCCTCGATGTGCCCGGAGCCTAGGATACTCCACTCGTTTGCATCCTATCACATGATCTAGCATCATTTGCATTGTGTTCAATTCGTTCTCGTCGAAGCGTCATGCCATGATTATTTTCGTTACTTTCAAGGGTGCAGTAACTCCGTTTTGGCAGGAATTTGAAGTTTAAATTTCCAGGGAGTATCAATAGTTCATGGTGCGAATTTTTTGTAATGTCCAGAATCAAATTGCAAAGTATCTTGTAGCATGTAGTTCATCTTGGGCCTTAATTGATTTTAGCTTGAAATAAATGAAAAGGATTAAAAAATAGATAAAAAGCAGTGTGTGTGTGTACACATATAGAAACTACGTTCAAGTATAGTCTGCATCATTGTATTTCCCATGTTCCTTGCATCATACTTCATGCGTACGGTTAACATAATGGATCGTTTAATTGTCATATCGCACGTTTATTTCTGTAAATCATGTGGAATTCAAATAGACAATCCAAAAAGAATTGGTCTCTATGAAATTAGGGCTTTTCCCAAAGAGAGAGAAGTGGCAACCGAGGGCCAACCTTGTCGGGAGCGACCCTTGCCGATTGTAGCATCTGGCCGATCGCTGACCATCACAAAGGCTGGGACTGGTGGAGGAAGAATGAGAAAAAATAAAATCAAAATCAAAAAATAAAAAAGTCAAAATATTATTAAAATTATCCAGTTTAGCACCGGTCATGTCACGTAAGACGGCCAATATTCAAGTTAGCAATTTTGGCCAAAATTGATCAGATGGATTTAATTGGTAAAGTTTAAAAACATCTATGACTTAATTGGCAAAATTGGCAAAAATGCAATGGAATTAATTTTTTTTTGGACAAATTTCTCACATATGATGATGTGTGTGACAGTTCCGCAAGATAAAACTGTTGCGGATCCGAGGACATCAATTGTCTACAATGCCGATTAGGAGCTTGCCAGTTTGACTGTTGGCTTTCTCTAAGAAGATTGTGGGTTGCGCATTGCTTTTTTAGAAGGAGATCCTCAAAGGTTGATCTTCAAGTTTCAACGGGATAGCATCAGTGGCGTTAACCTTGAAAGAGAGATTCCTATGAAGAACAAATAAATAGAGGCAATGAATGCGTTCTGTAATATTTCTTCAATGTAAGAGAGCAAATGTTGCCAATTTGAACGTAGTGCATCAGCGAAGGTAGGCGGGAAGATGAAAATGATTGTTATATTACTGACATCTTCTTATTTATTATAAATGATTTCGGTCCATCTATGGGGTCATTTTGAGTTACTACCTGAATCAAGAAATTACTAACCATCAATATGCTCAACCTTGCTTCTCTAGATAGAAAGTGAACATTAGTGTGAAGAACTTACTAAATTTAATAGTTTGAATTAAAGCTACTTTTTCATCATGACAAAATTAGCAATCATTTGTATGCGCACATACCTACTTTTCATGATGTAAAGTTAATATGTTGAAAGTCCGACTTAGTATAAATCTTTCTTGCCAGGGCCAACACTTTGAGTTTGCCACTTAGTATAATCACTCATATGAAGGTTATTAATCACAAGGAGAAATGATCAACTATTATGGGTAGGAAGTCAATTTTCCTCATAGAAAATTACTATTCATGTTGAAATATAACTAGCTATTACTAATACATACATGCATGCCTTACAATGTTGTCTCTAAACGATTAGCAGGTTTATCAATTAACCGTTAGATGATTCTAACTTTTTAAACTGTTGTTAGTCAAGTGATAGTCATTAACGACGACCCGCTAATCAATCACGCTTTATCATTGGTCTTACCAGTTAATTTACCAAAAGTAGGGCACTTTAGGACTTTGTGGGCATTAGTTGACTTCAAGTCAAAAGCTGGAAGCCATCTAGAAGTGTCCCTCGTCTGACCCTGAACACACGCCCTTGTGTAGGCACAAGTCAAAGGACCTGTGCTACGTATGCCCACATCTCGACCACTATTGAAGTTTGCTCGGCTTCCACCGGATATACGTTTTGGGTTTTGTTTCTCTTCATTCCGATGGACCTATTGTTTCAGAGCAGCACCTTCGGGTGAACTATTTGTTATCAGGCGAGAGTAACAGCTGCGAAGTGTCTGTATTTCACAAATTGAGGACCTGTTGTCAATGTGCTTTCATTGAAAAAAGACGGTGACGAATGGAAAGAAGTTGTCAAGACTTTATGCAACGAGCACCACAAATCCTTCTGCGGAGTCGACTTTACTCTCGTTTTGGTTAAGGAATCATTCCCAGCACGTCACTCCTTTTCAAATCCGCTGGTCCACTGGATTTGTATAAAACGAACCCAAGGCATCGCCCCTCCATGCCCCTTCCCCTTGTCTTTTTGCCCCTTTTCAGTTCGTATGTGACTTCATCGTGACCATTGATTCGAAGAACTAGATACAGGAATACAATGTTTTACACTCGTGATGCGTACCAGATAGAAGATAAATTACGTGACGTCCTGCTACGAACTAATCGTCATGAGTGGTTCGGAGGCTTGCGTGTTTCATGGAATCAACGAGCGTTATTCACGCAACGTGTATTAATAGCCACGTTATGTGGAGGCAACAACCATGATTGATGGTTGACAGGTCTCCTTCGCAAGCTGCCACCTCAAAAAGGCCACCTCCTTTTAATCTATAAATATCTTCACGACCAGTTGAGGTAGCACGTACGCATTTCTCTTATTTCTTCTCAGTTTTTAAGTTATGGAACCTCGAAGCATTAGTTTTGTAAAGTTTCGATCATGCCATTTCCTTGTTGGTATTGTGCTTTTGTTGTGCTTTACCCAAGTTTCCTCTACCACAAATGAAACCGACAAACTCTCTCTGCTTGCATTTAAGGCCGGAATTACCGAGGATCCTCTCAACGTGCTCAGCTCGTGGAATGATAGCAGGGGGTTCTGTCGGTGGTATGGTGTCACGTGTGGTCGTAGGCACCAAAGGGTCACAGTACTAGACTTGCGTTCGCAGAAACTCTCTGGGTCGATCTCTCCTCATATTGGGAATCTCAGCTTCTTGAGAGAATTGTGGCTTACAAACAACAGTTTCAATGATGAAATCCCTCCGCAAATCAGCCAGTTGAGCCGCCTACGAAACCTACGCCTGGGCTACAATTCATTGGTCGGTGAGATTCCCGAAAACATATCAGCTTGCTCTAAACTTGTCATCCTCGTTCTCCAGCACAACCAACTTACTGGGAAAATTCCTACTCAGGTTGGTTCAATGCCGAATCTACGGATTTTTTCTTTGCATGTAAATAATCTAACTGGGAGTATGCCTTTCTCCATTGGGAACTTATCTTCACTAGAGTGGCTTCATCTTTCGCGAAATAACTTGAGTGGGAGCATTCCTCCTGTCCTAGGCGACCTGCCGAAATTACAAATCTTTTACGTGGGAGGAAACAAACTGTCCGGTCCAATTCCAACTGGAGTTTTGAATCTCTCTTCTTTAACTGACTTCGATGTAGGACACAACCAAATTCGAGGGAGTCTTCCTGCAGACATTTGCTTTAGGCTTCCAAATCTTCGGTATTTTAGCATAAACATGAACCTATTTGAGGGACAGGTTCCTCCGTCAATATCAAATTGTTCAAAGCTAGAGGATCTTGGCCTTATAGGCAACAAACTTTCAGGTAAAGTGCCTTCTTTGGAAAATCTGCACGAGCTTCAAGACTTCGAAATCTCCAACAATCAGCTTGAACATGGAAAACCCGAAGACTTGAACTTCTTTTGCTCACTGACAAATCTCACCAAGCTAGAGGAATTGGATATTTCTTGCAACAGTTTCGGCGGAGTGCTGCCTAATTGCATAGGTAACTTATCCATCACCCTCACAATTTTTAATGTGGGTGGGAATCTGCTATTTGGAGAAATTCCTAAACAGATTGAAAATCTTGTGAACCTTGAAGTATTGATTATGGATGGAAACAAGCTTTCGGGTGTTCTCCCCTCAAATTTGGGGAATTTACGAAATTTGTCGTTAGTGCACTTAAATGATAACTATCTAGAAGGGACAATCCCATCTTCTCTAGGAAATCTAACAAAGTTGACTTTACTATTTTTGGGTGGGAACAACTTTCAAGATCAAATCCCTTCAGAACTGTCTAACTGCCAATTTTTGAACCTACTCAATCTTTCTAGTAACAATCTCAGTGGTACCATATCCCCAAAAATTATGAGCATTACATCACTAGCCAACCTTTTTGACTTGTCTCATAACCATCTTATTGGAGCTTTACCTATGGAAGTAGGCAACTTGATATTTTTAACCGCATTGGATATCTCCAATAATATGTTAGGAGGTGAAATTCCCAATAATTTAGGTGATTGTGTTGCATTGGTATCATTGAGGATGGGGGGAAATTCCTTCCATGGGTCCATTCCTCAATCGATCAATGCATTAAGAGGTATTGAAGAACTGGATCTTTCACACAACAACTTTTCCGGGGAGATTCCACAGTACTTGGAGGCATTTCGTTCTTTGAAATTTTTGAATTTGTCTTACAATAATTTCAATGGCATGCTGCCGCATGAAGGTGTCTTTAAGAATGCTACCTCTACTTCTATTATTGGGAATGCTAAGCTTTGCGGTGGATTGCCAGAATTTAAACTTCCTAAGTGCATCTCCACTAGCTCCAAGAGTAGGAAAGTCCATCATGTATCGAGATTGTCCGCTTTTGTTATTTGTGGCCTTCTCGCAATTGGTCTTGTTCTTGCTATTCTATATCTCTATTGGTGGAAGAAGCAAGTACAAGAAACGGTTTCAAGTTCTAATGATATTTTATTTCCAAATGTATCTTATGGAGCACTACTAAAAGAGACCAATGGTTTTTCTTCAACCACTTTGATCGGTGTTGGAAGCTTTGGTTCCGTTTATAAGGGGGTGCTTGAAGACAATAGGATTGCCATTGCAGTGAAGGTGCTTGATTTAGTGGGCTGTGGTGCTCTGAAGAGCTTTATAGTTGAGTGCGAGGTTTTAAAGAACATCCGACATCGAAATCTTTTGAAGATACTAACAGTTTGTTCGAGTGTTGATTATCAAGGAAATGATTTTAAGGCCATAATATATGACTTCATGGATAATGGAAGCTTGGAACAATGGTTACACCCAAAAGCAATGCCATCTCATGGAAACGAGCCTCTGATTAAAGTGAATTTCACTCAGAGGATAAATATTGCTATCGATGTTGCTTCCGCACTAGATTATCTTCATCACGAATGCCACATCCCCATCATTCATTGTGATCTAAAGCCAAGTAATGTCCTCTTAGATGCTCGAATGGTCGCGCACGTGGGCGACTTTGGATTGGCAAAGTTCCTCCCTGGATTGTCCCTTGATACTGTAGCTAATCAGATGAGCTCTATGGGTCTAAGAGGGACAATTGGTTATTCTCCACCAGGTAATCTCTCCACTTTCTATTCTAATAATCTTAGCTCCATATTCTTTTTGATGATCAGCATTCCCAATTTCATCTGCAATATGATCTAATGCATGGCAGAATATGCAATGGGATGCGAGGTCTCAAGAGAAGGAGACGTCTACAGTTTTGGCATCCTCTTGCTAGAGATGTTCACGGGATTGTGTCCCACCAATGACAGATTCAGAGACAATTTCACTCTCCATAGTTTTGTCGTGGCAGCGTTGCCTCAACAAGCATTGGAAATTACTGATCACATTTTGCTTCTAGAAATGAAGAGTCATTCTAGCCCCAGTAGTCCTCAGCATTGGCTTTCCGAAAGAGATAGTGTAACATCCTGAAAATCGACCCCATTTTAGGATTTTATAAAAGGGCAATATTAGTTGAAGGCCTGGTCAGTACAAATTTTCCGAACTGTGTGTTCGTGGGATAATGGATTACGAGAGGCGTCGATAGGAAATGATTCGCGTACGACTCGCAATTTCGATCGAACGAACCCTTCGACCATGAGGACCAGGCGGGGACGATATCCTCTAAGTACTAGATTATTAAGGAAACGGAAATAAATCGATTCGGCGAAGTACGAAGTCGATCTGCGGTGATTTCCGCACTACTTCGATGCGAACTACGAACGACGGTAAACCGAATCCTTTTCATCCGGTACTCGGGATTATCAATTGAGCCCCCGGGATCACACGACAATCGAGGGACGTCGCTGACTCGAGAATTGGCGTAAACGTGGTTCAAAGAATGGTTGGCCATGGGTCAAATGTGAGGAAAGTCCAAAAAGGGCGCCCGATAATCCAAATTGTACTACGGTCGCAATCGACTCAATTTGGCCCCGATTTTTAATCCGATTTTGGGAACCGACTTCTCGGTGATATCAAGACTAAATATTTGGACGTCGCCTCATTTATTTTGGGATTTTCCGTTGGACACGGAAGCGTCGGAAAAAGGGAAAATTGGACCGGGTTTCGGGCCGCGGGTGGGCCGGCCCAAGACCGGCGGCCCAATGGGCCTTGCACCCATCTAGCCCAGCCCAAAGGGGGCCCAAGCTGGCCCATTCTCCTCTCCCTTTCCAGCCCATGGGCTTCTCCCTTTTGGCCTTTTGCTTTTGTGCCCAAGTGGGCTTTGTTTATGCTTGTTTTGCTTTGTTTTTGATTGGCTCTTCAAGCAAGTGGCTTGCCCACTTGCCTTGGCCTTATCCAAGCCTTCAGCAGCCTCTTCTCTCTCCTCTTTCTCCCCCAAAATTCGTGCACCAGCCAGCCCTCCCTCTCTCTCCCTTTTTCTCTTCCTTTTCTCTTTCATTTCTGGTGCTCTTTGCTGTCCAAGCTGTTTTCCAGCAAGAAAATGGCCTTGTCGCCGTCACCGGAGCCGCCGCAACCGCTCAAAGTGTAGTCCTGGAAGTTAGGAAGCCAACCGCGCACCCCCGGTCGCCGTTAGCCGCCCGTTTCGGCCTTTTCCGCTTAGCTGCACCGGTTCCGCGTGAACAGTAACCAGCACTGTTTTTGGCCCGTTTCGGCCATCGTTTGTCATCCGTTGCCATCCCCGAGCTTACCCCTCGTAGCCCTTGTTCCCCTCTACGCGCCGGTGTCGCCGGATTTCCGATCCAAGTAAGTTAACTTCCTAATCCTTGTTTAGGGGTTAATCTTGCTTAGGGGTTAATTAGTTTAATTTTTGTGCTTGGTTAATTATGGGTTAGTTTGTTAATGGTGGCTGAGTTAATTAAGGCTGACTAGGGTTAGTTAATTGACCATAGTTAGTATTAAAGTAACTAGGGTTAATTAATTAAAGTAACCATGGTTAGTTTTAAAAGTAACTAAGGTTAGAATTTAACTATGGTTAGGTTAGATTAACTAGGGTTGAGTTAATTTAGTAACCATGGTTAAGTTTAATATTATTTTATTAATTTCGGATTAGTACTGTTCATATTTACTGTTCATGATTACTGTTCACGGATGACATGTTCGGCGATTCTGTTCACGGCACTTTGTTCATACAGAAGTAAATTTTGGTTTCAAATTGTTGTGTTCTTGGTTGTTATGCTTTCTTGAAGTGCCGATTATTAATTATATGCGTGAATAATGATGAAATGCATGATCGAAGACCGAGTGGAAGTGAAAGTGTTTGACTTATTGAGTTATTCCGAGAATTAGGGAATGTACGTGATTGTTGATTGGTTGAATTTGGAATTTTGGAATTGTCGAGTGATACCGCATGACATATTGCGTGGGTTATCTAAAATGGCATGTCGCATGATCATGAGCGATATTGCATTCACGACAGAGCAAAGATATAAATGGATTGCTTGATGATGTGTTGCATGATCACATTAAATGAGAGGGAACCCGGCGTTGCCGGAAGACCGCCAATCCCTATGGGGTTGTGCCGTGGCCAGTGGGTCGCCTGACTTCGGTCGGATGCCGACGGGGAGGGGTTCTATGTGGGACCGCGGTATGGGGCGGGTCCCGGGCCTCTGTCAGTTGCGGGGCTGCGGTAGTGGGCGGGTCCTATGCTCCTTCGGGAATGCCGTCTTGGGAGTGAGCCCTTGACGTCGCCGTGCCTCGAGGTAAAGAGGACAAAGCTGGTTTAGCCAGGAACCGCCAACTAAAAGGTTGTGCCGTTTGCCCAGGAGGGGGCGTTAATAATCGGAGCATGCGTGAGTGTGAGACATGGGAAAGTTGTGTGAGATGCTCTGATTATTCGCATGCCTCTTAATGTCGTGATGAATTAAATGACGGTTTGCGCAGGTTGCGTGTGCCAAGGCCGGGTAGGGTCGCCCTTTGTGATTGCACTTGTGTATTAAACTGTCTTTTGTGGTTATTTCCGAGGTGGTATTGCAGCGATTGCTGTATTAGGTTGTATGTTAAACTCCCGAGGCGAGCGAAGTTCCTAACCGGGGCTTAGGACTTTAACTTGCTGAGTTTATCTCAACCCGTCGTGGTTAACATTTTCAGGCCCTAGATGATGCGACCCGAGGATCGAAGAGAGCGATTCCTGCGAGGCCAGCGAGTAGGCACTTGTGCGGTGTTAGGTTAGCCGAGGGCCGGTTTCTTTTTGAGTAGGCCTTAGCTTGTCGCCTATAGTAAGGCGTGTATGTATTTACCGGTGTGCCGGCTAACCTTCGAGATATATAAAATGGTGTTTGTCTTTCCTTCGCTACCGTTGTTGCTATCCCCTGTTGTTTGGTTTGGGAGTTGTTCGTTTCCGCATGTGCATAATTACAAGATAAAATGAACTGGTCGACGACAGTACCTGGGACGTCGTACAAATAGACCTCAAGTGAAATGGGGTTGCCGCGAGCTCGAGAGTTGGGGCGTGACAGATAGCATATTTCAAGAGTGTTTGGTTATGGTATATAATATTGGAGTAGCTTGTTCGAATGAAGTGCCTGGAAGACGGATGAGCATCAAGGGTGTTGCAAGTCAGCTGCAAAAGATTAGGCAAAAAATCTTTGCATTGGGTTTACATGAACAAGATGAACTAACATGGGACATATGATAATTTCTTAAACTCTCTCGTCTTTAATATTTAGCCTTGCTTATGCAAGGGCAAACGTACATGTAAAATTTGTAGCAATATAGAGAATCGATCATGTGTCTTCGTTAGAAGCCAATAGTCGATTGTCATTATTCATTCTGTATAAAGCTAGCATGTGCCCCGTATTGCAGAGACGTTTCTGTAATATTAGTAAAATTTGCCTAGAGTCTTAGAACATGGACGAAACTCAATCTGAATCAAAGTGCAGGAAAGTCTGGTTGTGTATAGAAAGTCTGAAATGAATTTTATTTCCGCCTTCTTCAAATCCGAATCCTTTTGCAGGTTGGAGTCGAAAGTAGTGTTGGATTTTGCGCGTGAGAAGAGGACTTAAATCATGATAGTCGGGTATGACCTTGACCAAGGGTTTTGCACGAAGTATTCCTCTTCCGTCAAATGGTGAAAGTTGTAGAGTGAATCTTTATGCCTTATGTTTTAGAGTGATTTGTGATGCCTCATGTACCGAAGTTAGGGGCGGGTTCTTCGAAAATTACGCCTTAACGCAATTTCAAAATGTTCAAACCAATTAAATATTTTAAGCAAAATTTTGTCTATTTGTAACATCCTGAAATTCGAGTCCTTTTAGGGAGGAACGAGCGATAATTTCGTCAATGCATTGTTGGTTGATCTCACTCGGAACTGATCACTCCTGAGATATTGACCTTGAGGGGAAAGGCTAATGAGGACAGAACTCGTGCGACTAAAGAACCTGACTTGGGAAAACGACTCGACCGTGAGACTTGCGTAAGGACGATCCTGTAGTCATGCAGGCCGATTTCAGGGACGACTAGAAATCGATTCGCAGACAGAAATAATAGAACGACGGGTGATTCCATCTACTGTTATCGAATCCGCGAACGGCCCTATGTCGATCCTTGATAATCGTGTACTTAGAAATAAGAATCGATTCTTCGCAATTTCATGTAGTCAAGAACGTCCATGTGTCGAGGAGTCTTAAATGTGAATTGGCATGAGTCGGTTACGCGTGAATCCTCAAAGCCGCCTGTCAGTCTAAGCAATACCAAAATGGCATTCGGGCGAAATTGACAAGGCATGAGAATCCAATATTGGACTTCGAATTTTCGGGAATGTTCGAGAAGGACTTTTGGACGATGCTTCTTAGACAATCGACACTGCCGGTTGAGCCGAGTATTTGGAAAAGGGATTTTCAGACCAAGAAAACGAGCCTATGAGGACGTGGGCCGGGCAAAATCAATGTGGGCCTCACGCCCAAGGTGGGACAGCCACCATGGAAGGCCCGAGGCAAGCGAGTGAGCCCGTTGGGCCAAACCGACCATTTACCCTTCCAAGCCCGGTGTCTAAACCGAGCCGATTTGAGCCCAATAAATTCCCGATCCCGTTCCTATTCATTTTCAAGCCCATTTCCTAGGCCCGTCCTCCATTTTCAGCCCAAGGACAGATTGGGAAATGTGCAAGGTGGAAATGACCAAAATGCCCTTGGATATTTTGAAGAAAAGTCAAAAGGAAGAGAGAGAAGATGAGGTCAATTGTTTGGCAAGTGGGGCAAGCATTGATGGCCTTAATAAGGCTTATCCTTCAACCTTCACTTCACTCTCTCTCTCCTCTTCATCTTCTCCAAAAATCGACACCCTTCTCTCCCTAGTTTCCCTTCCTTCTTGAAATTTCAGTTTCTGACCTTTCACCGAAAATCAAGTTGTTCATTGCCTTCCCATTGGAATCTCGTCTCGTGCCACCCGCTGTTGTGTTCAGAAGAGAATTTCCGTTCAGATAACATCGGCCGATCGCCGGAATGAGCTGCCGGTCGTCCCGTATTCCGGGCGAAATACGGATGTTGCCGGACCGTCACTGTTCCGCCTGTTTTAGCCATTTTCCTTCGGTTTCGACCCAATCACCGCCCAAACCATCCACAAGTGGTTCCCCCTCGACCCCCAGGTGCCGCCGATCGCTGGCCCGCCGCTCACCGGAGCTCCGGGCAGCCCGTTTTCCTCCGGTCAGCGACTTACCTCCTGTGCAGTCAGTTTTTTAGAGTTGCAGAGGGATTTCGAGTTTGTTGCTGCTGTTCTCAGCCCGGGACCGCCTTGGATCATTGTGGTAGAGGTCCCCGGGTGTCTGGTTCGCCGCCGCCGCCGCATCCGTGTCGCCGGCCCGCTTAACGGGTGAGTTTAGCTCCTAATCCCTATTTAGTGCCTAAACTTGCTTAGGGTTGGGTTAATTAGTGGTAAGATTGGTTTAGGAAGTTTAATTAAGTTGTATTAACCCTAAGATAGGTGGTTAGATAGATGGTTAAGATTAGATTAGCTTAATTTTTCTTATTTAGCTTAATTGTGCTTAATTTGGGATTAATTGTGTTTATGTGATTAATTAAGCATGATTTTCTTTAATTGAATTGATTAATTGTTTTAATTAATGTTTTGTTTAATTTCTGGATTAAATGTTTTAACTAATTGAATTTCGGAAAAATCATTGTTCATAATTACTATTCACGATTGCGTTCACGAGCAGCATTTCACGATTAATGTTCACGATTCGTTCACGGCCTTTGTTCATCCGAGGCTAATTTTTGTCTGAATTTGATGTGCTATTGATTGTTATGATTAATTGAAGTGCCGATTGTTAATTATACTCATGAATATTGATGAAATGCGTGATCGAGTGTTGGTTGGATTTTGGATTTTGGAATTGTCGAGTGAGACCGCATGACATATTATGTGGGTTATTTGAAATGGCATGTCAATTGAGCATGAGCGATGTTGCATTCATGACAGAGCAAAGATATAAATGGATTGTTTGATGATGTGTTGCATGATCACATTAAGAGGAGAGCCCGGCGCTGTCAGTAGACCGCCAATCTTTATGGGGTTGTGTCGTGGCCGTTTGGTCGCCTGACTTCGGTCGGATGCCTGACGGGGGACATGTGACGAGACTGCGGTAGTGGGCGGGTCCTATGTTCCTGTCAGTTGCGGGACTGCGGTAGTGGGCGGGTCCTGTGCTCCTTCGGGAATGCCGTTAGAGGGAAGGGATGACCTGTAACATCCTGAATTTCGGTAAGTCGAGAATTTTCAGAAAAAGGGTTTAATGGGCCGAAAAATTGGAACCAAGAGGAATTGGACCGATTGGAGCCCTAATGGGCCTTGCGCCTTTGAGGAGTCGGCCACGTGGGCCCAAGCTAGAAAAGTGGGCCTAAGGAAGCCCAACTTCAAGCCTTTGAGCCCGTTAGATTTTTCAAGCCCGTTTCCCTTCGATTTGAGCCCGAACCGATTTTCTTCTAGCCCGTATAAATTCTTGGCCCATGTACGCGTATAGTAAGGTATACTATACTTTGAGGAATTACCAAATTGCCCTTTCTAGAAGATGTATTTATTGTTGGAGGACAAAGAGAAGAAAAGTTAAGGAATGGGATATTTTGGGACAAGTTGATGAAGAGAAGTTTGACTTGGTCTCTTGCTTGGCTTCTTGCTTGCTCTCTCTCTCTCTCTCTCTCTCTCTCTCTCCTCAAGTTTCAGCAGCCCCTTCCCCACGTTGCTTTTTCTTCCTCCCCACTCTCCCAAGTTTCCTTCTTTCTCTCTTTCTCTTTTGTTCTTTTCTGGTTTTCCTCCAAAAACAGCAGCTGTGTTGCTGTGTTTCCCGAACCAGCCACCATTAGCTGCTGTCCTTGCTACCTTGCCGTCGTCGAGGAGCCGCCCAACCATCACCGGACCGCCACCCCCTTTCCTCTCTCTTTTCTCTTCCTTTTTCTTCCTTTTCTTGCTGTGTTTTCTGTTTTTCTGCCGGAATCCAGCCTTGCCGGTGTTGCCGGAGCCGCCACCACCGCCCAAAGTGTAGCCACGGAAGTCAGGGAGCTAGCCGCACACCGCCGGCCACCCCTGGTCGCCGTTAGCCGCCCGTTTCGGCCATTTTCGCCCAGAAACTCCATTCCGCGTGAACAGTAATCCGAGGGCTGTTTTGGCCCGTTTCGGCCACCGTTTGTCGTCCGTTGTCATCCCCGAGCTTACCCCTCGTAGCCCTCGTCCCCCTCTACGCGCCGGTGTCGCCGGATTTCCGATCCAAGTAAGTTAATTTCCTAATCCTTATTTAGGGGTTAATCTTGCTTAGGGGTTAATTAGTGTATTTGTGTATTTGTGATTAATTAAGGTTGATTGGTTGATTATGTTGGTTAATTAATTCTGACTAGGGTTAGTTAATTGACCATAGTTAGTATTAAAGTAACCTAGGTTAATTAATTAAAGTAACTAGGGTTAGTTTCTAAAGTAACTATGGTTAATTATTAATCATGGTTGAGTTAATTAACCCTAGTTAGGTTAAATTTAGTAACCATGGTTAAGTTTAATATTATTTTATTAATTTCGGATTAGTTCTTGTTCACGATTTGTTCACGGATTCTTGTTCACTAATCACTTTGTTCACGGATTCGTTCACGGCACTTGTTCATGCGAAGCTAATTTTTGGCTTATTTTGATGTGTTCTTGGTTGTTATGATTTATTGAAGTGCCGATTATTAATTATATGCGTGAAGAATGATGAAACGCATGATCGAAGACCGAGTGGAAGTGAAAGTGCTTGATTTATTGAGTTATTCCCGAGAATTAGGGAATGTACGTGATTGATGATTGGTGGAATTTGGAATTTTGGAATTGTCGAGTGAGATCGCATGACATATTGCGTGGGTTATCGAAATGGCATGTCGCATGAGCATGGGTGATGTTGCATTCACGGCGAGCAAAGAAAAGAATGGATTGTTTGATGATGTGTTGCATGGTCACATTAAGAGGAGAGCCGGCGGCGCCGTAGACCGCCAACCCTTGGGGTTGTGCCGTGGCCTTTGGTCGTCCCGACTTCGGTCGGTTGCCCGACGGTGGTCGGTTGCGGGGCTGCGGCGCAAGCGGGCCCCATGCTCCATAGGGAATGCCGTCGATGGGGAGAGCCCGTGACGTCGCCGTGCCTCATGGGGGAGGACGATGCCTCGGTCTTTGATTGGTAGACCGCCAACCATAAGGTTGTGCCGTGGCCCTAGTGGTCGTAATAATCGGAGCATGTGTGGGTGTGAGATATGAGAAAGCTGTGTGAGATGCTCTGATTATTCGCATGCCTCTTAATGTCGTGATGGATTAAATGACAGTTTCTGCAGGTCGTGTGTGCCAAGGCCGAGGTAGGGTCGCTTTGTGATTGCACCTGTGTAGTAAACGTCTTCGTGGTTATTTCTCCGAGATGGTGCTGGATGATTTGATGAATTAGGTTGTATGTTAAACTCCCGAGGCGAGCGAAGTTCCTAACCGGGGCTTAGGACTTTAACTTGCTGAGTTTATCTCAACCCGTCGTGGTTAACATTTTTCAGGTCCATAGGATGGAGGATCGACGCGTGTTACGGCTCGTGGCCGTCTTTGAAGGCGTAGATTAACCCGGCCTGTTGGTCTCATTGGCTCGTTAGGAAGATGCCCGTGGTAAGGGCTTGTACTTGTAAACTTCCTAGGATTAATCGGTAGATAAATAAAGCAAGTACTTTTGAATGTGTTCTTGTTGGGTTTTCTGCTATCCCTATTTTTGTAATTGACCGGGGATTGTGTTTCGCTTCCGCATGTGCATAATTACAAGATAAAAATAACGGTCGGCGATGGATCCGGGAGTCGCAAATCAAATGACCGCGAGAGAACAGGGGTTGCCGCGTGCTCGAGGGTCGGGGCATGACAACCCCGTCGATTTTGGTATCAGAGCCTGGTCAATGTATGGAGTGATAAGGTGCGATGGGTTTTGGGATAGTTAGTTAGGAAAACACCTCGTGCTTGTATTTGTTTATTTGATTCTATGGCTTTAAGCGGGTCTTTCATGGTTTCTAATTCCTTGTGGAGTTGGAAATAAGGTTTCTGTGATAATTCTATTAGACGAACGATCCTGATTCGAGAGTCTTTGAGGTAGGGCAGTTGAAGGATGGGCTAGTGCTTAAGGAAGAGCACTAGGGGATCCTAGATTTGATTTAGATAGGGCAGTGAGCTCAGATTCAAGATGTTGTTGCTGTTGCCGTTGTTGTTGCTGTCTCGCCTTATAAGTTTCATTGGTTGGAAAAGAGGATGGACGATCGGTTAATATTTAAGTTGGTTGAACAGTTCCTGGAGTTTGAGTAGTCCAAGTTTGCTAGGATGAGTAATTTTGATGTCGCAAACCTTCGGACCAAGGAATTGGAGTAAGTGTTCGTATTGTTGGAATGTTCAAAGAAAGATAAGATAGCCTTGGTAGAGTACCAATTGCAAGGTAAAGTTAGCATGTGGTGGGAAGTAACCCAAGGAAGGGTTTTGCCTAAAGGTACTTGTCCTCAAGTGGAGTACCGTCGACAAAGCGTTCAATGGAGAATGCTTTTTCGAGTACACGTGGGAGTAGAAGGTAATTGAATTTCTGCAACTTCGTCGAGAATCATTTGTCGGTTGTGCGATAGGAGGTTAAGGTTGCAGAGTTAGAGTTCTCGAAGTATGTTCGAGAGAACGATTGAGAATTTAGTAGACCGAGTCAGAAGGTCAAAGATGGTTTGAAATCGGAAATCAAGGAGGACCCTTGATCCTTTCGATTTTATCATTGGAAGTAATTCGTTTATTGGACGAAGGTTGCTAAGGTTGTTGGACGATGGTGGTTAAATTGTTAATTGAGGAATCAAGTATGGATTATTGCACTTATGCATTGATTATCGGCGGTGTAACCAAAGGACGGTCATGAACAAGTATCAATTACCAAGGATGGATGACTTGTTTGACCACTTCAAGGAGCTTCGATATGTTCCAAGATAGACCAAAGGACGTGCTATCTCGTAGTTGAGGATTAAAAAGGGGGAATATACCGAAGATGACACACTTTGGGTGTGATATGGTCACTAAGAGATTATCGTCCCGTTGTTTGGATTAACTAATACGCCAGTTGTTTTTATGGATTTGATGAATTGATTGATTAAGGCGTATTTGGATTGATTCGGAATTATGTTCGTGAACGATATATTGGAAATATTCGAGGAATTTAAATGAACAAGAACAGCACTTGAGAATGATGCTGTAGATTCGAGAGCATAAAACAGTACGCCGAGTATAATACGTGCGAGTTTGGATTTACTCGCATAGCTTTTGTGGGTCGAGTGATTTTGGACGAAATAAATTCTATGGATCCACTAAGATCAAGGCAGTTATGATTTGGCCAAGACTTATGACAGTGGCGAGAGGTTCGGAGTTTTCGAGTCAAATAGATTATTATAGACGATTCGTAGAAAGGTTCTCTACGGTAGTTACGCCTCCGATACGAAGGTTAATGAAGGACGTAAGAATTTGAATGGACGAATAAGTGTGAGCATAATGTTTAAGAGCTTAAGTATAAGCTAATTACTGCACCAGTTTTGAGGATTTAGTCTAGTATCGGAGATTATGAAATTTACGGTGAGGTGTCGTATAAGTGATTTGACTGCGTGGTAAGGCAACAAGAAAGATTGGTTGCTTACACGTCACGACAATTGAGGTCATTGGATTTAATGAAAGTCAGATAAGTTCTATTTTGATGATTTGAGGAGTTGTAGGTATTGGATCATAAGTGATGATTTATTAAATGGTAAGATGATTTATTGCTCGGAGGTCTTAGATTCGATTAAGATTTGAATTTATTCAAGGTGGATTATTTCGGGAGATAATTGAAATAGGGATTTGAGGAATGGATTTTTGTTTTCGGTGGATTAAGAATTAATTATCCCTTGATGTTAGGTGGATAAATGGTGAAATAGCATTATCGATGATTTTCTTCTCGAGGTATTAATAAGGGTTTCTTCAAGTGATTGAGGTGATATTTTGGTTTGGTTATTAATTGGACGTGAAAGGAATGTTGAAAGAACAATCGATAGTTTGTGAAATTCGGACAGCGATTTGATGGAAATTCAGTGAATCAGAATTCAAGTATCGATAAGTGACCCCGTGGAAATGAGCTCATGGGTTGACGAGCTGGAGAAAGTTTTGTACTTTGGAGTGCTCGGACGAGGTTAAAACCGTGAGGCTTGGTATGGGACAGGCCAAAGCGGATAATACCTCTATGAGTTGGTGCATCTCTAAAAGGGACTTTTGCTAGTAGTGGTGCAGTTCGTAGATGCCCATGACGACTGATCCGACGAGGGTGGGGAGTGGACGCCGGGGCCGGAGTGCCTGAGCAAGGAGCGACTCTGGCGAGCTTCTAGGATGTCGAAAAGGGCAGAAATGAACTGAACTACGGATGGCAAAAAGAGAATGCTTGTGGAATAAAATTTATTCGCGTGGTATAACGGAAGTATGGTCAAGTTTGTGGAACTCCGAGTCTATTGGAACAAGGTCGAGAAAAGACGATCACCGGTTCGAGAGATGGTTTTTGCGGTTGATGGATGTTGTGAAGATATTTGGGACGGTGCAAAGTCGGTAAAAAGTTGATGCGAGTAAAAGACTAAGGCCTTTGGAATTTTAAGTAGGGAATCATGTTTTCCTTAAGGTGTCGCCTATGATAGGGACATCTCGATTGGTTAAGAAAGGAAAGCTGAGCCCTAGACATATCGAACCTTTCGAAATTTGGAGCGAATAAAGATTTTTGGCCTTAAATGGATAAAGAAAGCAAGTTTGAGCACCGTCGGCGTTTATAGCCGAGTGGTATCGCGGGATGAAGCCGCTTGGTCCGATCGGGGTTTCGAATCCCGAAGTGGCGTTAGCCGCTTAGTGTAAAAAAAAAAAAAAAAAAAAAAAAAAAAAAAAGGAAAACCAACTTTTTGCAACTTTTTTTCTTTTTGCAAAAGTGGCCAAGTGTTTAGCCTTTTGGAACCAAAGACAGTTTGGGCAGAGTGGAAGTTTTGGCAGCAGCTTGAGAAAGTGTTTGACAAAGCATTATGAGACGAGAATGAACGACTTGGGAAAAACAGGATGCAATGAGGCATCAATACCCCCATCAGTTTAAGGATGCAGAAAGTCTTACAAATTTCGAGGACAAAATTTTGTTAAGAGGGGAAGAGTTGTAACATCCTGAATTTCGGTAAGCCGAGAATTTTCAGAAAAAGGGTTTAATGGGCCGAAAAATTGGAACCAAGAGGAATTGGACCGATTGGAGGCCTAATGGGCCTTGCGCCTTTGAGGAGTCGGCCACGTGGGCCCAAGCTAGAAAAGTGGGCCTAAGGAAGCCCAACTTCAAGCCTTTGAGCCCATTAGATTTTTCAAGCCCGTTTCCCTTCGATTTGAGCCCGAACCGATTTTCTTCTAGCCCGTATAAATTCTTGGCCCATGTACGCGTATAGTAAGGTATACTATACTTTGAGGAATTACCAAATTGCCCTTTCTAGAAGATGTATTTATTGTTGGAGGACAAAGAGAAGAAAAGTTAAGGAATGGGATATTTTGGGACAAGTTGATGAAGAGAAGTTTGACTTGGTCTCTTGCTTGGCTTCTTGCTTGCTCTCTCTCTCTCTCTCTCTCTCTCTCTCTCTCTCTCCTCAAGTTTCAGCAGCCCCTTCCCCACGTTGCTTTTTCTTCCTCCCCACTCTCCCAAGTTTCCTTCTTTCTCTCTTTCTCTTTTGTTCTTTTCTGGTTTTCCTCCAAAAACAGCAGCTGTGTTGCTGTGTTTCCCCCGAACCAGCCACCATTAGCTGCTGTCCTTGCTGCCTTGCCGTCGTCGAGGAGCCGCCCAACCATCACCGGACCGCCACCCCCTTTCCTCTCTCTTTTCTCTTCCTTTTTCTTCCTTTTCTTGCTGTGTTTTCTGTTTTTCTGCCGGAATCCAGCCTTGCCGGTGTTGCCGGAGCCGCCACCACCGCCCAAAGTGTAGCCACGGAAGTCGGGGAGCCAGCCGCACACCGCCGGCCACCCCGGTCGCCGTTAGCCGCCCGTTTCGGCCATTTTCGCCCAGAAACTCCATTCCGCGTGAACAGTAATCCGAGGGCTGTTTTGGCCCGTTTCGGTCACCGTTTGTCGTCCGTTGTCATCCCCGAGCTTACCCCTCGTAGCCCTCGTCCCCCTCTACGCGCCGGTGTCGCCGGATTTCCGATCCAAGTAAGTTAATTTCCTAATCCTTATTTAGGGGTTAATCTTGCTTAGGGGTTAATTAGTGTATTTGTGTATTTGTGATTAATTAAGGTTGATTGGTTGATTATGTTGGTTAATTAATTCTGACTAGGGTTAGTTAATTGACCATAGTTAGTATTAAAGTAACCTAGGTTAATTAATTAAAGTAACTAGGGTTAGTTTCTAAAGTAACTATGGTTAATTATTAATCATGGTTGAGTTAATTAACCCTAGTTAGGTTAAATTTAGTAACCATGGTTAAGTTTAATATTATTTTATTAATTTCGGATTAGTTACTGTTCACGATTACTGTTCACGGATTACTGTTCACTAATCACTGTTCACGGATTACTGTTCACGGCACTGTTCATGCAGAAGCTAATTTTTGGCTTATTTTGATGTGTTCTTGGTTGTTATGATTTATTGAAGTGCCGATTATTAATTATATGCGTGAAGAATGATGAAACGCATGATCGAAGACCGAGTGGAAGTGAAAGTGCTTGATTTATTGAGTTATTCCCGAGAATTAGGGAATGTACGTGATTGATGATTGGTGGAATTTGGAATTTTGGAATTGTCGAGTGAGATCGCATGACATATTGCGTGGGTTATCAGAAATGGCATGTCGCATGAGCATGGGTGATGTTGCATTCACGACAGAGCAAAGAAAAGAATGGATTGTTTGATGATGTGTTGCA
Organism: Corymbia maculata; assembly: GCA_014182735.1. Lineage (NCBI taxonomy): Eukaryota > Viridiplantae > Streptophyta > Magnoliopsida > Myrtales > Myrtaceae > Corymbia > Corymbia maculata. Next base: position 17,188,499 of record CM024687.1, read on the forward strand.
TGGTCACATTAAGAGGAGAGCTCGGCGTTGCCGGTAGACCGCCAACCCTTGGGGTTGTGCCGTGGCCTTTTGGTCGTCCTGACTTCGGTCGGTTGCCTGACAGTGGTCAGTTGCGGGGCTGCGGCAGTAAGCGGGCCCCATGCTCCATAGGGAATGCCGTCGATGGGAGAGAGCCCGTGACGTCGCCGTGCCTCATGGGGGAGGACGATGCCTGGTCTTTGACTGGTAGACCGCCAACCATAAGGTTGTGCCGTGGCCCTAGTGGTCGTAATAATCGGAGCATGTGTGGGTGTGAGATATGAGAAAGCTGTGTGAGATGCTCTGATTATTCGCATGCCTCTTAATGTCGTGATGGATTAAATGACGGTTTACGCGGGTCGTGTGTGCCAAGGCCGGGTAGGGTCGCCCGTGATTGCACCTGTGTAGTAAAGCGTCTTTCGTGGTTATTTCTCCGAGATGGTGCTGGATGATTTGATGAATTAGGTTGTATGTTAAACTCCCGAGGCGAGCGAAGTTCCTAACCGGGGCTTAGGACTTTAACTTGCTGAGTTTATCTCAACCCGTCGTGGTTAACATTTTTCAGGTCCATAGGATGGAGGATCGACGCGTGTTACGGCTCGTGGCCGTCTTTGAAGGCGTAGATTAACCCCTGGCCTGTTGGTCTCATTGGCTCGTTAGGAAGATGCCCGTGGTAAGGGCTTGTACTTGTAAACTTCCTAGGGTTAATCGGTAGATAAATAAAAGTACTTTTGAATGTGTTCTTGTTGGGTTTTCCTGCTATCCCTATTTTTGTAATTGACCAGGGGATTGTGTTTCGCTTCCGCATGTGCATAATTACAAGATAAAAATAACGGTCGGCGATGGATCCCGGGAGTCGCAAATCAAATGACCGCAAGAGAACAGGGGGTTGCCGCGTGCTCGAGGGTCGGGCGTGACAACCCCGTCGATTTTGGTATCGAGCTGGTCAATGTATGGAGTGATAAGGTGCGATGGGTTTTGGGATAGTTAGTTAGGAAAACACCCCGTGCTTGTGTTTGTTTATTTGATTCTCGGCTTTAAGCGGGTCGTTCATGGTTTCTAATTCCTTGTGGAGTTGGAAATAAGGTTTCTATGATAATTCTATTAGACGAACGATCCTGATTCGAGAGTCTTTGAGGTAGGGCAGTTGAAGGATGGGCTAGTGCTTAAGGAAGAGCACTAGGGGATCCTAGATTTGATTTAGATAGGGCGGTGAGCTCGAGATTCAAGATGTTGTTGCTGTTGCCGTTGTTGTTGCTGTCTCGCCTTATAAGTTTCATTGGTTGGAAAAGAGGATGGACGATCGGTTAATATTTAAGTTGGTTGAACAGGTTTCGGAGTTTGAGTAGTCCAAGTTTGCTAGGATGAGTAATTTTGATGTCGCAACCTTCTGGACCAAGGAATTGGAGTAAGTGTTCGTATTGTTGGAATGTTCAAAGAAAGATAAGATAGCCTTGGTAGAGTACCAATTGCAAGGTAAAGTTAGCATGTGGTGGGAAGTAACCCAAGGAAGGGTTTTGCCTAAAGGTACTTGTCCTCAAGTGGAGTACTTGTCGACAAAGCGTTCAATGGAGAATGCTTTTCTGAGTACACGTGGGAGTAGAAGGTAATTGAATTTCTGCAACTTCGTCAGAATCATTTGTCGGTTGTGCGATAGGAGGTTAAGGTTGCAGAGTTAGAGTTCTCGAAGTATGTTCAGAGAACGATTGAGAATTTAGTAGACCGAGTCAGAAGGTCAAAGATGGTTTGAAATCGGAAATCAAGGAGGACCCTTGATCCTTTCGATTTTATCATTGGAAGTAATTCGTTTATTGGACGAAGGTTGCTAAGGTTGTTGGACGATGGTGGTTAAATTGTTAATTGAGGAATCAAGTATGGATTATTGCACTTATGCATTGATTATCGGCAGTGTAACCAAAGGACGGTCATGAACAAGTATCAATTACCAAGGATGGATGACTTGTTTGACCACTTCAAGGAGCTTCGATATGTTCCAAGATAGACCAAAGGACGTGCTATCTGTAGTTGAGGATTAAAAAGGGGGAATATACCGAAGATGACACACTGGGTGTGATATGGTCACTAAGAGATTATCGTCCCGTTGTTTGGATTAACTAATACGCCAGTTGTTTTTATGGATTTGATGAATTGATTGATTAAGGCGTATTTGGATTGATTCGGAATTATGTTCGTGAACGATATATTGGAAATATTCGAGGAATTTAAATGAACAAGAACAGCACTTGAGAATGATGCTGTAGATTCGAGAGCATAAAACAGTACGCCGAGTATAATACGTGCGAGTTTGGATTTACTCGCATAGCTTTTGTGGGTCGAGTGATTTTGGACGAAATAAATTCTATGGATCCACTAAGATCAAGGCAGTTATGATTTGGCCAAGACTTATGACGGTGGCGAGAGGTTCGGAGTTTTCGAGTCAAATAGATTATTATAGACGATTCGTAGAAAGGTTCTCTACGGTAGTTACGCCTCCGATACGAAGGTTAATGAAGGACGTAAGAATTTGAATGGACGAATAAGTGTGAGCATAATGTTTAAGAGCTTAAGTATAAGCTAATTACTGCACCAGTTTTGAGGATTTAGTCTAGTATCGGAGATTATGAAATTTACGGTGAGGTGTCGTATAAGTGATTTGACTGCGTGGTAAGGCAACAAGAAAGATTGGTTGCTTACACGTCACGACAATTGAGGTCATTGGATTTAATGAAAGTCAGATAAGTTCTATTTTGATGATTTGAGGAGTTGTAGGTATTGGATCATAAGTGATGATTTATTAAATGGTAAGATGATTTATTGCTCGGAGGTCTTAGATTCGATTAAGATTTGAATTTATTCAAGGTGGATTATTTCGGGAGATAATTGAAATAGGGATTTGAGGAATGGATTTTTGTTTTCGGTGGATTAAGAATTAATTATCCCTTGATGTTAGGTGGATAAATGGTGAAATAGCATTATCGATGATTTTCTTCTCGAGGTATTAATAAGGGTTTCTTCAAGTGATTGAGGTGATATTTTGGTTTGGTTATTAATTGGACGTGAAAGGAATGTTGAAAGAACAATCGATAGTTTGTGAAATTCGGACAGCGATTTGATGGAAATTCAGTGAATCAGAATTCAAGTATCGATAAGTGACCCCGTGGAAATGAGCTCATGGGTTGACGAGCTGGAGAAAGTTTTGTACTTTGGAGTGCTCGGACGAGGTTAAAACCGTGAGGCTTGGTATGGGACAGGCCAAAGCGGATAATACCTCTATGAGTTGGTGCATCTCTAAAAGGGACTTTTGCTAGTAGTGGTGCAGTTCGTAGATGCCCATGACGACTGATCCGACGAGGGTGGGGAGTGGACGCCGGGGCCGGAGTGCCTGAGCAAGGAGCGACTCCTGGCAGGCTTCTAGGATGTCGAAAAGGGCAGAAATGAACGAACTACGGACTGGCAAAAAGAGAATGCTTGTGGAATAAAATTTATTCGCGTGGTATAACGGAAGTATGGTCAAGTTTGTGGAACTCCAGTCTATTGGAACAAGGTCAGAGAAAAGACGATCACTGGTTCAGAGATGGTTTTTGCAGTTGATGGATGTTGTGAAGATATTTGGGACAGTGCAAAGTCGGTAAAAAGTTGATGCGAGTAAAAGACTAAGGCCTTTGGAATTTTAAGTAGGGAATCATGTTTTCCTTAAGGTGTCGCCTATGATAGGGACATCTCGATTGGTTAAGAAAGGAAAGCTGAGCCCTAGACATATCGAACCTTTCGAAATTTGGAGCGAATAAAGATTTTTGGCCTTAAATGGATAAAGAAAGCAAGTTTGAGCACCGTCGGCGTTTATAGCCGAGTGGTATCGCGGGATGAAGCCGCTTGGTCCGATCGGGGTTTCGAATCCCGAAGTGGCGTTAGCCGCTTAGTGTAAAAAAAAAAAAAAAAAAAAAAAAAAGGAAAACCAACTTTTTGCAACTTTTTTTTCTTTTTGCAAAAGTGGCCAAGTGTTTAGCCTTTTGGAACCAAAGACAGTTTGGGCAGAATTGGAAGTTTTGGCAGCACTGAAAGTGTTTGACAGCATTATGAGACAGAATGAACGACTTGGGAAAAACAGGATGCAATGAGGCATCAATACCCCCATCAGTTTAAGGATGCAGAAAGTCTTACAAATTTCGAGGACAAAATTTTGTTAAGAGGGGAAGAGTTGTAACATCCTGAATTTCGGTAAGCGAGAATTTTCGGAGAAAAAGGGTTTAATGGGCCGAAAAATTGGAACCAAGAGGAATTGGACCGATTGGAGGCCTAATGGGCCTTGCGCCTTTGAGGAGTCGGCCACGTGGGCCCAAGCTAGAAAAGTGGGCCTAAGGAAGCCCAACTTCAAGCCTTTGAGCCCATTAGATTTTTCAAGCCCGTTTCCCTTCGATTTGAGCCCGAACCGATTTTCTTCTAGCCCGTATAAATTCTTGGCCCATGTACGCGTATAGTAAGGTATACTATACTTTGAGGAATTACCAAATTGCCCTTTCTAGAAGATGTATTTATTGTTGGAGGACAAAGAGAAGAAAAGTTAAGGAATGGGATATTTTGGGACAAGTTGATGAAGAGAAGTTTGACTTGGTCTCTTGCTTGGCTTCTTGCTTGCTCTCTCTCTCTCTCTCTCTCTCTCTCTCTCTCTCTCTCTCCTCAAGTTTCAGCAGCCCCTTCCCCACGTTGCTTTTTCTTCCTCCCCACTCTCCCAAGTTTCCTTCTTTCTCTCTTTCTCTTTTGTTCTTTTCTGGTTTTCCTCCAAAAACAGCAGCTGTGTTGCTGTGTTTCCCGAACCAGCCACCATTAGCTGCTGTCCTTGCTGCCTTGCCGTCGTCGAGGAGCCGCCCAACCATCACCGGACCGCCACCCCCTTTCCTCTCTCTTTTCTCTTCCTTTTTCTTCCTTTTCTTGCTGTGTTTTCTGTTTTTCTGCCGGAATCCAGCCTTGCCGGTGTTGCCGGAGCCGCCACCACCGCCCAAAGTGTAGCCACGGAAGTCGGGAGCCAGCCGCACACCGCCGGCCACCCCTGGTCGCCGTTAGCCGCCCGTTTCGGCCATTTTCGCCCAGAAACTCCATTCCGCGTGAACAGTAATCCGAGGGCTGTTTTGGCCCGTTTCGGTCACCGTTTGTCGTCCGTTGTCATCCCCGAGCTTACCCCTCGTAGCCCTCGTCCCCCTCTACGCGCCGGTGTCGCCGGATTTCCGATCCAAGTAAGTTAATTTCCTAATCCTTATTTAGGGGTTAATCTTGCTTAGGGGTTAATTAGTGTATTTGTGTATTTGTGATTAATTAAGGTTGATTGGTTGATTATGTTGGTTAATTAATTCTGACTAGGGTTAGTTAATTGACCATAGTTAGTATTAAAGTAACCTAGGTTAATTAATTAAAGTAACTAGGGTTAGTTTCTAAAGTAACTATGGTTAATTATTAATCATGGTTGAGTTAATTAACCCTAGTTAGGTTAAATTTAGTAACCATGGTTAAGTTTAATATTATTTTATTAATTTCGGATTAGTTCTTGTTCACGACATTGTTCACGGATTCTTGTTCACTAATCACTTTGTTCACGGATTCTTGTTCACGGCACTTTGTTCATGCGAAGCTAATTTTTGGCTTATTTTGATGTGTTCTTGGTTGTTATGATTTATTGAAGTGCCGATTATTAATTATATGCGTGAAGAATGATGAAACGCATGATCGAAGACCGAGTGGAAGTGAAAGTGCTTGATTTATTGAGTTATTCCCGAGAATTAGGGAATGTACGTGATTGATGATTGGTGGAATTTGGAATTTTGGAATTGTCGAGTGAGATCGCATGACATATTGCGTGGGTTATCAGAAATGGCATGTCGCATGAGCATGGGTGATGTTGCATTCACGACAGAGCAAAGAAAAGAATGGATTGTTTGATGATGTGTTGCATGGTCACATTAAGAGGAGAGCCGGCGCTGCCGTAGACCGCCAACCCTTGGGGTTGTGCCGTGGCCTTTTGGTCGTCCCGACTTCGGTCGGTTGCGACGGTGGTCGGTTGCGGGGCTGCGGCGCAAGCGGGCCCCATGCTCCATAGGGAATGCCGTCGATGGGGAGAGAGCCCGTGACGTCGCCGTGCCTCATGGGGGAGGACGATGCCGGTCTTTGATTGGTAGACCGCCAACCATAAGGTTGTGCCGTGGCCCTAGTGGTCGTAATAATCGGAGCATGTGTGGGTGTGAGATATGAGAAAGCTGTGTGAGATGCTCGATTATTCGCATGCCTCTTAATGTCGTGATGGATTAAATGACGGTTTTGCGCAGTCGTGTGTGCCAAGGCCGGGTAGGGTCGCCTTTGTGATTGCACTGTGTAGTAAAGCGTCTTACGTGGTTATTTCTCCGAGATGGTGCTGGATGATTTGATGAATTAGGTTGTATGTTAAACTCCCGAGGCGAGCGAAGTTCCTAACCGGGGCTTAGGACTTTAACTTGCCGAGTTTATCTCAACCCGTCGTGGTTAACATTTTTCAGGTCCATAGGATGGAGGATCGACGCGTGTTACGGCTCGTGGCCGTCTTTGAAGGCGTAGATTAACCCGGCCTGTTGGTCTCATTGGCTCGTTAGGAAGATGCCCGTGGTAAGGGCTTGTACTTGTAAACTTCCTAGGGTTAATCGGTAGATAAATAAAGCAGTACTTTTGAATGTGTTCTTGTTGGGTTTTCTGCTATCCCTATTTTTGTAATTGACCAGGGGATTGTGTTTCGCTTCCGCATGTGCATAATTACAAGATAAAAATAACGGTCGGCGATGGATCTGGGAGTCGCAAATCAAATGACCGCAAGAGAACAGGGGTTGCCGCGTGCTCGAGGGTCGGGCGTGACAACCCCGTCGATTTTGGTATCGAGCTGGTCAATGTATGGAGTGATAAGGTGCGATGGGTTTTGGGATAGTTAGTTAGGAAAACACCCCGTGCTTGTGTTTGTTTATTTGATTCTCGGCTTTAAGCGGGTCGTTCATGGTTTCTAATTCCTTGTGGAGTTGGAAATAAGGTTTCTATGATAATTCTATTAGACGAACGATCCTGATTCGAGAGTCTTTGAGGTAGGGCAGTTGAAGGATGGGCTAGTGCTTAAGGAAGAGCACTAGGGGATCCTAGATTTGATTTAGATAGGGCGGTGAGCTCGAGATTCAAGATGTTGTTCTTTGTTGCCGTTGTTGTTGCTGTCTCGCCTTATAAGTTTCATTGGTTGGAAAAGAGGATGGACGATCGGTTAATATTTAAGTTGGTTGAACAGTTCGGAGTTTGAGTAGTCCAAGTTTGCTAGGATGAGTAATTTTGATGTCGCAACCTTACGGACCAAGGAATTGGAGTAAGTGTTCGTATTGTTGGAATGTTCAAAGAAAGATAAGATAGCCTTGGTAGAGTACCAATTGCAAGGTAAAGTTAGCATGTGGTGGGAAGTAACCCAAGGAAGGGTTTTGCCTAAAGGTACTTTGTCCTCAAGTGGAGTACCGTCGACAAAGCGTTCAATGGAGAATGCTTTTCGAGTACACGTGGGAGTAGAAGGTAATTGAATTTCTGCAACTTCGTCGAGAATCATTTGTCGGTTGTGCGATAGGAGGTTAAGGTTGCAGAGTTAGAGTTCTCGAAGTATGTTCGAGAGAACGATTGAGAATTTAGTAGACCGAGTCAGAAGGTCAAAGATGGTTTGAAATCGGAAATCAAGGAGGACCCTTGATCCTTTCGATTTTATCATTGGAAGTAATTCGTTTATTGGACGAAGGTTGCTAAGGTTGTTGGACGATGGTGGTTAAATTGTTAATTGAGGAATCAAGTATGGATTATTGCACTTATGCATTGATTATCGGCAGTGTAACCAAAGGACGGTCATGAACAAGTATCAATTACCAAGGATGGATGACTTGTTTGACCACTTCAAGGAGCTTCGATATGTTCCAAGATAGACCAAAGGACGTGCTATCTGTAGTTGAGGATTAAAAAGGGGGAATATACCGAAGATGACACCTTTGGGTGTGATATGGTCACTAAGAGATTATCGTCCCGTTGTTTGGATTAACTAATACGCCAGTTGTTTTTATGGATTTGATGAATTGATTGATTAAGGCGTATTTGGATTGATTCGGAATTATGTTCGTGAACGATATATTGGAAATATTCGAGGAATTTAAATGAACAAGAACAGCACTTGAGAATGATGCTGTAGATTCGAGAGCATAAAACAGTACGCCGAGTATAATACGTGCGAGTTTGGATTTACTCGCATAGCTTTTGTGGGTCGAGTGATTTTGGACGAAATAAATTCTATGGATCCACTAAGATCAAGGCAGTTATGATTTGGCCAAGACTTATGACGTGTGGCGAGAGGTTCGGAGTTTTCGAGTCAAATAGATTATTATAGACGATTCGTAGAAAGGTTCTCTACGGTAGTTACGCCTCCGATACGAAGGTTAATGAAGGACGTAAGAATTTGAATGGACGAATAAGTGTGAGCATAATGTTTAAGAGCTTAAGTATAAGCTAATTACTGCACCAGTTTTGAGGATTTAGTCTAGTATCGGAGATTATGAAATTTACAGTGAGGTGTCGTATAAGTGATTTGACTGCGTGGTAAGGCAACAAGAAAGATTGGTTGCTTACACGTCACGACAATTGAGGTCATTGGATTTAATGAAAGTCAGATAAGTTCTATTTTGATGATTTGAGGAGTTGTAGGTATTGGATCATAAGTGATGATTTATTAAATGGTAAGATGATTTATTGCTCGGAGGTCTTAGATTCGATTAAGATTTGAATTTATTCAAGGTGGATTATTTCGGGAGATAATTGAAATAGGGATTTGAGGAATGGATTTTTGTTTTCGGTGGATTAAGAATTAATTATCCCTTGATGTTAGGTGGATAAATGGTGAAATAGCATTATCGATGATTTTCTTCTCGAGGTATTAATAAGGGTTTCTTCAAGTGATTGAGGTGATATTTTGGTTTGGTTATTAATTGGACGTGAAAGGAATGTTGAAAGAACAATCGATAGTTTGTGGAATTCGGACAGCGATTTGATGGAAATTCGGTGAATCAGAATTCAAGTATCGATAAGTGACCCCGTGGAAATGAGCTCATGGGTTGACGAGCTGGAGAAAGTTTTGTACTTTGGAGTGCTCGGACGAGGTTAAAACCGTGAGGCTTGGTATGGGACAGGCCAAAGCGGATAATACCTCTATGAGTTGGTGCATCTCTAAAAGGGACTTTTGCTAGTAGTGGTGCAGTTCGTAGATGCCCATGACGACTGATCCGACGAGGGTGGGGAGTGGACGCCGGGGCCGGAGTGCCTGAGCAAGGAGCGACTCCTGGCAGGCTTCTAGGATGTCGAAAAGGGCAGAAATGAACTGAACTACGGACTGGCAAAAAGAGAATGCTTGTGGAATAAAATTTATTCGCGTGGTATAACGGAAGTATGGTCAAGTTTGTGGAACTCCAGTCTATTGGAACAAGGTCGAGAAAAGACGATTTGGTTCGAGATGGTTTTGCGGTTGATGGATGTTGTGAAGATATTTGGGACAAGTGCAAAGTCGGTAAAAAGTTGATGCGAGTAAAAGACTAAGGCCTTTGGAATTTTAAGTAGGGAATCATGTTTTCCTTAAGGTGTCGCCTATGATAGGGACATCTCGATTGGTTAAGAAAGGAAAGCTGAGCCCTAGACATATCGAACCTTTCGAAATTTGGAGCGAATAAAGATTTTTGGCCTTAAATGGATAAAGAAAGCAAGTTTGAGCACCGTCGGCGTTTATAGCCGAGTGGTATCGCGGGATGAAGCCGCTTGGTCCGATCGGGGTTTCGAATCCCGAAGTGGCAGTTAGCCGCTTAGTAAAAAAAAAAAAAAAAAAAAAAAAAAAAAAAAAAAGGAAAACCAACTTTTTGCAACTTTTTTTCTTTTTGCAAAAGTGGCCAAGTGTTTAGCCTTTTGGAACCAAAGACGGTTTGGGCAGAATTGGAAGTTTTTAAAGACTGAAAGTGTTTGACAGCATTATGAGACAGAATGAACGACTTGGGAAAAACAGGATGCAATGAGGCATCAATACCCCCATCAGTTTAAGGATGCAGAAAGTCTTACAAATTTCGAGGACGAAATTTTGTTAAGAGGGGAAGAGTTGTAACATCCTGAATTTCGGTAAGCGAGAATTTTCGAAAAAAAGGGTTTAATGGGCCGAAAAATTGGAACCAAGAGGAATTGGACCGATTGGAGGCCTAATGGGCCTTGCGCCTTTGAGGAGTCGGCCACGTGGGCCCAAGCTAGAAAAGTGGGCCTAAGGAAGCCCAACTTCAAGCCTTTGAGCCCATTAGATTTTTCAAGCCCGTTTCCCTTCGATTTGAGCCCGAACCGATTTTCTTCTAGCCCGTATAAATTCTTGGCCCATGTACGCGTATAGTAAGGTATACTATACTTTGAGGAATTACCAAATTGCCCTTTCTAGAAGATGTATTTATTGTTGGAGGACAAAGAGAAGAAAAGTTAAGGAATGGGATATTTTGGGACAAGTTGATGAAGAGAAGTTTGACTTGGTCTCTTGCTTGGCTTCTTGCTTGCTCTCTCTCTCTCTCTCTCTCTCTCTCTCTCTCTCTCCTCAAGTTTCAGCAGCCCCTTCCCCACGTTGCTTTTTCTTCCTCCCCACTCTCCCAAGTTTCCTTCTTTCTCTCTTTCTCTTTTGTTCTTTTCTGGTTTTCCTCCAAAAACAGCAGCTGTGTTGCTGTGTTTCCCGAACCAGCCACCATTAGCTGCTGTCCTTGCTGCCTTGCCGTCGTCGAGGAGCCGCCCAACCATCACCGGACCGCCACCCCCTTTCCTCTCTCTTTTCTCTTCCTTTTTCTTCCTTTTCTTGCTGTGTTTTCTGTTTTTCTGCCGGAATCCAGCCTTGCCGGTGTTGCCGGAGCCGCCACCACCGCCCAAAGTGTAGCCACGGAAGTCGGGAGCCAGCCGCACACCGCCGGCCACCCCCGGTCGCCGTTAGCCGCCCGTTTCGGCCATTTTCGCCCGAAACTCCATTCCGCGTGAACAGTAATCCGAGGGCTGTTTTGGCCCGTTTCGGTCACCGTTTGTCGTCCGTTGTCATCCCCGAGCTTACCCCTCGTAGCCCTCGTCCCCCTCTACGCGCCGGTGTCGCCGGATTTCCGATCCAAGTAAGTTAATTTCCTAATCCTTATTTAGGGGTTAATCTTGCTTAGGGGTTAATTAGTGTATTTGTGTATTTGTGATTAATTAAGGTTGATTGGTTGATTATGTTGGTTAATTAATTCTGACTAGGGTTAGTTAATTGACCATAGTTAGTATTAAAGTAACCTAGGTTAATTAATTAAAGTAACTAGGGTTAGTTTCTAAAGTAACTATGGTTAATTATTAATCATGGTTGAGTTAATTAACCCTAGTTAGGTTAAATTTAGTAACCATGGTTAAGTTTAATATTATTTTATTAATTTCGGATTAGTTACTGTTCACGATTCGTTCACGGATTCTTGTTCACTAATCACATTTGTTCACGGATTCATGTTCACGGCACCTTTGTTCATGCGAAGCTAATTTTTGGCTTATTTTGATGTGTTCTTGGTTGTTATGATTTATTGAAGTGCCGATTATTAATTATATGCGTGAAGAATGATGAAACGCATGATCGAAGACCGAGTGGAAGTGAAAGTGCTTGATTTATTGAGTTATTCCGAGAATTATGGAATGTACGTGATTGATGATTGGTGGAATTTGGAATTTTGGAATTGTCGAGTGAGATCGCATGACATATTGCGTGGGTTATCGAAATGGCATGTCGCATGAGCATGGGTGATGTTGCATTCACGACGAGCAAAGAAAAGAATGGATTGTTTGATGATGTGTTGCATGGTCACATTAAGAGGAGAGCCCGGCGCCGGCGCGTAGACCGCCAACCCTTGGGGTTGTGCCGTGGCCTTTGGTCGCCCCGACTTCGGTCGGTTGCCGACAAAGTGGTCGATTGCGGGGCTGCGGCGAAGCGGGCCCCATGCTCCATAGGGAATGCCGTCGATGGGAGAGAGCCCGTGACGTCGCCGTGCCTCATGGGGGAGGACGATGCCTGGTCTTTGACTGGTAGACCGCCAACCATAAGGTTGTGCCGTGGCCCTAGTGGTCGTAATAATCGGAGCATGTGTGGGTGTGAGATATGAGAAAGCTGTGTGAGATGCTCTGATTATTCGCATGCCTCTTAATGTCGTGATGGATTAAATGACAGTTTCGCAGTCGTGTGTGCCAAGGCCGGGTAGGGTCGCCCGTGATTGCACCTGTGTAGTAAAGCGTGTCTTCGTGGTTATTTCTCCGAGATGGTGCTGGATGATTTGATGAATTAGGTTGTATGTTAAACTCCCGAGGCGAGCGAAGTTCCTAACCGGGGCTTAGGACTTTAACTTGCTGAGTTTATCTCAACCCGTCGTGGTTAACATTTTTCAGAGTCCATAGGATGGAGGATCGACGCGTGTTACGGCTCGTGGCCGTCTTTGAAGGCGATAGATTAACCCCGGCCTGTTGGTCTCATTGGCTCGTTAGGAAGATGCCCGTGGTAAGGGCTTGTACTTGTAAACTTCCTAGGGTTAATCAGTAGATAAATAAAGCAGTACTTTTGAATGTGTTCTTGTTGGGTTTTCCTGCTATCCCTATTTTTGTAATTGACCGGGGATTGTGTTTCGCTTCCGCATGTGCATAATTACAAGATAAAAATAACGGTCGGCGATGGATCCCGGGAGTCGCAAATCAAATGACCGCAAGAGAACAGGGGTTGCCGCGTGCTCGAGGGTCGGGCGTGACAACCCCGTCGATTTTGGTATCGAGCCGGGTCAATGTATGGAGTGATAAGGTGCGATGGGTTTTGGGATAGTTAGTTAGGAAAACACCCCGTGCTTGTGTTTGTTTATTTGATTCTCGGCTTTAAGCGGGTCGTTCATGGTTTCTAATTCCTTGTGGAGTTGGAAATAAGGTTTCTATGATAATTCTATTAGACGAACGATCGATTCGAGAGTCTTTGAGGTAGGGCGGTTGAAGGATGGGCTAGTGCTTAAGGAAGAGCACTAGGGGATCCTAGATTTGATTTAGATAGGGCGGTGAGCTCGGATTCAAGATGTTGTTCTTTGTTGCCGTTGTTGTTCTTTGTCTCGCCTTATAAGTTTCATTGGTTGGAAAAGAGGATGGACGATCGGTTAATATTTAAGTTGGTTGAACAGTTCCGGAGTTTGAGTAGTCCAAGTTTGCTAGGATGAGTAATTTTGATGTCGCAACCTTCGGACCAAGGAATTGGAGTAAGTGTTCGTATTGTTGGAATGTTCAAAGAAAGATAAGATAGCCTTGGTAGAGTACCAATTGCAAGGTAAAGTTAGCATGTGGTGGGAAGTAACCCAAGGAAGGGTTTTGCCTAAAGGTACTTGTCCTCAAGTGGAGTACCGTCGACAAAGCGTTCAATGGAGAATGCTTTTTCGAGTACACGTGGGAGTAGAAGGTAATTGAATTTCTGCAACTTCGTCGAGAATCATTTGTCGGTTGTGCGATAGGAGGTTAAGGTTGCAGAGTTAGAGTTCTCGAAGTATGTTCGAGAGAACGATTGAGAATTTAGTAGACCGAGTCAGAAGGTCAAAGATGGTTTGAAATCGGAAATCAAGGAGGACCCTTGATCCTTTCGATTTTATCATTGGAAGTAATTCGTTTATTGGACGAAGGTTGCTAAGGTTGTTGGACGATGGTGGTTAAATTGTTAATTGAGGAATCAAGTATGGATTATTGCACTTATGCATTGATTATCGGCAGTGTAACCAAAGGACGGTCATGAACAAGTATCAATTACCAAGGATGGATGACTTGTTTGACCACTTCAAGGAGCTTCGATATGTTCCAAGATAGACCAAAGGACGTGCTATCTGTAGTTGAGGATTAAAAAGGGGGAATATACCGAAGATGACACCTTGGGTGTGATATGGTCACTAAGAGATTATCGTCCCGTTGTTTGGATTAACTAATACGCCAGTTGTTTTTATGGATTTGATGAATTGATTGATTAAGGCGTATTTGGATTGATTCGGAATTATGTTCGTGAACGATATATTGGAAATATTCGAGGAATTTAAATGAACAAGAACAGCACTTGAGAATGATGCTGTAGATTCGAGAGCATAAAACAGTACGCCGAGTATAATACGTGCGAGTTTGGATTTACTCGCATAGCTTTTGTGGGTCGAGTGATTTTGGACGAAATAAATTCTATGGATCCACTAAGATCAAGGCAGTTATGATTTGGCCAAGACTTATGACAGTGGCGAGAGGTTCGGAGTTTTCGAGTCAAATAGATTATTATAGACGATTCGTAGAAAGGTTCTCTACGGTAGTTACGCCTCCGATACGAAGGTTAATGAAGGACGTAAGAATTTGAATGGACGAATAAGTGTGAGCATAATGTTTAAGAGCTTAAGTATAAGCTAATTACTGCACCAGTTTTGAGGATTTAGTCTAGTATCGGAGATTATGAAATTTACAGTGAGGTGTCGTATAAGTGATTTGACTGCGTGGTAAGGCAACAAGAAAGATTGGTTGCTTACACGTCACGACAATTGAGGTCATTGGATTTAATGAAAGTCAGATAAGTTCTATTTTGATGATTTGAGGAGTTGTAGGTATTGGATCATAAGTGATGATTTATTAAATGGTAAGATGATTTATTGCTCGGAGGTCTTAGATTCGATTAAGATTTGAATTTATTCAAGGTGGATTATTTCGGGAGATAATTGAAATAGGGATTTGAGGAATGGATTTTTGTTTTCGGTGGATTAAGAATTAATTATCCCTTGATGTTAGGTGGATAAATGGTGAAATAGCATTATCGATGATTTTCTTCTCGAGGTATTAATAAGGGTTTCTTCAAGTGATTGAGGTGATATTTTGGTTTGGTTATTAATTGGACGTGAAAGGAATGTTGAAAGAACAATCGATAGTTTGTGAAATTCGGACAGCGATTTGATGGAAATTCAGTGAATCAGAATTCAAGTATCGATAAGTGACCCCGTGGAAATGAGCTCATGGGTTGACGAGCTGGAGAAAGTTTTGTACTTTGGAGTGCTCGGACGAGGTTAAAACCGTGAGGCTTGGTATGGGACAGGCCAAAGCGGATAATACCTCTATGAGTTGGTGCATCTCTAAAAGGGACTTTTGCTAGTAGTGGTGCAGTTCGTAGATGCCCATGACGCCCGATCCGACGAGGGTGGGGAGTGGACGCGGGGCCGGAGTGCCTGAGCAAGGAGCGACTCCCAACAGGCTTCTAGGATGTCAAAAAGGGCAGAAATGAACTGAACTATAGACTGGCAAAAAGAGAATGCTTGTGGAATAAAATTTATTCGAGTGGTATAACGGAAGTATGGTCAAGTTTGTGGAACTCCAGTCTATTGGAACAAGGTCAGAGAAAAGACGATCACTGGTTCAGAGATGGTTTTGCGGTTGATGGATGTTGTGAAGATATTTGGGACAAGTGCAAAGTCGGTAAAAAGTTGATGCGAGTAAAAGACTAAGGCCTTTGGAATTTTAAGTAGGGAATCATGTTTTCCTTAAGGTGTCGCCTATGATAGGGACATCTCGATTGGTTAAGAAAGGAAAGCTGAGCCCTAGACATATCGAACCTTTCGAAATTTGGAGCGAATAAAGATTTTTGGCCTTAAATGGATAAAGAAAGCAAGTTTGAGCACCGTCGGCGTTTATAGCCGAGTGGTATCGCGGGATGAAGCCGCTTGGTCCGATCGGGGTTTCGAATCCCGAAGTGGCGAGTTAGCCGCTTAGTGTAAAAAAAAAAAAAAAAAAAAAAAAAAAAAAAAAAAGGAAAACCAACTTTTTGCAACTTTTTTTTTTTTGCAAAAGTGGCCAAGTGTTTAGCCTTTTGGAACCAAAGACAGTTTGGGCAGAATTGGAAGTTTTGGCAGACGAAAGTGTTTGACAAAGCATTATGAGACGAGAATGAACGACTTGGGAAAAACAGGATGCAATGAGGCATCAATACCCCCATCGGTTTAAGGATGCGAGAAAGTCTTACAAATTTCGAGGACAAAATTTTGTTAAGAGGGGAAGAGTTGTAACATCCCGAATTTCGGTAAGTCGAGAATTTTCAGAAAAAAGGGTTTAATGGGCCGAAAAATTGGAACCAAGAGGAATTGGACCGATTGGAGGCCTAATGGGCCTTGCGCCTTTGAGGAGTCGGCCACGTGGGCCCAAGCTAGAAAAGTGGGCCTAAGGAAGCCCAACTTCAAGCCTTTGAGCCCATTAGATTTTTCAAGCCCGTTTCCCTTCGATTTGAGCCCGAACCGATTTTCTTCTAGCCCGTATAAATTCTTGGCCCATGTACGCGTATAGTAAGGTATACTATACTTTGAGGAATTACCAAATTGCCCTTTCTAGAAGATGTATTTATTGTTGGAGGACAAAGAGAAGAAAAGTTAAGGAATGGGATATTTTGGGACAAGTTGATGAAGAGAAGTTTGACTTGGTCTCTTGCTTGGCTTCTTGCTTGCTTGCTCTCTCTCTCTCTCTCTCTCTCTCTCTCTCTCTCTCCTCAAGTTTCAGCAGCCCCTTCCCCACGTTGCTTTTTCTTCCTCCCCACTCTCCCAAGTTTCCTTCTTTCTCTCTTTCTCTTTTGTTCTTTTCTGGTTTTCCTCCAAAAACAGCAGCTGTGTTGCTGTGTTTCCCCGAACCAGCCACCATTAGCTGCTGTCCTTGCTGCCTTGCCGTCGTCGAGGAGCCGCCCAACCATCACCGGACCGCCACCCCCTTTCCTCTCTCTTTTCTCTTCCTTTTTCTTCCTTTTCTTGCTGTGTTTTCTGTTTTTCTGCCGGAATCCAGCCTTGCCGGTGTTGCCGGAGCCGCCACCACCGCCCAAAGTGTAGCCACGGAAGTCGGGAGCCAGCCGCACACCGCCGGCCACCCCTGGTCGCCGTTAGCCGCCCGTTTCGGCCATTTTCGCCCAGAAACTCCATTCCGCGTGAACAGTAATCCGAGGGCTGTTTTGGCCCGTTTCGGTCACCGTTTGTCGTCCGTTGTCATCCCCGAGCTTACCCCTCGTAGCCCTCGTCCCCCTCTACGCGCCGGTGTCGCCGGATTTCCGATCCAAGTAAGTTAATTTCCTAATCCTTATTTAGGGGTTAATCTTGCTTAGGGGTTAATTAGTGTATTTGTGTATTTGTGATTAATTAAGGTTGATTGGTTGATTATGTTGGTTAATTAATTCTGACTAGGGTTAGTTAATTGACCATAGTTAGTATTAAAGTAACCTAGGTTAATTAATTAAAGTAACTAGGGTTAGTTTCTAAAGTAACTATGGTTAATTATTAATCATGGTTGAGTTAATTAACCCTAGTTAGGTTAAATTTAGTAACCATGGTTAAGTTTAATATTATTTTATTAATTTCGGATTAGTTCTTGTTCACGACATTCACGGATTATTGTTCACTAATCACTTTGTTCACGGATTCTTGTTCACGGCACCTTGTTCATGCGAAGCTAATTTTTGGCTTATTTTGATGTGTTCTTGGTTGTTATGATTTATTGAAGTGCCGATTATTAATTATATGCGTGAAGAATGATGAAACGCATGATCGAAGACCGAGTGGAAGTGAAAGTGCTTGATTTATTGAGTTATTCCCGAGAATTAGGGAATGTACGTGATTGATGATTGGTGGAATTTGGAATTTTGGAATTGTCGAGTGAGATCGCATGACATATTGCGTGGGTTATCGAAATGGCATGTCGCATGAGCATGGGTGATGTTGCATTCACGACGAGCAAAGAAAAGAATGGATTGTTTGATGATGTGTTGCATGGTCACATTAAGAGGAGAGCCCGGCTGCCGGGTAGACCGCCAACCCTTGGGGTTGTGCCGTGGCCTTTTGGTCGTCCCGACTTCGGTCGGTTGCACGACAAAGTGGTCGGTTGCGGGGCTGCGGCAGAAGCGGGCCCCATGCTCCATAGGGAATGCCGTCGATGGGAGAGAGCCCGTGACGTCGCCGTGCCTCATGGGGGAGGACGATGCACGGTCTTTGATTGGTAGACCGCCAACCATAAGGTTGTGCCGTGGCCCTAGTGGTCGTAATAATCGGAGCATGTGTGGGTGTGAGATATGAGAAAGCTGTGTGAGATGCTCGATTATTCGCATGCCTCTTAATGTCGTGATGGATTAAATGACGGTTTCGCAGTCGTGTGTGCCAAGGCCAGGTAGGGTCGCCTGTGATTGCACCTGTGTAGTAAACTGTCTTCTGTGGTTATTTCTCTGAGATGGTGCTGGATGATTTGATGAATTAGGTTGTATGTTAAACTCCCGAGGCGAGCGAAGTTCCTAACCGGGGCTTAGGACTTTAACTTGCTGAGTTTATCTCAACCCGTCGTGGTTAACATTTTTCAGGTCCATAGGATGGAGGATCGACGCGTGTTACGGCTCGTGGCCGTCTTTGAAGGCGTAGATTAACCCCGGCTGTTGGTCTCATTGGCTCGTTAGGAAGATGCCCGTGGTAAGGGCTTGTACTTGTAAACTTCCTAGGGTTAATCGGTAGATAAATAAAAGTACTTTTGAATGTGTTCTTGTTGGGTTTTCCTGCTATCCCTATTTTTGTAATTGACCGGGGATTGTGTTTCGCTTCCGCATGTGCATAATTACAAGATAAAAATAACGGTCGGCGATGGATCCTGGGGAGTCGCAAATCAAATGACCGCAAGAGAACAGGGGTTGCCGCGTGCTCGAGGGTCGGGGCGTGACAACCCCGTCGATTTTGGTATCAGAGCCTGGTCAATGTATGGAGTGATAAGGTGCGATGGGTTTTGGGATAGTTAGTTAGGAAAACACCCCGTGCTTGTGTTTGTTTATTTGATTCTCGGCTTTAAGCGGGTCGTTCATGGTTTCTAATTCCTTGTGGAGTTGGAAATAAGGTTTCTATGATAATTCTATTAGACGAACGATCCTGATTCGAGAGTCTTTGAGGTAGGGCAGTTGAAGGATGGGCTAGTGCTTAAGGAAGAGCACTAGGGGATCCTAGATTTGATTTAGATAGGGCGGTGAGCTCGAGATTCAAGATGTTGTTGCTGTTGCCGTTGTTGTTGCTGTCTCGCCTTATAAGTTTCATTGGTTGGAAAAGAGGATGGACGATCGGTTAATATTTAAGTTGGTTGAACAGTTCCCGGAGTTTGAGTAGTCCAAGTTTGCTAGGATGAGTAATTTTGATGTCGCAACCTTACGGACCAAGGAATTGGAGTAAGTGTTCGTATTGTTGGAATGTTCAAAGAAAGATAAGATAGCCTTGGTAGAGTACCAATTGCAAGGTAAAGTTAGCATGTGGTGGGAAGTAACCCAAGGAAGGGTTTTGCCTAAAGGTACTTGTCCTCAAGTGGAGTACTGTCGACAAAGCGTTCAATGGAGAATGCTTTTCTGAGTACACGTGGGAGTAGAAGGTAATTGAATTTCTGCAACTTCGTCAGAATCATTTGTCGGTTGTGCGATAGGAGGTTAAGGTTGCAGAGTTAGAGTTCTCGAAGTATGTTCGAGAGAACGATTGAGAATTTAGTAGACCGAGTCAGAAGGTCAAAGATGGTTTGAAATCGGAAATCAAGGAGGACCCTTGATCCTTTCGATTTTATCATTGGAAGTAATTCGTTTATTGGACGAAGGTTGCTAAGGTTGTTGGACGATGGTGGTTAAATTGTTAATTGAGGAATCAAGTATGGATTATTGCACTTATGCATTGATTATCGGCAGTGTAACCAAAGGACGGTCATGAACAAGTATCAATTACCAAGGATGGATGACTTGTTTGACCACTTCAAGGAGCTTCGATATGTTCCAAGATAGACCAAAGGACGTGCTATCTGTAGTTGAGGATTAAAAAGGGGGAATATACCGAAGATGACACACTGGGTGTGATATGGTCACTAAGAGATTATCGTCCCGTTGTTTGGATTAACTAATACGCCAGTTGTTTTTATGGATTTGATGAATTGATTGATTAAGGCGTATTTGGATTGATTCGGAATTATGTTCGTGAACGATATATTGGAAATATTCGAGGAATTTAAATGAACAAGAACAGCACTTGAGAATGATGCTGTAGATTCGAGAGCATAAAACAAGACGCCGAGTATAATACGTGCGAGTTTGGATTTACTCGCATAGCTTTTGTGGGTCGAGTGATTTTGGACGAAATAAATTCTATGGATCCACTAAGATCAAGGCAGTTATGATTTGGCCAAGACTTATGACAGTGGCAGAGGTTCGGAGTTTTCTGAGTCAAATAGATTATTATAGACGATTCGTAGAAAGGTTCTCTACGGTAGTTACGCCTCCGATACGAAGGTTAATGAAGGACGTAAGAATTTGAATGGACGAATAAGTGTGAGCATAATGTTTAAGAGCTTAAGTATAAGCTAATTACTGCACCAGTTTTGAGGATTTAGTCTAGTATCGGAGATTATGAAATTTACAGTGAGGTGTCGTATAAGTGATTTGACTGCGTGGTAAGGCAACAAGAAAGATTGGTTGCTTACACGTCACGACAATTGAGGTCATTGGATTTAATGAAAGTCAGATAAGTTCTATTTTGATGATTTGAGGAGTTGTAGGTATTGGATCATAAGTGATGATTTATTAAATGGTAAGATGATTTATTGCTCGGAGGTCTTAGATTCGATTAAGATTTGAATTTATTCAAGGTGGATTATTTCGGGAGATAATTGAAATAGGGATTTGAGGAATGGATTTTTGTTTTCGGTGGATTAAGAATTAATTATCCCTTGATGTTAGGTGGATAAATGGTGAAATAGCATTATCGATGATTTTCTTCTCGAGGTATTAATAAGGGTTTCTTCAAGTGATTGAGGTGATATTTTGGTTTGGTTATTAATTGGACGTGAAAGGAATGTTGAAAGAACAATCGATAGTTTGTGAAATTCGGACAGCGATTTGATGGAAATTCAGTGAATCAGAATTCAAGTATCGATAAGTGACCCCGTGGAAATGAGCTCATGGGTTGACGAGCTGGAGAAAGTTTTGTACTTTGGAGTGCTCGGACGAGGTTAAAACCGTGAGGCTTGGTATGGGACAGGCCAAAGCGGATAATACCTCTATGAGTTGGTGCATCTCTAAAAGGGACTTTTGCTAGTAGTGGTGCAGTTCGTAGATGCCCATGACGACTGATCCGACGAGGGCGGGGAGTGGACGCCGGGGCCGGAGTGCCTGAGCAAGGAGCGACTCCTGGCAGGCTTCTAGGATGTCGAAAGGGGCAGAAATGAACTGAACTACAGACTGGCAAAAAGAGAATGCTTGTGGAATAAAATTTATTCGCGTGGTATAACAGAAGTATGGTCAAGTTTGTGGAACTCCAGTCTATTGGAACAAGGTCAGAGAAAAGACGATCACTGGTTCAGAGATGGTTTTGCAGTTGATGGATGTTGTGAAGATATTTGGGAAGAGTGCAAAGTCGGTAAAAAGTTGATGCGAGTAAAAGACTAAGGCCTTTGGAATTTTAAGTAGGGAATCATGTTTTCCTTAAGGTGTCGCCTATGATAGGGACATCTCGATTGGTTAAGAAAGGAAAGCTGAGCCCTAGACATATCGAACCTTTCGAAATTTGGAGCGAATAAAGATTTTTGGCCTTAAATGGATAAAGGAAGCAAGTTTGAGCACCGTCGGCGCTTATAGCCGAGTGGTATCGCAGGGTTGAAGCCGCTTGGTCCGATCAGGGTTTCGAATCCCCAAAGCGGCAGTTAGCCGCTTAGTGTAAAAAAAAAAAAAAAAAAAAAAAAAAAGGGAAAACCAACTTTTTGCAACTTTTTTTTCTTTTTGCAAAAGTGGCCAAGTGTTTAGCCTTTTGGAACCAAAGACAGTTTGGGCAGAATTGGAAGTTTTGGCAAAGACTGAAAGTGTTTGACAAAGCATTATGAGACGAGAATGAACGACTTGGGAAAAACAGGATGCAATGAGGCATCAATACCCCCATCGGTTTAAGGATGCAGAAAGTCTTACAAATTTCGAGGACAAAATTTTGTTAAGAGGGGAAGAGTTGTAACATCCCGAATTTCGGTAAGCGAGAATTTTCAGAAAAAGGGTTTAATGGGCCGAAAAATTGGAACCAAGAGGAATTGGACCGATTGGAGGCCTAATGGGCCTTGCGCCTTTAAGGAGTCGGCCACGTGGGCCCAAGCTAGAAAAGTGGGCCTAAGGAAGCCCAACTTCAAGCCTTTGAGCCCATTAGATTTTTCAAGCCCGTTTCCCTTCGATTTGAGCCCGAACCGATTTTCTTCTAGCCCGTATAAATTCTTGGCCCATGTACGCGTATAGTAAGGTATACTATACTTTGAGGAATTACCAAATTGCCCTTTCTAGAAGATGTATTTATTGTTGGAGGACAAAGAGAAGAAAAGTTAAGGAATGGGATATTTTGGGACAAGTTGATGAAGAGAAGTTTGACTTGGTCTCTTGCTTGGCTTCTTGCTTGCTCTCTCTCTCTCTCTCTCTCTCTCTCTCTCTCTCTCTCCTCAAGTTTCAGCAGCCCCTTCCCCACGTTGCTTTTTCTTCCTCCCCACTCTCCCAAGTTTCCTTCTTTCTCTCTTTCTCTTTTGTTCTTTTCTGGTTTTCCTCCAAAAACAGCAGCTGTGTTGCTGTGTTTCCCGAACCAGCCACCATTAGCTGCTGTCCTTGCTGCCTTGCCGTCGTCGAGGAGCCGCCCAACCATCACCGGACCGCCACCCCCTTTCCTCTCTCTTTTCTCTTCCTTTTTCTTCCTTTTCTTGCTGTGTTTTCTGTTTTTCTGCCGGAATCCAGCCTTGCCGGTGTTGCCGGAGCCGCCACCACCGCCCAAAGTGTAGCCACGGAAGTCAGGGAGCCAGCCGCACACCGCCGGCCACCCCGGTCGCCGTTAGCCGCCCGTTTCGGCCATTTTCGCCCAGAAACTCCATTCCGCGTGAACAGTAATCCGAGGGCTGTTTTGGCCCGTTTCGGCCACCGTTTGTCGTCCGTTGTCATCCCCGAGCTTACCCCTCGTAGCCCTCGTCCCCCTCTACGCGCCGAGTGTGTCGCCGGATTTCCGATCCAAGTAAGTTAATTTCCTAATCCTTATTTAGGGGTTAATCTTGCTTAGGGGTTAATTAGTGTATTTGTGTATTTGTGATTAATTAAGGTTGATTGGTTGATTATGTTGGTTAATTAATTCTGACTAGGGTTAGTTAATTGACCATAGTTAGTATTAAAGTAACCTAGGTTAATTAATTAAAGTAACTAGGGTTAGTTTCTAAAGTAACTATGGTTAATTATTAATCATGGTTGAGTTAATTAACCCTAGTTAGGTTAAATTTAGTAACCATGGTTAAGTTTAATATTATTTTATTAATTTCGGATTAGTTACTGTTCACGGATTACTGTTCACGGATTACTTGTTCACTAATCACTGTTCACGGACATTGTTCACGGCACTTTGTTCATGCGAAGCTAATTTTTGGCTTATTTTGATGTGTTCTTGGTTGTTATGATTTATTGAAGTGCCGATTATTAATTATATGCGTGAAGAATGATGAAACGCATGATCGAAGACCGAGTGGAAGTGAAAGTGCTTGATTTATTGAGTTATTCCCGAGAATTAGGGAATGTACGTGATTGATGATTGGTGGAATTTGGAATTTTGGAATTGTCGAGTGAGATCGCATGACATATTGCGTGGGTTATCGAAATGGCATGTCGCATGAGCATGGGTGATGTTGCATTCACGACGAGCAAAGAAAAGAATGGATTGTTTGATGATGTGTTGCATGGTCACATTAAGAGGAGAGCCGGCTGGCGCGCGGGTAGACCGCCAACCCTTGGGGTTGTGCCGTGGCCTTTTGGTCGAGTCCCGACTTCGGTCGGTTGCACGACGGTGGTCAGTTGCGGGGCTGCGGCGTAAGCGGGCCCCATGCTCCATAGGGAATGCCGTCGATGGGAGAGAGCCCGTGACGTCGCCGTGCCTCATAGGGAGGACGATACCTGGTCTATGACTGGTTGACTGCCAACCATAAGGTTGTGTTGTGGCCTTAATGGTCGTAATAATCGGAGCATATGTGTGGATGTGAGGCATGAGGAAGTTATGTGAGATGCTCTGATTATTCGCATGCCTCTTAATGTCGTGATGGATTAAATGACGGTTTGCAGTCGTGTGTGCCAAGGCCGGGTAGGGTCGCCCGTGATTGCACCTGTGTAGTAAAGCGTCTTACGTGGTTATTTCTCCGAGATGGTGCTGGATGATTTGATGAATTAGGTTGTATGTTAAACTCCCGAGGCGAGCGAAGTTCCTAACCGGGGCTTAGGACTTTAACTTGCTGAGTTTATCTCAACCCGTCGTGGTTAACATTTTTCAGGTCCATAGGATGGAGGATCGACGCGTGTTACGGCTCGTGGCCGTCTTTGAAGGCGTAGATTAACCCTGGCCTGTTGGTCTCATTGGCTCGTTAGGAAGATGCCCGTGGTAAGGGCTTGTACTTGTAAACTTCCTAAGGTTAATCAGTAGATAAATAAAATAGTACTTTTGAATGTGTTCTTGTTGGGTTTTCCTGCTATCCCTATTTTTGTAATTGACCGGGGATTGTGTTTCGCTTCCGCATGTGCATAATTACAAGATAAAAATAACGGTCGGCGATGGATCCTGGGGAGTCGCAAATCAAATGACCGCAAGAGAACAGGGGTTGCCGCGTGCTCGAGGGTCGGGGCGTGACATGACCCCTGACGTCGTCGTGCCTCGAGGTAAAGAGGACGAAGCTAGTTTAGCCAGGAACCGCCAACTATAAGGTTGTGCCGTTGGCCCAGGAGGGGGCGTTAATAATCGAAGCATGTGTGAGTGTGAGACATGAGAAAGTTGTGTGAGATGCTCTGATTATTCGCATGCTCTTAATGTCGTGATGATTTGTGGTACGCACGCATGAGTTGACAGTCGTGCAGGGTGTGGCAATGGCCAGGTGAGATCGCTTGTGGTGCCACTCGCATGTGATTGATGAATTGTGTCATCTAACGGCCATGTGCCTTGCTTGCATTGTATGAGATTGGACGCGCAGGGTATGGCATACCAGGTAAGGTTGCATGCGAACCGAATATTGATTGTGGGTTGCCCTGTCTGTTGTTGGCTGTTGTTTGGTTTTGGTTGTTTGTTGGGTTGAGTGAGGGGTGGTTCTAGAGAGATACCCCGGAGTTGAGTTGGCGTACTAATCGGGGCTTAGGGGGAAGAACTCATTGAGATTTTATCTCAACCCGTCGTGGTTAAACATTTTCAGGTCCTTAGAATGGCGTACCCGCAGTGGAGAATCCTACCCCCGCTTCTCCAGTGATCGACTTGACAGAGCTTGAGTCCAATGGGTCCAAGTGACCGTGGTGTTGAATCCGAGGGTTCTTTGTGTACGGTTGGATTAGCCTAGTTCTTTTGGTTTCGCTTAGAGGATGGATCGGCCCCCTTTTTGTCGGGCTTGTAATTTGGAAAACGATCCTCCGTTGGTTAATCCATGAAGATGTATAAATGAATAGTTGTTGTTGTCATTGTTGTTCATCCCTCTATCCCTGTTTGATTGTTTGTTTGTCTGGGGATGGTTCGTCTTCCGCTTGCGCATAATCAAAGATAAAATGAATGGTCGTGGACGAGTCCTAGGACGTCGCTTTCAATCGACCAAGGTAATGGGGTTGCCGCGAACTCGAGAGTCGGGGCGTGACACTATTTCTCTGTGATATTGAGTGATTATTTCACGAGCAATTATGTCAGCTAAACACTGAGCATATTGAGTGTAACTAGGCTTTGGAAACACCAACAATGTTTAAATGACTCAATTATGATTGTATTTTCTATTATATTGCTTGATATATACTGGAACCTTGTGTTGTTCTCCCCATTGAGTTCATCACATCGATCTAAATCATGTAAATCCAGGTCTAATTTATTTTCATGTTCAGTTTAATATCATGTTGGATTCACCAATTGGTATTAATCCTAGTCTGGCTTACTTGAAGCAAATTGATGGTGATAGAAGAAGAAAAAGTGAAACTTGACAATTTTTATGGGAAGGGTTTTGATTTACATATCATATAGATTGAGAATTATATATTAGAGAAATATGCACTTTCTCTTATATGTGGAAATGGTAGAGTCAACGAAGCGACTTAATTAGGAATTGTTAGATAGACAAGAGTTAGGTGTTATTTGGCAAACGTTGTCTTGTAATGTCACATTCAACATTGTGAAAGATAGGCCATTGTGGGACTGATGAATGGCATGCCGAACATGTATAAAAGCCATTTGAGATCAATAAGGTTTATTTGATGCGATGTTTGTTTTGCTCATAGATAGGCAAAAGTGCAGCGGTTATTGAGCATTTTAATGAATTCCATGCGTTTGTAAGTCAATTGAGTTAAGTGGTAATTGATTTTAACAATGACAAATAAAAGTAGGTAAGGCTCACACAAGGTTAAGCCATGTTGCACCCTCACATGAGAGCTTCAACTAGTAATTCATCAAATGGTGGTTACTTTAACAAATCTCAAATTGTTATGCATATTTTGATATAAAAAAAAAAAAAAACCTCTGATCAATGCGTGGAATATAATTAAACTATGCATATTTTGCTAATCAATTTTTAATTGTATATATAAATAAATGTTATTTTGCAGTAACTATATATTATGTTAAAAGTTTAAAAAGACATTTTGAAAGTGCATGGCTTATAATTGCAAATGAATAATATTAAGTGATAAATACACTGGAAGTCCTAAAACTTATAAGTATTTTTCGTTTGTCAAGTTGAAAAAAAGAAGTTTGATGGAGTTAATGGAATGGCTTGATTACTCCAACTCAATAAATTTTAGGACTTAATTACACATTGAAAATTTTAGGAATTAATTACACTTTCATTAAAAATTTTAGAATTTAATTATACTTTCATGACAAGTTTTATGACTTATAATATATTTATCCCTAATATTAAAAAATTAATAACAAAAGTCCATCAACAGAAAGAATTATACAACCAACTTTACGAATATGGATATTTTAATCCCATCATCGAAGGACAAAAAGTATATGTTTTTACATAACTACATACATTTCAAAAATAAGGATGGCAAAATATATAATAAACGCCGAAGCGATTACTTCTTCTCTAGCACTAACCCAAGGTTAGATTACATATTAATCGCACTTGATTGCTACGGATTTCATGAGTCTCTCGAGTCACTATTGACCCAGCAAAATTATAAAATGGCATTACTAAACTTGAGAGCACTGCAAATTATGTACATCCGACTTCCAAACTACTAAACCAGCCGTGCAACAGGGAAGAAAGGTGAAGCTATGAGCCTCCTGCGCCCGAATGCTTTGCTACCGATTGAGGAACTAGGCATTGGTATGGCTGAGATCTCTTCAAAATTCCAGCACGTTCCAATCAAGAACGATCACGTAGTCATCGTTTTCGGGCGACTGCACTTTGGACTTCCTTCTGATTGAGCGGTCCGATTAACATCCTTATTGGTCTTGAACTTTAGCCTTAGCTGGAATTGACTAAGCATGAACGGAGGCAAATGTGAAGGATCCTTTCCAAAACAGGATGCATTCGATCATTGTGGTGATTGGATCAAGAACGGCGAGGGATTCGTGCCTTGAACCTTGACCGAGAGAAACAAGTCAGCCTCCTTCCATCAACGGGCCGATCCCATGTCGTGGGCCCAACCTTGGAAGGCCTTGGTGGGTCTGTACCTGGGCCTCGTTTTGTTTCACACCGTTTTGGCACTATGATTGGAAGAGAGAGAGAGAGAGAGAGAGAGAGCGCTCAAGCAAAGCTATTAATCGAGAAATTCGTGAATGTCAGCGACCTTGTGAAAGCTCATTTTCTGATGCAAGAGTGTTGATGATAACCCTAAAATCATGATGGCACTGCCTTCTAACTATGGAGTACCACAGTGAGAATTGCGAATGCGGAAATACAAGGCAATAATGCTTTTTGATCACGAATAGGATTTCATCGATATCATTGAATCAAATCTCTAAATTTAATGGTATGCAATGAAATTATGTGCTTACAGACGTTATGCAGTAAACAAAAACCTTTCTTCACAAATTTGATAAAAGAATATGGTGTATCCCTATGTTTTGATTGGCACGTGTATGAGTGTTTAAAACGTTGATATACATATTGACACATTAGAATTCATTCTTATAAAAGATTTCTAATTTGAATAGGGTAATTTTTTAATTGTATAACCCATTTATTAAATGTTTTTTTGTTTGAATGAGACCTAAATTTGAAACAGTACAGTCATGAGAACAAAAATTCTATAAGCTTGTGCTTGTCATGTACAAGAATTGTTCCATCATGAAAACATCGTGACCAAATCGGATTTACGATATTTTCCCCTACTATCGCAAGTGCAATTGCTGGCTGCGTTGACTGGGGTATGGTACATTCCCCCAGAGGAAGGAAATGGAACGACTTTACATGTTTGCACAAGGTTGACTTGTAGTTAGTGTCTATTAAGAAGGATTTGAAGTATTACATCCATTAATGCTCCGTATATGAAGGTTTTTCTAAGGAAAGAAATACATCTTATATCAGCTCTCCAAACATTACCACAATATGGGAACTAATCTTGTGTATGAAATTTTCATCGGAGATTACAATTTAATTGCACCTTTCCAGTGGAGAGGAAGTCATACTCATGTCTTCAGCATGTACAACAATCAATGAAGAGCAATGGCAAAAATGGTACGAAGACGCTTTGCTAGGAACACTGCGAGAGTGAGGCCTAACATTGACTATTGTCCAAAAGAATCTAAAGCGAAGAATCACAGTTACACTTAGAAACAGACTTTCAGAGAGCAGCAAGGCAAACAACTCTATGGAGGTCAGTTTATTAATTTCACCAGAATTTATCATGCGACCACATCCCTCCTAAGCCATATGCCGAGACAAGGAACCACACATTTAAGCCCTCTGCTCATAAGCATCTTCCTGAATGGGGATCCCCGGTCCATATATCAAACGGCAGTGTTCACTGAATGAACCAACAAGTCTAGAGACTACTTCCCTGAAAAACATGGAGGCGACCTGCCGACAGGGAAGCCATTGTCAATTCAAAATGTTGGCAGATGATTTTCAGTTCAAAAGTAATCAGCCAAATTTAGGTCCCAATAATAGTCAATCATACCCATCAATGTTAAATGCATTCTTCAGTCATGAGAATATACAGGACCGAGAATAGATTTAACACATACATCCAGAACTTATAACAGTACAAAGAAAACTACGGATATGTTCTGTAAATGCACAATGAGGATGATACAGACATAGGATTTGATGACCATATAACAAATGGACAATACAAATCAGTGGCAACACAGTTGCCAGTACAAGCTCAAGAGATGGTACTACAGCACCCTCGCAGTGAAAGACTCGAGAGGCCCTGAAAACAAAGGTGAATAGAATGCTTATCTAATATGTAGCCTTCCATGAAATCACAAATTCTAACAATCTATGTGTGAATCAATCACCCATAGAGAACCAGAGAAAAAAATGAAACTGTAAGTGAAGAAACAAAAGTAAAATTTATTAAGTAAAAATGACTCGACCAAAAAAAATGATAGCATGATCGCTAATCAAATGCAATCTTTCACCTCTGTCATCAGTATCAAGTGTTACTTGAGAATCAAATTAGTCAATATCGAAAACTTGACGTGCTTATGGTACTTATATTTATACATGTAATTTAATCAAGAAGTATTGCCATTAACAGCAGACGGTGTGCGTCTTTTTTTTCTTTGTGAAAAGTACAAAATAATTTTTTTTACTATTATGTCAAAACTTAAACTATAACATAATTTTAAAATAATATAAGAAACTATGTCTCCACGGTTGTGCATGTTGCTGGTGTTTCAAATTAGAAAAAGGTCAAAGTGAAAGATCTGCAAGATTTAGAATAAGCAAAAAGATTAAAGCAAAAATTAATCTAAACATCTATGTCCATTAAGGCTGATTTGTTTAAGCTCTAGTGTCATTTACTTTCTTAGGCTTCATGGCTTGGTTGAATTTATTAACACTTGCAATCCCTGAAGTTTGACCACCATTGTGGTTCAATACGTAAGCTTTAAATATTGTCCGATTTTGATTCCTAAACTTTTCCATGTAATTTGGTTATGATTCCTGTACAATATTTGAACTCCTCTGGTATATTGTTATTTCGGGCTGTTTGTTATTTTTTAGCAATAATTCCTTGTATCTGTTATGTTATCATAATATTCTTCAGATTGGTCGGGAAAAAATAGTTGCAAAAATGTAAAAGCATGGGGCCTAAACTTCAATCTTCAAAGATTATGGATTATATTGAAAATGATCAAACTTTTAAGGATCACCGACTCATGATCACAATTAAGACATTGAGAATGACATAGGTTTACTTATGGCTTCCATAAACATTTAATTAAATCCTTCCCCAACTATATGTGCTCCATTTATATCGCTTTATAAATATAAGTTGTTGGCGCTAAGTTATGGATGTCGAATACAATGTAGTCATGCCTTCTATGCTCCAGAAAATCGTACCTTATCTTATTTCAAAGTGATAAAAGAAAGCATTTACACAGAAATACCTTCCAGTAACTTCGAAGCATTCAATCCACAAAAATCGATGCGTACAGTCTTGAGAGATGTTGCTCCCATAATGTTCGTCATGGCATCCTTGACCAAATCGTTATGCGAAAGATCCAGCACCTCCAAATTTGCACCTATAATTGATAAAGGGTTCTCAAAATCGAACTTTATGTATCAATTCAGGGTGTTGAATTCTACATGTACCTTCAAGCTGATTGGAAGACATATTTTGAGCCTCCAAAGAAGTTTGCTTGTACAATGAGGGGACTCGTTTTAGATGATTGGAAGAAAGATGTAGCTGCTTTAACTTCTTCAGGAGTAGAGATCCACTTATATCTGATCATGCAAAGATCAGATTTATAAACTAATTTCATAAACAAGTAACTTATATAAGTAGAAACCATTTGGTCCGACATATCCAAACATAAAAAAGTCTCTATCACAGCAATTTATAAACTAATTTCATAAACAAGTGACTATATCTTTAGTCTATCATATATAGTTAACTAGCAAAGCTGAAAGAATTGTTCCCTCATTTTCTCCTATGTGACATTTGACTTTACTTCTATGATTGCCATGTGGCAAGATAGCATAATTTTTCCATGTGACCCACATTCAACCAACAAGCATTAATTTATTGATTTGCCATCTCTAAACTTCCATCTCTTGTTGAGTTTGAAATTTCAAAACATGAATAAAGAGAAAAAAGTTCAAAATATATTCTTGACGAGTAGTTTATTTTGCCAAGAGAATGTTTCCATTACATGCTTGTCATGTGACATTTGACTTTATCTCCATGTGGTAAGATACATAGCCTGATTTTGTCATGTGACCTAGATTCGACTGATTAATATTAGTTGACTCATTTGTTGTTTCCAAACTTCTATCTCTTTTGAGTTTAAATTTCAAAGCATGAATAAAGAGAAAATTATATATAAAATATATATATATATATATATATATTTGAAGATATAGTTTATTTGCCTTTCCCAAACTTCAAAATCTTATTACTTTGAAAGTCAAAAAATGCATAAAGAGAAATTATCATGTTCCTCAAGTATAGAAAGAATACTTTTGACAAAGAAATCCAATGCATTTAAAATTCAACAAAATGCAACAAACTAGTGATAAATTTTAGGATTAATACCACGAAAAATCCCAAATTAGTACACCTATGACAAATTTACCTCAAACTAATTTTTTAACTATCAAAACCCCAAACCGGTGCACATGTGATAAATTTACCTAAAATGACTAAAAAAACCTAAACCAATACATTTTGATAAATTTACCCCCAAACTTATTTTTTGACTGACAAAAATCCCAAACTAGTACCCTTGTAATAAATATGCCCTCCATTAAATTGGATTAATACGATAAAAAATCACAAAACTAGTATAATTGTGGCAAACGAAGAGTAAAAACCCAAATCAGTATATTAGGCAAGTATCATATGTCATCAAACTCGACAATTTGACAATAAAATTTAACTAAAACTAACAAAGGCTAACTTTATCACAAGTATACCAGTTTGAGTAAATTTATTAAAGGTGTACCAATTTAGAGTTTTTAGTGATCAAAAAATTAGTTTAGAGTAAGTTTGTCATAAATATATCAATTTAGGATTTTTCGCAATATTAACCCTAAATTTTATTTGTAATAAGACATCGATAATTTAGAAGTATAATTTTATATTTAAGCCAAGGCAATTTTTAATTAGTTTTTTACTTTCAATTAAAAGTTAATTAAAAAATTAAAATCCTATCACTTCAAAGATTACGATGAAACATTTAGACTTGCAATATGCCTTTAAAATTATAAATTGTTAGAAGACATGACTTCAATAAAATGTAGCATATTTACATCCTATTTAGAATTGAAAACAATAATTTTAACAATTTATTTATATATCCACCTAGTTTGACTAATTTTAAAGATGGAAGCTTTTAGTTTAGGGTGCAGATATTTCCACGCCGGGATTTGTTAAATTCTCGGTCAATCCGCGAATGCCAAAATCAGTCGATGTTTTTCCTCTCAGACCTCTCTCTGTCCAGCTTGTCGCTTTCTTCTTCAGGCATCGCTTCCTAACCCATAATTTGAATATCGAATTTCGAAATCACTAAATGCTCTATTTCGTATATTGGAGAAAGAGGTTATGAAAATTGAGAAGAAAAGCTACTTAAGTTTCAAAATTTGTCTCCTCTTTCATCTCACATAAATTTTGAACTTTTCAAAATTTTCTACCAAAAATTTCTTTCCTTCCATTTTCCCTCACTTTCCAATTAAAACCTCAAGATAAATGGGATTTTCGTTCTTTAAAGGGTTCCCAGCTTTTTAGGCCGTGGAAATAGGCCTTCCCTTCAGTATGCATATTAATTTAGCTTTTTGAGTGTAAAAAAGTTGAAATAGAAGGCATTTTATCTTCATCCTCCTTTCTTTTACACAATTTTCCATAACACTAGGTTTGCCGTTGCTTTTCTATGTGTTTATTGATCGATGCATCCAATAGATTCGGAAGACAGCACCTGAGCCTGAGCGAAGTGCGGAACAAATAACTAATTCTTACTATGAGTTTTAGGTAGTCCGACTTGACATCTCCAGTTATGTGAAAGCATAACACGAGTATTAGTGCATGCTATCTCTGAAAGTTGGTTCATGTTCTTATACCATTCGTGAAAGTACTTTGTGACGTACCTCATAAGGTAATATAGAAGAGTTGCTACTTTTAGTATTGCAGAGTAAATTTCTTTGGATATTTGCATGGCTGTCTCAACTTCGAAGAGTGTCAAAATGTGCTAGACTTTGAAGAGTTTCAAATATGTGTTGATAATTGTGGATGACTTCTTGATGAAGATCTGGGTTATTTGTGCTGAGGCACAATAAGTAGTGGAGAGCTTTGATTGACGTAGACACTAATAAGATGATTAAGATGTGAGGACTAACAGTGGAATGCAACTTTGCTCAGAATTGTTAAATGGATCTACAAGGAAGAGGCCATAACAAGACACCACCCCGGTGCTAATGAACCACAACATGTCAAATTAGGGAGCAAGAAAGGACCTATAAAATTCTCTTGGTGCCAGTGTAACTAGTAGATTCTTGACACACGCTTCATCTGGCAAATTACTTGGTAAATAGATCTCAGTTGATTGCATTAAGATATCATACTTCTCAGAAAACGTGTTTAGATTATGTTGCTAATTATTCAACGTACATTGATAAAATCAATTGAATCACGTAAACATGATTGATGTGTCATCTATTTTCTTTTTCCATTTATGTCTATTTGTGTTCCATCACGTTATTTGCACAACACTAAACGTGACTTTCCCTGTCTAAATAGACTAAAGGTTGCCCTAGGAAGCACTAAGTTTTCTGGTTTTCTTTTATGTCTGGGATGTATATAAGTGGTGTGGCTTGGGATTTTGGAACTATTTGCCTTCTCATACTAGGAAGGAGTCCATGTATCCAGATAAATATAGACGATTTGAAGACGTGACCATAAATAGCAAAGAAGAAATTCAAATAATTACAAGAGAAAAGAAGAAAATGGCAATGAAGAGTATTGGTCATAATATTGTTTGGAAACTAGAAAAAGGAATGATCAAGAGAGAAAAGAAAAGAAATGATACATTATCACTTGATTTTTCTTTTATGCATACATAATTTGAGATACATCGAAGGTATATGTGGGAAAGAAAAAAGATGTGTTATAAGTATTAGTCCCCCTTAATCCCTTCAAATCCCTTTATATAAGGGACTTAAAAGGCACATAACTATACATAATTCCTCCTAGTAACTTCTAATCTTTCTTGTCCGGTTCCTTTCTTGCCCTCTATCCAAACATTAAACTACCTTTGAGATCCTTTCTCTTCCCTCTAATTTAATCCCCTCTACCAATCTACTTTTCGTGATTTTTAATTTTGATATTTTATTTTTAGCAAATTTTGTGACTCTCACAATTTGACTTTTATCTCTTATGAAACACTCAAAACATTTCCAAACATGTAAACATTGGTACGTTTAATTATATATTGTTCTTTCATAATCTGATAAAACATCATTTCCTTTTTTCTTACATTGAATCTTGAGAGGAAATCACAAATAACAGTATTAAGTTTGGTCCACTTCCAAACAAGTGCCCTTCAATTCAACTTTGTTGGGTTGCAAGGAAGCAAACAAGTCAGACTTTTTATGAAGGCAGAAAAGTTGGCATTTGGTAAATCATTATTCACTGAGTTAATTCTATTTTTGCTCTTCAGACTTACTTTGGAGAGGAATTTCCTAATTGATTTGTGATATTTGCTATCATTTGTGCATTCATGTTTTTGTCATTAATTCATCAATCCACTTTGTAGTTTGTAGCACCCTCATATGATTACGATAAGTAAATGATTACTTTGAAACATAATTGAAAAAAAAGAAGAAACAAATAACTGAGAGAGATTCACCTGAGAGAGAATTTGCACTTAAGTCCAACACTTGAAGTTCCTTCAGAGGAAGGAATAAAGACGCGTCAATAACCCAAGGCCAAGGCAATTTGCCATCGCGTGAAGCATTCAGATAAAGTTGAGTCACTCGCAAAGTGCTGTTATCGCACTCGATACGTTCCCAACCGCAACAGTCACCATCATCGTTGTGCCATGATGAAAGAGAAGACCCATTCGGGTGGTTGAAGGCGGCCTGAATCTTGAGGAGTGCATTCCTCTCTTCTTGCAAGCACCCCATGCTTCTTCCACTTCCCATCAATACCAACACCACCCAAGTCCACATACCCAATAAAAGACACTTCATGTTTATCTATAATGGTGTTTTGAGTTATCTGTTTCTTCTGCTTCATCATGTGCAAACTTACGAGGGTCATTTACTTCATTTATAGGTCCAGAGTATTGCCCTTTTGAGCGTTAATCACGGGTGAGCCAATTCCACGAAACAACCATGCGCAAAGCCAGAGTCTGCGGCGGCCAATTCCACGGAACACGTGATAATCGCTGTTGACTTGACCCTGAACTTAAGAAAGATAAAGATTATAAGCATTCCTCTCTTCTTCCAAGCACCCCATGCTTCTTCGACTTCCCATCAACACCAACGGCATACACAGTAAAAGACACTTCATGTTTATAATGTTGTTTTGTAGTTATCCGTTTCTTCTGCTTCACCATGTCGAAACTTAAAAGGGTCATCCACTTCATTTATGTATGCGGAGTCTTTCCCTTTTGATTGATTATCATGGTTGGGTCAACTCCACGAAACAACCACGGGCAAACTCAAAGTCTACCGGAGCAAATTTCACGGAACGCGTGATGGTCGCCATTGACTTGACCCAGAAATTCTCCAAAAGAGCAAGATCAAAATTACAAAATGTTAAAAAATTATTATTAGTAAATCAACAAAAATAAATGTGCCCGGGAATTACTTTGCAAAAAAAAAGAGATAAATATTGTTAATTTTTGTGCAAGTGTTGTTTTTCCATGAAATAGATAAAATGGTATTTGTTTGGACTCATCGAAGAAAAAATAAGGCGACCAGTCAACATTCAGTATATCTTATAATTAACTTGAAGTATCAATGAATGCAAAATTGATCAACATTCTATTAATATCATAGTCTTATGTTCGTGCAACACACGGATCCGTTACTAGTATTAAATAAAATATTGTCGTGCCAGCCCAGAAGCAAACCCATTGGGTTGTTTAAGGTGGATTCAACCATAAGGAGGACATTCCTCTTGGGTCTCTCTTTCGAGCCAACCTATCAGCTTCCACTTCCCTTCAACATCGACGCCAACCAAAGTCCACATGGACAATTACCGGGAAATAAAACCAATCAAGCTCTTCGTGGAAATTGATTATTGAACAATAACCGCGGACACCGGAATGTCAATATTCACATTCGCATTATTGAATTAATTGATATGCTTAGCAAAGCTAATCACAACCAAACCGAGAAGTGTTTCACCCCCTTAAAATGGATGCATGGGTCTTTTATTGCTAATTATATATGTTGAACAATACGTAACTACATAATTATCTATACTGACCAATAAAATCTTAAAAAGTGAAATATTTTAGTATTGAAGATATATAAGCATGTTCTTGTATCGGTTAAAATGTTTGCAATGTATATGGTATATGTAAATTTCCTTATTTTTCTGAAGAAAGGTTGCTATATATAAAGTCTGCCATATAACAAGGATCTTTATTCATTATATGGTGAGGGAGGTTTTGCAATAAGTGTGCGTCATTATATCATTTTAAATCTGTTTTTAGTTGCTGTTGTTGTTAGTGTTATTATCATTATTTTTACTAAAAATGCGATTTTTTGAAATTAATGTAGGTTATTAAGTCCGATCATTTTTCACCTTCTCAATTGCCCCTTTCAGATCCAGACAAGTGAGTTACGTCAATTCTCTCTCACTCTCGATGAGTTTCCTCCCTATCCATGGTGATAGTTCTCCTGTAACCCTAATTCTCCTTCCATCCCACTACCATCTCCCATGGCAATGCCATCGTAGGATCTGGTATTGCTCCACCTCAGGCCGCCCTAACCCTCCCTCTTCATTATATCGAAGCTCCATCCCTGCGTTCTGTACCATGTCCCCGCTTCCTCACCACCCACCGGACTAGGCCTCTCCTCCCAGCTCCCTCGCAAACAGTCACCGAGGCTCCTCTCAACAACCTGCTCCACAAAACCCAGATTATGAGCTCCCTTCACTCCCAAACCCTATTTTAAACACCATCCTTGACGAAACAAACTCCTCCCACCCTAAACTCTGAAACCCATCTGGTCAGATATGGAAGGTGAAAAGGAAACCC
This sequence comes from Corymbia maculata, assembly GCA_014182735.1. Classification (NCBI taxonomy): domain Eukaryota; kingdom Viridiplantae; phylum Streptophyta; class Magnoliopsida; order Myrtales; family Myrtaceae; genus Corymbia; species Corymbia maculata. The sequence continues at coordinate 17,225,995 of CM024687.1, forward strand.
ACCTGCGTATGGCAACTTTATGCAAGAGAATGGGAGACTTATGGTCTGTTGACGACCTCACAGAACTCCCTCCAATTGCCCCTGAATCTGTACACCAGGAAAGCAAGGTTATGCTCTATGGTAAGTTATTATCTAGACCAAATGTCAATTTTACAGCCTTTGTGAATACTATGAAGAAAGCCTGGAAGAATGAATCGGTGAACTGCGAGATGCTAGAACAGGGATTCTTTTTATTCACATTTCCGTCGGTAGCGGAGAAGGAAAGAGTACTAGCATCAGGGCCATGGTCCTTTGCAAGTAATCTCATAATTCTAAAGGAAGGAGACCCACACATACCTGAACACCGTTATGATTTCTCTCATTATGCTTTCTGGGTGCAATTAGTAGGCTTACCTAGAGCTGCGATTACTGAAGAGTCGATAAGGAAGATTGCTGAAAAACTTGGCCAGGTCGAAAGGGTGAAGATAGATACTAAAAATAACAGCTATAGTCGAATGGGTCGAGCTAAAGTGCTGTTAAACCTCAATAACCCCCTAAAAACTGGTACGATTATTGACTTGGGAGGGTTGAAATGGTGGATAGACTTTAAGTATGAAAGATGTCACGCCCCGACTCTCGAGCTCGCGGCAACCCCATTTCACTTGAGGTCTTAAAAATACGACGTCCCTGTGCATGCGTCGTCGACCAATTCATTTTATCTTGTAATTAAGCACATGCGGAAACGAACAACTCCCAAACCAAACAACGGGGATAGCAACAACAAGCAAAGCAAAGGAAAGACAACACCATTTTTATATATCTGAAGGTTAGCCAGTACACCGGCAAATACATACACGCCCTACTATAGGTGACAAGCTAAGGCCTACTCAAAAGGGACCAGCCTAGCTAACCTAACACTGTACAAGTGTCTACTCGCTGGCCTCGGAGGGATCGCTCTCTTCGATCCTTGGGCACTGCATCATCTAGGGCCTGAAAAGGTTAACCATGACGGGTTAAGATAAACTCAGTAAGTTAAAGTCCTAAGTCTCGGTTAGGAACTTCGTTCGTCTTGAGAGTTTAACATACAACCTAATACAGCAATCAGTGCAATACCACCTCAAGAGAAATAACCACAAAAGACAGTTTAATACACGGAGGTGCAATCACGGGCGACCCTACCTCGGCCTTGGCACACGCGACTGCGTAAACTGTCATTTAATCCATCACGACATTAAGAGCATGCGAATAATCAGAGCATCTCACACAACTTTCTCATGTCTCACACTCACACATGCTCCGATTATTAACGCCCCCTCCTAGGCCAACGGCACAACCTTATAGTTGGCGGTTCTGGCTAAATCAGCTTCGTCCTCTTTACCTCGAGGCACGGCGACGTCAAGGGCTCACTCCCAAGACGGCATTCCCGAAAGAGCACAAGACCCGCCCACTACCTACCGCAGTCCCCCTGCGACAGAGGCCCGGGACCCCCCCATACCGCGGTCCCACATAGAACCCCTCCCCCCCGTCGGGCATCCGACCAAAGTCGGGCGACCCCACGGCCACGGCACAACCCCATAGTCTTTGGCGGTCTTCCGGCAACGCCGGGTTCCCTCTCTTAATGTGATCATGCAACACATCATCAAGCAATCCATTTATATCTTTGCTCGTCGTGAATGCAATATCGCTCATGCTCATGCGACATGCCATTTCTGATAACCCACGCAATATGTCATGCGGTATCACTCGACAATTCCAAAATTCCAAATTCAACCAATCAACAATCACGTACATTCCCTAATTCTCGGGAATAACTCAATAAGTCAAACACTTTCACTTCCACTCGGTCTTCGATCATGCGTTTCATCATTATTCACGCATATAATTAACAATCGGCACTTCAATAAATCATAACAACCAAGAACACATCAAAATAAAGCCAAAAATTAGCTTCTGCATGAACAGTGCCGTGAACAGTAATCCGTGAACAGTGATTAGTGAACAGTAATCCGTGAACAGTGATTAGTGAACAGTAATCCGTGAACAGTGATTAGTGAACAGTAATTCGTGAACAGTAAGATTCGTCCGAAATTAAATAAATAAATAAAAATAAATAAACTTAACCATGGTTAACAAATTAACTCAACCATAGTTAATCTAACCTAACCATAGTTAAATTCTAACCTTGGTTACTTTTAAAACTAACCATGGTTACTTTAATTAATTAACCCTAGTTACTTTTAAAACTAACTCTGGTCAATTAACTAACCCTAGTCAGAATTAATTAACCAGACTAATCAACCAATCAACATTAATTAATCACAAACACACAAATACACTAATTAACCCCTAAGCAAGATTAACCCCTAAACAAGGATTAGGAAGTTAACTTACTTGGATCGGAAATCCGGCGACACCGGCGCGTAGAGGGGAACGAGGGCTACGAGGGGTAAGCTCGGGGATGGCAACGGACGACAAACGGTGGCCGAAACGGGCCAAAACAGCCCTCGGAACACTGTTCACGCGGAACCGGTGCAGCTGAGCGGAAAAGGCCGAAACGGGCGGCTAACGGCGACCAGCGGTGACCGGGGGTGCGCGGATGGCTTCCTAACTTCCAGGACTACACTTTGGGCGGTGGTGGCGACTCCGGTGACGGCGGCAAGGCTGTTTTCCGGCTGGAAAACAGCATGGACAGCAAAGAACACCAGAAATGGAAGAGAAAAGGAAGAGAAAAAGGGAGAGAAAGTGAGGGCTGGCTGGTGCACGAATTTTGGGGGAGAGAGAGGAGAGAGAAGAGGCTGCCGAAGGCTTGGATAAGGCCAAGGCAAGTGGGCAAGCCACTTGCTTGAAGAGCCAATCAAAAACAAAGCAAAACAAGCATAAACAAAGCCCACTTGGGCACAAAAGCAAAAGGCCAAAAGGGAGAAGCCCATGGGCTGGAAAGGGAGAGGAGAATGGGCCAGCTTGGGCCTCCTTTGGGCTGGGCTGGATGGGTGCAAGGCCCATTGGGCCGCCGGTCTTGGGCCGGCCCACCCGCGGGCCCGAAACCCGGTCCAATTTTCCCTTTTTCCGACGCTTCCGTGTCCAACGGAAAATCCCAAAATAAATGAGGCGACATCCAAATATATAGTCCTGACATCACTGAGAAGTCGGTTCCCAAAATCGGATTAAAAATCGGGGCCAAATTGAGTCGATTGCGACCGTAGTACAATTTGGATTATCGGGCGCCCTTTTCGGACTTTCCTCACTTTTGACCCATGGTCAATCATTCTTTGATCCATGTTAACGTCAATTCTCGAGTCAGGGACATCCCTCGATTGTCGTGTGATCCCGGGGGCTCAATTGATAATCCCGAGTACTAGATGAAAAGGATTCGGTTTACCGTCGTTCGTAGTTCGTATCGAAGTCGTGCGGAAATCACCCACGATCGACTTCGTACTTCGCCGAATCGATTTATTTCCGTTTCCTTAATAGTCTAGTACTTAGAGGATATCGTTCCCGCCCAGTCCTCATGGTCGAAGGGTTCGTTCTCGATCGAAATTGCGAGTCGTACGCGAATCATTTCCTATCGACGCCTCTCTGTAATCCATTATCCCACGAACACACAGTTCGGAAAATTTGTACTGACCAGGCCTTCGACTTGTATTGCCCTTTTATAAAATCCTAAAATGGGGTCGATTTTCAGGATGTTACAATTCTTCCCCTCTTATAGAAATTTCGTCCTCGAAATTTGAACTGATACTCTAATCCTCAAAAGATAGGGGTGCCGACGCCTCATGACTTCTTCGCTTTCCCACGTAGCTCCCTCCGTACCATGACGCGCTAACCGACTTTGACCAAGGAGACTGTCTTGCTTCTCAGCACTTATTCTTTCCGGTCCTCAATCTAAATCGGTCTCTCCACATACGACACCCTGTCGTCCACATCTATCTCCTCAAAATTCAACACGTGAGTCAGGTCCGGTTCGTATTTCCTTAACATCGACACGTGGAATACGTCATGCACTTGAGCAAGTCGAGGTGGTAGTGCAAGACGATAGGCTAAATTCCCGATCCTTTATAGACTCTCGAACGGTCCGACGTACCTTGGGCTTAGTTTTCCTTTCTTTCCAAATCACGATGTACCTTACATCGACAATACTTTAAGGAACACATGATCGCCCACTTGAAATTCCAATGACTTACGTCGTCTGTCCCTATAACTCTTTTGTCTACTATGAGCCGTCTTTAACCTTTCTCGAATCATCTTGACGGCATCTAATGATTGCTGCACTAACTCTAGCCTTGTAATTTTCCGCTCGCCGACTTCGTCCCAACAAATAGGAGTCCTACACGGTCTGCCGTACAAAGCTTCGAACGGTGCCATTCGGATACTTTGCTAATAACTGTTATTATACGCGAACTCCACAAGATGAAGTTGTTCCTTCTGTACCTTGATATACCAAATCGCTTCCAATTCCTTTTTGGTTGCCATAGGCCATACCTTATCGATTCTCGCCAAAAGCAACTTTGCTTACACCTCCCGGTTTCGAATTCTCGTTGGACTTGTAGAGCTTTATCCCGCAAACCACTAAGCTACGATCGGTAGTGTCCAAATCGATATATCCCTCTTATCGACGACACCTTAAGGAAAAATGCAACACGAACTTAACAATCCAACAGTCTTAGTCTTTTCGTATCGCTTTTCTAGCAACCTTACGTTGTCCTTTATCTCGCCCCCGATAACTTAGCAAGCATCCATTAACCGCTAGACCATCTCTCGAACTAGCGATCGTCCTTTCTCGACCTTATTCCAATAGGCGGAGTTCCACAAACTTGACCATACTTTGCTATACCACTCTAATAAATTTTATTCCACAAGCATTCTCTTTTTGCCAGTCTGTGGTTCAGTTCATTTCTACCCCTTTCGACATCCTAGAAGCCTGCCAGGAGTCGCTCCTTGCTTAGGCACTCTGGCCCCGGCGTCCACTCCCCGCCCTCATCGGATCAGTCGTCATGGGCATCTACGAACTACACCACTACTAGCAAAAGTCCCTTTCAAACATGCTTTATCTCATAGAGGTATTATCCGCTTTGGCCTGTCCCATACCAAGCCTCACGGTTTTAACCTCATCTGAGCACCTCAAAGTAGAAAACTTTCTCCAGCTCGTCAACTCATGAACTCGTTTCCATAGGACCACTCATCCACACTTGAAATTTGATCCACCGAATTTTTTTATGAGCTCACATTCTGAACTTCACAAGCCCTCAATTGTCGTAACGCATAAACATCCAATCTTTCTTGTTGCCTTACCACGTAGTTAAATCCTTTATACGACACCTCCTCACCGTAAATCTCGTATTCTCCAATACTAGACTAATTCCTCAAAACCGATGCGGTAATTAGCTTATACTTAAGCTCTTAAACATTATGCTCGCACTTATTCGTCCATTCAAATTCTTACGTCCTTCATTAACCTTCGCATCAAAGATGTAGTTACCGTAGAGAACCTTTCTACGAATCGTCTGTAATAATCTGTCCGATTTAGAAAACTTTGAACCTCTATCACTATCATAAGTCTTGGCCAATTCATGATTGCCTTGATCTTGATAAATCCACAGAAATTCCCTCATCCAAAATCATACGACCAACAAAACAATGCGAGTAAACCCAAACTCGCACGTATTAAACTTAGCATACTGTTTATGCTCTCAAATAATCTATAGCACCATCCTCAAGTGCTGTCCGTGTTCCTCTGAATTCCTCAAATATCCCAATATATCATTCACTAACACAATCACGAATCAATCCAAATATGTCTTAATCAGTCAATCCATCAAATCCATAAAAGCAATCGGCACATTAGTTAATCCAAACGACAATACGGTAATTTTGTAGCGATCTCATCGCACACAATATGTCATCTTCAATTTATCCTCCTTTTAAATCCTCAACTACTAATAGCCCATCCTTGGGTCTATCTTGGAACATATCGAAGCTCTTTGAAGTGGGTCAAACAAATCATCCATCCTTGGTAATGGATACTTGCTCATGACCGTCCTTTGGTTAAACTGCCACTAATCGATGCAAAAGGGCAACGATCCATCCTTAATTCCTCAACTAACAAATTAACCACAATTGTCCTATAACCATAGGAACCTTCATCCAATAAACGAGTTACTTCCAATGACGAATTCAAAGGGATCGAGAGTCCTCCTTGATTCTAGTAAACTCGAAACGAACCCCACTTAATGGGTTAAATTAGATTACCTTCCATTAGCAATCCATTGTAACTCGGTACTTAGTAAACCAATCCCTTCCAACAATCACATCAAAATCGTACATTTCCAACACAATCAAATCGATCAATTCCTTTTTGATCGCCAACGACCATTATACAATCTGAACATCCTTCTACATACAACCTCGTCCTTTAACCGGGTCCACTGTTAAGAATTTCTTCCAACGATTTTGGTCTTAACTTACCAACTTAACGAAGTGTTCAGCTACACACAAATGCATAACTCAAAAACCCAATTAACGCATAAGCAGCATGATCACACTGGAAGTTGTACCAATAGCCACAGCCTTCGAATCCAACACCTGGCATTCCAATTATACACTGATCTTCCCTAATACCATTCCTCTTATCATCAGCTTTTTCCTAAGCCAATGATTAACCATATAAGATGCAAACTCTGCCACGTCCTTTTTCTTAATAAACAGGACTGGCGCTTCCCAAGGCGATACACTTAGGCGGATAAAACCTTATCCAAAAATTCCTACATTTGCACCTTCAATTCCTTCAATTATGACAACACCATCCTGTACAGTGCTTTCGAGATTAATTCCATCCTAGGAGCCAACTCGATTACGAACTCTGTCTCTCTGGCCAGGGGTAGTCTTAGTAATTCCTTTGGAAAGACATCAGGATAATCTCGTACTACCACGATGTCCTCCAGGTTCGGTCCTTCTTTCGACGTATCACTCAAACGCCAAATAACCCCGACATCCTAACCCCAACAACCTGGTTACTTCCAAAGAAGAAATCAAGGGAATCGAGGACCCACCTCGGCTCCCTACAAACCGAAAACTACTAGCTCCAATCAGATTAAACTCCTTGCTTGCACCGTCCCTCCTCCCTCGACCTATCTGACTTGGGATCCTCAAATCAGGGGTACTCTAATCCGGACTGCTCATTTTGCACGACTCTCCTAGCCTGCGTTCCAATTCCCTCCACACGGAATTAGAAAATGAGACAACCCTACAACAAAGGATCACGAAGGATCCTGTAGTCAATCACATGCAAGCAAAGAAATTGTCTTTCCTACTAACTATCCCCACGCACCAACGCAAGACTCATCGCACCTTATCACTCCATCAGCCAACCAGGCTCTGATACCAAAATCGGTGGGGTTGTCACGCCCCAACTCTCGAGCTCGCGGCAACCCCATTTCACTTGAGGTCTTAAAAATACGACGTCCCAGGTACTGTCGTCGACCAATTCATTTTATCTTGTAATTAAGCACATGCGGAAACGAACAACTCCCAAACCAAACAACAGGGATAGCAACAACAGCAGCAAAGGAAAGACAACACCATTTTTATATATCTGAAGGTTAGCCAGTACACCGGCAAATACATACACGCCCTACTATAGGTGACAAGCTAAGGCCTACTCAAAAAGAGACCGGCCTAGCTAACCTAACACTGCACAAGTGTCTACTCGCTGGCCTCAGAGGGATCGCTCTCTTCGATCCTCGGGTACTGCATCATCTAGGGACTGAAAATGTTAACCACGACGGGTTGAGATAAACTCAGCAAGTTAAAGTCCTAAGCCCCGGTTAGGAACTTCGCTCGCCTCGGGAGTTTAACATACAACCTAATACAGCAATCAATGCAATACCACCTCAAAGAAATAACCACAAAAGACAGTTTAATACCCAGGTGCAATCACAGGCGACCCTACCTGGCCTTGGCACACGCGACCTGCAGAAACTATCATTTAATCCATCACGACATTAAGAGCATGCGAATAATCAGAGCATCTCACACAACTTTCCCATGTCTCACACTCACGCATACTCCGATTATTAACGCCCCCTAGGGCCAACGGCACAACCTTATAGTTGGCGGTTCCGGCTAAACCAGCTTCGTCCTCTTTACCTCGAGGCACGGCGACGTCAAGGGCTCACTCCCAAGACGGCATTCCCGAAGGAGCACAAGACCCGCCCACTACCGCTAGCCCCGGAGCGACGGAGGCCCGGGACCCGCCCCCATACCGCGGTCCCACATAGAACCCCCCCGTCGCATCCGACCGAAGTCGGGCGACCCAATGGCCACGGCACAACCCCATAGGGATTGGCGGTCTCCGGCAACGCCGGGTTCCCTCTCTTAATGTGATCATGCAACACATCATCAAGCAATCCATTTATATCTTTTGCTTTCTTGGTCGTGAATGCAATATCGCTCATGCTCATGCGACATGCCATTTCGGATAACCCACGCAATATGTCATGCGGTATCACTCGACAATTCCAAAATTCCAAATTCAACCAATCAACAATCACGTACATTCCTACATTCCCTCGGGAATAACTCAATAAGTCAAACACTTTCACTTCCACTCGGTCTTCGATCATGCGTTTCATCATTATTCACGCATATAATTAACAATCGGCACTTCAATAAATCATAACAACCAAGAACACATCAAAATAAAGCCAAAAATTAGCTTCGCATGAACAAGTGCCGTGAACAGTGAATCCGTCCGTGATTAGTGAACAGTAATCCGTGAAAAGTGATTAGTGAACAAGTAATCCGTGAACAGTGATTAGTGAACAGTAATCCGTGAACAGTAAGATTCGTCCGAAATTAAATAAATAAATAAAAATAAATAAACTTAACCATGGTTAACAAATTAACTCAACCATAGTTAATCTAACCTAACCATAGTTAAATTCTAACCTTGGTTACTTTTAAAACTAACCATGGTTACTTTAATTAATTAACCCTAGTTACTTTTAAAACTAACTCTGGTCAATTAACTAACCCTAGTCAGAATTAATTAACCAAACTAATCAACCAATCAACATTAATTAATCACAAACACACAAATACACTAATTAACCCCTAAGCAAGATTAACCCCTAAACAAGGATTAGGAAGTTAACTTACTTGGATCGGAAATCCGGCGACACCGGCGCGTAGAGGGGAACGAGGGCTACGAGGGGTAAGCTCGGGGATGGCAACGGACGACAAACGGTGGCCGAAACGGGCCAAAACAGCCCTCGGAACACTGTTCACGCGGAACCGGTGCAGCTGAGCGGAAAAGGCCGAAACGGGCGGCTAACGGCGACCAGCGGTGACCGGGGGTGCGCGGATGGCTTCCTAACTTCCAGGACTACACTTTGGGCGGTGGTGGCGACTCCGGTGACGGCGGCAAGGCTGTTTTCCGGCTGGAAAACAGCATGGACAGCAAAGAACACCAGAAATGGAAGAGAAAAGGAAGAGAAAAAGGGAGAGAAAGTGAGGGCTGGCTGGTGCACGAATTTTGGGGGAGAGAGAGGAGAGAGAAGAGGCTGCCGAAGGCTTGGATAAGGCCAAGGCAAGTGGGCAAGCCACTTGCTTGAAGAGCCAATCAAAAACAAAGCAAAACAAGCATAAACAAAGCCCACTTGGGCACAAAAGCAAAAGGCCAAAAGGGAGAAGCCCATGGGCTGGAAAGGGAGAGGAGAATGGGCCAGCTTGGGCCTCCTTTGGGCTGGGCTGGATGGGTGCAAGGCCCATTGGGCCGCCGGTCTTGGGCCGGCCCACCCGCGGCCCGAAACCCGGTCCAATTTTCCCTTTTTCCGACGCTTCCGTGTCCAACGGAAAATCCCAAAATAAATGAGGCGACATCCAAATATATAGTCTTGACATCACTGAGAAGTCAGTTCCCAAAATCGGATTAAAAATCGGGACTCAATTGAGTCAATTGCGACCGTAGTACAATTTGGATTATCAGGCGCCCTTTTTGGACTTTCCTCACTTTTGACCCGTGGTCAATCATTCTTTGATCCACGTTAATGTCAATTCTCGAGTTAGGACCATCCCTCGATTATCGTGTGATCCCGAGGGCTCAATTGATAATCCTGAGTACTAGATGAAAAGGATTCGGTTTACCGTCGTTCGTAGTTCGTATCGAAGTCGTGCGGAAATCACCCACAGATCGACTTCGTACTTCTGCCGAATCGATTTATTTCCGTTTCCTTAATAGTCTAGTACTTAGAGGATATCGTTCCCGCCCAGGTCCTCATGGTCGAAGGGTTCGTTCCTGATCGAAATTGCGAGTCGTACGCGAATCATTTCCTATCGACGCCTCTCTGTAATCCATTATCCCACGAACACACGGTTCGGAAAATTTGTATCGACCAGGCCTTCGACTTGTATTGCCCTTTTATAAAATCCTAAAATGGGGTCGATTTTCAGGATGTTACAATTCTTCCCCTCTTATAGAAATTTCGTCCTCGAAATTTGAACTGATACTCTAATCCTCAAAAAGATAGGGGTGCTGACGCCTCATGACTTCTTCGCTTTCCCACGTAGCTCCCTCCGTACCATGACGCTGCCAACTGACTTTGACCAAGGAGACTGTCTTGCTTCTCAGCACTTATTCTTTCCGGTCCTCAATCTAAATCGGTCTCTCCACATACGACACCCTGTCGTCCACATCTATCTCCTCAAAATTCAACACGTGAGTCAGGTCCGGTTCGTATTTCCTTAACATCGACACGTGGAATACGTCATGCACTTGAGCAAGTCGAGGTGGTAGTGCAAGACGATAGGCTAAATTCCCGATCCTTTATAGACTCTCGAACGGTCCGACGTACCTTGGGCTTAGTTTTCCTTTCTTTCCAAATCACGATGTACCTTACATCGACAATACTTTAAGGAACACATGATCGCCCACTTGAAATTCCAATGACTTACGTCGTCTGTCCCTATAACTCTTTTGTCTACTATGAGCCGTCTTTAACCTTTCTCGAATCATCTTGACGGCATCTAATGATTGCTGCACTAACTCTAGCCTTGTAATTTTCCGCTCGCCGACTTCGTCCCAACAAATAGGAGTCCTACACGGTCTGCCGTACAAAGCTTCGAACGGTGCCATTCGGATACTTTGCTAATAACTGTTATTATACGCGAACTCCACAAGATGAAGTTGTTCCTTCTGTACCTTGATATACCAAATCGCTTCCAATTCCTTTTTGGTTGCCATAGGCCATACCTTATCTCGATTCTCGCCAAAAGCAACTTTGCTTACACCTCCCGGTTTCGAATTCTCGTTGGACTTGTAGAGCTTTATCCCGCAAACCACTAAGCTACGATCGGTAGTGTCCAAATCGATATATCCCTCTTATCGACGACACCTTAAGGAAAAATGCAACACTGAACTTAACAATCCAACAGTCTTAGTCTTTTCTGTATCGCTTTTCTAGCAACCTTACGTTGTCCTTTATCTGCCCCCGATAACTTAGCAGCATCCATTAACCGCTAGACCATCTCTCGAACTAGCGATCGTCCTTTCTCGACCTTATTCCAATAGGCGGAGTTCCACAAACTTGACCATACTTTTGCTATACCACTCTAATAAATTTTATTCCACAAGCATTCTCTTTTTGCCAGTCTGTGGTTCAGTTCATTTCTACCCCTTTCGACATCCTAGAAGCCTGCCAGGAGTCGCTCCTTGCTTAGGCACTCGGCCCCCGGCGTCCACTCCCCGCCCTCATCGGATCGGGTCGTCATGGGCATCTACGAACTACACCACTACTAGCAAAAGTCCCTTTCAAACATGCTTTATCTCATAGAGGTATTATCCGCTTTGGCCTGTCCCATACCAAGCCTCACGGTTTTAACCTCATCGAGCACCTCAAAGTAGAAAACTTTCTCCAGCTCGTCAACTCATGAACTCGTTTCCATAGGACCACTCATCCACACTTGAAATTTGATCCACCGAATTTTTTTATGAGCTCACATTCTGAACTTCACAAGCCCTCAATTGTCGTAACGCATAAACATCCAATCTTTCTTGTTGCCTTACCACGTAGTTAAATCCTTTATACGACACCTCACTGTAAATCTCGTATTCTCCAATACTAGACTAATTCCTCAAAACCGATGCGGTAATTAGCTTATACTTAAGCTCTTAAACATTATGCTCGCACTTATTCGTCCATTCAAATTCTTACGTCCTTCATTAACCTTCGCATCAAAGATGTAGTTACCGTAGAGAACCTTTCTACGAATCGTACGTAATAATCTGTCCGATTTAGAAAACTTTGAACCTCTATCACTATCATAAGTCTTGGCCAATTCATGATTGCCTTGATCTTGATAAATCCACAGAAATTCCCTCATCCAAAATCATACGACCAACAAAACAATGCGAGTAAACCCAAACTCGCACGTATTAAACTTAGCATACTGTTTATGCTCTCAAATAATCTATAGCACCATCCTCAAGTGCTGTCCGTGTTCCTCTGAATTCCTCAAATATCCCAATATATCATTCACTAACACAATCACGAATCAATCCAAATATGTCTTAATCAGTCAATCCATCAAATCCATAAAAGCAAGCGGCACATTAGTTAATCCAAACGACAATACGGTAATTTTGTAGCGATCTCATCGCACACAATATGTCATCTTCAATTTATCCTCCTTTTTAAATCCTCAACTACTAATAGCCCATCCTTGGGTCTATCTTGGAACATATCGAAGCTCTTTGAAGTGGGTCAAACAAATCATCCATCCTTGGTAATGGATACTTGCTCATGACCGTCCTTTGGTTAAACTGCCACTAATCGATGCAAAAGGGCAACGATCCATCCTTAATTCCTCAACTAACAAATTAACCACAATTGTCCTATAACCATAGGAACCTTCATCCAATAAACGAGTTACTTCCAATGACGAATTCAAAGGGATCGAGAGTCCTCCTTGATTCTAGTAAACTCGAAACGAACCCCACTTAATGGGTTAAATTAGATTACCTTCCATTAGCAATCCATTGTAACTCGGTACTTAGTAAACCAATCCCTTCCAACAATCACATCAAAATCGTACATTTCCAACACAATCAAATCGATCAATTCCTTTTTGATCGCCAACGACCATTATACAATCTGAACATCCTTCTACATACAACCTCGTCCTTTAACTGGGTCCACCTGTTAAGAATTTCTTCCAACGATTTTGGTCTTAACTTACCAACTTAACGAAGTGTTCTGCTACACACAAATGCATAACTCAAAAACCCAATTAACGCATAAGCAGCATGATCACACTGGAAGTTGTACCAATAGCCACAGCCTTCGAATCCAACACCTGGCATTCCAATTATACACTGATCTTCCCTAATACCATTCCTCTTATCATCAGCTTTTTCCTAAGCCAATGATTAACCATATAAGATGCAAACTCTGCCACGTCCTTTTTCTTAACAAACAGGACTGGCGCTTTCTAAGGCGATACACTTAGGCGGATAAAACCTTATCCAAAAATTCCTACATTTGCACCTTCAATTCCTTCAATTATGACAACACCATCCTGTACAGTGCTTTCGAGATTAATTCCATCCTAGGAGCCAACTCGATTACGAACTCTGTCTCTCTGGCCAGGGGTAGTCTTAGTAATTCCTTTGGAAAGACATCAGGATAATCTCGTACTACCACGATGTCCTCCAGGTTCGGTCCTTCTTTCGACGTATCACTCACAGACGCCAAATAACCCTGACATCCTAACCCCAACAACCTGGTTACTTCCAAAGAAGAAATCAAGGGAATCGAGGACCCACCTCGGCTCCCTACAAACTGAAAACTACTAGCTCCAGTCAGATTAAACTCCTTGCTTGCACCGTCCTTCTCCTCTGACCTATCTGACTTGGGATCCTCAAATCAGGGGTACTCTAATCCGGACTGCTCATTTTGCACGACTCTCCTAGCCTGCGTTCCAATTCCCTCCACACGGAATTAGAAAATGAGACAACCCTACAACAAAGGATCACGAAGGATCCTGTAGTCAATCACATGCAAGCAAAGAAATTGTCTTTCCTACTAACTATCCCCACGCACCAACGCAAGACTCATCGCACCTTATCACTCCATTAGCCAACCGGGCTCGATACCAAAATCGGTGGGGTTGTCACGCCCCAACTCTCGAGCTCGCGGCAACCCCATTTCACTTGAGGTCTTAAAAATACGACGTCCCAGTGCGTCGTCGACCAATTCATTTTATCTTGTAATTAAGCACATGCGGAAACGAACAACTCCCAAACCAAACAACGGGGATAGCAACAACAAGAAGCAAAGGAAAGACAACACCATTTTTATATATCGAAGGTTAGCCGGCACACCGGCAAATACATACACGCCCTACTATAGGTGACAAGCTAAGGCCTACTCAAAAAGAGACCGGCCTAGCTAACCTAACACGCACAAGTGTCTACTCGCGGCCTCGGAGGGATCGCTCTCTTCGATCCTCGCACCGCATCATCTAGGGACCGAAAATGTTAACCACGACGGGTTGAGATAAACTCAGCAAGTTAAAGTCCTAAGCCCCGGTTAGGAACTTCGCTCGCCTCGGGAGTTTAACATACAACCTAATACAGCAATCAATGCAATACCACCTCAGAGAAATAACCACAAAAGACAGTTTAATACACGGGTGCAATCACGGGCGACCCTACCGGCCTTGGCACACGCGACCTGCGTAAACGTCATTTAATCCATCACGACATTAAGAGCATGCGAATAATCGAGCATCTCACACAACTTTCCCATGTCTCACACTCACACATGCTCCGATTATTAACGCCCCCCCCTAGGGCCAACGGCACAACCTTATAGTTGGCGGTTCTGGCTAAACCAGCTTCGTCCTCTTTACCTCGAGGCACGGCGACGTCAAGGGCTCACTCCCAAGACGGCATTCCCGAAGGAGCACAAGACCCGCCCACTACCGCAGCCCCGCTGCACGAGGCCCGGGACCCGCCCCCATACCGCGGTCCCACATAGAACCCCTGGAGATCGGGCATCCGACCGAAGTCGGGCGACCCACGGCCACGGCACAACCCCATAGGGATTGGCGGTCTTCCGGCAACGCCGGGTTCCCTCTCTTAATGTGATCATGCAACACATCATCAAGCAATCCATTTATATCTTTGCTCGTCGTGAATGCAATATCGCTCATGCTCATGCGACATGCCATTTCAAGATAACCCACGCAATATGTCATGCGGTATCACTCGACAATTCCAAAATTCCAAATTCAACCAATCAACAATCACGTACATTCCCTAATTCTCGGGAATAACTCAATAAGTCAAACACTTTCACTTCCACTCGGTCTTCGATCATGCGTTTCATCATTATTCACGCATATAATTAACAATCGGCACTTCAATAAATCATAACAACCAAGAACACATCAAAATAAAGCCAAAAATTAGCTTCTGCATGAACAGTGCCGTGAACAGTAATCCGTGAACAGTGATTAGTGAACAGTAATCCGTGAACAGTGATTAGTGAACAGTAATCCGTGAACAGTAAGATTCGTCCGAAATTAAATAAATAAATAAAAATAAATAAACTTAACCATGGTTAACAAATTAACTCAACCATAGTTAATCTAACCTAACCATAGTTAAATTCTAACCTTGGTTACTTTTAAAACTAACCATGGTTACTTTAATTAATTAACCCTAGTTACTTTTAAAACTAACTCTGGTCAATTAACTAACCCTAGTCAGAATTAATTAACCAGACTAATCAACCAATCAACATTAATTAATCACAAACACACAAATACACTAATTAACCCCTAAGCAAGATTAACCCCTAAACAAGGATTAGGAAGTTAACTTACTTGGATCGGAAATCCGGCGACACCGGCGCGTAGAGGGGAACGAGGGCTACGAGGGGTAAGCTCGGGGATGGCAACGGACGACAAACGGTGGCCGAAACGGGCCAAAACAGCCCTCGGAACACTGTTCACGCGGAACCGGTGCAGCTGAGCGGAAAAGGCCGAAACGGGCGGCTAACGGCGACCAGCGGTGACCGGGGTGCGCGGATGGCTTCCTAACTTCCAGGACTACACTTTGGGCGGTGGTGGCGACTCCGGTGACGGCGGCAAGGCTGTTTTCCGGCTGGAAAACAGCATGGACAGCAAAGAACACCAGAAATGGAAGAGAAAAGGAAGAGAAAAAGGGAGAGAAAGTGAGGGCTGGCTGGTGCACGAATTTTGGGGGAGAGAGAGGAGAGAGAAGAGGCTGCCGAAGGCTTGGATAAGGCCAAGGCAAGTGGGCAAGCCACTTGCTTGAAGAGCCAATCAAAAACAAAGCAAAACAAGCATAAACAAAGCCCACTTGGGCACAAAAGCAAAAGGCCAAAAGGGAGAAGCCCATGGGCTGGAAAGGGAGAGGAGAATGGGCCAGCTTGGGCCTCCCTTTGGGCTGGGCTGGATGGGTGCAAGGCCCATTGGGCCGCCGGTCTTGGGCCGGCCCACCCGCGGCCCGAAACCCGGTCCAATTTTCCCTTTTTCCGACGCTTCCGTGTCCAACGGAAAATCCCAAAATAAATGAGGCGACATCCAAATATATAGTCCTGACATCACTGAGAAGTCGGTTCCCAAAATCGGATTAAAAATCGGGGCCAAATTGAGTCGATTGCGACCGTAGTACAATTTGGATTATCGGGCGCCCTTTTCGGACTTTCCTCACTTTTGACCCATGGTCAATCATTCTTTGATCCATGTTAACGTCAATTCTCGAGTCAGGGACATCCCTCGATTGTCGTGTGATCCCGGGGCTCAATTGATAATCCCGAGTACTAGATGAAAAGGATTCGGTTTACCGTCGTTCGTAGTTCGTATCGAAGTCGTGCGGAAATCACCCACAGATCGACTTCGTACTTCTGCCGAATCGATTTATTTCCGTTTCCTTAATAGTCTAGTACTTAGAGGATATCGTTCCCGCCCAGTCCTCATGGTCGAAGGGTTCGTTCCTGATCGAAATTGCGAGTCGTACGCGAATCATTTCCTATCGACGCCTCTCTGTAATCCATTATCCCACGAACACACAGTTCGGAAAATTTGTACTGACCAGGCCTTCGACTTGTATTGCCCTTTTATAAAATCCTAAAATGGGGTCGATTTTCAGGATGTTACAAAAGACTACCGCATTATTGCTACTCGTGTGGCTGCATGGGACATTACGCCACTTCTTGCCCACACATTCCATATGAGGAATCAGGCTTACCTCAGAATAAGCCCGGGCGATATGGACAATGGCTCAAAGCGGAAGTAAAAGACTTGAGTCCATGCTGGAAGGCCTTCTTTGGGGATATTGAACCGGCTGAGGAGGAAGATGAGATGGTATCTGAGACCCCTGTTCATCAGCCAACAGACATTGCAAACACAATCATGGTATCCCCACTAGTACTATACCAACCAGCAGCCAGTACAAACACATCAGCAGGCATGCAAGTGACTAGCGCAACAGGTAAACGGCCCCTAAACTCTCAGGCAATCACCCCTGTTGAACCTGACCAGCAGTAATATTTCGGCTCAAAGAAGATAGGTAAATCAGTCTCAAAATCACAAGGGGCAAAAAAGCAGAAAAGGTTTACTCCTTATGGCCCTAGAGGAAACCCATAACTTCTGTTTGATGAGGGGCAACTTTTAGAAACTCCTATCCAGACATGGGAAGAGGAGCACATTCGGGCTTTGGTGGCTAGCCCTAATAAGCCACCCTAGGATATATGAAGCTTATAAGCTGGAACTGTCAGGGGCTGGGTAACCCCCTGTGTGACGTCCTGAAATTCGAGCCCTCTGAGGGAGGACTGAACGTTAATTTCGCCAGTGCATTGTTGGTTGATCTCACTCGGAACTGATCACTCCTAAGATACCGACCTTGAGGGGAAAGGCTAATGAGGACAGAACTCGTGCGACTAAAGAACTTGACACGGGAAAACGACTCGACCGTGAGACTTGCGTAAGGACGATCCCGTAGTCGAGCGAGCCGATTTCGGGGACGACTAGAAGTTGATTCGCGGACAAAAATAATGGGATGACGGGTGATTCCGTCTACTGTTATCGAACCCGTGAACGACCCTATGTCGATCCTTGATAATCGTGTACTTTGAAATAAGAATCGATCCTTCGCAATTTCATGTAGTCAAGGACGTCCATGTGTCGAGAAATCTTGAACGTGAATTGGCACGAGTCGGTTACGCGTGAATCCTCGAAGCCGCCGTCGATCCGAGTAGTACCAAAATGGCATTCGGGCGAAATTGACAAGGCATGAGAATCCAAGATTGGACTTTGAATTTTCGGGAACGTCCAAGACGGACTTTTGGACGATGCTTCCTCGACGATCGACGATGTATCGGTTGAACCGAGTTTTTGAGAAAGGGATTTCGGACCGAGGAAACGAGGAAACGAGCCTACGAGGACGTGGGCCGGGCAAGATCAGTGTGGGCCTCATGCCCAAGGTGGGACAGTCGTCGTGGAAGGTCCGAGGCAAGCAAGTGAGCCTATTGGACCCAACCGACCCTTTACCCTTCCGAGCCCATTGTCCAAACTCGAGCCAATTCGAGCCCAATGAATTCCCGAGTCCATTGCTATTCATTTTCAAGCCCATTTCCTAGGACCGCCCTTCATTTTCAGCCCAAGGGCACATTGGGAAATGTGCAAGGTGGAAATGACCAAAATGCCCTTGGATATTTTGAAGAAAAGTCAAAAGGAAGAGAGAGAAGATGAGGTCATTGTTTGGCAAGTGGGGCAAGCCTTGATGGCTTGGATAAGGCTTATCCTTCAGCCTTCACTTCACTCTCTCTCTCCTCTTCATCTTCTCCAAAAATCGCAGCCCCTCTCTCCCCTTCTTCCCTTGCCTTCCTGCAGTTTCAGTTTCTGACCTCTCACCAAAATTGGAGTTGTTCGTTGCCTTCCCGGTGGAATCTCGGGCCGTGCCACCTATCAAAATGTTCAGCACAGAAATTAAGTACTGTTCACGGTGGCCGATAGCCGAACGGAGCTTCCGTCCGTCCCGTACGGCCGCCTGAATTCGGCGGTCCTCCGACCGTCACTGTGCAGCGCCTCCTGTGCAGCTTCGGTTTTTCTTCCGTTTCTCTCCATTTTTAGCCTACCCAATGCCCACACCAGCCACACACAACTCCCCCTCGACCCCCAGGAGCCTCCAGTCACCGGCCACGAGCTCGCCAGAGCTCCGGCCAGCTTGTTTTTGCTCCGACCA
Organism: Corymbia maculata; assembly: GCA_014182735.1. NCBI lineage: Eukaryota > Viridiplantae > Streptophyta > Magnoliopsida > Myrtales > Myrtaceae > Corymbia > Corymbia maculata. The sequence continues at coordinate 17,245,241 of CM024687.1, forward strand.
GCAACCTCCTCCTCTTGCAGTGCTGTTTTGTGAAGTTCAGCGGGGAATCCGAATTTGTTGCTGCTGTGTTGAGCCTGGGACCGCCTTGGAGTGTCGTGGGAGAAGTCCCCGGGTGTCGGGTTCGTCGCCGCCGCCGCGCCGGTGTCGCCGGCCCGCTTAACGGGTGAGTTTAGCTCCTAATCCCTATTTAGTGCCTAAACTTGCTTAGGGTTGGGTTAATTAGTGTTAATGCTGGTTTAGGAGGGTTAATTAAGTGTATTAGCCCTAAGATAGGTGGTTAGATATTTGATTAAGATTAGCTTAGCTTAATCTTGTTTAATTATGCTTGATTTATGCTTAAGTGTTGATTATGTGTGGTTTATGTGTTAATTAAGCATGTTTAGCTTAATTGATTGATTAATTGTGTTTAATCAATGTTTTGTTTAATTTCTGAATTTAATTTATTATTAATTGAATTTCGAAAATTACTGTTCATGGATTACTGTTCACGATTACTGTTCATTAATTACTGTTCACGATTACTGTTCACGTGTACTGTTCATCCGGAAGTGAGATTGTGCATAATTTTATGTGCGTTGATCATATGAAGTGAATTGGATGTGGCATTGCATAAGCATCCGCTTGAATCATGTGATTTTTACAAAAGAAAGAAAATGATTTGTCCGAGGGACACCGGAAATGGACCGCCTTTATGAGAAAGAAAGTGATTTGTCCGAGGGACACTGAAAATAGACCGCTTTTATGAGAAAGGTGGGAAAAATGGTTTGTCCGAGGGACACTGGAAATGGATTGCTTTTATGAGAAAGGATTTGAGGTTTATATGCAAGCATGTGTGCATTGGCTAATGCTCAAAGATAATAAATCGGTTGTGATGGTATGCTTGCGTGATCACTAAGTTGAACCCGCCGCCCCGGCCGAAGTTCGGGGGGTGATAGTCCGATTTATCGGAAACCCGGCGAGGGCATGGAAGGGCACGGTTGCGTCTCTGCAGAGAAAGGGCGCCGTAGCGCCGTGGCGCCTCAGTTGTGAGCCGGATGCGGAGTCGCGGTAGAGGCCGGGCCCATGCTCCTTCGGGAATGCCGTCTTAGGCGGGGGTCCCTTGACGTCGCCGCGCCTCATGGGGGAGGGCGATGCACGGCTATGCCGGTAGACACCGGCGGGAGTTCGGTTGTAGCCCGGGGGGCGTAATAATCGGAACACGTGTGGATGCAAGAGTGCATGAGAAATATGGTATCACTGGTTCCGATTATGCATGAGGTGATCACATCATGATTTATGGCACGCACGCATGAATTGATAACGTGCAGGGTATGGCAATGGCCAGGTGAGATCGCTTGTGGTGCGATTCGCATGTGATTGATGAACTGCATCATCTAACGGTCATGTGCATTGCGTGTATTGTGCTGACTTATCACGTGCAGGGTATGGCATACCGGGTAAGGTTGCATGCGAACCGACTATATGATTGTTGGTCGCATTGCTTGCATTGTATGAGGTTTTACGTGCAGGGTATGGCATACCGGGTAAGGTTGCATGCGAACCGACTATATGATTGTTGGTCGCATTGCTTGCATTGTATGAGGTTTTACGTGGGGTATGGCATACCGGGTAAGGTTGCATGCGAACCGACTATATGATTGTTGGTTGCATTGCTTGCATTGTATGAGGTTTTACGTGCAGGGTATGGCATACCGGGTAAGGTTGCATGCGAACCGATTAATTGTTTAGTTGTTGCCCCTGTCTGTTGGTTGCTTGCGGGTTGTTGGTTGTTTGTTGTTAGGTTGAGTGAGGGGTGGTTCTGGAGAGATACCCCAGGTTGAGTTGGTGTACTAACCGGGGCTTAGGGGGAAGAACTCGCTGAGATTTTATCTCAACCCGTCGTGGTTAACATTTTTCAGGTCTTTAGAATGGTGCACCCGCAGTGGAGAATCCTGCCCCCCTGTTTCTCCAGTGATCGACCTGATGGAGTCGAGTCCGATGGGTCCGAGTGACCGTGGTGTTGAACCCGAGGGTTCATTCGGTATAGCTGGATTAGCCTAGTTTCTTTTTGGCCTGGCTTAGAGGATGGATCGGCCCCTTTTGTCGGGCTTGTAATTCAAAAGACGATCCTCCGTTGGTTAATCCAGTAAATTGTGTAAATGAGTAGTGATGGTTGTTCTTGTTATTCATCCCTCTATCCCTGATTGATTGATTGATTGATTGTTGGACTGGGGATGGTTCGTCTTCCGCTTGCGCATAACAAAAGATTAAAATGAATGGTCGTCGACGAGTCCTGGGACGTCGCTTTCAATCGACCAAGAGAAGGGGTTGTCGCGTGCTCGGGGTTCGGGGCGTGACACCCTGACAGTCCAGCAACTTCGAGCCCTAGTGGCTCAAGAAAGGCCTAATATGGTATTCCTCATGGAAACCAAGAATAAAGAGCCAGTCCTCAAACGCCTTGCTCAAAGTCTTAAGTTCAACCATATCAAAACTGTTGACCCAATTGGCATTGCGGGTGGTTTGGCCTTTCTGTGGAATGCTGAGGTATAAGTTGAAGTAGAGTTGCACTCAGAGATGTGGATGGGAGTATTATGCAAAGACCCAACTAGCGGTGTGGATATGAGAATCTCCTTTCTACACGCCCCTACGGCCTTTCAGGACAGACTTACACTGTGGCAAACTCTCCGGACACATAATTGTTCTGAGTCAACCCCGTGGTTATGCATAGGTGATTTTAATGAAGTTTTGTATCATTGGGAAAAAAGAGGAAGGCGAGAGGCAGACCGATATAGAATGGTGGCTTTTAGGGAGTTTGTAGATTCCTGTGCACTACTTGATATGGAAAGTAAGGGCTATGCGTATACATGGTCTAACAACAGGTCAGGTGACCAGCAAGTAAAAAAGAGGCTAGACCAGGCACTTTGTACTTTGAATTGGCGAATTTCCTTTCCAAATGCTGAGGTATATGCACTCCCACCGATTGGGTCAGACCATAGCCCACTCCTCCTCTCACTTAACCCACTAAGGTCTAGAGTGCAAAAATAGTTCAAATTCGAAGCCTTCTGGGTAGAAAAACCTGAATGCTCAGACATAATTCGGCAAGTTTGGGCAGGAGATGCTGGAAATCCGGGAGACATTGTTAGTAAAACAAAAACTGTGATCCAAGCACTGAAATCCTGGAGTAGGAAGACCTTTCGTAATGCTATCCACCAGATTGAGCCCCTTAAGAGGCAACTAACAGCTATAATCAATGCTGATGCAGGGGAATTGATGAATGAGGATTATAAACAGATTGTGAGACAAATTGAAGATCTATGGAGACAAGAGGAAATGTTCTGGAGTATGCGTTCTAGAGTAAGTTGGCTTAAAATATGGTGACAGGAACACTAAATTTTTCCATGCAACTACCATACAACGAAGGCAACGCAACAGAATTTCTCTTTTAAGAATAGATGATCATTCCTGGAGCCATGACCCCACTGTCCTAAAGCACCACATCTCAAATTTCTACACTACTTTATACTCGACGGTGGGAAGTAGACACTACTCACCTATTCTAGAGCAATGCCCTCAGCTGATCACAACGGAAATAAATACAACCCTCATGCGTCCCATCTCCACAGAAGAAGTACGCTGCGCTGCTTTTCAAATGGGTCCTACCAAGGCACCGGGACCGGATGGGCTAAATGGGCTATTTTACCATAGTAATTAGCCTACCCTTGAGAAAGACATTGTCAAGATGGTGGAATCCTTCTTTGAAACAGGCACTTTCAACCCCTCATTAAACAACACCCAGTTGACTCTTGTCCCAAAAATCCCTAACCCCAAGCACATCTCCCAATATAGGCCTATTAGCCTCTGCAATTTTAACTACAAAATTATTGCCAAAGTGCTTGCAAACAGACTGAAACCTTGGCTACCGCAAATCATTCTCCCTGAACAAAGTGCTTTCATGGAAGGTCGGCAAATCCAAGATAACATTTTCATCGTATAAGAGGTCCTCCATCAGCTAAGAATCAGGAAAAGGAAACAAAGATTTCATGCAGTACTGAAGCTGGACATGCAAAAAGCTTATGATAGAGTGGAATGGAACTTCCTATGTGACTATTTATTGAGAATTGGATTCTGTCAGGAATGGGTCTCTCTCATTAAATGGTGCATCTCTTCTACATCTTTCAGTATCAAAGTCAATGGGGAGAACACAGAAAAATTTCAACCCTCTCGAGGTATTAGACAAGGTGACCCTCTATCGCCCTACTTGTTCATCTTTATGGCTAATGCACTGTCACACCTCATGTCTAAAGCAGTACGGGATGGTACAATTAAGGGGATTAAGCTCAATTCTCACTGCCCAACCCTGTCTCACCTCCTATTTGCGGATGACGCCATATTTTTCCTAGAGGGCACCATCAAAGAAGCGCAGAACCTGCCACAAATCCTTAATCAGTATTGCTATGCCTCAGGCCAAGCCATTAACCTTAACAAATCTGGTGTGTTCTTTGGAAACGGCTGTCCACAGGGCCTAAGAAGGAACTTGGCAGCAGAATTGAGAGTTCCTGTCCTAGACAAAACAGGGAAATATCTGGGAATTCCTTCAAACTGGGGAAACACGAAAAAAGACATGTTCTCTTGGGTACTGGCGAAGGTGGAAAGGAAACTGGAGGGCTGGAAAGAAAACTTAATCTCTAAAGCAAGTAAAGAGATCCTACTTAAAGCTGTTATTCAGGCATTACCTCAATACGCCATGTCAATGTTTAGAGTCCCTATATCCATTTGTAAAGCTATTGAGAGGAAAATATCAACATTTTGGTGGAAGCAAAATACAACCAGGAGAGGCATACACTGGAAGAATTGGAACCTGCTCAAAGAGAGGAAAGACCTAGGGGGGCTGGGATTTAGGGACCTACTTGATTTTAACAAAGCCCTTCTAGGCAAACAAGCTTGGAGACTCAGCCAAGCAAAAGATACACTATGGGCTAGCCTATTCCAAGGGCTCTACTTCCCGCACGAACCATTTTGGAATGCAAAAAGAGGCCATAGACCTTCTTGGGGGTGGCAGAGTATTTTATCGGGAAGGGATGCCATAGAGGCGGAGCTAAAATGGGAGGTGGGGAACGGCGAAAATATATGCATTAGAGAAGATAGGTGGCTGGTTTCGAGGAAAATTAGTGGCCCAGCCAACCTAAACGACCCACAGGTCGTAGCGGATCTCATCAACAAGGAAACAGGGGAATGGAGGGCAGAACTCCTAGAGGAGACCATTGGAGAGCCCTTTATTCAGGAAATCCTAGCTATACCTATGAGTAGGACTCCGGAACCAGATAAACTAATCTGGACAGCAAACAAGTCAGGCATATATCAGGTTAAAAGTGGATACAATGTCCTACGAGCCCAAGAAGACCTCTCTCTACCTCCATGGCATCTTCATCCTATCAGATCCCAAAAACACTTTGGCTCGAAATATGGAAACTACCAACACCTCCTAAAGTCAGATTTTTCACATGGTGTATATGCCATGATGCTTTGCCTACCAAAGAAAACCTCCACAAAAGGAAATTAGTACCTGATGAGCGTTGCCCGGTCCGTCACCTCGCCCCGAAAACCCCGAACACCTCTTTCTCCTCTGTTCATGGACCAAGCAAGTCTGGACAGCAGCGGAAATCCCATTAGAAACCTCTCCGACAACAATCACCCAGATCGACAGAACAATAACTGACTTCCTTACATCGCCTAGCTTACCGGCGACGAAAGCCCTCTTCGCTAACGTCCTTTGGTCCATCTGGAAGGCTCGAAACAGAGCGGTCTTTGCACAGCAGCACCCTGACCCACAGACCGCAGCCACAGAGGCCCGATTACAAACAGATTTATAGGAGAAATGGATAACAAACAGCAGCTCCAAACGCTCACCCCAAACGGAGATATGGACGTTGCCGGGACCGGGAGCCGTGAAGATCAACGTCGATGCCGCCTGGAACAGCTCCACAGAAGGTGCGACAGCCGGCCTCTGCAGAAACGAACACGGCTTCCTCATTGCCGGCTTCACCCGTTCGATTCGAGCTCCATCTGCCCTCACCGTTGAAGCCCTAGCAATTAGGTCAAGTCTGCTGTGGTTGGAAGAACAACGAAGTACAGATCAAACTGAAAGTCTTCTCCTCCAAAAAGTGCAGATCAGTTCTGACAACTTAAGTGCCGTTCAAGCCATAGTGGGCTGTGAAGCACCTCTATGGGCCTTGCGTTCGGTAGTCTTGGACTGCAAAAGGATTCTGGGCCAACAACAACAAACCCAGCTGCTATATGAACCAAGAACTTCGAACAAGGCCGCTGATTGGGTCGCTAAGGCCCATTTAGCCAATACCCTCCCATCTACTTGGGTAGCTCGCCCTCCACAACCTCTTTTATCTATTTTACGCTTAGAGTTTGGCTCTACTTGTAACAGACCTTTGAGTTCGTAATGAAAATGACTCCCTTCTGACCAAAAAAAAAAAAATTTGCCCCTTTCATTCTAATTGTAATTCTGGGATTTAGGTCATGTATCATGACGTTTAGTCGTCAAATAAAGATTCTTTAATCTTTAATAAGCATTAGTTTAACGATTGACCATGAAATTGTTAAAGACATTCCAGGCCTCACGTTATGTTTGCCTGTGACGTTTAATTTTCTAATAAGCTGTGTAATATGAGCTTTCTCGCTAAGGATTGATTATGTATGGGCATTTCTCTGGATGTTCATATTAGGTCTCAATTAGTGTCATCTCTATGGCTCAAGGAGATCATTGGTGGAGGCCGCAAAATACGAGCGGATTCTTTGCGGTGGTTTTCATTTAATAGTGATTCATAAGTAAAATTAACCTTCCAAATGATTACTTGCCATCGTTGCTCGGGCCATGTCATTACAATGTAACCTGTTAATTGTTAGTATAATCTCTGGATCTATTAAATTACCGATTAAATATGTAATTTTATTATTTTTTCTCAACCAAAATATAACGAAATAGAATGGATAAATCAATAACACAAAATATCCAAACCTATACATCAATAAGTTGAACTTATCAGTTGGATTGAATATATCATGTTATATTTTTTTCACCAAACCTATATCGTGTTGCATGTTTATATGCCCGCTTCATTATGTAGGGAAAAATGTATAATTGGAGCAAGTCATTTTGGTCACTTGTGATAAAAGCTGTGAAATGCATTATAGCTCGATCCAGATTTCTACCAAGTCGTCTTGGCCACCTACGATAAAAGCGGGGAAATGCTTTACCTTTTTGACTGGGATGTCCATTATAGAATGTAAGCGGCAAGACCTTGACTAACTTTATGTTTCTTTAATCCAAAAGCAATATGAGGATGATGGAAAAGAAAGTCGGTCCAGTAACTCAATTTCTCTTTATATCTCGATCTGATCTTGGATGACGTTATGCCTCTTTACCCCGGACGAAAGGCCACACTTGTAAAGATAATTAGGATAATTTTCCAGAATATTTTCCTATACTAGAGGTAATTAGAATATTTATATTGATTTTCTGTATCTCTCAAAATTACACATTCATCTCATTTTATTGTATATATTTTGATTGATAATCATCTCATAGAGCCTATAAATATATTCTTTATTATGATATATTAAAATCTACACAAATTTCATATTTCAATTTTTCGCATTATTATTCTCATCTTGATATCAGAGTTGGTCGATCTTGAAGTGCATCAAGTGCACACCCGAGTGCCTATGCCATCATCTACAAAGCCTTATTATCTAAGGAAGCCAAGTTAATATTTTATCAACAAAGCCAGCCGCATTCGGAGCTTGCTATTATGATGCCAGTCACCTTGGTCGTGTTCGTCTAGTTGTTATTTTAGTTAGCAAAGCCATCCATATCAGTCGCTTGCTATTTTACCATTGATTCATGACCTTATGCTGCTCATATTGAAGAACTGGCACCCCCACTAGACTTGCCACCCTCATATGAGCTAGATCTTGAAATCTATAGTCCAAGTGTTTTTCAGATTTTTTTTATCCAAATCAAGGTAACTTAGTTACCTTGAGTTTGAGAGAGGATGTTAGAGATAATTATAATAAAACTCTAGGATATTTTCCTATATTAGAGATAATTAGAATATTTCTGTTGATTTTCTATATTTCACAAAATTGCTTATAAATCTATTTTGATTGGGCAAATCTTGATTGATGGGCATCTCATAAAGCCTATAAATAGGTGATGTACTACTCATTATAATATATTGAAATATACACAAATTTCATATTTCCATTTTCAACATTATTATTCTTATTTACACTAGTACTTATTTTCCTTCGAAAGCACTTGGCCAGTACTCCAAAAGTTGGTAAATGCAAGGGTAGCCCGCTTGTCCTTACGAGGATTTGAAAAACGGATTGGAATTTTCTGAAGTGTGAAATAACTTTATCTAGTAATGTTAACGACTAGATCAAAATGCTCCAGTCATTTGAGGAAATTCATCCAAAGCACCATAAAATAATTAACATACATAATCTACATATATATATATATATATATATTATAATTTGATTTTTGTAATGTAGTAGTTCATCCATTAATAGTCACTGAATTGGAAGTTTCTATCCTTCTTCTTTTTTTTTTATTACTGAGAACAATCAATGGATCTAAATTAAGAGGATTAGATTTGAGATTTAAGTGAAAAGTTGTGCTTTTTTTTAGACAAGAAAAAGTTTGGGCCAAATTTAGTAATCAACCTAAAGTTCGTGATTTTTTTAAAGACAAAAAAAAGTTTGGACTATATTTGATACTCTATCTAAAGTTGATTTTTTTTATAAGAAAAAAAAATTTGAGACAAATTTGACACTCAATCTAGAATTGATGAATTTTTTTTGGAATTAATCTACCGGGAACGTGCGTCAATCAATGTCTCGGTCATTCTGATCTCGAAAAGATAACTTTTACCGAGCAAAATGTAAACTAAGTAAAGGACAACGTAGACTTGGGATTTGGGAAAAGGCGAGTCAAATAAAGATTTTGGGTTGATGTTACAGAGACAATGTTGCATGAGTGGAATAATATCTTTTGCAAATTCTATGCAGTTGTTTTCTTGCCTTGTTTCTTGGGACAACAGACATGTTTTTTTTTGGTGTGTGAACATAATTATTGGTTTTTTTTTATAAAATATCATTAAATATAGCATATAGTTCAAACTCATTTGTGTAGGATCTGGTGGTCACTTGAATGAATGGAAAATTACCAAAAACTCTTTACCAATTCAGTCTTAGGCTTTTTAATTATATTAATTAAATCCTAAATATTTTCAAGTTTGTTAATAAAGTCCATCTTGTCAATTTTAGCCAAAAAATACTTACATGGATGCCAACTATTCTATATGGCATAATCGAAGTTGATGTGGACATTTTTAATAATATTTTTCAATTTTTTCAATTTTTCTTTTTCTTTCCTTTTTTCCTTTTCTTCTTTTCTAGCATGAAAGAAAAGAAAAAAAGAAAAAATATTCATAAAATTATTAAAATATATTATCTATAATTATCTATATCAGCATTGGTTTTGCCACACAGAACGACCGGTATTCCGGTCAATAATTTACGGGTCAAAATTGATCGGATAGACTCAATTAGCAAAATGTGAAAATGCTTAGAACTCAATTGAAACAGTTAAAAGATTTAAGACTAAATTAGCAAAAGTACAATAGCTTTAGGATTATTTTTTAATAATTTTCCCCTTGAATGAAATTTCAGTTTTGTAATTTTTGTCAGTACATGTTCTTGCATGTTTTAATATATATATATTAAAAAGATGAAAATTCTTATAGATGAACATAGACAAATGTAAACGACCAAAACAAAAAATAAAAGAAACAAAAATAGATGTATAATAACGGTTAAGGGCGTGGATACTATTAAAGTTTTATCAAGTCTGAAAAATGTTGAATAAATTTAGGGTATAAAGTGGATGATTGTTGTTGTCATCTGATGTCTTATTTTCTCTACTTTGAAGAATAAGTTTTATTAGGTTGGAGGGCACATGTGGGCATTTTTTACTATGCAGAGTTACTATGTTGAAAGACCAACTTAGTATAAATCCTTTTTGCCAAAACAACACTTTGAGTTCGCCACTAAGTATAATAACTTATCTAATTTTCAGACAAAGATTATGAGTCACGTGAAGCAATTCTCAACTATAAGGATGTCCAAAGTCAATTTTCCTCGTAGAGTTACTATTCACATTGAAATATAACTAGTTATTATTCATAAATACATATGTGCCTTACGAATTGCAATGTTGTCTAACTGATGACCAGGTCTATCAATCAAATATGAGATAATTCTAAATGATTAAGCTGTTGTTAGTCGTTAATGAGGTGACCCACTAGTCAATCACGCTTTATCATCAGACTTCCAATTTCTTTTCCAAAGTGGGGTGACTTTAGGACTTAGTGGGCATCGGTTGACTTAAAGTCAACTTAGTGGGCATCGGTTGACTTAGTGGGCATAGATTGTGTTTCCCTTCATTCCAATAAGGGCAAAGAACACTTGAAGTGCCACAATCAAGTCAAGATGCTAAACAAGTGCAAAGGGCGAGCATGAGAAGGAACGGCAAGCTATGGATCATGCTTGATTGTGCGACGTAATCAGGTCAAGACGCTAAACGATATCGTTTAGCAAACCACGCCAAGATAATGTCATTTAGCATTGTCTCACATAGTCTACATGGACAGCGTGATGTCATTCGCCCTACTACGTGGATAATTTTCTTAAAAGAAATGCTACATCATTTAAATTTTTCGCTGCAAAAAGCAAAGTTAGTTGTTTAGCCGAAAATTCTCACTATTGGAACTTAAATGTATATTTTGAAAGTTTTGGCATTTATATATCCTCTGTACCAAATTGTGGCACTTGAGATTTTCTTCTACCTTCCAATGGACACATTGTTGCGAAGCAGCTTCTTCCCACCTTCAGGTGAACTATTTGTTGATCAGGCGAGACTAAAAGCTGTGCGGTGTCTATTGTTCGCAAATTGATGACCTGTTGTCAAATCGCTTACATGGAAAAAAAGACGGTGATGAATGGAAAAAAATTGTTGCGATTTTACGCAATGAGCCACAAATCCTTCTGCGGAGTTTGACGGGTCAATGATCGATGGCTGATACCTTCCAATTTCCACGAATGATTGCTTGGTTAAGGAATCATTCTCAGCACAAGTCACTCCTTGTAATATTCGCTTGTCCCCTGGACACGTATAAAACGAGCCCAAAGCATCTCCCGTCCAAGCCCCTTCCTCTTGTGTTTTTTTTCCCCTTTTGAATCAGTATTTAACTTCATTGAAACCAGTTAATTCGAGTAACTAGTGTACAACATTTAAACTTGTAATGCTTACAAGATGGAACACGAATTACGCAACATCCTGCTACGAACTAACGTTGGGTTTGGTTCAGAGACATAAGTGTTCCGTGGAATGAACTAGTGCGGTTCGCGCAAAGAGCACTAGTAGCCACATTCTATGGAGTCAACAAGTCCTCGATTGATGGTTGACAGGTCTCCTTCACTAGCTGTCGACTCAAAAAGGGCCACCTCCTTATGACTTATAAATGTCTTCACGTCTCGTTGAGTTAGCACGTACCAATTTCTCTTGTTTCTTCTCAGTTTTCAAGTTATGGAACCACGAAGCATTAGCTTTGCAGAGTTTCAATCATGCCATTTCCTTCTTGGTGTTGTGCTCGCATTGTGCATCACCCAAGTCTCCTCTACCACAAACGAAACCAACAAGCTATCTCTGCTCGCATTTAAGGCTGGAATAACTGAGGATCCTCTTAGCATGCTCAGCTCTTGGAATGATAGCACATCATTCTGTCAGTGGTATGGTGTCACGTGTGGTCATAAGTACCAAAGAGGTCACGGCACTATGCTTGGATTCGCAAAAACTCTCTGGGTCAATCTCTCCTCATATTGGGAACCTCAGCTTCTTGAGAGAATTGCGGCTTGGAAACAACAATTTCTATCATGAAATCCCTCTGCAAATCAGTCGGTTGAGCCGCCTGCGATTCCTACAACTGGAGAACAATTCATTGGTAGGTGAGATTCCTGAAAATATGACAGCCTGTTCAAACCTCGTCTTCCTACTTCTTACCAACAACCAACTTACTGGAAAAATTCCTACAGAAGTTGGTTCATTATCGCATCTACAAATTATAATTTTGGCTAAAAATAATCTAATTGGGAGTGTGCCTTCCTCCATTGGGAACTTGTCTTCACTAGAGGAGCTTTCTCTTAAGCAAAATAACTTGGGTGGGAGCATTCCTCCAGTCCTAGGTCACCTGTCGAAATTACAACATTTTATTGTGAATAGAAACAAGCTGTCTGGTTTAATTCCAACTGGAGTTTGGAATCTCTCTTCTTTAAGTAAGTTCGATATAGGAGTCAACCAAATTGGAGGCAATCTTCCTACAGACGTAGGCTTTACACTTCCAAATCTTACGTTTTTTAGCATTGGCGCGAACCTATTTGAGGGACAGGTTCCTCCATCAATTTCAAATTGCACGAAGTTACAGGTACTTGAACTTCCAGAGAACAAACTTTCAGGTAGAGTACCTTCTTTGGAAAATCTGCACGAGCTTCAATGGTTCACCACTTTCAGAAATCAGCTCGGGCATGGAAAACCCGAAGATCTGAACTTCGTTTGCTCTCTGACAAACGCCACAAAGTTAAGGATATTGTCTATTTTTCGCAACAGTTTCGACGGAGTGCTGCCTAATTGCAAAGGTAACTTATCCACCACCCTCACAATATTTGACGTGAGTGAGAATCTATTATCTGGAGAAATTTCGAGACCTATAAAAAATCTTGTGAACCTCGAAATGTTGAATATGTTCGGAAACAAGTTTTCAGGTGATCTGCCCGCAAGTTTGGGAAACCTACGAAATTTGACAGTATTGCAGCTAAGTAATAACTACCTGGAAGGAACAATCCCATCAACTTTAGGAAATCTAACCAAGTTGATCGTACTTGTTTTAGGTGGGAACAACTTTCACGATCAAATCCCTTCAACACTATCTAACTGCCAATTTTTGAACTTACTGGATCTTTCCAGTAACAATCTCAGTGGTACCATACCCCCACAAATTATGAGTCTTTCATCACTAACTAGGCTTCTAGACTTGTCTCATAACCATTTGACGGGAATTCTACCCATGGAAGTAGGCAACCTGAGATTCTTGACTGCATTGGACATCTCTAAAAATATGTTAGGAGGTGAAATTCCAAATAGTATGGGTGATTGCGTTGCATTGCTATCATTAAGGATGGGGGGCAATTCCTTTCATGGGTCCATTCCTCAATCGATGAGATCATTAAGAGGCATTGAAGAACTTGATCTTTCACGCAACAATTTTTCTGGGGAAATTCCACAATTCTTGGAGGTATTTCATTCTTTGAAATTATTGAATTTGTCTTACAATAATTTTCAAGGCATGCTACCGCGTGGAGGAGTTTTTGAGAATGCTACCTCTACTTCTATTATTGGCAATGCTAAGCTTTGCGGTGGATTGCTAGAATTTCAGCTTCCTAAATGCGTCTCTGGTAGCTCCAAGGGTAGGAAAGTCCATATATTGAAATTGTCCACTATTGTTATTTGTGGCCTTCTCGGAATTTCTCTAGTTCTTTCTATTATATATCTCTGCTGGTGGAAGAAGCAAGTAAAAGAACCAGTTTCAGGTTCTCTTGATGTTTCATGTCCTAACGTATCTTATGGAACACTCCTAAAAGCAACCAATGGTTTTTCTTCAACCAACTTAGTTGGTGTTGGAAGCTTTGGTTCCGTTTATAAGGGGGTACTCGAGGACAATGGGATTGCCGTTGCAGTGAAGGTGCTTCATTTAGAGGGCCGCGGTGCTTTGAAGAGCTTCGTAGTTGAGTGCGAAGTTTTAAAGAACATCCGACATCGAAATCTTTTGAAGATATTGACAGTTTGCTCAAGTGTTGATTATCAAGGAAATGATTTTAAGGCCATAGTATATGATTTCATGGAAAATGGAAACCTGGAAGGGTGGTTACACCCAAAAGCAATGTCATTTCATGGAAACGCGCCTCTGAAAAAAGTGAATTTCATTCAGAGAATAAATATTGCTATTGATGTTGCTTCCGCACTAGATTATCTTCATCACCAGTGCCACATCCCCATCATTCATTGTGATCTAAAGCCAAGTAATGTCCTCTTAGATGATAGAATGGTCGCTCATGTGGGTGACTTTGGATTGGCAAAGTTCATCCTTGGATCATCCCTTGATATTGTAGCTAACCAGATGAGCTCTGTGGTTCTACGAGGGACAATTGGTTATGCTCCGCCAGGTAATCTCTCCAATTTCTATTCTAATTTAGAGCTCCACATTCTTTTTTATGATCAACACTCCCAATTTCATCTGCACTATGATCTAAATGCATGGCAGAATATGCAATGGGATGCGAGGTCTCAAGAGAAGGCGACATCTATAGTTACGGCATCCTCTTACTAGAGATGTTCACAGGATTGAGTCCCACTGATGACAAATTCGGAGGAAATTTCACTCTCCATAGCTTCGTCGTAGCAGCTTTGCCTGAACAAGCATTGGAAATTACGGATCATACTCTACGTCTAGAAAGAGAGAGTCATTTGGACCCCAAAAGTCCTCGGCACTGGCTTCCCGAAAGCGATGTCATGTTTCAAGAGTGTTTGGTTATGGTGTATAATATTGGAGTCACTTGTTCCGATGAAGTGCCCGAAAGTCGAATGAGCATAAGCAATGTTGCAAGTCAGCTGCAAAAGATTAGGCAAAAACTCGTTGCATCGGGCTTACATGAATAAGATGAATTACCAAGGGTGATATGATAATTTCTTAATCTCTCTCGTCTTTCATATTTAGCTTTGCTAATGCTACTGCAAACATGTATGTAAAATGTGTAGCAGAATGTAGAGTCAATCATGTGTCTTCATTAGAAGGTAATAGTTGATTGTCATTCCTCAGTTTGTATATATATTAAGCTAGCATATGCCCCGCAGCGGAGGGACCTTTTCATAATATCTGTTAAAATTTGTTTTAGGCCGGGCATGATAACCATTCTATTTCTGTTTCTGGAATAGATTTCTATTCCAGACCTATTTCTGGAATAAAAATCCGTTTGGTAAAAAAAATTTCGTTTCTATTTCTGGAACAAATTTCTATTTCAGAAATAGGTTTGGAACAGAAATCAGAAACAAAATTTTTTACTTTTCTATTTCTGGAACAGAAATCAGAAATTGTTTCTCTTTTTCTTACTCCTCACTCGAAGAAATTTTTTTCCGTCCGTCACTCACCACCACCACCACCACCACCACCACCGCCGCCGCCGCCGGTCGCCGCCGTCCACTGCCCATCATCCAGCGCCTTCCGGTCGTCGGCGACCGGCAACGGTGACCGGCGACCGGCGATGGCGGCCAGCGATCGGCGATCGGCGATCGACGCCGGCGACGGCGACCGGTGGCGGCTGTCGCCGGTCGCCGCCACCGGTCGTCGCCCATGTCCGCCACCGCCGATCCCCGCTCCTCCCATTATCATCACTACTTAGATGCGGTAAAATTTTTTTGATTATCAAACAAATTTCTCTTCCAAGAATAGAAATTTTTTGTTATTATCAAACGCGTTTTTTGGCTCAGAAACTCATCCAGAAATAGAAATAGAAAAATCTATTTCTGTTCCAGAAATGATTTCTGGAACATGAATGTTATCATTCGCACCCTTAGTGTTTGAGAACATGGACGAAAGCTGTTCTGCATCGAAGTGCGGAGAAATCTTGCCGTATAAAGGAAGTCAGAATTGGATCTTTGTGACCGCCTCATTGAAATCCGAATCCTTTTGCATGTTGGAGTCGAAAGTGGTGTTGGATTTTGAGCGTGAGAAGAGGACACAAATTATGATATTTGGGTATGACTTTGACCAAGGGTTTTGCATGATTCATATAAGAATTAACATTTCATACATAGCTATGACTAAAATAATAGTTTCAACTGAATCTTTTGATTAATATATAATTAGAGATAACACTAATGCGATAATATTTTAATATATATCTAACTTGTACTAAAATTTCCATTCATAAGTTGTCCAATCATCATAGAAAGTCAATAGCAGATATTTAATAAATAAATAAATATTTAAAAATGAAAAAAAAATACTATCAAAATCAACAAACAAAGAAAAGTTACCAATGGATGCCAATAACATAGCGAAAGCTCATTTTATGATGCAAGGGTGGTAATAACCCTAAAATCATGACGTCGTTAGTTTTTTTGCAGAAATATTAGGCAATAATGCTTTTGGTTGGAAACCAGATTATGACGATCAATTCCAAGATTTTATGACATGCAACGGAAGCCTTTTAAACGAGAAATTTAGGTACCAACGACATAATGCTGTAACTAACTAACTTTTTCTATATAATTTTGACAAAAAAAATTCAGTGCAACCTCGTGTTCAATCCACACATGCATGGATATTTAACATACATATTAATACACCGGAATACATTCTTGTATAAAATTTCTTATTTGAACAGGATATATATTTTTTAATTATATTATACGTTCCATGATCTTTTATGTTCGAATAAGACCTAAATTTGACATGACACCATCATGATAAAAATTCTACAAAACTTTACTTGTCATGAATAAGAATATTGTTCTGCCGTAAATTTCATATGATGCATGGAGATGACAAGTTAATTGCACCTTTCCAATGGGAAGTCATACTCATGTCTTCAGCATGGAGGAGTCCCGACAACAATCAATGAAGAGCAATGACAAAAATGGTACAAAGATGTTTTGCTGGGAACACTGCGAGAGTGAGGCCTACATTGACCAGCTAACAGCTCCTTGTCCAAAAGAATGTAAATGGAGGAATTACGGTTACACTTATAAACAGGCTATCGGAGATCAGCAAGGCAAACAACTCTGTGAAGGGCAGTTTTTTAACATCACCAGAATTGCCACCGCAATAACGGCCCTCCTATGCCATATGTGCCTCGACCAGGAACCACGCTTTTAAGCCCTCAGCTCAAGCATTTTCCTGAATGGCGACTCATGGTCCATATATCATACGGCAGAGTTCAATGAATGAACCAACAAGTCTAGGCACTACTTCCGTTAAAAACATGGCGGCCACTTGCCAAAAGGGGAAAGCCGTTGTCAATTCAAAATGTCGGCAGATGATTTTCAGTTCAATTGAGAGTTCAACCAGCCAAATTAAGGTCCCATTAACATTCGATTGCACCGTCATTTATAGATGCATTCTTCAGTCATGAGGACAACATCAGAGTATAAACAGGGCCAGAATAGATTTAACGCCTACATCCAGAACAACTGTACATGCAGGGATGCGGTTTGAGACATGCTAGAACTTACAACAATATACAAAAAAAGAAAAAGAAAAAGAAATCCGGATAAGTTCTGTAAATGCAGAATGAAAATGATATATAGAGTAAATGGATCTGATGACCACATTAAACAACGGACAAAACAAATCAGTGGCAACACCATCACCAGTACAAGCTCAAGAGATCATACTACAGCACCCTCACAGAGAAAGACTAGAGACGCCCTCCCAAGGGAACAGTCCCCAGTAACAAAATGAATGTGAACAGAATGCTATTTAATATGTAGCCTCCCAATGAATCACAAATAGAACAATCCATCCGTGAATCAATCCCCCTAACGGACCAAGAGAAAGAAACAAAAATTGTAAGTGAAAAAACAAAAGTAGATGTATAACACAAAGAAGTCTCAACCAAAAGAAAGGAGTTGCACGATGTATGATTCACGTGTCCAGGTTGATCAACATTTACTATGTCGTTTACCAAAAAAATAAATATTTTATCAACTCAATATATCTGCTCTCATGCTATTTCACTAGGTTTCAGTTTGCAAATCACATAAACAAAAGAAACAGAACAGGTCTCGCAGAAAAAAAAGAAAAGGATTATTTCAAAGTTCACCTACACAGAAACGAGTAAATCAATCATCAACACTAACAGAGGAGAGCACCATACTTGTTGGTAAAGTGGTGACTGAAACTTAATATCCACCAAAAAGTAAATGTTACAAGATCCCAAACTGGTCCTGAATTGAATTGCCAAATATTTATCAGATGGTCAACGGGCGTGCTCTGCGACACTGTAGTCTGGAAGTGGAAGTGGCACAAAAATAACATCATAGGGATTGAAGTTCACAGAGAGAGAGAGAGAGTATTAAATACATGATCGCATAAACCGGTGGCTTATATAGTAATGATTCCGTACCAGTACTCAATAACCAGAAGAAATCAAATTACTTCAAATTAAAAAGGCTCCTTAGACATTACAAAGTCATGATCTTTATCCAAATGGACATAATATAGTCTGATACAATAAGATACAAACAAATGGACGATGGACAATATATTAAGTTTCCAAATGCATGTATTTGTACAAAGGCAGCTGCTCAAGCACAATGCTTTCAACACCCACTCGATACTGTCAATGAACTATAGTTTGATTAGAGAGTGGAACTTGAAATACAAGAAGAGCACATTCCATCAATTTTATTGTAGTGATGAGGCATAGCAATGACAAAACGAGAAACAAAAAGAGGAGGAAGTAGGTTGACCAAGCATATTCATCCAAGCAGTGACACGAGGAAACATGATTCTACACAAGGAAGTCTGGGAGTTAATTTACCCTTTATGTACTGAGGTCTTTTCAGCTCTACATGAGAAACATAACTTTCTACTAGAAATTTGAAACCAATCTCAAGCTCGGCATGAAATGATCCATCAGGATGAATCTCTAGTATCTCTGAGCACCGACACCAGAGGACAAAAGCTTGATACAGATCAACAGCTGCGACAACATAAAAAAACTGCACTGGAGAATACATGTTGAGCACAGGAAACACCAAAGTTTGTTCTTTTTGTTGAAAACAAACTCATCGCATTGACGACAAGGAGAGAGAACTTACGAGTGTGAAAATGAATAACACCTGCAGATTCACACATTGACCATCCACGATATCAGAAACAAACACTAATGAAACTCCAAATAGTAAAGCATGCAAACCATGCTGAGAGAAAAAGATAAATTAAATACCACTGAATTTAGTCTTAGAGAAACAAATATGAGGTTTGGCCTAACATCGTCCTGTATCTCTACATTCTCCAAACAAACCACTGGGCGTAGCAATCCTTCGCTGAGATAGAGACAGAGCAGTGAAAGCATGAATCCAGACACAAACAAGCCAAAGCATCTGAACAACCAACCAAGTGCTATTGCCACCCAGACCAAAGTCCCATTGATCAAAATGTAACAACTTTAAGCACAGAAATCAAACATAAAAAGGACTAGTTCAAACGTAAAATCAGTGGTAACCCAGAACACGCTTTTATCCATGGACTTTAGACAAAGCACCTTTTCCTTCGCCATCTCCACAACCCAGAAACCGCCTCGTCTGCGCAGCATCACCACTGCTATGCAAGCTCCCCCAAGAATCCCGAGGTCCTTGTTTGCATTAGATGGTCCGTGAATAGAATGGGCGTTCACACTAGCAATGCATCCCAAACATCGCGTCTGATCGCAATTCTGAATCTGCTGATAGCTCGTGACAGGCTTAATTACTTGCCGGTTCCCATTTTTGCGCGTCACAATCGATCCCACCAACTTACAGGTCGACAAGAGTGGAGGCAAAACGGGTTCTCAGAGAATCCGGAAGCTCGAAAATTCGCATGAAACGCGAAGTGGGTGGTGGAAACCGGGTTCGACTGGAGATCGCTGTCATGCGAATTTCGGGAAAATTAAGGGGGCGGGAAATGCAGGGGCTGATGACTGAACACAACGTGCGAAGACAGATTGAAGAGATGAGTCATCGAAGACGGGACTCCGAGAGGACGCAGGAATTGATAGGAAGGCACGTGACGCCCCATCCAAGCTTCCATGCCCCTGCACGATGATGGTCACACTTCTGGAAACACTAAAAACATGGAAGAGAGAGGGAGAGAGAGACACGAAAGAGACTCGAAAATGAGATGCAAACGAGATCGCTCACGACTCTGGTCAAAATGTGGTCTCTCCTTGAACCCGGGACAAATGAATTTCACCTCAAGTACTCACGAACTAAATAGCACCTGCGCGGACACGTGACATGATATGTTAATACATTAATTTTCAAAAAATAAAAAAATTTGATATGTTGAAATACATTATATATTACATAAATATTTTTATATATACAAATTAAATTATTATTTTAAATTAATTTAATTCAATTTACAAAAAAAAAAAAAAAAAAAAAGCTTGCCCTCCAACGTGAAACTGCTGAATTCTTTTACATTTTCTTTTGCAAAGAATTGCTATAATAATATATTAATCTAATGGTTCTTGGGATATAATAATATAAAAATAAAAATTAAAAATCTGCTCAGCCACCATCTCTCTCGCCTCTTCCTGGAAGTCTTTGCCTCTCTACGTCGGCAGCTTCGTCTTCCAGACCAAGAAGCGTCCTCAGAACCAACACTTGCAGACTTTAACCATCAAGAAACGCAATGGCAGTCCCAAGTGAAAAGCATGAGATGCCATTCCAGTGGAAGCTTTGCCATGACCGCAATGGGCGAAGTCGAGATTCCGACGGTGGATTTCCAGATCTGAAGGCTCCTGGCCATGACCGGCTAGGCCATCGCTCCTGGCCACGACCGGCTCGTCCATGGCCCAACTCAGGCGAGATTGAGATATCGGTTGTGATTGGGCTCCGTCTTCCCTCCTCGTTGCCATGGCTACTGCAAATCTAGCCAGCTAGATTGGATCTACAACGGTGGAGGCATTGGGTGGGGACTCATCACTGGGTGTGGTGACCATGCGTGTCCTCCACCTTATGCTTCTCTGCCTCCCTCAAAAACACCAACCCCCGCCCCCTCTACAGCAAAGCATGGCGGAAGCTATCGGAATTCCTCAAAACGAGTTAGAACTGTGTGTTGGAATTCCGGACTCGCATATTGGAGTGTGTCGGAAGGAGTCGACCACATGTCAGATTTTCTGACACTCGTTGACCGTGTGTCAAAGCGTGTTGGAGTGTCGGACACAACACAAAAATTTTTGAAGAGTATCGGTACTTCATAGCTTGCGACAAGGCATGTTTTGAGTTTTTCTCAAACCTGCAAGAAAGTCAGAAATGACCGAACAAAGTAAGAGTTCATGGATTGGATTGGGCCATTTACGGGTCCAAATAAAAGTCGAAAGCCCGACCCCGAATGGTCAATCCCATTTCGAGTGGATTACATCTTTCTATTTCGAGCCCGGTCCAAACTGTTATACATCTGATACATTTTATTTCAAGGTAGAAAAATATTTAATCTCAATTGAACTTACTAATCAATTAAACTATTGAAATAATATAAAGATACGTTGTGATTTAAAATTATTGACCGAAACATGCTCGAAAAGTGGACTTGAACCGAAAACGGCCTCAAGCTCTAGATGAGCTTTTCCAAATGGTACTTATGCGACTCGTATCTCCACGTCAATCAAAAGTTATGCTCCTTAAAAGTAGAAGCGTGAAAATTTCTCTGTTTTTTTTTTTTTTTTTGTTGATAAAGTGTAAGCTTTTAAGTGAATTTATGCTTCGTCAAAGTCTGCTCGGGCAATAGAAGATATAGTCGACAGCCAAAATTGAGAAAACTTCTGCACATGTTTGGTTTTCGTATGACGTATAGTTAGATATGATGGCTAAGATATTCAAGTGCACATATAAGAAAAATCGGACAGAAGACGACATGTTGTCCAGTGTGAAAATCAAGAGAAACTAAAAAAGTTTTCCGGTCTCTCTTTTGTAAGTTTGGTAAATAGTCCTTTGAGTGATGATCCTAAGTATTTGTGAGAGTGGTATTCATTTGCAAACATGCGAGAAGTAATTTTACTTAGAGAAAAAATAATTGTACCGTAGAATAAGATAAGGTGTCTGAATGACCCTTAATTTGTAAAATCTCAAATGTGTGGTTTATATTTTTGGGAGTGCGGCCTCTATGTTGTATGTGTCAGGTGTGAGATGTATTTTGAGAGGGTTCATTAGTGATAAATTTGTATGATGGCAGAGCTGTAGAAGGAGTCTTGGTTTTGCTTGGCGAACTCTGCGCTTGCAGCAAGGAGTCTTGGTTTTGCTTGGTCTATATGGATCGTCAGAATTGGAAAAGGGAACGTAGGTAGGGGTGATCGGGTCCAGGGTGGGTAGGGTCTAGACCTGGATCCTGTACCCGACCCTGTTATAACCGGTTCCTTTTTTCTAGACCCTGTACCCTATCCTGTTTTTATTGGACTCTGTTTTGGACCCAACCCTATTTTTCCGGTTCGGGAACAGGATCAACCCTGTTTTTATTGGAACCTGTTTTGCAACCGTTCAATATTCTATACGGCTTCAAATTTTACATTAATTAGCGAAAAAACAACAACGTAATTCTCCTAACATTATAAGATAAAGCAAAAATCCTAAGAATGCATAAGCATTAGCAACAAATATGGATATAATATTAGTCTCATTCCCACAAATACTTTGACCTAATGTGCTTACTTATGTGTATGCGACGGAACTCTTATTAAGATAACATCTTTTTTGAGTTGGACTGAGAATTAGTGCTACAATAGTTAGTAGCATTTGTCATGCGATTATAGTAATAGTTGAAAGTGGGACCATTAAAAAAATATATAATTTATGAGAACAGTTCTTTTTAACAATTCTTTCAAAACAATTCTCTCTTAACTTGATTCAAAGAGAATATTTCCCTTTTTAACATTTCTTCGAAGACAAAGAGACTCAAAAGTATTATACAGAGAGATGATTTTTTATTTTTTTTAACAGGGTAAAAATTGGTTCCAAAACCGGTCCGGTTCTGGGTGGGTCTTTGCTTGGACCCTGTTCCCGGACCGGTTTCAACCGGTTCCCAAAAACTAGAACCTATACCCGGACCGGTTTAATTGGGAACCGGTTCCCGACCCTGTTTTTCGGGTGGTCCGGTTTGGGTTTCGGGTAAACCCGATCCAGTTGCACACCCCTAAACGTAGGCACCTCAAGCCGAACCTCTGTGATATCAAGATTCCATTGCTCTTACCCAATTCATTATTCATCACACTTTATTTTGCTAGGTCAACGTGACATGCAAAAGCAGAAATTTTATTTGGAGTCTGTTGACACCTAAAATTTTTGTTCCCGTATTGATAGTTCATTTCATGAGAAAATTAGAGATCAAACTTGACCTCTAAACAATATATTGATTAGACAAAAAAACAACAAGACATTGATATAACTATGGCTTTACATTTGCATTTTAGGAACTAGATGCAGTTACGCTTAGGATTAGTTTAACATGAAGCAAAGGTGGCGTTGGAGGTGATGCTTAAATGAAAAAATCGTGAGTGGAGGACAAAACGTAGTAGATGTGGGCTGGAAAAAAGAAGTTTGTTGGATTTACGAACGCAGGTAGAGTTTAAAATGAGAGCAAGCTTAAAAAAATGGTAGGATTTGGAGATAATAATGGGGCGCGAAGATGATAGTGGAATGTCCAGATGTTGAATGACAAAATAGAGAAATAAAAATAAAAACTAGAGATGGTGGAAGATGGCAGAAACGCGAAAGTGATGAGGAGACAATAATGTCATCAATACATGGAATCACCCGCCAAGTATCCTAAGAAGCACCGACATTTTTCGGGACCCTCCTATTTTTGAGAAACAACATGTCAGTATGTCGTGTCGTGTCGTGTCACATCGCATCTCACGTATCGGTATCGGTACTCTACTTAAATTAATGAAGGAGGATTCGGATGTGCCCACGCGTGATATAGAACGTGACGGGAGAGACAGTAGTGAAGAGAGTCAAGCTGAGGAATAGCAGAGAGGGGCGGCCATATATTGTTAATTTTCGCGGCTGAGGAGAAGACGTCGGCACGGGCACACACGATCGTAACGGAATATGCCTTCAGCAAGATTTAAGCAGGAGACAAATTCAGAGCAAAGCAGAAACCACGGCTATCGGACTAAAAAATTAGCCAGATCCACGGCCATGCATTCCGCAGATGAACATTCACGCGGACATTTGAATAGCTCCGAAGCAGCGATTTTTGGATGGGAATGGGATAGCTCAGTCAAAAGCAAAGAAGATCGTGGTTCTTAAATGCTCAGATTTGGAGAGAGATCCATCCACTAAAAGACACAGAAACAA
Organism: Corymbia maculata; assembly: GCA_014182735.1. Lineage (NCBI taxonomy): Eukaryota > Viridiplantae > Streptophyta > Magnoliopsida > Myrtales > Myrtaceae > Corymbia > Corymbia maculata. Next base: position 17,269,467 of record CM024687.1, read on the forward strand.
CTTTCAGACTCCTTCACAAGGATATATGTTCCCACCACAGAGGGAAATCAGAGAGGAGGGACATGGATGCAGGCATATAGATTCGAACAGAATTTCTCTCCGGAGAATGCGCATTCGCTTTCAGATACATGCGCTATTTTTTGAGGACTTATCTCGGGTTTTCCTACGATAACCCTCTCTCTCTAGGCAACCACCCATCGAGGTAGTCAAGCCATCCCCAGGGCAATCGAGCACATCGTCCTCCGTTGTCCTGTGGTTGCCCAGGTGAGAACTGAAATTTTCTGGGCACATTCATGGCATTCCAATTCCGAACTAGTAGCCCTCGACTCGACAGCAGGCCTAACAAGTACATGTCTGAACCTGGTTTTAAATCTCGCCTGGTTGCTCAATACAACTACGTAGCCCTCGACTTGATGGCGTGCCTAGTTCTTTGTTGTTCTTGCGTCTTCGTTGGTTAATTTTTGAGTTGCATAGTTATTTTTATGCATACCATTGTATCTGTCCGTTCAATCAGCAGAAGATGTTAACCCTAGTTTTGACCTTTACGTGTTAAATAGATAATATAGTTGCATGTTTCGACGAGCTCAGGTCGGTTCGGCAACTCATTGATTTAGATCGTATGTTGGTCTCATTGCGTCTCTGCCCAGTCTATGTAAAATAGGAGGGTTCGGTAACGTCTTGTCATTTCTACGTGCCTCGATTAGATCATGGATCCTTATAAGTCGCGTACGTGCAAGTACAATTGTTTATCGATGTGAGATCTCAGTGGTTTTGCGTATCCCTCCGTATGCCCGGAGACTAGGATACTTCATTTGTTGGCATATAGTCACATGTCTAGCATCATTGCATCGTGTTCAATCGTTCTCGTCGATTTCCAGCGTCATGCCACGATTACTTTCGTTACTTTTGAGGGTGCACTGACTCCATTTTGACAGGAACTTAAGTTTAAATTTCCAGGGAGTATCAACGGTTCATAGTGTAAATTATTTGGTAATGTCCAGAATGAAATTGCCTCGTATCTTATAGCATGTAGTTCACATTGGACCTTAATTGATTTTAGCTTGAAATAAATGAAAAGGATTAAAAAATACATTTAAAAAAAAGCAGTAATATATACACACACACACACACACACATTCAAGTATAATATGCATCGTTGTATTTCCCATGTTCCTCGCATCATACCTCATGTGTACGGTAACATATTAGAAAGAATGGATAAATGCTTTAAAAATCCTAAAACTTGTCACATAAGTGTAATCAAGTCCTAAAACTTTTAAAAAGCGCAATTAAGTCCTAAAACATGTCATGAAAACGCAATCGAATCCTAAAATTTTGAAAAAGTACAATTAAGTCATAAAATTTTGAAAAGGTACTATCAATGAAAGGATTTAATTTGACGAATTTAACAAGTTTTATGACTTAATTACACTTTTTGAAAGTTTTAGGACTCAATTACACTTTTGTAACAAGTTTTAGGACTTACAATGTTCTTATCTCTAGAAAAAAAATTATGGACTTCATGAATAAACATTTCATACATATATAGGACATCTGAACTGCATTATCGTTTAATTGTCATATCGCATGTTTATTTCCATAAATCATGTGGAATTTAAATAGACTATACAAAGAAAAAAATAATCAGCCTCTATGAAATTAGGGTTTTTCCCAAAGAGAGAGAGGGAAGTGGTGGGCAAGGGGCGACCTCGCCAATCGTAGCCTCTAGCCAATCGTCGGCCATTGTAGAGGCTGGGCAACCAATGGAGGAAGAAGGAGGATGGGAAAAGAAAAAAGAAAAGAAAAAATAACTAAAAAATAATTTAAAATTTTGAAATGTTAAAATATTATCAAAAATTATCAACGTCGGTTCCGGCCATGCCACATAGAGTAGCCAGCATCCATGTCAACAATTTTTAATCAAAATTGATCAGATGGATTCAATTGACAAAGTGTCAAAAGATTTAGAATTCATTTGGCAAACTTTAAAATTTAAAAATCGCATTGGTAAAATATAATAAGTTTAAGATTTTTTTGGACAATACGAAGTGTGCAACAATTCCACTAGATACAACTACCGCAGATCCAAGGACTACAACGTCGATCATGCAATCGCCAATTTGACAGTTGGCTTTCTCTAAGAAGAACATGTGTTGTGCATTGCCTTTTTGAAGGAGACTTTCAAAGCTTGATCCAGTTTCAACGGGATAGCATCAATGGCGTTAACCTTGAAAGAGCAAATCCTATGAAGAACAAATAAATAGAGAGAATGAATGTGTTCTGCGATATTTCTAAAAAGCAAGGGCGAAAATGTTGCCAATTTGAACGTAGTGCATGAGCGAAGGTAGCTGGGAAGATGAAACTGATTGTCGTATTATTGAAATCTTCTTAATTATTAGAATGATTTTGGTCCGTGTGAGAGGTCACTTTGAGTTGCTAACTGCATCAAGAAATTACTAGCCTCCAAAATGCTCAACCTTACTTCTCTAAATAGAGAGTGAACGTCGGCATGGAGAAGTTAGTGAATTTAAATAGTTTGAAAGTAAAATTACTTTTCATCGTGACAAAATTAGGAGTCATTGATATGAACACACCTACCTTTCATGGTAAAAAGTTACTATGTTAAAATACCAACTTAGTTTAAATCTTTCTTGCCTGTAGCAACACTTTGAGTTCGCCACTTAGTATAATTACTTACCTAATTTTCAAGCAAAGGTTTTAATTACATGGAGAAATTATAAACTGCAGGTTAGAAGTCAATTTTCGTCTTGAAATATAACTAGTTATTATTGATACATGCATAAGTGCCTTACCAGTTGTCTCTAACTGATGATCAGGTTTATCGATCAACTGTGAGATAACTCTAAATGAGTAAGCTGTTGTAAGCCAAGTGATAGTCGTTAATGACAATGACCAGCTAATCAATCACGCTTTATAGTCATTCTTCCAGGATATTTTCCAAAGTGGGGGGGCCTTTAGGATTTTGTGCTCATTGGCCGACTTAAAGTCAACAGCTGCAAGCCATCTAGTTGTCTCCATTATCCGTCCCTGAATACACGCACTTGTGACCCGAATTGAGGACTGGACGAATTGAAAGACTTGACAAGAAATGAAGAAGGATTTTTTTGTACTCCTTACCTCTTGATATTGATACATTCTTTACGTGTATTTATAGTACAATGTATGAACAATGAAAAAAGAATAATGGAAGATGATGTATCAATTCAAATTGTCAATTGATTTAATCAAGTGACACAGATCCTAATTGATCGACTAAAATCCTAGGTTGCATGTTCATTATCAAATCATATCGCCACCAATTGACGTAGATTCTAATCGATCAACCCAAATCTTAGATTGCATGTTCAATCTTAAATCATATCTCCAACACCCCTTTCAACGGGTGGCTTGTATCAGTCCAAGATGCCTAGTTTGTTTAAGAGATATGTGTGTTGTCCCTAACACAAGGGCTTGGTGAAAATATCCCAGGCTGTCTTGTGGTTCCGATTCCCTTTGTCTTGATAGTCCCATCTTGGATCTTGTCTCAAGTGAAGTGACAATCAACTTCTATATGCTTTGTCCTTTCATAAACTATAGGATTTGTTGTAAGTTTGAGTGCTATGACACGGCCCAAGAGAGTTGAGCCCGGGACAAGGACAGAATTCGACCATCCACAGGCCCAGCTAAGAGACTCTCTTGAGCCCGTGACTGTTCAGTTCCAAACGATAGTCCTATCCCGTTTGTCTTTTCTGCTCGTCCCTTGTGGCCAGAGGATCAAAGGATTTCATGGGGTTCCAAGGCCTGGCCATGTAGACTGGCTATGGCAAGCTATCCTTGAACTATCCCATGCATTAGACCCTACTATAGCTTTGTAATCATTGTGTATATTTGAATATGGCCGTTGGATCAATGAGGGGATCGACAGACCAAATTAGTTCAGCTCTTGTATAAATAGGGAACCCTCACCCCATTTGTAAGTTGCTTGATCAGAAGTGAATATACACCCATTTACTCTCAAACACTATTCTGGTCGAGTGAGTGATCGAAAGGCTGACTTAGGATCATTCCTAAGGCTGCACGAGTGCGATTTGTTTGTTGTGAATCGACTGGCCCGTGACAAGTAGTATCAGAGCCTCGTTCACATCTTTGTTTGTAACTCAACAAGCACAATGGCTAATCCACGTTCCAGTGTCGCAAATGCCCAGGGTGAGGATCGCGAGGATCGTGGAAGGGCGACCGAGCGGGTTGTCATCCAAACCAGGCGTAGTCATGCTGCATCCCATTCGAGAGAATCGATGGGGGATTAGGAGAGTCGCATGACGGCCCTAGAGGAGAACGTCTTGGACGTTCGCGGACTACTGAACGACTTGACCCAGACTGTCGACTGAGTGGAAGCCGACTGAGAGGGGTTCCTGGCCTAGATGTAGGAACTAAAAGGCGGCATGGTAGAACTCCGCGATGCGCTGCTGGGGTCGTTGGTCCGTGAGTTGCAGCATCGAGATGAGGCCTGAGAAGCTGTTGTAGCGGCCATGCGAGCTAAGATCAATGAGCTCAAGGGAAAGCTGACTGAGGTGGAAGCTGGACGCGCAAATGGGGCGATCGCCGTGCAACCACGCATGGACACCCCAAAGCCAAAAGAATTCAAAGGCTCGTGGGTGGCAAGGGACGTGGATAACTTTATGTGGTACATGGAGCGGTACTTCCAGTCCACAGGTATGACCGATGATATGATCCGAGTGAACACGATGGCCATGTACTTGAGCGAGAATGCCTTGCTTTGGTGGCGCCACAAGTCCGACGATAGGAGTGGCGACCCTATCACGACATGGGCCAAGTTCGTTGAGGAATTTCGACGGAACTACTACCTTGCTTACGTGGAGGAGGAAGCTCGTGACGAGCTCAAGTGTCTCAAACAGAGGGGGACTGTTCGGGAGTACGTCAAGCGATTCTCGGAGCTGCTACTCCAAATCCCGTCCATGACGGATGTGGGGGCGTATCATCAGTTCATGAGTGGCCTCAAGTCATGGACCAAATAGGAACTGAAGCGTCACAACGTGAGGGATCTCATAACGGCCACAACCGTGGCTGAATCCCTTGAGAAACCGAGAGCGGCGGTGTCCACAGCCAAGCCCGACTACAAGCCAAGGGAAAGGGCCAATGGTGGAGGAGATCGGAATCGGTTTAGACGTCCCAACGGAGGAAGGCCACCAGCGGCCCCGCCTAAGGCTCAACCAAAGTCGAGTGGCGGGGCAATACGCCGAAATTGCACTTATAAGTGCTTCTTCTGTGATGGGCCACACATGGCTCGGGACTATCCCAAGAGGGGGAAGTTGGCAGCCCTATGTCGGGATGATGAACCGCAAGAAGAGGCGCGGTTGGGATCACAGAGGATCCTGAGTACCATCAAGGCCAAGGCGGCCAAAGAACCGAAGGGGATGATGTTCATTGACGTGAAGATCGGAGATACCACAATCAGCGCACTCGTGGACACCGGAGCATCCAATCTCTTCATCTCCCAAGAGGCTGCGAAAAAGCTGAATCTTTGAGTCGAAGGAGGAGCCGGCTGGCTCAAAACGGTGAACTCGAAAGAAGTTCCAACTAGCGGCGTGGCTAAGAACGTGGAAATGTGCCTTGGTCCTTGGACGAGTAGGGAGAATATTAAGGTAATCCCCCTTGACAACTATGATTTTGTGCTAGGTTTAGGATTCATTGATCGTATCAATGTGGGCATTATGCCCTTTGCGGATTGTATATGCATTATGGACAAGCAATGCCAATGCATGGTGCCAATCCATCGCGAGTCGGGACGCGATCGGAAGATGCTCTCTGCAATGCAGCTCTCAAAAGGTGCACAAAAGGGCGAGGTGACCTTCTTGGCAACACTGAAGGTCGAGGACGTGAAGGATAGCGAGGAAGATGTTCCAACTGAGGTAGTCCAAGTCCTCGACGCGTTCCAAGATATGATGCCGCCCGAATTGCCCAAAAAGCTGCCACGTCGTAAAGAGGTCAACCACAAAATCGAGTTGGTGCCTGAGGCGCGACCCCCGGCCATGGCACCTTACCGCATGGCCCCGCCTGAGTTGGAGGAGCTGAGGAAGCAACTCAAAGACTTGCTGGATGCGGGGTATGTTCGGCCATCTAAGGCCCCATTTGGTGCCCATGTGCTGTTCCAAAAGAAGCACGACGGGTCCCTTCGGATGTGCATCGACTATAAAGCCTTGAACAAGCTCACCATAAAAAATAAGTACCCGATCCCCCTTATTGCGAACTTGTTCGACCAGCTCAGGGAAGCCCGGTAGTTCATCAAGCTAAATCTTCGATCGGGATACTACCAAGTTCGGATTGTTGAAGGGGATGAGTAAAAGATGGCGTGCGTAACCCGCTATGGATCGTATGAGTTCCTGGTCATGCCGTTCAGCCTGACCAACGCACCGGCAACATTCTGTACATTGATGAATAAGGTACTGCACCCATTCCTTGATCGGTTTGTGGTTGTGTATCTTGATGATATTGTGGTATATAGCCGAACGCTCGAAGAACATATCGAACATTTGAGGCAGGTGTTCCAAGTTCTGCGAGAGAACGACATGTATGTGAAACGGGAAAAGTGCGCTTTTGCACGGGAGGAAGTCCCCTTCCTTGGGCACATCGTCGGGGGCGGACGTGTGCGGATGGACTCGGCCAAAGTCCATGCCATCACTGAATGGGAACCACCATCCAAGGTAACGGGGTTGAGATCGTTCCTTGGGCTGACAAACTACTATCGGCGATTTGTACGTGGGTATTCGAGCATCATGACTCCCCTCACGGATATGTTGAAGAAAGAAAGGCCGTGGGACTGGACAGATCGGTGTCAAGAGGCCTTTGAGCGGTTGAAGCTGGGCATGGTCGAAGGACCAGTTCTAGTGTTGCCTGACCAAACCAAACCGTATGATGTAGAAACTGATGCCTCTGATTTTGCGATAGGTGGTATTCTTAAGCAAGAAGGACACTTGGTAGCCTATGAATCGCGAAAGCTGAACGACACTGAACGGCAATATACAGTCCAAGAAAAGGAAATGACCGCCGTAGTGCATTGTCTCCGAACATGGAGGCACTATTTGCTGGGATCAAAGTTCATTGTGAGGACGGACAACGTGGCCACGAGCTACTTCCAGACCGAAAGAAAGCTTAGCCCGAAACAAGCTCGGTGGCAAGACTTTCTTGTGGAGTTCAACTACATGTTGGAATACAAATTGGGGAAAGCCAACTCGGTAGCCAATGCCTTAAGTAGAAAAATGGAGCTGGCCAACACAGTAAGTCGTCATAGCTGTCCCTTGCTTGATAGAATCAGGAAGGGACTTCCGCATAATCAAACGGCCCAACATTTGCTCAAGTACGCTCGAGATGGCGAGACGAGAAGGTTCTGGTAAGAAGACGGCCTTCTCTACACCAAGGGACGGAGACTTTATGTGTTGTTCTACGGGAGATTACGGAGGGAAGTGCTTCAAGAATGCCACGACTCTAAATAGGCGGGACATCCAAGAATCCATCGCACCATGGCGCTGGTTGAAGACTAGTACTACTGGCTGCATTTGAGGGACGATGTTGAGGCATATGTCAAGACATACCTCATGTGCCAACAAGACAAAATTGAACAACAGCACCCGTCGGGACTTTTTAAGCCACTACCTGTGCCAGAACGTCCATGGGAGAGTGTCTCCATGGACTTTATCGTCAATCTCCCAAAGTTCGAAGGTTATCGGACCCTCGTGGTCGTGGTGGATCGCTTATCCAAATACGCGACATTTGTGCCCGCAAACAAAGATTGCCCTGCCGATGAGATAGCTAGGCTGTTCGTGAAACACATCATCAAATACTGGGGTGTCCCATGAACGATCGTGAGTGATCATGACCCTCGGTTCACCGGGCGGTTCTGGACCGAGCTCTTCAAGTTGCTGGGGACAAGTCTCAACTTCTTCACGAACTTGCACCCTCAAACAGATGACCAAACGGAGAGGGTGAACTTGCTCATCAAGATCTATCTTCGGCACTATGTGAGCGCGACCCAAGCCAATTAGGCAAAACTTATCGATGTGGCTCAATTCTCGTTCAACTTGCAATGGAATGAGTCCACTAACCAAAGCTCATTCGAGATCGTGACCAGGCAGCAACTGTTCACTCCTAGTGCGGTTGCCACGGGCTACAAGGGGAGTAGTCCTTTCGCGTACAAGCTAGCCAAGGAGTGGCAGGAACAGGCTGACTTGGCGCGGACGTGTCTTCATAAGGCTTCCAAGCGGGCCAAGAAATGGGTAAACAAGAAGCGGCGGCATGTGGAATTCCTAGGTTGGGGATCTCGTTCTGGCCAAATTACATGCGGTCCTTCAGTATCGAGACGTACACAAGGGCCTAATCCGACATTATGAAGGCCCATTCCGCGTGGTCCAACGAGTCGGCAAGGTGGCGTATAAGCTGGACCAACTGTCCAAGCTCAAGATGCACTCGGTGTTCCACATAAGTATGTTGAAGCCTTATCTTGTGGACGAGGATGATCCAAACAGGGGCGAATCGCAACGAGCGCCTCTTGGCGCAAAGACTTCCTATGACCATGACGTTGAATGCATCATGGCTGATCAGATCATACGGAAGAAGTATTGAGCACCTAGATAGGAGTACCTTGTTCGATGGAAAGGCCTTCCGGAGAGTGAAGCGAGTTGGGAGCCCTCCGAGGCTCTTTGGCAGTTCAGGCGACACATCGATACATTCCATTCTAAAGGTGTGACGAGGGCGTCGCTAGAATAGGTGGGGGAGAATGACACGGCCCAAGAGAGTTGAGCCTGGGGCAAGGACAAAATTCAGCCATCCACAGGCCCAGCTAAGGGACTCACTTGAGCCCGTGACCGTTCAGTTCCAAACGATCGTCCTATCCCGTTCGTCTTTTCTACTCGTCCCTTGTGGCTAGAGGATCAAAGGATTTCGTGGGGTTCCAAAGCTTGGCCATGCAGACTGGCTATGGCAGGCTATCCTTGAACTATCCCATGCATTAGACCTTACTGTAGCCTTGTAATCATTGTGTATATTTGAATATGGCCGTTGGATCGGTGAGGGGATCGACGGACCAGATTAATTTGGCTCTTGTATAAATAGGGGACCCTCACCCCATTTGTAAGTTGCTTGATCAGAAGTGAATATACGCCTCTTTACTCTCAAACACTGTTCTAGTCGAGTGAGTGATCGAAAGGCTGACTTAGGATCGTTCCTAAGGCTGCACGGGTGCGATTTGTTCGTTGTGAATCGACCGGCCCGTGACAAGTGCTGCATCATTATTGCAAAATAATGTAGTTGGCCTCTTAACTTGTATGCCTAGATCCAGAAGCAACCTCGCATCTAAACTACTTTGCAAATTGTGTTGGCCATGGCTCAATATTTAGCTTCAACAGATGACAGTGATATAGTTGTTTGCTTCTTCGTTTTGTATGAAAGTAGTGACTTTCCAAATTTTGAGATAAAACCCAGTAATACTTCTTTTGGTCATAGGATAGGTAGCATAGTCTGTGTCACAATAGGCTATCATCTCTATGTTGCATTCTTGGGAAAGAAGAATCCCAAGTCTTGGACATTTCTTTAAATACTTCACAACTTTTAGTGATGCATTCATTTGAGATTGTTATGGCTTATGCATAATCTGACTGAACGTCTACACTGCATAACATACACTAGGCCTTATCATGGTAAGGTAGATGAGCCTCCCAACAAGTCTCTGGTAACTAGATGGATCATTGAGTAATGGGTCATTACTTTGAAATGATGTTCTCGCATCATAATCAACTATGGTTAATTTAGTATTCTACTCAGTAGGGATAGCTACTGGTTTACATCCTGATAGACCTACCTCTAATATAATTTCCATGACAAATTTTTGTTGGCTAAGAGAGATTCCTGGGTTTGATCGAGCAATCTCAATACCAATAAAATATTCAGGCCTTAGATCTTTGATATGAAATGTAAAATGCACACATTTTTTTAGATTCTCAATAACAAATTCATCACTTCCCACAATTAGTATATCATCGACATATAGATAGACGACGCACCTTTTATCCATGTGAAGAGTGCATAATCATGTTTGGACTGTTTACAACCAGCAGCTGTAAGCGCAATACTGAATTTTGCATACCATTGTCGTGAAGCCAATTTGAGACCATAAAAGGATTTGAGGAGACAATATACTTTAGACTCTTCCTGTCTCTGTAAATCCTGTGGAAGATCCATTTAGATTTCTTCTTCCAGATCACCGTGCAAGAAAGCATTAGGGACATCAATTTGGTGTAATTGCCATTCACGAAAAGTAGCAACGGATAGGAAAGAACGAACTGAGACTTCTTTCGCCACTGAAGAGAAAGTCTCGTGGTAATCAAAGCCCTCATGTTGCGTAAAACCCTTAGCCACCAATTGAGCCTTATAGTGTTTAATGGATCCATCTACCTTGTATTTGATTTTTACACCCATTTACAACCAATTGGTTTGCGATGAGGAGATAGGGGTACAATATCCCAAGACTTTTTGCCATCGTGAATCGCTAATTGCCTCATTGTAAGACGATGATTCTCATTCCTCAAAAAGACAATTAATGCAACCCATATGTTTCGATGATAGCCAATTAAATGAAACATAGGAAGAGACTGGATAGTGAGTACGTAACGATGTGGAGGTACTGCAAATATAGTCTTTAGTCCATGTGGGAGGACGAGTGACGCGAGTTAAACGTCAAGGTTGGACTTTGTATGCAGGCTTAAGAGATATAGGCTCATCAGCAATTTTTTCTAAAGATGATGGTCTGGAGACAAATCGCTTTTCATTTGGTACTTCAATAGGTTGAGTTGAATGGTCCATAGATGGTGAAGAATCCTATGTAGTCTCCATTACTATCCGAGATATCAGATGCTCAGAAGGTACTATAGTGAGAATTTGTTGATTGGGAAACAAATCATCTTCAAATAAAAAAGGGTGGCGATTAGTTAACGATCCGGAATATTTAGGTGATGTTGCTTCATCTTGAAAAAAGGAATGTATCTTCATAAAACACATCGTCCCTGCCGACAAAGAAATTTATGGATGGTTCATAGACATGATAACCTTTCTGAGTAGTTGGATAGATCATGAAGATGCATTGACAAGTGTGAGGACCCATTTTGTCTCGAGAGCCCAAAATAATAATAACATAGCATAAGTAGCCAAATACTATTAGATGATGAATATAGGGTTTCTTCCCAAAAAGCAATTCAAAAGGAGTTTTCCCATCAATAATCCGAGTTGGCATGCAATTGATTAGGTAAGCCGCTGTGACTACACAATTTCCTCAAAAGTTTTCTAGAATGGAAGCTTGGAATTTAAGAGCTCATGCAACTTCTAAGAGGTGACAATCTTTACGTTTAGCAACTCCATTTTGTTGTGGAGTGTATGTACATGAATGTACATGGATAATGCCATGGGAAGAAAAGAAAGATGCATATTTAGTATTAAGGAATTTTGCTTCCATTGTCAATGTGAATGCATTGAATGGAAGTTCAAAACTGATCTTTTAACAAGGAGATGATTTTGGTTGGGCAGAGACTTGATTTTTGGTAGGGGTGTGCAACTGGCACCAGGTTTACTCGAGAACCAAACTAGCCCACCTGAAAAATAGGGTTGGGAACCAATTCCTGGTGAAATTGGTCTGGGAACTGGTTTCAATTTTTAAGAACCCATCCGAGAACCGGTTCTAAGTAGAAACCCACCTAGAACCTGGTTTGGAACTAGTTTTCTTTATAAAAAACAATTTGACAAGCCACCCTAGCTTAAAAAAGAAAACACCTCACTCTCAAACCTCACATATTGTCACTAGGGGAGTAGAAGCCGAGCTCCCTTGTTCTAGTGGGAGAAGGAGGCATAGGTAGGAGGCAGAATGAGTGGTTAAATTTGGAGCAGAGGCAAAGGAAAGAAGTGGGGATGAGGCTAAGCGATGGAGGAGGCGAGGCTGAGGTAGAGGCTAGAGGAGGTGGCTGCGTGGTGGCCAAACCAAGTCTATTTAAAGCTGACTAGATCTTGATTAAAGATGAGGTTAGGACCATACCAAATCTAGAAGCTAGGCTACGTAAGAGATGAGGCGAAGCAAAGGCAAAGATGGGAGGAGGAATCAAGGCGGTCAAACCACCAATCTGGTTAAACCATACCAGATCTAGATCGGAGATAGGGTTAGGGCCTGACTAGATCCGGAAGTTGGCTACATAGGAGGCGAGGCGGAGGCGTAGGTGGGAGGAGGAGGTTGGGTGAGTAGACCAGATTTTGGTTAAATTGGACTAGATCTAGATCAAGCGAAAGAGGTAGGCTGGAGGAGATGGGAGGATGCCGGAGGAGGAGGGGTAGCAAAAGAGGTGAGTTGAGTGGAGGGAAGCAGGCGAAGGTCGGAGCAGAAGGTGGATTGAGCAGAGGCGGGCAAGCTATATCCACAAGCGAGCATCTTCATGGCCCTAACGATTGCTAAGACAATTGATGTTGCTCGTTGCTTGCTGCTTGTTTCCTTTATTCGCTGTTCAGCCGCTATCGCTCACCGCTATGAGATTGCTACCCAAAACAAGTTCCAATAAAAAATAGGGTGGATCCTATTCCTAGACTAGAAAAATAGGATCAAGTCCAAAACAGGGTCTAGTGAAAATAAGGAAGGGTATAGGGTCCAAAAAAGTGAAATCAATTATAATAGGGTTAGGTACAGATTTTAGGTCTGGACCCCACTCTAGACCCGATCACCCCTACTTTTTGGATTGCATAAGAAAAATCCATGTAGCACAAGAAAAATCATCCACAATGGTAAGAAAGAAACGAGATCTATCTTGATGCAAAGTGTGATAGGTCCCCAAATATCAACATGAATGAGTGAAAATATTTCTTTAGCATGCGATTTGTTGGCAAGAAAATGAGTACTTGACTATTTTGCCAAAGGAACAATTGGACAATGGGGTTGTGAAAAGGAAGCACTCATAGGTGAGAAAGGAATAGTTTATCATTGGATGAAGCATTACACAACGATTCTTTCTTCATACATGATCAATCAAGATATTTCGGAAGATTGGTCCAAAGTACAATCCTTGTGAAACACTACCTAAACCCATTAGTTTGCCAGTCGAAAGGACTTAAAAGAAACAATTGTCAGAGTTGAAGAGGACACGGCAGGTATTTTCCTCGCAAACTTTGGCGACAAATATGAAATTGAATTGAAATTGAGGAACATAGAGGACATTTTTTAGGACAATGGAAGGAGTAATATTGACTTTGCCAATTTTCGTAACATAGGTGACATTCCCATTTGATGCGACATAAGGAGTAATGGAAGGAGTAATATGACCAATTTTTGAGAGTTCAAAGTCCAGTTATCAAAAGGCAGCGGTATAAGCTTTACCACAATATGCAATGTCTATATTCAAAATCCCAATGTCTATTTGCAAGGCAATAGAGAGGAAGATGGCTTTATTCTGGTGGAAAACACATGCATCAAAAGGTGGCCTACATTGGAGAAGATGGGATATACCGAAACAAAGTAAAAACAATGGAGGGCTAGGCTTTAAAGACCTCCTCACTTTTAACAAAGCAATGCTTGGTAAACAAGCGTGGAGAGTCTCTCAAACTTCAAATGCATTGTGGTGCAAAGTTATAAAAGGCTGTTATTTTCCAAATAGCAATTTCTGGCACATAGCTAAGGGTTCTCATCCATCATGGGGTTGGCAGAGCTTACTTATGGGAAAAGATGCCATTTCAAAGGAGGTGAGGTGGAAAGTGGGTAACAGACAACATATTAGAATAAAGGAAGATAGATGGTTAGGAAGAGGCGTAAAAAGAGGACCAACAAACCAACGTGAACCCAAAATGGTCATAGAACTAATTGCCTCAATGGGACCTCTCTGGAATGAGCAACTTTTACACACCTGGCTTGACGAAGAAGTTGTAAATGAAATCCTAGCAACTCCACTGCCAACTATCCCAACGAAAGACTCACTAGCGTGGTCACCAAATCAAACTGGAGGCTATTCAAGTAAAAGCGAATATAATGAGCTTCGAAAGAATGAAACTACACGTAGCTCTGGGCATGCCTCTTCTTCTTACCAAACACCCAATGCTTTATGGAGAAAAATTTGGATGATGAAAACACTTCCAAAAGTCAAACTTCTTGTATGGAGCGTATGCTAAGACACATTACCAACCAAGGTAAACTTGTTCAAGAGAGGGGTAGTACCCAAGCCGGTTTGTCCCTTGTGTCAAAAAGAACCTGAGACAATCGAGCATCTATTCCTCCTATGTGACAAGACAAAACAAGTTTGGTCAAATCCCGAATTTAACATCCGAATTTCTCATCAACAAGTTACTAGATTTGAGGAGTGGTTGCTAAATTACAACGATATGACCCCGAAGATCATACCACTTGAGATTGTTGCAGTCACCCTCTGGCAAATCTGGTTAGCATGCAATTCCCTTGTCTTCCATCATAAATAGTCAAACCCGATTAGAATAGTAGACTCTGCTTTGGACATGCATTGCAATTACACAAAGTAGAATAGAAGCAACTTGGAATGTGGGGCCATCTAACTAAACTAACAACCAAGGTGGAGACCACCAAACCCGGATTCGTTGGAGATAAACACCGATGGATCTCACCTCTTAGGGACCATGGAAGGGGCAATTGCATTCGTGTGCCGTGATTCAAAAGGAAGATTGACGGAAGGCCTCGTGCAACTAGTTCAAGCATCTTCTGCCTTTCAAGTTGAAATCCTTGCTTGTCTTTATGCTCTCCGTCACTTTGTTGATCGACCTCATCTGAAATTAATACCGAAGTCCGATTGTTTATCGTTAGTGAATTGTCTAAAAGATTCTTCCCTCTCTCCCTTGGATGTTGAACCACTAATCTCTAAATGCATTATCCTATTGGCCCTTTTTGAGAGTCTAGAAATAGTTTTTTTACCCTCAAGCTCGTCCGCCTCGGCAAAACTCAGGCTCACTTGGATCTAATGAATCACGAGCTCACTAGCTTCGATGGAGCTCAAGCTCGCTTGGATCGACCAGACCTCGTCTAGGCCGTTCGCCGGGCAACCCACCACCATCGAGGCATGCGGTGGTGGAGAAAGGAGCAAGAAAAAGGAGAAGGAAGCCACAGGAGGAAGGAGCACAAAGAAGAAGGAGGAAGGAGGAAGGAAAAGAAAAATAAAAAATCGATTTTTTAAAATAAAAAATAATTAAAAAATTCAATTTTTATAAAAAAAAAATTACATTAGTAATTTTGTTATAAAATCAAATTATATACTGAACGGTGAAAATTACTTTTCACTTCATTTGCAAATTTCAACCAAACATTGAAAATGCGTTATTTTCCTGAAAAATATTTTTTGAAAACATGATATTTTTCGCGAAATGAACGGAATCTTAATTTGTGATTTTATGTTGTATCAAAATTGCCCATGGACAATGGTTTTGTTTTTCACTTTCTCGCGTTGCTCTTTATAAAACGTTTTTGAAGATTGTAATTAGTCAAAGCTTCGTGCCTTGTGAGTAATGTTGAGTCATCTGATGATAACTCCAAAGATCCAAAGTTGTCATGCTTTGGAACAATGTACGAACCAATCTTCACGTATCTCACCACGAGTTCAAATTCAGCATTTCGTATTTGGAGTATTAGGTGACTTTTAGGTTCCACAACGTCTTCAGTCATGAAATTTGATAGGGTCCCCCACAGATTTTCAGTGATTTCTTTTCAATGGGACTTTAGATCGAGACATTGACTGATTATTAGGAGACTTTTGGTAGTTGCCTTCCCGTGTCAATTTCCTTGCTTGTAGTTTAGCGCACGACCCCATTTTTTAAGTCTTCAGATCATGACTCGGGATTTGTTGCAGGATCATCGGCTCATAATGAAGAGAAGTTGTGATCTACTTCACCGGCCTACCCTATTTCAAGGGTGTCACCTACAGTAGTCCTTCTTAGAAGGCAAACTGTCACGTTGCGTTTCTTACTTTAATGTATCAATACTGATACACCTCGCATCCCTTATTGATATTGTATATTTTTCTTCCCTACAAATTAGGGAATACAGGGAGACTCTCCAAGAGTTAGGTTGAGTGGTCAGCTTCTAAGTTTTTTCTCTTGAGCCATTTGTGGTGCTCAGGTCCATGGACTTTAGATGGAGAGACACTGATTGATTATTAGGTGACTTTTTGGTATGTTGATTTCTTGGATATTGCTCGGTGCCTTCCTATGTCAATTTTCTTGCTTGTAGTATGGTGCACGACCCCATTTTTCTAGTCTTCGGATCATATTGTCATGGTCTTTGATTGACATACTTTTCGATGGGGAATTCACTATTGTTCGCATCACGGGTATCGGTCGGTCTTGGCGTATCCCTTGGTGGTTTAGTGGATGCATAGGGCTATACGAGGACGTAATAGATAAGGATAGTAATACACTTCGTCCTTCAAGCTTGCCCTAAGTTTCATTTCATCCTCTAAAATTTTGTTATGTTTTCAATTTGATCCCGAGCATCCATTAGTTAGCCCTGAGTTTTTATTATCAACACTCGACTTCTTATTTACGTCAGCTGCATGTCATCCGCTTTGATAGTGGCTCACTCGTGCCTACACGGCTTTAAAGCGCGCCATTCTAGTTTAAGGTCGCATGGCACTTATCTACCGGAGCCGTAGCTCTATTCCCGGCGGTTTATGATAAAAAACATATCTGAAACCCAAAATTTCCACTCTTGTATCTTTGAGACTTTCTTGAGATGCGAAGGCGACTTTTCATGCCGCAATTTTATGTGAAGGTGATTCACGCGCAGCGGCTACATTAAATGAAAACATGATGGTGACATTCTCCCACTGCGCTATAAAAGGCAAACGGAGAAGACATGAAACTGCACAGCCAAAAGAAATCAAAAAACAAAAGAAAGAGTTCCTTTTTTATACTATAAGTGGATGGATATAAAAACTTCACAAACTTTTAAATTATTTCGTCTGAACTCTGACACATAAAATTCAGAAGTATTTCCGCTTGAACCAAGAAATAAAAGATTTGTTTGGAAGATGGGGTGCAAGGAGCCGAGTCCCCAAGACATTATATTAGGTAAATCCAAGTTGCCCGCCGTCATTATAAATTAAATGGACAGGCGCTGGTAAATCTTGCAGAGGAGGCTTGATCTACCCCTTATCTCTGTGGATGTAAAGGGCTTCCATGTAACCTGGAACAGATGAAACAGAGGTGAGCCCTTGGTTACAGGAAAGAGTCCCTTTTTTTATATTATAAGTGGAGGGCTCCTTTTGCTTTTGTTCTATTTCAGAGGAGTCACTCAGTTTGGTCGCACAGGAGAGAGATTTAAACCCCCAAGTTCTGTGCAAATTATTAAGTGTTTACCTACGGCTAAATATCTGTGGGTTTTGCTAGTAATATAGGGCAGTGGAACACTCAGTGTACAAGCCATTATAATAATGTATTCTCCGATTTATTAGTGGGTTATTTTGAAGCTGGCTCTTCTCATGAATGTAAGTATCAACACTTGGACTAAGTTACATAAATCTCCGATATCATTTATTCCCCCTCCTCTTATTTTTTTCTGATTATTTCATCTTCTTGTGTTTCGGTATAATTGCAAAGATCAGGTCTGTTTTATAACTAAAGATTTGATTCTTCAAAAGATATCCAAATTGAGATAACTCAGGTTCAGAATGTGAATTAATCCATCTCTGAGTCTCTCTCATCTCCAGAAATTTCATCTCCAAAAGATAATTCACCAAGCAAAATGTTACCCGAGCGAAGGATAGTGTAGACTTGGGATTTGGGGTAGAATAGGAATATAAGAAAGAGCGAGTAAAATAAAGATTTTGGCTTTATATTATAGAGATAATTTTGCAAAAGCGGAATAATATTTTTTACAGATTCTATGCTGTTCTCTTTTTTTTGCCTTATTTTTTGGGACAACAGACATGTTTATTTGTATGTGAACAAAATTATTGGGTTTTTTTTTCTGAAAATAGAAACAAATCACTTAATATGACATATACTTCAAACTCATTTATCTAGAATCTAATGTGGCGGTCACTTAAATGAAAATTCAGTTTTGTGGTTTTTTGTCAGTACATTTTCCTGCATGTTAGTTTCTTCTTCTTCTTCTTCTTTTTAAATAGAGAACTCTTACAGCTGAACATAGATAGGTGTAACCGACCAAAATAAAAAATAAAAAAAAAAAAAAATGGATGTGTTATAATGGTTAAGGGCGTGGATACTATTTAAAGTTCTATATAGTATGAAAAATGTTGAATAAATTAGGAAATAAAGTGGATAATTGTAGTTGTCATATGATGTCATATTTATTTTATTTTGAAGATTAAGTGTTATTAGGTTAGAGGGCACATACGGGCTTTTTTAACTATTTTGTTAGACAGACTTAGTATAAATCTTTTTGGCTAGAGCAGCAATTTGAGTTCGCCACTTAGTATAATCACTCAACTATTTTTCAAAAAAGATATAGTTATCACGCGGAGAATTTATCAATTATAAATAGGTCGGAAGTCAACTGTGAGATGATTCTAAGCTGTTGTTAGTTAAACGATAGTCGTTAATGACGATGACCCGCTCATCGATCCCGCTTGACCGTCAGTCTTCGTTTCTTTTCTATAATAGGGAAAGCCATCTGTCTGTGTTCATCATCCATCCTTGAAGTCAAGCTTGATCATCAGTCTTCCAGTTTCTTTTCCAAAGTGGGAGAAGTTTAAGTCTCCGTGGGCATTGGCTGACTTCAAGGCAACATCTGGAAAGCCATCTAGATGCCATCCTTCATCCATCCCTTAATACACGGTCTTGTATAGACACAACAAGCCAGAGGACTTGTGCTGTGCATGCCAACATCTCGACCACTATTGACGTTGCTCAACTTCCTCGGGATATCCGTTTTAAATTCCGTTTCTCTTCGATCCAAAGGACACAATTGTTGCGGAGCAGCTTCTTTCCACCTTCAGGTGAACTATTTGATGATCGGGGGAGAGCAACGGCAGTACAATCTCTATTGTTCACAAAGTGAGGACCTGTTGTCAATGTTCTTACATGAAAAAAAAGAACGGTGATGAATGTAAAATTTGTTGCGATTTTACAGAATATGCTCTACAACTCCTTCTACAAAGTCGATGGGTCACTGATCGACAGCTGATACCTCTCATTCCACAAATGATTACTCTTGTTTTGGTTAAGGAATCATTCTTAGCACATGTCAATCATTTTTATATATGTGCCAAAAAAATCATAAGATTATTGTATTAGTACCAATTCAGTCTTAAACTTTTAATTGAACTAATTTACTTCTAAATATTTTCACATTGATATCAATTCAATCTATCCGGCAACTTTAAACAGGAAAATCGCTAATATGGACGTTGACTTGTTCTATGTGGCACGGCTAGCACTAATGTGAATATTTATTTATAATTTTTAATATTTTTGAATTTTTTTTTGTTTTCCTTTCCCTTTTCTATTTGTTGGTGCCAACAAGGAAAAGGGAAAGAAAGAGAAATGAAAAAAATTATAAGATTATAAAAATAAATGTCCATATGCATCGACCATGCCACGTCGGATTATTGACATCTATGTTAGCGATTTTCAATCTAAGTTGACTGGATGGAATAAATTAGTACTAATGTAAAAATGTTGAGAGTTAAGTTGGTTTAATTAAAAACTTTAGTATTGAATTAGTATTAATGCAATAAGTTTACGGCGCTTTTAGACTTTCCTTGTATCCGCTTGTCCACTGGATTTGTGTAAAACGAGTCCAAGGCATCGCCCTTCCATGCCCCTTCCCCTTGTCTTTTTGCCCCTTGTCAAAAAAAAAATCCGTATGTGACTTCATCATGACCATTGATTCGAAGAACTAGATACAAGAATACAATGTTTTACACTCGTGATGCGTACCAGATAGAAGATAAATTACGTGACGTCCTGCTACGAACTAATCGTCATGATCACTTCGGAGGCATGCCTGTTTCATGGAATCAAGGAGCGCGATTCACGCAACGTGTATTAGTAGTAGCCACGTTATGTGGAGGCAACAACCATGATTGATGGTTGACAGGTCTCCTTCACAAGCTGCCGCCTCAAAAAGGCCACCTCCTTATAATCTATAAATATCTTCACGACCAGTTGAGGTAGCACGTACGCAGTTCTCTTATTTCTCCTCAGTTTTTTAAGTTATGGAACCTCGAAGCATTACTTTTGTAAAGTTTCGATCATGCCATTTCCTTGTTGGTATTGTGCTTTTGTTGTGCTTTACCCAAGTTTCCTCTACCACAAATGAAACCGACAAACTCTCTCTGCTTGCATTTAAGGCCGGAATTACCGAGGATCCTCTCAACGTGCTCAGCTCGTGGAATGATAGCATGGGGTTTTGCCAATGGAATGGTGTCACGTGCGGTCGCAGGCATCAAAGGGTCACGGTACTGTACTTATGTTCGCAGAAACTCTCTGGATCAATATCTCCTTATATTGGGAACCTCAGCTTCTTGAGAGAATTGCAGCTTATAAACAACAGTTTCAATCATGAAATCCCTCCGCAAATCAACTGGTTGAGCCGCCTACGAATCTTACGATTGGACCACAATTCATTGGTCGGTGAGATTCCCGAAAACATATCAGCTTGCTCTAAACTTGTCATCCTCATTCTTAAGTACAACCAACTTACTGGGAAAATTCCTACTCAGATTGGTTCAATGCTGAATCTACAGTCTTTTTCTTTGCATGTAAATAATCTAACTGGGAGTGTGCCTTCCTCCATTGGGAATTTATCTTCACTAGTGGTGCTTCATCTTTCGCGAAATAACTTGGGCGGGAGCATTCCTCCTGTCCTAGGCGACCTGCCGAAATTACAAATCTTTTACATGGCAATAAACAAACTATCCGGTCCAATTCCAACTGGACTTTTGAATCTCTCTTCTTTAACTGACTTCGATGTAGGACTCAACCAAATTCGAGGGAGTCTTCCTGCAGACATTTGCTTTAGGCTTCCAAATCTTCGGTTATTTAGCATTAACATGAACCTATTTGAGGGACAGGTTCCTCCGTCAATATCAAATTGTTCAAAGCTAGAGGCTCTTGGCCTTATGGACAACAAACTTTCAGGTAAAGTGCCTTCTTTGGAATATCTGCGCGAGCTTCAAAACTTCGGAATCTCCAACAATCAGCTCGGGCATGGAAAACCCGAAGACTTGAACTTCTTTTGCTCACTGACAAATCTCACCAAGCTAGAGGAATTGGATATTTCTTGCAACAGTTTCGGCGGAGTGCTGCCTAATTGCATAGGTAACTTATCCATCACCCTCGCAAGTTTTGGTGTGGGTGGGAATCTAATATTTGGAGAAATTCCTAAACAGATTGAAAATCTTGTGAACCTTGAAGAATTGATTATGGATGGAAACAAGCTTTCGGGTGTTCTCCCCTCAAATTTGGGGAATTTACGAAATTTGTCGGTAGTGCACTTAAATGATAACTACCTAGAAGGGACAATCCCATCTTCTCTAGGAAATCTAACAAAGTTGACTAAACTATTTTTGGGTGGGAACAACTTTCAAGATCAAATCCCTTCAGAACTGTCCAACTGTCAGTTTTTGAACCTACTCAATCTTTCTAGTAACAATCTCAATGGTACCATATCCCCAAAAATTATGAGCATTACATCACTAGCCATCCTTTTTGACTTGTCTCATAACCGTCTTACTGGAGCTTTACCTATGGAAGTAGGCAACTTGAGATTTTTAACTGCATTGGACATCTCCGACAATATGTTAAGAGGTGAAATTCCCAATAATCTCGGTGATTGTGTTGCATTGGTATCATTGAGGATGGGGGGAAATTCCTTCCATGGGTCCATTCCTCAATCGATCAGTGCATTAAGAGGCATTGAAGAACTGGATCTTTCACACAACAATTTTTCTGGGGAGATTCCACAGTACTTGGAGGCATTTCGTTCTTTGAAAATTTTGAATTTGTCTTACAATGATTTCAATGGCATGCTGCCGCATGAAGGTGTCTTTAAGAATGCTGCCTCTACTTCTATTATTGGGAATGCTAAGCTTTGCGGTGGATTGCCAGAATTTCAACTTCCTAAGTGCATCTCCACTAGCTCCAAGAGTAGAAAAGTCCATCATGTATCGAGATTGTCCGCTTTTGTTATTTGTGGCCTTCTTGCAATTGCTCTTGTTCTTGCTATTCTATATCTCTATTGGTGGAAGAAGCAAGTACAAGAAACGGTTTCAAGTTCTAATGATATTTTATTTCCAAATGTGTCTTATGGAGCACTACTAAAAGCAACCGATGGTTTTTCTTCAACCACTTTGATCGGTGTTGGAAGCTTCGGTTCCGTTTATAAAGGGGTGCTTGAGGACAATAGGATTGCCATTGCAGTGAAGGTGCTTGATTTAGTGGGCTGTGGTGCTCTGAAGAGCTTTATAGTTGAGTGCGAGGTTTTAAAGAACATCCGACATCGAAATCTTTTGAAGATACTAACAGTTTGTTCAAGTGTTGATTATCAAGGAAATGATTTTAAGGCCATAATATATGACTTCATGGATAATGGAAGCTTGGAACAATGGTTACACCCAAAAGCAATGCCATCTCATGGAAACAAGCCTCCGATTAAAGTGAATTTCACTCAGAGGATAAATATTGCTATCGATGTTGCTTCCGCACTAGATTATCTTCATCATGAATGCCACATCCCCATCATTCATTGTGATCTAAAGCCAAGTAATGTCCTCTTAGATGCTCAAATGGTCGCGCACGTGGGCGACTTTGGATTGGCAAAGTTCCTCCTTGGATTGTCCCTTGATACTGTAGCTAATCAGATGAGCTCTGTGGGTCTAAGAGGGACAATTGGTTATGCTCCACCAGGTAATCTCTCCACCTTTTATTCTAATAATCTGAGCTCCATATTCTTTTTGATGATCAGCATTCCCAATTTCATCTGCACTATGATCTAAACGCATGGCAGAATATGCAATGGGATGCGAGGTCTCGAGAGAAGGAGATGTCTACAGTTTCGGCATCCTCTTGCTAGAGATGTTCACAGGATTGTGTCCCACCGATGACAGATTCAAAGACAATTTCACCCTCCATAATTTTGTCGTGGCAGCGTTGCCTCAACAAGCTTTGGAAATTACTGATCACATTTTGCTTCTAGAAATGAAGAGTCATTTTGGCCCCAATAGTCCTCAGCATTGGCTTTCCGAAAGAGATAGCATATTTCAAGAGTGTTTGGTTATGGTATACAATATTGGAGTATCTTGTTCGAATGAAGTGCCTGGAAGACGGATGAGCATCAAGGGTGTTGCAAGTCAGCTGCAAAAGATTAGGCAAAAAATCTTTGCATTGGGTTTACATGAACAAGATGAACTAACACGGGTATGATAATTTCTTAAACTCTCTCGTCTTTAATATTTAGCCTTGCTTATGCTAGGGCAAACGTACATGTAAAATTTGTAGCAATATAGAGAATCAATCATATGTCTTCGTTAGAAGCCAATAATCGATTGTCATTATTCATTCTGGATAAAGCTAGCATGTGCCCCGTATTGCAGAGACGTTTCTGTAATATTGATAAAATTTGTGTAGAGTCTTAGAACATGGACGAAACTCAACCTGAATCGAAGTGCAGGAAAGTCTGCTTGTATATAGAAAGTCTGAAATGAATTTTATTTCCGCCTTCTTCAAATCCGGATCCTTTTGCAGGTTGGAGTCGAAAGTGGTGTTGGATTTTGCGCGTGAGAAGAGGACTTAAATCATGATATTTGGGTATGACCTTGACCAAGGGTTTTGCACGAAGTATTCCTCTTTTGTCAAATGGTGAAAGTTGTAGAGTGAATCTTTATGCCTTATCTTTTAGAGTAAGTCGTGATGCCTCATGTGCCGAAGTTAGGGGCGGGTTCTTCGAAAATTACGCCTTAACGCAATTTGAGAATGTTCAAACCAATTAAATATTTTAAGCAAAATTTTGTCTATTTCTCTGTGATATTGAGTGATTATTTCACGAGCAATTATGTCAGCTAAACACTAAGCATATTGAGTGTAACTAGGCTTTGGAAACACCAACAATGTTTAAATGACTCAATTATGATTGTATTTTCTATTATATTGCTTGATATATTGTGGAACCTTGTGTTGTTCTCCCCATTGAGTTCGTCACATCGATCTAAATCATGTAAATCCAGGTCTAATTTATTTTCATGTTCAGTTTAATATCATTTTGGATTGCTTGTTTTCGCACCAATTGGTATTAATCCTAGTCTGGTTTACTTGAAGCAAATTGATGGTAATAGAAGAAGAAAAAGTGAAACTTAACAATTTTTATGGGAAGGGTTTTGATTTCCATATCATATAGATTGAGAATTATATATTAGAGAAATATGCACTTTCTCTTATATGTGGAAATGGTAGAGTCAATGAAGCGACTTAATTAGGATTTGTTAGATAGACAAGAGTGAGGTGTTATTTGGCAAACGTTGTCTTGTAATGTTACATTCAACATTGTGAAAGATAGACCATTGTGGGACTGATGAATGGCATGCCGAACATGTATAAAAGCCATTTGAGATCAATAAGGTTTATTTGATGTGATGTTTGTTTTGCTTATAGATAGGCAAAAATGCAGCAGTTATTGAGCATTTTAATGAATTCCATGCGTTTGTAAGTCAATTGAGTTCAATGGTAATTGATTTTAATAATGACAAATAAAAGTAGGTAAGGCTCACACAAGGTTAAGCCATGTTGCACCCTCACATGAGAGCTTCACCTAGTAATTCATCAAATGGTGGTTACTTTAACAAATCTCAAATTGTTATGCATATTTTGATATAAAAAAAAATCTCTGATCAATGCGTGGAATATAATTAAACTATGCATATTTTGCTAATCAATGTTTAATTGTATATATAAATAAATGTTATTTTGCAGTAACTATATATTATGTTAAAAGTTTAAAAAGACATTTTGAAAGTGCATGGCTCATAATTGCAAATGAATAATATTAAGTGATAAATACACTGGAAGTCCTAAAACTTACAAGTATTTTTCGTTTGTCAAGTTGAAAAAAAAAAGTTGGATGGAGTTAATGGAATGACTTGATTACTCCAACTCAATAAATTTTAGGACTTAATTATGCATTGAAAATTTTAGGAATTAATTACACTTTCGTTAAAAAATTTAGAATTTAATTATAATTTTTGAAAATTTTAGAATTTAGTTGTACTTCCATGACAAGTTTATGACTTCTGATATATTCATCCCTAATATTAAATTTTAATAACAAAAATCCATCACCAGAAAGAATTATACAACAAGCTTTACGAATATGGATATTTTAATCCCATCATAGGAGGACAAAAAGTATATGTTTTTACATGACTACATACATTTCAAAAATAAGGATGGCAAAATATATAATAAACGCCGAAGCGATTACTTCCTCTCTAGCGCTAACCCAAGGCTAGATTACATATTAATCGCACTTGATTGCTACGGATTTCATGAGTCTCCCGAGTCACTATTGACCCGGCAAAATTATAAAATGGCATTACTAAACTTGAGAGCACGGCAAATTATGTATATCCGACTTTCGGACTACTAAACCAGTCGCGCAACAGGGAAGAAAGGTGAAGCTATGAGCCTCCTGCGCCCGAATGCTTTGCTACCGATTGAGGAACTAGGCATTGGCATGGCAGAGACCTCTTCAAAATTCCAGCACGTTCCAACCAGGAACGATCACGTAGTCATCGTTTTCGGGCGACTACGCTTTGGACTTCCTTCTGATTGAGCGGTCCAATTAACATCTTCATTGGCCTTGAATTTTAGTCGTAGCTGGAATGGACTAAGCATGAACGGAGGCAAGTGTGAAGGATCCCTTCCAAAACAGGATGCGTTCGATCATTGTGGTGATTGGATCAAGGATGGCAAGGGATTCATGCCATGAATCTTGACCGAGAGAAACAAGTCAGCCTCCTTCCATCAACGGGCCGATCCCATGTCGTGGGCCCAACCTTGGAAGGCCTTGGTGGGTCTGTACCTGGGCCTCGTTTTGTTTCACACCGTCTTGGCACGATAATTAGAGAGAGAGAGAGAGAGAGAGAGAGAGAGAGAGAGAGAGAGAGCTCAAGCTATTAATCGAGAAATTCGTGAATGTCAGCGACCTTGTGAAAGCTCATTTTCCGATGCAAGAGTATTGATAACCCTAAAATCATGATGGCACTGCCTTCTAACTAATGGAGTATCACAGTGAGAATTGCGAATGCGGAAATACAAGACAATAATGCTTTTTGATCACGAATAGGATTTCATCGATATCATTGAATTAAATCTCTAAATTTAATGGTATGCAATGAAATTATGTGCCTACAGAAGTTATGCAGTAAACAAAAACCTTTCTTCGCAAATTTGATAAAATAATATGGTAGCCCTGTGTTTCAATTGGCACGTGTATGAGTGTTTAAAACGTAGATATACATATTGACACATTAGAATTCATTCTTACAAAAGATTTCTAATTTGAATAGGGTAATTTTTTAATTGTATAACCCATTTATTAAATGTTTTTTTGTTTGAATGAGACCTAAATTTGAAACAGTACAGTCATGAGAACAAAAATTCTATATGCTTGTGCTTGTCATGTACAAGAATTGTTCCGTCATGAAAACATTGTGACCAAATCGGATTTACGATATTTTCCCTTACTATCGCGAGTGCAATTGCTGGCTGCGTTGACTGGGGTATGGTACATTCCCCCAGAGGAAGGAAATGGAACGACTTTACATGTTTGCACAAGGTTGACTCGTAGTTATTGTGTCTATTAAGAAGGATTTGAAGTATGACATCCATTAATGCTCCGGATATGAAGGTTTTTCTAAGGAAAGAAATACATCCTATATCAGCTCTCCAGACATTACCACAATATGGGAAATTGGGAACTAATCTTGTGTAGGAAATTTTCATCGGACATTATAATTTAATTGCACCTTTCCAGTGGAGAGGAAGTCATACTCATGTCTTCAGCATGTACAACAATCAATGAAGAGCAATGGTAAAAATGGTACGAAGACGCTTTGCTAGGAACACTGCGAGTGTGAGGCCTAACATTGACCAGCTAACAGCTCCTTGACTATTGTCCAAAAGAATCTAAAGCAAAGAATCACAGTTACACTTATAAACAGGCTTTCAGAGAGCAGCAAGGCAAACAACTCTATGGAGATCAGTTTATTAATTTCACCAGAATTTATCATGCAACGACGTCCCTCCTATGCCATATGCCGAGACAAGGAACCACACATTTAAGCCCTCTGCTCATAAGCATCTTCCTGAATGGGGATCCCCGGTCCATATATCAAACGGCAGTGTTCACTGAACGAACCAACAAGTCTAGAGACTACTTCCCTGAAAAACATGGAGGCGACCTGCCGACAGGGAAGCCATTGTCAATTCAAAATGTTGGCAGATGATTTTCAGTTCAAAAGTAATCAGCCAAATTTAGGTCCCAATAACAGTCAATCATACCCATCAATGTTAAATGCATTCTTCAGTCATGAGAATATACAGGACCGAGAATAGATTTAACACATACATCCAGAACTTATAACAGTACAAAGAAAACTACAGATATGTTCTGTAAATGCACAATGAGGATGATACAGACATAGGATTTGATGACCATATAACAAATGGACAATACAAATCAGTGGCAACACAGTTGCCAGTACAAGCTCAAGAGATGGTACTACAGCACCCTCGCAGTGAAAGACTCGAGAGGCCCTGAAAACAAAGGTGAATAGAATGCTTATCTACTATGTAGCCTTCCATGAAATCACAAATTCTAACAATCTATGTGTGAATCAATCACCTGTAGAGAACCAGAGAAAAAAATGAAACTGTAAGTGAAGAAACAAAAGTAAAATTTATTAAGTAAAAATGACTCGACCAAAAAAAAGGAGTTGCACAACATATATGATTCACCTAATTTGGTTGATAAACATTTACTACACCTTTGACCCAAAATATAAATACTCCGTCACCTCACAATATCAACACTCATGCCTATTTCACTAGATTTCAGTTTGCAAATCGCATAAACGAAAAAAAGAGAACAGAAGGTCTGGCAAAAAACAAAACAGATTATTTGAAATGTAGATAGAAACATGTAAATCAATCATAAACGTTAATAGAGGAGAGCCCCATACTTGTTGATAGAGTGGTGACTGAAACTTGAAATCCACCAAAAAGTAAATGCTGCAAGATCCTGGTACTGGTCCCGAATTGAATTGCCAAATATTTATTAGATGGTCAAAGAGGGTGCTCTGCGACACTGTAGCCTGGAGGTGGCAGAAAAAAGAACATCAGAGGGATGGAAGTTCAGAGAGAGAAAGAGAGAGTATTTAATACATGATCGCCCACACCAGTGGCTCACATAATAAGAACTATATACCAGTACTCAGTAACCAGGAGATATCAAATTACTTCAGTTTAAAAAGGCTCCTTAAGACATTACAAAGTCATGATCTCGAATGAACATAGTATAAGCTGATTCAATGGGAAGAGTAAGTGTCCTGTCTCATGTGTTTGAACATTTGCAGCTGCTCAAGCACCATGCTTTCGGCACCTACTAGGTGCCGACGGTCAGCTAAAGTTTGATTATACATTAGAATTCTATATATAAGGAGCAGATTCCACCAATTTTAATTGTAGTGATGGGGCGGACAAATGACCAAATGAGAAATAAAAAGATCAGGAGGTCAGTTGACCAAGCATATTTATCGAAGCAGTGACATGGGGAAACGTGATTCTACCAAGGAAGTCTGGTAGTCTGTTTACCTTTATGTACTGAGGTCTTTTCAACTCTACATGAGAAACATAACTTTCTACTAGAAATTTGAAACCAATCTCAAGCTCAGCATCAAATGATCCATCAGGATAACTCTTTAATATCTCCGAGCGCTGACACCAAGGGACAAAATCTTGATACAGATCAACAGCTGCAACAACATCAAATAACTGCACTGGAGAATACCTGTTGAGCACAGAAAACACCAAAATTTGTTCTTTTTGTGAAAAGAAAACTTGTCGCATTCTAGCAATGACAACAAGGAGAGAGAACTCATGAGTACGAAAATGAATAACACCTGCGGATTCCCACATTAACCATTCATGATATCAGAGATAAACACTAATGAAAAAAAGTAAAGCATGCAAACAACGCTGAAAGAAAAAGATAAATTCAATACCACAGAGTTTGGTCATGCACAAATAAATATGAGGTTTGATTTAACATCATCCTATATCGCTGCATTCTCCAAACAACCCATTGGGAGTAACAATCCTTTTCTGAGATAGAGACAGAACAATGAAAGCATGTATGCAGGCACAAACAAGCTTATGCATCAGAACAATCAAGTAAAATTCCCACCCAGACCAAAGTCCCATTGATCGAAATGTTACAATTTTAAGCACAGAAATCAAACATAAAAGGACAAGTTCAAATGTATAATCAGTATTACCCCAGAACACGCCTCTCTTCATAGACTTTAGACAAAGCGCCCCCTTCTTCGCCATCTCCACAACCCAGAAACCGCCTCGTCTGCACAGCATCACCGCTATACAAGCTCCCCCGTAGAATCCGGAGGTCCTTGTTTGCATCAGACCGTCTGTGAATAGAAGGGGCCTTCACACCAGCAATGCATCCCAAACATCGCTTCTGATGGCAATTCTGAAGCTGCCGATAGCTTGAAGCAGGCTTAATCACATGACGCTTACAATTTGTGCGCGTCACGATCGATCCCACCGACTTACAAGTCGACAAGAATGGCGGCATAACGGGTCCTCAGGGAATTCGGAAGCCCAAAATTCTCAAGAAACGCGAAGTGGGTAGTGGAGTCGGGCTGGATTGGAGACCGCCGTCGCGCGAATTCCGGACAACAGCGGCCAATTGAACACAACGCGTGGAGCGTGAAATTGTGGAGATGGGTCGTCGGAGACGGTGCTCCGGGAGGACGCAGGAACGGATTCTGGGCTTAGCGATGGAGGGATGAAGCAGTTTTCTCGAGGGGTTTCTTGAATTGATAGGAAGGAAACAAGTCTCTCACGTAACGCCAATCCAAAGCTTCCATGCCCCTGCATGGTCACACTTCTGGAAAGCCGAAAACGAGAGAGACACACACACCGAGAGACACGACACCCGTGTTGAAATCTGGCGTTCCGTATTGGAGTTGTCATTACCTGAAACGAAAGAGCTAGATAGAAACGAGGTCATAGACGCAGGAAAAGTCAAACACGACCAAGCAAGAATTCCTGGATTGGATTGGGCCAATTACGGGTGCAAGGAAAAACTGAAAGCCCGAAAACCCGGTCCCAAATGGTCGGGTCCCATTTCGAGCGGGTTTCTGTCTTTTCATTTCGAGCCTAGTCCAAAATGTTCATATCTGAAATATTCCATTTCAAGGTGGAAAAATGTCTGGTTTCTCGATTGAACTTGCTAATCAACTGAACGAGTGAAATAACATAGAAATATACGGTGTGAATTTCAAGATATACCCCTAAACATGTCCCAAAAAAAAAAAAAAAAAAAAAAAGTGGATTTGAGCTGAAAATGGCCTCGAGCTCTAGACCAGCTTTTGAATTACACACATGACATTGATAACTCCACTTGTATCAAAAGTTATGCTCCGCAAAAGTAAGTTCTAGATGAAGTTTTCAATTTTATGCTTCGTTAGAGTCATCTCATGCGATAGATCTAGTCGACAATCTAGATTGAGGAAAGTTTTTGCACGTGTTTCACAAGGAATTTTGCCAAGGGTTTCCTATGACGTAGGGATGGATATATATCGTATTCGAGTGCACCGTTCATATTTGGAGGCATATAAAATTGGAGAAAAATGGGATGGAAGGCAGCATGCCGACCCGTGTGAGAAACAAGAGAAATTGAAAATTTTACTTAAGAGGTTTTTAAGTATATCTACTTTGTATGATTGGTAATAGTCTTTGAGTGCTGATCCTAAGTATAAGCGAGAGTGGCAAACCCAGTTGTAAATGTGCGAGAAGTGATTGTGCTTAGGGAAAAAATTATTATACAGGGGATAAGACAAAGTGTCTAAATGACTTTTAAATCGGGCAACTACAAGGTTGAAGTAAACATCTCTTCTAATTCTCTTGCTACAAACTTGAACTAGGAGAATTTTAAACGCCTCGTAGGCTTTGTAAACATGATGTATATGTCGAATTTTGCTTTCATTAAAACACGGTCGCACTTACTCATCTCAAGGCGAACCACTGGGTTAGGAAGGCAATACAATTACTGCATTGTTTGTCATGATGAACCAGTTAAACAAGAATGCTCAGCTCTTATGGGTTCGCCTGCGATTTTACTAACTCAATCGCTTTATACAATGGCAAATCGAGAATATCAAAGTTAGGAAGGCGATGCAAAGAATTAGGGCTAGATTTCGTAATTAGGACAACCACCGGCCGCCTCAGTCCACCGTGAATAAACTTTGTATTCGTCAATTGCACTTCACACTTGAGCCGTTACTCTTCTTAGAAGTAAACTATTCGCAGATCGAAGCACATGGACGTTTGTGTGCTAGCTCTATCTATTAAGGCTTTCATTTATTGCAACAAGGGTGTGATGATTGGATTGAAACATGCGGAATTAACTAGCAAGGATTGTATTAAACACAACTTGGAATGCCTTGGGCGCAGCTTTGACAAGAGACTTTGGGCCTCCAAAGACTTTTGGTACCAAAAATAAGGTGTTAGGCCATACCATTATAATAGCCTTTGAGCCAAAACTAGCGAGTTCCACACAAGCATTAGCTTTGAGCACTTCTTGCCATGCTACTTCAGGGGGTTAATGAAATTTCTACTTCCGGCTTTGTCCTTACTGAACTATCTAAAGTCCAATGTTATCCCCACCGGCTTTACCATACACATCCGGCCAGCATTGTGCGACATCACCAGCAAGCTTGGATTTGACCACCAACAAGTCAGATCCAACTCTAATAAACCAAATCTAACATCAACGAGCTAGATTCGACTCTCACTTGAGGTCTCACAACCTCAGTGTTACATCGTGTTAGATCACACAATCTTAGATGAGGCTCAAGGTGTTGCGATAGCTCACCAAAGGTCATGCATCCTTGGCTTGGGGGTTGCAATGACGCAGTGCTTGAGCTAGGTGGCTTGATCCAAGGCCCTCTTGGTATCTCTTTTTTTAAATTTTTGTTTTCTTAATTTTGAAATCACTTTTCAAATTGGACATGAAATCTGTAGAAAAGTGTTCGCTGAACACTATTTATATCTCGCGAAGATTCTTCGATCCAAAGAATTTAAAATGCTTTTTTGTTTATTTTTTATATTTTTTCCAAGTGCTCTCCTAAACACACCTTCGTACCATCCCAAGTGGAGGGAGTTGGGAAGCAAAGAATGCCCCCCAGGTCCTCGCGTGGAAAACCTTCGCGATCACCAATGATCACTCCACCAAGTGAAGCCCACCCCTAGTGTCTTTGAGAATCGCACTACTTTCTCTAGTTCTCTATTATCCAATTCATGCGGGGATTGCGAACAGCTTTTTGTCTTGTCGCAACGCGTGACGCGGACCTTAATCTTCAAGCAAACGCCACGTTTCCTCTGCCTCGCTCACTTGAACATTCCACCAACGGAAAGGAAGAGAAGATAAGGGGCCCCCTGTTTGGCCTCGCACGTGAAAACGACCGAGCTTCGTTGACGGAGAAGAAAGAAAATCCAGTGAATACGACACAATTGAGTGAATGGACGATAAGGAAGGAGTGGGGCCGAATTGGAATTAGCCATTTCCGACTCACAGTCCCTTTCCTTGTGGATGGAATGGGATGGGAGCATAGGACAATATAAGGAAGAAGATTGAGCCAATAGTTTTAGGACAAGCGTGCTGGTGCTTGTAACTAGTGGTGACCATTTTTTTACATATCTCAAACACACCTAGACCTAGAAAAAAAAAAAATAGTGGTAGACGTTAGAATTTGACAGAAAATCACCAAAAAATTCATAAATCTATTATGTGTTAGAATTATTAAATATTAAATCACGCTTTCATCTAACAATTTAAATTTTTAGAACAGTTAACAGTGACTTTACAAAATCTCATATGATGTTAGAGCCCAGGTTACCAACAAGTTTGGATCCAAAAAAAGTCACTATGAAAAGTTACCAGTTGTTGCGCCAACCGAGGCCCAATGTGTGAGAAGGAGATTATTGAGGTTGTCCGAAGGGGCTAGTGATCAATTTATAATGTGAGAGAAAGTCTCATCTTTTAAGCTAGCTTTTGAGGTGAGAAAGGCTCAAGACCGCGTATGAATGTCAATTCACTTTTAAACATTTTACTTTGACTAATTTAATCCTAAACCTTTTGACAATTTGTCAATATAATTCTTCCAGTAAATTTTGACTGAAAATTGCTGACATAGATGCTGATAGTACTACGTAGCACGGTCGACATTGATGTATATAATTTTTGCAATTTTCTAAATTTTTTAAGTATATAAATTTTTCTTTTTTTTTCTTTCTTTCTTTTTTCCTATGAGTTTGAGAGGATCGTGGCACCCTGAATGTCCAAGGAGGGCTCACGGCCCCTGCTCTCGCCAGATATAGGCTAAGCAAGGCTAGCAACCACCATCAGCAAGGCTACAAACCAGTGGAGTGAAACAAGAAAAAAATCAAAACAAATGCAAAAATAATGCATGGCAATGTTAGTCGTGCCATGTAAGATGTCTGACATTCACATTAGAGATGTCTAGCATTCATATTAACTATTTTTAGCCAAAATTAGTAGAAATGACTATATTAACAAGTCGTCAAAAAGTTAATGATTATAGCTAAAATTGGCCAAAAATGAGTTTCGATGTGGTTTATGATTACAAATCTCAGACCCACCAAACCAAGGCTTTTGATTAAATTCATTAACAAGGGAATACTTTTGCCTACTTGTTCTTTGAGTTACAGATTTTTTTGATTTGGCCAAATTAGGGCTTTAAATTGGGGAAAATCATGCTAAATGATGTTGTTCGGGTTATAGATGTTGAGTCAAGTAGCTAGCAAGCCACATCAATCTGAAAAAATGATAAAATATTGCTACGTTGAATTTTTAGTGACCTAGATTAGAGTTGAACTTAAGTGATCATTTTCAAAAAGAAATTATACTTAAGCGATCAAAAAAAAAATTTGGCACTAAAGTGAGTATCGTAAATAACTTTTGATACTCCTTGTGTCCTTCTGCCATTAAAAGACAAATGAAAGTTTGGTACCAACACAACTCATGCATAAGCTCAGAATTTCTGAGAATTTCTGATGTGAGGAGGAGTGTGGTTCTAATAGTCACAAGGGAAAGTTACAGGTTGTTACGGCTCCAACCCAAGCCCAATGTGTATAAGGAGTTTGTTGGAGTTGTCCCACATCCGTTGTGGAAGGGGTTGATGGTCAGTTTATAAGTACGGGAGAAAACCTCACTCTTTGAGCTAACTTCTCGGCGAAAGAGGCCCAAGACCACTCAACACTAATATTAGAGTTGGAAGTCTTGAGTATAAATATTTTAGGCCCCATTTGCATCCCCGGTTAAATTTCTTCGCTTAGTACCAAGCAAAAAGACCAAACTATGAATAAGTGGGAATATTAGAATATTTAAATTCAATGTATGAGGAGAAGATCAATTGCCAATAAGTCTGGACCCAATAGTCATAGAGGAGAGTTGCAAGCTATTGCAATTCCAATGCAGACCCGATGTGTGAAGAGAGATTGTTGAGGTCACTTGTTGTAGAAATGACTAATGGTTTGTTTATAAGTATAAAGGAAAGCCTCACTATTTGAGCTAGCTTTTGGGGTGAGAGAGACCAAATACTGCTCAATATTGTTATCAAAGTTGGAGGTCCTGATTTCGAATCTTTCTAAGCCTCATTTGCCCCCTCCCCCCATATTAAATTTCTACGCTTAGTACTAAGCAAAAGACCATATTAAGTATGAGGGAAAGTGTTATAATATTTGAATAATAGACCATACATATATCTAGGGGCGATTGGGTCCAAGGTGGGTAGGGTCCAAACCTAGACCCTGTACCCAACCATATTATAATCGGTTTCCCTTTTTTAGACCATGTACCCTACCATGTTTTTATTGGAACTTGTTTTGGACCCAACCCTATTTTTCTAGTCCGGGAATAGGGTCAACCCTGTCTTCATTGGAACCTATTTTGTAATCGTTCGATATCATATACAACTTCAAATTTTACATTAATTCACGAAAAAACAACAATGTAATCCTCCTGACATTATAAGATAAAGCAAAAACCCTAACAATACATAAACATTAGTAACAAATATGAATATAATATTAATCTCATTCCCATAAATATTTCTGATATGATATAATACACATGCTCATGTGTATGCGATGGAACTATTATTAAGAGGACATATTTTTTGAGTTGGATTGAAAATATTTTAATTAGTGCTATGATAGTTAGTTGCACTTGTCCCGTGATTATAGTAATAGTTGAAGATGAGACCATGAAAAAATAAAAATAATGCATGAAAATAGTTTTTTTTTTAATAATTCTTTAAAACCAATTCTCCCTTAACTTGATTCAGAGAGAGGCTTTATTTTTTTAATAATTTTTCGAAGACAAAAAGACTTAAAAGCACTATACAGAGAGACAATTTTATTTTATTTTTGAATAGGATAAAAACCAGTTCCAAAATCGATCTGATTCTAGGTGGGTCTTTGCTTGGACTCGATTCTCGGACCAGTTTCAACTGGTTCGCAAAAGCTAGAATCGGTTCTCAAACCAGTTTGACTAGAAACCGGTTTCCTACCCTGTTTTTCGGGTGGGCCAGTCCGAGTTCCAAGTAAACTCAATCCGGTTGCACACCCGTACATATATCTAAGAGCTTAAGTTTTTAAAGCAGTTGGCACTAATCCTATCAAAATCTCACAGGAGTATCAAGGGATATTCAAAATTAAGACAAATGACTTAGACTGTTTATTTCACATAAAATGAATGATTTAGAAAATATTTTCCTAAAAAACGATTGATTATATCGCTTGAAATAATTAGTCAAATGAAAATAATTTTTTATCAATAACAATTTATATCTAAATATTTTTTAAATTATTTATTTTTGTAAACGATACAAGCAATCATTTTTAAGATAATGTTTTTCAAATCATTCATTTTTCGTGAAACAAATAGAATCTTAACCGCCAAAGGGCTTGTAGGATATTCCATGGATTTTCAAATAGAGTGTTTGTGCCCTTTGATTATTGACTATACTATATTTTTAGAATAGTCACTACCTTATTAGTGCAAAAATGTATTATAGATAATTGAGAACTGTCGTATCACCTCCCATAGCAACAAGTAATTCCACTATATATTCTTATCCAAAATAACTAAATCAACCATCTTAACTTTATGGCTTTACCTGCGAATTTGTTGACAAAAAAATTTTATATTATCGCATGAATGTCCAATGTAATAGGGAAAATATAACACATATTTCATTTATAATCTGATGACCACTTACATACTTCTATTTTTGTTAATACTGTTTATATATCTCTAAGCAAAACCTCACGATGAAAGAGATCAAATCTCCCTTCCTTATAGACTCATTTTAGCATCTCAATTGCTTCATGTTTGAAGGTATGGTGTTTTATTGGCTTCGAGTGTTTTGGGTGGATGTTGGAATTTAGGATGTGGGAAAGGGCATTTTGGAAAGAAAAATGTTATTTTTATAAATCAGGTCACGAGAACAATTGAAGCAAAGATGCGAAATCGTCTCCAAAGGTAAAAACTCAAATATGTATTTGATATTTTCAAAAGTAGAGATATGCGTATGGTTATTCAATGAAAGATAAGATATGTTTCCAATATTTTTCCTATATAATAATATTCTAACTCGCTTCTCTGTTTATAATGAATTTTCTCTATCTTTTGGAGTGTTTCGTGATAAGTATTCGTAAATTACTTCCCTTAACTATTTAAGCCGATGAGTTTTTAGTCTTTTAATGACATGGCCACAAAAACATTTGTAGGGAGATGGCATAAAGCAAGCTCCTCACACTTGTCGTGAAGAGACTCGTAGATATCCCAACCCCTTGATTTTTCATTAAAAAAATCATCAATCAATTTGTGCGCTCCCCTTGTGTGTTGGACGATTTTTGTTCAAAGGAGGACTAAAGTGGTGAGATTCATTGACTCGGTCGCAAAATTAGGTCACTAGGAAAGCGCGTTTCGTCGCCTTATCGATCCTCTAGTGACGAAAAGGGTTGTTTTCCATTGTCCCTTTCGATTTCGATTTCGATTTCGGGATACTACTCTCGGATGAAAGAGATTTTGACTTTGTCGATCGTGCTTGAAAGATGGAAGACTCTATCTTTGCTTCTTTGGCCTGCCCCACACGGCGCCGTCCCATCTAAAGATCGAGCCACACCGCTCCATCTGTCCACGTGAAATTGGGCCAACGAGGGTTTTCACGTTTATTCTAATTCGTTGACCCTCCATCGCATTGGAAGGTCACCACGACAAACAGGCGCTCGGCAACTAACTCTCCCTTGATTGACGTCATTGAGAGTGGTAATTGCGGCAAATGCTCCAAGAGACGTGCTCGAGCTGATCAAACGTTTGGAACTCTTATGTTTTTAAAAGGCATGAAGTCTCGATTTCAACTTCGGTGGTTGGTTAAAATGCGAACTTAATCTGATGCGCCAAAGCCGCTTTTGAAATGAAGAGGAAAGACGAGAAAGCGTGAGTGGGTCAACTGAAATGCAAGAGAATGATGATTATCGAACCTAAGGAGACCCTTCCAGACATGTTTAGCAAGCATTAACAATTGCCTAAACTTCATTAATTTCTCTTAAGTATGATTACACTAGAGTCACCCCACTATCAAGGCAGGTAGGGCACCTTGCTGTTACTGAAATCATCCATGTGCTTTCGTCGTTTTGTGGCTCAGATGATGGACGGGAGAGAAAAGTACCAAATTCTCGAATTTAATCAATTTATTTATACTGTAGCATTTCGCCATGCCCTTAACGGGAAGGAGATTGCAACGATCCTGTAGAGAGAGAGTTTACTAGAATGCTAAATTACACTGTATTTCTGAATAATTATCTTACACTACGGTAAGTTTTAATATCTTCATATTTCATCCATTGGCAAGAACAAGGAATTGTATGGTCGTCTTATATAACCTTGTCTCACAATTGCGCCGAAGAGGAATATTTGGAAGAGTAGGGTTTTCTCGCATTTCCAGTTATGGGAAATTCGCTCCAATCATTTGATATATAAATTGCACACATTGACATCATCCACATTTATATTGAGTTTCATGTCAATGATGCCCATAATTTTGGCTCAAAAATTCGATGGTAACTATACAAAGTTAGAAGTGAGCAACCAAGAAATATGTAAAAGTAAATCGAGCAAGCAAAATGAAATGTAGAATCAAATACAAAAGAGAGTAGGGATAGAAAAGCTTGCTCAAGTGATTTAGAGTGGTTCGGCTCCCTCCTACTCCATTCTTTGAATTTTCTTGAGATATTCTCCAAAATGCACTAGTCGAATCCAAGTGGAGAGGTGGGTTGATCCGAAACCAACTCTCCAAATTATAAACTTTCCGTCATGCTTCAAAGGCTTTTTACACTTCACGCTCAAGTCTATATTTCACCTCACTTGCGATTTCCAAATGCAAATAAATGTACAAAGACTTTCTCTCATCTAGATATATAATAGAAGATACTATCTGTTTTCCTAAGGCAAAATTATCCAAAAAGTTCAAAACCTATTGCATTTTTGTTAATTCGGCTCCAATTGAGTCCTAAACCCTTTCACATTAGCCAATTGAATCCATTTAGCCAATTTTGGCTGGAAATTGCCAACGTGAACTCATGTCGTCTTATGTGGTACAGTCAACGCTAACATGAACAATTTTTAATAATTTTTTATTTTTTTATTTTATTCTCCCTCTCCAGTTGAGGGTCCAGCGACCATTGCTGACCACTAGGCAAGGGCAAGAAAGCCCTTGCTCAGCATCACATAGAGCTCGAGCTCAAACGGCCATAGTTGCAAACCCAAAGCTCGAGCTCGAGCTTGAGCGGCTATGGTAGTTGCATCCCTCTTTTCTTTCTTATTTTTCTTGTGGCCTTCTCAAGATCTAGTAGCCAAAGCTCGAGCTCTAGTAGCCAAAACTCAAGCTTTAGCAGCCATGGCCACGAACCTAGAGCTTGAGCTTGCAATTGCCATGTCCGGTTGATCTCTGGGTTCATGGCCATGGTGATCACATAGCCTTGCCCAAATCTAGGCAAGGTGGGGCGAGGGTCAATCTAGGCAAGGCCGGGTAAGGGTCGCGACCCTCGCTGACCACAAGAAAAAAAAAAAAGAGAGAAAAAGGAAAATTTTAATTAAATATAAAAATTATCTACGTCAACGTTAGTCATGCCAAGTAGAATGCCTAGCATTAGGGACAGCAATTTCCAACTAAAATTGATTAAATGGACTCAATTGATAAAATTCAAAAACTTAGAATTGAATTGACAAAGGTACAATAGTATTTGTGACTTTTTGGACAATTCTCTCGTTCCCCCAATGACCCTAAACCCAAGCTAAACTAGCTGTTAGACAGACCGCAAATGGCTAACTTTTCGCTTGATGCAACTATGGAGCACCCGCTTCATAAAATTTCATTGCCTACTCAATCGCATGAAAGATTGAATGAAGTACTTGCCTGGCCAGTCCCCCGGCTCCGCCATTTTTCCTAGACTTTTCGCGGCATTTTAATACGCTAGTAAAATAAATATATGATAGAATCAGATAAATAAATAAATAAATAAATACCCAAGTGCCGCCAAAACCTTCACACTTCATTTTCTCTTCAAACTTAATATGTACTCATCGAAATCCGTAGAGTCAATATATAAGTTGTAACCTGCTGATCGAAGATGTGGTGAGAAGAATTTTACTCCAAGGATGGGGAAAAAGAAATAACCCATATGGAAAAGGATCGTGATTTTTCTATTAATGTTTGAATTTACAGCCTTTAAATGAACAAATAATTGCAAATAATGAGCGCTACAACATCATCTAGGTGAGTCGGACAGACTTAGGATAGGTCGAAATAAGCAACCTATCTTATAGAAGATAATGAAAATGTGTCTATTTTTCTCTAAATGGACAAAATTTTAATCTATCGTAATAACTAATGTGTAACGGCCAAAATAAGACTTTATCTTTTTTCTACTTCAACTAAAGTGCAATCGAGTTGAAACCTATCGACTACTATAATATTGTCCTTCCACTTTTGCAAATATTCGATGAAAACTTTCTTTAAAAATTGATAGATTTCAATACCTGACAAATTGGTAGTGCCGTATGCTCTCACGCGATATCTCCACATAGATTTGTTTGCTCAAATTTTTCTGACCCAAGTCTAAGAAAAGGACACCATTACCATTTGCTAAAAGTTTTGTAACTAAAATCACATTGACCAGGTTTTGGGAAATCTGCCACAATCACCTTCTACTCCTTTTGCAAGAATTCAAGGGCGGCTAGGGAAAAAGTTAGACACCCCAAAATTGTCTATGCTAAGCCTTGCGGGTAAAGGTCGACCAGATTGGTGCTTTTGACTTTGCCCCAGACAAGCCTTATCTTCTTCACCGGTAGAAGTTAGGTGAGGCACGGTTTCCTGTCGAGAAAACTTGTCCGAGTTCACATTGCGCCATCCATACGTCATCCTATTGCATTCAGTCATTTTCAATATTCAAGGATAATAAATTTCACATTTTCCATGCATCCTAAGCCCTAGTTCCTGATGCAGTGCCATTCACAATCACATCACACTAAGCGAAGATGGAGAAGAGTTCTAAAGTCACTTTTTGTTAATTGGGATATCCTATGCTTTTGTATTTTCTTGCTTTCTTTAAGAGCAAAAGTGAAACCGCGTGTGGAATTAGACCTAGTTCTCTATAAATAAATAAAAAAGCCCTAAATTTTAGATTGAATTCCAACTCTTTTCTGGGATTTGTTTTGTCTAAAATGATCTCAACATTTCACTCTAGTATCAAACTTGCTCATACATCGAAGAATCGCCACTAATTTTTTTTGAGATTATCAACATCAAATCCAATTAAATAGTCATTATCAGAATTCACGTTTTCATCAACACCCTAACACCCCTTGATGTTGATAATCTCAAAGAAACTAATAGCGATTTTTGGACATGCAAGCATATTTGAGACTAGAGTGGAAATTGAGGATTTTAAAAAAAAAAAAAAAAGAGTTGAGGGCAATATTGAAATTGAACCTAAAGTTAGTTTTCTTTTTCTTTTTCTTTTTCTTTTTTAGGATGTTAACCCATGTAACACATGAGAAAGAAATTAAATTAGAAAGAAACTAGTGTCATTTGTGTAATTTGCAGTATTGTGGGATTTAAATTGAGGAGAGTCGTACACATCTTTTTAATTTACCATTTTGTCCACTTTTAATATAAGTTATAGATTTTATCGATAATTCTTTGTTCACAAGTTTGAGGTGAAAATGTGATTTAGGTCTTCGTCCAAAAATAAAATTTAAAATCTATGCTTGTTTCATAACACATAAATCTTATTTGCAGCCAACCTTAGTGAAAAAATTTTATGAACAGAACACACTTACAACTTTAAATGTGTCTTATAGGCTAATCAAAGACATCTGTTAAACCAACATATATCATAATTTAAGAGATGAATGTGTTTTCGGACAATATAATTTGTGTTTTCATCGTGAACTTAAAATTATAATTTGCGTAACGTTTTTTATATGGTTTCTTGCAATGTATGACAAGAGGAATTTAGGATGCTATGGCTTTTTCAGTTTAATTATTTTCCCCGTAGTGAATAGTTTAGAATTTCCATTTTAAATAAAACTTTTTGGCGAAACGCATATTTATGGGTTATTTCTACTCATGGATGGGAGGGACAAGACCCCGTTAGAGATAAGGTCGCTTTGCAATTTTTGTACGAGTCGATGAGATAAGTAGGCCCTATTCTTTCCCTTTATGATTATGTCCTAAATTCGGAATTTATCGACTCTATGTAGTTATTACATGCGCGGAAACATCCTGCCTTTTTACTAAATGATGCGATAGTTTTTTTTATTGAGTGTTTTAAAAAAATTAATTTTTTTTTCAATTGAAGCACGACTACCAATTGAGTAAAAAGGCAAATTCAATATCTTGCTTAGAATGATGGCAAGAAAATCTAGTTGAGAATATATTACTATCAATTTTTACATTGTTTAATTCGTATAACTTTAAACAGTTGTCCCTTATTCGTGGAAGTTCATTAATAAGACATCCCAATTAGATGAGATTTTATTAGTAACAAATGATTATAAGACTGCTTATTATATAGCACACTTTTATTTTAAAAGTGATTTTGTTATCATAAAATTTAGATATTTGGGAAGAATAAACTGTACTAAGTTTATTAGAGCATCAATCTCAACCATAATTGAAAGAAAAAATTTCAATTCGATTCGTTCCTTTCCTCTGGTTAGGGTATCATACATTTTATGATCACATTCGCTCGCTCTTTTGAATCGAAATCACTTGAATGGTATCGGATTCGGGATATTATTTTGTGAAAGGTTTTGGATTCTTTGAAAGAAGAGTCCGGATGACTATTTCAACTAATTATTATAATATATATATATATATATTGTTTTTTCCCAAATATTCTTTTTTTGGAAGATACTGGTAAAGTGATTGGCAGCCTTAATGATGATTAATTTAAGTAGAACAGAAGTACACCGAGATACTCACTTTTACTCACTAGAGGGGTCTTGTCGCTGTCCGACGCCATTAAGTCCCACCCAAATCCCGGCCCATCCGACCGTCCATCTGGGCGAAACGTGGACGGTCCCGATCCTCCCACTTAGCTCGCCCATATTGGCCGGCCGCTCACATCACGACCACTCCAAACTCGCAATCATTGGTCCACGCCGCCCCCCGCCAGCTGGCCCACTCAACAATAAAATAATAATAATTCTCATCTAATAAGAAAATATATATAATTCTCATCTAAATTGGACGATCGTCCCTCGATTGCCGACAAATTAATTAATGGACTTTACCAGTATAATAATCTCTGGACTATTATAAGAATATGAACTTATTATAAATTATAAATTTTTGAAAAAATTGACATCATAATAATTTATAATTATTAAATATATACGAGAAGAGAGAGAGCCTAAAGAGAAAGTAGGGAATTTAAATTTCTATCATTTTAAGGGGATTAAGGTGAGGATGATTTAATTTCAAATATAGTTTTTAATTTCTCTTGCATGTAAAGAAATAGAGTATGACTAATATAAAATTAAGTATCGTCACTCAATTATTTATTTTAATTATAAATTATGATAACTCAATTAAAAAGAAATTAAATATCTTGCTTCTACAAGAATCCTTAAAAATGGAAAAAAAATTTAAGTAAAAGAAGTTGGCGTTTTCATGTCTTGAAAGCAAAAGAAGAGAGAGACAGAGAGAGAGCGACAATTGTGACACTTGGCGTCTCTTCGGCGCCCCTACATCGGGACGAAGAAGGAGCCAAAACAAGAAGAAGAAGCAACTACACGCGCAGAGAGAGAGAGAGAGAGAGAGAGAGAGAGAGAGAGAGGGGAGATTTCTCTGCTTTTTCTATATTTGGGGCGTTCGATTATTTTGAAAATTCGTTGAGAAAAGGGCAGGCAGAGAGGACGAGGTAACTAAAAGGGCAGCTCCCTCCCTCCCTCCTCTTGTCTGAAACGCCGTCCCTCACTGCTTCTCTGGGCTACTCGTTGTTGGTCTCCCCTTTCTTGAACTCTCTCCCTTTTCTTGTCTGGTTCTTTTTTCTGGGCTGGGTGCTCTCGCTCCTCGCTGCTCAAGAAGTGAATTTGATTCTTGGGTTTCTCCTCTGTTGATCCCCACAAGATTCGATCGTTCGGTTCCAAGAGCTTACATAAGACGCGGAGGTGTTGGGTTGTCTCTCGACTGTGTCGACTTTTCCGGGTAAGATCTTTTGAGGTTTGCTCGAGCTTCTTGGGAGTGACGTAATCCGTCGGTCGTTTGCTGTCGCTTTTTGTCTTTTCATTTTTGGAAGTCGCAATGTTGATCTCAGTTTAGATCAATCCGCAATAGCTCCCTTGTCTCTCCTTTTCGCGTCATTTGAGCTGTTGAACTAGGGGATCAGTTTCTTTCCTCTTTATGGAGACGCTATTCTTTCTTGAATTGTTCGTTTTGATTAACCCAAAAGGAAAAGGTCTTGGTAAATCGAATCACTGTTGAGCTTTTGTACTGGGTTTTGGCTGATGAGATATTCTCTCGCTGCTTCTCATTGACCAACAGATTGCTCAGCTTGGACCGGGTATCTTAGCCACGACACTGTTCGATTCGGATTTCTCAGCGAAATGGGGAGTAACATTAACTTCAAGAACTTCGCAACCGATCCGCCGCAGACAAATAACAGGCCTCCTGGCAACACGCTGTTAACCCGGCAACCGTCGGTGTACACGCTGACCTTTGAGGAGTTCCAGAACTCTATAGGCAAGGACTTTGGGTCCATGAACATGGATGAGCTTTTAAAGAACATTTGGTCTGCAGAGGAGAACCAATCCGTGGCATCTGCTAGTGGCGCTGGTGGCGGCGGACAGGAAGGAACTGGAATACCTGGCGGTTATTTGCAGCGGCAGGGCTCCCTAACGCTTCCCCGGACGCTGAGCCAAAAGACCGTTGATGAGGTTTGGAAGGATATTTCAAAGGAATATTCAATTGGGAAGGATAGTGGCATCATGACTGGAGGACCGGTTGTGCCGCAGCGGCAGCAAACTTTGGGCGAAATGACATTGGAGGAGTTTCTGTTAAGGGCCGGCGTTGTT
This sequence comes from Corymbia maculata, assembly GCA_014182735.1. Lineage (NCBI taxonomy): Eukaryota > Viridiplantae > Streptophyta > Magnoliopsida > Myrtales > Myrtaceae > Corymbia > Corymbia maculata. Next base: position 17,314,438 of record CM024687.1, read on the forward strand.
AGAGAAGAAGCCCAATTCTCTGGAAAGCCAAATGGTGGAGGACTGTTTGGTGAATTGCCACGCCCTGGGAATAATGCTGGATTAGGATTCGGATTACCACAGCCAGGAAAAGCTGCGAATTTGATGGGGATGAGGAACTTGGAGGGCGGTAATCTGAACCCCATGCAGCCTCTGAACCCCGTGCAGCCTCTGAACATGCCAGTGAATGTGAATGGAATCAGACCGAACCAGCAGCAGGTAACACAACCACAGCCACAGGCGCATCAGCCACAGATCCTCCCAAAGCAGCCTGTTTTGCCATTCACGCAGCAGATCCCTTCACCTAACAATGGTCAGCTCAACAGTCAGGGATTTAGGGGCGGACTGATGGGGATTCCAGATCAAGTAATGACTAACAACATGGTGCAGGGAGGCGCTTTGCATGGAGGAGGAATGGGGATGGTCGGTTTAGGGGCTGGACCCATGGGCATGCCAACTGGATCACCTGCTAATCCTGTCTCTTCCGATGGAATGGGAAGAAGTAATGGGGATACGTCCTCGGTATCACCCGTTCCGTACATGTTTAATGGTGGTGTGAGAGGAAGAAAGTGCAACACTGCTGTGGAGAAAGTCGTGGAGAGAAGGCAGAGGAGGATGATAAAGAACCGAGAGTCAGCTGCAAGATCGCGTGCTCGCAAGCAGGTGAAAGACGAATGAGCTTGATCTATTTCGTTTAGCTGAAATGGCCATTAGATGTGATATGCGAAATACAATCTGACCTCACAATTAATGGAAAAATGGGGTGATTAAACATCACTAGAAATTGCACAATTAGATTTATATCAGAGAAACCAGACATGGGATAAAGAAAGAACGTGGCCTTTCGGAAATGTAGCATTTACTTGTAATGATTAAGGCAGCTGGGGGAAGTCTGGTGTTAGCCAATTTACTCGGACTTATATTTCTTCTTACTTGAGATGCATTCAATGTTCTTTCATCTGTCTTATTCTTTGAATTGGTATTATCAGGCTTACACAATGGAACTGGAAGCTGAGGTTGCAAAGCTCAAGGAGGAAAATGAAGAATTACGAAAAAAGCAGGTATTTCTTTGTTTGAATGACTGTGTTTACGTAAGGGCTTAGCCTAATAGGATGTGGCTCACCTATTCTTTCTTTGATTGATGCAGGCGGAGATCATGGAAATACAGAAAAACCAGGTAAGTTATGTGCCTTTCGACATATTATTGCATCGAGAAGTGGATGTATGTTGCCTTCACTATGAGATGGGAAATGGAACTGTATAAAAAATATGGAAACTGAAAATTGGACATTATCATGCCGAGAAAGTAGGTTTTGGGATTGAAGGTTTCAATATGTAGGAAAGTTTTACTTCCTCACGTCTCTCAAAAGCTTCTTGGAGGGAAAAATGATTAAGTTGAGGGGAAATGAGCAATTTCAGCTCATACTTCCTTCTTCATAACTCATTCAGTTTCCTTAATCTTCAAAATGGGGCTCATTATTTTCATGCTTCTCACCTTCTCAGCTGACACTGAGTCATTGTAATTAGCAGCCTGATGCAACTTAATTAAATTGTATCAGATAGCCTACGTTTGAACAAGTGTACAAAGCGATCAACTTCTCATATTATTGTCAGATTCCATCTTTCAAGTTTCTTTTGCCAAGAGCTCTTCTTGTTTGTGCATTTACCAGTTTAGCAAAAAATCTGAACCACTAGTGTCATCTGCTTAGTCTTCTTGAGTCTCTTGACTGGACATGTTTTTTAGTGTAATAAGGACAATTATCTAAATGCTGATCCATTGCCTCTCTAACAGGTCATAGAGATAATGAATACGCAACGGGGAGCTAAGAAGCGATGCCTGAGAAGGACACAAACCAGTCCGTGGTAATTGAGATGTTAGGTTAGTGGTTTTTTGTGTATAGGAAAATATGTATGGTTAGGGGCTGTACATATCTAGGTAAAAACATGACCTCTGTTGTAGATTTAGAATATGAGAGCTTTTACTTTTGTATTACACTTTCCTGATCTCTGTATGCTCTTTGCTTCCATTAGAAGTTATAGACCAACGGGGAAGGAAGGTGAAACTATGTGGCCACATTTTATTGAGATGTAATACTTCTTATAGTATGTCGTTCTCACTGTAGCATGTTGGTCTTACAATATATTCAGGCAATTTTGTCTGCTCAGGTACTGATAAACGTGACCTCCTGTGCTCTTGTGCTTGGTGCACTTGTTTTCGCTAGTTGATAGCTTTGTTTACATGAGAAACTTGAAATAGTCACGCCTCTTTTCTGTTCTCTCAGTTTCTTGCTTAACCAATTTAGTTATCAGCAGAAACAAGTTTATCACTTCCCTACCAGTAATCAATTCTAGAATTAACGGAAAAATGAGCAAGCGTTGAAGATGATTTAAGAAGTTTTATTGCAAGTATTCTTGCCTTTTTAACAATGAATGTCCTGTGATTTTTGATTCAGTGGAAGCAATGTGTTTACATTCCAGTGGATTAAGCCTGGAGTTTCTTTTGCCCTCTACCGTGAGTTGGCAGTTGGTCAAGCGAGAACGTAGCTAACCCAAGGAACACAAGGTAAGCTTATAAGTCGATGCCGAGCAAATTCGAATGAAGTTTGATTCCATCATACCATTTTTTTTCTCTGTCATGTCACCTTAAGTAAAGATCTGCTCAATCTAAATCAATGGAAAACTGCAGCAAAATTTACCCGAAAGGAACTCCTCAAGCATGGGTAAAATCTTAAATGTGACTTGAAATGGTTGAAAGTGATTTTTATTTTTTATTTTTTGACAGAGAAAAACAAATTGACTGAAGTTCTTGAGTGATTTCATTTTTTGGGTTTTTTTCATAAGTTTGGTATTACATAGCTACTATCTTCCTCACTAGAGGTATGTAACGAGAACCGCCCAAATCGGCCGGTTTTGGGTGGTTCCCATAACCGACGGTCCGGTCCCCGGTTCCCATTCTTGGAACCAGTGGCCAGTTGGTCCAATTCCCAATTTCAAGGTGGAAACCGGACCGATAATTTTTAATATAAATATTTTAAGGTTTCTTAAGAATTTGAAAAAAGAAGAAGAAAATTCTTCAAAGTTTTAGGAAAATACAATTACATACATATTAAAAGGACAAATGGATAAAGCTGTGTATAAACAAAGTGGATTGTCTTTGAGAATGTACTGTAATGTTAACAATTTTTTTCCGAAAAAAAAAATTACCGGTTCCATCGGACCGGATTGGACCGGTCAATCGGTTTGGTTCTCGATTCCAGGCCTGGCTGGCCCGGTTTATGGTCCCAAGATTTGGGAACCAATCCTCCTGGTTTGGTTCTCAATTTCACCTTAGAATCGGACTGGATTGGAAATCGACCACCCCTATTCCTCACTTTATGCAGAACCAATGCGGGAGTGATGCATTGTTCATAGATCTTTACTCGAATGTCACAAACTACCCTCTTCTTAGATTGTTATGGATCGTTTCAGTACAAGACCTCCCTTTTGTCAGGATGTCAAATGAACAAGTAACGTGTGTAACGGAACACTTGGTCCGATGAAATGAAACGAGAATGGACTAGATTGGAGGAATAGAACGAAAAGAGGAGGATGACAATCAGCTTTACAAATTTTTGGGTTATCGTCAAGGAATGATGTTGAAAGAGTACAATGACTTACTTTTCTTATATTTCGGACCTTTCCAAATAGAAAGGGACTACAGGGAAATTTGAGGGTGAATTTGTTTGGGGGTATTAATTTTTCAAACTTTCACCTTTCCAAATAGAAAGGGATTATAGCGAAATTTAAGGTTGATTCGCGGAAAATGACTAGTTAACTAAAAACACTTTACAGTTAACGAAAATGTTAATGCATAAATTTAGAAAAGTGAATTTCCAATTTAAAGAAGTGTGAACAAATTTTAGAATTGCTTATCTCAAATATTTTGATATTTTTATCTATTGTTTGTTCTTTTTTTTTTCTTTTTTTTTCTTCTTTGGCCAATTATCGACATGGCAAAGGCCGACAACCAACCACAAACGAGCTTGAGTCTTACCATTTCCAGTGAGCTCAAGTTGGCCGGTTAGTAACTAACCATCTTCAAGGCTCGACGATCGGCAGAGTAGAAGGAAACAAAATAAAATAAAAAAAATTATTTAAAAGTTCAAATTTTATTTTTTTTGTCATGAGATAAAGTCATGTGATAGACATCACTTTCCAAATGAAATTCAAACACCATAAAATATATTTAGTCAAATATCCACAAACAAAAGAAAACTATCCACTATTATGAAAAATGATTTGCCGAAAGGTATTTTCTTTTATCATGAAGTTTTCCCCAAAACAAATGCATCCCGAGTTAAATTATCAATTTGAGCTCAATATAACTTGGTTTTAGTGGCTCTCCATCAAGAAGGAAATATCGATTAAGCTCAAGCTTAAGCTTGTTCTTATAATAGAAAAGATACATTGTTATAAGAAAACGCCACACTTCGATAAAGTATGCAAACCGCATCTCGATTCCGTTAAATGCTCTAATTGTTGCCACTCGCTAAGATTGAAGTCATCATACAGCAATCCGATATAACTCAACGTAGTTTGAGTGGTCCATTAAATGAGCAAACATCAACGCGCGTGATCCAATGACATTGGCCTCTAATCTGCCTATAGAGAGGTGAGTTTCCTTGATTGCCTCGGCCAAAACCTTGGATCGAGTCATGGCAAAGTCGCACATATCCCATTGCCGTCTTCTCAAGTGTCTTTCTTTTGTTACATCCAAAGGATGGAGAAAATATTTCATGCATTGAATACATCATATGAAAGTGATGACATGATGTAATCGATCAATTATCATTGTCCATGTTTTATGGATCTTGTCTTATTTGGCATCAATATGTGTATGCGTTTCACTTTTGACTAATTGGTTACCCTATACATCATTACCACATGATATACTTGTCCCATGAAATACCTTCTACTAGAAGAAGGGGTCTTTGCAAATGTCCTTGGCTTAAGACTTGGACACATCTTTTATCTACTGTTGGAGTTTACTCTTTAAGACCCTTTGATTAAAGAGTAATCTCCAAAAGTAGATCCAAATCCTATAATGTGAGTTTATTTTTGAGACAAGTGCATTAGAATATTTATAACTTGTCATGAAAATGTAATTAAATCCTAAAACTTTCAAAGGAAGCTATTAAGTCTTAAAATTTATCACGAAATGCAATTAAGTCCTAAAATTATCAAAAAATGTAATTAAAACCTCAAATTTGTCAAAGTGTTTATTTAATTTTTGAAAATTTTAAGATTTGATTGTACTTTCTTGACAAGTTTAAGGATTTGAATGTACTTTTTGAAAGTTTTAGGACTCGATTGCACTTTCGTGACAAATTTAAACCTCAATTGCATTTTTTGAAAGTTTTAGGATTCAATTGTACTTTTGTAACAAGTATTAACACTTGTAGTATATTTCTCCCTTTATCTTTTGATCAAAAGATAATATGAGACATTAAATTTTTATTTTTATTTTTTTTGCTTTTTAGTATGGAAAAGGGTTAAAACCAAATAGAAAAATTAACGTAGTAAATATACTATTCTTATTTTACCACATAATAAAATATGAAGTAACTTTCTATGTGGCAATAAAAAAAAATCCAATATCCAAGCCCTTATCAATTTCAAGATTAGCAAGCCAATCAAGAGAGCGATTTTCTTTCCAAAAGTTATATTGCACTTTAAACTCGAAGTAAGAGAACAACAGTTCTTCTAATATCTTCAAGTAACGTGACGCCAATATTATCATTCATAAACTATGGACTTATAAGACCAGTGATGATTTTAGAGTCAATCTCCATAATGATCTTGAGAAAATCAAGTTATTTTGCGAAGTTGAGTCCCAACCACAAAGACTAAACTTCTACTTGTGTCGATGAACATATTCCTATGAAGTTTCTGGATAAAAGAGTCATAACATTTAATTTTTGTTTTCAAAACATAAATACAGAAATTTGCTCCATCGATTAAAAAATTCAGTGTATTAGATCAAATTGGAAACGATATATACGCAGTCAATATATGCATAAGAATTAGATGCTTAATTAGAGATTTTAATATTTCTTTTTAAATGTGCGATTTTGTTGCAACGTCGGATTCTCTATTTCTGCCTCTTGTAGATTTTATCCAAGAAAGACTTGAGCAAGGCTTAAACTGTTATGCTCGGATGTGCTTCGATGGAGGTGGTCAGCTTTTCATAACTTTTGCTCTCATACTCCGTGAAGACACATTGAAAATTGATCTCATGGTATCTTATGCTCCCCACTAGACACTGTTCAGACTTGTACACAAACTCAAGTTGACTTCCATGCACCTTGAGTTTGAGAACATGTTAGAGTTATTTAGGACTTTCATTTTTTATATTAGAGACAATTATGATATTTCTATTTATTATCAATGTCTTACTAGAATGCATGTATGTTGCATGAATATTTCCTTTAATTGTACATATCTTAATTGAGATATTATTTCAGAATAGTTATCTAATAAAATATATAAATAAGTTGATGTATATTTCATTAATATACACATCAAAGTATACATTAATTTTCATAATCCTTTCTTTTGCTTTGTTATTCTTAAATTGGTATCAAAGCTATCAATTTTGTAGAAACCTTAGTGCATTAGTGCATATTGCCCTCGGTGCACCTCAAACACCCCCATTACACACCCAAATAACTTGGTATGTAAAAGGCGAGCAAGTTATTTGTGTAATTCATTAATATACACATCAAAGTATACATAAATTTCCATATTCCTCTGTTTTGCTTTATTGTTCTTAAATTGGTACTGGAGCTACCGGTCTTGTAGAAACCCTAAATGCATTGGTGCACATCACACCCGGTGCACCTTGAGCACCCCATTACACACCCAAATAACTTGGTATGTGGAAGGAGAGCAAGTAATTTGTGTTTCTTTCTCGAAACTAAAATGGTTTTATCTTTCTTCTTCATTCACTCCTCTCTATTCAAAGAGATTTAGAGGTGATTTCTTAAAGATTTATTTATGATTCCTTATATTTCAAATTCTTTTTATCCCTTTTCATTCTGCTAATCATTTGACATCTGCATCCACACAAAATTCACTTACTTGTGAAATGGGACAAAATATTTTGTCGTAATGGGTATTAATACAAATTTCAATCAACAAAGTCATCGCTTATTTCGACAAAAAAAAAAAAAGTCACCGCTTATTATAAAATTAGCTATACCTTACCAATACACTTTATACCTTGGTTTTAAAAGAAGACATACGCTTTATACCTTAGTTTAGTTTTAAAGACGACGCAGTCGTGTAAGAAACCCTCTAATAATATACTTTTCTTTTATAACTTAAATGTTGAATTTGAGATTTCAAGTTAAAGAGCCAGAATATTTAATTTTTATTTTCAAAACTTAAATACAGAAATTTGCTCTGTCAATTTAAAAATTCAATCTATTGATCAAAATGGAAACGATGTATACAAAAACAATATATACATAAAATTAGATGCAGAATTAGATATTTTAATATAGCTTTTTAATGTGAGATATCTTTGCAACGCGGGATTCTCTATTTCTGCATCTTCTAGATTTCATCCAAGAAAAACTTGAGAATTGCTTGCAATGCTTCGCTCGGATGTGCTTCAATGGAGGTCATCCGCTTCTCATAAATTTGCTCTCATGCTCCGTGAAGACGCTCTGAAGATTGATCCCATGGTAGGGGCTTTCAATTTTGCGACATTGGATGGATCTGGTTTTCCATAGTTTTCCTCCAACAATTTCTTTTGCTCCCCGCTAGACATTGCTCAAATTTATACACAAACTCAAGTTGATTTGTATGCATCCTTGATTTTGAGGGGATGTTAGAGCTATTTAGGATAGTCGATAGAATGTTTTCCCATATTAAAGATAATTATGATATTTCTGTTAATTATTGATATCTCTAAAGATTTCACATATATTGCACATATATCTTACTTAGATTGTGCATATCTTTATTAAGATATTATTTTATAAACATTTGAGATTTAGCCTCGATTTGTTGATATAAGGCAAACAAATGGTTGAAGAATGGCACTAAAATGATCTCTCAAAAAAATTTGCACTGAAGTGAATACCTCACAAAATTATGTCACTTTTGGTGTCATTTTCTCCATAGACAAAATAAGAATAGAAGCCCAAATGTGGCAAATTAGAGATTTTAATATAACTTTTAGAATTTGATCAAAATATATGTATAAACATTTAATTTTTCCTTGGGTTAATTTCACCAAAAAAAAAAAAAAAAAAAAAAAAAACTCAAATCGTAATAAATTATACTCGTAATAAATTTACTTCAAATTAATTTTTGAATCTTCAAAAACCTCAAAATTGGTAGACATATAACAAATTTACTTCCAAACTAATTTTTGGATTACTAAAGACTTGAAACTGGTTTGCTTGTGATGATTTGAAAAAAGAAGAAATGTTTTCTTCTATTTCTTTATTGCTTATCAAATTACAAAGAATATAACATATAAATAGAGTCTAGGATTGCTAGAAAATAGCAAGAAATAAAAACAGATTTCCTACTTCCTGATTCCAACAATTTATTTCCTAATTCATATATGAATACAAAATAATTTCAGAATAATTCTGAAATTATCTTCAAGATCTCTGAGATTTCCTTCTAATTCTTCGACACCCCCCTCAAGTTGGTGCATAAATGTCTGTCATGCCCAACTTGCTGACAAGGGACTCGAAATTAGGTCTAAATAATCCCTTTGTAAGAATGTCAGCCATTTGTTGTGTTGTTGGCACAAATGGCATACAAATAACTCTCGCATCAATATTCTCCTTGATAAAGTGTCTGTCAATCTCAACATGTTTAGTTCTATCATGTTGCACTGGATTATGAGCAATATTGATTGCAGCCTTATTGTCACAGTACAACTTCATAGGCATCTCCACCGATACTTGAAGTTCGTCTAGTACTCGTTTTAGCTGCAACATTTCGCAAATCCCATGAGCCATTGCTCGATATTCAGCTTCTGCACTACTTCGTGCCACCACATTTTGCTTCTTACTTCGCCAAGTAACCAAGTTCCCCCACACGTATGTACAATATCCTGATGTCGACCTTCTGTCCGTAATGGACCCTACCTAGTCTGCATCCGTGTATGCTTCAATCCCATGTTGAATAGACTTTTTGAATAGTACACATTTTCCAGGTGCGCTCTTTAGGTATCTTAGGATTCTATACACAGCCTCAAGTTGTTTTTCATACGGAGAGTGCATAAATTGGCTTACCATACTCACAGCGAAGGCAATATCTGGCCGAGTATGCGACAAATAAATAAGTTTCCCTACTAACTTATGTATCTCGATGTATCAATAGGAGCCCCATTTTTGTCATCTCCAAATTTCTGATTGGGATCTATCGGAGTTTCTGCTGGTCTACAACCGCTCATTCCCGTTTCCTTTGGAAGATCTAGGACATATTTCCTCTGCGAGACCACAATTCCCTTTTTCGATCGAGCTACCTGCATTCCAAAGAAATACCTTAGAGTTCCTAAATCCTTGATCTCAAACTCAAAAGCAAGGCATTCTTTCAACCTATTCATCTCAACAATATCATTCCCAGTGAGAATGATGTCATTCGCGTACACTATAAGAATCGCAACCTTACAATCACAAGAATGTTTTATAAATATGGTATGATCAGTTTGTCCTTAAACATACACTTGTTTCTTCACAGATTGAGTGAACTTCCCAAACCAGGCCCTCGGTGACTGTTTTAGTCCATATAGTGACTTCTTTAATTTACATACCTTTGATCCAAATCTTCCTTCAAAGCCGGGGGGAGTCTATGTATACTTCTTCCTCTAAATCTCCATTCAAAAATGCATTCTTCACATCTAGTTGCTGCAAAGGCTAGTCAAGGTTAGCTACAAGTGATAGGAGCACTCTTATAGTGTTTAGTTTTGCAATTGGAGCAAAGGTCTCAAAGTAATCGATCCCATAGGTTTGGGTGAATCCTTTGGCAACTAACTGAGCTTTGTACCGTTCAAGAGATCCGTCGGATCTATGCTTGGTTGTAAATACCCATTTGCATCCAACTGTGGTCTTTCCCTTGGGTAGATCCACCATATCCCACATTCCATTTTTTTCTAGAGCTTTCATCTCCACAATAATCACTTCCTTCCACTCGGGAACCTGTAGAGCATCCTGCACAATTTTTGGAATCTCCACATGAGACAATTTTGAGGTAAAGGCACGGAAATTGGATGAGAGGTTTTTGTAAGACACATAATGAGCCATAGGATGTTTAGTACAAGACCTAACCCCTTTTCGGATGGCAATAGGTAAGTCAAGTTCAGTGATAGACTCATTTTTTTGACTAAGATCAAGCTGGACAGATTGAGTTGGAACATTACCTGAAGATTGTGTGGAGTTATGGTCATGCCTTAGTTTGGACCCATGGCACTTTAAAGGAGCAGGATACTCTATTTCTTGAGTTTTGTCTCTTCTCGTGTAGACTTGAGAATATGATGGAAACTTTGTATTCTTGGTACTAGTTTCGCACCTGTTATGCTCACAAGTAGGATGAGATGCCAATATAGGTGGATCCGAATTTTCATTATTTAAAGCATATGGTTCAAAATCTAGTACAAGGGTTGTAGGAACTGGATTTTCAAAATGAGGATGTTCAGTATTGTGCAAATCTGCACTTTCTATCCCCCCTTGAAGATGAGTTCCGAAAAAATGTGTTAATTCAAAAAAAGTGACATCCATGGAAACAAACATTTTTCTAGAAATTGGGTCAAAGGATTTATACCCCTTTTGATTAGATGCATAACCAACAAATGCACATTATTTTGCTCTAGGGTCAAGTTTTCCACAATTTCTATCATGTATATGAACAAAACAAGTGCATCCGAATAGTTTTAAGGATAAGGCTGAAGCAAGTCTAGAGGCTGAGTAGGTCTTTTGAAGTACTCTCAAAGGTGTTTGAAACCTTGACACTCTAGATGGCATCCTATTGATAAGATATGTAGATGTAAAAAGAGCTTCACCCTAAAGGTACATGGGAACTTTGGCTGTGAAAAGTAGAGCCCTAGTTACTTCTAGAAGGTGTTTATTCTTCCTTTCTGCCACCCCATTTTGTTGAGGAGTGTCAGGGCAAGAACTTTGATGCACAATCCCCTTTTCCAAGAAAAATTGTCCCAAAATTTTATTAAAATATTCTTTCCCATTATCACTTCTAAAAATCTGGATTTGCGCTTGGAATTGTGTTTGTATCATGGTGTAAAAAATTTTGAAAATAGTCCCAACTTCATATTTCTCTTTTAACAAGTATACCCAACTCACCCTTGTATGATCATCGATAAATGTAACAAACCACTTATTTCCTGATTGTGTAGGAATTCTAGACGGGCCCCAAACATCACTATGAACTAAGGAGAATGGTTTTGACAACTTATAGCTTTGTGAGGGAAAGTTGGTGCGATGATGTTTGGCTAATTCACAGAATTCACACTGAAATGAAGATGGACTTTTATTTAAAAACAACTTTGGGAACAAGAACTTTAAATATTGAAAATTCGGATGACTTAACCTATAATGCCATAACATAATATCATCATCCTTAATAACAAAAACAGATTTGAAACAACCACCCTGAACATGTCTACTTGAGCTTGTTCCATCCTCAAAGAAATAGAGTCCTCCGCTCTCTTTAGCATTGCCAATCGTCCTCCTCGAGGTCAAGTCCTAAAACTCACAATGAGATGAGAAAAAATTAACTCGACACTTTTGATCAGAGGTTATTTTACTGATGGACAACAAGTTACAAGATAAGTTTGGGACATGAAGAACATTATGAAGTGTGAGAGCTGGTGAGAGCTTGATAGATCCTGTTCCGGCAATGGTTGAAAGAGAACCATCTACAATTGTGATTTTTTTATTTCCAGCATACGGACTATAGGTGCAAAAGAGTTTTGAACAACTTGTCATATGATCGGTTGCTCTTGAATCGAGAATCCATGGAGTAATTTGGTGTGGATTTTCTATGAGGAAGGCGATAGGAAAAAAATTACCTTTTTGGGCTAAAGAACAAGAAGGAATTGAGGAAGGCTGTGGAGATTGAAAAAGTTTGTATAGGTGTTCTAATTGTTCCTTTGAGAATGGAATTGAATTTGACTTGATTTGCTCTTCCTCATTTGTTGCTTGGAATGCACGACCATCACTATTGCTCCTTCTCTTCCAACCTTCTTTCTTCCAATTTTGTGGTTTCCCATGAATTTTCCAACAGGTTTCTTTGGTGTGCCATGGTTTCTTGCAATGTTCACACCATGGTTTCTTCCTCCTATCCTCCTCGAAAGTAGGCCCCCAAGATACAAGTACAGAATTTTCTGATATAGAAATAACACTTGTTTCTAAATCACGAAGCATGATTCGCCTTCGAGATTCCTCTCTTCTAACTTCAGAGAAAACCTCGCGGATGGATGGCAGAGGCTTTTGGCCAAGGATTTTGCCTCTCACCTCATCCAAGTTTCGATTAAGGCCTGCTAGAAACATATATACTCTATCATTCTCTTCTCTCTTCATGTGTCTTTTGTGATCAGCTGGACTTTGCCATGTATCATCATAGCATTGATCTAATTCCTGCCACAAGGTCACCATTTCATTGTAGTAAATAGTAACCTCACGATCCCCTTGCTTTGATTGCCATAGTTTTGTCTTCAATTCAAAAATCTGGGAAGAATTTTCCAGATCAAAATATGTTTCTCTCACAACATCCCATACATCTTTGGCAGTTGGAAGAAAAAGATATGGTTTTCCAATTGCTGGCTCCATAGAATTCAGCAACCAAGGAATCACTAAGGAGTTCTTGGATCTCCATATCTTCCAAGACGAATTTCTTTTTTTTTGGTTCCTTCACCTCGCCTGTCAAGTGGCCTAGCTTCCCTCTACCATCAATTGTTAGTTTCACCGATTGAGCCCACTCCAAATAATTTTGGCCATTTAATCGGTGAATTGTTAATAGCAAATTGGAATTATGAGAGAATTGCTCTCCACCGTTGCTCGATTGTGCAAAGAGATTAGCCAAGTTTTAAGCTCCGGTCATCGCCATTTTCACCATCGTAAGAGCCAGATTCAAAACCAAAGCTCTGATACTATGATGATTTGAAAAAAGAAGAAATGTTTTCTTCTATTCTTTATTGCTTATCAAATTACAAAGAATATAACATATAAATAGAGTCTAGGATTGCTAGAAAATAGCAAGAAATAAAAACAGATTTCCTACTTCTTGATTCTAGCAATTTATTTCCTAATTCATAAATGGAAACAAAATAATTTCATATTTTAAAATTATCTTCAAGATCTCCGAGATTTCCTTCTAATTCTTCGACAACTTGTGATATATTTACCCTGAATTAGCTTTCATCAAATTTTACTGTATGGTAATAACTGAATTTACATAACGAGTCCATATGAAAATCCATATCATTTAGGATAAATTTGTCATAATGTACTAATTTGGGATTTTTAATAATCCACAAATTAATTTGCAATAGATTTGGGATATTTGATAATTCAAAAATTAATATAAAGTAAATTTGTTATAATGTATCAATTTGATGTTTTTGTGATATTAACCATTTTCCCATTCATAACTTAAATACATGAATTTGTTCCATCGGCTTTGAAAAGTAGTATTAGACATGAACATTACATGCATAAAAATTCAAAATGCACCACTAGATATTCTAATATAATTTTTTTTTAATCTTTTTTAATTTAGATGCGTGAATTTAGTCCATCAACTCAAAGGTTCAAAACATGGCAATTTTCTTTCTAATTTTTCCTTTTAAAACTTGATTGCAGGGATTTGTTCTTCAGCTTAAAAATTCAGTCTCTAAATATTTCAAAATAAAACCTGTAGTAGAGAAGCAAAATCTACAAAACTAGACTTTTGCTTGGATTAGAGATTTGATAAAGTCGATATCAAAATCAGATTGGGTGCGAACATGCTAAATGGCTCAATCTCGCTAGAAATCAAGTCGACTTAGAGCTCAGAGTATAAATTGCCAATCCAACTTGGTCTGAATGTGCTTCTCACTAGGAGAAAGCACCAGTATTTCTGCATTAAATGTTCAGCAGACCATCAGCAAGACCTCAGCTATAAAGCCAATTGTCACCCAAACAATGAAAAGGTTTTTCAAACTTCTCCAAGCATCTGATCCTAATGAAAAGCCAATCATATTTCTGAAGACATAAGCTAAGAAGATTAAGGTGCAACAGGGAATCATGGCAAGACCCTGTCATGAGAGTTCCACAAGAGAGAAGAAAAAGCTGCATATCCTAAATTCTCTTTTGAACCAGCGTATACCCTGCTACGTTACCTTCAAAAGCTACAAGAATTCTGAAGCCATTTTCGCAGAATGAAATCCCAGCTATCACCACCCTAGTTGACATCAATGAACCGGATTTTGAAAACAGCTTAACATCCACACAGGAAGTACTCTAAAATGTGGACAAAAATTTTCCTCATCCAAACCATGGACTGAAATAATATACACTACTACAGCAAATAGCATTCTCTTCTGTCAAAGGAACATTTGCTCAACAGCTGCCTACTTTCAGGAGATCAAGTTTTTGTCTCAATAGGTACTAAATGGCATTGAATTTGATAACATTGAATAAAACTGAACGGTAGCAGTGAGTGTCCTCCACTCCACTGATCAAAATGTGAGCTTGTCTCAATGATTCCTGTGAACTATCTCGCACTCTTCCAGGATATGATCTTCCTATGATCCCGTCCCCTGAAGGATCTAGAAAGAAGCATACCACTGACAGGTTTGCACAAACCAACATCAACAATGGAAGTGCTCTCTCTTTTTTCCGCAGAAAGAGATATCTCATCCATGTAACAGTCAAACAACATAGCAAGACAATGAACTTGATGAGCTAGAATATAGTTTTCATGAACCAAAGGCAGCATCTTTATCATGTGAAGATTGACCTGTAACAACCAGCAAGATATGGTCAAAGGCAGATATCTAATATGAAATTGAAGATATTTGAGAAGTAGAGTACACACACAATATTATGAAGTCATGATCATTATATCAGTAATGACAAGGGCACAGGCCCTTGAAGTGCATGGCTAAACATGCATATGTATGACCTTTATTTTACAGTGCTACAAAATAGAAAAGTTATGGAAGATGTACAATCATTTTTAAAAAAATAAAATAAAATAAATGGGCATTGCCAAGACATCATTGTACGCAAGACATGCAATTACGGATAGAAAAAGCACAGCAAGTACATGCGCAGATGCCTACAATGTTATTGCAGGTAGACATTTACTAGCATCTTTTAGGGAAATGTGCATTACCTCTGCTTCCATAGCACGGAGTTCATTAGACCACCCAACATTGTCAATCTTGGAATGATTTCCTCCAGACAAATCAGGGTAAAGACTTAATGAGAAAAGTGGAGGCCTGAGAGGATATTCCATGCTTACTTTAATCTGGCATTATCAAATTTGGCATTCTAGTAAGTAAAAGAAATAGAAGACCAGATACAGACAGCAGCAAAGTTTCCCAAGTAGTTTGGGAACTGAAAATACTGCTAGAATTTTCTACACCAGTCCTTTAAGGAGATATGTTCGCTCATGCTTAACATATGGAATAAAAGTTTCTTCAGTTCTCTTCAAAAATTTCAGGTAAAAGGGCATAGCACTAGATATTCATTGCCTTGTAAATGTGAACAATTCTAAATAATAAAACTCCACCTTTGCTTCCAGCTTTACATTCTGGTCATCGGCATTTAGTTTCTTTGTTAGATGAAGAAGGAACTCTCTGACCCCATAGTTCACCCATGAATTCTCTGCCACCTCATAGCATTCAGTGGGAGCTGCATTTTCTGGCTCTGGTTCAAATTTAGAAGGTTCGTCTTTATCACTATCAGTGTCTAACAGGAGATCTAAATCCTCATCTTGCTTCTTGAAACTCAGAGACTTTGCCCGATTAATTGGGGATATGCCTTTTGAAATCATAGCCAACTGCCTTGAGTTTTCAAGGCTGGAACCCCTGAAAGGAGTTCTAGCATCAATTGTAACAGATCCAGCAACGCCAAAAGATGGAAGCTCCCCATCCTCACTCGGAGCCTCTAGCTCATTCTTTTCTTTACCAGATGATCCATCAGGATTGGCATCTATAGGCTCTGGAGCCTGCTCCACATCAATGACAGGTAAAGTTGAAGGCTCACTAGAGACAGAGCCTATGGATGACCACCCACGCAAATTACATGAGAGGAAATGTGTGGCCCATGGAACACTTTTATAATTTAGTGCAGGCCATTTGAGCTTTGCAAGTGCATCAAGTTGTTCCCTGTAACAAATAAAATATTCACAGGATGCAATGGGAACAATCACTAATTATTGTGATAAGAACATGCTTCCACAAACCCAAAACAGCTCAGCAGAAGTAACTCAGACTAAAGAGAGTATATTAGCAACAGTAAATTAAGGCAAAATTAGCATTTCCATTGTTCCATATTCACCAAATTATAACAACAACAATCCTAGCCGAGGGGATCCATACTATAACGGTCACTTAGAATTCAAAACTTTTGGAACCCAATGAAAATTTGTTATCTTAGCTTCAAGGGTGATCCAAGATTCAGATCCTACAGATGTTGACTCACACAAGAGCCATCTGAGCCTTCTTTCGAGACCGAATTCTTTGCAGAACTGTCTGTACGCGATTCTGCTGGCGGTATAGCGAAAGACCAGATGCAACAACCTCACTTTTGGAAATGTCACCATTTGCATTCTCAAGGCCAGCGAGCAATGGTGAAACTTCTGGCAAGAAATCAATTCCTGCTAGATGTTGGGCCCACATATATGGACGTAAAGTTCTTCTTTCATCGAAATTAAGGGTGTCACCAACAGCTAGTTTGGCTGACTGCATCGTAACCACGCCAAATACATCCCATTAGAGGGAAAATGAGAATGTCCAAAACACATAGACATGAAGGAGATTAGTCCTAGAAACAAAGTTAGTTGCTTTTTGAAAGAACTATAATTAGACATACATACCTGATGAGGAAGCTCAAGCCCAGTGTCGTTGGGAAATAAGTTGCATAAAATGTTATCTTCTGGTCTTTCATTGGAACCTTCTATTCCAACACATACAACTTTTAACTTCAACATATACTCAAACTTCAACGTCACAAGTTTTGAAGACTTCTGATCAGAAGCTTCATCCTCGTATACATGAAGGATGACCTTCAAGGGATGAACTTGATATAACCCTGTCTGTTCAAGATTCTCTTTGACTGGAACCTTCTTTGGCCTTTTTCTCCTTCTCTGCCCATCATCATCTTCATCAAGGACATCATCATCCAACCTTGAACTGTCTGAGTTGGCAGACATCCCTGCACCATGAAAGCACATAACATTAGCTCCCTTTCTGCATTTGGTATGAAGATAAAGCTGGTTTGAAACTAACTACTTAAAGCACCTCAGAGAGACAGCACACCTATGGCTAATGGAATTGCAAATAATTTGGTCTAACTTAATAAAGTAGAATTATTTACAAGCTCCAGCAGTAAAGAATACCTAGTCAAACAGTTGAAATGACCCATCCCCCAAATAGCTTGACCTTTTTAAGTTGGGCTTGCTAGTTTTCAAAGCCAAGTCTTAATTATCCATGACATTTAAAAATTCATCAGTGTGGTTCTTATATATCTTATTCCCTATCCACCTATTACATGTGCCATTATATATCCAATTTGCTCGAGAGAGTGTTGAAGTATCCAAAATCGCTTATCTAAGCGCTGTCTGGGTCTTTTGCATGTAGTAGTGTCCCTCCGTTTAATTGCTTAAACATTTTTGTTGAACTTTCTAACATGATCAATTATATTGATCACTATCTCCGCATTTTGGGATGACAAATTCCCCCAATAAAATCAGGAATCATTAATAATATAAAAATAAAACCAATGGAGAAAATCTCTTTCTCAATTACCAGAGTCCTTGTTGGCTAGCTGGCGTGCAAAGGATTGAGCATCTTTCACACTTCCGACTATCTCCACATCAATTCTTTCTTCAAATGCTTCTTTTTGTGCCATCAACTGCGAGTAAATCACAAATAGAGGTGGTGGAAGCAACTCTGCTGAGTGATGCTGCTTCAGCTTCTTTGAGTGCAAAACCCCTAATTGGGTCTGCACTGGCAAGGATGCCTTCTTAAGAGACTTCAGATGTGAGGGAAGGCTAGAGAGAAACTTCTTTCGGTTAGCAATGGTCTCCAAGAGGCCTTTTTTACATTTTTCCAATTCTTCATGGAGTTTGCATAATTCTTTGCGCTGTTCCAAGTAATACACTGTCTCAGTCTATTAATGATTGTCGACAATATGCAACATGCATAAGGGAAAAAGAACAGCAAAGAAGATGACAATACCTACACCAGAGGAAGAAAGATAGCAAAAAGATAAACAAGAAAATCTTTCCAGGTTTTTAGCAAATTGATCATCACTAGATAACTTTCGCTAACTAGGCTTTAAATATTGTTGAGAAGCAAACAGACTTGACATCAAAGTTCATCAACTAGAGCAAAACGGGTCATGTTAAATATGAAAATGAAAATTAACTTGTTCCAATACTTTAAACACCTATCTAAGAAATTCACCTGATTCAATATGAAATTCTAATGTGGTTATATTCCATTGACTGCACTAGCCTTCCCAGTGCTGGGCATGCCCAGGTAACAAAATTCACTGGTAAGATGATTTTTCTCCAAAAATTATGCAACCAATAAATTATAAAAGAACAAGCTGTAAATTTAATGTGATCAAATGCTGACTGCAAACAGTCTGCATAGAATTACCTACTAAACTAGTACCATCAGATTTTACAGAAACCATGCATAAGTCTATTCATACTATTGCAGAAAGCAGAACGATCACCAGTCACCTGGAAGAGCTCAAAGTTAAGCCTTTTTAACATCAGATCGTGTGCGTCATTATGGGATCCTGAGTCTTTAATCTCTTCAGGTGCATCACGAAAAAATTCCTCCTCAGGAACGAGTTCAATATCCGGATATTTTGATTTGAAGTCCCTGCATGCCTTAATTGCTTTTATGTAATGACTCTTTTCATACATCAAATTGTGCAGCTGCAAGGTTGTGAAGTCTACTGGTGCCTTTGCTCGCTCTGTCTCTGCTTTTACCCGGTCTTCCTCTAACAATATTGAGCGGTTTGCCTGTTAAGAAAATAAATCAAATTATAGGAAAAAAAATCAAGTTTTTATCTAGATCATGAAATATGTAGTGCAACATAAGAATAAGTCAGTCACTACAAAACATGCAGCGCACCAGAACGTGTGTACTATAGCATAAGAAAAGAGATGGGAGCAATAAAAATGAGATCTAATTAAGGTAAGGCCAAAGCATATAATGGAGAAGTACAATTACTACCCTTATACTAAGGAAGCACCAATGGTTGTTTCCTTTTCAACTCACAAGCATGAACTCAATCTTTCCTCGTCATAAATATATATATATCATCTCCCTCAAAGTTCTAATACCAAACTTCATAATTTACCACTCCCTACTCTCCCAAGGCTTTAAAGAATTTGCTTGAGAATCCTTTCCTTTCTTCCACACAACTTCGAATAGCACTATGTAATTAAAAACTCTTGACTGTAACTAAATCTCACGAAATCTTTTCTGGTGTCAGATACAAAGACCAGTTAGTTTCCATATCATCAGGACAAGAATAGGGTCAACTAAACTCATCCTAAACATCGCCTTCAATAATGCCGATTACAAAATTAGCTTGGGAGTTGGGATGATTGGTGAAACATGACTATTAAAGCTCCAACTTTGCAAAGCTCCCTATAGAAGCCATTCTCCTCCTTCTTGCATCCACGTTACAACCAGAAGCTGGTTCTCGGTTCCACATTCTATCGTATATCACTGCGAACCCATTTGTAAAATAGCAAATAATCAAGGACAACCAGATAGTGTCTGTAATGGTGCAACCACAAAACGAAGGGCACTCTACTCCACAAACCCTGACTCCAAAATATAGCACAAAAGGCCCCTACTTTTCCTCAATCGACAGAATCAACCTCCAAGCTTGAACAAAATTTCGCCACAATCCCATTCCAATTCATCTCCCAATCAAACTAAAAACAGCACCCACGCAAAAACAAAGCAAAACAAGAAGAACGCCACTCCAGACCAAGCGAGAGCAAACCCCTAGGGCAAGGAAACAGAAACCGGGAGCGAAGGCTGCGGACCTGGCGGAGGGTGACGAAGTGGAGGAACATCTGGGTGGCGAGCTCCCTGAGCTGCGACTTCGGCAGGCCCTGCTTCTTAACCGAGAGGATCTGAGCCACGATCTCCTCCACCGAGCTCTTGCTCTCTCTCAGCATCTCGTACGGCGACTTCTCCGCCTTGCGCTCCGCCGCCGCCGCCGGCAGCCGGCTGCTGCTCCGGCGAGCGAACGTCTTCGTCCACCACCATGCCTTCCTCAATCTCGTCGTCCATTTCTCTGCTAACTCGTCGCCTTTGTCTTCGACGCCAAGACGCTAGGGCGGTACTGGCGACCGCTTGCAGTCGATACAGCGAGCTACCGTCAGTCGCAGAGGATGTCCATTTCTTCCCTCCTCTGACGACTCTCCTTTAAATAAAAGGGTAATACTTTAAAATGCAATTGACTACTAAGATTTTTAAAAATTATAATTGAGTTTTAATACTTATCACAATTTTTTTTTTTAAAAAGTGCTAACTTATTATAAAAATATAATTAAATTTTAAAATTTTCAAAAAAATATAATTAAGAGAAAAACTTGATTGAATCAATTTGATTCAATCGTACTTTCATGATAAGTTTAAAAACTAATTAGACTTCTTGAAAGTTTTAAACTCAATTACATATTCATGATAAATTTAGGATTTCTAATGTATTTATTCTTAAAAAATAAAAATTATTTGAGTTTTACAAAGTTGTTACAAGAATATTTACAAACTTTGAATATTCATAAATATCATTATGAAATTAAAGTCTTTGTATGAATTTCTCAAAATTCATAAAAATTAAAAAATGAGAAGTGCTAGAAAAGGAAAAGTTGGAAACAACAAAAACTGGCTCTTTTGTTTTTGTGAGTGACTTCAACTAGAAAAAACTTTTAAATATACTTGACACTATCAAAATTTACTCAACTCAAATATGAAGGCCATCTGTCGCATATTACGAAAGATAAAAATTATAATTATGAATTTTTCTTTGCACTTTAAAATTTGATATTTAATTAAGGATCCAAAGTCCAAGATATAAGCCAATATTAGGCATCAGTGCGATAGAACGCCATTTCATGTGTTTTCATTAACTCTCTTATTCAGTAAAAATTACACTCACATGAGAATTAGAAATGCCGACTTAATTTAAAATAAATCGAATAAGCTTTTTATTCTATCTTCACTTTATTTTTTTTTCTTGTATTCTTTTTTTTTTTTTATTTGACCGAGCTTACCTATCGCTATGATGTCATCACTGTCAGGAGGCATGCTTGGCTCCGTTAGGGGCCAAAGGGAGTGGGGGTTCACCAAAAAAAAAAAAAAGAAGAAGAAAACCGACCATGTAACCTTTTGACGAAAGAATGTTATTGTAATGAGAGTATACCTTTTATGTAGTGTTATTATAAAGATCAGATTTTTACCCAAAGTATAAGAATGAGTTGTTATAAAATTGTGGTTCAATTTGCGGCTCCAATTTTTTGCAACAAAGGTCGTCTAGGAATCAAGTCTTGAAAGTTGAAACCGATTACCCTAGTGGTCTAGATAAGTTGGTATGATTTTGTTCATTGTGCTCTTGTCGTTAGTTGTAAAGGTGAAGGTGGCAACCAATTAGGGTGCTAGTGTTGGAGCCATGGTCATGATGCCAAAATGTCTTAGGGTTGCTTGAGGAACAACAGGTAGCGGCAAAAAATGAGATAAGTACACTAAAAATTCTAAAATTATTATGTATAATTAAGTCTTAAAATTTTCATAAAATGCAATTAAATCATAAATTTTGTCAAAAAAATAATCGAATTCTAAAACTTTTTAAAAGTGTAATTAAGTCTTAAGACTTGTCACTCAAAATGCAATTGAGTTCTCAAACTTTCAAAAAGTTTTATCGACAAAATGTTAAATTGATCAAATTAAATCAGTTTTTTTTGATGTTTTTTTTAAAAGTTTTAGAACTCGATTGCACTTTTAAAAAAAAAAAAAAATTATGACTTAATTATACTTTTTAAAAATTTAAAATTTTCAATGTACTTATCTCAAAAAAATCAATCAAGATCAAAAATGCAATTTGATTGAGAGAGAGAATGAGAGAGAACCCAAAATGACCGGATGCACAAACAAACATGATTTAATGGCAACATCATGAAACTAGTGTCTCTGTATGCTAATACCATTCACATTTTCAAATGGAGGCACCACGTAAGATCCAATTTCAAAAGTTTAGTTACTTGATTGAATGAATGGTTAATGTCTCAAAAAAAAAAATCTAAACTAATATAATAAATTTATAGACTGATATTTTAACTATCAAAAATCTCTTATTGGTATTTTTATGACAAATTTACCTTCAATTAATTTATATTAAATTTTTATTGTCGAATTATCGAATTAAATAACACGTAGAATTGACAAGTACACTAATTTAGGTTTTTATAATCAAAAAATTAATTTATGACAAATATATCATTTTAAGATTTTTAGTGATCAAAATATAAATTTAAAATAAACTGATTATATATATATATATATTAATTTCGAATTTTGGTGATATTAACTTTTGAAAAAAATCTAAATACTCAGTTAAATACAGAAAACAAAAACTTGGTCATCATCCCTTTTCAATTTTCACGGGCAACCTAGCCTCCTCCATATTTTGGATCGTCTTAATGATTGTTTTCATCCTCTTGTTATTTGGGCAGAAAAAATAAGGACAAAATTCGAATTGCCATACTGGGGTTAAGCTCATCGTTTGATTCGAGATTCTTGCCGTTCGATGTTCTTGTCGCTGGAGTCGGTCGCTGTTCGTCTTCGCGACCGAAGGACGAGGAGGTCCGTCGTCTATAGATTCCTCCTTCTCCTTCGAGACCTCTCCGTTTCTCCGGCGGTATGGACACTGTCCAGCTCGACGGGGAAGAAGATGGTCCTGCCATCAGAGCTCTCGGCTCCCTCTTCAAGCTCACTCAAGTCTTCCTCTGGTCTACCCCGCCTCTCTCTTTCTCCCTCTGGCTATGTGTACGTTTCTGGGTGTGTGCGTGTGCCTTACTATGAGTCGCTCTGCTCTTTCCAGGGACCAAGGCTCTTCGGCGGCGCAAGAACTTCCGCCTTCCGCCGTAGCCAGGGTAAGCTTTCGTCTTGGTCTTGACCCATGATGCGTCTCCCGCTTCTCTGATTACTGTACCGAGTTGGGGAATATTGATGTTTTCGTTTTCGTTGGGTCCGATGCAGAACCCACCTCGCCGGGATGACAATGTCGGCTCAAACGCTGTCTCCGCCACCGCGGGCAAGTATTTTTTCTTACCCTTTTTGCACTTTTGTACTGGCTTGCTATGTGGCCCGAAGAAATTGCTATGTCGTTGATGTTCTTGTTATTCGATGATCACAATTTGCTCAAATTATGTTGCTTTTTCTGCTATTTTGTTTATTTCCGTCCAGATTATAGCCCTTTACCAGTGGACTTGGAACTCATCAGACAGATGAGCGATCTTGGTCTTCCGCTTGCATTTCAGACCAATAAGGAGGTGCTTTCTTGGTCCCCTTTGCGTTTGCTGTTACTGTGGATTTTAGATGCGAACTCTGAATCCTATCATGTTGCAGTGCCTTGTGGTTGTATCTCTGTGTTGTTAGTTCCTTATGTGATTAATTATGATTGGCTTTGTTCTTCCACAAGTTTGAAGATTTGTCATTGCTGTCAGCTGAAATTGCGTTTGCTCAACCATTAAAAAAATGGCAGTAAAAGAATAGTGGACTATGACAGCATTTTAGAATATGGTAAATAACACCTTTTCAAAAATCTGGAAAGAATGATAATTTGCCATCAAAGAAGTAACTAAAGGGTTCTAGGGATTTTTTATATTTTTGGGGGTAGCCTTTCTTTAAGTTATGCAAACTGTGTCAAAAGATGTAATGAAGAAGCCTGCTAAACAGTTGATTTACGTTTCATAAGAATATATGTTGGAAAGCCTGTCCTTTGAATTATAATTAGTTATGTAACAGAGAGATTTGGAGTAAATGCTGAGGAATGATGTAACTAGATGAGGAACCATTTTAGAATTGTTCAAACTATAAATCCTGTTAACTGGGGTTAGATAAGTTATTTGATCTCTCTCTCTCTCTCTCTCTCTCAAGGTATCATGAGACTTACCATTTGCTGCTTCTAATACTTTGATTTGCTGGAAATGTTTATTTTTTTCAATTTTTAGAGGAAGAATGGAATTTCCAAAGTGAGAAAAAGGAGAACACATAAGAAGAATGATTATGGAAAAGAAGGAATTGAGAATGATGGAACTCGATTCCCGAAAGTGAGTGGGCCTGTTGTTATATCTCAAACTGATATTCACGATACTCCGAGTGGTTTATTATGTTCCGTGCCAGTGACTGGCCAAAGTGAGGTCTCTTGCTATGATAATGCAGTGGATGCTAGTAAATTTTGTTCCACATCTGATAAAGGAGAAGATTTGACTGAGATCAGCTGTGTCAGCAAGGGAACGACTTGTACTGGAACATCGGATGAGGCAATTGATTGCGTGGATTTTTCCCCTGTTCTGACTGATAATGTGCCCAAGTATGACTTGACAGTTAATCCTAACACTAAAGACTCTGATGCTGGAGGTGGACTTTGCTCACAACATCCTTCTACTGAAGCTTTTGTTGACTGTGGCAGGGAAGAACTTGGTGGAAGCTTAGTAGAGTCCAATTTGTTAGACCATATTTCACCTGCAAACCATGTTGAAGCTGTTACGGCACATTGCAACAGTCATGGAAACCATCAGTCATTGGAAGAGGTTGCCATTGGCCAAGGTACAGAGGTTCTTCAACAGGAACAAAGCAATAATGACAACTCATGTAGAGACTGGATTGAGTGCTGGGACTCTTTCTATCAGAGAAATTACTATTATAATAGTATAACCCAGGTTTCAACTTGGTCTCCACCTCCTGGGATGGAATCTGTAGAGGCAGAATTAAATGAGAACCCAGAGTCCAATGCTAGGCTTGTTGAGCAGCAAGATCTCAGCCTATCAACTTCTAGTGTTTGTTCGCCACTGGGAGATATTTGTGTTTTTCAACAGAGTGGAGATTCATTCACAGACTTCGCGGATCATTATAATTTACTTGGTCAACCATTTGGTGAAGGTGATTCTGTGGACGAAAAAAATTGTGAAGAAGATGCCACTTCACCAAAACTAGGTGATATGAGGTAAAATAAGGATTATTATTGTCTTGAAGTTCATTGTTGCAATCGTACTCATCCTGAATAAGCTATTTTGGTGGTTGTGCTCTCTGAATGGAATAAATTGCTTGCGTGAGGGTTAATACTTTGTAGCTTACTTATTTCAAGTTGTGGTATGATGTGGAGATGTTTTGCTTTTTAATTATGTGCTATCTAAGCCATTAATTAAGTGTCTCAGAGTTGGGATATGTGATAGAAATACTTTGGCTGACCTTTTCCTAACACTCTACTTAGGTTTTACCACAAATGGTTTGTCCAACATGACATCCAAAAATTGGGTCAAATGCTTAAATCTCATTATTTCCTCTTATTATTATTTAGTTTGTTTTTGTATCTTTCTTTTCCTACTTCAAGCTTTTGTTTATTGTAATCACATCCTCATGTTGTGTCACATATTGCTATGTTACATACTCCACCTACTGCCAGAATTCAAGAATTTTAGCATTTAATTTTTTTGTCATGAAGAGGGTTCTTAGAGCCTATGAAGGCCTTTATTGTAGCACTCTCCAACTGTAACAGTGTGGCGAATCCATGTAGCTACAAAAATAAACTGTATTGATGGGTTTTCCAATACTTTTTGAAACATAGTTCCTGGGAAGTTAATCAAGTAGTGCATATATCCTTTCAGAATCTTCGATCAAATGGTAATAAAGTCAATGAAACAGCCCCACTATATGTAGCATGTTTTTTAATGATTCCCTTTGCTGTTGAGTTGGGTTTACATGTGTCATGGGGTGGGGATGTGAGCACGTCAAATAATCAACTTGAGGTGGGAACATGATAATATCTTAGACAGAACAACAATAAGAGGGAGCATTGATATTCAAATCTTTGACCTCTGTACCTGAAATGCAAATCCTTTGTTGAAAATAAAGTGCAACTTTAATGGCCTACACTATTATTCATCCAAATTATACCAAAGTTTTAAAAACCTATGAAGTTTTACATTTGTATGATACTTAGTAAGATAGCATTTATGAAGTTCATTTTAAGCATTCCAACTATTTTGTGATTGATGGGATTGCCTTGGTGATCAATTTTGCCTATCTCAAATGTAAAACTTTAACAGTTGAGACAAAGTACTTGATTACATCATAGTGATAATTATTTATCGGTTTTAGCATCTCATATCTGTCTCTGGTCTTGCAGCATGATGAGTGGCCCAACAGAAATATCTCTTGAGGAGAATAATTCACTGGTGGAAGTCAGGGATTCTCTTGATAACTTGCATTCTCTGTCTGGCTCTCATGCAAGTGAATTGAAAACAGTTGCAAGAAAAAGGATACAGAGGAAGTCATTGCATGTCAGAGAAGGTTCTTCGACTTATATTTGCTTTCTGTTCATTCTGTTTGAATTGTTAATTTGATACTGGTTAGTGCTATTTGTTTTAAAGGATGTCTAAATGATGGGTTCCAGATAGGTTATAGAGGCCATGATATTAATGAGACAAGATTAGCATATGGATTTTAGAAATTATGCAACCTGTGCAAAACTGGAATAATCCTTGCCTTCAGCTTGGTGCTGATATTTCAATTTGTACATTGTCATTGCTTGTAAAATAATTGAGATATCATTAGGAGGATATGGTATAATCTGTAATAAAGAGTGGATCTTCTCACCTATCTGATCTCTGTTTGTTTCCTTTTGGGGAAATGAGCAGTTGTCCACTCATTTTGTAATCCACTTTATTATTCAAGTTGCATTCCATTTTGACTTCAACATTTTTAATTTTGACACAATAAGTTTTCTTCACTACTTTTCCTGGAGAATTTTTTAACTAATATGGGCTTGTTGCTGTTTAATTAATATCCTTATGATGAACATTTGCATCTTGCAGACCTGAGCTTTCCTCTGAGTGAAGAATACTGCACTGTAATTGAAAAATATTGGTTTCAGAGGTATCTCCTCTTTTCAAGATTTGATGAAGGTATCAAAATGGATGAGGAAGGATGGTTTTCTGTTACTCCTCAATCTATTGCTAGGCATCACGCAGTTCGTTGTGGTGGTGGAATTATAGTGGATGGTTTCACAGGAGTTGGTGGGAATGCCATCCAATTCGCACAAATGTAAGAACCCTTTTCTCTTCTTTTCCGTGTGTTTCGGGTTGAAGTTTTATAAATCTGTTTGTATGAGTGAACTATAATCTGGTTCTGGATTAGGTGGTTGATATAGGAGATAGCAAATCTTTCAGCCAAAAGGGAATTATCACCTGTAACACTGATCTCCAATTTTCCCGTACAGCAAGGAAACCCATGGTACATTTTGGGAGAGCTTGTCCTCATACACTACAATAGACCTCTTTTGTGTAAGATATGCTTATTTTTAGATTTCCTAAGAACTCAGTAAGACTTCACCAACATTGTATTGGGTGAAATTTGCAATTTACACACCACGCTCATACCATACTTGTGTGCAATCATCTTGTCATTTGTGCCTTTTGAGTTCTTTAAATTCTGAAAGCCACAGTTGTTAAGAGTTTCTTTCTTTTTGGTAGATAACTTGCATCCAAACCTTAGAAATTAACCTTGGACTGAAACAAAAGTGAGTTTCTCCATAGCCTGATCAAGATGTAGATGTGTAGACATCAAGCCATTCCTGGCTTGGTTGCAAAAGCAATTGCATAAATATCTAGCAAATACATCCAAAATAAATTTCTGCAGGAAGAGATACAATGGTAAAATTTTGGAGTTGATGTGTTCCTTAGCAATTGTCCGCACAGAAGTTTGCCTCATGATGCCTATGCCTGAACATGATTTCCTGGAAAAGCATCCACAATGATCTGTGATCAAGAAGAATAAACAGATAATGAGTTTGTCCATTTGTCTCATTTCATTTCTTATCCTAGTTACTGTTCGGATGAGAACCTTGATGCTGTTTTTATGGTCAAGTGGGCTTAAAGTCTGTTTTCTAATATGTGCAACCTTCTATATGCAATCATGAAAATACTTACCCTTCACTTTTGTTGTTATGAATTCAGGGGCAGACATGTAATAGCGGTTGACATCGATCCAAAGAAGATTGAATATGCACACCATAATGCCGGCATTTATGAAGTTGATGGTGGAATAGATTTTGTGAAAGGAGATTTCTTCATTTTGGCACCAAAATTGAAGGTATTGAGAAGTCTGGTCTAGCCATATGTATGGATGTGGTGAATTGTCTCATCAATGTCGTTTTGTGTCTTATGACCATCAAACATATGCCTCATGTGTCTTTAGTGCACATTATTGCTTCAAAGGATACAAGATGTATGACAGTTATTGCTTCCAATTCTTGAAGTCTTCATGTGCTTCATCTTATTCTTTTGAGACTGGAATCACAGTATATTATTTTTTGTCTATTTCCAGTGGTGAGGAGTTTTCCTCCCTTTCTTTCTTATGTAGTTTGAAACTATATTACCCTCAGTTAGTGGCAAAAACCAAATGGGATTAACTTCATCTTGCATTTTTTTGGCCAATTAGCAGTACATTTTGTTCAGTCTTTCGATATTAAGAATTTACAATGACCCTGTATGAGCATTAAAAGAAAATGTAATTCTATAGGATTCTGTATTAACTAATTTGACATATTATCCTTCTGCATGCTTATGGTTAATGGTTTGCTCTTCTATTGTAGGCAGATACTGTCTTCTTGTCACCTCCCTGGGGTGGTCCTGGTTATACCAAAGTAAAGAAATACAACATGAAGACCATGCTCAAGCCACATGATGGGTGAGTGGCTAATCATTTGAAGCAAAATGAACCTGCCATGTTTTGACTATTATGAGTACCACCTTTGAGACTGATAATTGACTTTGTTGCATCAATATTTACTCTGCAGATTCTTCCTTTTTAACATTGCCAAGGAAATTGCTCCCAAATTGGTCATGTTCCTCCCAAAAAATGTTGATCTGAACCAATTAGCTGAGCTTTCTCTTTCTGTTCAACCTCCATGGTCATTGGAGGTAATTCCATTTCTTTGATGCATTCTTGGTTATGTCAAATGCATTTCTAAGTAAAGGGCTTTGTTAAGCCTTATGCATATACCATATTATAGACATACATATAGGGCTGAGAGTGCGTTTGGTTCAGCATTTTGAAAGCCCCTTAGAAAAATTTGGGGTGTTTGGTAACCATTCCCAATGAGCTTTAGGCCAGATGCTAGAATTGGGAAGACAAAAAGCTCAAGGCAGGTCATGCTGAAACAAGGTTTAAATGATTTTTTTCTTCCAGAACTACCATCACCAATTTTTGGGTTCTTCAGTTTTGCCCCTCGTTGCTACTGTTCTTCTTCTTTGCATGATGGTAGCTAGCAAGGACTGATGTGGCTAGATTTGACCAGTGAAGGGCTGATGAGGTCGCGTGACCCTGGCGAGGGCCATATGAGTTTGCGTGATGTCGCTGATGTCAGCCCTTGCTGGCAGCATGAGCCCTTCACCAAAGCTGGCGAAGGTTTGATTTCTTCAAAAAAGAAGAAGAAGAAGAAAAATTGCAGCCGAAATCCTTTGCAAATTTTTTTTAAGAAGCACTACTTAACCCAAAGTTGCTTTACAAAGGATTTTTTTATCAAACGCAATTTGCATTTCTCCAAAACCTTTTAGGCTAAAGGCTTTTGCATTTTCCTAAGGCCCATTTTCAAAACTGAACCAAACACAGCCTGAAACCAGGATGCTCAGTACTGTCTAAGATCAGTTTTGAATTTCATGTGATAAATTCTATCTCTTTTCTTTTTGTTAATCATGCATCCCTTTTCTGAAATGGGTTCTTACTCATCAGTAGTAAACAATTGACAGCATCAAATGTTCTTTCTGACATGGATGGCTGAGATGGTGCTTATGGACCTCATACATGTTTAGACAATAGAGGCAAATTTTCCTAGGATGTCTGCTCCCAAGAGGAAAATTTTATTCGCTTAATTTCTCTGTGTCACATTAGTGCGATGGGAGACATTTACCCTGCAATGGGCTTTATATGTGTTCGCATGGGGAATTGGATTTTTTCTTTTTTTAAAACTGTTATCAGAGAAATTATAAAGAGTTTTTTAGAGTGTCACATGCTGTCTTTACCCAGTTTATGGAGAGATCACCAAGCGATTCTTTTCTCTTTATCCCATGCACCTCTTGGAAATGATATCTTTCTCCCTCCAGCTTCACACCTCAGCTTTTGAGGGCATTGGGATGAACGTCGGTTATGCTCCTTTTCTTTTGGTTTTACTTTGTGGTTTCACGCTTATGTTTGACTGGCAGATTAGTTTTATGGGGAAGGAATTGTTGTTGATTTCATGTAGAGTCTCTCACTAAAAGCTTTATGCTGTCTTTCTTCTGATATGTTCCCTGGTCTCAGGTTGAGAAGAACTACTTAAATGGTAAGCTAAAGGCAGTAACTGCTTACTTCAGCAACACGGAGGCCTGAAGGAAATAGTTTTGATATGGTTTGTTAATGTGCCATACGAAGATGAGTGTTTCTTCTTTAGATCATCAGCATATACGGTTATCAGAACCCTTTTTTTGTTTTTGGATGTCATCGATGTCTTATCGCAGCAGTGTTGATTTGAAAGGATGATCAAGTCATGCTTCTGCTCAAATCATTGTACATAATTGTCCACTGTTGGAAAAATCTGTTATCTACAGTTCCCGTGAATTAAGGATCATGCTGTTGTCTATTGTAAGTTGTGACATTTGACTTGGAAATGCTATAGGTGAAAATTGCGGAGTTTGTAACAAATGGCAGCCACAGCCATCTCTTTCAGCTTCTCTGCAGAGTTTCCGTTCTGTTGTATGACATACCCATGTACTAAACCGATATGATCGATAAAATGCCATGTCCAGTGTGAAGAACGCTCCCTGGACTCGGTTTTATCATCGCCGTGACAATGCGAGAAACATGCGGGGATCGTGTTCAGGTGAGCTTTCAGGTGCTTCCTTTTTTCTCCTGTCCTTCTGCCAAACGACTTGTCAACTCAATGCTTGACAGGATTATCTAGATGAGCCGTGAACTCGGTAGCAGCCATAGAATTTGGGAAACTCGTTCGATCCAAAGGGACGAGGTACATGTCTGATTCCACCTGATGATTATTAGCGATGCACTCGACACTCGTGGCGGTGGCCTCATGCTTCGAAAGCACCTAAAAGCACCTAATAATTTCTCAAAAAGATCGACCAATACGCCAAGGCTTCATCTATCCGAAAACAGGCCTCTGGGTCATTCGTGACAGCAAAGAGATGATTTGAGAGTTGACGAGGAGAGGTTTCGTTAGTTGGGTGATGGCTGCTAAACAACCTAATTCACGGTTTAGAAATCGCTAGTGACTGATTGATGGTTTGATTGTGGCGGACTACCTAATAATGATAATGAATCATCCGTCGTCGGTCCATTTCAGCTAACTGATAAAACAAGAAGAGAACAACCCCGCGAGCGACGTCTCTCCTCTCTGACCTTTAGTTTTCTTCATCATCTCCGGACCATATGCTATGCATTTTTGGGGGGATGGAATTTAGGTGAAGGAGAATCTTTAGAAATACTTGGGAGTCAATCAATCGACCCAATAATTGATGCAAGATATAGATAGAAGTTTTGGATATGGTACGATGCCTTCATCGATGAACAACCTGGTTGGAATAGGACGTGATTTAAGAATCATTTTATTGTTGAACATACATTTGTGTTCATTATTCTAAAGGATATAAGAATACATAGCCTTCGTGACAAAGCAAATCGAAATGGAGCATAGATACTTAAAAACTAAGCCAAATCCAGAAAATAAGGAGGATTAACGAAGTATAAAAAAAATTAAGCATAAACTTGTTCCGCAAAAACGGATTTGTTAAAAAAAATCGGCCGCTAATCATTAGCTCTCGTGTTTTTGTCAGTGATGAGCACATGTTGGAAATTCATTTTCTAATGATTGCGATGTCGCTAGTTGATGGTGCACGCCTAGGTTTAGCTTCCTTTACACCATCATTATACGAAGATAATCAAGATAGGTTAAACAAACATAAAGCTAACATGTTGAGGAATAAAACAAGACATCATAACTCCTATGACTACCATTAAGATAGGAGGCAAAAAACTTGTACATGAATAGAGCATAAGGGTTATCGAATCCTCAAAAGCATATTTATTAAACTATCATATCTAAATCGAGAGAGGATAGCAAGATCGGAAAATTCAAACTCTCAAATTGAAAATTAGACTAGAAAAACAAAGCTCCCAAATCTAAATTGGAAAAGAAGAAAAGGCAAGAAAAGAACAATAAAAAGCAAACAAAACCAATAAAAAAGAGAGGGGAGGGTGAGACTAACTCAAACCCTCCCCAATGGCTAAAGGTTGAAGAAGACTAATGGAAAAGAGAGAAAAGAGAGAGAAATGACTTTCTCAGCTCTCCTTCACTTTACTTTAAAAAGTTTTGTTGAATATACATTGATTACGAGGTTTTTGATCTAGATAAAATTCAAGAGCCTTATGATCGCAGTGTCGACACACTAACCCAAATTACCAGTTGATTAATTGGAAGCTCGAACCTATCTGAACTCCTCCTTTTATTTTAATAACAATGATAGGAAGGAAATGAGCAGTCAACATCAGCTACATCATTATGCGATATTGTAGGAGTTGCACACTCAAGGGAATATCTACGAAAAGAATAAAATCACTCTATGAACATTTTTTTTTTCAGTCAACTGTTTAGTTATAACATGATATTATAGTTTTAAGAGTCAAGTACTCTTAAGAAATTGGCACGTTGAGCTATATATACTTTTTCACCTCTATCATTCAATTATGAATTTTGACTCTTCAATCCTCTAGATTTTATGTCTATTTAATAAAATATCTTTAAAAAATCAACATAATTAACTGAAACACATGTGCATGCACTCATAGCATACCCCAACGCATCACCCTCCCACATCTTGTCTTCCCCTAATTAAGATTAGCACAAATTTTTTTATATTTAAACAACTATGCGTTGTCGAGGATATAATTCGGGTTCGGCGCAATAATATTTTTTAAATCCATTCTAATATTTTTGTAGAGCTATTTTTTTTTTTATGAAGGAGAAAAAAAAAATCGCCAACACGTGCACTAACAAATAAAAAAAGATTGAAAATAAGACAGCTCACGTGCGGGGCAAGAAAGTCAATGAAATAGTTTAAAGCCCACCAGCCATCACCTGTGACTCAGGTACCT
Organism: Corymbia maculata; assembly: GCA_014182735.1. Taxonomy (NCBI): domain Eukaryota; kingdom Viridiplantae; phylum Streptophyta; class Magnoliopsida; order Myrtales; family Myrtaceae; genus Corymbia; species Corymbia maculata. Next base: position 17,348,147 of record CM024687.1, read on the forward strand.
CTCGACCTGCCAGATTGCCTATAGCTCTCGCTTTTTGCCCCGCATTAATTGCAGCCTCATTTATTTTCTGATTTGACATGTACTATATAGTAAAAAATTGACATTACATATAATAATTGGGAGATCATTCGATACATAGCCAATAATATTGGAAGTCCAGAAATTACCGGTGTGTTTGATGATGTTTTTGTTTTTAAAAATATTTTAAAATAATTTTTAATTAAAGAGTATTTTTAATAATTACATAAAATTTTATTTTTAAAATAAAAAAATATGAATGCATTTGATACAATTTTAAATTTTTTTTGTGATCTAAAAATTCTTTTAATTTTTAAATTTTTTTGAGATTATTATTTTTCTTTTCTTCTTCTTCCATCGGTGGTGGCCAACGGCGACCGATTAGAAGAGGAAAAGGGAAGAAAATATCTTATTCTGAAAATTATTTTCATAAACAAGAAGTTATTTTTTTCTTTTATTTCTATTTCTTTTGTAATAACTTTCTAATCCAAAGAATGGAAAATGGATTTCTGTTCATTTTTCTTTTTCTATTTCAATAAACAAAAAAAAAAAAAAAAAACAGAAAAATATGAACGTTAACAAACACGCCCTACCAACAACCTAAAAATTGTAAGCCCATGGAAAACAAAAAATCACCAAAATTGTAAAAATGATTATTTTTAAGTGGTTAATGCTTAAAATGAGGTTATCTTATTTAAAACGGAAACGAGTTTAAAACAACCAATGTAAAATAGATTAGATTTTAATGGGCCAAGCCACGTTTTGATTTTATTGATGCTGACAAAATTGTTCGTCAAAGATGTCGTGAAGTTTTGAGGACCACGACATAAAATTCACAAGCCTCAAAGATATTTTTCAGGTCGCATGTACGTATCGTGCATGTGTACGGGACTGGTAGGGAATCCGACTTTACATCTAATTCGATCCAAACTTAATTATGCGAATTTTAACACATATCTTTTTTATCATTATCAAATTAGAAAATCGAACCCATTCACATAATAAATAAGAGAGAAATTTTTCTGGCAATTCGAAACCATTAAATTTGCGGAAAACTAGATTTTGAAAATACACTCTGTTCGATAAAAAGAGACTAGCGGGGTTTTATGTTCGTTATATTAATCCTCTAAAATAAGTTACTAAATACTCTTTTTGCTTAATCAACAAGATTGTCAATGACATTGTTTATAGTGATAATAATATATTATTCTTCTGTAAATTAAATAATTGATTGGAGGACAAGAAAAACAAGTGTCAGTTTCACCAGGAAATAGTCCAGGCTGTGCATCTGACATCCTGCCACCCTTAAATTACTCCGACATATCAGCCCTCCTATTTCGTTCGTACCAGGCAATTTCTTCTTTCTCTTTTTCTTTTTTTCTTTTAATTTCGATGATTTCGTGTCCATTATTTAGCACTTCCATTATTGCCAAACATTAATTCTTCTATGCCTTAATGTCCTTTAAAAAAATCTTGATTTTAGATCAAATTTATCTAGATTTTTTTTTGTCTAAAACAAATTATAATTTTCACTCAGTCCCAAATCTGCCAATGCATCTAAAAATCTCCACTTTTTTTCATCAAAATTTCCAATATTAGAATTAGTTATAGTTATTTTTATCTACATTTGTATCTTCATCGACACTTTTACTTTTGCATTGATAATCTTAGCGACTTTTGAGTGCAAAGCGAGATTTGAGATTAGAGTGAAAGTTCAAGACATAATAGAGATCAGACCTAAAATTAAGGATATTTTAGGGAATTAGCTCATAGTTCTTGGGATGAATTTGTATTTTGTGATTTTGTAAAATCGTATTAATGAAAAACATTTGTTTTCACTGACGACACTACAAATCTCATTCCCAAACCCCTTTAAATTAAAGCATTTTGTATTTCTTCAAAGCATTTTTCCAAAGCCGAACCAAACCGCTCTTAATTGAATTCTTCACTTTCTTTCACATGTCGAACAATCGCCTTCAAAATTGACAAATAGTATAGAGGAAAAAAAAAAGGGAGGCAAATGATTTTCCCACTAAACAATTTCACGAGAAACCAGCTGTACCATTCCATTTTAGAATTATTCTGTGAATGTGAGTCTATTCCTTGTTATGGAACAAATCCATTAGATTTCTTCTCGTGATCCGTTTTCCCTATGCTTGTTTTCTTTTAATCGGCAAGAACATGATCATGCTTGCGCATGGTGCATGAGGGCGCGACAAATGGGCAAACAATGGAATTGGAGCAAAAGCACGTTCGAAGCACGACAGATGATTGCGAGCGTGGGGTACTATTACAAGACAAGAAAATAGGGGAGTAAATTAGGTGGGACCTTACTAAGATTGTGTCAAGAAAAATCTACGCTAGCCTTAGGATAAAGGCACTTGCGACCATGTGCACCGGTGGTGACCGAAACGCCATGCGCCAATGCAAACCCTTCAGGGCGTTTTCATGGTACAGATGAAATTGGCGAAAATTAAATCTCTCTGATTGAGATCTACTAAGTCATTTTCAAATCGCGATTTTCGAAATCGAAAATGACAGAACGCGATTCGTGGTAATCCCTTTCACCGGCCCCTTCTTTCGCCAAAGGAATTAGCCGATTTTGCAGTTGCCACACAGCCATTATTCATCTTGGCAAAACCCCATCTTTATTTGATGCAAAGTCCTGATTTTGAGATGGACATGACTCACAGCTACCTCCCCTTTTCGAAATGTCAAACGGCTACTTGCGTGTAGATCGGTGCTTTGGCGCTTCTCGAGAAATTAAGATTCTTGGCTCTCTTTTGCAAATGGGTCATGTATGTATGATTAGGTGCAACGAGCAAATAACAGGAAAAATTCCCAATTAAGATACGACAGCCAGCAAGCAGTAGCATCAGACCTCACCCTTTTGGGAACGACCATCCTAAGTTAAAAATCTTCGGTTTTTTTTTTTTTTTTTTTTTGGGGGGAGACAACCTAGTAGAGAAATTCTACTATGCTGTCACGAGCAAAAAGATCGAATGTAAAGATGGCGATAAACCAGATCGGCAAGAAAGCCCTCATTTTCAATTGATTGGCTCGAACCCATGTTTGCCCCCATATCCGACGGCAGTTTTCATGGAGACAGACGGATGCGGTTCATTATTAAAATCGAAAGGGCAGAAGAGAAAAAGGCACAGGGTACTTTGACAAGTTCTTCGAGCACTCGCTCGAGTCGATGGAAAACGGTTCTTTTCAGAAGCTCCTGGTGCTTAGAAAACGAAACCCTTTTTGTCTTCGAAATCGAATTCCTCCGGACATTGGTGCGACCCTGCCATGATTGCTCAGTTTGAATCGACTTGGCGAGATGTCGGACGCGGACTCCAGCATCGATACTGCCGCCAATTCCGTTGAGGGATGGAATAATGTCAATAGTTCATCATTGTGATTTTGCTCGAAATTCAAAATCATGGACGTGCTCTTTTCTCCGTTTTCAAAATGGAACCGTAATTTTTGACCATCCACCGTTAATCATTAGTTGGAGTGTTGAGTTGGGCATAGGATTGCACATGGGTTAGTTTTGTGGACCGTATATAACCCTAAATAAGATAAAAAAATTTAATATTTAACGTTTGGGTGACTTGAATTCCGGATATAGCCTAGATATAATCTGAATGAAGTAATTCTACTTAAGAGATGGGATAAAGTCGGATATGATAAGAAGTACAAAAATGAAAAGAAAAGAAAAACTCGGGAAAAGAAGGCCCTTTTTTTTTTTTTGCTAAATAATGAGAGAGAGAGGGGGTGACCTGAATTCTAAATATAGCTCAGATATAATTTGGATAAAATAATCTTACTTAATAGGTGGGATAATGTCGGATATGATAAGGAGTATAAAAATGAAAAGAAAAATGCAAGGAAAAGAAGGCCTTTTTTGATTTCTGCTAGATAAAATCGCTAGAGATCCATAGAGAGAGGGTCAAGTGTCAAGGAGCCGAGGCTTTCGTAATCAATGGAGCATTCATGATTGAGGAAGAACGACCAAAACGCTCTGGGAAAATCCAAATGTTTCGGAACATTCTTAGAAACAAGCAATTCCGTAATTGTGCCATGGTCTAGAATTTTCTCGGCATAAATGCTAGTAGATGGTAGGTGGGGCGGTACGATCTTGTCCGTCGGATTAAAGCTCGATCAATTGTTATAATTTGAAGGCTTCAAGTATAAAAATGGTGTCACCTCTCATTTGTAACCATCCGACCATTTAGCAATATAAGTTCCATTTTATCATTCGAACTTCTTTCTTTAGATTTTCTCTCTACGATCCTAAGTGATTCGAAATTGCTTTAAGACACCACGGTTACAATCCCAAACGATCAGCCCATGACACAAATAAGGTTAAGCATTCATGGCAATTTTATCATAAGGTGGACTCCACAATCAAAGACCAACTTGCAAACTCTATTGTGATTCAACGTTGGAGCATCAACTAGCCATCCTCTCTCGAGTAGGGTTTGATGCTCAAGATTTGGGATCTAAGCCTTGTGACCTTTAGAATCCTAGAGTTAGGGTTGCCTAAGGTAGAGATTGCAACCACAAGCTCGCATTCGTCGAAACTACAGTATATGACAAAAGGGAGGTTATTTGAGTCTTGCCACATCCTCATATTAGTCATGGTCTCTTTGTCATAGTTGGTGGCCTTTACGATGTTAACCTTGCTGAGAAAAGTAGGGAACATCACTTTGGATTTGGATAACATATAAAACAACAAGGTAGCATAGATGAAACTTTGATATCTACCAAACGTTACATAAGATATAATAAATTTCATCATTATTCTATTCGATATTTTATCCTATCCAACCTCATCTTATTTATCAAAAAAATCCATGCACCAAACACAACCATAGTGCATTATGTTGCATTCGGATTTCTCGTCTGACACCGCATCAACAAATATAGAAAAAATTGAAAAAAGGCATTGGAGAGAAGGGGGCTTGGCAACCACTGGCTGCGGCCTTGCCTAAGCATACATAATTGACTCACGCGGTGGTCACCTGAGGAGGCCGATCATGATCTTGAAAAATATCTCTGTTTCAAAGGATCTAGGATAGTGGAAAGAGATGAGATGGGATGCTTGCAAGGCAATAACGACGACTCATGAAATGATGATAGGTCGTGTGTCAACCATGACAACTCTTTGGGTGACGGCGAGCTTGAGGAAAGGGTCTGCGCAAGGCTTCTTCAAAGAGAGGAGGAGACGTCAACCACCATATGAGGGACAATCAAACAAATCTATTTCTCAGTTCAATAGAAATCAAAGGTAGAATAATACTAAAAATATCACAACTTTCATACGGCGCTTACTTTGATATTAATTTTTTTTTTACTCACTTTAAGTACCACAAGTTAAAAAAAATGTTCACTTGAGTGCCATTTTCGATTTGTCCACTGGAAAAGTTGACGTGGCCACTCAAAAGCTGATATGACCACCTGTGAACAATATTTTAATATTTTAAAATATTTTATTAATTTTTTTTTTTTTGTTTACAGTCGGCAAGGGCAACCGTTAACCCTCGCCGGCTATAGAACCCTCGTCAACAGCCGCGAATGCCTTAGGTGAGGTCGTTGCAGCCTTCCTCGTGGTTGCCGAGGGCCATGACGGTATCGTGGTCGACGAGGACTTGACGGCCTCCCTTGCGGTGGCTACGGCAAGGGCTAGGCGACCCTTGCCCAGATTTGGCCACAAAAGCCTTGGGCAAGGCCACGATGGCCTTGCTAGCCTCACCTAGGGCCTTCGCGGCTGACGGCGAGAGTTTGACAGCTGGTTAGGGTCAATGGTGGCCCTTGTTGGCCCTAGAAAAAAAAGCAAAAAAAATATTTAAAATTATTAAAATATTGTTCATCGGCGGTCACATTAGCTTTCTGGCATCACGTTAGCTTTTCCAAAGTAGGCAAATCAAAAGTGGAATTCAAGTGAATGTTTTTTCAAATTTGTAGCACGTAAGTGAGTGAAAAAAAAATTTTGGTACTAAAGTGAGCATCGTATGAAAGTTGTGGCACTCCTAATTCTTCTCCTGAAATCAAAATAATTGAGTAAGGTCCCAAAAAAATGAAAATTTAAAAGCGGATCTGATTACTTTGTTAATCCTATAGAATGTAATGAGGTAGGGATCTATAGACAAATACAGTATCTATCGCGATACATTGGAATGATCTCTTTTCGCAAAAAAGAATGTATTATATTCAAATTTGTGCCGTTTGGAATGAACTTATCATCATGGAATATGTTTACATTAGAATGACTATAGCCCTTTCCTATTGCGGCGGAACACTACTAATTCTTTGATTCCATTTATTAAGAAAGAGAGATCTTGAACTGAAAAATAAATTTTAGAAGCTAAAAAGCAGGTGTCATAAACAATCGCAATAGTAGCGTTCATTAATTTTCCTAATCTAACAGATGCTATCAGACATACAATCACACTCACCTCGATGATTTAGGAGACTACATATGTATTTACGTTCAGTATGTAGCAGCCCGATTAATGTTTTGATTTTTTTTTTAGTTGGTAGAGAAAATCAACCTACAAATCTATTGTGTAGGGTCGCTAAATCTATAGGAATGGACACGTCCTTCCAAAAAAATCCTTCAATAGTTGAGAAGCTCCTCTCCTTCGCGTCATTATCGCGTGAGACATTTCGAAAAAGAAAAAAATCACACGAAAAAAAAAACAAAATTCTCTCGATATAAAAAATTCATTCCTGCGAAAAAGGGAATTTCAAAATGGCAAAATAATACTGCACGACCGCAAAAAAAAAAAAAAACACACAAGAAAACGAAAGGAACAATCAACGTCCGTACGAAGCAGGAGTCGGTGACGTAAAAGGTCGCTGTTGCCCTCACGTGCCCACGCCGACATCGAAAATCCGAACGAAATTACGCGGGGGCCCTACCGTCATTGTCCCTTATGCCCGACGAAATTTTCTAACAAAAAAATTTAAAAGGGAAAAAAAGAAAGCCACCATCAAAAGAAGCAAAACTCCCCCCTCTGCTTGCCCCACTAATTATTTTAAATTATTTCTCCGAAGGTCCCCACGAAACTCCACTAATTCGAATTTAGCCCCCGAGGGGCCGCTCTTAGTTCGTTAAAACCCCAGTTAATTAATTTAAATAATCGAAAAAGATGGAAATTAAAAAAATAAAGAATAAAAAAATGGGGGGAAATAATTACTCCCACACCGTTCTTTCTAGTTTCTACTCACTGGTCTGTCTCTTTCTGCTCCCTTTTCAGCTCCCCTTCAAATCTCGCATGCACGCTCATACGGACGGGAACGCTACATTCGAAGGACACGTGAATCTATATAAACATGCGGGTTGTTGCAGAGATCTTCAGAATCCGCCATTGATGCAGCTGCGGAGGAGCTAGGGAAGGAGGGCGAAGAGATCGATCTCATGGCGGCGGCGGTGGCGGTGGCGGTGCTGTTTCGCGAGCGGCGGTGCTGCGGCGTCGCGAGGTGAGAGGCGCGCGAGTGTTCGTTTTGGGCGGGGAAGGAAGGCATGGTGGAGCTGGGAGCGTTCGGGGGGGCGGCGCCGCGCGACGCGAGCCCCGACTCCGTGATCTTCACGCTCGAGTCGAACTTCAGCCTCTTCTCCTCCGCCTCCGCCAGCGTCGACCGCTGCTCGTTCGCGTCAGACGCTCACGATCGCGACTCCCTCACCTCCGAGATCTCCATGGTAATCCCCGATCGGTTCGCTTCGGGTTTTCTGGCTCGAGTTCTAGCTTAGCCGCGAGAGCGTCGAGTACTGGCCATTTCCGCATTTACGAGCGTTACCGATTGAGTTCTTCGATCGGTTTCTGTGTACATTTTGTCCAGGATCGTTCTCGCTCGAGCGCGTGCTCTGTGTTCATAGGAATATGTTTACAGTCGCCGAAGAATTGAAACGAAAAGAAAATGAATAGGGAAAAAAAGGAGTGTGAGCTTTAATCGAGAGGGGGAGAGAGAATCGGAAATGCGTCACGAAGATGTGTATGAATGTCAGTGCCGCTGCATGAAACCGAAATGACGGTCTTTTTTGTGCAGTTCCGCATGTGAATCTGGTTGTTTGAGCGTGTCTGATACAAGGCGAAAATCTGGTTGTTCTCTCGCAGCATTTGGCAGGGCGCGAGCGTGATAGCTCGAGTGGTCCAGATCCAGATCCAAATTCGAATCCAAACAAGCCCGCGGTACATAAGCACAGTCGTCTCTCTCGAAAAGCAGATAAAGCTAAAGGTATCTTTGCCGATCGATAGCTTGTGTTGAAGATTAGGGAGAGAGTGAGAGAGGAAAGAGTGTTTCAGGAAAGCGACAGCTCCTTTCAATTTCAAATTGAGTGACGCTCTCACAGTGTCCAATCTCACTAACTGTTTCCTTCAATTATATATGCAGTTCTAATAGAGGACGAGGATGGTGACGTTGAGGACAATAATCATACCATAGACTCTGCTAGAAGCTCCTTTTCTCTTGCTCTCAAAGGTTCGGTGAAGGTTCTTTTTTTTTCCTTAATAGCTTAAGATAGTCAAGAAATTTTGTATGATTTTGGCTTGGTGGTGATGTGTAGAATGTCAAGAGAGGCGATCTAGATCAGAAGCTCTGTCGACAAAATCAGATAGGAGAAGACCTGCTTCTGTCGATTTCAACAATGCCACTGCTTCTTCCCCTCGATTGGAAGCTGTGAAGAAGAGCTCCATGGCGTCTCGTAAGTCTGGTACATTTCCAAGCCCGGGTACCCCAAATTACCGTCATGCCAATGTTGGACTGCAGAAGGGTTGGAGCTCGGAGAGAGTCCCCCTGCAGTCCAATGCTGGCATGTGGAATGCAAATGCTGGGTTTTTGCCATTCAATAATGGCAGGACATTGCCTTCGAAGTGGGAAGATGCAGAAAGGTGGATTTTTAGTCCTGTGTCTGGAGATGGTGGTTCTAGGCCATCAGTTCCGCAACCTGAGAGGAAACCCAAATCGAAGAGTGGACCACTTGGACCGCCAGGAATTGCATACTACTCACTGTATTCCCCTGCAATGCCTATGTTCGAAGGGGGAAACATCAAGAACTACATGGCAGGATCTCCATTTTCAGCTGGAGGTGTAGCCACTGATGGCTTTCGAAATTCTGCTGCTGAAGTTGGAGAATTTGCAGTCCGTGGAGAGCCCTGCATGGGGCGATCAGTTAGTGTCCATGGATGCTCTGAGCTGCTGAGTCAGTCATCCAGCGTTGGTCTCCAAGGTCAGTTAGATTGTATCTCTAGATTGAATTTCTAGTTGCTATGTTGAGAGTTTATTCTGCCATGTTTCCAAGGAGAAATCAGGAAGGAAGAAATTTGTTGGCATACTGTGCCAACGATTAATTTCCTGATTATGTATGACCAACATGACAGATAGGAAATATAAGGATTTCTGCTTCTGGAAATTTGTGTTGCAATTGTCATACTTCACTTTTAATCATCTGATACAAATAAGTTCTTCTTGTGAAGTCTGTGTATATTCGGTAACTGTAGTAGCTGCTCCTAGTATCTGACTAATGCCTTCTCATTCTGGGAGCTATATATGTCTTATCTCTATCGATTTACTATGATTTGACATGTGGGATTTTCTATTTTATTTTGGGTGGGGTGGGTTGTTTACACAAGTTGATTGGAATTTGCCCTTGGATGGTTAAAACATGTAATATGCAGTTTTCTTCAAGCTTTTCCTTGAGTTTGAATGCAAAGTCAATCTAAATCTAGAGATCTTAAATATACTTTGTTCAGGCAACTCATGTGTTTGATCCTGTTATTTTTATCTCTTGGTTGACATGTAGACGAAAAACTCAATCAGCTAAAGGATGCTGCCACAGATATATCTCGTGTTGTTTCAAGAAGGGATATGGCGACCCAGATGAGCCCACAGGGAAGTACTTGCTCATCTCCCAAACGTACACTCTCTTTTGCTGCATCCCCTCCATCAGCCTTATCTATTGTGGAACTGCCTGGTGGTAATTCCTCTAAGACAGAAGTAAAGGATGTGCTGGTGGATGAACGGGTCATGATCACTCGGTGGTCCAAGAAAAATAGACACCGAATTTCAGGGAAGGGCTCAGGAAACAGTGATGATTGGAAAAAGAAAGATATGGAAGCACAATCTTCACAATGGGATATCTCGGACACAGTCAAGAGCATTTCAAAGTACGTATGTGTAATTTCCTTAGGTGTTCTGCATCTTATGTAGGACTCAAAAGTTGATTTTAGTTTTAAGTTGCTCCTTGACAGAGTAACTGAATGATTCCTCTATTGGGTATTTGAAGATCCATTACAATGAATTGGCTGGCCTTTTTCTAGATCTATGCTGCTTCTACTATAAAACGTACAATTACAGTCTTAAAGGTTGCACATCCCAACAAGCATACTCTCTTTAGAGGTAGTCAGGTGCACACTGCTCTAGTCAAAAGACGGGAGATACAGTCTTCCTTTCAACTTCTGTCATAGTAGCGTCATTTTCATTTCTGATAGTGTACTTTTTAATGTCATTGGATGGATTTCGTATCGAAAGGTAACCTACAAGGTTATTGCTATGATTTCTGTGGAGTTCACTGCCCTCTGCTTAAGCCTGATTGTCTCTTTTAAGAAAGATCAGTCACACATTGTCTATAATTGTCTATAGAGAGAAAGCTACTCTTAAGTTTTTAAGTAGACTGTCAACAGTTCATTGGATTTCCTCTCAATTTTGTCTGCTTTGTTGGCTGGCCAATTTGGTTGTCAATTCTTTCATGTTCTAAACCACATGCCAAATATGACAATCTTTGAGTCATAAGATCTGCTGAATACTAAATGTGACAATATTCTGAAGTTGGCACTACAAATTTAAGCAGAATTTTATGTTTGATTTTCTGTCTCATGCAGGGTTAAAAGAGAGGAAGCAAAAATTACTGCATGGGAGAACCTGCAGAAGGCTAAAGCTGAGGCAGCAATTAGGAAACTAGAGGTACCGTTTAGTTGCTTGATTCCCAATGTTGTGTGTCATTGCATTCCATTTTCATTATCTCAGACACAGTAAGCTATAACTCTTCTTTCACTGTTCTCCTGCAACCTGCTCTATGTTGATTTTATTTTGCTGACAGAGGCTTGGGGCTACATGGTAGTCAAGAAACCTTGTACGATATTTTGGCAATTATGATCTAGATGACTGTTAACTAGAAATGGTCATGAGCAAGTAAATTAGTAAATCCAACCATTAAATTTGTACTGTCACTTATTGACTGATGGGGAGAAGGAATTTAGCAGAGTATTTCTTCTTTCTCTGCAGTGCTATCTCAATTTATCCTGTTTATTATTAGGCATCTCAGTCTCTGAAGGCTGCACATTAGGTCCTGGAGGTCCTACTTAATTATCTTTTGGAAAACTGCAGATGAAGCTGGAGAAAAAGAGATCATTGTCCATGGATAAGATTATGAAAAAGCTACGGTCTGCTCAGAAGAGAGCCCAAGAAATGAGGAGCTCAGTGTTGGCCAGCCAGGTTCACCAAGTTTCTAGGACTTCCCACAAGGCTCTATTATTCCGTAGGATTCGTCCTGGAGGCTCGTTGAGTGGTTGCTTTACCTGCCATGTGTTCTAGTGTGAACACGTCTAATATCCAGGTAACTAGACGTTTGCTTGCTGATTGTGTGGATTTTCATACAAAATATACTTAAAATGGAGCATGAAACAATTTAGCATAAATACTACGTTGTTTTAATGTCTCATCAGTTGTTAAAGTCACACATAGAAGTAAATCACGAAAGTAAGCAACTAATTAGTATAAAAGCAAGAGTTCACAAATATAATATAAATTATTATGGGAAAAACTTTATATTATGTTATTATCCTGAAATAATTTTTTTCTTTAATTTAAATGAGTTATAGTTAAATACTAGATTCTGAAGACAGAGGAGAAGGATGTGGGCTAGGGCAATAATTTTGTGCATAGTGTTTTACTACTTTTGTGGAGAAAATGTCAGACCCTTTTCTTGCATTGAGGAGAGTTCAATTCTAGCAATCTACAATTCTAGGTGGCACACTTGGAGGTAACATTTAGAAAAGATGTCATTAGTATATTTACATAGATTTCAGAAGCTTATTTCATGTTTAGTTACCTTAGTGGTTAGGGCTGTAAATGTAACAACTACTATGACTACATTAGACTTACACTGTTTGGTTTCACTAATAGAACAGTTATTACTTTGGTTTGTTGCAGTAATGACAAATGAGTACAGATGAAATGACTAAAATGTCATGATTCTCCAATAAAATAATTAGAGTTCACTAACTGAATAATCAGTAATAATGTAGTTATAACATTATGAATGTTATAGAATCAAATGATGTGGAATTAATTCTGTTACTATGAATGACATACTTTATTTTCTACAATATCAGTTAACAGAGTAATTAGACAATATTGTTTCTTAAAAACTAAAGTTTTACAAAATTGAATATAACATTTTATTAAGTAATTCATAGTTCTGCTAATTATACTGTATAAGTAATTTATCTACTAATGAACAAGTTGTTATAATTATTTATTATGATTATCTAAATACCGCCATCTTAAAATAACTTTTGTATTGTTGTGTTGATAATTAATATTAATTATAGATTGTGTAATTAACTTTTGAGTACAATTTGTATCATCGAATCACTGGTAGGGTGATGGTGAGAGAGAGAATGGGCATTTTTCTGAATACTTACATGTAAGCTGAAATAAATGATGATAGTTATAGCGAATAGGGACTTCAACATAGTAGTTAGTGCTGCAAACAAACATAATAAGTGATAAACATGCAACGTAGATAGTTCTCAAAGATAACATCAGTGTGTTTCCTCCTTTTTATTTTTATTTTTATTTTATGTCGAAATGTGGCATGACCTACCAACATACATGAACGACCAAGTATTATCTTGCAAAGATGAATTCCGGTTAACACCATTCTCTGATTTCTACAACGGGATTTTAATGGCCGAATCTCGTGGAGAATCTGATTGTCTGATAGCTGAAATTCTGCAGAATTTTGTCTTCCAGACAATTACAAAATGTGCTGTTTGTTTTTCTTGTCAGGCTCCCTATTTATATAAGATTTCCTCTGCATTTCACTTGAAATATGGACTAAATGGAAAACAAAAAAGTAATGCCTAAACAGCATGTGGAATGAATTGTAATTTATTCACATAGATCTGTCTTTCAGATGACCTCTAAATTTTCTGAATGTGAATGCTAACAGAAGATCTATCAGGTCATTCTAGCTGGTACAAATTGGATGCCGAATGGAGGAAAGAAGAAGATGAGCAAATGAATGTACGATGCCTCAATCACTGCTGTTCTGACACTCCCAATGTGTTGACGGGCATACATCAATCGATAAACACGACCAGTTCACCAAGATTTTGATCAAATTCATTCCCATGGGTACTCGTTCCTGAGTACCCAATGTATTAGAAGAAAAGATATAACGGATTAGCAAATATGTATAAGTGTATCGACTTCAGGGTCACCAGTATATGTGGTATATTCTCTCTTTAGACAGTACAAATTGGACATGCTTGCTTGCCACGATTTACATATAAAGCTTGAAAGGGGATACTCGGTTCTTTGTCGATGAAACTAGATTTGGGCTTCAATTTTCGTGTGGAGTTTGCTGTTTGTTTGAGGCCGGCAATTGCTTTCTGTCCCCCGTCAAGTACTTCAGATCAGCAAAATTGTTAATAGATTTTGCTTCATTCTTAAAAAATAAAGAACAAAAGAGTTTTCTTGCAAAGACATTTGCAGAAGGATACGATGCCCTCCTACTCATGAGAAGTCGAGATGTCTGAATATACGACCTTTTAGACGATCCTTAAATCTCACCACGCGTTAATCTTCTCATATAGTTCACCCATTAGTGGACCATCTTTATCACGATGCCATATCGGTAGGTAGATTGGTTTCATAATAAGAATGTTTAATAGAGATGAGCGGTTTTAGAGTAGATCCAAGTTTTTGGTTGCCCTGCTGAGGCCGGCTTCCAATTTATGGAATATGGAATCCATCCTTTATATCCTAAAGCCGAACCTGCGTTTTGAGGCGGTTACAGGGTCAACTTGGGAATTGGCCAATTTCTTTTTCTTTTTTGGAGGACCGATGATTCACTTGACTATTGTTGTTTGTAGGAAGGTTTTGAGATCGAGCTGTTAACCAGAGGATTCTTTCGATAGCTTGCTCTAGCTGTTTTGGTCTATCAATTGATAGTTTCATATCACTATTTTGGAAATTTGTTGATACAATCTTGCTCAAGCGGCTTCGGTCATTCGTTTCTAGGATTCGGTTCTCTAGCTGACTTTGACATGGCCACGGAATTTGCATTTTGCTGGACTAAAGACTTCCAAGTTCCAACTCGCTCGCTTTGAGGAGTTCTTTGCAGCAAAGATACGTATGCCTCAGCGGCTCCATTTTGCAACTTCTGTGGGTTCAAGTCCATCATTATCTAGGAGCTTAGAGAACTCTTGCAGGAGCGAAGTTTTCAAATTGAGTTATGCAGCAGCAAATGTAGAGAGAGAGAGAGAGAGAAGTTAATATAGAGAGAGAATATAAATTCAAGGCTGAGAGGCCGCAACAAACAAGATGCAAGAGTAAAGAGAGAGAATTCAGGGTTGTCTCGGTTTCCGGTCCAATCTAGTTTTGGTTCATACTTTAGGACCGGATGGCACCATGTCTGTTTTAAAATTTTTGAAATTAGTAACCATATAATTTTAGGATCGATTTGATTCGATTCTCAATTCTACCTGGATCATACTCTCTCCTAACATTTAATATTTTAGCACAAAAGTCAACCCTACTTATAGTTTCTTTGGCTGGGATGCTGCCAACCATCAAGGTGGTTGATCTAGTATTAAATGCATCATCTATCTTATATGCACTCACAAATTCGTGCTCTGTTATCTAGTTGAGACATGTTATATTGAAAATCTTTTCATGGGGCCGTGGGATAAATTCGTCAACCTCTTTCGTAGAATAGCTATAATTCAAACTAAGTAATTTATAATAGGCGTGAGCCCTTTATGGTAATGTATAGAATAGATAGATGCAGTTGATTATCTCTTCTCACCTTTTTATTAATTAAAAAAATTAGAACCACGATGCCCCAACCTCCTTTTTATTACTAAGCGATGTGCAGGCACATGCACAATGTTTTGCTTTGTTGATTGCTGGACTCGATTGCATCGGATATTTGTCGAATGCCTCTCTAATTCCCCCTTCTTCTTCTTCATCTTCTTTTATTTTTCCCTATTATGTGTCTATATGTTCTAGGGGTCACCAATGGTGGTTGTTGGCGAGTCAATGAATGCATCTACACCGATTTTTGATTACAACGTCCCTTTTTTATCAGCGGGGCATTCTCGGGTGGCGGTGACTTGCCGAAGAAGAAGGCAAGAGAACATAGGTCGGGAAGACAATGAGAAGTTCTTGTTAAAGCTGAAGCGGAGGGTTGAGAGGAATATGCTAATGACTTTTCATATGCACTTCAGATATTCGATTAGTTGGTCATTGAAATATATTTCTTAAGAGCATGAAGAAGGTCTGTGTTTGCTCCTGTATTACAAAGAGTGCATAGAACCTAACTCTGCTACAATCTTAGAAAGTCCAACTCAATAATTTAAATTGATAGGTGGAGGTAGATTTAATGTATATATAAAGTAGATGAACCCTATTATCAAGCAAGATGGGATATTTCAACAGCTACGCCTAACACTTTGAGGCTCTAAAAATTATCTAGTTCTAGCCTAAGTTTAGTGTCCGTCTTGGCCTAATTCCTGCGTTTGCCATTGGCATGGTTGGCAATGAAATGCGATCATATCATACATGGGAATCATCTACCTTCTTCTTCCCACTTCTATTTACTTTTCAAATTGCAATTATTTCTAGAGAAATGTAGTACCAAAACATGCTCCAATCTGTTTCTTTCCTTTAATGATACATGCAATTGCTTCAAACCCACTTGCGAATCAGAATCATATCGAAAGAAAAATGAAGAATTCATCGACACCTTTTGGCATCTTTTTCTTCTTCTCAAGCCATAAATACACACAAAATGCAACTTCCTCTAGTTCAACCATCATCAGAAGCTTTCAAAAGCATCTGCAAAAGCCTCGAACTCTCTTGGCCTTATTCGTGCACATTTTCATGGACAATGGCCTTCTTGCATGAAAATTACAATTTAGTGAAGCATTTGTGGAGTTTTTGTGGGTGACTATGGACACTGGTGATGCACTTAGAATAAGCAGTGCACGTTTGAGTAACTCGAACTTTTGGAGAACAGGTAGGAAGGAGATCTTCTTAAGGTCTAGCAGGGACAAGGATGATGAGGAGTCTTTGAAGTGGGCTGCACACCGGCTCTACGTAAATTGATTGAAAAGAATACATTGACAAATTGTTAAAAGATCTAAGAAATCGGCATCAGTACAATAAGTTTAGAAATTTTTTGGTAATTTTTTCATTTGGAGGCGTTATATACTTAAGCATCATCAGTCCCCACTTGTATGGATCATTGCCAAAATAAAGGATCCTGCAGATTTCTCTATGGAAACCGACGACTTATACCTCAATTCCACCACCATTCAATTCTGGCGTCTAAAGCAATCCGCTTTTCCAATCCTCCTCCAGCCGCATTACTCACGGGTCCGGCATCATGAAGGGGATTTTCATCGGACCCATCTTTGGTATCATTCTCCAGACCACGTTTCGGCATGTCCAAGGGATCGCAATCTCCTGTCAGATTCTCCTTAGGGTCTTCCCTAGTTTCCATCACTGCAAAGCTTGAGCAGCCCACAATAAGCCTCCAATCATACAGATCTCAGCCATCTTTAGTTGTTGGGGTTGATCGCCTTTTCCACGACCCATGTCCAACCATAGGGTCCAACGGAAGTCGTAATTGCGCATTGGGACCCTTAACGCTTTGATATCGATTTGATGTAGGGAAAATCCTAATAAGGGGATCTGATATCGATTTGATATAGGGAAAAATCCAAAAAGGGGCTTCAATACTAGTTTGGCGTAGTCGGAAGGGTAAAAGATAGCAAAAGAACAAACAATGAGGTTACAATCGAGATGAATTGAAGTTGGAATAGAAAATACGTATTCTAGGATTTGTAGAAACCGACGATGTCTATTTTATTGGAAAAACTAATGACAGAGGAACATGACTGCTTATTTACGCTAGGGTTACAGACATATGAATGCTTATTTATATTAGGGTAACCTATTTATTAAACGGCTGCATATGGAGATTCTAATATGATTATTAAATGGATCTTGTCAAAATTGATCTCAATATACCCTTAACTTGACATGATATAAATACCACCCCGAGACACAAGGTGACCTCTAATCAGTATGTAATAGTTTGAACGTTTAGTATATTAAAGTTGTACTTAGGATGGGTGCAGAAGCTGAGTATAGGACTATTACGGTAGCCATTTTGTGAGTTGATGCGGCTGGTGTTACTAAGCGGGTTAGGCATTTACTCAAATCACAATCTATGAAATTGTTTTATGATGATCAAGCAACTATTTAAATTGTTTTAAATCTCGTTTACATGAAAGGACCAAGCACGCAGATGCTGCGGTAGTATTAGGAATAGGACATCTACAGCCGACAGTGTAATCTTCTACCTACACATGTTTTAGGTAATGATTTTGTAGTATTTTGTAATCTGAGACTACCCAATTTGTAATTAGCTACACACGATACAATTTCTAGTGGAATACGCGGTTTTCTCTCCAAGGGTTTTCCACTGTTACATCAGATGAATGCAAACATAGGCATGACTGGTAAAAGGTGAACTTTTGGCCCCATAATTGTTAGGGGAGAGAATATGCTCTACATTACTTTGATTTCCATGGTAACTATCGGTGATCTTAGACCAAAGTTGGACTGGAAACTGGTAAGAACCCAGTTTTTCTTTAAACTGAAATGAGCCCAGTTTTACTGGAATTTTCTTCAGTTCTTTTCCATGCAATATATTTCCCAAGAGAACTGAGGGCCTTAATTTATGATGGAGAGCATTTATATCTTGAGACATCAGAACAATAATCTGAGCATGGTTCCTTGAGGAACACACAGCAAATAACATAACGTGTAATAGAAAAAGTTATCTCATGAAACTATCACGTATGCCGATCCAATCATTCCCATAAATTTTGTAATATTGTATAAAAAAGGGACAAAATTTTGTTTCAGGTAAAACCTGCTTTAGTTGGCTCAGATTGATCTATGTCCAAAAGCTCGTCTACACAAAATTGATGCAAGTTTTCATACATTTGCTTCCATCTTTCAACCATTTGCGTGGATCTTTTGCAATCAACCTTTAGCCTCTCCAGCTCCATCTCCGCAGCATAGGAAGAAGATCGTCTCTGAAGAAAACATGGCAGAGAGGTTAGAGAGGAGTGCCAATACATCTCATACTTTGTATCCTCACGTGACATAATCAAGTGCATCACAGAACACTTAAGCCCATATCCTCCAATGCATCTAAGAACATATTATTCTCAGATAAAAAACTCAATCAAGTACTTCATATGACACTGTAACCCTGATAGAAACTCCACTGGAGGTCACTCCACTGTTAACTTTTGGTTTTAACATGTACGTCATTGAGCTTCGGTTTTACTTTCAATTACATCACTGATGATCAGTTGATTAAAATCTAGAAGAAGAAAATTAAGTGGCAGCTTATGTGGCCTATTTTCATATTTTGTTGCCAAACATGCCTCGGTGGATATGTAAGGCTTAAATGCACTTTAGCTGTAGCTGTTAGCCACTCCACTTTGGATTACTTCTATCGCAGGCCACTCAATTTTAAATAACTGTCATCATATACCGATCAACTTTCCTTAAGTTCAATGACATATCAATGTACTCAAGCTGCAACAAGAAATTAGAAGTAGATAAGTTTACAATCAACCACTCAAGTAGGCCACATCAGGTTTCTGACAAGTTTTGGGAAACCTATCACTACAGCGACTTAAGTGAAAACAAAATTGAAGTTGAGTTAAATTGTAGGTTGAAATTCAATATCAAGCGGCCTTGTGGAAGAAAAGGTTAAAAAATGAGCGACTTCAAGTGAAATTTACCCAAATTCATATGCTTTATTAATTATTGGTGAACAGTCTCAGAGAGCATACTAGTGGTTCATTAACCAAATTCATTTGTTATGGTTGACTGATGTGAGATTGAAAATTCTAAGGAGACACTTAAAAAGGAATCAAAGCTCTGGACATTGAAGAAGGAATACTTCGGCCTTTGGGAAGTTATGCAACACAATAATTTGAAGTATTCCTCTTTATATCATGCCTTGTCCAATCTCCATAGTTTTCGATTCCTTCTCCACCTTCCCTTACTCCAAAACTTCAAGCTCACATCAGCCATGATGAATAAATTTGACTGATCAATTATCACTAGGATTCTCCTTTAGACTGATCACAATTAATTGACAGAGCATACAAATTCAAATAAGTTCATTAAAAGTCACCCAATTTATTGCTTCCTTTCAACAGGCCACTCAACTACAGCGACTTAAGTGAAAACAAAATTGAAGCTGAGTTAAATTGTAGGTTGAAATTCAATATCAAGCGGCCTTGTGGAAGAAAAGGTTAAAAAATGAGCGACTTCAAGTGAAATTTACCCAAATTCATATGCTTTATTAATTATTGGTGAACAGTCTCAGAGAGCATACTAGTGGTTCATTAACCAAATTCATTTGTTATGGTTGACTGCTGTGAGATTGAAAATTCTAAGGAGACACTTAAAAAGGAATCAAAGCTCTGGACATTGAAGAAGGAATACTTCGGCCTTTGGGAAGTTATGCAACACAATAATTTGAAGTATTCCTCTTTATATCATGCCTTGTCCAATCTCCATAGTTTTCGATTCCTTCTCCACCTTCCCTTACTCCAAAACTTCAAGCTCACATCAGCCATGATGAATAAATTTGACTGATCAATTATCACTAGGATTCTCCTTTAGACTGATCACAATTAATTGACAGAGCATACAAATTCAAATAAGTTCATTAAAAGTCACCCAATTTATTGCTTCCTTTCAACAGGCCACTCAACTATCAATTTCAACATCTGAGTATCTCAACCCTAGTTTTGCTTTCAATCAGGTCACTATAGTGATGGTCAACCAAAAACTAGTAGGATTCAGCAGCTCGTGTGGCTGATACTAATCTAATTTACTATTGATCTGACTTGGCAGATTAAGTGTTGTGGTGTGTTGTGAAATTTATTATAAGTTATCTAAAATTGAATGGCCTGCAATGTAAAATTATCTAAAGTTGAATATTTAAAGCGAAATAGAGTCACACGCGTGCGTCAAGATGCTTTCGGTGAACACATAAGATAGAAATAAGCCAAGGAAGCTTCCACTCAGATTTCTGGCAATATTTTGGTCAATTAATCATTAGAGTGCTCTGATTAGGGGAAAAATCAAAGTTGGCGAACCTAGATTTTAAAATTGGAAGTTAAGTGGCCCTGTTTGAAAATAGGTTAAAAATTCAATTACCACACTCGTAACATACCCGATTTGCAAATGTACTCACTCTGAAAAGCACTATATATCACGATGTGCATCCGTGGTTGTGTTTGTATATCAACCCTAAAAGCTCCTCATAACAATTCAAAAAATGACATGAATATCAAACCTGTAGTTCTTCAATTTGTTGGTTCATCGCATTTGAACTGATGTGTGGACTCTCTAAGGGTTCATAGCTAGCGCCATGCAGACTAACAACTGTTCTGAAGTCTGAATCATCATCACTTAAATTAGTGTATTTTTCCAGAGGTGGAGGTAACAAGGATCCATGCCTTCTCGAGGAGCCCTGTGGATTTACAACTATTCGAGGGTTGAAACCTAATTGCTTCCTCACAATTTGGACATTGTTAATAGGTCCTGTGTCAAGGCAGAGAGAACAACAAAATGTCACTAGCAGCAATACTTGAATCTCCAAGGCAAACATAAAATGGAAAGGCAGATGAGACAGCAGAAGGATCATCGGATTTTTATTCACATGGGACTGTTACTACTTACATAATTAGGACTTGAGTACATGAATAAACATCATAGAATATGCAAAATAATTGGACATAGAAGGTTCTGTACTAGACTATACAACGCCCTGTCATGAACTTATGGCAAGATGAAGCTTATAAACAAATCTGAAAGCAATGAAATAACTGTGACAATTAGAAAATATAACCTTTTGAATGTCGAAACATCCGTACGACGTTACCACCTTTAGGGTCTGAAACTCTAACCATACCATCCTCTGAGCCACAAACTAGTAGGTTTAAGCTGTTACTGTAAGCCAGACAGGTGACAGCTTTGCTGTTCAAAAGCAGGGGAAAGAATTATCAGTACACAATTGAAATAGGCTCCACAAGTTTTGTGATAGAAATTGATAAGAAGTCTTATGCATCGGACACCAAAAATTTCCTTGATAGCCAGAATATCATATTAATACAGGTACGCACTCTTTGTGAGGTTAATATGAAAATGGCCAAGTTTCTGAAAAATCTCAAACCATTGGCGTGAATGCCACAGAAACCCAAAATAATTCTCTTGAGCTTATCCCACAAAAAGATGATACTCTAGGTGTATCGGGTGGTTTACAACAGTTTCTATCATATCTTATGATCAATTGGATAAGCACAGACAATGGCTTCACAGGATAATGACAAACCTGTGATCAGCCAACGAACCGATTATGTACTTTCCATAAGCATCATTAGAGCTGCTTTCAGCATTCAGAGCAGCAACATATATCTTCCCATCCCTGCTGCCAGCATAGAACACATGTTCCCCAGGATCCAATGCAATTGCATATATCATTGACGGAAACACAATGTTTCTTAACAATATCCCTTTAGATAAACTCCAGACCTGGAAAGTGCACATAAGAATAAATTCCTTACAGAGGTAGTTTGACACACAACTGTGAAAGAATTCCCTAAAAATTTTCACAACCAAAAGAAAACAGCAAAATAAACCCTACAAAAGCTATAAACAAAAGACCTAATGTTCATGAAAAGTAGTAAATAAACAGCTCACATTTAGCATGACTTCAACCCTATGCATGAGGAACTTAAAAGTATCCCAGATCCAAATAATTAAATTCCAACTATTTGTTGGGCAGCGATAAATTATGGGAATCAGATGGACAAACTAGCAGTCGGAAAAAAGAGCAGAATTATTACCAATCAAAAGGACCAGTGATTATACAAGAGATCTTATATTAAGATCCTAACATGCCAAGGACGGGGCAACATTTACTGTGTCCACTATAACGTTTCCACATATCTCCAGAAACAACTTTCGTGGATGAAAGGACAACATACCTTGCATGTTCGATCCTCTGATGCTGAAACGATAATTGCATTTGATCCACCATAACCAATGACAACATCAGTTACTCTCAGTGCATGCCCAGTAAAACTATGCTCATAGAGATGAGTTGCTTCTTCCCTCCTCATATCATCAAATATCCTGAATGCAAAAGAAGTCGTTAAGGAGAGGAATTAACAAACCTCTTCCAGAATAGACATCAAACGCTCGTCTTCCATTCAATCGAAACTCATTAACAAGGTGGGGAAAAGGGTAAAGCTGAGTACATGAAAAGGGACCAGACTCTAACAGAGCCATCCTCCGATCCAGAGATTACGAGTGAATCATCATCTGAAAATACCAAGCAAGTAACGCTCCTATAATGAGCATGCCACTTTCTAAGCAGTTTACCAGTTGGAACCTACAATAAATCAGCAAAACCACGCCAAAATTACATCAAGGCATAACACCCAAAAGGAAAAATAAACTTAAAGACAAATGATACAGAAAATTTACCTCCCATAGGTAAATTTCGCCAGAAACACCCCCGCCAGCAATGTACGTGCCCTCACTGTTCGCTGCGAGCGGCAAAATTGGCTCGGCGGGGAAGCTCTTAACTTCGACTTGGGGCTGCACTCAAGGGGCACAGCCAATATGAACAAATTTACTCATTGAGGCAAAAATTCAAACATACGAGCGGCACCAATAACCCGAGCTTAAATATAAAACCAAGGGAAAAAAAAATGAACTTCACGGGAAGGGAAACCGACCCTATCCCAGGACCAGTAGAAGACGGAGCCGGAAGTGGCGGAGGGGTCGCGGAGCTGGGAGGAGGCGACGAAGCGGTGGCCGACGGAGGTGAGGCCGCGGGCGGTGGAGGCGCAGGACTTGAGGCGGAGCTGCTCGGCGCCGTTGTGGAGGTCCCAGCAGCCGATGCCGGCGTCGGCGACGGAGGAGGAGGCGATCACCACCTCCATAAAAGATTCAGGTGCTGGCAGGCAGAGCCGTGAATTGAGTAGATGAAGCTCCTGTTTGGCAGGCTGTCTGGGTGACCGAGGTTTTCGGTAGGGTTTAAGAACACGGAAGAGGAGAGGGGATGGACAAACACGCTGTTGGAGATGATTAAAATATTATCTTTCATCTCTAAAAATATAAATTTGCTCATTCGGATTTTTAAATCAAAATATAGTTAAATAAAATATGATATAAAATTCAAGAGATTTTATTATATCTTATCTACCATTCGATGATTACAGTAATAAAGTCGAAAATATTTATATCTTACCATATGTATTTTTTGGTATAAACATTATATTATAAATGAATCATAAATTTTACAACGGAAATAGTAAAAATCTCTTACGACAATCTTATTCACTTTATTTTTATTTATTAATTATTTTATTTTACTCTAGCTTTAAATTAATTTCTTTTTTATTTCTTACCTTCCCTTCCATCATTCTTTAATAATATTTTATTAAATAGAAAATTGTATCAATATACTTAAAATATTAATATACCTAAAATATGCAATAAAAAATATTTTTATATCGAGTTTATATTATAATATAAAATTAAATTCGAATATATAAATAAAAATAATACTAAATTAAAAAATTGAATTGTTATTTTTCATTAATTTGAATTTTTGTATTATAAATCAAATATTATTTATATTGAAAATTATTTTAGATTTGTTAATTTAAGAAGTTTTAACTTTTCTATTATGGAATTAAAAATCTTATCCACCTTTATCCCACATTTATCCCATCTCTTTATAATATAATTTTATTCGGCCTATATTCTCCTTATATCCAACTTTATTTTGCCTTGAGTAAGCATCAAACATAGCCTAAAAATATGTGTATAGTACATCATACAAAATGTAGACATTTTCTTCTCTTAATTGATAGTAAATATTGTGGGATCACTTTAAAGAAATAAAATTAAAATGGTGATGTGGTTTAATATGTATGATATATTAAAGAGAAAAGGCCACCAAAAATCCAAAACTTTGCTCAGTGTGATAAATTTACCCAAATTTTTTTTTGTGACACAAAAAGCCCCAAACTTATATTTGTGTGACATATATACCTCAAACTTTTTTTTTGTGACAAAAAAAATCCTAAATTTTGCCAATTGTGACATGTTTACCCAAAACTCTCTAGTCGAAGGGTATTTTCATTTTTTTAATTTTTCTTACCTTTTTTTAATTTTTTTCTTTCTTTTTGCCTTTTTTCTTCTCTCTTCCTTCTAATGGCCATGATAGAGGGAAATTGGACTGGGGCGAGAGTGACCTTTGCCTGACTAAGAAGTACCGTATTCTCTTTCGGATAGGCCCTGAAAGGAGAAGGAAGGTTGGAATGCCAACAAATGTCTGGTATTGAATTCACCAATTCATCCTATTGGCTAAGCTCATCCAAAATAAAAAGAAAGAAGTATACCAACTATGATAGAATATTCATGTGGTATTTTTTCAAATCTTGCATGGGTGATACATGTTCTCAGAGGTTTATATTGTATTAATTTGCCTTTGTGTGATTCTTGTTGAAGCATATATTGGGAGGGTAGGTGCACGGCAAACGATTTCAAAGCGGTGCAATTCGTAGAAGGGGACGTATTATAGTAATTTGTTCGAATCCGAGACATAAACAAAGACAAGGATAATCTTTTGAGGAGGGGTTCTCTAACATAAAGGACCCAATGGAAAAAAAAAGAAATAAAAAAGAGAGGGCAAAATAATAAAAAATAAGTAAATAAAAATGAATTAGAAGTATAACCCAAATTTCAAATGAACAAATTCAAACTTGAAAAGGATTGACAGATTTATAGAAGGGGATGAATTATAGTAATTTGTTTGAATCTGAGACATAAACAAAGACAAGGATAATCTTTTGAAAATGGGCTCTCTAATGTAAAGGACCCAGTTCAAAAAAATTTTGACATGAAAACACATGTACTCTTTACTTGCTTATGCATTCACAGCACAAGACGTTACTACTCAAGTTGCGACTGAGGCAAGGGTAACCCTCGCCGATGTTGAGCAACGGCTACCCTTGTTGGTTTGGCGAGCTTTGAATTTGACAAAGGCAACCCTCGCCTGGCACCAGCATGGGTGACCCTTGCTTGAGTTTGACTTCCCTTTGTTGGCCATGTGGTAGGGAAGAAAGAAGAAAAAAAATAAGAAAAAGAAAAAAAAAATTAAAAAGTAAAAGACGAAAATGCCCTTTTTTAGTCAGATGATTTGGAGTAAATGTGTCACAGTTGGCAAAATTTGGGATTTTTTTGTCATAGAAAAAACTTTGGAGTAAATTGTTATATGGGTATAAGTTTGGGGTTTTTTGTGCCATAAAAAAAGTTAGGGGTGAATTTATCATATTAGGTAAAGTTTAGGGTTTTTGGTGGCTTTTTCCCTGTACTTAAAGCAATAGCAGAAATTTCAAGATTGAGGCGTAATTGTGGAGAGATCATATTGTTTGATGGTTTAATCATTTTCATGAAACAATATTATAATTTAATTTGCAAAAATGAAAAACGAAAAGATCAGGGTGGTGTTGTTTAATGGAATCAAAACCTAAATGAATAAAGTGTATATGCGCCCATTATAATGAGGGTCAAAATTAAATATGATCTAATACGAAAAAAAGTAAGTGAATTAATGCCACATCAGTCATATAAATTATCAAGGCCCTTACATGTCAAAATAATTATTTCTTTGAATGTCAAGAAAGGTAATCGATTTTTTAAAGAGAATTTCAACCCATTATAATCGTAAGTGGAAGAATTAATTTTCATAGGTCTTGTGCACTAACTGAAACATAGGTACATAAAATAGAGATAATATGCTAATGTAGTATGTATGTATGTATGTATGTATGTATGTATGTATGTATGTATGTATGTATGTATGTATGTATGTATGTATGTATGTATGTATGTATGTATGTATGTATGTATGTATGTATGTATGTATGTATGTATGTATGTATGTATGTATATTATTCAAATTCAATTGACAAACACCCCATACACTCTTTATTTAGTAACTTCGATTAAACCCCAAAAAAAATTCAATAAACCTTTTTTTAGGTTTTAAACATACTTAGCATTTAGTATTACGTAATGGACTGTGCATGTTGTAGTTAATGAGAACAATGGACGAAACTTTAACATTTTATTGTTTGGGACAAATGAAGTAAGGACAAAAATACTTTCAAACATATGTATCTTCATGCAGGCATTGTATCATATTATCATTAGACAAGATTGTAATCATGCACATGGTATTATAAAGTTTAAAGTTAATTATTTTGCTGTAATTTCTTGTGATGCCATTTGGGATTTTCAAAGTTAAAATTCTTGTTTAATGAGATCAATTTGATCGTACTCAAAAGGTTGTGATCTTCCATTGAAATGAGCTAGTCGTTTCTTATATGCGATCATGTGATTAAGGTAGTGAGATTGCAGTTAAAGTGTTTGTCTCGATCGAGTCTACTATAGGAGACAAGATGGTCAAAACATGATAGAATAGTGTAATCATATGGTGAGGGTATGAAACTATGAGGAAAATTACTAAAAAAAGTCATAAATTTATTATAAGAATATCAATTCATTTAATAAATATTTTAATTTGGCCAATTCAGTCCTAAACGTTTTGAATATTTGCTGATGTAATTCTTTCGGCTAATTTTAACCAACTATCCCTAAAGTGGACAATTTTTTCATTTTTGATACTTTTTTTTCATTTTTTTATAATTTTTTATAATTTGTTTTATTTGTTTTCCTCTTTTTATACAAAGACCGATGAGGGTTACCAATCACAAGTGAGGGTTGAAGACCCTTGCTGGTCTTAGTAGGGAAAAAAATCAAAAGAAAGAAATAAAAGAAAAGAAATAAAAAATTTAAAATTTTTGAAAAAATATGATATTTTTTAGAAATTTAAAAATTATTCATGTCATATTGGTCATGCCTTGGAGGATGCTTGATATCCATACCAACAACTTTTAGTCAAAATTAATTGAAAAGGCCATATTGACAAATCATCAAAATGTTTATGACTCAATTAGGACAATTGTAATTGCACATGGAGGTCCTCACATTGTCACTTTCATTATAAAATGACCAATAAATAGAGGTCCCCACAACAAAGACAACTTCTCCACGATACCCATTTCAATATTTCGATTACAAAATGACCAAAGGTCCCTACAACAACCACTCCAAGCCCTAGAAATCGCTCTAGCACATCACAGGATATTCCATCGGAGCCTTAAAAATATCCTCGCACATCACAATATCCAACAGAGCCCTAAAAATACCATCGCATATCACAATATCATATTTGAGCCCTAAATCACACATCACAGTAGCATGGCGGCCCTAATTTTTTTACTAGCCGAGCCCTAAATTGCCAATGCGAATCCTTAAATTACTCTAGCACTACATCTGAGCCCTAGATCGTCCATCACAATATCATCCGAGTCCTATCTTTCCTAGTCAAACCCCACATTTCACATTCGAGCCCCAAATTTTCTATCCGAGCCCTAATAGACGATTTCGAACCCTAATTTCATCCATAGGAAGAGAAAAGGGAAAATCTCGGCAAGCGAACGACGGCGAGCAAATGACAACGGTGAGCGATGAAGTGGCCTCTATGAAGATGAATGGCAACGAAGACAGGAGTGAGCCGGCTAAGCAAATCGCCCAATGTGTTTAGTTGAAGTAAGCTAAACAACATTGTTTACCACAAGAAAAAATGACGTTGTTTAGCCGTGAGTCCATGTGTTTTTTTAAGTCCACGTCGGAAAAATTTCATAGGTCACATGAGTTTTCTTTTTTCATAATTGCCATCTCAGTAAAACTTGTCGTCAAAAAATGCCACGTATGCATTTTGACCGGATTTTCTCGCCGTTGGCACTTAAGTGATCATTTTTGCTATGATTTTGACACTTAAATATACTTTTTGTAACTTTTGGAATTTAAGTGTCCCATTGTGTCAAGTTTTGTTACTCCAGAGGTTTGTATGTCGGAAAGTGCCAATGCTCTTCTTTGAATTTCTAATTTCAAATACAAGAAACAAGTTCATGGTAGTAGGCTGTGACACCATTGCAAGTTTGCAAGGCACCCTTGAGGATATTACTTTCGGTTGTTTGGTTTATTGCAAACACGGATCGGATATTCGCAATGGGTCTTGTGTTAGTGTTGGTTGTTGTGATGCAAGCATCCCAAGTAACATCTTTGGCTACAGAATCAGTATTTTGAGCCTCATCAATCATAGCAATTCCTTAGATTTTAATCTATGCAGTTAAAGCTTCGTCACTAAAATAAACTCCTACGGTTTCTTAGTTGGAGATCTTTTCGGACTTTAGATTTGACCACTCTACTGTAGTCCTTGATTGGGTGGTAAAAGCTTAAACTTGTGAGGATGCCAACAAAAAGGCTTGTGTGGCAAGAACAACATTTGCACAAATGACAAGAACGAAAATGAGTATAAGTTCCTTTGTTCAAATGGTTATCTAGGCAATACTTACCTCGAGAATGGTTGTCAAGGTAAGTGAATAACGTTAACAATCTTTAAATTGTGCTTCATAATTATATGATCTAAGAATAAAACATTGTTGTGTCTTTATATTTTGTAGATATTGACAAATGTTCGGAGAGTAACCCATGTGAGGAAAAATGTGATAATATTGAAGGGAGTTATAGGTGTTCATATCCAAAAGGTTACTATGGTGATGGTAAGAAGGGTAGTGGACAAGGGTGCATTGTTAATGCATAATGTTTTTTGAAGATTTTTGTTGATAAGTTCTATAATTTAGAATTTTTTTGATCTTGCATTGAGTTATTTCTCTGTACATTGATATCATGTATTCTAAAAAATTTGTTATTCCACATAGGTGTTGGAGTGGGCGTAATAGTGCTGCTATTCAGTGCAGGTTTTTCATATTTAGTTTTCAAGAAAATGAAACTTATTAGGCTAAAACAACAGTACTTCAAAAAAATGGGGGCCCGTTTTTGCATAAGCAATTACAAGAACGTGGCATTACCACAAATGTCTTAAAAATCTTTAGTTCTATAGAGCTAGCGAATGCGACCAAAATTGTGACAGAAGCCATATCGTTGGTTGAGGAGGATTCGACACGGTTTACAAAGGGATCTTGCTAAACGTTACGAGAGCTGAGACTAGGAAGTCCTAGCGACTGGATGAGAGCCAAATAGAGTAGTTTATCAATGAAGTTACCGTGCTCTCACAAATCAATAATAGGAATGTGGTTAAGTTATTAGGTTGCTGTTTGGAAACAGAAGTCCCTTTGTTAGTATATAAATTTGTGAGTAATGGAACTCTCTTTGATCACATCCACAATCCAAATAAGTTCCCCAACGTGTCTTGGGATACACGGTTGAGAATTGCCTCGGAAACTGCCGAAGCGCTATCATATTTGCACTTCACAGCTTCCACTTCGATGATTCAACGTGATGTAAAGTCCATGAATATCATCTTGGATGTTGATTGCATAGCAAAAGTCTTCGACTTCAGAGCTCTGCGAAGTGATTTGTAATATTAATTCAATACCCTCTCTCACATGCAAATGTAGTGCAAGTCATGTGCGAATGCTGTGCAAGTCACGTGCTAGTTCTCACTTCAGCATTTCCTCTCATATGTAATTTACGTACTAGTTGAATTAAAATCTTCTCATCCACCACTACTAATTTGTGGTATGACATGGCCCCTGTCTTAGTACTATTTACACATATAATGGAGTTAGTCGTCTCTTCCACAACAACACATGCATAAAACACAAATTTTATTAAAATAATTGATATCAATAGAGATGAAAAATTCATAATGTAAAATTATCCTCACTTGATAAAATCTAATCGTCTACTATGGTTCAAGGAATTCGGGGATACTTAGACCCTGAATATATACAAACTGGTAGGTTGACCCCAAAAAGCGATGCTTTTAGCTTTGGTGTTGTGCTGCTTGAGCTGTTGACAGGGAGGAAAGTGATCTCCTTGGAACCAAAAGAGGGCGAAAGTTTATCATTATCCTTCATTTCGGCGTTTAATAAAGAATGACTCATCGAGATTGTTGAGGAGTCTGTGGCAAATGAAGATATCCAGTAATTGATAAAATTTGCCAATGTTGCATATAGGTGCTTGAAATTTGTAAGCATGGATAGACCAACAATGAAAGAGGTGGAAATGGAGCCTGCGATGCACATGATGTATTAGCAATGCACCCTTGTCCACCACCCTTCTTACCATCACCATGATAACCTTTTGGGCACGAACACCTATAAGTTCTATAATTTACAGCTTTTTGATCTTGCATTGAGTTCTTTCTCTATACATTGATATTATGTATTCTAAAAAAATTGTTGTTTCACATAGGTGTTGGAGTGGGTGTGATAGTGTTGTTATTTAGTACAGGTTTTTCGTATTTAGTTTTTAAGAAAATGAAACTCATTAGGCTAAAACAACAATAATTCAAGAAAAATGGGGGCTTGTTTTTGAAGTAGTAATTACAAGAATGTGGCATTACCACAAATGCTTTGAAAATCTTCAGTTCTATAGAGCTAGCGAAGGTGACCAAAAATTGTGACAGAAGCCATATCGTTGGCTGAGGAGGATTTTGCACTGTTTACAAAGGGATCTTGCCAAATGATATGAGAGCTAAGATTAAGAAGTCCCAATGACTAGAGGAGAGCCAAATAGAGCAGTTTATCAATAAAGTTACCATACTCTCACAAATCAATCATAGGAATGTGGTCAAGTTATTAGGTTGCTGTTTGGAAACAGAAGTCCCTTTATTAGAATATGAATTTATAAGCAATGGAACTCTCCTTGATCACATCCACAATTGAAGTAAATTACTCAACATTTCCTGGGATACACGGTTGAGAATTGTCTCGGAAACTATCGGAGCGTTATCATATTTGCATTCCGCAGCTCCTGCTTCGATGATTCACCGTGATGTAAAGTTCATGAACATCCTCTTAAATGTTGATTGCATAGAAAAAGTCTCCGATTTCAGCTCTGCGAAGTGATTTACAATATTAATTCAATACCCTTTCTCACATGCAAATGTAGTGAAAGTTATGTGCAAAGATCGTGCAAGTCACGTGCAAATGCCGTGCAAGTTCCTGCTTCAGCATTTCCTCTCATATGTAACTTACATACTAGTTGAATTAAAATCTTCTCATTTGTCACTACTAATTTGTGGTATGAAATGGCTCTTGTCTTAGTACTATTTACATATACAATAGAGTTAGTCGTCTTTTCCACAACAACATATGCATAAAACACAAATTTTATTAAAATAATTGATATCGATATGGAGATGAAAAATTCGTTATGTAAAATTATCCCCACTTAATAAAACTCAATCGTCTATTGTGGTTCAAGGAACTTGGGGATACTTAGACCCTAAATATATGCAAATAGGCAGGTTGACTGCAAAAAGCGATGCTTTTAGCTTTAGCGTTGTGCTACTCGAGCTGTTGACAGGGAGAAAGACGATCTCCTTAGGACCAGAAGAGGAGGAAAGTTTATCCCTATTCGAGCTGTTGATAGGGAGGAAGGCGATTTCCTTGGGACTAGAAGAGGATGAAAGTTTGTCCCTATCCTTCATTTTGGCGCTTAATGAAGACCGACTCCTCGAGATTGTTGAGGAGCCCGTGGCAAATGAAGATATCCAGCAATTGATAAAATTTGCCAGTATTACATATAAGTGCTTGAAATTTGTAAGCATGGACATGCCAACAATGAAAGAGGTGGCAATAGAGTCCGTGATGCACGTGATGCATTAGCAATGCACCCTTGTCCACCACCATCACCATGGTAATCTTTTCGGCATAAACACCTATAAGTTCTATAATTTACAGCTTTTTGATCTTGCATTGAGTTCTTTCTCTATACATTTATATCATGTATTCTAAAAAATTTGTTGTTTCGCATAGGTGTTGGAGTGGGCGTAATAGTGCTGCTATTCAGTGCAGGATTTTCATATTTAGTTTTCAAGAAAATGAAACTCATCAGGCTAAAACAACAGTAATTCAAGAAAAATGGGGGCTCGTTTTTGCAGCAGCAATTACAAGAACGTGGCATTACCACAATACCTTAAAAATCTTCAGTTCTACAGAGCTAGAGAAGGCGACCAAAAATTATGACAGAAGCTATATTGTTGGCCGATGAGTATTCGGTACAGTTTACAAAGGGCTTTTGCCAAATAATATGAGAGCTAAGATTAAGAAGTCCTAGCGACTGGATGAGAGCCAAATAGAGTAGTTTATCAATGAAATTATCATGCTCTCACAAATAAATCACAAGAATATGGTCAAGTTATTAGGTTGTTTAGAAATAGAAGTCCATTTGTTAGTATATGAATTTGTGAGCAATGAAACTCTCTTTGATCACATCTACAATCTAAGTAAGTTCCCCAACATGTCATGGGATACATGGTTGAGAATTGTCTTGGAAACTGTCGGAGCGCTATCATATTTGCACTTCGCAGCTTCCACTTCGATGATTCACTATGATGTAAAGTCCATGAAAATCCTATTGGATGTTGATTGCATAAATTTTTTTTTCGACTTCAGAGCTTTGCTAAGTGATTTGCAATATTAATTCAATATCCTCTCTCACATGCAAATGTAGTGCAAGTCATGTGCGAAAATCGTGCAAGTCACGTGCTAGTTCCCACTTCAGCATTTCCTCTCATATGTAACTTACGTACTAGTTGAATTAAAATCTTCTCATTTGCTACTACTAATTTGTGGTATGACATGGCTCCTGTCTTAATACTATTTACATATACAATGAAGTTAGTCATCTCTTCCACAACACAAATTTTATTAAAATAATTGATATCAATATAAAGATGAAAAATTCATAACGTAAAATTATCCCTACTTGATAAAACCCAATCGTCTACTATAGTTCAAGGAATTTGGGGATACTTAGACTCTGAATATATACAAACTGGCAGGTTGACCGCAAAAAGCGATGCTTTTAGCTTTGGCTTTGTGCTGCTTGAGCTGTTTACAGGGAGGAATGTGATCTCCTTAGGACCAGAAGAGGACGAAAGTTTATCCTTATCCTTCATTTTGGCATTTAATGAAGAACGACTCCTCGAGATTGTTGAGGAGCCTGTGGCAAATGAAGATATCCAGCAATTGATAAAATTTGCCAATGTTGTATATAGGTGCTTGAAATTTGTAAGCATGAACAGACCAACAATGAAAGAGGTGGCAATGGAGTTATAAGGAATAATGGCAATGCCCAATTAGACAGTTAGTACTGACTTTGCAATTTTTTTTTAGCACTTTAACTTTTCTCATGTTCTTTAGAACTCTCCCTCTTCCTTTCTGATCAACAAATATTTTAATGGCTTTAGTTGGGTTTCTTTCACGTTTACTTATAATACTAGTGTGTCATGTTTCTTTTGTATCTTTCGCTTCTACTATGATGGTAACTGAAAGTGTGTAACTTATAAAATTTGACTGCGTTCACTAGTGCAAGTTGAGATCAAAATATGGATATGCTTTCCCATGTTTATGCCTTGGTTATTGGTATAAATTCACATTGATAAAATGATGCATGGTTATAATTTGCCGTATTTACATGCAATTCTCCATTTGATGTGTGTCGGGAATGAAGATGTGAGAAATTCGTTTCTTGTGTAGTGTCTTATGGAAAGAGTGAATGGATAAACGTTTATTTGGATATATGGAAGATGAAATGTGCTAGTGATTTCTATTAAAATGGGAATTTACAGGAATGTGGATTGTAGGTAAAATGTAGTGTATTATGGATGAAAACGAAGCTAGGATAGATGTAGCTCACCACCAAGGCCTAAAGGAACAATCTACCAGCCAAGGATTAAAAACTTAAGGCTCACCATCGGGCCCTAATAGACGATTCCAAACCCTAATTTCATTCATAGGGAGAGAAAAGGACAAACCTTAGCGAGCAAATGACTGCGCGCGAATGACGACGGCCAACAATGAAGTGCCCTCTGTGAAGTTGAACGGCGACAAAGACAAGAGTGAGCCAGCTAAGGGAATTGCCTGATGTGTTTAACCGAATTAAGCTAAACGAAATCTTTACCACAAGAAAGAATGACATCATTTAGCTTAGCTAAGCCGTGAGTCCACGTGTATTTTTTAAGTCCATGTCGGAAAAATTTCATAGGCCACGTGTTTTTTTTTTTTCATAATTACCACCTTAGTAAAGTTTTTCATCGGAAAATGCCACGTATGCATTTGGTCGGATTTTCTCGTCGTTGGCACTTAGGTGATTCTTTTTGCTCCGATTTTGTCACTTAAGTGTACTTTTTGTAATTTTTGACACTTAAGTGTCCCCCTGTGCCAAGTTTTGGCACTCCTGGGGTTCGTACGTCGGATTCTTTGAATTTTCAATTTCAAATACAAAAAACAAGTTCATGGCAGTAGGTTGTGACCCTTGCACCATTGATGATATTACTTTCGGTTGTTTGGCTTATTGCAAACACGGATCGGATATCTGCAATGGGTCATGTGTTGGTGTTGGTTGCTATGAGGCAAGCATCCCAAGTAACATCTTTAGCTATAGAATTGGTATTTTGAGCCTCATCAATCATAGCAACTCCTTGGATTTTAATCTATGCAACCAAAGCTTCGTCACTGAAATAAACTCCTACGGTTTCTTATTTGGAGATCTTTCAGACTTTAGATTTAACCACTCTACTATAGTTCTTGATTGGGTGGTAAAAGCTCAAACTTGTGAGGATGCCAACAAAAAAGGCATGTGTGGCAAGAACAACATTTGCACAAATGACAAGAACGGAAATGGGTACAAGTGCCTTTGTTCAAACGGTTATCGAGGCAATGCTTACCTCGAGAATGGTTGTCAGGGTAAGTGAATAACATTAACATTCTTTAAATTGTGCTTTGTAATTATATGATCTAAGAATAGAACATTGATGTGTCTTTAAATATTGTAGATATTGACAAATGTGTGGAGAGTAACCCATGTGAGGGAAAGTGTGATAATATTGAAGGGAGTTATAGGTGTTCATGCTGAAAATGTTACCATGGTGATGGTAAGAAGGGTAGAGAACAAGGGTGCATTGCTAATGCATCACGTGCATCATGTTTTTTGAAGATTTTTGTTGGTAAGTTCTATAATTTATAGCTTTTTGATCTTACATCGAGTTCTTTCTCTATACATTGATTCATGTATTCTAAAAAAATTGTTGTTTCAATAGGTGTTAGAGTGGGCGTAATAGTTATGCTATTCAGTGCATGTTTTTTGTATTTAGTTTTCAAGAAAATGAAACTTATCAGGCTAAAACAACATTACCAAGTTTAAATTATAAATGATCATATTTACAATATATTGAAGACATTTTGGTAATTGTATCGAAACTGTGACCTAGGTTTTTACGTAACATAATGCTAGAATCTAGAGGTTCTTATTTATATTGTGTGCACCCTCACTCTCATATAATGGCAAGAATGAGAGTTTCTACTGCATCATTTTTTTAGGTCAATGCCGCACCAAAGTTCATATTACCTACTTGTAATATTCTTCTATATGCGATAATTAGCTTTTTAAACAAAGGCAAATGGTGAAAACTCAAAGTGGATGATAGTTAAAAATAGGCGGTTGATCTAATCTATATATTGAACCTAGAAGAGAGTCCAAAGTACAATTTCCACAACAAGTTAATGTTGACAAAGCAAAACATAAAATAGATATATGTGAAAATGCAATAGCCAAAATGTTCATATATATATATATATAATATAATATAATATAAGAAAAATTCCAAATAAGGATCTAAAATAGAGCAATTTTTTTAAATAATGACATGAAGTGGACATTTTTTCAAAGAAGGACCTAAACTCGCTAAATCGGCGAGCATGTGACATTTATGATGGTTGGAGTATGGGCAATTTCATAAAAAAAAAATGGATAAAAACTAACAAACCCTAAAAAAACCCATATTCTCCTTATTCTTCTTCTACTCGTGGTCTTCTACGTTCTTTCTTCCCTCTCACTTGGAACACCTAAAGTCTCTGTAAATGAAGCACAAGTTGAAACACAACAAGAAACCCCTACCTTCATTTCTTCATGTCTTCTTCCTTTCTTTTTTGTCTTCAATTCTTTCAATAAGGAAGACAAAGCTTGCGTAAAGCCATCTCTTTGTTATTCAAACATGTGTGTAACATGAGGGTGTCAATTCTTCATCATCTTTTCCCATGTTCGCCATATACTTTGATTTGCACTCCCATTCAATCTAGGTTAGTTTTGTTCAAATGGGTGCAACAACCCTTCATTCGTTCATTCAAGAGAAAGTGATTGTAACTTGTTGAAGCAACACGTCGACAAAGTGTAGGCATGTGGTGGAATATCACACATATGGTAGGACTTATAGTGTTCTTTTTGCTTGTTTTGTAGAATTTTTGAGCCAATGTCTCATTTTGTCCGAATTAATGCATACGAGTTGTGTTCACTATGGATTTTTAATGAGATATTTCTACCATTATGGTTCTATGTGTAGCAATGGTGGTCCCTATTTTGTATTTTTTTGATGCTATCTTTTTGTTTTTTTTTTAGTGTATATTTTGTTGTTAATAGTCGAAACTCATGGCATGCCCAATTTAAAAGCCCACATAGATTCTCACAGGGAAAGTAGATAAACATGTATAAAAAAGCTATAATTACTTTGATTTTGGTTCTTTGATAAATAGTATTCAGAGGAGGAAGTTTGGTGAAAGCACATTTAGACAATCAATTCGAGTCCATGTTTGCATGAGTTTAGAGTTAGAACATGGAGGTGATTTGTTTCTAGTAATTTTTGTGCGCACTAGTTATTAGGAAATGGAGGGGTCTTATTTCTTGTAATTTTTGGGCATTGTACTAGACGTAACTTCTAAAGTAACAATTTGTTAGATTACTTGTTAGAAATTCTTCTTCTAAAGTTATCAATTCGAAGACTATTTAATCATTGTGTCAAGATGCATTGTAGATCCTATTAGTTATCATTGTCTACAGTTACTTAGTAATTTTGCAATTAGGTCTCCTTGATTGGATAGTCTTTTAGCCTAGTCAGTTCCATAAGTTTCGTGCATCATAGGAACCTAAGAAATGATTTGAAAGGGACTAGTTTTCTTTTTCATACGATATATATTTTTTAAGTTTGGTTTTTAGTCCACCATGGTTGGCTCACCTAAGGAGAAAGTTTAGGCGACACTGAAAACATTTAAAGTCCATAATAAACAATTTTTTTTTGACAAATGGTATTCAATAAAAGTGTGGTGTGTAGTCATTAGTGTGATTAGTCTTCATTCATTAATCATGGTGTGGTATTGACTTATTGCAATATTTTACTATTTTTGTTTTGTTTTTTTTCCTAGTGTACGTTATGTATGGAAATATATTGACTTTATCACTAGTTCAGGGGTGTGAAGAAGTGAACTATTCAATGTATGATAGTGGGTGTGATGAGGTTGTTGAAAAAGATGTGTTTGCCTTTGTTGATCTTGACGAGTTGTACATAAGAAATGTAAGATGTGCTGATGGTGATGATTTAATAGAAAGGAATGTGGAGAGTGGAGACATTAGTTTGTACATAGATGTGTTTGCAGATAATGTAGATTTCTTGAATTTGAATAGCAAAAACGAGTATACACATCCCGAGTTTAGTGCTAAAGTTGATATGGAAAATCATATCTTCAAGTTGAGATGTGTTTTAGCAATGCTTAGGAGTTTAAAGAGCTCGTTAGGAACCATGCTATCAAAAAAGGGAAAAAGGTGAGGTTTATTAAGAATACACCTAATAAGTTGAACGCAGTGTGTTTTGAGGGCTGTGATTAGCTTATACATAAAGTGCAAATAGTGTATTTTATAAGTTAAATCCTTTAACCTTATATATACATATAATAGAGCTCCAAATGTTCCTCAAAAAGCATTAAATGGTTCGCAAATAAGTACTATTATAGGTTGAGAAACAATCCTACATGATTGGGTGCTTCGATGAAAAAAATAATGGAGTCTAAGAATGTTTTAAAGTTGTCGAGAACAATGGCTTATAGAGCTAGGGTAATGACAATGAATATGATCACAAGAATCAAGTAGAAGAAGCTCGCGTTTGGCAAGTCGTTTAGGTGACCGAGGTTTTTCGTAGGGTTTAAGTATATGGAAGAAGAGAGGGGATGGAGATGAGAGGATGAATAAATGATGCCATTGGAGAAGATTAAAATCCTATCTTCCATTTCTAAAAATATGTGTATGGTATATTATACAAAATATAGACACTTTACTTCTCTTAATTGATAATAAATATTGTGGGATCACTTCAAAGAAATAAAATTAAGAATGGTGATGATATAGTTGAATATGTGTGATATACTAAAAGCGATTAATAGAATTTCAAGAGGCACAACTATGAAAAGATCAAATTATTTGATGGTTTAAACATATTTATGAAGCAACATTATAATTTAATTTGCAACCCGAGTATCATGGGGCACGTGGAATCCCGTTTGCAAAAAGGAAAAATGACAAGATTAGAGTGATGTTGCTTTATGGAATCAAAGCTTGGATGAATAAAGTGTATATGCGCCCATTATAATGAGAGAAAAATGAAAAATGATCTAACATGAAAAAGAGTAAGTGAATTAATGCCACATTAGTCATATCAATTACCATGGCCCTTATGTGTCAAAATAATTACTTCTTTGAACATCGAGCAAGTTAATCAATTTCTTTAAGAGAATTTCAACCCATTATAATCACAAGTGAAAGAATCAATTTCTATAGGTCTTATGCACTAAATGAAATATAGGTACATAAAATAGAGATGATATGCTACAGATACACACACATATTATTCAAATTCAATTAACAAACATATACTGGGTTTATATATACATATACTCTTTATTTAGTAAATTCAATCAAACCCCCAAAAAAAATTTAGTAAACCCTTTTATAGGCTTTAAACATTATCGGCATCTAGTATTACATAATCGACTGTCCACGTTGTACTTAATGAGAACAATGAACAAAACTTTAGAATTTTATTGCTCGTGACAAATGAAGTAAGGACAAAAATACCTTTAAACATACAGACTTCATGCAAGCCTTGTATCATACTATCATTAGATAGTATTGTAATCATGCACATGGTAATATAAAGTATTTTTAAAAATGGGACTAGTTTTCTTTTTCATATAGTAAATATTCTCTTGGTTTGGTTCTTGGGCCACCATGGTTGGCTCACATAAGGAGAAAGTTCAGGTGATACTGAAGACATTTTAAGTCCATAATTAATAATTCTTTTTTTTTTTTGACAAATGGCATCCAATAAAAATGTAGTATGTAGTTACTAGTATACCTAGTTTTCTTTCATTAATCATAGCGTGGCATAAATTTATTACATTTTTTT
This sequence comes from Corymbia maculata, assembly GCA_014182735.1. Classification (NCBI taxonomy): domain Eukaryota; kingdom Viridiplantae; phylum Streptophyta; class Magnoliopsida; order Myrtales; family Myrtaceae; genus Corymbia; species Corymbia maculata. The sequence continues at coordinate 17,387,964 of CM024687.1, forward strand.
ACTATTTTTGTTTTTTTTTCCTAGTGTACATTTTGCATGGAAATATACCGATTATATTTATGTTTCCATTGTGCACTAGCTGAGGAATGTGAAGAAGCAAATTATTCAATATATGATAGTGGGTGTGATGAGGTTGCTAAAGAAGATGGGTTTGCCTTTACTGATCTTAACAAGTTATATATAAGAATTGTAAGATGTGTTGATGGTAATGGTTAAATGGAGAAGAATATGGATATTGGAGACATCAGTTTGTACATAGATGTATTTGCAAATAATGTAAATTTCTTGAATTTGAATAGTGAAAATGAGTATACACATCCCGAGTTTAAGTTGAGGTTGATATGGAAAATCTTGTCTTCAAGTTGGGGATGTGCTTTAGTAATGCTAAGAAGTTTAAAGAGGTAAGTAGAAACCATACTATAAAAATTGGGGAAAAGGTGAGGCTTGTGAAGAATACACCTAAAAAGTTGAGGGCAGTGTGTTCTGAGAGCTGTGATTTGCTTATATATGCTTCCAAAGTGCAAAATAGTGTACTTTACAAGTTAAAAACTTTAAACTCATACATACACTTAGAGCTCTACATGTCCCTCAAATAAACATTAAATGGTTGACAAGCAAGCGTTATTAAGGTTGAGAAACAATCCTACATAGCCGGGTACTTTGATGAAAAAAATAATGGAGCTTGAGAATGTTTTAAAGTTGTCAAGGACAATGGTTTATAGAGCTAGGGCAATGACAATGAGTATGATCACTAGAAATGAGGAGGAGCAATTTTAGATACTTAGGAGCTATTGCCAAGCACTTTTTGATGCCAAATTAGGATCCACATATATAATTAAGACTGAGCAATGTTAAGACTAATTCAAGTTTAGGGGAGTTTACATTTGTCTATATGCATTAAGGAGAGGCTTTGTAGAATGACATGTGTTTTGTGGGGTTGATGGTTGCCATCTTTCATCAGGCTACATGGGTATACTTCTGATATTGGTAAGCATAAATGGCAAAAATCAAATGTATCCATTTGCATGGACAGTTGTTGAACAAAAAACATGCAAGGCATATCATTGGTTTATTAGTTTGATTGAAGAAGACTTGGGGACTATGGACCTTGAAAATTCAAAGTACTATTGGGGACTATGGACCTTGAAAATTCAAAGTACTAGACTTTCTTATGTGACAATCGCTGCAAAAACTAGCAAATCTAAAGCTTGACGTAAAATAAAGATTTTGTTTAAGGCATCTTTATGAAAACTTCAAACTGCATCACAAAGAATTAGAATTTAAAAAGCTCCTTTAGAAGGTTGCCATAACAACTAGAGTATGTGATTTTGACTTGGTAATGAAGAGCTAAAGGTAGTTGATGAGAAAGCTTATTATTGGCTATTTCAAAGGCTTACAGTGTAATGGAGTACGTCTTAATTTAGGACAACTCAAAATGTGACATTTTCTTGAACAACTTGTGTGAAAGCTTTAACAAATATTGTTGACACCACGGACAAGCGTATCGTTGCAATGCTTGAAGTTATAAGAGTGCATATTATGGAAAGAATTCGTAAGCAAAGAAATGGGATGGGTAAGTACACTAGTGTGATTTGTCCTAGTATTTAAAAGATATTAGATCTTCAAAAATAGTTTTCAGCATCATAAATTTTTACTTGGAATGGGGAGGATGAATTTAAATTGAGTGACCCATATAGAGACGGGAGTTTTTAATGTTCAACTTAGATCTTATAGTAGTAGAAGAGGGATATTAGCAGGATAAAATGCTGTCATGCTATGGCACCTCTTATATACAAGAAGGAAGAGCCTAAAAATGGGTATAGACAAGTTTCAATAGCGAAATATTCATGTAGACTTCTAGTCATGTTATGCATGTTGTAGATTCTATAGACACATGGCTACTAAAAAGCCATTAATCCCAGTAGATATACCCAAGCAAAATGGTAGAAAGAAGAGACAAAGAACAAAATTAGTGAATGAAACAATTGATAAAAATTTGAAGATAAAAAAGAAGAAAGTTGTGAAAGAGCTTGTTGAAACAAAGTTGAAGAGATAGAATAATACAATCACTTGTAAGAGATGTGGCAAGTTAGGCCATAACGATTATAATTATAATAATCTATCAATAGAATCAATGGCAACGTCAACGATAGCAGTAGCATCTGTATCTTCAACCCTTGTAACCCCATTAGAATCGCAACTTGAGACAGTTGAATTGCTTACTTCAACTTTTGGTAACATCTCAAACTCATTATCTATAGGAAGGATGAAGATACGGGTATCTATAGGTGTGTTTCGTATTTAGAAAGCCCCTTGAGGCCACAAAGCTCATTGGGGGAAAAAATGAGGTGTTTGGCAACCCATTTCCAAGGAGCTTTCAAGTAAAATTTAGCTTTGGGAAGGTTGAAAGCTCAAAGCAAGCTTTCAGCATTTTTGAAATGCTGAGGACCTCATTTAATGAAAATAAGTAAGTTGCCTTTTTTGCCCCCACAATTTTATTAAAAAACCAATTTTACCCATTCTAAAAAGTATAACCCTAGAGATATGTATTGCTTCTCATTTCTCAAAATTCATCGCTCTATTTGGTTCGGCGCTCTCTCACGCCTCGCTATCTGCTTTGCACATCACCGTGTCTCGTGACTACTTTGCACCTCGCTCAACTGAAGTCCTCGCTTGATTGTGCTCCTCCTTCGCTCGCTCAAGTGTTCATCCTCTGTAGGTTCGGCTCTCTCTCCTTCTTCCCTTTGTTCTTTTCTCTCCTCTGATTTCGTTGTGGAGATAAGGTGATTGGGTTGCACGAGGGGAAAATATATTCTAGGTTTTTTTGTCCTCTGCCATTTAATTCGTGTGGGTTGGGTTGTTTTTGGGTGGGTTTGGCGTCTGGAGCATCCTCAACCCCCAATTCGAAGGTCGCGTCAGTCATTGAGGCTCGAGTCGACAAATTGGGGTTGATAGGTGAGCCTGAGATTTGGCCTGATTTTTGTTGATTGCGAATGTGAAAAGCGGGGTTGAGGTTCTTTGGGTTCTTGTTGAAAGAAGGGGATTGTGTGGATTTAGGAATTTTTGCTTGTGAATGGGTTGTTTCTAGAGAAGACCGTCGAAGTTTTGTCGTGTGAGAAAATTTAGGTGTATATTCTCATTTTAAAAAGTGAAATCAATTAGTTTTACAAGCAATACGAACACCTAATTTTTCCCTTGCAACTTGAAAAGTAAACAAAGACAACATCGTTCCCAAAAGAACAATAAATGTACAACTAATTTAGTTACCAAAGACTGGAAAGTCATTTACCAAAATCCAAGAATGAAAAATAAGTATCGAAACAAATGACTTTTAGAAGACGAGCAACCCATGCTTGAAAGAGATTGGACTAGAGATAGTAGACAATTGTACTAGAGTCCCTCTTGCCATAAGGTCTATTAGAAGGGTGCTATACTCTAAAACAACAGTCGCGGAGTGGTTTGACTTTACAAATAGAGGTTGTGATTATTTTGCTAAAGTTTTTTTTGATGTGGAGCCGTTTAATAATAATTTTTGCCTCCATTGTGTTGATCATGTTCATTACTCCTCGCCCTTTGTTATGTGAATTTCATTATTTGTTCACGACTTCTCAGAATTCATCGCTTTTCAATGGTTGTTCATTCTGGGGTGTGCTAAAATCTAGAGATCACCTGAATCGTCTTATTTCCTTGGACCCTCACAATTGGCTCTTGTTTTTTTTTCGATCTTTTCCTTGATTAGTGATTGCTTGAATCTAGTAGGTGCCTTAGTAACAATTGCTTGATACTAGTTGGATTTTGTTTAGTTGTTTCACATTCTATAAATCTTATCGAGATGTCTCATTGTTGTCCATTTCCCTTTATGATCATGTTCTTATCGAGATGATATTTTGGGAGCTTTTAGCTAACTAATGGAGCTCGAACCTTTTTGTTTAAAAGTTATTGTTTTTATATTTGTTCGTTGGCATAAGTATAGCCAAAGTGCTAGGATTTGGCACGAGGGGATACTTAAGTGCCAAAAGTTACAAAATGTACACTTAGTTAGTTGGTGGGGTGGCATAAGTTATTGTTTTATATTTGTTCGTTGGCATAAGTATAGCCGACCCTTCCCGACAATGGTGGGGCGGTGACGGTGGCGGCGGCGAGGGTTGCACAGCCCTCGCCGGATCCCCCTTCCTCTCTCTCTCTCTCTCTCTCTCTCTCTTAATAAAATCGTTTTAAATTTTTTTTTTTTAGTTTGGCTTGGCAATTTCTTTTTGTTAAAATTGTCACATGGATTTTTTATTTTGAAAAAAATGCTTTGTCAGCAAATTAAGTCGCCGGAAAATGGACACGTGGCAATTTGGTTGGAGTTTTTTGCCATTAGCAATTAACTGATCATTTTTGCTTCGATTTTAGCACTTAAGTGTACATTTTATAACTTTTGGCACTTAAATATCCCCGGTGCCAAATTTTGACACTTCAAGGGTCTGTACGTCTTTGTTCATTGGTCGAATAGTTTGTTTTGATTTAGTTTGCGTACACGATTAGTTGTAATTTCCTTATCTTAGATTGATTAGAAATCTTTGAATGATACATGTTTCCACTCATCTTAGAGTGGTTTTACTTTCTTGTTTGTCTTGAATTTTTTTCTTGTTCAGATAATTTTTCTTTGATTTTCTCTTCTTGTACATTCCCGATGAGTTAGGACACATGTCTAGAAAATATCATTTCATGTGAACTTTTAAGTGTATTGTCTTTAAACTTAAATTGCATTTGTTTATGTTACTTTATTAGTAGATGGCAAGTTCATTAAAAGAAAATGCATTTGGAGCCCTAAAGATGTAGAAACCTTTTGTAAGTTGTGTGTTTAACAAATTGACAATGGCAATCGTCTTGCAAACAATAAATGGATGGATGGATAGTTATAATTAAGAAATTTGAAGACCTATAAGGCAAAAAGTATGATAAAGGTCAAACGAAGAGTATGTGGGACAATTTTAAGGAAGATTGGAAAATATGGAGAACATTGGTTTTCAAGGAAATATGATTACGATTAAATCCAAAAAAGAATACCATTGATACAAATGATGAGTGGTGGGAGAGAAAAATTTAGGTTTTTTCCCATTCTTTTGTTATTTTTTTTAGTTCATCTTTTTTCTAAACAACTCACAAAAATGTTTATTATAACAGGAAAATCTTAAGGTTAGAGCTTTTAGAACGAAATGCATACATTCGGATCTTCAAGTTTTGTTGGATAGAATATTTGGAGATACTGTTGCTACTGGAAGTATTACATGGAATCCTACACGTGTTGGTGATGATGTTGTGGTTACACAATTTAACATAGATGATTGTGTAAGATTTACTGATGATAATATAGATTATGATGTGGGTGAAAATATTGGTAAATTGCATCGAAGTGATAAAAGAATCTCGCAGAGTTTAGTGAGACAATCTCAAGGAAAGAAACAAAAGAAATTGAGTACGGCTACTAAACTAGAAACACAAATGGAGAGAATTTGTTTAATTATTGAAAGTAGGAGATACACTAGAGAGTTTGATCATTACAAAGAAATCATGGAGATGTTGAAGGCTATATTTCGCAGAGTTTAGTGAGGCAATCTCAAGGAAAGAAATAAAAGAAATTAAGTACGGCTACTAAGCTAGAAACACAAATGGAGATAATTTGTTCAATTATTGAAAGTAGGAGATACACTAGAAAATTTGATCATTACAAAGAAATCATGGAGATATTGAAGGCTATACCTGAGATTAAGTAAGATCAAGAGTTATACTTTTTTGCACTAGATTATTTTGTTGAAAAGAAAGATAATAAACAAATCTTTATGAACTTGGATGGTGATCAAGAAAAAATCACATGGATCAAATATAAATTCACGCATCGTAATAATCACTAAGATGTTAGCTATTTATTTGAATTTTTCATATGCAACGTTGATGTAATGTGAGACATATTTGCACTATTTATTTGTATTAGTCAGCGAGATATGTTTATGTTATATCGTGAAACATGTTTCTAATTTGTATTTTCTTTATCGAGTGAAGTTTTGCATATATATGATGTTGATAAGTATTTTTATTGATAAATGATCTAGATAATTTGTTATGTCTCTTATTCTAATTCTATTTTGTTACTTTAACCAATTATAGATAATTTTCTTGACTAAGAAAACTATGAAAAAGAGGAAGAAGAACATTGACACTTTGTGCAACCGTGCATACCTACATTATTTTTTAGGCAACATATGGTAAAAAAAAACCATGCATGACTCATCATATTTAGGAAATGCATGGTTAAGAGAGTTGATGAGCATGAATGCTAATCCTGAAAATGTTTTATAGAATGTTTAGAATGAATAGAGTTGTGTTTAAGAATTTAATGCATGATTTAGTGATGCGATACGGTTTGCAAGGATCTAGGAATATTGATATTGTAGAAATGTTATAATTGTTTCTTCATATTTTAGGACATAATATAAGTAATATGTTAGCACAAGAGCGTTTTCAATATTCTAGGGAAACTATATGCAGGTTATTTAGCTTAGTTTTGGATAAAATATGTGAAATATGAGCAGATTTGATTCAACCATCCAATCGGCAATTTAGGGAAGTTTTAAAGAAGATTAGAAATAATGCAAGATTTTTTTTACATTTTAAAGTAAGTTACAATTATGTAATAGGAAAAATGAATTAAATATTATTAAGTAATATTTGTATTTTTGTTTTAAGATTACATTGGAGCAATAGATGGTACACATATTCCAACAGTGGTACTTATAAGTGACCAACTTCATTTTATTGGTTGAAAAGAAACATTGACACAAAATGTAATAGTTATGCGCAATTTTAACATGGAAATTTACTTTTGTTTGGGCCAATTGAGAAGGAATAGCTCATGATACTCATATCTTTTATAAAGCCATTAGAAGACATGATTTACAATTTCCTCATTCTCCAAAAGATTTGTTAATTTATGGTTTTTACGCATTAACATATATACATGTTATATGTTGATTATGTTTATGACATTTTTGTGTAAATAAATATTTTTTGGTAGATGTTGGATATCCAAATCCTATAGGTTATTTGGGGCAACACAAAGAAGTCAGATATTATTTGCCTGAGTTTCAACGAGATCCTCAATCGACAAGTTATAAAGAAGTATTCGACCGTGCCCACTTCTCACTACGATCAGAAATTGAACGAATTTTTGGTGTATTAAAGAAGAAGTAAAAGATTCTAAAAGGTATGCCAAGTTATCCATACAGAAAGCAAGTGAAAATTGTGATAGCAGCAATGTCTTTACGCAATTATATACGAAGAAATGCCATGAATGATGCACATTTTGCTATAGTGGATCTGGATCCCAATTTATATACAATGGAGTCTGATGATGTAAACGATGATGGTAATGCTTCAAATGATGATGTGGGATATGACATAGTATATGTACGTGATCAAATAGCTATGAATTTAGGAAATAATTAAGGATACTTGTAATTTTTAAGGATAATGAGTTTCTTTCCTTGAAGCATAAGTTACCACGTTTATTATAATGAAAGTATTCTTCTTATAATTGATAAAGAAGGTACATGAATTTTTTCATTCGATATTTTTAGCAAAAAGAAAATTTTATTTTTAATTAAGTTGTTTGCACAACATCTTTAACATTGTTATCATATATAAATTTAAAAAATTCCACATTTAAAAAATTTTAAACAATTAAAAATTTAAAAGCTTAGATTAATCGGCAAATGGGCTTTTCAAATATGTTTTCTACCAAACAGCATTCATTTTAAAGTTGCTTCTCAAAGCAGAATTTATCAAACAGTCTTTGTATTTACCCAAAAGCTTTTTAGGCTAAACTAATTTACATTTCTCCAATGGCCTTTCTAAATGTTGAACCAAATGCACCCTATTTGTCCTTAACTTTGTCTTAGAAGTGTTCTTATTTGCACTTTATTTCCTTTTGACTAATTGATTTATTTATTTGTATCCAACTATAGGAAGGATGTAAGGATCTTAACTTGAAAGTAGTGGAAGACAAGCGATTTTTTTTTTTTGGAGAAATACAAGACCAACAATACCAACAATACAATACACCCACTAGCGGGCAGTTAAGTTGGTTTGGCTTTGGGCATTTCATCGCAGAGGTTCTAGGGTTGAAACTCCATAGCTGCTAACACGTTTTAAGTGGGGGCCCTTGTGGTGAGTTCCTAGGCTAGCTCCCCTCCAAGTATAGTCGGTGGTCGTCGTGGGCCTGTCGGGCCCGCCACGGCCATACACTCCCCGTAAGGTTAAACCAGGTTGAATCCTAGATATCAAAAAAAAAAAAAAAACAATACCAACAATACATATTTTTTAAGTATTATTTAATGTGGATGGGTTTGTATTGGTCTATTTAGAGAGCATTTTAAAGTATAAATATATAGGTCTACTTTATTGGGAAGATTTCTTTTGTTGGAATGCTTCTCTTTTCCATCAAACATGTCGTGTTTCGTGGTCTTTAAGGAGGACCACACAACCACACAAAAGCTAGTCTAAATGTCATGTTGAAGAAGGTTTACCTTTCTCCAGTATATGCCCTACACTATTATAATACTGTTAAGTTTGCTCAAGTATCCCTTCATGCCCATTGACTCGATCAATTGCTTTGAACAAATGGTTATTTTTGAACTTGTTTTCTATACATTCTCATGTTGAATTATGCTGCTTAAATTACATCATGGAATATGTCTTTTGTTGTATGATGTCTCATATTGTAACTCATCATATTCTCTTGATTTTTGAACTTTATTGCATATGCTAGAGATCTAGTACTTTCCCCCTCTGTGATCGGAGCCATGTGAAGCACAACAAAGCTTTTGGGGACAATGTTGGTCCTTTGCTATTGAAGAAGAAAAAAAAGTAGATTGTGCTGTATTCATATTGTCAATTTGGCATGTTATGCTAAAAGAGGAAGTGGTAGAGAAAAAGAATTAAGCATGCTTGATTGCATGAGGTGATTTGAACCAAGTATGATTGGTAGAGAAAAAATTGTTTCGGGTAGAACCATTCACTTTTGGTGTTGGCTTTAATTGTACTGCCCAATTTGACAAAAGCATCAAAGAATTTAGTTACTTTCACAAAATATTCTTTGAAAAGAAAGTAAAAAAAAGACAAATTCATAAGTAACCAACATAAAAACCATGAACCTGAAAGCATAATCTAGTCTATAAGCAGCCTCTACCCATTCTAATGCTACCATGAACCATGGCAGTATATCTCTTGGAATAAAGCTTTTGTTGGTAGCAATATGAACATATTCCATCATCTTTTCAACTCCAGAACCATTAATTCCCTATAGAGATAAGAAAGCAAAAAGATAGACAAATTGATTCTTATTTTTAATGGGTAAAGTATAGTGCAATTAAAGTGCCTGCATGACCTACGAGTAATTAAATGAACTATAATGTTTGTGCAAGTTCTTCAAGATAGAAAGGAGAGAATGTGAAGTTCCCGTATCACCTTATTTTTCAAGTTCACTAAAGCCAAATGATTTATAGTTTCCCCAGAAACAAGTTCATAAAATTGAAAAGAAAGGCAAGAAAGTAATATAGAGTACTCCACAAACATCTTGATCTGGAGTACCCATATCTTGAGCACAATTCGAATAAACTTCCACGGACTCAACACACAGCATAGAGAGAGAGAGAGAGAGAGAGAGAGAGAGCATGCATCTTTGAAGCTCGGGAAATTAGGGATCATGCTTCTCAACGTAGTGAGAGAGAACAAAGAATGTAGAAGACAAACAACAAAAGAAGAAGAATGTGAAGAATTTAGGGGGTTTTATTTGGGGAAAATGCCATAAAAAATTCCAAACGATGCTCACCATGACAAATTTATCTCAATTTTTTTTGACACTAAAGATCCCAAACTTATACATATATGACATATTTACCCTCAATTATATTTCTATCAGAAATCATGATGAAAAGTTCTATGCGGCTATTGACATGAACAACGAACTTCAAATGGGATTGGCATGGTGTCAACATGGATTAAGTAATGGAAAAGAAACCTATTTGTTATTATTCTTGGCTGAAATAATAGAAAAGGTGGGTTGCTTGGGCTCATTCTCTTTCTCACTTGCTTGTTTTCTCTTTGTTGAGACTCCATACTCTATTTCTCTTACTTGGTCCTCATTCAAAGCTCTATTGCTTCGTGCTCGAGTTTCCTCTGCCTGAAGCTCCATTTGTCTACGCAAAGGAACACCGTTTGCTTGTCTTTCTCTTTCATGTTGCTTTATTGAAATCGATTAAGAAACTTAGGATTATTAAGTTGCTCGATTCACTCTCTCTCAAGGAACTTCATTTTTTTCAAAGCTCATTTACCAGCTGATTGCCTGAAGGCAATTTGGGGCTTTAAGGTTTCATATCTAAGGGTTTCCCGTTGGTCTATACGGAGAAGCTCAACTTGTACTGAGGGTTCTTTTCTAAGGTCTCTTGTTGGTCTCAATTCACCAACATCTTGTGAGTAATCCAACCTTTTAGGTTTAGTATACTGCTCATTTTTCTCTCTCAAGAAGCTAGATTTGTTCGAAACTCGTTTGCTTGTCTAAGATTTATACATGGCTAAAGTGTTAGTGCTATTTATCTTTTCCTTTGTTATTTCTCAAGAACTCCAAAAGAACTTTGATTGGTGGCTAAACTCCACTCACAAATAAAATGTCACCTCTTGCTAGAGTCGAAAGTGTGATTCAATTGTTCAAAGTCATCAATTATCAAAGTTCTCAATTTATCATCATTTCGTGACTTGATAAATCTTTTATTTCTAATGCTTGAGCTTATAGTTAATAGGTTGGTAGATGGGGTGTACCTTCATTTCTTTGTTAGACTACTACAATGGTGCCATGAACTTTTGTGATTGAGACTTGTAAGATTGTAGTCAGATTTAAGTCTTCATACTACCATTTATAGAATACTAGAAAGATAAATTTAATTAGGAGTAGCACTATTGATGGCACATTACGTAATAGTTTCATCAATGAATTTGTCCATTATCGTATAATCATGGATGGCATGTCAACGTATATATAGCTTGGACCCCACAAATCCAAGACGGAGGTTTTATAACCATGGTGATTCTCTCTATTTATAACCATAGATGGCTCATGTGTTATATTTGATTTTGTTGGTTATACTTTGCAAGCCTTGACCATTGTCACTATTGCTTCATTTGGTGTTCCTTTCTTGAATACTTGTTTTTCATTGCTTTTGTGATTTCCACTTAAGAATTTTATTCATTAATTATCTTCTGAAACGAGGCCTCTTGAGTTGTTCTCCACAAACCTATGAAAGTAAAATAATGAGAGGAAATATGTTTTTTTTTCATAGAGTAAACAAGTGTTTGATGATTTGGTGATCTATATTGTTGTTCTCTTACCACAATTCACTCGTTGGGAATAGTTTTAGAATTGTCTTGTGGCTTGTCGCTGTTGGAAAAAAAATGAGTAAAACAACTTTTTTGGCTAAGATATTAGTGGTCACATATATTGACCGCACTAGGTGGATCTTTCATGAAGTTCATTCATGCACTCTTTAATCTCGAGTTTTGACCAAAGTATCATAGACCATTTCATATTATTGTATAATCCTTCTTAGAGTAACATTAGAAATCAACCAACATTTAATAACATAAATGTAGGTATAAATCCTATTAAGATTACTTTAAAGCACATCCATTCATGTTAGCCAACAAAATATGCAATAAGCATTCATCCTTGTATATCCAAACTCAATTATAGTATAACCAACAAGCATTTATCCTTGTAACACCTAAATTGCATAACACATCTCTCATTCCTACCAAATCAAGCACAATGTACCCAATGACACAATCACATCAAGTCATTAGCAAATAGAACATCCATAGCAGCTTACACTTAAACAACCATGGTCAACCAACACATTTCATAGAACTTACAAATGTAGGGGAGTATGGGGGCAATGACTTGTAGATTTTTAAGTTCCATATGGTCCATAAGATTGGATGGAGACATAGTTTGTTTGCCCTATGGAGGCTTCTGTCTAGCTTACAGAGGCTTCCGGAGCATCATTTGCATTGCTAATATAAATTTCATGGATCATATTACTTTTAGGACTCTAAAAATTTTCAAAAAGATAAATAATGATCATGGAGGTCTAGATTATTAAATGACCTTAAAATTTGACAAGTTGTTAGACTAAAACATAGTTTCCAATGGATTTTGATATATATGATCCATATTCTCACTAAACTTGTAAATAGATAAACAAAAAGTATACTATTTTTATAAGAATGGCCAAACTAGGGTGTATTCTTGTAAATCATTACTCACTCTTCTTTTCAACTTTGCTAATATTGGATTGGGTTCTAAAATGTGCAATTCTCGTATCTCCTTGTCTCTCCTTGTCTGGTACATATCCCCTCCACTATGGCTTATCTCATATGCTTTCTTAGTTTCCCTTCCTATAGTGAAAAACATCCACAACTGATTATAAATATTATCAATTAACAAATGTATTAAAATATTTGTAATTTTTCTGATCGGGGATTTAATTTGTGTTGGTACTGGAGGTTGGGGACATGTTTCCTTGTTATGTCTTGAGTCATCACAGTTTGAGCATGATGTGATTACTTCAAATTTTGTTAATCTATTTGGATCAACTTTTGGATTAACTTTGGCTTTTCTCTTTCTTATCATTTTCTTGGGATTCTTACCTTACTCGTTGCATCGTTTCTTGGGTTTCCCTATAAGCTTTCTTTCATGGTGGAGGCAATATTGGCTTATTAGTGGACATTGGCCGCATGTTCTTCCCATTCAATGTTGGTAAAGGAAATTGGTAGAATTTTTCGAGTGCATCATTCTTGATGATTAGTTTCATACTTCATGTAATTAATGCATGAAATACCATAGCCACAAGATATCCCTAAGATATCCCACTTCAACTTCAAATTTATCTCCAGTACATGGTTTTGCATTAACCTATATTTCATCTTTGCTTCATCTACATTTGCCATAATTTTTGGACATAATTTATCTCTAGAACTTACTGCTGATTGATTTTTCTGATTAATTCTTACCATTAATGTTGTTTTCATCCCTTCTAGTATATCAGCAATTGGCATCTCTTTCTGCTTGCAAAACACGTTAAAAGTCTTGCTCAAATTGTTCTCCATGCATCACATTTTTGACCAGCTTTTATGAATGCATTGTAGAAGTGCTTTGGCCCTTGTCCCATGTAGTTTTCATAAGCATCAATAGACTCTCTCTTCATTCCTTCAATTGCCCTATTAAATTCAGCCTTGTGTGTAGCATATGTAGCTCTCCAAAAGTAATTTCAAAATATCTCTCCCTTATACAATTTTTTTTTTCCAATTTGCATAAATGTGCTTTGAACAATTTCTAATGTTTTGTACAAAGAGATGATGAAAAAATGCATTAACAAGGCCCTATTAAACATAATTTGAACGCATTAATAAGGCTTTATAAGATATAATTCAACAATTATTATGCAAAATCTATATATAGCAACCTAAGGAGCCATGTCCAATTGTCTTTTGTCTCAACTTCAACAACAATCCCTACAATTGGAAATATCTCCTTGTTTCCATCTCTTGCAATAGCACAAACCAACATTTACTTTACCTAGTCCTATTACTTTCCTACATTCTTCTAAATAACCCTTTTTTATCCCTTCAAAGCCCACATAAAATCTTTTGAGCATATTGTGTGGATGTTTAAGGATAAGATCAAATGGATCCATGATGGTTTTAAGAGCTCTAGTGATTATTTCGCAATAGGTTCTTTTGTTGAATGTGAGTCCCCATGTCTTGATTATATCCGCCTACAATTGTGCTACCGCATATTTCATATTGACTTTGATTTTAGGCAAGAACTATTCGGCATTCCTTATGTAGGATGCTTATTTTTTTCATATCTTTATAAGGCAAGTATGTTCTTCTTCAACTATTTTAATAATAAAGGTTTCCTCTTTCTTCAATCAACTACCATAAATGAGCCATTCATATCCAAACACACACTTTGCTTACATTTTTGTGAATTCACTCTTTTTTCTAACCAATATTGTAGCCATTAATGATTGCATATTTTTGCATTGCTCTCTCAAACTGAGTATGAGACTCAAATCTCATGCCTATCTAAACCTATAATTCTGTATGTTCATAATTAGGGTTATATCTAATAGTTAAAGATCTTGTTTGGTCACATACTTTTTCATTTCTATAGTTAGAAGGACTGGCATCTTTATATGTTACGATGTCATCATCATCTTGATCCTCATTTATTCTTCTTCTATTACATCAATAGCCAATGCCACCTCCCTAACTACGCACACCTTCAGTCCCATTTTCCTTACTTGAAAGTAATCTACATTATCATATAGGATGTGATTATCATCATTATTGGCAATTGCATCAATCTCATCATCACTACTCTAACCATCGTCACTCTCAAAGTAAAGACCATCATTACTCTCACTATCTTCACTACGGGTGAGCATCGGTCCAGGGTCAACCTTGAACTAACCTTGGACCGGCCCAACCCTGCTGGTCCTGGTCCGGTTCTTAAGGGGACTAGGTTGGTCCTTGGTCCTGAAATTCCGGAATCAGCACTGTACGGGTTGGTTCTCAGTTCTAAGAGTTTAGGGTCGGTCCAACCCGGATCAACCCCGAATATTCGTGGTTGATCCGGGTTGGACCGACCCTAAACTCTTAGAACTGAGGACTATTTATAATTTTTTTAATCAAAAGAGAAAATAAAAATCAGATGGGTTGAATAGTGTTGACCACAAGACTCACGGCATTAGGCTAGCCATTTCCTCTTTTCCCTTTTCTTTTCCACACGGGCCTGGCCCATTTTCTTCTTCCTCTTTTCTTTCTGCCCGCATAGAACATCACCTGCAGAAGAAGACTAAAAAACTGAGGTGCAGGTCAGAGGCAGAAGGATCAGAGGTGGCAGAAAATCGAGGGGGTTAGGTTAGCAAAGCAAAGGAGAGAGGGGGAACAAAAGGGGAAAGAAAAATAGAAGAGAAAGAGGAGCTCGAGGGGGAGACTTTTATAGGGGTTTTCTCGGAAAAACATAGAGAGGAAAAGTGAGACCTCCTCTAGCTTGACGTAGGGAAAAAAAATCGAGAAGAATGCAAAAAATGAAACAAAAAGAAATTATTAGTTGGTCCCAGGTTGACCCTGGAACCGGACTGAACCCATTGGGTCGGTCCGATCCTTGGTCCCAGGCTCAATAGGGTCGGTCCTTAGTCCTAAAATTTGAGGACCAACACTGTGCAGGTTGGTCCTAGGGTTAGGGAGTGGCCCGGCCCAGCACGGACAAGCTTAGCCCTAGCCAAAACCCTAAGTTCAATCCCAACTTCATCTCCTACTTTAACACCAGCTTCAACTTTTGTCCTCTCTAGCAACTTTAACCCCAACTCCAACTTCGGATAACCTAACTTTCTTCATCAAAGTAGATATAAGAAAGTATGGTTTTCAATAGCTATGCATATGAGAAAAAATGCTATTTATTCTAAGGAATAAAACTTGTAAAATTTAACATGAGTAAATTCAACAAAATGCTAAATAATATATCTGAATATTATTAGTTCTCGATTAAATGAGTAAAATGGATCCACACATTCGCCATTATTTGGTATTCATGTAGCTTTGCATCATATATCAAGATAGCGAGTAGCTTGCGTTGCTTATGAAATTCTAAGATTTTTTTCATCTTTTGGAGCACACTGGAATAGCAAAATGTTTAAACATGACCCTCAAAAGTAAAGATTGATAAAAAGAATACTCACAGGATGTTAGTGAATTGAGACCACTAGGAAACCTTAGAAAAAGCCCCAAATCGCAAGTCAAGCTTCTCCATTGTAGATCAAAAGGAGACCCTAAATCCCCAATTTTCCTTCAGCCAATCAACCAACAAAACAAGCTTCCTTAAGGGAGAGTGAATTGAGTAGCATAATAATCCTAAAGCCTCGAATAGATTTCAACAAAGTAATTTGAGAGGGAAAGACAGGAAAATGATGTTCCTTTGCATGGACAAATGGAGCTTCGGGTAGAGGCAACTTGAGCATGAAGTGATGGAGTTGTGAATGAGGACCAAGTGAGAGAAATAGAGCATGGACAAAAGTTTAAGATTTTTGGTATCATAAATTTTTTTTGGATTAAATCTGTCAAATAGTTTGAAGTTTTTGTTGGCATTTTCCTTTTAATTTTTATTCATATTTTTGGGGACAAAATTACCTATATTCCTACCACTAGAAATGTCACACGCTCGCTGGCCAATGAATATTCAGTCGCTTGTTGACTTCAAGTCCTTATTAGATTAGTTTAGCCACTTTAGATCCTTATTCGAGAAAATAGCCCAACTCGAGTCCTTATTTGGAATTTTTGCATATATATATATATATATATATATATTATGGACAACCACACATTGTCTCATAGATCAATAATTCACATGTTTGATTTTGATTGACAAATAAAACATATATTGTAAGGGAATCCTTATAGAATTTTTTTATAAAAGATTTGAGACTGTTATTATATGCACTTAAAAGGTAGGGTCTAATCTTTAGGACAATTACCAACATTGAGACCATCTACTAAGCAAGCTTTACGATTAAATTAAGTTGAAAGGAAATATATGTTATTACAATATAAAATTGGGTTCTAGTTGCGTATGCAGAAAATAAATGATTTGGAAAATATTTTTCTAAAAGTAATTGATTATATTGTTTGAAATACTTAGTCAATAAATAATATTTTCATTGCTGGCAACAATTTAGCCTAAATATTTTCATGGATGATGAACATACTTTTCATTTCGTCATTATTATAAACGATATAAGCAACTTTTATTAGAATTTTTCCCTGAATTATTCATTTCTACGAAAAAAACACATTTTTAGTATAAGAGATTGAGCCCCAGAAGTGGGCTTACTTCACTGGGCCTATGGGTTCCAGAAGAGTGGCCCGGGGACTCGTTTATAACTTTCAACAAACTAATGTGCCAAATTTACAAAATATAAACAACTACTGGAGCGAATGACAGATATGAAGAATTTTCCTCCGAGTTCTCTTCTTCCGCGGAAAGCGGCAGCCTTTCTCTCTCCTCTCTCTTTCTCAAACTGAAGCAGCCATGGGCATGCCTCCGAACCTCTTCCAACCTCTGTACCAACCTCAGCAGCAGCAGCAGCAGCAGGAGTCGTCTCCTTTCAGGTACCCGCGCCTCGTCTGGAAGCGAAGCAGTCATCGGACTTAGTTTACACCTCGCTTACGGTCGTCACTCGTTGTCTGATTCCTCCTTGTTCGATTCAATCTGATCCTTTCCTTGGTTTCTTTTGGTGATTGCTAGAAATCTCTACGCAGACGGCGGTCGGGCTTCGCCGCTGGCCGTGTTGTACGGCCACGGCCCCGTGCAGGATGGGCCTCAGCATCTTCCATATGCGCCTCCCTGTAAAGCTCGCCATCCCTAATCCTATCTTTCGTTTGCTTCTCCGTTTTCTGCGGGAGGAAGTTAGGAAATCGCAGTGATGACGAGACAATTTAGATTGAGGAACGTCACTTGTGATTGTTTCTCGTGCCTCTCGAGGAACTGCGGAAATGGGGTTCGGCTAGGTTTGGTCGTTTTTTCAATATAGAGATATTGAGAATCTGCCCTTTCCGGGAGCTGAAGTTTTTCGTAAAATGTGAAGGGCTTCTTACTGGTTTTCCTGCTTACGACGTGTACTGCTTTGGACCTGAATGTTGGTTGATTGATTGATTGCTCAGTTGTTTTCTTGATTGCTGGACATTCCCACTTATTGTGGTGTTGCGTGCTCTTTATTCAGTTAATGTTGTCGGGGTGGCGCCTGGTACTCTTCCTGCTGCAGATGGGAATGACGGGGGAGCTGATCTGCAATTCAATTTCGGGCTGCAACCGAAGAGAAAAAAATTGGAAGAGCAAGATCTGTTGGAGAACAACAATTCACAAGTGTCGTCCATTGATTTCTTGCAAGCCAGATCAGTCTCTACAGGCTTAGGTTTATCCCTTGATAACAGCAAAATCGCTTCTTCCGGAGATTCTGCCTTGTTATCGCTCCTTACTGATGATATTGATCTAGAGTTGCAGCAACAGGATGCAGAGATTGATAGATTTCTTAAGTTTCAGGTTTGTTGTTCTTTCTAAATCTTTCACTTTGTCTCCATTTTGGTCTCACCTATGTGTATTTTGATATATTTTCTCAGTTGGTTGTTCTATTTTGTCATTTGGTTACAATTAGATGAGTAACTAATTCTGGAAGGACACCTTGATTCAGTATTCCAGGATTTTATATTGCCATTTCTTGATAAGTGGATGCCAACTATAGGCTCTGATTATATCTTATGCCCTGGTCTTTTCTCCCTTTCCATTTGAAAGGAGAAAAGGAAGAAGTGGTCTTGTCCTTATCATTGTCACCTGGATTGGTACTCAGAAAACCAGTGGACAATATTTTCAGAATGTAAGAATGTCTTTCCAGTAGATTAAAGGCTCAAATTCCAAGGATTTTGGAGAAGTGCATGGCACTGGGTTTTGTTTTGAAGTGAGTTGCTGAGTAAACTTGCACTTGCTGGTGATATTTTAATATGTTGTATAACCGTTGCCTTACCCCCTTGATAGTCAGAATTCAGAAGTAATTGTGGAATTGCAATTGTAAAAGCTGTATTGTCAGAAAGTGTTACTTTCAGCATCTTGAGTTGTCAGAGAGAATCATTCCCCAATAAAAGTAATGAAGAGTCCCAGATACCATGAGAACAGATCTTGGAGTTCTCTGTCAGCCAGACTTGTCTCTTACCGCCTGGTGTGGGTACAAGATCTGTGTGGGGACTATGATATCTTGACACCCTTCAGGAACACGTCAAAGATGTGGTGGGCAAGCATGATATTTGTTAATCTTGGAGTGGCAAGTCAGCAGTACTATGGTACTCTGGCCAAAACTTAGTTTTAGTCTGTCCCTGCATAGTGTTTCTTCTATTCTCCAATGTAAAAGTTATATGGTATTAAAAGAAAACTTTGTTTGATTTCCACATGGAAGAAGCAGATGCAACAGCATTAGTTGATGGTCTTTATTTGGAGCATCCTATCTAAGTTGACTCTTTTTTCTTTTTCAATTTTACTTTTTAGTTGCTTCCGGGAAGTGTTCTTTCTGTTTCTTGGACATTATGGCTAATGTTGAATTGAACCGACCAGTTTCATGTGTGCTGCTCTAAGGTGGTGCATCTATAAAAAGACTATTGGCTAAGTCAGTAACTCTGTCTTTCTTCCAATTTCAGGCTGATCAACTTCGGAAATCTATTTTACAGAAGATTCAAATTGACCAACTCCAGTCTATTTCATTCGTTGAGGACAAAGTCCTTCAGAAAATCCAGGAGAAAGAAGTAGAAATAGAAAGCATAAACAAGAAAAATAAGGAACTCAAGGAACAGATCGAACAGCTCACTGTTGAAGCAGGTGCTTGGCAACAGCAGGCTGGATACAGTGACAACATTATCACTGCCCTTAAGTTTAATCTTCAGCAAATCTATGCTCAAAGTAGAGATAGTAAAGAAGGTTGTGGTGATAGTGAGGTGCATGATACAGCTTCTTGCTGCAATGCTCGTGGAACGGACATTCAGCTGCTTTGCAACGGTGCCAACGGTATAAAACAGATGATTTGTAAAGTTTGCAGAGTCAATGAAGTATGCATGTTGTTGCTACCTTGTAAGCATCTCTGCCTTTGTAGATATTGTGAGAGTAAGCTTCAGGTTTGTCCTGTATGTCAGTCACCTAAGTTTCATGGCATGGAGGTCTATATGTCATGATAGTGTTGGAACAATTGAATATTAAAAACCTTCATCTGATAGCTAATGGCTCAAGTTTTTTAGGTATCAAAGCAGAAGATTTAGTGTTTGAATTTATCTTCAGATCCTTATTTGTCTCTCCACGGTTTCAATTTATGCCAAATTTAGAGCATTTAGAGTAAAGTCACACTTCCATCTAACAAGTTAAGTTTTTAGAACTAATATAAATAATGTGGAAATGTCACACGACCCCAGAAATTGCTGCATTGTTCGTATCTTAATCCTTTCTTTTAGCATGTGATGTTTTGATCTTGCAGAACTTGGCCATTATGTTTGTAAGCAAGTGTTGCATGAGTTTATACCTGTTAGCTTGCCCTTAGAACAGACTTGTGGTGTCACGTGTTTGTTCTCATATCGTTTTCCTTCTTCAGTAGTCTGGAAATATTTCCACTTCCTTTTCAATGCGATGATGCAATTCCAGAGATGCTTCTGATATTCAGTTCAACTATAGTCCTGTATCTCTTGGGACTTCTAATTGAAGGGCCTCAAGAGTGATCAGAAGGTTCTCTCAGTATTTAAGAAGTGATACCTGGGTAAAATTTGAATTGCACAATTGGGTTCTCCAGCGGATTTTGGGTGATTTATTGGTTAAATATCTGAAACCTATTTTTTACCTATATGGCTTGATGTTATTGAGACGGAGACTAAGTCTGGCAAGGATAGTTGCCGGGGTGATTTAAATGAATGTTTTTGAAAAGTTTTGATGTTATAGTGATTGATCTTAAAAAGTTTTGATCCTAATTCTGGTGCTGAACGATGACTTTGACATTGGTACTACCCTCATCTCTACTGAAGCCCCGTATCTCTCACGCAGGCAGTATGAGTTACGTCTTTTCCTCATCTTGGGAGCATTTCTCAGTTGACCTTCCTAGTTTTTCATTGGTCTTAGCGGTGTGTTTGCGTATACGACACCTGATATTGCTTTTTCTATCGATAAGAATGTAAGCTGAGCCTTAGATGCAACCCGGCATATCCTTTTTTTCTTCTTTTATTATGACTAGAGTGGTCTCCTTTTGATTTTCAGACCGATCTCTAGATTTGGTTTTTGATAGTTTTATGACCCTTGGATTTCTAGATGTAAATGATGATATTTATATAGATGGAGTTTATGTATACACCATGAGTGGATGTATATGAATCCAAATATGCCGAATCACTCATGTTATGATGTTTTACATTCCAGGTCTTTTAATTTGATTTTTAAGTAATGCAAAAAACTCAACTTCTCAAAACTTATAGATAGTGAAATGTGAACTTATGTATTTTTGCATTATTTTGAAGAATTAATAATATTTTAGATCCATAAGTAACCATTTTACTTGAAGGAAAAGGCTAATAAGACGTGTCAGGAAATTTTCCTATCAACTCTCAAACAAGGGACAAATTCATTAAGAAATTGGATGAACTTATGCGTTAAGCCTTGACGTATAGCGTTCCAGCTCAAATAAAGTATGCTATATCGGCATGTGTGGTTGGTTACTTTCATGCTCTTTTGAATTAGTGGATAAGTAGTATGTATTTTGTCTTGCCATTTTAATCAATTTATCGAGTGATAAGAGTTCAATTTACAATAATGAATTGCAATGAATAATAATAAAAAAGGAAATTCATTGACATTTTTGTAATTATGAAGGTGGCACCAAATTCAAAATTTTGCTTTATAATTAGAATAGATGAAAATTTCATGATCGATAAGGATATGTAGGTTAAGAAGCATTCATTTGGATAGTGTTAGTATGTGTTTCTTATTTTAACGTGCCGGCGCCTATACGTTTCACACCTCTCATTGGTAAGTGGATATTTTTTTTCCACCAATTAAGGAATATGTGAGGTAACATTGTGGGTCTGGGTTTCCCCTTGTTTCTTTCTCCTTACATGCTTTAGATGTTAGTATGTTCTTTTTGCCCTTTTTCTTTTTTCCTTTGGGCCGGAGAGATGTTAATATGTGGACCCTCAAGATGATTTGCGTAGCCCTGCTTAAGTGCTGCAGTTTTGCTGGAGATTGGAACTTTAGGCCCAATGAGTTTCTGACATCGTCAGCAAGGTGTAGTGTTACAATGTATTTGTATTTACATAATTTCGCATTTATAAAAATATACTTGGTAGTTATAAGAGAATGAAAAGATGAATTCTATCTTTCACTGTGCGCAATGTTCTCGCAATTTCTTATAATCTACCTGTTTAATGATGGCTCATCTACTCTGGCACCAATTGATTGGACGGTGGTAAGATTTTAGGTTTAAGTTTGTATCGCAAAATGCAAAGCATTATCTTAAGTTTGTTTAATGGAAATATTCTTCAAGAAGTCTTAAACCTATCATATAACGATCAATTTAATCATAACTTTTCAATTTGATTAATTGAATTTAAATATTTTAATGATTTATCAATGTATTGATCGGAAATTGCTAACATGGTAGTCTAGTCAATATTAGTTGCCTTATATGACATAGCCAATCGATGCTGACATAAATGATTTTTGCAATTATTTAAAATTTTTTGAGTATTTTCCTTTTTTCTTTCCATTTTCTTTTTTCTTTTTCTTTTGTTGCTGGGTCCTAGCAATGGCTGAGAGGTCATCGAGAACAAGTGAGGGTCACTCTAGCCCTTCATGGATTAGGTGAGGGTAGGCGAGGGTCACCCTTGTTGCATCTGGCGAGGTCGCTGATGGAAACCAACGAAGGGAAATAGCAAAAAAGAAAAATGAACCAAATTTATAAAATTTTAGAAAATTGCAAAATTATTTATATTAGTGCTGATTGTGCCATATAGAATAGCCAATGTCTATGCAAGTGGTTTTCGACTAAATTGGGTATAATGATTACCTTGGCAAATCGTCAAAATGTATAAGACTAATCTGGCCAAATTAAAAAATTTAAAATTGAATTAGGATGTTTTATACAATTATCCATTTATTTAGCTATTAACAACACTTGTGCATCCACTGTACCATCCATCGGAAAGCCTCTACTATACCATGGTCCTCCTTCGTATGGAACAAAGCTATTGTTCCTCATCACCAATTCCATCTTTGGCTGATCATCAGAAATAGACTCCCCACGTAGGTAAGCCTTATGGCTTATGGAAGAATCCCTACAGAGGTATGTGCTTTTTGCAACTCCAGGCCTGATTCCATAGACCATCTATTTTTTGATTGCCATGTATCGAACACCCTTGCTGCCTTTTGGGTTGTCAAATGTAACCTATCTTGGCGTAACATCTCTTGGTCGCATAATCTCCAATGGGCCATCAGCACCCTTTTCGGTAAGGATTTCTCCAGTGAAATAGCTCGTTTCTCCTTTGCTCTGCTATGTGGTTTGGAAGACCAGAAACAGTATAATCTTTTAGGGCTGTGCTTTATACATTCCCTCAATGAAGTAGCACCTGTCCAAGGCTGTCAAGGACAAAGCTATTGCATTCAAAGCTGTGATAGATAGGCCGAGTAATAGGAGAATCCAACGTAGTTGGGGGATCGATCTTGGCATTTTTGGTGCTAGTCCCTCTTTGGACTAGGACTTGGCCGCCCAATAGTCGGCTCTTGTATGGCTCTTTTAAGCTGTATATTTCCTTTCCTGCTAACTTGGTACCCTATCACTCAAATGACATGTAGTCCTTTGAGTGTTGGTTGGTGCTGGGTTTCACCCGGTTGTAAATTGTTTGGCTATTTATAATATTCATATTACCTTACCAAAAAAAAAAAACAACACTTGTGCATCATTTATGGTACATCTTAGTTATTATTATTATATTAGCTGGTTTAGTGATTGTTAACAAAATATGACCCACATCTTCCTTGTTGAGATGTATACACACACAAATAAAAATATTTCTATATTAAGAATGTCACTAGTAATACTTTATGTACTTTGTATTGATTATATTATCTACATTGTAATATAAAGCAAAGGGAATCTCCTATTTTCAAGGGATCTCAATCTTTTTTTTTTTCTTCTTCAATATATCCCCAATTAGTTGTTTTATAAATATTCTATTATTGGATAAATGCGTAAATTAATAACTCCATCTTATGAGTAATTCTCTTGTTATCAATATTTGGTCTGAATGATATTGAGAAAAGGATGGTTTTGTAACGTTGAGGAAATTTTAATTTAGTTTCAAAAATGAAAAAAAGGGGAGCCGACATACCCACATGGCCATACCTTCACCTTCTCTCACGTGTAGAACATTTGATTCTACTTTCTCTATCATGAAGTGACGACTTAGGTCAACCTAAAAAGATTTTCGTCATTTTATCTGTATATAAGATAATAATATTGATAGTGATATTTTGTATTGGTATGATAAGCAATATCAATATTATAGAGAAAAAAATAGTTCCGAAGAGAAACCAAATGAAGAAAGAAAGCATGTAATGGAATTATTTTGAAGAAAGATGATGCAATGACTTCCTATTTGTAAGCAAATTTAAACATAAAAAGCAAAATGTTTCAAAGAACAAGGGAAAATTGAAACGCTTTTCTATAAATGATGCAATAACTTCCTATAAGATCGTTGGAGCACTTTTCTACGAGTGCCAAACACCCCAAGGGCAAAAAATTTCAAAGGTATACTTAAGTGTGAAAATTAGAGAAAAATGGATCATTTAAGTATCAATGGCAATAATTTTGGCCAAATTGCCTATGTAGCATTTTCCGGTGACTATTTTTGCTGACATGACAATTCTTTTTAAAAAAATTATCCATGTACCATTTTAAAAAATTGCTATGTTAGCAATAAGCCTCCATAATCAATTGGGGGGGGTTTGGAAGAGAGCTTTAGTGAGGATTGTGCAGGCCTTCATTGCCATTGGTGCTGCAGGCTGGTGACGATGGGATGAGGGTTGATGGGGTTGGTCAGTGACGGTGGTTGGCGAGCTTGGTTGACCGTCGATGAGGGCCTGTAGGCACTCACCTAGATCTAGCGCGAGGGTGGCAGTCCTCCCCCACCTCGGCCGGCCCTTACCCCACTATTGCTGGCCCTTCTAGGCCATGGTGTTGCGGCGGTAGCAGCGAGGGCCTCCATAGCCCTTGCTAAAGCTCTCTTCCCCACCTTTTATTTATTTATTTAAAATTTAGTTCTTTTTATTTATTGTAATTAATATTTATATTAAAATTGAATGTTGGGGTCAAGATGATGTCATTTTGCATTGTTACCGTTGAGTCAGCTTTTCAGCGAGATATGTAGACCACTTGAATTATTAAAATAAGCCACGTTGGATGTTTGGCTGCCTCTTTAAATGTCTCAATTTTATAAAAAAATGACATTTAAATGTACCTTTTAGAATTTTTGGTACTTAAGTGTCATCTCCTGTCAAGTTTTGATACTTACACTGTACTTATACTACTTTTCTATAGCAATTTTCAACAGAATTTTATTTGGATCAAGTATATTCAAAGGAAAAGTTGAACTAATAGCACTGCAATGGAGCAATTTCCACTTGCTGCTATAGAATAGATGCCATCAAGCATTCTACAAAACTCACGAATATTGTCGACTTTCATAAGAAAGATGGGAGCAGAAGGAAACTAATCCGAGGACATCAACATATTTATTTGGACTCGTCATCATTAAGAAACTTTAAGTAAATGGTATATGCGACAACTATGCCACATTAATTATTTCACCTGAATTCAGATCTTAGTGTGGATTTTACCAATGCCCCTCACTAGTCCGAGGACATCAGTATTCTTCGCCTTGAGTGTGAAGCTCTAGTGTTGGGCTAGCTCTCCTTTATCAGTGTATCCTCCGGGATTAACATGTCTTAAAGCTTGAATCTCACCTTGTTACGTCGAGGGTAGCGCAACAACTACAACTCGCCTTTCCCTTGGTCTCTTCTGCTAGACCAAATTATGAAGCTTGGCCTCGGGACCACTACTACACAACTACAACCTTCACTATATTGCGAAACTGAACCATGAAGGTTGCCCAAAAACTACGCCATGAGATTCTTTTATTGTTGGGTTACCGATCAATTATCGATTTTGACACAAACTTTTGGGATGCATAGCAGAATCTTCTTGATACCTCATATGAGGATAATATTAATAAATAATTGAATATGAGCCTATTAACATATTCATTTAGACCAGTCTTCATAAAAAGCTTAACTAAGCTAATCAATAATTGGTCAATTATGATATATTAGTTGCTCCACATCACATTAGATCTCTTATTTGAAAATTTACTAAAATCCCTGACATGCTTATAGCTCGTTTGTGGCTCCTCAATTTCTTCGTCTTCCCAAACTCTATGTTTGAGTTGTCTATATTCAAATTTGAAAGCTGTAAGGAGTCGTCATCAATTGGTTTTATTTAACCCAGGTCTTAGACACCTAGAATACTTAAGCAACTATAGAAAAATAAACTATCTAAATGAATTATGTATGGTGATTGGTCTATATGCACAATCAGGTGCTTGGTTAAGCATAGGGACATATTCAGTATCCTATGACGCCCTTTCAATACCACAATTCTTTGATTAAGTCCTCAATTGCACTTATTGTATGTTTTAGTTTACTTCAATAGAAAAAGGAATTTTGTTAGCACCCAATCACGCAAAATAGATTGCTCTTGCATTAGAGTGACTTCATTGTGACTGTATCTTTTGAATTCTGTGATGCATAATGTGTGATGTTGAATATAACATGTGCTAATGAATTGTAGTAGGTGAGGATGACACTTTTGATAATGTCTTTTTCATTTTTTATCGTCAGACTGCACACCATATCAACACAAACAAAATTCGAAATCCCAACCTCTATGAGTTCTTAACATCAAACTCTTATTGGACTTAATTGGTCAATATAACTAGTTGAGAATTTCAGCTCCACTAGGGTAGATGAATACAAGGGCTGTGCCTAAATTAAATATCGGGAAACTAAGTCATGGAATTGATTCTGGCGATTGGGATAGTCTTCACTTGTGCAAATTTATTGGCATTTACCCCCACCTTCATCCAGGACGAGTAAGTTTACTAACCGATGTTATATATTCAAGACTTTGCTGTTTTTTATTAGTAATATGTCACTATCCTCACGGATTAGAAGGCAAGCCAAAACCCATGTTGGTGGTCCAAACGTAGAACCTTTATCACAGTCAAAGGACCTTAATATTCAAGAGGCTCGTCGACTATTTGAAATAGAAAATCTTGAGGTTCATTAAGAGGACTCAAGCTGGGCCTACAGCCAATGAAGCTTGCTTGACACACTCTTTTGAATTCAATAGTAAATGAGGAAAGATAAATCTTGGGAAGCAAGGCTTGGTTTGAAGTATTAGGAGAAAAGGCGAGAGAGAGAGAGAGAGAGAGAGAGAGAGAGAGAGAGAGAGAGAGAGAGAGAGAGAGAGAGAGAGAGAGAGAGAGAGCTTTTTTCTTCATGGGAAAGGAGAAGATTGATCAACTTTTTCTAATCATGCCCTAGAAAGTGATGACAAAGAGGAAAGTGAATATGCTCTTCCTCCATGATTACAACTATCTGCAATCTCTATCATTATGACGATTATTATTCCCACCTCCACTTCCACCTCCCCACCGCAAAACCCTTAGCCGATCTCAGTGTCTTTTCATGTAATGCCCTCTCTCTCTCTCTCTCTTCTTTTTTCCTTTTCACCATTTCACTCCTCACTCACTCACTTACTCACTTACTCACTTTTATCGTGAAAAGAATCATCTAAAGCCCTAGTTATAATACTGTTTTCTTACACTGCCCCATTTCAAGAATTTCTGAAGAAGAAGCACTTTGCTTCAGTTCAGTTCAATCATGCCAAAAAACAAAAGACCCTCCCTTATTCCCTATAAAGCTGGTTTTTTTGGGGGGTTCTGCTTTCTTTTTCTTCTTCTTCTTTTCCTCAGTCAGTGGGGTCTCTGCCACATCTCCATGAGGGGCTTCCCTTCACTTTGTATCACTCGCCTTCCTTTTTCATCAAGTGTCGTACAATTCTCTTTGAATTGGATTTTGGTGGTGTCCGAAACAGATACGTGGTCAAAGTCATTCCATTTTTTTCATTGTATACATGTGCGCCCACATGTACTTAGATCATACGAGGAAGAGTAACAATAATACATGTATGCAGTCCAATCTAAAAAAATCGATACAACAATATAAATCGTGCACTAGAAGTCTAATTTTTTCTTGCTAGCACTTTCTTGAGATCAAGGCATATATGTGCACATAAATAGGTGGTACTAAGAAGGGTATGAGTAGACGTGTCTTCGTTTTAAAAGCACTTGTGTAAAGAGAAACAAATACCTACTTTGTGTTCTATATAGATCTTATTCAAACACCAATAATACTACCCCATAAACTTATAACAAAAACTAGGCCAGGTTTTTCTCCATCTCTATGCTTTTGATGAGTGATTTATAACACGAATATCACATGAATTTAACTTTACATAATTATGTTAGCATGCAAGAGGTGTCCTAACTTGCAAGTTTATAACCCAACAACAAAAGGCATTTTCCCTCCAATCAGGATATATAAAGTAAAATATACCCCTAAAAATTATGTGAACCTATCCTGCATCTCTAATATTATTATTTATGGAAACATGTCGTGACACCTTTGCACTACTACTTCGGTGAATTAGACTATATATTTTGTATATTAATCAAAATAGTCCTCTATTTCAACTTTCATGTGGGTGCAAATAGATTTAACTATCTGGCAGCTGCCGAAGCTAGCTACCATGTTGTGTGCTCTTTTCAGAGTTTTGATTTATGTGGATTAGGCTGACTTGTTACTGATGATAGCAGGGTAGGATCTCTTCCAGTAAGTGTATGGATCGCAAATAGGCTAAGTCTTAGCCGACCCAATGAGTATATGAGTTATATGTATAAGACCTAGTCAACATCACCGGAACCATGTAAGCAAAATACACACACAGTTATTTATATTTACACATCATGCAGTACATTAATGTTCTAGTCTATGAACGGTACAAAAGCAAAGACAACAATAACAATTAAACATAATCCCACTAAGATGCGTTTGGTTTGATACACCCTTTTATATAATTGAGCTTGATTTTGTATTAAATAATTTAAAATATCTTTTCACATAATCTCATTTCATGTTATTTTCCATCTTCCCTACCCTTTTTTACCCACAATCTCCATCTTATGATCACATCTTCTAACCGGAGCGTCCATAGATAATCGTTTGACACATCCAAACCACCGACGATAAGCCTCCCTTATCCTCTCAATCGAGGCTGAACACTTCCTCGGGTAGCTTATAATCCGTTCTTTTCTCAAATGTCCGCACATCCAACGAAACATTTCCAGCTCCCCCGAACTCAATTAGTGCACATGTTGATCTTTTTTTTTTTTTTTGGTCGTACACATGTTGATCTTTGACCGCCCACTTATTGATACTATAAACATCAATGGCTTTATTGTTATCCCACAAAATCCTCTCAACCTTAAGGGCCGCGTTCACCGCTTGTCCGCATATAATCACACTATGGATTTACGTTGGATTTACACACTTGGTCCTCGTAAAAAAGTAAGTGGGTTATACATTATCTCATCATATATTTCTCATCATAATTGATTTTATCAACTAAATGTTAATCATATCAATCATCAATTAAGATCATACAAGTATTATCCAGGCAATCAAAGACCTTGTTGTACTTGACCAGTAGTTGAAGTCAGTTATCCCCCCCGCAAAATTAGATGATTGATGCTTATATAAATTGACTAATCATTAACCAGACCTATCATTTTACCACCGATTTCAAATATATCTTTGTCTTGGGATTTGCTGGCCATGACCATTTGCTCCCAAAAACATGTTCACTGTGCACATGATTGAAATTTGGTCCAATATGATCGAACGTGGATGCTAACAAGCATTGGGTGCGCGTGGGATTGAACATCCAAATCCTTTCTTTTTGCTTTGGCAAAGGCAGAGTCCTGATTATTCTCATCCGAGAGCAGAGCACAGAGAGAGAGAGAGAGAGAGAGAGAGAGAGAGATGCAGATCGTGGAATGTCCAGTTTGTGCGCTGTGGTTGAATGATCTGCATCAACTCGCACAGACACACTTTTTGGCTGACATGATTGAATTGCCAAAAAGGGTTTTTCCTCAGTGGATAATTAGTTGGCAATAATATTTCCATCATCATTACCTGAATTCTATAACGTTACGAATTTCTTTATCTTGAGAAAATAAATAGACAGAAATCTGTTTAGATTCCTGGACACCGCCTGGATCTAAGGAACACAGCAAATTATGATTCCATGATATATGCGGAATAATAAACCGATCTCCATCTGATGATTTATATGATAATTTCCCCCAACAAATTTCAATGAGACCTCATCCCCACTTTCCTATATCAACCACATCATCAAGTGAAAAAGAAAATGGAGAGAATTTGCCACTTTAACCCCACAGAGAGAGAGAGAGAGAGAGAGAGAGAGAGAGAGAGAGAGAGAGAGAGAGAGGTGGGTCATCAGATTAAAACATGCATGAAATGATAGTGTTGAAGATGATGGAGGGACCCACTCGGTCTTGATCATCACACGGAATCCCTTGGATTGAGGAGTTGCAGAAGCAGCCTTGAAACGTGGGGGACTCCTTTGGATTTTTTTTCTTTCGATCTCTTCTTTTTCCCCCTTGAAAAACAACCTTTATTTTTTTCCCTCCTTTTCTTTAACGTTTTTATCAAGCCACAGTATCAAAAGAAGAGAAGGAGAAGAAGGGGTAAGAAAAAAGAATGTGATGTGCATGTGATCCAACAGCCTTTTATGTTCCCTTCTTCTCGACCCCCATGAAGAGAGAAAACAAAAGTTAAAAAAGAAAAAGGAGGACAGAAAATTAGAACACATAAGAAACCCACCATTTCTATTTGTGCCTTTTTGACATTCGGTGACCACACTTTATTGGTTAATCATGTTTAGGTCATAACATTAAAGAAGACATTGTGTAGTACCAAAACTTCGAAATTGGGTCCCACTCTTGATTTATGCATGCTAGGTCGGCCATGTTCTTGATCATCGCACCGATCAAGAAAAGGGGGTTGTTTTTACTAGTGGGATTGATGGGTCCAGTTCCCATATCACATCAAAAAGGGAGATCATACAAATTGGAACATCTCTTTCTATCTTCTTCTTTTCTCCTTTTTAAAGTGTAGGCAGTGTTACGTAGAATATACGGCTAATTCTTTCATGGGTATGTCACGTCCTATCTCATGTTTATAGTGTTAGGGTTTCTTTTTAACGTAGAAGTTGAATGTTGGATTGATGGCTTTGGAAAGAAAGGGGAAAAGAAAAGAAAAGAAAAGGAAAAGGAAAGCACAAAGAAAGGAAAAGATAATGGAGGAAAGACGTCTCTTGTTGTTCTCCCCTTTTAATGAAATCTCTAAAGTTAGGTTAAAATGAGCTTTAAAATTTTCTTTTCCCCTATTCTTTTGTTGATAAGAAACTATAGTCCATGCAAATGCCCTTTTTTTACGGATAAAGAAACACTTTAGAACCCATGCAAGATAGATTACGCTTAGAGGAAGCTGCTTTCTATAGTCTTTCGTTCTTTATTCGACGACTATAACTTTTGCATGGAATGAAACCCTACTTTCCCCTTTAATTTTCTTAAAATATGCAAAACCACAACTTTGGCTAAAAAATTGTTTTATCTTATGCGTATTCTTGACTTGGTCTGGGTCACCCATTAATGCCTAACTCCATGCTTTCTTATATTTTGTTATTCACGACCCACACGTACCCATTTGCCCGAATAGTCCTAATTGGTTATTAAACTTCTTAAACATTTTTTTTTTTGAAATTTTTCAAAAATGTTGAGATGTAGACATAATTTGGACAATGGCAAGATCCAAATACACCCAGTATGGTTGTAGTGTCTTGAAAATTCAAGATTCAACTTTTGGCGTTTGCTTTGGACACCCAAAGAGGAAGAGAAGAAAAAGAACCTTGGCAAGTGGGCTAATTAGACATCGACAACTTTCTTGTACGGAAGCGGCTTATAAAGAAGTTCTCCAAGAACTACTAGATTGTCTTCTAGATTATTCTCCTTATATTGAACATAAAATGTGCCTTATTGTAGCAAACCTTTTCTCTCAGGATGGTCAGATTGTGATGCATAACATACTTTTATGGCAAGTTTCGCTTCCTTTGCTAAACCCCACGAGGGATACTTTTGCTTGGCTCGAGCATCCTTCGGGCATCTTCTCTATTGCATCCGCATGGTCAGTCTTTCGGAGGAAATTGACGCCGGTCCCGTGGGCCTCTTTTGTATGGAGCAAGGTGTTGGCTCCTTGGTATCAATTCCTCCTTTGGCTTATTATTTGAAACCGTCTTCCTACCTAGGATTTTCTAATGTCTTTTAACAAACTCTCTATGGTTCATTGTGCTTTATGCAACTCTAGGCCAAACTCTATAGATCACCTCTTTTTTGACTGTCATGTGTCTAACTCCCACGCTACCTTTTGGGCTACAAAATGTAACCTCCCTTGGAATAACCGTTCATGGGTGGAAAACTTTCGATGGGTTACAAACACTCTCTCTGGAAGTGATTTTTATTTTGACATTGCAAAGTTCTCCTTCGGTGCTCTTTGCTATGTAATTTGGAAGACTAGAAATGACATTACATTCCGGTCCTCCAACCTTTATGTGCCTTCTATGAAGTAATATCTAACCAAGACGATCAAAGACAAAGCTCTCTCTTTTAATTCGGTAGCCGACAACCCAAGAAATAGGAGACTGCAGCATAGTTGGGGAGTAGACCCTAAAATTTTTGATTAGCTAAGGGTGGTATGTTGCCCTTGTTTCTATTTCTTGTAATATCTTTTCTTGTCTTTGTGTACTTGCCCCCCTCCCCACTCCAGTGACATGTTGTCCCTTTGAGTGTGGGCTGGTGCTGAGTCTCACCCCTTGTAAATTTGTCCGTTAGATTTCTCATATATAATACTTACCCTTATAAAAAAAATAAAATGTGCCTTATCAGGATAGACATTGATGATAACAATCCTCCCTTATCATCCGATATGGGGGTGATTAAGGAAGGAATTTAGGAAAAGGAAATGTATTGCGTGCGGTCCTTTGCATCTCCTTCAAACAGCTTATTATCATGAGTTATCCAAGCACTGCTCATACATACTATGGTCTTAACGGATGCGCCCCACCTCACATTATCCAAAAATTTTAATTGGGTTGTACATATGTCCTTTTGTGACAACTAACAGAAGAATATCGTGAGACGCGAAATCTCCACAAGCTACTCGTATTTATAATGTCATTTTCAGGCAATCTACACGTGAAATATGAAAAAAAAAATGACACAAAACCGCCTCATTTTGAAAAATCTTTTTACAAATTTGGAGCGTGAATGGGTTGCATCTTATCTCATCACTACCAAGATGCGTATTTGTTGCATGTGTCTAAGAATATATTTATCACATTATTCTCAATGATGGTGTTGTCATGAATTTTCACAAGAAAAATAGAATAATATATGCAGAACATTTTAAAAATAAATATTCACATTGATTAAATTCTTTGCTAGAGTTTTCCTGGATTTCATTTTAGAGCGGATCCGGACCTTGTCGTGTAGGCTTATCATCTTTGTGTCATTGAGTTGGTATAAAAAAAAGGTGATTTCTTTTCTGGAGAGTAAATGGTTTCTTTTCTCTCCTCCTAGTACTCCTGTTTATTTATTCGGCGATTTCTTCAAGATCATTTTCGAATTCCAAGATTTACGGAATCCTCCCTTCTCTTTTTGGTAACCATTTAATGTCCATTTTTTTATATTTATTTTGACAAGAGTCTCATTGCACATGATAGTGTATCGTAGAGATAATTGTGTGGTATCTTGCCAAAATATGTAACGAAAAATTAAAAAAACAATAAAAAAAGAAAATAATAAAAAATCAAAAAAAAATTATTAAAAAACTTTCATAGTATTTCTTTTGCAAGGAGTGCATATCTGGAATTCTCTTTTATTTTTAATAATTAAAACATAAACATTTTCCTTCCTTGTGAAAATTTTGCTTCTGATAATTGATTGTTTACATAGTTTGCATTTATTGGTGGTTCAAGTCAATCGTTGTTTCCAACGTTGTCCATTTTAATTTGATTGTATCATGATCGTGGGTTAATGTTGTCATTTCAATATTTAATGTTTTAAATAAACATTCATGTCGCAATAGTGAAATATTGGCAATGGACGCCATTTGGCAAGCTTAGGAAAATCCCCGTCCTTGGCCTCGAGAAGTGGCTAGCAACACGGCCTCATGATATTAATCAAAGAGCAGTACAAGATATTGTTTACAAATTAAAATAAAATTCCGGCAAGATATATCTTCAAGTGCGATCCTATTTATACGTCAAACTTGTTGCCGTTGTAAAAACTAGGGGTGTGCAATCAGACCGGGTTTACTCGGAACCCGGACTGGACCACCCGAAAAACAAGGTCGGGAACCGGTTCCCGATTAAACCGGTCCGGGAACAGGGTCCAAGTAAAGACCTACCCAGAACCGGTTTTTACCCTGTTAAAAAAAAATCGTCTCTCTGTATAATGTTTTTGAGTCTTTTTGTCTTCGAAAAAATGTTAAAAAAAGAAAGATTTTCTCTGAATCAAGTTAAGAGAGAATTGTTTTGAAAGAATTGTTAAAAATAATTGTTCTCATGAATTAATTTTCTTTTTTAATGATTCCACTTGCAACTATTACTATAGTCGTTGGACAAATACTACTAACTATTATAGCACTAATTCTCAGTCCAATTCAAGAAAGATGTCCTCTTAATAAGAGCTCCGTTGCATACACATAAGTAAGCACATTAGGTCATATTAGAAGTATTTGTGGGAATGAGACTAATATTAGAATATATTTGTTGCTAATGCTTATTCATTCTTAGGATTTTTGCTTTGTCTTATAATTTACGTTATTGTTTTTTCGCTAATTAATGTAAAATTCGAAGCTGTATAGAATATTAAACGGTTGCAAAATATGTTCCAATGAAAACAGGATTGACTCTGTTCCCATACCGGAAAAATAGGGTTGGGTCCAAAACATGGTCCAATAAAAACAGGGTAAGGTACATGGTCCAAAAAAAAAGAACCGGTTATAACAGGGTTGGGTAAAGGGTCCAGGACTGAACTCTACCCACCTTGGACCTGATCACCCCTAGTAAAAACATGTTTTGTAATTGTAATATTTATAAACAAAGAAATTGAGAATATAAAAAAGAATTACCTGGACGCCCATAGATGATTAATAAAGAATTTAATGTGTTAGCAAATTATATTGAATACCCTAAATGTTGATGGTATTTTCTTTTTTTTTGTAAGGTAAAATTATAAATTATCGACCAACAAAATGTACAACAGGGGTGAGGCACAGTACCAATAAACACTCAACTAGACAACATGTCGTTGGAGTGACTGGGTACTGAGATCACAGGTTGAGAACAAAACATGTACAAACACACGGATCAAAAGAGGACCAAAGGGTCCCAAGCAGTCCTAAGATTACACCAAAGACAGCTCTATATAAAAAATACAAGGGTCAATCCCCCAACAGCGCTGCATCCTCCTATTCCTAGGGTTGTCTTCAACCCTTTTGAAAGCCATGCCTTATCCTTTACCGCCTTGAATAGCTACAGCTTTTTGGCCACGAAATATAATATCATTCATGGTTTTCCAAATGATATAGCAAAGAGCGCCAAAAGAAAACCGAGCTATCTCACGATAGAACCTCTTGCCAGAAAGGAGATTGCTAACCCAAAGGAGGTTGTCCGGCCAAGCAGAATTGATCCAAGGAAGATTACATTTAGCGGCCCAAAAATTAGCAAGGGAGTTGGGGACGCAGCATTCAAAAAACAGTTGGTTGACTGAGTCAGGCTTAGAATTGCAGAAAGCGCAAACCGAGGTGGGTATTTTCTTGATCGCTTACAAAGTTGATCAAAATTGCCTTATTTTTCCTTTAAAGAGTCTGCGTACATGCGCACTTAATATCACTTATTCATTATATTACACGTCTTGATTGGTTGTTCCCTAGATGGTTCCGTGACGAAGTTGTATCCTATATTGAAGCTCACTCCGCTCTCAACATAATTTTTTCTTTTTAATAATCGCCTAATATTGTTATTAGTCAAATATGGCCTATAATGTCATATACAATTATGTAATGATCGTCTAACATAAGTTATTTGTGACAACATATTGTTATGTTTTGTATCTATATATTATTCCACCCCTTCACAATTAGAAGGTATCATGTTATGTCACTTCTTTAATCGGCCGCTGCCCTTGGAGGAGGCAGGTGGTGGTCTGGTAGTTTAGACGGAGTTTGGCAGCGACAGTGGAGTGGCAACGAGTGGGATGGACAGAACCAAATGTAGAAGTGGGGTAGAAGAGAAGAAGGGGAATAATGAAAAAAGAAAGAAAGAAAATATAAATGGAACTATAGATTTAGACCCTTCAATTTTGTACAAACTTACAATCAATTTATCAATATTTTCCTGAAAAATGAGATGGTGGTTTTTAGTCTATGAACAGTGGCATATCTTGTGATCTGAAACCGTCCCTTTAGTAATTTCTGACATGGTAAAGGTGCTGGCTTTATGCGCAGGGACATAAAATGCCAGTCTCATCGTCCACACCAAAGGACAAACCCTACCATACATCAATCGCTGCATGAAATGCACCAGAAAGACAAAATATAATAATGAAGGGATGTTTTTGTTATTGTCCGGTCCATTAAAATCAGAATGCCATTTCCTCGTGGGATCCATACTCTGATAAGCCCTCGTGACACAAGCAACGACCTAATTGCTGCAGAGAGAATAGTTTGAAACTTCTTTGACCAAACCCACCAGTTTATATTCAATTATACACTAGCAGGCTAGACATAGATTTAGATAGATAGATGCAGAGAGAGAGAGAGAGAGAGAGAGAGAGAGAGAGAGAGAGAGAGAGTTTTGTGTTCTTTTTGAGCTGTTTCTTGTGCACATGCATCTGGGACAGTCTCCTTCTAAAATAACCTTTGCTTTTGAGCAATTGTTTGGTCTTTTAAATGGCATGAAGATGTTGGGTGGTGGTGTTGTGTTCCTCGCCGTGCAGTGATAAGGACAAAAGAGAGTGCGAGAAGAGACAGAGAAGAAAGAAACCTTTGTAGCTTGTCGTTTTAGAATGAAGGGTCTTTGATTCTTCCATACTTTAGAGGAGAGGGTTTAAATAATCACAGAGAGAGAGAGAGAGAGAAGGATATCCGTCATCAACCTTTTCTTTTTTCTTATAAAGAAGAAAACGTTGGCGTATATTCTTATCTGTATTCGCTCTGTGTTTTAAGCTGTCTCTCCTTGAAAGTATCGCGTAGGGAGGTGCATGTGTATATAAAATAGTGTTTTTGCCAGTTTACTGGATTTTAGTGGGATAAAAATTTGGAAGGGTCATGTGACGGGAGGGTGTGTGTGTGGGTGGGGTTCACTTTTCACTTGGTTTTAGAAACTAGAATAGAATCTTCGTGCTTCTCTCTGTAGAGAGAGAGAGAGAGAGAGAGAGAGAGAGAGAGAGAGAGAGAGAGAGAGAGAGAGGGGTTTGTGAATGCCTTTTGGAGTTATTTTACTTGGTGGGTGATTGTGGTGGGCTCGGTAAGGATCTGTGTGAAGTTGCTGACAACTTGTAAGAGGAAGGGGGGGGAAGAGATGGTCCACAACAGTACTCCACAAGTATGGAAATCTAGAAAAAGAAAGGCCAACCCTCTCTCTCTCTCTCTCTCTCTCTCTCAAGTGCAATTGCAATTGCAATTTAGACAGATTTTACTATTATACAATCAGAGAAGCAAAAAGCTTTGTAACCAAGATTTTTTGCCTTTCATAAGAAGATTAAGAACTTATGGTGTATAACCGTTCAAAAACTTTACATTCGCAATTACTACACTTAGTGCCTATTAGTCGAAGCTGTAAAATGGCTACATATCCTTAAATATTTGTGTTGCTCAAATTGACTCAAGTTCAATGTACCATCTTTGTGGTCGATTAAATTATTGTTATACCTTTTATACCAAGTCGAGATTGCATTACAATTGCGATTCTTGCTTAATAAGCTTTCTAGTCAATTTATAATTTGACTAGCTATGATTTTATCTTTCGCAATCTATGAACGACTAGAGCTAAACCCGTCAAAAGTATAATAATCTTAAATACATTGTTTATTGGTGTTGTAAATTTTGTAGGACCAGCATCAATTGCTCTAAAAATCTTAAACTAATAGATGAAAATTTAGTTTAATATTTAAATATTCTAATCCCTTCAAGCGTATGTTGGACTTTCGCTCATTGATACTAAAGCATGAAATTATATAATAGATGAGGCAAATAAGGGGTCTGGAAAGACTTCACACAAATCTCATGCTTTAATATCATTTAAAATTTTGAAACTATTATTAACTATTTTAAAAGTTTAAATTAATCCATGAAGACATGATAACATATTAAATATACTAAATAGACCGTTTGAAATGTAAATGAGAAACACTTAGATGTACTTCACTTTTAGATTTGAATAAAAATTTGACGGCAGCAATCAGATGCAGCTGTATAAGAAAAACCAAAAAACAACCTTTTTCTTTTCATGGTTACAAACAAATTGTTTGTTTGTTTTTTTTTTTTTACTGGGAAATGAAGAAGTGTCCTCGTGGGAGCATCTGCACTGGTGTTTTGAGGGGGAGAACATGGAAGATATTCCCAAATTTACATGAGAACATGTAACATGAACAGAAGGTTTTATGATAAAAAAATTAAAACAAAAATCATATATATGGCTTTCTCAGAGGAAAAGAACAAAATAGGAATCACGAGGATGGCAAACAAGGGCGATGAACAATAAACAGGACTGTCCCCTTGTCAGCCGCTGCACATCTGCGCAGACCACAGGAGGGTAAGGAGGTGTGAACAAGAACAAAGAGAAGTAGAAGTTGAGAAGGTTTGCATTAAAAATCATATATAAAAAGAGCACAGTTTAAGGACACCTTTTATTTTTATCTTAATAAGTACTTTTTTTTTTTTTTTTTTATACTTCAGACCAAATAAATAAAGCATACTTTTAACAAAGATGATAATAAAATCACTCGAGTTATACTTGTACCATATTTGGTAGGTTCAATCAATTAATATGTATAAGAAGAGTTTTTCACAAAATGAGGGTTTAGATAATAACTTGGAAGAAAATCAGGTCTATTTCCAAAGTCCCCAAATTTGAACAATCATGGCGTATAATATTATGCTTTTAGGAAGTTGAGATGCGTTGGCTTCTTGGATAAGATTCTCAAAAGCTTCTAAGAGAAGATCCAAAATGCGTAAAAATATTCATTTCTAGTTTGAGACGATCGATAAAGAAAATGATGAGTGAGAAATTATATGGTGTGGGGGAAATGGGGCACCTCAAACTTTATCTGAAAAATAATGAGCATCATAGACATTATCATAATAATCAGATGAGTATCTATGTGAAATAATTAGTCATCATTTTCCTATTGTTTCACTTTCGGGCCTTTGTCTTCCGTCCCTACCGCTCCCCTCTTGTCACTTAGTAATCACCAATGAATCTTGCGTTTTTCACTTTTATAGGATCCCTCGCATAACCACTCATTCCAATGAGAGTCTCGAGCATTATCATATTCTATTTATGGAACTTTTAGAAGTGAGAGATAACTGGCCTACCTTTTGATTATCCTTTGCTCTTTCCTTTTTTTTTTTTTTTTTTTTTTTGGCCCCCTTTCTTTTTACGTCGTATTCCCATAGGCAAATCACAATTTAGTCATAAAAGAGGTCATCATTTAATGTTAAAAGGCATTGAAAAAAACCATGCCTCTCCTTGAAATAAGGGGGGGGGGGGGGATAGGGGAAAGGGAAAGAGGGAAAGGAGGCCCTAGGGTAGATATCAAGAAAACTTCACACACCCTATTCTTCATATATAAAAACAAAATATTTTCTTGGGGCATTAAAAAGGTTCACATACGCATTAGAAAAGCTGTGACATTTTTCAGATGTTAGGAAACTTTTGGGGCCAATAATGCAGCCACCTGATACAGATCAGCAAAAAATTAGAACAGCCCGAGTCGGCAAAAGCCAAAGTTGTAGTCTCAAAGAAGTCCGCAGATCATAACCCACCATTTCACAACAAAAAGAGAAAAAAAGATTAAATCCCACTAGAATATTGCGAGGAAAAAAAACAGAATAAACATAGAAAAAGTAAAAGAGAAAGAAATAGAACCTAGAGAGAGGAGAGGTAGCTGTTGTAAGTTAGTGAGTAAAGTCAGTAGTGGCCAGAGAGCATGTGTTGTGTACACATGACGATATTGAAGTTTGGAATATTGTCTAGAGAGAGAGAGAGAGAGAGAGAGAGAGAGAGAAGAAATAGAAGGAGAAGGTGAAGAAGAGAAGAAATGTCGTCACACAGACACAGGCTTTAAATCCCATCACGTAGTTCGATGTATCCTTTACCTTATTATTTCAGACTGTTTGATCTAGCGAGTGTGTTGTGCTTCGTAGTAGAAAACGACGGGATTCGAAATTGGGAAGAGACTAGAGAGAGAGAGAGAGAGAGAGAGAGAGACAGAGAGAGACAGAGATCGTTGATAATATTAAAAGAACAAAGGCTAAGCTACAAATTCTGCAGAAAAGGACACACACTGTGGTTTGGCGTGAAGTGAAGCTTCGTCTTATTTCTTTCTTCCACTTTTAAATAAGTGAATCGATATCAGATTTCCATGTGAGGGTAGCTCACATGGCATGACGAGATTGCCCTTTTGAGCTCCTTTCCAATCTGTCTCGCTCCTAGGAAGTGGCTA
Source organism: Corymbia maculata (assembly GCA_014182735.1). NCBI lineage: Eukaryota > Viridiplantae > Streptophyta > Magnoliopsida > Myrtales > Myrtaceae > Corymbia > Corymbia maculata. The sequence continues at coordinate 17,428,677 of CM024687.1, forward strand.
CGGAAGGACTCATGCACAACCTAGGTTGCCGGTGACAATACGAATGTAACCTAAAATCAGAGTTTAAAATCGCCCCATGGAAGTGGGTAACCCAATTTAGCATGTGGGACATGTGAAAACCCTAGAGTTTGATGAATCATATCATCCGAGATAGGAAAACACAAGTTCTTGATGGTCATTGCTAATGATTGGATGATGTTTAGCCAATGTATTATGAACACTACTCAATGGGCATATATTATGAACGAAAATATGAGACTTTCCAATTCGATCCCCTATCTATAGCTTCATATGAAATTATGAGTAAATCGGGACTATACATTTGATTAGGGCTAGGCAACAGATGGAACATTTTCATTGAGTACTCTCAAGCCTTACTTATAACATAGTCTTTTTTTAATTTTTATAAATAATTAACAAACGGCCAAATCATTGATATAACTTGAGTTCACTCCAACAAAATTATTAGACATAAAAATAGTAGTAAATCTACATCACAAATTATTGAAAGAAAGAATGTCTTCTTTCATCTTTAATTGATTTTGCTCGATGTGACGAATTCTCTTGTTCAAAAGGGGGAGACGGAAGTGGAAGAGACAAACCAAATAGAGACTAGGGTACACCATAGTCCTTGTGATTGATTTTAAGTGGGTATGCGCGGGATCCATGTCACAGAGAGAGAGAGAGAGAGAGAGAGAGAGAGAGAGAGAGAGAGTCACGGGTTTGTCTTGAAATGCCCTTAATACACAGTCCTAGAGAGACAGACAGACACATATTCCCTTCTCTCTCTCCTCAACCGAGGAGTTGAGTCCCTATATAAATAATAACATCGCCTGCTTGTTTTCTTTCTTCCTGCCTTCCCAATTCCCATTAACCTTGAAAAAATAGCCCTCCCACCCGAAAATAATAAGTCAAAACTGGGATTACTCTAAAAATAACGTTGCTTGTTGCTTGCATGAACAGTGAAGACTAAAACAACCGCAAGCAATGCATCTTGATTTGAGGTCGCTTGAACGAAAAATGAATGCCATGACTAGAGTCCATATTAATGCGAAGAGATACTAAAACCAACCCACTTAAAAATTAGGGTTTATAAAAGGCAATTAGAAGATGCTTATAGAGTTTTGGCTATCGTGAATTATTTTTGTGTGTGGAGTATGTTAATATTTGTGCTCGAAATAGGACTTTTTCTTTCCCGTTGATGGATCTAAAGATGACATCCCTATGGACTTAGCAAATTGGTTTGTAAAATAACATAGATATAAACAAATTGAGTGCTTTGAGTAGGAATTATAGGGGGTATTTGCTTTGCAGCGCCTTCTTTTTTTTTTTGGTCGGAGCTTTGCAGCGCCTCCTTGTCTCTCCTCATTTTTATCTTCTTTAATGTCTCTCTCTCTCTCTCTCTTTCTCTCTCTCCCCCTATTTTTATCTTCCGAAAGTCACACTCACTGTCATCCTCTCCTCCTGCAATTCCCCCAAACAAAATCCTCTCCTCTCTGTCTATCTCCGTTCCCCCATTCTTGATCTTCCAAAGCCACTCTCAATATCATCACCCTCCCCCGACCAAAGCAAACCGAGTCTCTCTCTCTCTCAAAGGAGAAGAAGAAAGAAAGGTTTGTGATAGAGGAGATAGAATAAGAAGGGATGGCGCAGCTCATGGTGGACAAGTGCGGGGAGGGCTTGCTGGTGGCGGTGGAGGCACAGAAGGCTGTGCCGGCGCCGTTCCTGACGAAGACGTATCAGCTGGTGGATGACCCCTCCACCGACCACATCGTGTCGTGGGGCGACGACGACTCCACCTTCGTTGTTTGGCGTCCCCCCGAGTTCGCCCGCGACCTCCTCCCCAACTACTTCAAGCACAACAACTTCTCCAGCTTCGTCCGCCAGCTCAACACCTACGTACGTTTCTTCTGTCTTTGCCATGTCCCTGCACGCTGTTTCATGTCAGATTGGCAATGCAAGTTACTTCATTACCCAAGTTCACTGGGCAGTTTCTTGACATGGGTTTTTGTTGCACTCACAGCTGGGCAGTTTCTAGACATGGGTTTTATTTGCACTCACATGGGTGGTCTTTTTCTTCTGTGTTGCTTTTTCTGTAGTTCTTACATCTCTCTTTCTGTCTGTGAAAGAGAAATCCGTGCAATCTCTCTCTCTCTCTCTCTCTCTCTCACACACACACACACACACACACACATTTTTAGTTCGTTCTAAAACCCTGGAATTGTAACACCGGATTCAATCAGTAGTCCTTTTCTTAGGGTTTTATTATGATTTAGCTGCCACATTCACTTGTGTCTTATTTCTATAGCTGATTTTTGTTGCCTTCTGTTGGATTCTCAATGAACTAGGGTTTTAGGAAGATAGTGCCAGACCGGTGGGAATTCGCCAACGAGTTCTTCAGGAAGGGCGAGAAGCACTTACTCTGCGAGATTCACCGCCGCAAGACCGCCCAACCCCAACTCACCCACCACCACCCGCACTCCGCCTCCCCGCTAGGCGTCCCCGCCCCGGGCTTCTTCCCTTTCCCAAGCCGCCTCAGCATCTCTCCCTCCGACTCCGACGACCAGCATTCCTCCCACTGGTGCGACTCGCCGCCGCCTCCCCCGCCACCGCCGCTCTCTTCTCCCCGAAGCGGCTGTGGCGGCCACAACAACGGTGTGGGGCCTGTTGCGAGCGCGGCCAATTACAACAGTTCCACAGTCACTGCCCTATCCGAGGACAACGAGAGGCTGCGGAGGAGCAACAACATGCTCATGTCCGAGCTCGCGCACATGAAGAAGCTCTACAATGACATCATCTACTTCGTCCAGAACCACGTGAAGCCTGTCGCTCCCAGCACTTACTCGTGGTCGCCGCCTTCTCTGGTGCAAAAACCCTCGAACCAGCTCCTTGGTTACAATAATTACGTCAATGCCATTGCGGCTCCCAACAACAATAATTGTGTCGTTAGCAATCACGTCAAGCCGGTGGTCCGTAGTAGCAGCAACGTAACACAGAGCTCTCTAACGATTATTGAAGATCCGCCGGTCGTGAACAAGATGAAGCTGTTCGGCGTGCCACTTCTGTCGAAGAAGCGGCTGCACCCAGATTACAACTCTAGTCCGGTGGGTTACATGGAGACCAACAAGGCTCGTTTGGTGTTGGAGAAGGATGACTTAGGGTTGAATCTTATGCCTCCTTCGACTTGTTAAGGTTCTTGGCGATGATTATTATGATGATGATGATCAGTTTTTCCTGCATTATTTGAAGAAGCTGAGGCTGAGGTTTCTTGTCTTTTCCTTTTCCTTTTTGTTATTTTTGAAGAGGTTTTCTTTTCTCTTTTATTTTTTCCCTTTTTTTTGCTTTAATTATCTTCTTGCCCTCAAAGTCTGATATATATTGATGAGAGTTATGTGTGTGCGTGCGTTATGGGTGTTTGTATTCTGTACATATCTTTTTCCCCTCCTAACCATTTAATACAGGTGGGCTATATTTTGATTAGAGTGACATGATCAAAAGCTTTAAGTCCAAGCTTAACTTTTAACATCATGGATCTTTTGCTTGCATCCATGGTCTCTCCTGTCATTCATCTATCCTTACTGATTAATTCTCTCTTTCTGACTTTGATGCCTGAATGTTCAGTTACATAAATATGTTGTGAGAGAGAGAGAGAGAGAGAGAGAGAGAGAGAGAGAGAGAGAGGTCATTGATGGCTATGGCTTCAGTTCTATTGATAAAAAAAGCTCAAGAGGGGCACAGTTGACAGAGGCTGCGTCCTTCCTTGTTGACGAGGTCCTTTTGGGCTCTAGGGCATTCTCTTGCTTCAGGTCCCATTAATGGGGTGATACGTACACGACACTGACTCTGGAGGGTGAAAATGTTTTTCCTCGATCTCTCTATACGGAAGCTGCTCAAGAAAAGAGAAAACAGTACAACCAACCAGACAAACTAACGATGATTCAAACCTCAAAATCTCATTAGGAATTCGTAAAAAGAGGGAAAAAAAACTTCGACCAAAAAAAAAAAGTCTTCAAAAAAGAAAGTGTAGCTGCTATGATTACGAAAAGAAAGGTTATCATGTCACTTGATGAAGTTATTATGATTGTTGATCTTCCTTTTTTTTTTTTGGGCCGCTGCATTTCATGTTTTCCCCGAACTGTCAGTCAAGGGGAGGGAAGAAGGAAAACACAGAATACTTCAGAGGGTGGGTTATTCGATGAAAGCGACATATGGGGAAAAAACGCTGAGTAAAAGGAAAAGAAAAAAAAAGATCTGAAGATTTTGAGGTGTACCCATCAAGAGGGGCTTCTATACTTCTTCTTCATCTACTTTAAGTGTCTGATCGATGTCTTCAAAAACTCTCTTTGGATCCATCTCCATCTTTCTCTCTCTCACGTCCTCCCTCCCTCTCTCTCGTCTTACCCTTTTCTTTTCTCTCATTTCAACGTCTCTTTCCCTTGCTCTAAATAAAAGCCTAGAGGGAGAGAGAGAGAGAGAGAGAGAGAGCGCTTGACTGGTAGATAATAAGAAAGAAACTGTGACAAGCTTTCCAAGTTTTGCCCCAGAAAAACCCACCGCTCCTTCACGTTTTTTCTTGTCCATTTTCTACTAAAATCCTAACACAAGTATAGTTTGACCGAGAGTTTTGATTTCTTCTATTGTTCTTTCCTACTTAATGATCTGACCCCTGCTTGCTCGTGCATGTCCATAAATGCAATTAAGAAAGATTACAAGAAAGGGAAGCTCTGTGAGGTAGCGATGCCAACAAGCAAGAAAGAATGTCTGTTTTAGTAAAGTTTTCTATATATAAGGATATTTTTTGAATTCATTCAAATAAAACAGGTAAAATTAATAAACTTATAATTGAATTTGATAAGTATATGCTTCCCTCTCTTGCCAAAATCATCATAACCCTAGTTCGACATCCACACCGTGTACACCATTCTATCAATGTCCTTTGTTTTTGTCATTTTCTTGGGTATTGCCCGTGACCAGCCGAATGCACGTGCAGTGTAGAGAGGTCTACACACACTCTTATTTAAGTCTATAAGAGAAGGAACAAGATAAAAGGAACAATCTGATGGGCTTCAAAAGTTGGGATACGGATCATAAGGTAAAGAACTGACAAAGATGCTTTGGAGGGATTTATAATGGACCAACCCCGAGATACAGATCTGTGGATTTTGAAAGTTTTGGAAAAGGCAAAAGAGATGTTTTCCCCCTTCGTTCGAGAGTTCCTTTGAAAGCGCCTTGCCCACTTGGACATTTCTTATCAGCATTTTCCTTCTGATTTGATCCACTTTATCCACAAAGTCAAAAAGAAATGGTTATTCTGAAAGATCTTGGTAAAGATGGGGCGCGCGCTTGATATGAAGGGTGCTCGTGACCATTTAAAGCTTGTCACACGATAACTGGCCTTATTTATGTACATGCCCATTTAATCAGCCCAATAGGTAGAATTAATTGGAGTATATGCAGCCGGCTTATATATACAGCTCATATCTTACAATCCAATAAATAGCTTATCAAATACGAATTTGTTAAAGGGTTCTTTTGGGGCACTTGCTAAGTAACCAAATGAGTAAAAAGTGTAATTTTTATTGCATTGGTTGTTCTCGTGATATACATAATTAATGTTTCGAAAAGTTAACATTTCCTCATTAAGCATGCTTCATAGTTCATAGGTGTCCTAGACGCACTTTTTAAGAAGTTGGTATATTGAAATTACTAAGTTACGGTTCATCTTAACAAGCGAGTTGATGTATGATGGGAGGACCCATGAGATGTTTGGGCCTCTTGTCCTATTTCACTTCTGTCCAAGCTTGTAACAGATAATCATTTGTTTTTTTTTTTCAGTTAAAAATACTTCATAAGCCAAAATCAGACCATAATATTTTTCATGAGAAACATTATAAATGTACAATTTTCCATCTAATTTTTTTTGGCTGAAAAAAATTACAATAATATTGCAAGATTAAGAGTTTTCAAACAAAATACCCAACGACGGGGTATCCAAGCAAAGTAAATCCTAGAGACGTTGAGGAGGTCCAGCAACCCAAGAGGAGGATGGGGAATTCATCCTGCGGGCCTTAGCTATCCAATCGGCGACACAATTTGCGGATCAACCATAGTGGGTCAAGGTAAGATTTTCAAAAGAGCCCATCGAGAATTTGGCTTCTTCTGTTAAGGTACTAATGTCCCACCGCACGTGATCATCTTTGACCACCGCTTGTACGAGTTCAACACGGTCAGATTCCATTTGCAAACTCCTTTCTTTTTTCCACCAGAGCAGCTTCAAGGCTTCGACCATGGCCAACGCCTTTGCTTGAATTGCTGATATTGCTGATATTGCTGGAACCAATCTTAGCAAAACCATCGAGAAAGGTCCCTTTAGCATCTCGGATAACTCCTACAATGGCACCTTCTGTTGCTCCTTCAACGTAGCTCCATCAATGTTGATTTTCAAGGTAAGTGCATTCGGTGGGATCCAATTTTGCGTAAGATGATCCACCGGCGGTGCAAAAAAGCTTTTAAAAAGCAGTGCTTTTAACCGGTGATTTGAGGATTTCAACAATTCATCTATTATTTCGCTACATTATCAATATTCTACCTCAATTTATTTCGTGTGTCTCATATATCACGTGCCGTTCCTAATCCAGCTTATGTGTGAGAGGGAAGGTCAAAGTATTCCACATCCTTCATCTATGGAGTTTATACAATCTTTATATACTTTTGGTCTCCCTTTACTTGTTAGTTTAAACTTTTGGGCTGGACATTCTAACAAAATTAATGGTGCATAAAGCTGCTTGTGTAAATTTATATACATATGGTCTCATTTCCCTTGTTAGCTTAAGTTTTTTAGTTGAATATTCTAATAAAATGAAGGGTGAATAAAGCTGTTTGTGCAAATCTTTCTCTATACTTGCAGCGCATGATCTAATTTTCCTTTTATTGATTAAATGTTCTGATCTTTAGTTACACGTCAGCAATGTAGCACGGCAGATTAATTGTTTGTCCAACGTTAGATCCTTGTCCTCCAGAGTGAAAAGGAGGGCATTGCTTTGCTCTTCTCAACATTCTCCTTATCATGCTCCAAGCATACAAATTTCTACTTGTATTTGTCATTTTCGAATTTCTTGAGAATCATTGGTCAGAGCTGATGTGGCAGGATGCTTAGATTTTGCACCTTGACGTGGATCTTTCAAAATTATTCTCCAATGATCTCCAATTCAGAATGAATTCCTCTGCTGAACATTTCGATTTCACCTCATTGCCTTGGAATTAACGATCAGTCAGTTTTATATCAGCAACAACCGAGTATCATAAGGAATTATCCGCAATAGACCAAAGAACTCCGACTAACCAGCTGAACCAACTTGTTGACAAAAAAGAAGAAGACTAGATATTGATCAACTCAGTCTAAATGAGACTGAGTAAGATGCAGTGAAGGATAGATTGGCTAAGTGTTGAAAAGGATAATTGTCATGACCTTTTTAAAGGTGAGTCTCCCGAGAGAAAGTTAATGAATTACTAAATTGGAAGACTTAGCGATGACTCTCCTATTCTCTGTAACGAAGACAAACGCTTCCTATCTCTCTATCTTGCTTTTACCATTCTTTTTCTGTCCACCCCCCACCTTCTGCACGTACACCTCTATTTATAGGCTTCTGAACCCATTTATAAGATTATATACCCACGAAATATGAGGGGGAGAAGATTAGGTTTACTGAGAAGTAAAACATATCTTTTTCTCTGTTCGCTCAACTACCACGGATTATTCGAAGAAAGGCTAAATCAATCCGGAACTTCAAATGGAATTGGCTGCAAACTCAAAACCCCCACTTTCTTTAAATCTCCTTCCACGATCAGATTATTCATTCCTGATTTATTGCCACTTTTTATATTTTTTTATTACATTATATTTATAAGAATGAACTTAAATTTGATGTTATTATTACATAAATGCAATACACAATGCTTAACATAAACTTGATATTTTTATGTGACGAACAAGTAAATGGGATAATTAAAATCCAGGTGTCACTAGATGTCCCTCTAAAGGGAACTTCATAGAGATTTCCTTCAAAGATTAATGACACAAATTTAGACCTTGCAATGAATGCAAAATGAATATGCAATTGCTAATGCAATGACTCTTTTTATCAAGAATGGACTCCAATGAATCTAGTCCCATTTTCAAAATGCAAAGACGTATGAAGAACTGCTAATGCAAAGAAGAATGCGTACCTGTTTTTTTGTTTTTTTTTTGGTAAGGTGAGTTTATAAAATATAGACCAACAAAATGTATAGTACGTGTGGAGCATGGCACCAACGGGCACTCGACTAGACAACATGTCGTTGGAGTAGCCGGGTACCACGGTCACAAGTTGAAAAAGAAAACATGTACAGTCACATGGATAAAAGAGGACCTAAGGTCCCAAACGGTCCTAAGGATGATCCAAAGACATCTCTATTTCAAAGATACGTGGGTCAATTCCCCAACAGTGCTGCATTCTCCTATTTTTAGGGTTGTCATCAACTCTTTTGAAAGTTAGGGCCTTGTCCTTGACCGCCTTATATAGCTGTAGCTTCATGAAAGAGATTTGAAAACTTCGGCCACGGAATATGGTATCATTCCTAGTTTTCCAGATGATGTAGCAAAGAGCGCCAAAGGAAAACCGAGCAATTTCACGGTAGAAACCTTTGCCAGAAATAGCGTTACTAACCCAGGAGAGGTTATTTAGCCAAGCCAAATTAATCCAAGGAAGGTTACATTTCGCGGCCCAAAAGTTTGCAAGGGAGTTAGGGATGCCGCAATCAAAAAACGGGTGGTTGACAGAGTTAGGCCTAGAGTTGCAGAAAGCACAAACCGAGGTGGGTATTCTGCCATAGGACATGAGAAGGACCTGGGTTGGGAGACGATTCTTGGATATGAGCCACAATAGGAATTGGTGTCTAGGGGCTAAGGTTTTGTTCCAGACGAAAGAAGACCAGGAGACCGGGTTGGCCTTTCCTCGAATAGTAGCCCAAGATGAGGCCATCGAGAATTTTCCAGCAGGGTCCTCCACCCAACAGAAGGTATCCAGATCATGTGAGAGTGGGGGAGCCGAGATTTGCCACAATGACAAGTCTTGCAGGATTTGGAGCCCATCCGGTGAGTATAAGTCCCTAACCTTCGCTTGCTTGAGAATGTCTGACTGGTAAATATAATTGTCAGTGAAGATCAAGTTAAGGGGACCAACCTCAAGCCAAGGATCAAACCACAATGATGTATAGACACCATTTCCTATCTTCCATCTAAAATGGGGTTGGAAGTCTTTTCTTAGTGCAAGGATCTTCCGCCAGGCCCAAGAACAATGGGTTGGGGTAGAAGAAATCCAAACATTTTGTCTTTTGAGATAGGTGGCATGGATCCATTTACACCATAGTGATTCTTTATTAGTAAATAAGAGCCAGATGTGTTTAGCCATGACCGCTTTATTACTGTCCCTAATTCTTCTCAAGCCAAGACCTCCTTCTGAGGTGGGAAGGCAAATATCAGCCCAAGCCACTTTTGCACCTCTAGGTCCCATGGTTGGTCCTTTCTAGAGAATTGTCTACATATTTGCTCTATCTTGTCTACCACTGAAGCTGGAAGCCAGAATATGGATGCCCAATAAGCTTGGATGGCATGCAATACTGACTTAATAAGTTGTAGCCTCCCTGCAAACAAGAGGAATCGGTGTGTCCAAGATTGGACTCTAGACGTGAGATGGCAAACTAGTGCATTGCAATCCACTCTACTCAATCGAGAGGTGATGATAGGCACGCCCAAATACCGCATTGGAAAAGAACCCAGGGAGAAGCCAATCATTTGTACGATCTAGTTCCTCGCTACATCAGATCCACCAGAGATAAATACTTCGCTCTTGTTAGTATTTGGAATCAAGCCATTCCATGAGGAGAACAAAGTGATCCCATCCTTGATATGAGATATGGAAGCAAGGCTCACTTGACTAAAAATAAAGACATCATCTGCAAAGAATAGATGGGATAGCCGCATGGCCTTGCACCGCCAATAGTACTGGAAATCCGGGTGCCGAGTAGAGGAATCAATGATCCTTGTGAAGACTTCCATAACCAGGGTGAAGAGATATGGGGACATGGGATCTCCCTGTCGAATACCTCTTCCACTGGAGAAGAAACCATGGAGTTCGCCATTGATAGATATAGAAAACTTAGGGGTTCGAACACATACCATGATTAGCCTTGTAAGGTTGGAGGGAAATCCAAAGGCTAGGAGGGTGTTTTCTAAGAAGTCCTAGTCCAGGGTATCATATGCTTTCTGGAAATCTACCTTGATAGCACATTTAGGAATGTGGGGCTTAATGTGAACCCACTGAAAAGTTCCTGTGCAAGAAGGATGTTGCTGATTCGTCTTCCTTTAACAAAGGCAGTTTGGACCGGATTAATAATTTCAGGAAGAATTGCTGCAATTCTAGAAGATATAATCTTAGTAATGCACTTGTAAATAGTGTTACGGCATGCAATTGGTCGGTAATCTGAGACCGATGATGCATTGGGGACTTTAGGTACTAGGGCAATAATGGTATTGTTTACTTCTTTGAGCAAATAGCCTGATTGGAGGAAATCCATAACCGCTTCAGAGATTGAAGAACCCATTACATCCCAATTTTTCTTGAAGAAGTCCGCATTATAGCCATCTGGTCCAGGAGCTTTATTCCTAGCAATGGAGAATATAGCATCGCGTACCTCAAAAGGAAGGAAAGGTTGGGAGAGAAGATTAATTTGTTCAAGCCTGAGAGGGGAGTGGATAACCTCATGTAGCTCCTGAAAGGATGGTCCCATAGATAAGGCAACTAGTGAGAGTATGTCCTGAAAATAAGAGAAGAAGATACGCTGCACATCCATCTGATTAGAGACCATTTGACTAGTGCTGTCCATGACTGACATGATCCGATTGCGGAGGTGCCTGTGATTTACCGAATGGTGAAAGAACTTGGTATTGTGGTCGCTTTCCTTTAGCCAGCGAATTCTAGACTTTTGTCTGAAGGACTCCTCAAGGGAACGGAGAACATGATACTCTTTGATTTGGGTGTGTTCCTCTCTCGCCAAAAGGCTATTTTGCGGGTCTAGGTGGAGTGCCTCTCGGGTGGTCAAGAGAGTTGTTTTGGCTGCATTCACTCTTAAAGAAATGTTTGAGTATGCAGCTCTGTTCAAGCATTTAAGGCGGCCCTTCAAATTCTTGAGACGGGTGTACAGTCTAAACATAGGGGAGCTAGAAACTTGAGTATCCCAAGCCTACATAAAAAACATGGAGAAATCTGGGTGGCTCATCCACAAGTTAAAAAATTTGAAAGGAGTCCGGCGAGAAGTAGGTGGGAGCACTTTTACAACCATCGGTGTATGATCTGAGAGACCCAAGGCCAGAAAAGAAGCTTCTGAGAATGAATAAGTCCTATACCAACAATTATTAATCAGTACACGGTCAATTTTCCTTTGTTTCCTGCGAGCACCCGAGGATGTTGACCATGTAAAGCGAAATCCCACATAGTGTAAATCAATCAGTTCGACTTGGTCCAAGCAATTTTTGAATTCATCACAGGTGGGGATCTATATGTTAGGGCTACCTATATGATCGGAGGAGTCTCGGATGGCGTTGAAGTCACCGGCAACTATCCAGGGACTTTCCTTGAGGGTAGAACTCAGTCTAATAAGGTCACGCCAAAGGGGCCTTTGTGACACGAATGTGTCTTCCCCATAAACCACTGAAAAAGTAAGGCTCGATCTAGAATTCAAAATTTTAACGTCTCCATGGATGATCTGACTGGAACAAAAAAGAAGATTGAAGTCCACAAGGAGTGGGTTCCAACCAATCCAAATACGCCCTCGAGAGGAGTGCTCATAGTTAACCAACCATAGCCATCCAGGAAATAATCTAGAGGAAATAATACCAAAAGAGTCAGCTGGGACTTTAGTTTCCAGTAAATTGATGCAGCAAATATTATTGAGCCACACAAACTGTCTAACTTCAGCTTGTTTAATGGGGTTCATAAAACCCCTTATGTTCTAACATCCAAAAAACATACGGTAATGTCAAAGGACAGGAGACTACCTCCTTTTGGGACACCTTTTGCTTGTAGATGGCTTAGTTTTCACTGAAGAAGAAACCGACTTCGGCCTCTGTTCAATAGGAGGATTATCAGCATGTATGATCGCCTGTGAGGGAGAACCAGCACACTCCAACAGCTTTAAATTCTGTTCATTAGGGGTATGAAGAGGTAGAGCAACCCCTTGGCAATGGATTTCAGCATCCCTCATCAGCTCCTGTACTGTCAAGGGGTCAACAGCTCGCTCCAGTAGGTTCGTCCCTGTTGTTTGCACCTACGTTTGGCCAGCATTGGCTGAAAGGTCAACCTCAAGCAGCAATGGTTGGGGACTTGCAGCATGTTCCTGTTCCTGACCAGGGCAGGGGATAGCTCCAGGCTTTTCATCAAGGTCATCATCTGAGTCAAAGGCCATGGAAGAGTCTGGTTCTGTAGGGGGCATCATAGTCTTCAGAGCACGATCCTGTAGGAATGATGTTGAAGGTCTGAATGGGGTAGGTCGTACTAGAGCTGGTTGCGCACTTTCCTTACCAGCCCTTCTTCTGACCTGCTGCCACTCCTCTCTAGGGGTTGGTTCGGGCACCTCATTCGGTCTAGAGGAGACCATGAGGTTGATCTAGTCATTTGTCACCGCAAGAGGTTGAGAAGGCTGCACTTCAGGCTGAGCAGAACAAGGGATGGTGGCAGAGCATCTATGTCCAAACACTCTACAAGTTTGGCATGAAATAGGCTTCCATTCATATTCAACTTCCACAACACGGGCAGCCCCATTTAGGAGAACATTAATGGAATCACAGCAAGCTTTGGAAGCATCTAACTCAACACAAACTCTAGCAAATGAGATAGTTTTTAGTTGCTCCGTACGTTGGTCCACATAAAGTGGTTTACCCACCATGCTAGCCGCTTTGCTAATACCCTGAGAGGACCAAAGCCCATATGGAAGGTTCTTCAGTCTTATCCAAACTGGAACCGAGGTGTGTGCCCCTTTTTCCAGCTCAAGCATAGGGTGCCATTGCTGGAGGATGAGAGGCACATGCACCACCATTAGTGGTCCTCCTTCAACGACCTTACGTCTAAACTCCGTGTCCGGGATGTGAAAAAAGTAAAACCCCTGGTCATTGGCTTTCATCTTCAATAGTCTATGACCCCATAAATGTTTGAGGGCTGTCTCAACAAGCTTAAAAGGGAGTTTTTTCCCCACGAAATAACCAACTAGGCATTCTTTCCATATGGGATTAGCAGCATCTAAGTCCTCATCGGAGCAATCAACAACATTATTTGCAGCTGGATTAGGGGGATAAAAGGTAAGGGAGTACCCTTAGGTCACTGCTCTAGCGACATTGGCCTAGGATCGAGGTGCTGTGGGATTTCTCGATTGCTGTTGTAGCAGGGGGGTGGGATTTTGTTGTAGCAGAGGGAGGACCTTGACTAGGCCTAGCTTCAGCAGTAACAACAGAAGAGAGCCCTGTCACATTCTGCTCCCCAGCAACTGCAAAGGGTCTTGCATTATTCAAATTCAAACCCCCAGCCACAGACCTGTCGCCATAGCTGGCATTTCCACGAGAGAGGTGTAGACCTCACCTAAAATCAGCAGAAACACCAGAGGACAACCTAACTTGCTCTCCAGCAACTGATGAAGGGCCTGTATTCGGCCCCCCAACCACAGGCCGGTCGCCACACCTGGCACTTCCGCAGGATGGGTTACGGCCTGCCAGAGCCTTGCTTCGGCTACGGTTACGACCTCCCCCCATACCAGACTAAAGATTACGAGCAAAAATTTCCTTTTTCATGTTTGAACCAGGGGACAGAGCTACTGGGAAAGCAGAGAAATTCCTAGCATCGCTGAGTTCAAATACAGGAGCGGAAGCCTTACCGGGTCAAAGACCGATGGGGGTTACGGAGCACTGCTACACCACTGCTCCTCCTCCAAAAATCAGCTTGCTCCGGTGCCGAAGGTGGCCGGATGAAGCAAAATCAGAACCGGAGCTACAATACCGCAAGGGTTCAGTCGAGAGAGAAGAAAGGGGTTTGTTGGTCTCGAATGCATACCTGTTGTTACTTACTTGGAGATCCGGAAAAGCATACTTGGGCTTGAAATGATTTCCGTGAGACTCGACAAACATTTGGAACTCTCCTTAGATATTTGAAAGGCTCAAAAGTTAATATGAAAACTGTTCGAGGATTTGGAATTTCCGTCAGCTCCTGAAAAAGACTTACGAATGAATACCTTAAAATCTCATTAGATAGTTGAAAGGTTTTTTTTTGGAAAGTCTTCGGGCGTTTGGAATTCACGTCAGATTCCGAAAGAGACTTAACACTTGAAAGTCACATCATGTAGTTAAAGATCCAAATATTTGGAATTCATATTAAACATTCAAAAACATTTATTGAACACCTAGAAAGCACATGAGATGCTCGAAAAAATAAAACCTAGAAGTCACATTAGATATTTAAATGTTCAAACGTTTGGAATTCACATCAAAAATTTGAAAACATTTACTAAACATCTGGAGATCACATCAAGTATTTAAAAGTTCAAGCACCTAAACAGGGCTTGGAATGCTTTAATGAAATACCTAGAATTCTCATAGATACTCGAAAAGCTTTAGAATATTAGAACTCTTGTTGGAGTTCTAAGCAAGAATCTAGAATTCGCGTCATGTATATCAGAGATTCAAAGGTATTTGGACAATCCCAAGGCTTCAAAGAGCTACTCAAGTGTTGGGAACTCCTTGGCCTTCAAGGAAATAGTCGAGGCTATTTGTCCCGACCATTGATACGGGAACATATGAATGACTCGATCTTATCATCATCAAGTTGACAAGGGTCTAAGTTTCTTCGCAAGCGGTATGAGGTCTTTATTAGGACCATAATGTATGCTTGGTCAGTGGCTCAATGATGGAAAATATGAAAGAAATATTTGGCAATCCTCATTTTCGTGTTTATAGATCAAGAACATGTAAATGAGATAAAAACAATCTTGCTTGCACTTCTTCGAGCAGCTTATGAACATTTGAATTCTTATGTTAATTCAAGTGCCATATTTTGAAAAGACTTTTGTAAGAAACGTAACTTAGTTTAGGTTCATGAGTTGTAGAAACGAAATGATTCATTAGGTTCAAAGATGTGTATAGATGGGGTGTGAGTGTTGGTGACATCTTGGCTTTATTGTCGGTCTTTCTCTTCCCCAAGGAGGGTAGGATTTTCGTTTACCACGAGAGTCCAGCTCCTAATTTTCTATATTTGTAAAACTATTACTATTCTACTTAATGTAGTAACTTGGAAACCTGGGCCTTCGGCCCAACATTTTTTTGACATTTTTTAAAACTTTTTTCCCTTTTCTTTGACTCTTTTTTTTCAACTCATTTTTCTTTTTCTTTTTTTGGTAAAGGGTAAGTATTATGGAGGATTTCCAACCATACAAATTTACAAGGAGGGGTGACACATGGTACCAATCCACACTCAACGGGACAACATGTCACTAGAGTGGGGGGGGGGGGCAAGTTCACAAAGGAAAGGCAAATACCAATATAAGGAACCGAGATTAGCAAATGCCAACCCTCGTTCAAAGTCCTATACAAAAATATTTGGGTCTAAGCCCCAACTACCCTGCAATCTCCTATTTCTCAGATTGTCGGCTATTGATTTAAATGAAAGAGTTTTATCCTTGACTGCCTTGGTAAGGTGCTGTTTCCATCATAAACACAAAAAGATTGGAGGAGTGGAATATTATGTTATTCCTAGTCTTCCATATCACATAGCAAAGAGCGCCGAAGGAGAACTTGACTATGTCAACGTAGAAGCCACTCCTTGAAAGAGTGTTGCTTATCCAAACAATGTTTTCCACCCAAGGTCGGTTATTCCAGGGGAGATTACACTGTAGTCCAGAAGGTAGCAAGAAAGTTGGACACATGGCAATCAAAAAATAGGTGGTTGATAGAGTCTGGCCTTGCACTGCAAAATGCATAAAGCACCGAAGGAAGTCTACCGTAAGACATGAGGAAGACTTGGGTTGGGAGTCGGTTCCGACATATCAGCCAAAGGAGGAATTGGTGACGTTTTCAACTCATTTTTCAACCTCTTCTTTTTTTTTTTCTTTTTTCTTTGACTCTTTTTTTCTTTATTTTTTTACTTGCCTCATAGACTATTAGACTTTGGGAGTCTTCATCTTCAGATAGCACTCTGAATCATGCTTCTAGCAATAGGGTGACTTTTGCCTTACTCAAGTGTGGGGGGGATGATGACGAATTGGGTTTATATGAAATATATTAGTAGGCTCAAATGGGCCATGCAATGGATACAAGGGAATAGGATTGAAAAAAGAAAAATCTAATGTTGGCTTAAATTTAATAGGATTGAAAAAAAAAAAGATCTTTGTCATCTTATGGCACTTAAATTTTCATATGTGTTCATCTGTAAAAAAGACACTTGAAGATTGATGCAAGTGACGGTAAGAAAATCTCTATCTATTTTTCTCACCTCTAATGTTGGCTTACTTTCATTTGGCCGATGTGGGGTGGTTCTTTACGAGGCTTCTTTAAAGGGGTTTCTCCCATATTACAAGCTTGAGTGGTTTAATATTGGTTACCTGTACCGTTTAGGATAAAGGGACATAATGCCTTGCATAATTTCAGTCCATGTACTTTTTGTGAGAAAACCCTTTATCTCAAGAGGATGGACTTTTTTTTGCACTTATCTCTCAATGTACAAGGGATTGTGTGTATGCCTTTTGTTATCTTGACAAGTCTTATCTAGCTTTCTCGGCATCATACATCATTCAATGAATTGTCTGACTAGACGAATTTTGGAGAATAGTGGTGATTTCAATAGGCAGAATATCATGCGAAAGCACTTCATAATGATAAAGAGGCCAAGCCCTATTCCTACAAAAAATGAAACATCAAATCCTAATGTTAGAACTAATAGGTGTTCATGTCTTACCACTCTTTGAAGGGGAGCTTGTGGAGGTTCCTTGCGAAGATAGAGGACACCGTCGTTCCCAATCTTTGATTAGTCATTCATTCAAATTTTTTCTTTGCTCATGCAAAAGTAAAACATGCATGATTATACACCAGAGATATGGTTTGCTTTGAGTGAGAGAAAGGCTATTTATGAGCCATTTCTATTCATAAGTAGTACTTCTTTACATCATCGGAATTTATAGCATTTATAAATTCCGTCCATCCATTTCTGCAAAAATTAAAACATCCCTAGGAAATACTTTCTTCATGATATATGGCTTTCTGTAATTGGAGTGAACTTACCATGAGCGTCAAGATTAATTGGTAGTATCTTGCATAGTACCAAATCATTCTTCGAATTGTCTTGGGCGAACCTTCCGATTAAAAGACTCGCCACTTGCTGCTAATAACAGTGACTATGACATATGACCTTCAATATTTTTTCATCAATCATATTGTGTCAGTTATGCTTCTACTGCATCGATTCAACTTCTGTCAGCTTGGACTGAGACAACACTATTCCCAAAGAGATTTCTACTTCTAGCAGTAGGATTGCTTCCATCCCATATACTAGAGGAAAAGAGGTTGCCCCAGTAGATGTTTGGATTTAGGTTATATATGCTATCAAAGCATAAGGGAGCCTTTTGTGCCAGTCATGGTAATTATCAACTACCTTGGCTAGAATCTTTTTGATATTCTTGTTCGATACTTTGACAATGCCATTCATGTAGGGGATGATAAAGAGATGAAATCAGATCACGAATCTTAAACTCCTTGAATAGATCATTGACAAACTTGTTTTTGAGATTTGACCCATTGTTAGTGATGAAAGCCGCTGCCATAATGGGTGATGATATCATAACACAAACTTCATGACATTCCTTGCAGTGATAGTTTTATAGGATGTTTCCTTTATCCATTTGGTGAAGTAATTGATGGCCACAAGGATGAAATGATGACCATTTGAGGCTCTCAAATTAATTGTGCCGATTACATTCATGCCCCATATCAAAAAGGGCCATGAATATGACAATTGAAGTAGCTTATTTGGAGGGACATTTATCTTTTCTCTATAAATCTGGTAGTAGTGGCAACTTTGGACATGTCGAATGTGATCACTTTCCAAGGTTAGCAAGAAGTAACCTAGCCTCATAATTTTCTTGGTGAACGTATGGTTGCTCATGTGTAGACCTCACACTCATTTATGTATTTCTTCCATTAATTAAGTGGCTTCCTTAGCATTTACACATCTCAGCAGAACTGAGTCAAAGGACCACTTGTATAATGTATCCCCATTGATAAAGAACTTGGGAGAAGGATAATAAAAGTGCTAAAAGTTGTGTATGATGCTCATTTTTAGAACCAAAAGTTTTTTTCACATCAATTAAGTGCCGTTTTTTTAAAAAAACTATCACTTATGTGCCAACTTTGATCTAGGTTGCCAAAAGACTTGGCCATGTCTTATTAATTTCTCAATCCTATGTTGCTTGCCGACACGCCTAGTCATCATAAAACCCCTACATGACATCATGTAGCAAGTTAAAAAGTATAACTTCAGTACTAATCATTGTTAAAAAAGATTACTTTAATGCTATTTGTTGTTAAAAACTAAATACTTCAATGCCAATCTTAATGATAAAGTCATCACTGCAGTGTAAAAAAGAATACCACCTCAGATAAAAATTTTCATTATAAAAGCAACATAATTTCTTTAGCTGGAATTTCTTGTTAGAGGCACTTAACCATTCGTTTTTTGTTGTTGTTGGATTTGGCATTTAAGTGAGTCGACGAAAATTTTTGGCATTAAAGTTAGTGTCATACACAACTTTTGCACTTCTAATGTCCTTCTCCCCATCATATGATGCTTTCGATTAGCTGGGTTTCTACCTTTAGGGAACTCTCGCTTTTGAATATGGGTCATGATATTATGGTACCATGATTTTCCATTCGGTTCTTTTGTCATTACCATGCAGTATATTGGCTTCACAAGCACTTCGATCTTCAAAAGCTCAACTTCTAACCCTTTCATAACTTGGAACATAGTTGGCATTGTTGTAAGTACATTCGCAAACTAATTGTGAGACCTTAATAAGTACTCAAGAGATATTTTATCATAGTCCTTTACAAGATCCTCTAGGTAATCATGGTAAGGGACTAATTTGTGATCTCTAGTTCTCCATTTTCGACAGTTTGGACAATAATAAGTGTAGAATCACTAAACACTTTTAGCTTGTTGACTTCCATTTCAATGGCTACCTGAAGGCCAATAATGCGTACTTCATATTCTACTATGTTGTTGGTGCAGGGGAATACCAACTTTGCGACTATGGGATAGTATTGCTCATTGAGAGAAATTAGAATTGCTCCAATGCCATACCTGAATAAGTTAATTGTACCATCAAAGACATGGTCCACAACTCCTTTTCTTTTGTCAAAACGTGATCATCAAGGGAATCGTATTCGTCTTTTTCTTGCATCTTTGCTGGCCTGTTTAGTAACTTGTCCGGCATTACTTGATCTTTAATTGATTTTTGCGGTACAATATGCATGTCGAACTTTGAAATTAATATTTTCCATTTTGCTAATGTCGTGACCCGCCCTGCCTCAGGGTTGGAGACATCGTTCAGGGGTATTTGCTCATGAGCTTGTGCTCAAAGTCATGTCCACCAAGGGCATCATCACCTTGCCTTCAGTTTCAACCCATTAAATTTGAGGTCTACACGAATGCAAGTCCTCCCAAACCCATATCTCGTGCAACAATGAAAATGTGTCATGATTTACTTCCACGCACTCGATGCATCTTACAAAAAGGAAATCGGGCATGAAAGGCAAATTTAAGGGTACTCTTACCATGGTAGCCCTCTCGAGGGCCCATCCACCAAAAGACAGCATCACTTTGTCATTTGGCTTCATCTCGTTGAGTGTGCTAAACCAAGGTGAGTGCTTAAAGAGAATCATGCCCTACACAATGGGTTCATTTTATTAGTTGAATTAGACAACCTAAAATACAATTTTAAGAGTCGGCACTAGCCTTGTTTTTGGGGCTCGGCTAAAAAACTTGATCAAGGGGCAAGGGTGATCCCTTGATATCTATGCAACTAGAAATTCTAAAGTTTGGGGACTTGGATTACGTTAATATTTCTATTGACGCCCTTTCGGTACCCAACAATCGTTGTATTACCTAAGGTAACCATGCATATCTTTTTACTTTTTCGTGCAATTTGAACTTAACAAGTGATCATGCGTGGATGATTGGTTGCATGCCATTCTACTTCTACTTAAAAGGGAAAATTAAAGTAAGAAATTGAAATTTAAAAGATGATGCACTAAGTAAACACCTAAAAGAATCAAAGGAAAAAGATAAATTTAAGCATGCAACCTGAGAAAAGAAATAAAGAAAGCAAAATAAGGAAAAGCCTGTAACTTGTCCGATGTTATACAATGCATATAGAAAACTTGAGACATATGTCGAGTAATGAACATTACAAAGAGATAGGTTAGAAAGGACATAAACAATTCGCCATTTACAAAGACTAAGATCATAATGGACATCGAGTATCGCCGTTTTTGGGATCACCATCTTCATGAGGCATTCTTCTTGGGCCTATTCTATTCCTAATTTAGTGCTTTAAATAAAATAGGAATTCATGCAAGGACAACCAATCAGGGAAATCAATGTATTAGGAAAATACCGAGCAAAGGAATTAACCAAAAACATTGGAGGTAGCCTTGGGATCGGCCCTTGTTTGTGATGCATGAAAGGAAGATAGTTAGATCACCTATATGATGAATAAAAATCATAATGTTTAAACATGACATAGGGCTAAATACAATGAACAAATTTGGTGAGGCATATAATCTTATCTCAATGCATGAAAAATCATACAAATTTATGAATACCGATAGGTTAACTAACCCTATTCATGACAAAAGACATTACATTCCAGAATTGATGCATGAGTTTTGCAAGCAAGTTTCATATAACAAATGAGGTTCAAATGAGTCATACAATATGTCATTTTGAAGTTTGAAATGTCTCTGAAGTATGTTTAGAAAACATCATGCAACGATTTAGCTCTTAAGAAGCTCAATGAAGGGTCTACCACAAAGAGACAGATCAACAAAACATGTAACATGAAGGCATGGATTTCTACTCATAAATGACGTGATAAAATCAACAGATTTTCATGCAATTAGTCATAAATGTATGGTTCCTAAGTTATGAAGGGCCTTAGGTCTAATTTTAATCACAACAATCCATACAAAAATGGCAAATAGAAAATGTGAATGCATCAAAACATCAAGATAGGTTCTAACGTTGATGTTAGATAGACAATTAACATGAAAAATGGCGTTCAATCAAGACATGCCATATATCATTAAAAAGATAATGAAGTTAGCTACAACTTTCATAAGACACTAAAGTTAGAAAACCACATTTTCAAGCTCAATTCCAAGCAAACATCCATTGGCATAGATAGGATAGATCAACATAAGGACAATTTATTGAGGTTTTCCTTAACTAAATTTATTCCAAAAATCTTGGAAAAATATATATTATAGTTAAGGCAATTTCGGCACTTTCATGAGATATCAAAGTCTGAATTGGCCAAAAGCAAGGGTCGTGCTTCTCTCTGGTGTGAGAGGTTCTCTCTACCTTCTGTGGTAGCTCCCTCATATCCAAACCCTAGCTGATTTATTCCTGATCACAAGAGAATCAATCATGGCCAGCATCAATTTCACCACCCCCCAAAATCCCTTCCCACCATAGCCCTAACTCCCAACACTTATCCCACCATATTCCCCCTTCCTAATGATATTCTCTAGTTTTGTAGTCCATGCCAGGTTGAAAACAAGAAGTTGCTCTTTATAGCTGGGTTCTTCGTCCTCACTAGAGCTATGCGACAAAAACATAGTTACTGGTTGCATCAAGTATGGAGGCCGACGAAAAGGCGGATGTTCGGTTAGCTACACTCTGCAAAAGGTTGGGCAAACTATGGTCAAATCAAGCTATTATAGCAATTAGACAAGGTAAGAGAGTGTCAGCTAACCCTAATTAGACAATTGCATCAAAACCCAAAAATTAATTTCCAAGCATTTCAGAACACAATGTGAAGAGTTTGGAAGGTGGAACATGTTGAAATCAATCTGTTTACCCTAGGATTATTTGCATTTCGGTTTGCCTCGGGGCGTTGGTCATTCGCAAATCACTTCCTGCTCCAAAAACCTTGGGAACTAAATACCCCACCAGCATGTTATAAATTCGACTCATGTAGTTTCTGGGTCTATATCCATGGGTTACCAGCAGAGTGGATTTCAGATGAAGTTGTGGAACACGTTGTTGGAGAAATAGGGCAAGTAACAGAGGTGAAGATAGAGGCTAAAGGCTATATGCCATATGTGATAGGAAAAGCTAAAGTTAGCATTGATATGCTAATGCCTCTGAAATCGGGAGATAGCTTTAGTAATGAGGGTTAGAAGATTTGGCTGGACTTTTGGTATGAACGTTTACTGCATTATTGTTACTCATGTGAAAGGCTGGGGCATTATGCCTAGCATTGTTAGGAAACTCCATACTAGGAAGAGAAGTTTTTCAATAGAAAAGATATGCTGTTTGGCCCTTGGATGAAGGTAGAAGCAAATGAATTCGGTCCTTTTTGGGATGTATTCTATGGGAAAACTATGGAGAAATTGTTGGAGGAAGAGGACATCCCTGAAATGGCAGTTAATCCAGGGGAGATGGTTATTTATGAACAATATATTGAGGATAGATCATCCCAGACTGTGGGAAGTGAAAGGAGGTAGTTCAAGAGGAAATGCAATGGAATCAATCAGGCCTAGGTTATAATATTAGTCGATACTCCCATAGAACTCGCAATGGGTTTGCTTCGGCTAAAGACAAGCAAAGAAATGGGCCAAAACTTCCAAGTATGAAGAAGATTAAAAGATACTCCCCCTATGAAATACATGGGACGAGTAAGCAAATAATTGATAAATCAAACCTAATGGATACCCCTATCCTTACAAAAGAAGAAACAAGAAGTTGGGCTTTGGTGGCTAGCCCTAATAAGCCACCGAGTCACAAATGAAGATTATAAGCTGGAATTGTCAGGGACTGGGCACCCCCCTGACAATTTAGGTTATTAGAGCCTTTGTGGCTCAAGAGAGGTCCATTGTTCTCTTTTTAATGGAAACAAAGAACAAAGAGGAAGTTTGTAAGAGTCCCAATGCATATTACACTTCCATCATAGTTTTATAGTTAATCCAAGAGGCATAGCTGGGGGATTGGCAATGTTTTGGAGTGACTAGGTGTAATTACAGTACACTCAAGTACCATGCATTATATAAACTTAACTTGTATTTATGGGGAGATGAACCAACATATGAAAGTATCTTTTGTCCATGCGCCTATTGATTTTCAAGAGAGGTTAAGACTCTAGGCTGAAATATGCACTACACGAGATTCAACTAATGAGCCTTGGGTATGTGTTGGGGACTTTAATGAAGTGCTATATGTATGGGAGAAGGTAGGGAAGAGAATGGCTGAAAATTACTAGATGAAGGCATTTCAAGAATTCCTGAATAACTATGAACTCATAAACATAGACAGTAAGGGATGCGCTTTTACATGGGCAAATAATAGAGAGGGTGATGAGTTTATGAAGGAAAGATTGGACTGGGCACTATGTTCTATGGAATGGAGAGTGGAATTCTCGACTGCTGAGGTATATGCCTTACCTGCAGTAGGTTAAGATCATAGCCCACTATTGCTAGATTTATACCCTCAAGTGGAAAGATAGAGAAAGGAATTTAAATATGAAGCCTATTGGTCAGAGGATGAGGAGTATGAGCAAGTAGTGCTGGATTCGTGGAACACACTAGTAGAACACAATGAAGGACTGATCAGTAAACTAAAAAATGTTACTTTGAAGCTTACTAAGTGGATTACGAAAAAATTCTTGAATGCATGCAAAGCAATCCATGATTTAAAGGGAGAGTTGTAGTTTTTGACCAATTGTCTGGGGCAATACTATGACAAGGAAAGAGTCCAGTGGCTGAATGGTGAGATTGAATGATTATGGAGACAAGAGGAAATCTATCGGGGGATGAGGTCAGGCATTCAATGGTTGAGATGGGGGGATAGAAATACTAAGTTTTTTCATGCTACAGTGGTGCAAAGAAGGCACAGGAATAAAATTACTATGCTGAAAAACACAAATGAAGAGTTGATACGAGGTTCTGACCAAATTAAGCAGATGACAACAGTGTTCTTTCAAGAGCTATACACTTTAGTGGGTGATCGAAATTTTCAGCCAGTTCTAGATCAACTACTGTGTTTGGTGACAGAGGAAATGAATAGAGCACTCATTGAAGAAGTCACACTAGAGGAAATTACACATGCCACTTTTTAATTAGGAGTGTTAAAGGCACTTGGGTCAGATGGGTTGAACGGTTAGTTTTACTAGCACCATTGGAGTGAAATCAGTAAAGATATTTATGAAGAGATTCACCTGTTTTGGGTGACTGGTCGCCTTAACCAGAGCTAAATAAAACTCTCATTACCCTCATCCCCAAGGTTTCGAATCCAGAAAAGCTTGATCAATTCAGACCAATCAATTTATGTAATTTTGCTTATAAGATTATATCGAAAGTGTTGGCTAATAGGCTGAAAAAATGGATGCCTCACCTGATTACTATGGAACAGAGTGCTTTTGTCGAAGGACAGTAGATACAAGACAATAACTTAATTGTCCAAGAGGTACTTCATTAATTGAGAACTCGAAAAAGACACAGAAAATTCCAAGCAATACTCAAACTTGATATGAGAAAGGCTATGACTGAGTAGACTGGGATTTTTTGAAGGCTGGCATGCTTAAATTGGGGTTTAGTGAAATTTTTGGGTATCTTGGATAATGCAGTGCGTCTTAACCGTATCCTTTAGTGTTAAAATTAATGGTCAACCTCAACCATATTTCACCACTTCCAGAAGAATATGCCAAGGTGACCCACTTTCACCCTATTTTTTCATTATAGTAGCAAATGTGTTATCCCATTTACTAAATAAAGCAGTCGAAGATGGCAGTATAAGAGGGATTAAGTTAAACAGGGCGTGCCCAATCCTATCACATCTAATGTTTGCGGATGACTTAATCTTGTTTATGGATGGGAAAATCACTGAATGTCAGAATATTGCCATTGTCCTAAACCAGTATTGTTTTGCTTCGGGACAAGCAATTAACCTTAACAAATATGGTATATTCTTCAACAAAGATTGCCCCCAAACCTTGAAGCTAAATTTGGCGAATGAGATGAGGGTGGCAGAAATTGACAAAACAGGGAAATATTTGGGAATTCCCTTAGATTGGGGTGCATACAAAAAGGAAATGTTTGCTTGGATATTGGCCAGAGTGAATGCAAAGCTAGAGGGATGAAAAAAAAAGTTGATGTCTAAAGCGGAAAGGAGATCCTCATAAAAGCAATTGTGCAAGTCATACCACAATATGTAATTTCTATTTTCAAAATACCATTGTCTATCTATTGAGCCATTGAAAGAAAGATTGCAGATTTTTGGTGGAAAAACAGTGACCGGCATAGAGGAGTACATTGGCAAAGATAGGAGAAGTTAAAAGAACGGAAAGCCGTAGGAGGTTTGGGTTGTAGAGACTTAATTTCTTTTAATGAAGCCATGCTAGGCAAGCAAGCATGGAGATTAATCTAGCAGACTAAATCCCTTTGGAGCAAGGTTTTTCAAGGCCTATACTATCCGCAGAGTGATTTCCTACAGGTTGGCAAAGGTAACAAACCTTCCTGGGGATGGCAAAGCCTTATTATAGGGTGAAATACTTTTAAACCATCACTTCAATGGATCATTGGCAATGGTAAACAGGTTAAAATTCATGAGGATCAGTGGCTATCTAGGGGCGTGATTGGAGGTCTAGCTAACATGGGGGATCTTATCATGGTGTCTAAGTTGGTTGATGAGACTCTAAGCAAAATGGAAAGAAAACATCATCAGGGGAATATTTGATCAGAACATAGTAGATGAAATATTAACTATACCCTTAAACCTCTCAATGTCGGAGGATCAAATAGTCTGGACACTAACTAAGTCAGACACCTATACAGTAAAAAGTGCATACCACAGTAGGCGAGAAACATAGAACCACACTAAACAAAGCGAGGCATCATCATTCTTCCAGACCCCTAAAACACTATGGAATCGTATATGGCAGGTTGAAACACAACCGAAGCTCAAACATTTTCTATGGCAACTTTGTCATAATGCTCTACCTAAAAGATCTAATCTTTAACGAAGGCATATCATACCTAACGATAGATGCGTTCTGTGTTGGCATATCTCGAATCAAGTGATCATTTGTTTATGCTCTGTCCCTGGACGAAATCTGTATGGGAACACCCAGAAATTCAGATCCAAATTGATCCACACAAAGTCACTCGTATTGAAGAATGGATTGTGTAGTTTAACCATAACATGATTTCTTTTGAACTACTTACCTTAATTTTGTGGCAAATTTGGCGAGCCCGAAACGATTGCGTATTTTGGAGTCTGCAACCTAACCCAAGGCACTTCATCGAAGTGGCCATGGTGAAAAATTACAATATAAGCAAATGGGTACACATCAAACACAGTAGCTCAACTTAGCAAATGACCTCACCTTTGCATTGGAGACCTCTTGTGCATGGTGTTCTGAAGTGGAATGTCGACGGCTCTTTCCTCGGCTACTTTGGAGAAACTACGATTGCAATGGTGTGCAAGACCACTCGAGAAAACTGGTTAATAGCTTTGCGAGCACGGTGCGAGTGGATTTTGCAGTTCAAGCTGAAGCCCTAGCTATAGTCGAAACCCTAAGATGAACGGAAGCAAGAGGAGCTGAAGAATGCGAAGCAACAGATTGGGAGATAGAAACTGATCAGTTAGAACTGGTAGGTGCGATAAGCGCTCCCATAGATCAGATCAGATGGAATGTTTGTGCCCTTATCAAAGAAGCCCAAGCCCATCTACAAAGCTTCCGGTCCATGAAAATAACCCATTGTAAGAGAGAAGCCAATAAGGTTGCAGATTGCGTAGTGAAGGCCCAATGCAACAAAACGTTATCGGCAAATTGGGTCCACTATCCCCCATCGAGCTTTTTGGAATTATCATGCTCAGATGTAAGTTAACAATGTTTCTAGACTATTACTTAATGAAATCTATGAATTTCCAACCAAAAAAAAAAAAAAAGTCTGAATCTAATCACAAATATCAAGAAAAATTCAACAAACAAACAACACACTCCAAAGTCAGATTCAACATAAAAAACACATTAGTTTCCATAACAGATCTATCAACTTTCATGGTGGATTTCAAGTATCAAACAATGTCCATTCAAGGTCCATACTAATGTCAAATTAAAGCTCATCGAACATAGATAAAATGTCTAGACCACTTTGAAGCAAGATTTTGAGTCTTAAGAGCTTAAATTAGTGATATCAGAAACTAGGTCCAAGTCTTATGAATTTGCAGAACATGCTCAAGCATTCAATCATTATTCAAAGCATTCATAGATTATCAAAGCACCCCTAATCATTGATTCTAAGCATGTAAGGAGTCCTAATCTTTGAATCTTGGCCTTGGTCAACTAACTTGACCTCACCTCATTGGATTCAAGTTTGAGGAGGTTACCTTTTGTGTTTATTTTGATTCACGATTGATTGAGCTTCGATGAACACTGATCGAGGAATGCCAAGACACCATAGGTAATGTAGGCGGGGTCAAGGATCGTCAAAGGATAACAAAAAATGCCAAATTAGTGTTGGAATAGGTTTGGATCACACTTGAATCAGCTTGGGCCCAATTTTGGACCATGCTTCTTTAATGTAAAGTCGACCACTTGGAACCTATAGATGAGCTGAGGAATGTCGAAAACTGGTCGAGAAGGTTAGAGAAACCGTCGGAGGCCAGATTAGGGCAAGGAATCATGCCAATTTGTTCACCACTGTGAGGAACCTAATCAAAGAAATGGAGCCGGACAGGGAGCTTCAATGAGTTCCCTAAGCGATGCCGACATCCAGGAGGTTGGGAGAATGCTGAGGAATGCTAGAGGACTAGGTAGTGGTTAGAGAATAGCTAGCGTGAGGTTGGTGGTGGTCAGTTTGGTAAGGCCCGAAGGGAAGAGAGAGAGTTAAGTTTTGAGATTTTTTTTTTTTTTGGTAAGGTAAGTATTATAAACTTTCAAGCAAAGTAAATTGTACAAAAGGTGAAGCATGGCACCAACAAGCACTCAACGGGACAATAAGTCACTGGAGGGAAGGGTACCACGTTCGCAAAAGGCAAAGCATACAATCTAAACTAGAGC
The DNA here is from genome assembly GCA_014182735.1 of Corymbia maculata. Taxonomy (NCBI): domain Eukaryota; kingdom Viridiplantae; phylum Streptophyta; class Magnoliopsida; order Myrtales; family Myrtaceae; genus Corymbia; species Corymbia maculata. The sequence continues at coordinate 17,457,081 of CM024687.1, forward strand.
AACCAAGCAACCAAGAAAAGGGCTAGTCGGCCACATCCTGAGCCACTCTCTGCTCCACACCAAAAATGTGAGGGTCTATCCCCTAGGTGCACTGCATTCTCCTATTTATGGAGTTATCTTCAACCGATTTGAAGGTTAGAGATTTGTCCTTTACCGCCTTAGTGAGGTGTTGCTTCATTGATGGGATATATAAGTTGTGAGCACGGAAGACTATCATTCCTAGTCTTCCAAATTACATAGTAGAGAGCACCAAATGAAAACCGAGTTATCTCCCAGTGAAACCCTCTGCCAGTCAAGGTGTTGATGGTCCAATGAAGATTGTTCATCCGCAATGAGTTACACCAAGGGATATTACATTTAGCAGCCCAAAACGTGGCAAGAGAGTTTGACACACAACAGTCAAAAAATAGGTGATCAACAGAGTCGGGCCTAGAGTTACATAAGGCACAAGCCGAGATAGGAATTCTGCCATAAGACATGAGGAATACTTGAGTGGAGAGACGATTCTTGACAATCAACTTGAGGAGAAATTGATGTCTTGGGACAATGGCCTTATTCCACACAACAGAAGACCAAGGAACCGTAAGTGATTTCTGACGAATAACAGACCATGTTGAGGCAATAGAAAATTTGCTCGAAGGGTCCTCTGCCCAAATAAATCTGTCTTGTCCTTGATTGAGGGGGGACCGTGATTTGCCACAACAGAAGCTCTTGGAGAATCAGTTGCCCATCAGGAGTATATAGATCCACAACCTTTGCTTGTCTTGGGAGACCCAATTGATATATGAAGGTATCTAAGAATACCGAATTAAGCGGTCCCATCTCTAGCCATGGATCAAATCAAAGCAAAGTAGACATACCGTCTCCTAACTTCCACCTGAAGAAGGGTTGGATTTCACCTCTTAAAGCAAGTAGCTCCCTCCATGCCCAAGAGCAATAAGTTAGAGTAGGTGTAATTCAAAAGTTCTTCCTTTTGAGGTGTGCGGCATGTATCCATTTACACCATAATGATTCATTGTCTGTAAAGAGTATCCAAATGTGTTTAAACATGGCGGCTTTGTTGTTGTCCTGGATTCTTTGGAGCCCAAGACCTCCCTCTTGAGTGGGGAGATAGATATCATCCCAGGAGACTTTCGCTCCTCCTGGACCCATGGTCGGTCCTTTCCAAAGGAACTGACGATAGATTTGTTCTATCCTATGCACTACTGACGATGGCAGCCAAAAAATGGATGCCCAGTAAACTTGAATTGCATGCAAAACAGACTTGATAATTTGTAGACGACCCGCAAATGAGAGGAAACGGTGAGTCCAAGATTGAACTTTAGCTGTGAGAAGGCATACCAAGGCATTGCAGTCTGCTTTATTTAGTTGCGAGATAATGATAGGAACACCCAAGTAGCGGATTGGAAGAGATCCTAGTCTAAAGCCAAGAGCTTGTAATATTTGGTCTCTAACTACCATAGATCCACCCAAAATAAAAACTTCACTCTTATTGGCATTTAGAATCAAACCGCTCCACAAGGAGAAAATGTGAAGCCCATCTTTCATGCAAGAGATGGAGGCTAGACTCACTTCACTGAACATAAATACATCATCCGCAAAAAAGAGATGTGAGAGACAAGAGGCCTTACATCTCCAATAATACCGATATTCTGGTTGCCGAGTTTGAGTGTCAATTATCCCTGTGAATATCTCCATAGCCAAAGTGAAAATATAGGGGCATATAGGGTCTCATTGCCTTAGTCCACACCTACTAGAGAAGAAACCATGGAGTTCACCATTAATGAAAATAGAAAACTTAGGGGTACGAACACATATCATGATCAGCCTTATAAAGTGGTTTGGAAACCCAAATGCTTGAAGATTCAGAAAATCCCAATCAAGGGTATTGTAGGCTTTCCTGAAGTCAACCTTGATGGCACACTTTGGAAGATAAGGATCAGTATGCAACCCACTGAATAATTCCTAGGTGAGGAGGATATTGTCACTAATTTGCCTGCCTTTCAATAATGTGGTTTGGAAACCCAAATGCTTGAAGAGTTGTCCCTAGAAAATCCCAATAAAGGGTATTGTAGGCTTTTCTGAAGTCAACCTTGATGGCACACTTTGGAAGATAAGGATCAGTATGAAACCCACTGAATAATTCCTAGGTGAGGAGTATATTGTCACTAATTTGCTTGCCTTTCACAAATGTCGTTTGGACCGGATTGATGAGGTTAGGAAGAATTGCTGCAATTCTACTCGAAAGAATTTTGGTAATGCACTTGTAAATTGTATTACAACATGCAATTGGCCAAAAGTCCGAAACCGACGTAGCATTAGGGACTTTAGGCATCAAGGCAATGATAGTATTGTTAATTTCCCTAAGCATGCAACCAGACTCAAAGAAATCCTTGACTGTTTCAATGACCGAGGGACCAACCATATCCTAGTTCCTATTAAATAAGTCTGAATTGTAGCAATCCGGGCCCGAGGCTTTATTCCTAGCAAGAGAGAATCGGCTGAGATAGAAATCTCACTTGGTCTTCATTGAGCGGAGAATGAATGACCTCCTTAAGCTCCTGAATAGAGGGCCTCGTAGTCTCACCAACCGAAGCTAAGATCTCTTGGAAATAAGAGAAACACCTGCTGAACTTCCCTAGGGTTTGTTACCATGTGACCAGAGCTATTTATGACCGAAATGATCTGGTTACATAGGTGTTGGTGGTTAACCGAGTGATGAAAAAACTTAGTGTTTTGTTCCCCTCCTTAAGCCAGCAAATTCTTGATTTTTGTCTAAAGAAGGACTCCTCAAGGGACCAGAGCTCATAATAATACTTGATTTGAGAATGCTCAACCTCCGCCAACTCACTACTCTAAGGTTCTCGGTCTAGGGCTTCTTGGGTAGTATGGAGGGCCCTTTTGGCAGCATTGAGTTGCTTAAGCTGGCCTTTGAGAAGCTTAAGTCTACCATACAGTTTAAACATTGGTGAGCTCGATATTTGAGCCTCCCACACCTGGGAGACAATCCTTAAGAAGTCCGAGTGGTTCATCCAAAGATTAAAGAATTTGAATGGTTTATGGTGGGAGGCAGGAGCAAGGATCCTCACAACCATCAGTGTATGATCCGATATACCTGGGGCAAGGAAGGTTGCTTCTGAGTAGGAGAAAACCGTGCACTAATAATTGTTGACAAGGACCAGATCAATTTTCCATTTCTTCCTTAGGGCACTTGAGAATGAAGTCCAAGTGAACTGGAATCCCACATACCGAAGATCAACTAGCTCAGCTTGGGCCAAACACTCCCTGAACTCATTGAAAGTGGGGATCCAAGTGTCCGATCTACCCATGCGATCCGATGGGTCCTAGATAGCATTGAAGTCACCGGCCACCATCCATGGACTGTCCTGAAGAGAGGAGCTTAGTCGAATCATATCATTCCAAAGAGGTCTATGAGAGACAAATGTGTGTTCCCCGTAGACCACTGAAAGGGTTAATAGGGTCCCCAAGTTCAAAAATTTGATAGTACCATGTATAATCTACCCATTTACATGCTGAGCATTAAAATCCACCAAAAGCGGGTTCCATCCAACCCAAATATGCCCTTGGGCAGAGTGCTCATAGTTAGATATCTACACCCATCTAGGAATCAAGCCAAAAGAGATAGAACCAAAGTGAGAAGCTAGAACTTTGGTCTCCATTAACCCAACACAGCATATATTGTTGGAACACACAAATTTTCTCACTTCCGATTGCCTAAGGGTCCATAAGACCCGGACATTCCAAAAACCAAAAAGCATATATATAGCTTATTTACAAGGAGTAGGGAGACCTACCTTCGTTTCGATCGCCGCCGGTTGGTTGCCGATTTGGATTTTACAATAGGAGACACCAACTTAGGGCCTAAACAGCCAGCAAGTTCATTCCTCTGCATAGAAGGTTGAGCACCTGGTGCAGCAGTCCTCAGAGGATGATCTACAGGTTTCACGAGATTTTGCTTCTCATCAAAACTATTGGCTACTCTTGTTTCCTTATCCAAATCATCATCCAAAGAGAATGAGAATGGAGGGTTCTTTTGAGACTTTAGCAATCATATGAGATAGGAAGGGATCAACTCGATGAGTTCCCTTCTTCTGTGTGTTTTTCTCCAAGTTGGAGACTGAAGACAGCACTGGTTCAAGCCACACAATTGAAGGCAGAGCACACTCTTTCTCAGGATAGGGATTCTTGCGGCTTTTGACTTGCTGTCATTCTTCCACAGGGGCACCTATAGATGCCTCTTCTGGGGTAGGGGTAGCAATACAACCTAGAGAAAGGGGGCCGTGACCATCCAAAGCAGTAGGAGCCTCTGCTACAAGCTGGGCACTTGACAGGTTTGCCCGTTCATCCTGAGCAGGGGGTTGTCTTTCGTAGAACACTTATGGCCAAAGGTGCCACATATTTTGCAGGAGGTAGGTCTCCACTCATATTCTACTTCCACCATACGAGTTTCCCCGTTCAAAATTACTTCCACCGTATCACAGTAATCCTTGGTAGCTACTAATTCAACACAAACCCTTGCAAATGATATCATCTTCAGTTGCTCCATTTGTTGATCAACATACAACGGTTTGCCCACACAACTTGCCATTGCACTAAGCCCCGGGGTTGACCATAATACATAAGGGAGATTTTTAAGCCTAATCCATACCGGCACCGAGGTATAGTTTCCTTTTCTCAGCTCTAGCATAGGATGCCGTTGTTGGAGAATTAGAGGAACCCTTGCCATAGTTAATGGTCCTCCTTCTATCACTTTCCTTCGAAACTCAAGGTCTAGGATGTGGAAAAACTAGAATCCCTAGTCATTCACCTTTACCTCCACCAAATGGTGGCCCCAAAGTTGTTTCAAGGTTGTCTCTACCAATTAGAATGGAAGCTTCTTCCTAACAAAGTAACCAACTAGACAATCATGCCATAATGGATCCGTAGCTTCCATTATCTCCTCTGATAGATTAACACCATTTTTCTCATTGAATGTAGGGGGGATAAAAGAAAGGGAATACCCTTTTGTAGCAGATTTAGCCACATTAGCCCAGGAGCGGGTGGTTGAAGATGAGTTCCCTACTTGCTACTGCGTTGAGGGTTGTCTTCGATCAGTTAGGGTATTGTTTTGGCCATGAACTTCCCTAGCAACACCAGTTTCGAATGTGGACAGTTTTGCTCGACCATCAGTGTTGTGCCCCCCAACTGCGGAAGCCTGGGCGATCTCCTTCCCCTTCACCGCTCGATCGCGGGCCTGAGTTCGAGTTGCCAGCGGCTTGCTTCGGCTACGGTCTCTTCCTCCTCCCATGTTGTGATAGGTTTTGTGAGCTAAAGGACCCGCTCAGTGGTATTCAAAGGATTTGTAGTGTTTCCAACAACTTCCATGGAAACTAAGAGCTTACAAACCCTAACATCGCACAGCAGATTCCAAGGGATGGAGGCTTACCAAGATAGAGAACTATGGAGGGTTTGTAGATCAACACCGGCTTTACACCTCCTCCAAAAATCAGCTTCAATTGGCCCCTTGATCCTCCCATTTGAAGAAAACCAGAACCAAGTCTATAGTGCTTCGAGAACTAGAGTGCAGAGGAAAATGAACAGTAACCCATGAACAAAGGGGTGGTGGTTAAAAGTATATAGGTTTTGAGATGTTTCTAGATCTAGAAATGCAGAAAATGGAGCCCCCCTCATTTGGAGGGAAAAGTTGGGGGTCAATTTTGAAAAAAAAATCCTAGGGACAATTGTGCAATTTCAAGATTTTATGGGTTAAGGAGGTAAATCTTGGGGCGGGCCACTTAGTGGTGGTCATAGGGCACTGAGAGCTCGCCGAAAAGTGACTGAACCGTTCACTTTTCCAGTGAGGCTGGTCAGACCGATTTTATTGGCTTTGACTAATTCAACCCCTTTCCCTCTAAATCTTAGCTGTCCTAATTGTAGAGAATTGACCTCAATTAAGGGATAAAATGGATAAATTCATGCAATTATCTACTTAAAAACTAAATTTGATTGGAATTGAATGTAATCGAAATCACGTGAGTTGAAATAGTGGCTCAACCTTTATGTCAAAATTGAATAATTCATCAAATTAAACTTTAATCTTAAATGGATCAATTTGAATTTTGTTAATTAAAGCTCATTAACTTGATTTTCTAATGTTCAAGTAAGTTAAATTCCTCAAATTAAGACTTTCCCAAGTGAATTCTTAATATTGATCTTGGATTTGGACTTTTCTCACAAAAATGAGTAAAATGAAAGTGTCAGTTTGCAAATTGCGTTGAACTGATCTGGACCCCCTAATCAGGGTTAAAAATGATAATTCCTATTTCGGCATGCTTGATCTCAAAATTGATTGAACAGGTTAATGGGTAATAACCTCTTGATAAAATGTCGTAAAATGAGCTAAGCTTAATTATGACTATAATGAAAGTAATTTTTATTTTTGGCCAATTGTAAACCTAAAATTGGAAATTTTTGCAAAACAAGGTTCTTAATCAATTTTTGCTAAATTTTTTGATTCAAAAGTCAAATTGAAGTGAAAATGAATCTTTTTGTGCAAAAAGTCAATTTTGACCTAGCACGACTTTTGGTCAAAGGGTTGACCAAAAGTCAACCATTTTACATTTTGGGTTTTCATAAAAAAATTACTAGGGAATTACTTCAAAATGACATTTTAAATGAAAAAGAAGTGGAAACTAACACTTTTTGCTTGAAAAACATTCCTCGTTGTGATTGGGAACCCTAATTTCAATTTTTTTTATTAACACATCAACTAAAAATCATGTGTTAATAGCTAACCTCTCTACTAAAGCTAGTTGTTCTAATAAGTACTTGATAGTGTCACTCTCAAAGGAGGTGTACTATTGCAGCCTACGCAAAACCTATACTAAAGTGACACGTCTTCTCAATATCAGAGTAGTTCATTTCCATTGTTGAAAACTTCTTATTTAGGTAGTTAATGATACATTCCTTCCTGTCCATGGATCTCCATGAGACTCTCTAGTAATTGTGAGATAGAGAAATAGAGGTTGCCCTAGTGTTGGTGGAATGAGTATTGGTGGACTTGTCAAGTGTCGCCTCAACTCTTAAAACACTTCTTAGTTTTCATCATCTCATTTGACCTATGCATTCTTCTTAAGGAGCTTGAAGGATAGTTTGGCAGCTTTAGAGAGTTGGGTGATGAATCAAGCTATATAGTTCTACCTCCCTAAGACTGTGTAGACCTCCTTCACTGTTATCTCGGAGGGGGGAGGGGGCATAAATCACATATCGCCTTGACTTTTCACAAGTCAATACCAATGCTCCTAGTGTTGGCCATGAAACAAAATAGGTTGCTAGAAGTTGCTCAAAACATGCACTTTGCTAGATGAAGGCATAGCTTGAACTCACAAAGTCGATTATAGTTTCCTCAAAGTTTTGAGGTGATCTTCTCCTTGTTGAGTTTTGGCGATCATTTCAATCTCTGTGTGCATCATATTATAGTACAGTCTTAACATGACCATTTGATACATTGCCTTGACATTCTTAAGGTCAAAAGGCATTGCCTTCTAGTAGAAGGTTCCTTATGGGGTAATAAATGCCGTTTTCTCATTATTCTTTTCATTCATACAGATCTGGTTATATCTTGAGAATCATTCCATGAAAGAAAAGAGCTTAAAGCCAGTAGTGCTATCCACTAGGATATCAATGTGAGGCAACAAGAAATCATCTTTAGGGTTGACTTTGTTCAAGTCTCTATAGTCAATGTAGATTATAATGTGGCCATCTTTTTTATCACTACCACTATGCTTACCACCCACTTGGAATATTGTGATACCTTAATGAATTTCACGTTAAGGAGTTTCATCACTTTCTCATCTATTTTCTTAGAGAGTTCTGACTTAGTTCTTTGTAGCTTTTGATTCTTTGAAGGTACATTTAGATTGGTTGGGAGATAATGTTTGACAATGTATATGTCTAAACCTGGCATATTAGCATAAGACTAAGCAAAGACATTGTGATATTTCTTGAGCAATTGGGTCAACCGTTCAGCTTCGTATTCTGTTAGGTCCCCTAATTATGACCTCCCTGGTGTCCTTTGTGTCATCAAGGTTTATGGTGACGGTTTGCCCAACGGTAAGTTATTTCGAATTTTTGTGATGCTCGTAGCTACGTTGAATATCGGTCAAATCATCTTGCTCATCATGGCTTGAACTCGAGACTTCGTCTTCACTAAAGCAAATCAGCACGGGATTATGCTTGAAACATAAAGTAGATAGTTAGAAAAACAAATAAGATAAATAGATGTATGCTGGAAAATCCTTCTATTTTAGAAAAATTTAAACGGAACATGAAGAAACCCAACCTTCAGAATTTTCTCATTGCTGTGTTCTTTTGGTAGGATTTCATCAAGGTTAGTTTGGCGTATTTCAACATGCTTTCAAAACGTGAAAATCTCAACATATTTTATTAGATAAAAGCAAATTACATTATTAGAATGAGAGAAATCTGAAGATTGTAAACCCTAACATGCAAATTAGGAAAACAATAAAGATTCCCGTGAGTACGTGAACAATTAAAATCTCATACTCTTAAGGGTTTTGAACTCATTTCATCAACTTGGGCTTTACATGTGGCATACACTAATTTCTCCTCAAACAATTTGTTCATTCCTTTGAGTGTGTCGTCTTATCCACGAGTTGGAGCGGTGGACATTGAGGGCTCATCTTACTCTCTCCATTTGATAGAGATGATATCGCAATCATCAATGTCAGCACTTAGAGGCTTAGAATAATGAACATAATAATTTAATTTGCCACTTGGCTGCCTTAGGATATTGATCACCCTTCTTGACATTTGATTTTTAGTTGACACGTCGATAAAAGTGGAAAAATTGAAATTAGGGTCTTCGATAGCTGTTAACACCCGAATTTTTATTTATTTTGTTCCAATTGCCCATTTATTTTGCACTTATAAATATATATTAATTTACAAAAAAAAAAAAAGATTTAAAAAAAGAAGAAGAAAAGATTAAAAAAAATCGAATGGGCTCAATTCAACCCAGTCCTCTATTCGCCCATTTCTTTTTCTTTTTCTTTTTCTTTCAGCCCACCTCCCTCTTATTTTGGGCCTGGACCATCCTCCCTTGGATTTTTCTTCTTCTCCCACGTTCACGCACACACCACACGGACACGCGAAAATGCAACAGAGCAGAACGTGGGGGGAAGGGGCAACGACGCCGCTCAAATAACCCCCACCACTGAGAGAAAATCGGGGAGGAGAAGACGAACAGGGGGGAGACGACGATATTTGAAAAGAGGGGAGGCAGTTTTTGAAAAGAGGGGGGCAGTTTTTGAAAAGAGGGGAAGGGGAGAGCACGGAGAAAAAGAAAAAGGCAGAGAGAAGGGGCGGTTTCTGGAGTTTGAAAAAAAAAAAACCAGAAGAGAGAAAGGGAACAAGGAGAAGTGAGGGCAGATCCGAGAGGAAGGGGGACGTGGTCAGCAGCCTCGCCTGAACCACCGCGGACAACCTTCCGCCGTGCTTCAGTTCCGGCGCCGGAAACGGAGAAAAACCAGAGGAAAACGAGAGGAGGTTAGCCGGGCTTTTTCTGAATTTCTGAGGAAGCTTTCCCGGCGAGATCTGTTCTAGCGTTCAGGCAAGGAGAAGAGAGCGAGAAGGAGTTGCTGTCACTGCCGGAGGCCATCCGCTCGTCGCCGTCCGCCGCAAAGCCTCGACCGAACCAGGTAAGCTGTTTCCAGGGGTATCCCGGTCCTGATTTTGGCGAGGTGGTCAGCCGAAGCTCGCGCCGGTTGGTTCGCCGCAAGCTTCGGCCCCTGTCTATCCCTTTTCTGGTTGTAGCTATGTCCTTTATTCCATGTCTCGTGAGCCCGGTGCACGTTCGAGTCTCGACGGAGTCGGAAACCTTAGGACTTTATAACGCATATCACCTGTTCGAGGAAATGTCTGAATGAAGCGCAGAATTTTTTTATCACCGAATCTGGCCCGACAGCTTAGTTTAATGGTTATTTGTCCATATATTGCGAATCTGCGTTTTCTTTCATGTTTTTCCTTGGTGTTATGACGAATCTTCTGAACGGTTCGCGTCGGGTGGGAGTGGGTGTTCTCGGTTCCGCGGGGGAGAAGATGGGTTGCTGGAGGGCATGGCCGACGGTCAACGTCGATCGGAGTGACTGAGAAATGGCGGTTGTAAGCTGGATGGTCGGTCGTGTCAAGGGTCGTCGGTTTGATAGAAAAAAGAAGAAGAAGAAGAAGTTGCAGGCGTGCATGGGGGGAAGACGTGCATGGGGGACGTGCTGCAGTTGGAACGAGAAGAAGACCAAAAAAGTAAAAAATAATAATAAAAAAGATAAAAAAAGAAAATACATAAAAAAATCAGAAAAAAAGCAAAGAAAAGAAAAAGAAAAAGGGGCGCCGGGCCAAGAGTTTGAATAGGAGTGGGGCTGGGCTGATTTCGAGTGGGCCGATTATTTGATGTGGGCTGAAGAGGATTGGGCTGAAAATAGAAATAGGAAATGGGCTGTCTTTTTAATTTCTTTCACTATAGGGCCTTTTAAAAAAAAAATTTCGACCGGGCCGTTCAGCCAGCCCGGTCGCTAGTCCAGCCCGGCCCGATAGGAGCCGGGTCGGTTTAGTAGGGCCGGGCCACCCGACCCGGTCCGAATCACTTTTTTTTTAAATAAAAATTAAAAAGAAATCTAGAAAAACCAAAAAAATTCAGAAAATAAAAAAATATTAAAAAAATATGAAAATTCAGAAAATGCATGAATCTGGAAATTTCGAAAACAAATATTTTTATTTTATTTTATTTTCGAAAATATTAAAATATTAAAATATTTCCAAAAAAATAAAAAATAGAAAATTCTAAAAAAATTAATAAATATTTTTCTTAAATTTTCAGAAAAGTCAGAAAATATCAAAAATCTTGAAAGCTTTTTTTATTTAATTTCGGAAAATTCGAAAATATTAAAAAATATTAAAAAGCACAAAAATTCAGAAAAAATTCAGAAAAATCAGAAAAAATTGCAAAAAATTAGAAAACCCTTAAAAAAGAAAAAAGACCAAAATTGAATAAGCCTTTAGGGTTTTACAATAGGTTTTTATTTTATGTTATATTCCCGCACCTTATTTGTCATGATTTTTAGACGTTATTTCCTTAGAAAGGTTAGGATAAACTTTGTGTTTCTCGAATATGTTGCTATGACCTTAGTTAATATACAATCAAGTTAGGTACCGAAAGGGCGTTAGTCGCGTGACTAACGTAATCAAGTCCCCGACCCTAGACCCTCTGGTTGCATAAAAAGCGAGACACGCTCTCATGTCTCGCTTGGTTTCTAGTCGATCTCAATAGACTAGTGGCGATTCCTTGTTTGAAGTTTTTATAAATATCTCAACGTCGCGCGGGGTATGGGCTTGGGAGAGCCCAAGTTAATTAAGGGCCGTCGGCCCGAAATTAACAATACCCCTAAACCTATTATTATATTATATTATTATAATGTTTCAAAATTTTAGGTCGCGACAGCTTGGCGACTCCATTGGGGACTGGTTCTGAACCTTAGAGGACTTAGGCCTAATTTCCTTGATTGTGTGTTATTTAATGTGTTTCTTTGGCAGCGCATTCGAGAAGGTGAGATAAGTCCACTAACTTTGTGTTAAATGTTGGTGCAGGATTGGAGTAATAAGGAGTGGAGTGTTTGCTAACACTTTGTTTTGTAGGGTGGCGAATGTGAATGAGTGTATAGTTGAATTTTTGAAGTGTTGGTTGCTATATAAATTGTTGTGCATGTCTCCCTTACATGGCACTACACTTTAGCACACACAACCTGCCGCCGGACCTGGGCCGCATTAGGATCACTTAGTATGGTGTTGAGATGGAAAACCATGTAATTTCTAACACGGTTGGTGGGTCTATCCTTAAACTACACGGTTCGTGGGTCTATCCTTAAACCACACGGTTCGTGAGTCTATCTTTAAACCACACGGTTCGTGGGCGTATCCTTAAACCACACGGTTCGTGGGTCTATCCTTAAACCACACGGTTCGTGGGCGTATCCTTAAACCACACGGTTCGTGGGCGTATCCTTAAACCACACGGTTCGTGCGGCGGGCTCTTTTTCAAACAAAAAGTGTAGTTTTTCATTTCTTTTCATTTAGAATACCATTTTAAGTAATTTTCAACAAAAAAGGTTGATCGGAAGGCAACCCCAAGTCAAAGTTGGCTTTTTGCATGAAAAGGTCCTAAACGGTCCTAATTTCACTTTAGCCAACTTAATTTTAAAAAATTTCAAAGGTTTTTGGTTTTTCATTGTAGTAGTAGGTTTGGTGGTTGGCCCGAGCCTCCTGTCCAGCCGCTTTTCCCTACGGTGCTCAAATCGAGCCCAAATCGGTCCAATCGCAAAATCGACTCACCCATGGCCCTTTGACTTTGCCTGATGTCCCTAGGTGTCTGTCTTTGTTTTGCAAGTTGCTGTGTGTTGTGGTTTTCTTTGATCAGAGCAAACTGAAGTCTGATTGACTATAATCGAAGATAACAGTAAGGTCAGCATCCTCACGCTTAAATTTGATGAAGCGAGATCGCTCTAGGCGATTGGGGCTATGATTCGTTTTGATATATTACATGTCCTAAATTAACATCATTTACTAACTGAATTATAATTTGCAAATCAAAGATCTATTTTGTAAAACTTGTAGAAAACTAATTTTCAGGTTTTTACCCCCATGTTAGCATTTTTGTTGATTTTTTTATTGATTTCTTTTGTTGAGATCTAGACTTTAATTTCTTCATGAAAGTTGCTCAAATTGGTCTTGGCTATGATACAATTTTTTTTGAAAATTTTCGTTGAAAGTTTATGGGTGACATCCTCAATAAATCGTTATTAGGTTGGTCTTGATTTTACCCGATTTTAGCATTTTTTGCGAATTTTGTACAGATCTTTGTGTTGTGATTCAGAAGTTGGTTTCTTCATGAAAGTTGTTTGAAATTACCTTGGTCATGACATAATGTATTCAGATTTTTTGGAGAAGATTCGAGCATGAAAATCCTTAACAAATCATTTTAGTCTTATTTTGCCTAGTGTGAACCCGATTCAAGTTTGGCTTGATAAACATGTGTAAATGTATTTTCCTGACTTTGGTGTCTTTATGGACATTGAATTTGAGTTCATTATCTTTCAAATGGCATATGGTATGCCTTACTTGGAATTCATTTGATTCATTACCTGCATGTCCAATGTCTAACTCAGAACTGATTTCGGTGTGTTAATGTATGCACATATTTGCCATATTTGTACTGATTTGTATGTTTAGAACTAAACTTGAAACCCTCCACGACTTAGGAACTTCACGTCCAAGTCTAATTACACAAAAATTTGTGGAATTTTGTCAAATCATATAGTGGTAGAAATTCATCCCTATTCCTGACATACTCTCCTGTAGTTCTTTACCGATTTGTCCTCTTGTAGAAAATCTTCCGTTTGAGCTCCTGAAGAGCCAAATCATTACATGAACTCTTCTAGACACCCTTACGAGATGTTCAAGTTTTGAAATGGTATATCGTATGCCTCATTTGAATCTCGTTTGCTATGTCAAATCCACTTGCAATGTTCATACTTTGATTCTGGAATTTAATGTGCTTCTCATGAATAAAGGTTAGTTAATCCACCGGCATACGTGAATTTATGTGATTTTTTGTGTGTTGACTTAGAGTCAATTTTTTTTCTCAAATCTGTTCATTGCATTTAGCCCTAAGTCACCTTACGGTTATAATTTTCGTGCATTATGTAGGTAGCTTGGCTAGCTCTTCCTCATGTATCATGTTCTATCATATGTGATTGTGATTGGTGCATGGTAAATGAGTGAAGTGACCTGGTATTGATTCACTAATTGTTTGATTGAGTGAGAAATAAGGTCTTTGGGCATGCATGCATATTTACTTTCAAGTTATGCTTGTGATTGTTAGATGCATGTATAGGCACGATGCATGCACTCATGGGACTTCTTGGGTAAGATATAAAACTTGACTTAGGGGCTCACGGTCTTAGTTACCGTGAGTGAATATTAATGATGACTAATTATTATAAGACATATCTAAAAATGAATGGGAAACATTTTGTGGTACGTTACATGTACAAACTTCAAAGGTTGAACCCAAGGCCAATTGAGTCAATTGATTGTTTTCCTTTTTTTTGATTTCTTAACATGTTGTGATTGCCTTTTGCATTCTTCTATGTCTGTTTTAAATGTAAGCCAACTTCTATCCATTCGTTTTAGCTTTTGGCTAAATATAGAATAAGTTCAAGAAAGCAATCTTGAAGATAATGAGAGGTCGATATCCAATCTGACCCTTTTCTTTGTTAATGGCAAAATAGTTGATGTCCATTCCAACCCATTCTTTTTATATCATTCATTTATTATCCGACGTATGTCTTGGGTTTTCTGTTATGTTATATAAAATGCCTGACAAGTTGCAAGTTTTTTGTTTTCTGTCCTTTTAGAATTGTTTAGGTTTTTACCACTTTACTTTGATTTCTTTGGGATTTCTAGTCTTGTACTTTTAATTTCAATTGTTTGCCTTTCTTTTTCCTTTTAAGTAGAATTAGAATGGCATGAAATTGATATCCATGCATGATCACTTTTTTTTTTTTTTTTGTAATATATGGCACGAAAAGGTAAGAAAGATATGCATGACCAATTTAGGTAATACGATGACTGTTAGGTATTGAAAGGACATTAATAGCAATATTAGCATAGCCCAAGTCTTCGAACCCTGAAATCTTTAGTTACATAAATATCGAGAGACTGCTCCCAACCCTCAATTGGCCTTTTTAGCTAGCCCCCAAACATGAGGCTAGTGGCAAATCCTAGATGTCATATTTGGTTGCCTAATAAACCTAATAAAAAATGAACCCATCGTGTGGGATACAAATCTTGATTAAGGTTCACCATGGTTTAGTATACTCATTGCTACAATCATGAAAATGATGAAGTGATGCTGTCTATTTTTGTTAGTACCCTCATAAGAGCGACCGTGATAAAAGTACCCCTAAACTCTTCTTTATACTTGGTCCTTTGTGTCCGTAGCATTAAGATTGGGTTGTGACACATTTACATTATCACACAAGGTATGAGCTTAGGATAGCTCATGTTCTCAATCAATGGATCTCATAATTGTGGCGTTGACGTTGAGAGGTTTACTTTGATCCTTTGTAAATATCTTTTTCCATGTTGATGTTGTTATTTTCTTGTTGCATTTATTACTTTGTTTAAATGGGATGTTTAGGTAATGGATGTTCAATATTATTTGCTGCTGTTATTATTATTATTTTCTTTGCGTTTCTTGTGGGAAGTTTCAAGGAAGTTTTAGTAACTTCAAAGAACTTATTTTGCATAGATGATTATATTAATGACAATTTCAAATTAGGATTTTCAATGCTGATTGGAAACAAAGTGACATTTCGATTTTGAAACCTTATTTGAAATTATTCATTTAATATGATTAATTTATGCAAAATAGATGCATAAATATTGGGCATTAATGATTTGTGCATGTATCTTTGAAATGTTCAAATTTAATGCCTTTGGCAACTAAGAACATAGTTGTTGAAACGGCGAGAATTATGAAATATTGAACATGAAAATTCAATATGTGTTGGAAGAGCAAGAAGTATTAGAAACTCTTAATCAAGTTATGGAAGAACCTAAAGATAGGAACACTGCACAACATAAGAGAGATAAGGATGCACTTGCTGCTTGGAAGAAGAAGAATTCGATTGCTTGCATCACGTTGTTGTGTAGCATGGATAATAATATCATATGAGAGTTTAGGCCTTTTGAAAATGCCTAAGAGACATAGGAAAAATTAGTAGTTAGATTTGGTCAAAGATATTTTTGACCAAGTTGAGATAGCTCACTATAAAGTTTGATTCATACAAGAAGCCTCATGGTTAGATCATGAAACAACACTTGAGCCATATATCAAACATGATTAATGAGCTGAAGGATGCTGGCCACATTCTGACCGATGAGCAGCAAGTGTAAGTGGTGATCCATTCCTTGCCTCAAAGTTGGGAGCACATGAAGGTATACTTGACCTATAATGAGAATATCAAAACCTTTGAGGATGTTATGTGCCACCTTGAGCTGGAAGAGGACCGCTTCTTAGTGGTGAAACTAGAAATGAACATTTATTTTGCTGGTTCTAACTCACATGGAGCTTTGAGCTCCAAGTGCAAGTATTTTTATAAGTTCAAGAAATGGAAAGGCAAGGGAGCGGGCTCTTCATGTAAGAATCCAAAGTTCAACTAATATGAGGAAGGAAAGCATTCTTTCATGAAGAAAGTGTCAAGGATGAAGTGCTACAATTGTGGCAAAGGAATCATTTTGCTCGCGACTATGGCGAGCTAAAGAAGGTAGACACCCTTTATACTCTTGAAAGTTCTTCACATGTATCAAGTTTAGTTTTCTTAACAGAATCCAATCATTTGTTGATTGTAGATTTAGGAGTAACGGACCATGTAGCGAATGATAGAGATGCCTTCATAGAGTTCTGACGAGTTCCAATTGGAACAAAATGGATTTGTGTAGGAAACAACTCTAGAGCTAAAGTTAAAGGGATTGGCACCAGTCAATTAATTATGTGTGGTGGAAGTATTTTGTTCCTACATGATGTATTGTATTCACCAGAGATTTGTCTAAATTTAGTGTTTGTTTTAATGTTGGTTAAGCTTGGTTTTAATTTGCATTTCCATAACAATGGTGTCAACTTGTATAAGGGTATGAGTTATTATGGTTGTGGTTACTTTCTAGATGATTTCATTATACTTGATGTTGACTATGAAAAATCAATGTTTATTATTCCCTGTTTGCATCTACTAACTCCTATGATAATTATGTGAAAGTGTGGCATATTAGCCAATAACAAATGAATAGATTAGCTAAAGATGGCTTATTGAGTAATATTAAAAAAGGTCGATTTGCCCATGTGCGAGTATTGTCTAGTATGGAAAACAATAAATATACTATCTAGAAAAGAAACAAAAGCTGAGTTTCCTTTGCAATTAATCCCTTCTAATATCTGCCGTCCAATGAATGTAAAAGTAAGGCATGAGGCTATATCTTTCATCATATTTATAGATGATTGTACTCGATTTGGATATGTCTATTTGATTTTTCATATATCTATTTGATTTTTCATATATCTAAGGTAATAAATTTCTTTAAAAAATTTATGAGCTTGGTTGAAAATCAATTAGATTAGAAAACAAAAGCATTAAGTAGGAGCAATATGAGAAGTGAAGAATTAAATGCGGACCAGTCTCAATTGCGACCACTTGATGAGACAATACCATCGTTATCAAATCCAAGTGGGAGCATAATGGAGAATAATGTACCAAGTGTACAATCTTCCATATGGAAAATAAGTCTCAAAAGCACTCCCCATCAATGTTTTGACATTGAGGGGGAAGCTTTTATGATCGCTCTACAAGATGAAGATGAGCCAAGGAATGTAAATAAGGCTATATATTGCGTTGATAAAGAAAAATGGATGCATGCAATGGAAGAAGAAATATAGTCAATGAAGTCAAATCATGTTTGGAAATTGGTTGATCTTCCAAAAGGATGCAAAGCCATTGGGAACAAGTGCATTTTCAAAATAAAGCATAAAGTTCATGACTCAATAGAGAAATTCATGACTTGCATTGTGACAAAGTGGTATAATCAATAGGAAGGAATTGATTATGAGGAAATTTTTTGTCCTATAGTGATATTTACCTCAATTCGCCTTATTTTGGCAACAGTAACAAGTATGGATCTTGAAGTGATGTAAAGACTACTTATGTTAATGGAGAATAAGAAGAAATTTATATGGAACAACCCATTGGTTTCATTTCAAAAAGCTAAGAACAAAAGGTATATCGACTTTTAAGATTGATGTGGCCTTAAGTAGTGATTGAGACAATGGTATATACGTTTTAATAATGCCATAATGGCATATGATTTTACCATGATTTATGAAGATCATTGTGCATATCAAAAGATCAATTTGTGATCTTATCATTATATGTGGATGATATACTAATTGCTAGAAACAATATAAGGTTTGTTAATTATTAAGAGTCGGTTATCTTCCAACTTTGAGTTAAAAATATATGGGTGAGTCTGCATATATTTTTAGAGTTAAGATTTCAAGAGATCGTTCAAAGAGATCACGATCTCTTTCACAAGAGATATATAAACAAGATACTTGAATGATTTTGTATACAAGACTGTAAACCCATAGATACTCATATTGCAAAAGGTTAAGGATTGAGCCATAAATTGTCATAAGACTCCACAAGAGAAGGAATAAATAAAATGTATTCCTTATACTAGTGTTATTGAAAGCTTAATGTATTCTATGATGTGTACAAGACTTGACATATGTTTTGCAATTGAAATAGCAAGTAAATACTAATCCAATCAAAGTCAAGCACGTTGGAAAGCCATAAAAAATAATCATGAGGTATATGAAAAGTATTACTAATCATGTACTGAGTTATTAAGGAAAGGATCTGCAACTTGAGATCTACTCAGATGCTAACTAGGGAGGAGATTTAGATGAAAGGAAATTTACCTCTAAGGTTGTATTCTCATTGAATAATAGCGTTGTATCTTGTATCTTTATCCATGATGGAAGCCATGTTTGTGGCATTATTAGCAGCTGTACAAGAGGGTGTTTGGCATAAGAAAATTTTGAATTATTTAGGTATTGCTAAGAATGCTGCAAACTCATTATTGATTAATTATGATAGCCAAATAGCAATAGCATACACTAAGGATCTGAAATATCATGGCGAGACCAAATATATAAATACCAAGTATAATTTTGTCAAAGAAATGATGCATGAAAAGATGTGAACTTACAATACATTTCTACGCAAAGAATGATAGCAGATCTTATGATGAAGCCAATATCTAGAGATATTTTTTATGGTCATGTAAAATCTTTGGGATTGCATAGAGGCTGATGTATTGAATCTTACTATTTCCCTAAGTGTTTACTATTCATGAAAATTTTCTATAATGCCTATGAGTTTATTTGAGATTTATGCATCTTAATGCTTAGTGCATTATATTAGGAAAGTATGTCTAAGAAATAACAGGTTAGCCCACTCACATAGATAATCACCACTATTTACTATGTGATAAATAGAGATGAAACAATTTTAAGCTTATTATCTGGGTGATAATCAAGAGTTCAAACTTAAAATATAGAGTTGCCTTGGCAAAGTATTAAGATGAGGATATAATATTTGTGATGCCCGAAAGTAAAATAACTAGCATATTTTACATTATCTATCTTTAATGTCAAATGTTAATTTTGATGGATTCTTTAAAAGAATAGCTACGTGAACTCAAGTTAGATATTGGGTATGTCTAAACTATCATCTATATAGTATTGAATATGAAGACATACACTCCATGGGAAAGGAGTTAATAACATAACAATATTTCATTCTACGTATGCATGAGACAATCAATAAGAGTGACAAAAGTTTTTGATCTCAACTTTCATGTTGTATGAGACTCTTGAGGAAAAAAGTTCCTCAATTAAGTGCCATCACAACTCTTATTTGTTCTCAAGATTCTTATCCAATGTTGCTATCTTAAAATGTTACTAATGATCATGAATTGATTCAATCTAATGGGACATTTCTAGAAAATGAAATTGAATTGAAATTGAGAGTTTCAAGGAAAGAAGAAGATTGACCTTTGGGAGATCACATTCTGTTTTGTATTCACTGGTCAACCAATTATGATTAGTTTGGGATAATCATAATTATGAATATAATATATCATAATTAAAAAGACATCGTGAGAGATACGAATGTGATCATTGATTTAGGGTATTGCATACTAAATTTACTCAAAAACGTTTTGTCCAATTTGAGTTACTATGTATTCCTAACTGATACATGGCAACGAGCTCTCAAATTATGTTGGTCGCACATATTATTTGCTGTTATGAATATCGTAGAAAAGATAAGAGTTATGTTTAGCCCACCATGTGTGAGTGTGAGATGATGGGTTTTATAGGTATTGGGCCACTCATGTTAGGCAAACCCAACTCGTTAATCTTGAAAGGGTCCATAAGAGAAAAATAACCACCAAGGTTATTTTCTTCAAAAGAGAAAACATGTTTTTTCTTTGTGTGCGAGTGTGCGAAAGAACAAATGTATTTGTTCTCAAGGAAAAAAAGAACAAAAAGTCTCTCTTCTTGCGAGAGAAAATAGTTCTTACTTGATCTCTCTCATGACACTATAGTAGGATCATTTAATTTGTGGAAAATAAGGTATGTTTTTCTTGGTGATGTACTTTACGATTGGTGATTCAAGTTCCCTTGGGCATGTTTCCATGTGTTTTTGGTGTTACTTGGTAGTTCGAGTTTCCGTATGTTTAGGAATTTGTTTCTTTCAGACTTTGTAAGGGAAGTTAATGGTGCTAAGGGGTATTAATGCCTGATGTTACTATTTGTACAAAGATGTGATTGACTACCATGCTCATCATTGATGCCAATGTCTTCAATAACATTTTTCTTGGAAGGGATTGGATTCATGGCAATTATTATGTGCCTTTTGCACTCCATTAGATGTTTTTTTTTGTGTGATGGAGATAAGATTGAGTATGTCTCGGCAAATCATAATGCTAATATTACATGGGCACATATAGTTCTGTCTCCTCGATAATCAATTAGCAACTCTTTTACACTAAACTACTAAAAACAAGAGAAGAAGACCAGAAGTGTCACAATTTGTGTATGGTGCTCACTTTAATACCAAAACTTTTCAATGGCTTACTTAAGTGCCAAAATCGGAGAAAAATGATCACTTAAGTGCTTTTGGTAAGAAATTACAGCTAGAGAAATTACGTGACTTTTATAATTGAAATTTTTATTTGAAGTGGCATTTTTTTTTGGCATTGATGTGTTCATTTTTTTTTATTAAGATTGGTATTGAAGTGATCATTTTATACTAATAATTGGGACTAAAGTGATCACCTTTTATGCTGATTCAAACTTCTAGCGAGCCACTACAACTTAAGATATTAATAAAAAAAATACCATGTTAGATTTCCGGCCAAACAAATCATAATTGACATTGAAAAGATCGCTTTTCAAAAAATTTGCCACTTAAGTAAGTCGGCGAAAAGTTTTGATATTAAAGTGAGTGTTGTAGACAAGTTGTGACACTTTTGGTGTTATTCTCCCCACCAAAAATTAATTTGAAAGTTTGGCATTTTTTTCCTTGTCTTCTAAAGGGGTTGAATTGATCCTAAAATAGATAGGGTTGGCAATGTGGCAAGCAGACTTGCTCTATGGAAAATGTTTCAATGTTAGAAGATTTGTCTGAGGATATTTCTCTTACTTGTGTTGCGACCTTCCATTCGATAAACCACCATAGGTTTTGGCTAATGTATTACCAAACCTAAATTTAGCTTGGGCTCTCCTAAGCCCATATCAACCAATTCATAATTTGGTTCAAGTTCTTAACATGCAAATCAATTTTGTCTAGGAGTCAGAAGTAATCAAGAGAATTACTTTATTTCTACAAACTAGAGAATAAATGAGTTTGGAGACTTTATTATACTAGATTGCTCTAACATTCTTTTGAAACCATTTCATTTTTTTCTGAAGAATACTTAAGTTGGTAGCTTGGAATGATTTCAAGTTACACACTAACATGCAGAGAGTGATCCTACGAGTGCACGACCATTAAAAATAACAATCAATTGACAAAACAAACAATTTGCAAGAACAAATAAGCATACCAAACCAATCTAATAGTTTTATGGTTTTATTTTATCTTAAAATTAAGATTAATCTACATTACATGCAATTTTTATTAAATGCACCTAACATGCAAACTATAAGGCATGCATATGATATTTTTGGTATTTTTTATTCAAATTCGAAATTAATAAATAATTTAATGAAACTATCTAAAACAAATAGTTATCTAGTCTAACTTAGGGATTAATTTAAAATAAACCCAATTTTTTCTTAAAAAATTATTTTTAACATGCAGTTTTATTTAAACATACAAGACTATGTAAGTTATCCTTATCTGTCAAGGGAATTTTTATCTAGAATCCATTTTAATTTATTTTAAAATATATCATAACATAAAATCTAATATAAATATGCAATATTATTAAAAAAATTCTTATTTTAATCTAATATACAATCTTTTTGTATTTTTTTAGATAGGAAGAAAATCAGAAAAAAAAATAACAGTTCAAAATTTGAAAACACTATCTCATCAAGTTGATATTTGTCACAAATAAAATCACTATCCTAATCCTTAAAATTAGAGACACTCATTTAAAACTGCATAATCTTATAATTCTCAAGGCTTAGAGATAAAATTAAAAATTATATTCACGTTGCAAATTAGGAAACAAATATCAAAAGAATCAAATTAGATATCGATTTATTCAAAATAGGCAACAAATATTCAAATCAAATTTGGATGAGATTTTTACCTAATTTGCAGATAATATCCAAATTTGAACCATGGACAGTGATGGACGGCGACTAGGGATGGCTCGGCTAGCCGTGGTTCTTGATGAGCTGGTCGAAGGTGGTTGGACAGTGGCAAGGACCGGCATTGCAGGGAGCTTCTAGGTAAGAGTTGGTGAACGTCGAGGTTGCTGGATGTACACGATGGCTACAGGAATATAATGTGGTGGTCACGACGATAGAGAATTTGGCCTTTTCAAACTTCGTGTGAGTAGGATACTGCAGATAAGAAAGGCAAGTGTCCTGGCGACGTTTTCACTTCTTCATAAACTTCACGTTTGCTGGCTTGCTTTGTCAAAGCTCTTCTATATTTTTCCTTTCAAGTGATCATAGCCCAGAACTCTCCATGTGAGCGTGGCTGGTCTGCAGCAACGAACGTGACAATGGAATTAGGGGAGAGTGCAAGTGGCGCTTGGGATTGACTGAGGCTGCTAGTTGTGTTGAGTTTGCTGGACTGTCTCACTGAAATAGTTACTGGGCATTTGTATGCGAAACAGCTGGTCTCGGTGCATCGATAGTCACGATGGGACTCCTGAATTCGCAATGAGCAGCAGAATCTTGGTGTGATCGTGGCTTGGCTGTCGGTCGGTATATGTGCCGGAGATCAGCAGTTGTACTGGTTCAATGAGCAAGGCAGCAGCAGCTTCGTCATGGTTTGCTCTGCCTGGACTCACGGTGGATCAACTCAGGAAGGTAGGCCAGCGTCATCGTTAAGGGTCGCGCCTGGCGGAGGCAAGGGGATCGCGGCCGTGAGGTTTCAGTATTGTCAGTGTCAATTCCGAGCTGTAATCCGCCCCTAAAAGACCAAATTTCGGTCATGTAGATGAAACCATGGGCTTTGCTGGTTTTATGATCTTATGGGCTCAATGGACTCTATGTCAATGGCCTTTCACTAACCAAACTCTAATGTGCTAATTTCACTTAATTAAAGCTCAATAACCCCCTTCTCCTTGTAATTTTCGGCCATGCCCACTCCAGGGGCTTGGCCGAATTTTGATTCACTTATGGGCTTAGTCTAGATAATCTAATTAGGTTCAGAACTTTTAATTCACTGTTGGTCCGATTGAATATAATATATGAAATATGACTATATGCAATTGAATAATTATTTTTGCTAGGGGCTGGGATTGATCCTTAATTTTCTATGTAATAAATTACTAAATAGGACGCCAAAATTTAGGTGTCCACAATTCTATCAAATGAAATCTAACAATCCTTGAATGTTGCCAATTGTATCTTGGAATTTGATGAATCTCTTTTAAAGGAAGACACTAAAGTAGTAGAAGCTTAAGATCCTTCACTTGAAGTTCATATCAGCGACAAAACTTGAAGTTGGCCACTATAAATTTGGGAGAAGAGTTTAAAGGCAATTTGGTTGCTTTGCTCAAATAACATAGGGATTATTTTGTATGGGGCTATAATGAGATGCTATTCATGAAAAAGGAAAATAAAACGAATGGTTAATTAAAATTTGTAATTCAAATTCAAATTGATAGGATGAAATAGTTGAAGTTGGTTGGAGGATTGTGAGCCAAAAGAGTAGAATATGAAGCCGATTAACAGGTTGAATCGGTCGGCGGAAAGTGATAACGAACACCTAGTAAGAAAAATGGAAAAAGATATAAATCGTAAAAGTTTTAAAAAATGTCCCAAGGAAAATTTTACTCATAGCAAAAACTCACTTTTTTTTTTTCAGTGTAAGTCCCGAGGATATAGAGAAGTCTGAAGGCAAAATGAAATATAAAATGGTTGGAGCATTAACAGCCATTCGTAACATGGGAAAATTGTTCAAAAAATCCTAAACTTATTAAACATTTACCAATTCAATCCTAAATAATTTTGCCCCTTGAGTCTTAGACCTATTCATATTTTGCTAATTGAGTCCATATGATTAATTTTGACTAGAAATTGCTGACATAGACTTTGACCATCTTACATGGTACAGTCGGAGCTAGCATGGACAATTTCTAATGATCTTTTAATATTTTTTTGTTAATTAATTAATTAATTAATTTATTTTTACAACTTTGGCTGCAAGGTTGCCGGCCATAGGTACATTTGTCATTATGACGTCCTGAAATTCGAACCTTTTGAGGAATGTATGACCATGAATTTCGTCAATGCATTATTATTTAATCTCACTTGGAACCGATCACTCTCGAGATACTAACTCTGAAGGGAAAGGCTAATGAGGACGAAACACATATGACTAAAGAATTTGACATAGGATAACGACTCGATCATAAGATTTGTGTAAGGACGATCCTGTGGTTAAACATGCCGATTCAAGGAGTGACTAGAAGTCGATTCATGGAAATGGCATAATGGGATAGCGGGTGAATCCGTTTACTAATTATCAAGACCGCGAACGGCCTTAAGTCAATTCTCAATAATCGTGTACTTTGAAATAATAATTGATCTTTCTCAATTTTATGATAGTTGAGGTTGTCCATGTGTTGAGATGACTTTAACGTGGTTTGACACTGAGTCAAACATGAGATGATTACGCCCAAGGTGGAAAAGACTAAAATGCCTCTCTAGGCATTAATGGATGGAAGACAAAAGAGGAAGAAAAAGTCTTGGCAAATGATGGCCTTTTGCATGGGGAATTGAAGGGCATTGAAGTGCTTCATCTTCTCTCTCTCTCCTCCTTCTTCCTCCCTTTTGCTGGCCGAACTATCTCTCTCTCTCTCTCTCTCTGCTTCTTCTTCTTCTTCTTCATTTCCTTCCTTTCCTCCATTTCCATTGTTGGTTTAGCCTTGTTATCACTCAAGCCACTTGCAACAGCGACCGGGAGCCTCAGTTTGTACCCCTTGCCACCGCCGCTCGCCGGACAACCCACCGGCCGTCCAAAACCTACCGCTCCTCTGCCCACCTCTATTTCCAGCTACTATACGGGTTGGAAATGCTCAGCCATAGCGGTTTTCACCTTGCTGCCACCTAGACCAGCCACTAGCACCTCCCCCTCAATCGCTTGGAGTCGTCGGACGCTAGCCAATAGGTCGGTAGACCGCCGAATAGCCCGGCCAATAGCAGTTTCCCCTATTTCAGCTCGATTTCCTGCAAGCAAAGAAGACCGGCACTTGCAGCTGCTATTTCCGCCTTGAGACCTCGGTCCCCGTGCGTAGCACTTGCCATGGCCGCTACACCTATATCTCCAGCCTGACTAACGGGTGAGTTTACACTCTAATTCCTTGATTAGTCTATTAAACTTGTTTAGGGATAGTTTAGTTATGGTTAATCTTAGTTAGGGATTTAATTATGGCTAACTAAGGTTGAAAGGGCTGATTAGAAAGATACCAAGGTTGGATTATGTTAGGTTAATCAACCAAGGTTGGGTTAATTAATTAGAGTTGGATTATGGTTGGGTTAATTAACCATGGTTGAAGTATGGCTAGGTTAGTTAATCATGGTTAGTTTGGATTAAATTATTAATCTTCCTTAATAGTAATTAATTGTGATTAATTAGGATAATCAAGGATTATAGGGTTAGTCTTGATTAGCATTATTTTATTAAAAAGAATTATTTTCTTTTTACTAATTTATTTATTTATGAAATTCAGAATTGATATTATTATTTATTAAATTCGAAATTATTATTATTTATTTTTAATTTAATTATGAATAGTACTATTCATGCGTTACTGTTCATGTAGAATTGAATTATAGTCTTAATTCGATGTATTCATGATTGTTAAGGCACATTGATTGGTTGCTTGTATTAATGATGAATTGATTGTATAATTTGCGTTATCAATTATTAAATGCATTGATATTGCGATAAAATCACATGGGCATATAAAAGGAAAACCCCAAGGTGTCGAGTGTATGTTTACGTCAAATGTTGCCATGAAAATGAAAAAGGTCATGTTTTGTTTATGAGGCATGGAAGTTGGACGAGTTTTGGAATAAAACGTGATCACATGTGATTATTTTCCTGCAAGTTTTACATGAGAAATTATGCAGTGACTGATTCTGTGAGCATGTACCACATTTGCATCTGCTAATATTCAAGATTAAAATGGGTTGTGGCGGTATGCTTGTGTGGTTACTAAATTGAAACTGTCACCCTGACGGGAGATCAAGGGACGAAGTTCGACTTGTCAGAAATCTTGGCGAGAGTCCAAATGTGGGTCGCGGTAGAGGCCGGGCCTATGCTCCTTTAGGAATGCCATTTGGGCGAGAGTTCTAGATGTAGCTACGCTCAATGGGGCGAGGCGATGTCTGGCTATGCCAATAGACACCAGCGGGAGTTGGGTTGTGGCTTTGAGGGGTGTTAACAATTGGAACATGCATGAATGCAAGAGTGCATGAGAAACATGGTGTCATTGGTTCTGATCATGCATGTGCTAATTGTACTATTTGTGATATGCCTAAGTTGATAACATGTAAGGTGTAGCAATGGTCGGGTGAGATTGCCTGCGATATACCTTGAATATAATTGATTGAATGCATTACTAAGATGTGGTATGCATTAATCGTGAACTGCATGTGTGTTATTGTGCAAGGTATGGCATAACTAGGTAAGGTTGCCTGCGAGTCAATTGCTTGTCAATATTGTTCATGGAGTTGCTGAATAGATTATTTTGACTAAAGCAGCTAGTATGGTTGCTATTGATCTACATGAGGGGTTGTTCTTATGATAGATATCCCGAGATGAGTTGATGTCTTAACCGGGGCTTATAGTGAGAACTTGCTGAGATTATATCATATTGTTGTATCAAACCATTTCAGGTCCTTAGGATGGCGCATCCTTTGGTGTGATTTGGGATCCCCAAGGATTGAGAGACCATCGTGATGCACCATCGCTTCTTGGGTCGGGTGCACCTTTATGAAAAGTATGTTTCCACCATCTGGGTGAATGAGGGATTGGAGCTGTAGGTTCTCCATTGGTTTCTAGCATGGTATATTAGGGAAGACAATCTTTTAATTTGTCCTCTGTTCGATTTTTGATGTGCTGCCTGGTAGGGGCTCTGAGGTTGTAGACTAGGATCCTATGGAGTTGGACCCTTTAGATGGAGTCATGATGGATCTTGACCCTGCCTCACCAGTAGCTAACCCATATCACTCCAACTACGACCCGATAGAGCCTGAGTTTGATGGGTCCTTGTACCATTGTCTATATTACCTCCTAGAGAGGGAAATCGAGTTTATGATGAGTTGGCCCCTGGAACAAAGCCTATTTCCAAGGCACCTTATAGGATGGCACTATTAGAATTGAAGGAATTGAAAGTACAAATGCAATAATTACTAGACAAAGGATTTATTCGTCCTAGTGCATCTCCTTAGAGAGTGCCAGTATTATTCGTCAGGAAAAAGGATGGGTTTTTGCGTTTCTACATTGATTACCGACAACTCAATCATGTAACTATCAAGAACAAGTATCTATTGCCAAGAGTAGATGACTTATTCGATCAACTTCAATGAGCTTTGGTATTTTCCAAGATAGACCTAAGGACATGCTATTATCAATTGAGGATTAAGAACGAAGACATACCGAAAATGGCATTTCGTATGCGTTATGGTCATTATGAGTTTACTGTAATGCTGTTTGGTTTCACAAATGCTCTTGTAGGTTTTATGGACTTGATGAACCATGTGTTCAATGAGTATTTAGACCAATTCGTGATTGTATTTATCGATGATATATTAGTGTACTCAAGAAGTCCAGAGGAACATGAGAGACACCTGAAATTAGTACTGCAAACCTTGAGGGAACATGAGCTCTATGCTAAGTTTAGTAACTGCAAGTTTTAATTAACTCATGTGGCATTTTTGGGTCACATAATTTCAGGTGAAGGGATTTCTATCGATTCGGCTAAGATTGAAGCTATCATGAATTGGCTGAGACCCATGACAGTAACTGAAGTTCGGAGTTTCTTGGGATTGGCAGGATATTATAGACGATTCGTAGAGAAGTTTTCTATGATACCCATGCCCCTGACGAGGTTATTGAAGAAAGAAGAAATGCTCAATTGGACAAATAAGTGTGAGCGTAGTTTTCAAGAGCTTAAGAGTAAGCTAACTACTGCACCTATCCTAACCATACCATCTGGCTTTGGAGGGTATGAAATCTACAATGTCGCATCATATAAAGGACTAGGTTACGTTCTAATGCAACATGGTAAGGTGGTTGCATACGCATCCCGAAAGTTAAGACCTCATGAGCTTAACTACCTGACACATGATTTGGAATTAGCAGTAATAATCTTTGCACTCAAGAATCAGAGGCACTATTGAATGGAGAAAAGTTTCCAATTTTCACAGATCATCAAAATCTGAAGTATTTATTATCTCAAAAGGAGTTGAACATGAGGCAATGATGATGGATGGAACTTTTTAAGGACTATAACTGTGAGATTTTGCACACAAGCTCCCTACAAACCAATTCGAGCCGATCGCTCAATCAACCAATGTTGATTTCACCTTGTGGAGCAAATTGAGAAAAGCAGCAAATTGAGCAAAGCTCGAAAGTAGTAGGGGGTGAAACCCCCACTTTTTACCCAGATGGCATTGTTGGCACCGATGTAGTACTAGTCGATAATCTTTAGCTAGCCGACATTGTCGTAGGAGTGGGGGACTAGGTGGACACTAAGCTTGTCGGGGGCGATCCGGGTGCTTGTGTTTTAGGCCACATGGGTGGAGACCTCTGAGGTGCTCTGGGGGAGAGGGCCAGGGACAGGAGGATGACCATCGGAAGGGCTACTAGAACTGCAGTCATTGCAACTGTCATCGATGCTCCAAAAGAGAGCTTAGAACATAGTAGCATCGAAGTAGTAGGAGCGAAGTGACAAGGATGAGAAGATGATGATTGCGGTGATTTTCAAAAAGGAGTGTAGAAATGGAAGTAGTTATGTGTTGGAGGGAAAGATTTTTGAAAAACATATAAATAGTTGGTTTGGTATGGCTTGATGGAGAAGAAGACGTAGCATTCAATGAAGAGAGAGACAACTTTGAAATAAGGAGGAGTGGTGCTTCTTCTTCGTGCAAATGAAGAGAGAGACAACTTTGAAATAAGGAGGAGTGGTGCTTCTTCTTCGTGCAAATGAAGAGAGAGAAGGGATGCACAGGACATAGCATTTAAGAAGAGAGAGGGGCAATTGAAAATTTGACTCAAAATAATTGTGGGCCTTGGCTCCACATGGAGCCATGTGTTGACTTTTGATTGGGCTGACGCATCATGACTTGACAGTCTTAGTCCACCTAATATTTTCTTGTCATGTGTTTGGCAGCTGTTAATAAAGCTAACACCATTGCCATGTCAGCCCCTGCCACATCTTTCGCCGAGTTAGTGTATTGCCACGTCATTAGTCCACATTAGCCCTTGGCCATTGATAGGAGTTGATCGACATTGATCAATTTCAAGACATATTTTGACTAGAGTCGAATTGGCTCTTGGAGATTTCTAACAAGTTTTTAAGCTATTTCAACATGTTGAGTCTATTTTTGGCCTTATGTTTTCCATATCTATTGTCCAAGCACTATTGGTTATGTTTAAGTCGATAAAGTGTATACAATGGAAAAATTTTGTAAGCATCGTTGCTGGCATGGTCATATGGTGTCTAAGTTCAAAAATCAACTTTATAACTAAGGTCTACATGCAAGTCCATCTGGCACTACTTCTACCATACTAATAAATTACTAAATTTACACCTAATTACGGCTTTCCCAAGTATTTACCAATTCGCGACTTAATCTTCAAGTTATCTAACATGTAAGATCATTTCAATTTGAAGTCGCATTAATCTATTTTTGGTGGTTCGATTAGTAGAAACTCAAATAAAGTATTGGGAGGATTACTTTATTTCTATGAACAAAAAATTATGAATTCAGGGATTTGATTATGCTAGATTACTCTAATGCCTTTTCAAGACTTTTCTCTTTTACTCTAAAAAATGTTTGTAGGCAGCTTGAATCTCTATCGACTGGAGGTGATCATTTTTTTGGTATTTACTATTAAATTTGTAAGTAGAAATGACTAAAATTCAACTATCAAAACTAAGATATTATCTAATTTAAATAAAAAATTTATCCTAATCATCGAGAAACAATAGGATGATCGGATAATAATAATTACCTGATTTCCGTCCAAATTCAAAACCTATGGATGGTTCACGATCACAATCAGAGGTGGTAGTGTTCAGCTCGGTGCTCGGCCGGTCGATTGGGGGTGTCACGACAAGACTTGACGTTGGGGATCGGCTTGTTAAGCTTGCAAAATGACATGCCGATTGGATCGGCTTGGGTTACGAAGCTGCAAGCTTGGTGTCAGGATTGCATCAGCAAGTTCGGGGTGGCGTCGCACGGTTGGGGATCGTAGTTTCATGCAAAGCTGGCTGATGCTCGTCAGACACGAAGAGAAACAATAGTATGATCGAGGGGCTCAGCTAAGAAGCATTGGGTTACGATGTTGTCGTCGTGCAACAAGGATGGCAGAGACGCCGTGAAAAGTCACCAGGAAGCAACAACACGTCTAGGAGCAGAGAGTAGCACCATCTGCCTGAAGTAGTCTTGTCGCGGTGCGATGGTCAGCAGCGTCGGCTTAGCATAGAGGGGATGACACAACAGGCTCTTGGGAAAGCAACCTGGTCGTAGCGGCAGTAGGAGGCGGCAAAGGCAGTAGGGTCGGCCGAAGGGCTTGACTGCGAGATGAGCTTACCCCGGAAAAAAAAGGAGAGGGGGTTGGGGGGTCGGCTAGACCTAGAGGTGTAAATATGGGTCGTAAACCCATATTATAACTCACTTTTAATTAAATGGGTCAAATATGGATCAAGTGAAAGTTATATATGGGTTAAGTGAATTATTATGTAGACTCATCATCTCTCTCATTACATCCCTCTTCTTTATACGTTCTCGACCTTCGTTGCCGATCCCGCCATCACGCCACCATCACTATTGCCGATCCCGAGCTTGCCGTCGTCGGCTGGAGTTCAGCTCAGATTTGGGCAGGTGAGCCGCGACAGAGCTTGGGTTGGTGAGCCCTAAGCTCACTAGTCAAAGCTCGGCCTAGATCAGGATAAGTGAGCAGCGAGGTCACCGGCTTTGGCCAAGTTGCAGCTCACCTAGATATGGGTAGGCAAGCCCTGAACTTGCTAGTCGCAACATAGTTTGTAGATCGCCAAATCCGGGCAAGCTTGAACTTGACCACTACCAGCGACCTCGGCGGAGCCTCAATTTCATCGACCTTGGTCGAGTTTGAGTTCATTGGCCTGCGTCTTGACTAGTTGCCGTCGAGCGGCACTAGAGGAAAAGTGGGAAGAAGAAGGAAGAAGAAAGAAAAGAGAAAAGAAAGGGAAAATAAAAATAAAGAAAATTTAATAATAATAATAATAATAATAATAATAATAATAATAATAATAATAAATTCAATTTTTTTAAAATAATTAAAAAATCGATATTTTTAAAAAAAAAAATTATTTTCCGAAAACTATTTCAACTTAGAGGTATCCACATTTTTTTATTTACTAATTTTTTATTATTTAATTTAATTTATAAATTTGATGTGAAATTTTTATTTAAATAATTTATATGTGAAAAGTTTAAAAGTTAACTAAATAAGTGGGAGTACATTTTCTTAAATTAAGTTAAATATTAATATGTATTGATAATATGGGTTGGGTATGGGTCGGGTCAAGTATGGGTCATCAAATTTACATTGCATGAAAATATGTCAAAACGGGTTAAATTGATTAATGTGGGTTGGACCATTTTCGACCTGACCCAAATTTGATCTAACCCACCCATTTGACACCTCTAGCTAGATCATGAGGTTCTTGGCCAAGTCTCTCTTTCTCTTGTGCTTTCTATCTGTGTTTTTCTGTACATCCTGAGATTATGAAATTGTTGATCTCGATTTCCGAGGCATAAGTCTGAATATATAGCATTAACATAGGTTTCCACAAGCTTAGATTAGGCCTTAATAAAAAAAGATGGGCTGTGATTATTAGGGCCTAAGTCTCGTAGGCTGAATTAAATTGAATGGAGTTTAATCTTAGCTCGTCTTCCGTTGTAAGTTTTGGCCAAGGCTTGGTCCCCTTAATGTAAGGACCCGGGCCTATCATTATGTAATATTGTTTGCTTTGAGTCAAGGCCCGCACAGCTTTGTTTTATGGGCTTCACCCAAAAATGTGTTGTCTGGAGAAGGAGGCCTAGCATAATATTGTCCTCTTTGGGCCTCGCACAAGATCGACCTCTATCACTATCTAGCCGACAGACCCTCAAGGTTTTGTTCTTAGTATAGTGGAAACATGTTACATAGGATATAAAACCCAAGACTTATCAACTAGCCCAGAACTCCTCCCTAGGCAATGTGGGACAAAAGACGCGCCCCTCCCTATGCATGTCCAAAGACTCCGCCCGGTGCACCGCTGCTCGGGCCGTCACACTTAAAGGCTAGAATTTGCCCTCTTGTGGGCTTGATTATTGATTGTTGGTAGGATTTAATCTCTTAAGGACCTCTTATGATTAAACTCAAAGTCTTTTAACTTTACGGGCTAACCCAACTTAGTTAAAGCTCAAATACTCTGAATTGGGCTTCAATTTTCCGTGTCTATGCCTCCTATGCTCGCCAAATTTTGCTTAGATATTGGCCTAGTCCACGTGATCAATTCAAATTTGTTCGCCACCACCAGTTCAATGCAATATGTGATGAATGCTACTAAAACCATATGATATGCAATTTCACCATATTATTCTTGTTTCGAGGCTAAAGGCTAGTCTCTTGTTTTCTTTGCAATTTATCATTAAATGAGTAGTCAAAATTTATGTGTGGATAGATCTTTGTCCCAATTTTTGAAAATCTAGGACTTCTTGCTCCTCTATCCCTTTTGCTATGTCACTTTAGGCACTTCCAATTCGTTTCACTCTATTTGCTTCAAACAATTTTACCTTCAAATTCTAATTTATTTCAATCAAAATCATTCACTTCACATGCATCTACTATTCACACAACTAATAATTTATAAACGAGAGTTAGCCATATTGGAAATATTTCAACATCCACATTATCCGTACTTTATAGTTTCCAAATGCTTCCTAAATTTGATTTCAGTGGAACAATTGCGTGAACTTGTTTTTAATGTTTACTTCTCTTCTCATGGTTGATATGAGCAACATTTACGGACAACATAGACTAGAGTGGGACACCTATTTGATCTCCTTTCCTTGAATATATTCCAACTCTCTCGCAGGTTGTACTACCACAGTTATGAAAAACTTGACATTTCAAGTGGTCATTTTGGCTTGATTGACAGTAAACATTTTGATTGTCTGCCTTATTAGTTGGGAAAACATTATGCCTCATCATTTGATCTTTGTGAATTTGTCTTTGATGTTTCTTTTAATCTAATTCACTCCAATATTTGGAGACCATATTGAACCCCCACCATGGAAGGCTATTGTAATTTTGGACGACCATTCTTGTTATTTTTGACTTAGGGTGTGTTTGTTTCGTGGAAATTGTACCATTTAGTTTTCTTGTATTTGATGATATGTGATTGAAAATATTTTCAGGCGTTTGGATCGCATTTGGAAAATGATTGAATAACATTTAAACTAACAATTTACACTAGTGTAAAAAAAGAAGAAGAAATTTTGGAGAGTAAAAGAAAAGGACAGAGATAATCTAATAAAAAAGGAAGGACCTAAAGACCTGATAAAGAGGGAAAGTGTTTTCCTCTTCCCATGTACAGGAATTCATTTTCTCAAAATAATAGATAATATTTATGTTGACTGGAAAGTATTTTCTATTGACCAAATCATTTTTGGAAAAACAAATAGTGGAAAGTCCGGAAAACACTTTCTGGGAAACTACTTTCATTGAAACAAACGCACCATTTTCTCATTAAGAATTGATATGAACTTACACATATCTACCATGATTTTATTGCCACAATAAAAACACGATTTTCTCATAATATTAAGATTTTTTATACTGATATTGCCAAAAAATATAAAGATACCAAGTTTTTTAGAATTTTCTCCTAAAATAGTACTACTATTTATTTTTTTTTTTTTTTTGGTAAGGTAAGTATATATATTAACGACCAGAAAAATACATCAAATGTGAAACGTGGCACTGACAGGCACTCAACTAAACAACATGTCTTTGGAGTGACAGGGTACCACGGTCACATGAGGGAACAATAAGTACAGAGAAAACACAGAAAAGTCTGTTTATTGTTCTTATACATAAACTTCACAATAAAATGATCGAACATAAAATAAACATTGATATATGTAGATATTATGCGTGCTATTCTAGTTTCTCACTCTTGTATAGAATAATTTTGGGGTCGAGGCTTCTCTTACTTCGGCATACATTATATATGTACTTCATCATCTATCATAAGTAACATTTCTCCTTATGGGTGCTTGTATGGTAATGTCCCTAATTATAGTTTTCTTCGAGTCTTTGACAATACTTGTTTTGTTCAAGTTCTTCCACATAAACCCATCAAATTAGAACCTCGTGCCCATTTATGCCACTTCCTTTGGTATGACATTAAGCACAAAAGGCTATACCACTTCCTTTGGTATTGACATATGTAGATATTATGCGTGCTCTTCTAGTTTCTCACTCTTGTATAGAATAATTTTGGGTAGAGGCTTCTCTTACTTCGGCATACATTATATATGTACTTCATCATGTAATATTAATATGTGATCCCACATTTTGGGGTATAGTTTTATTTAAAACTAACCATTAATATTGACCCACATTTTTTATTTTTGGCGAACGGTTACTCCACGTGTAGTTTTTCCACGCTTTCGTACCTTTTCGTGACAATTGCCTATTCAGTAACCGTCTTAATGGAAGACAGTTTATAAGGATGAACATTCAACTTTTAGGGCGAACACAAGGTCTAACACAAACCCTCTCATTTGGAATACACCATTAATACGTGAGGGGATTGGGTTAGTAAAGTGCGCCCTAATTGCAGTCGAATCACCGTGAAGTTCCCGTGGATTTCCGACGAACGCAAACTTGAACAATGGCTGGAGGTTAGATTTATTTTTTATCCTATTTCCGCATAAAATTCTATTGTGCTTGAATTTTTGTTCATCAAGCATGAGAAAAACATTCTGTTCGATCATCTTACACATCATCTATCGTAAGTAACATTTCTCTTTATGGGTGCTTGTATGGTAATGTCCCTAATTACAGTTTTCTTCGAGTCTTTGACAATACTTGTTTTGTTCAAGTTCTTCCACATGAACCCATCAAATTAGAACCTCCTGCCCATTTATGCCACTTCCTTTGGTATGACATTAAGCACAAAAAGCTATAGATGTTAAGATCCTATCTCTAATAGTCTTCGTATCTTGTCATGTTACTTTTTTGGAACATAAGTGGTTCTCATCTTTTCATCCCTTTGAATCTCTTTGTCCATTCGAATCATCAACTCATGTTCCCTTCTTCACCGACACTTCAGTGGATTTATTCCAAGAAGATCTACTCATGAATCTTCCTCTCCAAAATCGTTTTTTTTTTTTTTTTTTTTTTTTATGACCTAGGGAACCCCGCACCCTGCCGACAGCTAGGGGAGTAAACCCTTAGGGGCCGCACGTGCTAGCCACCACATACATGCAACCAGCAACGCTGCCCAGGTGGGTGGTTCCTCTCCAAAATCGTTGTCTTCTTCAAATCTTGATGTAGGTCCTTCTGGCGATACCACCTCGGCAACTTCTAACAAGTCACCTTTGTTGAGGAAACCTCCAAGGATTTTCATACCGACAATACCATCCCTTATGATTTATAATCTGATAGATGCGAGTGCTGTCTCTGCTCAGGTTGCATCAATTGATAATCCGATATCATTGAATCTATCGCAAGTAATACATGACAGGACTAAAAAGACTAGATGGACCTTAAAAGCCAATAAGTCGAGAAAACGATAAATTCGCGAGGACTTGGAGGAATTAATAGGTGAAAAATCCTGTGGAAGACTCATTCACATACGTGCTCCAGAAAATTGATGGAATTATTATTTGAATAAAATGGGCAGAATCATGGAAAGTTGACAGAACCTACCGCTTATATCAAGTCGAGAAAGCCTTTATTGATCTCGTGGTATAATGATTGTAGATTCAAATATTCGATTAACTGTTATTACGCATCTAAAGGAATTGGATAGCTAATTGCAAATCTGAAATTGCAGATTCATTCATTCTAAGGAGAATCAAATCAATCATCTATTACATTGATGGATAAAGATTATTTCCTTATTTGGAGTCTCTATTCATGGAAGCAACAAGACTACCGGAAGATTTCTCTGTTTGGGTGAACGGATCTAGTAACTTTATTGCTATTTATAACGGCTAAATTGATTATCTTGAAGATCATTCAACGGTCAACTTGAAAATTAACAACTATAAAGGGATCAAAGCAAGCCAAAGTAGATAGACATGAGCTGCCACAATTACAAGAACACTTTACCTCTTTTGTGACCAAGTGGTTCACTTACTACGAGTTATATACACTAATTGCAAATCTTTTGAGAAGTGTACAAGTGTTGTGATGGTTCATGTAATATTTTTGCGTGTGACCTACCAGCTGTTAGAAGCAACATAAGCTACAATTGTAACGACTCAAAGAACTACTAATTAAATTTACTCTTGTTGGTGGCAATTAGTTTGGGGTGTCGATTTGATCTAAGCTAAACCCCTGTAAATATGCGTGCATCTATCTCTATTCCTTTATTGTTGTTTTAACGGTTTGATAGAAGCACCACATAGGTAACTTGCAATTCATTCTTACATATCAATCTGTTGCTACATCTATTAAAATATTCTAATTATTCCACAAAAAATTATTAGATTGCAGTAAATAACCTATTTATCCCCTCTTGGTCATATCACTTGCCATAATGACCTTGAGTTTTAGAGAGGATTTTTCAGATATACTTAGGAGATTCGTTCATTTTCTTTAATTGGTTCCAATTGATTATAATGGTTACTTTTCCATTTTAGACAGCCACCCTATAAAGCTTATAAATAGACTCATGTCTCTTCATTTGATAATGTTCTTAGCGATTTTGAGGACATCACAAAGAACCCACTTATCCAAATAGTCCGTGGCAGTTCTATTGCCTAGACAAACCAATCATTTGCCGCTCCAATCTCGACAACACCACTAGCTACGGTACGACCCTGACTCCAAGCAGCGAAACCACCAATATTGAGTTTAAAAGAACCCCAAGGTGGGGGAGTCCACAAGTAATTTTTAGGATTTGCTAGAACAAGCTTAGTGGTTTTTTTTTTTTTTTTTTTTTTACGTGTTGCTAGATAGTAGCAGCTTCAACAATGCCCTTTCCCGGGATTGCCGTATCTAGAACAAGGCTTACGGTTGTCTAGAGTTTGTTGCTTTCTAGTATGCTAAATAGCAGACAAATAAACAATTTCCAAGGTAACGTATGGAGGTTGTAGACACCTAAATTTTGAAAAAGAACACAAGTGTCATAACTTTCGTATGCCTATACTTTAATGCCAAAACTTTTCGATTGATCACTGTAGTGTCACATTAGAGAAATATCAATCACTTAGGTACTTCTGAGGGCATATTCCAACTATTCTTCCTACATGACTTTTTAAAGGAATTTTTAAGTCCAATGTAGCATTTAAAAAAAAATTGAAGTCCAATGTGGACAATATTCCTTTGTCAAATACTCATTGTAAACATCTATACTCTTTATACGAATTCATCTTCATCTTCATCTTCTTCGTGTTCATATTCTTCTTTGGCAGGTTTACTCCTTCAAGGAGAGTTGGATTGATCTACGGGAAGGCAAAGCTTGTGTTCTAGAAAGAGCATTTCCAACTCATAGCCTTCATCTTAAGCTCATCTTTGACCTCCTAGAACTGAACTTCTCAATGTATCAGAACCATAGTCATAGTTTCCATAAACTACACCTATGTTCTTGTCTTAGATTGCTTCACTAATAGGAGCTCTATGCAAACGCTAAATACTTTGCATTTTCACTAGAGGATCATCCAATGTATGTCCACCATTAACAGTTAAAAGATTAATATGTTAAAAGCTATCACACAATCTCACCATGATCTACCCAAAAAGATCATAACCTAAACTCTGATACCAACACTTTATTATAAATAGCTACCCAGAAAATATATGATGGCAATATGTTTAGGGCACGAATGATAACATTTCTAGTTAGAAATTGATTTCTAGAATAGAAATAAATTTTTCTATTTTTATTTTTGAATGAGTTTCTAAGCCAACAATCATGTTTGATAACAACACAAAATTTCTATTCTTGGAATAGAAATTCGTTTGATAATGAATAAAATTTCACTTTCTAGAGTGGCGGCGACAATGGGAGGGATGGTGGCCAGGGACTAGTGGTGGGCAACTGGTGACAACGGCTGGCAACTAGCAACTAGTGACAACAACTGGCAAATGGGGATTGGTGACCGGTACCCGACGACCGACAACTAGTAGTTGCGGCGACGGGAGGTGGGCGGTGGCAGCCGATAGGCGGGGGTGGTGGTGAGTAGTGGATAGCAATAAATTCCTTTGGGTGAGAAGTAAGAAAGAGAGAAATAATTTTTTTTTTTTATTTCAGAAATAGAAAAGTAAATTTTTTTTTGTTTCTGATTTCTACTCCAAACCTATTTATAGAAAAGAAATTTGTTCCAGAAATAGAAAAATGAAATTATTTTACCAAATGGATTTCTATTCCAGAAACATATGAAATAGAAATCATTTCCAAAAATAGAAATATAATAGTTACCATGCGCAACTTTAGTTATTTTGTGAAAGACAAGACCGTTAGAATTAGTGAAAGTAGAATTGTGTCCCAAAATAGGCAAATTGCTTCTCCAATGTCTTCTAGTATTTTTTGAAAGCAAATTGCTTGATTGATTGTTGTAGCGGTTGAACATACTTGGCTTCTATCGTAGATTGTGCCATTGAGCCTAGTTTCTTGGATGTCCACCAGAAAATTGTAGAACCCAATGTGAATGCATAGCTACTAGTGCACCTTTTATTGTCGGCATAAGTACAGCTCAAGTGCCAAAACTTGGTACGAGGGGATACTTAAGTGCCAAAAATTACAAAAAATATACTTAAGTGCTACTTCTTTTGAAAATTGGATCCCTTAAGTGCCAATTTCGACGAAGACCGCTGGAAATCCAACGTGCTTATTTTAATAATATAAATTGCTTACATGGCTCGTCGGAAACTGAGTCGGCGAAAAATCAACCAAAACGACGTCGTTTTGGGCTAACGTGAATTTTAAAAATTATTAATTAAATAATATTAAATAATTATAAAATATATATAATTATAAATTTGATTAATTTATTAAAAAAAAAAAAAAAAGAGGAGAGGAAGGGGGATCCGGCGGGGGCTCTATAACGGTGGGGTGGCGATGGCAAAGGCGGCAAGGGCTACATAGCCCTCGCCAAATCCCCCCTCTCCTCTCCTCTTTTTTTTTTTTTTCTTAATTAAAATCGATTTTTTAAAAAAATTTAGTCCGACATGGACAATTTTTTTTTGTTAAAATTGCCACGTGGATTTTTTATTTTGAAAAAAATGCTCTATTAACAAATAAAATCGCCGGAAAATGGACACGTGATAGTTTGGCCGGAATTTTTCGTCATTAGCACTTAACCGATCATTTTTTTCTCCAATTTTGGCACTTAACTGTGTATTTTGTAACTTTTGGCACTTAAGTGTTTCCCATGCCAAGTTTTGGCAATCTAGTCATTATG
The DNA here is from genome assembly GCA_014182735.1 of Corymbia maculata. Classification (NCBI taxonomy): domain Eukaryota; kingdom Viridiplantae; phylum Streptophyta; class Magnoliopsida; order Myrtales; family Myrtaceae; genus Corymbia; species Corymbia maculata. Next base: position 17,497,363 of record CM024687.1, read on the forward strand.
TCTCCTATTGTCATTTGAGCTTGCCTAGTCATTGTCGTATGACCAAGGAGTTCGGCGATTGTACTTGGCCAATACCAAATGCCATAGTCTGATATTTCTCATAATTATCTGAGAATTCTTTTGGCGGCTCCAAAATGAATCTCTCGAGCTTTGAGTGAAGTGTGATAGTAGACTTGTTGCATGCACAATGTTTGGCGATGTACTAGTGAGTTGGAGCAGATTGCTCATAAGGCTTCTCAGAGGGAAACATCAGATTTTCCCCATGTTCTTTGGGGGTAGCATCTCATTCGTCACCAGTGATGTCATAACTGTTTTGCCAAAATTCAATTTGAATTTCTTCATGATATTCTCCGCATATTTCTTATGCAAGATGAAGACCCCTTCATTTTAGTTGATCTCGGTGACGAGGAAGTGATACTGAGAAGGGAGGGTAGTTTAGTTTTCTTGTTTGCGAGCTTTTGTCCGGAATAGTTCAAAAATAAAGGAAGGAAAATGGAAATGGAGCGAAAGGTGAGAATGATTTTTAGTGATGTCTTTTTGAAAAAAGAAAATTTGTCCTGCGTCGCCACCGACCGCCACCGTTTCTGTCTCCCCCGTCACGTGAACGTGTTATTCCTCCGCCGTCCGACATTAAAATCGGCGCATATGATCACATGGGGGCTGACCCGGCGTTAACTCAGCCAGCCTTAACTCCAATCCAATCCCATCCCCCTCTCAACGCTTTAACAGATCTCTCTCTCTGTCTCTCGCTGATCCGCCAATGGCATCTCCACTCCTGATCGCTCTGCTTTCCTTCTCTACGATGGCATTTCTGCTCCCCGCGATCACAAGCCAGATGGACCATTCACTCGGCTTCCAGATGCAATCGACCGAAGCTCTCGAGTGGCCGCTCGGAGCCTTGCCGGCATACAATGAGCTCATTCGAGGTGAAGCCATTGGGCGGAGGACCCTGTTGCAGTGCAGCGGCTACATATCATACGGGGCTCTGTCTGCGAACAGGATCCCCTGCCCTCCGCGCTCAGGGCGGTCGTACTACACCCACAACTGCTACGGGGCGCGTGGGCCGGTCCACCCATACAGCCGGAGCTGCTCCAGCATCACGCATTGCCGGAGATAAGAGATAGAGAGAGGAGCACGAGATCGCCCTGAGATTCCTTTTGAAGATTTGTATGGTCGAGACAGCTTTTGTTCTGTGTGTCACCGATTTGAATTCTAGTGCAAGTGTATTCTAGGATTACTTGCGATGGGGCGCGCGGACTAAATTAGAAATTATCATGATAGATAGTACGTAATTCCTGTGAAGCTTTTCCTACAGCAAACTTACAGTTGTCCGAGTTCAACGTGAGCTTTCAACTTGGTCACTGCCATGGAAGTGCCAACTTTGCATTTTCAATTGCATTCTTTATCTTGCACCACGCTTCTTTTGCTCTTGTAGCTTGGGGATTAAAATTTTGATTATGCTTTGGTACCATCTTACAGTCTAAAAGGCTCGTCTCGCTTTATCTTGTTTATTTCACTTTGAATGTTTGTCCTCCTGAATAGAGACGGAGACTATGGTTGAATTTCTCTTGCAAAAACGTGCTCAAGATTTTTACTGGGTCACACGATCCACTCCTGAGCTCCAGTGCGAAGGTCTGGGCCGGTGCTGATTGTAATATATGGGTTTTGATCCAGTCAAAAAAAAATAGAGAGAGAAAAAGAAGAGTTGAATGGTCAAAAAGAAAGGGGAAAAGGGGGAAGCGTCAGCCGAGAGAGAGGAGAACAGAAAAAGAAAAAGAAAAAGGAAAATGATATAAAAGGAAAAGAAAGGGGGAGTTCGAGCAGAATAGAAAGAAAGAAAGAGGAGAGGGAGAGAAGAAGAAAGGGAAAAAAGAGGGTTTTGCACGTGCGCGTTGCGGAAGCCTCGCAAAGCTGACTTGACTATTTTACGCAACATCCGGTGAGTACACATGCCTCTTATTCCTCAAATTGAAGCATTTTTCCGGTTTAGGGCTCAAATTCGGAGTTTATGGAGATTTGTGCGGCGAAGTCCAATTTTCGAGTTGTTGAGCTGAAATTTTTTATGGGAATGATAAATTAGGATGTGGTGAAGCTATAACATTTTGCGGAATTGAATTTGAGCTTGCGGTTTGTCCGGAATAAATTTTTAAGTTCGGCTCGCGTTCTGTCACTGTTGCGAACAGTAGCTTCGAGACTGGTTTTCTGCTGTTTTTTGCAAGGTTTTGAGGCGGCTGTTATGGGGTTGTTGTAGTGCATCGAAAGGGCTTTCTAATGACTATAAATTGGCTTAAAATTGAATTTTGTGGAGAAAGTTATGGGGTGACGAAGTTGAGTGCGTGACCGTGTCTCACGGATAAAAATAGGTTTTCATTTAGAGGCGAGCTTTCCGTGGGCACGTAGATGTTGTGTTATCGATAAATAGGCATAGGATAGCCAAGTAATTATTTAGGATGTCTTTTTTCTCGGTCTTTGATATTATTTTGAATTAATTGTTAGGAATTCGAGTATGTCGACTCAAATAAGGGCTTAGTTGGTTTTTGACTCTTCCCAGGTGAGTGACACTATTTTTTCTTTGTATTTTAAACTCATATTTGAAAGATATTATGGGAAATATATGCTATTAGTTGAAAAATAGCATTTTTTGATGCATAAAAATAGGATCGGGTTTTTGCTACAATTTGTTGTTTAAATGAAGGAATTGTCTTTTGTTGGGATATTTGCCTGAAAGTGGTTTGCTTATCAAAGGACCTTGGAAAGTTTCTGGTTTATGTGAAGCATTTCAATAATTATTACATGTTTGAATTGTGAAAGGATTCTGATTATGTTATGGATTATTGGAAATTTGTGATTGTTGGTTGATGCTCAATGTCTCTTTGTGAACCCTGAGGGGTGTGTAGGTATGCGCATACTAGCCTAGGATATCATTGTGGGCCAAGCCACCGGCTTATAGTAGGTGGAGACCTAACCAAGGGGGAATCTTGGTCACCTTGTCACGGGCGTTAAATGTGACCATGGTTGGACATTTGAGCCTAAGCTTGGTCAATGGAGTAGACCATTGACATTTGATTTGAGTTTAGTCGATAGAATGGACCATTGACCTATGTTTTGATGAGTTTACCCAATAGGATAGACCCTTGTCATGTGTTTATGAGATTAACCAATGTACTTGACCATTGGTACCTATTTTGTTGATTATTGAAATATTCATAATATGTATATATATTATGTTCAAAGAGGATTATATTGGTATTGTAAATGTGTATAGTGATTTCCCGATCCACTTGGAAGAAATGTGTTACTCACTAAGCCGTAGTAGCTCACTCCTCTCATCTTCATGTTTTTCAGGTTCCTCAGCGAACAGCCAATAGGACATGAGTGTTCGTATCGGGGAGGACTTTTTGATTGTGGGAAAATTTTTGGTATAAGCTAGCTTGGTTAGTAAACTTATGAGCTAGCTGTTTATGATGTATACATATCTTTTTTGTGGTTTTAGACAACTCTAATATTGTAACCATATGCCTTTTGTCATATATATATATAAGTGGATGTGTATATGAAATAAGGTTATATGTTGGTTTGTTGAGGCTTCGTCCTTTGACAAAAGGATAGCTGTGTCATGCCTTGGTTCTTGTGATTTGGGGTGTGACACTGATGTTTCCTCAGCCATGCAGCCATGCGTGCACGCACACTTCTCTTTCTTGCATTTCACTCGCACGAGGCCAAGTAAGCAGCAAATTCCACATGTAATAATCATAACCCTTGTAATGTCGTATCAAAGAATTAGTCAAGCAAATAACTAGTCTGTAGGCGACGGAAGGATTGAATAAGTTGTCGACAGGGTCTCTCTAGAGGAGCTATGCGCTCAATGGACAAATGAAAACTGATTGAACTTCACAAGAGTGTCCCTATTCAATAGCAAAAGATCTTTTTAAAGTGGCTACGCTCCTAGGGTTTATATTGAGATGATCAGAACATATTCAAAAACTGCGAGTCTAAATGGAATTGTCAGATTCTAGCACTCACATGTACGGGTACATATCTTATAAGATTTAGCAGACCTGTAAACATGTTTAATCTGGTGTATTCTAACTCAGCTATCTGCTTCTTCTATGTGTAACTGTACATTGAAACAGCTTGCACTGGTCTTGACTCAGTCAAACGAGACAATTAGAGAAACCAAACCTCACAAACACATAAGTGGAATGTCTTTAGTTCTTAAAGTATTTGACATTGACATCACGTTTTGAGGCCTTCAGGAGCGTCTTGAGGACTTCGACCGACCACACGGACTAGACAGGAGGGCAAAGAGAAACATCCTGTAACGATAGCCAATTGATTATTGCACAAGCAGTTTTGGTAAAAGAAACATTTCAACAGACATTGAAACTTCCGTCTTTTCAATTTCCTCTAAACAAAAGCTAACACAAAATATACAGAGCGAGTCTTTTGCATATATAAACTTACCAGCATACACTTCAACTGTACAATTAGCTTACCTATCTCCACACTTCTTTACCCTATTTCTTTAGACTTGACTGATAGGGTGATAGGGTGGTGAATCCACCTATTCAAGTCATGGAATATTTTTGATGGCTGCTTATGTTGTCTACAGTGATAAGCTTTGTGATGTCGACATCGGCAGAGAACCAGACATAAATCATTAACATAAACCATTCGCAGGTCCAGCATTTTCTCAACCCACGAGTCATGGCACTGTGCCACTCTAGGCCTGTTCTCCTCGTCCCTTAGCGATGGCAAGGACATGTTGGTCATTCCTATATCCTTGTCATGCATGGCTTTAGCACTAGCTCATGCTGTCCAAGCTAGCCGAGATTGAGAAATCTGCTGGCACATAGAGTGACAACCAGACCTTCGTCATGCTTTTCAATATCCACAGCAGCAAGTTCCCCTGCCTAACGCACAGCTCTAGACTTTGACCTGCTGGATCACACAGACAAGATATCATCATTGGAATCATTGACACGGGGCTGTGGCCAGAGAGTGTCAACTTCAACGACAAGGGAATGCTGCCAGTGCCTCCAAGACAGAAAGGCAAGTGAGAGAATGGCACTGCCTTTAGCCATCTAACTGCAATTGGAAGCACGTTGGAGCTCAGTGTTGTAGCAAGGGCCTTGCAGCCGCCGGAATACAAAAATCTGAGAAGTATGACTGCGATTCCACAAGAGACTTCTTTTGTCACAGTGGCACACACCAGTCATCAACAGCTGGAGGAGCCTCTGTTTGTAGAGCAAGTCACTTGAGTAGATGCAAGGGGATAGCTAGAAGAATAGCACCTGCAACTAATGTTGCGATGCACAAAGTTTTATGGACAGTTGACATGTATGAGTCTGCATCTACTGGCGTGCTCACTGGAATGGATCGACCAATTGTGGATGGAGTCAATATCATGTCTCTGTCTTTCGGCCTTGTGAACAGACCATACTTCAATGACATGATTGCCATGGCTTCTTTAGCAGCAATTGAGAAAGGTATAACCATAGTTTGCTCTGCTGGAAATGAAGGGACCTATAATTCGATGTGCAATGGCTCGCCCTGTATCATGACGGTAGGAGCTAGGAGCTAGGAGGATTGATAGAAGCTTCGTTGAATGGAGTATACGTGGGAAATCTCGTGAAAGACAGGCTTAATTTGGATGCTGAAGACTACTCCCTGCCGTGGTCATGAAGCTTCTTCAGGAGCTCCGATGAGGGATTACCTAACAAGACAAGGCAATGCAACTGTCGCTCTGAGGCTCTTGCAAACTGAATTGGGTACAACTCCAGCACCTCAAGTTCCCTATTTCCATTCGAGAGGGCCGGATCCCATTAACCTGAGCATCTTTAAACCGGACATTCAGTGGATATATGCTAGCGGCAGTCATGCCAAACAGGCCTTTTAGGGAATTCGGCCCCTACATCTTAACAACCAACAATGCACCTTGCTCAGGCACCTCCATGGGGTTGCCGCTTTGCTAAGGGCCGTCCAGAATGAGTGGAGCCCTCACTATCAAATTGGCCGTGATGACCACTGCATAAACCATTGATAACACCCGAGGTACTCTTTTTTGGGGTCAGACATCAAGTTAATCTTAAACAACCAAAGTTTGCAAAGTGCCGCCATGGCCATGTCTCTAGATTTTGGAGAAGGCCATATTGATCCTAACAAAACCATAGACCCCAGATTTAGGCTGCGTTTGACAACACTCTGACAAAAGATTCTGCGTCACAAAGCTTTTGACAAATGCAGTTGTGTTTGATAATATAATTTGAAAGCATATTAGGCAAATGCAATGCATTTCCAAAAGCATTTATCTCAAGACAAGGGCATCTGGCAATTTTTGCATCCTCAGCACAGAGCTACTGTAATATTTCAAATTCTCATCTCACCTCACTCAGTAATCATATTCCAAATTTGACCCCTTTTAAAACAAAACCCTAGATCTGTTTTCTTTTCTCTGCTTTCACACCCTGCGCTTGCCTCTCTTCTTCCTCAGGAGAAGCCAAACCGAATATGACCTGAATTTTCAAGATTATACTAGATCCCTTTGCAGCTTGGGATATACCGAGAAGCAATCGCAGTCGGTGCTATGGCGACTGGAACTCCCCTTCTTTCATTGCAATATTTCCAGCAAATCTGGTCAGAGCAAAGTCAAGAGCTTCAAAATGCGTGGGATGCCATAAAACAAAGTCTGAACATATACCGTGGGGACAAAAATAAACTCATTCAGATGATCAAAGGAAAAAGAAAAAGAAAAAGAACACGCGCACACACAGTTTGCTCCAGGGACAAAAATATGCTCCATAGTCTTTCATCCGGAAGAAGCTTATTTGGCATCCAACTTGACTAATGGCGGTGACGTCTATAATGGCACTTTGGCTGATTCAAACACAATGATGTTTCCTTTGAAACAAAAAAGAGGTCATTTGAGTTGAGTTTGAGCTTATTCTTTTCAGATAACTGAGAGAGAAATAGTTTCACTCCAAATTGAATTGGCAAAGGTGTAGGTTTCAATTTATTGATTTTGAGCATTTATAGAGTTCCAGCAAATTGTGAAGTTCGATTAGGATTTTAAGTTGGCGAATTAAGGCATAAAATCATCAGATTTAATTTTACTCAACTGCATTGTTTATCTTTTCGTGTTGAAAGAAAATTTTATTCATTTGTCAAGATCGAACATGGGAGGAACATAGATGCTTTCAAGCAATGCAAATCTTAAAGAGCCACAAAACAAAACGAAACCCAAAAAATAACATAGTACAACCTGCAGCTTATAAACACACTCATCCCAAAAGACTAGATTTATCATCGTAGAAAAAAAAATTGATGATTATTGGGACTGTTATGACCAAAAGGAAAAAAAATTACCAGGACTGTTGTGATGCAGCATAGGTTCGGCACCCTATACTCCATTACCATACGGAGACAAAAATCACATGTTAAACCACCACAGATCAAACACCTCTAAGGAACTCCTAGATCTATATTTAGATCAAGAGAGAAAAACTCGTAGATTTAGATTTAGACTTAAATTGATAGAGGAGGGCTTTCGCCGAATATTTAAGAATTCATAGAACCACATCCAAAGCATCCTGATGCCTAGACTATTGAGGTCGTTCTTATATAGTTTTCAACTACAAGCAGATTTATTCATTACAAAAGCAACAACAAAAAGCGAAAGAAAACACCAAATGAGGGAAAAAGATGATTCGCCATTGTTTGTTCCAATTGCCCATTTATTTTGCACTTATAAATACATATTAATTTACAAAAAAAATAAAAATAAAATAAAAAGATTAAAAAAAGAAAATAATCGAATGGGCTCAATTCAACCCAATCCTCTATTCACCCATTTCTTTTTCTTTTTCTTCTTCTTTCAGCCCACCTCCCTCTTATTTTGGGCCTGGCCCATCCTCCCTTGATTTTTCTTCTTCTCCCACGATCACGCACAGACCACACGCACAAGCGAAAACGCAGCGGAGGAGCAGAACGTGGGGGAGAGGGCAACGAGGCCGCTGGAATGACCCCACCACCGAGAGAGAATGAGAGGGAAGGGGGCAGTTTTTGAAAAGGAAAGAAGAAGGGGAGAAAAAGCCGCGAGCAGAGTGAGACCGAGGGGGAGCCGAGGGAGAAAAAACCACCGAAAGAGATTCGAAAGAAAAACGAAGAGAAAAAGGGCAGAAGCAGAAGGAGAGGATGCTCGACGTTTTCTAGAGAGAAAAAGGGACTCAGTCTGCAAAACAAAAAAGAGAACTTCGGCCACAGAGAAAGGAGAGAGGAGAGAATTGGACGGGATTCTGGCTAGTCAGAAGGGGAGGAGACGGCTGGCTGAAGAGGTGATGATTCTCTGGCCTGACCGGAAAGGAGCCTAGGCTGAAGGAGAGAAAACGCAGAGAGACGCGAGTTGGTATTTCTGGATTTTCGAAAAAAAAAACAGCAGCAAAACAAAAAAGGTACACAAGAAGACCGAGACGGAGGGGGATTGACGGTGAGAGAGACGAAAACCGGAGAGGAAAAACGAGCTCGGGACGGTAGTTCGTCGTTGCCGGAGGTCCGCCCATCTGCTGCTCCCCCGTCCGCTGCGGCCCTTTCTCAAACCAGGTAAGCTTCCCGAGACATCTCTGTCCTGTTTTGACGAGAGGGTTGGCTGGAGCTCGCGTCGACCAGTTCGCACGAGTTCCGGCCCTATCAACCCTCCATCGATGTTCCTATACGCAGTGACTGCTGAGTGTTGGTCTTGGTCCGAATCTAAACCCCGTGCATACCTGTATCACCTCTCTTTACCGATGTACCTCTCATGTTCGACGAAATGTCCCAGAGAGTACCGAGAATGAATTCGTATTTAAGCTTGAGATTGACGTGCCCCGCTTCTATGCTTGATGAATCATGCTTGTTCTGTTTATTTGCACGGTGTTTTACGTGATTTTCGCGAAATAGTCGTGTATCACCGAGGGGGAAGAGCGAAGTTTGCTGAAATTCCGGAAATTAAAAAAAAATGAACGTTGCTGGAGGTTGGGGCCGACGACAGTTAACGTCGGTCGGAGTGGATGACCGGTAGATAGTGGTGTCGACGTCGTTCCGGAGAGGTTGCAGACGCGTTGGCGGCGGCGTGACGGAGTTGCAGCCGGTTTCCATCGAAGAAGATGAAGACCGAAGAAGAAGACCAAAAAGAATAAAAAATAAGGAAAGAGAGAAAAAGAAAAATTGAAAAAAAAAAAAGAGAATAAAAAGAAAAGACAGAAAAGAAGAAGCTGCAGGAGCTTCGGTCAGGCGTTCATGGGGGAAGACGTGCATGGGGTTGTGCTGCAGTTGAGAAGAAGACGAAGACCAAAAAAAAAATTAAAATTAAAATTGAAAAAAGGAAAAAAAAAAAAAAAAAGGGCCAAAGGTTAAATAGGGGCTGGGCTGAATATTCTTTAAGTGGGCTTAAGCTAGGTGATTGGGCTGATTTTTGTAGAAAATGAAATGGGTTGTTTTAATTTATTTTGTTAATGGGCCATTTTAAAAGAAAATTCGACCGGGCCATTCGGTCAGCCCGATTGCTAGCTCGGCCCGGACCATTAGGGTCCAGATCGATTTAGTAGGGCCGGGTCTCGCGACCCGGTCCGAATCACCCTTTTTTAATAAAAAAAAAAACCAAAAACAAAAAATTTCAGAAAATAAAAAAAAAAAATATTAAAAATTCAGAAAAATTCAGAAAATTCAGAAAAATTCCAAAAGAAATTAGAAAACCCTTAAAAAAAAAAAAAAAGACTAAAATTGAATAAGACTTTAGGGCTCCACAATAGGTTTTCCTAGTTTATGTTATTAGGATTATTCCTGCACCTTATTTTTACGATGACATTTTGAACGTTATTTTCTCACTTTAGAATGGTTAGGACAGATCTTAGAATTCTCGAATACATTGTCATGACTTCATTAATACATGATTAAGTTAGGTACCGAAATGGCGTTAGTCGCATGACTAACATAATCAAGTCCCCGACCCTAGATCCTCTGGTTGCGTAAGAAGCGAGACACGCTCCCATGTCTCGCTCGATTCTTAGTCGACCTCAATAGACTAGTAGCGACTCCTTGTTTGAAATTTTGTACGAATATCCCAACGTCGCGCGGGGTATGGGCTTGGGAGAGTCCTAGTTAATTAAAAGCCGTCGGCCCGAAATTAACAATACCCTAAACCCATTATTATTTTCGAAAAATTAATTTTAGGTCGCGACAGCCATTAGATTGGGAGAGGAGAAAAAGGAAATCAAAGCATGGAAAAGAAAAGCAAAACAAGCTATTTTCTTTGAGCAAGGGCTTTTTTTGGGAGAGAGAGGGTTGCCAATAGAGAGATTTACCTCTCTTATTTCAATGGTGTATTGTATATCTCACACCATTCTTCCGTGGTCTGTAGCAAGTGAGAACCATTTTGATTTCACTTTCATCCAATTATACGTCTCAAATAGCCTAGAAAACCTCCAACTTTAGTTTTTGTCCCAATTCTACATTTTGTCGATTAAAAAACTTCCAACTTTATGTTATGTCCCAATTCTATCATAAACTTTTTTTATCCCATTAAAAACCCAAACTTTAGATCTAGTCCCAATTCTACCATGAATTATTTTCATCTCATAAAAAATCCCAACTTTAGGTCCAGTTTAAATTTCCCTCTAATTGTTTTGTCTCATATAAGATTGCCAATTTTTACTTGAGTCTCAAATTTGTTCTCCATTAACCCTTCATCAAAATTGCCTCGATGATTTTGCGCTTGTCAATCTCTCGTGCTTAGGAATGTTCCATCTCTCGTGCTCAATGAGCTCATTCTCAAGACACTCAAACAACTCATGCTTGGGAGTTTCTCATCTCTCGATTAATAACAAGAAATTTTAGATGAAGTGTTGATAAAGGCAGATTTATGAGTCAAGTAAAAGTTTGAGATTTTTATGAGACTATACAAATTTTTAGGGTAAAATTGGGATTAGATGATAAAATTGGGATAAGGCCTAAAGTTAAGAGTTTTTCATGGGACAAAAAACATTTATGGTAAAATTGGAACATGATCTAAAGTTGAAGATTTTTTATGGGACAAAAAAAAATTACAGTAAAATTGAGACTGGATCTAAAGTTGGAGGTTTTTTATAAAACAAAAGGTAAAATTTGGACAAAAGCTAAAGTTGGAAGTTTTTTAGGATATTAGGCCTGTCTTGAAAACATCTTACTTTATTTTGTTTGGCTCATCAATTTGTAAGATGTAGTTAGTCAATGTACTTGGCCCAAAAAGGATGGGTCAGACACCAGAAAGATGTACAACCTTCTTCCACTATAATGATTTTACAGGATCTTAAAGAGCGATAAAAAAAAATGCACAACCTTTTACCATTATGAAAAATTTAACACGATCTTTCAAACATATAAAAAAAGTACAAAGTTTGGCATCTGCGATGAAACAAGCAACCGTTGCTATTTCATTCATAAGCAACAGATCTGGACGTTTCGCTGAAAGGTCCTGTAGTAGAAAACAAATATGGGTGCTTATTTTAGGCGGACAAAAAAATGTCAATTCTCTTTTTAGAGAAAAATAATGTGATTTCAGTAGTGAAGAGATTAATAAAATTGATGTTAGGACTGAGATGGCCTTATTCGAGGGTGGAAGTCCCGAAACTACGAATTAATACCCATAAACGCAATGAGTGTCAGGAAGAATAGACAGAATAGTGCAGGATGAAGTTGTAAACAATTGTACATTTTGTTGGTACGTTTGAATATCATGTTAAATTTGCCACACTGACCACATTATGCTTCTTCTTTTGTTTTTTGCTAAGAAAATGCAACAAAGTCTCATGGGTTGCGCGGCATAATCAGAGTAACCTCCTGCTTCTAGTTCTGGGTCCAGGCTATGCTATTGTTGTGTGTGAGAGAGAGAGAACGCTAGTGGCAATGGTCCTGATACCCTCATCATAGCTCCGGTGAAGGTTTGTCCACTCACCAATGGCTAATCAACCACACACTACTGTTTTACTCTAGTAATGTCAATTACGCGCCCAAGGGCTAACATTCATAAAACCATCCCACCGGTTGCTTCTAGCGTCCCATAGGCCGAAAAAGGGAATCAGTCCCGTTTTTTTTATTGAAACTATCATAAGGCCAGTCACTACTTTAGCCAGTGACCTAACTTCACGGGTCATAGCTTACCTTTAATGATCATAACTCATTTATCACTAACTTATGGTGCCGAAATCATCTGTACTTTCTTAATATAATCTATTATCCGATCTTCTATAAACACAACATCTCTGCTTCTTACAATTTCCTTTTCATAGATCATAAAATTTGTAGTCAAGCATATCTTGGTCATAACCAATAAATATGCATTGTCTTGTTTTCATATCAAGTTTAAACCTCTCTTCTTTATAAATATGCACAAATGCTTTGCACCCAAAGACATGCAAATAATCATAACAAACATTTTTGCTTGTCCAAATTCTATTAGGAACATCAAATTCTAAAGGAATGCATGGAGTAAGATTTAATACATGTGCAATTGTACTTAAAGCCTCACCCTTAAAAGGATCCAAGTAGTTTTAACTATAAAAGTAAGCATCTTATTTTTTTCAACCAATGTTCTATTCATTCTCTTAGATAAGCCATTTAATTGAGGTGTCTTGGGAGATGTTTTTTGATGTCAAATACCTTATTGTCTACAATATTCATCAAAAGGTCTAATATACTCTATTTCGTTATCAATTCTAATACATTTCAATTTCTTTCCAGTGTGTCTCTTAACTAAAGTTTGAAATTGCTTAAAAGCATCTAATACTTAATCTTTAGTTTTCAAGGTATAAATTCAAGTTTCCCTTGTAAAATCATCTGTGAAAATAACAAAATAAAGAAAGCTATCAAGTGATTTTGTTTTCACAATACCATAAACATCAGAATGCATTAAATCAAGTATATCTGACTTTCTTGAAAGATGGGAGCTTTTAAATGCAACTCTATTTCGGTTCCCTGCTAAATAGTGAGCACATTTTTTTAGCACCAAACTTTTCATTCTTAAAAAGAGCTTCTTCTTAGCCAATATTGACAAACCCTTCTCATTGATGTGACTGAGCTTCTTATGCTATAACTCAGCAGCATCTTCGCTATTTATTGCATTAATTTTGTATTAGGATAACTTTGCCTGCATAATGTACAAAGAAGAATATTTTTCACCTTTAGCCATAATAAGATAACCTTTGGTGAGGTTTCATCAACCATCACTAAAGGTGCTACAATATCCCTCATCATCCAACTTGCCTATGGAAATCAAATTCAAGTATGTATCAGGTATATGTTTAATATTATTCAATATTAATCTTATGCCATTGCTGGTTTATAAGCACATATCATCAATGCCTACAACTCGAGCCAACCCATTGTTTCCCATCTTTACAAATCCGAAGTCACCTACTTGTATAATGTAAAGAAATCCTTATGAGATATAGTATGAATAGATGCACCATTATCAACTACCCAATTGGTCTCATGAGATGCAAAATTCACCGCATCACCATCAAAGATAATGAGAAAGTCCTCTTTAAATGTAGCAACATGATTGTCATTATCGTCGTTATCACTTGTTTTTCTCTTTACCTTTCTCCTTTTGTTTCTCCCTTTTGAACTAGCGGCAAAACCTTTAAATATGTCCCTTCTGATGATAATAATTGCACTCAACATTAGAAAATTTATTATACTTACCTCTGCTTTTATCTCGGCTTTTATATCTATTTCTCAGATCTCAAGACTTACTTCTTCCCTTTTTTTTTCAATAATCAAGGCATTAAAATGTGAAGAGGACAATCTCTATGTCTTCCTTCTCATCTCTTCATTCAAAATATTACTCTTGGCCAAATCCATGGTAATTGTACCATTCGAGGCAGAATTAGATAAAGACAATCGAATCGTCTCCCATGAGTTTGGCAAAGTTCCAAGCAACCATAGTACTTGTATCTCATTATCAAACTTGATTCCCATCATAGCCAACTAATTTATAATTCCTTGAAAAGAATTTAAATAATTAGTCAAATGAGCACCATTTTGATATCTCAAAGCCATCATATGTTTTATTAAAAATAACTTATTATTCCCAATCTTTCAAGCATATAACTATTTAAGCTTGTCCCATAAACTGAGTGCATGTGTTTCCTCAATAATATGGTTTAAAATATTATCATCCAGCCACTGCCTAATATAACCACATATTTGACGATAAAATATAAACTATTCAACTCAGTTTTATTTTCCGGTTTCTCTTCAGCAAACATGGACAAATAAAAATCTTTCACGTATAAAAGATCTTCTATCTTCCCTTTCCAAATCTGATAATTTGAAACATTCAATGCAACCATTCTACTTGTATTCATTTCCATTGTTTAACACAAGACAGAAAAATAAGAAATAAGTTGAAGCTCTTATACCACTCTAATGAGAGAATGGTAACAACTCGAACAACATTGAATTAACATAATGAAATAAAATAATCTCCTTTCTTGTGTAAACCTAATAGGAATCGATATAGTAAAGTAAAATAAATATCAAACACGCGAACACAAGATGATTTTTTTTAACGTGGAAAACCTCATCAGTGTGAGGAAATAAAAAACCACGGGACCGAAGTCCACCCAAAAATCTTCACTATCAATAAAATTGGGCAAATAATGTTTTTCTCTAATAAATGCTAGAGGTACATAGTAGCAAAGACCTTAAGAACATAATTCTTGGTAATACGCATAAATTTCACAAGAGATCAATGATAAATTTGACCGAAAATGCAAGTTCTGATTAATCCACGAAAAACCTAATGTATGGAGTTTCAAACGAAAATAAAACCGTTCAAATTTGAGAAGATTACGCCATGAACACTCTAACAAAAATTCAGCTCAATTAGACCACGAATTGAGCTCCAATGCCAGCTTGATGTAAATCAAACTTGGCCCCAAATTCCAGATTTTCTGCTTTCTCTTTTTCTCTTAATACTATGTCCTTTTGCGACTACAATTTCAAAGATAGTGATAAACTCTATTTCTTTATATAACTTATCATATGGGTTCAAGTCCTTTTGGACTTACAATCCATTGGGCTACCTCCATTGGGCTTCCTCTGTATAAATGATGAGTCATTGTAAATTTTAGTCTTTTGAAGAAAAATGGATATAAGCTTATAGATGACTTTTCTTCTATAATCACCGGACCACAGTTTCCTCTACATAAATCAGAGCAAAAAAAAACTTTAATTTTCATCTTTATGAAAATTTCTTCTTCTTTTCTACTTCGCTTCCCTCCATCAGCAGAAGGCTTGATTGGCATTCAATTTAGAATCATGCCCCGACCATCCTTGGCATGGACTTACCTTTCTTCAATTTCTCAAGAATTTCTACGCCTTTCTCCCTTACAACTTTCATAATAGCACATCTATACGGTAGCCTATAGAGTTTTTGAGGATTGTGCTATAAATGTGCAGAATTCAGTGAGAGCGAGACTACAAGAAATGTCGCATACGATGGCCCAAAGTAGTTTAGCCTCATACTTTATCAAATTATCTTTAGATGCGCCTTTTGCAAAGGAGACAAAGGTTCAAAACTTTTTGAAGAACCTCTACTTTCAAGGGGAAAGATCCATGCGTCCCATGAGAAGCGATTGCATGAACAAAGAAATCATCTTGCATGACAGTGTGATGTGCCTTAGTAGGACAAACGTTGATTTTGATCCCTTTGTAGTCAGAACGAAGGATTTGTTTGCCAGAAATGCAAGCTGACTTGCTACGACTCCCAAACATCAGATTTGCCTAAAGTTGAAACACTTCCTCATTGATAGAATACAAAATTTTGAGGTTATTATGGTTTCCAAGAGTCATTTAGATATAGATAGCATATCTCTAAAAAAAATTGAAATTTATCTAAAAGTGATTCACTCATGAGAGATAAAATGGCCCTTCCCAGCTTTATGCTTATTGTAATGACCCAGTTCAGTGAGGGTAAAGAGTGGTCACCGGAGTTAGAGGATCTTAACGAAGAGCAGCTCTTGGCAAGCTTCTACGATGGCAAAGAGAACGGGAATGAACCGAACTATGTATCGAATAGGAAAAGAATGATTCTAGAATATATATATGAAAACTAAAATTAACTTATAAATGTGCATTTTAATGTAATGGTAATACTTAGCTTTAGAACTCCAAATCTAAGCATGCTTAGGTGAGAGCACTCCCAGGATGGGTGATCTCTTGGCAAGATGCTAACTTGTATGCCAATGAACAAAACCGTAAAGCTTGATACAAAATGGGTCAAAGTGAAAAATCCTTCCTTGAATTAATATAAGGATCTCACAATATAATATCAAAGTGAGACCCCTTCTAGTAAGTGTATGGTTTGAGGCCGAAAACTAGTAGGCCTATAATGACCCTATCCAATGAGGGCAGAGAGTGGTTGTCAAGGCCAAAAGGAACAATAAGCAACTCCCAGCACGCTCCTAGGAAATCAAAGGGGATAGAAATGAACCGACCTGTGCATTGAATAGGAAAAGAGTGATTTTGTGATATATATGTGAAAACTTTAATTAACTCACAAAAGTGTATTTTGATGTAATGGTAATGCTTAGCTTTGGAACATGCTTAGGTGGCAGCACTCCTCTCCTAGGAAGGTGCCAACTTGTATGCTAAAGGATAAAATTGTGAGATTTTATATATAGGCCAAAGTAGATAATTCCTTAGTGAGTTTATTATGGGATGTCACACTTATAGCAGTGGATTCAGTCCTTTCCCTTCTTTCTGACTTTCATTGCCTACTTGCCTGAAATAAAGTAACACATCCAACTTAACTAACTGCCGCTAAGCTTTGATAGTGCTTTTATAGTACACTAAGCAGAGATGATCAATAGCTCTCTGCTCACTCTTGCGATGGCGTAGGCATGGTTCATCCTCTATTGATAAAAAACAGAGTATGTTTATAAAGGAAGCTTGATCAACATGTCTTTAATCAAATATTTACAAATTAATTTTTGATTTTCTATCAATAGAGTTTTCAGGCGCTCTTTAGACGGGCAGAGTGAAGCCAGAAGCTCGCCTGTAAGTCCTCAGCGAGCATGATTTACGGCTTGGATTCAGAACGGAACTAATTGGACTTGATAGTGGGATCTTTGGAACGACAGTCGATTGGATCGAACAGCTTGAAGATGCGCTCATCATCTCCCTTTTTGCCTGCCTCTCGATCGTCATCAACTTCCTATTCATAACAATTTTCTCTTCATGCACGGTTTTCTCTCCACCCCTTGCTTCTTTGGCTTCCGTTTCCGAAAGGTGATAACGTGGGCGGCTCAGCATTTACCATAAAGTAGTGAGTTCGTAGCTGAGAGACAACCCTTTTATGGTTGGCAAGAACTATTAAGTTATAACCACAGCCATGCCATTCTCACGAAAACTTGAAAGCGCCCAAGACGACACTTTCCACAAGAAGAGACATTTTTCCGATACTGTTGCAAATCATAATAAATGAATGCTAACATGAACACAATAAAAAAAACGAATTGAGCTTTTTGCCTACCAAGGAGGATTGGGAATGATTGGTTCCCAGTCCGGTCCGGTCTGATTCCATCGAGGAAGAGGAACTGTTTCCCCTTTCTAGAACCGGGGTCCGCACTGGCCCAATCACTTCTGTAGAGTTCCTAGGCAGTCTAATGGAACCGGCTTGCTCTGTTTGTTGCAGCCTTTGACGTTTCTTCTCGTTTCATTCGCTAGCACCAGCCTTATCAATCACTCCCACAGTCGCTGAGGGGCTCCAAGTTCAACCTAGTGTACTTGTGCAGGATCCCACGGACACCTTCATCTCCTTTTGGCGCTTTGCCAACAAGCTGAGGCCCAAGGGCTAGTGTTAGAGCTTGCTGCAGGAGTAGCTCGACAAATTCTTCTGTGGTGTGAACTTGTTCAGGCCTTGCTGGGACCACGTGCTGGAGACACCCGAGAAGCTCATGACAAGCAATACCAGAAAGAAAAGGGACTACTCTTGTCAGTTAAAGTGCGACCAACGGAGACGGCAAAGAGCCGAGAGGGAAGGGCGTGAGAGGCAAGCAAAGAGGGGAAACTGAAAAGAGAGGAAAGAATAAAGCTCGGTTCGTTTCATTGAAAATGAAAACATTTTTCAGATTTTTCGGTGTTCATTTCACGGAAAATGAATTAGTTTGGAAAATATTTTCCATAAATGAAAAAAAGAATTTTAAATTAGAGAAAAATATCTTTCACTTTCAAATAGGGGAAAACATTTTCTATATCTTTTTTCATCTCACTTTTTTTCAACAAATACCCTTTTATTTTATTTTTGTTTTTATATTTTTTAAAAATCAAGTTTTTATTTTTTTCCTTTTCATTTCTTTTTTCTTTTTCTTTTTTCTCCTTTTCTTCTTCCTCTTCTTTGGCCGATCGCTAGCCGACAACCAACCTATGACAAGGCTTCGCCTAATCTAATGAAAGCCAAGCTCGCTTGGCGAGCTTGAGCCTTGCCAGATCTAACAAGCTAGGCGAGGCTCAAGCCTTTGCTAAGGTTGCTAGAGGTGAGGTTGCTAGGGCCTCATCGACCTCTAGTAACCTTCGGCAAGACAAGCTCAAGTTCACCCAAATTTGGTGAGCCACAACATTGCCTACCTTGGCGAAGCTCAAGCTCACTTAGATTAATCAAGCCTCAAACTTGTTGACCCGCATCTTGGCCAATCGTCGGGTTGCCAACTATCATAGCAACTAGCAAAGGAAAGAGGAGGAAGGAAAAGATAAAAATAAAGAAAAAAATAAAAATAATTAAAATTTTGATTTAAAAATAATAATTTTAAAATTTTAAAAAGTAAAAATTCAATGGTTTTTGGTAATTTTCCCACAAAAAAAAAAATCTAATATTGAATACTAGAAAATATTTTCTGCTTCATTTTCAATAGCCAAGCATCAAAAAATAGACATTTTCCTAAAAAATAACTTCTAAAAAAATATTTTCCAAAAATGCCATATTTTTGGCAAAACAAACATTGAGAACCAGCATTTCTTTTTTTGAAAATTCAGAAATAATAATAATAATTGGTCCAATTTGGGTGGTCCGGCTGGAATTCCACCCTTGAAATAAAAAACAAAACAAAAAAAATCACCAAAATTGGAATTGGAAACTGACCAATCCCTCCAAAAACCCCTCAGAACTAGTCAGTCCGGTCCGGGCGATTCCTATTGCTCACCCTACGGAGTAGGCAACTGATGCAACTATAGAATCAAGTGGCCATAAGTTGAAAGAATGCAACTAAACGGACCTCATGGCCATTTGCAACGAAACTAAGGTTAACCCGATTCACGTGCGAAACTTTACCCACAACAGCAACCTAAACCCTTAAAGAGAAGTATACTTTCCATCTCCAATATATACTCTAACCAATGAAGAGATAGGCTGACAGCACCATTACAAACCTTTGATCGTCTTCCAAATTAAAAACCGTCTTGAAAGTAGCGAGATCTTTTGTGCTACTGAGTACTGACACAAAACTAAACACGCATCCACAAAGTATTTACAGCCTAGTCTTAATGTAGCACCTTCATTGAAACCTACGCAGAATTGGGGAACTGAAATAGGAATTGACACTAAAATGACATTCAGAGGATGAAAGATGATCACCATGCATTATTTCAGGGAGATATAAACGCCTTTCCAAAGGTAAAACTGTAATTAAACATGAAAGCATACATGGGAGTCATTTTCATCGAGAAAGCCTGAAGAAATGTTTGGCATGAGAACAATCACTAAATAGTTTCTTTCACACATGTAAATAAGAAAACATGCAAACAAAAGAACATAATTCAACTCTAAAAACAAGATTTTATCCATTTGATTCTGAAGAAGGTAGCTTTCAATATTCCAGAGGCTTGCCAAGTTAAGGCCATGAAAAGAACATCATAAACAAGTAATTAATGTCTTCAAATGTTGGGAAAACTAGATTCTATGAAACCACCCCACAAAAAAGAATTCCTTTGGCCATACTAGGAGGTCTTGAAACTTCAAGAAACGCAAACCTCCAGCGTTTTACCCTTTGCATGGGGCCATGGTCTAGCTTCAAATGGAAGAATGAAAACATTAAAAAGATTCATTAATCCTACCAAAATATCAGAATCCTCAAGCCATTTCATGGTATGCATCTGTTTGTCTTCTCAGTCAAATTGAGTAGGAGACTAAGAAATGGTATAGGAAGATCATTGGTTCCTTCTTATGTGTTCAGACCGGTTGTTTTACAGATAGGGCACAAGTTCTTGTGCATCAGCCACCGCTTAATACAATCTCTGTGAAAATCATGTCCACATTCCAAGGTTCCGAGGTCTTCTCCAGTATTATATTCTTCCTGTTGATCATGTGAAGAATGTAAGCTATGAATGGACAGAGCAATCTTTCGGAGAAAATACTGTGCACACAATTCATTTACTAATACATGGCAAAAGTAAAGTAGAACAACCTAGGTCATTGGAAACCAGCAGATTAATTAAAATTATATAGAACTGAAAAATCAAGGGCGAAAAACTGATGCTGCGGGAGTCCAGGCACTGCTATGACCCACGAGATTAGATGATCAAGTAATGCTTTGTCAACAAAGGACAGAATGTAAAAATACAGGACAACTTCGGTTACCTGACAAATACAGCAAGGCTCAACCTCATTATCAGAGTCAATGGGAATGGCATATTTCCTCTGTTTCAGACGAGCTAATATGGTTTCTTCATTCAATCCAGTGCTAACGTTTCCAATGCGCTCTTCGAGAGCCAATAACTCCTGAAAGTAGCAATAGTATGTTAGAATACACTCTTTAGTCCAAAGAAAAAAAGTACCTGAGAGCATTTCATTGTTTCACCTCATAGGACATGTTGTCAACGTCAAGGCGCATATCCCTATGCCGGTCATGGATATCAGCCATCCCAAAAAATACTGACTGCTCAAGGAGCATATAGTCCTACATCAACGCATAAAAGAAACCTCTATCAGATATTTATGCAGTGCTAGCAATCTAGAAGAAACTCCCTATTGACCATCTTGAACATTTCATCGAGCTTTAGAGCCTGTTTCCGAAATGATGATTTCACTTCTTTGTCATCCAAGATCTAAACGAAAAACAACTTATGCAAGAACAGTCCTTATGAGACATAATTAAAATCTTAAACAAGATGGTAATGGCATTAAAAATTTTTGCTAGGTGAAGACAATTTCAAGTTGGAATCCATCAAGTGCATTCTGTGCTAATAAAAAGAAAATTGTGCATCTACTTGCATTTTGTATAAGAAACTTGAGAACAGATAAAGAAAAAAGTTCCAAGCAACCACTTATGGTTCAAGCAGCTATCTTAGAAAAGATGGTCAGTCAACTACATATTCTTCCAATTAAAAAGAGGAAAGGGGCTTGGGAAGGAATCCTTGTTGACTGATAGATACTGTGAGGAATACTGTGTTTGTTTAGCTGTTATAAGATAACATTTTAACATCAAAGAAAACAATAATTTATTTTACCCAGTTACTGCAAAATTATGCAGTGCAGATTACATCCACCTCAAGGATCTAACTTTCTTAGCACTGACTAATGAACTTTTGACACTCATAGTTTTACGCAAAGGGTTGCCAATCTCATTAGCCGTCAAAGTGAGCAAAATGTTACTCACTGCCTCTTCCCTTATGAGAAGCAGAGACTCTATCTAGACACTTTGCCTCCCTTATGAGAAGTAGAGAATCTATCAAGACACTTTGTCCGGTCAAGGTTACGTAAGTAATTGTTAAAGTTCAGCCTTCTAATAAGGCAGGAAC
Organism: Corymbia maculata; assembly: GCA_014182735.1. NCBI lineage: Eukaryota > Viridiplantae > Streptophyta > Magnoliopsida > Myrtales > Myrtaceae > Corymbia > Corymbia maculata. The sequence goes on from CM024687.1 coordinate 17,519,170, forward strand.
AGTTTCGAAATTTCAATTCAGTAACTTAGAGACTTCAACACAAATATGAAGTTCTATACTATTATCCCATGCAAAAGACCAACAATTAGCAGCTGTTTATTTCAACAACATTCGTCCAAATACCATTAATGATATTCCCCGATTATTCACTTCGCATGCTTTCCCCCTCACTAGCTCAGTGCAGTTGTTTAATAAGAACCAGTTCATTGTCCAACAAAATACACTTTCAAAGTATACCAAATCATACAAGACTGACCTCAATGCGCAAGCCCTCACTCCGGCGCATTAAATCCAAGACATTTCGCACCTGCACAAGGAAGGACATGGTAAGCTCCAAAAATCAAGGTGCAAAGTGAAGCAAAATCATAGGTAAAATAATACCTCGCTATCATCTTAAAAATTTAGATATAAGACTAGACATGTCAAATGATATACACACTAAAACTAGATGGTACTGAAAATAGGTAAGTCTACTGCAGGTTTTAAGTATATATCATCTAAAACTTTACAACAGCTCCAGTTTTTAACATATAATAGTGAAAACTCAGGATAGAAATGAAAGCTACACAAACCTCAGATACAAGCCTTCTTCGCCCTTCACTAGCAGCAGCTAAACTTCGCATGGGATAGGGAAAACCCACTGCACCATCTCCTTGTCTCTCTGTCCAAATTGTTGACCTGGAAGGAATTGCCTGACCCTGGAAACCAGATCTAGATGAAAGCAGAATCTCTTGTGAAGAAGCAGGAGGTCCTGAGCCACCCGCAGCATAGTTACTCTGGCCTTCAGGCTCAGAACCCATAGAAGACATCAAAGACCGGCGAACATATTCAGTTATTCTCCGAGGATATTGTGGATGACGATTGTGATGAGGTGCCCAATGACCATGGGATGACTGGCGGCTTGAGCTTGGACCACTTCGAGAACTAGAAGCAATATTTACAGGAATGCCACTACTTCCCCCAGCACTCCTCCGGACAGAAGGATTTGGAACTGAGTTTCCTAATTCACTAGAGGGAACAAACATGGAATGCTCTAAAATGTTTCTCCCATTGCTGCTTGAGCTGGATTCATCATGCGATCCAGCATCTCTATTTCCTGAGAGAACTGCACTAGATGAACCGGAAGCTCGTGAAACAAGAGCTCTATTCCATCGAATTGATGGCCCACTGGGTGGCAAAGTTGGAACAGGAAGTACACTAGTCTGGTGTTGCATGTTTGTGTCACTGGCAACAGGCATTGGCCTTAAGTCCAATGAAGGATCAATTGTGAGAAGTCTCGAAGATGGCTGATTAGACATAAAACCGGGGTTAAAAACACCATTTCCAGTACCTGCAGAATATGTAATGGGGGGATTGGGCATGTTTTGACCCAAAGCATTTCCCCTCGCCCGGAAGTTTCTCTGTATGTTTTCAGCACTTCCTGCTACACTTAAATCGGGCAGACTTCGAGAACCAGCTCCTCTCAAACCCAACCCACTTCTTGGGTCAGCCTGTTCTGGAACAGAAGATGAAACTGTGGTGCCATCAAAATTACGGCCAATGAAAAGATTGGGAGAAGCATTAGTTTCCACATTTTGTGAATAACTAGAGCTCCCAACATTAGAAGATTGACCAATGTGTCCTTCGAATGACTTCCTTTTACAAGGTATACGGCGACCATCCAACAGGCTACCAGGTCTCCCATCATTGTCTTCGCCGAAATTTCCAGTGCCACTGCTAGAAGCAACCATAAAAGGATCCGAGCTATTACCAGCTGGAAGCCATTGGGCACCCGACCTACTTGGCTTGTACAAGTTAGGGCATTCCAAAAGTGGCGAACTCTCGCTACCATGGCCAACAAAACCAGCTGGCACATTAAGATTTGGTGGCATTGAACTAGAGCCAGAACTATGAATCACTAGAGGGTTCATACTCACATTATCCAATGGACGAACACTACCCGGTTGCTCATATCTCCGATCTTCCAGTAAGGGACCAGGTCCACCATAGGCACTTAGTGAAGCTGACCATGAATGTTCTGTTTTCCGCTCATTGTTACCAATCTCAGGATGCATGTCACTAGAACTAGGTCCACCTGGACCCCAGTTGGCCAAGTTTGGCAGCTCATGACCAATAGAGGTCAGAAAGGTAATGTTATTATTTGGTGGCGGAATGTAGTCCACCACTCGGCTATCTGCCTGATTCAGCATATTATTCCAACAGAGCTGCTGATCTACCGCAGCACTACTTGATGAAGATCCATGTTCAAACTCAAAACCTGCAGCCAAGGAACTGCTCGTACCCCTCTGCCCTTGCATCGGGGCTGACATAGTTCAACACAAATTATGTTGTGAAGGCAGAGTCGTCACACCAACTCTTGGGGGTATTGACCTGGTCCAAATGGGATAGAATATCTGGAATGACAGAATGGACAAAGATTAACATCAAAGTCAGCATTCCACTCAAAAAGAAAGCGAAAATGTTGCATATATGCTAAAACTCTTATTAAGCAATGGACTCCTTGATCACTTAGATATCATCAACTAAGATCTTCCTTAACATTTAGTTTGAAGTTCTTCCTTGTTTGTCAATAGGACACACTCAGCAGAATGTCAAATGGGCACATTTTGGTTATATGAAAGAGCCATTAAAAATCTGTCTTATCAGCATTCAGGTACGTTCTTTTAATCTCATGCTTCTAAAGAGTTTCTGGGGCCAAGAAACTTCATCTACTTTATTTTAACTGAAAATTGAAGTTTAACAACATCCAGCATTCAAGCCTGGACAATAGAAAAGCTCGTACATTTGCTAAGCTCCATCACATGCCACCCAATTTACAAGGCAACAGAGCATAGAAATTCTGAGGAATGCTTTATGATAAAATGATACTATCTGTGGCATCAATCTAGCAGGTCCACAACCCAAATTTGACAATTCTAAAACCAGACAGCTATGGATACACTGGTTTTTCCAAAGAAAAGAAAATGCCACTTGCAGATTACAAGAGAATTTTTTTTGAAAATCACAAGAATAAGAGGAAGGGACAGGGCAAGCAAACCTGGGCTCATGGCATAAACAACAGGCAACTTTAAAAAAAAAAAAGGATTGGAATCCAAACAGGAAATGGAAATTAGCAGAGAACGAGAAAAATTGCTGCTGCATCGCCTGCTACCTAAAGTTTGAATTTTTAAAATTCGGCACCTTTAACCATCAATTTAATCATGTCATTTGAGAAATAATCCAGGAAAAAACGTAACTTTTGCACTCGTTAAGCAGGGGGAAAAAACAGAGAACAGAAATAGGAAAATACATGAGATCCGCTAAGAAATACAAGGATTTCAAAAAAAAAAAAAAAAAAAATTTCAAGGATCTACACAGCTGTTTCTCATCAAGTAACAGCTCAGATGAACCGTTTGACAAGTGAAAGCACTTAACAAGCTAGCCAAAAAAAAAAAAAAAAAAAACTCAAAGCAATCAAAACTCCAAAGTTATGAAGCTCAAAACTTCCCACGAGCTCACCTCTGCTTCGTTCAAACAAATCGAACCCATATCTGCGATAAAATCCTGTTCACGTCAACCATGAAAACAAAACAAACATCTACAGAGTACCCCCCCCCAAAAAAAAAAAAAAAAAAGAAGGAAAAACCAAAAATTATGCACACAAAAAGAGGTCGGAATCCTCAGCTATAATTCACCGATCATCAGAAAATTAAAAAATCTTGACGAGAAAAGCATAAAGATTGTACCTTTGAGCTGAAAACGCAGCTAAAACATGGATCTAAATCTGGGTCTCGGAAGGCGAAGGGGCTACCAAATCCCCCCGTGTCTATCCCCTCGGCGTTCTCCTTTGCTTTGCGGAGAAAATAAGGAAGAGAAGCAAAGGAACAAAGGGAAAAGAATAAGTCGCCGCTTAGCAAATGGGAGATAGAAAAAGCCTTTGGATGAAGAATATGAGATAGAGAAATGAAATGCAAGAGAAGAGAGAGAGAGAGAGAGAGGGAGAGAGATTAAAGAGGACAGTAATCTGTAATTTACAAGGTAACCCAAAAGAGACAGAGAGACAGAGAGAGGAAATAATAGAGAGGTTAGAACAGAGCAGTTTCCTGGGGAGAGAAAATTCAATAAAATACGTATTGAATGACAGGGAGCACCCAACCGAGACAAAATGTGTCCTGTTGGCCGCTTACCAAATGGCTCATGTCCCCGTCTTTCCTTCGAAAATCAAAACGCTCTCAAGACTCTCTCTCTCTCTCTCTCTACTCTCGAGTATTTTTGCTCCTAACACCTTGTCAGAGGCATGCAATCTGGAGGTAAAAATCTGACCCGATCATATGGTTGAAAATGGCTCCTTTCTCTCTCTTGGCGAAGGAATTGACAGATTTCAGTGAGGGCAAAAGGAGGGGATGCACCTGCTCCCTCTCTTATTTGACCCCCCCGGGAGCTCACGAAGAATTGCGACTTTTCTTGGTACGCATCTGTGCAAGGGTGGTGCCACCGTACGATCATTAGCTTGGATGCAACCAAATTGAGTGAGTGCGTTTCGCCCAAATCGGATCATTTATGCTGAGAGGCTCGATTGGGATTTAAATTAAATAATTGATTGACCACCAGGGGATCTGACTTTACTTGTTTGGTAATTTGGGATATGTTCATGTCTTTATAATGCAAGATTGTTATCATATTACCGACTTGATTAAAGGGTGTGAATATATCTTGTTTTGGGGAGGGATGGCAACTTTTTGAATGAGACCGAGGAATATGGCTCTAGTAAACACATAGATTTATTGGGAAGAATTTAAACCAGACATGGGCACAACAAGAAATTTTGTAACTTACATCAAAACATCTTATCGGTGGTATAGAACGGTACAAATTACTAACATGATGCGATACTAATTACTTGCTAAATCGAGAAGGTGTTAAGGTGAATGAACCTATTGAAGGAGGTTGAATACCGTATCCCCTAGTAGGATCGTGATCAAGCACGGATAGGATCTCTTAAATATTTATACACCACCATGACATCCTATTCCACGATTAGATTTCATCTAAGTTAACCTACAGATGTATGATGCATAACAAGAGACCTTTGACTTTTTTTTGCGGGGGGTATGTTGAGACGGGCTATGATTCACATTTGATTAGTCCACCATATAATATTCAATATCAAACTCAGCATACACAAGGTGGAGACAGATATCTATTCATAGGGATAAAATAAAATCAAATATCTTGATGTTTAAATTAATATGGCTAGTGCCTCCTTTTCTTTTCATCTTTCTTGGAAGTCTAAAACATGGGGAGAGAGACTCAGTCCCACAAGACGCCTGATAGCCAGCGAGCCTCCATGATCTCTGTGTTTTCATGTTGTCCACGCCAAGCACCTTCGGCTCTTTTACCCTCACATGCTTGTCTTTTTGCACCGTTTTTTAAGGAGCCATCCGCTGTGACTTCTCGTGATCATCTCATCTTATGAACACCCCAAAGAAAAGAAAAGAAAAAACAAAGGGACCACGTACACCTAAATCTTGAATTGCAAAAGAAATTGAATGAACGTCCACACTTTATTTTATAATAAAATATTATTAATTTTTCAAGTACGAGACTAATTTTGCTTTTCTAATTATGTAAAATATCAAGCACTTTTTGAGCATGCGACAAGTTCCTATTGAATGTGCAAGTCCTATTGTTACACTTATTTAATATTTAGTAAAGGAAGTATGATATAATTAAGATAATAATGGAAGCAATATTATTAAATACAATCAACATACTATTAGGAGGAAAGGGAGTACAGAGAAAAAGGTATCTAGTAATATAAGTTACAAATTCAAGCCTAATTGAAATGAAATAGATATTTCATAGACAACCCATTACATAATAGCTAATGAAAAAACTACACCTTACATTTCTCGGAATACATTTTAAATATGATCTTGAGAGAGTATGCAATAACAAGGACTTATTGTTACATATAACATGAAATTCACTCAAAGCTTAAAGCAATCTTGTCTTCTTCACTTAAGATGTGAGTTCAAATTATTATACTTTTCGAATTTTCTTTGAAAACTTTCAGGAGCACATATTAGAGTGTCTTCACTCTTCAGTAATTATCCCGCATGTGTGGTATAGGAAAATGCCCCATTCATGAAGATTACCCGAGATTCAGAAAGGCCCAAACTTTTCATTATTGAGAAAAACATTAGGGTTTAATGAATGTACAAATTTTAAGCTGATTTTAGGTGGGGTGATGTTGGGACCCACGGTTAGATGTCCTAGATTTGCTGCTCCACCTAAAACTCGGTTGCTGTTGCTCTAATCATTTCTTACATTTTCTGAAGAAAATAAGAAAATCAAATGTGCAATTGAGTAAAAAAATGAAAAACTCAGACACACTTATGGAGGCAATCAAAAATTTTCCTGTCGGAATATTTATTGGTGGTGATAATGATTTTCTCTCTAAAGGGGTTTTCGCCTTTTGGAAGTGTGAATGCCAAAGGAAAAAAAAAAAAAAAAGACAGTATACGTGCAGGTTCTACCCAACTTCTCTTGCTTTTCCTCAATTACAAGAAAAAAATAAAAAAATAAAAAACTTATCTTGCTTTAAAGTGTGTTCGCTTCTTTGCTTGTGGCCGTTCACATCTCATTCGTGGGCCAATTTGTTCTTACGTCTCTCAAGCGCTTCTGGTCCTATTATTGTTTGCCCCCTTTTCAATGCTTCCTCCCTCTCAACTTTCAAAGTTGGTTGCTTTGCATTTTTGCTTTTGTCCTCCTACATTTTTTTATGCTCTTCCCATAATCAATGCGAGGCCACGCACACGGGCCATTATGAGTCACCATGGAGTTCGCTTATACAGCCCCTCTTGCGTAATGCTTTGCTTTGAAAAACCAAGCGTCTATATAATAACATATTGGTGATGGGAGGGGGGGGGGAATATCAAGATAAGTATGACGAATCCTTCCACCATCGAGAATATTAATAGGTTTATGTATTTTTGCCACTACTTTGGACAAAGTAGTGAAATTGACAACCTCAGACACTAGCCACGAATATTCCAACAAGTGAGCTCATGACCCCGTGGTTTTTCCTCCCTCTTTTTTTCTCCCTTTGCGTGGTTTTCAAACATCCGTCATTGCATCAAATTCAACATGGTGTGATTATAGAATTTGTGGTGAGGGGGTGCGTAGGATGAGAAACTTTATTAGGATATATAGACACTTAGTCTAAACATTTTGTAGGATCATGTCTCGAGGGCATTGTGATTGATATGTAATAGGGGCTAACTTATGTGACTAATTTATGATGTACTTTTTCTTCTAGATGACCATGCTTGAGTTAACATGGTTGAGTATGATCATGCTATATAGATGATCCCAATTAAATTTAAGGTAACATATGGACTCATAATATAAAGCATGCAATTTGAAAAGATATTTAAGAGAATAGTTGCTTGGTGTGGTAATGTTTGGCTGATTTGGCTCTCCAAAATGATAACTAGCAAATGATTATATTGAAGGAACTCATTAATGGGGTACCCATTCAGTCTATTCAAAAACACCAAATTTCCATGTAATTTATGTAATGTGAGTGGTTTTCGTAGGGAAAACATTACTATGGCTATCCTTGGCACTAATGTCTACTATGATAAATGCAAATAGTGAATTAATTTTGCAGATGTCAATGATTCCTTTACATAAGCTAATGTGCTAAACTTGGCTATGACAATTAAGTGAACGAGTACTAATGAAAGTGGTTTCTCGCTGTGACTTGAGGGTTTTTGGGCATTGATAAAGGTGGGAGGATCTTGATATTGTCATCATGCGTCATTTTATTGAAATCGTTAACCAGCTCACTTGTAATTAACATGTGTTGATGATGAGTCTTAGATCATGCCAACGATGAGTTACCACTGATGATGGTGAGATATGCGTTCTTTGTCTAATATCTCTGTAAAGGTTTAGTATTGTAATAGTAGATAGTCTGGCTTGCTGATTGTTGTACTATTCCATGAAAGATTTTCAATATCTTCATTCAACCTATTTAACTCCCTTCTAGATTGCATTGTTAGCCACAATAGTTTTGTCTAGCACATAATCCAAGTGTGAGGCACAAGTTAGTTACAAGACGTTGTGTGAAGCACAAGTCAACTTAGTAGGGGTTTTAAAGCTCTATCTTTTCACACTAGGCATGAAAACTACTATATCTACTTATCTAATAGTAGCCTGAATTGTTATTTTGACGTGGTATTTACCTTCACCACCAAAGGCCCTCCAATTCCTACCAATTGTTTTTTTTCCTAGTAGGTAGGAATACAAGAGATAACATCATGGGGTCTCCCATCCTAAGGTGGATCTCCCACTTGTTTATTCTTCCTTGAGCATTGTAAAGACCTATTCAAGTCCAATATTCATTCAATCTCTTCAACTCCTTTCTAGATTGCATTGTTAGCCACAACAGTTTTGTTCCACCACATAATTGATTAGCACATGCTATATGGATTCCAAAAGAGAAATCAATTTTGGCCCCACTATCTAATCCATAGAAGACAAACAATTTTTCCTTCAATACTCTTAATTATGAATAGATGGGTCAAAATGGGTTGAAAACCCATTTATTAACCCATATGAGATGGGTTGAGTCATATGTGAAATAGCTAATTATTGCTAAATGAGTTGATATGGGTTTGAGTAATAAAGTTTAATAAAATATGAGTTTTTAATGGATCTAAAGTCCAACCAAACTGTAGTTCCTCTTCACTTTTCTTTAGGCTCAATTTGCGGGATTTCAAGTGGGGCGACTTATTTTCCTAATTTTATCTTTTACTTATGATCTTCTTCTTTCTTTCAAAATTGGAAAATAGCAAATAATTTATGATCTTTCAAGTTTTAGAAAATCATGAAAATTAATATATAATATTACATGTCAATACTTATTGAGTTGTTTATTTTAGGAGAGATACTTCATTGTGAGACTTGAACTATTTGCAATAAAGAAAAAGTCACAAACAAGTCAAAAATCTTATTTGGACGTGTTTTAGTAATGTGCGTTGGGTTGGGTATATGTCACTAAATTTGAATTATATATAAATTGGTCAAAATGGGTTAAACACATCTATTGGGTAGGACCATTTTCAATCTAACCCTCTCATGTTAACTACACATAAATGCATATTTTTGTAGTATTGTCTCTCCAACCGTAACTCCGTGCCCAGATCCATTTTGGTTGCAGATATAGCTGCTCCCTATTTTTCACTAAACTTATTGTTTATTAAAATAAAATGAATGTATGTATCAGTTGTAATCTACTCACTTAATTGAATAAGCTGAGAATAGATTTTGTAATATTTAGAGTTTTATATTTCTTTTTCCTTTTTTTCATTTTGGTTTAGTAAGATATGTCATTTTAATATTTTTAACTTTCAGTTTTTACTTAATATTTCCATCAATAACATAAATGTTAAGTGTAACTTATTCGCTTAATCAAATAAACTATACATCAAAATACAAATAATTTATTCAGCAACAAGATTTGTTTTTAAGCTGTCTTATTATCATTTTACTTTACTAAAATACACATCAATTATGTGTTCAATAATTAATTTTATGATAACATCTAGACGTAAGTGAAATTCATTCATATTAGAAGGTAAGGTTAGCAAGTTATAATTTAAATAACAAAAAATTTCCTTATAACTTAGGTCTCTTATTATATATTAGTTTAGATTTTCATCATACGCATTACTCTTGAGATAAGATACATTATCTGAAGAATGGTTTTGAAGATTTTTTCCTTAGCCCTACCAATTTTTGATTAATAAGAAATAAATGTTTATAGATAACAGATAAGCTACACCTTTTCTTTTATGCCATAGCTACAGGTTATTGTTGAAAAAGTGCCAAAAAGATAATGAAAGAAGAAAACAATTTATCAAGGGGAAAAATATATTTAGCATGAAAAGAAAGCGGAGCTACGTTTTGTGCCGTGGAAGAACGAAAAACGAGTTTGGAATTATTCGATTATTTGGTCAATTTGGTGGAGCATGATTTTAGTTTTACAAATTTTCGAGAATCCTTGTAGACATTATGGATGAATTTTTGAGGGCGAATCAGTCCAATCAAAATAAAGAATAAGAAAAAAGCTATAGAAGACAAGTTTTTAATAGTGAAACTATCATTTCTAATATTTTAAGTCCTCTCTTTTTCATTATTGCAAGTTCATTGGTTCAAGCTATATGTAGGGTCGTAGCGACATGGAAAGAAAAAAGTCTCAAGGTTGGTGCTGATTCTTGATGTAAATTTGTTCCCTTCATACCGCTTTGTATAAACGTGTTGATCCCTCATGGCAGGGATCGTACCGCGGGTGGTGCGAGGAGCTTTCCGCGTTCTTGACCGCACAATTTACGCGAACCCTTTCTTTTGCAATGGCAACTATCGCAGACCATGACGTGAAATATATAACCAGAGATTGTGCCCTACTTGAGAAGGAGAGAGGTTGGCTCGCCTCTTAGTGGAATTGGAATACTTATTGGAGTGGGATTCCGATTCCTTGTAGGATCGACCTTGGTGAATTAAGCAATTGCCTAATTAAGTAACTATGAATTTAAAATTTGGATTTATAAAATATAGATGGTTGGTTCTAGATTCTTATCTACATAAACCATAAATATGCTTGCAAATGGTCTTTTGAAGGATGGACTATAAAACCTTATTTTGGAGATCTGTCACAATATAGCTTTTCTCCATCTATTTGCATACCATATCTAAGTTCTGAATTTCTAATTACCGGATTTAAAATTTCGTGGTCGAATACTGGTAGAGTTCTAAATAACAATATGACTAATGTGAGAACCATATTTAGCTTGAAACTATATGTGACAATGCTAACCGAAAGCTAAGCGAAGAGCTCGTTTTTCTTTGTAAAATGTTCTAGAGCCCAACAAACCCTCAACGACAAACGGGTTCTTCGTCAAGAGAGCGTGCAACTAAAATCCAAATACTTCATTTGGAACAATGTCTAGAAGCTTGCGTAAAGATAATTAAGCTTTTGTTAAAGATAATTAAGCTTTTTTGACTCGCTCCCATCCCCATTTCCCCTATTAAATATGAAAGCAGCATTGACCATGTGCCCACCCTCAGCCACCGTACACGCATGCTTCATGGGTTTTGCTCCCTTCGAATAAATTAATAATCAATTTGTCCTCCCGGTCAACACCACGTCCAAATCATCACACAGAGAGAGAGGCAGAGGGAAAGAGAGAGAGAGAGAGAGAGAGAGAGAGAGGCATCCGAGAAGTAAAAGGACTTGAAAGCTCGGTCCCATTTTGTACCAGCTTCCTTGGTCCGCGGCTTAAGCAATAATGTTAAGATGTACAACTCAAATTCCCACCTTACTGGGGAGTCCACCATCACCTTGGCCGGTCCATTTTGGCCAACTCGCGAAACGACTATGCAGGTCCATATGAACTTTCAAAGCGCTCGGCTGGTGTCGTTACTGGCTGCCGACGAAATAGTATGAACGCGTGGGGGATGGATTCCCCATTCGTCTCGTAGAACCTTGAAGTGTTTGATTTTTCGAGTCCCATCGTGGCTTGGAAATCATTTGGAACCGGGAGATTTCCAGCATATGAACCGAAGATCGATTGTCCGAATTCCATCATTCCCGTAGAAGCTGGTTTGGATTAGAGCTACTTATATGACAAAATGCTCGGACTTAATTGCAAAAAAGTATCAAAAAATCATAAACTTATTCTATTGATACCAATTCAATTATAAATCTTGTAATTGGGCAAACTCAATCCTAAATCTTTTGCATTTATGCCGATTGAGTCTATCTAACCAATTTTGATCATAAATCACTAACATAAAGACTAATCATCCTACGTAACACAATCGACATTGACATGGACAAATTTTTGAAATTTTAATTTTTTTTTTTTCTTTTTTCTTTTATAACTTTTTTTTTTTTTTCTTTGTATAAAATAAAAAAATTTATGACTAAATTGATATAATTCAAATATTTAAAACTAATTTAGTACTAATGCAATAAGTCTATGACTTATTTGGTACTTTTCCCGACTTAGTCGGTGAGATAGTAAGTCTTTATACTTGTGTATGTGAACAAATAGAAAAAAAAGAAGAAGAATACTAGATATGGACGTTTTCCATAGTGTAAATCTAAATTTAACTTTGCAGGACGCAGTATCATGGGCTGGGCCACAGCAATTAATCCTTTACTAATGGCAGAAATAGACTTGATAATAAATCACGGTGCTATTAGTTTTTTAAACTAGAGTACAATTTGATGGCAGGGTAGATTTCACTAGTGGTCCCTATGGCTTTGTTTAAGTGATAGGAGAGGGGACGAAATAGAGTATACGGAGAAACATTTAGAGACGTCTCTCTCCCCCCCCTTGCCTAAATTTGAGTGATTTCACTCATTACACTTTTTTTGGCGGTCGATGCATTTTGATTGAAATTAGATCCATTTTTATTGATGAGGCGAAGTTGTGGTCACGTGTCAATAACACATTATCCAAAAAATTTGTCATGCATTTGCCAAGTCAATATTTCTAGGATAAATCAACTAAATTTCAATCATAGTCTATCAATTACAAAGAAACGCAATTTTAGAGCAATTTTATCATTTTTGTGAAGGCAAATCAAATGTCAGATAGACTGCATAAACAAAAGGCTCTATTTCAAGATTTTTTTTAACTTTATCCATAGTTCATTTTTTTTTTTCTTTTTTCTTTTTGGGTAAGTTAAGATTGTAATAAAATCAACTAGAGAACTGTACAATAGGAGGGGAGAACACGGTACCGACAAACACTCAACAGGACAACATGTCACTAGAGTAGAAGGGTACCCCGATCTCCAAAAGGAAAGGAAAAAAAAACCAATGAACAAGGTCAACAGAGAACCTAGTTCATCCTACATTGAGCCTAGAACGGCTCCACTCCAAAAACCCGAGGGTCTATCCCTCAACTTCGCAGTATCCTTCTGTTTCTGGGATTATCTTCCACCATCTTGAAGGTGAGGCATTTATCCTTAACCATCTTAATAAGATATAGCTTCATGGAAGGAGTGTAAAGGTTATGGTCACGAAAGAGAATATCATTCCTGGTCTTTTAAATGATATATCACAAAGCACCAAATGAAAATCAAGTTATCTCTCGGTAAAATCCTTTTCCAGATATATAATTTATAGCCCAATGAAGATTATCCGACCAAGAAGAGTTGTTCCATGGAAGATTACATTTAGCAGCCTAAAAGTTTGACAGAGTATTAGAGATACAACAATCAAAGAAGAGGTGATTAACATAATCAAGTCTAGAGTTGCAAAAGGCACAAACAGAATTAGGAATCTTGCCAAATGTCATGAGATAGACTTATGTGGGTAGGCAATTCTTGGTTATCAGCCAGAGAATGAATTGATGTCTAGGGGCTAGTACCTTGTCCCAGACAAAAGAGGACTAGTGAACCGGGCTTGATTTGCATCGGATTATGGCCCAAGTTGAAGCCGTTGAAAAATTCCCGGCTGAATCATACCTATGTAAAGGTGTCTTGACCAAGTGAGAGATGGGGATTCGGTATTTGCCACAATAACAACTCTTGGCATATTAGGGACCCATTAGAGGAGTATAGGTCCTTTACCTTTGCTTGTCTAAGAAGGTCTGATTGGTATATATAGTTGTTTGAGAATATTGAGTTTAGAGGACCAATGTCAAGCCAAGAATCAAACCAAAGCGATGTTGATTCCCCATCTCCTACCTTCCATTTGAAATGGGGTTGAAAGTCATATCTTAGAGCTAGGATCTTTCTCCACACCCAAGAGCAATGGGTAGGGGTTGAAGAAATCCAAATTTTTTTCCTTTTGAGATATGTAGCATGGATCCATTTGTACCATAGTGATTCTTTATCATTGAATAGCAACCAAATGTGTTTATTCCAAGGCCTCATTCCGAAGCAAGAAGGCACACATCATCCCATGACACCTTCGCACCTCCCGGACCCATGGTTGGGCCCTTCTAGAGGAATTGTCTACAAATTTGCTCTATCTTATCCACTATCGAGGAGGAGAGCCAAAATATGGAGGCCCAATAGGCTTGGATGGCATGTAGCATCGATTTAATAAGTTGTAGTCGGCCTGCAAAAGAGAGAAAACAATGAGTCCAAGATTGGACTCTAGTGGTAAGACGGCATACTAAAGCATTGCAATCCACTTTGCTCAGTCGCGATGTAATGATGGGCACTCCCAAGTAGCGCACATGAAGGGAACCAAGATTGAAGCCAAGAGCTTGTAATATCTAGTGCTTAGTAGTTTCAAAGCCTCTCGATATATAGACTTCACTTTTGTTGGCATTAGGAACCAGTCCACTCCAAGAGGAGAATAACGCGAGCCCTCCTTTGATGCAAGAGATAGATGTGAGACTTGTTTACTAAAAAAAAGTACATCATCTACAAAAAATAAATGGGATAGCCGTGTAGCCTTGCACCTCCAATGGTAACGAAAATCCGGATGCCGAGTATGAAAGTTAAGGACCCCTGAGAAAACCTCCATGATCAAGGTGAAGAGGTAAGGAGACATAGGGTCACATTGTCTTATACCTTGATCACTTGCAAAGAAACTATGAAGTTCACCATTTATGGATAAAGAAAATTTTGTGGTTCGAATGCACATCATAATGAGCCTTGTGAGATGGCCGGGAAATCCAAAAGCTTGAAGAGTTGACTTTAGGAAGTCCTAGTTAAGGGTGTCATAGGCTTTCCTGAAGTCCACCTTAATGGCATACTTTGGAATATTAAGCTTGTTGTGAAACCCACTAAAAATTTCTTGAGCAAGAAGGATATTGTCACTGATTCTTCTTCCTTTGACAAATGCCATTTGAGCCGGACTAATCAACAAAGGAAGAACCGTAGCAATTCTAGAAGAGAAAATCTTAGTGATACACTTGTAAATTGTATTACAACAAGTAATAGGGCGAAAATCGGACATCGATGTCGCATTGGAGATTTTTGGCACTAGGGTAATGATAGTATTGTTGCTTCCTTTAGCAAACATCCAAATTCAAGGAAATCCAAAACCGCTTCAGTGATTGACGAGCCAACCTTATCCCAGTTTTTTTAAAAAAAATCGGCATTATAACCATCGGGTCCAGGGGCTTTATTTCTAGCCAATGAAAACATGGCATCATTGATCTTAGACGGAAGAAAAGGTTGGGAGAGTAAGTTGATTTGATCTTCCTAGAGAGAGGAGTGAATAACATCCTTGAGCTCCTGAAATGATGGCCTCACTGCCATATTTGCTGGAGCGAGGAGCTCCTGAAATGATGGCCTCCATAGACCGTTCTTTGATCACGTAGAAAGCAAATTTAATGACCAAAGAAGGCAGTCCAATGGCTCTTTTGACCTTGAGATAGCTTTCAACGTACACGTTGAATCTTTGAGGTCTATTTAAACAAATCAAACGTGGCTTTGAAAATTGGCCAAAATTCAGAACTTCCATTCTCATTTTGTCGCGCCATGTTGTCCGCCTTCCTCTAATAATTTGGGAAGATAGGAAGTATAGTGTTGTGAGAGCTTCTTGTGTTTGTAGAATTATCTACTGATCTTCATGTAGAAGCAGCGTTTCTTTACAAACCCTAGAATTTTGAGGATTACTAGGGATACCAACCTTATTTATGGCTGTTAAAGCTGAGAGAGTGGAATAGGCCAAGTACAAGGTCGAACCCCTATAAATACGTCTTGAACTTTTTTAATCTCTGATTTTATCATTATCTGTTTGATAAAAGTCACTACCGTTGCATAGCTATTTTGTTGTTATACAAAAGCACATATATACGTTGTTCACGTGAAAGATTTAATTTTCCTAAAATAATCAGTTCCCCTCTCCCTCCTTCCCCCACCGTTATTGTATTAGTCATTTTATGTATAGCCTGAGTTAAGTAAGTGATTAACAATAAAAGGAATAAATGTATACAAAAGTTCTAAAACTTATTACAAAAATGTAATTGAATCATAAAATTTTCAAAAATTAAAATGAAATCTTAAAATCTTGTCAAATTGGTACAATTGTCCCCCTTTGTTAAAACTTTGTCCCAATCATGCACGTGACCTTTTTTCTAATTGTTTTCTGAGACACGTCCCCAAATTAGACGCACTAAAGAAAAGCTTAAAAAATTTACAGTTTTTTTTTTATCGCAGCCGTTCGACTAAACATCAGATGTCTCGTTGAGCTCCGCCTTGTCACCGACATCGTTGGATTGAACCTGCATGTTAGTATTCTTTTTGGATACCTCAGGAGCCTCTTAAATGGAGCTAGTTCCCCCTTATCTAAGTATCTATGATACTTCTCTACAATCCGACAGTCGCCGTATAGAAGTACTATGGAACAATGAAAAGTATAATGCTGACATATAGCTGGAATTCTTTATAACCCGATTCAGATGATGGTTCCTAATTGAAACTAAAAGTTTAGATCCCATCATTGGTCACAAATTGGTAAGAAGATTTACATGAAGGTGTTCCATTATTATTGATTTGAAACTCTGAAATTGCTTCAGCATTTGATAATTAATTCAGTTCTAACGAGGCTGTCTTTTCGCATTGTGCAAGATTGGTGTAAGATCCTCTCATCCATGCATCTTTATCCTTAAGATGAAGTTCCCCAAACCGGACTATTGATTGCTACAAAAATTCTTGCAAAGTACCAAATCACTTATCGAATCAATAATAATGGAACAACTTATCGAGTCTATTTTAAAGGTCAAAGAGGCTTTGAATGCATTCGGACAATTTTTTAAGCTCAAACGAAGAGGTTTTCCTAGGTCTATCATTTTGGAATTCAATTATAATAGATTAAGCATAATCACCTAATCAAACCTAATCACTCCACATTCATTCAACCAAATCCATTTACAATCATCATGAAACATCACAAAAACCCCGGCAACCACAGAATTGAACCTAAACTCGAGCTCTAACCTCAATTGCCTATTGTGATCATACTTTATCGAGCTCACATATAAGGAGCCTACCTTTGTGAAGTTTTGCTGATGAATCGAGCTCAAACTCACAAAATCAGAGAACTGCAGCATAGGTGAACGTTGGAGGATCACCGGAGAAGCCTCTCATCATTGGAGGGGAAAGGATCGATGTTGGATAGGCATTGATTAGCATTTGGATAGGATCAGTCCAAAGTTGGACTACTTCGGGCACCGTAGGAAGGATAAACCTGAGTGGCTCAATAGAGGGGTTGTTGGAGGGAATACCAGCTACTACAACGTTGGGGAAAGAGAGAGGAAGATCAAAGGAAGAAATAAGTGCACTGACGTCGTTGAAGGAGGCTCGCCAGAGGCCGGATCGGCAGCACTTTGGGGAAACGTCGAGTGGTTAGAGAGGGAAAGAAAGAGAGAGGAAAATAGAGGGAAATGGGAGAGTTTAGAGAGAGATTAGAGAGAATTTCATATGTAGAGAGAGAATTTGCATAAAAAAATGGCCTCCTTTTGAAAAATTGGAGAGGAAATGATATATACACCTCTCCTTAATTTCAAATCCTAGTTGTAAGAAAACAGGTTAACACATTTGCCTAACTAACTATTCTAGGCTTCCAATCATGTTTAACACATTTAACATGTACTAATTTCAATGGTTGAGATTTAATGCGATCAATAGCTAAAAAAGATTTTTGCAATTAAGGACCTAGGGGCAATTTTGTAATTTTTCCAAAACTTAGGGATCATTATGCAAGTTCTAGAAGTATAAGGGCATGGAGGGGCCGGATTTGAGTTGGGCCACCAAAGGTGGTGGTCGCTAGCCAAAAACTAGTTGAAGGCAGGTTAAACTGGCCTCCTCTGCCGGTGGTTGCTTTGACCAGTTGGATCGGTCTTCCACCAATTCGATTGGTTCAGCATTTTTTGGCTAGTTTGGTTCTCTTTTCTTTTGGGTTTGTGCAATTCAATCCCTAAATTGAAAAGATAATCTGCCTAATTGGAGAGAAAACGGTCCAATTTTGAAGATAGATGGTCCATTTTCAAGCAAGTTAGGTTAATTAAACCACGGAAATTCAATTTTGTGAATTTTTTATTAACCTAATTACCTAATTTCCGTGGAAATTATTGGACCCATACTATGCGCACACCAAATTGGACTTTCTACGCCTTAAATTGGACAATTCCATCTAATTATTCATCATAATTCACAAATTAATTGAAATTAAACCCAATTAAAATTGCAAGACATGTATTAGTCTAACTGCTCATGCCTAGTTAACTTATTGCATCCAAATTGACTTGTAATTGATGAAACAACATCTTTGCCAAAATTAAATTGAGGGCCAATGAGTTAAGAAAGTTAGTTAGGCACATGGGTTAAGCATAATTAGAAGTTAAGAGAGTTAGTTAGGCATATGGGTTAATTTGTAGCCCAGTCGTCTAGTTGTCAACATACGGCCCTCCGCCATTCAAGCCAGCATCCGAGCCCCCTCTTTCAATGTTTCTCCCTCTATCCTTGAGCCGGCGATGGCTATTTCTCTCCTTCAACCTCTCTGGTCTATCCCGTCTGGCGATGTCTTTGATCGTCGATTTGATCAGCTCTAAATCGAGTTGATCTGGTTCGATTTTGCATCGGATCAAGGCCAGAGTTGGTCCAAACCATCTTGACATCCTTCGGTGACGAGCATCGATCCTTAGCATGTCTTGTGGCTAGTTTTTGTAGATTATGTTGATTGGATTGCCAACATCATCTTGGTGATGAAGAAAGATGGATGAGTTTGAGTATGCATCGACTATTGCGATTTGAGCAAAGCAAGTCCTAAAAATGATTTCCCATCATTGTACATCAACGTTCTGGTTGATAGTATGGTAGGATTTGAGCTATTCTCCTTTATGGATGGATTTTTTAGTTATAACCAAATTTGGATGAAAGAAGAAAACAAAAGTAAGATCTCATTTATCATCCCATGGGAGATATTTTATTATAAAGTGATGCTCTTCGACTTGAAGAATGCTAGGGCAACCTATCAAAAATGCATGATAACTCTATTTCATGACATGATGTACAAGGAAATTGAAGTGTATGTTGATGACATGATCGCTAAATCAAGACGAGGTGAAGACCACATCGAAGTCTTGAGAAAGTTGTTCAATGACTTAGAAAGTTCAAGTTGAAACTTAACCTAGTAATGTGCATTTTTGGGGTAAAGTCTAGGAAATTATTGGGATTTATGGTTAGTAGTTGAGGCATCGAAATCGACCTATCTAAAGTGAAGGCCATTTGTGACCTAAAACCGCCATCTACTGTCAAATAAGTGCGGAGCTCACTAGGGAGATTGGATTATATTACTCAATTCATCTCTCAATTATCTAAAATTGTAAAGCCTTTCTTCAGATTGTTGAAAAAAAATGTCAGAATTTAATGGGATGAGGAATGCCAAAAGTTCTTCAAAGAATTGAAGTGATATCTTTCACTCTTCTGTATTGGTACCGCCTACTCCGAGTGTGCCTTTGATTCTCTATCTTACTATCTATGAGGGGTCATTGGGAGCCGTGTTAGCCCAAAAATGGCCGGATGATGGGAAAGAACAAGCCATATATTACTTGGGCAAGAAATTCTCCAACTATAAGTCATGATATTCGAAGATCAATAAGACTTGTGAGGCCCTAGTATGGTTATTGCATAGATTATAGCAATATACTATCCACCATCAAATCTTCTTGGTGATTGAGAATCACCCAATTAGGTACCTATTGAGAAGCCTCCACTAGCTGGAAGACTTGCCAAATGGCAAATATTGTTCTCTAAATTCAACATACAAAACATGCCACAAAAGTTCGTTAAGTCAAGCATGGCCAACATACTAGTTGAAGGTCCTACAAAGGCTGATGACTTGGACGAGATAGATTATAAGATCCAAGCATTTTCCTTTGACAAATGGATTATGTATTTTGATAGTCCCATTAACCTTTCTAGTTCTAACACTAGGGCAATTTTAATCTCCCTGACGGGTCAACACTATCATGAGTTGCAAAGTTGGTATTCCCTTGTAACAACAACATTTCCTAATATGAAGCTTGTATTCTTGGTTTACAATTGAATGCTGACATGAAAGTCAAGAGGTTGCTGTATATGGTGATTCTGCGCTCATCATCCTTTAAATTGGAGTTGAATAGCAAATGCACGATTTAAAGTTGATTCCTTTGAATATCTTGAAGACTTGAGGGAGGAATTTAAAGAAATATCCTTTGAATATCTACATTGATCTCAAAATTAGTTTACTAATGCCTTAGCAACTTTGTCATCTATACTAATAGTAATAGATGGATTGAACATTGATCCTTTGAAGATTGACATCTTAGAGAAACCTACTTATTGCATACTTGTAGAAGAAGAGCCTAATGGACAGCCATAGTGTTATGATACCATGGTCTACCTTTGAGAAGGCAAATTTCCCCAAGGAAGTCAAGTTGTTGATGGAAACACCTTACAAAACTGGCCTCAAAATTCTTCCTTAGTGGAGATGCTATATACAAAATGTCCTTTGATTTAGTCTTGCTAAAGTGCGTAGACGCTAAAGAAACCAATCAACTGATGAAGGAAATTCATGAAGGAGAGTGTGGCCTCACATGAATGGACACTTCTTAGCTTGAAAGATTATGACACTAGGTTACTATTGGTTAACCAAGGAAGCTGATTGTATTCAACACTTACATTGTTGTTATCGATGTCAAGTTTACAAAGACAAAATTAATGGTCCTCCCAATGAACTACATCAAATGTCTAAAGCATGGTCTTTCTCGATATGGGGCATTGACGTCATTAGACTAATTAACCCCAAGGCATCAAATAATCACTATTTCATATTGGTGGCTATCAATTACTTCACCAAATGAATTGAAACTAATCCTTATGCTCACTTACTAGTAAAAATATAACAAAATTCATTTGTTGCAATACTATCGCACAATATGGAGTCCCTGACGTGATCATCACTAACAATGGATCCAACTTGAACAACTAGATAGTAGATAAATTACTTGATGAGTTCCAAATTCGTCACTTGAACTCTTCTCCCTACCTCCCACAAATAAATAAAGCTGTGGAGGTGTTAAACAAGAATATTAAGAAGATCCTGTCCAAGACGGTAGAGAACTATCGTGATTGGCATGAATGGCTGCCATATGCTCTAATAGCATACCGAACTTCTATTTGCACTACAATTGGGCTAACACCAGTATATGGGATAGAAACCATCTTACCTGTGGAAGTGGAAATTTCTTCATTGATGGTTCTTTCTCAAGACAAACTCTTCGGTGTTGAATGGGTATAATAAAAGTTTAAACAATTGACCATGATTGATGCAAAGAGGCTGAAAGATATATGTCATAGGCAAAGCTACCAAAAGTGAGTAGCCAAGTCATTCATTTGCAAGGTCCAACCAAGACATTCTGAGGTTGAATATCTTGTACTTCGAAAAGTTCTACCAATTATCCCCAATCCTCGTAGAAAGTTCACTTCGAATTATGAGGAACCATATGTTGTCAAGAAGGTGCTACTTGGCGGAGCATTGATTCTTATAGAAATGGGTGGTCATGAGTGTCAAAGCCTATAAATGCTAATGCTGTCAAGAAATATTTTTTATGAATAAAGTGGAAGGCCTTTGAGCCACCTTTGGATCAAATCCAAGCCATTTTAAGGCATTTGCATCATGCATCTCATGCATACATAGCATACTTGCATGCTTGTTCATCTTGTAGGTATCAAATGGTTCTCAAGGAGGATGATGTCAATCCTAGCAAAATTAACCTCAAGAAAACAACCATTGAAGATTGATCATCTTTCTTAGAGTCGAGGAGTGATCTTGTCAATTAAGACACTTGAAAAGTGAACCTTTTTGCAAAAGGATAAACTTACGTCCAAAAGGTTTTTCAAGTCCAAATCCTATTTTCAAAACTTCTTTAGAGGAATCAATAGATCATCATTTTTCACAACAATTTTCATTCTCCATGAATGGGAGATTTACCAAAATGATATTTTGAGAAATTAAAAGGGATTGTCAAAAATGCCAAATGGTAGTGCCTAATATGATGGAAGACAAACCTTTGACCAAACACATCTCTATATACACACTTTGAGAGAATTGATTGAAAGAACCATGTCTTAGGATGTAAGTTTCGTTCACATTAAATACATAGATTGAGATGATAGAAGACATTTCCTTCTTAATCCAAAACATTGATTTTATCCTCACAAGCCACTTTGAGCCTAATAAAGAGAATTTCTCAAAATACCCCTATCAAGAACAATCTCACAATGAGGAATCATGGGAGGTCTTAGTTGAAAAATGGAATAAAAGATCAAGAAAGATTTTATTGCTTTCACCTATATCAATCTTCTTGTGATAGCTTCAAGTGACTTCCTGGTGGAATCTTGAGACATCCAAAAGTTAGGATGCACATTCATTTAGTTAACCCAAACACAATTACCTATTACTTAGCCAATTTGAGCATGATGTAATCCTTTTAGAAACTCGAGTGGTGATTATTTCCCCACACTAGGGCAACACATGATTTACCAATAAGATAAAGTGTTGGTAAAAATACAAAAGCATCTTGATAGTCTTAGGTACTCAATAGAGAATAAAAATCAAAATAAATAAGGGGCATACAAAAGCAATGTACTGGGTAAAAGCAAGGCTAAAACCTATCAAAAGCAAGAAAACATGTGATGCAGAAACATATGTGAAGATTATCAATCAAAAGATTCTCGAGACAAATCAAATTTCAAGAGTCAAATCTTTATAAAGTTGTGTAATGGTAAAAATGTCAAGATAATCACCAACTCTTCAAACCTTTTTATTTAAAATACTTCAAGCTTTTTAAGCCTCATTTGAACCAACATTACAACCTACATCCTAAACCTCCTTCAATTGAAATGGTTCAAGTCAAAGTGAGAATCTCACATGAGAGCTACTGTTAGAAGGAATGGACAAAATCCTATCTTGTCTTATCTTCACAATTCTTGACTTGTAGACTCAATTAAGATATCAATTGAATATTTTTTCCTTGGTCTCAAAGTGATTAATCTTTCTATAAGTCCATGACCAAACCTACATTATGATCTCTTTTAAAAGACCTTTTTGATCAATCGACTTGTATTTATTATGAACATTTCCGAAAACCTTTGACATGGGTTATGCAAAACTTCAACTATAAGAATAAAACATTTTTCCCACATAATGGATGGGAATAGAAAACCTTTTATGAAATATGGTGTAAAAGACCTTTCTTATTAGGTATTGGCATGTTTGATTTAATCCTTAGATGGTTAATCAAAATTCATTTTCTCAAAATTTCCTCTTAAGGAATTTGACAATTGTTGTCAATTACCAAAATGCGGATAATCTAATTAGATTAACTGTCAAGCAATCTTAAATTTCCTTTTCAAAATATTTCCTCCCTTGTGAGTTGGATTCTAGTTAGGCTAAACCTCATCTTTGGTTCCTAATCAATCTAAACCTCGTCTTAGATTCTTGGTTAGCATAAACCTTATCTTGGATTCCTTGTCAGCCTAAATTTGGTCTTTGGTTCCCGGTTAACCTAAATCTAGTCTTCGATTCTTGGTCAACTTAAATCTTATCCTTAGGTTCTAGGTTATCCTTAAACCTTGTTTTTGGTTCTAGGTTATCCTTAAATCTTATCTTGATTATTAGGTTTCGTGGTCATGCTTAAATCATGTTTTTCTCTAAGAATTTCCTTCCTCATTTCCTTTCTACCATCCCATAAAAAAGACGGGGAGGGAGAGAGATCCCCATGGATATGCTAAACATTTTGAAGGAATGGTGGTAAGTATTCAGGTATATCTTTGATCAAATGCCATTTCCTTCATTTTGTCTTTTATTTTCCCAAATGGAGTCGATTAAAAATTGTAGATATTAGTTTATCTTTGAACGAAACCTTTTGGAACTCCCACTCAAAGAGGAGGAGCTATTGACACTTAATTTTTACTCAATATGTTAATAGAGGTAAAAACTCAAGATTAGGGTTTCCGATTGTGATGGAACCCGTTTCTCAAACCAAAAATGTTGATTTTCATTTTGTTTCTTTTCCCTATTATTTTTAGGCAATTTCCTATCCATTTTCATCAAAAACCCAAAAAAAAATAAGCAGTTGACTTGTGAGTTGACTTTTAATCAACTCTTTAACCAAAAGTCAACTCTAGGTCAAAAGTTGGCTAAACGGTCATAATTTTACTTTAGCCAATTTAATTTTCAAAAATTTCAAAAATTTGATCATAAAATCAACCTTTTAGTTGAAAGTTAACTAAGGGTTGACTTTTGGTTAAACATTTGACCAAAAAGTTGAAAAATAAAAAATCCTAAAAAAATTTTAACTTCAATTTCATCTTAGAATTGAGAATTTTGCAAAATCGATTAAAAACATTGCTTTTCGAATTTTTCGATTTTACGTACAAAATCAACCAAAAATAAAATTACTTTCATTTTAGTTGTAATTAAACGTATATTTTTACGACATTTGATCTAGATGTCATTATTCATTCACTTGTTCAATCAATTTTGAGATCAGGTGTGTTGGCTCTGTTGGGGTACAAATTACTAATTTTGCCCCTAATTAGGGATCTAAATCAATTCTTAATGATTTGTGAATGGTTAGTGTCACTTGATCTATTTTTGTGAGATAAACAAGAGTTTGGGGTCAATTTTGAAAAATTCACTTAGGAACATTGCAATTTGAGGGATTTAGCTTTCTTGAGCTTAAGAAAACTAGGCTAATGAACTTTGATTGGCAAATTTCAAGTTGACCCATTCAAGACTAAGATTCAATTTCAAGAATTGACGTCCAATTTCATTATTGACCTTCGATTCAATTTTAGCATAAAGGTCACGCAACCTTTTTAAGGTCAATTTGAATACCATAGGCCATTGTGAGCATATGTAATTGAAATAATTAGTGTCGTGCGACTTTAATTAGGTTCAATTTTGGTCAATTTACATTTTAAGGTGGGTAATTTACAAATTAGCCTTTGAGACACCCCTTTTAGCAAAGCTTTCTTTCAATTGCACAAGAAAAGAGAGAGGGGTCAAACCAGTTAGAATTAGTTCATATTAGTTCAATCGGTGCAATTGCTCTAATCACCCCTAGCGGAAAGTGAATGGTCCGGTGAAGCGCTAATGACTAGTGGCCACCCTAGGGCAGCCCACCTCATGGTCAATGTCCTCCTGTCGTTATTTCTTTAAATTTGCATTTTTACCCCAAAGTGTATGCAAGTTTGCAAATTTTCCCCCAAGTTTAAAAAAGTTTTGCAAAAAAACCCCAATTAGCCTTCTATCTCAAGATTAATCATTAGGTTTAATCGCCACCATCCATTAAAAGCACCCTATGCATCATGACCATTAAAATTGGCATGTGCTTAATTGATTTGCTAAGGGGATCACACCTTGGCCCTTGAATAAATCTAATGGCTAAGATTTTTTTTTTTTTTGGGTAAGGTAAGAGTATATATATAGTCGACCAAAATGTAGTACAACAAGGGGACTCTGTACCAGTGGCCACTCAGCTGGACAATCTAATGGCTAAGATTTGATCTTGCCTTCACCTATGTAGTCAAATTTTCCCTCCAAAATAAGTTAGGGGCCTCATTTGTGTAGATTTTCAGATCTAAATTTCCTATTCTCTATCAAAAATCTCTCTCTCTCACCACCTCTCTCTTCCTAGCGGTTCGTCTGCCGCCCTCCTTTGCAAGCATACGGCCCATCATCGGCAAACTCACTGCCACAGCTTGATAATCCGCTCTTCCTTGGCTCCTCCTCAACTTGTTGGTGGTCGAGACTATTTCCAGCACCACTCCGATTCATTCATCTAGCTGCTCTTTCCTTGCGGCGTGCTGCTACCACAAATCAATGGCTTCTCTTACTCAAGCCGACGATCCAACAGTGTCCATTGGCGGTCCAACCATTGCCAATCCTTCTCTAGGTGTGTCCCTAACCTCGTGGTGGATGGGGATTGGTCAAAAAGCCGCTGGAGTTCCTCAAGTGGCCTATTTTTCTTTGGTGGTCCAAATTGATCCTGAACCAGACCGATCCTTCAAACCAACATACTGGACCTGATCCAATGCCGATCTCTTCCTTTCTAATGCCTTTGACATACTTTAGGTGTCCCTGACAATCCTAGAGCAGCTGTGGTGATTCGACGACCCCTTGTTCAAGATTAATCAATCTCGGTTGAAGATTAAACACAAAAGGTACATTCTCGAGCTTGAGTCTAATGAGGCGAGATCGAGATGGTTCACTGAGGCTAGGATTTAATGTTTAGAATCTATTATGTGCTTAGAATCACTGATCATGAGCATTTGGATGATTTATGATGACTTTGAGTGATGATTGAATGTTTGATTGTGTTCTGCTAATTTAGAGATTTTGTACCTGTGTTATGTGATGACTGATTTGAGGTCTTAAACCTCATTTTTCTAATTTCAATTCCTCTTAAACTTTCAAAGTGTAGTCAATGAGCTTTGTTTTGACATATTATGGGCATTGAATCAATGTCATTTACTATCTGAAATCCTCTCCGAAAGTTGCTGATCTATTCTAGAAATTTTGCAAAGCTTAGGATTGATTCTATGACTTTCTAGTTGCTGTAATGGTTTGTGATGATTAGGAATGGATTTGATTGGATAATATGGCTTGATTTGGCTTGATTTGTTGTTTGGACTTAATCTGCAATTTTGAATGATAGAATGACTCATCTGAGAAACATCTTTGTTTGAGCTTGAAAACATGTTTGATTTGTTTGAGGTCTTCACAACATTCAAAGACGATATGACAATTTTTCTGATGAGCTATAGAACGTTCCGATCGGACTCTGATTAGTACCACCGGTGTGAACATTATTGACCCGTTCTATAATTTTCATTTGATTCCAGACATTCTATGTTTGCTTGACCTCGGCGGCTTCATGAGTTTTTGCTGATTTTTGTTATCTGATTTTTGAGTTGCTTTCTTCACAAGAATCGTTCATGACATGTCTATCTAGAATATTTTTTTTTTTCCAAAATTTTTTGAGACCATTAACCTAGGTCGATTGGTTCTCATATCACCGTGTTGACTTCTGGATTTTACATTTCCTGAACGCCTAGTTCCGTTTCTTGAAGTTTTGCTGAATTTTGTGCTTGGATTCGGACTTTAGGTTCTGCATGAAAGTTGCATGTATTGATGGTGGTCATGACACGTCTTTTTCTCAGAATTTATAGATGAGTACATCTAGGCCAAATCCACCAAATATCGTCCCCCTACTATGTTGTTCAGTGCATTCCCGAGTCAAGGTCATCATTTTGTCAAATTTCTTTGATTTTTCTAGAGCTCATTTCAAGATGATTCCTTCAGAAATTTGTTCATATGGATATTGGTCGTGCCATATATTTTTTCTAAAATTTTTAGACAGCATTCATTAGGTGAAATTATTTAAAAATCGTCCTTAGGTCACTTCTGCCCTGTATGAATTCAAATTTGCATTCATGTGTAATTAAGCATGCAATTATGATTCTTTGACTATAGAGCCTTCATGAAAGTCATTCCATGCTTTATTGACATTCTAGGAACACTTCAGTCATTCCAAATCATTGCCATTAGCTCATGTGATGGGATGTATTAGTGGGATGTTGTTTTGTCGCTATGCATGTATCATATGTTTACCTTGTTTTTTGCCATTTTCATACCATGCCTTGTGATAGCATTCAGGTCTAGGTCCCTAATGAAAAATGCTCATGGTTTGATGTTCGATTTGTATGATTTTCCTACATTTTTTTCCATGTCATATAAGAACAATAAATCATGCATCTTCTTAATATGACTGCTGCCCTGAATATCTTCTTTAGCATTTTTGGGTAGATGTGCTAAGTTGGACATGTAATCAACCTTAATTGAGCAGATGGCCTCTTAAAAAGTCTTAGTACATTTGTTAATCTTTCTAATGATGCTAGAATTGATCCATTTGCATGTCAATAGATCCCTTTTTCCTTTTTTTTTTTGCAAAGTTGCTCCGAAACCTGGATAATTGCAAAATTCGGATTGCATGTAGGACCATTTTCATACCTACACTTTGCCATTTTTATATGAATTTTTCTGTTAAGATTTGGAGGTTGGATCTGTCATGAAATTTGTTTGTCATTTTTAGGAATATCATGGGGCAACATTTGAGAATTTTCGGGCATAATTAGCATGATCATATTATTATGAAATTACCTCAAATTGCTGCTGTCCTTTTTTGTCTTCATGCATTTTGACATGTTCTTTGATTTTTATAAAATCATGTGATGCTCTTTTGAAAAATCTTTCTCCATGAAAGTTGTTCTATATTGTGTGATTGATATACCATAATTTTAACGAGGTCAATTGTTCCATCAATTTCCTTCAATTGTTTGCCTTTTGATCTGACATTATAATTTTTCCTATTTTGCTTCTTGTGACATGTACACGCTCTAGGATTTTTAAAATGTTATACAAGCATAAGTGACTCTTGAAGTCTTCACGACTTTTAATTGTGGTCTTTTGAATTTTAAGTACAAAATGTTTCAAAAAATGAAAAGACCATCCAATGACCGTTTGATGTTTGCGATTGTGCTTAGTACATGTTGAATGAGTGAAGTGACCCAATGCATGTTCATGGGTAGACACACGCGCAAGTCTGATGTATGTTCATGGGTAGACTTTGAATTATTCATTAGATCCTGAATTTAGGGAACCTACGGTGTTAGTCACTGTGAGTGAATACTAATGATGGCTAATTATTTTAAGTCGCATCTACTAATGAATGGGATGCCATTTTATGGCAAGTTGTGCATGTAATTCTCAAAGGCTGACCCTAAGGCCAATTTGAATTGAGCTAATCATTGCTTATTTGCCTTGTTGATTTGTTTTGCTCATCTTTTGTTTGATTTGGTGTTTGTTTCAAATGTAACATGTTTGCATAGCTTTAGGTTATATTTAGAGTAGGTGAAGAAGGTAGCCCCAAAGACGGTGATGATCAATATCCCTTATGACCCTTCTTTGTATCATTTATTTGATACCTGAAATATGTCTTGGACTTTCCATTGTGTTGTATAAAAGTCCAACAAGTTGTGGGTTTCTTTTCTTTCCTTTACATGTTCTTTTCTTAGGATTACATGTTAGATTTACTAATTTCCTTGAGTGTTTACTTATTGCACTGTAATTTCAATTTAAATTGTTTGCTTTTCTTTTTCAATTCTTAGAAATAGAATGGCATAAAACTGATATCCATGCATGATCACATTTTCATTTTTTAAATAGCACAAAAAAGTCAAAAGACATGCATGATCACTTTAGGTAAAAAACAATAATTGTTAGGTACCAAAAGGGCACTAATAGAAACATTAACGTAGCCCAAGTCCCCAAGCCCTAGATCTCTAGTTGCGTAGAAATCAAGAGAACTCTCTCGACCCTCGATTGGGCTTTCTAGCCAGCCCCCAAATTGATGTTAGTGGCGACTCCAAAACATTTATCGGGATAAGTACACTAGGAGTGCCATAACTTTCATACGGCACTCACTTTGGTGCCAAAACTTTTTTTTCGCTCACTTGAGTGCCACAAGTTTTAAAAAACGTTCACTTGAGTGCCAATTCGACGTGGCCACCGGAAAAGCGACGTGGCTCCGGTGAACAATATTTTAATATATTTATTAATATTTTTTGATTTTTTTTTTTTTTTGATTTTTTTTTTTGATTTTTTTGATTTTTTTTTCTTTAAGGCCGGCGAGGGTCACCGGTGGCCCTCGCCGGCCCTAAAAAAAAAAAAAAAAAAAAAAAAAAAAAAAAATCGAAAATTTTAAAAAAGAGTAGAAACGGCGTCGTTTTGCCCGAAAAGTCCACGTCGGCGTCGAAATTTATTAAAAAAAAAAAGAAAAATCATTAAAAAATTCCATTTATGCATTTTGGTACTTAACGAACGATTTTTGGCCGGAAGTGGCACTTAACTGAACAATTTTACTCCGATGTGGCACTCAAGTGAGCGAAAAAAAGGTTTTAGCACCAAAGTGAGCGCCGTATGAAAGTTATGGCACTCCTAGTGTCCTAACCCCACATTTATCTTTAGGTTGTTAATCAACTTAGATAAAAACAAAAATGTTGTGTGGAGTATGAATTCTTAATAAAGATCTGTCATGGTTTAGCATACTTGTTGCTATGACCTTAGATGGAATGAGGTGATGACGTCTGTCTATGGAAGTACCTTCGTAAAAGTGATTGTGGAGCACGGGCTTTGGTTGGGGTTCACCGAGATTTAGCATACTCATTGCTATTATGACCATGGATAAGGCAAGTTGATGGCATCCATCCATGGAAGTAGAGCATGGGTTTTTGTTGGGGTTCACCAAAGTTTAGCATACTTGTTGCTACGACCATGGATGGGGCGAGTTGATGGTGTCCATCCATGAAAATACCTTCACAAGAGCAACTGAGGTAAAAATACCCCTAAACTCACCTTCATTTTTGTTCATGAGGTGAAAATTGGGTCACGACACATTTTTGTTGTCGCATGAGATATGGACTTGGGAGAGAGTCCCCACTCACGATTGATGGACCTCATAGGAGGATCATCATTGATGATGTGTTCAAGCCGTCTTTGATGTGATATGCCTTTGAGGATTGTCTTGTGAGTAAATACCCTTAAACCTTCGTCCCTCTCAATGAATGACCGTTGCTGGGGGCGGGCTGCGATGGGCTTAGTGACTCCGCTGGGGACTTGGTTAGTATAAGAGGACTTGAAGTTGTTAGAAAATGATTATTGTGTTTTACTCACATGTCTTGTGTAGGATCACCTGCGTATCAAAGTCGCATGGAAAAAAAGGTACGCTACTGATTATGTGCTAAATGGTCTTATAGGTGGGAGATATAAGGGTGTCGTGATTGCAAACCTCTTGTCTTGCAAGTGGTGTATGGATGAATGAATGAATGGGGGGATTATATTGAAGTGTTGGTTGTTTAAAGCTTTAAATGCATGTTTAAAGCTTTAGCACGATATCACACGCACAACTGCGGTTGAAACCTTGATTGCCCAAATAGAGCTATTAAAAGGGTTAAACGGTGGAACCCGCGAGTGAAGACCGATAGTAATTCTCTTTCCATTAAACCTGCTTATCTCCTTAATGGAAGTTGCACTAACTGACGATAGTAGTAGTTAGTAAACTGCTTCCATTAATCGAGATGGGGACCTCAAGCCTTTAGCACCCTACCTTTAAGCATCGAAAGCTCACTGTCCTCATGTGGTGTGAGATTTGTGATTACCATGGTTTGGTTGGTAAGAATTGCTCCTCTTTTATCAATACTATGCTTTTTAACTTTTGGAATTTCCGTTCCATACTTTACTTTCACAACAATGATGAATATTTAATCTCCCATGCCCTACTAGGTTATGATCTAGATGGACAAGCCCGAGTCAACATTATTCCTATTTCGAGAGGACACAAGGACATTTGGGAGGGTCTTATTCTCAGATCATCAAGACTACGTGACAAAATGGATCGGCTATCTTCCAACACTATTGATAGTTGAACCACGAAGCGTCATGGTTAAAGGCAATGGCTCACTTTTGAAATCCTTCAACCTCCACCTTTATGTTTAATGGGAATGAGTTGACCCCTACAATTGAAGAATTCGAAACTGCCGTTGAGTTGACTCTCTCCTCCCTTGGCTTTGCGATGCCACCGGTTGACCAAACTTTGATTTCTATCATGACCCAATTTTCGCCTTCCGATCAAGTTAGAGCCATCCTTGAGGGAAATTATAATTTCATGCCAAACACTTTCCTTGAAAAATATCTCTCTAACCTTAAGATCAACTCTGGGAATTAAATTCCTTGCACATTCGTTCTCATGTTTTTCAGTTTCGTTATATCCCTTCACACCTAAAAAATAATGGATCCTTTAGTCACCTATATCGTTAACCAAGTTTGCACATGTTTTCAAACATTTCGTTCACATGGTCCTCCTTGAGACCTTTGCATCTCTCACCCAATTTAAATAAAATCAACGCGGAATCTTTAGAGCCTTGCTAGGTCTTCCCCAAGTTTGGCTTGTTCTCAAATTAAGGAATTTGCTCTTCACATGAGAATTATTAACATCTTGAAGTACTATAGCCCTATCCTCATGTTCCACGATGAAATCAATTTCTTTCCTTCTTGGACCTTCTCCATTTGGTTCTACTTCCTCAAAAGACTTATCCTGAGTCAAATCCAATGGTACTCAATGGTTGAAGATCACTAAGATATGCCCTATTGGTGGAGTTCATGAACCGCTCTCTCTTATAGGGTTGACAGGTTTAGCGTCATATTATCCTTCAAGGGTACCCCATCAATACTGCGTGCTTCAAATGATCCCACCAATTTTCAAGTTAAGATCATATCGTCTCAATTATTGCAAATAGGTTATAGTGGATAACCAAATCGGACATGTTATAAGTGTGATTCTAGATGCGATCGAAGTTTGGTACAAACCTCCTCCATTATGTATCACCATTGTCAATGATTCCGAGTTGGAGGGAGAGATAAAAGTCTATCATGTGACAGACGAATACAGTCATTGTCAAGAAGAGCCCGAACTTGAGGTTGAGCTCCTGAATATTCCCGAACCTCAAAAACTCCAACCAATCTAACATGTTGAGGATGATCAAGTCTTAGCCAACGAGGAGCGTTTGACCCATGATAACAAATGCCATTATATGGTCCCCTCTAGTTCCTCTAGTTCTTAAAATTTTTGTCTAAGATTTTCCATGTATTTTCTTTTCACATCATGTAAAAATGGAAATTCCTTGTACTTTCCACATTTATTTGCAATCGAGATTTCCCTGTATTCCCTTTCACATCACATGCAATCTACATTCTTTCATGTAACCAAGAATACCTTTCTTTGTAATCATACGATATAATTGATGGAATTTCATTAGGTTGTGCACTTTGATGTAATTTTAAAAAAGGGGCATCCGAATTAAATGTTTGTTGTTGTCCTTTTCAATTGTATAACTTCTTTTGAAGAAATTTTGATAAGAAGATGTTATATGATACTGGGGTCATATACACATCTTATCACTATTTCATCTCAAGAAAATATAGAATTGATAAGGTTTGTATTTTCTTGATTCTTTTGTCACATTCTAATTTAAGCTCCTTTTCTTTTACGAAAGGTACTAAATCACGGTTGACGACGTGCTCTATTTTCGTACCTATTGTTAAGCAAGGATGGAGAATGAAGACACTCATACTCGTATTGCTACAATTGAGAACCAAATGGCACAAATGATGGCACTACTGACCGATCCTTCCAACCAAATGAAGACTTCACTCTTGTCCACCCTACTGCTTCGGCGACTCTCCCTACTTATCGAAAAAGGACCTGTCGAAGAGGTCCCTACTGCTATTCCCACTGTCATTGACTTGGAAGCACTCCCAAAGAAGTCCCTATCGTCCATCTAGACAAAGAGAGTACGAGATGCTAGTAAAAATGAAAGAACGCCTTTGCATGCTGTAAGGCTACCAACTCCAAGGGTTTGACAAGCCATTGCCCTTTACTAAAGTTAAAGTCCTAGATTTCTACAAAGAGCCAGAGTTCTTGAGGAAATATGATGGAACTGGGTGCCCAAAGACCCATCTTAAGTACTACTTGGCAAGATGGCCTGATACTCCGATAATATGCCATTATTAACCAACACCTTTCAAGATAGTTTGACCGATATTGCTTTAACTTGGTTCATTGACCTTGATCTTGAAAAGATCCATAGTAGGGAGGATCTTGCTAGCAAATTTCTTTAACAATATAAGTTTAATTCAGAGATCGTGCCAACTCATGAAGAACTAGTCCAGGTTGATAAGAGAAGGAATGAAACTTTTAGAGCCTACACCCAAAGATGGAAGGCTATGGCCTCTCAAGTTAAACCTCTACTAATTGAGAAATAGGTCGTGCGATTATTTCTACGAGCTTTACCTAAAGAACTTTTCAACAAGATGTTCAATAACACTTGTCTCAACTTCCATGCCATGCTTGAATTAGAGGAGCACATCGAAGGGATTATGTGAGATAGTAGGCTTACTGACAACTCGACTTGCAAGTTTGTCCTGAAGAAAGACAATGAATTGATGGTGGAAGTATCATATGTACAATATGTTGCCACCTAAAAGCCTTATACCCCTCCTACTCAAAAGTCTACTACGGAAGTGGGGAGTTCTTCTGAAGGATTTGACCATAAAGGAAAGGCACCATAAAGGCAATTAACTCCTTTTCTAAGACCTCTATCTCAATTACTTCCTATGTTGATCGAGTGAAGGCTTGTTGCCAAAGAGATTCCGAGAGACAATCCTCCCTTATTTGCTGGGTTTAACATCACAAAGTCGTGTGACTACCACATAGGCGAGAAAGGTCACAGTGTGGACAGCTGCTATGTCCTCAAGACGAAAGTCCAAAACCTGTTGGACTAAGGGATCGTCTCTTTCAAAGATGCTGTCTCAAATGTTTAACAAAATCCTCTTCCAAATCACACCGAAATTGTCAACGTGATATTTGGAGATGAGAATGAAAAGCTATTTATGGTTGGTGTACCAAAGTTGAATGAATTGCTAGCTCTGACTACATGCCAAGACAAGGGAGGTGACATTCCTCGTGAGGAGAAAATCCATTGTCTTGTCAAGTTAGTGTATTTAAGGATCATTCTACCGATTGGCGAAGATACTTCGATAAGTCACTAGCTATTGCATGGATTGACTTATCTTCCCAAGATTTTTCTTGCAAACTTGAGCAAGATGATGTAAACTCAACCCAAGAGTCAAAAGCAGATGGCTATGAGTTTGACTCAAATGAATCCTTGTTGAGTTTACCTGTAAATGTTTCTTTGATGAAGACTCGGAGCCTTCACACAAGGCTTCCCCTCGTGATCGAAAATTTGTCAACAAAGCCCGCAAAAGAGGCGAAGTCATTGATACCTTGGATCTACCGAGTGGAAAGTATGGCTTCATGGTGAGATATAATTCCACTTTTAAAGAGCTTACGGTTCTGTCCACCATTGTCCCTAACGAATAGGGAAGTGAGTTTGAGGATGAAGACATTGCCGCTCTCTCTAATCCAATTCATAAGGAAGAACCTTCTGACTTCAATTCGAAAGTTGAGCACAAGACGTCATAATATGAGGTCGCTATGGTCTCTCTTATCATGATTGACTTATCCCTCGAGGATGGCGCCTATGGCACACAAGCGAGTGGAATTGAACCTGTTGTTATCAATTTGCTAGTCGATAATTTCAAATCCATTGATATTTCAAGCTTTGAACCCATGGTAATATAGTTGGAACCAAATAATGAAGCTATTGAGACAAAAGTGGGAATGTCATCCAATAACGACAACAAGGCGGTCCCATGAAACTATGGGACCAATGAAATCGATGCTGTGCGATTGGGTTGATATTATCCACCTTGTGAAGGCACCGAGAAGAAAGAGATGATTGATGAAGAAGCAAAATAATTCCTCGAAGCTTTCAAGTTGAGTGAGTTCCACATTGTTAACCAATTAAGGAAGCTACCTATTCAAATCTCCTTACTAGAGTTTTTCAAGTCTTCTGAGAAGCATAAGAATGCACTCCTCAAAGTGTTCAATGAAGTCCATGTGTCCAAAACTATTGGAGAGGTACAATTGGAAGAATTTGTTGGAGCCAAACTTTTGAGGGATTAAATATCCTTCTTTGAAAAAGATCTCTCGCCTGAAGAATATGCACACTTTAAAGCTCTCTACATATCTACCCTCTACTTTGATATGAGAATTTTGAGGATACTCATTGACAATGGTTTTGCTTTGAACGTTTATCTATTGTCCGCTCTCAACCAATTGGGTGTTAAGATGGATTGTGCTTGCACTTCTAAAACCCCCGTTCAAGCTTTTGATGGTTTGAAGAGGGAGTCATTGGGGGAAGTTAATTTGGAGTTAATAATTGGACCTGTCAAGTTCACACAAACTTGTCAAATGATGGATATCCCAAACTACTTTAGTTTTTTCTTATTGGGGCATCTGTGGATTCATGTTATACATGCATTACCTTCGAGTGTTTATCAAATGGTTCAATTTGTCATGGCTGATAAGATGGTAATTGTCCATGCTAAAAAAGAGTTAAACATGCCCTCTGATGGCGTTGTTCCCTATGTGGAGCCCGAGGTGAAGGATGAATTGAGTTTCCACTCTTTTGAACTAATTTCCATGTCTCATGTCCCTACTAAGGAAATCATATGTGAGCCCGAATTTTCCAAGTCTACCATCATGTCTGGTAAAGTACTTTTGCAAAATGGATTCGTTTATGGACAAGGCCTTGAGAAGATGGCTCAAGGTTTTCACACACCAATTGAGATTCAACTCTCAACGCAACGAGAAGGGTGGGGCTCTCAAGAAGTCCGAAAGAGTCAAGATGATTGCAAGAAGCCCACCATGAAAAAAAGGCATATCAACATCTATAACCCCCTTTTTTGAAGGGTTTTTTTCCTAGCCTGCCTAAGCTACTTCAAGAAGAAGAAGCCAATGTTGGTAATATCGCCAACTTGTTTGAAAACTATTTTGTTGGCGCCATCTCTAACGACCTTGATTCTCAAGATGGAGCACTTGCTGATCTCGCTATGTAAGGGATGTTTCTATGTTTTTTACTTTTATTTCCATTGTATTCCATCTAATTCTCCCCTTCGAGGGAATTTCATTTGTTCATTTCATTTGTCATTTCAAGTATGGTAATAATTTTAATCATGAACTTTAGATCCAAGACATTGTACATTGCTTGTATCTTAATGAAAGCATTCACATGTTTCATTAATAGATGTGTGAAGATATTCCAAACTAGTCCTATGTTGATGCTTTGAGACCTGGGCCTCTACATGATTTACAATTTTTAAAATGGTTTTCTTGAAATGATGATGTCAAATGATATCACGGGTTCTTTTTCATTTTTCGAAAACTTGGAATTCGAAAAGATTTTTCACATGACATTTTCATGCATGCATTACATTTGTTATCTTCACATACTAACCATTTTATGGCTACATCTTAGGCATAACACTTTGCATTATTACAATAGTCATATGCATGGTTTGGATTTGCCACATGAGATTCCAAATGAACCAAATTATTCTAAATTTGAAGATGAGGATAATTCCAAAGCCGTGAAAATGAATGGATTCGGCATGAAGAGTCTAAACCACCCATCGAAGAATAGACAATTACTGTAAATTTGGAAGACCTTGAAAATCCCAAAGCCTTTCTCCAATGGATGCTAATAGGTTGATTGAGTTCCTAAAAGAATACCAAGATGTATACGCTTGGTCCTATACCAATATGTCAGGTTTGGACACTACCATTGTGGAACATTCATTGCCCTCGATCCAAGTATTCCATCTAAGAAACAAAAGCTTAGGATGACAGAGTTGGAGTTATCTAAGAAAATTGAAGAGGTCATGAAACTTTTGAAAGTCAATTTTATTGAAGTTACACATTATGCTAATTAGATCGCCAACATGGTCCTTATAATGAAGAAGGATGGATGAGTTTGAGTATGTGTTGACTATTGAGATTTAAACAAAGCAAGTCCTAAGGATGATTTCCCCTTTTCGCACATTGGCGTATTAGTGGATAACAAGGCGGGATTTGAACTATTCTCCTTCATGGATGGTTTTTCCAAATACAACCAAATTCAAATGAAGGAAGAAGGTAAGACCAAGACGTCATTCATCACCCCATGGGGAACATTTTGCTACAAAGTAATGCGCTTTGGCTTGAAGAATGCTAGGGCAACATATCGAAGAGCCATAGTGACTCTTTTTCATGACATGATGTACAAGGAGATTTAAGTCTATGTTGATGACATGGTTGCTAAGTCAAGAAAAAGCAAAGACCATATCGAGGTTCTACGAAAGTTGTTCGATCGATTTAGAAAGTTCAAGTTGAGACTCAAACCCTGCGAAATGCATATTTAGGGCAAAGGCTAGCAAATTGTTGGGATTCATGGTTAGTAGCCATGACATTGAAATTGACCCATCAAAGGTGAAAGCCATTTGCGATTTGAAGCCTCTCTCCACTATCAAATAGGTGCGGAGCTTGTTGGGAAGATTAAACTATGTTACTTGATTTATTTCCCAATTATCCGAAACTTCCAAGCCTTTCTTCAAGTTGTTGAAGAAAAGCACTAAGGTTCAAAGGGATGAAGAATGTCAAAAGTACTTTGAAGAATTGAAGCAATATCTGTCACATTCACCTATATTGGTGCCACCTACACCAAGTGTGCCTTTGATTCTCTATCTCACCGTCTATGAGGGATCAATGGGAGCCATTTATTACCTAAGCAAGAAATTCTTTGACTATGAATCACGATATTCAGAGATTAAGAAGACTAGTGCAGTCCTAGTTTGGGTATTACATAAATTGAGACAATACAATCTTCACCATCAAATTTTCTTGGTGATTGAGAATGATCCGATCAAGTACCTATTGGAGAAGCCTACATTAGTTTGGAGGCTTGCCAAATGAAAAATATTGCTCTCTGAGTTTGACATTCAAAATATGGCGCAAAAGTCGATTAAAGGTTGAGCCATAGCTGACATGCTTGCCGAAGATCCCGAAGAGACCAATGACTTGGACAAGATTGATAATAGAATCTAAGTGATCTCCTCTAACAAGTGGGTTATGTATATAGATGGTGTTGTCAACCTTTCTAGTTTTGGCACTAAGGCAATTCTGATCTCCCCAATGGGTCAACATTATCCCGTCATTGTAAAGTTGGTGTTCCTTTGTACCAACAATATTTCCAAGTATTCTTAGGTTACAATTGGCTACTGATATGAAAGTCAATAAATTATAGGTCTATGGCAATTCTGCACTCATCATTATCCAAATAGAAGGTGAATGGAAAATGTGCAATTCAAAATTAATTCCTTACCATGAATACCTTCAAGACTTGTGATGGAATTTGAAGAAATCTCTTTCAAGTATCTGCCAAGATCTCAAAACTAATTTGCCGATGCATTAGCAACTCTGTAATCGATGCTCAAAGTATCCGATGGGTTGAACATCGATCCTTTGAAGATTGATATATTAGAGAAACTTGCTTATTGCATGCTTATTGAAGACGAGCTTGATGGACATCCATGGTATTATGGTATCATGAATTATCTTTGAGAAGGCAAGTTTCCCGAGGGAAGTAAAGCTGTCAATAGAAAATATTTGACTAAGCTAGCTTTCAAGTTCTTCTTTAGTGGAGACACTTTGTACAAGAGATCTTTCGATTCGGTCTTGTTGAAGTGTGTAGACACTAAAGAAGCCAATCAACTAATGAAGAAAATTCATGAAGGAGAATGCGGTCTTCACATGAATGGCCATTTCTTCACAAAAAAAAAAGCTATGAGGCTAGGTTATTACTAGTTAACCATGGAAGCCGATTGTGTCCAACATGTGCGTTGTTGTCATCAAGGTCAAGTTTGTGGAGACAAGATCAAATGTCCAAGGCATGGCCATTCTCAATGTGGGCTATCGACATCATTGGATCGATCAAATCCCAAGGCATCCAATGGACATTATTTCATACTAGTGGCTATTGATTATTTCACCAATTGGATTGAAGCTAATTTTTATCCTCACATTACTACTAAAAATGTGGCTAGTTTTATCAGTCGTGACATCATTTTTCGATATGGAACTCCTGACGCAATAGTCATTGACAATACAAATAGTAAATGATTGCCTGATGAATTTCACATTCGCCATTTGAACTCTTCTTCTTTCCATTGACAAATGAATAGAGGTGTAGACGTGGCCAATAAGAATATTAAGAGAATTTTATCTAAGATTGCGAAGAATTATCAAGATTGGCATGAACGATTGCCGTATGCATTAATAGCGCATTGAACTTCTATTCACACTTCAACTGGGGTAGCACCATTCTCATTGGTGTATGGAATAGAAGCCGTTTTACTCATGGAATGGAAATTCCTTCATTGAGGATACCTTCTCAAGCAAAGCTCACCACAGCCATGATTGATGAAAAGAGGCTAAAAGCCATATGCATGAACAAAGCACCAAAGCGAGTAGCTAAATCATTCAATGGTAAGGTCTAACCAAGACATTTAGAAGTTGAAGATCTTGTACTTCGGAAAGTTTTACCCATCATCCTCAATCCTCGTGGAAAGTTCACCCCGAATTATGAAGGACCATTGTCAAGATAGTGTTGCTTGGTGAAGCACTTATTCTCATAGAATTGGATGGCCGTGAGTTGCCAAAACTTGTAATGCTAATGTTGTCATGAAATATTTCCCATGAATAAAGCGAAGGCCTTTGAGTCGCTTTTGGATTGAATCGAGCCACTTTAGGGCACTTGCATCATGCATCTCATGCATACATGGCATATTTGCATATTTGTTCATCTTGTAGGTATCAAATGGATTCACGAAGAGGATGACTTCAACCCTTGAGGAGTCAACTTCAAGAGAACAACCACTCAAGATCAATCACTTTCCCTAGAGTCTAGATGTCTAGATGATCTTGTCAAGTGAATTCTTTCGTAAAAAGTTAACTTTTGTCCAAAAGGACTCTCAATTCGAAAATCTTATATTCCAAAACCTTGTTCCTAAGGGAGTCCCTAAAAATGTTCCAAATCTCAATTCCCCATTGTGGGAGTTTTAATTAAATGATGTTTTGAAAAACCAAGAAAATTATTTTTAAGAATGCCAAATGGTAATGCCTACAATGAGGAAAGACAAACCTTTGACGAAACACATCCCTATACACTTCTTGAGAGAAATGATCGAAAGAATTATGTCTTAGAATGGAGGATTCATCACATTAAATACATGGATTGAAATGATAGAAGGCACGTTTTCTCAATCCTAGACACTGATTTTTATCTCTTGCAAGCCACTTTGAGCTTAAGAGAATTTCTTAAAACAACCTTATCCAAAACAGCCTTGTCAAGAACAACCTCACAATGAGGAATTATAGGAAGTTGTGGTTGAAAATGGAGTGAGAGATCAAGAAAGGTTTTGCTGCTTTCACTTGCATTAATCTTCTTGTGATAGCTTCGAGTGAATTCTAGCAGAAGCTTGAGACATCTCAAAGTGAGGAAGAGCATTCATTTTGCTACCCCAAATACAATTATCCATTGCTTAGCCAATTTGAGTTTAATGCAATCCTTTCCAAAACCCAAGTGGTGATTATCTCCCATGATGGGGCAATGCATGTGACTTACCAAGAGTGTTGGTAAAAGTTTGTAAGATGTCTCAAGAGTCTGAGATACTCAAAAGAGAATGAAGATCAAAAGGGCTAGCAAAAGTAATGTGCCTGGTAAAAATAAGGCCAAAGCCCATAAAAATTAAGAAATATGTACCACAAAAAATTCATTGTAGTACAATTCATTAAAGAACAAAGTTCTGATGTCATAGCAAAAGAGTTTTGAGATAAGTCAAATTTTAAGAGTCAAAATATTAAAATGTTGAGTGATGGTAATGATGCCAAAAGAATCACCAACTCTTCAAAACCCTTTTGTTTAAAACATTTTAAGCCTTTTGAGCCTCACCTGAATCAATATTATAATCCACATCCGAAGTCTTTTCCGATTGGGATGGTTCAAATCAAAGTTAGAGTCTCGTATAAGAGCTACAACTAGAAGGAGTGAAAACAATCCTATCTTATCTTATTGTCAAGGTTCTTGACTCGTAGACCGATGAAGATGTCAATTAAACATTCTTTTCTTGGCCTTAAAGCGAATACCATTTGTGTAAGCCCATGACCAAACCTACCTTACGGTCCCTACAAAACCTTTTTGATTAATTGATTTATATCCACTATGAACATTTCCGAAAACCTCTAATGTAGGTTATGTGAGACTTCAAGAGTGAAAATATGCATGTTTCCCACATCAATGGATGGGAAAAAAAATCTTTTTATGAGAGTTTGTAAGAAAGACCTTTTTGATTAGGTTATCTTCAATTTGGCTTATTTGACTTAACCTTTAGATGGTTAATCAAAAATTATTTTGTTAAAACTTTCTCTTAAGGAAATTGATGATTGTTGTCAAGCAATCCTAAATCCCTTTTTGAAAATGATATACCCCCAAGTGAGTTGGTTCCTAGTCCACCTTAAGCCTCACCCTAAGGTCTTGGTTCACCTTAAACCCTGCCTTTGATTCCTAGTCTATCTTAAACCTCGTCTTCGATTCTTGATTCACCTTAAATCCTACCTTCAATTTTTGGTCCACCTTAAACCTCGTCTTTGGTTTCTAGTAAGCCAAAACCTTGTCCTTAAATTAGTGGTCATCCTTAAACCATAATCTTAGGTTATGTGTCATCCTTAAACACTATTCTAGGTTATCCTTAAACCTTGTCTTTAGATTAGTGATTATCCTTAAACCATACCTTCCTATCTTTCTTTCCTTCACTCCATTCCATGAGAGAGTAAAGGAGAGAAACCCTTATGAATGAGCCAAATATCTTTGATGAATGAAGGTAAGTATGTAGGCATATTTTTGATCAAATGTCATTTTCTTCATTTGTTCTTTATTTCCCAAATGGAGTTGACTAAAAATTACATGTATCAATTTATTTATGAGTAGAACCTTTCCGAACTCCCACTCAAAGAGGGGCAACTGTTAATACATGATTTTTAGTTGATGCATAGATTAAGGTAGAAAAATCGAATGAGGGGTTTCCGATTGCTATGGAGCTTGTTTTTCGAACAAAAAGTATCATTTTTTCAATTCTATCTATTGGCCTAGCTTTAGAAGGAAATTTCTTATCTATTTCCTATGTAAACTCGAAAGTCAAATTCTATCCATAGCCTAACTTTATAAGGTAATTTCTTATCTGTTTCGTAAGAAAATCCAAAAAGTCAAACTGTTGACTTTCGAGCTTGACTTTTTGGTCAACCCTTAGTCAACTCTGAAGCCAAAAATGTTCCTTGCAATTTTAATTTCACTTTGAAAGTGAAGATTTTGAAAAAATTCAAAGATTTGACCATAAAATTGAATTATTAGTGAAAAGTGAACTAGAATTTAACTTTTGATCAAATCTTTGACCAATAATTGGAAAATATGAAAATCACCAAATCAGGTTGTTTTAGCTTCAATTTGACTTTGGCATCAATAATTTTGCAAAAATCGATTAAAAACCTCATTTTCCAAATTTTTCAGTTTTTGGTTCGAAATTAGCCAAAAATAAAATTTCTTTTATTCTAGTCATAATTAGGCATAGTTCCTTTTATGACATTTGATTTAGAGACAATTATCTATTCACTCATGCAATCAATTTCAAGATTGGACAAAGGGAAATGTAAATTGACATTTTTGCCCCTAATTAGGGGTTCGGATCCATTCAACATGATTTGCAAGCGTATACTTCCATTTGATTCAATTTTGTGAGTTAAATCCAAATTCGATGTCAATTTTGGGAAATTCACTTGCCAACTCATCAATTTGGGTGATTTAGCTTACTTAGTCTTAAGAAAATAGGGTCATTGAGCTTCAGTTCGAAAAATTCAAGTTGACTCATTTATGACTAAGGTATAATTTGATAAATTGAGGTTCAATTTTAATATTGACCTCCAATTTAATTTTGGTAATAAGGTCATACCATAAATTGAAGGTCAATTTGAATGCAATAGGTTCACCTAGGCATGGACAATTAGACTAATAAGTATCTTGCAATTTTAATTGAATTCAATTTTGATTGATTCACAAATTTCAACCAACGATTATGTGAAATTGCCATATTTAAAGCCTAGAAAAATCCATTAGGTGCACCCATTGCTCTTCCAATTAAGTCAATTTTTCTTCCAATTTAGTCCGTGAAGGACCAAATTGCATAAATTTAAGAGAAAATTGGACTAAACCAGCCCAAGAGAGGCCGAACAGGTCGCAGTGGTGTGAATTGGTCCAATTGGTCAAATCGGCCATCGATGGAGGAGGCTAGTCTAGCCTAGCCACCAGCAGAGGAGGCTAGTTTGGCCATTCTCCAGCTAGTTCTTAGCCAGTGACAACCATTGCCAAGTGGATTGTCCTACGGTCAATCCTCCCGTGCCCTCATATTTTTTAGATTTTACAAAAAATGCCCTGGGTTTTCGTGAAACTACAAAATCTCCCCAAATTAGGCTCTTGATTGCAAAAATGATTTGGACCGTCGATCTTGTAAAATCTTAGCCATCAAAAGGGACATGTGCTTTAAACTTGCTTAAAGGCTAAGGAAGTTTGTTAGATTTATAGGATTAATCCTTAGCTGTTGAATCAAACTGACAGCCAGAATTTGAGATCAAAAGGAGGTATAAAAGGGATTTTTCCTCTAAAACTTGGGAGGGAGCCATTTTACAGTTGCATATTCTCTCTCTAAAGTTCAAACTCTCTCTAATCTCTTTCTATTTTCCTTCCATTTCTCTTTCTATCTCTTCTCTCCTCTTAATTGCTATAACTGTTGCTATTTTCTTCCTGCCAATCGGCCTCAAGCTGGCGCTGCCGCCTTTTGGTCACCTCCTCCGACATGTGCTGCCTTCTCCTTGATGCCTTGCTAGTCAGAGAATTGTCAGGGTTGCCCTCAATCTTCCCGTTCAGCCCGATCTTTCCTCTAGCTTGAACTGGCGGTCCCACGGCTATCTGTGGTGGTCCAACCACCCTCAATTTACTCCTTGGCGTGTTACCGACTCTCTGGTGGTAGGGGTTCCCTCGGAAAGCCACTAGAACTCCTCTAGTGCCCTATCTACCCTACGGTGGTTGAAGATCGGTCTGACCGGACTGATTCTATTCAGGCAAAGATTAGAACCATTCCGGCGTAGATTTCCTCCCTTTCAGCAGCTAAGATTCCCTCTGGTGTTCCTTCCATGGTGCTATGTTTTCTATGATTTAATATCATCTCGTTTCAAGCTTGATTCATTGCAAAATGTCAATGAAGATAGGATCC
Organism: Corymbia maculata; assembly: GCA_014182735.1. Classification (NCBI taxonomy): domain Eukaryota; kingdom Viridiplantae; phylum Streptophyta; class Magnoliopsida; order Myrtales; family Myrtaceae; genus Corymbia; species Corymbia maculata. The sequence continues at coordinate 17,564,114 of CM024687.1, forward strand.
TTAAACTCGAGCTTGATGAAGCGAGATTGCACTAGGTGATCGGGGTTAGAGCTCAAACTTAGTATTGATTCTATGACTTTCATGGTAGCTATGATGATTTAGGATGATTAGAAATGGATTTGATTAGATGAATATGGCTTGATTTAGCTTGATTTGTTGTTTGGACTTGATCTGCGATTTTTGAATGACAGAATGACTTTCGATTGAGCTTGAAAATGAGTTCGATTGTGTTTGAGGTCTTCACAACATTCGAAGAAGACTCAATGATCTTTCCAATGAGCTGTAGAATGTCCTGATTGGACTCCGATAAGTAGCTGAAAACCAGTGTGAAAATTCATGTCCCGTTCTGTAATTTTCAGTTGATTCTAGATATTCTGTGTTAGCTCAACCTTGGCAGTTTCATAATTTTTTGCTGATTTTTGTGATCTGATTTTTAAGTTGGTTTCTTCACGAGAATCATTGAAAATATGTCTATCTAGAACATTTTTATTTTCAAAATTTTCTGAGGTCACTAACCTAGATTGATTGGCTCTTACATCACTATGTTGACTTCTGGATTCTTCATTTCCTGAGCGCCTGGTTCGGGTTCTTGATTTTTTGCTAAATTTTGTGCTCATATTCTAACTTTGAGTTCTTCATGAAAGTTGCACGTATTGATAGTGGTATGACATATATTTTTTCTCATAATTTTTAGATAAGTACATTTAGGCCAAATCCACCAAAAATCGTCCCCCTACTATGTTGTTCAATGCATTCTCGAGTTAGGGTCATCACTTTGTCAATTTTCTTGTGATTTTTCTAGAGCTTATTTCGAGATGATTCCTTCAAGATTCTTGTTCATATGGATGTTGATCATGACATATACTCTTTCTAGAATTGTCAGACTACATTCATTAGGTGAAATTCTCTAAAAATCGCCCTTAGGTCACTTCTGCCTTGCATGAATTCAAATTTGCATTCATGTGCAATTATTTAAGCATGCAATTATGATTCTTTGACTATAGAGGCTTCATCAAAGTTGTTCCATGCTTCAATGACATTCTGGGGACACGTAATTTATTCCAAATCAACATCATTAGCTCATGTAATTGCATGTAATCATGAGATGTTGTTCTGTCACGAGGGATGTATATTATGTTTACCTTGTATTTTTCCATTTTCATGCCATGCTTTGTGATAGCATTCAAGTTTAGGTCCCTTAATGAAAAATATTCATGGTTTAATGTGCAATTTATTTTATTTTTCCCACATTTTTTGCCTTGTCATATAGGAATAATAAACCATGCATCTTCTTAATGAGACTGCTGCCCTGAATATTGCCTCTAGCATTTTTGTGTAGATGTGCCAAATTGAACATGTAATCAACCGTAATTAAGCACGTGACCTCTTGAAAGTCTTAGTAATTTTGTCAAACTTTCTAATGATTCTAGAATTGGTTCATTTGCATGTCAATAGACACTTTTCCATTTTTTGCAAATTTTTGCTCTGAAACTTGGAAAATTGCGAAATTCAGATTGCATGTAGGACCATTTTCATGTCTGCAGTTTTGTCATTTTAGGTGAATTTTTCTGTTAAGATTTAGAGGTCAAATTTCCATGAATTTTGTTTGTAATCTTTAGGACTACCGTGGCAAAATTTAAGAATTTTTGGACATCATTAATATGATCATATTGCCATGAAATTATCTCAAATTGCTGATGTCTTGTTCTGTCCTGATACATTTTGACATGTTCTTTGATTTTTATAAAATCATGTGATACTCTTTTGAAAAATTTCTTCATGAAAGTTGTTCTATATTGTGTGATTGATGTACCCTAATTTTTGAGAGACTAATTTCTCCATGGATCCCCTTCTATTGTTTGTCTTTTGATCTGACGTTATAATTTCCATTGTTTTGCTTCTTGTGACATGTACAAGTTCTAGGATTTTTAGAATGTTATACATGCATAAATGACTCTTGAAGTCTTCATGATTTTTAATTATCGTCTTTTGAACTTTAAGTACAAAAAGTTTCAAAAAATGAAAAGACCATCCAATGACCTTTCGATGCTTGCAATCATGCTTGGTGTATGTTGAATGAGTGAAGTGACCCAGTGTCAGCTTATTAATTGTTTGATTGGATGAGAACTTAGGTCTTTGGACTTGCTTGCATGTTTATTTTTGAATTCTATACATGTGATTGATAGATACACACGCAAGCTTGATACATGTTTGTGAGTAGAATTGGAATTATTCATTAGAACCTAGCTCTAGGGAACTTACAATGTTAGCTACCATGAGTGAATATTAATGATCGCTAATTATTATAAGTCATGTCTACTAATGAATTGTGTGACATTTTATAGCACGTTGTACATGTAATCTCAAGGCTGACCTCATGCCAACTTGAATTAAGCTGATCATTGCTTATTTGCCTTGTTGATTTGTTTTGCTCGTCTTTTGCTTGATTCAGTGTTTCAAATGTAATATGTTTGCATAGCTTTAGGTTATAGGTAGAGTAAGTGAAGAAGGTGGCCTCAAAAATGACAATGGTTGATTTCCCTTCCAACCCTTCTTTGTATTATTTATTTTTGTATTATTTATTTGATACTCGACATAAGTCTTAGGTCTTCCATTATGTTGTATAAAAGCCCACCAAGTTGTAGGTTTCTTTTTTTCCTTTACATGTTCTTTTCTTAGGATTGCATGTTTAATTTACTGCTTTCCTTGGATATTTACTTATTGCACCATAATTTCAATTAAAATTGTGTACTTTTCTTTTTAAATTCTTAGAAATAGAATGGCATGAAACCGATATCCATGCATAATCACTTTTTATTTTTTAAATGGCACGAAAAAGTAAAAAGACACGCATGATAACCTCAAGTAAAATACGATAATTATTAGATATTGAAAGGGCACTAATAGAAATATTAGCATAACCAAAGTCCTGGAACCCTAGATCTCTAGTTACGTAGAAATCGATAGAACTCTCCCAACCCTTGATTGGGCTTTCTAGCCGGCTCCTAAAATTGATGCTAGTGGCAACTACCAAACATTTAAAATGAACCCATTGTGCTGGGTATGATTTCCTAATCAAGATCCGTCTCGGTTTAGCATACCCATCGCTATGACCTTAGATGGGACGAGGTGATGACATCCATCTATGGAAATATCTTCGTAAAAGCAATTGTGGAGCATCGGTTTTGATTGAGGTTCATTGAAGTTTATCATATTCATTGTGACGACCATAAATGGAGCAAGTTGATGGCATTCGTTCATAGCAGTACCTTCGTAAGAGCAATCAAGGTAAAGATACCCTTAAACTCAACTTCAATTTCGTCCGTGATGTGAAGATTGGGTCACGACACATTTCTGCTATCACCCGAGTTATGGACTTAAGAGAGTCCACACTCATGATTGATGGACCTCATAGGAGGATCATCATTGATGATATGTTCAAGCCATCTTTGACGTGATGTACCATTTGAGGACTATCTTGTGAGTAAATACCCTTAAACCTTTGTCCCTCACGAAGAATGACCATTATCAAGGGCAAACCGCGATAGAACCTTAATTAAGGTTCACCGCGGTTTAGTATACTAATTTCCACAACCACAAAAAGACGAAGTGATGTTGTTTATTAGTGGAAGTACCCTCGTAAGAGCGATTGTGATAAAAGAACCTCTAAAATAATCTTTTCACTTGGTCCTTCGTGTTCGTGCATTAAGGTCGAGTCATGATATCTTTCTGCTATCATGCAAATTATGAGTTTAGGGGGTTTATGTTCTCGATTGATGAACCTCATAGAACTAAATGCCATTGATGATGCGTTTAAGCTGTCATTGGTATCATATGCCTTTGAGGACCATCACTTGAACAAAAACCTCTACTGCCTTTAACGCTTACTTTCCTTTTCGTGAGATGCATCGTGGTGGTGAGGTGGGGTTGCAACACTAGCAGAGTATTAGCATGGCACCATCTAAAGCCTTGTATGGTCGATCTTGCAAAACTCTAGTCTATTGGAATGAGGTCGAGAAAAAAAAGGTCACTAGTCTAGAGTTAGTCCAGCTTACAATAGATGCCATGCAAGTGATTAGAAATAGACTTAGGACAGCTTGGAGTAGATAGAAAAACTATGTAGATAGACGATGGAAGCCATTAGATTCCAAGTAGATGACCACGTGTTTCTTAAGGTGTCGCCAATGAGGCAAGCATCACTTTTTGGGGAGAAAAGTAAGTTAAGCCCAAGATATGTCGTACCTTTTGAAATTTTAGAAAGGATTAAGAATTTGGCCTATCAGTTGGCATTGCCAACAAAGCTTACTCATGTATATAATGTATTTCATGTATCTATGCTGAGAAAATATGAGCTTGATCTGGCATTTGTGCTAAACTTCAAGGAGATCGAAGTGGACGACAGAGTATTGTATGTTGAGGAGCCAATGCAAATAATGGATAAGTGAGAGCAACTTATGAGGAACAAGGTCATTCCTTAGTTAAAGTTATTTGGTAACCACATGGGAAAGTGAGGAACCAATGAGACGGAAATACCTCCATTTGTTTGATTAGTTAGGCATGTTTTGAAATTTCGCGAATGAAATTTTTTAAGGGGGGACAGTTGTAACATCCTCAATTTCAATCTTGGGATGTGGCTATGGATTGGTGTGTAAAAATGGATCAAGGATCGGTCTTGGATGTGACACCATGCTATATTTGCATTTATGAGTGAGGACACCATGTACTATTTCATGCTTATGGCCAAAGGCACTGCACCCTATCTTGTGCCTGAGTCATACTAAGAGTTGACCACTTGACCACAAGAATTGGTTACGGGACGATCAAGCACCACCATGAATCGAGGGATGATCATAGATCGGCTTTGCTAGGTTATGTTCCAATTGTGGGTGATTCCACTTGGTCGTGCGCTGGTCATAAACGGTCATGAATTAATCTTGTGTGATTGTGAGTTGGCTGTAGATCGATCGATGCCACACAATCACATGATAACAAAGGGTTGACTAGAGAACACATGGGGTGGGTCACATACAAGTCAAGGGTCAACTATGCCAAGGTAGGATAGGCACTGTGCCATGAACTATGCTCAAACCAAGCTAGTCTACTTAGGTCATGCTCGACACCTTACCTAGCATTGACAATGGGCATTTTGCCGACCAAAACCAGCCTAAAGCTAGTTTGATTGGCATTGTGCCTGACTCACACTGGCCATTGGGTCCACGAGCTAAGGATCACCAACCAAGCCAAGATGGACAAGTCTAGTCCCCAACATCAAACTAAAATTGAAGTAGCCGATCGAGGTTATTTTTGAAAGAACTCCCTATTTGGTTAGGCAAATTTCAATTAGTTCTTTCCTATAACTAAGTCAGTTTCTTTTAGAATCTAGTTCATTAAATATAGAAATGATTCACGAGACAAATGGCAAGATGAGAACATGCTCCTGGAAGGTCATGATTTTCTTGGATAAGCCACATGCCCAAGAGAGTTTTTTGAAGACCAAGTTTGATATAACTAGTATTAACATCTAGAGAGGAGTGAATAGGTGTAGAAGAACTTTATGCGTAAGTAATATCAATCTTTTGCAATCTACAAACAGAAATTAAATAGAGAGAGTAGAGAAGATTGCAAACACAGTTTATATTGGTTTGGCTTTAGATAAGCCTACGTCCACTCTCTAAGCGATCAGCCAATAGGTTGGATTTCACTATGTGATCAAAGGTGATTATACACTCTTGAGTGTTAGCACTTAGTGATGATATGTCTCACAAAGTCACTCTTCTTGGCAATACACTCGGATCACTCAATTTCGCACTTTAGACAACTGATGAAGAACAGAATCGAGCTTTGGAATATGTTAATCTTATCTAGTCTTCTAGGTCTCATTCTATCCTTATATACTCTCCAAGTCACACTCGACCGTTGGCTCTTTCCTTGAGACTTTAGTCTTCCCTTTCTTTGACAGACTTTATAAGATGAGTCTTTTTGACCGTTTGAAGGTAGATCAGATTCTTTTGGATTCTGTTCGCTCATACAATCAGAATCCGGGTTTCAATAAATGCTCCATTCTTCTTTGGAAGTTATCTATTGATTGGTCCTGCCAATCAATAGAATCAATATAAATTGATTGTTGGTGATCCGGTCCTAAAGTTTCATTCTGAGTCTAATAGACTAATGTTCTAAATCTATTTAAGTTTTTCCGTCTGGCATGGTTAGACTCAGAAACTACGTCTATTCGGATTTTCTTTTTGATACGGACAAACTCAAAAGCTGCGTCTCTTCGGATCTTCCATCTGGTATAGACAGACTTAGAAGCTGCATCTCTTCGGATCTTCCGTCTGGTACGGACAGACTCAAAGACACTTTATACTTTTCCTTCTGCCACCAGTAGACTCAAAAGCATACGCCACCCTGTGGTTTTTTCCTTCTTAAGAGATGTATGATTTCTTACATAAAATGATTTGTTAACATCAAAACTAGGAGTTTTCTCAAAAATCTCCCCCTTTTTAATGGTGACAAAACTTTTTATGCATATAGCTTTTTGTTCCTGCAAAACATGGTTAGGCAAAGCATACTTGCATAACATAGTAATACATGACAAGTATAATGATGCTCATATCTCAAAATATCAAACCATCAACCCAGTCAAATGATATCAGATAATGATCCATTCGTGCACACAATTTATGCACCCATCCATGTTCAAAATATCAACACAACCAACCAACCAAAATAGTAACAGATCAACCAGTATGTATCTGCAATTATTCTCCCCCTTTTTGTCACGTCAAAAAGTTAATATCTTGAAAAAGTAAACAAAGTCTAACAAAAAAGTCGACAAACAAAATAAAATAGACCAGAAGACTGTGAGTTTAGGAAGATTTGGAAGATGGCTTTTTAGGGGTTCGAATAAGGGTGAAATCCTCCATATCCTTGGTAGACTCTACAATCCTGGTGAGAATGGCGTCCTCCATTCGTGCCAAATGTTGCTGAGTGGTCTTCTCTAGAGTCTCCAGCCTTTTGTTGAAGGAGGTTTCCATAGCAACCTATTGATCTCTGATTTTCATAAGTATATCTAATATTTTCTAAGATTCAGCATGATCAGATGAAGCTGCAGGAGTATGTGTTTCAATATTGTGAGACAGATGCTCCCTTTGGATTAATGCTTTAGTCTGGCCTTGTTGCCCCTGTTGATTCCTATCTTTTGCCCTGTTATCAGCCTCAGGAATAGTACCCTCATCCATTCCATTCCCTTCTTCCTCTCTTTCTTCTTCTCCTTCTTCTGGATCTTCTTCTGCCTCATGCTTTTCTTCTAGTTTTGACTCAACATTTTCGACAGGTTGAGGTTCTGCACTAGGAATGTTCTATTTTGGTGCTTCTGGTGGAGGCATTTTTGCTTTTGGTTCTGTCATTCTATGTGCAGTTTGTCTCAAATTTGCCAGAATTTCATAAATACTTTCTTCTTCAGCATCTTTATCCTGCAGCAGCAGCTGTCTCCTTCTTTTAGAACTTGGTTCAGTAGCAGCCACTTCCTTTCCTTTTCTTTTTGCAGTGGTTGATGCCTTAGCCAATTCCTTCTCCTTTCTTCTCCATGTCTCCACAACGTCCTTCAGCCTCATTTTGTTGATCATCTTGAGTCCAATGGCCATTGTTTGAAGTACTTTAGTGCATAATCTCCTAGGTATATCTATTTGGAAATGTTCAAAGATTTTGGTCACCAAAGCTCCATAGGGCAATTGTCCTTTGTCCTTCAAAACTGTTTTATACATGTGCAAGAGAACAGTGTGAGAGAGTGAGAACAAAACCCCCTTTTCAATTGCCCACATCAATTTTGCTTCAAATCTAGCCACATCAGTCTTTGATGATGCCTTAGGACGAATGTAGCTAATGATGATTTTATGTAGAATTGTTCTTGCTGAAGTCAAAAAGGGATAAGTAATATTAGCCCTAATAGAGTTTGTAAGGTGTTTACAAATAGTCTCATAAGTGACTTCAATGGGCTTGAAAAGACCCCTCTTAACTTTCATGATGTCAGCCAAAATGTCTGCATTAATTTCATAGAACTTGTCATTCACATTAAACTTCATTTTATTCGGAGACAAGAATGACAGATTAGAGTAGAAGTATGCTGTTAATTCTGGATAAATAGCAGTAGAATCAGTGCAGAATCGATCCATCTGCAATCTTTCAAAACAACTCCTTAGATTTATATCGGTAGCATCTAGAAAGTCAAAATCCACAATTTTGTGGTTCAATACTTCTCGATCAAGCAGTTTGTTATAAATGTCTTATGCTCTTTTGAACGAAACAGTTTCCCTATTGTGTTTCAAGCCACTGCAGCAACCCCCATTTTGACATCAAAATTTCTATAAACTCATTCATCATCTTCCTTTTCTCCCATAAACTATCTCCACTCCTACTAGCTTCACTAACCCGTTCTCTTTGTCTAGTCGGAGGGTCAGTAAGTGAAGCAACCTTATCTAGTCGCATTTCATTTGAGTACCCTTGCGACCTCGGGTATGCCAGTTTGGCACTTTCAGTTGTGTCTTTGTTTACTAAATGTCGATACATTCTCATGACCCTGTGGGGTTCTTGAGGTTTAGGCAGAGTCAATCCAGACGTACCTCTTGTGGAGACGTTCCTCTGCTTAGATTCTGTTGGGGAATTCCTCGGAGACTCCACATTTTCACTTGCATTCCTTTGAGCCGATGCAGTTTGAGAATCTCTTTGGGATTCTTCAAAAGTCTGCGTTAGATCGAAGTGCATCTGCCCTCCTTCTACGTTCCTAGGTCCTCGGCTAGGAATCTAGTTTGATCTTCTTCGAGGGGATGGAGACATAGACCTTGATCTGGATATTGAGGATCTCGAAGCCATGTTCGGAGAGGATTTGGGTCGATTTGGTGAAAAAGATTTGTTATTTAGGGTTTCTAAAGAACGCTTTGTGAAAGACTCGATTTTTGGGGGGTTATAAACCCTTCTGAAGAGAGGCAAATGAAAGTACACGACTTTTTGAAAATAATAACTGAAAATGGCAATTATTCAAAAATATTAAACTTGATAAAAATAGATGCAGATAACATAGGCATGCACCAAAAATTATGCAAAAAAATTATTTGCTAATATAAACTTACCAAGTTCAATCTTATAAGGAAATAACTTATGCACCAAAAATTTAATTTCCAAAAATACCATCATGTCCTTCTGAATGCGTCCAAAAAATTGATCCATTCAGAAGATTGCTTCTCCCAAATGATATCTTGCCTTCATATACTTTATGCAAAAGGGTTAATGATATTTAATCTACTACATATTGAATTAAATGTACCTTTGTCCAGTGGCTTTGTGAAGATACTTGTCAATTGATTATTCGAATCAATGAATTCCACAAATATATCACCATTTTGCACGTGATCTCTAATAAAATGATGCTTGATTTCAATGTGATTTACTCTCGAATGTAGGATTGGGTTCTTTGTAAGATTTATAGCACTTGTATTGTCACATCTTATCTTAGTGCAAGTCTCTTCTTTTCCGTAGTCCCTAGTTGTTGTCTCATCCATAGAATCTGTGAACAGTAGCTTCCAAGAGCAATGTATTTTGCTTCTGCCGTAGACAGAGTCACAATGTTCTGCTTTTTAGAAAACCATAAGACTAGCATCTGTCCTAGTAGTTGGCATGTTCCAGATATACTCTTCCTGTCCACCTTACATCTTGCTAGGTCAGCATTTGAGTATCCAAGAAGGGTAAAGTCTGTCTTCTTGCGATACCACAGACCCAATTGTGGATAAGTAGAAACGTACTTTATTATATGCTTAATTGTAGAGAGATGTGATTCTCTAGGGTCCACTTAGAATGGAGCACACAAGCATACACTGTATAGAATATCTGGTTTAGATGTAGTAAGATAAAGAAGAGAACTAATTATGCTTCTGTAGGTCTTTTGGTCAACTTTCTTCCCTATTTCATCCTGATCAAGTTTAATAGAGGTTGACATAGGAGTTTCAATCTTCTTGCAATTCTCTATTCCAAATTTCTTGATCAAGTCTTTGGCATACTTCTCTTGATAGATGAAAGTACAATGTTTGGATTGTTTGACCTGAAGTCCTAGGAAGAATGTAAATTCTCCCATCATGCTCATCTCAAATTCTTCCTGCATAGACTTTGAAAAATACTTGCACAAATGTTCATTAGAGGATCCAAAAATTATGTCATCTACATATAGATGTACAAGTATAATATCCTTACCTTCCTTCTTGATGAAAAGTGTTGTATCTACTATACCTTTCTTGAAGCCATTGTTTAATAGAAACTTACTCTGTCATTCATACTAGGCTCGAGGTGCTTGTTTTAGACCATACAGTACCTTTTTCAGTCTGTATACATGGTCTAGCTTTCTTGGTTCCTCAAAACTTGGAGGCTGTTCTACATAGACTTCTTCTTTGATAAATCCATTCAAGAAGGCGCTCTTCACGTCCATCTAGAACAGCTTGAAGTTTTGATAGAAAGCACAAGCAAGCAACAGTCTGATTGCTTCTAGCCTTGCTATTGGAGCATGGGTTTCATCATAGTCTATTCCTTCTGATTGTGAATAACCTTTGGCTACAAGCCTTGCCTTGTTTCTGGTCACCTTTTCTTGTTCATCCACTTTATTCCTGAAGACCCATTTAGTGCCTATGATGGTTCTTCCCTTGGGTTTAAGAACCAATTCCCACACATCATTCCTTTTGAATTCTTGGAGTTCTTCTTGCATTGCTTCTATCCAGCTTTCATTTGCAAGGGCTTCGTCTACTCTTTTGGGTTCAAATTCAGAGATGAGTACCATAATGCTTGTATCCTTTTTGTTTCTTGATCTGGTTTGAATTCCATCATTAATACTTCCAATAACCAGCTCTTGAGGATGACTGGATTTATGTTTCCAATTTCTGTTATGCACTTCGTTGTCATCAGGATCTTCTTGTGATTGAGTGGTGTCAGATTGAATGGTTCTTTGTTTTGGAGTTTCCTTTATGACTATTTTCTAAGAAGAGTCAGCTTCTTTGTTGAGAGTTGATTTCTTAGAAGCAACAGTTGGTTCTGAATCTTCAATTTCAGTTTTGTTCTAGTTGGAAACATCTTGCTCCATAAACTTCACGTTCATGGATTCCTCCACAGTCTGAGTGTTCTTGTTGAACACTCTTTATGCTTTACTAGTGTTTGATATCCTAGAAAAATACCTTCATCTGACCTTTCTTCAAACTTACTTGGATGATTGTTAGCATTTTTTAGAATAAAGATTGACAACCAAAAATGTGAAAATAGGAAACGATTGGTTTTCTTTCTTTGAAAATTTCATAGGGAGTTTTCTCAAGAATTGATCTAAGAAAGACTCTGTTAATGATATGGCATAAAGTAGAAACTACTTTTGCCTAGAAACAAGTTGTTACCTTACTTTCAATAAGCAGAGTTTTGGCCATTTCTTGCAAAGACCTATTCTTCATTTCTACAACTCCATTTTGTTCTGGAGTGTAGGGAGAGGAGAACGTATGCTCAATACCATTTTTGTTACAAAAATCTGCAAAGTCTTGATTTTCAAATTCTCCACCATGATTTGTTTTAATACTAGAAATAGAGTAACCTTTCTCATTTTGAACTCTTTTTGCAAATATTGAAAAATAAGAGAAGGTTTCTCCTTTATTAGCAAGAAAGAATATCTGTGTAAAACGAGAATAATCATCTACAATTACGAGACAGTATTTCTTACCTCCAATGCTTTGAGTTTTAGTTGGTCCAAATAAATCCATATGAAGAGGCTGCAATACACAATTAGTAGAAACCTGTTTCACAGATTTGAAAGAGTTTCTTACCTATTTTCCCATAGTGTATGCTGAGCAAAGTTATGTCTTCTTATAGCTTAACGAAGGCAAACCACGAACAAACTTTTTGCTGAGTAGCTTAGAGATTTGTTTCATACTAACATGTCCAAGTTTACGATGCTAGAGATTTGCTTCATCTTGGACTGAAATTAGACATTTAGCAGTGTCTTCATTTATATCCAGGAGATAGATGTTCCCATGCCTTCATCCAATGAATGATTGAGAAGAGTTGTTGCTAGTCCTAGAACATAAGTTCTCTTTGAAATCAATTCTGAAACCAACATCACATAGTTGGCTAATGCTTAGAAGATTATAGTTCAATCCCTTAACTAGAGAAACATTGTTGATAATTAGACTTCCAATCTTAACTGTTCCTAATCCAATAATGTTTCTCTTGGTGTTTCCTCCAAAAGAAACTGTTCCTCCTTTAATCTTTTCTAAGCCAACGAACATTCTTGAATCTCCAGTCATGTGTCTCAAACATCCACTATCCAAGTACCATTTCTTCTGAAACTTACCTGCAATCAACACACATACTCATTTCTTCTTTGGTACCCAGCTTTTCTTGGGTCCTTTGGGGTTAGTAGTATATGCTTTGTTTATCTATTTCTTCTAAACAGGTCTCCAGACTTTAGGACATTTTTTTTCAAAATGTTATTTTTCTCCACAATTAGAACATTTGAGATAGTCTCTACCAACAGGTCTTACAAAATTCTTTTTGAAATAATATTTGTAGGCCTATCGAGGAGGTCTTTATTTAATTCTCTCCTTGACCTTAGGAAAATCAATTAAAGAATCACTTTTCTTATAGAACCCAAGTCCTGACTTATCATAGAAAGGAATCTAAATGGAAAGTATATGCTACAGGGTTTTCAATCATTTTTGAGAGATTCATTCTCATTTTGCAAAGACTCTCGATTTTCCTTTATCTCCAAAAGTTCCTTTTTGAGAGATTCTTTTTCATTTAGTATAAAATCTTGATTTTCCTTTATTTCTGAAAATTCCTTTTTGAAATCACCAAATTTTCCTTTCAAAGAATAATTTTGTTGACTCAACTTGTGATTTTCCTTTTTTAAACCGGAGATCCTTTTTAGAGTGGATTTTAGATTAGAACACAACTCATTTATATAATCTAAAACTTCAGTGGGATTATCAGAATGACTAACCTCAATCTCTTTGTCTGAGTCTGAGTCTGAGTCTGATTCTGAGTCCGTTCCAAAGTCCAAGTCTGAATGTGCCATTAGACAGATGTTGCCATATTCGTCTTCACTATCTTCAACCATAGTGTCACTCCATGTTTCCACTTTTAGGGCCTTCTTGTATTTTTCATATTTCCCTTGTTCTTTTTGAGCTTGTGACAATTTTGTATTATGTGACCCTTCTTTTTGCATTCGAAACATACAACATCTTTGACATATTCTTCCTCATCCTTTGTCCTTTGTTGTCCAGACTACCTATTTTGCTTGTTGCCGTTGAACTTTCTGCCCTTCTTGTTTAACTTCTTTACTTTTCTAATTAGCAGTGCAAGTTCTTCGTCGTCCAGCTCATCCTAGAATCTGTATCATCAGAATCAATATTAGACTTAAGAACAATGGATTTCTTACCTCTGGATTCCACTTCCTCGTTCATTTGTTCTGCTTCATAGGATTGTAGGGTGCCAACAAGCTCATCAACTATTAGAGGAGAAATTCGCAGAGTTTCTCATATAAAGGTCTTCACATTATTCCACTCTTTTGATAAACCTCTTAAAAGCTTGTTGACTTTCATTGGTCCTGGAATAGGTTGTCCTTGATATGCCAGTCCATTTACAATTTCTGCAAATTGATTGAACATGTCTCCTATGGACTCCCCTTGTTTCATCTTGAAGGATTCATATTGACCAAGTAAAATATTTACTTTGGTCTTTTTAACATGATCAGTCCCTTCATAGGTCACGTGTAGTCTATCCCATACTTCTTTTGCTGTATCACAAGAAGATATTTGATTATATTTATTAGGGGATAAAGCATAGTAAATGGAGTAGATAGCCTTAGCGTCAAGAGTTTGTCTCTTTGTCAATTCTTCTAGAGAGATGGTAGCTGATGTTTATGTTGTTTTCCCATCATCTTTCTTTGTGGTTTTTTCAGTTTCTGCATTGGGATCAACTCCTCTTACAACTACATTCCATTCCAGCGGATCCTTTGATCTCTGAGGAAGGCCTTCATCTTGTTCTTCCATATATTGTACTTTTTACCATCAAAGTATGGTGGTCGAGTATTGCTCTGTCCCTCAATCAGACCTGGTGCAAAAATACTAGCCATAGAGGATCTTTAACACTGAAGTAATAAACACTTCAAAATATTTAGCACAGGGCTCTGATACCAATTGATATAACTAGTATTAACACCTAGAGGGGGGTGAATAGGTGTAGAAGAACTTTATGTGCAAGCAATATCAATCTTTTGCAATCTACAAACAGAAATTAAATAGAAAGAGTAGAGAAGATTGCAAACACAGTTTATAGTGGTTCGGCTTTAGACAAGCCTACGTCCACTCTCTAGGCGATCAGCCAATAGACTGGATTTCACTATGTGACCAAAGGTAATTACACACTCTTGAGTATTAGCACTTGGTGATGATATGTCTCACAAAGTCACTCTTCTTGGCAATACACTCGGATCACTCAATTTCGCACTTTAGACAACTGATGAAGAACAGAATCAAGCTTTAGAATATGTTAATCCTATCTAGTCTTCTAGGTCTCATCCTATCCTTATATATCCTCCAAGCCACATTCGACCATTGGCTCTTTCCTTGAGAGTTTAGTCTTCTCTTTCTTGGACAGACTTTATAAGGCAAAGTCTTTTTGACCGTTTGAAGGTAGATTAGATCGCTTTGGATTCTGTTCGCCCATACAATCAGAATCCGGGCTTCCATAGGTGCTCCATTTGTCCATTGATTGATCCTGCCAATCAACAGAATCAATATAAACAAAGTAAGTGAAATACTTGACCATTGGTGATCTGATCCTAAAATCTCATTTTGAGTCTAATAGACTAATGTTCTGAATCTACTTAAGTTCTCGGTTTGGCACACTCAGACTTAGAAACTGTGTCTATTTGGATTTTCTGTCTGGTATGAACAGACTCAGAGAGACTTTATGCTTTTCCTTCTACCACTAGCAGACTCAAAGCATACACCACCCTGTGGTTTTCCTTCTTAAGAGATGTATGATTTCTTACATAAAATGATTTGTTAACATCAAAATTAGGAGTTTTCTCAACAAAGTTTAGGCTCATTAATGAGCATAGTCTAAGAAGCATTAATGGACAAGATGACTCATGGGTTAAGGTTTCCTTAAAGTTTTCGGGCATGATTATACTATGTTGAGACTTGGAAAACAAGTTGGCTTCTCTTAAACCCTTGCTAACTTATTCAAGAAGAATGAATTAGGCACATATTATTACAAAGAACACTATAGGTGCCACTTTTGGAGGAGAGAATGCCACATCTTCAATTTTAGGACCATCATTATCCTAGAATGAGTCTTGAAAGAGATTTTATTAGTCCAATTAGGAGAGTTACACGCCAACTTAAGGAACAAGGAGACTGAAGAACCAAGTTGTCTTGAGGAGCAAGCTTAGTATTAATGATCTTTGGAATTGACTAGTTAATGCAAATGATGATTCACGTGCTAGAAGACTTAGATCATGATTGCCCTATTTAGAGATTTAGAAAACAATTTGGCCATCATCCGTTGACTTATTGACCAAGAAGAAATTAAAGCACATGCTCTTGTAAGAACAAGGTAAGTGCCACTCTTGGAAACGATAAAGCTACGTCTCCAATTTAGGACCATCATTGCTCTAGAGTAAGTCTTGAAAGGATCCTTTAATCCCAACTAGATCAGCTACACGCCTACTTATGATTCAAGAGTTAAAGTTGTCTCGAGAAACAAGTCTTATATTAATTACTTTTGGAAGCTGGTCAATTTAATACAAGGGGTGATTCACCTTTCTAAAAGACTTAGGCAATGATCAATCTAACTCGGGACTTGCAAAATAAGTTTAATTAAACATAATGACTTCTTGCAACAAGACAAAAGGAGAGGACCAAAAATTGGTGACCCTTGTAGGCATCAATTATGGGAGGGGACAAGAAGTACATCTTCTTATCATCTAAGAAAATAATCTTTGATAGAAAGATGACAGACTATCCTTTAGTACATAAGACTATCTTCATTCTAGATAAAGACACAAGAGAAGTGTCTTAAAAGGCCACTTGGGTAAACCAATGATGAGGTTAAGAGTTATAAATAAAAAATGGAGGATCTTGAAAAGGGAAGTGGACCATCTCCTTAGAACTCTCACTCTCATGCCTCTCTCTCTTTCCCTCATCGACTATCTCTCTCTCTCTTTCAGCCATTTCCCCAACGCCTTTCTCCAGTCCCCCATTCGCCTTGCCGTAGCCATTGTTTGCACTTGAATGTGAGTGGATTCCTTAACACTTAAATAGGGCAGTGTGTTGCGTGGTCTGAACATGGTTTTGGAGGTTGTTGGTGCTTGAGACGATCTTGTTTATGGTTGTGTTATGCTTGTTCTTGATTGCAATTTCCATGTGAATTATTTTGTAAGTATGTTCTTGCTTATGTATGGTTTGCTCATGGATCATTGTTGAGAGTCGAGCACATCCCAGGCGTCGAAGAAAGGGTACTGTAGGCTTCAAACATGAAGTAGACACACGTTAGACTGAGCCTTTCTTGGTCTTGAACGATATTGAGGCGTATCGATCCAAGTCAAGTTTGGTCAAGGTTGGTGCTCAAGCATAGCGATTTGAGTCTCGGCCTTGATTCACGCCCAACATAAGCATATTGTTCAATTTTGGTTAGTCATGACACTCACGTGTCTATGCACACCCTCGGCCTTATTGTAAAGTCGGCTTAAAAAAATAAAATATAAGAACCTGATTATGTGATTGCTTGCCACAAGGTCTCACGAGGGACTAAACTGTCATTGATGGATTTCGGGACAATGCTCGAACAATTTTGGATGCCTGATAAATTTTGAATGATTCTCGTCACCCACTAAACGAGGAGACAATACGCGAAGGATTTTGGATGCCTAGAGGATTTCGAAAGAGCTGAAGGATTTTGGTTATTTGATAAATGAAACTTAGTATGAAATACCTCGTGAATGCTTGTGTGCATGATTGCATGACAATTGGACGTGGTGTTTTATTTTTGCAAGATATATTGATGTTTTTAATTATACTTGCAATTTTACATGCTTGAGAGCTTTTCACGTGCACATAGCAAGGGCAAGGCCAAATTTTTCGCTATTGATTTGCTATCGACATAAGATGGTGATACTTGTATGCATTCATACGACGATAAGGCATCATTTTATATGAGTATTAATGAATTTACTAATTGAGTTTTCAACTCACTCCTGTTGTTTTTATATGAGTATTAATGAATTTACTAATTGAGTTTTCAACTCACTCCTGTTGTTTTCCATTTTTTAGGATGAACTCCGAGCCCCAATCTGCTTTGGTGTCCCAGTCGAGATGGAAGTAAATGCCATGGACATCCTCAAAGCTAACACTGGCAATGCCTATAGGAAGTGCACCACCACCGTCTGGGTGGAGGAAGGCAGAGATGAGCTCGTTCCTCACCTCTTTGAGGCCTGATTGGTGTGGAATGCTAGGGAATTCGTCGGTCCCATCCATAGGTCCGAGAATCAGCCGAGTCCACCTAGCACTTTCTCGCCCAACGGTGGGGTGATCGACCCGTAGGCGACCAATTTGTCAATGGGAAACCAAGTTTTGTTAACCCCTCCTTAGAGGAGCTCACATTACCCCACCCTTTTGAAGCTCAACTTGTAAACGGATGTAATCGGAGATAGTGTGCACATGGGACCGCCCATAGTATAAGGGCTTGTGATATATATATATACCGCTACTAATATGAATTTAAGTAGAGTGTTTGTGTTAATGTTTTTTTCTTAACTACTATCCAAGTTATTTTGTTTGGGAGAATTATATATGCTTCCGCATATGCATAACAAAAGATAAAAAGAAATGAGACAACAACGAGCCTAGAATGTCACAAAAAAAATCCCTCCCTAGTCACGTTCCCATGGCCCCCTTTCCAAGGGTGACACCGCCAACCATCATTGTCGCCCTACTAGTGATAGGATGGTAGCCATTAGCGGGAGGGAGCCCTCCTGCTTGTGTTTTCCCTTTTTTTTTGTTTTTTTAGTTTGTTTTTTTGAAAATAAAAGAAAAGAAAGAAAGGAGGAAAAATTTTAAAAATTTTAAAAAGACAAAATTGCCCTTGAGTTCATGCCATTGCTTGAGACAAGGCTCATTTCAGGCCCTTGTTTAGGAAAATGAAGGTACTTTGAGCCCTTACTTGAATGTTCATTTCAGGGCCTCATTTGAAAAAATGAAGATACTTTAAAACTTTATTTGGAATTTTTCCAAAAAAAAAATATTATCAACTACGATGGTTTTATTATAAAGCTGAGATTGCCATTTAAGTGACTGAGAAGAAATATGCTTTGGAAATCGGTTACTGCTATTTCTTTATTTTTCATATCTATTATCAGTTTCTTCTCATTTTAATAGTGTATGAATTGGACTACTATTTTAGTGTTTCTCCCAAGCCTATCAATTCACGACTTGTGGGTCGAGTTTTAATATGCAAGTCAATTTCATTTAAGTTGCTACTAATCAATTTGAGGTGGATTAATTAGAAACCCAAAGAAAATACTAGGAAAAATATTTTACTCTCAGGAACATGAGAAACTAAGATTGAAGATTTGATTATACTAGTTAATCACTAATATCCTTATGGTACCTAATCTTGTTTAAACATCAAGTAAAGTATTTAGTAGCACTTATATTAATCACTAGTTCTAGGATTCAATTCCTAATCAGACTAAGGAAATAGAATTCCATGCATCATAAAGGAACAATTGGACATAAGACAATATCTACTTCCAAGAAGCTAAACAAGATTTCTTTCTTTCTTTTCTTTGGATTTTCAAGGGTTTTCCATGCATTTGGGGAGAAGACTAATCAATTTTTTTTTTTGGCTTTTTCTGATATTTTTTGGAAAATATAAATAATTTTTATTTTTTATATTAAAAATATTTCCTTTAATATAATAATATAATATTTAAAAAGGGACTCGGGTCGGACCTCCTAATCTGACCTGGAAAAACTCAGCTTGGGCATTTGGCCCAAGCCTCCGATTGGGTTGGGTCTGGCTCATAGGCCCAGTTTGTCAGGCCCGAGGGAAGCACCCTAGAGGCTCGACTAAATCGTTGCATCTGATCCAGCCAACCTGACTTGAGCTTCTCTCTTCCGTAGTCCCTCTGTGGCACTAATGGGGGTGGCCGAGCGCTTCACGGCCAAGTCGAAGAGAGTAACGTTGATCATCGTGGGACCAGTAGACGTGACCGCAAGGCGGCGGGTAGCAGTGAGGGCGATGGTGAGCTCGATGACATGAAGCTCAGGCTGTGGATTACAAAGAGCAATGACTCGGGCATGTGGTGGTGGCGTGAATGGTGAATCGGCAAAAAAGGTGATGGCGGGTTCAACGGTGTGGGGCTTGATGATGACGCAAGCAGGAACTGTCGTTGGTGGCTCAACGGTGATGACGTTGGGGGGGGCATGGGCAACGACAGGAGTGACTTCAGCAGGCCTTGATGTTCGAGGTAGCTCGACGGTAGCGTTAGGCTTAGCAGGCAGCTTTGGATGTGACGACGGGGCTCGGTTGCTCGTTTCTCTCTCTCCTATCTTGGACTTGCTTGCTCTTTGGCCTCCCCAGATGTCTCTCCGAGGAAGTTCTCCAAGCTCGCTCCTCCACTCGGTCGCTTGGATGTTTACCTCCCTGGACGTCTCTCTCGAGAAGTTAGAGCATTTGAGCTCACTCCCCTTTAGGTCTCAGATCTCCCCCTCACCTCTGGTCAACAAGGGTTTCGACCGCCAATTCTCGACGTATCGACTAGCCTTAGCTCGGTTGAACCAGTGTCACCTCGACGGCATGAAACGCATATCCCATCCGTCGCCAATCCACCCCATTTCTCTGGGATATTGCGTCCTTGTATGCGTCATTGGTCGCTACGCGTGAGGCACAATGTCGAGGTAGAGGCAGAAGGGAGAGAGGAGAAAGAAGAAGGAGGGAGGGGCTAGAACCGCAAGTTCGTCAGTTGGGGCAAGGTGGGCCCGAGGCCTGTGCAAAAAAAAAAGAAAAGAAAAGGGGCTAGGGTCAAGCCCAGCCCCAAGCCGCTCCTCTTTTTTTTTTATTCTTTTTTAATAATTATTCAAAATAAGGGAAAATAAAAATAGAAAAATAAAACTTAGTAGATGCATGTGAAAAATATTTTTTGTTAGGGCCATATTGGTTCATAATTTTTCATGCAATTTAAATCTATATATTTAGTCATATTTGAGATATCAACAGCTACCTCTCTTTTAAGGTAAGCTTGCAAAGATTTCCTTCAAAGACGAATTGATACCTAAATTTTGTCCATGCATATGTAGCATCTTGTTTATGATTGAGTGCCTCATGTAAAAAGGGCTATAGCATAATATATACTAAGATGGATAAGAAGATATTTGTAGTTACTTACCAAGAAGGAATGATTGGGGTGTCAACCTCAAGTTTTTGGTAAGTATCAGGGTATCACCTTATCAAATGATGTAAGGAAGCTACTTTTTCGAGACCCAAACATATCTTCAGTTGCCTATCAAAGCAGTGAATTATTGCCAAGGTCCTGGAGCCATTTCCGATTGCCTTGACGGTAGGGGTTGCTTTTCCATAACTCAAACATGTCTCTAGTTGCCTATTAGAGTAGTGAATTATTTGTCTAGGACCCAGACCTACCTCTGATTGCCTTAACATAGGGGTTACTTTTCCATGACCGAAACCTATCTCCGATTGCCTTTACAAGCAATAAATTATTTGTCTAGGACTTGGACCTATCTCATATCACATTGACATGGAAGTTAACTTTTCAGGACTCGGACCTATCTCCGATCATATTTCCATGCAACAAGGTGTTTGTCTAGGATCGGGACTTATCTCTGCTCGCCTTTACAAGGGGGTTACTTTTTCAAGACCTAGACTAATCTCCGACCGCCTTTCTAAGCTACAAGTTATTTGTCTAGGAGTCAGACCTATTTTTGGTCACCTTGAAGTCTAGTTTACATTTTTAGGATCCGAACCTATCTCTGGTTGCCTTTTCAAGCAACAAATTGTTTGTTAAGGATTGGACCTATCTCCAGTAGCCTTAAAGTAGGGATTACTTTTCCAAGACTTAGCCCTATTTCTAGTCGCCTTTCCAAGCAATAAGTTGTTTGTCTAGGACTTAGACCTATATCCAGTCGTCTTGACGTGGAGTTTACTTTTTTAGGACCTAGACCTATCTCCGGTTGCCTTTCCAAGTAATAAGTTGTTTGTCTAGGACCCAAACCTATCTTTGGTCACCTTAACAAGGGGTTTACTTTTCTAGAACCTACACCTATCTCCAATCACCTTTCTAAGCAATAAGTTGTTTGTTGGGACCTACCTCCAATTTCCTTGACATCAGGTTACTTTTCCAGAACCCATACCTATATGTAGTTGTCTTTCCGAGCAACAAATTAGGTACCTAACCTTTCTCAAGGACACTAGTTGGCTTACCTGACTCTCCTTAGAGGTGTACCAACCTTTCTCAAGATACTAGTTTGTTTACCTGAGTTTCCTTGAGGATTTATCGACCTTTTTTAGGACACTAGTTTGTTGAATGCCTGATTTTTCTCAGGGACACCAATTTGTTGATTACCTGAGTTCAAGCTACAGAAGCATGCCATGTCAGTAAAAGGAGACTCTAGGCTATGGAAGCATGCCGGGCCAATGAAGAAGGACTCCGAGCTATGGAAACACATAGTGTTAATGAAGAGGAACATACCTCATATATTTGTCAAGGTCTCCCGCCTCTCAGTAAAAAGAAATTGGAATATCAAGAATGTATCTCATATATCCGTGAAGGTCTCTCACCTCTTAGTAGTTGATATATCAATGATGCACCTCAGATACCTTGAAGATTTCTCATCTCCTAATAAGTTGGAATATCGAGGTACATCCTCTAATATCTATGAGGATCTCCTACCTCCAAGTAAAAAGAAATTGGAATATCGAGGACATACCTCATATATCCATGAAGGTCTTCTACCTCTTGATAGTTGGAATATCGATGATGCACCTCGGATATCCATGAAGGTGCCAAAGAAGTCCCCGACTCTTACTAAATCTTTATTATGACCTCTTGGAACACTAGAACATCCCTTCAATTGCTGCATAAAACCATAAAAAACCTAACCTGTTGAATCTTTCTCTAATTCTTATTCTAACTCTCTCATAGAGTCATTCTTGTTGGAAAAAACTTGTTTATGGCAGATAATATGTCTAAGGAAGAAGAAATGTTTTTAGAACCAGAGATGCCACATTTGGACTAGCCTAATATACCACAATCTTTCACGGCATCATCATACTTCACCTTGGATGATCTCCCATATCATAAGTGGTCTAAACAACCTAAGCAGCTTCAAGAATTTCATGCCTGGCTCAATACTGGGCATATTTTTGAACCCAACACTTACAATATTCTCCTGAAGTTCATCAGCCGCTTCACTGTACCTATTGATATAGACACTGGATAATGTTATTCAGATCATCCATATGAACTTCATTGGAAAGCTAATATATTCTAAAGAGCTCAAACGCAAAGAGTTCTTTGAAAGAAAATGTTGTTCCTTGAAAAGAAAAGATCTCGATTGACACTTCCAAGTGATGATCAAGTTCTTTTACTTGCTATGAGCAAATTGGAATCTTAAACCAATCTTCCTAGCATCTATTCCAAAGGAAGTCAATCAACTGCAGAAAAGACCTTCCAAGTAAGGGAGAAAAGTTTGATAAAAGCCACTTTTTGGGAAATTCAACAAGTTGTCCATCTCACCCTAGATGAACTTTATCTTTGATGAGAAGCTTTTTGAAGCTATCTCAGAGAAAATAAGTATCTTGATAAGGCATGCTTAAAGCTAGAATTAAAGATCAAATGTCCCAAGGATTGTAGCGACCTATCCTACACAGGCTGTAAAAAAAAGAGACACTTCAAATAATTTTCTCTTAAAAAATCAAGAAATAGAAAAGAAAAGTGGAAATCCCTTCAGAAAAGTTGCCATTGCTCTTCAAAGAAACGCAGTAAGGATAAATGTTATGTCTGAAAAAAAAAAAGACATTTTGTCAAAAATTGTCTAAAGGCAAAGAAGCGAGGTAGCCATCTGATTGAAAAAATCATGAAAAGCATTGGAATTCCCCTCATCAATTCTGACATTGAGTCCATTTTCTTTTTAGAAGATTAACCTTCTAGGGATACTCTATCTAGACATATAGTTCAAACTCAACTTTAGATTCTAAAAATGAAGTGTGTACCTTCTTTTTAGACTTTCCTTTTCTGGAAAATGAAATCCAAATATTTGAACCAGTCCATCACCCTTACATACCCATCCAAATTCTCTTGTCAAAATACCACAAGCCCATTTCTCTTGTGGCTCTTATAGACACTAGAGCCAATTCCTTCATACTAGACACCAAGATTTTTCCATAAAATTATTGGAAGTCGTATGTCAAGTATTTCAATTATGCTTCTAGTGACACATTTGCTACTACATTCCATAACAAACTTGTTACCATCTAGTTTTTTCCTTAGTGTTCTATCACCACAAAAATCCTTGGTTCTAGCTCCCTAGATAAAGACATCATCATTGGTTGAGACATCTTGATTCAACTTCCAAAGCTTAGAATTTTGTCCAATGGACTTCGCTTCAAAAATTAGTTTTGAGAATTTGTGGACATCAAGTGATTTTGTGCTCTCTAGCCAAACAAACTGGACTCAATAATCCAAACTCTACTCTCTTATTGCACTGAATCTCATTCCTAGTTCTCTCAAACCTATACTAGCCTTTGTGGAAAAACTCATATTTTTATGTCAAACTTCCTTTAAAATGGAATGAAGACATAAATCCGGTGAAAGCCAGTCACTCGAGAATGAGCCTCAAACACCATGCTCTTGCTTAACAAGAATGCTCAGAATTGTTGGCACAAAGTTTGATTGAACCTTTAGACTCCCAATGGGCATATGAAGTATTATATGTCAACAAACGTGCTAAGTTAAGCTGTAAAAAGATGAGGTTAGTGATCAATTATCAACATCCGAATCAATTTTTTCAGGATGACAAATTTCCCTTACCCCACCAAAATTCCCTCTTTGTCAACCTTGCCCAACCAAAAATCTATTCAAAGTTTGACCTCAAGGTAGGATTTTGGCAACTATGCATCGATCCTGATAACAAACCCAAAACTAGATCTTTTTATCCCGAACCAACATTTTCAGTGGACAATTCTCCCTTTTGGACTCAAAACTACACCATCTCTTTTCCAAAAGGCCATGTGCAAAATCTTTGAGCCTATTTTACCAAACTCCAAGATTTACATTGACGATATCCTCCTTTATAATCCTGATGAGAAATCTCATTTTAAATTTTTGGCCCAATTCAGTGAGATTGTCAAGAAACATGGAATTATGCTTTCTCAAAAGAAGATGAGTCTTGCTTAGAAGGAAATAGAGTTCCTTGGAATGCGTTTAAAAGAAAGAACCAATTGTCTAAAATCTCACATTATAGATGAACTTAAAAAAATCATTGAAAAAGATTTTATGACCAAACAGGTTCAGCAATTCATTGGCATTGTCAATTATTTGAGGGATTTTGTCCCTCAGATCTCTAAAACACTCAAACTACTCTAACGGATGCTCAAGAAGAATGCCCCTCAATGGGGACAAAAATAGACTAAAGCTGTTGCCCATCTCAGAAAGGTTTTCCAACAACTTGCTCTTTTGAAGATTCCCTCTACTGGGAAATGAATACTCTAGACTAATGCTAGTGACAAGTATTTGGCAACCTTTCTCCTTGAAGAAATCAATGGAACTAGACACATTTGGGATGAAATGATGTTTAATTAGCATGGCATAAGTGTCCCTAAGATGGTATTATAACATGTGATGACATTCATGAGGCCTTCAAGGACAAAGAATCACAATTGAGTGCACAATTTTACATGAATACACACATGAGCTTGTAAGGGGCAAAATAGAGGTCAGGACAATTTTTAGGGAAATTGACCTAATGTATGACATTCAAAAATCATGAAAAAATATGTCATGAAAAATACTCAGTTGAATAAATGTCTAGAAGGAATCAACTTGAAAAGGGTTCGGAAAAAATCACAATAAAATCAGCAATGTCAAAATTTTGGATTTTAGAATATGTAGACTAGCAGAACAAAGGATGTATTTTAGAGGATTTGACTTAGTTGTGCTCATTGAAAAATTATGAGAAAAAAATTATGTTATGACAATATTGCCATGCACAACTTTCATGAAGAACTCCAAATCAGATTCTGAACACAAAATTAAATAAAGATTCCAGAATCCGATACATGTAGCCAAGAACTCCATAAATCAGCATATGTGATGATAATGTTAAGGCCATTTGTCCTAACATGATGATCTCGAAGATTTTTGAGAAAAAATATATGTTCTACATTAACATGTCGTGAACATTTTCTTGTGAAGGAATCATCTTGGAATTCCAATTACAAAAACCAGCAAAAAATTGCAAAGCTACAAAGGTCAGGTTAATCACAGAACTTCAGTAATCAGAACTTAATCACAGAACCTATATGTGACTTTGATAAGAGTTTTTAGGTATCAAATGAAGGCCAATTAGAGTGTTTTATGGCTTGTCGGGAAGCTTATTGAGTCTATTTTAAAAGTTGAACAGGCCTTGAATGCGTTCGAATAAGTTTTCAAGCTCAAACGAAGAGGTTTTCCCAAGTCTGTCACTTTGGAATATGATTTTAACAGATTAAGCACAATCACCTAACCAAGCCTAATCACTCTACATTCATTCAAGCAAATCCATCCATAAACATCATGAAAAATCATAGAAATCACGGTATCTATTGATTCAACCTAAACTTGAGCTCTAGCCCCGATCACCTATTGCAATCTTGCCTCATCAATCTTGACATTTTGAAACCTACCTTCGTCGATGTTTAGCCGCTAAATTTAACTTAGATCTACAAGAGTCTATCGCTAAACACCACAACACTATACAGGGACGACGAAGGATCTTTTGACTGTCAGAAAGGGGAGAATTGGCGCTCAAATGGCACCGATCATTAGCTAGACAGAACCGGTTGTTGACTACCGTAGGGAAATCAGGCCGGGTGGATCAATCGGGGCAATGCCATAGCTGCTGCTGATCATCGGAGTGTCAAGAAGAGGGAAAGGGAGGTCAGTGGAGGATCGGCACTGGAGATCGTTGGCATAAGGCCGGCGGTGGCGGTTTGGGCAGTTGAGACCAATACTTCTCAACGGTTTTTGAGAGAGAAATGAGGTGGGAAAAGGAGAGAGTTTAGAGAGAGATTGGGAAGAATTTTAGTTGTAAAGAGAGAATCTATAGAAAATAATGGCCTCCCCTTGAAAATTTGGAGGGAAAATGGTATATATACCCATATTTAATCTCAAATCATAGCTATTAGATTAATTAACCCAATATCTAAAATTTTTAGCACATTTAAAAGAATTTTGGTCAAGATTTAAGAACGACCAATCAGGGACAATTTTGTAATTTCGCCAAAATCTAGGGACCATTTTGTAAATTATGGGAATATAGAGCATGGGAGATTGGAATTCAGGCTGGGCCATCATATGGTGTTGACGTCTGGCCAAGAACTGCCAGAGGAGGGTTGAAATCGACCTCCTTTGTGAGTGGCCAGTTTGGTTTTGGATTGGTTTGACCAGTTCAACTAGTTCTTGGGCAGTTTAGTCCAATTTTTCTTGACTTTATACAATTATGTACTAAATTGAAAAGAAAATTTTGCCTTATCGAAAAGAAAACAATCCAAATTTGAAGAGAAACGGTCCAATTTCAAGCAAATTAGGCTAATTAAACCATGAAAATTCAATTTAATGATTTTTTTAGTAACCTAATTGTCTAATTGCCATGAAAATTATTGGACTCACACCATGGGCACACTGAATTAGATTTTTTAGGCCCTAAATTGGACAATTCTGCCTAATTATGGTCATAATTCGCAAATTAATTGAAATTGAACTTGATCAAAATTGTGAGATACCTACTAGTCTAATTGCCCATGCCTAGCAAAATATTTTAAATCCAAATTAACCTTTAATTGATGACGTGACATTTTTGCCAAAATTAAATTGAGGGCTAATGTCCAAATTGAACCTCAATTCATCAAATTAAATCCTAGTCTTGAATGGGTCAACTCAAATTTCTTAAACGAAGGTAAACAAATTTTCTTAAGGCCTAGCAAGCTAAATCTCCCAAATCAATGAGTTGGTAAGTAAATTTGCTAAAATAAATCCAGAATTTGCAATTAGCTCACAAAATTGAGTAGGATAGAAGTATTCACTTGCAAATCATGAAGAATCGATTTGGACCTCTAATTATGGGCAAAAATGTCAATTCATATTTCGCTTTGCTTGATCTTGAAATTGATTGAATGAGTAAATGGGTAATTGTTTCTAGATTAAATGTCATGGAAGGAACTAAGCTTAATTATGATTAGAATGATAATAATTTTATCTTTGGTTGATTTCGAACTTGAAACCGAAAAATTTGGAAAATGAGGTTCTTAATCGATTTTCAAAAATTCTTAATGTTAAAGTCAAATTGAAACTAAAATGAAGTAGTTTTGTGATTTTTTTATTTTTCAATTTTTTTGGTCAAAGGGTTTACCAAAAGTCAAACCCTAGTTGATTTTTTAATGAAATTTTGATTTTGTGGTCAAATCTTTGAATTTTTCCAAAATTTCTAATTCTAAAGTGAAATTGGACTTAAAACAAACATTTTAGTGTTATAAGTCAAAATTTGACTCAGGGTTTACTTATGGTCAACAGGTTGACCAAAAAGTCAACTCGAAAGTCAACCACTTGACTTTTCGAGTTTTTGTATGAAATGAATAAGAAATTACTTTCTAAAGCTAAAATAAAAGATATAATTGAAAAATGACACTTTTTGTTCAGAAAAGGTCCCGTCACAATCGAAAATTCCTAATTCTGTTTTTTCTGCATTATATTGACTAAAAATCAAGTATCAAAAGCAACAGGTAGCAATGAGGACAACGGGCTCTGCGGCATGAGGCTCAAGCTATGGGTCGCAAAGAGCAGTACTCGGGCAAGCTATGGTGACGCAAGCGGTAAATCAATAGAAGAGGCGATGGGGAATTCAATGGCATGGGGGCTTGATGATGACGTGAGTAGTAACCGTCGTTGGTGGCTGAACGGTGGTGGCATCGCGGGGCACAGGCAACAATAGGAGTGACTTGAGCAGGCCTCAACGTCGGAGGTAGCATGACGATAGCGTTGGGCTAGGTAGGCAAGTTCGGATGCAGCGACAAAGCTCGTTCACTTGTTTCTCTCTCTCCTCTCTTGAACTTGCTCCCTCTTTGGCCTACCCGGATGTCTCTCAAAGGAAGTCCTCCAAGCTCGCTCCTCCACTTGGTTGCTCGGATGTCAGCCTCCCTGGATGTCTCTCTCCAGAAGTCAGAGCTTTTGAGCTAGCTCCCCCTTTAGTCTTAGATCTCTCCCCTATTTATACGCGGGGAGGGTCTGGTTGATGGGGGTTTCGGCTACCAGTTCTTAGCATGCCGATTGGATTTGGCTTGGCTGAATCAGTGTCGCCTTGGTGGCACTACAGGCGCGTCTCATCCATTGCCAATCCAACCCGCTTCTCCGGGATATCACATTCTTGCGCACGTCGTTGGCCACTGCGTGTGAGGTGCAGCTTCGGGGCAGAGGCGCAAGGGAGAGGGAAGGAGGAAGAAGACGAAGAAAGGAGGGGGCTGAGCAACGAGTTCATCAGTTGGGGCGAGATGGACCCTAGGCCCGTGCAAAAAAAGAAAAGAAAGAAAAGGTGGTGGGGGCAGGCCCAGCCTCAAGCCGTTCCTCTTTTTTTTCTTTTTTATAATAATTATTCAAAATAAGGGAAAAAAAAATTAGTAGACAAATAATATTACTACTTAGGTGATGCAAAAAATCTTTTTTGCTAAGGATAAATTGGTCCCTGATTTTCTATGTAATTTACCTCTAAAGATTTAGTTAAAATTTAGATGTTAATAAATATCTGATAATCAATTTTATTATTGTGTATATATGATCAATTTAGATTCCATCACAATAGTAGAGTTGGTTTACCATCTCAAGCCGCTCTTGTTGTTGTGATGAAACACTAGGATAGAAAAGCAAATTTTTGGGTTGATGAACGGTGGAGATCGAGTGAGGAGTGAACTTATTATCTCGTTCAAAATTGCACGAGCCATTTTTTTAACAACCTAGGGGCATGAGTGCAGTGGCCCGATTATTTAGAAGTCCATGCAACATTGTTACAAACCTTATAAATTGGTTAAGTTTAGACTTTTGACATGTGCAATAAAATTATAGGAATTAAACTGGGAACTCCAGTTCCCCGCCGCTTAACGAACTGTGTCAACTCTATTCAACCGCAAGCCATTACTTTTTGTATCTCTCCATGTACATTTTACTTTGAATAGCCAAATTTGGAAGATTACTCTCTAGCAAAATGACTCAAATCTCAACTGAACTTTTCTTTGAAGTTAATGGGGTCATAGATGGTAGGAACTCTCTGCTTTTATAGTATTTCTAAAAGATTGTCGTTCTGTACATCGATTTGTGTTTATCATTACATCATGCCCCACCTGACTGAAAAATGAAAATTAGCAAAATGGGAAAAAAACAAAAAATGAACTAATCGCTAATTTCGGCACAAATTTGCTCGGGTACTATGAAAGCCGAAATTAGCGATTAGTTTGATACAAGCATGACCAGACGGTGCTTCAAAGTGGGCTGAAAAAATCATTCAGCTCTATGTAGTCTACCCTTGGGGCACCTGTTGCCGGCCGGGCAGCAAAATCAGCATCGGAGTTCCCAGCACCATCGCTGTCCCCAAGATGATGGTCTACCTACACAGGTAGTCAAAAAGGAAGTGCATTCACTTGTGATGTCGATGCCATATGAGAACCAAAAGGAAGATCAGAATTTTATTAGTGGCCCAATTTTTTCGTTAACAAACGGGCTCATACAGCTCCTATGAGCTTCCTTTTCGTTTTTCACAAAAATTAAACTAAGATGTGGGGAAAATTTCGAGTAAGAGAACATAACGTTGCTTTTAACATTAACTAAGATAACTGATGATGTAATATATGTGAAATGCCATCACAAACCAACTTAATCTTCCCGGAGGATGCAAATTCTGAAGAATGCATGCCAAATATCACTGAACTAACCAAGGGGTAGCTGGCCAAGTGTTAAAGGTTGGCTTTAGGTAAATTACTGTTCTGGCATCCAACAACGAGAAGCAATGAAATGATCGAAGCATGGCATGATATGAAATCTTACCCTGCTATTCAGATAGATGGTTTGGTTCAGATGAACCGGAGCAGGAATTTGCCTTTCTGGAGCGTGGTTGTGTATCTCGCTAAAGATCACGTCCTCACGATTGCCTGGTGGAGCAGCTTCATATGTGAGCACTCCATCATTGCGAGCACTCAATGAGCTATTCCCAGTCCAAGGCTTAGCGAAAAGTCGATATAGCACAAAAGAAGCCTGCACAGTGATTAAAGTAAAAGGTTTAATGCAATAAAGGCAAGGTTTTAGATGTTCTTTGATCATTCAGCATTCTTTGTTAGTTGCCGTACTTGTAGATTCTCTTTCCAAGGTTTTGATTTTGAAAAATACTTATAAGTGCAGACTTGAATTGTGTTCGATGTCCATACTATCAAGATGGTGGTTTAGTATATCCATAATTTTAACATGCGGTTAATACAATTCAAGCATCTTCTTAGAGAAGTGATAGTGATGCATTCCAATTAGAACCGTCGACTTTCTCTAATAAAACATCCGAACCATGCTTAAAAAGCCTCCTGGACTACCCAGACTGTGATGCAAAATCCTGTCGAACTGGGGAATATCAGAAAGAGTTATCGAACAAGCTCCCATGGAATCCACATCCCATTAATAAAAACGGGAAAATGTTGCTCAAGAGTCAAAAGCCCAATAACAACTGATGATTGGAAAAGGAAAATGCAAAAGCCAACTCACAACGTACAGATGGAAAAATTAACTGAAAAGTTTTCACCAATCAGGAGGGAAGCACGATCATATTTAAATTTGAATTTAAATAAAGAGAAAATTGAAAAAAAAAAAGCAAAATTTAGAATTATTGGAAATTACCTGGGCATGATCAGGCAGGGCAAACTCATGCAACGTCCAATCAGTCCTGACAGCAGATTGAACTGAATTTCCCATGTAAAAAACGAAGCAGCTCTTCGTCCCCAAAACTTCACCACCACCACCCACGGCAGCATCGTTGCCCCTGCCCCTCATCAGCCAGAACCCACGATTCACGGCCCTCACCCTACTTTGCCTCTCGGCAGGCCCACGAGCCGCCGTGTAAAAATACCAGTGCCTGGTCACAGGCCCAGAGCCGTGCACGAAGTAGGGTTGTTCTGACAGTTCCAGCGGGCTGTAGCCAAGCACGTCGAGCTCCCTGATCACATTGTGATCAAAATGGTTGCCCAGCTCGGGGTTCGAACGGTCGTTCTTGTTGGCCAGGTAGTATCGGAAGATCTCTTCATCAGAAGGGAAGAAGCGGAACCCTGGTGGCAGCATGGCCAATGGTTGGTTCTGGTCATTGTTGGCAGGAATGATTCGGCCAGCCATTGTTGAACACGAGAGAGAGAGAGAGAGAGAGAGAGAGAGAGAGAGATTTGATAGTTTCAGGCAGTGAGAGAAAGGAGAATGAAGTGAAGAAGAATGAGGGAGTGGAGGCTATTTATAGGGGAAGAAGAAAGAGGCGTCCAGGAGAACGAGAGGGCAGGTGCATGAGACCGAGAGTGCTCTTTTCTTAACGCAAAAGAAAAGGACAAAAAAGGACATTCTTGTCTTGCCCTAAAAAGGCATGCCTTATTTGCTCGTCCATTTTTTGGCAAGGGTAGTTGGATAGGATTTAGCATTTGGTATATTTCCTTCTTTTTCTCTTGTTTTGGCAAGTAGGAAGACAGAAATGGTTGTGGCAAAAGAAGAAAGAACAAAAAAGGAGTGTGGCAAAAATCTGGACAAAAAGAGAAACAAATTTTTCCTTTTTTTTACTACTAGATTATATTGCCATTTTCAATCTTATCCTTCATAAAAGGCAATAAAATCTAGAATAATTATGACATATTTTGATGTAGATAAAGTTTTACAAGCAATTTAATATTTTATAAATTATTTTAGCTTATATAATAATTGAGCAACTAAATCATAAAACTTGTTTTCATCAATATCTTGGACAAATACTTTTCAAAGAAAAAGAAATGTGACAGTTTTATGTAATGGAAAGATGATTCTTTCAAGAGAAAAAAATAATAATGATGAGACCGATCAATAGGGACATAGTGAAGCCAAGTTCGTTCATGAGGTTAGTATACGACTTGATTTGAACTTTATTGAATTAGACATTTAGATTGACTTAAAATTAATAAAACATTTAACATGTTTCAACTCAAATCAATTGATTATTCATAATTAGATTCAATAAGCTTGACTGGGGCTGCCGAATAAAGTGGAGTTCTCCTATGTAGATGGACTGCATTTTGTTTCTTTTTCTAAGTAAATGGTTTTTATTTTGATCCCATAAAAGTTGAATTTAAGAAATCACGACAGAGTTCTATATTTTTTAATGAGTTTATATTCATGTATACACTCAGAATGAAATTAAAAATTCCTATTTAAATGAAGTCAAGTCTCATATACTGGAAAAATAATAAGTTAAGATAAAAAGCCAATTCAAATACATATATTAACCATTCAAATCATATTCTGTATCTATTAACTGGTAAAGGAGTAGACCATAAATCTATATATATTAATCAAAGGTGAGTTTTGTCTCACTATCAAAATCTAAGCTAGTCGATATTTTATAATATCGTAATGCAATTCAATTTTAAAGAGGAAAAAAGTTAACTACTCCTTTTCCACTGAAAGCTACACATAGTGAAGTTTCTTAGTTATCTTATTACGCAACAACCAAATTTATCATTCCCTCGTTTTCTTTTCCTTTTTCTTTCCCTCTTGTTTTGGCAAGTAGGAGGACAGAAATGGTTGTGGCAGAAGAAGAAAGAACGAAAAAGGAACGTGGCAAAAAATCTAGACAAAAAGAGAAACAAGTTTTTCCTTTTTTTTACTACTAGATTATATTGCCATTTTCAATCTTATCCTTCATAAAAGGCAATAAAATCTAGAATAATTATGACATATTTGATGTAGATAAAGTTTTACAAGCAATTTAATACATTATAAATTATTTTAGCTTATATAATAATTGAGCAACTAAATCATAAAACTTGTTTTCATCAATATCTTGGACAAATACTTGTTCAAAGAAAAAGAAGAATGTGACGGTTTTATGTAATGGAAAGATGATTCTTTCAAGAGAAAAAAAATAATGATGAGACCTATCAATAGGGACATAGTGAAGCGAAGTTCGTTCATGAGGTTAGTATACGACTTGACTTGAACTTTATTGAATTAGACATTTAGATTGACTTAAAATTAATAAAACATTTAACATGTTTCAACTCAAATCAATTGATTATTCATAATTAGATTCAATAAGCTTGACTGGGGCTGGCGAATAAAGTGGAGTTCTCCTATAGATGGACTGCATTTTGTTTCTTTTTCTAAGTAAATGGTTTTTATTTTGATCTCATAAAAGTTGAATTTAAGAAATCACGACAAAGTTCTATATTTTTTACTGAGTTTATATTCATGTATACACTCAAAATGAATTTAAAAATTCCTATTTAAATGAAGTCAAGTCTCATATACTGGAAAAATAATAAGTTAAGATAAAAAGCCAATTCAAATACATATATTAACCATTCAAATCATATTCTGTATCTATTAGCCGGTAATTGAGTAGACTTGTGTCTCACTATAAATTCATAATTTAGCCCTTATCTACCTATTTTTCATATCATGATGCAATTGAACTTTAAAGAGAAAAAGATAAAGGTGGTATTAAAAGGATAAAAATGTAAACTAAAAATTTAACTAGCCCTTTTCCATTGAAAATTACTCAGTGAAGTTTCGTAAACTAAAAATGTAACTACGCAACAACCAACTTTTTCATTCATTCATTTTCATTTTCTTTCCTTTTCTCTTGTTTTGGCAAGTAGGTGGACAAAAATGGTTGTGGCAAAAGAAGAACAAAAAAGGAAGGTGGCAAAAAATTTAGACAATAGGAGAAACAAATTTTTCCTTTTTCTATTACTAGATTATATTGCCATCTTCAATCTTATCCTTGTAAAAAGGCAATTAAATTAAGAGTA
The DNA here is from genome assembly GCA_014182735.1 of Corymbia maculata. Lineage (NCBI taxonomy): Eukaryota > Viridiplantae > Streptophyta > Magnoliopsida > Myrtales > Myrtaceae > Corymbia > Corymbia maculata. Next base: position 17,598,467 of record CM024687.1, read on the forward strand.
ATTATGGCATACCTAACGATGTAGAAACAAATTTACACAAGGGTTTTATCTATCATCAATAGCTTATTTCAGCTTATATAATACTTGAGCAAATTAAATTGTAATGTTTGTTTTTGTCAATATCTTCAAAAGTACTTGTTCAAAGAAAAAGAAAAATATGTCACTATCATGTGATAGAAACACCACTCCTTCAAGAGAAAAAAAGAAGAAGAAAAGAAATAGATATTGTGACGACACCTATCACTACGAATGCAATTTTGCCATGTTTGATGCAGTTATTATTCAACTTGACTTGAACTTGATTGAACTATTAGACCAAAGCAGGTCCTTAAAAGGTTTAAAGGAGAATAAACAAGCCGGAGATCCATTCAAGAGTAGGAGACCCTGTAATGTTACCTCATGTTTTTCCACTCGAGAGGGAAGTAAAAAAACTTCTCCAGAATTAGAGAGCAAGGTGTGCGGGCCATTGCACATTAAAAAGGATTAGCATCCGAATTGGGCACCAGGTTGCCAAAGACATTTAAGTTTGAGCTAAACTTAATAAAACACTTAAAAATTTTCGACTCAAATTATCTAACTATCCTAAGTTAAATTCAATAGACTCGACTAGGGTTGGGGGTCAAACTAGAGTTCGAGTTTGTAGTTGAAAAGTGCATTTTGTTTCAAAATTTTCTAAGTAACAATAATTTTACTTTGTTCCATTGAAAATTGACTTTTAGAAATTACGAAAAAGTTATATATTTTATAATAATTTTAATTTTCATGTATACACTAAAATTCAGAAATTATAATTTAAATGAAAGTCATATATCAAATCTTGAAAAATAGTAAGATTAGATTAATAGCATATTTACAACTGGTCAATTCTTGACCATTTATGTTCTTTTGTTCTAATATAAAAAAAAAGAACAGAAATCTAATTGGTAACATTAGCTAATTTTCTACTAATTTATTCCCTGGAATAGATTTGGAGTAAAAAAAAAAATTACTACATTGTTCCTAGGACCAATTCTAGAATTAAGCCTACTCTTTTTCTTTTTTTTTTACTTCCTTTTATTTTCCTCTTCTTCTTCCTCTAGTTGGTTGCCAAGCTTGGTGATGGCCAACAATTGGCTAAAGATGAGGTCTAGTGACCTCTCCATGACTGGGCAAGGTCGAGCTTCATGCTCGACCTCACAATGGCTAAGTGAGGTGGCGAGGTCAACCCTTGCCCAATCACTGGCGAGGCTAGACCTCACCTAGCCATGGCAAGGCCAACCTTGAGGTAGTAGGGTGACGTGGTAGGGTGGGGTCAAGGCTTGACTTAATCGGGGCCAGTGACTAGTTAAAGGAGGAAGAAGAAGAGAAGAAAAAAGGAAAGGAAAGAAAAAGAAGAAGAGAAATCTCATAAAATTATTAAAAAATTAAAAGAAATTATAATTCACACAAAAAAATCAAATGCAATTCTATTCTGAGAATAGAAATTTTATATAGTTACCAAATGCTTTCGAATGCTTACAAAATCATCTAGGAAATAAAATTTTAAAAAAACTATTTTTGGGCGAAAATAGTCCCTAAGAACAAAATGGGTACTAAACATACCCTAAAAGTCATTTCAAATGCATATAATCAACCATTCAATCATATTCTTTGTCCATATTAGCTGGCTCAAGAATTGACCATAAATTAATACATTTGAGTCCATAGTGAGTTTCTCTCAGTATTAAATTTCCCATTTTCCCTCATTTACCTATGATTTTAATCTTGCAATGCAATTAGGAGTAAAGAGATGAAGATGAAACCAACTAGGGGTGCGCAACAAGAACCGCTCAAACTGGATCGATCGATTTTGGGCGGTTCTAAGGGATGCTATATGACGTCCTAAAATTCAACCATATTTTGGTATTTTATAATATGGCGATATCGATCAAATGCCCGGTTAGTACAAATACTCCAAATTGATCATTTGTGGGATAACGGAATTTAGGGAAACGCCATTAGGGAAACGATATGCATACAACCTACAGTTGCAATTGGAAACAAACCATTCAACCATAAGGGCCCAAGCAGGAACAATACCATCTTGTATTAGACAATTAGTGAATGGAAATAAATCAATTCGACGGATGTACGAAGCTGGATTACGGATGATTCCACACGACTTCGATACAAGCTACGAATGACGTTAAATCGATTCATTTTTATCTTGTACTTGGGAATATCAATTAAACCGTCAGGATTACAACTATAGTTAGTAATTAAAGTAACTATAGTTAGTAATTAAAGTAACTATAATTAGTGTAAAGTAACTAAGGTTAGTTAGTTAACCATGGTTGAGTTAATTAACCCTAGTTAGGTTAAATTTAGTAACTATGGTTAAGTTTATTATTATTTAATTAATTTCAGATTAATTACTACTCATGCGTATTGTTCACGATTACTATTCATGATTATTGTTCACGCGGCACTATTCATACAGAAGCAAATTGTAGTTCTAATTTGATGTGCTCATGATTGTTAAAGCATGTTGAATTGCTAATTGTCAATTATTTCCCGAGAATTATGGGATGTACATGGTTGTGGATTGATTGGAGTTGATTTTTGGTTTGTCGCAATTTTCATGAGTGATTGGATTGTACTGTTGCACATGATTTTCGATTATTACTACATGACATTATACGTGTGTCAACTGCAATAGCATGCTATGTGAGCACGAGCTATGTTGTATTCACAACTGAGCAAAGACAAGAATGAATTGCTTGATGATGTGTTGCATGGTCACATTAAATTGAGAGCCCAGTACTGCCGGATGATCGCCAATCCTTTGGGATTGTGCCGTGGCCGTTTAGTCGCCTGATAGTGGTCAGATGCAGAGTCGCAGTTGAGGTCGGGCCCATGCTCCTTAGGAAATGCCATCGGTGGGGGAGAGCCTACGATGTCACCGTGCCTCAAGAAGGAGGACGATGCTTGGCTTAGGTTATATAACCGTCAACCATAAAGTTGTGCCATGACCTAGAGGATCGTAATAATCAAAGCATGTATGAGCATTGAGATTTGAGGAAGTTGTGTTATGCTATGATTATTTGCATGTCTAATACTGTTGTTATGAAGTGATTGACAATTCCTGTAAATTGCGTGTGCCAAGGCCAAATAGGGTTGCCAATGATTGTGTCTGTTTATTAAACTGTCTCTTGTTATAGTTTCTCTAAAGTATGGTGGTTGTGGTTTGATGGGTTAGGTGGTATGTTGGACTATCCTAAGGCGAGCAAAGTTCCCAACGGAGGCTTAGGACTTTAACTTACTGAGTTTATATTAACCCATCATGGTTGACTTTTCAAGCCATAGATGACGCAGTACCCAATGCGGTTCAGTGTCCCCGTGGACATGAGCACCAACGTGACCACGCGGCCTGCTTCAGGCCGACTTTTTGTGTACAAGCACCATGCTACAACAATATGGGTGGATGAGGGGTCGAGAGACCATTACGCGTCTCATGTCTTTAAGGCGTGGTTTATCCGAATGGGAGGCATTTTGTCATGCCCCGACTCTTGAGCTCACGACAATCCCATTTCACTTGAGGTCTAGCTGTATGATGTTCTAGGCACTATCATCGACCAATTCACTTTATCTTATAGTTAAGCACATGCAGAAATAAATAACTCCTAAAACAGAAATAATAGGGATAGCAAAAACAGCAGCAGAGGAAAGCCAAACACTATTTTATTTATCTGAAGGTTAGGTTGTACACCAGCAAATATATACATGCCTTACTACCAGCGACATGCTAAGGCATACTCAAAAAGGAATTGGCCTAACTAACCTATGCTATACAAGTGGGGGAAGGGCTTGTCAAAAAGAGGAATAGGCCATAGCTACCTACTCGCTGGCCTCAAAAGGATCACTCTTTTCGGTCTTCGAGTTGCAGATCTTGCCATCAGGGGGATCCAAGTCCATAAGATCCCAGACCTCCTCGGTCGACCCCACAGGAGGGACCAATCCATCAAAACCTCGAAAGGGATCGTACAGAATGCCTCCCATTCGGATAAACCACGCCTTAAAGATGTGAGGCGCGTAATAGTATCTCGGCCCCTTGTCCACCCAAACCATAGTCATGTGGTGCTTGTACACAAAATTGCAGCCCGGGGCTGGTTGCATAGTAACGATGGTACTCATGTCCATTAGGACATAGAAGCATGCTAGGTATTGCGTCATCTAAGGCTTGAAAAGTTAACCAAGACGTATTGAGATAAACTCAACAAGTTAACGTCCTAAGTCTCGGTTAGGAACATCTCTCGCCTCAAGAGTCTAACATACAACTTATACCACCAAATCATCCAACACCACCTCAAAGAAATTATAATAGAAGACAGTTTAATAATCAAATGCAACCACATGCGACCCTACCTTGCCTTGGCACATGCAATCTGCAGAAACTGTCAATCACCTCACAATAACAGTAAGAGGCATACAAATAATCAGAGCATTGTACAAAATTTTCTCATATCTCAATGTCTACACATGCCCTGATTATTACGACCCCTAAGGCCACGGCATAACCTGATTATTACGACCCCTAGGGCCACGGCATAACCTCATGGTTGGCGGTCTCTGGCTTAGCTAGGCTTCGTTCTCATCCTCGAGGCACGGCGATGTCATGGGCTATCCCCCACCAACGGCATTCTCGAAGGAGCATAGGGCCCGCCCACTACCATAGCCTTACAACTGACCACTGTCAAGCATCCAATCGAAGTCAGGCGACTAAACGGCCATGGCGGTTATCCGACAACGTTGGGTTCTCAATTTAATATGACCATACAATACATCATCAAGCAATTCATTCTTGTTTTTGCTCTATCATGAATGCAACATCACTCGTACTCATGCGAAATGTCATCGCAGATAACTCACGTATAATGTCAAGCAATAATAATCGACAAATCCAAAATTCAATTTTAACCAATCAACAACCACGTACACCATCAAAATTCTCAGGGATAAGTCACAATCAATAATTCAACAAGCCTTAACAATCAAGAACACAACAATTTAAGACAAAAATTTACTTTTGTGTGAATAGTGCCACGTGAACAGTCACTATAAATAGTAACTAATCCGAAATTAATTAAATAATAATAAACTTAACATGGTTACAAAATTTAACCTAACTAGGGTTAATTAACTCAACATTGATTAACTAATTAACCTTAGTTACTTTAATCCTAACCATAGTTAGTTTAATTACTAACCATGGTTACTTTAATTACTAATCCTAGTTGCTTTAATCTAAACCTAGTCAGCCCTAATTAAACCAGCCACAATTAACAACTAATCCATAATCACCCAAGAACAAAATTAAACTAATTAACCACCTAAGCAAGATTAACCCCTAAACAAGGATTAGGAAATTAACTCACTTGAGTCGGAAATCCAGCAACACCATGCAAAGGTAAGAACAAGGGTTATGTGGGGTTAGCTCGGGGACGAAAGAACGAAGACAATTGGCGGTCGAAACCAGCCAAAAAACGTGCTAGTGCACTATTCAAGCGGAAAGGAGGTAGCAATGGTTGGGCGGTCGGATGAGCTGCCGACGAGGACTAGGGACGACCGGCGGCGAGTGGCTAGCTTCTGGATGTTGGCGGCTCCACGTTGGACGGTGGCAACAGCTCCGACAGCGATGGCAAGGGTGGTTTCTGGCGGTAAATAACAAAATAGAACAATGAGGGGAAGAAAGGAAGAGAAAAGGGAGAGAGAGAGAGAGAGAGAGAGAGAGAGAGAGAGAGTTGGGAGGTTAGGCGGCTGAGAGGGGACAAAGGAGGAGAGAGAGAGAGAGAGAGGCTGGAGACTTAATCAAGAAGCCAAGGTAAGTGGGCTAGCCACTTGCATCAAGAACCAATAAAAAACAAAGCATAAACAAAGCCCACTAGGGCACAAAAAGGAAAAAGGCCAAAAGAGAAGCCGATGGGCTGGAGAGGGGAAGGAGATTGGGCTAGCTTGGGCCCCTCTTGAGCTGGGCTAGATGGGCACAAGGCCCGTTGGGCCGCCAATCTTGGGCTGACCCACTTGTAGGCCTGAAACCCGGTCTAATTTTTCATTTTCCGACACTTCCAAGCTCAACGGAAAATCCAAAAATAAATGAGGCAACATCAAAATATTTAGCCCTAATGTCATTAAGAAGTCGGTTCAAAAAAATCAGATTTTAATCGAGGCTAAATTGAGTTGATGGCAACTATAGTACAATTTGGATTATCGGGCGCCCCTTTAGGACTTTTCTTCACATTTGACCCATTGTCAACCATTCTTTAATCCACCTTTACTCCAATTCTCGAGTCAGGGACATCCCTCGGTTGTCATGTGATCCTAAGGGCTCAATTGATAATCTCGAGTACCAGATGAAAATGATTCGGTTTAGCGTCGTTCATAGTTCGTATCGAAGTCATGCATAAATCACCTGCAATTCGACTTCGTACTTCTGTCGAATCGATTTGTTTACATTTCCTTAATAGTCTAGTACTAGAGCATATTGTTCCCGCCCAAGTCCTTATGGTTGAAGGGATCGTTCCTATTCGAAATTGTGAGTTGTACGTATATCGTTCCCTATCGACACCTCCTTGTAATTTACTATCTCACGAGCAAACAGGTTGGAATATTTGTACTGACTAGGCATTCGATTAACATTGCCATTTTATAGAATCTCAAAATTGGGTCAATTTTCAAAACGTTACACATTTTGTACAATCCCCTCCGAGGTTTTGATGGATCGATTCCTCTTGTGGGACCGATTAAGGAGGTCTGGAATCCCATGGACTTGGATCCCCCTAATGATGAGATTTTCGACTCGAAGAGTGAAGAGACTGATCCCTCTAAGGACAAGAAGTAGGCTGCTGTGGCCTATTCCCCTTTTTTACGAGCCCCTCCCCCATTTGTACAGTGTTAGGTTAGCTAAGCCGGTCCCTTTTTAAGTAGGTCTCAACTTTTCGCTTGGAGTAAGGCATGTTTATATGTGCTGTAGTTTGAGCTAACCTTGTAAATGAATAAAAGGGTGTTTTTGTCTTTCCTCTACTGTTATTGCTACTATTCCTATTATTTCTTATTGTTACTTAGAATGTTTCATTTCACTTCTGCTTGTGTATAATTATAAGATAAAAAAATCAGTCAACGACTGTGCCTGGGACGTCATATAGTAGATCTCAAGTGAATTGAAGTTGTCATGAGCTTGAGGGTCGAGGCGTGACAAGGGCTCCTGATCACTGTTGCAGGTGGTTTGGACGATGACAAGGCTGGACCAATAGTGAAAATGCAGGAAATGAAGGAAATGAAGAAGAAGAAAAAGAGAAGGAAATGGGGTGGTCGGCTAGTTAGGGAGGAGAGAGAAGGAAGAAGTGGCCTAGTCCACTCTTAATCAATACTCATTACTTCTTGCTTCTTCCCTATGCACATGACCTCATCAACCCAAAGCTTTCTCTCTTCTTTTGTCTTTTTTCCAATAATATCTAGAGGGGCAATTTGATCTTTCCACCTTCGCACAATACCACTTTGTCCATGGCTTGAGATGAAGAGTGGGCCTAAAAATCGGGTTAAAAATGAATAGGAACATGCTCGAGAATTTGTTGTACTCAAATTGGTTCAAGAATAAACAATGGGCTAGAAAGGTCAAGTGGGCTAATTGGCTCCAATGGACTCAAAAGTTTCCTTGGGCCCCACCATGGTGGCCGCCCCTCCTTGGGCATGAGGCCCACTTGGGTCTTGCTCGGCCCACTTCCTCATGGGCTCAATTTCTTGGCTCGTTAATTCATTTTCCAACAATTCGGGCTTATCGACAACTTTGAAGGTTATAGAAATATCATCCAAAAGTTCATCTTTGACATTCCTGAAAATTAGTCGTCCAATATCAGATTCACATACTACATGAATGTCGATCGAATGCAATTTTAGTGCATCTCGAACTAACAGGCGACTCCGAGGATTTATGCATAACCGACTCGTGCTTGACTCAACATCAAACCACATTCAAGTTTTTCATGACACATGGATGCCTTTGACTATCATGAAATTGTGAATAATTGATTCTTATTTCAAAGTACACGATTATCGAGAATTGACATAGGGTCAATCAAGGTCTTGATAATAGTAAATAGATTCACCCGTCATCTCATTATACCTTGTCCACGAACCAACTTATAGTCACCCCTGAAACCGGCCTGTATAACCACAAGATCGTCCTTACATAGGTCTCATGATTGAGTTGTTTTCCTATGTCAAGTTCTTTAGTTGCATGAATTCCTTCCTCATTAGTCTTTCCTCTCAAGGTTAGTATCTTGGGAGTGATTAGTTCCAAGTGAGATTAACCAACATTGCATTGACGAAATTCACGTTCATACATCCTTTAAAGGGCTCGAATTTCAGGACGTCACATTTCATCTAACAAGGTGTTATCATATGTTTAGAATGCACAAGATTGTATATAATGATGTTACAGAAATAGTCGGTATGTTTTTTCATATTTTGGGATATGGTATATGTAATATGTTAGCATAAGAGCACTTTCAGCATCTCTCGTAAAATCATGAGTAGGCACTTTAGTCTAGTTTTAGATAATGTACGTGATATGAGAAAAAAATTGATCCAACCAACCAATCGGCAATTTAAGAAAGTTCCAAACAAGATTAAGACAGATCGTCAATTTTATCCATATTTTAAGGTAAGTTGTGATTGTACAATGTAAAGGAAAAACTAAATGTAAATCATGTGATATTTTGTTCTTTGTTTTAGGTTGTATTGGAGTTATAAATGGTACTATATCTCAATGGTGGTACCTACATACGATCAAATTCATTTTATTGGTTGGAAAGGAACAAATTTAGCTGTATGCAATTTTAACTTGAACTTTATCTATACTTCTGCCGGTTGGGAGTGACAAGCTCATAATACATGTATCTTCTATGAAGCCACTAGAAGACATGATGCCCAATTTCCTTGTTATAATGCGCAGACTCCCTTGGCCATGGGAACATGACTAGTGAGGGTTACTTTGAGAAAACGTCCCAAGAGGCGTCGCCATTCTGTTATTTTTATCTTTCAAATAAACACATATGGAAGCATTCAACTACATCTCCCAACAACAATCAGATAATAAGGAAAACACATACACAAAATACTAGCCATATCATTCTTTTTTATGCTTATTGAAAGTTATATTTACAAACCCATTGGTTCTTGGCTATTTCTAATTACATAGCCTAGCTTCTCTATGATCCCCAATATGTTTGCTTTCATTTCTACGAGTGCACCAAAGCGAACAGGAGGGGTACCCATACCTGTGGGCTTGGAAAAAGAGGGAAACAACAACAAATAAGTTAAAAACTCAATAAGTAAATCATCTAATCCTTATATAGGAAAATGCCTCGTATCAAAAACATGCAAATCTTGGAGCCTAATATGTCAATGGCAGATTAATAGCTAGGCCCTTCTTTTACCTTGACTATGTACAAGAAAATAGCTCTCAAGTACTTAATGCATACATGTATCTACACCATGGCTACATACATGTATCTATTCTGATATACTTTCAATGCATGCTTCCCTTCAACTTTTCATCTAACACATCAAACATATCATACTTATGCATATACTAGCACTCATAAAAGATTCATTTAACTTCATCCTAGCTCGACCGAGGCTTTCAACTTCATACTAGACTTCCTAACTCGACCAAGGCACCTTGGCTCAATTAAGGCTTCTCAGGGCTAATTTCCCGAGGTTTCCAAGCTAAACCAAGGCATCATGTTGGCATGGGAGCATCTCTTTCTCATTAACAAGGCATCACAGCCATGCTATATGGCGACGAACGCATCTTTCCTTTAGTGATCACACAAGGTGCATTGCACAAACTAGTTCTTATATTTACTTTAGGCCAATGCAAGAGTGCCTCAAAGGTATGCCACACGAAGTGTGTGTTATGACTTATCAAAACCATGTCAATAGAACATGTCGAGCACGGAACAAGAACCATGGCTTGATCCAATACGTTCGAGCATCAATTTAAGCCAAGCCCAATTTGGAAGTGATACATCTCAATACTACCAAATTGTGAGAGACTTGACCTGGCATGCTTCAAAACATGTCCAAGATCAACACAACTCTCTTCCTGAAAACTTAGGATGTGGTATAAAGCATCGATAATAACAATAAGCAATAACATCTCTTTGCAACTCAACAAACATGAAGTAAGGACTCAACTCAATAGTCAATGATTTCTTGCAACCTCGACAAACATGTGGCAAGATTCGACTAATCAACAACGATTCTTTGCAACTTGTCAAGCATGTGGTATTAACATAACTAAATAGCAACTATTCCTTGCAACTAAACAAGCACGTGGCAAAACCCGACTAATCAACAACGATTTTTTGCAACTCATCAAGCACGTGGTAATAACATAACTAAACAACAATGATTCCTTGCAATTAGACAAGCATGAGGCAAGAATGGACTAATTCTTGAACCTCATATTCTAAGCAAATCATGAGCAAACCATACAAGATTAGAACATGCCTACTTTACTTAGAATGATGAAGCTCTACCCAAACAAAAGTTAGACAAGAATACAACCTATGTTTGCTCTACATGGTAATGATTAGGGGATCCACGTACGAGTCAAACCTAAAAATGAGCAAACCATCCAAGTCAAGTCTTAACAACTTAAAACAAAAACACTCAAGAACTTAGCTCACACCCTAAACCATGCAAAGGAATACCCTAGCCAACGATTAGAAGATTTACTTACAAATCCAACATCATGAGCAACCATCCAAGTCAAGCACTAACAACTTAAAACCAAAACACTCAAGAACTCAGCTCATGCCCCAAACCATATAAAGCAACATCCTAACCAATGATCAGATGATTTACTTACGAATTCAACATCATGAACATCCATCCAAGCTAAGCACTAACAACTTAAAGCAAGTCCACTCAAGAACTTGGCTCATGCCTCAAACCACATAGAGCAACGTTATAGCCAATGATTAGAGAATTTACTTACAAATCCAATATCATGAGCAACCATCCAAGCCAAGCACTAACAACTTAAAACAAGAACACTCAAGAACTTAGCTCATACCTCAAACCACATATCGCAACATCTTAGCCAACGATTAGAGGGTTTACTTATGAATCCAACATCATGAGCAACCATGCAAGATAAGCACTAACAACTTAAAACAAGAACATTCAAGAATTCAGCTCATGTCCTGAACCATGTAGAGCAATGTCCTAGCCAATGATTAGAGGATTTACTTACAAACCAGGGATGGAATCTATGGCAGTGATGGACGATGGGTAGACGGATGCATGACAGCAAGTGGCTCGCGGCAGCGATGGCATGCGACAATAGCAAGGCGAGCAACAGCGAAGCCAGACAACAGTGAGTTGAGCGGCCAAGAGAGGAGGGAGAGGGGCAAAAACGAGGGAGAGAGGAGGACAAATAGAGAAAAAGATGGGTGAGCTTCTGAGGAAAAAGAGAGAAAGATGGCTAAATATCCTTGTGTCCATCCAAAAGAGTCCAATAATGCACTAAGTAATGATGACTAGTGATGATATTTAATTAGCTAGACTAAGTGAGTTGGCATTCTCTTGTAAGATTTCCTTTCACCTTTCCAAGTGCCAACTTAAGAATTCATCTCATCGAACTTCTTCCTTTCACCTTTCTAACTAATTAGTTTCTCCCATTTCCTTCCTAAAGTGGCACCAACTCCTCCTTGCAAGACCAAGACCATGTTTCATCCATAACATGTCTTCAAAAAGCTCATTCAATGGCCAAACTTGGTGAGTAAGTCTCACATTAGAGCAATAATGGCCTAGCCTCTTAACTGGGACACGTAAGCTTGAAAATTATTCATGGCACTGATGAACTTGCTTCCAAAAATTATTAATGGTCTTAAACTATGTAAGACAACTGGCCTTTCAAGCTTTCCTTATCTTCTTGGGCATGTAGGTCTCACGGCCTCCAAATTTTGCTTACTTTAATTGCTCAATGACAAGGGCTAAAAATCATCACAGGGGTTAACTAAGGGTTGCCTTAACTGGATAGGAATATCTCACAATTATCCATGACCAACTCATGATGACGTGTGATTGTCCACAATGATATTTAGGCCATTCAACTCGCCTAAGATAGGGGTCCAAATCAGGGATGTCACTCTCATCCTCTTCCTGGTTCATTAATTGATTGTTTAGGTACATTCATATATTCATGTCGCATATGTTATTAAATTTGCATTATACTTGTGTTGGTAAGTATTGTTTAGTAAATGTTGGATATCTGAATCTCTCAAGTTATTTGGGGCCATATTAAAATGTTAGCTATCATTTGTCAAAGTCTCGACAAGGTGCTAGACCTATAGGATATTGCTCGCTATGCTCAGTAATTGAGCAAGCCTCAAGTGTTTTGAAAAATAAGGGAAGATTCTAACTAATATACTAAGTTATCCATATGAAAAGCAAGTGTAAATTGTCTTAGCGATAATGGCTTTGCATAATTATATGCAAAGAAATGTCATGATCAATACTGGTTTTTTGAAAGTGCATAATTGGATCCTAATTATGGATATTCAATTGACCATGATGATGCTCCTGACATGGTATGTTTATGTGATCAAATAGACATGAGTTTACAAAGTCAGTAAGGATGTTTATAATATTTAAGAATAATGTATTTCATTCTTAAGGACATGTGAGCATGTGTATTGTAACGAAATGACTCTTTTTCTCATTTTTTTTAAAAATTTGTTAATATTTTTTTTCTTACATTACTCTTGATACGAAAAAATAAAAGTTATAGCCATTGTTTATTTTTACTTTAATTTTAAACAATAAAAAAATTGAATTAGTTACATCAAAGAATTTTCCAAATACATGTTTACCAAATAGTTTTGCATTTCCCCAAAGCCCTTTGTGCTAAAGGAATTTGCATTTGACCAAAAGTTTTCCCTAAATGCCAAAACAAATAGGCCCTAAATAAATGAGCGACCCTATTTTTACTTTTCGACTAAAACATCCCAATTTTGTGTTAGCTAGCCAAATTACCCTCAAATCATAAGATTTGATTCAATAATTATAATGAACATTGTCTCCCTATCTCTCGGTAAAATTAATTTCATCAACAATTGGCAGATATCAAGAAAAGCATAGTTTATGCTATGCTAATTTTGTTATGCTTTAGCCACGCCATATAAAAATAAAAATAAAACTTGTCCATGTACACACAGGAAGTTTTATGTCCTAGGGAGAGATTTCCATTTAGATATTCGAAAGATTTTAAAAAATGTATAATTTGTCAACACCTAAATTTTCATTTAAAGATCTCTCATGCATTTCCTTAAAATTAGAGATTGAATTCATAGACAGTGATACGAATGAAACTTAAATAGAAAACATGGATATTCATACTCTTTCCTTCGCATTGCATTTCTCGATTTAGAAAACAGAAACAAATGGCTTTAGCAGTAATACATTAGCATCAAGCAAAGCATGGCCCCACTTGTGAATTTCTTTCAAATTGACTTGATGAATAGCCCAACATGCTCTAAACTTATTCAAGCTTCCAAAGTCCAGTTCGTGCGAGCCCAGCTCACTTTAATAAACTAGGCCACGTCCCTTTTTTCTGATCATAGTGTAATCAAGTTCCTGTGCTCAAGAACTTCTGGTTCACGGAAGCAAGACAGACTCCAGTGTCTTACTTGGCCTCTAATTGGCCCATAATAGGTTAGTGGGGATTCCCAAGTTTAATATCAATTATTAAATTATAAAATCAAATTGTGGCTAGTAGGACTTGGAGGTCCGGCACTAAGCACAAGCGCCACCTTAAAAGAGGCATCACTCAAGCTTGCTTGACAATTTGTCAAACTCCCTTGAAATATCAACTCAGGAGGATCATGACAAGTTGGCCACTGAGGAATTGGCGAAAACCATTAAAGGACTTAGCGCAGGATTTTCTCTTCTGAAATGTTTTTGTGTGATCTTCGATCATAGCGCATGGAATCTAAGGTTCATTGACTAACAATCATGTAGATGGTTTTCCAAACCGGAGTTATAAAGGGAGAAGTGTCCATTCAGCCTCTGTTATTCAAGAAGGTGCAAGGAATATATGCTTTTTCAAAGTTGAATTGAAGCGTTGTATTTACTATATTCTGATGCGCATGTCCTTCGGTTTTAGCGCTACACCTCTGAACACGCCTGTGATCCAAAACTACAGATTGCACGCAGTAGTGAGCCAACCAACCCGCTCATCTCATGAGTCCCCTTTCGCCCGATTTGTTAGGATCCGTAAGCCCATAGCATGTGTCACCCGGTAGGTGTCAAAACTCATAAGTAATGCGCATGTCCATGCCTTGTTACGTCACCGTTAACCCGTCTGGTTGTGATGTTTATTTTTAGCCCTTTGATTGTTTTCCTTTGTTTTATGAATCCGTGCCTTTAAGTCTTTGAATTCGGCAAGGCCCATTTTCATTAGTGTGCTAAAGAAAACATTAGACTTCGTGTGATGTTGGCCCATTTTCAAAAGACCTTTATAAAAGTGCATTAGACCTCGACGTGTCGTTTGGCCCATGCTTCCTAAGTGAACTTTCCATCGGACAAGACGTAAGGCCCATTATTTTAAGAATTCAGCCTATACAGGAGTCTTTTCCTCTTCTTAAAAGTCCGTTAGGCCGTCTCATCTCATTTGATGCGAAGCCCACTTTTCTCAATAAAAATTCTGAGTTAGCGTATAAGTTTTTTTTCAGTCAAACTTATTTTGAAATTACATAGGGCCTTCACATATCTAGTTGGGCTTTAGGTCCATTCAACAACATTAGGCTTTTATAAAGGCCCCATTTCAAAAATCTTTCCCAAATCTTCATAGGACCTTTACGGATCTCACAATGGGTGAAGCTTGTAATTCGATCCATTTGGGGGAAAATTTGTCCAAAAGTCCTAAACTTAGGGCCTGTTTATCAATTATTGTTTGATTATATTCTTTTGTTCTTGGGAGTAGATTTGGCATGGAAATTCATTTGGTGAAATATTTGTTCCCGGGAATATATTTGGAATAGAATCAAAAAAAAAAAAAAAAAATGATTCTTGTTCTCAAGAGCAATTTCAAGAATCAAGTCTAAGCTTTTTCTTCTCTTTCCTTTTCTTCTCTTCTCTTTCTCTTTCCTTTTCTTTTTCTTCCTCCTGGCCTATTGCTACCTCATCATCACCCACCAGCCATCATGGTCGGCAAGCAGCTGAGCGAGGTTCGACTAGCTCACCAGAAGGTGAGCCTCGCTAGGCCATCAGCAAGGGTTGACCTCGCCGATGGCTGGGCCTCACCATGCCAGGGCAAGGGCAACCTCACACCACTTGGGTGAGGTCAACCCTTGCTAGTGGCTAGGCAATCCTCACTTAGGCTCACCTAGCCACCGGCGAGACTCAGCTTCAGTCAAATCTAGCGAGGTTGAGCCTCACAATGGCCAAGTGAGTCTCTGGCAAGCTCGTCGAACCTCGCTCAACTAATTGTTGACTACCGTTGGTGGCAGTGACCGACCACAAGGGAGGAAGTAGAGAAAAGGAAAAAGAAGAAGACAAAAAGACAAAAATAAAAAAAAAAATGTAATAAAATATAAAAAATTAAAAATAAACAAAAAAATTTAAGAATCTTGGGTAATTTTATTAAACACATTTCTATTTTAGGAATAAAAATTTTGGACAATTATCAAACGTCTTTAAATGCTCAATTTTTTTTTTTTTCTTGAGAACATTATCAAAAAGAATTAATTCGAGTAAAAATTGTTCATGGGCATAGAGTATTACCATGCACACCCTTTTATTGTACTTTTTCCAATTCCATTTTAAATATTTTAATTTTACCAATTGAGTCCATCTAGCCAAAATTGGCTAAAATTGCCAACATGCACGACCGACAATGACGTTGACATTTTTTGAATTTTTTTGTATTTTTTTTTTTTTCCTTTTCTTTGCTTTTTGCTTTGGGTTTTGGTGTTAAGGCTGGCGAGGGTTGCCGACCAACCCTCACCCAGAGTTGGCCTAGGCAACCAAGCCCTTGCCTAGCCAAATTTGGTGAGGGCATTGCAACTCTTGTTGATTCTGCATGAGGGCTTGTGCACCCTATCTTTGACTAGTGAGGGCATCCCAACCCTTGCCCAGAGCTACTGGGGATGCAATGCCCTTGCTCAAAGCCGACAAGGGTCGGCTAGTCCTCACTTGTGGTTGACAAGGCTTGGCTGGCAATCCTCATTAGCCCCAACTCCAAAAAATGAAAATAAAGAAAATAAAGGGAATAAAAGACAAAAATCATTAAAATTTCAAAAAATTATTTAAAAATATCAACGCTAGTACTAGCCATGCCATGTAGGATAGCTAGTGTCCACATCAACTAATTCTAGTCAAAATTGATCGGATGGACTCAATTAGCAAAAGATAAAAATATTTATGACTCAATTAGCAAAATATGTCTATTACCGAATTGACAAAAATGCAATAATTTTAGGACTTTGGACAATTTTCCCTCCATTTGGGTATATATACTTAGCTAGTCAAATGACTTAGCATTATTATCAAAGCTTTTGTGATCATTTCCTTAGATACTAAAATCTTGATATTGACGCTCTGAGTTGTTGATACAATGCACAAAATGCATATGAGAATCACAGTAGATGGATGGGTAAACGTGGAAAATGAGGTTGTGAAGATTGGAGATGGAGATGATGAGAAACCCAACACTGCTTTGACAGAAAAGCTGCATGAAGGAGTGAGTATAGGCACGAAGAGGAAGGCACCTGTGCCTGTATCAGCTGCTGAGAAGAAGAAAGCTAAGGCTGCAACGACAAAGGGGGAGCCTACGAAAAGAACTGATGTGGAGGAGTGCCAATTTGAAATTACTATACTGAAGGAGGACATCAAGGGCTTAAAGGACTCGATGGCAGGGATTGTTGAATCAGTACACTCTTTAAGGTGGGAAGACTCGTGGAGGCTGGATGGACTTAATAAAGGGTGAATAAGTTAGAGAGAATGGGAAATTGATGGAGACTTGGAATTACCATAACAGGGTGAATAGTTTAGTGAAACCTTGTTCACTAATGTACTCAGGAAGATCAAATAAAAAGCAGTAAGTCAACTACTGGTGGGAAGCTTTGACAAACTCACGAATTGCTAACAGAAGCAACTTCCTATATCACTTGTGAAGAACATGCATTTCATATGGATGGGTTTTATTGTTATTGGACCGCCTATGTTGGGCTAATTCGGCCTGTAACTCAGAAGGGGCCCACAGCTCACAATATAAAGGAAATAACCGCCATAAGGCAGTTATTTGCGGGTGACCTTTAAAGGGTGAAAAGAACGTGTTTTCCATAGTGTTTGTGAAGTGCATAGAAATCAGTGTTCTAAAAGAGAAAAGAAGTATGAAGAACGCTCTCTCACCCGTGAAGGATTTGCTCTCACTCGATCTCCCTCACAACACTGCAATAAGTGCATTTAATTCTATGGAAAACAAGGTACGTTTCATTGCATGATGTACTTTTCAACTAGTGATTCAAGGTTATTCTGGGCTTGTTTCTTCTATGCATTTCCACCTTACTCGACTGTTTGAGGCATGTGTTTCAGGAATTTGTTTCCGACACATATGTTCATATAAATTTGGATAAGAAGACCTAGATATTCCTTTAACCAATATTCTAGCCTAAAGGATATTAACAGCTAACCTCGGGTTTGCAATTTCGGAAAAAATATTTCAAGCAGAATCTAACCAATTGCAAATAATTTGGAGAAATTAATTATTTCCCAGTATAGCCAACCCTATGCATGAAACTACACCATTACCAGGAATGTTTGATATATATGGATAAGAAAATCTTTAGTGATGTGATGATTATCTTTGACGGATAAATTGATCCTATCAAATATTACCCAACGTCTAGTTTGGAGATTGAAAACTATATAAGAAGATCAATGCATGTTGAAATTATATGACTACGAACAGAGCAAACTGAAAACTTTGATATTGTCATCATTCATACAATGTTAAAAGCATGAATTGTTCTTGTCATTAATTGTAATTTGATTTAATTGTGTATGAGTGTTTGAGCGGTGTTTGAGTTTTGATACTGTGATCTATCAACTTCAGTGAGAAGCAGTACTTGCTATATGTAATTACTCAAGATATTATTAGTGGATTCCATCCACTTAATGATAGTTAGTTTGGAAGAATGGAGGTAGGTTTGGTTTAAATCGAACCATTATAAAAATGTGTGTGCATTATAGGGATGAGCGGTTCAAAGTCCAAGTGTCTCTTGAAGACTTCCTTGTTTGGATCGGTTTCTAATTTTTGGAACTTAGAGCCTAACTTATATACCTTGGGACTGGCCAATTCCTTTTCTTTTGTCTCATTTTTTTTGTTCCTTTTCTTTCTTTTGCTTCATTTTTAAACAAGCAAATTGAATATTAAAGCAACAAAAATTCCTCTTCAAATAGATAGAGTTCGTCAACAAAACTACCTAATCTCAAATAGAACCAATTATAAGTGAGTAATTTGTAAACCTAATGAGAGAATTCGCATTATGTTGTCATGTAGAGTAAATGAAAGGGGTTTATTCATGAGTAAACTAGAAACAAGCATAAGAGAGTAGCGATTAGTTAATTTGAGGTTTTCAATGTGCATGGTATATTGGAGTTCTCCTACAATTGATATACATAGATATTGTCAGTGGATTCTAGTGGGTACATATTCTTCCACCTGCACCGGAACAAGTTTAAATCTAATTGTAGTAATGGAATAACATATTGAATAACAGTATCAACGAAACAATGATCCAAATTCTGAAAGTTTGAAACTACTAGTACAAAAATTGGTGAAAAGATCATAGATACTACTAGTTTTAAGGTTACCTCAATTCAGTCTGATTCCCCAATTCCCAGTCTGGTTCTTCAGTTCCATGATTCCTGATCCAATTCAGTTCATTTCCTACTCAGGGAACCAGACAGCATAGTACCAATTCCAAAATATTTGAAATCACAAACCAGACTGAGAAGTCTAGGAAATGGGAACCAAACCAATTTTTAAGGTCCGCTCGATCCAATTCCCATCTCTATAGAGGACCCTTGCTCACCGTTAGTGCACTGCTTTCTACCTCTTTGCTTATTTCGTACTTATCTAATAGAGGCATATCGCGCATGCTGGCACCAATTTATTTCTGCATCTATCAACCCGGTAACGCATATATTAAAATTTAACTTGTCTATTCCATGAAAATTGTTAAGTTTTTACTAAACAACATTTTCACCCCCACTACGTCTACAACAACAAGGAGGTTCAGTTTTTCATAGCATTTAAAATTTGACAAATTACCCTGAAGTATGAGCTCTCAATGGATTCCAATACATATAAATCATAACCTTATCGACCTTGCAAATGGATAAACGAGGTCACCTTAGACTAGATAAAAACCACATTGGCTTCGTTTGCCTATCATTGTCCACTCTGCCACGTCAAATTTTTAATGGCCACCTTGGAAGAACTTGTGATAGAAAGTGTTTTTGGATCTCTAGTACAAGTTTTGAGTATTGGTGACATGAATAAAAAGGTTTGGGATATAGTTATCATAGTAGGTTGCGGTAGATGAAAGACATTTTTGTCACATTTATACAAATTTAGTGTATTGGTGGTGACACAAAAAAAGAAAAAAAACTAGGGTATAGGTCGCACAATGAGCAAAGCTTAGTGTTTAATTGTGGTAGATGGGGCTGGTTATTTTGTCATGTTAGTACAATATTTGGGTTTCAGTAATAAAAAAAAGTTTGAGATATTGATTTTGCGATAGACAACATCCCTAGGCATGTAGTATTTTTTTAGTATTCTCTTTCTTCTTTTAGTTTCGTATTTTCTTTTTCTTTTTTGAGATATCACTGAGCATGTAGGTCCATCAGGTCAATTGCTCCTTTCACTCGACATAAGTTTAGGGAAGATTTTATATTTTTGCCATGCCGTTGGGTAGTTCAACCATTGGCATTTCCTATTCCATTCATTATTTTTTTTCTGAAGTAACAAAATACAAATAGGAAAAATTAAGAAAAACACAATTTATTACTATTTTATATTTGTTATGCTTTAACCATAGCAGAAATTATATTTTATGTGCACATATTCAATTTTATGTTGTGCTGAGAAATTCCCGTTTTATATATTTCAAAGGTTTTAAAAATGTATATACAATTGGCTGAAAAAAGATAAATTTTTTCTATGATGGAGTTGGTTTTGTTACTCTCAAATGAATATATCCATATCCACTAGACATGTAGATTGCCATCATAGATTGATCACGCACGTATGATCCCTCTTGTGTCATCTTCAGTTAACAGATCAAACCTAAAAAAATCTAAGTTGGCTGCTTTATCTTGCAAGCAGATGATAATGCTCTTACATATGAGATGTTTTAAATATATGACTATGTGAACAAATTATCATACTTGCTCGTAAAAATGTTACCAAATTTGCGATTGTTTTATTGTAAAGCGGAGATTGCCATTCAGTATGGTTTGCATATTCGACAATGCAACTGTTTATCCTGCAAATTATTTGTTTTTCATGTCTATTATCATTCTGACTTGGACCACCAATCTAGGTTTTCTACTTCATGATATTTGAGATGCGCAGAAAGAACCAGGGTGTGTGGACCAACCATGTATAAATGGAAATTCAAAGCTTTACATTATAACACAGTCCAGTTTAGTGAAATTGGCACATCCAATGATCAATTCAGATTCCATCCTAATAGTGGATGGGTTTACCATCTCTAGCATGCTCGTTTTAGGGTGATGAAGCACTAAGATAGAAAAGCAAAATTTACGGTTGATGAATGGTGGCGATGGAGTGAGAATGAACATACTGTCTTGAATGAAATGCACGAGAAATATTTTTTTTTTAACAAACTAGGGCACAAGTGCTGTGGCCCGATTATCTAGAAGTCCACAAAACTTCCTTACAATTTCTATGATTGTAAAAAGGGAAGAACAAAAAATGAACTAATAGCTAATTTCATCGGTCATAGTACCCGAGCAAACTAAATGTAATACTTGCTTGTATCAAGCCTGGTTTGATACAAGCAAGTATTACATTAGTTATCAGACGGTGCTTCACAAAGGGCTGAAAAATTCATTCAGCTCTATATAGTCTACCCTTGGAGCACCTCTTGCCGGCGGGGCAGCAAAATCAGCATCAAAGTTCCCAGCATCATCAGGGTCCCCATGATGATGGTTTACCTACGCAAGAAGTCGTAAAGGAAATGAGTTCACCTATCAGATGATGTCGATGCCATATAAGAACCAAAAGGAAGATCAGAATATCAATAGTCGCCAAATCTTTTCATTAACCAGCGAGGCTCGTACAAGTTGCTCATTTCTGCTTCCTTTTCTCTTTTTTTCAACAAAAATTAACCGAAGAATTTTGAGCATCCGAACTTAATGTTGCTTTTAACTTTAACTGACATAACCGATGATGTGTGACAAAACCGAATTCTTCTTCTTGGAGGATGCAAATTCTGAATAATACGCCAAAAATCACTGAACTAACCAAGAGATAGCAGGCCAAGTGCTTACCGGCTTTCAGGTAAATTACTGTTTTGTCTAGTAACCACGAACAAGAAGCATTAAAATGATGGAAGTATGGCTGATATCAAATCTTACCGTACTATTCCGATAGACGGTCTGGTTCAGGTGAACAGGAGCAGGAATTTGCCCATCTGGAACATGGTTATGTATCCTGATAACCAACCTTGTGGCATTCCCTGAGGTCACATCCTCACGATTGCCTCCTGGAGCAGCTTCATATGGGAGCATTCCATCATTGTGAGCACTCAATGGGCGACTATCTGTCCTAGGCTTCACAATAAGTCGATAGAGCATGAAAGAAGCCTGCACATCAATAAAAGTCAATGGTTCAACGTCATGAAGACAAGGTTTTAGATGTTCTTTGGTCATGGAGAATTTCTTACGCGGCTTACTTGTAGATTGGTTTTGATTTTGAAAAACTTCTTACAAGTGCAGACTTGAATTGTGTTTAATAGGCATACTATCGAGACAGGTAGGTGCAAACATGGAATTCACAACTGACGATAGGAAAAACGAAATGCAAAAGCCAATCCACAACGTACAAATGAAAAATCAATTAAAAGTTCTCACTAATGAAGAGAGAAGCATGGTTGTAAATATCAACCTATAAATAAATAAATAAAAAACTTGAAAACAGAATCATCATCAATCACCTGGGCATGATCAAGCAGGGCACATTCATTTATCGTCCAATCAGTCTCGACGGTATTGGGAACTGAAGTTCCCATGTAGAAAACAAAGCAGCTCTTCGTCCCTAGAACATCCCCACCACCACCCATGGCAGCATCGTTAC
Organism: Corymbia maculata; assembly: GCA_014182735.1. Classification (NCBI taxonomy): domain Eukaryota; kingdom Viridiplantae; phylum Streptophyta; class Magnoliopsida; order Myrtales; family Myrtaceae; genus Corymbia; species Corymbia maculata. The sequence goes on from CM024687.1 coordinate 17,620,881, forward strand.
CCCTGCCCCTCATCTGCCAGACCTGCCGTTCACGGCTCTCGTCCACCTCCCCCTCTCGGCAGGGCCACGAGCCACTGTGTAAAAGTACCAGTGCCTCATCGGCTTTTCAGAGCTGTACTCAAAGTACAGACTCTGCCAGCTCCGATGGGCTGTTGCTGAACACGTTGAGCTCCCTAATCACGTTGCAATCAGAACGGTTGGCCGGATTGGGGTTCAGGTGGTCATTCCTGTTCGCCAGGTAGTAGCGGAAGATCTCTTCATCTGAAGGGAAGAAGTGGAAGCCCAGCGGCAGCATGGGCATCGATCCCAGGTCATTGCCATTCTGGTCGTTGTTGTTTTGGGCAGCCATTGTTGAACACGAGAGAGAGATAGAGAGAGAGTTGACGGTTTACGGCAGTCAGAGAAAGGAGAATGAAGTGAAGAAGAATGAGGGAGCGGAGGCCTTCTATAGGGGAAGAATAAAGAGGTGACGCGAGAAGCAAACGAGAGAGAGGTGTATGAGACCGAGAGAATTGTTTCCTTAACCAAAAAGAAATAGACAGAAAAGGACATTCTTGTTTTGCCCTATAAAGGCATGCCTTATTTGCTTGTCCGTTTTTGACATGGGTAGTCGGATAGGATTGACCAGATGGTCTCTTTCTGTCTCTCTCTTGTTTTGGCAAGTAGGAAGACAAAAATGACTCTGGCAAAAGAAGAAAGAACAAAAAAAAAGGACTGGCAAAAAATCTGGAATAAAAGGGAAACAAATTCTTCCTTGTTTTACTACTAGATTATATTGCCATTTTCAATCTTATCCTTCGTGAAAAGGCAATAAAATCCAGAGTAATTATGACATACTTTGATGTAGATATATTTTTACACAAGTAATTTTATACATAATAATAACTTATTTCAGCTTATATAATAATTGTGCAACTCAATCATAATATTTGTTTTCATCAATATCTTGGACAAATACTCGTTCAAAGGAAAAGAAGAAATATTAGTATCATGTGGTAGAAAGATGACTCTTACAAGAGAAAGAAAAAAGGCAAAAGAATACTAGGATTGCCACAACTTCTGTACGATGTTCACTTTGGTGTCAAAACTTTGTTTTTACTCACTTAAGTACTACAAGTTTGAAAAAACGTTCACTTGAGTGCCACTTTCGATTTGCTTGCCGGAAAAGCTAACGTGGCTATCGGTAAATAATATTTTAATATTTTTTTTCTAATTTTTGTGATTTTTTTTTTTAAATTTTGCTTTTTTTTTTTCAATGGTCGACAAGGCCACCGTTGACCCTTGCCGACCATGGAACCCTCACTCGGATTAGGTGAGGGTCCCCTCATCATTGGCCACGAAGGCCTTGGTTGAGGCCGTCATGGCCTCCTTCGTGATTAGCGAGGGCTGTTGCGACCTTGCCTATGGCCTTTGTGAGCCAATCTGGGTAAGGGCCGCTTGGCCCTCACCAAGGTTGCCACAAGTGAGGCCATTGGGTCCTTGTCAACCACTAGCAAGGTTGGATAGCCCTCACCAACTTTGGGCAACCCTCATGACCCACCACCCAGAGTTGGCAAGGGCCATCACAGCCTCGCCAGCGGTGGGCGAGGACTTGATGGTCTCACCCATGGTGGTATGGTGTGGGCTAGATGTCTCTCATCTAGATCTAGCCACAACGGCCTTGCCTAGGACCTTCATTGCCAATGGCGAGGGAGCTCTCACCCAATTTGAGTGAGGGTTTGGCGGCCAGCAAGGGTCAACAGTGGTCCTCACTAGCCCTAGAAAAAAAAAAAAAAAAAAAAATTCATAAAAAATTAATAAAAAAGTATTAAAATATTGTTCACCAGTAGCTACGTCAGCTTTTTCAGTGGGCAAATCGAAAGTAACACTCAAGTGAACATTTTTTTCAAATTTGTGACACTTAAGTGAGTGCCGTACAAAAATTGTAGTACTCCTAGTGTTCTTCTACTAAGAAAAATATCATGATGAGACCTATCACTAGGGATGTAGTGAAGCCAAGTTTGTTCGATGTGGTTAGTATACGACTTGACTTGAACTTGATTGAGTTAGACATTTAAGTTTGAGTTAAAATTAATAAACATTTAATATATTTCAACTCAAATCAATCGATTTATCCAAAGTTAAATCCAATAAGCTCGACTTGGATTGGCGATCAAACAAGAGTTCTCGCTTGTAGATGAAAGAGTGCCTTTTGTTTCCATTTTTTCTAAGGTAAATATTTTTTGTTTTGATCCCATAAAAAAAAAAATTGGTAAGGATGATCCCATAAAAATTGAATTTAAGAAATCACGAAAAAGTTCTATATTTTTTAATGAGTTTAAATTCATGTATACACTCAAAATGAAATTAAAATTTCCAATTTAAATGAAAGTCAAATTTCAAATATTGGAAAAATAATAAGTTAAGATTAAAAGTCAATTCAAATGCATATATTAACCATTCAAATCATATTCTTTATCTATATATTTAAATCAAAAGTGAGTTGTGTCTCACTATAAATTTCTAAGTTGGTCGATATTTTTTAATATCATAATGCAATTCAATTTTAAAGAGAAAAAGGTAAAACTCGCCAAATAAAAAAGATAAAGAGGTAAAATAAAACGTTAACTACCCCTTTTCCACTAAAAACTACACATGGTGAAGTTTCTATATTATCTTATTACGCAACAACCAAATTTATCATTCGCTTATTTTCATTTTCTATTCTTTTCTTTTCCTCTTGCTTTGGCAAGTAGGAGGACAGAAATGATTGTGGCAAAAGAAGAAAGAACTGAAAATAGAACGTGGCAAAAAATCTGGACAAAAAGAGAAACAAACTTTCTAGATTATATTGCCATCTTCAATCATATCCTTCGGTGAAAAGGCAACTGAATCAAGAGTAATTACGACATACTCTGAAGATGTAGGAAAGTTTCACGCAAGGATTTTATCTATCGTCAATAGCTTATTTCAGCTTATGTAATACTAGAGCAAATCAAATCATAATGCTTTTTTTTTGTCAGTATCTTCAACCAACACTTGGTCAAAGAAAAAGAAAAATATGTCACTATTTACTTTTTTTTTTTTTTTCACCATTTTCCCTTTTTTATATTTCATTTCTTTTTTTGTTTATTTTTATTCCCTATAATAATTCCTTAATTTATTTTTTAAATAAAAATTATAACATATAGAATATATTGTAGAATACAAATAAATTCATATATATAAATAAAACAGGTATAACTAAAAATGAAAGTTATTTTTTTATTTTTTTTATTTTATAACTTAAATATTATTTGAATTTTATTAACTTTAAGAAGTTTGTTGGAGAAAAATAGCTATTATATTGTGGACATAAGTAATCTCATTCACTTTTATTCAACATCCCATATAGGATATTGTTATTCAGATTATATCTCTTTTATATCTAACTTTATCTTGGTTTGAATATGAGCCATAAACCAGATAGGATAAAATTTACATATTATGACTTTTACCCTGACTATCAAACATAACCTAACAAAATACATTATCCTTAATCATCCATTGAATTTTAAAGTGAAGGACAATTTTATTCACTTTCCTTCTCTCTTTTTTTTTTTTTTTTCGGAATTTCTATTTCCATTGAATTTAGTTAATATAATTAAGGACATTAAATATTTTCTTTCTTTCTTTATGACTTTTAAGTGGGTATTACCACAGATATTGTCAAGAGAGAAATCTCCATGAAACCTAGCTCTTGTCTCATCATCAAACTAATTTATGAATAATTGTCAAGTCATATCCAAAAAGAATTGAGTTTAAGAAACTTTTTAACACAACCCAATATTATAAACTTTTTTATGTTGTACATGTCATTGCACCCCTCCCCCCAAATTATTTTCTATCAATGGTCTTTCAAAGATGCATAACGAAATCATCTGATAAAAAAAAAAAAAAACCCTCTTCAAAGAATTGCCAAAGTAAATCACAATGACATTTACCTATGCCAAAATTTAAAAGATGAAGTTAGTTAAATCAAAGCTGGATATAAAATAAGAAAAAATTAAATTGAGTGGATTGACACAAATTAACATCATTAATAGAGTGTTTATGACAAAAAAAGATCAATATGCTTCAATGTGCACCCTATTTTACATAATTTTTTCAGTGTATTTTTAGATACTCTTGTTACTCCTTATATGCTCTGTATGCAAATTTGTCATCAATGATTAAAAAAAAAAATACCAATTCTTTGATACACTAAATTAAAAAAGAACTTAATTTTTTTCTGAAACTAATTAAATAACAAATCCCTCATAAAGTTAGCCAAGAGTGGATCAATTGCGATAAGAGCATTGAAAAATATGCTAATTTTAATTTTCTAAATAGCAATAAATATAAATTTGAATGAAACTCATAATAGAAAATTATTAAACTGAAGAAAATTATGCAAACGCGGAATCCATCAGGAAGGACGATTTTGTCTCTTTAGTTAAAATATTTCGATTGTTTTTATATGTAGTAAGTAAAAATAGCCCCACCCGGATTATTTTTACATATTTGCGGTCTGAGTTTCCCATTGTAATTTTTCCACAAATTCAATCCGCCGAAATAGAAAAAAGAAAACCATAACAAGAAAAATAAAGGAAGAGGAAAATTAAAATGGCGCAGCGACATCGATTTTGGTGCGCCGTCGTCTTCGGAAGTGGGAAATATAAATACGTTTGACTATTCGGACGTCGACATGATCAAAACCGAAAACAGGGGACGTTGCTCCAACGTACTCCCCCTATCAGGTTGTCCATTTGCGTTTCAGCGAAGTCTCCAACCGTCGATTTCCTCAAAATCAGCAGACCGAATTGAAAGGTTTCACCTTTAACGGAGCTACTGGAGTGCATTGCATCACAGTCACTGATAGAGGTGACCGATTCCCTTCTGCTCTGGTCTCACTTCGGAGTCGGGATTTTCAAAACCGTGGACTGGACCACTGGACCCTGGGATTAAACTGACCAGTCCGGTGAGTTCCCAGATGGCTCAATGAAACCAGTTATTCAAAGGCATACGCGATTGAATTGCAACATTCAATAGGAAGAACAATATTCCATTTTCTCATTAGCTTTATCTCAATCGCGTTCTATAGCCATATTGTAACTATCAGCCGCTCCTGTGACTTGTTATCTCATCTACTTATAAGCTTCATCTGAATTGTAGATTCCATTTCAACCATTCTTCATTTACAAAACCTTCAGACATAAACTACTAAATAGAACTTAGAAAAGCAACACCATCATGGGCATAATACCAGATCATCACGTAACCTTAAATGATGCATCTTGGGCATTTAGGAAGAACGTTGAACACCCACGCACGAGTCCCACTCTGACCTCCAACAATTTACTAGGAGTGCAGCGTGAGGTAAAGGGAGAGGTGACACCTAAGTGCCAAAATATGGTACGGGTGAATACATAAGTGTTAAAACTTGGCACAAGTGAACACATAAGTGCTAAAACTTCTAAAATGTATAATTAAGTATCAAAATCGAAAAAGAAATGAATACTTAAGTACCAACAACAAGCCACATCAGATTTCCAATGAACCACGTCAATCTCCAGCAACTACGTAGACTGGTTTTATTAATAAAATAATGCATTGCCAGAGTTAGCATTTAAGTGTCCAATTTTCTAAAAAAACAACGGCACTTAAAAATACCTTTTGGAAGTTTTGATAATTATATATTCATTCATGTCAAATTTTGACACTTGTAATGTATTTTTTTTCCGCTAAAGTGAGTTGAAGTGAAAACAGGACAAGGGGATTGTAAATTTGGTTTATATGAATTGGTCTGATATTTGTTTTAATTTTACGGAATCATACCAACACCCTTAAGAACTGTCTAGAATCAGCTAATCCAATCTAATATGGGCGGTTTCGATTTGGTTGGTTTTGTTGTACACCCTTAATCATTGGAAAATTGCATGTTCTAAAAAAGACCGGTCATGTCAACAATGTTTTGAAATCTCCCCACCATTTGAAATGTTGGCAAGGCAAAGCAAGTGGGGGCTTTGTCTTGTTGCCGCGTGGCATCGTGGCAGTGCAAAACCCTAATCGAGAATGTGTCACGTGGCAAATTTTGGGTGGTATATAATTTCTCCGAGCTTGGTGAGAACTGTTGAAATGTGGACGATCGAATGGTTGAGGGGCGTCATATCGAGATAATTTTTTTATGATATCGTATAAAATGGTCATTTTTCGGTTCTTGCTTAAGGAAATTTCGTGCAGGAATATCATCTTATGCAATCAAGGCCTCGGAGGTAGAAACTACTTGATTAATACGTTATTGATACTAAATTGAATCTTACCGTTAGATTCGACAGCACTCACGTTGGATATATCAGATTTAACAATCTAGATTTAGAGAGAAAATAAGATATGCACACACAAAACAAGTTGAGCAAAATCTAAAGTGAAGAGATACAAGGGTGGAAAGACACATGGAGAAGGAGATGACATAGGAGAGAGGTGGTGGGGTGAGCTAGAGGTGTCAATATGGGTCATAGATCCATATTATGACTCACTTTTTGTTAAATGGGTCAAATATGGGTCAAGTGAAAGTTAAATATGGGTCAAATATGAGTCAAGTGTAAGTTAACTATGGGTCAAATATGAGTCAAGTGAAAGTTAAATATGTGTCAAATATGGGTCAAGTAAAAGTTAAATATGAGTCAAATATGGGTTGATGGTAGACCCATTATCTCTCTCATTCCATCCCCTTCTCTATGCATTCTCGACCTCCGTTGTCGATCTCGCCATCACGCCGCCATCACCACCATCGATCCCGAGCTTGCCATCGCCAACTGGAGCTCCGCTTAGATTTGGTTAGGCAAGTCACAACAAAGCTTCAACTGGTGAGCCCTAAGCTCGCTAATCGAAGCTCGACCTAGATCTAGACAGGCGAGCCGCGAGATCATCAGCCTTGGCCGAGCTACGGCTCGCCCGAATCTAGATAGGCGAGCCCCGAACTCGCTAGCCGCAACAAAGTTCGCGGCTCGCCCGAGTCTAGGTAGGCGAGTCTCGAACTCGCTAGTTGCAACAAAGTTCGCGGCTCGCCCGAGTCTAGGTAGACAAGCCTCAAACTCGTTGGCCACATCAAAGTTCGTGGCTCGCCAGATACGGGCGAACTTGAGCTTGACCACCGCTAGTGACCTCGACAGAGCCTAGATCGGCCGAACCTCAAGTTCGTTGGATTTGGTTGAGTTCGGGTTCGCCGGCTCGCATCTTGGCAAGTCATCGTCGCCGACACCAGTAGAGGAAAAGGGGGAAGAAGAAGGAAGAAGAAAGAAAAGAGAAAAGAAAAGAAAGGGAAAAGAAAAAGAAAAAGAAAGAAAAAATAAAATAAAATAATAAAAAATTCATTTTTTAAAAAATAATTAAAAAATCGTTTTTTTAAAGTATTTCCAAAAACTATTTCAATTTAAAAGTATCTGCATTTTTATATGTGAAAAGTTTAAAATGGACTAAATAAGTGGGAGTAGATTTCCTTAAATTAAGTTAAAATATTAATATGTATTAGTAATATGAGTCGGGTATGGGTTGGGTTGGGTATGGGTCATCAAAATTATATTGCATGAAAATGAGTCAAAATGGGTTAAATGGGTCGATATGAGTCGGACCATTTTCGACCCAACCCAAACCCGACCCAATCCACCCATTTGACACCCCTAGGGTGAGCTAACAACAAGTCGGTTGTTTTGAAGGCGATGGTTGGCGGCTATTTGCTATTGTCGAGGCATAAGAAGCGGAGTGAGTATAATTTTTAGAAGGATGGACAGACTTAGAAGCGTGATACAGGCATATAGCAATGTGGTAAATAAATTCTTCATATGCAATGAGATTTGGTGCCAAAGCGGAAAAGTGATGATGCAAATTTTGTATTTTTAAAATTAGATAATGCAAATAGATGTTGAGGTGAAAATTTTGGATAATTTTTTTTCTTACTTTTCCTATTTTTATTTTTAAGAAAAATTTACCCATAGAAATTATCTCTACAGTTTAAAAGACAAACTCGAAGGCGATTCAAGTTTGAATCTTACATACCTTAGAAATTTAAATTCACTTTGCAAAGTATAGGGAAAGATGAACCGTTTATCTTCTTCTTAACATTGTTTTTCATTTACCGACCGAAAAAAAAAAATTCATTTTATTTCAGGTGTCCTTTTTAGTTGTAGGTTGAAAACAATGAAAATCTCTGGCGGAGAACTTACCTGGATGCTGGATAGTGATTTCGATCGTGGATGTTAAAGCATGTACTACATGCCAGCAACAACGAGCCTTTATTTATTTTTAATTTTCTATGGGGAACAAAATACTTGCCTTTTTTTTGTCGTCCTCTATTTTTGGAAATTAATTTTGGAATTTGAGGGTGTATTTTGTGCCTTCTTAAAAATGCAGTTATTCCAATTTATTGCACGTCCTATTTTCTTGTCCACCCAACCAAGCCGAGCCAGCCAAATCCAGCCCTGCCCATTTTCCACTGGGTCTCACTCACCGGACTCGTGTTAACACATGAGTGGTAAATGCGCAACACCTCAGCAGATGATGTGGTGCATACATACCATAGAATATTTTCTCATTTTCTAGAGATAGAGTCCAAGTTGGTGGAGGAGTTCAAGCAAAATAGGAAAAAGGAAATATACAGAAATTTACTTTCTTGATGTGCGTTGGAGATGCACTCTAGAATTGGAAGTCCAATTTTGACTTTGTCTTTCGAACAGCAATTGCCTGTTTTTCGAATTGGAGCCAGACCCCTCTGGCGATGCTATGAATATGTCTTTGTTTGACGCCTTGCTTTGGTGTGTCGAGCTTGCGTGTGTTTTGCAAGTGACGCCGTGAACGTTGCAGAGTGGATTTTCAAAAGTTCGTCCCAAGGGGTTTTACACCAAGAATTTAAGTATTCAAGGAAATTAAATCTTATGATAAGATTTGTTAATTTCTTTATGTGATTAGAAGATTAATTCCTAGGAAATTGTGAGTTAAACGCTATTTGAGTTATGTTGAAAAATAGATTACTATCATTTTCAGTATATTTTTTTTCTTTACAAGGCTATATATATACATATAAGTACTGCTAGGGTAACAATCGCTTATTAGGTAAAATATTCGCTTTCTATATGCATTACTCCCACAAATCAACTCGCGCAAATATAAATATTTTCTTTCTATACATATCACTCCTACAAATCAGCTCACACTAACACTTCCCCTCAAGTTGGTGCATAAATGTCACTAATGCCAAAGGCTCTGCTCGAGACTGCCTTTGTCAATATAAATGCTAGTTGATTTTCAGACCTCACAAATGGGAATTGAACTGTCTTTGCATCCAAATTCTGCTTAATAAAATGACAATCAACCTCAATGTGTTTGGTTCGATCATGCTGCACAGGATTATGTGATATGTCAATAGCTGCCTTGTTATCACAAAAGAGCTTCGTCTCGGATCTAGGAGGAAATCCCAATTCAAACATCAGTTTTCTAGGCCACAAAAGCTCACATAGCCCTTTGGCCATCCCTCTAAACTCTACCTTTGCACTCAACAAAGTCATCACTTTCTATTTCTTACTTCTCCAAGTGACCATATTCCCCCCCCCAATGTAAATACCTTGAAGTTGACCTCCTGTCGTACACACTCCCGCCCGGTCTGCATCTGTGTAACCTTCAATTTCAAGATGACCATTCCTCAAGAACTTTAACCCTCTCCCTGGAGATGCTTTCAAATACCGAATTATTCTCACCACAGCATTCATATGGTCTTCACTAGGAGCATGCATGAATTGACTTACGATACTTACCGCATATGCAATGTCCGGACACGTATGTGATAAGTAGATTAACTTCCCCACTAACCTTTGGTATCTCTCCTTGTTTGTTGGTGCTTGATTGGGATACTCTCTAAGTTTATGATTCTCCACGATTGGGGTATCCGCTGGTTTACAATCTAGCATCCCTCCTTCTACCAACAAATCTAGGTCATACTTCCTTTGAGACAGGAATATTCCCCCTTTTGATCTTGATACCTCTATTCCCAAAAAATACCTCAGTTCTCCTAGGTTTTTCATCTCGAACTCTCTAGAAAGCCTCCTTTGGAATGAGGTGATTTCTTTCACGTCATCCCCTGTAATGATTATATCATCAACATAGATAATCAATACAGTTATCTTCCCTTCTTGTCGTCAAAGAAACAAGGTGTGATCTGACTCACTCTATTTGTACCCACACTTCTTCATTGCCACACTGAACTGACCAAACCAAGCCCTTGGTGATTGCTTCAAACCATACAAGGACCTTTTCAATTTGCAGACCATACCTAGATGTGAGAAAGACTCGTATCCCGGTGGTACATCCATATAAATCTCCTCCTCCAAATCACCATGGAGGAATGCATTCTTCACATCAAACTGAATAGTGGTTAGTCTAAATTAACTGCAAGAGACACCAAAACTCGAATAGTATTAAGTTTTGCAACAGAAGAGAAAATCTCTTGGTAGTCAATTCCATATGTCTGTGTGTACCCCTTTGCTACCAATCTTGCCTTGTATCTTTCAATAGACCCATCCATCTTATATTTGACAGAAAATACCCATTTGCATCCCACTGTTTTCTTTCCCTCAAGTAAGTCCATCAATTCCCACGTTTTATTTTTTTGCAATGCCTTCATCTCTTCTTCTATAGCCTGAACCCACTATGGATCCTCCAAAGCTTCTTGTACTCCACTCAGAATTTGAATCAAAGATACAGCCAACACGAACTGCTTTATTGGTTTAGATAACCTTCCTGTCGAGACATAATTTGCAATGGAATATTTCGATCTCTTTTTTCCAACATCTAGTGAGTATCAATTTGGGGGCTTTCCTCGATTATGCCTAATAGGTAATTTATATTCCACTAACATATTAGATTCATCAAACAAACCAGAAGTAGTAGAGGAGATTACCTCAAGAAAATCCTCACGAACTTGGTCGGGTACTGGAGGGGAAGGGGGCTGTTCAACTTGTTCACGTGTGGGTATTTCATTCTTTGTCGGATCCTACGAGGCTTTTGTAGCTACACCCATCACAAATTCACCAGCACTAACACCATCTGTCACCTGCTCAACAGTTCCACCATTAACGCTAATCGTGCCAACACCACCCATGGTTGCTCCAACATGAGTCAAAGTCTGCCTAACCCCATTATCACCAGTGTTGGAGCTATCATTGACACTACCACCACCCCCGACAACTGCGTCTCTTCCTTCGAGTATAACCCCAGCAATAATCTCCCACCAATTCTCCCTTTCTAGCCAATTCTCCTCCTAAAAGGTGGAATTGGTACTCAGGTAAAAGAACTTTCCTTCGACAAATGTGACATCCATAGTCACATAAGTTTTTTTAGTAGATGGGTTGTAGCACCGATAGCCTTTTTGATGAGTACCATACCCCAAGAACACACACCGTAAAGCACATGGATTAAGTTTGGTACGTTGGTTCTTCGGAATGTGAACAAACGCTACACATCCGAACACACGAGGAGGAATTGTCAAGACTAATGGCAATGGGACAAATGCGGAGAGTGCTTGTAGAGGCGTATGGAAATCTAGCACTTTCGAGGGCATTTGGTTTAGGAGATGCACCACCGTGGCAACAAGATTATCCCAAAAACATGAAGGAACATGTCCCTCAATTAAGAGGGTTCGAGTGGTCTCGAGAATATGGCGATTCTTCCTTTTGGCCACTCCACTTTGTTGTGGAGTCTATGTACAAAAGGTCTCGTGAATGAGACCATGTTGCTGAAAGTACTCCTTGAGATGTCGATTCACATACTCTCCCACATTATCACTTCGAAGAACTTGTAGCTTAGCATCCAACTGTGTTTGAACCATCTTGTGAAATACTTTAAACACATTAACAACTTCATCCTTAGTTTTCATCAAGTAAAGCCAAGTCATACGTGTGCAATCACCAACGAATATAATAAACCACCGACAACCCGAGATAGCAGTAATAGGAGAAGCACCCCACACATCAAAGTAAACTAACGAAAAAGGCATGTAATTCTTATTCAAACTTATGGGAAAGGAAACACGGTGGCTTTTAGCCAAAATGCAAGTCTGGCAATGGAAATCCAACTCTTTTAGATCCAAAAATAATTCAGGAAATAGCTTTTTCATATAGCCAAATGAAGGATGTCCCAATCGTCGATGCCAAAGCCAAATCTATTTTTCTTTATTGCTAGGTGAACCTCGGACTTGATGCACACTTCCAAACTTGAGATCATCCAAGTAATATAGCCCCCCTCGTTTAGTACCACGTCCAATGATCTCCTTCGTGAGGATATCCTAGAAACGACAGAATTGAGGATACATTAGAACAACACAATTTAAATCTCCAACGAGCTGTCCAACAGAAATTAATTTTGTGGTCAATGATGGGACAAGTAAGGTGTTAGGCAATGACAACTGAGGGGAAACCTCAACCACACCAGCCCCTGTCACTGGGTATGTATGCCCATTTGCATTTGAGATACCGCATCATCTTGGTTTTGTAATGCTCACAAAATCATCTTGGCTAAAGGTCATATGCTCCGTAGCCCCATAATTAATAACCCATCCATCACCACTACTGTGATTAGGGAGAACCAGTGAACAACCACAATTACCTTGGATATTACTTGAATTAGACGTAACCGGTTGGTCTTGAATTTCAACTTAGGGCACCAAAGACAACTGAGGTTCCATCTTAGCAAAAAAAACCTTCCCTTTTCTACTGTTAGTACCCCGTCGACTTGTTTTCTCGTCTTCAATTCCTTCCACCACTCTGGATAACCATGGAGCTTAAAGCATGTCTCTTGAGTATGCTTAGCATTCCCACAGTGTGAGCATCCTCTAGATGAAATTGTAGTTCGTGAACCGTTATTCGTCCACCCACCCTTTGCATAGCTCCTGATTTATTCATTTGTAGAGTTGGCATTACTGGTGATTCTTGGACACCTATCTTGCTTCCCTGTGCCACCATGGCAGCAGACCCAAATGTGGAATCAATATGGGTCAGCATCACCGATTGTCTCGTATCCTCCCTACGAACTCGTGCATATGCTTGCTTGACAGTTGGGAATGGCTGCATTTGGAGAACATCCACTCTCACTTTGTCTAGACGATTGTCCAACCTATCAAGGAAGACATACAGATGGTCTTCCTGAATGGCAAGATTGTACCGCTCAATATCAGTTGGGCATGTCATTGGGTTTGGACGACGAAAGTCAATCTCCCTCCAAAAACCGTAAAGATTATTGTAATAAGTCTCAATTGTCTCTCCACCTTGTCTCATCTGAGTCACTCGCCTCTTCAAGTCATAAACTTGGGAGGCACCACTTCCATCAAAGAAGGTTGTTGCAATAGAGTCCCATACCATCTTCGCAGTTGGGAAACGAATAAAATTTCCTATTAACGCAAGATCGATCGAGTTGATTAGCCACCCCTTCACAATTGCATCCTCAGTCTTCCACTTTCGAAATTGAGGATCGGTAGGTGAAGGCTGAGGGAGATCACCATTAATATAACCCAACTTGTCTTTACCGAATATGAACATCTCCACCACTTGAGACCACAATCCATAATTTGATCCATCCAATTTGACTGAGATTTGTGCAGTGGATGGCTCCTAGGATTGTGTTGATACTTGAGTCGAACTCTGAGTTAAATTCTGTGTCAGCTTCATCATAAGATTCTCTAGAAGAGAAGCAATTGTTGAGTTCTCCCCTTGGTCTTGATGAGGTACCTCATCAATTAGCTTTGTCATGGTTGCCAATTACAATTCCTTTGCAAAGGAATTTCCGGTCAGGTTAGATTAGTGCAACAATAGCACAAGTCAATGTTGCGGCAGTGATCTGATTTGGTTGGTGCGGCAGCAACACAAGGAAAAACCTAAAGCTGCAGCGGTGATCTGATCTAGTGGAAAGAGTGTGGAGAAAACTAGGGTTCCTGCTCTGATACCATGTTGAAAAATAGATCACTATCATTTTCAATATATATATTTTTTCTTTACAAGGCTATATATATACATAAAAGTATTGCTAGGGTAACAATTGCCTATTAGGTAAAATATTCGCTTTCTATATGCATTAGCTCCACAAATCAACTCGCGCAAATATAAATATTTTCTTTCTATACATATCACTCCTACAAATCAGCTCACGCCAACAAGTTATTGGGTGTAATTAAAAGCTAAGAAACACTCAGAATGTTTGAAAGACTTGATCGTGGTTGTAATATCTATTTATGCTTGGTCTATAATAAAATACGTTGCTATTCTCTAGTGAATAGAGTTCATTACAAATAAATTTCGTAAATATGATATCCAATCTATATCATTGTTTTGTCTATTTTATTGTTCAATCACTTGCTTTCACAATGTCAACTTTATTCACACCCAAGCCATTACTTTTTGCATCTCTCCATGTACATTTACTTTGAATAGCCAAATTTGGAAGATTTCTCTCTAGCAAAATGACCCAAATCTCGACTGGATTTTTCTGTAAAGACAGTGACGTCATAGATGGTAGGACGTCTCTACATGAACATAGTTGCTCTAATAGATTTTTGTACCATGCATCGATTTGTGTTTATCGTTTGAGTTTCTTATCTTGTCATGCCCCACCTAACCAAAAATTATAAATTAGTAAACAGGGAAAACGAAAAACAAAAAATGAACTAATCGCTAATTTCAGCTTTCATGTTACCCGAGCAAACTAAATGTAGTGCTTATTTGTATCAAACCTTCGATAGATATTTAAAGAAAAGTGAAGGAAAACAAGCCAGTACTACATCTAGTTATCAAATGGTGCTTAATAGCGGGCTGAAAAAATCATTCAGCTCTATATAGTCTACACTCGCAGCACCTGTTGCAGGCGGCGCAGCAAAATAAGCAAATCAGCATCAAAGTTTCCAGCCCCAGCGGCGTCTCCATGATGATGGTTTACCTACACAAGTAGTAGAAAAGGAAATGCATTCACTTGTGATGTCGATGTCATATAAGAACCAATAGCAAGATTAAGAATTTCATTAGCGGCCAAATTTTTTCATTAACCAAGCTTCGTTTTTGGTTTTAACAAAATTAGAGTAAGATATCAGAAACAAATTACGAGTAAGAGAATTAATGTTGCTTCGAACTTCGACAAAGATAACTGATGATGTAATATGTGTGAAATACCATCACCCAACCAAATTAATCTTCCTGGAGGATGCATATTCCGTAGAATGCATGCCAAATATCACTAAACTAATCAAGAGATAGCAGGCCAAGTGTTAACGGATGGCTTTCGGGTAAATTACTGTTTCAGCGACCACCAACAAGAAGCATTGAAATTATCCAAGTATGGCATAATGTCAAATCTTACCATGCTAATCCGATAGATGGTCTGGTTCAAGTGTACAGGAGCAAGAATTTGCCCATCTGGATCATGGTTACGGATCTCAGTAACCAACCTTGTGGCATTTCCTGAGGTCACATCCACACGATTGCCTCCTGGAGCAGCTTCATATGTGAGCACTCCATCATGACGAGCACCCGATGAGCCATTCTTGTTCCTAGGCTTCACAAAAGTCGATAGAGCACGAAAAACGCCTGCAAATGAGTAAAAGTCCAAGGTTCGATTTTATAAAGGCAAGGTTTGAGATATTCAATGGTCATTGAGCATTCTTTGTTACGATTGTACTTGTAGATTCTCTTTGCAAGGTTTTGTTTTAATTGAACAATTTACAAGTGCAGACTTGGATTTTGTACGATGGTTTTCCAAGTAAATCCAAAGCCTTATAGCTCTTGTAAGTAGTATACCAGAATCTTAACATGTAGTTAGGACGATTCAAGAATCTCCCTTGAAAAGTGATCATGATGCATTTTGATTAGAGTAATTGAGTTTCTGCTTATAAATCATCCAAATGATGCTTAAAAAGCCTCCTGGATTACCCAGATTGTCGTGCAAAATCCTTTTAAACTGGGAACATCAGACAAACATGACAGGTACTTAAACATACAAATTGTTATCAAACAAAAATTCGCGCACACGTTCACATTATGCTTATAAAATGGAAAATGTTGCTCAGATAATAAAAAAAAACTTAAAAACGAGCGAAGTTTAGAATCGTCATGAATCACCTGGGGATGATCAGGCAGGGCAAACTCATGCATCGTTTAATTGGTCCCAACAGCATTTTGAACTGAATTCCAGATGTGGAAAACAAAGTAGCTCTTGGTACCCAGAACCTCACCACCACCACCACCCACGACAGCATCGTTGCCCCTGCCCCTCATTAGCCAGAACCCCATTCACGGCCATCACCCTCCTCTGTCTCTCAGCAGGCCCATTAGCCGCCCTGTAGGAGTACCAGTGCCTTGTCACCCCCCTAGAGCTGTAACCAAAGTAGGGATTCTCCAACAGCTCCGGTGGGCTGTAAGTAGCCATCCACGTCGAGCTCCCTTATCAAGCTGTGATTGAAATGGTTGGCCGGGTCAAGGTTTGGGCAGTCGTTCTTGTCCACCAGGTAGTAGCGGAAGTTGTCTTCATCAAAAGGACAGAAGCTGAAGCCCGACGGCAGCAAGGGCATCGCTCCCATATTTTGCCATGGTTTCAGGCAGTGAGGGAAAGGAGAATGAAGTGAAGAAGAATGAGGAGTACAAGCTTTTTAAAGGGAAGAAGAAAGAGGTGGACAGGAGAAGCAAACAAAAAAAACAGGTGCCTAAGTAGCACCGACACTAATACGCGATACATGATAAAACATGACTCGCCGACATGTTGTTTTTTAAAAAATACAAAATTCCGATATGTTAGGACACATTATATATTAAATGTATATTTTTATATATACATGATAAATTATTATTTTTATGATTATTTCAATCAATTTGATTTGATTCAAATTCACAAATAAATAAATAATAAAAAAGAGCTTACAATGTTTACACTAAAAATATTAATCCATAAGTTGTTAATATCATTCATTGTTTCAATTTAACAAATTTAACTCCATTCCAATGATCCATAAAACTTGGAGAAAAAATACGGGTAATCCATATTCTGAACTCATGTCATAGCGTGTCGGAAGAGAATAAAAAACTTGGGGGGTGGATTCTGTGTCATGGGAAGTGAGAGTCAGAAGAGAAGAAAATCCTAAATTTTTCTTCTTTCCCCTTAATTATTTTTATTATTATTCTTACATATTTATATTTTTAACCCTTATTTATCGACTTTTTTTAAAATTTACTTGTGCATGTCGGAAGAATTGACCAAGTGTTGGATTTTCTAACAAGTGTTGACTTAGTATCAAAAAGTGTTGGACATATGCCGAAGTGTTTGACATGAAATGTAAGCTTCCAAAGAGTATCAATACTTCATAGACAAGTGCATGAGACTAAGAGTCTTATTTTTTTAATGAAAAGAAAAATTAAAAAATGGACATTCTTGTCTTGCCCCGCAAAGTTTTGCTTGCCCTTTTATCGCACGGGTAATTGGATAGGATTGAGACGAAATATTTATGGAATTATCATTCTAAGTGCCACGCCCCTAACCCTCGAGAACGCGATGATCCCCTTACTCACTCATGGTCGAAGAGTGCGACGTCTCAGAACGCATCGCCAAATTTCTTTTTTTATTAGATAAATATGCGCATGTAGAAGCAATTAATAAACCCCAATCAAAGATTATCAATAGAGATAGTCAGAAACATGGATAATTAAAAACAACATCCTTTAATCCTTAAGAATGGGTACTCAAAGACCCTATTCTTGGGCAATATTCCTATAACCAACAAAATATATAGGGCAAAAAGGGTTGATCTACTTCCTCCCTATCCTTAAGGTTCAAGGTCTATTCAGTCCAAAATCCATGGCTAGGCATATCCCTCAAAGACCTGAAAATGGTTAAATAATAACTAGTGAGATAAAATTTCATTAAGTTCGGGTGCTAAGGCTTGGTTAGGACACCAATCCACCTCAGGGGTACCTAATAGGCATGTTTCTCATAATACTAACAACTAATAGTTAAACAATTCAATCACAAATAGCCTTACCTCATGATTGCACATACCCTGCATGATATTAGTTATACGGCCACACCCAGGCAAATAGATAATCACATAATTAGAACACCGCACATATAACATTCCATGCACATGCATATTCCAATTATGCGTCTCCCCACGTCAACACGTTTCAGGGCTTGCTCTTTTTCCCCATGTCACACGCATCAGGGCACAACCGCCTCTACCTCCCCGCGTACCATGCATTAGGGCTTTTTCATTTTCCCTACGTAAACACGCGTTAGGGCACAACCACCACTACCTCCTTGTGTACCACATATCAGGGCTCTACCCTTTTCCCCGCATAAACACGCATTAGGGCACAGCCTCCACCATCTCCCTGCGTACCACACATTAGGGCTTTAACCTTTTCCTCACATAAACACACACCATGGCACAACTGCCTTTACCTCCCCGCATACCACGCATCAGGGCTCTATCATTTTTCTTGCATAAACATGCATTAAGGCACAACCACCACTACCTCCCCGTGTACCACACATTAGGGCTCTAACATTTTCCCGCGTAAACACGCATCAAGGCTGCCCTCCACCTCGCGTCACACACGCCTCAAGAGCACAAGTGGACCCATAAGCACACATCATAATCCACATAGGACATGCATGAGGTCTACATATAAAGCAGTAAATATTCTACATATTATCCATGATTCGCCACATTGCATTAATCCAATAATCAACCAATTATAAGGAAATACCACATAATTCTCGGAATATATGTGCTTCAATCAATAAGGTATAAACAAGTAATCAGCCAATTATTGCCTTAGATAATATTTGTCTCGAATATTCCCGTAAATCACTATTTACCACAATTACTCATCAAAGAGTAATTAATCCAAACAGGGAATTATCCTAAACAATAATTATTAAACACAATAATTATCAACAATATAATTTATTGTTATTAAAAAAATAATAAAACAATATTATATTAATTTTGGAATAAACAAATATGAATAAAAAATAAACACATAATGAACTAAAATTACCAATAGTCTCTAATTAACCCCCACTAATCCCGATTAGCCAAAATAACCATAACTAGCCACTTAATCTCGATTAACCTAACTAAACTAACCCTAAATGAGATTAACGCTAACAAGGGTTTAGAGCTGAAACTTACTTTTTAATGACGGCGAAGGCACGGCTGTGACGGGGGCGACAAGGCGGACACACGAGCACCTCTAGGGTGTTGGGACGGACAACGCGGCAGCCGGAGACCCGTTGCCTATGCGGCCAAAGAAGGAACCGAGGGAGGAGAAGGCGTCTAGCAACTTGGGTCCAACTGGGACAGTTGTCCGATTGGTTGGGGGTTGACGGACGATGGTACAGTGATGGCCAATGGTGGCCAAAGGCTGGGACAGCAACAACAGTAGCTAATTCGACTGAAACCATAACCGAGCAAGGGAGAGGTGAGCCCGGTGAGAACAGGCGGTCAACTTGGGCTAGGACGGCGGTTGAGCGGCGGCCTTCGGTGTTAGCTGACGTGACTAGATGGCAAGGAGAGAAAGGGATGACCAGTGATGGCAAGGCCCAATGCAGAAGTCAGGAAAACAAAGGAAGAACCATAGAGAAGGGTCGGCATAAGGTGGTTTGGCCACAGCTCGGGCGGCTTAGCGGCAAGTAGATAGCTCGAGTGAGCTGCTTTAGTGACGAGTGATGGCTGACCGGAGGAATGCAATGACAATTGCAGCAATGAACTATGGAGGAAGAGAGGAAGATAGGACTAGCAGGGCTAGTTTGAGCTCGAGACTAGCAAACGGTGGCCAACTGGTGGTTCGGCGGCAAGTGGGGGTAGTAGCAGAGCTACGATGGTGATCGGCAGTAGCGGTGCAGTACAAGAAATGTAGCGGCAATAGTAGTGCGACCAACTAAGGCGAAGGGGCGAAGAAGAAGAAGAAAGAAAAATAAGAGGGGGCCAACAACAGATCATAGTAGAGAGAGAGAGAGAGAGAGAGAGAGAGAGAGAGAGAGAGAGAGAGATGGTTTGAAAAGTCAAACCGAAGGAAAAAGAGGGAAGGGACAGCATGTGGGGGGGCAGGCAACAGAAAAGCAGAGGGAAGGGATGTGAGAGGGAGATGGCAGACGGCAACAAGAAGAAAGAGAGGGAGAGAGGAGAGAGAAAGAGAAGAGAGAGGGGGAAAGTGCACATGGGAGAGAGAGAGGGAAAAAGGAAGGGAAAAATGATGGGGTCTGGAGTTCGAATGTTGGTTCGAAGATCCTATGTCCGATGTTTTTGAGTACCTAAAAATTTTGGGAAATAATGAGGCCAAAGTCCAATAATTTAGTTCCGATGTCCGAAAAACTTGACAACCGAATTTTGATAGAAATCATGGCTAAGTCAATCAATTGCAACTCCAGTGTGCCTTAGACTAATAGATGGATTTTTCAAAAATCGCACGTCAGCGAAGTTTTTAGTAGCATCTCCCCTTCAATTAGTAGCTCGTGAGTGATCAGTTTAGAGTGAAATTGGCTAGCAATGCATTGATGACTACGTATTTGTAAAATCCTCTATAGATCGGAAAATCCAAGATGTCACAACTCTTCCCCCCTTATAGAAATTGCGTCCTCCAAATTTGCACTACTACTCAACTTTTCAAATAGGCAGGGGTATTGATGCCTCATTACTTCCTCACTTTCCCATGTGGCTACTTCCGTTCCGTGATGTTGCCATACCACTTCCTCACTTTCCCACGTGGCTCGTACGACACCTGTTGTCTACATTTATTTCCTCAAAATTTAGCACGTGAGTCAAATTTGGCTTGTACTTTCTCAACATTGACATGTGAAAGACATCATGCAGTTGCATCAGTCTCGAAGGCAATGCAAGGCGATAAGCCAAAATCCCAATCATTTCCAAAATTTCAAAGGGTCCCACGTACCTCGGACTCAACTTTCCCATTTTACCAAACCACAAAGTACCTCACATTGGCGAAACCTTCAAGAACATGTGATCACCAACTTGAAACTCCAACTGCCTATGTCGCTTATCCGCATAACTCTTCTAGTGACTTTGAGCAATCTTCAACCTATCTTGAATGACTTGAACAACATCTATCGACTGCTGGACTAGCTCTGGTCCTGCAATTTTCCTTTCACCTATTTCATTCCAGCGAAGTAGGGTTCTATAGGGTCTACCATATAGTGCTTCAAATGGAGCCATCTTTATGCTCTACTAGTAACTGTTGTTGTAGGTGAACTCAACTAGGTGGAGTTCCTCCCAACTCTCCTTAAAATCCAGAACACAAGCTCGTAACATGTCCTCGAGTGTCTAGATCGTCCTTTCCGATTGACCATCCGTCTGCGGATGATACGCGGTACTGTATTGTAGCTTTGTTCCCATGGTCTCTTGCAAACTTTTCCAAAATGTTGCCGTGAACTTTTGGTCTTAGTCGAATGTGATTGTCACCAATACTCCATGAAGGCGGATAATATGCCGGACATACAATTTTGCGTACCTTTCCAAGGTAAAGTCCTTTTGTATGGCAATAAAATGTGCAGACTTCATCAATTTGTCCACCACAACCCAGATTGAGTCATTACCCGCTAACTCCTCAGTAGTCCCATCACAAAATCCATCGTTATGTGCTCCCACTTCCATTCGGTAATCTCGAGAGGTTGCAGTAATCCTTTAGGCTTGCAATGTTGCATTTTCACTTGTTGACACATTAAGCACTTAGCCACGTGTTTGGCGATGTCCAACTTCATTCCGTTCCACCAACAATATTGCCGCAAGTTCTAGTACATCTTCGTGTTGTCTGGATGTATACTATAGTGGCTACAATGAGCTTTTGACAAAATTTCCTCCTTAAGCTCCACATCATTGGGCACGCACAACCGTCCACAAAGTCTCAAGATCCTATCATCGAATACATGAAAATCAACTTTCCTCTTGGCTGCATCCATTTGCAAGACCTTTTGAATCTCAAGGTCCATTCGTTGCGCACCTTTAATCTTGGTTTGCATCTCAGGTTCGATTCTAAGGGTAGCAACTAGACTCGAGAGGTGACTTACCTCAAACTTAAACTCCAAGTCTCGAACTCCTTCTGGTAGTAACTATACTCGGACCATCATATGTGCAATCAAAGACTTCCAACTCAGTGCAACTGCAACTTTGTTAGCCTTGCCAGGATGGTACAAAATGTCATAGTCATAATCCTTCAAAAGCTCCATCCATCAATGTTTCCTCATGTTTAACTCATTCTATGAAAATGGGTACCTTAGGCTCTGATGGTTGGTATAAATTTGGAATCTTTCTCTACACAAATACTGCCTCCAAATCTTTAGCGCAAAAATAATTGCCGCTAGTTCTAGATCATGCGTCGAGTAGTTTGCCTCGTGAGGCTTTAACTGACGAGATGTGTATGCAACCACCCTCCCATGTTACATTAGAACGCATCCTAATCATTTGTAAAACGCATCACTGTAGATTTCATATCCACCAGGGCCAGATGCAATTGTCATTATTAGTGCAATAGTTAGCTTGTCCTTAAGCTCTTGGAAACTACACTCGCACTTATCCGTCCAATCGAACTTTTCATCTTTTTCCAACAATCGAGTTAGAGGCATAGTTATTGTAGAGAACCTTTCCACAAACTACCTATAATAGCCAGCCGATCCCAATAAACTCCTAACTTTAGTCACTATCGTTGGTCTTGGCCAATTCGTGATTGCTTCAATCTTGGTTGGGTCCACAGAGATTCCTTTCCCAGAAATCACATGGCCAAGAAATGCTACTCGAGTCAACCAAAACTCACACTTGCTAAACTTGGCAAACAACTTGTGATCCTAAAGAGTTTGCAGTACTATCCCTAAGTGTTGCTCATGTTCCTCCAAATTCCTTGAGTATATCAAGATGTCATTGATGAACATGATCACGAATCGGTCCAGATACTCCTTGAATACACGGTTCATCAAATCCATAAACGCTGCAGTGGTGTTAGTCTGACCAAATGGCATTACCGTAAACTCATAGTGACCATAACACATACAAAATGCCGTCTTTGGTATATCCTCCTTTCTAATCCTTAACTAGTGATAGCTTGTCCTTAGGTCTATCTTGGAAAATACCGAAACTCCTTAGAGTTGATCAAACAAGTCATCTATCCTTGGCAACGGGTACTTATTCTTGATCATCACGTTGTTGAGTTGACGGTAGTCGATGCAAAGACGTAATGACCCATCCTTTTTCCTTATGAACAATTCTTGTGCTCCCCATGGAGATGTACTAAGATGGATAAATCATTTATCCAGTAGCTCTTGCATTTGCACCTTCAACTCCTTTAACTCCGACAACGCCATCCGGTAAGGTGCCTTGGAAATTGGTTCCATTCCCGAGGCCAACTCAACTATAAACTCAATTTCCCTCTTAGGCGGCAACCCTAGCAATTTCTCGGGAAAAACATCTGGAAAATCCCGTACTACAACAATGTTTTCCATCATTGGTTCCACCACCAATGTATCCACCACAGTTGCCAAATAGCCTTGGCAACCTTCATCTAAGAGACGAGTCACTTCTAGTGACGAAATCAAAGGGATTAAAGGTCCTCCCTAATTTCTAACAAATGAAAAACTACTACTCCCAACAAGATTAAACTGGATTATCTTTACATGACAATCCATTGTGGCTTGTTACTTGGTGAACCAGTCCATTCCAATAGTAACATCAAAATCATACATTTTCATTACAAGCAAGTCTATCCTTCCCTCTCTACCACCAACTACCAATTTGCATCCAAGACATCCTACTGCAACAATTACACTATCCTTAAGCGGGGTAGAAATATTAAAAACTACACCCAACGATTTTGGACTTAATCTCGCTAATTCAACAAATTGCTCAGCCACGAAAGAATGGGTAGCACTAGGATCAAACAAGGTATAAACAGCATGGTTGTGTAAGATCACCATACCTATAACCACAGAAGGCAAATTCTCTACTTCTTTTTGAGTGATGGCATGCACCCTTCCTTGCACTGCGGTCAGTTTGGATTATTCTGCGGTGCAAACTTTGCAGGTGGTCCTATCTGCAGCTGTTAGCCTAGTGCTCTTATTGCCCTTTGGGGGCAATTCCTCACTTGATGACCTTGTTGGCCACAACCATAACAAGCTCACGTCGAGGTAGGGTATGGGGCATTTCCATGTTTTCAGCCGCACAGCCGACATGCACCATTCAAGCCAACTGCTTGCTTCTCCACACCATTCCTTTGCTTTGGCAGAATATGGGGCCTTCTCTCAATCATCGGTCTTTTCTTGAACCGATGGTTGTCTCTACTTGGCACAAACTGCGATCCAAATGAGACTACCTTCTCAACTAGATGTTTCTCAATCATTTTAGCTATAGCATACAACTCATCATAGTCTTTCAAATTCAATACACCAAATGGTTCCTGATTTCCAACTTCAGTCCATCTCTGAACCTTCTAGCCTTGTTAGTTGGATCCTTTATCAGCCTTGGGGCGTACTTCGACAATACTGTGAACTTCGATTCGTACTGGTCCACTAACATTTGGTTCTGCCGAAGCCACATAAATTCTGTCATCTTTTGCTCTCAAGCACACTCGAAGAAGTACTTGCCATAGAAGGCTTCCATGAAGGCACCCCACACCGAGGCCATACCTTCCGAACTACTCCTCTCTGAGTAGCCTCCTACCCGTGCTAGTATTCCCTTGTAGCTAATAGACTGCCAGCATTATCTTCTCCTCCTCCAAGCACATCAGCAAGACAAAGGTTTTATCCATTCCCTTAATCTAAATGGTGGCAGCTTCAGGGTTGCCCATCCCAATGAACTTGGGTGGCTTCAACTTCAGAAATTACTCCACCAGCTTAAACATCGGTCGCACACGAGACTCTTCCCTCACCTCAGGGACTAGGGCCTCAACAAAGGCAGTGCCTTTAGCAGTAATAGTGGCAATAGTCATAGCAACAGTGGCAGCAGCGGCAGCTTGAGCCTATTGCTCTATTAGGGTCTCTAATGCTTGTAGGATCCTATCCAACCTAGGATCTTCGGGTGCTCTATCCTGAACTCTAGCCTGCCTCGTTGCGATCCGCCCGCTAAGAGTCCTTCAATTAGGATTGCTCATTGTGGAAAATCTTTACTGAACCTGCTTTCCAATTTCAACCAGGAATTAGAAATTATGAGCAACCTACTTACTACCATAGATATTATAACAATCACAAACACAAAAATAAATTGTCTTTCCTAACTAATTATCCCAAACACCCATTGTTCCAATGGGAATGTCATGCCCCCGACCCTCAAGAACGCAACGATCCCCTTACTCACTCATGGTCGAAGAGTGCGACGTCCTAGGACGTGTCGCCAACCATTCTTTTTTTATCACATAAATATGTGTATGCGGAAGCAATTAATAAATCCCAATCAAACATTATCAATAGGGATAGTAAAAAACATAGACAATTCAAAACAACCTCCTTTAATCCTTAACAATGGGTACTCAAATGTCCCTATTCTTGGGCACTATTCCCATAACCAACAAACTACATAGGGCAAAAAAGGTCGATCTACTTCCTCCCTTATCCTTAGGGTTTGAGGTCTATTCGGTCCAAAATCCATGGCTATGGACATCCCTCAAGGACTTGAAAATTGTTAAATAATAATCAGTGAGATAAAATCTCAATAAGTTCAGGCGCTAAGCCTCAATAAGGACACCAATTCACCTTAGGGGTACCTAAAAGGCATGTTTCTCATAATACTAACAACCAATAGTTAAACAATTCAATCACAAATAGCTTTACCTCACAATTGCACATACTCTGCATGATATTAGTTACATAACCACACCTAAGCAAATAGATAATCACATAATTAGAACACCACACATATAACGTCCCATGCACATGCGTATTCCAATTATGCGTCTCCCCGCGTCAACATGCTTCAGGGCTTTGTCTTTTTCCCCATGCCACAAACATCAAGGCACAACCACCTCTACCTCCCCACGTACCACGCATCAGGGCTCTATCCTTTTCCCCGCATAAACATGCATTAAGGCACAATCACAACTACCTCCCCGTGTACCATGCATCAGGGCTCTACTCTTTTCCTCACATAAATACGCATTAGGACACAACCCCCACTATATCCCCGCATACCATGCATCAGGGCTCTAACATTTTCCCCACGTAAACACACATTAGGCCATAACCGCCTTTACCTCCCTGCATACCATGCATCAGGGCTCTATCCTTTTCCTTGCGTAAACACGCATTAGGGCACAATCACCACAACCTTCCCGCATACCACGCATCAAGGCTTTAACATTTTCCCCGCATAAACACACATCAGGGCCACCCTCCACCTCACGTCACACATGCCTTAGGGCACAAGTGGACTCATAAACACACATCATAATCTACACAGAACATGCATGAGGTCCACATACGAAGCAATAAATATTCCACATATTGTCTATAAATTGCCACATTGCGTCAATTCGATAATCAACCAATTTCATAAGGAAACACCACATAATTCCTAGAATATACATGCTTCAATCAATAAGGCATAAACAAGCAATCAGCAACTCGCAATAATGCGATAATCAAATATTCTCGTAAATCACTATTTACCACAATTACTCATTGGAGAGTAATTAATCCAAACACAGGGAATTATCCTAAAAAATAATTATTAAACACAATAATTATCAACAATATAACTTTTTATTATTAAAAAAATAATAAAATAAACACATGATTAACTAAAATTACCATTAGTCTCTAATTAACCCCCACTAATCTCGATTAGCCAAAATAACCATAACTAGCTACCTAATCCCGATTAACCTAACCAAACTAACCCGAAACGAGATTAATGTGCTAAACAAGGGTTTATAGTCAAAACTTACTATTTAACGACGGCAAAGGTGCCACTGTGACGGGGACGACGAGGCAAATGCATGGGCACCTCTGGGGTGTCGGGACGGACCACGCGGCAGCCAAATCTTGGCCAAAGACCCACTGTCCACACTACTAAAGAAGGAACTAAGGGAGGAGAAGACGTCCAGTAGCTCGGGTTCGGCTGGGGACGGCTCTCTGGTCGGCTGGGGGACGACAGACAACGGTCAGGGTGGCGGCCAACGGCAACCGAAGGTTGGTACAGCAGCAATAGTAGCTGGTTCGACTGAAACTAGAACCAAGTGAGGGAGAGGCAAGCTCGGCGAGAGTAGGCGGCCAACTCGGGTTGGGATGGCAGTCGAGCGGCAGCCTTCGATGCCGATTGACATGACTAGATGGCAAGGAGAGAAGGGGATGATCGGTGCGTGGCGATAGCGTGACCCGACGTGGAAGTCAGGAAAACGGAGGAAGAACCGAAGATGAGGGTCGGCATTAGGTGGTCTGGCCATAGCTCACGGTGGCTTAGATCAAATTGAGCCCTACTAATTGGTTGAGATTCCTCTTTAAGCAAGTAGACAACTCGAGTGAGCAAACAACTTAAGGAATGTAGTGGCAGTTGTAGTGGTGAACTATGGAGGAAGAAAGGAAGACAGGACTAGCAGCCGCTGGTTCGAGCTCGAGATAGGCGGACGGTGGTCGATTGGCGGTCAAGCGGTGAGTAGGGGTGGTGGCGGAGCTGCAGTGGCAATCAACAATGGTTGTGCAGTACAAGAAATGTAGCAACAATAGCAGTGCGGCCAGCAAAGGTGAAAGGGTGGAGAAGAAGAAAGAAAAATAAGAGGGGGGGCAACTGCATATCGTAGCAGGCGAGAGAGAGAGAGAGAGAGAGAGAGAGAGAGAGAGAGATGGTTTGAAAAGTCAAACCGAAGGAAAATGAGGGAAGGGACAACACGTGGGGGGACAGGCGGTAGAAAAGCAAAGGGAAAGGACGTGAGAGGGAGATAGCAAACGGCAATAGAAAGAAAGAGAGGGAGAGAGGAGAGAGAAAGAGAAGAGAGAGGGGGAAAACGCATATGGGAGAGAGAGAGAAAAAGGAAGGGAAAAATGATGCGGTCTCAGGTCCGAATTTCGATTCGATGATCCAACATCCGACATTTCTAAGTACCCGGAAGTTTTGGGAAATAATGAGGCCAAAGTCCAATAATTTAGTTCTAACGTCCGAAAAATCCAACAATCAATTTGGATAGAAATCATGGCCAAGTCAATCAATCACAACTCCAGTGTGTCTCAGACTAACGGGTGGCTTTTTTAATAATCGCGCATCTGCGAAGTCTTTAGTAGCCTCTCCCCTTCAGTTAGTAGCTTGTAAGTGATCAATTCAAAGCGAGATCGACTAGCAGTGCATTGATGACTATACATTTGTAAAATCCACCATAGATCAGAAAATCCAATATGTCACAATAAGTTCTACTATAAGCTATTGCCAAAGTAACCTAACTATCATAGTGGATAGAAAAAGGAGGCATAGGACTAGGCCAGAATTTAATATCCAACAATAAATTCCTAATTCATTCATCATCTTTCCCAATTGTTGCTACAGTAACACATTCGAATTCCATTGTTTAGTTATGCATGTCTTTTTCTTGTTTGCCCAATATACAACGCATTCACCTAGTGTGTAAATTCATCTAGAAGTATAATGTTTATCACCCGTACTTGTAATTCAACTAGCACTGGTGTATCCTTATACTACAGCTGAATAATTATTATAGAACAATCCCAAATTTTTAGTTCTTTTAAGATAACCAAAAATTCTTGTAACAACTTTCTAATGTTCTATTTTTGGATTACTAGTATCTACTCAACTTACACACACACACACAAAAAAAAAAAATAGTAATAATATTAGGCCTAGTACAATACATTGCATATATTGAAGACCCTATAACACTCGCATATTCAAGTTGTGATATTGCCCTGCTAGTATTATAATTTAATTTAATACTAGAATCAAATGGGAGTATTTATTTCTTTGAAACCAAGATGTTGAATTTAAATACTGGAATCAAAGAATAGTCCCTACTATTTTTTTTTAACTCTAACACCCAAGATAGTATCCATTTTACCCAAATCTTTCATTTTGAAAATGAGAGTAAGATACTTCTTTTTCTTAATTACTCCAGTCATATTGCTTCCAAAAATAAACATATCATCATTGTAAAGCACACTAAAACAACATATTTTAGTGAATTTAGAATAAATGCACTTATCAATACTATTATGCTTAAAATCATTAGACAATATGACCAAATCGAATTTTCGTGCCCCTGCTTATATGCTTGCATAAGCCCCAAATGACATGCACATTTATGCACATACTGATGAGGGACATCAAGCAATCGGCCGATTCCATTTAATCTTGGGCTTGAATGCATGGCTCAAATACTCAAGCATGAAACGAATCAAGACCAAATGTCACAGCTCAATCGCACAGTACCAAAGTTCTGCATTTTAAAGTTTCAATTTTTCATTCCTGATAAAGGATAGAAACTGTTATATGCAGAAATTAAAATCCCATGGCGCAAAAGATATATCAGAGAGATCCTTCAATTAATTCTAGCCAATTAATTCACCTCCCAGGTCGTCACCACCGGCCAATCATGCAGGGCTCATGAACTTCAATTCGGTTTAAAAGAAGAACCTGCAGTGGAAAGAGCTTTGATGGCCATTTGCTTGCTGGCCCCACCACCAATCCGAATTTTACTTAATTGACCACATTACACTCGACGATATTGATGAGATTAGCAACATTTAATAACGATGGGCAACTCGACCTGGCAAAGGTCCAACTCTAGACTAACGAAATAAGAAATGAAACAGAACAAATAATCGAGAATATTATGACAGTTGGTATGATCATTTTCTTCTCTAATTTCAAGCAATGAAATCACATACCTTGCTGAGTGTGTGCGCAAGAGCGGAACCAGCAACTTTGGTGCTGATTATGATTACACTGGCAATGTCAAGGCGATCATCCGGCAAGCAATCTCCATTTGCAGCATCACACCTTGACGCGTCATGGGTGGTGGTGTAATCTCCATCCTCCCTTCGAACCTTCACTCTCACGTCACCATGCCTTCTATGCAGGACGTAGAGTAGGACGAAGCCAACCAGAATTGCTAGGAAAGTCCCCACAATGTACTGATCGATCATCACCATCTCCATTTCCGTCTCCTTCTCCTTCTTGGAAAAAATCAACCAACGAGACCCAAATGAGGAAGAGAGCGACAGAGATGATGGAATGGAGATCTTGCGCTCTCCTCGTCTCATCCTGTCTCAGGGCAGTGCCAAACAGCGCACTTGATTTCTTGTCTTGTCGTGCCTTCTCCTCATACAAAATATTGCAAACTCAATGAAAGCCCGCTGGTGCAGACCTGAAAACAGGGAGCGGTGTGGGGTGAGCCCCAGTCGCGATGGCGTCATATGGCGAAGCGTCGTGGCTGTTCTTTGCAGAGATCGTTGCTGACTAGTGCATGTCATTGCGGGTGTGATCTGATGCCAGAGTCATGGATGCTGAATGAGGATGTGGCCTTCTGTGTTGACTATATGCCTAAAGCAATCATGTAATAACTACATGTAAGGGATTTAAGTTGCATTATTTATATAATGGCAAAGAAATGTTCATTCATTGTCTCATTTATATAAGTGAGTCCATAAGATCAATTGCATTTGAACCTATTCTTAAAGTATTAAGAATATGTGTGATAGGTTTACAATTAAACTGAGTCTTTAAACAATTCTCTGTCGATGGATCATTAAAAGAATATTGATGATCATGTTGAGGTTAGTGTGTTCTCAAGTTTCACCATATAGTATTGGATACCTCAGGAGATGATGAATTACAAGTCATTTGATATTATGATACCCGAGCTAGAACATAGGTGCTTGTCTTAGACATGTTCACTGAACATGACATGCATAGGACAATTAGCAAAATGGAAGCTTTTAGCATGGTCAATGACTTATCATTTGTGCTTTGGTCTTGTGGAAAATCCTTAAGACCTATGACACAATGCTGACTTGTATGTTGGATGGCTATGGTTCGCAAGTGCGCTTATTGATGCTTCATTAAACCGTCTCTGTACTTAAGGTCATTGTTTGTTCATGTACAAAGGCACATGCCGAGCTTGTAACCGAGAATAAATTATTCATATCTCGTAGAAATACATGTCAATTAGATTTTAACATATGATTGAATTGGTGGCTTGATAGATAATTACATGGTTTTTGTTCGATCAGGACATAAAGAGTGTAACAACTTGGTTTGGCGATGGCAATGAGTGGTCAACGAGGCCAAAGGGCCTGAACAAGGAGTGACTCCTAAAAGGCTTCTAGGATGGTGAAGGGGGCCAGAATGGACGGAGCTATGCACCGAATAGGAAGAGAGCGATTCTGGTATATATATGTGATATATATATGTGAAAACTAGAATTAACTCACGAAAACACCTTTTGACATAATAGCAAGCTTTGTTTTGGAATCCAAAGTTAAGCAAGCCTAGGCTAGAGCACTAACAGGATGAATGACCTCTTGGAAAATGCCCACCTATACCCTAAAAAGGATAAAACCATGAGGCTAGGAATGAAACAAGTCAAAGCGGACAATACCTCGGGTGAGTTAATCTAGGGATGTCACAATATGGTATTAGAGCGAGACCCCCTCCAATAGGTGTGTGGTTTAGGGAGGAACCAGGCGGAAGCTGGTGCGCCTGTAATAACCCATTTTGACGAGGGCATGAATTATTAGTCTAAAATGGTTTCATAACCAACTCTAGATTTAGACTCTAAAACAGGTTCAGACTTTATGGCCAAATTAATGCTGTGAAATAGTTTCGGAGTTAATGAACTGAATTAATTTAAATAAATGTGATTTGATGCTAGTTATAAGATGCAATTTGTGAGAGGATCATGAGATGATCATGAGAGATGATAGGAATTAATCAAATTAATCACACACAAGAGCAATTGCTATTTCATAGTGGCAAGCTTTCTCAATTTCTCTCTATTGTCTCACTCAAGATTGGTGGTGCGTCTAAACTAGAGGTTCAACATTTGTGGAGTTGGATCTAAAGAACGTTAGAACCTACAATACAAGGAGATCAGACATTTGTGGTATAAATCTGAAAAACATCAAGACTAAATTTTTTGAGCACGATATAGGGTAATATGATTAGCCTCTTTTTTTCATTTTTACACGTTTCTTATTAAAATGCATAAACAATAGTTTGGAGATATGTATATGGGCGTTATCACTGCCGCTGTGAATCACTTCAGATTCCATTTTGTCTATGTACATATTCTTGTTTTTTCCTAAACAAATCCCCACATTCTGGAACTCCATGATATTTAATGAGTGTTTTTTCAGTGTGTGGGCATCTCGGCACCCTAGAGATTGGCAACAGGGCCGTGGCTTTTCTTGAGAAAAATCAGATTAGGCTTGGCACTTCAGGTTGCAATTCCTTCATTTTCATGTACTCTCGATCTTGGGTTTGGGCGCCCATGGTCGTGAAAGGGAAACCTTTGTAACTGATGTCAAAAATGAAAGAGGAAGGCATTGCGAAGAAGACTAACTCCATCGTTGCAAAATAATTTCTTAAAAGGGAAGAATAATGGAATCATATTTGGAGACATGATATCACTTTTTTCGAAGAATTTTTTCCCCACAACATTGCTAATGGTTACCGGCAAAAATCCTCCAAGAGACAATAAAATCTTAATGAGAATACTATATAGCAATTCTAGAATTTCTCTAAAGTCTCTCAAAGCAAACAATCAAAAATAATGGTTATATTATCTTTCGAAGGAAAACAAAATTGGAAGAAGAAGATGATAATTGGACAAACAACTTCAGAAATTAATAACAAAAGATAAGACAATATATTTGAACAGACACAACCTTTCAATGGTTAAGAAATTATGTCTAAATAGATACAATTTTTGAAATAACTACAACCAAAGAGATAAAATTCGTAATAAATAAGTAATAAATAAAAAATAAACATAACTCCTTTATGAACAATCACACTGCTTCAATATTCATATAGTTAATTTTTATAGTTATAAATCTGAATTTTTCAATAAAAAAATTGATCACTAATAAGTGTCGAATCTTATCCACATGCACATTCACATCTTTTCGATGTGAAACAATGCACCTCTTTACAAACTAAGTACCAACATCCCTCTGTCCCGTGTTCAACAATGGCTGCCCAAAACATTCCTGACAACAACGACCAGAAACGGTTGTTCCTGTTCACCAACCAGTAGCGAAAGATGTCTGAAGGGCAGAAGGTGAATCCCGGCGGCAGCAAGGGCATCACTCCCATGTTCTTGCCATTCTCGCCGTTATTGTCGGGAATGATTAGGGAGCCATTGTTGAACGTGTGAGAGAGAGAAGAGAAAGGGTTGGGGGGGAGAGGGGGCGGAAGGCAGTGAGAGAAAGGAGAATAAAGTAGAATGAGGGAGTGGAAACTTTTTTTATAGGGGAAGAAGAAAGAGGTGTACAGGAGAGGCAAATGAGAGAGCAGGCGCATGAGACTGAGAGTGCTCTTTTCTTAACGAAAAAGGAGAATTTTAACAAGGTTATACTTGTCCGGCTCGAAAAGGCATGCCTTATTTGTTTTGGCATGGGTAAAATAGATTCTTTTCCTTTTCTCTTGTTTCGGCAAGTAGGTGGACGGAAATGGCTATGGCAAAACAAGAAAGACCAAAAAAGGAACGTGGCAAACAAATCTGGACAAAAAGAGAAACGATTTTTTCCCTTTTTTACTACTATATTATATTGCCTTATTCAATCTTATCCATTGTAAAAAAGCAATTCAATCTAATCCTAAAGTTTGTCACGAAAGTATAATTAAGTCATAAAACTTTCAAAAACTACAATCAAATCCTCAAACTTGTCAAATTGATACAATCGAATCATTTCATTAATATCATTAATTTGTCCAATAGAAAATGCTGACATGGAATTTTTAAATTAATTTCTCTCTCCTACATGGTATTTTATTACCTTTATTAGAAACTTAAAAAGGATAAAATAATTTTTTTTTAAATCTGGAAAAAGGGAAAATAAAAAAGGCGAGACTCATTGGTGGCCATCGCCCATCACCAAAAGGCCAGCCCTCACCCTAGTCTGGGCAAGTCGACAAGGGCTGCCCTAGGCCCCCAACCCCTTTCCCCCTCCCCAAGCGCCATCATCTAGGGCCGGTAACCCTACCCGGCCCCTGTGGTAATAGGCGGCGGGCGGCAAAGACCCAACACGAGTCCTTGTCTTTTTTTTTCCAAATTTTTTGTTCTAATTATTATATCTTTTTAAATATAATTTAAATAATATTGGATGGAAAAAATAATAAAAATGCTGTGTAGGAAAGAAAGAAATTAATTTAAAATTGCTACATCAGAATTTTTCATTAGATAAATTGATGGTGTTAACAGAATGACTCGATTACACCAACTTGATAAATATTAGGACTTGATTGTATATTTTAAAAGTTTTCATACTCAACTATACTTTCGATATAAGTTTTAGGACATATAATGCATACATCTCTTGTTCTTTTCTTAACTAAAAAAGAAAAATTAACTATAAGGACATTCTTGTCTTGCCCTAAAAAGGCATGCCCTATTTGCTCATTCTTTTATGACATGGGTAGTTGGATAGGATCAAGCAATTGATCTTTTTCTTTTCATTTATCTTGTTTTGGAAAGTGAGAGGACAGAAATGTCCGTGGCAAAAGAAGAAAGAGCATAAAAGGAATGTGGCAAAACAATATCGACCAAGAGAGAAACAATTTTTTGTCCTTTTTTTACTATTAGAATTGCCACAGTCAATCTTATTCATCATAAAAAGGCAATTGAATCTAGAGTAATTATGACATGCTTTGATGTAGATAAAGTCTCACAAGAGCAAGTTTATATATAATGTGACATCATCAATTCAAACCCTATCTTGGCAAGAGAAGTGGCCTAAATTATCAATACACTAATAACAAGACTAGACCATGAGTTGATTCAAGGATCATGCAAGAGTTAACCATTTGAATAGGAAGGGCAATTAAGGGTCAGGAAATGCACTTAGATAGAGTACTTGACCATGGAAAAGGACAATCTTATGCCATCATGGGTCAATTGGTGAAAAGTTATAGACTGATTCGACGAGAGTATACATAGCCAAATTGCAAATAATTTTAGACAATCATTATACTAATCATGCACGACCCTAAACCAATTTCACAAGATCACGTGCTCAGGGTAAGTAATTTAATTTTGCACAATCACCAAGGGATCGGGGGATTAGGTTTGGATACACGTCTAGTTTGCTTTGGTGGGCCTGTTAATATGAAAGTAAACGAGTTGGAGATAAAGGAGCTAGGACTAACCCCCAATCCCTTTTTGGTTTAATCAGAAAGGTCTATGGTAGGGCTTGAAATTAATTAACTTTCGACTTTCATTTGAGTGTTTTCCTTGCAATTCACTTGTGACTTGTTGTTGAGTGATGAAGATGTACACTTTCACATATGTATAATTGAAAAATAAAAAGAATGGGTCAACAACACATCCTGGGATGTCATAGAATAAACCCCATTGGTCGCGTTCCCGTGACTAAGGGAGTCCAAGACGTGATACCCTATTTTTGGTACAAGAGTGGGGTTATTATCTAGAATGATAAGGTGAGTTAGGAATTTCGGAATAGATCCTTTGAAAAACACCCAGTGCTTATGATCCTTGATTAAGTTCTTGAGTGATTACTTGGAATCCTGACCTTTTATTAGGATTATAGAGCAAGTTTTCCCTAGAGTTTCGGTAAGATGAGTAATCTAAGAGAAAGGGCAAATGAGTTGTTGCCTCTGATACAAGGAATGTATCTTATGATTCTTGAGGTGCAATTTTGATGAAAAGAATTTATCTTGAAAGTCTTGATGCGTTACTTGATGGTTTTAGTGTAATAAGAATTGATTTTAGAAGTTATAAGTTTGAATGGTCATTTAAGACACAAATTTACTTATGGTGAATAGGTGCAATCAATTTGTGGACTTTTGAATCGTAGGTTATGATCTTAGTTGAAGTAGTTTTGTGGAATTAAGTAAGTTCTTATCTTAGTGATTGGGGAGTTATAGGCATTTAATTGTAAGTGATGGTCTCCTAAGTTATGATATTCTTTGATGGAATTTTATGGCAGACAAATTCTTGCTTGGAGGTCTTAGTATGAAGAACTAGGGTAAATTGTTTTGGGAGACGGTTAAGATTGGAATTTGAAGAAGTGGCTATTGTCCTTGGTGGATTAAGAGTTAATTATTCCATAGTGCTACATGAACAAATTTTGAAATAGTGTTATCAATGATTTCTTCTCGATGAGTTAATAGTCAAGACATGAAAAAGTATTTGAAGATTTTTTGGTCAATGGAGAATCAATGACTTGTAAGCATTCATATTGTGGTATATTTAGATATGATGGATATTTAATGGATTATAGTGTTGACAAATGATCACGAACTTTATAGCACTAAAGAAAATTTTCATAAAAATATTATGTTAATTAGTGATACTTTGGAGATGTTATAGATTATGTAAGAATTAATAGAGAGAGAGAGGCATTTGGATGCTAGGCTACTTTGATAATGTGATCTTTTAGGCATGACATATTGCAAATAATAATTTTGGTGGATTGATTTAAGGATAGCGATGCAAAATGGGAAGATTAAGCAATAGACATTGAATTATGAGATGTTTAGTGGGTTCAGAATTTTGGTGATGCAAGGTGGTAAAGTTGGACCTCATTGATATATGGGTGATTGGAAGACATGGCAAGACAATATGTCAATAAGATAATGAAGTTTCAGGGAGTTTCACTGAGCCTCAATGAGTGTCATTACTGATAGAAGTTTCGGCTTATTGACTTGCACTTTCTCCCAATCTTGCTCTAGTTCATGACGTATTCCACATGTCTGTTGAGAAAGTATGAGTCCAATCTAGCATGCGTGCTTAACTTCGAAGATGTTGATGTGGACAATATAGGGCAAGTCATGGATAGAAAAGAGCAAGGGCTACAAAACAAAGTCATTTC
Source organism: Corymbia maculata (assembly GCA_014182735.1). Lineage (NCBI taxonomy): Eukaryota > Viridiplantae > Streptophyta > Magnoliopsida > Myrtales > Myrtaceae > Corymbia > Corymbia maculata. Next base: position 17,657,949 of record CM024687.1, read on the forward strand.
CTTAGTGAAGGTGATTTGGCAATATCATGGAATGGAAGGAGCAACTTGGAAAAGTGAGGAGATATAAGACGACAACACCCATGTTTTTTCGAGGAATCAGGTAAAGTTTAATTTCGAGGACGAAATTCTTTTAAGTGGGGAATAGTTGTGACATCCTTGATTCGGACCCTATCTTGGCTAGAGAAGTGGCCTAAATTATCGATGCACTAATAACAGGACTAAACTATAAGTCGATTCAAGGATCATGCATAAATTAACCATTCAAATAGGAAAAGCAATTAAGGGTCGGGAAATGTGCTTGACTAGAGTACTCGACTGTAAAATAATAAATTGACCATAAAGATTGATATGGGATGACCCTATGCCATCACAGGTCGATTAGCGAAAGGTTATAAGTCGATTCAACGAAAGTATATATTGCAGAATTGTAGGTAATTCCGCACGATCATTAGACTAATCACAAATGACCCTAAACCAATTTCGCAAGATCACGTGCTCTAGGTAAGTAATTTAATTCCACATGATCACATGACAATCGAGAATAACCCATGAGTCGATGAGACTCAAATATGGATTGATTTCCGAATCAACCATAAATCATGCAAGCGACACCCCAAGAGGCCGCCTAACTCGAATAGGCCATATTAGAAGCACTTCCCATTGAAGTTTAGCCACGAACCTTGATCCGGTTATGGGTTTTCGATTAAGGATAATTCAGAAACTTTATTTTCCGATTTAATTGAGATAGACCCCTATGAATAATTTTGGGCCCCCAAATCCTTGGTTTTGGAAAAGTGGGCCATCCATAGGGAGCCCATGGGCTTCATGCCCAAGGAATAGGCCTAATGGGTCAATGCTTATTGGAAGGCACAATTGGGTAAATTAAGCCCAAGCCCAATTCAAGCCCATTGATAGTTTTGGAAGCTTGCATATTATTACCCCACATGTGTGAATTGTGTTTTTTTATTATTAGACTCATTAATGCATCTTCTAGAAGCTTAGTTAGGTTGAAATTCGGTTTGGCTTCTTGGCCTTGTGTTTTGCTTGGAGGAAGGGAATTTAAGGAAGCTTGGCCTAATTTAGACTTTAGGGGTCAAGAGTGTTATTGGTCTCTCTCTTGCAAGAGACTTAAGGGGAAGGCTTCCCTCATTTTCCTCTCATTTTCTCTCTCTCCATCTCACATTCTCCCCCCCCCCAACCCCAAATCTCTCCCCACTTATCTCAAGTTCTCTCTCTCCCTTTCCCCTCTCTCATCCCATGTTTCTCCCCCTCCTCCCCTCCCAACTCTCTCATTTCATCCCTCATCTCTCATCTCTCCCTCTCTTAGTCTCTCTTGAGCGCTCACCATCCACCACCACCGCACACCACCGGCGCCATTGCCTCACGCCATCTAGTCATCTCACTATCGCCATCCTTGCCACACCGTCTTCATTGAGTGCCAATGATGCTGCCCAATGCGGTGAGCCATGAGCCATGAACTGTTCGATCCTTCGTTCACCATTGCTCGTTATCATCCGTGGTTATCAACCAATTTTGTAAGTAGATCATTCAATGATATCCATATAGTTATGAAGTCCACAAAGAAAATGTTTAAAATTTCAGATGTAATATCCAGATGATAATAGTTGTGTATGAACATTGTTTCTTCATGAATATCTCCTAAAAATAATTTTGTCAGACTCAATAGACACTTATGAAAGATTTTGTTAATTTTCAAAACATATTAGGAAATTTTCTCAACAACATATAAATCCAACCATCGCTAGTCATTTTATATGGCACATCACCGCATTAACAATTCTTGGTGATAATTGGCTAAGAGGATTATATTGAAATTTTGTTCAAATGACTAAATTTGCAAAAAAGGAAAGTTTAGTACTGAATTAACATCTTTTTAATATATTTAGAATTGATTGGACAATTTCCCCAATCAAAGTGCAAAGACAACATGTCAACTGGCAACATAGATTCCTATGGGGGATACCATCTCACTTCCACTTCCCTTACGCCAATCAGAATAAAAAAATGTATCCATAATCTGAATCAATTGAAAATTATTTGGAGGGGGCTACATCTACTTTCTACACCACTAAATCCACCCCATTTTTCCTAAATAGATAAATTGCCCTAATCATTTAATTGAAAATTAAAGTGATGGACCTAAATTTTATTCACATCCTTCTTTTCTTTTGGAATTTCTATTTCTGTTAAATTTACTTGTCGTAGTTAAGGATAATAAATCTTTTTCTTTCTTTCTTTGTGACTTTAAGTGGATATTACCATGGATATTGTTGAAGAGAGAAACCTCAATGAAACCTTGTTCTTTCCATGTCGTTAAGCAAATTAATGGATTAATTATCAAGTCAAATTCATAAAAGTTAGAATATAAGCAACTTTCTGACACAATCAGATATTAAAAACATTTATTGTACGGGTCACTCTCAAATTCTTTCTTATCCCTTGTCATTTAAAGACATGATGGATGACCAAATCAAACAAACAAAGACCCTATTCAAAAAATACCACAATTACATTACCACAATGCAAAAATTTAAGAGATGAAGTTAATTGAAACAAAGGTGGTCATTAAACAATAAAAAAAATTAAACTTAAAGTTATTTGGATCGACAAAAATTAACATCGTTAGTAGTGTTTATGTTAAAAAAAAAAAGATCAAGGTGCTTCAATGTGCCACAATATTTTACATCATTGCTTCCAATTATTTTAAGATGCTTTTGTCACTTCTTACATGCTCTATATGCAGATTTGTCATCAATGATAGAAAAGAGAATCACCAAATTTTCAATATAATATATAAAGAGACTTGAATTTTTTTGGAAACTAATCGAATAATAAATTCCTCATAAAAGTGAGCCAAGAATGGATAAATTGTGATAAGGGCATTCCACAATATACTAATTTTAATTTTCTAAAGAGCAATTAATATAATTTTGACTGAAACTCGTAATAGAAAATAACTGAACTGAATATAATTACACAGATGCGGAATCCATCATGAAGGATAATTTTTCCTCTTTAATTAAAATATTTTAATCATGTAGTAAATGAAAATCGCCCCATCCAATTGAATTTATATCTTTGTGGTCCAAGTTTCTAATTGTGATTGTTTCACAAAATTCGATCTGTGGAAATAGAAAAAGAAAACCCAAAATAAGAAAAGTAAATGAAGAGGAAAATTAAAGTGGTGCTATCACACCCGTTGTCTAGAAAAGTGAGAAATATAAATCTATGGGAAAATATCAATTAGGGGGCCTAAAGTGCACTCATTTTCTTAAAAGGGGGTTTAAAGTGAAACTTGTTTAAAACAAAAGTATTGAAATAACTTAGTCTTAAATAAGCCCAAGCTTGTCAGCTGGCCAAATCTTCACCTTCACCGGCCAACGAGCACATGCATCACATGTGCTGATTCCGGGGACACGGTCAGGGGTATTTTTTGTCCAAAAGCATTTCTTTCCTTTACTTTTCATTCTACTGTTCATTCTCTTATTGTTCTTCCTTTTTCTTTTGCACCATGCCGAGCACGCTCAAGCCATAGGTGTATATGCAGTAGCAAGTCTTCAAGCTCACCCACGAGGCAGTCCTGAGTCTCAAGCTCACCTCTAGATTCAATGACAGCCATTTCCATGACTATAAACCTTGATAGGCCGCTAAACCTTGATGGCAAGGTTGAGTATGTGCCTCTAGATCTGGAGCCATGATTTGGCGTTGCAACTCGCCGATGAATCTTGCCATGGCCGTCCTCTGCTTTCATGGATTATTCATCACCTTTATATTTTGTACTTCTTCTCGATTCCTTGCAACCTCCATTAAAGGAGGTGCTTGAGCTCAAACCGGAGTCACATGACCTCGGATTTGAATTGTGCGACCTTAGATTTGAGTCACGTGACCTCAAATGTGAGGTGCGCCTCAATTGATGTGTCAACCTCCACTAATGGAGGTTACCCATAGGGTATAGAGCGGAGGAAACAATGGGTGCCCTTACAGCGACGGTGGTTGTAGGGAAAACTTGGGCTCGTTTTGTCGTTGCCCCGACACGTAATGGGTCTACAATGCCTCTGGGATGGCTGAGCGAAGGTGGTGGCCGATAGAAATGGCTTCTTTAAGCTTGAAAAATCGGAATTGACAATATGGGTCTCGGCCAAAATGGCCGTAGATGATTTCGACGACTGCCAACTGTCACAGACGTATTGTGGAAGCTCATGGCTCGGCATTGAAGGCTTGCATGGCATTGGATGAGCACTAGTGAACCTGTGGGGTGAGTGAGTTCGTGTGAAGAAGACGATCACAAGTGACGAAGTCGGAAAGAAGGAAGAACAAAGATGATGATGAGTAGTAAAATGAAAATAAAAGGAAAGAAATGCTTTTGGACAAAAATGCCTCTTACCCTAGAACTAGCAGATGAGATGCATGAGCTCACGGGCTAGCAATGATTTGGTCCATTGGTGAGATAGGCTTTTTTTTAGACTAAGGGTGTGTATGGTAATACTTCTGTTCCCAGAAATAATTTCTGCTCAAAAATGATTCTTTTTTATTCTATTCCCAAAAATAATTTCTGAGCATTTGAAGACATTTAATAACTGTCTAAAATTTTTATTCCCAGGATAAAAATGCATTTGGTAAAACCTCAAAATTTCTAGTCCAAAATATTTCCTTTTAATTTTTTAATGATTTAAATACTTTTTCTTTTTATCTTTATCTTTTTTATTTTTCCCCTCCCCCATTGTGGCTGGTCACCACTACTAGTGGTGGCCAACGACCGGCAGGCCAACGTCTGGCGAGCTCACCGAAGCCTTGACAGGTCAAGGTGAGGTCCAACGAGCTCGTCGGAGGCTTGCGTAGCCACCAGCGAGGGTCGACCTCACCCGAGCGGTGTGAGGTCGGCCTGCCCTAGCCTAACGAGGTCAAGCCTCGCTGGTGGCCGGGTGATGCTACGCCCAGCCACCGAGAGCCTCGGCCTTGCCAGGCCAAGGTGAGGCCGACCTCGCGCCGCCTAGGCAAGGTTGACTCTCGCCGATGGCCAAGCGAGCCACCGATGAGCTCACCGGTGGCCAAGTGAGCCTCCAACGAGCTCGCCAGACCTCACTCAACCGCTCATCGGCAGCAGCTCAAAAGTGGCAATGGGGTGGGAGGAGGAAGAGCAAGAAGAAGAAGAAAGGGAAGGGAAAAAAAGAGGAGAGAAAAGAAAGAAAAAAATTGATTCTCAGAATTGTTCCCAGGAGCGAGAAGCAACTTTTTTTTGCTTCTTGATTCTACTCCAAATCTATTCACTAGAATAAATTTGTTACCGGGAATAAAAAATTTACTAAACGTATTTATGTTCCAAATCCGCTCTTGGGAACAAAGAACAGAATCAATTGTTCCCAAGAACGTTACTAAGTCTCCGAGGCTCTTATTTGAGATTAAATATTACACTTCAAGTTTTTTTATTAAAACAAAATCCACTTTGGAACGAAAGCACATTGAATTCTTATTTGAAATTTTGAGAATATTTCAAATAAGGATCGAAGTGTCTTTATTTTCTCAAATAAGGGTTTGAAATAGACCTTATTTCAAAAAAGGGTCTGCCATATTCTCATTTTCTCAAAAAAGAGATTGAAGTTGACTTTATTTTCAATAAGGATATGAAATGGCCATGTTGAGATTTGACCTCACTGACTATTCAAGGGCATTTGTGTTCTTTCCTTTTGTTCTTTCTTTTTTCCTTTCTCTATTCTTTTCTTTCCATAAAAAAACTCAAAAAAGAAAAAAAAAGCTAAACTAAAAAAAAACACAAATAATAATAATAATAATAATAATAATAATAATAATAATAATAATAATAATAATAATAATAATAATAATAATAATAATAATAATAATAATAATAATAATAATAATAATAATAATAATAATAATAATAATAATAATAATAATAATAATAATAATAATAATAATAATAATAATAATAATAATAATAATAATAATAATAATAATAATAATAATAATAATAATAATAATAATAATAATAATAATAATAATAATAATAATAATAATAATAATAATAATAATAATAATAATAATAATAATAATAATAATAATAATAATAATAGCCCAAGCGGGAGAGTTGGAACCCACCCTTGCCAAGGCATCAAGGACTCCATTGGCCATGGTCGATGCTTCACTAGTGAAAGGGTGGTAGCCACGGGCAGAGGAGGATTGGGAGGGCCAAGGCCAACCCTCTCGCCTTTGTATACTTTTTTAAAGTTGTAGTATTTTTTTGAAAGAAAAAAAAAGTAAAGGATGAAAATGCCCTTGACTTGCTTCGAGATTGATATGACCACTTCAAACCTTTTTTTTTAGGCTTGTATGATCATTTTAGACCCTTCTATAAAATAAGGTTCACTTGAGGCCCTTATTTGAAATTTTACTTAAAATGGTCTAAAGTTGATTTTGCCAATGTAGTCTAACCAACCAATTTTGGTCTAAAAGACATATGCCATCACAGGTGGCATGATTGGCATTGACATGAATAATTTTTATAATATTTTGAAATTTCTAATAATTTTTTCCTCTTTTTTTTTTTTTTTTTTCTAAAGGCCGACCCTCACGGCTTTTGGTGAGGCTCCATTGGTTGTTAACGTCAAACCTTGCCGACCCGGCCATGGCAACCATAAGAGCAAAGAAGGAAAATAAAAATAATAACAAATAAAAAAATATATAAAAATTCATAAAAATAAATGTAAAAATTGTCTCCGCATTTGTATCAACTATGCCATATTAGACATTTATCATCCACCTTAGTGATTGCCAATCAAATTTGACTGAAATGGCTATATTGGCAAATTGTCAAAAAATTTAGAATTAAAGTGGTCAAATTAAAAGGGTTATAACTAAATTGGTGTTCATACAATAGATTTAGGATTGTTTTTTATAATTTTCCTCACTTTCCCCTTAAAGCTTAATATGAGAGTGAATCTCAACAAAATAGATCATGCAAAAGCATTAAATTTTCCTTATCATTAAGCGAGCAAATGGAAATTTTGGTCACAATATCATCCAATGGATCCCGAAGTTTAAAGAGATTGAAGGAGGTAGAAGGATAGCGCAAGTGTCAAACCTTGGCACAGAGGAATACTTAAATACCAAAAATTCTAAAAAATACACTTAATGCTACTTTTTTATAAAATTGGGACATTTAAATGTCAAGTCAGGCAAAGGATGCTGGAAATCCGATATGACTTATTTTTAATAATATAAGTCACCTACATGACTCATTAAAAAGCTAAATTAGCAAAGAAGAGCCAAAACAATGTAGTTTTGCATCGGATTTGAATTTTAATATAAATATTAATTAAATTAAATTAAAAAAAGATCTCTAGCAAGCTTCAACGAGTGGTTGCACAACCCTTGCCACTTTGTTGTCTCACCGTCATCAAGAATGGTTGAAACTAGCTAGGCGAGGGTCGACCAGGGTTACCGAGCCTTATCCAATGGCCAATGACCCTATTTGGGGTAAGAGTCGTGGCTCTCCCCTAGATTTGGCAAGGGTCACCAGACCTTGCCCAATCAAGCAAGGGTTGCCATCCACTTTCGATCAGTTAGGGTCGCAAGCCAGCCCCTAGCTAGGGCCTGGCAATAGTGGGGCAACAGCAACAAGGGCTGTACAAGTCCTTGCCAAACGAGTGTTGCATTCTTTTTATTATTATTTTACTAAATTTGGTTTTTAATTTAATCAATATTTATATTAAAAGTCACGTTAGCACCAAAATGATATCGTTTTGAGCTTATCTAACCACATTAGTGTCGAAAAAGACGTCATTTTAAGCTCAACTCAACAAAAAAAATGTCACATTGGTTGGAATTTCTTGCTGTTGGCATTTAAGTAATCCATTTTTCATCATTTTTAGTTCATGTGCTACTGTTCATAATTTACTATTCATGTGCACTATTCATGTGATACTGTTCACGTGCACTATTCATGTGATACTGTTCATGAGCACTGTTCACTCGGAAGTGAAAAATTGCCTTATTTCATGTGCTTTGATCTTATGATGTGAATTGAATGTGTAAATGCATAGACATCTGCATGAATCGTATGATTTTCACAAAAAGAGAAAAATAATTTGTCCGAAAGACATGGAAATTGATCGCTTTTATGAGAAGGGATTTGAGATAGTATATGCAAGCATGTGTGCATTGGCTAATGTTCAAAATAAAACTAAATTGTGGTGATATGCTTGCATGATCACTAAGTTGAACCAGCCGCCCCGGCCGAAGTTCGGAGAGTGATAGTTCAATTAGTCAAAAATCCAACGAGGGTTTGGATGCGAAGTCGCGGTAAAGGTCGGGCCCATGCTCCTTCGGGAATGTCGTCTTGGGAGAGAACCCTCGACATTACCTCACGGGAGAGGGCGATGCCTGGTTATGCCAGTAGACACCGGCAGGGATTCAGTTGTAACTTTAAGGGGTAGTAATAATCAAAACATGTGTGGATGTAAGAACGCATGAGAAACCTTGCATCATTGGTTTCGATTATGCATGAGCTGATCACATTGATTATGGTATGCATGAATTGATAACGTGCAGGGTGTGGTAATGGCCAAGTGAGATTGCATGTGACGTGACTCGTATGTGATTGATAAATTGCATTACCTAATGCCATATACATTGCTTGTATTGTGTGGGAGTTTAGCATGCAGGGTATGGCATACCGAGTAAGGTTGCATGTGAACCGATTATTTGACTGTTGGTTGACCCTAGCTACTGTATGGTTGATTGTTGTTGGTTTGCTTGAGAGGTGGTTCTAGAGAGATACCCCATGTTGAGTTGGTGTACTAACCAGGGCTTAGGGTGCGGACTCGCTGAGATTTTATCTCACTGACTATTATATAACATTTTTTAGAACCTTAGAATGGCGCACCCGCCGATGCGATTCGAGATCCCAAAGGACTAGGAGACCATCGTGACGCACCATCGCTTCTCGGGTCCGGTGCATATTTATGAGAAGTATGTCTCCACCATCTGGGTGGACGACGGACTGGGGCAATGGATGCCCCATCGATTCCTGGCATGGTATATTCGGGAGGACGATCTTCTAATCGGTCCTCTACGTGGTTTTAACAGGCCGCCCGGTAGGGGCCCTATAGATGCTGACTGGGACCCCATGGAGCTGGACCCTCCCGACGGCGTAGTGGAGAATCCTTCCCCCAGTCCACCAGTGGTTGACCTTAATACCTCCGACTATGACCCGATGAAGCCTGAGTCTGATGGATCTCTATGATGGTAGTGCTGAACCCGAGAGTTCTTTTTGTATATATGGTTTAACCTAGTTGTAGTCTCTTTTTGGTTTGGCTTAAAGGATGGATCTGACATTCTGATAGAGTTGTATATCGGAAATGATCTTTTGTTGGTTAACCCAATGAATATGTATAAATGAGTAGTTGCTATTGTTATGTTGTCCATCCCTCTATCCCTATCTGATTATTTGATTGTCTGATTGATTTGGGGATAACTCGTCTTTTGCTTGCGTATAATGAATGAATAAAATGAATGTTGGCAACGCGTGCTAAGATGTCGCATTCAATTGGCCAAGGGAAGGAGTTGTTGCATACTCGAGGTTTGGGGCGTAATAATAATGCTTAGGATATCGTATAGTTAAACCTCAAATGAATTAGAGTTGTCACAAGCTCGAGGGTCAGGGTGTGACACCACGAGACCTAGGCGACAATCGCCTAGGTCGCATGGCGCTTGGGTCGAGCAACCCTCGCTAAGGGTCACCTGAGGTTGAGCAACCTCCAGCAGCCCTCAACTAGGTCATGTGACCATTGTCGAAGGTCGCCCGAGCCAATGGCCGTCGATGCTAGATCTAGCTCACCGACAACCATAGCTCTTCGCTGGTCCAGTGAAGGGTTTAGTTCAATTTTCAAAATATACACACACACACATATTATATCCCTCCAAACCCATTGCGAATTTTTTTTTTACTAAACGCATATTCAACTCAAAGTTCATTTGTAAAGAAATTTCACCAAACATAATTGCATTTCCCCAAATAACTTTGGGCTTTTAACATGCATTGGACTCAAAACCCATTTGCAAAGCTAAACCAAATGCACCCTTAATGATAGTGGCCATATTTGGCATAACTATGAAACTTTGTAAGTTTTTATGAGACGAAAAAAAGTTGGACCAGAATTATCACTTGATCTAAAGTTGGTGTTTTTTTATGAGACAAAAAAAAGTTTGGGCTAAATTTTGCACTCAACTTAAAGTTGGTGCTTTTTTTTTTTTGTAGCAATTAGCCCCATTTTAAACATAGCCCAATAAATATGAGTGAAAAAACAAAAGGAGTGTTTTGTCATCTTTAGCATAAGCGGAGGAAAGATAAGAAACTCTGTCAAAATTTTTATTATAGGACTAAACTGTGGTACTAAACTAGGATTTCTGTTAGGGGTAGGAAAGACTGAAATTAGTTGGGAAATAGACTGAGCTCGGTTTATTAAACATTTTAATCAAAAGCAGATAAATAGGCATTGAAGAGGATGGCCCCACCAGGTAGCACTCGAACTCATTATTTATCTGTTCTAGGCCAGGCCCAGTCTCAAAGCCTATCATAAAGAATTCTGAAGGCCTTGGGCCTACTTTATTTTCTTGTTCTACCCCTCTCCAATCGTTCTCCGCTTATGTCTCTTTGTATAATTCATAATAAGTGCCCCGCTGGAAATGGCGATTGATGAAGCAGGAAGCAAGTGGCCCTCGGTTCAGTCCAAAATTCCACGAGGTAATAATGAACAGAATCATCCATGAATTTGAAAGATGGTGTATCACCTATAATTGGTACCGATCCAAATAGTGAAAACTCCTTCACCAAAAGTTGATTTTTGATTTTTTATGAAACGGGTCAGTGGTGATTTTGGATAGGAATTTACTCAGCGTTGCAACAAAGATAAACAACAAATTAAAAGACAAAATACAGTAAATGATGGAAACTGAAAAGACAATAATATCAGTAAACTCATAAAGTACATTCTGAATGTGTGTTTTTTAATGACCCTACATTCTAACACTGCCATATATATAATCTACTAATTACAATTGTCTACCATCAGTTATTACTGTAAGTATGATTATAACTATGCTCCCAAGTTTCTAGGCCTCCTATTCGCGCGCCAACCTCATCCACAACTAGTTACAACTTCCAAAGCCATTAAGCAACTCAACCATGGCTCGGTATATTTGCCTTCAACCAATATTCTCGTCTTCCAGAGCCATTAAGCAACTCAACCGTGGGTCGGTATCTTTGCCTTCAATCAATATTCTTGTTCTCATGTCCTCCCCCTTACTTCCAATAATAAGCCAAATGTTAGGATACCCAAGTCTTTTTTTGTTACGGCAATGAACTTAGTCAAACACCTCTCAGTTACATGTCAATGACTCTTCTTCATAGATTTTTATACTCATGTTATACAGGTTGTTGATTGTTTAATTGTTTGAAGCACTTTCATTGATCGGTCCTCCATGATTGCATGTTCTTTATTGCTCAGTGATAGCTATATTGAATGGTTGTCGAGAGCTACACATTATGATCATGGATAGACTGATTTTGTAATCATCGATAATCACATCATGTAATTATCGATAACCATGTTGATCATATCAACCAGACACAATTAACTGACTAAACCCCACTGCTTGTCATGTTGATCGTGTGGCTTAGCTGTAGAGTGAGAGTTTAGAGCTTCCAAAGCCCTTATCTCCTAGAGCCAGTGCTTTTATCCTTCTTTCATTCGTCTGAAGAAACCCCCCTTCGTGACGTCCATCAGGTGTTTGTGGTTTTGCCAAACTGATTCCATCTTTAAACATCCCTCTACTCCCAAAAAAAAAAAAAAAATACAAATCCGTTATTTGTTTCATGGACTTAAGTGTGTTGACTTCTGTTTTTGTGAAATTACTTCTCTATCTGTTTAGTATTTTTGTGTAAGGTAGCATTTTGTTCTCAACTAAAGTGACCTTCAATCTATTATATTGATTTCCGTCCACTTAGATGGATAAGACTTTTTATTATCACACAATTTCGTGTGAAATTTTTGGGAGGATTGCTGCTATCTTATAGCGTAAGGAGAAAATAAAACCAGCGTAATATGATTGGGTCAGGAAATTTGTCCAAAGTCATAAACCTATTGTAAATAAAATAATATAGTCATAAACTTCCTTATTTTGTCAAATAAGTCCTAAACCTTTGAGAAAAATTTCAATATAATCATTCTGGGCAATTTTCACCAGAAATTGCCGGCGTGATGGCATGCTATATGCTATACGATCAGCAATGATTAGATTGGGAAGTCACCGATTTCTAGTGAAAATAGAGCGAAATGAATACATTGAAATTTTGCATAAAATTTAGCACTAAATTGATAAAGGTAAAAAATTTATAATTGAATTAACATATATACAGTAGATTTAGTACATTGAAATTTTTCTAGTCGTGTCTAGTAAACTTGTCTTGGACAAGACTTGTTCTTATTGTGTTCAGTCAATCAATTGGGTTTGGTTGATATGATCAACATGGTTTTCGATATCCATGTCTATTTTAATCTCATCCTGTTAGTAGATATCCATTAACATCAATTTGTTTTTCTTCCCAAACCTGCTAAGTCGTTTGTTTTCATTAACATTTGGTAAGGACTTTCGTTCTTCACAACTTTAGGAGTACCAACCATGGATGGAAAATAAAGTTAACTCTTGAAAGCAGTATTTAGTGGAAGACTCTAATCGAGCCCACCAAATCGCAAGAGGACAACCTAGCATGAGGAAATTTTCTGTTTTTACTGAGAAATTTGTGAAGTTCTTCTTATGTGCCATTTGAATAGGCTATCTTGTCGAAGTTTTGATTTTTTTTTTTTTTTGTCTTTTCTCTGCATTTGCTACCTAAGATGATGCAGGGATGCTTTTGTTTTCTTATGACTTATATATCAGAAATGAGAAACTAAGTTGAGCTGGATGGCCTCAACTGAATGCTGTTTATAAATGCATCAATCGTGAGTGCATAGATTTGGGAAAAAAATAGCTTGCATGCTAAGATTGCTTGCATTGCTGGCTTAAGCATCACAAATAGTAGGTTGACGGAGTAAATGATACCATTGGTAGGTTTATGGAGCAAATGTTACTTAAAGACGACAAGACTTTAAGGCCACCTTTGATCATCTAAATAATTTTACCAAATAGGATAAGGTCGGAAAGGTTAGGAGGGCATATGATTTGTAATATCTTATGCGTAATTTGGTAAATATCTGAATATAAACATATGATATCCGAAAAAGACGCTTGTATACCTGAAAATTTTACTCTCTGCCTCCGTCTGTCTCTCTCGACATTCCCCAACTCGACTCTCTCACTTTTGTCGCTGCTGCAATGAACCGGCTCAAACGCCATCTCGACCTCACCTTTTCCTTCTTTCTTCACTTGAATTCCTATGGCTTCTTTCTCGACCGTCCCGCCTATGCCTTCCTCATCTCCACACTCTTACCCTTGGCTTCTCGTTCGCGCCATATCGCCTACTTCTGCACCGCATGGGACGCCGCTATCCCTTCCTTGCTCAATCTCTTGCTCAGCTGTTTATGTCTCCCTCTCAAGCCCTTTCTGTTATGTTGTGTTTCCCTTACTCGCTGGTCAAGCTTTGGGGATTTGAGAGGATATGTACACTAGGAGTGTCATAACTTTCGTACGGCGCTCACTTTGGTGCCAAATTTTTTTTTTGCTCACTTGAGTGCCAAATCGAAGTAAAATCATTCACTCGAGTACTATTTTGCCGAAAAAGCTGACGTAGCAGCCGAAAAACAATATTTTAATATTTTAATTAATTTTTTTTGTTTTTTTTAAGGGCCAGCAAGGGCCACCGTTGACTCTCGCCGGCCGCCGAACTCTCGCCCAGGTTGGGCAAGGGCCCCCTCACCATCGGCCACGAAGGCCTTGGGTGAGGCTGGCGAGGCCATCAAAGGCCCTAGGTGAGGCTAACGGACCATCGATGGCCTCACCCACGACGGCGACGGCAAAGGCCAAGCGATCCTTGCCCAAATCTGGCCCTGAGCAAGGCCACAATGGCCCTCGGCAGCCGCGGGGAGGCCGCGATAGCCAACGGCGAAGGGGCCCTTGCCCAATTTGGGTAAGGGTTCCGTGGTCGACGAGGGTTAATGGTGGCTCTTGCCGACCCTTAAAAAAATCAAAAAAATTAATTAAAATATTAAAATAATATTTTCGGCGGCCAGGTCAGCTTTTCCGGCGAAGTGACACTCAAATGAAAGATTTCACTCCGATTTGGTACTCAAATGAGCAAAAAAAAAAGTTTTGGCATCAAAGTAAGTACCGTACAAAAGTAATGACACTCCTAGTGTCCTAACCCCGAGATTTGAGTCTTAAAGCTAGGGTGGGTCTAGGGGTGGTAAATGAGTGGGTTGGGTCAAAAAATGATCTTACTCATATTGACCTATATTAGCCCATTTTCATGCAATGTAAATTTAATGACTCATATCGACCCGATTCATATCAACATATACCCAACCCGACCCATATTACCGAGACACATTAATATTTAACTTAATTTAGAAAAATCTACTTCCATCCATTTAATTCACTTTAATTTTTTTACATATCAATTACTTGAATAAAAATTTCACATCAAACTTATAAAGTAAATTAAATAATAAAAAATTAGTAAATAAAATAAAATAAAAATGTGAGTATCTTTAAATTGAAAAACATTTGCAAAATGATTTTTTTAAAAATTTTGAATTATTATATTTTAATTTTTAAGAAAATACTTTTCTTTTTCTTTTTTTTTTTATTTTTTTTTCCTTCTTTTATCTTTTCTTTCTTCTTCTTCCTTCTTCTTCTTCTTCCTTCTTCTTTCCCCTTTTCCTCTACCGACACCACTCGGTGGCAATCAACCAAGATGCAGGCCGATGACCTCGAGTTCAACCAAGGCTAGCAAACTCGAGGCTTGGCTACTTGAGGTGAGCCCAAGCTCGACCAAGGCTAGTGAGAGCTCACTAGGATCTAGCAATCTCCAAGCTCGGCCGACCAAGCTTTGTTGCAACCGGCGAGCTCACAGCTCGCTTGCCCACATCTAGGCCAAGCTCCAACTAACAAGCTCGAGGTTCACCTGCCTAAATCTAGGGGAGCTAGAGCTCAGCCAAGGTTGGCAAGCTCATGGCTCACCTGCCCAAATCCAAGCTGAGTTTCAATCGATGAGCTCAAGTTGGTGATGGAGATAGCAATGCAATGGTGGGATCGGCGAGGGAGATCGGGGATATGCAAAGAGAAGGAGGGGGATGGAAAGAGAGAGGAGGAAGGCCTCAGGATCCATGAGTTCAATGTGGGTTTCCCTAATAACCATTATGACCCATTTCTATTTTCACTTTACTTTTTAAGATCCATTTATGACTCATAGTTAATTTTCACTTGACCCATTTAACAAAAAGTAAGTCATGATATGATCATATTGCCATGAAATTATCTCAAATTGCTGATGTCTTGTTCGTCCCGATACATTTTGACATGTTCTTTGATTTTTATAAAATCATTTGATATCTTTTGAGAAAAATTTCTTCATGAAAGTTGTTCTATATTGTGTGATTGATGTACCCTAATTTTTGAGAGACTAATTTCTCCATGGATCCCCTTCTATTGTTTGTCTTTTGATTTGACGTTGTAATTTCCATTGTTTTGCTTCTTGTGACATGTACAAGTTCTAGGATTTTTAGAATGTTATACATGCATAAATGACTCTTGAAGTCTTCATGATTTTTAATTATCGTCTTTTGAACTTTAAGTACAAAAAGTTTCAAAAAATGAAAAGACCATCTAATGACCTTTCGATGCTTGCAATCATGCTTGGCGTATGTTGAATGAGTGAAGTGACCTAATGTCAGCTTATTAATTGTTTGATTGGATGAGAATTTAGGTCTTTGGACTTGCTTGCTGTTTATTTTTGAATTCTATACATGTGATTGATAGATACACACGCAACATGTTTGTGAGTAGAATTGGAATTATTCATTAGAACCTAGCTCTAGGGAACTTACAATGTTAGCTACCATGAGTGAATACTAATGATCACTAATTATTATAAGTCGTGTCTACTAATGAATTGTGTGACATTTTATGGCACGTTGTACATGTAATCTCAAAGGCTGACCTCGTGCCAACTTGAATTAAGCTGATCATTGCTTATTTGCCTTGTTGATTTGTTTTGCTCATCTTTTGCTTGATTCAGTGTTTCAAATGTAATATGTTTGCATAGCTTTAGGTTATAGGTAGAGTAAGTGAAGAAGGTGGCCTCAAAAATGACAATGGTTGATTTCCCTTCCGACCCTTCTTTGTATCATTTATTTGATACTCGACATAAGTCTTAGGTCTTCCATTATGTTGTATAAAAGCCCACCAAGTTGTAGGTTTCTTTTCTTTCCTTTACATGTTCTTTTCTTAGGATTGCATGTTTAATTTATGCTTTCCTTGGATATTTACTTATTGCACCATAATTTCAATTCAAATTGTTTACTTTTCTTTTTAAATTCTTAGAAATAGAATGGCATGAAACCGATATCCATGCATAATCACCTTTTATTTTTTAAATGGCACGAAAAAGTAAAAAGACACGCATGATAACCTCAAGTAAAATATGATAATTATTAGATATTGAAAGGGCGCTAATAGAAATATTAGCATAACCAAAGTCTTGGAACCCTAGATCTCTAGTTACGTAGAAATCGATGGAACTCTCCCAACCCTTGATTGGGCTTTCTAGCCAGCTCCTAAAATTGATGCTAGTGGCAACTACAAAACATTTAAAATGAACCCATTGTGCTAGGTATGATTTCCTAATCAAGATCCGTCTCGGTTTAGCATACCCATCACTATGACCTTAGATGGGATGAGGTGATGACATCCATCTATGGAAATATCTTCATAAAAGCAATCGTGGAGCATCGGTTTTGATTGAGGTTCACTAAAGTTTATCATATTCATTGTGACGACCATAAATGGAGCAAGTTGATGGCATTCGTTCATAGAAGTACCTTCGTAAGAGCAATCAAGGTAAAGATACCCTTAAACTCAACTTCAATTTCGTTCGTGATGTGAAGATTGGGTCACGACACATTTCTGCTATCACATGAGTTATGGACTTAAGAGAGTCCGCACTCATGATTGATGAACCTCATAGGAGGATCATCATTGATGATATGTTCGAGCCATCTTTGACGTGATGTACCATTTGAGGACCGTCTTGTGAGCAAATACCCTTAAACCTTCGTCCCTCACGAAGAATGACCATTATCAAGGGCAAACCACGATAGAACCTTAATTAAGGCTCACCGCGGTTTAGTATACTAATTTCCACAACCACAAAAAGACGAAGTGATGTTGTTTATTAGTGGAAGTACCCTCATAAGAGTGATTGTGATAAAAGAACCTCTAAACTAATCTTTTCATTTGGTCCTTCGTGTTCATGCATTAAGGTCGAGTCATGATATCTTTCCGCTATCATGCGAATTATGAGTTTAGGGGGTTTATGTTCTCAATTGATGAACCTCATAGAACTAAATGCCATTGATGATGCGTTTAAGCTGTCATTTGTATCATATGCCTTTGAGGATCATCACTTGAACAAAAACCTCTACCGCCTTTAATGCTGACTTTCCTTTTCGTGAGATGCATCGTGGTGGTGAGGTGGGGTTGCAACACTAACAGAGTATTAGCATGGCACCATCTAAAGCCTTGTATGGTCGATCTTGCAAAACTCTAGTCTATTGGAATGAGGTCAAGAAAAAAAAGGTCACTAGTCTAGAGTTAGTCCAGCTTATAGTAGATGCCATGCAAGTGATTAGAAATAGACTTAGGACAGCTTGGAGTAGATAGAAAAACTATGTAGATAGACGATGGAAGCCATTAGATTCCAAGTAGATGACCACGTGTTTCTTAAGGTGTCGCCAATGAGGCAAGCATCACTTTTGGGGAGAAAAGTAAGTTAAGCCCAAGATATGTCGTACCTTTTGAAATTTTAGAAAGGATTAAGAATTTGGCCTATCAGTTGGCATTGCCAACAAAGCTTACTCATGTATATAATGTATTTCATGTATCTATGCTGAGAAAATATGAGCTTGATCTGGCATTTGTGCTAAACTTCAAGGAGATCGAAGTGGACTATAGAGTATTGTATGTTGAGGAGCCAATGTGAATCATGGATAAGTGAGAGCAACTTATGAGGAACAAGGTCATTCCTTAGTTAAAGTTATTTGGTAACCACATGGGAAAGTGAGGAACCAATGAGACGGAAATACCTCCATTTGTTTGATTAGTAAGGCATGTTTTGAAATTTCGCGAATGAAATTTTTTAAGGGGGGATAGTTGTAACATCCTCAATTTCAGTCTTGGGATGTGGCTATGGATTGGTGTGTAAAAATGGATCAAGGATCGGTCTTGGATGTGACACCATGCTATATTCGCATTTATGAGTGAGGACACCATGTACTATTTCATGCTTATGGCCAAAGGCACTGCACCCTATCTTGTGCCTGAGTCATACTAAGAGTTGACCACTTGACCATAAGAATTGGTTACGGGATGATCAAGTACCACCATGAATCGAGGGATGATCATAGATCGGCTCTGCTAGGTTATGTTCCAATTGTGGTTGATTCCACTTGGTCGTGCGCTGGTCATAAATGGTCATGAATTAATCCTGCGTGACTGTGAGTTGGCTGTAGATCGATCGATGCCACACAATCACATGATAACAAAGGGTCGACTAGAGAACGCACGGGGTGGGTCACATACAAGTCAAGGGTCAGCTATGCCAAGGTAGGATAGGCACTGTGCCATGAACTATGCTCAAACCAAGCTAGTCTACTTAGGTCATGCTCGACACCTTACCTAGCATTGACAACGGGCATTTTGCCGACCAAAACCAGCCTAAAGCTAGTTTGATTGGCATTGTGCCTGACTCACACTGGCCATTGGGTCCACGAGCTAAGGATCACCAACCAAGCCAAGATGGACAAGTCTAGTCCCCAACATCAAACTAAAATTGAAGTAGCCGATCGAGGTTATTTTTGAAAGAACTCCCTATTTGGTTAGGCAAATTTCAATTAGTTCTTTCCTATAACTAAGTCAGTTTCTTTTAGAATCTAGTTCATTAAATATAGAAATGATTCACGAGACAAATGGCAAGATGAGAACATGCTCCTGGAAGGTCGTGATTTTCTTGGATAAGCCACACGCCCAAGAGAGCTTTTTGAAGACCAAGTTCGATATAACTAGTATTAACATCTAGAGAGGGGTGAATAGGTGTAGAAGAACTTTATGTGCAAGTAATATCAATATTTTGCAATCTACAAACATAAATTAAATAGAGAGAGTAGAGAAGATTGCAAACACAGTTTATATTGGTTCGGCTTTAGATAAGCCTATGTCCACTCTCTAAGCGATCAGCCAATAGGTTGGATTTCACTATGTGATTAAAAGTGATTACACACTCTTGAGTGTTAGGACTTAGTGATGATATGTCTCACAAAGTCACTCTTCTTGGCAATACACTCGGATCACTCAATTTCGCACTTTAGACAACTGATGAAGAACATAATCAAGCTTTGGAATATGTTAATCCTATCTAGTCTTCTAGATCTCATTCTATCCTTATATACTCTCCAAGCCACACTCGACCGTTGGCTCTTTCCTTGAGACTTTAGTCTTCCCTTTCTTTGACAGACTTTATAAGATGAGTCTTTTTGACCGTTTGAAGATAGATCAAATCCTTTTGGATTTTGTTCGCCCATACAATCAGAATCCAGGTTTCAATAAGTGCTCCATTCTTCTTTGGAAGTTATCCATTGATTGGTCCTGCCAATCAATAGAATCAATATAAATTGATTGTTGGTGATCTGGTCCTAAAGCTTCATTCTGAGTCTAATAGACTAATGTTCTAAATCTGTTTAAGTTTTCCGTCTGGCATGGTTAGACTTAGAAACTGCGTCTATTCGGATTTTCATTTTGGTACGGACAAACTCAAAAGCTGCGTCTCTTCGGATCTTCCATCTGGTATGGACAGACTTAGAAGCTGCATCTCTTCGGATCTTCCGTCTGATACGAATAGACTCAAAGACACTTTATGCTTTTCCTTCTGCCACTAGCAGATTCAAAAGCATACGCCACCCTGTGGTTTTTCCTTCTTAAGAGATGTATGATTTCTTACATAAAATAATTTGTTAACATCAAAACTAGGAGTTCTCTCAAAAATCTCCTCATTTTTAATGGTGACAAAACTTTTTATGCATATAGCTATTCCTGCAAAACATGGTTAGGCAAAGCATACTTGCATAACATAGTAATACATGACAAGTATAATGATGCTCAGATCTCAAAATATCAAACCATCAACCCAGTCAAATGATATCAGATAATGATCCATTCATGCACACAATTTCTGCACCCATCCATGTTCAAAATATCAACACAACCAACCAACCAAAATAGTAACAGATCAACCAGTATGTATTTGCAATTATTCTCCCCCTTTTTGTCACGTCAAAAAGTTAATATCCTGAAAAGAGTAAACAAAGTCTAACAAAAAAGTCGACAAGCAAAATAAAATAGACCAGAAGACTGTGAGTTTAGGAAGATTTGGAAGATGGCTTTTTAGGGGTTTGAACAAGGGTGAAATCCTCCCTATACTTGGTAGACTCTACAATCCTGGTGAGAATGGCATCCTCCATTCGTGCCAAATGCTGCTGAGTGGTCTTCTCTAGAGTCTCCAGCCTTTTGTTGAAGGAGGTTTCCATAGCAACCTACTGATCTCTGATTTTCATAAGTATATCTAATATTTTATAAGATTCAGCATGATCAGATGAAGCTGCAGGAGTATGTGTTTCAACATTGTGAGACGGATGCTCCCCTTGGATTAATGCTTTAGTCTAGCCTTGTTGCCCCTGTTGATTCCTATCTTCTGCCCTGTTATCAACTCATGAATAGTACCCTCATACATTCCATTCCCTTCTTCTTCTCTTTCTTCTGGATCTTCTTCTGCCTCATGCTCTTCTTCTAGTTTTGACTCAACATTTTCGACAGGTTGAGGTTCTGCACTAGGAATGTTCTATTTTGGTGCTTCTGGTGGAGGCATTTTTGCTTCTGGTTCTGTCATTCTATGTGCAGTTTGTCTCAAATTTGCCATAATTTCATAAATACTTTCTTTTTCATCATCTTCATCCTGCAGCAGCAGTTGTCTCCTTCTCTTAGAACTTGGTTCAATAGCAGCCACTTCCTTTCCTTTTCTTTTTGCAGTGGTTGATGCCTTTGCCAATTCCTTCTCCTTTCTTCTCCATGTCTCCACAATGTCCTTCAGGCTCATTTTGTTGATCATCTTGAGTCCAATGGCCATTGTTTGAAGTACTTTAGTGTAGAATCTCCTAGGTATATCTATCTGGAAATGTTCAAAGATTCTGGTCACCAAAGCTCCATAGGGCAGTTGTCCTTTGTCCTTCGAAACTGTTTTATACATGTGCAAGAGAACAATGTGAGAGAGTGAGAATAGAACTCCCTTTTCAATTGCCCACACCAATTTTGCTTCAAATCTAGCCACATCAATCTTTGATGATGCCTTAGGACGAATGTAGCTAATGATGATTTTATGCAGAATTGTTCTTGCTGAAGTCAAAAAGGGATAAGTAATATTAGCCCTAACAGAGTTTGTAAGGTGTTTACAAATAGTCTCATAAGTGACTTCAATGGGCTTGAAAAGACCCCTCTTAACTTCTATGATGTCAGCCAAAATGTCTGCATTAACTTCATAGAACTTGTAATTCACATTAAACTACATTTTATTCGGAGACAAGAATGACAGATTGGAGTAGAAGTATGCTGTTAATTTTGGATAAACAGTAGTAGAATCAGTGCAGAATCGATCCATCTGCAATCTTTCAAAACAACTCCTCAGATTTATATCGGTAGCATCCAAAAAGTCAAAATCCACAATTTTGTGGTTCAATACTTCTCGATCAAGTAGTTTATTATAAATGTCTTATGCTCTTTTGAACGAAACAGTTTCCCTATTGTGTTTCGAGCCACTGTAGCAACCCCCATTCTGACATCAAAATTTCTACAAACTCGTTCATCATCTTCCTTTTCTCCCATAAACTATCTCCACTCCTACTGGCTTCACTAACCCGTTCTCTTTGTCTAGTCGGAGGGTCAGTAAGTGAAGCAACCTTAGCTAGTCGCATTTCATTTGAGTACCCTTGCGACCTCAGGTATGCCAGTTTGGCACTTTCAGTTGCGTCTTTGTTTACTAAATGTCGATACATTCTCATGACCCTGTGGGGTTCTTGAGGTTTAGGCAGAGTCAATCCAGACATACCTCTTGTGGAGACGTTCGTCTGCTCAGATTCTGTTGGTGAATTCCTTGGAGACTCCACATTTTCACTTGCATTCCTTTGAGCTGATGCAGTTTGAGAATCTCTTTGGGATTCTTCAAAAGTCTGCGTTAGATCGAAGTGCATTTGCCCTCCTTCTACGTTCCTAGGTCCTCAGCTAGGAATCTAGTTTGATCTTCTTCAAGGGGATGGAGACACAGACCTTGATCTGGACATTGAGGATCTCGAAGCCATGTTCGGAGAGGATTTGGGTCGATTTGGTGAAAAAGATTTGTTATTTAGGGTTTCTAAAGAAGGCTTTGTGAAAGACTCGATTTTTGGGGGGTTATAAACCCTTCTGAAGAGAGGCAATTGAAAGGACACGACTTTTTGAAAATAATAACCGAAAATGGCAATTATTCAAAAATATTAAACTTGATAAAAATAGATGCAGATAACATAGGCATGCACCAAAAATTATGCAAAACAATTATTTGCTAATATAAACTTACCAAGTTCAATCTTATAAGGAAATAACTTATGCACCAAAAATTTAATTTCCAAAAATACCATCATGTCCTTCTGAATGCGTCCAGAAGATTGATCCATTCAGAAGATTGCTTCTCCCAAATGATATCCTACCTTCATAGACTTTATGCAAAAGGGTTAATGATATTTAATCTACAACATATTGAATTAAATGTACCTTTGTCCAGCGGTTTTGTGAAGATACTTGTCAATTGATTATTCGAATCAATGAATTCCACAAATATATCACCATTTTGCACGTGATCTCTAATAAAATGATGCTTGATTTCAATGTGATTTACTCTCGAATGTAGGATCGGGTTCTTTGTAAGATTTATAGCACTTATATTGTCACATCTTATCTCAGTGCAAGTCTCTTCCTTTCCATAGTCCCTCAGTTGTTGTCTCATCCATAGAATTTGTGAACAGCAGCTTTTAAGAGCAACGTATTTTGCTTCTGCCGTAGACAGAGTCACAATGTTCTGCTTTTTAGAAAATCATAAGACTAGCATCTGTCCTAGTAGTTGGCATGTTCCAGATATACTCTTCCTGTCCACCTTACATCCTGCTAGGTTAGCATCTGAGTATCTAAGAAGGGTAAAGTCTGTCTTCTTGGGATACCACAGACCCAATTGTGGATAAGTAGAAACGTACTTTATTATACGCTTAACTGCAGAGAGATATGATTCTCTAGGGTCCACTTAGAATTGAGCACACAAGCATACACTGTATAGAATATCTGGTTTAGATGTAGTAAGATAAAGAAGAGAACTAATTATGCTTCTGTAGGTCTTTTGGTCAACTTTCTTCCCCGTTTCATCCTGATCAAGTTTAATAGAGGTTGACATAGGAGTTTCAATCTTCTTGCAATTCTCCATTCCAAATTTCTTGATCAAGTCTTTGGCATACTTCTCTTGATAGATGAAAGTACCATGTTTGGATTGTTTGACCTGAAGTCCTAGGAAGAATGTAAGTTCTCCCATCATGCTCATCTCAAATTCTTCCTGCATAGACTTTGAAAAATACTTGCACAAATGTTCATTAGAGGATCCAAAAATTATGTCATCTACATATAGTTGTACAAGTATAATATCCTTACCTTCCTTCTTGATGAAAAGTGTTGTATCTACTATACCTTTCTTGAAGCCATTGTTTAATAGAAACTTACTCAGTCATTCATACTAGGCTCGAGGTATTTGTTTTAGACCATACAGTGCCTTTTTCAGTCTGTATACATGGTCTAGCTTTCTTGGTTCCTCAAAACTTGGAGGCTGTTCTACACAGACTTCTTCTTTGATAAATCCATTCAAGAAGGCGCTCTTCACATCCATCTAGAACAGCTTGAAGTTTTGATAGCAAGCATAAGCAAGCAATAGTCTGATTGCTTCTAGCCTTGCTATTGGAGCATGGGTTTCATCATAGTCTATTCCTTCTGATTGTGAATAACCTTTGGCTACAAGCCTTGCCTTGTTTCTAGTCACCTTTTCTTATTCATCCACTTTATTCCTGAAGACCCATTTAGTGCCTATGATGGTTCTTCCCTTGGGTTGGGAACCAATTCCCACACATCATTCCTTTTGAATTGCTGGAGTTCTTCTTGCATGGCTTCTATCTAGCTTTCATTTTCAAGGGCTTCGTCTACTCTTTTGGGTTCAAATTCAGAGATGAGTACCATAATGCTTGTATCCTTTTTGTTTCTTGATCTGGTTCGAATTCCGTCATTGATACTTCCAATAACCAGCTCTTGAGGATGACTGGATTTATGTTTCCAGTTTATGTTATGCACTTCATTGTCATCAGGATCTTCTGGTGATTGAGTGGTGTCAGATTGAATGGTTCTTTGTTTTGGAGTTTCCTCTATGACTGTTTTCTAAGAAGAGTCAGTTTCTTTGTTGAGAGTTGATTTCTTAGAAACAACAGTTGGTTCTGAATCTTCAATTTCAGTTTTGTTCTAGTTGGAAACATCTTGCTCCATAAACTTCACGTTCATGGATTCCTCCACAGTCTGAGTGTTCTTGTTGAACACTCTATATGCTTTACTAGTGTTTGAATATCCTAGAAAAATACCTTCATCTAACCTTTCTTCAAACTTACTTGGATGATTGTTAGCATTTTTTAGAATAAAGCATTGACAACCAAAAATGTGAAAATAGGAAACGATTGGTTTTCTTTCTTTGAAAATTTCATAGGGAGTTTTCTCAAGAATTGGTCTAAGAAAGACTCTATTAATGATATGGCATAAAGTAGAAACTACTTTTGCCTAGAAACAAGTTGTTACCTTACTTTCAATAAGCAGAGTTTTGGCCATTTCTTGCAAAGACCTGTTCTTCCTTTCTACAACTCCATTTTGTTCTGGAGTGTAGGGAGAGGAGAACGTATGCTCAATACCATTTTTGTTATAAAAATTTGCAAAGTCTTGATTTTCAAATTTTCCACCATGATCTATTGTAATACTAGAAATAGAGTAACCTTTCTCATTTTGAACTCTATTTGCAAATATTGAAAAATAAGAGAAGGTTTCTCCTTTATTAGCAAGAAAGAATATCTGTGTAAAACGAGAATAATCATCTACAATTCCGAGACAGTATTTCTTACCTCCAATGCTTTGAGTTTTAGTTGGTCCAAATAAATCCATATGAAGA
This sequence comes from Corymbia maculata, assembly GCA_014182735.1. Taxonomy (NCBI): domain Eukaryota; kingdom Viridiplantae; phylum Streptophyta; class Magnoliopsida; order Myrtales; family Myrtaceae; genus Corymbia; species Corymbia maculata. Next base: position 17,683,516 of record CM024687.1, read on the forward strand.
GGCTGCAATACACAATTAGTAGAAACCTATTTCACAGATTTGAAAGAGTTTCTTACCTGTTTTCTCGAGTGTATGCTGAGCAAAGTTCTGTCTTCTTATAGCTTAACGAAGGCAAACCACGAACAAACTTTTTGTTGAGTAGCTTAGAGATTTGTTTCATACTAACATGTCCAAGTTTACGATGCTAGAGATTTGCTTTATCTTGGACTAAAATTAGACATTTAGCAGTGTCTTCATTTATATCCAGGAGATAGATGTTCCCATGCCTTCATCTAGTGAATGATTGAGAAGAGTCGTTACTAGTCCCAGAACATAAGTTCTCTTTGAAATCAATTCTGAAACCAACATCACATAGTTGGCTAATGCTTAGAAGATTATAGTTCAATCCCTTAACTAGAGAAACATTGTTGATAATTAGACTTCCAATCTTAATCGTTCCTAATCCAATAATGTTTCCCTTGGTGTTTCCTGCAAAAGAAACTGTTCCTCCTTTAACCTTTTCTAAGCCAATGAACATTCTTGAATCTCCAGTCATGTGTCTCAAACATCCACTATCCAAGTACCATTTCTTCTGAAACTTACCTGCAATCAACACACATACTCATTTCTTCTTTGGTACCCAGCTTTTCTTGGGTCCTTTGGGGTTAGTAGTATATGCTTTGTTTATCTATTTCTTTTGAACAGGTCTCCAGACTTTAGGACATTTTTTTTCAAAATGTTAATTTTCTCTACAATTAGAACATTTGAGATAGTCTCTACCAATAGGTCTTACAAAATTCTTTTTGAAATAATATTTGTAGGCCTGTCGAGGAGGTCTTTATTTTATTCTCTCATTGACCTTAGGAAAATCAATTAAAGAATCACTTTTCTTATAGAACCCAAGTCCTGACTTATCATAGAAAGGAATCTGAATGGAAAGTATATGCTGCAGGGTTTTCGATCATTTTGAAAACTTTGTAGTAATATTCAAAATTTTCTTTTTGAGAGATTCATTCTCATTTTGCAAAGACTCTCGATTTTCCTTTATCTCCAAAAGTTCCTTTTTGAGAGATTCTTTTTCATTTAGTATAAAATCTTGATTTTCCTTTATTTCTGAAAATTCCTTTTTGAAATCATCAAATTTTCCTTTCAAAGAATAATTTTGTTGACTCAACTTGTGATTTTCCTTTTTTAAACCGGAGATCCTTTTTAGAGTGGATTTTAGATTAGAACACAACTCATTTATATAATCTGAAACTTCAGTGGGAATATCGAATGACTAACCTCGTCTCTTTGTCTGAATTTGAGTCTGATTCTGAGTTCGTTCCAAAGTCCGAGTCTGAATGTGCCATTAGACAGATGTTGCCATATTCGTCTTGACTGTCTTCAACCTTAGTGTCACTCCATGTTTCAACTTTTAGGGCCTTCTTGTATTTTTCATATTTCCCTTGTTCTTTTTGACCTTGTGACAATTCTGTATTATGTGACCCTTCTTTTTGCATCCGAAACATACAACATCTTTGACATATTCTTCCTCATCATTTGTCCTTTGTTGTCCAGACTGCCTATTTTGCTTGTTGCTGTTGAACTTTCTACCTTTCTTGTTTAACTTCTTTACTTTTCTAATTAGCAGTGTAAGTTATTCGTTGTCCAGCTCGTCCTCAGAATCTGTATCATCAGAATCAATATTAGACTTAAGAACAATGGATTTCTTACCTCTAGATTCCACTTCCTCGTTCATTTGTTTTGCTTCATAGGATTCCAGGGTGCCAACAAGCTCATCAACTATTAGAGGAGAAATTCGCGGAGTTTCTCGTATAGAGGTCTTCACATTATTCCACTCTTTTGATAAACCTCTTAAAAGCTTGTTGACTTTCATTGGTCTGGGAATAGGCTGTCCTTGATATGCCAGTCCATTTACAATTTCTGTAAATCGACTGAACATGTCTCCTATGACTCCCCCTGTTTCATCTTGAAGGATTCATATTGACCAAGTAAAATATTTACTTTGGTCTCTTTAACATGATCAGTCCCTTCATAGGTTATGTGTAGTCTATCTCATACTTCTTTTGCTGTATCACAAGAAGATATTTGATTATATTCATTAGGGGATAAAGCATAGTAAATGGAGTAGATAGCCTTAGCGTCAAGAGTTTGTCTCTTTGTCAATTCTTCTAGAGAGATGGTAGCTGATGTTTATGTTGCTTCCCCATCATCTTTCTTTGTGGTTTTTTCAGTTTCTGCATTGGGATCAACTCATCTTACAACTACATTCCATTCCAGCGGATCTTTTGATCTGAGGAAGGCCTTCATCTTGTTCTTCCATAGATTGTACTCTTTACCATCAAAGTATGGTGGTCGAGTATTGCTCTGTCCCTCAATCAGACTTGGTGCAAGAATACTAGCCATAGAGGATCTTTAACACTGAAGTAATAAACACTTCAAAATATTGAGCACAGGGCTTTGATACCAATTGATATAACTAGTATTAACACCTAGAGGGGGGTGAATAGGTGTAGAAGAACTTTATGTGCAAGCAATATCAATATTTTGCAAACACAGTTCATAGTGGTTCGGTTTTAGACAAGCCTACGTCCACTCTCTAGGCAATCAGTCAATAGGCTGGATTTCATTATGTGACCAAAGGTAATTACACACTCTTGAGTATTAGCACTTGGTGATGATATGTCTCACAAAGTCACTCTTCTTGGCAATACACTCGGATCACTCAATTTCGCACTTTAGACAACTGATGAAGAATAGAATCGAGCTTTAGAATATGTTAATCCTATCTAGTCTTCTAGGTCTCATCCTATCCTTATATATTCTCCAAGCCACATTCGACCATTGGCTCTTTCCTTGAGAGTTTAATCTTCTCTTTCTTGGACAGACTTTATAAGACAAAGTCTTTTTGACCGTTTGAAGATAGATCAGATCGCTTTGGATTCTGTTCGCCCATACAATCAGAATCCGAGCTTCCATAGGTGCTCCATTTGTCCATTGATTGATCCTGCCAATCAACAGAATCAATATAAACAGAGTAAGTGAAATACTTAACCGTTGGCGATCTGGTCCTAAAATCTCATTCTGAATCTAATAGACTAATGTTCTAAATCTACTTAAGTTCTCCATCTGGCACACTCAGACTTAGAAACTGTGTCTATTTGGATTTTTTGTCTGGTACGAACAGACTTAGAGACACTTTATGCTTTTCCTTCTACCACCAGTAGACTCAAAACATACGCCACCCTGTGGTTTTTCCTTCTTAAGAGATGTATGATTTCTTACATAAAATGATTTGTTAACATCAAAACTAGGAGTTTTCTCAACAAAGTTTAGGCTCATTAATGAGCATAGTCTAAGAAGCATTAATGGACAAGATGACTCATGGGTTAAGGTTTCCTTAAAGTTTTAGGGCATAATTATACTATGTTGAGACTTGGAAAACAAGTTGGCTTCTCTTAAACCCTTGCTAACTTATTCAAGAAGAATGAATTAGGCACATATTATTACAAAGAACACTATAGGTGCCACTTTTGGAGGAGAGAATGCCACATCTTCAATTTTAGGACCATCATTATCCTAGAATGAGTCTTGAAAGAGATTTTATTAGTTCAATTAGGAGAGTTACACGCCAACTTAAGGAACAAGGAGACCGAAGAACCAAGTTGTCTTGAGGAGCAAGCTTAGTATTAATGATCTTTGGAATTGACTAGTTAATGCAAAGGATGATTCACGTGCTAGAAGACTTAGATCATGATTGCCCTATTTAGAGATTTAGAAAACAATTTGGCCTTCATTAATCATCCGTTGACTTATTGACCAAGAAGAAATTAAAGCACATGCTCTTGTAAGAACAAGGTAAGTGCCACTCTTGGAAACGATAAAGCTACGTCTCCAATTTAGGACCATCATTGCTCTAGAGTAAGTCTTGAAACGATCCTTTAATCCCAACTAGATCAGCTACACGCCTACTTATGATTCTAGAGTTAAAGTTTTCTCGAGAAACAAGTCTTATATTAATTACTTTTGGAAGCTGGTCAATTTAATACAAGGGGTGATTCACCTTGCTAAAAGACTTAAGCAATGATCAATCTAACTCGGGACTTGCAAAATAAGTTTAATTAAACATAATGACTTCTTGCAACAAGACAAAAGGAGAGGACCAAAAATTGGTGACCCTTGTAGGCATCAATTATGGGAGGGGACAAGAAGTACATCTTCTTATCATCTAAGAAAATAATCTTTGATAGAAAGATGACAGACTATCCTTTAGTACATAAGACTATCTTCATTCTAGATAAAGACACAAGAGAAGTGTCTTAAAAGGCCACTTGGGTAAACCAATGATGAGGTTAAGAGTTATAAATAAAAAATGGAGGATCTTGAAAAGGGAAGTGGACCATCTCCTTAGAACTCTCACTCTCATGCCTCTCTCTCTTTCCCTCATCGACTGTCTCTCTCTCTTTCAGCCATTTCCCCAACGCCTTTCTCCAGTCCCCCATTCGCCTTGCCGTAGCCATTGTTTGCACTTGAATGTGAGTGGATTCCTTAACACTTAAATAGGGCAGTGTGTTGCGTGGTCCGAACATGGTTTTGGAGGTTGTTGGTGCTTGAGACGATCTTGTTTATGGTTGTGTTATGCTTGTTCTTGATTGCAATTTCCATGTGAATTATTTTGTAAGTATGTTCTTGCTTATGTATGGTTTGCTCATGGATCATTGTTGAGAGTCGAGCACATCCCAGGCGTCGAAGAAAGGGTACTGTAGGCTTCAAACGTGAAGTAGACACATGTTAGACTGAGCCTTTCTTGGTCTTGAACGATATTGAGGCGTATCGATCCAAGTCAAGTTTGGTCAAGGTTGGTGCTCAAGCATAGCGATTTGAGTCTCGGCCTTGATTCACGCCCAACATAAGCATCTTGTTCAATTTTGGTTAGTCATGACACTCACGTGTCTATGCACACCCTCGGCCTTAATGTAAAGTCGGCTTAAAAAAATAAAATATAAGAACCTGATTATGTGATTGCTTGCCACAAGGTCTCACGAGGGACTAAACTGTCATTGATGGATTTCGAGACAATGCTCGAACAATTTTGGATGCCTGATAAATTTTGAATGATTCTCGTCACCCACAAAACGAGGAGACAATTCTCGAAGGATTTTGGATGCCTAGAGGATTTCGAAAGAGCTGAAGGATTTTGGTTATTTGATAAATGAAACTTAGTATGAAATACCTCGTGAATGCTTGTGTGCATGATTGCATGACAATTGGACGTGGTGTTTTATTTTTGGAAGATATATTGATGTTTTTAATTATACTTGCAATTTTACATGCTTGAGAGCTTTTCACGTGCACATAGCAAGGGCAAGGCCAAATTTTTCGCTATTGATTTGCCATCGACATAAGATGGTGATACTTGTATGCATTCGTACGACGATAAGGCATCATTTTATATGAGTATTAATGAATTTACTAATTGAGTTTTCAACTCACTCCTGTTGTTTTCCATATTTTAGGATGAACTCCGAGCCCCAATCTGCTTTGGTGTCCCAGTCGAGATGGAAGTAAATGCCATGGACATCCTCAAAGCTAACACTGGCAATGCCTATAGGAAGTGCACCACCACCGTCTGGGTGGAGGAAGGCAGAGATGAGCTCGTTCCTCACCTCTTTGAGGCCTGATTGGTGTGGAATGCTAGGGAATTCGTCGGTCCCATCCATAGGTCCGAGAATCAGCCGAGTCCACCTAGCACTTTCTCGCCCAACGGTGGGGTGATCGACCCGTAGGCGACCAATTTGTCAATGGGAAACCAAGTTTTGTTAACCCCTCGTTAGAGGAGCTCACATTACCCCACCCTTTTGAAGCTCAACTTGTAAACGGATGTAATCGGAGATAGTGTGCACATGGGACCGCCCATAGTATAAGGGCTTGTGATATATATATATACCGCTACTAATATGAATTTAAGTAGAGTGTTTGTGTGAATGTTTTTTTCTTAACTATTATCCAAGTTATTTTGTTTGGGAGAATTATATATGCTTCCACATATGCATAACAAAAGATAAAAAGAAATGAAACAACAACGAGCCTAGAACGTCACAAAACAAATCCCTCGCTAGTCACGTTTCCGTGGCCCCCTTTCCAAGGGTGACACCGCCAACCATCATTGTCGCCCTACTAGTGATAGGATGGTAGCCATTAGCGGGAGGGAGCCCTCCTGCTTGTGTTTTCCCTTTTTTTTTTTTTTAGTTTGTTTTTTTTAAAATAAAAGGAAAAGAAAGAAAGGAGGAAAAATTTTAAAAATTTTAAAAAGACAAAATTGCCCTTGAGTTCATGCCATTGCTTGAGACAAGGCTCATTTCAGGCCCTTGTTTAGGAAAATGAAGGTACTTTGAGCCCTTACTTGAGTGTTCACTTCAGGGCCTCATTTGAAAAAATGAAGATACTTTAGACCTTTATTTGGAATTTTTCCAAAAAAAACATATTATCAACTACGATGGTTTTATTATAAAGCTGAGATTGCCATTTAAGTGACTGAGAAGAAATATGCTTTGGAAATCGGTTACTGCTATTTCTTTATTTTTCATATTTATTATCAGTTTCTTCTCATTTTAATAGTGTATGAATTGGACTACTATTTTAGTGTTTTTCCCAAGGCTATCAATTCACGACTTGTGGGTCGAGTTTTAATATGCAAGTCAATTTCATTTAAGTTGCCACTAATCAATTTGAGGTGGATTAATTATAAACCCAAAGAAAATACTAGAAAAAATATTTTACTCTCAGGAACAAGATAAACTAAGATTGAGTGATTATACTAGTTAATCACTAATATCCTTATGGTACCTAATCTTGTTTAAACATCAAGTAAAGTATTTAGTAGCACTTATATTAATCACTAGTTCTAGGATTCAATTCCTAATCAGACTAAGGAAATAGAATTCCATGCATCATAAAGGAACAATTGGACATAAGACAATATCTACTTCCAAGAAGCTAAACAAGATTTCTTTCTTTCTTTTCTTTGGATTTTCAAGGGTTTTCCATGCATTTGGGGAGAAGACTAATCAATTTTTTTTTGGCTTTTTCTGATATTTTTTGGAAAATATAAATAATTTTTTATTTTTTATATTAAAAATATTTCCTTTAATATAATAATATAATATTTAAAAAGGGACTCGGGTCGGACCTCCTAATCTGACCTGGTAAAACTCAGCTTGGGCATTTGGCCCAAGCCTCCGATTGGATTGGGTCTGGCTCATAGGCCCAGTTTGTCAGGCCCGAGGGAAGCACCCTAGAGGCTCGACTAAATCGTTGCGTCTGATCCAGCCAACCTGACTTGAGCTTCTCTCTTCCGTAGTCCCTCTGTGGCACTAATGGGGGTGGCCGAGCGCTTCACGGCCAAGTCGAAGAGAGTAACGTTGATCATCGTGGGACCAGTAGACGTGACCGCAAGGCGGCGGTAGCAGTGAGGGCGATGGTGAGCTCGATGACATGAAGCTCAGGCTGTGGATTACAAAGAGCAATGTCTCGGGCATGTGGTGGTGGCGTGAATGGTGAACCGGCGAAAAAGGTGATGACGGGTTCAACGGTGTGGGGCTTGATGATGACGCAAGCAGGAACCGTCGTTGGTGGCTCAACGGTGATGACGTTGGGGGGGCGGGCATGGGCAACGACAGGAGTGACTTCAGCAGGCCTTGATGTTCGAGGTAGCTCGACGGTAGCATTAGGCTAAGCAGGCAGCCTCGGATGTGACGACGGGGCTCGGTTGCTCGTTTCTCTCTCTCCTATCTTGGACTTGCTTGCTCTTTGGCCTCCCCGGATGTCTCTCCGAGGAAGTTCTCCAAGCTCGCTCCTCCACTCGGTCGCTTGGATGTTTACCTCCCTGGACGTTTCTCTCAAGAAGTTAGAGCATTTGAGCTCACTCCCCTTTAGGAGGGTCTGGTCAACAAGGGTTTCGACCGCCAATTCTCGACGTATCGACTAGCCTTAGCTTCGTTGAACCAGTGTCACCTCGACGGCATGAAACGCGTATCCCATCCGTCGCCAATCCACCCCATTTCTCTGGGATATTGCATCCTTGTATGCGTCATTGGTCGCTACGCGTGAGGCACAATGTCGAGGTAGAGGCGGAAGGGAGGGAGAAGGAGAAAGAAGAAGGAGGGAGGGGCTAGAACCGCAAGTTGGTCAGTTGGGGCAAGGTGGGCCCTAGGCCCGTGCAAAAAAAGAAAAGAAAAGAAAAGGGGCTAGGGTCAAGCCCAGCCCCAAGCCGCTCCTCTTTTTTCTTTTTTTAATAATTATCCTAAATAAGGGAAAATAAAAATAGAAAAATAAAACTTAGTAGATGCATGTGAAAAATATTTTTTGTTAGGGCCATATTGGTTCGTAATTTTTCATGCAATTTAAATCTATATATTTAGTCAAAATTGAGGTATCAACAGCTATCTCTCTTTTAAGGTAAGCTTGCAAAGATTTCCTTCAAAAATGAATTGATACCTAAATTTTGTCCATGCATATGTAGCATCTTGTTTAGGATTGAGTGTCTCATGTAAAAAGGGCTATAGCATAATATATACTGAGATGGATAAGAAGATACTTGTAGTTACTTACCAAGAAGGAATGATTGGGGTGTCAACCTCAAGTTTTTGGTAAGTATCAGGGTATCACCTTATCTAATGATGCAAGGAAGCTACTTTTTCGAGACCCAAACATATCTTCGGTTGCCTATCAAAGCAGTGAATTATTTGCCAAGTTCTTGGAGCCATTTCTAATCGCCTCAACGGTAGGGGTTGCTTTTCCAAAACTCAAACATGTCTCTAGTTGCCTATTAGAGCAGTGAATTATTTGTCTAGGACCCAGACCTACCTCCAATTGCCTTAACATAGGGGCTACTTTTCCATGGCTGAAACCTATCTCCGATTGCCTTTCCAAGCAATAAATTATTTGTCTAGGACTTGGACCTATCTCATATCACATTGACATGGAGGTTAACTTTTCAAGACTCGGACCTATCTCCGATCATATTTCCATGCAACAAGGTGTTTATCTAGGATCGGGACTTATCTCAGCTCGCCTTTACAAGGGGGTTACTTTTTTAGGACCTAGACTAATCTCCGATTGCCTTTCCAAGCAACAAGTTATTTGTCTAGGAGTCAGACCTATTTTTGGTCACCTTGAAGTCTAGTTTACTTTTTTAGGATCCGAACCTATCTGTGGTTTCCTTTTCAAGCAACCAATTGTTTGTTAAGGATTGGACCTATCTCCAATCACCTTAAAGTGGGGATTACCTTTCCAAGACTTAGCCCTGTCTCTAGTCGCCTTTTCAAGCAATAAATTGTTTGTCTAGGACTTAGACCTATATCTAGTTGCCTTGACGTGGAGTTTACTTTTTTAGGACCTAGACCTATCTCCAGTCACCTTTCCGAGCAATAAGTTGTTTGTTTAGGACCCAAACCTATCTCTGGTCACCTTAACAAGGGGTTTACTTTTCTAGAACCTACACCTATCTCCAATCACCTTTCTAAGCAATAAGTTGTTTGTCTAGGACCTGGACCTACCTCCAATTGCCTTGACGTTGGGTTACTTTTCCAGAACCCATACCTATATGTAGTTGTCTTTCCGAGCAACAAGTTAGGTACCTAACCTTTCTCATGGACACTAGTTTGCTTACCTGACTCTCCTTAGAGGTGTACCAACCTTTCTTAAGATACTAGTTTGTTTACCTAAGTTTTCTTGAGGATTTATTGACCTTTTTTAGAACACCAGTTTGTTGAATGCCTGATTTTTCTCAAGGACACCAATTTGTTGATTACCTGAGTTCAAGCTATAGAAGCATGCCGTGTCGGTAAAAGGAGACTCTAGGCTATGGAAGCATGCTGGGCCGATGAAGAGGGACTCTGAGCTATGGAAACACATAGTGTTAATGAAGAGGAACATACCTCATATATTTGTCAAGGTCTTCCGCCTCTTAGTAAAAAGAAATTGGAATATCAAGAACGTATCTCATATATCCATGAAGGTCTCCCACCTCCTAATAGTTGATATATCAATGATGCACCTCAGATACCTTGAAGGTTTCTCATCTCCTGATAAGTTGGAATATTGAGGTACATCCTCTAATATCTGTGAAGATTGCCTACCTCCAAGTAAAAAGAAATTGGAATATCGAGGACGTACCTCATATATCCGTGAAGGTCTTCTACCTCTTGATAGTTGGAATATCGATGATGCACCTCAGATATCCATGAAGGTGCCAAAGAAGTCCCCGACTCTTACTAAATCTTTATTATGACCTCTTGGAACACTAGAACATCCCTTCAATTGCTGCATAAAACCATCAAAAACCTAACCTGTTGAATCCTTCTCTAATTCTGATTCTAACTCTCTCATAGAGTCATTTTTGTTGGAAAAAACTTGTTTGTGGCAGATAATGTGTCTAAGGAAGAAAAAATGATTTTAGAACCAGAGATGCCACATCCGGACTAGCCCGATATACCACAATCTTTTACAGCATCATCATCCAAAGTCTACTTCACCTTGGATGATCTCCCATATCATAAGTGGTCTAAGCAACCTAAGCAGCTTCAAGAATTTCATGCCTGGCTCAATATTGGGCATATTTCTGAACCCAACACTTATAATATTCTCCTGAAGTTCATCAGCCGCTTCACTATACCTATCGACATAGCCACTAGATAATGTTATTCAGATCATCCATATGTACTTTATTGGAAAGCCAATATATTCTAAAGAGCTCAAATGTAAAGAGCTCTTTGAAAGAAAATGTTGTTCCTTGAAAAGAAAAGATCTCGATTGACACTTCCAAGTGATGATCAAGTTCTTTTACTTGCTATGAGCAAATTGGAATCTTAAACCGATTTTCCTAGCATCTATTCCAAAGGAAGTCAATTAACTGCAGAAAAGACCTTCCAAGTAAGGGAGAAAAGTTTGACAAAAGCCACTTTTGGGGAAATTCAACAAGTTGTCCATCTTGCCCTAGATGAACTTTATCTTTGATGGGAAGCTTTTTGAAGCTATCTCAGAGAAAATAAGTATCTTGATAAAGCATGCTTAAAGCTAGAATTAAAAATCAAATGTCCTAAGGATTGTAGCGACCTATCCTACACAGGCTGCAAAAAAAAGAGACACTTCAAATAATTTTCTCTTAAGAAATCAAGAAATAGAAAAGAAAAGTGGAAATCCCTTCGGAAAAGTTGCCATTGATCTTCAAAGAAACACAGTAAGGATAAATGTTATGTCTGTAAAAAAAAAAGAACATTTTGTCAAAAATTGTCTAAAAGCAAATAAGCAAGGTAGCCATCTAATTGAAAAAATCATGAAAAGTATTGGAATTCCCCTCATCAATTCTGACATTGAGTCTGTTTTCTTTTTAGAAGATTAACCTTCTAGGGATACTCTATATAGACATATAGTTCAAACTCAACTTTAGATTCTAAAAATGAAGTGTGTACCTTCTTTCTAGACTTTCCTTTTTTGGAAAATGAAATCCAAATATTTGAACCAGTCCATCACCCTTACATACCCATCCAAATTCTTTTGTCAAAATACCACAAGCCCATTTCTCTTGTGGCTCTTATAGACACTAGAGCCAGTTCCTTCATACTAGACACCAAGATTTTTCCATAAAATTATTGGAAGTCGTATGTCAAGTATTTCAATTATGCTTCTGGCGACACATTTGCTACTACATTCCATAACAAACTTGTTACCATCTGGTTTTTTCCCCAGTGTTCTATCACCACAAAAATCCTTGGTTCTAGCTCCCTAAATAAAGACATCATCATTGGTTGGGACATCTTGATTCAACTTCCAAAGCTTAGAATTTTGTCCAATGGACTTCGCTTCAAAAATCAGTTCTGAGAATTTGTGGACATCAAGCGATTTTGCACCCTCCAGCCAAACAAACTGGACTCAATAATCCAAACTCTACTCTCTTATTGCACTAAATCTCATTCCTAGTTCTCTCAAACCTATACTAGCCTTTGTGGAAAAACTTAGATTTTTATGTCAAACTTCCTTTAAAATGGAATGAAGACATAAATCCGGTGAACGCCAGTCACTTGAGAATGAGCCTCAAACACCTTGCTCTTGCTTAACAAGAATGCTCATAATTGTTGGCATAAAGTTTGATTGAACCTTTAGACTCCCAATGGGCATGTGAAGCATTCTATGTCAACAAATGTACTGAGTTAAGCTGTAAAAAGATGAGGTTAGTGATCAATTATCAACCTCTGAATCAATTTTTTCACGATGAAAAATTTCCCTTACCCCACCAAAATTCCCTCTTTGTCAACCTTGCCCAACCAAAAATCTATTCAAAGTTTGACCTCAAGGTAGGATTTTGGCAACTATGCATCGATCCTAATGACAGACCCAAAACTAAATTTTTTTATCTCGAACCAACATTTTCAGTGGACAATTCTCCCTTTTGGACTCAAAACTACACCATCTCTTTTCCAAAAGGCCACGTGCAAAATCTTTGAGCCTATTTTACCAAACTCCAAGATTTACATTGACGATATCCTCCTTTATAATCCTGATGAGAAATCTCATTTTAAACTTTTGGCCCAATTTAGTGAGATTGTCAAGAAATATGGAATTATGCTTTCTCAAAAGAAGATGATTCTTGCCTAGAAGGAAATAGAGTTCCTTGGAATGCGTTTAAAAGAAAAAACCAATTGTCTAAAATCTCACATTACTGATGAACTCCAAAAATTCCTTGAAAAAGATTTTACGACCAAACAGGTTCAGCAATTCATTGGCATTGTCAATTATTTGAGGGATTTTGTCCCTCAAATCTCTAAAACACTTAAACTACTCCAACGGATGCTCAAGAAGAATGCCCTTCAATGGGGACAAAATTAGACTAAAGCTGTCGCCCATCTCAAAAAGGTTTTCCAACAACTTGCTCTTTTGAAGATTCCCTCTACTGGGAAATGAATACTCTAGACTAATGCTAGTGACAAGTATTTGGCAACCTTTCTCCTTGAAGAAATCAACGGAACCAGACACATTTGGGATGAAATGATGTTTAATTAGCATGGCATAAGTGTCCCCAAGATGGTATTATAACATGTAATGACATTCATGAGGCCTTCAAGGACAAAGACTCACAATTGAGTGCACAATTTTACATGAATACACACATGAGCTTGTAAGGGGCAAAATAGAGGTCAGGACAATTTTTAGGGAAATTGACCTAATGTATGACATTCAAAAATCATGAAAAAATATGTCATGAACAATACTCAGTTGAATAAATTTCTAGAAGGAATCAACTTGAAAAGGGTTTGGAAAAAATCACAATAAAATCAGCAATGTCAAAATTTTGGATTTTAGAATATGTAGACTAGCAGAACAAAGGATGTATTTTAGAGGATTTGACTTAGTTGTGCTCATTGAAAAATTATGAGAAAAAAAGTATGTTATGAAAATATTGCCATGCACAACTTTCATGAAGAACTCCAAATCAGATTCTGAATACAAAATTAAATAAAGATTCCAGAATCTGATACATGTAGCCAAGAACTCCATAAATCAGCATATGTGATGGTAATGTTAAGGCCATTTGTCTTAACATGATGATCTCGAAGATTTTTGAGAAAAAATATATGTTCTACATTAACAAGTCGTGAACATTTTCTCGTGAAGGAATCATCTTGGAATTCCAATTACAAAAATCAGCAAAAAATTGCAAAGCTACAAAGGTCAGGTTAATCACAGAACTTCAGTAATCAGAACTTAATCACAGAACCTATATGTGACTTTGATAAGAGTTTTTAGGTATCAAATGAAGGCTGATTAGAGTGTTTTATGGCTCATCGGGAAGCTTATTGAGTCTATTTTAAAAGTTGAACAGGCCTTGAATGCGTTCGAATAAGTTTTCAAGCTCAAATGAAGAGGTTTTCCAAGTCTGTCACTTTGGAATATGATTTTAACACATTAACACAATCACCTAACCAAGCCTAATCACTCTACATTCATTCAAGCAAATCCATCCATAAACATCATGAAAAATCATAGAGATCACAGTATCTATTGATTCAACCCTAAACTTGAGCTCCAGCCCCGATCGCCTATTGCAATCTCGCCTCATCAATCTGGACATTTTGAAACCTACCTTCATCGATGTTTAGCCGCTAAATTTAACTTAGATCTACAAGAGTCTATCACTAAACACCACAACACTATACAGGGACGACGAAGGATCTTTTGACTGTCGGAAAGGGGAGAATTGGCGCTCAAATGGCACCAATCATTAGCTAGACAGAACCGATTGTTGACTACCGTGGGGAAATCAGGCCGGGTGGATCAATCGGGGCAACGCCATAGCTGCTGTTGATCATCGGAGTGTCAAGAAGAGGGAAAGGGAGGTCAGTGGAGGATCGGCACTGGAGATCGTTGGCATAAGGCCAGCGGGTGGCGGTTTGGGCGGTTGAGACCAATACTGCTCAACAGTTTTTGAGGGAGAAATTAGGGGTGTCAACAGGTCGGGTCGGTCGGGTCTTGATGTTACCCGACCCGACCCGACCCGACCCGAAATACATAAAATATGAAGCAAAAAAACGGGTCGGTTCGGGTCGGGTTTCGGATTTTTTTATTAAAAAATATTACAAAGGGAATTCGAAATGCTCTTACGTGACGCCGCAAGATCTCGTCCAATCGGTCCATGAACCGTGACGCCGCGAGGTCTCGTCCAACTCGTCCGTAAACATCTCCGCAGACAGATAATTTTTTAATAAAAAATATGGCAAAGGGAATTTAAAATATTCTTACGTGACGTCGCAAGGCCTCGTCCAATCCGTCTGTGAACATCTTTGCAAACAAATAATTTTTTAATGAAAAATATGACAAAGGGAATTCGAAATGCTTTTACGTGACGTTGCGAGATATCGTCCAATCCGTCCGTGATCATCTCCGCAGACAGATAATTTTTTAATAAAAAATATGACAAAGGGAATTCGAAATGTTTTTATGTGATGCCGCAATGCCTTGTCCAACTCGTCCGTGAACATATCCACAGACAGATAATACTCCTTCCTCTAAAGTCCTACGTCGACCGCAAAAAAGAAGCAAAGCATATGGAAGATGGGGAGAGAGAGGGGGGGAAGAGGGAGAGAGATTGGGTCCGACTTGAGGGGCGACAACGACGAACCCATGAAATGAGATGTTCTGGATGAGTTGCGAGTAGAAGGAGTTGTAGAAGAAATAGCTTGGGTGGGTGTGTTTGGGTTGAAGTTTTTAATGTGTTTGGGTCGGAACATTGTTCCGACCCTAACTTGACCCAAAACATATATTCTATTTATGTTTATAATTGTTACCCAAACAATATTAAAACCCAAAACATGTACAATATTTATTTCGTGTTCGGGTCAGGTTGGATGGGTTTGTTTGACACCCCTAAGAGAAATGAGGTGGGAAAAGGAGAGAGTTTAGAAAGAGATTGGGAAGAATTTTAGTTGTAAAGAGAGAATCTATAAATAATAGCCTCCCCTTGAAAATTTGGAGGGAAAATAGTATATATACTCATATTTAATCTCAAATCATAGCTATTAGATTAATCCGATGGCTATAAATTAACCCATGTGCCTAACTAACTTTTTAGATATCTAAACATTTTTAGCACATTTAACATGTGCTAATTTCAATGGTTAAGATTTAATGTAATCAACGACTCAAAAAGAATTTTGTAATTAAGAACCCAATTAGGGACAATTTTGTAATTTTGCCAAAATCTAGGGACCATTTTGTAAATTATGGGAATATAGAGCATGGGAGATTGGAATTCAGGCTAGGCCACCATGTGGTGTTGATGGCTGGCCAAGAGCTGCCAAAGGAGGGTTGAATCGACCTCCTTTGTGAGTGGCCAGTTCGGTTTTGGATTGGTTTGACCAGTTCAACTAGTTCTTGGGCAGTTTAGTCCAATTTTTCTTGAGTTTATATAACTATGTACTAAATTGAAAAGAAAACAATCCAAATTTGAAGAGAAACGGTCCAATTTCAAGCAAATTAGGCTAATTAAACCATGGAAATTCAATTTCATGATTTTTTAGTAACCTAATTGTCTAATTGCCATGAAAATTATCGGACTCACACCATGGGCACACTGAATTAGATTTTTTAGGCCCTAAATTGGACAATTCTGCCTAATTATTGGTCATAATTTGCAAATTAATTGAAATTGAACTCGATCAAAATTGTGAGATACCTACTAGTCTAATTGCCCATGCCTAGCAAAACATTTTGCATCCAAATTAACCTTTAATTGATGACGTGACATTTTTGCCAAAATTAAATTGAGGGCTAATGTCCAAATTGAACCTCAATTCATCAAATTAAATCCTAGTCTTGAATGGGTCAACTCAAATTTCTTAAATTGAAGCTAAACAACTCTATTTTCTTAAGGCCTAGCAAGCTAAATCTCCCAAATCAATGAGTTGGTAAGTAAATTTGCTAAAATAAATCCTGAATTTGCAATTAGCTCACAAAATTGAGTAGGATAGAAGTATTCACTTGCAAATCATGAAGAATCGATTTGGACCTCTAATTATGGGCAAAAATGTCAATTCATATTTCGCTTTGCTTGATCTTGAAATTGATTGAATGAGTAAATGGGTAATTGTTTCTAGATTAAATTTCATGGAAGGAACTAAGCTTAATTATGATTAGAAGATAATAATTTTATCTTTGGTTGATTCCGAACTTGAAACCGAAAAATTTGAAAAATGAGGTTCTTAATCAATTTTCACAAAATTCTTATTGTTAAAGTCAAATTGAAACTAAAATGAGGTACTTTTGTGATTTTTTTATTTTTCAATTTTTTTGGTCAAAGGGTTTACCAAAATTCAAACTCTAGTTGACTTTTTAATGAAATTTTGATTTTGTGGTCCAATCTTTGAATTTTTCCAAAATTTCTAATTCTAAAGTGAAATTGGACTTAAAACAAACATTTTAGTGCAATAAGTCAAAATTTGACTCAGGGTTTACTTATGGTCAACAGGTTGACCAAAAAGTCAACTCGAAAGTCAACCACTTGACTTTTCGAGTTTTTGTATGAAATGAATAAGAAATTAAAAAAAGATATAATTGAAAAAGGACACTTTTTGTTCAAAAAAGGTCCCATCACAATCGAAAATTCCTAATTCTATTTTTTCTACATTAATCGGCGTATTGACTAAAAATCAAGTATCAAAAGCAATGGGTAGCACTAAGGGCAACAACGGGCTCTACGGCATGAGGCTCAAGCTATGGTCGCGAAGAGCAGTACTCAGGCAAGCTATGGTGACGCAAGCGGGAAATCAATAGAAGAGGCGATGGGGAATTCAATGGCATGGGGGCTTGATGATGACGTGAGTGGTAACCGTCGTTGGTGGCTGAACGGTGGTGGCATCGGGGGGCACAGGCAACAATAGGAGTGACTTGAGCAGGCCTCAACGTCGGAGGTAGCATGACGATAGCGTTGGGCTAGGTAGGCAAGTTCTGATGCAGCGACGAAGCTCGTTCACTTGTTTCTCTCTCTCCTCTCTTGAACTTGCTCCCTCTTTGGCCTCCCCGGATGTCTCTCTAAGGAAGTCCTCCAAGCTCGCTCCTCCACTTGGTTGCTCGGATGTCAGCCACCCTGGATGTCTCTCTCCAGAAGTCAGAACTTTTTGAGCTAGCTCCCCCTTTAGTCTTAGATCTTTCCCCTATTTATACGCGGGGAGAGTCTGGTTGATGGGGATTTCGGCTACCAGTTCTTAGCATGCTGATTGGATTTGGCTTGGCCGAATCAGTGTCGCCTTGGTGGCACTACAGGCGCGTCTCATCCATTGCCAATCCAACCCGCTTCTCCGGGATATCACATTCTTGCGCACGTCGTTGGCCACTGTGTGTGAGGCGCAGCTTCGGGGCAGAGGCGCAAGTGAGAGGGAAGGAGGAAGAAGACGAAGGAAGGAGGGGCCTGAGCAACGAGTTCATCAGTTGGGGCGAGATGGACCCTAGGCCCGTGCAAAAAAAGAAAAGAAAGAAAAGGTGGTGGGGGCAGGCCCAGCCTCAAGCCGCTCCTCTTTTTTTCTTTTTTATAATAATTATTCAAAATAAGGGAAAATAAAAAAATAAAAAAAAAAACTTAGTAGACAAATAATATTACTACTTAGGTGATGCAAAAAATCTTTTTTGCTAAGGATAAATTGGTCCCTGATTTTCTATGTAATTTACCTGTAAAGATTTAGTTAAAATTTAGATGTCAATAAATATCTGATAATCAATTTTTTTATTGTGTATATATGATTAATTTAGATTCCATCACAATAGTAGAGTTGGTTTACCATCTCAAGCCGCTCTTGTTGCTGTGACGAAACACTAGGATAGAAAAGCAAATTTTTGGGTTGATGAACGGTGGAGATCGAGTGAGGAGTGAACTTATTATCTCGTTCAAAATTGCACGAGCCATTTTTTTAACAACCCAGGGGCATGAGTGCAGTGGCCCGATTATCTAGAAGTCTATGTAATATTGTTACAAACCTTATAAATTGGTTAAGTTTAGACTTTTGACATGTGCAATAAAAATGTAGGAATTAAACTGGGAACTCCAGTTCCCCGCCGCTTAATGAACTGTGTCAACTCTATTCAACCGCAAGCCATTACTTTTTGTATCTCTCCATGTACATTTTACTTTGAATAGCCAAATTTGGAAGATACTCTCTAGCAAAATGACTCAAATCTCAACTGAACTTTTCTTTGAAGATAATGGGGTCATAGATGGTAGGAACTCTCTGCTTGAATATAGTATTTCTAAAAGATTGTCGTTCTGTACATCGATTTGTGTTTATCATTACATCATGCCCCACCTGACTGAAAAATGAAAATTAGCAAAATGGGAAAAAAACAAAAAATGAACTAATCGCTAATTTCGGCACAAATTTGGTCGGGTACTATGAAAGCCGAGATTAGCGATTAGTTTGATACAAGCATGATCAGACGGTGCTTCAAAGTGGGCTGAAAAAATCATTCAGCTCTATGTAGTCTACCCTTGGGGCACCTGTTGCCGGCCGGGCAGCAAAATCAGCATCGAAGTTCCCAGCACCATCGCTGTCCCCAAGACGACGGTTTACCTACACAGGTAGTCAAAAAAGAAGTGCATTCACTTGTGATGTCGATGCCATATGAGAACCAAAAGGAAGATCAGAATTTCATTAGTGGCCCAATTCCTTTTCGTTTTTAACAAAAATTAAACTAAGATGTGGGGAGAAAATTTCGAGTAAGAGAACTTAACGTTGCTTTTAACATTAACTAAGATAACTGATGATGTAATATATGTGAAATGCCATCACAAACCAACTTAATCTTCCCGGAGGATGCAAATTCTGAAGAATGCATGCCAAATATCACTGAACTAACCAAGGGGTAGCTGGCCAAGTGTTAAAGGTTGGCTTTAGGTAAATTACTGTTCTGGCATCCAACAACGAGAAGCAATGAAATGATCGAAGCATGGCATGATATGAAATCTTACCCTGCTATTCAGATAGATGGTTTGGTTCAGATGAACCGGAGCAGGAATTTGCCTTTCTGGAGCGTGGTTGTGTATCTCGCTAAAGATCACGTCCTCAGGATTGCCTGGTGGAGCAGCTTCATATGTGAGCACTCCATCATTGCGAGCACTCAATGAGCTATTCCCAGTCCAAGGCTTAGCGAAAAGTCGATATAGCACAAAAGAAGCCTGCACAGTGATTAAAGTAAAAGGTTTAATGCAATAAAGGCAAGGTTTTAGATGTTCTTTGATCATTCAGCTTTCTTTGTTAGCTGGCGTACTTGTGGATTCTCTTTCCAAGGTTTTGATTTTGAAAAATACTTATAAGTGCAGACTTGAATTGTGTTCGATGTCCATACTATCAAGATGGTGGTTTAGTATATCCATAATTTTAACATGCGGTTAATACAATTCAAGCATCTTCTTAGAGAAGTGATAGTGATGCATTCCAATTAGAACCGTCGACTTTCTCTAATAAAACATCCGAACCATGCTTAAAAAGCCTCCTGGACTACCCAGACTGTGATGCAAAATCCTGTCGAACTGGGGAATATCAGAAAGAGTTATCGAACAAGCTCCCATGGAATCCACATCCCATTAATAAAAACGGGAAAATGTTGCTCAAGAGTCAAAAGCCCAATAACAACTGATGATTGGAAAAGGAAAATGCAAAAGCCAACTCACAACGTACAGATGGAAAAATTAACTGAAAAGTTTTCACCAATCAGGAGGGAAGCACGATCATATTTAAATTTGAATTTAAATAAAGAGAAAATTGAAAGAAAAAAAAAGCAAAATTTAGAATTATTGGAAATTACCTGGGCATGATCAGGCAGGGCAAACTCATGCAACGTCCAATCAGTCCTGGCAGCAGTTTGAATTGAATTTCCCAGGTAAAAAACGAAGCAGCTCTTCGTCCCCAAAACTTCACCACCACCACCCACGGCAGCATCGTTGCCCCTGCCCCTCATCAGCCAGAACCCACGGTTCACGGCCCTCACCCTACTTTGCCTCTCGGCAGGCCCACGAGCCGCCGTGTAAAAATACCAGTGCCTCGTCACAGGCCCAGAGCCGTACACGAAGTGGGGTTGTTCTGACAGGTCCAGCGGGCTGTAGCCGAACACGTCGAGCTCCCTGATCACATTGTGATCAAAATGGTTGCCCAGCTCGGGGTTCGAACGGTCGTTCTTGTTGGCCAGATAGTAGCGGAATATCTCTTCATCAGAAGGGAAGAAGCGGAAGCCTGGTGGCAGCATGGCCAATAGTTGGTTCTGGTCATTGTTGGCAGGAATGATTCGGCCAGCCATTGTTGAACACGAGAGAGAGAGAGAGAGACAGAGACAGAGACAGAGATTCGATGGTTTCAGGCAGTGAGAGAAAGGAGAATGAAGTGAAGAAGAATGAGGGAGAGGAGGCTTTTTATAGGGGAAGAAGAAAGAGGCGTCCAGGAGAACGAGAGGGCAGGTGCATGAGACCGAGAGTGTTCTTTTCTTAACGCAAAAGAAAAAGACAAAAAAGGACATTCTTGTCTTGCCCTAAAAAGGCATGCCTTATTTGCTCGTCCATTTTTTGGCAAGGGTAGTTGGATAGGATTTAGCATTTGGTATATTTCCTTCTTTTTCTCTTGTTTTGGCAAGTAGGAAGACAGAAATGGTTGTGGCAAAAGAAGAAAGAACAAAAAAGGAGTGTGGCAAAAAATCTGGACAAAAAGAGAAACAAATTTTTCCTTTTTTTTACTACTAGATTATATTGCCATTTTCAATCTTATCCTTCGTAAAAGGCAATAAAATCTAGAATAATTATGACATATTTTGATGTAGATAAAGTTTTACAAGCAATTTAATATTTTATAAATTATTTTAGCTTATATAATAATTGAGCAACTAAATCATAAAACTTGTTTTCATCAATATCTTGGACAAATACTTGTTCAAAGAAAAAGAAGAATGTGACAGTTTTATGTAATGGAAAGATGATTCTTTCGAGAGAAAAAAATAATAATGATGGGACCTATCAATAGGGACATAGTGAAGCGAAGTTCGTTCATGAGGTTAGTATACGACTTGATTTGAACTTTATTGAATTAGACATTTAGATTGACTTAAAATTAATAAAACATTTAACATGTTTCAACTCAAATCAATTGATTATTCATAATTAGATTCAATAAGCATGACTGGGGCTGGCGAATAAAGTGGAGTTCTCCTATGTAGATGGACTGCATTTTGTTTCTTTTTCTAAGTAAATGGTTTTTATTTTGATCCCATAAAAGTTGAATTTAAGAAATCACGACAAAGTTCTATATTTTTTAATGAGTTTATATTCATGTATACACTCAAAATGAAATTAAAAATTCCTATTTAAATGAAGTCAAGTCTCATATACTAGAAAAATAATAAGTTAAGATAAAAAGCCAATTCAAATACATATATTTACCATTCAAATCATATTCTGTATCTATTAACTGGTAAAGGAGTAGACCATAAATCTATATATATTAATCAAAGGCGAGTTTTGTCTCACTATCAAAATCTAAGCTAGTCGATATTTTATAATATCGTAATGCAATTCAATTTTAAAGAGGAAAAAAGTTAACTACCCCTTTTCCACTGAAAACTACACATAGTGAAGTTTCTTAGTTATCTTATTACGCAACAACCAACTTTATCATTCCCTCGTTTTCTTTTCCTTTTTTTTTTCCCTCTTGTTTTGGCATGTAGGAGGACAGAAATGGTTGTGGCAGAAGAAGAAAGAACGAAAAAGGAACGTGGCAAAAAATCTAGACAAAAAGAGAAACAAGTTTTTCCTTTTTTTTACTACTAGATTATATTGCCATTTTCAATCTTATCCTTCATAAAAGGCAATAAAATCTAGAATAATTATGACATATTTGATGTAGATAAAGTTTTACAAGCAATTTAATACATTATAAATTATTTTAGCTTATATAATAATTGAGCAACTAAATCATAAAACTTGTTTTCATCAATATCTTGGACAAATACTTGTTCAAAGAAAAAGAAGAATGTGACGGTTTTATGTAATGGAAAGATGATTCTTTCAAGAGAAAAAAAATAATGATGAGACCTATCAATAGGGACATAGTGAAGCGAAGTTCGTTCATGAGGTTAGTATACGACTTGACTTGAACTTTATTGAATTAGACATTTAGATTGACTTAAAATTAATAAAACATTTAACATGTTTCAACTCAAATCAATTGATTATTCATAATTAGATTCAATAAGCTTGACTGGGGCTGGCGAATAAAGTGGAGTTCTCCTATGTAGATGGACTGCATTTTGTTTCTTTTTCTAAGTAAATGGTTTTTATTTTGATCCCATAAAAGTTGAATTTAAGAAATCACGACAAAATTCTATATTTTTTAATGAGTTTATATTCATGTATACACTCAAAATGAAATTAAAAATTCCTATTTAAATGAAGTCAAGTCTCATATACTGGAAAAATAATAAGTTAAGATAAAAAGCCAATTCAAATACATATATTAACCATTCAAATCATATTCTGTATCTATTAGCCGGTAATTGAGTAGACTTGTGTCTCACTATAAATTCATAATTTAGCCCTTATCTACCTATTTTTCATATCATGATGAATTGAACTTTAAAGAGAAAAAGATAAAGCTGGTATTAAAAGGATAAAAATGTAAACTAAAAAGTTTCTTAAACTAAAAATGTAAACTAAAAATGTAAACTAAATTACTCGGTGAAGTTTCTTAAACTAAAAATGTAACTACGCAACAACCAACTTTTTCATTCACTCATTTTCATTTTCTTTTCCTTTTCTCTTGTTTTGGCAAGTAGGTGGACAAAAATGGTTGTGGCAAAAAAGAAGAAAAAAAGGAAGGTGGCAAAAATTTGGACAATAGGAGAAACAAATTTTTCCTTTTTCTATTACTAGATTATATTGCCATCTTCAATCTTATCCTTGTAAAAAGGCAATTAAATTAAGAGTAATTATGGCATACCTAACGATGTAGAAAAAAATTTACACAAGATCTATCATCAATAGCTTATTTCAGCTTATATAATACTTGAGCAAATTAAATTGTAATGTTTGTTTTTGTCAATATCTTCAAAAGTACTTGTTCAAAGAAAAAGAAAAATATGTCACTATCATGTGATAGAAACACCACTCCTTCAAGAGAAAAAAAGAAGAAGAAAAGAAATAGATATTGTGATGACACCTATCACTACGAATGCAATTTTGCCATGTTTGATGTAGTTATTATTCAACTTGACTTGAACTTGATTGAATTATTAGACCAAAGCAGGTCCTTAAAAGGTTTAAAGGAGAATAAACAAGCCGGAGATCCATTCAAGAGTAGGAGACCCTGTAATGTTACCTCATGTTTTTCCATTGGAGAGGGAAGTAAAAACACTTCTCCAGAATTAGAGAGCAAGGTGTGCGGGCCATTGCACATTAAAAAGGATTAGCATCCAAATTGGGCACCAGGTTGCCAAAGACATTTAAGTTTGAGCTAAACTTAATAAAACACTTAAAATTTTTCGACTCAAATTAGCTAACTATCCTAAGTTAAATTCAATAGACTCGACTAGGGTTGAGGGTCAAACTAGAGTTCGAGTTTGTAGTTGAAAAGTGCATTTTGTTTCAAATTTTCTAAGTAACAATAATTTTACTTTGTTCGGTGAAAATTGACTTTTAGAAATTACGAAAAAGTTATATATTTTATAATAATTTTAATTTTCATGTATACACTAAATTTCAGAAATTATAATTTAAATGAAAGTCAAATATCAAATCCTGAAAAATAGTAAGATTAGATTAATAGCATATTTACAACTAGTCAATTCTTGACCATTTCTGTTCTTTTGTTATAATATAAAAAAAAAAAGAACAGAAATCTAATTGGTAACATTAGCTAATTTTCTATTAATTTATTCCCCGGAATAGATTTGAAGTAAAAAAAAAAATTACTACATTGTTCCTAGGACCAATTCTAGAATTAAGCCTACTCTTTTTTTTTTTTTTTTTTACTTCCTTTTATTTTCCTCTTCTTCTTCCTCTAGTTGGTTGCCAAGCTTGGCGATGGCCAACAATTGGCTAAAGATGAGGTCTAGTGACCTCTCCATGACTGGGCAAGGTCGAGCTTCATGCTCGACCTCACAATGGCTAAGCGAGGTGGCGAGGTCAACCCTTGCCCAATCATTGGCGAGGCTAGACCTCACCTAGCCATGGCAAGGCCAACCTTGAGGTAGTAGGGTGAGGTGGTAGGGTGGGGTCAAGGCTTGACTTAATCGGGGCCAGTGACTAGCTAAAGGAGGAAGAAGAAGAGAAGAAAAAAGGAAAGGAAAGAAAAAGAAGAAGAGAAATCTCATAAAATTATTAAAAAATTAAAAGAAATTATAATTCACACAAAAAAATCAAATGCAATTCTATTATGAGAATAGAAATTTTATATAGTTACCAAACGCTTTCGAATGCTTACAAAATCATCTTGGAAATAAAATTTAAAAAAAAACTATTTTGGGCGAAAATAGTCCCTAAGAACAAAATGGGTATTAAACATACTCTAAAAGTCATTTCAAATGCATATAATCAACCATTCAATCATATTCTTTGTTACTGATAAAAAAAATCATATTCTTTGTCCATATTAGCTGGCTCAAGAATTGACCATAAATTAATACATTTAAGTCCATAGTGAGTTTCTCTCAGTATTAAATTTCCCATTTTCCCTCATTTACCTATGATTTTAATATTGTAATGCAATTAGGAGTAAAGAGATGAAGATGAAACCAACTAGGGGTGCGCAACAAGAACCACTTAGACTAGATCGATCGATTCTAGGTGGTTCTAGGGGGTGCTATATGATGTCCTAAAATTCAACCATATTTTGGGATTTTATAATATGGCGATATCGATCAAATGCCCGGTTAGTACAAATACTCCAAATTGATCATTTGTGGGATAACGGAATTTAGGGAAATGCCATTAGGGAAACAATATGCATACAACCTACAGTTTCAATTGGAAACAAACCATTCAACCATAAGGGCCCAAGCGGGAACAATACCATCTTGTATTAGACAATTAGTGAATGGAAATAAATCAATTCAATGGATGTACGAAGCTGGATTACGAATGATTCCACACGACTTCGATACAAGCTACGAATGACGTTAAATCGATTCCTTTTTATCTTGTACTTGGGATTATCAATTAAACCCTCAGGATTACAACTATAGTTAGTAATTAAAGTAACCATAGTTAGTAATTAAAGTAACTATAGTTAGTGTAAAGTAACTAAGGTTAGTTAGTTAACCATGGTTGAGTTAATTAACCCTAGTTAGGTTAAATTTAGTAACTATGGTTAAGTTTATTATTATTTAATTAATTTCAGATTAATTACTACTCATGCGTACTGTTCATGATTATTATTCATGATTATTGTTCACGCGGCACTATTCATACAGAAGCGAATTGTAGTTCTAATTTGATGTGTTCATGAATGTTAAGGCATGTTGAATTGCTGATTATCAATTATTTCCCAAGAATTATGAGATGTACATGGTTGTGGATTGATTGGAGTTGATTTTTGGTTTGTCGCAATTTTCATGAGTGATTGGATTGTACTGTTGCACATGATTTTCAATTATTACTACATGACATTATACGTATGTCAACTGCAATAGCATGCTGTGTGAGCACAAGCTATGTTGTATTCACAACTAAGCAAAGACAAGAATGAATTGCTTGATGATGTGTTGCATGGTCACATTAAATTGAGAGCCCAGTATTGCTAGATGATCGCCAATCCTTCGGGATTGTGCCGTGCCGTTTGGTTGCTTAATAGTGGTTAGGTGCGGAGTCGCGGTTGAGGTCGGGCCCATGCTCCTTAGGAAATGCCATCGATGGGGGAGAGCCCATGATGTCACCGTGCCTCAAGAAGGAGGACGATGCTTGGCTTAGGTTATATGACCGTCAACCATAAAGTTATACCATGGTCTAAAGGATCGTAATAATCGAAGCATATATGAGCATTGAGATTTGAGGAAGTTGTGTTATGCTATGATTATTTGCATGCCTAATACTGTTGTTATGAAGTGATTGACAGTTCCTGTAAATTGCGTGTGCCAAGGCCAAATAGGGTTGTCAATGATTGTGTCTGTTTATTAAACTGTCTCTTGTTATAGTTTCTCTGAAGTATGGTGGTTGTGGTTTGATGGGTTAGGTGGTATGTTAGACTATCCTGAGGCGAGCAAAGTTCCTAATTGAGGCTTAGGACTTTAACTTGTTGAGTTTATATTAACCCATTGTGGTTGACTTTTCAAGCCATAGATGACGCAGTACCTAATGCAGTTCAGTGTCCCCATGGACATGAGCACCAACGTGACCACGCGGCCTGCTTTAGGCCGACTTTTTGTGTACAAGCACCATGTTACAACAATATGGGTGGATGAGGGGTCGAGAGACCATTACGCATCTCATGTCTTTAAGGCGTGGTTTATCCGAATGGGAGGTATTTTGTCATGCCTCGACTCTTGAGCTCGCGACAATCCCATTTCACTTGAGATCTAGCTGTACGATGTTCTAGGCACTATCATCAACCAATTTATTTTATCTTATAGTTAAGCACATACGGAAATGAATAATTCCTAAAACATAAATAATAGGGATAGCAGCAATAGCAGTAGAGGAAAGCCAAACACTATTTTATTTATCTGAAGGTTAGGCTGTACACCAGCAAATATATACATGCCTTATTACTAGCGACATGCTAAGGCATACTCAAAAAGGAACTGGCCTAACTAACCTATGCTATACAAGTGGGGGAAGGGCTTGTCAAAAAGAGGAATAGGCCATAGCTACCTACTCACTGGCCTCAAAAGGATCGCTCTCCTTAGAAGGATCACTCTTTTCGGTCTTCGAGTTGCAGATCTTGCCATAATGGGGATCCAAGTCCATAAGATCCCAGACCTCCTCGGTTGACCCCACAGGAGGGACGGGTCCATCAAAACCTCGAAAGGGATCGTACAAAATGCCTCCCATTCGAATAAACCACGCCTTAAAGACGTGAGGCACGTAATGGTATCTCGACCTCTCGTCCACCCAAACCATAGTCATGTGGTGCTCGTACACAAAATTGCAACCCGGGGCTGGTCGCATAGTAACGATGGTACTCATGTCCACTAGGACACAGAAGTGTGCCAGGTATTGCGTCATCTAAGGCTTGAAAAGTTAACCAAGACGTATTGAGATAAACTCAGCAAGTTAACGTCCTAAGTCTCGGTTAAGAACTTCTCTTGCCTCGAGAGTCTAACATACAACCTATACCACCAAATCATCCAACACCACCTCAAAGAAATTATAATAGAAGACAGTTTAATAATCAAATGCAACCACATGCGACCCTACCTTGCCTTGGCACACACAATTTGCAGAAACTGTCAATCATCTCACAATAACAGTAAGAGGCATATAAATAATCAGAGCATTATACAAAATTTTCTCATATCTCAATGCCTACACATGCCCTGATTATTACGACCCTAGGGCCACGGCATAACCTCATGATTGGCGGTCTTTGGCCTAAGCTAGCTTTGTTCTCATTCTCGAGGCACGGCCATGTCATGGGCTATCCCCCACCAACGGCATTCTCGAAGGAGCATAGGGCCCGCCCACTACCATAGCCCTGCAACTGATCATTGTCAAGCATCCAATCGAAGTCAGGCGACTAAATGGCCATGGTACAACCACAAAGGATTGGCGGTTATCCGACAACGTTGGGTTCTCAATTTAATATGACCATATAATACATCATCAAGCAATTCATTCTTGTTTTTGCTCTATCGTGAATACAACATCGCTTGTACTAATGCGAAATGTCATCGCAGATAACCCACGTATAATGTCAAGCAGTAACAATCAACAAATCCAAAATTCAATTTTAACCAATCAACAACCACGTACACCATCAAAATTCTCAAGGATAAATCACAATCAATAATTCAACAAGCCTTAACAATCAAGAACACAACAATTTAATACAAAAATTTACTTCTGTGTGAATAGTGCCGCATGAACAGTCACTATGAATAGTAACTAATCCGAAATTAATTAAATAATAATAAACTTAACATGGTTACAAAATTTAACCTAACTAGGGTTAATTAACTCAACATTGATTAGCTAATTAACCTTAGTTACTTTAATCCTAACCATAGTTACTTTAATTACTAACCATGGTTACTTTAATTACTAACCCTAGTTGCTTTAATCTAAACCTAGTCAGCCCTAATTAAACTAGCCACAATTAACAACTAATCCATAATCACCCAAGAACAAAATTAAACTAATTAACTACCTAAGCAAGATTAACCCTAAACAAGGATTAGGAAATTAACTCACTTGAGTCGGAAATCTAGCAACACCATGCAAAGGTAAGAACAAGGGCTATGTGGGATTAGCTCGGGGACGGCAACAGATGAAAATTGGCAGCCGAAACCAGCCAAAACAGTGCTAGTGCACTGTTCAAGCGGAAAGGAGGTAGCGGTGGTTGGGCGGTCGGATGAGTAGCCGACGAGGACCAGGGGCAATCGGCGGTGAGTGGCTAACTTCTGGATGTCGGCGGCTCCATGTCGGATGGTGGCAACAGCTCTAGCAGCGACGGCAAGGGTGGTTTTTGGCGGTAAATAACAAAACAGAACAATGAGGGGAAGAAAGGAAGAGAAAAGGGAGAGAGAGAGAGAGAGAGAGAGAGTTGGGTGGTTGGGTGGCTGAGAGGGGACAAAGGAGGAGAGAGAGAGAGAGGCTGGAGACTTGATCAAGAAGCCAAGGTAAGTGGGCTAGCCACTTGCTTCAAGAACCAATAAAAAACAAAGCATAAACAAAGCCTACTAGCGCACAAAAAGGAAAAAGACCAAAAGAGAAGCCGATGGGCTGGAGAGGGGAGGGGAGATTGGGCCAACTTGGGCCCCTCTTGAGCTAGGCTAGATGGGCACAAGGCCCGTTGGGCCGACCCACTTGTAGGCCCGAAACCCAGTCCAATTTTTCATTTTCCGACACTTCCAAGCTTAATGGAAAATCCAAAAATAAATGAGGCAACATCAAAATATTTAGTCCTAATGTCATTGAGAAGTCGGTTCCAAAAAATCAGATTTTAATCGAGGCTAAATTGAGTTGATGGCAACTATAGTACAATTTGGATTATCGGGCGCCCCTTTAAGACTTTTCTTCACATTTGACCCATTGTCAACCATTCTTTGATCCACCTTTACTCCAATTCTCGAGTCAGGGACATCCCTCGATTGTCATGTGATCCTAGGGGCTCAATTGATAATCTCGAATACCAGATGAAAATGATTCGGTTTAGCATCGTTCATAGTTCATATCAAAGTCATGCATAAATCACCTGCAATTCGACTTCGTACTTCTGTTGAATCGATTTGTTTATGTTTCCTTAATAGTCTAGTACTAGAGGATATCGTTCCCGCCCTAGTCCTTATGGTTGAAGGGTTCGTTCTGTTCGAAATTGCGAGTTGTACGCATATCGTTCCCTATCGACGCATCCTTGTAATCTACCATCTCACGAACAAACAATTTGGAATATTTGTATTGATTAGGCATTCGATTAACATTGCCATTTTATAGAATCTCAAAATTGGGTCAATTTTCAAAACGTTACACATTTTGTACAATCCCCTCTGAGGTTTTGATGGACCGATTCCTCTTGTGGGGCCGATTGAGGAGGTCTGAGATCCCATGGACTTGGATCCCCCTAATGATGAGATTTTTGACCCGAAGAGTGAAGAGATTGATCCCTCTAAGGACAAGAAGTAGGCTGTTGTGACCTATTCCCCTTTTTTACGAGCCCCTCCCCCACTTGTACAGTGTTAGGTTAGCCAAGCCGGTCCCTTTTTGAGTAAGTCTCAACTTTTCACTTGGAGCAAGGCATGTTTATATGTGTTGTAGTTTGGGCTAACCTTGCAAATGAATAAAAGGGTGTTTTTGTCTTTCCTCTATTGTTATTGCTACTATTCCTATTATTTCTTATTGTTACTTGGAATGTTTCATTTCACTTCTACTTGTGTATAATTATAAGATAAAAAAAATTGGTCGACGACTATGCTTGGGATGTCATACAATAGATCTCAAGTGAATTGAAGTTGTCATGAGCTCGAGGGTCGAGGTGTGACAAGGGCTCCCGATCACTGCTGCAGGTGGTTTGGACGATGACAAGGCTGGACCAACAGTGAAAATGCAGGAAAAGAAGGAAATGAAGAAGAAGAAAAAGAGGAGGAAAGGGGGTGGTCGGCTAGTTAGGGAGGAGAGAGAAGGAAGAAGTGGCCTAGTCCACTCTTAATCAATGCTCATTACTTCTTGCTTCTTCCCTATGCACATGACCTCATCAACCCAAAGCTTTCTCTCTCTTCTTTTGTCTTCTTTCCAATAATATCTAGAGGGGCAATTTGATCTTTTCCACCTTCGCACAATCACCACTTTGTCCATGGCCTGAGATGAAGAGTGGGCCTAAAAACCGGGTTAAAAATGAATAGGAACGTGCTCGAGAATTTGTTGGACTCAAATTGGTTCAAGAATAGACAATGGGCTAGAAAGGTCAAGTGGGCTAATTGGCTCCAATGGACTCAAAAGTTTCCTTGGGCCCCACCATGGTGGCCGCCCCTCCTTGGGCATGAGGCCCACTTGGGTCTTGCTTGGCCTACTTCCTCATGGGCTCAATTTCTTGGCTCGTTAATTCATTTTCCAACAATTTGGGCTTACCGACAACCTTGAAGGTTATAGAAATATCATCCAAAAGTTCATCTTTGACATTCCTAAAAATTAGTCATCCAATATCAGATTCACATACCGCATCAATGTTGATCGAATGCAATTTTAGTGCGTCTTGAATTAACAGGTGACTCCAAGAATTTACAAATAACCAACACGTACTTGACTCAACATCAAACCACATTCAAGTTTTTCATGACACATGGATGCCTTTGACTATCATGAAATTGTGAATAATTGATTATTATTTCAAAGTACACGATTATCAAGAATTGACATAGAGTCGATCAAGGTCTTGATAATAGTAAACAGATTCACCCGTCATCTCATTATACCCTATCCATGAACCGACTTCTAGTCACCCCTGAAACCGGCCTATATAACTACAGGATCATCCTTACACAGGTCTCATGGTTGAGTTGTTTTCCCATGTCAAGTTCTTTAGCCGCATGAGTTCCATCCTCGTTAGTCTTTCCTCTCAAGATTAGTATCTTGGGAGTGATCAGTTCCAAGTGAGATTAACCAACATTGTATTGATGAAATTCACGTTCATACATCCCTTAAAGGGCTCAAATTTCAAGACATCACATTTCATCTAACAAGGTGTTATCATATGTTTAGAATGCACAAGATTGTATATAATGATGTTACAGAAATAGTCGATATGTTTTTTCATATTTTGGGATATGGTATATGTAATATGTTAGCATAAGAGCACTTTCAGCATCTCTCGTAAAATCATGAGTAGGCACTTTAGTCTAGTTTTAGATAATGTATGTGATATGAAAAAAATTGATCCAACCAACCAATCGGCAATTTAAGAAAGTTCCAAACAAGATTAAGACATATTGACAATTTTATCCATATTTTAAGGTAAGTTGTGATTGTACAATGTAAAGGAAAAACTAAATGTAAATCATGTGATATTTTGTTCTTTGTTTTAGGTTGTATTGGAGTTATAAATGGTACTATATCTCAATGGTGGTACCTACATACAATCAAATTCATTTTATTGGTTGGAAAGGAACAAATTTAGCTGTATGCAATTTTAACTTGAACTTTAACTATACTTATGCCGGTTGGGAGTGACAAGCTCATAATACATGTATCTTCTATGAAGCCACTAGAAGACATGATGCCCAATTTCCTTGTTATAATGCACAGACTCCCTTGGCCATGGGAAAATGACTAGTGAGGGTTACTTTGAGAAAACGTCCCAAGAGGCGTTGCCATCCTGTTATTTTTATCTTTCAAATAAACACATGTGGAAGCATTCAACTACATCTCCCAACAACAATCAGATAATAAGGAAAACACATACACAAAATACTAGCCATATCATTCTTCTTTATGCTTATTGAAAGTTATATTTACAAGCCCGTTGGTTCTTGGCTATTTCTAATTTCATAGCCTAGCTTCTCTATGATCCCCAATATGTTTGCTTTCATTTCTACCAGTGCACCAAAGCGAACAGGAGGGGTACCCATACCGTGGGCTTGGAAAAAGAGGGAAACAACAACAAATAAGTTAAAAACTCAATAAGTAAATCATCTAATCCTTATATAGGAAAATGCCTCGTATCAAAAACATGCAAATCTTGGAGCCTAATATGTCAATGGCAGATCAATAGCAAGGCCCTTCTTTTACCTTGACTATGTACAAGAAAATAGCTCTCAAGTACTTAATGCATACATGTATCTACACCATGGCTACATACATGTATCTATTCCGATATACTTTCAATGCATGCTTCCCTTCAACTTTTCATCTAACACATCAAACATATCATACTTATGCATATACTAGCACTCATAAAAGATTCATTTAACTTCATCCTAGCTCGATCGAGGCTTTCAACTTCATACTAGACTTCCTAACTCGACCAAGGCACCTTGGCTCAATTAAGGCTTCTTAGGGCTAATTTCCCAAGGTTTCCAAGCTCAACCAAGGCATCATGTTGGCATGGGAGCATCTCTTTCTCATTAACAAGGCATCGCAGCCATGCTATATGGCGACGAACGCATCTTTCCTTTAGTGATCACACAAGGTGCATTGCACAAACTAGTTCTTATATTTACTTTAGGCCAATGCAAGAGTGCCTCAAAGGTATGCCATGCGAAGTGTGTGTTATGACTTATCAAAACCATGTCAATAGAACATGTCGAGCACGGAACAAGAACCATGGCTTGATCCGATACGTTCGAGCATCAATCTAAGCCAAGCTCAATTTGGAAGTGATACATCTCAATACTACCAAATTGTGAGAGACTTGACCCGGCATGCTTCAAAACATGTCCAAGATCGACACAACTCTCTTCCCAAAAACTTAGGATGTGGTATAAAGCATCGATAATAACAATAAGCAATAACATCTCTTTGCAACTCAACAAACATGAAGTAAGGACTCAACTCAATAGTCAATGATTTCTTGCAACCTCGACAAACATGTGGCAAGACTCGACTAATCAACAATGATTCTTTGCAACTTGTCAAGCATGTGGTAATAACATAACTAAATAGCAACTATTCCTTGCAACTAAACAAGCACGTGGCAAAACCCGACTAATCAACAACGATTTTTTGCAACTCATCAAGCACGTGGTAATAACATAACTAAACAACAATGATTCCTTGCAATTAAACAAGCATGAGGCAAGAATGGACTAATTCTTGAACCTCATATTCTAAGCAAATCATGAGCAAACCATACAAGATTAGAACATGCCTACTTTACTTAGAATGATGAAGCTCTACCCAAACAAAAGTTAGACAAGAATACAACCTATGTTTGCTCTACATGGCAATGATTAGGGGATCCACTTATGAGTCGAACCTAAAAATGAGCAAACCATCCAAGTCAAGTCTTAACAACTTAAAACAAAAACACTCAAGAACTCAACTCACGCCCTAAACCATGCAAAGGAAAACCCTAGCCAACGATTAGAAGATTTACTTACAAATCCAACATCATGAGTAACCATCCAAGTCAAGCACTAACAACTTAAAACCAAAACACTCAAGAACTCAGCTCATGGCCCAAACCATATAAAGCAACATCATAACCAATGATCAGATGATTTACTTACGAATTCAACATCATGAACATCCATCCAAGCTAAGCACTAACAACTTAAAGCAAGTCCACTCAAGAACTTGGCTCATGCCTCAAACCATATAGAGCAACGTTATAGCCAATGATTAGAGAATTTACTTACAAATCCAATATCATGAGCAACCATCCAAGCCAAACACTAACAACTTAAAACAAGAACACTCAAGAACTTAGCTCATACCTCAAACCACATATTGCAACATCTTAGCCAACGATTAGAGGGTTTACTTATGAATCCAACATCATGAGCAACCATGCAAGATAAGCACTAACAACTTAAAACAAGAACATTCAAGAATTCAGCTCATGTCCTGAACCATGTAGAGAAACATCCTAGCCAATGATTAGAGGATTTACTTACAAACCAGGGATGGAATCTATGGCAATGATGGACGGTGGGTAGACGGATGCACGATAGCAGGTGGCTCGCGGCGGCGGTGGCATGCGACAACAGCAAGGCAAGCAATGGTGAAGCCAGACAACAGTGAGTTGAGTGGCCAAGAGAGGAGGGAGAGGGGCAAAAACGAGGGAGAGAGGAGGACAAATAGAGAAAAAGATGGGTGAGCTTTTGAGGAAAAAGAGAGAGAGATGGCTAAATAGCCTTGTGTCCATCCAAAAGAGTCCAATAATGCACTAAGTAATGATGACCGATGATGATATTTAATTAGCTAGACTAAGTGAGTTGGCATTCTCTTGTAAGATTTCCTTTCACCTTTCCAAGTGCCAACTTAAGAATTCATCTCATTGAACTTCTTCCTTTCACCTTTCTAACTAATTAGTTTCTCCCATTTCCTTCCTAAAGTGGCGCCTACTCCTCCAAGACCAAGACCATGTTTCATCCATAACATGTCTTCAAAAAGCTCATTCAATGGCCAAACTTGGTGAGTAAGTCTCACATTAGGGCAATAATGGCCTAGCCTCTTAACTGGGACATGTAAGCTTGAAAATTATTCATGGCACTAATGAACTTGCTTCCAAAAATTATTAATGGTCTTAAACTATGCAAGACAACTTGCCTTTCAAGCCTTCCTTATCTTCTTGGGCATGTAGGTCTCACAGCCTCCAAATTTTGCTTACTTTAATTGCTCAATGACAAGGGCTAAAAATCATCATGGGGATTAACTAAGGGTCGCCTTGACTGGATAAGAATATCTCACAATTATCCATGACCAACTCATGATGACGTGTGATTGTCCACAATGATATTTAGGCCATTCAACTCACCTAAGATAGGGGTCCAAATCAGGGATGTCACTCTCATCCTCTTCTAGGTTCATTAATTGATTGTTTAGGTACATTCATATATTCATGTCGCATATGTTTATTAAATTTGCATTATACTTGTGTTGGTAAGTATTGTTTAGTAAATGTTGGATATCTGAATCTCTCAAGTTATTTGGGGCCATATTAAAATGTTAGCTATCATTTGCCAAAGTCTCGACAAGGTGCTACACCTATAGGATATTGCTCGCTATGCTCAATAATTGAGCAAGCCTCAAGTGTTTTGAAAAATAAGGGAAGATTCTAACTAATATACTAAGTTATCCATATGAAAAGCAAGTGTAAATTGTCTTAGCGATAATGGCTTTGCACAATTATATGTAAAGAAATGTCATGATCAATATTGGTTTTGAAAGTGCATAATTGGATCCTAATTATGGATATTCAATTGACCATGATGATGCTCCTAACATGGTATGTTTATGTGATCAAATAGCCATGAGTTTACAAAGTCAGTAAGGATGTTTATAATATTTAAGAATAATGTATTTCATTCTTAAGGACATGTGAGCATGTGTATTGTAATGAAATGACTCTTTTTCTCATTTTTTTTTAAATTTGTTAATATTTTTTTCTTACATTACTCTTGATACGAAAAAATAAAAGTTATAGCCATTGTTTATTTTTACTTTAATTTTAAACAATAAAAAATTGAATTAGTTACATCAAAGAATTTTCCAAATACATGTTTACCAAATAGTTTTGCATTTCCCCAAAGCCCTTTGTGCTAAAGGAATTTGCATTTGACCAAAAGTTTTCCCTAAATGCCAAAACAAATAGGCCCTAAATAAATGAGCGACCCTATTTTTACTTTTCAACTAAAACATCCCAATTTTGTGTTAGCTAGCCAAATTACCCTCAAATCATAAGATTTGATTCAATAATTATAATGAACATTGTCTCCCTATCTCTCGGTAAAATTAATTTCATCAACAATTGGCAGATATCAAGAAAAGCATAGTTTATGCTATGCTAATTTTGTTATGCTTTAGCCACGCCATATAAAAATAAAAATAAAACTTGTCCATGTACACACAGTAAGTTTTATGTCCTTGGGAGAGATTTCCATTTAGATATTCGAAAGATTTTAAAAAATGTATAATTTGTCAACACCTAAGTTTTCATTTAAAGATCTCTCATGCATTTCCTTAAAATTAGAGATTGAATTCATAGACAGTGATACGAATGAAACTTAAATAGAAAACATGGATATTCATACTCTTTCCTTCGCATTGCATTTCTCGATTTAGAAAACAGAAACAAATGGCTTTAGCAGTAATGCATTAGCATCAAGCAAAGCATGGCCCCACTTGTGAATTTCTTTCAAATTGACTTGATGAATAGCCCAACATGCTCTAAACTTATTCAAGCTTCCAAAGTCCAGTTCGTGCGAGCCCAGCTCACTTTAATAAACTAGGCCACGTCCCTTTTTTCTGATCATAGAGTAATCAAGTTCCTGTGCTCAAGAACTTCTGGTTCGCAGAAGCAAGACAGACTCCAGTGTCTTACTTGGCCTCTAATTGGCCCATAATAGGTTAGTGGGGATTCCCAAGTTTAATATCAATTATAAAATTATAAAATCAAATTGTGGCTAGTAGGACTTGGAGGTCCTGCACTAAGCACAAGCGCCACCTTAAAAGAGGCATCACTCAAGCTTGCTTGACAATTTGTCAAACTCCCTTGAAACATCAACTCAGGAGGATCATGACAAGTTGGCCACTGAGGAATTGGCGAAAACCATTAAAGGACTTAGCCCAGGATTTTCTCTTTTGAAATGTTTTTGTGTGATCTTCGATCATAGCGCATGGAATCTAAGGTTCATTGACTAACAATCATGTAGATGGTTTTGCAAACCGGAGTTATAAAGGGAGAAGTGTCAATTCAGCCTCTGTTATTCAAGAAGGTGCAAGGAATATATGCTTTACAAAGTTGAATTGAAGCGTTGTATTTACTATATTCTGATGCGCATGTCCTTCGGTTTTAGCGCTACACCTATGAACACGCCTGTGGTCCAAAACTACAGATTGCACGCAGTAGTGAGCCAACCAACCCGCTCATCTCATGAGTCCCCTTTCGCCCGATTTGTTAGGATCCGTAAGCCCATAGCATGTGTCACCCGGTAGGTGTCAAAACTCATAAGTACATGCGCATGTCCATACCTTGTTACGTCACCGGTAACCCGTCTGGTTGTGATGTTTATTTTTAGCCCTTTGATTGTTTTCCTTTGTTTTATGAACCCGTGCCTTTAAGTCTTTGAATTCGGCAAGGCCCATTTTCATAAGTGTTCTAAAGAAAACATTAGACTTCGTGTGATGTTGGCCCATCTTCAAAAGACCTTTATAAAAGTGCATTAGACCTCGACCTGTCGTTTGGCCCATGCTTCCTAAGTGAACTTTCCATCGGACAAGACGTAAGGCCCATTATTTTAAGAATTCAGCCTATACAGGAGTCTTTTCCTCTTCTTAAAAGTCCGTTAGGCCGTCTCATCTCATTTGATGCGAAGCCCACTTCTCAATAAAAATTCTGAGTTAGCGTATAAGTTTTTTTTCAGTCAAACTTATTTTGAAATTACATAGGGCCTTCACATATCTAGTTAGGCTTTAGGTCCATTCAACAACATAGGCTTTTATAAAGGCCCCATTTCAAAATTCTTTCCCAAATCTTCATAGGACCTTTACGGATCTTACAATGGGCGAAGCTTGTAATTCGATCCATTTGGGGGAAAATTTGTCCAAAAGTCCTAAACTTAGGGCCTGTTTATCAATTACTGTTTGTGATTATATTCTTTTGTTTTTGGGAGTAGATTTGGCATGGAAATTCATTTGGTGAAATATTTGTTCCCGGGAATATATTTGGAATAGAAAAAAAAAAAAAAAGATTCTTGTTCTCAAGAGCAATTTCAATAATCAAGTCTAAGCTTTTTTCTTCTCTTTCATTTTCTTCTCTTCTCTTTCTCTTTCCTTTTCTTTTTCTTCCTCCTGGCCTATTGCTACCTCATCGTCACCCACCAGCCATCATGGTCGGTGAGCGGCTGAGCGAGGTCTGACTAGCTCACCAGAAGGTGAGCCTCGCTAGGCCATTGGCAAGGGTCGACCTTGCCGATGGCTGGGCCTCACCATGCCAGGGCAAGGGCAACCTCACACCACTTGGGTGAGGTCAACCCTTGCTAGTGGCTAGGCAATCCTCACTTAGGCTCACCTAGCCACCGGTGAGACTCAGCTTCAGTCAAATCTAGTGAGGTTGAGCCTCATGGTGGCCAAGTGAGCCTCTGGCAAGCTCATCGAACCTCGCTCAACTAGTTGTTGACTACCGTTGGTGGCAGTGACCAGCCACAAGGGAGGAAGTAGAGAAAAGGAAAAAAGAAGAAGACAAAAAGACAAAAAGATAAAAAAAAAAAAAATGTAATAAAATATAAAAAATTAAAATAAACAAAAAATTTAAGAATCTTGGGTAATTTTATTAAACACATTTCTATTTTAGAAATAAAAATTTTGAACAATTATCAAACGTCTTTAAATGCTCAATTTTTTTTTTCTTGAGAACATTATCAAAAAGAATTAATTCTGAGTAAAAATTGTTCATGGGCATAGAGTATTACCATGCGCACCCTTTTATTGTACTTTTTCCAATTCCATTTTAAATTTTTTAATTTTACCAATTGAGTCAATCTAGCCAAAATTGGCTAAAATTGCCAACATGCACGACCGATAATGACGTTGACATTTTTTTGAATTTTTTTTGTATTTGTATTTTTTTTCCTTTTCTTTGCTTTTTGCTTTGGGTTTTGGTGTTAAGGCTGGCGAGGGTTGCCGACCAACCCTCACCTAGAGTTGGCCTAGGCAACCAAGCCCTTGCCTAGCCAAATTTGGTGAGGGCATTGCAACTCTTGTTGATTCTGCATGAGGGCTTGTGCACCCTATCTTTGACTAGTGAGGGCATCCCAACCCTTGCCTAGAGCTACTAGGGATGCAATGCCCTTGCTCAAAGCCGACAAGGGTCGACTAGTCCTCACTTGTGGTTGACAAGGCTTGGCTGGCAATCCTCATTAGCCCCAACTCCAAAAAATGAAAATAAAGAAAATAAAGGGAATAAAAGACAAAAATCATTAAAAATTCGAAAAATTATTTAAAAATATCCACGCTAGTATTAGCCATGCCATGTAGGATAGCCAGTGTCCACATCAACTAATTCTAGTCAAAATTGATTGGATGGACTCAATTAGCAAAAGATAAAAATGTTTATGACTCAATTAGTAAAAGATAAAAATGTTTATGACTCAATTAGCAAAATATGTTTATGACTGAATTGATAAAAATGCAATAATTTTAGGACTTTGGACAATTTTCCCTCCATTTGGGTATATATACTTAGCTAGTCAAATGACTTAGCATTATTATCAAAGCTTTTGTGATAATTTCCTTAGATACTAAAATCTTGATATTGACGCTCTGAGTTGTTGATACAATGCACAAAATGCATATGAGAATCACAGTAGATGGATGGGTAAACGTGGAAAATGAGGTTGTGAAGATTGGAGATGGAGATGATGAGAAACCCAACACTGCTTTGACAGAAAAGCTGCATGAAAGAGTGAGTATAGGCACGAAGAGGAAGGCACCTGTGCCTGTATCAGCTGCTGAGAAGAAGAAAGCTAAGGCTGCAACGACGAAGGGGGAGCCTACGAAAAGAACTGATGTGGAGGAGTGCCAATTTGAAATTACTATACTGAAGGAGGACATCAAGGGCTTAAAGGACTCGATGGCAGGGATTGTTGAATCAGTACACTCTTTAAGGTGGGAAGACTCTTAATAAAGGGTGAATAAGTTGAGAATGGGAAATTGATGGACTTGGAATTAATAAAGGGTGAATAGTTTAGTGAAACCTTGTTCACTAATGTACTCAGGAAGATCAAATAAAAAGCAGTAAATCAACTACTGGTGGGAAGCTTTGACAAACTCACGAATTGCTAACAGAAGCAACTTCCTATATCACTTGTGAAGAACATGCATTTCATATGGATGGGTTTTATTGTTATGGGACCGCCTATGTTGGGCTAATTCGGCCTGTAACTCAGAAGGGGCCCACAGCTCACAATTTAAAGGAAATAACCGTCATAAGGCAGTTATTCGCGGGTGACCTTTAAAGGGTGAAAAGAACGTATTTTCCATAGTGTTTGTGAAGTGCATAAAAATCAGTGTTCTAAAAGAGAAAAAAGAAGTACGAAGAACGCTCTCTCACGTGAAGTATTTGCTCCCGCTTGATCTCTCACAATGCTGCAATAAGTGCATTTAATTCTATGGACAACAAGGTATGTTCCATTGCGTGATGTACTTCTCAAATAATGATTCAAGGTTATTCTGGGCTTGTTTCTTGTATGCGTTTTGACCTTATTCGATTGTTTGAGGCATGTGTTTAAGGAATTTGTTTCCAACACATATGTTTATATAAATTTGGATAAGAAGACCAAGATATTCCTTTAACCAATATTCTAGCCTAAAGGACATTAACAGTTAACCTCAGGTTTGGAATTTCGGAAAAACTATTTCAAGCAGAATCTGACCAATTGCAAATAATTTGGAGAAATTAATTATTTCCCAGTATAGCCAACCCTATGCATGAAACTACACCATTACCAGGAATATTTGATATATATGGATAAGCAAATCTTTAGTGATGTGTTGATTACCTTTGATGGATAAATTGATCCTATCAAATATTACCCAAAGGCTAGTTTGGAGATTGAAAACTATATAAGAAGATCAATGCATCTTGAAATTATATGACTACGAACAGAGCAAACTGAAAACTTTGATATTGTCATCATCCATACAATGTTAAAAGCGTGAATTGTTCTTGTCATTAATTGTAGTTTGATTTAATTGTGTATGAGTGTTTGAGTTTTGATAGTGAGATCTATCAACTTCAAGGAGAAGCAGTACTTGCTATATGTAATTACTCAAGATATTATTAGTGGATTCCACTTAATGATAGTTAGTTTGGAAGAATGGATGTAGGTTTGGTTTAAATTGAACCATTATAAAAATGTGTGTACATTATAGGCGTCATGCCCCAACTCTCGAGTTTGTGGCAACCCCATTTCACTTGAGGTCTAGTTGTATGACGTCCCAAGTATAGTTGTCAACCAATTCATTTTATTTTGTAATTATGCATATGCGGAAGCGAACATAACTCCCAACTAACAATCAAAACAACAGGGATAGCAATAAAGACACAGAGGAAAGACAAAACAACATTTTTATATATCTGAAAATTAGCTTGAACTACAGCACATATAAACATGCCTTACTACAGGTGAAAAGCTAAGGCCTACTCGAAAAGGGACCGGCCTGGCTAACCTAACACTATACAGGTGGGGGAGAGCATGTCAAAAAGGGGAATAGGCCACAGCAACCTACTCACTGGCCTCAAAGGGATCGCTCTCATCGATCCTCGGATCATGTAAGACTTGAAAAAGTTAACCACGATGGGTTGAGATAAATTCAACAAGTTAAAGTCCTAAGTACCAGTTAGGAACTTCGATCGTCTTGGGAGTTTAACATACAACCTAATCCATCAAATCAAACAACACTACTTCAAAGAAAATGATAGTAGAAGACAGTTTAATAAACATGTGCAATCACATACGACTCTACCTAGCCTTGGCACACGACAATAGTAAAGGCATACAAATAATTAGAGCATTGTACAAAAATTTCTCATATCACATTGTCTATATATACTCTGATTATTACGACCCCCAGGGTCACGGCACAAACTTAGGATTGGTGGTTTCTAGCCTATGCCAGCTTCGTCCTCTTCCTCAAGGCACGAGGACATCATGGGCTCTCCTTCATTGACGGCATTCCCGAAGGAGCATAAGACCCACCCACTACCGTAGCCTCGCAACTGATAAGAGCATGGGACCCACCCACTACCGTAGCCTCACAACTGACCCCTCCTCATCAAGCATCCAACCGAAATTAGGCGACCAAATAGCCACAACACAACCCTGAAGGATTGGTGGTTATCCGGCAACGCAGGGTTCTCAATTTAATGTGACCATACAACATATTATCAAGCAATTCATTTTTGTTTTTGCTCTATCGTGAATACAACATTACTCATGTTCATGCGACATGCCATTTCAAATAACTCACGTAATATGTCATGCGGTATCAATTGACAATTCCAAAATTCAATTCCAACCAATCAACAATCACGTACATTCCCTAATTTTCGGGAATAATTCAATAAACCAAACACTTTCGATTCCAATCGGTCTTTGATCATGCATTTCTTCATTATACACAAGTATAATTAACAATTGGCATTTCAAGAAAACATAAAACCAAGAACACATCAAATTCTAAAAAAAAAATTAGCTTCCTTATGAATAGTGGCCGTGAATAGTAAATTCATCTGAAATTAATTAAGTAAAAATAAAAATAAATAAATAAACCTAACAATGGTTAATCAATTAATCAAACCCTAGTTAATTTAACCTAACCATGATTAAATTCTAACCTTGATTACTTTAAAACTAACCTTAATTACTTTAATTAATTAACTTTAGTTACTTTATTACTAATTATGGTCAATTAAATAACCCTAGTTAGCCTTAATTAACTAGCATAATCAATCAATCAACCTTAATTAATCACAAGTACACAAATACACTAAATAACCCTTAAGTAAAATTAACCCCTAAACAAGGATTAAGAAATTAACTTACTTGGACCGGGATCGGTGACATCGGCGCATAGAGGAGAACGAGGGCTACGCAGGGTAAGCTTGGAGGTGATAATGGATGACAAACGGTAGTCGAAAAGGGCCAAAATAATGCAGAAACATTGTTCACACGAAATGGATGCGGTTGGACGGAAACGGCCATATGGGTGGCCGGTGGCAACCAAGGGTGGCTAGTGGTGTGCGACTAGCTCCCTCACTTCAATG
This sequence comes from Corymbia maculata, assembly GCA_014182735.1. Taxonomy (NCBI): domain Eukaryota; kingdom Viridiplantae; phylum Streptophyta; class Magnoliopsida; order Myrtales; family Myrtaceae; genus Corymbia; species Corymbia maculata. The sequence goes on from CM024687.1 coordinate 17,727,150, forward strand.
GCTACATGTTGGGTGGTGGTGGCAACTTTGACAATGACAGCAAGGCTGTTTTTTGGCTGGAAAACAATAAAGACAATAAGAAAGGAAGAGAAAAGGAAGAGAAAAAGGGAGAGAGAGAGAGTTGCTGGGTTGTGCAGTTGCAAGGGGGATTGGAGGAGAGAGAAAGGAGCTGAAAAACTTGGATAAGAAGCTAAGGCAAGTGGGCAAGCCATTTGCTTCAAGAACCAATCACAAGCAAGCAAGAACAAGCATAAACAAAGCCCACTTGGGCACAAAAGGAAAAATGCCAAAAGAGAAAAGCCCATGGACTAAGGAGGGAGAGGAACTTGGGTCATCTTGGGCCTCGTTTGGGCTGAGTTGGGTGGGCGCTAAGCCCATTGGGCCTCTAGTCTTGGGCTGGCTCACCAGCAAGCCTGAAACCCGGTCCAATTTTTCCTTTTCCAACACTTCCGTGTCCAATGGAAAATCCAAGAATTAGTGAGGCGACGTCCTAATATTAAGTCATGACATCATTGAGAAGTCGGTTTCCAAAATCGGATTAAAAATCGAGGCTAATTTGAGTTGACTGCAACTGTAGTACAATTTGGATTATCGAGCATCTCTTTAGGACTTTTCCTCACATTTGACCTTTGGTCAACCATTCTTTAATCCACATTAACACAATTCTTGAGTCAGGGGCGTCCCTCGATTGTCGTGTGATCTTGGGGGCTTAATTGATAACCCCGAGTACTAGATGAAAATGATTCGGTTTAAAGTCATTCGCAGTTCGTATTGAAGTCGTGCAGAATCACCCGCGGTTTGAATTCGTACTTCTGCCGAATCGATTTATTTATGTTTCCTTAATAGTCTAGTACTTAGAGGATATCATTCCCACCCAAGTCCTCATGGTCGAAGGGTTCATTCCTGATTGAAATTGTGAGTTGTACATTATCATTTCCTATCGGTGCCTCCCTGTAATCCATTATCCCGATAACACATAGCTTGGAATATTTGTATTGTCCAGGCATTCAACTAACATTTCTATTTTATAAAATCTAAAATTGGGTTGATTTTCAGGATGTTACAATAGGGATGAGCGGTTCAAAGTCCAGATGTCTCTTGAAGACTTCCTTGTTAGGATCAGTTTCTAATTTTTAGAACTTGGAGCCTAACTTATATACCTTGGGACTAGTCAATTCCTTTTCTTTTGTCTCATTTTCTTTTCCTTTTCTTTTTTTGCTTCATTTTTAAACAAGCAAAATATTAAAGCAACAAAAATTCCTCTTCAAATAGATAGAGTTCGTCAACAAAACTACCTAATCTCAAATAGAACCATTTATAAGTGAGTAATTTGTAAACCTAATGAGAGAATTCGTATTATGTTGTCACGTAGAGTAAATGAAAGGGGTTTATTCATGAGTAAACTAGAAACAAGCATAAGAGAGTAGTGATTAGTTAATTTGAGATTTCCAATGTGCATGGTAGAATGGAGTTCTCCTACAATTGATATACATAGATATTGCCAGTGGATTCTAGTGGGTACATATTCTTCCACCTGCACCGGAACAAGTTTAAATCTAATTGTATTAATGGAATAACATATTGAATAACAGTATTAACGAAACAATGATCCAAATTCTGAAAGTTCGATACTACTAGTACAAAAATTGGTGAAAAGATCATAGATACTATTAGTTTTAAAATTGCCTCAATTCAGTCTGATTCTCCAATTCCCAGTCTGGTTCTTCGGTTCCATGATTCCTGATCCAATTCAGTTCATTTCCTACTCAGGGAACCAGCCAACATAGTAACAATTCCAAAATATTTGAAATCGCAAATCAGACTGTGAAGTCTAGGAAATGGGAACCAAACCAAATTTTAAGGTCAGCTCAATCCGATTCCCGGCTCTACAGAGGATCCTTGCTCAACCCTAGTGCACTGCTTTCTATCTCTTTGCTTATTTCGTACTTATCTAATAGAGGCATATCACGCATGCTAGCACCAATTTATTTCTGCATCTATCAACCCGATACTGCATATATTAAAATTTAACTCGTCTATTCCACGAAAATTATTAGGTTTTTACTAAACAACATTTTCACCCCCACTACGTCTACAACAACAAGAAGGTCCAGTTTTTCATAGCATTTAAAATTTGACAAATTACCCTAAAGTATGAGCTCTCAATGGATTCCGATACATATAAATCATAACCTTATCGACCTTGCAAATGGATAAACGAGGTCACCTTAGACTAGATTAAAACCACATCGGCTTCATTTGCCTATCATTGTCCACTCTGGAACATCAAATTTTTAATGGCCATCTTGGAAGAAGTTGTGATAGAAGGTGTTTTTGGATCTCCAGTACAAGTTTTGAGTATTGGTGACATAAATAAAAGGGTTTGGGATATAGTTGTCATGGTAGGCAAAGTCTAGGGCTTTTGTGGTAGATGAAAGACATTTTTGTCACATTTATACAAATTTGGTGTATTGGTGGTGACACAAAAGAAGAACTAGGGTATAGGTCACACAATGAGCAAAGCTTAGTGTTTAATTGTGGTAGATGGGGCTTGTTATTTTGTCATGTTAGTACAATATTTGGGTTTCAGTAATACAAAAAAAGTTTGAGATATTGATTTTGCGATAGACAACATCCCTAGGCATGTAGTATTTTCGTAGTATTCTCTTTCTTCTTTTAGTTTCGTATTTTTTTTCTTTTTTGAGATATCACTAGACATGTAGGTCCACCAGGTCAATTGCTCCTTTCACTCGACATAAGTTTAGGGAAGATTTTATATTTTTTCCATGCCGTTGGGTAGTTCAACCATTGGCATTTCCTATTCCATTCATTTTTTTTTTTCTGAAGTAACAAAATACAAATAGGAAAAAATTAAGAAAAACACAATTTATTACTATTTTATATTTGTTATGCTTTAACCACAGCAGAAATAATATTTTATGTGCACATATTCAATTTTATGTCGTGCTGAGAAATTCCCGTTTTATATATTCAAAAGGTTTTAAAAATGAATATACAATTGGCTGAAAAAAGATAAAAAAATTTTTATGATGGAGTTGATTTTGCTACACTCAAATGAATATATCCATATCCACTAGACATGTAGATTGCCATCATAGATTGATCACGCACGTATGATCCCTCTCGTGTCATCTTCAGTTAACAGATCAAACCTAAAAAAATCTAAGTTGGCTGCTTTATCTTGCAAGCAGATGATAATGCTCTTACATATGAGATGTTTTAAATATATGAATATGTGAACAAATTATCATACTTGCTCGTAAAAATGTTACCAAATTTGCGATTATTTTATTGTAAAGCGGAGATTGTCATTTAGATAAAATATGGTTTTCATATTCGACAATGCAACTGTTTATCGTGCAAATTATTTGTTTTTCATGTCTATTATCATTCTGACTTGGACCACCAATCTAGGTTTTCTACTTCATGATATTTGAGATGCGCAGAAAGAACCAGGGTGTGTGGACCAACCATGTATAAATGGAAATTCAAAGCTTTACATTATACCACAGGCCAATTTAGTGAAATTGGCACATCCAATGATCAATTCAGATTCCATCCTAATAGTGGATGGGTTTACCATCTCTAGCATGCTCGTTTTAGGGTGATGAAGCACTAAGATAGAAAAGCAAAATTTATGGTTGATGAATGGTGGCGATGGAGTGAGAATGAACATACTGTCTTGAATGAAATGCACGAGAATTTTTATTTTTTTTACAAACTAGGGGCACAAGTGCGGTGGCCGATTATCTAGAAGTCCACAAAACTTCCTTACAATTTCTATGATTGTAAAAAGGGAAGAACAAAAAATGAACTAATAGCTAATTTCAGCGGTCATAGTACCCGAGCAAACTAAATGTAATACTTGCTTGTATCAAGCCTGGTTTGATACAAGCAAGTATTAAATTAGTTATCAGACGGTGCTTCACAAAGGGCTGAAAAATTCATTCCGCTCTATATAGTCTACCCTTGGAGCACCTCTTGCCGGCGGGGCAGCAAAATCAGCATCAAAGTTCCCAGCATCATCAGGGTCCCCATGATGATGGTTTACCTACGCAAGAAGTCGTAAAGGAAATGAGTTCACCTGTCAGATGATGTCGATGCCATATAAGAACCAAAAGGAAGATCAGAATATCAATAGTCGCCAAATCTTTTCATTAACCAGCGAGGCTCGTACAAGTTGCTCATTTCTGCTTCCTTCTCTTTTTTTCAACAAAAATTAACCGAAGAATTTTGAGCATCCGAACTTAATGTTGCTTTTAACTTTAACTGACATAACCGATGATGTGTGACAAAACCGAATTCTTCTTCTTGGAGGATGCAAATTCTGAATAATACGCCAAAAATCACTGAACTAACCAAGAGATAGCAGGCCAAGTGCTAACCGGCTTTCAGGTAAATTACTGTTTTGTCTAGTAACCACGAACAAGAAGCATTAAAATGATGGAAGTATGGCTGATATCAAATCTTACCGTACTATTCTGATAGACGGTCTGGTTCAGGTGAACAGGAGCAGGAATTTGCCCATCTGGAACATGGTTATGTATCCTGGTAACCAACCTTGTGGCATTCCCTGAGGTCACATCCTCACGATTGCCTCCTGGAGCAGCTTCATATGGGAGCACTCCATCATTGTGAGCACTCGATGGGCGACTATCTGTCCTAGGCTTCACAATAAGTCGATAGAGCATGAAAGAAGCCTGCGCATCAATAAAAGTCAATGATTCAACGTCATGAAGACAAGGTTTTAGATGTTCTATGGTCATGGAGAATTTCTTACGCGGCTTACTTGTAGATTGGTCTTGATTTTGAAAAACTACTTACAAGTGCAGACTTGAATTGTGTTTAATAGGCATACTATCGAGACAAGTAGGTGCAAACATGGAATTCACAACTGACGATAGGAAAAACGAAAATGCAAAAGCCAATCCACAACGTACAAATGAAAAATCAATTAAAAGTTCTCACTAATGAGGAGAGAAGCATGGTCGTAAATATCAACCTATAAATAAATAAATAAAAAGACTTGAAAACAGAATCATCATCAATCACCTGGGCATGATCAAGCAGGGCACATTCATTTATTGTCCAATCAGTCGCGACGGTATTGGGAACTGAAGTTCCCATGTAGAAAACAAAGCAGCTCTTCGTCCCTAGAACATCCCCACCACCACCCATGGCAGCATCGTTGCCCCAGCCCCTCATCTGCCAGAACCTGCCGTTCACAGCTCTCGTCCACCTCTCCCTCTCGGCAGGGCCACGAGCCACTGTGTAAAAGTACCAGTGTCTCATCGGCTCCTCAGAGCTGTACTCAAAGTACAGACTCTCCGGCAGCTCCGATGGGCGGTTGCTGAACATGTTGAGCTCCCTAATCACGTTGCAATCAGAACGGTTGGCCGGATTGGGGTTCAGGTGGTCATTCCTGTTCACCAGGTAGTAGCGGAAGATCTCTTCATCTGAAGGGAAGAAGTGGAAGCCCAGTGGCAGCATGGGCATCGATCCCAGGTCATTGCCGTTCTGGTCGTTGTTGTTTTGGGCAGCCATTGTTGAACACGAGAGAGAGAGAGAGAGAGTTGATGGTTGATGGTTTACGGCAGTCAGAGAAAGGAGAATGAAGTGAAGAAGAATGAGGGAGCGGAGGCCTTCTATAGGGGAAGAAGAAAGAGGTGACGCGAGAAGCAAACGAGAGAGAGGTGTATGGGACCGAGAGAATTGTTTCCTTAACCAAAAAGAAATAGACAGAAAAGGACATTCTTGTTTTGCCCTATAAAGGCATGCCTTATTTGCTTGTCCGTTTTTGACATGGGTAGTCGGATAGGATTGACCAGATGGTCTATTTCTGTCTTTCTCTTGTTTTGGCAAGTAGGAAGACAAAAATGACTCTGGCAAAAGAAGAAAGAACAAAAAAGGACTGGCAAAAAATCTGGAATAAAAGGGAAACAAATTCTTCCTTGTTTTACTACTAGATTATATTGCCATTTTCAATCTTATCCTTCGTGAAAAGGCAATAAAATCTAGAGTAATTATGACATACTTTGATGTGGATATATTTTTTACACAAGTAATTTTATACATAATAATAACTTATTTCAGCTTATATAATAATTGTGCAACTAAATCATAATATTTGTTTTCATCAATATCTTCGACAAATACTCATTCAAAGGAAAAGAAGAAATATTAGTATCATGTGATAGAAAGATGACTCTTACAAGAGAAAGAAAAAAGGCAAAAGAATACTAGGATTGCCGCAACTTCTGTACGATGTTCACTTTGGTGTCAAAACTTTTTTTTTGCTCATTTAAGTACTACAAGTTTGAAAAAACGTTCACTTGAGGGCCACTTCGGATTTGCTTCTAGGAAAAGCTAATGTGGCCGTTGGTAAACAATATTTTAATATTTTTTTCTAATTTTTGTGATTTTTTTTTTTTTAAAATTTGCTTTTTCTTTTCAATGGTCGACAAGGCCATCGTTGACCCTTACCGACCATGGAACCCTCACTCAGATTAGGTGAGGGTCCCCTCGTCATTGGCCACGAAGGCCTTGGTTGAGGCCGTCACGGCCTCCGTCGTGATTAGCGAGGGCCATTGCGACCTTGCCTATGGCCTTTGCGGGCCAGATCTAGGCGAGGGCTGCTTGGCCCTTGCCAAGGTTGCCACGAGTGAGGCCATTGGGTCCTTGTCGACCACTAGCAAGGTTGGACAGCCCTCACCAGCTTTGGGCAACCCTTGTGACCCACCACCTAGAGCTGGCAAGGGCCATCACGGCCTTGCCAACGGTGGGCGAGGACTTGATGGTCTCACCCGCGGTGGTATGGTGTGGGCTAGACGTCTCTGACCTAGATCTAGCCGCAACGGCCTTGCCTAGGACCTTCATTGCCAACGGCAAGGGGGCTCTCACCCAATTTGAGTGAGGGTTTGGCGGCCAGCAAGGGTCAATAGTGGTCCTCACTAGCCCTAGAACAAAAACGCAAAAAAAATTCATAAAAAATTCATAAAAAATATTAAAATATTGTTCGCCAGCAGCTACGTCAGCTTTTTCAATAGACAAATCGGAAGTAACACTCAACTGAACATTTTTTCAAATTTGTGACATTTAAGTGAGTGCCATACGAAAGTTATAGTACTTCTAGTGTTCTTCTACTAAGAAAAAAATATCATGATGAGACCTATCACTAGGGATGTAGTGAAGCCAAGTTTGTTCGATGTGGTTAGTATATGACTTGACTTGAACTTGATTGATTTAGACATTTAAGTTTGTGTTAAAATTAATAAACATTTAACATATTTCAACTCAAATCAATCGATTTATCCAAAGTTAAATCCAATAAGCTCGACTCGGATTGGCGATCAAACAAGAGTTCTCGCTTGTAGATGAAAGAGTGCCTTTTGTTTCCATTTTTCTAAGGTAAATATTTTTTGTTTTGATCCCATAAAAAAAAAAAATTGGTAAGGATGATCCCATAAAAATTGAATTTAAGAAATCACGAAAAAGTTCTATATTTTTTAATGAGTTTAAATTCATGTATACACTCAAACTGAAATTAAAATTCCAATTTAAATGAAAGTCAAATTTCAAATACTGGAAAAATCATAAGTTAAGATTAAAAGTCAATTCAAATGCATATATTAACCATTCAAATCATATTCTTTATCTATATATTTAAATCAAAAGTGAGTGGTGTCTCATTATAAATTTCTAACTTGGTCGATATTTTTTAATATCATAATGCAATTCAATTTTAAAGAGAAAAAGGTAAAACTCGCCAAATAAAAAAGATAAAGAGGTAAAATAAAACGTTAACTACCGCTTTTCCACTAAAAACTACACATGGTGAAGTTTCTATAATATCTTATTACGCAACAACCAAATTTATCATTCGCTTATTTTCTTTTTCAATTCTTTTCTTTTCCTCTTGTTTTGGCAAGTAGGAGGACAGAAATGATTGTGGCAAAAGAAGAAAGAACTGAAAAAAGAACGTGGCAAAAAATCTGGACAAAAAGAGAAACAAACTTTCTAGATTATATTGCCATCTTCAATCATATCCTTCGGTGAAAAGGCAACTGAATCAAGAGTAATTACGACATACTCTGAAGATGTAGGAAAGTTTCACGCAAGGATTTTATCTATCGTCAATAGCTTATTTCAGCTTATATAATACTTGAGCAAATCAAATCATAATGCTTGTTTTTGTCAGTATCTTCAACCAACACTTGGTCAAAGAAAAAGAAAAATATGTCACTATTTACTTTTTTTTCACCATTTTCCCTCTTTTTTATATTTCATTTCTTTTTTTGTTTATTTTTATTCCCTATAATAATTACTTAATTTATTTTTTAAATAAAAATTATAACATATAGAATATATTGTAGAATACAAAGAAATTCATATATATAAATAAAACAGGTATAACTAAAAATGAAAATTATTGTTTTTTTTGTTTTAGAATTTAAATATTATTTGAATTTTATTAACTTCCAGAAGTTTGCTATTGGAGAAAAATAGCTCTTATATGGTGGACATAAGTAATCTCATTTATTTTTATTCAACATCCCATATGGGATATTGTTATTTTGATTATATCTCTTTTATATCTAACTTTATCTTGGCTTGAATATGAGCCACAAATCGGATAGGATAAAATTTGCATATCATGACTTTTACCCTAACTATCAAACATAACCTAACAAAATACATTATCCTTAATCATCCATTGAATTTTAAAGTGAAGGACAATTTTATTCACTTTCCTTCTCTTTTCTTTTTTTGGAATTTCTATTTCCATTGAATTTAGTTAATAAAATTTGGATATTAAATATTTTCTTTCTTTCTTTCTGACTTTTAAGTGGGTATTACCACAGATATTGTCAAGAGAGAAATCTCCACAAAACCTAGCTCGTCTCATCATCAAGCAAATTTATGAATAATTGTCAAGTCATATCCAAAAAAAATTGAGTGTAAGAAACTTTTTAACACAACCCAATATTATAAACTTTTTTATGTTGTACGTGTCATTGCACCCCTCCCCCCAAATTATTTTCTATCAATGGTCTTTCAAAGATGCATAACGAAATCATCTGATAAAAAAAAAAACACTCTTCAAAGAATTGCCAAAGTAAATCACAATGACATTTATCAATGCCAAAATTTAAAAGATGAAGTTAGTTAAATCAAAGCTGGATATAAAATAAGAAAAAAAATTAAATTGAGTGGATCGACACAAAGTAACGTCATTAATAGAGTGTTTATGACAAAAAAGATCAATATGCTTCAGTGTGCAACCTTATTTTACATAATTTTTTCAGTGTATTTTTAGATACTCTTGTTACTCCTTATATGCTCTGTATGCAAATTTGTCATCATTGATTAAAAAAAAAATACCAATTCTTTGATACACTAAATTAAAAAAAAAAAAAAAAATTTCTGAAACTAATTAAAATAACAAATCCCTCATAAAGTTAGCCAAGAGTGGATCAATTGCCAGAAGAGCATTGAAAAATATGCTAACTTTAATTTTCTAAATAGCAATGAATATAAATTTGAATGAAACTCATAATAGAAAATTATTAAACTGAAGAAAATTATACAAACGTGGAATCCATCAGGAAGGACGATTTTGTCTCTTTAGTTAAAATATTTCAATTATGTAGTGAGTTAAAAATAGCCCCACCCGCATAATTTTTATATATTTGCGGTCTGAGTTTCCCATTGTAATTTTTCCACAAATTCAATCCGCGGAAATAAAATAAAAAACCATAATAAGAAAAATAAAGGAAGAGGAAAATTAAAATGGCGCAGCGACATCGATTCTGGTGCGCCGTCGTCTTCGGAAGCGGGAAATATAAATACGTTTGACTATTCGGACGTCGACATGATCAAAACCGAAAACAGGGGACGTTGCTCCAACGTACTCCCCCTACCAGGTTGTCCATTTGCATGCAGCGAAATCTCCAACCGTCGATTTCCTCAAAATCAGCAGACCGAATTGAAAGGTTTCACCTTTAACGGTGCTACTGGAGTGCATTGCATCACAGTCACTGATAGAGGCGACCGATTCCCATCTGCTCTGGTCTCACTTTTGGGAGTCGGGATTTTCAAAACCGTGAACCGGACCACTGGACCCTAGAACTAAACTGACCAGTCCGGTGTGTTCCTAGATGGCCCAATGAAACCAGTTATTCAAAGGCATACGCGATTGAATTGCAACATTCAATAGGAAGAACAATATTCCATTTTCTCATTAGCTTTATCTCAATCGCGTTCTATAGCCATATTGTAACTATCGGCCACTCCTGTGACTTGTTATCTCATCTTCTCATAAGCTTCATCTGAATTGTAGATTCCATTTCAACCATTCTTCATTTACAAAACCTTCAAACATAAACTACAAAATAGAACTTAGAAAAGTAACACCATCATGGGCATAATACCATATCATCACATAACCTTAAATGAATTGATAACGTGCAAGGTGTGGCAATGGCCAGATGAGATCGCTTGTGATGCGACTCGCATGTGATTGATGAACTGCATCATCTAACAACCATATGCATTGTGTGTATTGTGATGACTTGTAATATGTAGGGTATGGCATACCAGGTAAATTTGCATGTGGACCGACTATGTGATTGTTGGTGGCATTGCTTGTATTGTATGAAGTTTTACATATAGGGTATAGCATACTAGGTAAAGTTGCATGCAAATCGACTATTTGTTTGTTGGTTGACCCTGGCTATTGTTGCTTGTTTTGTTTTGGTTGTTTATGGTTGGGTTGAGTGAGGGGTGGTTCTGGAGAGATACCCTAGGTTGAGTTGGTGTACTAACCGGGGTTTAAGGGAAGAACTCACTGAGATTTTATCTCACTGGTTATTATATAACCAATTTCAGGCCCTTAGAATGGTGCAGTGAAAAATCATGCCCCTACTCCTCTAGTTATTAACTTGACGGAACTTGAGTTCGATAGGTCCCAATGATGATGGTGCTGAACTCAAGCGTTCATTTTGTATAGCTAGATTAGCTTAACTTAGTTTCTTTTGGTCTAGCTCAAAGGATGGATCAGCCCTTTTGTTGGGCTTATATTCGGAAACGATCCTCTGTTGGTTAATCTAGAAAATTGTATAAATGAGTAATTGAGATTTCTATTGTTCATCCTTCTATCCCTGTTTGATTGTGTGATTGTCTATTTGGACTAGGGATGGTTCGTGTTCCACTTGTGCTTAATGAAATATTAAAATGAATGGTCGTTGACAAGTCCTAAGACATCATTTTCAATTGATCTGGTAAGAGGTTGTCGTGTGTTCGGGGTTCGAGGTGTGACAACTCAAAGATCCTCCCGGCATTTGACTAATACATTTGAATCATTGGAAGCTAGAAGATAAGCATCTAGCTATCAACAAAGTGTAGTGAAATGAGCATAATATTCATATAGAGACTGATCTCCATGCTGAAGATCAAATAATGCATCCCATGTGTCACACACTCGTGTCATATTATATTGGTCAGAATAAAGTAGAGCACATTTATCTAAAACTTCCTTAGCAGAATTACACTGAGTGAAGTGACGGCTAATCTTCGGATCCATACTATTCTATAATAGTGTATGGATCATTGCATCTCCGGCAATCCAATCATCTACTTTAGTCTCAATCGAGGGAAGTGTAGATGTAAGATAATCATTGTCTAGTTGCAGTAAGATATACTTGTATAGCTTTTGATAATGATGGATAGTTAGTGCCATCCAACTTGACATATGTCAATTGGAAATGTGTCTAGCCAGTAGATGATGTAGAAGCCATTAGTATTAACTCCATTGAACTCCAATAATGCAATTAGCCAGACAGGTCAAACACAAGAATCGACCAAACCCAATAATAATAACACAATAATCAAGCACTTAACTCTAGTTGTGCAATCAGCCACAGAATAACAAACAAAAATGAAGGTTCAATTGGTCCACCATTTAGTCAATATACTTTAGTGAGAGGCCATAAAATCATACCAACCAACACTTCAAAATGACCGGAAACCATCCAACCCTCGAAAGATTACTATGTGCATACCAACCGTCACTTCAAAAAGTGATATACTCAATGAGAATTCATATAAGAATACTAGACAACATCTTCTGATGCTCTCAATTCAGGTCGGTTTTTTTTTTTTTTTTTTTTACAAATTTGGGTTGAAACCCTTGCAGAACCAAATGAATGCCTTGCAGAATCATTGAAGGCTTCTGAAATCCTCAAGATACATGAAAAACACAAATTTTAAATCCCAAGACAAACAAATATCGAATCATGCAATCGGTCTTCAATCTTGTCATCAAAAAAGAAGGCTGAGCACATACTGATTTTGCTGGATGGGCTTCGGCAATTAATGCTGGGCAGTAGTTCTATCCAGATCTGCAGGACAGGGGCCGATTGAAGGTAGCGAGTGACTATGATGACGACGGTGATGGGTGGCTATGGTGAGGGACGAATCTACATTTGGATCTGACAACGGCGGGCTGACATGTGGACAGCAACAATAGTGGATAGATCTGGATGTGGGATACATACCTTAGAGAATCGGTGGATAGATCTGGATCTAAGATACGCACCTTAGAGAACCGGTGGATAGATCTGGATCTGGATCTTGGTGAAACTTTGGCAAATCGCTCAATGATCAACTTGGGGACAATGACCGAACGATGACATGGTGTTCTCTTGAATCTGTTGTCTAGAAGAGAAGCATGCTACGGTGGTAGTGGCGGAGGATCTAGATCTAGCAACGGCTTCTGCCATCGGGTTGTGGTGGTGGTGATGGGGTTGAAGGTTTTTTTTTTTTTTTTTAAACTGTGCTCTAATACCATGTTGAAAGAGAGGGTATTCTACGTATTGTATTCTCTTAATCAGAAAAGGATTACAAGAATACATACAATATATATGAGTAACCCTCTCAACACAAGATTAATTATTGACTATTTCACCCTTATTACTATTTCTTAACAACACTAATTAACCCTTAAGCAAAATTAACCCCTAAACAAATATTAGGAAATTAACTTACTTGAGTCGGGAATTCGGCAACATGGTGCATAAGGGGGAATGAGTGCTACGAGGGGTAAGCTCAAAGGCAACAATGGATGACAAATAGTGGCTGAAATGGGCTAAAACAATGCAGAAACATTGTTTATGTGAAAGGGATGCGGCTAGGCGAAAATGGCCATACAAGCGGCTAGCGACGACCAGGAGTGGCCGGTGGTGTGCGGCTGGCTCCCTGACTTCAATGGCTACACGTTGGGTGGTGGTGGCGGCTTTGGCAGTGGCAGCAAGGCTATTTTCCGGCTAGAAAATAGTAAAGACAGCAAGAAGGAAGAGAAAAGGAAGAGAAAAAAGGGGGGAGAGAGAGAGAGTTGCTGGGTTGTGTGGCTGCAAGGGATATTGGAGGAGAGAGAAAGGAGCTAAAACACTTGGATAAGAAGTTAGGGCAAGTGGGCAAGCCACTTGCTTCAAGAACCAATCACAAGCAAGCAAGAACAAGCATAAACAAAACCCACTTGGGCACAAAAGGAAAATGCCAAAAGAGAAAAGCACATGGGCTAAGGAGGGAAAAGAACTTGGGCCAACTTAGGCCCCCTTTGGGCTGAGCTGGGTGGGCGCTAGGCCCATTGGGTCACTGGTCTTGAGTCGGCCCACTTGCGGGCCTAAAACCCGCTACAATTTTTCCTTTTCCGACACTTCCGCATCCAACAGAAAATCCAAGAATCAGTGAGGCGACATCCTAATATTAAGTCCTGACATTACTGAGAAGTCAATTCCCAAAATCAAGGCTAATTTGAGTCGACTACGACCGTATTACAATTTAGATTATCGAGCACCTTTTTAGCACTTTTCCTCACATTTGACCCAAGGTCAACTATTCTTTGATCCATGTTAATGCTAATTCTCGAGTCAAGGACGTCCCTTTATTATCGTGTGATCTCAATGGCTCAATTGATAATCCCAAATACCATATGAAAATGATTTTGTTTAAAGTCATTCGTAGTTTGTATCGAAGTCATGCAGAAATCACTTGCAGTTCAACTTCGTACTTCTACCGAATCGATTTATTTTCGTTTCCTTAATAGTCTAGTACTTAGAGGATATCGTTCCCACCTAGGTCCTCATGGTCGAAAGGTTCGTTCCCAATCAAAATTGCCAGTCGTACGTGTATCATTTCTTATCAGCGCCTCCTTGTAATCCATTATCCCGAGAACAAATAGCTTGGAATATTTGTACTGTCCAAGCATTCGACTAACATTGCCATTTTATAAAATCCCAAAATTGGGTCGATTTTCAGGATGTTACAATAGGAATGAGTGGTTTAAAGTCCAGGTGTCTCTTGAAGACTTCCTTGTTAGGATTGGTTTCTAATTTTTGGAACTTGGAGCCTAACTTATATACCTTAGGACTAGGCAATTCCTTTTCTTTTGTCTCGTTTTTTTTGTTCCTTTTCTTTTTTTGCTTCATTTTTAAACAAGCAAATTGAATATTAAAGCAACAAAAATTCCTCTTCAGATAGATAGAGTTCGTCAACAAAACTACCTAATCTCAAGTAGAACCATTTGTAAGTGAGTAATTTGTAAACCTAATGAGAGAATTCGTATTATGTTGTCATGTAGAGTAAATGAAAGGGGTTTATTCATGAGTAAACTAGAAACAAGCATAAGAGAGTAGTGATTAGTTAATTTGAGGTTTCCAATGTGCATGGTATAATGGAGTTCTCCTACAATTGATATACATAGATATTGTCGGTGGATTCTAGTGGGTACATATTCTTCCACCTGCACCGGAACAAGTTTAAATCTAATTGTAGTAATGGAATAACATATTGAATAACAGTATTAATGAAACAATGATCCAAATTCTGAAAGTTTGATACTACTAGTACAAAAATTGGTGAAAAGATCAAAGATACTACTAGTTTTAAGGTTACCTCAATTCAGTCTGATTCTCCAATTCCCAGTCTGGTTGTTCGGTTCCATGATTCCTGATCCAATTCAGTTCATTTCCTACTCGGGGAACCGGACAACATAGTACCAATTCCAAAATTTTTGAAATTGCAAACCAGACTGAGAAGTCTGGGAAATGGGAACCAAACCAATCTTTAAGGTTGGCTCAATCCGATTCGCGTCTCTACAAAGGACCCTTGCTCACCCCTAGTGCATTGCTTTCTATCTCTTTGCTTAATTTGTACTTATCTAATAGAGGCATAACGTGCATGCTAGCACCAATTTATTTCTACATCTATCAACCCGATACTGCATATATACTCGTCTATTCCATGAAAAAATTGTTAAGTTTTTACCAAACAACATTTTCATCCCCACTACGTCTACAACAACAAGGAGGTCCAGTTTTTCATAGCATTTAAAATTTGACAAATAACCCTGAAGTATGAGCTCTCAATGGATTCCGATACATATAAATCATAACCTTATCGACCTTGCTAATGGATAAATGAGGTCACCTTAGACTAGATTAAAACCACATTGGCTTCATTTGCCTATCATTGTCCACTCCACCATGTCAAATTTTTAGTGGCCATCTTGGAAGAAGTTGTGATAGAAGCTGTTTTTGGATCTCCGGTACAAGTTTTGAGTATTGGTGACATGAATAAAAAGGTTTGGGATATAGTTGTCATAGTAGGCAAAGTTTAGGGCTTTTGTGGTAGATGAAAGACATTTTTGTCACATTTATACAAATTTGGTGTATTGGTGGTGACAAAAAAAAAAGGGGTATAGGTCACATAATGAGCAAAGCTTAGTGTATAATTGTGGTAGATGGGGCTTGTTATTTTGTCATGTTAGTACAATATTTGGGTTTCAGTAATACAAAAAGAAAGTTCAAGATATTAATTTTGCGATAGACAACATCCCTAGGCATGTAGTATTTTTGTAGTATTCTCTTTCTTCTTTTAGTTTCGTATTTTTTTTTCTTTTTTGAGATATCACTAGGCATGTAGGACCATCAGGTCAATTGCTCCTTTCACCCGACATAAGTTTAGGGAAGATTTTATATTTTTGCCATGCCGTTGGGTAGTTCAACCATTGGCATTTCCTATTCCATTCATTATTTTTTTCTGAAGTAACAAAATACAAATAGAAAAAAATTAAGAAAAACACAATTTATTACTATTTTATATTTGTTATGCTTTAACCACAGCAGAAATCATATTTTATGTGCATATATTCAATTTTATGTTGTGCTGAGAAATTCCCGTTTTATATATTTGAAAGGTTTTAAAAATGAATATACAATTGGCTGAAAGAAGTTAAATTTTTTTTTATCATGGAGTTGGTTTTGTTACTCTCAAATGAATATATCCATATCCACTAGACATGTAGATTGCCATCATAGATTGATCACGCACGTACGATCCCTCGTGTCATCTTCAGTTACCAGATCAAACCTAAAAAAAATCTAAGTTGGCTGCTTTATCTTGAAAGCAGATGATAATGCTCTTACATATGAGATGTTTTAAATATATGAATATGTGAACAAATTATCATACTTGCCCGTAAAAATGTTACCAAATTTGCGATTATTTTATTGTAAAGCGGAGATTGCCATTCAGATAAAATATGGTTTGCATATTCGACAATGCAACTGTTTATCCTACAAATTATTTGTTTTTCATGTCTATTATCATTCTGACTTGGACCACCAATCTAGGTTTTCTACTTCATGATATTTGAGATGCGCAGAAAGAACCAGGGTGTGTGGACCAACCATGTATAAATGGAAATTCAAAGCTTTACATTATACCACAGGCCAATTTAGTGAAATTGGCACATCCAATGATCAATTCAGATTCCATCCTAATAGTGGATGGGTTTACCATCTCTAGCATGCTCGTTTTAGGGTGATGAAGCACTAAGATAGAAAAGCAAAATTTATGGTTGATGAATGGTGGCGATGGAGTGAGAATGAACATACTGTCTTGAATGAAATGCACGAGAAATTTTTTTTTTTTACAAACTAGGGGCACAAGTGCGGTGGCCGATTATCTAGAAGTCCACAAAACTTCCTTACAATTTCTATGATTGTAAAAAGGGAAGAACAAAAAATGAACTAATAGCTAATTTCAGCGGT
Source organism: Corymbia maculata (assembly GCA_014182735.1). Lineage (NCBI taxonomy): Eukaryota > Viridiplantae > Streptophyta > Magnoliopsida > Myrtales > Myrtaceae > Corymbia > Corymbia maculata. The sequence goes on from CM024687.1 coordinate 17,744,282, forward strand.
CATAGTACCCGAGCAAACTAAATGTAATACTTGCTTGTATCAAGCCTGGTTTGATACAAGCAAGTATTACATTAGTTATCAGACGGTGCTTCACAAAGGGCTGAAAAATTCATTCCGCTCTATATTGGGTGCGTTTGGTTCGGCTTTGGGGAAATGCATTTGGGAAAATGCAAATACATTTGGGCTAAAGGGGTTTTTCGAAATGCAAATACCGTTTGGTAAATTTTGCATTGTGAAACAACTTTGGCCTAAATGCCGTTTGGTAAATATTACGTTTTGTAAATGGACTTTTGAGAAATTTTTTTTAATAAAAAATTTGACCCCCCTCCGGCGGCCAGATTTGGTCGCCGGCCACGCTCCGGCGGCCAGATCTGGCCGCTGGTCAAGCTCCGGCGGCCAGATCTAGCCGCCGAAAGGCCTGGCTTGAGGTCGCGCGACCTCAGGCGGCGGTTGCCCGGCCGACGCCCCTAGGCGGACACCTCCGTCGCCTGGTTTCGCGCAGCCCCGGTAGACGGTCACCTGGGTCTCGCAAACCCAGGCGACGGAGGCGGTCGCCTCCGTCGCTGGGTGCGCGACCCAGGCGACAGAGGCGGCCACCTGGGTTGCCTCCATCGCTGGGTGCGCGACCCAGGCGCGCGACCGCCTGACATCGCCGGACCTCAGGCGACGCCTGGGTCGCGCAACCCAGGCGCGCGACCGCTGAGGTCGCGCGACCAAAGGCGGCGGTCACCCCCCTTGGCCGGCGGTCGCCCCCCTTGGCCGGCGGTCACCTCCCTTGGCCGACGGTCGTCGGCGGATGTCGACGGTCATCGGCGCCACGCGGCGCCACGCGGGGAAGATGAAGAAGTCAGACGAAGAAGCTTTGCAAGAAGATAAAAGGGGTAAAACGGGAATTCCAATTATTAAATGAGGGTAAGATGGGAAATAAGAAAAATTCATTAACTCCTCTCAGCATTCCGAGAATGCTAGAATGGGAATGCTGCTCTGGAGGTCCATTGGCTCAAAGGCCTTTAGGCCTCTTTGGAAATGCAAGTGCATTTCCCCAAGGCTCCTTAAAAAATTTGCCAAACGTAATTGCATTTGCTCAAGGGACTTTAGAGTCCCAAAGCCCATTTCAAAGGCTGAACCAAACGGGGCCATAGTCTACCCTTGGAGCACCTCTTGCCGGCGGGGCAGCAAAATCAGCATCAAAGTTCCCAGCATCATCCGGGTCCCCATGATGATGGTTTACCTACGCAAGAAGTCGTAAAGGAAATGAGTTCACCTGTCAGATGATGTCGATGCCATATAAGAACCAAAAGGAAGATCAGAATATCAATAGTCGCCAAATCTTTTCATTAACCAGCGAGGCTCGTACAAGTTGCTCATTTCTGCTTCCTTCTCTCTTTTTTTCAACAAAAATTAACCGAAGAATTTTGAGCATCCGAACTTAATGTTGCTTTTAACTTTAACTGACATAACCGATGATGTGTGACAAAACCGAATTCTTCTTCTTGGAGGATGCAAATTCTGAATAATACGCCAAAAATCACTGAACTAACCAAGAGATAGCAGGCCAAGTGCTAACCGGCTTTCAGGTAAATTACTGTTTTGTCTAGTAACCACGAACAAGAAGCATTAAAATGATGGAAGTATGGCTGATATCAAATCTTACCGTACTATTCCGATAGACGGTCTGGTTCAGGTGAACAGGAGCAGGAATTTGCCCATCTGGAACTTGGCAACCAACCTTGTGGCATTCCCTGAGGTCACATCCTCACGACTGCCTCCTGGAGCAGCTTCATATGGGAGCACTCCATCATTGTGAGCACTCGATGGGCGACTATCTGTCCTAGGCTTCACAATAAGTCGATAGAGCATGAAAGAAGCCTGCGCATCAATAAAAGTCAATGGTTCAACGTCATGAAGACAAGGTTTTAGATGTTCTATGGTCATGGAGAATTTCTTACGCGGCTTACTTGTAGATTGGTTTTGATTTTGAAAAACTACTTACAAGTGCAGACTTGAATTGTGTTTAATAGGCATACTATCGAGACAGGTAGGTGCAAACATGGAATTCACAACTGACGATAGGAAAAACGAAAATGCAAAAGCCAATCCACAACGTACAAATGAAAAATCAATTAAAAGTTCTCACTAATGAGGAGAGAAGCATGGTCGTAAATATCAACCTATAAATAAATAAATAAAAAGACTTGAAAACAGAATCATCATCAATCACCTGGGCATGATCAAGCAGGGCAAATTCATTTGTCGTCCAATCAGTCCCGACGGTATTGGGAACTGAAGTTCCCATGTAGAAAACAAAGCAGCTCTTCGTCCCTAGAACATCCCCACCACCACCCATGGCAGCATCGTTGCCCCAGCCCCTCATCTGCCAGAACCTGCCGTTCATGGCTCTCACCCAGCTCTCCCTCTCGGCAGGGCCAAGGGCCACGAGCCACTGTATAAAAGTACCAGTGCCTCGTGGGCTCCCCAGAGCTGTACTCAAAGTATGGATTCTCCGCCAGCTCCAATGGGCGGTTGCTGAACACGTTGAGCTCCCTAATCACATTGCAATCAGAACGGTTGGCCAGATTGGGGTTCAGGCGCTCATTCCTGTTCACCAGGTAGTAGCGGAAGATCTCTTCATCTGAAGGGAAGAAGTGGAAGCCTAGCAGCAGCATGGGCATCGATCCCAGGTCATTGCCGTTCTGGTTGTTGTTGTTTTGGGCAGCCATTGTTGAACACGGGAGAGAGAGAGTTGATGGTTTACGACAGTCAGAGAAAGGAGAATGAAGTGAAGAAGAATGAGGGAGCGGAGGCCTTCTATAGGGGAAGAAGAAAGAGGTGACGCGAGAAGCAAACGAGAGAGAGGTGCATGAGACTGAGAATTGTTTCCTTAACCAAAAAGAAATAGACAGAAAAGGACATTCTTGTTTTGCCCTTTAAAGGCATGCCTTATTTGCTTGTCCGTTTTTGGCATGGGTAGTCGGATAGGATTGACCAGATGGTCTATTTCTGTCTTTCTCTTATTTCGGCAAGTAGGAAGACAAAAATGACTGGCAAAAGAAGAAAGAAGAAAAAAGGATTGGCAAAAAATCTGGAATAAAAGAGAAACGGATTCTTCCTTGTTTTACTACTAGATTACATTGCCATTTTCAATCTTATCCTTCGTGAAAAGGCAATAAAATCTAGAGTAATTATGACATACTTTGATGTAGATAAATTTTTACACAAGTAATTTCATACATAATAATAACTTATTTCAGCTTATATAATAATTGTGCAAGTGAATCATAATATTTGTTTTCATCAATATCTTGGACAAATACTTGTTCAAAGAAAAAGAAGAAATATCAGTATCATGTGATAGAAAGATGACTCTTACAAGAGAAAGAAAAAAGGCAAAAGAATACTAGGATTGCCACAACTTCTGTATGACGTTCACTTCGATGTCAAAACTTTTTTTTCACTCACTTAAGTGTCACAAGTTTGAAAAAACGTTCACTTGAGTATCACTTCTGATTTGCCTGCTGAAAAAGCTAACAAGGGCTACCGTTCCTTGCCGACCGCGGAACCCTCGCTTAGATTGGGTTAGGGCCCCCTCATCGTTGGCCATAAAGGCCTTGGTTGAGGTCATCGTGGCCTCCCCCACGACTGGCGAGGGCCATTGCGGGCCTAATCTAGGCGAGGGCCGCTTGGCCCTTGCCATAGCTGCTGCAAGTGAGGCCATTGGGTCATCATCGACCGCTAGCGAGGCCAAACGGCCCTCACCAGCTCTAGGCAGCCCTCGCGACCCACCACCTAGAGCTGGCAAAGGCCATTGCGGCCACGCCAACGGTTGGCAAGGACTTGATAGCCTCACCTGCGGTGGGTATGGTGTAGGCTAGATGACCCTCGCCCAAATCCAACCGCAAAGGCCTTGGTAAGGCTGCGACGGCCTCACCTAGGGCCTTCACTGTCGACGACGAGGGGGCTCTCGCCCAATTTGAGCAAGGGTTTAGCAGCTGGCAAGGGTCAATAGTAGCCCTCACTAGCCTTTGAAAAAAAAAAAGCAAAAAAAGTTCATAACAAATTAATAAAAAAATATTAAAATATTGTTCACCAGCAGTCACGTCATCTTTTTCAGTGGGCAAATTGGAAGTAACACTCAAGTGAACATTTTTTCAAACTTGTGACACTTAAGGGCTTGCATGGTAAAGCTTTTGTTCTCGAGAGTCATTTCTGCTCAGAATTCTTTTTTATTCTATTCTTGAAAACAATTTATGAGCATTTGAAGGCATTTGGTAACTGTCCAAAATTTTTACTTTGGGAACATAAATGCATTTGATAAAAAATTTTGATCTTTTGATTCTTTTAATTTTTAGTACTTTTGTTATAATTTTCTTCTTTTCTTTTTCTTTTTTCTCCCATTCTTCCTCTTGGCCACTGCCATCGGTGGTGGCTGGTGAGCGGTCGGGTGAGGCTTGAGCTCGCCCAGGTGGCGTGAGGCCAGGCCTCGCCCTGGCCTAGTGAGGCCGAGCCTCACGCCGGCCAGCAAGGCTCGGCCTCACCCATATTTGCAAGGCCGAGCCTTGCCGGTGGTTGGGCAAGGCTTCGGCAAGCTCGCCGGCACCTCACCAACGGTGGCTCAGGGGCGATGATGGGGTGGGAGGAGGAAGGGGAAGAAGAAGAAAGGGAAGGGAAAAAAAGAAAAGAGAAATAAGAGAGAAATAAAAAAATTGATTCTCAGAATTGTTCCCAAAAGTGAGAAGCAACTTTTTTTTGTTTCTTGATTCTTCTCCAAATCTATTCCCCATAACAATTTTGTTTTCTAGACCAAAAAATTTACCAAACACATTTATGTTCTAAATTCACTCTCGGGAACAAAAGAACAAAATCAATTGTTCCTGGGAGTGTTATCATGTAAGCCCTAAGTGAGCACTGCATAAAAGTTGTAATACTCCTAGTGTTCTTCTATTAAAAAAAATGTCATGATGAGACCTATCACTAGGGATGTAGTGAAGCCAAGTTTGCTCGATGTGGTTAGTATACGACTTGACTTGAACTTGATTGAGTTAAACATTTAAGTTTGAGTTAAAATTAATAAACATTTAACATATTTCAACTCAAATCAATCGATTTATCCAAAGTTAAATCCAATAAGCTCAACTCGGATTGGCAATAAAACAAGAGTTCTCGCTTGTAGATGAAAGAGTGCATTTTGTTTCCATTTTTTCTAAGTAAAATATTTTTTTGTTTTGATCCCATAAAAAATGAATTTAAGAAATTAACAAAAAGTTCTATATTTTTTTAATGAGTTTAAATTCATGTATACACTCAAAATGAAATTAAAAATTCCAATTTAAATGAAAGTCAAATTTCAAATACTGGAAAAATAATAAGTTAAGATTAAAAGTCAAGTCAAATGCATATATTAACCATTCAAATCATATTCTTTATCTATATATTTAAATCAAAGTGAGTTGTGTCTCACTATAAATTTCTAAGTTGGTCGATATTTTTTAATATCATAATGCAATTCAATTTTAAAGAGAAAAAGGTAAAACGGGCCAAATAAAAAAGATAAAGAGGTAAAATAAAACGTTAACTACCCCTTTTCCACTAAAAACTACACATGGTGAAGTTTCTATAATATCTTATTACGCAACAACCAAATTTATCATTCGCTTATTTTCTTTTTCAATTCTTTTCTTTTCCTCTTGTTTTGGCAAGTAGGAGGACAGAAATGATTGTGGCAAAAGAAGAAAGAACTGAAAAAAGAACGTGGCAAAAAATCTGGACAAAATGAGAAACAAACTTTCTAGATTATATTGCCATCTTTAATCATATCCTTCGGTGAAAAGGCAACTGAATCAAGAGTAATTACGACATACTCTGAAGATGTAGGAAAGTTTCACGCAAGTATTTTATCTATCGTCAATAGCTTATTTCAGCTTATATAATACTTGAGCAAATCAAATCATAATGCTTGTTTTTGTCAGTATCTTCAACCAACACTTGGTCAAAGAAAAAGAAAAATATGTCACTATTTACTTTTTTTCACCATTTTCCCTCTTTTTTATATTTCATTTTTTTTATTCCCTATAATAATTCCTTAATTTATTTTTAAATAAAAATTATAACATATAGAATATATTGTAGAATACAAAGAAATTCATATATATAAATAAAACAGGTATAACTAAAAATGAAAGTTATTATTTGTATTTTTTTTTTTATTTTAGAACTTAAATATTATTTGAATTTTATTAACTTTAAGAAGTTTCTGTTGGAGAAAAATAGCTATTATATTGTGGACATAAGTAATCTCATTCTCTTTTATTCAACATCCCATATAGGATATTGTTATTCAAATTATATCTCTTTTATATCTAACTTTATCTTGGTTTGAATATGAGCCATAAACCAGATAGGATAAAATTTACATATCATGACTTTTACCCTGACTATCAAACATAACCTAACAAAATACATTATCCTTAATCATCCATTGAATTTTAAAGTGAAGGACAATTTTATATACTTTCCTTCTCTCTCTTTTTTTCGGAATTTCTATTTCCATTGAATTTAGTTAATATAATTAAGGACATTAAATATTTTCTTTCTTTCTTTATGACTTTTAAGTGGATATTACCACAGATATTGTCAAGAGAGAAATCTCCATGAAACCTAGCTCTTGTCTCATCATCAAACAAATTTATGAATAATTGTCAAGTCATATCCAAAAAGAATTGAGTTTAAGAAACTTTTTAACACAACTCAATATTATAAAAAAAATTTATGTTGTACATGTCATTGCACCCCTCCCCCCAAATTATTTTCTATCAATGGTCTTTCAAAGATGCATAACGAAATCATCCGATAAAAAAAAAAAAAACCCTCTTCAAAGAATTGCCAAAGTAAATCACAATGACATTTACCAATGCCAAAATTTAAAAGATGAAGTTAGTTAAATCAAAGCTGGATATAAAATAAGAAAAAAATTAAATTGAGTGGATCGACACAAATTAACATCATTAATAGAGTGTTTATGACAAAAAAGATCAATATGCTTCAATGTGCACCCTATTTTACATAATTTTTTCAGTGTATTTTTAGATACTCTTGTTACTCCTTATATACTCTGTATGCAAATTTGTCATCAATGATTAAAAGAAAAATACCAATTCTTTGATACACTAAATTAAAAAAAAAAACTTAATTTTTTTCTGAAACTAATTAAATAACAAATCCCTCATAAAGTTAGCCAAGAGTGGATCAATTGCGATAAGAGCATTGAAAAAAGGCTAATTTTAATTTTCTAAATAGCAATAAATATAAATTTGAATGAAACTCATAATAGAAAATTATTAAACTGAAGAAAATTATGCAAACGCGGAATCCATCAGGAAGGACGATTGTGTCTCTTTAGTTAAAATATTTCAATTTTTTTTATATGTAGTAAGTAAAAATAGCCCCACCCGGATTATTTTTATATATTTGCGGTCTGAGTTTCCCATTGTAATTTTTCCACAAATTCAATCCGCCGAAATAGAAAAAAGAAAACCATAATAAGAAAAATAAAGGAAGAGGAAAATTAAAATGGCGCAGCGACATCGATTCTGGTGCGCCGTCGTCTTCGGAAGTGGGAAATATAAATACGTTTGACTATTCGGACGTCGACATGATCAAAACCGAAAACAAGGGACGTTGCTCCAACGTACTCCCCCTATCAGGCTGTCCATTTGCGTGCAGCGAAATCTCTAACCGTCGATTTCCTCAAAATCAGCAGACCGAATTGAAGGTTTCACCTTTAACGGTGCTACTGGAGTGCATTGCATCAGAGTCACTGACAGAGGTCACCGATTCCCATCTGCTCTGGTCTCACTTGGGAGCCGGGATTTTCAGAACCGTGGACCGGACCATTGGACCCTGGGATTAAACTGACCAGTCCGTTGTGTTCCCAGATGGCTCAATGAAACCAGTTATTCAAAGGCATACCCGATTGAATTGCAACATTCAATAGGAAGAACAATATTCCATTTTCTCATTAGCTTTTATCTCAATCGCGTTCTATAGCCATATTGTAACTATCAGCCACTCCCGTGACTTGTTATCTCATCTACTCATAAGCTTCATCTGAATTGTAGATTCCATTTCAACCATTCTTCATTTACAAAACCTTCAGACATAAACTACTGAATAGAACTTAGAAAATCAACACCATCATGGGCATAATACCAGATCATCACATAACCTTAAATGAAGCATCATGAGCATTTAGGAAGAACATTGAACACCCACGCATGAGTCCCACTCGGACCTCCAACAATTTACTAGGAGTGCAACGTGAGCTAAAGAGAGAGGTGTGACACCTAAGTGCCAAAATATGATACGGGTGGATATATAAGTGCTAAAACTTGGCACGAGTAAACACATAAGTGCTAAAACTTATAAAATGTATAATTAAGTATCAAAATCAAAGAAGAAATTAACACTTAAGTGCTAACGACAAGCCACATCAGATTTCCAATGAACCACGTCAATCTCCGGCAACTACGTAGACTGGTTTTATTAATAAAATAATGCATTGCCAAAGTTAGCATTTAAGTGTCCAATTTTCAAAAAAAATGGCACTTAAAAATACCTTTTGGAAGTTTTGATAATTATATATTCATCCATGCCAAATTTTGACACTTGGAATGTATTTTTTTTCTGCTAAAGTGAGTTGAAGTGAAAACAGGACAAGGGGATTGTAAATTTGGTTTACACATTAAAAAATTATAAAAGATAAAAACTTATATGAATTGGTCTGGTATTGGTTTTAATTTTACGAAATCATACCAACACCCTTAAGAACTGTCTAGAATAAGCTAGTCCGATCTGATCTGGGCGGTTTCAATTTGGTTGGTTTTGTCGTACACCCTTAATCAGTGGAAAATTGCATGTTCTAAAAAAGACCGGTCATGTCAACAATGTTTTGAAATCTCCCCACCATTTGAAATGTTGGCAAGGCAAAGCAAGTGGGGGCTTTGTCTTGTTGCCGCGTGGCATCGTGGCAGTGCAAAATCCTAATCGAGAATGTGTCACGTGGCAAATTTTGGGTAGTATATAATTTCTCCGAGCCTTGGTGAGAACTGTTGAAATGTGGACGATCGAATGGTTGAGGGGCGTCATATCGAGATAATTTTTTTATGATATCGTATAAAATGGTCATTTTTCGGTTCTTGCTTAAGGAAATTTCATGCAGGAATATCATCTTATGCAATCAAGGCCTCGGAGGTAGAAACTACTTGATTAATACGTTATTGATACTAAATTGAATCTTACCGTTAGATTCGACAGCACTCACGTTGGATATATCAGATTTAACAATCTAGATATAGAGAGAAAAGAAGATATGCACACACAAACCAGGGTGAGCAAAATCTAAAGTGATGAGATACGAGGGTGGAAAGACACATGGAGGAGAAGGAGATGACATAGGGGAGAGATGGTGGGGTGAGCTAACAAGAAGTCAGGTTGTTTTGAAGGCGATGGGCGGCGGCTATTGCTATTGTCGAAGCATGAGAAGCAAAGTGAGTATAATTTTTAGAAGGATGGACAGACTTAGAAGCGTAATACAGGCATATAGTAGATGTGTCAATATGGGTCATAAACCTATATTATGACCAATTTTTAGTTAAATGGGTCTAATATGGATCAAATGAAAGTTAAATATGGATCAAGTGAAAGTTAAATATGAGTCAAATATAGATTGAGTGAGTTATTAGGTAGACCCATCATCTCTCTCCTTCCATATCTCTTCTTTATGCGTTCTCGTCCTCCGTTGCTGATCCGATGAGATTCACTCGACAATAATTAAAAAATCGATTTTTTAAAAAAAATTATTTTCCTCAAACTATTTTAATTTAGAGGTATCCACATTTTTTTTATTTACAAATTTTTTATTATTTAATTTACTTTATAAATTTGATGTGAAATTTTTATTCAAATAATTTATATGTGAAAAATTTAAAGTGGACTAAATAAGTGGGAGTACTTTTTTTTAAATTAAGTTAAATATTAATATGTGTTGGTAATATGGGTCGGGTATGGGTTGGGTATGGGTCGGGTATGGGTTGGATATGGGTCGGGTTAGGTATGGGTTATCAAATTTATATTGCATGAAAATGGGTCAAAACAGGTTAAATGGGTTGATGTGGGTCGGACTATTTTTGACCCAACCCAAATCTGATCCGACCCACCCATTTGACACCCTTAGCATATAGCAATGTGGTAAATAGATTCTTCATATGCAATGAGATTTGGTGCCAAAGCGGAAAAGTGATGATGCAAATTTTGTATTTTTAAAATTAGATAATGCAAACAGATGTTGAGGTGAAAATTTTGGATAATTGTTTTTTACTTTTCCTATTTTTATTTTAAAGAAAAAGTTACCAATAGAAATTATCTCTACAGTTTAAAAGACAAACTTGAAGGTAATTCGAGTTTGAATCTTACATACCTTAGAAATTTAAATTCATTTCGCAAAGTATAGGGAAAGATCAACCGTTTATCTTCTTCTTAACATTGTTTTTCATTTACCGACCAAAAAAAAAGATTTTTTTTTCATTTTATTTCAGGTGTCCTTTTTAGTTGTAGGTTGAAAACAATGAAAATCTCTGGCGGAGAACTTACCTGGATGCTGGATAGTGATTTCGATCGTGGATGTTAAAGCATGTACTACATGCCAGCAACAACGAGCCTTTATTTATTTTTAATTTTCTATGGGGAGCAAAATACTTGCCCTTTTTTTTGTCGTCCTATAGTTTTGGAAATTAATTTCGGAATTTAAGGGTGTATTTTGTGCCTTCTTTCAAATGCAGTTATTCCAATTGGGCCTCGGAACATTTATTGCACGTCCTTTTTTCTTGTCAGCCCAACCAAGCCCAACCAAGCCGAGCCAGCCAAATCCAGCCTTGCACATTTTCCACTGGGTCCCACTCACCGGACTCGTGTTAACAGATGAGTGGTAAATGCGCAACATGTCAGCGAATGATGTGGCGCACACACATATACCATAGAATATTTTCTCATTTCCTAGAGATAGAGTCCAAGTTGGATAAGGAGTTTAAGCAAAATAGGAAAAAGGAAATATACAGAAATTTGCTTTCTTGATGTGCGTTGTAGATGCACTCGAGAATTGGAAGTCCAATTTTGACTTTGTCTTTCGAACAGCAATTGCCTGTTTTTGGAATTGGAGCCAGACCCCTCTGGCGATGCTATGAATATATCTTTGTTTGACGCCTTGCTTTGGAGTGTCGAGCTTGCGTGTGTTTTGCAAGTGACGCCGTGAACGTTGCAGAGTGGATTTTCAAAAGTTCGTCCCAAGGGGTTTTACACCAAGAATTTAAGTATTTAAGCAAATTAAATCTTATGATAAGATTTGTTAATTTCTTTATATGATTAGAAGATTATTTCATAGGGAATTGTAAGTTAAATGCAATTTGAGTTATTGGGTGTAACTGAAAGTTGAGAAACACTCAGAATTTTTGAAAGATTTAATTGTGGTTGTAATACCTATTTATTGCTTGGTCTATAATATAATTTGTTGCTATTCTCTAGTGAACAAAGTTCTTTACAAATAAATTACGTAAATATGATATCTAATCTATATCATTGTTTTGTCTATTTTATTGTTCAATCACTTACTTTCACAATGTCAACTTTATTCACACCCAAGCCATTACTTTTTGCATCTCTCTATGTACATTTACTTTGAATAGCCAAATTTGGAAGATTTCTCTCTAGCAAAATGACCCAAATCTCAACTGGATTTTTCTGTAAAGACAGTGGCGTCATAGATGGTAGGACGTCTCTACATGAACATAGTTGCTCTAATAGATTTTTGTACCATGCATCAATTTGTGTTTATCGTTTGAGTTTCTTATCTTGTCATGCCCCACCTAACCAAAAATTATAAATTAGTAAACAAGGAAAACGAAAAACAAAAAATGAACTAATCGCTAATTTCAGCTTTCATGTTACCCGAGCAAACTAAATGTAGTACTTGTTTGTATCAAACCTTCGATAGATATTTAAAGAAAACTGAAGGAAAACAAGCCAGTACTACATCTAGTTATCAAATGGTGCTTAATAGCGGGCTGAAAAATCATTCAGCTCTATATAGTCTACACTCGCAGCACCTGTTGCAGGCGGCGCAGCAAAATCAGCAAATCAGCATCAAAGTTTCCAGCACCAGCGGCGTCTCCATGATGATGGTTTACCTACACAAGTAGTAGAAAAGGAAATGCATTCACTTGCGATGTCGATGCCATATAAGAACCAATAGGAAGATTAAGAATTTCATTAGCGGCCAAATTTTTTCATTAACCAAGCTTCGTTTTTGGTTTTAACAAAATTAGAGTAAGATATCAGAAACAAATTACGAGTAAGAGAATTAATGTTGCTTCGAACTTTGACAAAGATAACTGATGATGTAATATGTGTGAAATACCATCACCCAACCAAATTAATCTTCCTGGAGGATGCATATTCCGTAGAATGCATGCCAAATATCACTAAACTAATCAAGAGATAGCAGGCCAAGTGTTAACGGATGGCTTTCGGGTAAATTACTGTTTCAGCGACCACCAACAAGAAGCATTGAAATTATCCAAGTATGGCATAATGTCAAATCTTACCATGCTAATCTGATAGATGGTCTGGTTCAAGTGTACAGGAGCAAGAATTTGCCCATCTGGATCATGGTTACGGATCTCAGTAACCAACCTCGTGGCATTTCCTGAGGTCACATCCACACGATTGCCTCCTGGAGCAGCTTCATATGTGAGCACTCCATCATGACGAGCACCCGATGAGCCATTCTTGTTCCTAGGCTTCACAAAAGTCGATAGAGCACGAAAGACGCCTGCAAATGAGTAAAAGTCCAAGGTTCGACTTTATAAAGGCAAGGTTTGAGATATTCAATGGTCATTGAGCATTCTTTGTTACGATTGTACTTGTAGATTCTCTTTGCAAGGTTTTGTTTTAATTGAACAATTTACAAGTGCGACTTGGATTTTGCACGATGGTTTTCCAAGTAAATCCAAAGCCTTATAGCTCTTGTAAGTAGTATACCAGAATCTTAACATGTAGTTAGGACGATTCAAGAATCTCCCTTGAAAAGTGATCATGATGCATTTTGATTAGAGTAATTGAGTTGAGTTTCTGCTTATAAATCATCCAAATGATGCTTAAAAAGCCTCCTGGATTACCCAGATTGTCGTGCAAAATCCTTTTAAACTGGGAACATCAGACAAACATGACAGGTACTTAAACATACAAATTGTTATCAAACAAAAATTTGCGCACACGTTCACATTATGCTTATAAAATGGAAAATGTTGCTCAAGAATAAGAAACGCAATAATAACCGACGATTGGAAAATGAAAATGCAAAAGCCAAACCACGACGTACAGATGAAAAATAAACTAAAAGTTTTCAGCAATAAGGAGGGAAGCATGCTCATATATATATCAGATAATAAAAAAAAAACTTAAAAACGAGAGAAGTTTAGAATCGTCATGAATCACCTGGGCATGATCAGGCAGGGCAAACTCATGCATCGTTTAATTGGTCCCAACAGCATTTTGAACTGAATTCCAGATGTGGAAAACAAAGTAGCTCTTGGTACACAGAACCTCACCACCACCACCACCCATGACAGCATCGTTGCCCCTGCCCCTCATTAGCCAGAACCCCATTCACGGCCATCACCCTCCTCTGTCTCTCAGCAGGCCCATTAGCCGCCCTGTAGGAGTACCAGTACCTTGTCACCCACCTAGAGCTGTAACCAAAGTAGGGATTCTCCGACAGCTCCGGTGGGCTGTAAGTAGCCATCCACGTCGAGCTCCCTTATCAAGCTGTGATTGAAATGGTTGGCCGGGTCAAGGTTTGGGCAGTCGTTCTTGTCCACCAGGTGGTAGCGGAAGTTGTCTTCATCAAAAGGACAGAAGCTGAAGCCCGACGGCAGCAAGGGCATCGCTCCCATATTTTGCCATGGTTTCAGGCAGTGAGGGAAAGGAGAATGAAGTGAAGAAGAATGAGGGAGTACAAGCTTTTTAAAGGGAAGAAGAAAGAGGTGGACAGGAGAAGTTGTAGCTTTGTTCCCATGGTCTCTTGCAAACTTTTCCAAAATGTTGCCGTGAACTTTTGGTCTCGGTCGAATGTGATTGTCACCAATACTCCATGAAGGCGGATAATATGCCGGACATACAATTCTGCATACCTTTCCAAGGTAAAGTCCTTTTGTATGGCAATAAAATGTGCAGACTTCGTCAATTTGTCCACCACAACCCAGATTGAGTCATTACCCGCTAACTCCTCAGTAGTCCCATCACAAAATCCATCATTATGTGCTCCCACTTCCATTTGGGAATCTCGAGAGGTTGCAGTAATCCTTTAGGCTTGCAGTATAGATTTGTCCCTATGAGCGACTACGCCGATCTTTATATGTTTTGGCCACGTCCGTTTATGGTCCGAAGAGGTGTTGCATTTTCACTTGTTGACACATTAAGCACTTAGCCACGTGTTTGGCGATGTCCAACTTCATTCCGTTCCACCAACAATATTGCCGCAGGTTTTGGTACATCTTCGTGTTGTCCAAATGTATACTATAGTGGCTACAATGAGCTTTTGAAAAAAATTCCTCCTTAAGCTCCACATCATTGGGCACGCACAACCGTCCACAAAGTCTCAAGATCCTGTCATCGAATACATGAAAATCAATTTTCCTCTTGGCTGCATCCATTTGCAAGACCTTTTGAATCTCAAGGTCCATTCGTTGTGCACATTTAATCTTGGTTTGCATTTCAGGCTCAATTCTGAGGGTAGCAACTAGACTCGAGAGGTGACTTACCTCAAACTTAAACTCCCAAGTCTCGAACTCCTTCTAGCAATAACTATTCTCGGACCATCATATGTGCAATCAAAGACTTCCAACTCAGTGCAACTGCAACTTTGTTAGCCTTGCTGGGATGGTACAAAATGTCGTAGTCATAATCCTTCAGAAGCTCCATCCATCCATGTTGCCTCATGTTTAACTCCTCCTATGAAAATGGGTACCTTAGGCTCTGATGGTTGGTATAAATTTGAAATCTTTCTCTGCACAAATACTGCCTCCAAATCTTTAGCGCAAAAATAATTGCCGCTAGTTCCAAATCATGAGTTGAGTAGTTTGCCTCGTGAGGCCTTAACTGACAAGATGTGTATGCAACCACCCTCCCATGTTACATTAGAACGCATCCTAATCATTTGTAAGACGCATCACTATAGATTTCATATCCACTAGGGCCAGATGGAATTGTCATTATCAGTGCAATAGTTAGCTTGTCCTTAAGCTCTTGGAAACTACACTCGCACTTATTCGTCCAATCGAACTTTTCATCTTTTTTCAGTAATCAAGTTAGAGACATAATTATTGTAGAGAACCTTTCCACAAACTACCTATAATAGCTAGCCAATCCCGAGAAACTCCTAACTTTAGTCACTATCATTGGTCTTGGCCAATTCGTGATTGCTTCAATCTTGGTCGGGTCCACAAAGATTCCTTTCCCAGAAATCACATGGCCAAGAAATGCTACTCAAGTCAACCAAAACTCACACTTGTTGAACTTGGCCAACAACTTGTGATCCCGAAGAGTTTGCAGTACTATCCCTAAGTGTTGCTCATGTTCCTCCAAATTCCTTGAGTATATCAAGATGTCGTCGATGAACACGATCACGAATTGGTCCAAATACTCCTTGAATACACGGTTCATCAAATCCATAAACGCTGCAGTGGTGTTAGTCCGACCAAACGACATTACCATAAACTCATAGTGACCATAACACATATGAAATGCCGTCTTCGGTATATCCTCCTTTCTAATCCTTAACTAGTGATAGCTTGTCCTTAGGTCTATCTTGGAAAATACCAAAGGTCCTTAGAGTTGGTCAAACAAGTCATCTTTCCTTGGCAACGGGTACTTATTCTTGATCATCACGTTGTTGAGTTGACGGTAGTCGATGCAAAGACGTAATGACCCGTCCTTTTTCCTTATGAACAATACCAGCGCTCCCCATAGAGATGCACTAAGACGGATAAATCATTTATCTAGTAGCTCTTGCATTTGCACCTTCAGCTCCTTTAACTCCGACGACGCCATCTGGTAAGGTGCCTTGGAAATTGGTTCCATTCCCAAGGCTAACTCAACTATAAACTCTATTTCCCTCTTAGGCGGCAACCCTAGCAATTTCTCAGGAAAAACATATGGAAAATCCCGTACTACAGCAATGTTTTCCATCATTGGTTCCTCCACCAATGTATCCACCACGGTTGCCAAATAGCCTTGGCAACCTTCATCTAAGAGACGAGTCACTTGTAGTGACGAAATCAAAGGGAGTAAAGGTCCTCCCTAATTTCTAACAAATGAAAAACTACTACTCCCAACAAGATTAAACTGGATTATCTTTACATGACAATCCACTGTGGCTTGTTGCTTGGTGAGCCAGTCCATTCCAATAGTAACATCAAAATCATACATTTTCATTACAAGCAAGTCTATGCTTCCCTCTCTACCACCAATTACCAACTTACATCCAAGACATCCTACCGCAACAATTACACTATCCTTAAGTGGGGTAGAAATATTAAAAACTACACCCAATGATTTTGGACTTAATCTCACTAATTCAACAAATTGCTCAGCCATGAAAGAATGGGTAGCACTAGGATCAAACAAGGTATAAACAGCATGGTTGTGTAAGAGCACCATACCTATGACCACAGAAGGCAAATTCTCTACTTCTTTCTGAGTGATGGCATGCACCCTTCCTTGCACCGCGGTCAGTTTGGATTATTCTGCGGTGCAAACTTTGCAGGTGGTCTATCTGCAGCTGTTAGCCTAGTGCTCTTATTGCCCTTCGGGAGCAATTCCTCACTTGATGGCCTTATTGGCCACAACCATAACAAGCTCACATCGAGGTAGGGTATGGGGCATTTCCATGTTTTCAGCCGCACAGCCGACATGCACCATTCCAGCTAACTGCTTGCTTCTCCACACCATTCCTTTGGTTTGGCAGAATATGGGGCCTTCTCTCAATCATCGATCTTTTCTCGAACCGATGGTTGTCTCTACTTAGCCCAAACCGCAATCCAAATGAGACTGCCTTCTCAACTAGATGTTTCTCGATCATTTTAGCTCTAGCATACAACTCATCATAGTCTTTCAAATTCAAGTACACCAAATGGTCCTTGATTTCCAACTTCAGTCCATCTCTGAACCTTCTAGCCTTGTTAGTTGGATCCTCTATTAGCCTTGGGGTGTACTTCGACAATATTGTGAACTTCGCTTCGTACTGGTCCACTAACATTTGGTTCTGTCGAAGCCACAGAAATTCCGTCATCTTTTGCTCTCAAGCACACTCGAAGAAGTACTTGCCATAGAAGGCTTCCATGAAGGCACCCCACACCGAGGCCATACCTTCCGGACTACTCCTCTCTAAGTAGCCTCCCACCACGTGCTAGTATTCCCTTATAGCTAATAGACTACCAGCATTATCTTCTCCTCCTCCGAGCACATCAGCAAGTCAAAGGTTTTATCCATTCCCTTAATCCAAATGGTGGCAGCCTCAAGGTTGCCCATCCCAATGAACTTGGGTGGCTTCAACTTCAGAAATTACTCCACCAGCTTAAACATCGGTCGCACACGAGACTCTTCCCTCACCTCAGGGACTAGGGCCTCAACAAAGGCAGTGCCTTTAGCAGTAATAGTGGCAATAGTCATAGCAACAGTGGCAGCAGCGGCATCTTGAGCCTATTGCCCTATTAAGGTCTCTAATGCTTGTAGGATCCTATCCAACTTAGGATTTTTGGGTGCCCTATCCCGAACTCTAGCCTGCCTCGCTACGATCCGCTCGCTAGGAGTCCTTCAATTAGGATTGCTCATTGTGCAAAATCTTTACTAAACCTGCTTTCCAATTTCAATCAGGAATTAGAAATTTTGAGCAACCCGCTTACTACCATAGATACTATAACAATCACAAACACATAAAAATAAATTGTCTTTCCTAACTAATTATCCCAAACACCCATTGTTCCTCATCACTCAAAGTATTGACCAAGCTCTGATACTATGTCCAACGGGAATGTCATGCCCCCGACCCTCGAGAACGCAACGATCCCCTTACTCACTCATGGTCGAAGAGTGCGACGTCCTAGGACGCGTTGCCAACCATTCTTTTTTTATCAAATAAATATGTGTATGCGGAAGCAATTAATAAATCCCAATCAAACATTATCAATAGGGATAGTAAAAAACATAGACAATTCAAAACAACCTCCTTTAAATCTTAACAATGGGTACTCAAATGTCCCTAATCTTGGGCACTATTCCCATAACTAACAAACTACATAGGGCAAAAAAGGTCGATCTACTTCATCCCTTATCCTTAGGGTTTGAGGTCTATTCAGTCCAAAATCCATGGCTATGGACATCCCTCAAGGACTTGAAAATTGTTAAATAATAATCAGTGAGATAAAATCTCAATAAGTTCGGGCACTAAGTCTCAATAAGGACACCAATTCACTTCAGGGGTACCTAAAAGGCATGTTTCTCATAATACTAACAACCAATAGTTAAACAATTCAATCACAAATAGCTTTACCTCGCAATTGCACGTACTCTGCATGATATTAGTTACATAACCACACCTAAGCAAATAGATAATCACATAATTAGAACACTACACATATAACGTTCCATGCACATGCGTATTCCAATTATGCGTCTCCCCGCGTCAACATGCTTCAGGGCTTTGTCTTTTTCCCTGTGCCACAAACATCAAGGCACAACCACCTCTAACTCCCCACATACCACGCATCAGGGCTCTATCATTTTCCCCGCATAAACATGCATTAAGGCACAATCACAACTACCTTCCTATGTACCATACATCAGGGCTCTACTCTTTTCCTCACATATATACGCATTAGGACAAAACCCCCACTATATCCCCGCATACCATGCATCGGGGCTCTAACATTTTCCCCATGTAAACACACATTAGGCCATAACCTCCTTTACCTCCCTGCATACCATGTATCAGGGCTCTAATCTTTTCTCTGCGTAAACATGCATTAGGGCACAACCACCACAACCTTCCCGCATACCACGCATCAAGGCTTTAACATTTTCCCCGCATAAACACACATCAGGGCCGCCCTCCACCCCATGTCACACACGCCTCGGGGCACAAGTGGACTCATAAACACACATCATAATCCACACAAAACATGCATGAGGTCCACATACGAAGAAGTAAATATTCCACATATTGTCTATAAATTGCCACATTGCATCAATCCGATAATCAACCAATTTCATAAGGAAACATCACATAATTCCTAGAATATACGTGCTTCAATCAATAAGGCATAAACAAGCAATCAGCAACTCGCAATAATGCGATAATCAAATATTCCTGTAAATCACTATTTACCACAATTACTCATTGGAGAGTAATTAATCCAAACACGGAGAATTATCCTAAAAAATAATTATTAAACACAATAATTATCAACAATATAACTTTTTATTATTAAAAATAATAATAAAATAAACACATGATTAACTAAAATTACCATTAGTCTCTAATTAACCCCCACTAATCTTGATTAGCCAAAATAACCATAACTAGCTAGTTAATCCCGATTAACCTAACCAAACTAACCCTAAACGAGATTAATGTGCTAAACAAGGGTTTAGAGTCAAAACTTACTATTTAACGACGGCAAAGGCGCCACTGTGATGGGGATGACGAGGCAGATGCATGGGCATCTCTAGGGTGTCGGGACGAATGACGTGGCAGCCAGATCTTGGCCAAAGACCCACTGTCCACACTACTAAAGAAGGAACTGAGAGAGGAGAAGGCGTCCAGCAACTCGGGTTCGGCTGGGGACGGCCCTCTAGTCAACTAGGGGACGACAGACAACAGTTAGGGTGGCGGCCAACGGCAACCGAAGGCTGGTACAGCAACAATAGTAGCTGGTTCAACTAAAACCATAACCGAGTGAGGGAGAGGCGAGCCCGGCGAGAATAGGCGGCCAACTCGGGTTGGGATGGCAATCGAGCGGCAGCCTTCGATGCCGATTGACACAACTAGATGGCAAGGAGAGAATGGGACGATCGGTGGGTGGCGATGGCGCGACCCGACGTGGAAGTCAGGAAAACGGAGGAAGAACCGAAGAGGAGGGTCGGCATTAGGTGGTCTGGCCATAGCTCACGGTGGCTTAGATCAAATTGAGCCCTACTAATTGGTTGAGATTCCTCTTTAAGCAAGCAAACAACTCAAGTGAGCAAACAACTCAAGGAATGTAGTGGCAGTTGTAGTGGTGAACTATGGAGGAAGAGAGGAAGACAGGACTAGCAGCCGCTGGTTTGAGCTCGAGATAGGCAAACGGTGGCCGATTGGCGGTCCGGCGATGAGCAAGGGTGGTGGCGGAGCTGCAATGGCAATCAACAATGGTTGTGCAGTACAAGAAATGCAGCAACAATAGCAGTGCGGCCAGCAAAGGTGAAAGGGTGGAGAAGAAGAAAGAAAAATAAGAGGGGGGGCAACTGTAGATCGTAGCAGGCGAGAGAGAGAGAGAGAGAGAGAGAGAGAGAGAGAGAGAGAGAGAGAGATGGTTTGAAAAGTCAAACCGAAGGAAAATGAGGGAAGGGACAACACGTGGGGGGACAGGCGGTAGAAAAGCAAAGGGAAAGGACATGAGAGGGAGATGGCAAATGGCAATAGGAAGAAAGAGAGGGAGAGAGGAGAGAGAAAGAGAAGAGAGGGGGAAAACGCACATGGGAGAGAGAGAGAAAAAGGAAGGGAAAAATGATGCGGTCTCAGGTCCGAATTTCGATTCAATGATCCAACATCCGACATTTCTGAGTACCTGGAAATTTTGGGAAATAATGAGGTCAAAGTCCAATAATTTAGTTCTGACGTCCGAAAAACCCAACAATCGAATTTGGATAGAAATCATGGCTAAGTTAATCAATCGCAACTCCAGCGTGTCTCAGACTAACGGGTAGCTTTTTTAAGAATCACGCATCTGCGAAGTCTTTAGTAGCCTCTCCCCTTCAGTTAGTAGCTTGTGAGTGATCAATTCAGAGCAAGATCAACTATCAGTGCATTGATGACTATATATTTGTAAAATCCACCATAGATCGGAAAATCCAATATGTCACAATAAGTTCTACTATAAGCTATTGCCAAAGTAACCTAACTATCATAGTGGATAGAAAAAGGAGGCATAGGACTAGGCCAGAATTTAATATCCAACAATAAATTCCTAATTCATTCATCATTTTTCCCAATTGTTGCTATAGTAACACATTCGAATTCCATTGTTTAGTTATGCATGTCTTTTTCTTGTTTGCCCATTAGAAAACGCATTCACCTAATGTGTAAATTCATCTAAAAGTATAATGTTTATCACCCGCACTTGTAATTCAACTAGCACTAGTGTATCCTTATACTATAGCCGAATAATTATTATAGAACAATCCCAAATTTTTAGTTCTTTTAAGATAACCAAAAATTCTTGTAACAACTTTCTAATGTTCTATTTTTGGATTACTAGTATCTACTCAACTTACACACAAAAATAATAATAATAATAATAATAATAATAATAATAATAATAATAATAATAATAATAATAATATTAGGCCTAGTACAAGACATTGCATATATTGAAGACCCTATAACACTCGCATATTCAAGTTGTGATATTGCCCTGCTAGTATTATAATTTAATTTAATACTAGAATCAAATGGGAGTATTTATTTCTTTGAAACCAAGATGTTGAAATTAAATACTGGAATCAAAGAATAGCCCCTACTATTTTTTTTTTAACTCTAACACCCAGGATAGTATCCATTTTACCCAAATCTTTCATTTTGAAAATGAGAGTAAGATACTTCTTTTTCTTAATTACTCCAGTCATATTGCTTCCAAAAATAAACATATCATCATTGTAAAAGCACACTAAAACAACATATTTTAGTGAATTTAGAATAAATGCACTTATCAATACTATTATGCTTAAAATCATTAGACAATATGACCGAATCGAATTTTCATGCCCTTGCTTATATGCTTGCATAAGCCCCAAATGGCATGCACATTTATGCACATACTGATGAGGGACATCAAGCAATCGGCCAATTCCATTTAATCTTGGGCTTGAATGCATGGCTCAAATACTCAAGCATGAAACGAATCAAGACCAAATGTCACAGCTCAATCGCACAGTACCAAAGTTCTGCATTTTAGAGTTTCAATTTTTCATTCCTGATAAAGGATAGAAACTGTTATATGCAGAAATTAAAATCCCATGGCGCAAAAGATATATCAGAGAGATCCTTCAATTAATTCTAGCCAATTAATTTACCCCCCAGGTCGTCACCACCGGCCAATCATGCAGGGCTCATGAACTTCAATTCGGTTTAAAAGAACCTGCAGTGGAAGAGCTTTGATGGCCATTTGCTTGCTGGCCCCACCACCAATCCGAATTTTACTTAATTGACCACATTACACTCGACGATATTGATGAGATTAGCAACATTTAATAACGATGGGCAACTCGACCTGGCAAAGGTCCAACTCTAGGCTAACGAAATAAGAAATGAAACAGAACAAATAATCGAGAATATTATGACAGTTGGTATGATCATTTTCTTCTCTAATTTCAAGCAATGAAATCACATACCTTGCTGAGTGTGTGCGCAAGAGCGGAACCAGCAACTTTGGTGCTGATTATGATTACACTGGCAATGTCAAGGCGATTATCCGGCAAGCAATCTCCATTTGCGGCATCACACCTTGACGCGTCATGGGTGGTGGTGTAATCTCCATCCTCCCTTCGAACCTTCACTCTCACGTCACCATGCCTTCTATGCAGGACGTAGAGTAGGACGAAGCCAACCAGAATTGCTAGGAAAGTCCCCACAATGTACTGATCGATCATCACCATCTCCATTTCCGTCTCCTTCTCCTTCTTGGAACAAATCAACCAACGAGACCCAAATGAGGAAGAGAGCGACAGAGATGATGGAATGGAGATCTTGCGCTCTCCTCGTCTCATCCTGTCTCAGGGCAGTGCCAAACAGCGCACTGGATTTCTTGTCTTGCCGTGCCTTCTCCTCATACAAAATATTGCAAACTCAATGAAAGCCCGCTGGTGCAGACCTGAAAACAGGGAGCGGTGTGGGGTGAGCCCCAGTCGCAATGGCGTCATATGGCGAAGCGTCGTGGCTGTTCTTTGCAGAGATCGTTGCTGACTAGTGCATGTCATTGCGGGTGTGATCTGATGCCAGAGTCATGGATGCTGAATGAGGATGTGGCCTTGTGTGTTGACTATATGCCTAGAGCAATCATGTAATAACTACATGTAAGGGATTTAAGTTGCATTATTTATATAATGGCAAAGAAATGTTCATTCATTGTCTCATTTATATAAGTGAGTCCATAAGATCAGTTGCATTTGAACCTATTCTTAAAGTTAAAAGAATATGTGTGATAGGTTTACAATTAAACTGAGTCTTTAAACAATTCTCGGTCAATGGATCATTAAGAGAATATTGATGATCATGTTGAGGTTAGTGTGTTCTCAAGTTTCACCATATAGTATTGGATACCTCAGGAGATGATGAATTACAAGTCATTTGATATTATGATACCCGAGCTAGAACATAGGTGCTTGTCTTAGACATGTTCACTAAACATGACATGCATAGGACAATTAGCAAAATGGAAGCTTCTAGCATGGTCAATGACTTATCATTTGTGCTTTGGTCTTGTGGAAAATCCTTAAGACCTAAGACACAATGCTAACTTGTATGTTGGATGGCTATGGTTCGCAAGTGCGCTTATTGATGCTTCATTAAACTGTCTCTATACTTAAGGTCATTGTTTGTTCACGTACAAAGGCACATGCCGGGCTTGTAACCAAGAATAAATTATTCATATCTCGTAGAAATACATGTCAATTAGATTTTAACATATGATTGAATTGGTGGCTTGATAGATAATTACATGGTTTTTGTTCGATCAGGACATAAAGAGTGTAACAACTTGGTTTGGCGATGGCAATGAGTGGTCAACGAGGCCAAAGGGCCTGAACAAGGGGTGACTCCTAATAGGCTTCTAGGATGGTGAAGGGGGCCGAAATGGACCGAGCTATGCACCGAATAGGAAGAGAGCGATTCTGGGATATATATGTGATATATATGTGAAAACTAGAATTAACTCACGAAAACACCTTTTGACATAATAGCAAGCTTTGTTTTGGAATCCAAAGTTAAGCAAGCCTAGGCTAGAGCACTAACAGGATGAATGACCTCTTGGAAAATGCCTGCCTATACCCTAAAAAGGATAAAACCATGAGGCTAGGAATGAAACAAGTCAAAGCGGACAATACCTCGAGTAAGTTAATCTAGGGATGTCATAATATGGTATTAGAGCGAGACCCCCTCCAATAGGTGTGTGGTTTAGGGAGGAACTAGGCGGAAGTCGGTGCGCTTGTAATAACCCATTTTGACGAGGGCATGGAGTGGTTGTCGGGGCCAAAGGGTCTAAATAAGTAGCGGCTCCTGGCAAACTTTTAGGATGGCAAAGGGGCATGAAGTAATCAACTATGCACCAAATAGAGAGGAAGCGATTCTGGGATATATATATTTATGTGTGTGAAAACTAGAATTAACTCATAGATGCGCTTTTTGATATAATGGCAAGCTTTGCTTTGGAATTCCAAAGTTAAACAAGCCTAGGCATAGAGAACTACTAAGATGGGCAACTTCCTAGGAAAGTGCTTGCCCATACACCAAAAAGGATAAAATTGTGAGACTCAGAAAGGGATTGGCTAAAGTGGACAATACCTCAAGTGAGTTAATCTAAGGTTATCATTGAGAGACAGAAGGATTGAATTATGACCCTATTGGTTTGGCTTTAGGCAAATGTCCTTAGGAAAATGCAAATATCTTTAGGCTAAAGGGGTTTTACGAAATGCAAATAACGTTTGGTAAATTTAATTTTAAGGTGCATTGCAAACCAATTTTTGCTTAAATGTCATTTGGTAAAAATTATATTTTGCAAAGGGCTTTTGTTGTAAAAGAAAAGTTTTAAATAAATTTTTATCTATCCACTATCGGCCAAAATAGCCCTTAGACAATGTCGCGACCCAAGTGGCAATCGCCTAGGTTCGCGCGAACCAAGTGAACCTAGGCAATGCTTCTCTTGGGTCGTGCGAACCTAGGCAACCGTTCGACTACGGTTGGTTAAGGTCATGTGCCTCAAGTGACAATCGTTAGGTGGTCGCCACCCCCAGGAAGCGGTTGTCAGGGCTAGGCGACCCCTCAAGTAATAGTTGCCGATGCGAGCAACCCCTAGGCTGGCAGTCATTAGCCTTCGTTTGCTTCTCCAAAGAAGATAAATAGTACCGATGAACAATGAACAAACTTGCATTCCAAAGATGCAACTTCCTAAAGGAATTATGGACCTACTTTAGGCTAAACACCCTTAAAGCCCTTTAGAGATGCAATTGTATATGGTCAAAGTCTTCCAAAAAATTGAACCAAATGGATTTGCATTTGGCCAATGTCTCTTAAAACCCAAAAGTCCATACCCAAAGCTAAACCAAATAGGGCCTATGTTATTGAGATATTTATGTTGTTTAAGTAGCCATGACATATTGTTAGATGTCGCTCATGATTTGTAGGAATTAGAGATTAATCAAGATGATTAGTACTCTTGGTTGTGCTAATGTATTAGCACAAGTCCTTCTGCTAACTTGGTTTTGAACCTAGGAATGTCACACACTACAACCAATTCATAATGATGCTTGAATGAGAGATACAGTATTGAAAATTCTTTGCAATTACGGCAATCAGTTTGAATCAAGCTAACGATTGAAATTTTGAATATTTTTAGAATCAATGACAAAATTAAAGATCTAAAGTGATTTCAAATTATACGACCATAATAAAAATCTGAATTGTGTTCAAAATCTATAGCTGCATTTATAATTTGAAGTGAGTTTAGAATCAAAGAGCATATTAATGTTCTAAAACAGTTTCAAAATCAAATTACCAAATTAATATTATGAAACGATTTTAGACTTAAATGGCTAAATTAAAGATCTAAAAAGATTTCAAATTTAATGGCCACATTAAAAATCTGAAACGGTTTCAAACTCAAATGTCATATTAACGTTTTGAAACCGTTTCAAAATCAAATGATCAAATTAATGTTCTAAAACGGTTTCAAATTTAATGGTTGAATTAAAGTTTGGTAACAGTTACAAAGTTAATGCTTAAAATAAAATTATAACAAAATTAATGCATGAATTATTACTCTGAAATGGTTTCATAACCAACTCTAGATTTAGACTCTAAAACAGGTTCAGACTTTATGGCCAAATTAATGCTGTGAAATAGTTTTGAAGTTAATGAACCGAATTAATTTAAATAAATGTGATTGATGCTAGTTATAAGATGCAATTTGTGAGAGAGGATCATAAGATGATCATGAGAGATGATAGGAATTAATCAAATTAATCACACACAAGAGCAATTGCTATTTCATAGTGGCAAGCTTTCTCAATTTCTCTCTATCGTCTCACTCAAGATTGGTGGTGTATCTAAACTAGAGGTCCAACATTTGTGGAGTTGGATCTAAAGAATTTTAGAACCTACAATACGAGGAGATCAGACATTTGTGGTATAAATCTGAAAAACATCAAGACTCAATTTTTTGAGCACGATATAGGGTAATATGATTAGCCTCTTTTTTTCATTTTTACATGTTTCTTATTAAAATGCATAAACAATAGTTTGGAGATATGTATATGGGCGTTATCACTGCCGCTGTGAATCACTTCAGATTCCATTTTGTCTATGTACATATTCTTGTTTTTTCCGAAACAAATCCCCACATTCTGGAACTCCATGATATTTAATGAGTGTTTTTTCAGTGTGTGAGCATCTCGGCACCCTAGAGATTGGCAACAGGGCCGTGGCTTTTCTTGAGAAAAATCAGATTAGGCTTGGCACTTCAGGTTGCAATTCCTTCATTTTCATGTACTCTCGATCTTGGGTTTGGGCGCCCATGGTCGTGAAAGGGAAACCTTTGTAACTGATGTCAAAAATGAAAGAGGAAGGCATTGCGAAGAAGACTAACTCCATCGTTGCAAAATAATTTCTTAAAAGGGAAGAATAATGGAATCATATTTGGAGACATGATATCACTTTTTTCGAAGAATTTTTTCCCCACAACATTGCTAATGGTTACCGGCGAAAATCCTCCAAGAGACAATAAAATCTTAATGAGAATACTATATAGCAATTCTAGAATTTCTCTAAAGTCTCTCAAAAGAAATGGTTATATTATCTTTCGAAAGAAAACAAAATTGGAAGAAGAAGATGATAATTGGACAAACAACTTCAGAAATTAATAACAAAAGATAAGACAATATATTTGAACAGACACAACCTTTCAATGGTTAAGAAATTATGTCTGAATAGATACGATTTTTTAAATAACTACAACCAAAGAGATAAAATTCGTAATAAATAAATAAAAAATAAAAAATAAACATAACTCATTTATGAACAGTCACACTACTTCAATAGAATATATAGTTAATTTTTATAATTATAAATGTGAATTTTTCAATAAAAAAATTGATCACTAATAAGTGTCGAATCTTGTCCACATGCACATTCACATCTTTTCAATGTGAAACAATGCACCTCTTTACAAACTAAGTACCAACATCCCTCTGTCCCGTGTTCAACAATGGCTGCCCAAAACATTCCTGACAACAACGACCAGAAACGGTTGTTCCTGTTCACCAACCAGTAGCGAAAGATGTCTGCTTCAGAAGGGCAGAAGGTGAATCCCAGCGGCAGCAAGGGCATCACTCCCATGTTCTTGCCATTCTCGCCGTTATTGTCGGGAATGATTAGGGAGCCATTGTTGAACGTGTGAGAGAGAGAAGAGAAAGGGTTTGGGGGGAGGGGGCGGAAGGCAGTGAGAGAAAGGAGAATAAAGTAGAATGAGGGAGTGGAAACTTTTTTATAGGGGAAGAAGAAAGAGGTGTACAGGAGAAGCAAATGAGAGAGCAGGCGCATGAGACTGAGAGTGCTCTTTTCTTAACGAAAAAGGAGAATTTTAACAAGGTTATACTTGTCCTGGCCTGAAAAGGCATGCCTTATTTGTTTTGGCATGGGTAAAATGGATTCTTTTCCTTTTCTCTTGTTTCGGCAAGTAGGTGGACGGAAATGGCTATGGCAAAACAAGAAAGACCAAAAAAGGAACGTGGCAAACAAATCTGGACAAAAAGAGAAACGATTTTTTCCTTTTTTACTACTATATTATATTGCCTTATTCAATCTTATCCATTGTAAAAAAGCAATTCAATCTAAATCCTAAAGTTTATCACGAAAGTATAATTGAGTCATAAAACTTTCAAAAACTACAATCAAATCCTCAAACTTGTTAAATTGATGCAATCGAATCATTTCATTAATATCATTAATTTGTCCAATAGAAAATGCTGACATGGTATTTTTAAATTAATTTCTCTCTTCTACATGGTATTTTATTACCTTTATTAGAAACTTAAAAAGGATAAAATAATTTTTTTTAAAAATCTGCAAAAAGGGAAAATAAAAAAGGCAGGGACTCATTGGTGGCCATCGCCCATCACCAAAAGGCCAGCCCTCACCTTAGTCTGGGCCACAAGGGCTGCCCTAGGCCCCCAACCCCTTTCCCCCTCCCCAAGCGCCATCATCTAGGACCAGTAACCCTACCCAACCCCTGTGGTAATAGGCGGCGGCGGCAACACCCAACACGAGTCCTTGTCTTTTTTTTTTCCAAATTTTTGGTTCTAATTATTATATCTTTTTAAATATAATTTAAATAATATTGGATGGAAAAAATAATAAAAATGCTGTGTAGGAAAGAAAGAAATTAATTTAAAATTGCTACATCAGAATTTTTCATTAGATAAATTGATGGTGTTAACAGAATGACTCGATTACACCAACTTGATAAATATTAAGACTTGATTGTATATTTTAAAAGTTTTCATACTCAATTATACTTTTGATATAAGTTTTAGGACATATAATGCATACATCTCTTGTTCTTTTCTTAACTAAAAAGAAAAATTAAATATAAGGACATTCTTGTCTTGCCCTAAAAAGGCATGCCCTATTTGCTCATTTTTTATGACATGAGTAGTTGGATAGGATCAAGCAATTGATCTTTTTCTTTTCATTTATCTTGTTTTGGCAAGTGAGAGGACAGAAATGTCCGTGGCAAAAGAAGAAAGAGTAAAAAAGGAACGTGGCAAAACAATATCGACCAAGAGAGAAACAATTTTTTGTCCTTTTTTTACTATTAGAATTGCCACATTCAATCTTATCCATCATAAAAAGGCAATTGAATCTAGAGTAATTATGACATGCTTTGATGTAGATAAAGTCTCACAAGAGCAAGTTTCTATATAATGTGACATCATCGATTCAAACCCTATCTTGGCAAGAGAAGTGGCCTAAATTATCAATACACTAATAACAAGACTAGACCATGAGTTGATTCAAGGATTGTGCAAGAGTTAACCATTTGAATAGGAAGGGTAATTAAGGGTCGGGAAATGCACTTAGATAGAGTACTTGACCATGGAAAAGGACAATCTTATGCCATCATAGGTCAATTGGTGAAAAGTTATAGACTGATTCGACGAGAGTATACATAGCCAGATTGCAAATAATTTTAGACAATCATTATACTAATCACGCACGACCCTAAACCAATTTCACAAGATCACGTGCTCAGGGTAAGTAATTTAATTTTGCACAATCACCAAGGGATCGGGGGATTAGGTTTGGATACACATCTAGTTTGCTTTGGTGGGCCTATTAATATGAAAGTAAACGTGTTGGAGATAAAGGAGCTAGGACTAACCCCCAATCCCTTTTTGGTTTAATCAGAAAGGTCCATGGTAGGGCTTGAAATTAATTAACTTTCGACTTTCATTTGAGTGTTTTCCTTGCAATTCACTTGTGACTTGTTGTTGAGTGATGAAGATGTACACTTTCACATGTGTATAATTGAAAAATAAAAAGAATGGGTTGACAACGCCTCCTGGTATGTCATAGAATAAACCCCATTGATCGCGTTCCCGTGACTAAGGGAGTCCAAGACGTGATACCCTATTTTTGGTACAAGAGTGGGGTTATTATCTAGAATGATAAGGTGAGTTAGGAATTTCGGAATAGATCCTTTGAAAAACACCCAGTGCTTATGATCCTTGATTGATTTCTTGAGTGATTACTTGGAATCCTGACATTTTATTAGGATTATAGAGCAAGTTTTCCCTAGAGTTTCGGTAAGATGAGTAATCTAAGAGAAAGGGCAAATGAGTTGTTGCCTATGATACAAGGAATGTATCTTATGATTCTTGAGGTGCTGATGAAAAGAATTTATCTTGAAATTCTTGATGCGTTACTTGATGGTTTTAGTGTAATAAGAATTGATTTTAGAAGTTATAAGTTTGAATGGTCATGTAAGACATAAATTTACTTATGGTGAATAGGTGCAATCAGTTTGTGGACTTTTGAATCGTAGGTTATGATCTTAGTTGAAGTAGTTTTGTGGAATTAAGTAAGTTCTTATCTTAGTGATTGGGGAGTTATAGGCATTCAATTGTAAGTGATGGTCTCCTAAGTTATGATATTCTTTGATGGAATTTTATGGCAGACAAATTCTTGCTTGGAGGTCTTAGTATGAAGAACTAGGGTAAATTGTTTTGGGAGACAGTTAAGATTGGAATTTGAAGAAGTGGCTATTGTCCTTGGTGGATTAAGAGTTAATTATTCCATAGTGCTACATGAACAAATTTTGAAATAGTGTTATCAATGATTTCTTCTTGATGAGTTAGTAGTCAAGACATGAAAAAGTATTTGAAGATTTTTGGTCAATGGAGAATCAATGACTTGTAAGCAGTGGTATATTTAGATATGATGGATATTTAATGGATTATAGTGTTGACAAATGATCACGAACTTTATAGCACTAAAGAAAATTTTCATAAAAATATTGTGTTAATTAGTGATACTTTGGAGATGTTATAGATTATGTAAGAATTAATAGAGAGAGAGGCATTTGGATGCTAGGCTACTTTGATAATGTGATCTTTTAGGCATGACATATTGCAAATAATAATTTTGGTGGATTGATTTAAGGATAGTGATGCAAAATGGGAAGATTAAGCAATAGACATTGAATTATGAGATGTTTAGTGGGTTCAGAATTTTGGTGATGCAAGGTGGTAAAGTTGGACCTAATTGATATATGGGTGATTGGAAGACATGGCAAGACAATATGTCAATAAGATAGTGAAGTTTCAGGGAGTTTCACTAAGCCTCAGTGAGTGTCGTTACTGATAGAAGTTTCGGCTTATTGACTTGCACTTTCTCCCAATCTTGCTCTGGTTCATGACGTATTCCACATGTCTGTTGAGAAAGTATGAGTCCAATCTAGCACGCGTGCTTAACTTCGAAGATGTTGACGTGGACAATATAGTGTCATATGTTGAGAAGCTAGGGCAAGTCATGGATAGAAAAGAGCAAGGGCTACAAAACAAAGTCATTTCCTTAGTGAAGGTGATTTGGCAATATCATGGAATGGAAGGAGCAACTTGGAAAAGTGAGGAGATATAAGACGACAACACCCACGTCTTTTCGAGGAATCGGGTAAAGTTTAATTTCGAGGACGAAATTCTTTTAAGGGGGGAATAGTTGTGACATCCTTGATTCGGACCCTATCTTGGCTAGAGAAGTGGCCTAAATTATTGATGCACTAATAACAGGACTAAACTATAAGTCGATTCAAGGATCATGCATGAATTAACCATTCGAATAGGAAAAGCAATTAAGGGTCGGGAAATGTGCTTGACTAGAGTACTCGACCGTAAAATAATAAATTGACCATAAGGATTGATACGGGATGACCCTATGCCGTCACAGGTCAATTAGCGAAAGGTTATAAATCGATTCAATGAAAGTATATATTGCAGAATTGTAGGTAATTCCGCACGATCATTAGACTAATCACAAATGACCCTAAACCAATTTCGCAAGATCACGTGCTCTAGGTAAGTAATTTAATTCCACATGATCACATGACAATCGAGAATAACCCATGAGTCAATGAGACTCAAATATGGATTGATTTCCGAATCAACCATAAGTCATGCAAGCAACACCCCAAGAGGCTGGCCTAACTCGAATAGGCCATATTAGAAGCACTTCCCATTGAAGTTTAGCCACAAACCTTGATCCGGTTATGGGTTTTCGATTAAGGATAATTCAGAAACTTTATTTTCCAATTTAATCAAGATAGACCCCTGTGAATAATTTTGGGCCCCCAAATCCTTGGTTTTGGAAAAGTGGGCCATCCATAGGGAGCCCATGGGCTTCATGCCCAAGGAATAGGCCTAATGGGTCAATGCCTATTGGAAGGCACAATTGGGTAAATTAAGCCCAAGCCCAATTCAAGCCCATTGATAGTTTTGGAAGCTTGCATATTATTACCCCACGTGTGTGAATTGTGTTTTTTTATTATTAGACTCATTAATGCATCTTCTAGAAGCTTAGTTAGGTTGAAATTCGGTTTGGCTTCTTGGCCTTGTGTTTTGCTTGGAGGAAGGGAATTTAAGGAAGCTTGGCCTAATTTAGACTTTAGGGGTCAAGAGTGTTATTGATCTCTCTCTTGCAAGAGACTTAAGGGGAAGGCTTTCCTTATTTTCCTCTCATTTTCTCTCTCTCCATCTCACATTCTCCCCCCCATCTCTCACGTCCATCTCTCCCCACTTATCTCAAGTTCTCTCTCTCCCTTTCCCTCTCTCATCCCATGTTTCTCCCCCTCCTCCCCTCCCAACTCTCTCATTTAATCCCTCATCTCTCATCTCAACCTTTCTTAGTCTCTCTTGAGCGCTCACCATCCACCACCACCGCACACCACCGGCGCCATTGCCTCACTGCCATCTCGTCATCTCACTATCGCCATCCTTGCCACACCGTCTTCATTGAGTGCCAATGATGCTGCCCAATGCGGTGAGCCATGAGCCATGAACTGTTCGATCCTTCGTTCACCATTGCTCGTTATCATCCGTGGTTATCAACCAATTTTGTAAGTAGATCATTCAATGATATCCATATAGTTATGAAGTCCACAAAGAAAATGTTTAGAATTACAGATGTAATATCCAGATGATAATAGTTGTGTATGAACATTGTTTCTTCATGAATATCTCCTAAAAATAATTTTTTCAGACTCAATAGACACTTATGAAAGGTTTTGTTAATTTTCAAAACATATTAGGAAATTTTCTCAACAACATATAAATCCAACCATCGCTAGTCATTTTATATGGCACATCACCACATTAGCAATTCTTGGTGATAATTGGCCAAGAGGATTATATTGAAATTTTGTTCAAATGACTAAATTTACAAAAAAGGAAAGTTTAGTGCTGAATTAACATCTTTTTAATATATTTAGAATTGATTGGACAATTTCCCCAATCAAAGTGCAAAGACAAAACATGTCAACTGGCAACATAGATTCCTATGGGGGATACCATCTCACTTCCACTTCCCTTACGCCAATCAGAAAAAAAAAAAAAATGTATCCATAATCTGATTCAATTGAAAATTATTTGGAGGGGGCTACATCTACTTTCTACACCACTAAATCCACCCCATTTTTCCTAAATAGATAAATTGCCCTAATCATTTAATTGAAAATTAAAGTGATGGACCTAAATTTTATTCACATCCTTCTTTTCTTTTGGAATTTTTATTTCTATTAAATTTACTTGTCGTAATTAAGGATAATAAATATTTTTCTTTCTTTCTTTCTGACTTTAAGTGGATATTACCATGGATATTGTTGAAGAGAGAAACCTCAATGAAACCTTGTTCTTTCGATGTCGTTAAGCAAATTAATGGATTAATTATCAAGTCAAATCCATAAAAGTTAGAATATAAGCAACTTTCTGACACAATCAGATATTAAAAACATTTATTGTACGGGTCACTCTCAAATTCTTTCTTATCCCTTGTCATTTAAAGACATGATGGATGACCAAATCAAACAAAGAAAGACCCTATTCAAAAAATACCACAATTACATTACCACAATGCAAAAATTTAAGAGATGAAGTTAATTGAAACAAAGGTGGTCATTAAACAATAAAAAAAATTAAACTTAAAGTTATTTGGATCGACAAAAATTAACATCGTTAGTAGTGTTTATGTAAAAAAAAAAAAAGATCAAGGTGCTTCAATGTGCCACAATATTTTACATCATTGCTTCCAATTATTTTAAGATGCTTTTGTCACTTCTTACATGCTCTATATGCAGATTTGTCATCAATGATAGAAAAGAGAATCACCAAATTTTCAATATAATATATAGAGAGACTTGAATTTTTTTCGAAACTAATCAAATAATAAATTCCTCATAAAAGTGAGCCAAGAATGGATAAATAGTCATAAGGGCATTCCACAATATACTAATTTTAATTTTCTAAAGAGCAATTAATATAATTTTGACTGAAACTCGTGATAGAAAATAACTGAACTGAATATAATTACACAAATGCGGAATCCATCATGAAGGATAATTTTTCCTCTTTAATTAAAATATTTTAATCATGTAGTAAATGAAAATTGCCCCATCCGATTGAATTTATATCTTTGTGGTCCAAGTTTCTAATTGTGATTGTTTCACAAAATTCGATCTGTGGAAATAGAAAAAGAAAACCCAAAATAAGAAAAGTAAATGAAGAGGAAATTTAAAGTGGTGCAATCACACCCGTTGTCTAGAAAAGTGAGAAATATATTTTCTAGAAATATAAATCTATGGGAAAATATCAATTAGGGGGCCTAAAATGCACTCATTTTCTTAAAAGGGGGTTTAAAGTGAAACTTGTTTAAAACAAAAGTATTGAAATAACTTAGTCTTAAATAAGCCCAAGCTTGTCAGCTGGCCAAATCTTCACCTTCACCGGCCAACGAGCACATGCATCACATGTGCTGATTCCGGGGACACGGTCAGGGGTATTTTTTGTCCAAAAGCATTTCTTTCCTTTACTTTTCATTCTACTGTTCATACTCTTTTGTTCTTCCTTTTTCTTTTGCACCATGCCGAGCACGCTCAAGCCATAGGTGTATGTGCAGTAGCAAGTCTTCAAGCTCACCCACGAGGCAGTCCTGAGTCTCAAGCTCACCTCTAGATTCAATGACGGCCATTTCCATGACTATAAACCTTGATAGGCCGCTAAACCTTGATGGCAAGGTTGAGTACGTGCCTCTAGATCTGGAGCCATGACTTGGCGTTGCAACTCGCCGATGAATCTTGCAGTGGCCGTCCTCTGCTTTCATGGATTATTCATCACCTTTATATTTTGTACTTCTTCTCGATTCCTTGCAACCTCCATTAAAGGAGGTGCTTGAGCTCAGACCGGAGTCACATGACCTCGGATTTGAATTGTGCGACCTTAGATTTGAGTCACGTGACCTCAAATGTGAGGTGCACCTCAATTGATGTGTCAAGCTCCACTAATGGAGGTTACCCATAGGGTATAGAGCGGAGAAAACAATGGGTGCCCTTACAGCGACGGTGGTTGTAGGGAAAACTTGGGCTCGTTTTGTCGTTGCCCCGACACGTAATGGGTCTACAATGCCTCTGGGATGGCTGAGCGAAGGTGGTGGCCGATAGAAATGGCTTCTTTAAGCTTGAAAAATCGGAATTGACAATATGGGTCTCGGCCAAAATGGCCGTAGATGATTTCGACGACTGCCAACTGTCACAGACGTATTGTGGAAGCTCATGGCTCGGCATTGAAGGCTTGCATGGCATTGGATGAGCACTAGTGAACCTGTGGGGTGAGTGAGTTCGTGTGAAGAAGACGATCACAAGTGACGAAGTCGGAAAGAAGGAAGAACAAAGATGATGATAAAAGGAAAGAAATGCTTTTGGACAAAAATTCCTCTTACCCTAGAACTAGCAGATGAGGTGCATGAGCTCACCGGCCAGCAATGATTTGGTCCATCGGTGAGATAGGCTTTTTTTTAGATTAAGGTGCGTATGGTAACACTTCTGTTCCTAGGAACAATTTCTGCTCATAAATGATTCTTTTTATTCTATTCTCGGGAACAATTTTTGAGCATTTGAAGACATTTGGTAACTGTCTAAAATTTTTATTCCCGGGATAAAAATGCATTTGGTAAAACCTCAAAATTTCTAATCCAAAATATTTCATTTTAATTTTTTAATGATTTAAATACTTTTTTTTTTTTCCTTTTTATCTTTATCTTTTTTTATTTTTGCCCTCCCCCATTGTGGCCAATCACCGCCGCTAGTGGTGGCCAGCGACCGCGCAGGCCAAGCTCGGCAAGCTCACCAAAGCCTCGCCAGGTCAAGGTGAGGTCCAACAAGCTCGTCGGAGGCTTCCCTAGCCACCGACGAGGATCGACCTCACCCGAGCGGCGTGAGGTCAGCCTTGCCCTAGCCTAGTGAGGTCAAGCCTCGCTGGTGGCCAGGTGATGCTACGCCCAGCCACCGAGAACCTCGGCCTCGCCTTGGTCTGGCAAGGCCTCGCGCCGCCTAGGCAAGGTTGACCCTCACTGATGACCAAGCGAGCCACCGATGAGCTCACTAGTGGCCAAGCGAGCCTCCAGTGAGCTCGCCAAACCTCACTCAACCGCTCATCGGCAACGGCTCAAAAGTGGCAATGGGGTGGGAGGAGGAAGAGGAAGAAGAAGAAGAAAGGGAAGGGAAAAAAAGAGAAGAGAGAAAAGAAAGAAAAAAATTGATTCTCAAAATTGTTTCCAAGAGCGAGAAGCAACTTTTTTTCGCTTCTTGATTCTACTCCAAATCTATTCACTATAATAAATTTGTTCCTAGGAATAAAAAATTTACTAAACGCATTTATGTTCTAAATCCACTCTTGGGAACAAAGAACATAATCAATTGTTCCCAAGAACGTTACCAAACAAGCCCTAAGTCTCCGAGGCTCTTATTTGAGATTAAATATTACACTTCAAGTTTTTTTATTAAAAACAAAATCCACTTTGGAACGAAAGCACATTGAATTCTTATTTGAAATTTTGAGAATATTTCAAATAAGGATCTGAAGTGTCTTTATTTTCTCAAATAAAGGTTTGAAGTATACCTTATTTCAAAAAAGGGTCTGCTGTATTCTCATTTTCTCAAAAAGAGATTGAAGTTGACTTTATTTTCAATAAGGATATGAAATGGCCATGTTGAGATTTGACCTCACTGACTATTCAAGGGCATTTGTGTTCTTTCCTTTTGTTCTTTCTTTTTTTCCTTTCTCTATTCTTTTCTTTCCATAAAAAAAAAAAAAAAATCTAAACTAAAAAAAAAAAAAAATAAAAAATAATAATAATAATAATAATAATAATAATAATAATAGCCCAAGCAAGAGAGTTGGAACCCACCCTTGCCAAGGCATCAAGGACTCCATTGGCCATGGTCGATGCTTCACTAGTGAAAGGGTGGT
Organism: Corymbia maculata; assembly: GCA_014182735.1. NCBI lineage: Eukaryota > Viridiplantae > Streptophyta > Magnoliopsida > Myrtales > Myrtaceae > Corymbia > Corymbia maculata. The sequence goes on from CM024687.1 coordinate 17,781,923, forward strand.
AGCCACAGGCAGGAGGATTGGGAGGGCCAAGGCCAACCCTCTCGCCTGTATACTTTTTTCAAGTTGTAGTAGTTTTTGAAAGAAAAAAAAAAAGTAAAGGATGAAAATGCCCTTGACTTGCTTTGAGATTGATATGACCACTTCAAACCTTTTTTTTTTTTAGGCTTGTATGATCATTTTAGACCCTTATATAAAATAAGGTTCACTTGAGGCCCTTATTTGAAATTTTACTTAAAATGGTCTAAAGTTGATTTTGCCAATGTAGTCTAACCAACCAATTTTGGTCTAAAAGACATGACATCACAGGTGGCATGATTGACATTGACATAAATAATTTTTATAATATTTTGAAATTTATAATAATTTTTTCCTCTCTTTTTTTCTTTGTTTTTCTAAAGGCCGACCCTCACTGGCTTTTGGTGAGGCTCCATTGGTTGTTAACGTCAAACCTTGTCGACCCAACCATGGCAACCATAAGAGCAAAGAAGGAAAATAAAAATAAGAACAAATAAAAAAATTCATAAAAATAAATGTAAAAATTGTCTGCATTTGTATCAACTATGCCATATTAGACATTTATCATCCACCTTAGTGATTGCCAATCAAATTTGACTGAAATGACTATATTGGCAAATTGTCAAAAATTTTAGAACTAAAGTGGTCGAATTAAAAGGGTTATAACTAAATTGGTGTTCATACAATAGATTTAGGATTGTTTTTGATAATTTTCCTCACTTTCCCCTTAAAGCTTAATATGAGAGTGAATCTCAACAAAATAGATCATGCAAAAGCATTAAATTTTCCTTAAGAACCATTTATCATTAAGCGAGCAAATGGAAATTTTGGTCACAATATCATCCAATGGATCCTGAAGTTTAAAGAGATTGAAGGAGGTAGAAGGATAGCGCAAGTGTCAAACCTTGGCACAAGGGAATACTTAAATACCAAAAATTCTAAAAAATACACTTAATGCTACTTTTTTATAAAATTGGGACATTTAAATGTTAAGTCAGGCAAAGGATGCCGGAAATCCGATGTGACTTATTTTTAATAATATAAGTCACCTACATGACTCATTAAAAAGCTAAATCAGCTAGAGAAGAGCCAAAACAATGTAGTTTTGCATTGGATTTGAATTTTAATATAAATATTAATTAAATTAAAAAAGATCTCTAGCAAGCTTCAACGAGTGCTTGCATAACCCTCGCCACCGTCGTCTCACCGTCATCAAGAATGGTTGAAACTAGCTAGGCGAGGGTCGACCAGGGTTACCGAGCCTTATCCAATGGCCAGTGACCCTATTTGGGGTAAGAGTCGTGGCTCTCCCCTAGATTTGGCAAGGGTCACCAGACATTGCCCAGTCAAGCAAGGGTTGCCACCCACTTTCTATCAGTTAAGGTCGCCAAGCCGACCCCTAGCTAGGGCCTGGCAATAGTGGGGCAACAGCAACAAGGGCTGTACATGTCCTTGCCAAACGCGTGTTGCATTCTTTTTTTTTTATTATTTTACTAAATTTGGTTTTTAATTTAATCAATATTTATATTAAAAGTCACGTTAGCACCAAAATGATATCGTTTTGGGCTTATCTAACCATATTAGTGTCGAAAAAGATGTCATTTTAAGCTCAACTCAACAAAAAAAATGTCACATTGGTTGGAATTTCTTGCTGTTGGCATTTAAATAATCCATTTTTCATCATTTTTTAGTTCATGTGCCACTGTTCATAATTTACTATTCATGTGCACTGTTCATGTGATACTGTTCACGCGCACTATTCATGAGGTACTGTTCACACGCACTGTTCATTCGGAAGTGAAAAATTGCCTTATTTTATGTGCTTTGATCCTATGATGTGAATTTGATGTGTAAATGCATAGACATCTGCATGAATCGTATGGTTTTCACAAAAAGAGAAAAAATAATTTGTCCGAAAGACATGGAAATGGATCGCTTTTATGAGAAGGGATTTGAGACAGTATATGCAAGCACATGTGCATTGGCTAATGTTCAAGATAAAACTAAATTGTGGTAGTATGCTTACGTGATCACTAAGTTGAACCCACCGCCCGACCGAAGTTCGGAGAGTGATAGTTCAATTAGTCGAAAATCCGACGAGTGTTTGGATGCAAAGTCGCGGTAAAGATCGGGCCCATGCTCCTTCGGGAATGTCGTCTTGGGAAATAACCCTCGACATTACCTCACGGGAGAGGGCAATGCTTGGTTATGCCAGTAGACACTGGCAGGGATTTGGTTGTAACTCTGAGGGGCAGTAATAATCGAAATATGTGTGGATGTAAGAACGCATGAAAAACCTTGCATCATTGGTTTCGATTATGCATGAGCCGATCACATTGTTTATGGTATGCATAAATTGATAACGTGCAGGGCGTGGCAATGGCCAAGTGAGATTGCCTGTGATGCGACTCGCATGTGATTGATAAATTGCATTACCTAATGACATATGCATTGCTTGTATTGTGTGGGAGTTTAGCATGCAGGGTATGGCACACCGAGTAAGGTTGCATGTGAACCGATTATTTGACTATTGGTTGACCCTAGCTGCTGTATGGTTGATTGTTGTTGGTTTGCTTGAGAGGTAGTTCTAGAGAGATACCCCATGTTGAGTTAGTGTACTAACTAGGGCTTAGGGTGTGGACTCGCTGAGATTTTATCTTACTGACTATTATATAACATTTTTAGGCCCTTAAAATGGCGCACTCGCCGATGCGATTCGAGATCCCAAAGGACTAGGAGACCATCGAGTGCACCATCACTTCCCGGGTTCGGTGCATATTTATGAGAAGTATGTCTCCACCATCTGGGTGGACGATGGACTGGGGCAATGGATCCGCCATCGATTCCCAGCATGGTATATCCGGGAGGACGATCTTCTAATCAGTCCTCTGCATGGTTTTAACAGGCCGCCCGGTAGGGGCCCTGTAGATGCTAATTGGGACCCCATGGAGATGGACCCTCCTGACGGCGTAGTGGAGAATCCTTCCCCCAGTCCACCGGTGATTGACCTTAATACCTCCGACTACGACCCGACGGAGCCTGAGTCTGATGGATCTCTATGATGGTAGTGCTGAACCCGAGAGTTCTTTTTGTATATATGGATTAACCTAGCTGTAGTCTCTTTTTGGTTTGGCTTAGAGAATGGATCTGACCTTCTGATAGAGTTGTATATCGAAAATGATCTTTTGTTGGTTAACCCAATGAATATGTATAAATGAGTAGTTGCTATTGTTATGTTGTTCATCCCTCTATCCCTATCTGATTATTTGATTGTCTAATTGATTTGGGGATAGCTCATCTTCTGCTTGTGTATAATGAATGAATAAAATGAATTTCAGCGACGCGTGCTAAGATGTCGCATTCAATTAGCCAAGGGAAGGAGTTGTTGCATACTCGAGGTTCGGGGTGCAACAATAGTGCCTAGGATATCGTATAGTTAGACCTCAAATGAATTGAAGTTGTCACGAGCTCGAGGGTCAGGGTGTGACACCACGAGACCTAGGCAACAGTCGCTTGGGTCGCATGGCGCTTGGGTCGAGCAACCCTCACTAAGGGTCACCTAAGGTCGAGCAACCTCCAGTAGCCCTCAACTAGGTCATGTGACCATCGTCGGAGGTCGCCCGAGCCAACGGCCATCGATGCCAAATCTAGCTCACCGACAACCATAGCTCTTCGCTAGTCCGACGAAGGGTTTAGTTCAATTTTCAAAATACACACACACACATATTATATCCCTCTAAACCCATTGCAAAATTTTCTTTTACCAAACGCATATTCAACTCAAAGTTCATTTGTAAAGAAATTTCACCAAACATAATTACATTTCCCCAAGTAACTTTGGGCTTTTAACATGAATTGGACTCAAAACCCATTTGCAAAGTTAAACCAAATGCACCCTTAATGATAGTGGTCATATTTGGGATAACTATGAAACTTTGTAAGTTTTTATGAGACGAAAAAAAGTTGGACCAGAATTATCACTTGATCTAAAGTTGGTGCTTTTTTATGAGACAAAAAAAAGTTTGGGCTAAATTTTGCACTCAACTTAAAGTTGGTGCTTTTTTTTTTTTTTTTAGCAATTAGCCCCATTTTAAACCTAGCCCAATAAATATGAGTGAAAAAACAAAAGGAGTGTTTTGTCATCTTTAGCATAAGCGGAGGAAAGATAAGAAACTGTGTCAAAATTTTTATTATAGGACTAAACTGTGGTACTAAACTAGGATTTCTGTTAGGGGTAGGAGAGACTGAAATTAGTTGGGGAATAGACTGAGCTCGGTTTATTAAACATTTTACTCAAAAGCGGATAAATAGGCATTGAAGAGTATGGCCCCACCAGGTAGCACTCGAACTCATTATTTATCTGTTCTAGGCCAGGCCCAGTCTCAAAGCCTATCATAAAGAATTCTGAAGGCCTTGGGCCTACTTTATTTTCTTGTTCTACCCCTCTCCAATCGTTCTCCGCTTATGTCTCATTGTATAATTCATATAAAGTGCCCCGCTGGAAATGGCGATTGATGAAGCAGGAAGCAAGTGGCCCTCGGTTCAGTCCAAAATTCCACGAGGTAATAATGAACAGAATCATCCATGAATTTGAAAGATGGTGTATCACCTATAATTGGTACCGATCCAAATAGCGAAAACTCCTTCACCAAAAGTTGATTTTTGATTTTTTATGAAACGGGTCAGTGGTGATTTTGGATAGGAATTTACTCAGCGTTGCAACAAAGATAAACAACAAATTAAAAGACAAAATACAGTAAATGATGGAAACTGAAAAGACAATAATATCAGTAAACTCATAAAGTACATTCTAAATGTGTGTTTTTTAATGACCCTACATTCTAACACTGCCATATATATAACCTACTAATTACAATTGTCTACCATCAGTTATTTCTGTAAGTATGATTATAACTATGCTCCCAAGTTTCTAGGCCTCCTATTCGCGCGCCAACCTCATCCACAACTAGTTACAACTTCCAAAGCCATTAAGCAACTCAACCATGGCTCGGTATATTTGCCTTCAACCAATATTCTCGTCTTCCAGAGCCATTAAGCAACTCAACCGTGGGTCGGTATCTTTGCCTTCAATCAATATTCTTGTTCTCATGTCCTCCCCCTTACTTCCAATAATAAGCCAAATGTTAGGATACCCAAGTCTTTTTTTGTTACGGCAATGAACTTAGTCGAACACCTCTTAGTTACATGTCAATGACTCTTCTTCATAGATTTTTATACTCATGTTATACAGGTTGTTGATTGTTTAATTGTTTGAAGCACTTTCATTGATCGGTCCTCCATGATCGCATGTTCTTTATTGCTCAGTGATAGCTATATTGAATGGTTGTCGAGAGCTACACATTATGATCATGGATAGACTGATTTTGTAATCATCGATAATCACATCATGTAATTATCGATAACCATGTTGATCATATCAACCAGACACAATTAACTGACTAAACCCCACTGCTTGTCAATTCAAAGAATCCATTACTTTTTTGTGTAAATATATGGCTTAGCTGTAGAGTGAGAGTTTAGAGCTTCCAAAGCCCTTATCTCCTAGAGCCAGTGCTTTTATCCTTCTTTCATTCGTCTGAAGAAACCCCCCTTCGTGACGTCCATCAGGTGTTTGTGGTTTTGCCAAACTGATTCCATCTTTAAACATCCCTCTACTCCCAAAAAAAAAAAAAAATACAAATCCGTTATTTGTTTCATGGACTTAAGTGTTTTGACTTCTGTTTTTGTGAAATTACTTCTCTATCTGTTTAGTATTTTTGTGTTAGGTAGCATTTTGTTCTCAACTAAAGTGACCTTCAATCTATTATATTGATTTCCGTCCACTTAGATGGATAAGATTTTTTTATTATCACACAATTTCGTGTGAAATTTTTGGGAGGATTGCTGCTATCTTATAGCGTAAGGAGAAAATAAAACCAGCGTAATATGATTGGGTCAGGAAATTTGTCCAAAGTCATAAACCTATTGTAAATAAAATAATATAGTCATAAACTTCCTTATTTTGTCAAATAAGTCCTAAACCTTTGAGAAAAATTTCAATATAATCATTATGGGCAATTTTCACCGGAAATTGCCTCTGTGATGGCATGCTATATGCTATACCATCAGCAATGATTAGATTGGGAAGTCACCGATTTCTAGTGAAAATAGAGCGAAATGAATACATTGAAATTTTGCATAAAATTTAGCACTAAATTGATAAAGGTAAAAAATTTATAATTGAATTAACATATATACAGTAGATTTAGTACATTGAAATTTTTCTAGTCGTGTCTAGTAAACTTGTCTTGGACAAGACTTGTTCTTATTGTGTTCAGTCAGTCAATTGGGTTTGGTTGATATGATCAACGTGGTTTTCGATATCCATGTCTATTTTAATCTCATTTTGTTAGTAGATATCCATTAACATCAATTTGTTTTTCTTCCCAAACCTGCTAAGTCGTTTGTTTTCATTAACATTTGGTAAGGACTTTCGTTCTTCACAACTTTAGGAGTACCAACCATGGATGGAAAATAAAGTTAACTCTTGAAAGCAGTATTTAGTGGAAGACTCTAATCGAGCCCACCAAATCGCAAGAGGACAACCTAGCATGAGGAAATTTTCTGTTTTTACTGAGAAATTTGTGAAGTTCTTCTTATGTGCCATTTGAGTAGGCTATCTTGTCGAAGTTTTGATTTTTTGTTTTTTGTCTTTTCTCTGCATTGCTACCTAAGATGATGCAGGGATGCTTTTGTTTTCTTATGACTTATATATCAGAAATGAGAAACTAAGTTTGAGCTGGATGGCCTCAACTGAATGCTGTTTATAAATGCATCAATCGTGAGTGCATAGATTTGGGAAAAAAATAGCTTGCATGCTAAGATTGCTTGCATTGCTGGCTTAAGCATCACAAATAGTAGGTTGACGGAGTAAATGGTACCATTGGTAGGTTTATGGAGCAAATGTTACTTAAAGACGACAAGACTTTAAGGCCACCTTTGATCATCTAAATAATTTTACCAAATAGGATAAGGTCGGAAAGGTTAGGAGGGCATATGATTTGTAATATCTTATGCGTAATTTGGTAAATATCTGAATATAAACATATGATATCCGAAAAAGACGCTTGTATACCTGAAAATTTTACTCTCTGCCTCCGTCTGTCTCTCTCGACATTCCCCAACTCGACTCTCTCACTTTTGTCGCTGCTGCAATGAACCGGCTCAAACGCCATCTCGACCTCACCTTTTCCTTCTTTCTTCACTTGAATTCCTATGGCTTCTTTCTCGACCGTCCCACCTATGCCTTCCTCATCTCCACACTCTTACCCTTGGCTTCTCGTTCGCGCCATATCGCCTACTTCTGCACCGCATGGGACGCCGCTATCCCTTCCTTGCTCAATCTCTTGCTCAGCTGTTTATGTCTCCCTCTCAAGCCCTTTGTGTTATGTTGTGTTTCCCTTACTCACTGGTCAAGCTTTGGGGATTTGAGAGGATAAGTACACTAGAAGTGCCATAACTTTCGTATGGCGCTCACTTTGGTGCCAAAACTTTTTTTTGTTTACTTGAGTGTCAAATCGGAGTAAAATCATTCATTCGAGTACTATTTCGCACAAAAACAATATTTTAATATTTTAATTAATTTTTTTGTTTTTTTTAAGGGCCGGCGAAGGCCACCGTTGACCCTCGCGGCCGCCGAACTCTCGCCCAGATTGGGCAAGGGCCCCCTCACCATCGGCCACGAAGGCCTTGGGTGAGGCCGGCGAGGCCATCAAAGGCCCTAGGTGAGGTTGACGGGCCATCAATGGCCTCACCCACGGCGGCGACGGCAAAGGCCAAGCGATCCTTGCCCAAATCTGGCCCAAGGCAAGGCCACAATGGCCCTCGGTAGCCGCGGGGAGTTCGCGACGACCGACGGCGAAGGGGCCCTTGCCCAATTTGGGTAAGGGTTCCGTGGTCGGCGAGGGTCAACGGTGGCTCTTGCCGGCCCTTTAAAAAAATAAAAAAATAAAAAAAATTAATTAAAATATTAAAATATTATTTTCCGGCGGCCACGTCAGCTTTTCCGGCAAAGTGGCACTCAAATGAAAGATTTCACTCCAATTTGGTACTCAAGTGAACAAAAAAAAAAGTTTTTGCACCAAAGTGAGTATCGTACAAAAGTAATGACACTCCTAGTGTCCTAACCTCGAGATTTGAGTCTTAAAGCTAGGGTGGGTCTAGGGGTGGTAAATGAGTGGGTTGGGTCAAAAAATGATCTTACTCATATTGACCTATATTAACCCATTTTCATGCAATGTAAATTTGATGACTCATATCCGACCCGATTCATATCAACATATACCCGACCCCCCATATTACCAAAACACATTAATATTTAACTTAATTTAGAAAAATCTACTTCCATCCATTTAATTCACTTTAATTTTTTTACATATCAATTACTTGAATAAAAATTTCACATCAAACTTATAAAGTAAATTAAATAATAAAAAATTAGTAAATAAAATAAAATAAAAATGTGAGTATCTTTAAATTGAATTACATTTGCAAAATGATTTTTTAAAATTTTGAATTATTATATTTTAATTTTTTAAGAAAATACTTTTTCTTTTTCTTTTTTATTTTTTTCCTTCTTTTATCTTTTCTTTCTTCTTCTTCCTTCTTCTTCTTCTTCCCTCTTCTTCCCCATTTTCCTCTACCGACACCACTCAGTGGCAATCAACCAAGATGTAGGCTGATGACCTCGAGTTCAACCAAGGCTAGCAAACTCAAGGCTTGGCTACTTGAGGTGAGCGCAAGCTCGACCAAGGCTAGTGAGAGCTCACTAGGATCTAGCAATCTCCAAGCTCGGCCGACCAAGCTTTGTTGCAATCGGCAAGCTCACAGCTCGCTTGCCCACATTTACGCCAAGCTCCAACCAACAAGCTCGTGGTTCACCTGCCTAAATCTAGGGGAGCTAGAGCTCAGCCAAGGTTGGCAAGCTCATGGCTCACCTGCCCAAATCCAAGCCGAGTTCCAATCGATGAGCTCAAGTTGGTGATGGAGATAGCAATGCAATGGTGGGATCGGCGAGGGAGATCGAGGATATGCAAAGAGAAGGAGGGGGATGGAAAGAGAGAGAAGGAGGAAGGCCTCGGGATCCATGAGTTCAATGTGGGTTTCCCTAATAACCATTATGACCCATTTCTATTTTCACTTTACTTTTTAAGATCCATTTATGACTCATGGTTAATTTTCACTTGACCCATTTAACAAAAAGTGAGTCATGATATGAGTTTATGATCCATTTTGACATATTTAGGTAAATCTCTTAAGATCGATTACCTTGAATACAAGGATTTGAGCCTTAGATCTAACGAGGGCATGTCGGATGAAGGTGCGGCTGCTTGTGCGACTAAGCTGCACGACACAAAGAAGCTTGAGGAAGTTGGCTCGAATTATTTATTTTTGTCAATTCTTTTAATTTTTACTGGATAGCAGATATTCTATCCAAATATATCTCACCCTTAAAGGTAGAAATTTTTTCTGGATTTGGATTTCCATTGGCTCAAAGGCGAAATAGGACAAAAGTTATCCTATTTGAATATATATTTTGTTCATCAAACATGGTCGAAAAGACCCACTCTCTATTTGCTATGAAATGAGTAATAATTCTAAGAAACATATGCATTTAAAAGGTTTCCTTGAAAAATAGTCTAGAAACATTGATATACGATGAAATCTAGAATTATGTAGGTCTCAACTATTTATTATGAACAAAATTTAAGAATCCCCCGGCCCCCTCTCTCTCTATATAAGAGATTCCTTACCAGTTAACTCTACTACTACGTGTTGTGGAAAATAGCCAAATACACAATTGCTATATGAATATATATGAAATAAATGTTTTCTTAGGTAATTGTATTGATCCCAAAAAAATTTTTCCTTGCGCCAAGATGCAACATCATACTTTGCCGACACGATTATCTAACATCTCTAGACAATGATTCTCCTTATCCAGTTGCAGGCCACCCACGTGCCCTAAATTATTGGATTGTGTACATCCCTTTCATTTTTTTGTCTCGAAAGGAAAGTTTGTGCCTAAGATTATAATCTTAGATCGGGCTGGATTTAGGGACTGTCCCAATTCTACTTTAAGTTGATCAAATCCCTAACAGGGAAAGAATCCAATAGTGCAATTGACTAGTAAGCATCACATCACACCATGGTTTGATGGTAACAGACTATCAATCCTCTCCTGAGGGTCCCTCGCCCCAATCACCTTCAATTACTTCAATGGTCATCGACGGTATTCAAAACGCGTCTCTATCTCTTTCAAACGGGAGAGAACGCGTTTGAATTCTAAATCAACTGTTTTGCATACTCTAAATCAATACAGCTATCTCAAAATATTGGAATTGACAAATCGTCTATGGAAGTTGTTCACGCATCTAGCGCTATAGTAGCTTTAATAGAGTACTCGGAGTCGTAGGTGGTGGAGCCACCATTAATTGACGGATTCATGAGAAAGTTGGACCATATAATTTTGTGCGTTTTTGTAGTTACTTTTGATTTTAAAGCCCATCTTCACATGTCGCTTGGAGTTGTCCTGAAGTTCGGATTTATAAGGTTGCCCTATGATCACCTCTAGTGTGAATTATCGAAGAAAAGAAATAAAATGTAAGCTTATAGGGAAATGTTTCCCCTCATTTTCACCCGTTTCCCTCTAGATTTGAACACCAAATAAAGAAAAGTATTCCCTAAATAATTTTTCTAAATTTCCTGCATTTCCTGATGCTAAACAAATTGTTAAAGAAAATCGGCTAGGCCCACTCAGATGGGAACTTTTGTTTTATTATGTGTGGGTCTGGGAAAGAATTTTTGAACTCCATATGTAACCTTAATTGTCATTTATACAGTGTACATTTTGCTACTTATTCCTCAACGTCAAGTGAAGAGGGAGAGGTGGGAATTCGAATCACCATCTTATCAGGAGATTGGGGTGTGGACAATTTAGTTTCAAGAGTGGATTTCAATTCACAGGCCTTGCAAGGAGGCCGAGTAAAAATTCACATGTCTCCATGCTAGTACTTAGTCCTTAAATTCAAGATAATTATCCAATCGGTCCCACACCTATTGTAAAAATGTCAATTCATTTCTAAAATTTTTCGATTTTGCCAATATAATCCTAAGTTTTTGCACAAAAATTTAATATTGTCCTTCAGCCAATTGCTACCAAAAATGCCGACATAGTGATTCACAAATTATTCACATCAGCATATCACATAAAATGGCCAGCTATAACTAGACACTACCCATATTAGCATTTCCAGCAACAATTGACAAAAAAAATACATTTGGAACTTTGCATGAATATTTAGAACTATATCAGCAAAATTGAAAAGTTTAAGACTAAGGCTCCGTTTGTTTCACGGAAAATGTTACTTTTTTGGAAAATATTTTCCAATAAGTTATTTTCTAGGAAAATGTAATTATTTTCCAGTGTTCGGGTAAAACTTGATTTTGAAGTGGAAAATATTTTCCGCTGTTCGCTTGGGAAAATATTTTCCTTTATAAACTCTTTTTCAATAATTTTTTTATTATTTTATTTTTAAAATCGTTATTTATTATTTTTTAAAATAGATTATTAAATTATTTTTTTGTTTATTTTGTGTTCTCTCCTTCCTTGACCAGTCGCCGGCCATGCCTCAAGCTCACCTTGCTAGCAAGGCTCGAGGCTCGCCTACCTTTGGCGAGCTCGCATGATCAACTTACCGGCAAGGTGAGCTAAAGGTAATGAGGCTCGAGTCTCGTAGATCGGCATCGCGAGTTATGTAGTTTCAATTTGGAAAGTAGTTGAACTATTAGGAGGAAGAAGAAGCACAAGCCGTGCAAAAGTTGAGTGAGGGAGATCGACCAATTAGGGCAAGTGATTGACTTTGTTCTACTTTAAAAATGAGGGATTCGATTGTTTTGAAGGGAGCAAAGAGAGGCAAGCACGAGGGCGCTGGGTTCGTGAAGCGAGGGAAGAGAGGATTATAGTTTTTTTATTTTGAAAATGGGTAAATTTGGAAATAAGTTTCTGTCTTGTAATGCTCGGGCGTCACCAATCGCGAGCTTGGCACGCTGTCATCGGTCATCGGCTATTGCCATGGCTAACGACATGCCGAAAAAGAAAAACAGCAAAAAGAAAGAAAAAAAAAATAAAAAAATCGATTTTATTAAAAAATAACAAAAAAATCGAATTTATGAAAAAATAAATAAATAATCTAAAAATAAAAGAAATAAGTAAGGACTAATGGAGAGTGTAAGATAAGAGAGAGTGAATGTGAAAATGTTTTCCACTTTTCAAAAGTGGAAAACATTTTCCCTCACTTTAGAAGATTTTTTTTTCCTTCATGGAAAATGTTTTCCCCAATGAATTTATTTTCCGTGAAACGAACGTCGGAAAATTCGGAAAACGTTTTCCTGGAAGTTATTTTCCGTGAAACGAACGGAGCCTAAGTTAACATCCAAACAACAGGTTTTAGGATTGAATTGGTAATTTTCCCCTCAAATTCTTTGTGTTTTCAAATTTTGAGTAATGCAATTTAACTTTCATTCAACGTGGAACTCTTTGAACTTGAACCTTTCAAGATATGATGTTGAAATATAGATTCTCGTACAACTTGTTTATATATTCTTAAAATTCAAATAGTAATTTAAATTTTGAAGAGAAATCCTGTAGAAACCTTTTTGCTTTGGAAAAAGTAAATGGACCCTAAAGTTGTTTAATGTTATGTTATTGAAAGTAGAAATAAAAGTAAAAACGTCGATAAGTTGTCATATATGTGTTCAAAATTAAAGCAATCATTGAGATGATTCTACGCATGTAATTTTCAAATTTTGTGGCATATCTTTTCCCTCCCAAAACTTCATCCTTAACAAGGATGGATGGCCGCCCAAATAATGTTTGAAAAAGCATGCCAATCACCAAAGATTCTTCACATCAAGAAAATCCACGTCCCTTAGATATTTGATCATCTTAATCTTCCATCTTGCTTTTGCTAAAAAGTCTCCACAAGAGACTAAACACATATAACTATTATACATCAAATCTTTCTTTTCTTTTCTTTTCTTTTGGGAATTGATGCAAGTGGAGACGTTTTCCTTTTAGATTGTGATGGTCATAATTTGAAATTAGGGTTAAGGAGAAGCGGAAGAAAAAAAAAAAGAGGGGAAATGAAAAAGATGAGTAGGTGCTTGGACTTCAGTGTCCATAGGTCGCTACTTTTAACCTAAAAGCCTTGGATTTATTAACATGCTTGTTCCTCCATAGTCAAAAGAATGAACAAGCGCATACACACACAAACACATGGCAGAGATGGGAATAAAGAGTCCCACAGAGAACGCAGGCTTGGAAGTCAGAGAGAGAGAGAGAGAGAGAGAACAAAGGGTTAATTTAGAGTACAGAGGTCAGACAAGAGACGACACATCTTGTCTTTCTTTCTTCTTTCCCGGAACAAAAGGAAAGAAAAGAGAAAGAAAAAGCAGTACATCATCTAATTCAAAAGAAGGGAAAGAAAAGGAAAGAAGAAGGGAAGATCATGCTTAGACGATGATCACATCACAATTTGGCCTCACAAAGTCTTTGAAATAGAGAGAGAGGGTGAGAGAGCGAGAGAGAGAGTTGCCGAGTTATATTTTTCTTCCCAACCGAACACCTTCATCTGCCTTCCGGGTGTAATGGGAAGAGCTCCAGAGTTCTACAGTGAGCTGCTTCGTCCTCATCTCTGAATGAAGATGATGATGATCTGCTCATATCCTCTTCTGCTTCCGAGAAGTCAAATCCCCAGCTTCTACACTTCCTCTTGTATGGACTGTCTTCCTCCCCTCTAATCTCTCCTTCTGATCCCTGCAACATAATGTTATGTTCCATCGGTTAATCTCAAAATTTTAAAATCCATACGTTCATTTACATTTACACTCGTGCATATTGTGCTAGGACTGGTGAGTTTTCTCCGTCATGAAACATGAAGCCTAATTAGATGGTTCTCGTTGGAAAAGATAGGCGATGCTCGATAAATTGATGAGAGGGAAATTAAGTTGTCTGGCAAAGCTGAAACAACACATGAAGATGAACCAAACGTTGGGACCAACATGCCTCATGCAGTGCTTTGATACCAATGTTGGAACGAGGAACACAAAAAATGGTAGTACAGTTTCGTGTACCTTAGTAGTAGCGTTCAAAGTTACAGTGGCGATGGTGGCGGCTGTGGTGGGGGTTCTCGAGCAGTGAGAGAGGCCGAGGCTGTTGCGCTTCTGCTTCTGCCTCTCGCGGGCTTTGTGGTTCTGGAACCAATAGAACACGTTCTTGCCTTCGATCTTCCCGTACTTGCTGAGCTGTGCCGTGATCTGCTCGATCTGCTGCGCGTTGGGAGTTCTCATCCCCCCTCTGTACAGCATCTCGAGTATCCCGATTTGCTCTTGTGTCGGGTTCCAACGTGTCCCTCCCGGGTGTGTTTCCACCTGCATGAACATAGAAGTTCCCATGCACACATTAAATATGAGACTTCAAAATCATAAAGGAATTTCGTCACTAATTAGACATATTCTTTCCTTTAGCAAACACTCAATGGCCGCCGTGGCAATCGAAATGATGAAGAGAACAGACTATCTATTTTATTTTGGTATTCAGTCAAACAACACGGTAAGTTGTAACCACTCTCACTTTTGCTTTGTTTAGAACACGCATGATACGAATCTTTCTTTCTTCGACCAGCCCGTTCGATTAGGTTTTACTAGTGGAAGTATGCTCCAGGAAGAGAACAAGTAGATTAACACGGTTCAATCATCGAAAAGGACAATGATCGATGGAAAAAAGAGAAACTCCGGATGTTCTTTGTGAGGTACATTGGACTTGTAAACACAGCAAAGTTTGAATTCCTAGCCACTTCGCAAAATGTCACATACTATATAGTCAAAATTCACACGCTGATGACGTGAATTGTGGAAATTGCCATGGAAGAGGGAAATGGGGGAGACCTGAGGAGGGTCTCTCTTGTCGTCGGAGGAGGAGCCAAGCCTCCTCGGGCCGCTCTCGGGGCGGATGAAGCTCTTGATGTCGACAAATGCGGCAGTTGAGACAACGTCGGTCTGGTGGGGGAGTTTTGGAACGAGGGGGCGGAGGCGTTTGCAGCTGAGCGTGAGGGTGGTGGGTTCGAGCTCGAAGAATCCACGTGCGAACTGATGAACCTTCATGCTTTGCCTGAAATGAGATGCTTCTGCTTCCCATGAGGGGAAGATCCGGCTAAAAGAGAGAGGCAATTATATAGGGAATGACACTCCTGTTGAAAAGGTAAAAACAAAAACAAAACGAAAAAGAGGAGGAGGAGGAGGAGAGAGAGAGAGAGAGAGAGAGAGAGAGAGAGAGAGAGAGAGAGCCAAAGTGGGAAATGAGGTGCATGGTGGGTTGTTCAGAAGAACCCAAGACCAAATGATGAGGTGAGGTTGACTTGGAGATTGATTACCCACACGATGAAAAAGCTAAAGTTGCATTGGAGCAAAAAGGAAAAAGGAGAAAATGTTTATGATTGCCATTTTGCTTTGTAGTGCTCCTTCAGTTGCATTAAATGCACTAGCATGAAAATCTTATTATACTTTGAATTATGCCGTTCTTATTGTTTAATTTTTCTTAAGGTATTAACTTTGTAGAGTTGGGCTCGTGATTAAAAAACATATTTGTGTGTGTGGATTAGGCTCATAAAAGGGGTCATAGTTTTCTACGCCACCAACCGTAAAGAGTTAAATGCGTGGGCATCCATCTAGGTCTTTAACTCTTGTTTATCTCATTCATTAGATTGATAAGGTATTTTATGGGTTTGAGATCTTAGTTTGATTATTTTTCGATAACATGCTTTTCATTGCATGGATTGGTATGCTTTTATTTACCTAACTCAAACTTTTTTTTTATCCTTATATCATGATTTCTCACCAGCAAAACATGTGCAATGTATCTGTTTTCTTTTCCTTTATAGGACTACCATCATGTCAAGGCAGAGCAAATTAACTCAATTTACTTCTCCAAATTGAAAAGACCACCAATAATCTCGATATTTAACTCTGAAGGGGCTAAAATTGAAACAAGGGTTTTCACTGTATAAGTTCGTTTTCCCTTTTTGATAGACCATCGCCCATCTTAATCAAATGGAATTTTGGAAGATCGGAAGGATATGGAGCCATTCAGCAGCTCTCCATTTCTTCATTGCAAACCAGCAGAAGGAGCCAAACTCTTCTTCAAAAACATGACAAGCCTCTCTGTATTTCACCATCATGCTCGTCAACAGAGACCGAGGAAAAAGGCGGGGTCGAGAGAAGAGCCAAGAGGGAATAGAAGGTGGAGATGGGGATGTGAATGTGATGATGGAACAAGCGTGTGAAATTTTTTTGCGGGGCGTTCGAGTGGTTTTTGGTATTTTGTGTTGTGGGTGTGTGTTGGCCCGTCAAATCGGGTCGTGTTTTTCTTGCTTTCATGATAAGGTGTCCATGCTTTTCGGTGGCCTCCATCAACCTTTTTCTTCCATAAAGTTGAAGAGGTGGGAGGGAATGAAGCAAATAATTAAAAAAAAAAAAAAAAAAAAAATAGTAAAAATAATTCGAGCCCAAAAAAAAATGAAAAATGAAAGAAAGATCCCTCCAATCCCGATACTCGAAATTGCCTCTTTTCCACATAATCCAATGAAGGGAAAAAGAGGGGGAAAACTGAATGCCGTCGTCTTTAGGCAATGAAAGTGGAACATACGATTGGAAAATAATAAATATTAAAAATAGGCAAAGTGGCAAACTCTATCTGAATGCCTCAGGTATATATTTAATATTAATTTGCGAATAAATGGCATGCTTTTTTCTTTGGGAACAGCTTGCTTCAATTTCCCAAACAGTTCAAAACCGGCAATACGTAACCCCACTTTCATTTTTATATTCCCAAAAAAAAAAAAAAAAAAAGAAGAGGCGGAAAAAGAAGAATTGTGTAGAGAGGTCTAGGGTTAAAGCACCGCACCACCATGGCAGTGCCACTATCCCCCTTCAAATATTATTTTATTTCACTTGTATCTTCAATGATTACGATAAATCATATGCATGTCTACGTATTGATTCTGGGTGGGGTTGAATTTGGAATTTTCAGTGCTTTCCCGCATGAGAAGGCCTTGCACTATTCAGGTTAATGAAATTGGATTTTATGTATCTTGTACCAACATGAATAAAATTGGATTTTCTCCAGATTGGCTATCGACATATGTTTTTGCCAGTTTCCTTGCTTCACCACGTGGCTGGAGTTGGAGGATAGGCTTTTCTTATGAATATGGCGTTTCGATAACGTTTGAGTCGGTTTTATCGGACGATTTAAGTTTTTGAATCGGTTGGCCGTGATTGAACAATTTCTGTCATTGTGCATAAACAGCACCAAATCTACAACCCCGTTCACGTCTACCTTTTCCTATAATCATATCAGCAAGCTAAGCAGCGATACTAAGTTTTCTTCTAGTTTTTTCGAAATTACCTTTAACCATGCATATGATGATAGTTGCAAATTACGAACGTCATGTGCATGCAAACTTAACTAATATAATAATCAGCGATGTCCTCATTTGTATAGTACCAACAGGAGACATGGTTGATCTATGGAGACCGAAACTGGAATTCTTAAGGGGGCTGCCTCTCCTCAAAGAAGCCACTAATATAAGATTTTGTGGTCGTTTTGGGATTGCTGACATGATATATCAATTAGAACTGAAATGAAAAAATTTACATCCTAAATTTATCCGTTGATAGATTAACTCATTTGAGTGCAATTAAAAGGTCCAGATTCATTGTCCTCTCTCTCTGTCTCTCTCATTCTCGTGCCAAGTCGCTCATCTCTTCCCTCCCTCTCTTCCTCCAAATTTGACCACGGATGAGGGGTTCCCTTCCATGAGCTACCCCCTGATCTATGGTAGCGTTCATTGCGGTCGCGAGCGTAACCGTGGCGGCCCAGCGCAAGATCCCATTCCATCCAACAAAATATAATTTGCGCACCAGTAAATCAAGTTGCGTGTAATTTACAGAAGCAAGCCAATCTAAAGTGATAGTTTTCAAGATTCAAAAGTAAAATTGGCTTCAATTTAATTCAGGCATATTAATGTTGATTCCTTATGCCGCATCAAACACGTAATTGATACTTGAAATACTTTCTCGTGTCCTAGTCGCCGCATTGTGATTAATAAGGTTGAAAATTGTGGCAGCATGACAAGTGAATGGCATCCTAAGTGGAGGTGGCAAAATATTTTAACTCATATTTGTCTTTTTTGTCGGTTAACTCATATTTGTTAAGTTATATGAGACGTGGGTTGCCTTGAATTTATAAATATGGGGATAAAGACACTAAAAGTGCCAAAAATTTTGTACGCCGCTCATTTTAGTGCCAAAATTCTTTCGACCACTTAAGTGTCACTTTACTAAAAAAAGACATTTAAGTGCCAACTCTAATTGAAGTCACTAAAAATCCGATGTAATAATTTTTTATCAATTTTTCCAACCCATTCTAACTAGCGTGTCTAGTCAACATTAATAATTTCAAACAATTTATCTAAACCCAAAATTGAAACCCTAATTTGATTTTGAGAAGGGAGGAATGGCTATTTTCACCGGTGGGAACAATGGTCACGGTGGCAGCTTCCGCCATTGTGCTGGTTTTCCTAGGGGTGATCATCGTCGTGTCTCATGCTACTGTTGTCTTTGATGCGGCTATTGTCGCTTGAGCCATTTCTCTCAGAGATGGTGGACATCACAAAGTTCGGAGGAGAGAGAGAAAGAGAGATGTGTCGAAGTGTTATCTTACATCAATTGTCCTAAATGCTTTTTATATTCATGTAATCTCTCTCCATCTATAAATTTAAGTTTTTTGGTTGAATTTCTAACATGGTATCACAGCTTGTTATCCTTTATGCAAACATGCATAATAAAAAATTCTACATGAATGTGCATAATCAAAATCTCATGTATAGCTCATAATTCAACTTGCACGTAAGTGGATGTTGAAGTATTATCCCACATCAATTAACAACGAGTCATAAATGCTATCTATATTCATGTGATCTCCCTTCATCTATAAACTTAATGTTTTGGATTGGACATTCTAATAGAGAAAGAGGATCACCCCACATCAAAACCCTCATTTGGTTTAGAGAGGAGGAATGGCGTCCATAGCTCTCACATCCTCTTGCTCACATGGGTTTGGTGGTCACCGTTCATCATTGAGATCTTGCTCTCTCAAGGCCAACATGCTACTAAGCTCCTCCCTTCTCTTTAAAGGTGATCGGTTCTTGGTTCGATCTGGTTCTAAGGTAGAATCGAGAATCAAACTAGGAGGACCAATTCCCAATTTTAGGAACTAGGGACCGGACCATTTAATCCTAAGAACTAAAACTGGATTGGACCATTGGTTCCGATCTAATCAAGTCTAATAAAATCAACCACTTTTTTTTTCACTAAAGAGTGATTATAAATAGTGATAAATCTTAAGATATTGATGGAAACGACGATGGGTAAATAGTTATTATACTGTAACATGCAATATTATTAGATGAGGTAATATTTAGTTCACATTTTACTAAATTTATTTTTAAAGAAATAATAAAAACAAAGGTATATATAGTTGGTCCGATTCGGTTCCCAGATCCAATTCCCTCTTGAAATCGTGAATCGGACCAACACTCTTAAGAACCGAATCGAATCAGCCAATCTTATCTAGTCTAGGTGGTTCCTTGTTGGGGCAATCCATCTTGCATATCCCTACACCTCTCCAAATCCAAATCTGCCTCAAATCGTGCATTCTAGGTCAAATCCAACGCAACCATCACGAGCACCACCTACCTTCTCTCTCCTCTCCAAAAGGTTACTTCTAAATAAGGAGCTCATCGAAGCTTCACTGTCAAGGCGACTTCATCCATCTACAAGATGGCTATCTCTCTATCCTCGCAACCATGGCAAGGCACGGCCATGAATCCTCACCTCACCTCCATCGCCACTAGCATCATCCTTTGATTCGTCCCTATCCCAGCCAAAATCTCGAGGAGCACCTAGCAACTACTCATGATATTCGTTATGATTATCATATGAATCATCACCCAACCATTGTTGCTCAGTGTCTCACACGGTAGAAGATCACTAAGAGTGCCACAACTTTCGTACAGCGCTCACTTTGGTACAAAAAAAAAAATTGCTCACTTAAGTGCTACAAGTTTAAAAAGACATTCACTTAAATGCCACTTCTGATTTGTCCTCTAGAAAAGTTGACGTGGTCACCGGTGAATAATATTTTAATATTTTAAAATATTTTTATTAAATTTTTTGATTTTTTTGAATTTTTTTTGCCTTTTGTTTTTTTAAGGCTAGCAAGGGCCACCGTTGTTGACCCTCGCCTGTCGGCCACAAAGGCCTTAGGTGAGGCTGTCGCGGCCTCCCCATGGCTGCCCAAGGTCATTGCAACCTTGCCCAAGGTCTTTGTAGGCCAAATCTAGGTAAAGACCACCTAACCCTCACCGTAACCACCGCAAGTGAGGCCATCGAGTCCTCGTCGACCGCTGGTGAGGAACCGATGGCCTCACCCATAGCGACTATGGCGAGGGCCAGGCAGCCCTTGCCCAGATCTGGCCGCAAAGACCTTGGGCAAGGTCACGATGGCCTTGCTGGCCTCACTTAGGGCCTTCGCGGCCAACAACGAGGGTTCAATAGCCAACAAGAGTCAACGGTGGCCCTAGTTAACCTTAGAAGAAAAAAATCAAAAAATTTAATTAAAATATTAAAATATTATTCACCGGCAGCCACGTCAATTTTCCGACGCCACATCAACTTTTCCAATGGCAAATCTGAAGTGGCACTTAAGTGAACATTTTTTCAAACTTGTAGCACTTAAGTAAGTGAAAAAAAATGTTTTGGCACCAAAGTGAGTACCATACGAAAATTGTGGCACTCCTAGTGTTCTTCCCCTCAGATGGGGGTTTGCGTCTGAGTCCTCCCAATACTCGTGTGACATCATTTTTAGTGAAGCGTGGCCAATCATGTTGTCCATGTCAACTCATTTTTAATATAAAATGGCAAGTCAAATTAAATTTTCTATTTTAAAAGTCATGTAATATTTTTCTTGGAATTTCTAGCCAAAGGCACTTAAATGATTTTTTTTCCCTCCAATTTGGCACTTAAGTGAGCCAATGGAAACTTTTGGCACTAAAAAATGAATGTTGTAACAAACATTTGGCACTTCTAGTGTCTTTATCCCATAAATATGGATTAAAATGAGTCTAATAAAGTAATGCACAATAAATGATGGCTTCTAATCAGTTTGCATATGGGTTTGAAAGGAATCCGACCTTAACCCATTTAATCAAATAGCAAATCGTGTCCATGCCCTAGTCTCCGACCATCATGCAAGAGCAATTGGCTCTTGCAGTTGAGTCATTAGCACTCGACTTAGGTCCATCAAGACTAAGCTCGATTCCTCAGTGGCTAGGTCCAAGTCCATAAAGATTGGACCCAAATCCCTCGAGGAGAGACCCAAAAGGCCTAAGATCCTCATGCTTGTGTCTCAAGTTCCGAAAGGCCATGTCTGGGGATGCTTGACTCTCACACCCAAGTCACTACTACCTAGTTAGGATTCAAAAAGGCCAACCTAAGTACATCAAGGCTGAGGTAGGCCCTAGGTCCCCTAGGTCATGGGTGACACCTTAATGCCCGTGCCCGTGCTTGTGCTTAGGTCCTCAAAGGCTAGCTCCAAGGCTTGAAGTGGGTCCCTCAAAGTCGGGCCCAGGACCTTGATGCCCCATGCAAGGGACATCGGTCTTGAGTCCATTAAGGTTGGGCTCAAGACCCCAGTGTCCAACCCAAGATCCACAAAAGGTTTGGCATGAGTCCCTTGAGGTTGATTATTAATCGTCTTTTAACAAAATACTTTTGAATGCATAAAGAATCAAACCATGATCTTCAACGTGAGCAAACAACAATATGACAACTTGATTTATATATGCTTTTGTAGTAAAATAGTGAAACATCTATATTTTATTTTAAGTATTCAATTTTCTACCCAAAATATAAATTGGGTTGGTTCTTGGAAACTCGAGATCGAATTGGAACCAACTAGTTCCTCATCCTAAAGCATCCTTATTTTTGGCCATCGGTATGGCGCTTACCTATGTCTCCACATTGCTTATGTGCGACGCCAAGTATGACCCAACTCAAGCACTTGAGCTCCCTCCCCAATTCAATAAGCCAATCTATGGAGTTGGCTATTCTTCAAAGGCAATAATTTAAGGAGAAATATTACTGATAATTAAATACCATGTTGAATCCGAGTCTAATTGGGTATGAATCACTAAAATTATATTGCATTAAAATTGATCAATATGAGTTTAACCATTTTCGATTACCCAAATCTGACTTGCTCCACTTTTCAATGGCCTAATTCCAAGTGAACCTAATTTGTTGAGAAAGCAATATGATAGCATATAGAGACCTATGTATGCTCCAATAATCATTGCTATTTTCATTTGGCGCCAAAAGTTACCACTAAAGTATTAGTTTTAAGAACTCGGTTCATTTGAATCCTTAAAGAGAGCCCTTACAACATATAATTCGAACTTTGAGCTTCCAATGTAAGGGATGAGATGAGATGCAAGCTCAGCTCATTTAATGTTGACAAGTTGGATTTATGTCTAAAATCCACTCTTTCAGTGCTGGCACACGTAGGGAAATTTATAATGCCACTATCTTTTCAGTCGCTAATTGTATAGTGAACTTGATATTCAACATAATGGGGTGTTTTTCAACAAAGCCGCTTTGATTGTCAATAAGGGTGCGCTCGTGCTCCTGAATTATAATACATACATATATATATATAAATTATGACATCTCATTTATTATGAATACCCTAAAAAGGGAAATAGAGAAGGATAGTCATCTAATTGTTCGATTTTAATAATTGTCCCCTTCACACCCAAAACCGAAGCGATACGGGATATATCATACATCACTCGAGGCGGGCCGATGCAGGTATTTGTTGGGGTGGGTTAAATTGTCGTCTTTGTCCTATTTCAACCCTTCCGCTTGAGAAGGAAGGAGTGGTGCATGATGCGGGTTACAGATCTAGTCCGGTCTCTCAATCTCATGGTCTGACTTGTAGCATATATTCGTACCAATTAAGGATCGATCTTGAAATTGACGTCGTTGCGCGATTCTTGGACGATGATTTTGCCAACAGCTCACCGACTTTGAGAGAACCTCTATATTATACTTCTTTTTTTCGCCATATCTTTTTGGACTTTTGTATCGTGGGTTGATGACAAAAATCTTTCTTCGCACAATGTATTATTGACATCAAACCTAACTCAATAATGCTTGCATAAAGAGAAACTTATGCAGGTGGTGTATTATATATAAATTCTTATATTCTTGACTTGTGCGTTAATGATTTTATCGTCCCTACTTCCCATCTTAATTCTCTCTCTTGAAAACTCAAGCAGGGAAATCGAGGATAAGCAAATCCAAATCATATTATGATCCCGCAATTAAAGTTGCACATGCATCGATTCACAAAAGTGATGAATTTATGAATAGTCATGTCAATATTCCAAAAAGTAAAATGTTTATGACACAAGAAAACAACAAATATATACCAAAAACCCAAGATAACATTGTCTAGACTGAGCGATGTTGTTTCCTCATCCACCCATACCATTTATTAAATTATGGAAACAATTAAAGATGGCAGTAACTTGTGAAGTTAGCATTATTTTATGAACAGTAGAAATTTATTGATATACCAACAGAAACATTTAAATTCTAAGTGTGAAAACTTAAAACAAATAACTATAACTAAGTCACATCATATATTTCAGTAAGGATAAGGCATCCTAAATAAATTTAAAACTTAAATTAATAAAAAATAATGATATGTACGAAAATCTAGAATAGATAAACCAACCAATGGTGAAAAACATCATTTCAAATTCATATTCTAGTTCAAAATTCTTTAGGTTTTCTAAAGAGAAAAGGAGATATTTTTCTATTAGTATATAGAACTTCCAAGACACATTTACCATCACATCACCAAATTAATCATTGATCACTGGTCTCAATCAATCCTTGGATCTCGATCCTTAATAACATCATCCTTGTTACTTCGTTCGTTCCGCCAACTTTGTCAAACCCAATTCTTTCACAACTTTTACCCCAAAAAAAAAAAAAAAAAAAAAAAATCTCTCGTAACCCTCAAACCCCAACTTTGACAAAGTCACATTTTTTATTATGATTATCTTTATTTCTTGAAAAATAAATAATTTGAATAATATTTTCAAAAAAAAAAATTTCGTTAATGAAAATATTATATTGACTAATTATTTCAAATATTACAAGTGATCATTTTTAGAAAAATAATTTTTTAGTATTCATTTTTTGTGAAACTAATATAGCATAAACTTTTACACAATTTTTTATCTTTCAGCTATCATAGTTCAATGTTTTCTTGCTCTATCTTTCAATTTAAGCTTTACAAAGTTCACCTATGTTACGGGAGTGTCCGTTAATCTCTATAAGTATCCTACATCAAACTTATTTAAGAAGGAAAATATCTAATTCCAAAAACCTAAATCTATTTTATAAGATATGAACACCAAACCATGACATTATTTCAATTTCTTTCCTGTGCAAGAAACTATGGATATTCGAGCAGATAAAACAAGACCTCATATTTAAGTCAAGGCTTCTTTCACTTGGATTCCCTAGAGGCCTCTAGGGTCTAGTAAATGCATCTTGACTAGGGGATATGAATATATTGGGAAATTAATCACTTGAGTGTCACTTTTGATTTGCCTACCTAAAAAGTTGATATGACTACACGATGAACAATGTTTTAATATTTTTATTAATATTTTTTCTTTTTTTTCTTTAAGGGTGGCGAGGGTCATCAGTGACCTTTGCCGGCTGCAAAACCCTCACCCATGGCAATGAAGGCCCTGGCCACTTGACAAGGCCCCTACGGTCCTCACCAACTATAGGCACCCACAAGCAATGCTGCCCAAAGCCGACAAGGGCCCTCACCCACAATCGCCCATAGTTGGCGAGGGCCATCGCAGCCTCACCAATGGTTGATGAGGCCCCAATGGCCTCGCCCAGGGTTCTGACGGTGAGGGCAAGGCAACCATTGCATAATTCTGGCATAAAGGCCATGGGCAAGGCTATTGCAATCTAGCTAGCCATGACGGCCCTCACAACAACCAACAAGGCTCCAACAGCCTCACCCATGGCCTTCATGGCTGAGCGCAAAGCGGTCCTCACCCACAACCTTCATGACTGAGGGCAAAGCGACCCTCGCCCAATTTGGGTTAGGGTTCTATAGTCGGTGAAGGTCGTTGGTGACCCTTGCTGGCCCTAAAGAAAAAAGAACACAAATATGAAAAGGAAAATTAAATTTAAAATATTAAAATATTAAAATATTAAAATATTATTATCAACGGTCACATCACCTTTCCGGCAACCATGTCAATTTTTTTGATAGACAAATAGAAAGTGGCAACTCAAATGATTGATTTTTTAAAATTATGATACTTAAGTAAGGAAAAAAAAAATTGATATCAAAATGAATGTCGTACGAAAGTTTTGACACCAATAATGTTCTTATCCCAAATATATTCATGGAAAATTAGTTGAGTCAAAGGTTGCAAATACCTCGTGTTATCAAAAAGATTTCGATTCTAATTTTGATAAGTTTCAGATTAAGGTGGACTTTAACACTTTGAGTAGGTTGAGCTAGGTAAACAGTTTTCCTAGTATACAACGATTTTTTTTTCTTCATTGGAAACGGCGGAGTAAGTGGTAAATCTTTGTTTAGGGATACAATTGATTATACCGACCAGCCCTCCAAGTACGGGAAGATAATTGGATATTTTTACGCAATTTTAATATAGTCATTCTATATTACATGGCACCATGCCACATTAATGATTTCTATTAAAAATCAATTGGAATGATTATATTAAAATTTCACTCAAATTTTTAAGAATAAATTAGCAAAATTAAAGAGTTTAATATTGATTTAATATCCATATAATATATTTATGACTATTTTAGTAATTTTATCTCCTTGTATGCATATTAGAAGACTTTAAAGATGCAGTTCTTTAAAAAAATTGACAAATTTACCCTCTAATTTGTAAGGGGAATTCATTTTACTCCCTCCAACACATTTCCCTTTAAAATTTACAATTCCTCAAGCAAAATTAGACTAATTGTAAAAGAGTGCAAATCCATGATAATGACATTTTGCTCCACGAAATTCTTTGATTGTCGGTGTTAGGCTAACTCTGTCTCGACGTGATGTTTGGTCGGGGCGTCGGGTTAAAACTTTTTACCAATCGTGTATCATGCTAATGAAATCGAATCATATCCAATTCCAGCTCAGAGAGTTTCCATGCATGACCAAGTCAAGGAAAGTGGCGGTGAGCACTTTTCAAAATTAAGTACCATGTGAATTTTCATAATCAAAACTTAATTGCTTAAAAAGGTCTTAAGTTTACACTTATTGTAATTCCACACCCTTTATTGACCCTTCATTCTTACTGGATAATCTGGATTCCCTTAAACATGAAACTCTTCTTATACAGCTATTAAAGATGCAATACAAACCCGAGGGCATTGGAGAACTAAATAAATTAGATGTAATTCTATTCTCCTGGCATTCATCAAATGGTCTTTTAGGCTAGTCTTAACTTAAGTAAATTGATCGTTTAACAAATTGGAAAACATGTTACTGATTCGAGAGATTTACTTTGTTAACAATTCAATTAAAGTGTTCAAGAGAAATGTCCAATTAACCCAAACTTAACCATAGCATGAACGCCTCATCCAATTAGGCAACAGGTGATAATGATTGATTCTATTCATTTATCTAATCCATTAATATATGACACAAAATTCCACTTGGAAAAAAAATGCATAAGAGTCAATTTATGTGACTGTCACACAATGATTAGTGGCTAGTGCCAGCTTAAATCAAGGCCTAGACCAGCTTCCCTAGATTTACCACGACAATATATATATAGGTAAATAAGAATAAACAAAAAAAGAATAGTTTGAAAAGTCGGAAAAGAGGGGACAAGGAAACCACCCCCTTTGGAAAATATATTAAAGACACCCCACCCCACCCCACAGATTTCGGTGATGGACGTACGTAAGTACCGAGTCCTTACCACCAGAAATTGGTCTGGGACAAAACCTACACTTCGGTCACGCTAGTTTGAATCAAACCAACCCCTTGTTTTACTTATTATTAGATATTATTACCCTTTTCGTTTTTAAATTACCATCTTTGTCGTTTCCTCTTTACAGGAAAAGGACAAAACCCAACATGAGTACATACAACACCACAAAATTTCATACATTTGAAAACCCAACTTATGCCAGAATGTGAATTGCTACTTATATGCATAATTAAAGCAAGAACCAAATTTAAAATTGAGCTTCAAGAATTGCTCAACCACACCTTTCTAGAGTCAATCGGGAATTATTGAATTCGTCTCAAATGAGCATATTTATGTTACATCAATAATAACTATTATCAATATAATACACATCCCTAATTGAATTCAAACATAAAAATGGACATGCACAGAATCAATACTTTGCATACCTAACTTAATGCACCTACAATCACATGTTCTCATACTAACAATCATAACTTAACTTGTGAACAAATTCATGCCAGCAGTCCTACATATTTCATATGGAATGAAATCACATGTTAAACTTTTAATAGGTACAGTCAAATTTCAATCCATTTTTCACGTGCATTTTATATGTTCAACGGACTCAATGTAAACTACATGTCCATCGCCAAGCGAGCATTTTCTTTTTTTTGAATTTTGGAGCATATCATCTTATTTTTGCCCTTTTTCCATGTATGGATTGGAGCGTAGGCATTCTGGCTGAAGTGGATCTACATAGTGATCTTTGAGTTGAGCCTCGCTTCTCAATGGACACTTCTTTCTTTTTATTTTTATTTACTAATTTTTGGGCATTTTAGTGCGGCCCCTTTATCGCAGGTACTGATCATAAGCAGGCTTTTGGAGTTAAAAGTGGCATATAAAGCTTGTCCACGGAATGATTTGATGCATTTAATCTGTCTCTTTTTTGGGGCCGCTGTAGATCTAGCTTTATCTTTCGCCAAAATGATATTCTAGAAGGTATATATCTTTCTATTCGTCATATTTCTTTTTCTTTTAAATTTTCTTGGGCCAAATTCTTTACGCCATAATCACTAGCCATATATCTTAGTTCAAATACATAGAAAAGGTCCAAAAGGGACTTAGTTCATGCATCTCTTTTAAGGACTAAACTACAGTTGATGATCGATAAATTTTCGTTGTAAAATTTACTTCAATATAACACTTTGCGGTAAAAATAGGATTTTGAGAATATTTACATTCATAACCTCGTGTTAATATCTTATAAAATTTTGTAAAATAATTGTCAACCATTTTAAATAAAAGTTAATAGATAAATATGTGATTCAATATTTGTGCAATTATCATAAAAAGAATTGCACGAAACTCAACCTTTTTTTACTTATAGATGCCCTAGGGTAATAGTCTAATTAAATTCTAAGAAATAAAAAATGAGAATGCATATGCACAAGTTACAAAAGCATTTCCAAACTCTTTAATTCGAAAATCAAGTTGTTACTTTTCCTGAGCACTTCCATGTGGGATTACACGGGCTATTTTCTTTTTGTAGTCAAACCAAAGGAGGAGCTATATTCCAAAATTTCAAATCGCACCGAAAAAAACACAGGACCAGTTCCCCAGGAATGACTTATCCTTCCTGGAACTCCAATTGCCAGATGTCATTCCATCACTGACGTGAAAATTGTCGAGACAATTATTAGTGTTTGACAAATCCAAAGATCTCTTTCTTTTTCGGAAGGTCCAATTTCCTGATTGCATAAGCTGAGTGAGATCTTGACTATCTCACTAATCACAAAAAAGAAAGGAAAGAAAAGGAAAGAAAAGTTGAGTGAGATCTCCCATGACACCGCACTAAATTTGTCCTGATTAAATAAAGTAAAGACATGACTATTGGCTAATGAAAACCCGTCGCAGAGAAATATGCCGTTCATATTGATTTCCTAATTGCTTGAATTTTTGTGTAATATCGTGAGTTTACAACACAGGGCACAGAATTCGAACCGTAACATATCCTCCCATGAGAAAAATTACGGTCAGTACTACGAATTTATCATGCAGATGATGTGTAATCAGTGTTTTGCCCCTGCTTGATCCACTGGTTTGGGTCTCACGTGAGCATACAAACCCTAAAATGGATTTTCAATTTCCACCATCAATCACGACTTTGCTTTTGTCATCGATACAAAATTCTCTCTCCCCCACCCTATTCTTGTAGACTCAATCATTGTGTACCTAATTTGATGAATCCAGCGATCCACCGTCACCATTGGTCCATCAGAGATTCTGCAGCATCGCTGCTCATCACTGCATGCACCTTCCTCCTCCTCCTTGATCGCCATGCATGCAACCCCAGTCAACAAGTTCTATTTTCCTGCTAGAACTAAGGACACACTCAAAAACACACTTCTCTGCAATGTCAAACATGCTATCATGACCCCATTCACGGTGGTCACCTAATTGTCTCCGAGTCTAGTGGACTCCTTTATCGATCTGACAACTTTAAAGAAGGAACAATCGGATTGATGGTTATTTCTCAACTTTGGTAGATGCAGTCAAAAAGGATCTCGGACGTGGCTACAGCAATGGGTTTGGATGAGCAGCTGGGTGCTTGATTTAACACAGCATATTACACTCATATTAACTTTGTGGGTTGCGCTAGTCACATGTGAGTAAAGCCTTACTCGGTAAGTGTGAATAGGACGTTTTGCATTTATTCATGGGAATTAACGATCGAGCTGAAAAGTCTAAATACTCCATATTACTAGAAAAGGGATATGCCTTTAACCCATGACCTAGTTCTAAAGGTTGATTGATCTGTCTTTTTTCCATTTATATTGTGATCCTTAGCTACTTTAAATGCCTCCTCAAGCGTATATAATTTCATGGACCACCATACAATCCAAAGAAGTTTGAGTTGTAGAATTAGCATGACATGGTTCCAGAACATATTAGTTTCCAAAAATCATCTCTTTCATTGAGGTAGAAATCCTAAAATATTGGGCCATGATTTCTTAGGGTGAGTGAAGTCATCCAATCATTTTTAAACCTATAATACAGACGCCAATTCACTTCAAAACTTTCAAATTCTATCAATTTAGTCCTAAATTTTTGCGTGAAATTCCAATATAGTCCTTTTGATCAATCTTTGCCAAAAATTATTGACGTGGTGGTGTGCCACATAGGACGGGTTTTGATGATTAGATTGCCATGTAGGCAATTTGTGGCACAAATTGACTGAAATGATTTCATTAGAATTCACGTAAAAGTTGAGGACTAAATTGACATTCATACAATTGGTTTAGTGTTAATTGGGCAATTTTCACAGTTTTTTAGTTCTAGACATTTTACTTTTGGTTGATTGATCCCCAAAACTTCTTATGAAACGGTTGCAACCAAACATTTTTCAATTGATTATCGTATTCCATTTCACAACTCGTTTGTCAACATATTTATTTTTTGGGGTCTTCTATTATGATCAGAATTATGCTTAACTTTCATGCAAGAATGAACGGCTGAGGTTTTCCGACAACCAAATGTTGCCGACCGGGAAATCAGGCCTTTGATTGCACCAAAAGTCAAAAACATATAGAGCTCCTCCTCCTACTACACTTCAATTCATTTATCGTCCACAGTGATTTCTTGTTCACTTCCATTCCCCAATCAATGCTTGTTCATCGGTGCAATGATATGTCCCTCCGTACGACTGTTCCTCTTTCATCTCGTTAACCACGTGAAGAGGTGTTAAATGCTTTCAATATCATTACATTGCTGTCCAATGATAATCTTACACATTCTGCTTTCATCATGTGATGACATGAGATCATGAATTGAACCTTCTAACAGAGAATGCATGGTAGAGAGATCCTTCATCAAGAATGGCAAATCTTTGAATCTACTAGGATGATAATTTAGAATATCAAAATCCCAAAGTTTAAATAATTGGGTTGAGGGAGAACATATGCATTAGAAGACCCCCATACAAGTGATTAGTAGGGTGAGCAGAACACATTTCAAACCGCCCAACCGAATCATAATAGTGCGGTTTGGTTTGGTTGCCAAAATGTTTTTCATATTTTCCTTACTCTAAACTTAACCTAATACATCTAAGTTTTCATCGGGCCCACACTTTTTTTTTATTGGTAGTTATACTTGACTTAGTTTTCTATGTGGTGGCGTTTGATTGAAGTCGAACATGTTATCACAATTATTCTGTTTAAACTTTATGTTGTTATAAGTTTCATACTTATGTTACTACTTATTTTAATTTCAAGGTACATTTTTTTCTAGAATATAATAATAGTAGCAAAATAGAAACCCCAGAAAGGGAAGGGAAGGAGAGGGGAGGGGTTGAATGCGGTAAGGAATAGAATCGAACCACCTAATATGGTTTGGTTAGTTTTGGTTTGATATATTAAATGGTTTGGTTTGGTTTGGCTTGGCTCAACTTGGCTTTTTGACAAATCATTTTAATACGGTTTATTTACAATATGGTTCAATTTAACTTCTAAAACGAACTAAATCACAATGTGCTCGCTCTTTACAATAAAGGATACTTTAACATGATTCTTGAAATTCTTTTCCTCTCTATAATGTTTTAAGTGGCCCCACATCATTTATGTACATCAATTTTTTCTATAACAAGAAGTCGAATCTCTCATCTTGATTAATCTTTAATCACATGCAGACTTCCCTCACAGGACGATAAGCCTAACCTCCAAGGTCAATATCAGTGAGAGTAATGTGGTAATGTGTTCCGCCACATTTAACTTTGTGTTTAGCCTCTCACCCAGTCTAATTAACTTACCTATGTGTGCATTTTCTCTTGACTCTAACTACTAGAAACCCTCTTTTCTGTGAGTCTTGTTTTCCTTCATCCACTATCCGTACCTCTAATTTGTACGTTGCAAGTTACGAACATCACCTGTATATGCATGTACTCAAATTTAATGCTTCGACGTCCATTACGAGTCACCCACCAATCGAACACATGGGTGGAGTAAAATTCTTCGAGTTTCGTCTGATGGGTCCAAGGGAGAATTCATTACAAGATGACATGAGCATTTTCTTTTCACCAGCAAGAACATCAATCAGATGGAGTTGATGATATGATAATTGTCGGTCAAAGAGAGAGAGAGGAAGTTGGATCGCATGATAAGGTGGGGTGGGGATCCCACGACCAGTGGAAGAAACGGTGGAACTCCATCATTATTGTATCCCCAGAGACATTGTCATCATTGGCACGTGTCGATGGACCCCTCGCACGGCCTCAACCATCTGAAAAATCTTCTTGTGCTTGTGCGTGTTCGTGTGCAGTACACGAGTAAAACCAAAAATCACTTTCATTCTCTGAAAAATGACAGCATAAACTCGATGTCCTGCACGCTGTAGAGGGCGCAAATACTCAGGTGAGAATCTCTGTCCTTTTTTTGGGTAAAAGAGAAAAAGAGCAAGATATTTTGAAAAATATATTTTAAAATTTTTATCAGCTCAAATATTAACTTGGTGCAAATTCAACCTCCCAAATAACCCCCAAGGATCTCTTCAGGAGCTAGAACTCCCATTCATATAGTGGATACATGATTCCATGTTGTATCGTGATCCTAATGTGATGAGCCGTGAATGTAGTTATATCAATATTAATGCACTAAATCCTATATGACATGATGGATATCTCAGCTTACAACTAGTTAGAGATGAGAAATTTTAATTACTTGAACCTTAGGATCTACCTTAAGATGATTTTGAATATTTTGAGATGAGTCAAGCTTGAATCCTAATTTTGTGGCCAACACATGTTGAATTTCAAGCATTTTTATGGCCAATTGTTGAATTGCATTTTGACACCAATGAGTCAAAGTAATGAATTGAGATCCTCTAAATTTATGAATAAGTTCACTTTAAAAGGAGAACATATCTAATTAAAGTCACATTTGCAAACTAGTAATAAATTCAGTATTGAGCAAGCCATTAATTAATCTTCGACGCTGATGGATGCAAATACCTTTATCTAGAGAGATCATCAAGAGGGAGCTCAAGTTTGAGCCCGTCAACATATATTAAAGTCACATTTACAAGAACTTAATTCTCAATGAGTTATAAATCAATTATAATATATTAACTACTCCATGTTACACCACGTCTCGAAATG
The DNA here is from genome assembly GCA_014182735.1 of Corymbia maculata. NCBI lineage: Eukaryota > Viridiplantae > Streptophyta > Magnoliopsida > Myrtales > Myrtaceae > Corymbia > Corymbia maculata. The sequence continues at coordinate 17,815,316 of CM024687.1, forward strand.
AACTTTTGTCTTAATACTCTCAAATGAGCACCTTTACAGAACTTTGCATGGCATCCGGCTGCACTGAGTTCTTTTTGTGAACGTAGTTATGCCACCAACCAAACACTACCATCCAGACTAATCTTCTTTTTCTGCGAATAGGCAGTATATACTAGTAAAAAGGGGGGGAAAAAAGATAAACAGAATGACCTGTGCCAAGTGGTTTGGTTAATACCCTTCCCTTGGCCAAAACATGTCGGTAGTGGAAATAGTTGGAAGCGTGACATGAAATGCCATGACGGAAGTAACTTATACTTTTCACCAAATTAATAGAAAAGAAACCTCCCAAATTCCCCCACCTTTTCCCTTGATAACTTTATATCTCCATTCTCTTTAGTTTTCGTTTTGCTTGGAAGCCTTTTTTAACATGGAATTTGATGGAAAGTGATTGTCGTTGATGATACTGATGCCACATTCTCTCTCTCTCTCTCTCTCTCTCTCTCTCCTCAGAGTATGCCAAATAAAGTGAATGTGAGTAGCCATCATTGCTATGATGGAAATATATTCCCGACTAGATTTGGATGGACACCTTTTACACGAACTCATCTCGCACGACTTTATGTCCTACAGTGAAACCCGTCCCTCCCTTTTGTTCCTCCCCTTCTTTTTCCTCGAGAAAAGGGGGAGGAAAAAGAAGGAGATCGCATGGTGAGCGGGGAAAAAAAACTCCGTGTCATGTCATGTAAGGGAAAGTGGGTGCAAATATGGAGGGAAAGGGATTCTCTTTTGGGGCAAGTGAATGGATGACAGTCCAAACACAATTAAGTAACAAATCGATGGCACTGAAAGATCCTCCCACGACTCTCTTCAAAACCTCTTTTGCTTTCCTCTCCTACTTTTCGCTATTCCATTTTCCTTTTAACCCCCTCTCTGTGGTGCGCTTTGCACGAACTCGGAAGAGTTTTTTTTTATTTTTTTTTTATTTTTTTAATATTTTGACTCTCTCAAAAGTCTTTAAGATGTTGTCTTCTTTTGTTTGTCTAATCCTTTGATCTCACAGTTTTGGAAGAAGAGAAAACGCGACTTAGAAAAGGAAGCTGCTTTTAGCGATGCATGTCAATGTACTGTCCAATGGAAGCAGACGTTCGTGCTGCCTTGCCCCACTCATCGCAGTTGTCAAAATAGAGAGTCTACAATTCCCGCCAAAGGAAGACGAGAATATGTCTGTATCTAGCAAAGAAAAGCTTGAGAAATCACCAAAAACGACCCTGATTTTCAGTCCAATTTCACTTCACATCTCTCTCTCTCTTCTCTCTCTCTCTCTCTCTCTCTTTCTCTCCCCGTGAGGTCATCAACGCCCACAGCAACCTCGCTAAGGTAGTAGGGGCATCATTCATGCACATTGTCCTCTGTCTTTTTTAGCTGGACTTGCGACTTCCATGTCTTCTTGTGGATTTCTGTAAGACGATACCCTTTGGGCCCTTGCTCGCCATCGCCAACCCAAGCTTTCTTGCCCATATGGTATAATGTGCCTCATGCAAACATCAATCGCCATGTCATCAACGAGCAAGTGAAGGCGACACGTCATCGTCACAACTTTTATGCAGACCATGTCGGCTTTTCATTTTATATGATGCGTATCATACATTTGATCAGCTGCCTCTAATGTCAAAGCCATCGTTCTAGCTCAAGGATCAAAAGCCTTAACATATGTTCAGGCCGGTTTCTCAACCATTTATTTTTGTTGAGTTAGCTTACGGTTAATATTCTGAGCCATGCTCATATAACTCTGAGGAAGTTGTGGCAGCGAAACCCTGTATTATCATTCCTAAGAGATAACCCAAGATCGAACACATTAATATTTTAACCGATAAGACCCGCCTCCACTAAAACATTTGAGTAAATAAGTCATGGACCAAGTCAATATACATCGACTACTATCTTCATGATGCACCTTAAACAGAATTCTGTCACCCCGTATTGCAACTAAAAGCAAGTGAAGCACCCAACATGGAATTTGGAAATGGGAAAGTTGTCAAAAATGTCCTAAACATGTTCCACTTTTGCCAATTGAACTTTAAACAATTTAATTTTGTCAATCGAATCCTATATATTTTTATATTTTGCTAATTGAGTCATCTAGCCAATTTTAATCAGAAATCGTTGACGTGGCACTAACCATCTTACATGGCACAACCAATGTTAACATGGCTAATTTTTAACAATATTTTAATTAATTAATTCCTTTTTTCTTTTTTTTTTTCTTTTTTTTCTTTTCTTTGTTTTTTATTACAACTCTAGATGGTAAGGTCTTGGCCCTCACCCAAACAACCATTGCATGAGGGGTCATTCCTTTCACCAGTTGCAAGCAAGGGCTTCACGACCCTCACCTAGACCATCGCGGCCATAAGTGAGGACACCCTACCTCAATCTGGGCAAGGCTACCTCACTTGTAGTCGCAATGGCCTCACCAAGATCTAGGCGAGGCCCCACGACTACCTCACTAGCCAAAAATTAAAAATAAAATAAAATAAAGAAAAAATATTAAAAATTGTCTATGTCAACACCAATTGTCTTACTTAAGATGGTTGGCATTCATATATCGGATGGACTCGATTGAAAAAATATAAAAAGTTTATTACTCAATTGGTAGAGTTACAAGATTTAAGACTGAATTAACAAAAGTGCAATAACTTTAGGCTTCTTGGACAATTATCTTATAGAGAACTAGTACTAGTTTCCATATTTAAATCATAAACACTATTGCACGGGGAAAATCATCCAATCAATCATAAGCCTATTGTAAAAATGTTAATTCAATCTTTAACGTTTTAATTTTGTCAATTCAGTTTTAAATTTTTGTGTGAAATTTAATTTAGTCCTCCAATCAATTTTCGTTGAAATCACTAATATGGCGGTCTAGTCATTGCTAACTGTGCTATGTGGCACAACGAAAATTGATCAAAATGACTACATTGAAATTTTACTCAAAGGTTTAGAACAAAATTGGTAAAATAGAAAATTTTATGATCGAATTAGCTTTCAAATTATAGTTTTAGGATTGATCGCACAATTTCCACCTATTGCAAGTACATATGCTCTTTCCCTTTCTTCCTTACCTTTATTTTTCTCACTTGTGAGTTATTAAGAAATGATACTTTATTTTTTAGCCCAAGAAGAAAAAAAACGAAAAAAAAAATGCTCCTTTGACTTTCCAAATAGCTGACAAATGGGAATGAGATTACGATAACGCAGATGCATTTTGAATGGAGCTTTTCTCCTTTCACTTTCCTAAACGAACTTTTCTTCCTTTACTAGTTGTTGTCAACCCACTATGCTCAGAGCTTTTACAACATATGTGACAGCACAAAATGCAATAGGCCAAAAAGTTCAAAGGTGCGCCAAACAGGAGACAACAGCTATGTCACCGAACTCGAACCTCCTTCTCATTTTCCATCTCAGGTTGGAGATTTTGTTCTCTAGAAGGTCACTTAGTTTAACCCAAAGCTAAGAACACGTAAGTCTACAATGGAGACGGACATCGCAAAATCGAGACATTGATCTACTTGGTTTAACCCATATGAGAATCACTTAAAAAAGGTGGAATTTTGATGGTCATGCATACCCTATGTTACTTGTCGAGATCATGTACAATGAATAAATTCCTAGTGAACTCTCGATTCTCGTCATCACAGATACGCATATAATTAGTTGTGCATGAGCTTAATTCAAAGCCCATTGTGAAAGTTTTTTTTACCAAACGCACATTCAACTCAAAGTCCATTTGTAAAAAAATTTTACCAAACACAATTGCATTTCCCTAAATAGCTTTGGGCTTTCAGCATTTGCATTGGACTGAAAACCCCTTGCAAATGCTGTACCAAACGCATCCTTAGTAAACCCATTTTAAGCCAAGGGCGTCTCCACTTCAAAAATCCGGGGGTCAATCCCCCAGCTGCGCTGCATCCTTCTGTTTCTAGGGTTGTCTTCAGTCGACTTGTAAGTGAGGCCTTTGTCCTTTACCACCTTAAGAAGGTATAGTTTCATGGAAGGAACATAGATATTGTGTCCACGGAAGAGGATCTCATTTCTGGTCTTCCAAATGATATAACAAAGTGCTCCAAAGGAGAAACGAGCTATCTCACGATGGAATCCCTTTCCAGATAAAGTGTTTATAGCCCAGAGGAGATTATTCGGCCAAGAGGAGTTGTTCCATGGAAGGTTGCATTTAGCGGCCCAAAATTTTGCCATAGCATTAGGGATATGGCATTCAAAAAAGAGATGATTAATAGAGTTAGGCCTAGACTTGCACAAGGCACAAACAGAGTTGGGAATCCTGCCAAATGTCATGAGGTATGTCTGAGTTGGAAGACGATTCTTGGTTATCGAAACGAGCAAAAATTGATGTCTAGGGCCCAAGGCCTTTTCCCCAACGATGGCAAGGGACTTTTCGCCGGATTGTGTTGAAGCATTTGAGAATTTCCGGCGGAATCTTGAACCCAAGTAAAAGTGTCTGGCCCACCTGAAAGCTGGGGAATTGGTACTTGCCACAAAACCAGCTCTTGGTGTAGCTGAGCCCCATCAGTGGAGTACAATTCCTTAGCCTTTGCATGTCTAAGGAGGTCAGATTGGTAGATGTCGCTATTTGAGAATATTGAATCCAGGGAACCGATATCAAGCCATGGATCAAACCACAATAATATATATTCCCCATCTCCTATCTTCCATCTAAAATGGGGTTTAAATTCATCCCTTAGAGCAAGGATCTTACGCCAAGCCCAAGAGCAGTGGGTAGGTGTTGCAGAAATCCAGAAATTCTTCCTTTTGAGGTACGTAGCATGGATCCACTTGCACCAAAGCGATTCTCTATCGGTGAAAAGCAACCATATGTGTTTAGCCATGGCTGCCTTGTTACTGTCCCTGATTCTTCTTATACCCAATCCTCCTTCTGAAGGGGGGACGCATACATCTTCCCAAGCCACCTTAGCACCTCCCGGTCCCATGGCAGGGCCTTTCCAGAGGAATTGTCTGCAAGTTTGTTCAATCTTATCCACTACCAATGTAGGGAGCCAAAATATAGATGCCCAATAAGCTTGGATGGCATGTAACACCGATTTAATTAGTTGTAAACGGCCTACAAAGGAAAGAAAACGGTGGGTCCAAGACTGGACTCTAGCCGTGAGACGGTTAACCAGGGCATTACAATCCCCTTTGCTTAGCCGCGATGTTATGATGGGCAAATCCAAATAGCGCACAGGGAGGGACCCGAGGCTAAAGCCAAGTGCTTGTAATATCTGGTGCTTTGTAGTCTCAGAATCTCCCGAAATAAAGACTTCACTCTTACTGGCATTAGGTACTAGCCCACTCCAAGAGGAGAATAATGTGAGTCCGCCTTGGATGCAAGGCTTGCTTTACTAAAGAGAAGTACGTCATCCGCAAAAAATAGATGGGATAGTTGAGTAGCCTTGCACCGCCAGTGATATCGAAAATCAGGATGCTGAGTATGAGAGTTGAGGACCCCAGAAAAAACCTCCATGATCAAGGTGAAGAGATATGGAGACATAGGGTCACCTTGTCTTATACCCCTACCACTTGTAAAAAAACCATGTAGTTCACCTTGTCTTATGGGGTACCACTGTCCCCAAGCATTCGTCGATACATGTTTGAAAATGCCCCCGTGATCGGACAAATGTCTGACCTCCTCCTTAATTTTTGCAAATACACTAACAAAAATAGACCGAGCCAGGTCTTAATATTTTTCAAAAAAACATTTTCCTCATTTATTTTAAGTTTGAATTGCTAGGAAAATGAATTAATAACAAGTATATTTCTCTAATCAATAGAAAATCTGTGTGCAAAAATTCAAAATAATAATTTTTTCTTTAAAAAATCAGAAATCATATTTTAAAAATATGATTAGATATCGACATTTGAATTAGAAACCTTGCGCTTGGGCATAGGAACCTCAACACTTATTCCTAGGCTCTTGGCAGTGGATCAAGATTTGGAAGCTAGGGTTGAGTCCACTAGAGTTCATCAAGGCCAAGCCCAAGTTCAAAGAGTTTAGGTTCAGAAATGCGATGCCTAGGACTGATTCCACAAAGTTGGGCTCAAGACACTAGTGTTGGTGGCTAGGCCTAGAATTTTGGTGCCATCTCTTGGCTCCCATATGCCTTGGCCTAAGACTTTGGTGCTTGTGCTTGGGTTCCTATGCCCAGGCATGAGTCTATTAAGGTCAAGCTCAGGTCCATAGCACCTTTGCCCAAGATCATGTGCCCATGATCAAGTCCATCAAGGTCGGGCCATTGACCCCAACATTAGTGCTTGGGTCATCAATGCCCATGTTTATCGAGGCCACGCCCTAGCTTGACTTTATCGAGGCTAGACCCAAGTCCTCAATGTCCATGCCCATGTCCCTATGTTGAGACCGACCATTAGCCCCATGCCCAAGACCCCAATGCAAGTGTTTGAGACCTTGGCACCCATGCCCTTGTCTCCGCACCCAACCTTGGATCCATCGAGGTCGGGCCAAGGCCACAACACTTGGGCCTAGGTCCATTAATGCCAAGCTTGGACCCTAGTCCTTGCATCCCTATCTATTGAGGCTATTGCCAAGACTTCAGTGCCTATGCTCCTGCCCAAGACCTAGTTACCCATGTTGGGGATGAGGTCCATCAAGGTTGAACTCGAGGCCACAATGCTCATAATCAATTTCTCGGTTGTTCATATATAAGTCACTAGTGCTCAAAGAATGTATGTTTATTTAGAAAATCAAATCAAATTTTCATAATCATAAAAAAGAAGAAGAAAATTCAGTCCATTTTCAAGTTTCAAACCAACACTGATAATTATTATAATTTTCTTGGAAAATAATTTCTGGAAATATTTTTTAAAAGTTTCACATTTGTCATGAAATAAAAGGAGGCTAAGAAGGAAATATTGTGTCAAAAGCGTATCGTTTGATCCTTAGGCCTAAGTAGGCCCAGCTACCTGTAAGGCCTATTATTACAACACTGGTGATAAATCGCTGCATTTGCATGGCAAAACAATCTCAATGGTGAAAAATGCCTCGAATTCCTAGGTAGCTAGAATTAAAGGAAGGGGCTCAAATGGAAAAATATAACTCGCACGATCCGAAAGTGGGTTTCGGATTTGGAATTGGGCCCAAAGAACATATGGTTAGGAGAAACATGTAGATTCTCTTCGTGGACTTACCGTTTTGTCATTGTAGAAGGCCTAGAGGTATAGAAGAGGCCTCGTTTCGATTCAAATGAAACTTTTGGAAACAAATGAGAGACTCGGATTGAGGAACGAATATTATTTGTTTTGATTGTCAATGAAATGGCAATGACTTATTGATGAGGAAAATTATCCAATTAGTCCCAAATCTGCTGCATAGTTGTCAATTTAGTTATAAAGTTTCAAATTGTGGCTAATGTACTTCTAAACCTATAAGTCCACTAGAAAACTCTGATGTAACAGTCCACAAGTTGTTCATAGTAGTGTGCCACATTAAACAGCCAATGATAACTAAACACCACACCAACAATATAGGGTGACAATTAGGCGAAAGGAATATATTGGAATTTTGCACAAAATTTTAAGACTATATTGGTAAAATTGAAAAGTTTATGATTAAATTGACATTAGTACAATAGGTTTAGAACTAATTGGTTAATTATCTCCTTATTATTGAGCTAAAATTGATTTTTTTGAAAAGAAACTTATGGATAGAGGAAACTTTTACCCTAAAAATGTCCAGGATGAAGAATTTATTCTTATTTGTCATATTGTGTTATTGACTAACAACCTTAGATAAATAAAGTTAAACATTTCATTTAGTGGAATATTTGTTCTTTTGTACGTAGTACTCTTAAATTTTTCCTCAATCTTTCTTTCACGAGAATTTCAAACCATTCCCCCCCAACTTTCCACCCAAATTTTCTCTCCTAAACATCAATCCCCCGGCCCAAAAAAAAATATATATCATTGTCTTTCTTGGCTACCCCTGATATTTTGTTGTCTGAAACTGAGTCCAGATTGCTCATCAGCACATGATTTGAGTGAAAATGAATGATTTAGTAAATATATGACTAACAATATCACTTATATAGTCTACAAAAATGAATAAATAAAAAATATTTTCACTATCCAAGAAAATGGTTAGATATAAATTGTTATTCATTATGAAAAATATTTTTTATTAGCTAATTATTTTAAGAGATAAAAGCGATTATTTTTCAAAAAATATTTTCCAAATTATTCATTTTCCACAAAATAAATGTAGTCTAAGAAAGAAATACCGTATCAAAAGCTTATCATTTGCTCTTCGGGCCTAAGTAGGCGCAGCTACATGTAAGGCCCATTATCACAACATTTGTGATAAATCGACTACATTTGCAAGGCAAAACAATCTCAATGATAATAAATGCCTCAAAACCCTAGGAAGCTAGAACCAAGGGAAGAGGCTCCCATGGAAAATTAGAACTCGCATGATCCGAACATTAGTATGGGATTTGGAATTGGGCCCAAAGAACAGAAGATCGGACATGTAGAGTTTCTTTATGGACTTCATCTTATCATTGTAGAAGCCCAAAAGGTATAGAAAAGGCCTTGTTCTGATTCAAATGAAACTTTTGGAAATCAATAAGAAATTCAGATTTAGAAACGAATACTATATGATTGGATTGTCAATGAAATGGTAATAACTTATAAATGGGAAAAATTATCCAGTTAACCATAAATCTATTGTATGACTGATAATTCAATCATAAATTTTTTAATTTAGTTAATAGTTTCAAACATTTGCACAAAATTCCAATAGTCCTTCTGGTTGATTGCCACTAGAAAACTTTGACTTGGCAATCTAAAGGTTATCCACATTAGCATGCCAAATAAAATGGCTAGCGATGACCAGATGCTACACAGCAATTTCTAGCGGCAATTAGCTGAAAAGACTATATTAGAATTTTGCAAAAAATTTTAGGACTATACCGGCAAAATTGAAAATTTTAGAATGAAATTAACATCGGTACAATAATTTTAGAACTAATTGGGTAATTATCCCCTTATTATTGAGCTAAGTTTGATTTTGCTAAAAGAAACTTATGGGTAGAGGAAACTTTTCCTCCACAAATATTCAGGACAAAGAAATTATTTTTATTTGTCATACTGTATTAATTAACAGTCTAAGATGATTTAAGTCAAACATGTCATTTAGTGGAATATTTGTTCTTTTGTGCTTAATACTTTTAAATTTTTCCCTCAATCTTTCTTCCACAAGAATCTCAAACCTTTTACCCCCAACTTTCCACCCAAATTTTGTCTCCCAAGCATCAATCCCCCTTCCCCAAAATCAATTTTTTTTCTTGGCTACCCTGATATTTTGTTGTTTGAATCTGAGTCCAGATTGATCACCATGGATCACCACAGCTTTTTTCACGATCTCTTTCTGCTGCGCTTTTTCCATGTGGTGGTCACCTGCTACGGTGGTGTCCCCCCGGCACGTTCGGGAATCGGGAACAAGACGCCAAAATCACATCTCCATCGCACACCCTGTAAACCACCACATCCACTGAAGCCTGGACCACACGCTCCACTCCAGCTTTCAAAAGGACCCAGAAAACAGTCTATGAAAAAATCTATCTTTTTGCAGCAGGACATGACAATTAACATTCATGCTCTCATGTTCACGAGATTTGTGTCGTCACGCACGACGATTTCGAATTTCACGAATTAAATTAGACCGCAAACGTTCACTTAGTATGGCTTTCTTGGTCGGAATCGTTTCGCTGGATTGATCTCTTTTCTTTGTAAAGAACAAGAAGAGAAAGAAGAATTACAGTCCGCAAATAGAAATTAATTCTCCTCCCACGCTCGAAGAACGAGAGGCTCTACAATCTCGCCAGTTTCTTAATCAAAACTGGAGACGAACGTTGCGCTGGTCTGCACGCGTAAAGAGATCTCTGTTCTTCATTTGCTCCTTCAATCTCGCCAGCCCTGGCCTAAATTAGTGCCTCTTCAATGTGGGGCAATCAGTATTTCTTCCTGAACCTGGTTTTTCGATGAAGAAAGTATTTCAATACACAGACTAGTGATGAATCTCCTCCAATTCCTCCAGTTTCGGGTACTCGTTCAAGTCCGGAGCACAGCGCGGCCCCAACTCTGCCGCTGCCTGGACGGCATCGACCTGGGCCCCAACCTCGGCAGCCCGCCTGCGGATGGAGGCGGCCGAGACCTCGTGCAGCGATTCCCGGCCCTCACGCCAGATGAGGTCGGGGAAGTTGAGGCGGCCGGAGGGGCCGCGGAGGTAGAAGACCGCGGTGTCATAGGCACGGGCGGCGGCCATGGGGGTGGCGTAGGAGCCGAGCCAGATGCGGGAGCGCTTATTGGGCTCCCTGATCTCGGCCACCCACTTGCCCCACTTCCTCATCCGGATACCCCTGTACGGCTTCTGCTGCTGCTGCTGCTGCTGCTGCTGGTGCGGCCTTTTCTTGATTCGCTGCTTCTCTGTCGCCACATCGAAGCGTTCGCTTTCCATAATAAGCTCTTGATCCTTGAGAGATGAAGAGGGAGCTAGGGGACGTCGAGGTGGGTCTTTTGAGGTAAGATCGAGGATGAAGATTCAAGATCGAGTGCTGGGGGTATAAATAGAGAGAGAGAGCGTGACGGAGGCTGATGAATTTGGCAAGATCCGCACGTCAAGTTGCCGTCCTTCGCAGCACAAGCGCGAAGCCGCCTTTTCTTAATCTTCAAACTCGGCCGACATAGGTCTCTCTCTCTCTCTATATATACATCGAATAGGATAATAGGAAAGACGAAAATTCTCATGTCGGTGATGAGAGGGGACTGTTATATTCAGGTAATCGGGACTGGTCGAGGGACAGTTTTGTATCTGTTTTTTTTTTTTTTTTTTTTTTTGAACAAATTTGACAGTTTGAAATGTCTTTGTTTTTGTTTTTGGGTCAAAGACAGTTTGAAATGTCACGTGTTGTTTTAGGGGTGGATTTTCTGCACGTGTCTGCGAAGGAGAGAGGGGGGAAGATGGGGCGAAAACGGAGCGAAATTCGTGGAAGTCATATGGAACAAGTCACGTTTTTGAGAAGGAGCGACCTGTTTTTCACGAAACCAGAAATTTCTAGGTATATTTCTCTCTCTTTAAACAAAATTTACCTGGAGAATCGCTCTAGATTTGCCCACTTGATATTGACATGTTCAAAAATAAGTCGACGGCAGATAAAAGTTTTTGATGTACGAGGATAATTTCACTCAACTTGGGATAATTTCATTCTCACCATTACATTAAATACATTTATTTAATCACATATGCAGTTTCGAAAAGTAACATGATATTTGCAATGTTTAGAAGATAAAGGGTACACACACAAAAAAAGATTCTATTTCTTGTGTTATTTATCGTCTTCACCATGTGAAAAAACCGCTTGTGAGATTAAAGAGTCAACCATGATTACATTACTTTTTATGTGGGTTTTGTGAATATTGAGTTTTGACTTTCGAATTAGTGATAATTTGTTTTTAAGGTTTTTTTAAGGGAGACTATAATAGGAATGATCTCCAACCCGAGACTCCATGATATTTCCCTTTCTTATTTTTATTTTCTTATCTTCTTGTTGGATCTTTAGATCTTGTTACTCACCAAATGATTACTCTTGTACACATTTCCAACCCTAGCCTCCATAATATTTCCCTTTCTTATTTATTTTTTCTTATCTTCTTCTTGAATTTTAAGATCTTGTTACTTGCCAAGTGGTACGCATTATTGAAGATATGAACCCCACTCTCTCCATGTGATTTTTCTCATTTTGGGTTTCCACATAAATTTTGTACCTGATGTGATTTCAATTTTGTTTTCATCCTATACCACTTGTATTTTGATTGGGCATCTTTTGATGTTTGGGCATCTTTTGGCATTGTTCCGCACTAGTGAACAAAAAACTTTTTTTTCTTAATTAACAAGAAAAAAGTATTTTTTTCAATACACCATCTCTTATATCATGTATTATCGATATATTGAAATTAAAAGATTTACTTGCAAAGTAAACAACTTCTATCATGTTAGCATAGAGCCCCCCTTCCTTATCCATTTTCCGTTTCAATCCGGCGTGAACATCCAACTATTATGTCAAAATCGTGGCCGACACGAACTCAAAACTTAGCACAATATCCCTTCAGATATTTAGCAAGCAATGGATAAAAAGAAGTGTCAACGGATCCTTAACGTGGTGGCATACAAATCGTGTTATATTACTTTAGTGGGTCAAATATATAATGACCCATCGCTTGTCTATGCATTCGGGATTTGGCTTGTCTATTTAGGAGACATAAGTAAAAGCAAGAAGCACTTTTTTTTTCACCTTCCCGACAAATTCAACACATTACTCAATTTTTCAGCAATTACGAAGAAATTATACGTGCATCTACTAATCAGTATCGCAAAAGTCTCAGATGTCTCAGGCGAAGAAAGGAGATATTTCAAAATGCATCTATCCAAACACGTTTTTGTAAATACATGCCCTACGAATATCGACAAAGCAGGAACGTTTCCGAGATATTTATCATAGCGGGGAGAGAGAGGGGTCGGTGCCAAGAAGAAGACCCATAGATTAGAAAATGAAGGAGGTAGACTTTCCGTCCACGCAATTGCAAGTCCGTCCCGTGACGATGAACGAATCAACTCCCAATTTGCAAATATTAAAGAGAAAGCCAAGAAAAATAAAAAAATAAAAGAGTAGGTGGAAAATCGGGTATTCCAAATTCAAAAGTATATGTGCTGGCAATTGGCTTATTTTTAATTAATATATCCTCTCTCTCTTTTTTATAAAAAAACTTTCTGAATTGAAATCTGTTGTGGATAACCTTCGAGGAAAGCAAGCAAATGGGACTTTTAGAAAGCGGCAGCAGAAAAAAGGGACTTGTGCGCTTTGGGCGGGTTAGGTCGATCGACTTCTCTACTTCGATGACTTGAGTGGTGATGATTCGTTCACGGATTAAATGGCACCACCCACCTTTCAGCATATGACAACCGATGCATCAATGTCCATGGCATAACGCGAACTAATGCGCTGTTATTTAACTAAATAAGATGTTTAAATATAGGAAGGGAACAGTACAGGAAGGTGGCTGATCATGTGATGGGATGGGTCCGAACCGGAAGACGCGGGACCATTGCCTGCCGCCGACTCCGTCACTAAACATGGGATGGAGCAACTATGCCTGACTCATTTGGTCGATTCACCCTGAAGTCCTCCGGTTCGATTAAGCCCTCATTTCATGTTCATGCTGAACCACTGGAAGGGCTCAACGTCATTCAGAGCTCTTGCTTTGTATCCGAGAGCCTTCGCGCTCGGCAGTTCTGATAGAACCGTGTGTGGCTTGTTGGAAAAAATATTCACGTATTGGAAGAAAGATGCGTTGACTGTTTGTTATAACTAGATGTGTCAATATGGGGTCATAAACCCATATTATGATTCACTTTTTGTTAAATTGGTCAAATATGGGTCAAATGAAAGTTAAATATGGGTCAAGTGTAAGTTAAATATGAGTCAAATATGGATTGAGGGTAGACCCATTATCTCTCTCATTCCATCCTCTCTTCTATACGTTCTCGACCTCCGTTGCCGATCTTGCCATCACACCGCCATCACCATCATCGATCCCGAGCTTGCCATCGCCGACTGGAGCTCCGCTTAGATTTGGGCAGGCAAGCCGCAACAGAGTTTCGACTAGTGAGCCCTAAGCTCGCTAATTAGAGCATGACCTAGATCTAGACAGGCGAGCCGCGAGATCATCGGCCTTGGCCGAGCTGCGGCTCACCCGAATCTAGGTAGGCGAGCCCCAAACTCGCTAGCCGCAACAAAGTTCGCGGCTCGCCCGAATCTAGGTAGGCGAGCCCCGAACTCGCTAGCCGCAACAAAGTTCGCGGCTCGTCGGAATCTAGGTAGGTGAGCCCCGAACTCACTGGCCACATCAAAGTTTGTGGCTTGCCGATCCGGCGAGTCGAGCTTGACCACTGCTAGTGACCTCGGTGGAGCCTAGATCGGCCGAACCTCAAGTTTGTCGGCCTTGGTTGAGTTCGGGCTCGCTGGCCTGCGTCTTGGCAAGTCACCGTCGGGCGACACCAGTAGAGGAAAAGGGGGAAGAAGAAGGAAGAAGAAAGAAAAGAGAAAATAAAATAAAGGGAAAAGAAAAGGAAAAATAAAATAAAATAATAAAAAGTCAATTTTTAAAAAATAATTAAAAATTCAATTTTTTAAAAATAATTTAAAAATCGTTTTTTTAAAATTATTTTCCAAAAAATATTTCAATTTAGAGGTATCCACATTTTTATATGTGAAAAGTTTAAAGTGGACTAAATAAGTGGGAGTAGATTTTCTTAAATTAAGTTAAAATATTAATATGTGTTAGTAATATGGGTCGGGTATGGGTTGGGTTGGGTATGGGTCATCAAAATTATATTGCATGAAAATGGGTCAAAATGGGTTAAATGGGTCGATATGGGTCGGACCATTTTCGACCCGACCCAAACCCGATCCAACCCACCCATTTGACACCCCTAGTTATAACCAGAAAATAATAAACTAGAGAAAGTATAACAAAAATAAATAACGACCAAGCCAACGTGTATATAATCTTTACATGTAAAGATGCCGAATCACAACCCAAGTACAAACTAGTATGATTGTAATAAAATTAACAAGAAATTAAATACAAGGTAGGGTATAGCTAACCGAATTTTTTTTAAGGCAACTAGTTTCTGCCAACGATGTTAAGTAGCTTCATGAACTAGGGATCCCAAGATACAATACCTCAAACCCATTTGCATTAACACTTTACGAACATGACTCTATCGAACACTTCTAGAAACCAGCACATTTGGAGGAGAAATTTTCCAAAGAATAATATTTAATTGTGAACAACTCTATCTCCTACAAACTAAAGAATACTCGGAAGATAATAATTTTCATAAACTGAAGATCTGTCTTAGAATTATTGCACGAGAGTTTAAGAGATGCTTATTAATGAGTACATTTATTTGCCCCCTTTTTTGGTCGGTCATTTATTTTTCCATTATCGCATCCACAAATTTCATGCAATGTTTTCATTAATTCATCCATGAACGTGTCCATAAATCTATTGTACAAGAGCTGAGGAAATACATCCATTTACACATTTATTAATTCATCCATTAACGCGTCCATTAACGTATCCATCAAATTGAGAGCTGAAAAAATATGTCCATTCACACATCCATTAATTTATCCATTAATGCATTCATAATACTGTTGCATGAGAGTTGAAGAAATGTGTCCATTAAATAATCCATTAATTCATCCAATAAGGCATCCATAAAACTGTTGTTTGAGAATTGAAGAGACGCATGAACTTAAGTTGAACCATTAAATAACCCATGATTACAACAATCCCCCACATTGATGGCTCAACTGATATTTCTTTTACTCGAAGAATTGCAAGTGTGCTTGTGGAGATAAATTGCATCAAGATAGGTATCTTTTACTTTGAAACTTTAGTGAAAGTCCATCAGACTTACTTAAGTAGTCATTGGATTAAGCCTCGATTCACCGATTATTGATGTAAGTTCAGACAATAAACCTCACATAGAGAATCATTGAATCAAGATTGATTCTCGGTTGTGTCCATTGTTTCGGCTCTAAACCTCTAGGGGTTCTTTCGTGCTTTAGTCTTTAAAGATTTTCATAGAGTCGACTAACTCCACACATATAAGTGCATTCCTATCTAAGTATCCTATCTTACCTTATTAGGATTTCGAAACCCAAGCTATAGGAATCATAAAACATATAGCATAACCTTAAAACGCTTGATGCACTGGTGCATCATAGGAGTAGGAGATAGTGCATACACCAGAGTTTCTGAAATTTGTGTTATCCTATTAAACCTAGTCCATGGAATCTTCAATTGCTAGATTATACTTCCACCTTAGAATCTCTTTATTGAGTTAAGGATTTTAACCCCATTTCACTCATTTGTATTGCAATATTTCCTTTGACTTCACAAAGTCTAGACATTATTTCATTTGAAAGCAACTGCTTTACGGTGTTATGTCTATAACGAATGTATCTAGACTTACCATTATATATCACATTTTGTGCCCTTGCAATTGTTGCTTGATTGTCATAGTGAATGCATACCGCAAGCATAGGTCTTGGTCACAACGGAATATCCTCTAAAAACTATCGAAGCAACTCTATTTCTTTAGCAGCTATATTCAAAATAGCAAACCCCAATTCCATCATGGAGTGCACTATTATTGTTTACTTTGAGGATTTCAACGATAATATGGCACCTTCTAGCATGAGCACATATTGCTAATCGATTTTGATTCATCAGAATCCAAAATCCAGTTGACATTACAATAGCCTTCCAAAACAATAGGATAATTGCTATATTTAAGAACATGGTATTTGGTTTTTTTAGATAACCTAACAATCTTAATAGAGCATTCCAATGCTCGTGATTGGGATTGCCTATATATCTACTTAGTTTTCCTACTAAGTACACAATATCCAAATATACATGATGCTATCAATTACTTGAGAGTACTCTAGTTGTCTGATACCATCTCAAGTATTCTTTCTTAAAGTTAGGTTTGGAAGAAAATGTTAAACCTCTAAATTACCTTTTCAATATAATAAGATTTTCTTAAACCTAGATCATTAGAATTCCTTAGAGTTTTGATAACGAGAATAACATCCGCAACACCATAGTCTTTCATCTTGAAGTTCTTCTTAAGAACATTCTTGGTAATTTTGATAACCCCAATGTTAATTCCAAGATTCAGCAAGTCATTGACATATAGACAAATAAGTACACATCAAACTAATATTACGCACATTTGTCACATTCATTGATTCTATACTCATTTTGGATCATCACACGTCAAACTTCTCATGCCATTGTTTAGGAGCTTCTTTAAGTTATACAATGATTTGACAAATCTACATTATGTGCTCTTATCCTTTGACCTTGAATCGTCCAAGTTGTTCCATATAAATCTCCTCATCAAAATCATTGTTCAAATATGTAATTTTCATATCCATCTAATGTACTCATAACTTGTGTAGAGAAACTTTAGCAATCAACATCCTAACTGATGTTATTTTTATTTATACTGAATAAGTATCAAAGTAGTCTAAATGCTCTTTTTGTCTAAACCCTTTAGTATCAAGTCATGATTTATACTTATATATGAAACCAACTGCTTTTACTCTTCTTTTGAAGATCCATTTATACCCAATTGGTTTATTTTTTATGGAAGATCAATTAATTCTCAAGTGTAATAGCTTAGGCTATAATCAATTTCATTATCAACAATTTCTTTCCAGTGAGGAGCACTAGAGTTGACATTACCTTTTGAAATGTTTAAGGCTCACCTTCTATATGTCAAAAAATCAGATCCGAAAGATTTTCAAAGTGCAGCTTCTTTGTTCTCAGCTTCATCATTCTCAAATTCTAGTTTTCTAAATCTCTTATGAGATGGTTCACTTTGATTTCTTTTTGCGAGATATATATATTTAAAAGAATTTAGTTTCCCTTGATTCTACAGTAGTATTAGCATGGATTTCCACATTTTCATATTTGTGAATCAAAAATATGTATGTGCCGTTAGTTTCAGCATAACCAACAAACACCCCCACACTTCTAAAATATTGTAGGATGACACCATTTCATACCATAACTCATATGGAATATTATTTGTCTTCTTATGGGGTACTTTATTAAGAACATAGTTCACAATCAATACTACCTCCCCACACAAGTTCTAAGGTAACCTCGGACTTAAGAGCATGGCATTAGTATTTTCCTCTAGAGTTTTGTTTTTCGTTTCAGCAATTCCATTTTGCTGCAGAGTATAAGGTTCAATTGTTTGGACATTTATCCCCAAACTAGCACACAACTCCTTTAAATTGGTAGAATTGTATTTTCCTCTTTTATCAGACATTTAAGCACTTTGATTTGTCTATCAAGTTGTTTCTCGACCTCATTTTTATACTTGATAAAACATAGCCTCATCTTTGCTAGCAAATGGATAAACATAACAAAATTGAGTTACCATCATCCATAGAGATTATGAAGTACCTCTTTCTTCCTCTATTTTCTATAAACTTTACATCACTATAGATCAATAGTAGATGTTCACTCATTCTTTCAACCAATATGAAAGATTTCTTAACAAACATAGCCTCAATACAAGTCTCACGCTTGTAATGGGCATTCAAGTCAAACCTTGGAATTAGCCCCAAGTTTGTTATCTTTTTCATTGTATTGTAGTTTAGTGTCCTAATCTACCATTCCATTGATAAGAAGACACAATAGTATAAGTTAAAGACTTTTCTTTATTAATAGTCTTTGAGTACAAGAATTTCGAGTTTACATCAATAACAGCCACATTGTCGAGTACCCTTTCCCGCACACACATCCACCCTTTAGAAAGTACAAACTTATTAGAATTAAGAAAATATTGAAAATCTTCTTGGCAAGTTAGGGCCAGAAATGAAATTCTTCCATATCTCTAATACATATAGCACATTTAACAAGGTAATATTTTTGCCAAAGGTGAACTTCAAGATCACCTTTCCTCTACCAAAGTTAGCCATGTAGAGCTTCTCATCTTCCTCAACCTTCTCGTAAAAGGAGAACATGTGTTTTATTCACACAAATGTGATTTGTGACACCTGGTTGCAATCACAAACTAGTATTGTTCAACACCAATGATACCTCATACACCACAATAGCAGCCAATCTCTCATCATCTTCCTACTCTATTAGATTCAACAAGTTGGCTGCACCACTACCCTTGTTTTTGTTCGGATGCTTCTTGCAATCCTTAGTCCAACAACCATGCTTAGTGTAAACAAAATATGTCCCTTGAAATTTTTAGGACTATTCTTTCTACTTGTATTTTCCTTGAAAATACTTTTTTTCTCTTCCTATTTTGCTTGGAGTTTGAGGACTCAACATTGTTGGCCTTTTGATCAATAGGATGGTTTACATTTCTCCTATTGTTTTTCTTGATTTTGAGGCACAAAATGAGATCTTCAGGACTCATCTCTTTTTGTTTATGCTTCAAATGATTTGCAAAGGCTAACCAGTCTTGAGGTAGCTTCTCAATACTAGCTGCAACTTGAAATAACCCACAAAGTAACATTCCCTTAGCAAATATGTCATTTAAAATTATTTACAATTCTTGAATCTAATTCATGATAGATTTAGATTTTACCATTTTGAAGTCCGAGAATTTGGCAAACCATGAATTTCTTGGTGCCCACATCCTCAGTTTTGTATTTCTTTTCTAAGGGCTCTAATAATTGTTTAGTAGTTCCAATGTTACAATAAACATTATACAGGAAATTTCCTAAACAATTATAGATATAATTTTAGCATAGGAAGCCCTCGTGCTTCCAAGCCTCTAATGCCCCAAGCATTGTGACATCTTGCTTACTTAGACTAATTATCAAGCACACCTTTGATAAGTACCTGACTAGATTCAGTGTGGTTAGATAGATGAATATTTTGTGTTGCCACTATTTAAAGCCCACATTAGTAAATTTCTCTAGTTTCACATTCAATTTTACTAGAGGTGGCATCATCAAATTAGGCAAAGCTTGTTGAACTAGGTACCATTTGGCCTGTAATATTTTAAAAAATAGTCCTAGGTATATTAATTAAGCGACTAACCATTCCATCATAGATGGTCCAGCTTGAAGGCCTGCAACACCAAGCCCCGAGGTATGAACCTCTCCACTAGAAGTGGTATAAACAACCATAGGATCATCTCCAAAAATGTTGTGGACATCATTGGATACTTGATTGTCATTAGTCATCTTGATTTTCTGATAAATTCAACAACCAGCAACGGAATAATCACCTTAAGATTGTTGGGAAAAAATATCCACATGTTGGATAAAAAATGTGTAACACCATTTGATGTAACTAGAAAAATAATAAACCTGAGAAAGAGATAACAAAAATAAATAACAACCAAGCCAATGTTTATATAATCTTTACATATAAGGATGCTAAATTACAACCCAAATACAAACTTGTTTAATTGTAATAAAATTAGTAAAAAGTTGATTAGGAGGTGAGATAGGGCTAACCAAATTTCCTTAATGCAATTAATTATTGCCAAAGATGTTAAGTAGCTTCACAAACGATGCCTCTTAAAATACAACACCTCGAACTCATTTGTATTAACACTATACGAATATGGCTCTATTAGAAAACTTCTAGAAACCGACAAAATAGGAGGAGTGATTTTCCAAAGAATTTTTTAATTATGAATATCTCTCATGAACTTATTGACACATAAATTTTGATGATCTGATCATTCATCTATTACATAGAAAATTAGGAATTAATTTTTAACCCTAAAACAAAAACATTAGAATTAAATTGCATATCTTATAGTTTTAGAAGCATTTATTATTTAGTTTATATTTTTCAATTATTTACATTAGCATCGGATTGCCGGTGGACGGTTTTGAGCTTAAAATTTGATAAATTGAGCCCACGAAAGGAGAGAAAATTTTGGTAAGGCTAGGGATGCATGGTGATCAAAATTCATAGAGAAAGAGGGCCTTAATTGGCCTGATTTGAGTTTAAATCAGCCCACTAAGAGTCTAATTAAGGAGTGACCTTGGATTATTAGAGCCCATCACATTAGAAAGGTTTTATAAAAGCCCGAAATGCTCAAGTTAACCTAGGTATTCACTATATAAAGGACTTTATGCCTCATAATTCGAGAGAGGAGGGGGAGGGGGGCGGGGGGCGGGGGCGGGGGCAAATTATAATTTCAGAGCACATTCAACGATACATGAGTGAGAGAGAGTGTGTCCACGGCCGTTTACTTCATGGCCAAACATTTCAATGCCATGCCTTCACCAATCCTCGCCGCTGTCATCAGAATCCTCGCTACCGATCGCTGCTGCCTACGAAGCTGAGAAGTTGCTGCCTCGCTAAAGGTCGCCGAGCACTTTCTATCGCAACCGTTCGTGAGTGATACGCGGAGAAATAGAGAGAGGAAACGCGGGTGGTGGTGCTCCCGTTCTTCAAGTCGCATCAAGAGCACACCCTCACGTATGCAAGTGGTCCTCCCTCGACTTCACGACACATACACACGGCTTGATACACATGGAGCCATCAAGGAGAGACCAATGGAAACTTTGATAGTGGGGTTTAGAGGATCTTCACAACACCTGTAACGTTCGGACAAAGAGGTTGGAGTCAGCAAAGTTTGTCATTGGCGAAAGTTTCCTTGGCGTCCTTCGCTGCCTTGCCGAGACAACCAACTCCACCCGCAACGTCGTTGCTCCTCTGTGATTGAGCCATTGCCATGCCAAACCGAGACGCGACGCGCCTTCACCGTTTTTTGATGGCCCCCGCTGCTGTGCTGCACGTGAACCGCCGCCGTCTTGCTCATCCTTGAATCAAGCTGATCCGTTGAATTTGTTGAAGTTTCTGTTTCTACAGGTTCATTAGCTATTGTCATTGTCGTGAACCACTTGCGATTCCAGTCCGATTGCATTTGCTCCAAATTTGGAAAGAATATCCTCAAATTAGGTAAGGTTCTTATCTTGTTAGATATTAGAATTATTCGGTTGCATATTAGTATATTTTGTTAGATATTTACTTAAATAATATAATATTCACAAAATCCTCAAGTTAGGAAACCATCCTGACTTAACAATGTCCCTAAATGGCCATCCAATCTCTAATTACAAGATACAATGCCTGTATAAGGAAAATTTGCATCCTATCTATAACCATTTGGATACAATCCTAGTGGATAAATCAAGAATATAGAAACAAAAATAGCAATTGGACCAAAGAATGCGATTGCATTATAAGGTCGCAATTGAACAGATCGAGCAAGTTCAAATTGACGTAACATGAAACCTATTAGTCCGAAAGCGCCGTGGAGAGCCACAAAAGTCCACAGACCGCCTAATTGACACCAACGAGTAAAATCTCCTTGTGCTTCAGGACCCCATAGTAACAACAAAGAATGTGCTAAACTATTAGCGGGAGTAGAAACTGCGGCGGTTAAGAAGTTGCATCCTTCCAAATAGGAACTGGCCAATCCATGAGTATTGATTTACCCATGTACAGATTTAAACAAATAACCTTCTATCAATACCTATAACCACTTGGATATGACCATTGGTTATTTCGTGTATGGATTGCATTATTTAATTAAATATCTATCCATTGTTTGATTGCTTTTCTTAAAAAAAACCCAAAAAATATATTTGAATTGGATTTGATTCTTGCTAGAATATTGCTTGTTTTTTTTGCTAGATTGCATGTTTAGATTAGGTAATTTATTTATTCCGAATTTTAAAATAAAATTCCCAAAATTATTGCTTTATGATGTTAGATTTTCTTTTCCTTAATTAATATCACATGTTTAATTATTGGGTAATTTTAATTTCGAATTTTAATAAAAAGGAAAAGAAAACATAAAATATATCATGCGTGTGTAACGTAGAATTAGGTCATCCCTCGCATGTCATTTAGCAATTACATGTTTAAAGTCATTTAAATGTGTGATATATTAGGATAATTTCATTTAATATTTGTCCATCATTAGATTAGGTCATTTAATTAATATCGCGTGGCATATTGCTTACATGTCAGATTTGTTTAATTGTATGTCACATGTCATATTAGTATAGACACATTTTTGTACGTTATTGCATTGCATTGCATATGGATTAGATTTAATTTAAATAAGTGATAATCTAAAAAGATTGAGTGATTGGGTGTTAACTAGAAATCATATTTAAGGTTGTTAATGTCATTTTTTAGCTAATATTACAGATTGCACATGCTTTTATTGCTATGAGGTAAGTCTTGCAATTTTTTTTACAGCCTTTATTGGGTGTAAAAGTAGTGCTTTACGCACTGCATGATCACCTCATATAAGGACTAAAAAATGGATCTAATGGGATGATCAGTGGCCGAATTCTATGGGGAAGTGAAATTCGCGCGAGATACAGTCAGCCCAAGTCCAAGTCAGACTTTCTTCTTTTAAATCTTGTTGACCAACTTTATCTTCAACAATCTGACGTCAACCAGAAGACTAATTCAAAATATATTTTAATAAGAAGTACTTAATCTTTATGATCTAGGAATATTGTAGTAGAAATTTTCCTCCCACACTCGAAGAACTAGAGGCTCTGCAATCTCTTTCCTCAATCAAAACTGTTCTTCATTTGCTCCTCCAATCTCACCAGCCCTGGCCTAAATGAATGCCTCTTTGATCTGGGGCGATCGGTGATTCTTCCTGAACCTGGCTTTTCCCATGAAGAAAGTATTTCAAAACACGGACTCGTGATGATTCTCCTCCAAGTCCTCCAGTTGCGGGTACTCGTTCAAGTCCGGGGTGCGGCACTCCCTCGACTTGGCCGCCACCTGGACGGCGTCAACCTGGGCCCCGACCTCGGCGGCCCGCCTGCGGATGGAGGCAGCTGAGACCTCGTGCAGCGAGTCCAGGCCCTCACGCCAGATGAGGTCAGGGAAGTTGAGGCGGGCAGAGGGGCCGCGGAGGTAGAAGACCGCGGTGTCATAGGCGCAGGCGGCGGCCATGGGGGTGGCGTAGGAGCCGAGCCAGATGCGGGAGCGCTTGTTGGGCTCCCTGACCTCGGCAACCCACTTGCCCCACTTCCTCTTCCGGATACCCCTGTACGGCTTCTGCTGCTGCTGCGGCCTTCTCTTGATCTGCTGCTTCTCTGTCGTCTCATCATAGCGTTCGCTTTCCATAATAAGCTCTTGATTCTTGAGAGAGGGGGATAGGGGACGTCAAGATTGATCTTTTGTGGTAAGATCAAGGATGAAGATTCAAGATCGAAAGCTGGGGGTATAAATAGGGAGAGTGCGACGGAGGCCGATGAATTTGACAAGATCCGCGAAGCCGCCTTTTCTTAATCTTCAAAACTCGGCCGACATAACTCTCTCTCTCTCTCGCATAGGAAAGAGGAAATTTCTCATGTCGGTGATGAGAGAGGACTGTTATGTTCAGTTAATCGTGTCGGGGACAAATTCGTGCAGATCAAATGGCACAAGTCAACGTTTTTGAAAACGAGAAAAGTGTTTGGCACGACATTAGGGGGGACGAAACCAGAAATTTCTGGTTAAGCATGTTACTCTCCTTTTAAACAAAACTTACCTGGTGAGCCGCTGGAGATGTGCCCACTCGACATTGACATGTTGGGAAGTAAGCCGATGACAGATAAAAGTTTTTGATGTCCGAGGATAAATTCACCCAATTAGGGATAATTTCACTAGCACTATTACATTTAAAAAGAACATTTAATCACATATGCGGTTCCAAAAAGAGTAACGTGGCATTTGCAATGTTTAGAAGATGCATTGTACACCCAAAAAAAAAAAAAAAAAAAAAAAACAAAGAAAGAAAGAAAGGAAGGAAGGTTGTGTTATTTATTGTCCTCTTCATGCGAAAAAACCATTTACGGGAATAAAGGGTCAATTATGGTTTCATTGACTTTCATACAAGTTTTGTGAACAAAAAATGTTTTTCTTAATTAACGAGAAAAAAGTCTTTTTTTTGTTAATACACTATCTCTTTTATATCATGTGTTATCGATATAGTGAAATTGAACGATTGGATTTATTCCAATGACCACCATTTTCATATGAAAAAGGAGATGAGAGGGGTTCAAATTTTCACCTTCTTAGGAGATTGGAATAAGGACAACACAGCTTCAAGTATGAGTTTTGATTCTCACATTTTGCAAAAAAGCAAGGCAAAAAGTCTGAAGGTTAAATTAAAGTAATAATAGAATAAGACCGATAAAAAAAATTGAAATATATTATCATATTAGCATAGAGTCCGCCCCCCCCCCCCCCAATTTTCCGTTTCAATCCGGCGTGGGCATCTGATTATTATGTCAAAATTGTGGCCAATATGAATTCAAAACTTAGAACAAAAAATCCCTTCAGATATTTAGCGGGCAATGGGTAAAAAAAAAAATAAATCATGAAAGGTCAACGGATCCTTAACATGGTAACATCAATTCGTGATATATTACTTCAATGGTTGAAATATACACTACCCCCGCGTCGCCCACCTATACATTCAGGGTCCGGCATGTCTATTTAGGATTAAGTGAAAGCAAGAAGCATGGTCTTTTTCATTTTCCCAACAAATTCAAACGCAATACTCAAATTTTCAGCAATTACAAACAAATTATATGTAAATCTACCTGTTAGTATTTATAAGTCGTGGAAAGTCTCAAATGTTCCGGGCTAAAAAGGAGAGATTTCCAAATGCATTTATCCAAACATGCTTTTCTAGTTACATGTCCCGGGAATATCGACAAAGCAGGAACGTTTCCCAAAAATTTACCATATGAGAGACACAGAGAGAGATAGGTGCCAGGAAGAAGACCCGAGAATGAAGGAAGTAGACTCTTCGTCCACGCAATCGCTAGCCCGTCCCATGAGGATGAACGAAGCAACTCACAATTTGCAAATATAAAAGGGAAAGAAAGAAAAATAAATAAAAGATTAGGCGGTAAATGGGATATTCCAAATAGAGGTGTACGTGCTGGCAATAGGCTTATTTTATAAAGCGGCGGCAGAAAAAAGGGACTTGTACGCGTTGGGCGGGTAGGTCGATCGACTTCTCTACCGCAATGATTCGAGCGGTGATGATTCGTTCACGGATTAAAAAGCACCCACCTTCCTGTATTTGACTACCGAAGCATCAATATCGATCGCATACGCCAATTAATGTACTATTAGTTAACCAAATAAAGAAGGAAATAGTACATGAAGGTGGCTGATCATGTGAAGGGACGGGTCGAACCTGAAGACAAGGGACCATTGCCTGCCGCCGACTTCGTCACTGAACATGGGACGGAGCAACTAAGCCTAACTTATTTGGTCGATTCACCTCGTAGTCCACTGATCCGATTAAGACCTCATTTCGATGTTCATTTCGAACGCTATTGGAGGGGCTCGACATCTTTCAGAGCTCTTACCTTGTACCCAAAATCCTTCACGCTCAGCAGTTTTTAGAGAACTGTGTCACAGACCATGATTCTTCCATATTCATGTATCCTTGTGAGTAGAGTTTGAGGTTATTGATTGAAGAATGAATGACGGAGATAGGATGAATATAAATGGTTTGTGAGAGGGGTCAGGACAACTAGTACTAGGAATTTTAAGATAGAATAATTATATCTCTACAAGCTAAGAAAACAATATTGGCCTATCATGCACAAACTAATCGGGAGATGATGCCATTCTCCTAAACCAATTGTTATGCTTAAAATGTTATGGTATCTCACTTGATAGACTAAACATCGAGCTAAACTAAATTGGTATAATATGATATGAGGATGAAACAACTATATAAGAAAGGCTTGTAGGCATTGCACAAGCTATCTTGCAGCCAAAGAACTATCGACCCGTGACAAATGGTATCAAAGTATAATCCCTCTAGTAAGTGAGAGTCGGTGAAAGTCTACCCGGTCTTCCGAGAGCAAAGAGTGAATTGCTGAGGCAAAACATATGTAAACAAAGTGCGAGCTCTCGACCAACTTCTAGGATAACAATGGGGATATAGGAAAGAATCGATTCCTCATTGAATAGGAAAACATTCCTAACTCAATAGGCAAATCTTATGGCTATGTTGCCACATTTTCAACAAGGGGAAAAACCTTCATTAATTTGCTAAGGTCAAGAAAATCTTAGTAGATGAAATAGGGTACTCCCAAAGGGTGTATTCATCTCCAAATGCCACACTTATCAAGTAAAGCACAAGTGACCACAAATGTCCAAATAATTGCAATAAGAAGAAGCTACCAATGGAGCGGCCTATTATGTTGAGCAAGCATTATTGTTCAAAGTATGATCCAAAGTAGCGCATCAATGGTTGAGGGACTAGAGGGACTATTCAATGTATTTGGCGCATTAATAGTTGAGGAATGCAGAGAAGCAACAAGATAGCTCGCAACAAGAGCGTTGCTGAATTGACTATGGGAGAATGTTAGGGACCATAATTCTTCCATACTCATATACCCTTATAAGTGGAGCTTGGTGATCGGGTGAAGAGTGAACAATAAAGAGGGGATGAATATAGCTAGTTTGTTGGAACAATGTCAAGGTGGTTAGTGCTAGGAACTCTTGGATAAAACAGTTAAATCTCTACATAGTTTTGAGGGTGGGTTAGCCTCTCATGTACAAATTACTTGGAAGTCGATGCCACTCTTCTAATGAGATTATGGTAGGCCAAAATCAATTGTTATGCCTAAAGTATTTTGCTATTTCGTTCGATAAACTAGATGGCTGAGCTAAACTAAGCATGTTACAATCCGATACAAGGATGCTATTCATCATACTATTCTTAAGAACAACTATACAAGGAATGGTGGCATGGTGTCTTCGGCTCACCAGGCACCACGTAGGGTATTACACACCGAAGGAACTATCAGCTCATGACAATTGATTGTGGCGACTTGAAAGATCAATATAGTTGAGCTATCGTCGTGGTGACCAGTTGGTTCCTCGAATTATTTCTTGCTCTGGGGACAAAAAGACTAGAGACAAAGAGGACCCTGTTGGAAATGAGTTAGGCTCAATGTGAATGGCGGCTTCAGTTTGGGGAATTGGGGGAAAAAAAATGAAAGAGCTCTCCAGGGAATTTCATCACACTTTGGATGCACCAGGGCTTTTCTTGAGTTCCAAGCCCACATCTTACTTCAAGAAAACAAAAATCCTCCTTTTGGGATCTTGCGAGGATTTTTTTTATTTTTTATTTGTCGAAGATCTTGCGAGGATAGGTGGGCCTTTTTTGTTAGGCAATGTTGGTGCTCATGTAGCCTGATGCAATAAGATTGCTTGGTCTCCATCCGTATCTTATGATCACTCCTCTACAAAAGACGCACTAACACCAAAGTTAATCAATCTCATCATAAGATTTGATTAGCATGAGATTCAGTCATTGTACAAGATTCATATTCATCGACCTCATCGTCACATACCATGCATACGCTAATCTGAATCTCTAAAAGGTCAAACAAGCAACCTCCTTTGCACCAAAACCTGTTTCTTTCCTCCTTGATGTCAAGTAACTCAAAATCAAAAAGGATGAGAGAACACCTTCATGTTTCTCAAAATACATCAAACTACTCAAAGAAGCATTGACCGTAGTAGTCAATCTCTCATCATCTTCCTATTGTATTAGATTCAGCTGCTCGGCTACACCATTACATTTGTCTTTGTTGAGACGCTTCTTGTAGTTCTTAGCCCAATGTTCAGGCTTATTGTAAACAACATGTCCTTTGAATTTTCTAGGACTGTTCCTTCTGCTTGTCTTTTCCTTGAAAAGACTTCTTTCTCTTCATATTTTGCTTAGAATTTGTGGAGTCAACAATGTTGGGCTTTGGTTCAATTGGAGGGTTTGCGTTCCCCCTATTGCCCTTTTCAATTCTGAGGCGAAGAATGAGATCTTCAAGACTCATCTCTTTTCGTTTATACTTCAAATAATTTATGAAGTGTAGACTAACCCAAAGGCAACTTCTCAATGATTATTGCAACTAGAAAAGACTCACTAAGTAACATTCCCTCTACAAAGATATTGTTTTGATTTATTTGCAATTCCTAAACCTAATTATTGACAGATTTAAAATCCACCATTTTGAAATCTAGGATTTAGCAACTATGAATTTCTTGGTGTCCGCATTCTTAATTGTGTATTTATTTTCTAAAGACTCTCATAACTATTCAGCAGTTTTAATGTTACAATAAACATCATATAGGGAAATTACTAAATAGTTAAGGATGTAGTTTCAATATAGGAAGTCCTTGTGCTTCCAAGCCTCCAACCCCTTGAGCGTCGTGACATATTGCTCATTTGGACTAATTATCAAGTAGATCTACAATAAATAATTGACCAAATTCAACGTGGTTAGATAGATGAGCATCTTCTACTACCACTACTTAAAGCCTACACCAATAAATTGCTCCAATTTCA
This sequence comes from Corymbia maculata, assembly GCA_014182735.1. NCBI lineage: Eukaryota > Viridiplantae > Streptophyta > Magnoliopsida > Myrtales > Myrtaceae > Corymbia > Corymbia maculata. The sequence continues at coordinate 17,844,354 of CM024687.1, forward strand.
CATTTGATGTACCATCAAATTAGGCAAAGTTTGTTGAACCATCCCTTTAGAAATTGAAACATATGTCATTTGTCATGTACTATTTTGAAAAACGATGCTAGAAATATTAGTCAAACAACTACCTATACCACCATAAATGGTATCGGCCCGAAAGCCTGCAACATTTGTTGCTATAGCACCAAGCCTCAAAGTATGAACCTCTCTAGCAGCAGTGGCTAAAATGACCATGGAAACGTCTCCAAAAATATTGTGGACATCATTAGGAACTTGATTGTTATCAGCCATCTCGATTTTCTGATAAATCCAATAAGCAATAAGGAAATAATTACCTTAAGATTGTTAGAAAAAAAAATTCACGTATTGGTGAAAAAATGTGTAGCACTTTTGGTAGTAACCAGAAAAATAACAAATCTAAGAAAGCGATAACAAAAACAAATACCAACCAAGTCAATGTTTATATAATCTTTACATATAAAGATGCTAAAACATAACTCAAAAAACTTGTTTGATTGCAACAAAATTAACAAGAAATTAAACAGGAGATGAGGTATAGCTAACCAAATCTTTTTAGGCAATTAATTCCTACGAACAATGTTAAGCAGTTTCATGAACTATGCCTCCTAAGATACAACGTCTCGAACTTGTTTATATTAATATCATACAAACAGGACTCTATTGAACACTTCTAGAAACCGGCACCCTTAGATGAGTGATTTTCAAAAAAAGAATTCTTTATTCTGAATGACGCTATCTCCCACAAACTAAAAAAGACTCAGAGGATAATAATTATCGCAAACTGAAAATTTGTCTTAGAATTGTTGCAAGAGAGTTTAAAAGATGCATCAATAACACGTCCATCAATGCAAGCCTAAAGCTACTGCATGAGAGCTGAGAGATGCATCCGTTAACATGTTCATAAAACTGCTGCACAAGAGCTGAAGAAATGCATCCATTAACACATCCATTAATTTGTCCATTAACGCATTATGAAACTGTTGCACGAGGGCTGAAGAAGTGCGTCCCTTAACTTGTCATAAAACTACTACACCAGAGCTGAATGGATGCGTGAACTTATGTCAAGCAATTATTAAGCTTGCAACATGGCTAACCTGAAAGCTCGACATAGTCAAGCTCTTGTCTCAAACACCCGTTAGTACCTCGAATTCTTTCGTACTTTGGAACAAAAAGACCAGAGACAAAGAGGACCCAGATGGAAAGTAGTTAGGCTCAATGTGAATGGCGGCTTCAGTTTGGGGAATTGGGGAAGGCAAGATGAAAGAGCTCTCCAGGGAATTTCATCAAACACTTTAAATGCAACCAGGGTTTTTCTTGAGCAATTCCAAGCCCACATCTTTCTTCAAGAAAACAAAAATCGGCCTTTTGGGATCTTGCGAGGATTTTTTTTTTTTTTTGTTTTTGTTGAAGACCTTGCGAGGATAGGTGGGCCTTTTGTTAGGCAAGGTTGGAGCTTATGTTAACCTGATGCAATAAAATTGCTTGGTCTCCATCCGTACCTTGTGATCACTCCTTTACAAAGGACGCGCCAACACCAAAGCTAATCAATCTCATCACAAGATTTGATTAGCATGAGATCCATTCATTTACAAGATTCATATTCATTGACCTTATTGTGGCATACCATGCATATGCTAATCTGAATCTGAAACTGAAAGGTCAAACAAGCAACCTTCTTTGCACCAACACTGTTTCTTTCTTCCTTGATGTCAAGTAACTCAAAACCAAAAAGGACGAGAGAACACCTTCATGTTTCTCAAAGTACATCAAACTACTCAAACAAGCATTGACCACTACATGATCCTTCATTTCACTGGAGAGTCATTTTCTGCTTGTTTACAGAGCAAACACCACAAACGTTTCCTAGCAACGATAAATGCAGGAGCAATTTTGTTGCTTCACCACCAATTATTTGCATTTTTGTTATATATCCACTCAAAAGTTTGCAATTTGTCAAGTCAAGACTACTACTATGGTGGTACAAATATGAAAGGAAAGATCTACAGAAAATAATTGCGTTTCCTTTCATGCAGCAATTTATAGAGCAATAGCAAAACCCAAAGGGGCAATCTATTCTACAATTTAGACACATAGAGAACAACTACAAGGTTATGGCAACTCCAGGAGTTGACCGATAGTTCAGTGACAGCACTCGACAAACAAACTTCAAAATAGCTAAACTCTAGAAGGTTTGAGTCACTTCACAATCTTAAAGTATTACTCCAGTAAGGACGGGAAAGGTAATCTACCCTAACACCAAGCCACCTTTTGTACTTACACGGAATTCACGAAGTGCAATCAGATAAAAAAAAATGGAACATGCGGAATATTTGAAGGCTAAATCCAGTCAAAACTCTCCTTTGAGCGGCCAAGCCTGATCAGAACCAGTTGACAGACCAAAACTCACTTCCACTCTCTCCTGTATGGCTTGGCTTATGTTCTATATGGCAAATACCAAAAGCCCCACTTAAACCTAAAGCAGCCTCATATGGTCCCACTACTAAACACTATATCATAATCGATAGACAATCATTTAGAGTATCGTGTTCTCCTTTCCCCAAGCAAAAGTGAATGAGAACGCAAAGTTTTTAAGATTTAGTAGGGTATTCTAATCTCATAAAACATCAAATCCATCTTACAAATTTCATGCCGTCCTGAATATATCTCCGTCTATTTTGTCCCTGTTTATGGTAAAGCTCCCAGCATCGGTGAGATGGGGATATTACATCTGAAAACCAAAGAGAAGTACTTAATATCTATGAGCTAGGAATATTCTAGTAGAAATTTTCCTCCCACACTGAAGAACGAGAGGCTATACAATCTCTTTTCCAAATCAAAACTGGAGACGGACGTTGCGCTGATCTGCAAGCACAAAGAGATCACCGTTCTTCATTTGTTCCTTCAATCTCACCAGCCCTGGCCTGAATGAATGCCTCTTTGATCTGGGGGAATCAGTATTTCTTCCTGAATCTGGTTTTTCCCATGAAGAAAGTATTTCAAAACACAGACTCGTGATGAATCTCCCCCAAGTCCTCCAGTTGTGGGTACTCATTCAAGTCCGGGGCACGGCATGGCCTCGACTTGGCAGCTGCCTGTATGGCGTCGACTTGGGCCCCAACCTCGGCGGCCCGCCTGCGGATGGAGGTGGCCGAGACTTCGCGCAGCGAGTCCAGGCCCTCACGCCAGATGAGTTCGGGGAAGTTGAGGCGGGCGGAAGGCCCGCGGAGGTAGAAGACAGCAGTGTCGTAGGCACGGGCAGCGGCCACAGGCGTGGCGTAGGAGCCGAGCCAGATGCGGGAGCGCTTGTTGGGCTCCCTGATCTCGGCCACCCACTTGCCCCACTTCCTCATCCGGATACCCCTGTACGGCTTCTTCTGCTGCTGCTGCGGCCTTCTCTTGATTTGCTGCTTCTCTGTCGTCTCATCGTAGCGTTCGCTTTCCATAATAAGCTCTTGATTCTTGAGAGAGGGGGAGTCAAGATTGGTCTTTGAAGGAGAGATTGAGGAGGAAGATCAAGGGCTGAGGGTATAAATAGAGAGAGAGAGAGAGAGAACGAAGGGCGATGAATTTGGCAAGATCAGCACGCCAAGTTGCCGTCTGTCGCAGCACAAGCGCGAAGCGCCTTTCCTTTATCTTCAAAACTCGCCCGACGTTAGTCATTATCGCTCTCTCTCTCTCTCTCTCTCTCTCTCTCTCTCTCGCATAGGAAAGAGGAAATTTCTCATGTCGGTAATGAGAGAGGACTGTCATGTTCAGTTGATCGGGACTGTCGGGTCGGGGACCAGTTTGTATCTGTTCTTTTTTGACAAAGTTGACGGTTTGAAATGTCACGTGGTGCTTTTTTGGGTGGATTTAATGCACGTGCCTGCAAAGGAGAGAAGGTAAAAGCCCCGGGGGGAAGGGGAAGGCGGGGCGAAATTCTGCAAATCAAATGGAACAAGTCGGTGTTTTTGGAAAGGAGCAAAATGTTTTGCACGGCATTAGCGGGGCGAAACCAGAAATTTCTATTTAAATTCCATGTATATTTCTCTCTTTGTATATAAAATTTACCTAGTGAACCATTTTAAATTTGTCTACTCAACATTGATGTTGAGAAATAATGATAGATAAAAGTGTCGATTCGATAGAGAAAACCCAATAAATTACAAACCCAAAAACTTCAGCCCATATAATAAATAGGGTTTCTCGTCAAATTCTATGTTGAGACTCAATAACAAGAGAAAAATAAAGCAAAAAAATCTGGATCAAAGACGGTATATTATTTTTATCAAGTTGATGTCAGAGTTCGATTCATAGTTCAACTAAGCTAAAATTTTGTCAGCTTGTTTATGGAACATTCTTCTCAAATATAATCGGTTTGATTTTCAATTAAAGCTCCCTGCATTAGGTTTCTTGTGAAATTTATGCGTATTCATTTGCTAATATGTACCTTTATTTCTTACAAGAAAAACACTTTGTTTGCTTTAATTTGTTGATGGTGAAGATTTTGAATAGACTCTGGTACCATGGTTTTTTATCTACTTGCACCAAGGAGGTTTTTCAAGTAAAAATCATCTTGTATTTGTATGATTGGTATTTATATTACTCTACTATACTAGTTCCTACTAGCTTTACACAAAAAAGAAGGTTATTTTGTTCCGCTGCTCCCAACAAAAAAGTTGTTGATGTCCGAGGATAATTTCACTCACACCATGCAATTAGGAATTACTCCATGCTAATTGTGTGACCATTACATGGGATACGTACATTCAATTACATATGCGGTTGTGAAGAGTAATACGACATTTGCAATGTCTAGAAGACACGGTGTTAAAAAAATAAAAAAATTATAGCTTGTGTGTTGTTTATCGTCTTCATCATGCAAAAAAAAAAAAAAAACCACTTATGAGAATAATGAGTCGAGCATTACACTAATTTTTATATTGGGTTTTGTAAAAAAAGGAAAGGTTTTTTTCTTAAGTAACGAAAAAGTTCTTCTTAGGTTAATACACTGTCTCTCTTTTATCTTTTAAAATCGAAAGATTTCCTTACAAAGTATGTTCAATGAATTCTATCTCATTAGCATAGAAACCCCCTTCCTCATCCATTTTCCATTTCAATCTGGTGTGGACATCCGACTAACATGTCAAAATCGTGGCCGACATGAACTCAAAACTCAGAACAAAATCCCTTAAAATATTTAACAGGTGATGAATAAAAAAAATGATGAAATGTCAACGGGTCCTTAACATTGTAGCTTACAAATTGTATCTTATAACCTTGGTAATATACTACCATCGCGTCACCTGCCTATACATTCCGGGTTTGGCATGTCTATTTAGATTAAGTTAAAACAAGAAGTACTTTTCTTTTTCACTCTCCCGATAAATTCAAAACATTATTCATAATTTCCAGCAATTACAAGGAAATTATACATGAATCTACCGATCAGTATTCATACGTCGCGAAAGTCTCGGACGTTCCGGACCAAAAAACAGAAATTTCAAAATGCATTGGTCCAAACACGCTTTGCTAGATACATGTCCCAGGAATATCGAAGAAGCAGGAACGTTTCCGAGAAATTTACCATATGGGTCAAAGGGGAGGGGGAGATGGGTCGGTGCCATGATGAAGACCCAAAGGGTAGAAAAAAGAAAGAAGTAGACTTTCCGTCCACGCAATCGCAAAGCCCGTCCCATGTTCATGAACGAAGCGACCCACCAATTTCCAAATACAAAAGAGTAGGCGGAAAATCGGATATTCGAAATTCAGAAGTGTATATGCTGGCAAGATAGGCTTATTTTAATTTATATATCCTCTCTTTTTTATAGAAAGTATTTCTGAATCGAAAATTGCTGTGGATAACGTTTGACGAAAACAAGCAGTGGAATTCTGGAAAGCGGCAGCTGAAAAAATGGACTTGTACGCGTCGGGCGGGTTAGGTCGATCGACTTTTCTACCTCAATGACTCGAGCGGCGATGATTCGTCCACGGATTAAATGCACCCCGCCTATCTGTATTTGACAACCGGTGCATCAATATCGACCGCATGCGTGGATGAATGTACTATTAGTTAACTAAATGAAGAAGGAAATAGTACATGAAGGTGGCAGATCATGTGAAGGGATGGGTCGGACCGGAAGACGAGGGGCCATCGCCTGCCACCGGCTCCGCCACTGAACGTGGGATGGGGCAACTAAGCCTAACTTATTTGGTCGACTCACCTCATAGTCCTCTGATTCGATTGAGACCTCATTTCGATGTTCATGTTGAACGCCACTAGAAGGGCTCGACATCGTTCGGAGCTCTTACTTTTGTGTCACTAACCGTGATTTTTTGTACTCACGTATCTTGTGAGTGGAGCTTGGAATCATCAAGTGAAGAGCGAGCGATGTAGAGAGAATGAATACAGCTGATTTGTGAAAGTGTCGTCAAGACAAATTGATGCTAGAAGTTATGTCATAAAACAGTTTTATCTCTACAAAACTGTGAAGATAGGGTTAGCCTCCTATGTACAAACTAGTCGAGATTAATGCTACTCTCCTAAACTTGTTTTTGTGCTTAAAGTGATCTGCTGCCATCTCGCTCGATGGATTAGACACCCAAGCTAAACTAGACATAGTATGATCTAATACGAGGATGCTATTTGTTGTATTGTTCTTAGGAGCAATATAGAAGGAAGGCTAGTTGGCACTACACGGCCTATTCCATAGCCAAAGAACTATCAACCCATGTTAAATGATATCAAAGTAGGATCCTTCAAGTTAGCAAGTTGGAGTTGGTGAAAACTTGTGGTCTACATAGCCCTATGAGGGCAGAGAGTGACTCACCGAGGCAAAACATGCTCGGACAAAGTGCGTCTCTCAACCAACTTCTAGGTTAATAATGGGGCACTAAAAAAAAATGATTCCTCATTGAATAGGGAAAACATTCCTAAATCAATGGGCAAATCACAAGTGGAAAAACCTCCATTAGTTTGCTAAGGTCAAAAAAAGCTTAATAGACAAAATAGGGTGCTGCCAAAGGGAGTTGCCCAACTAGCTGCAATTAGAAGAAGCTACCAATGGAGTGACCTGATCTATTGGGCAAAAGTTGTCATTCAAAATATGATCCAAAATAACACATCAATGGTTGAGGGACTATTCAATGTATGTGGCACATTAACAATTAAGGAACACGAGGAAGTGACTAAACAACCTGCAATGAGGGCATTGTAGAATTGACTAGGAGAGAATGTCAAGGACCATGATTATTTCATACTCGCATACCCTTATGAGTAGAACTTAAGGTTATTGGATGAAGAATAAGCGATGCATAGAGGATGAATATAGCTACTTTGTGGGAGTGGCATCAAGACAATTGGTGATAGGAGTTATGGGATAAAACAATTATGTCCCTACAAAATTTTGAAGGCGGATTGGTCTCCCATGCAAAAAAATTAGTTGGAAGCTAATGCCGCTCTCCTAACAAGGCAAAAAGACTAGAGACAAAGAGGACCCGGATGGAAATGAGTTATCGGCTCAATGTGAATGGCGGCTTCCGTGTGGGGAATTGGGGAAGAAAACGATGAAAGAACTCTCCAGGAAATTTCATCAAACACTTCAGATGCAGCCAGGGCTTTTCTTGAGCAATTTCCAAGCCCACATCTTTCTTCAAGAAAACAAAAATCCCCCTCTTGCGAGGATAGGTGGGCCTTTTGTCAGGCAAGGTTGGAGCTTGTGGAACCTGATGCAATAAGATTGCTTGGTCTCCATCCGCACCTTGTGATCACTCCTCTACAAAGACGGGCTAACACCAAAGTTAGTCAATCTCATCATAAGATTGATTAGCGTGTGATCCATTCATTATACAAGATTCATATTCATCGACCTCATCATTGCATGCCATGGAGATGCTAAACTGACTCTCAAACTAAAAGGTCAAACAAGCAGCCTCCTTTCCACCAACACCTGTTTCTTCCCTCCTTGATATCAAATAACTCAAAACCGAAAGGGATGAAAGAACACCCTCATGTTTCTCAAAATACATCAAACTACTCAAAGAAGCTTTGACCACCACGTGATCCTTCATCCCATGGAGAATCGTTTTCTGCTCATTAACAGACCAAACGCCTGCTTCACCAGCAATTATTTGCATTTTTGTTATATATCCACTCAAAATTTTGCAGTTGGTTGAGTCATGAGTACTTCATCGAGATACAAATATGGTGGAAAAGATCTACAGAATATAGTTGGGTTTCCTTTCATGCAGCGACTTGTAGAGCAATGGCAACCCCCAAGGTGAAATCTATTCTACATTTTAGACACGGAGAACAACTATAAGGTTATGGCAACTCCAGGAGTTGACCAATGGTTATCAGTGACGACACTCAACAAACATACTTCAAATAGCTAAAGACACTTGAGAAGGTACGAGTTCATACTCCACTATCTTAAAGCATTACTCCAGTATAGGTAATCTACTCTTAAAATCAAGCCACCCTTTGTACTTACACAGAATTCACCAAGGGCAATCAGATAGAAAAATGGAACTTGCAGAAAATTTGAAGGCCAAAAGGATCCAGTCATAACTCTCCTTTGAGCAGCCAAGCATGATCAGAACCAGTTGACAGACCAAAACTTACTTCCACTCTCTCCTGTATGGCTTGTATTCTATATAGCAAATACCAAAAGCACCACTTAAAACTAAAGCAGCCTTACATAGGTATATGGTCCCACTACTAAACTCTGCACCATTCTCAGCAGACAATCCTTTGGAGTACCATGTTATCCTTTTCCCAATCAAAAGTCAATCAGAATGCATAGTTTTTAATATTCAGGGGAGCATTCTAAATTCACAAACCATTAAATCCATCTTACAGATTCCACACAGTCCTGAATATACCTCTGTCTATATTGTCCCTGTTTATGGTAAAGCTCCCAGCATCAGTGAGACAGAGATATTACATCTAAAACCAGAGAGAAGTACTTAATCTCTATGATCTAGGAATATTTTAGAAGAAATTTTACAGGCACATCCAAATGCTGAATGCACAAAAAACATTTGCAAAAAGTTCTTCAGCTCGAGATTCAATCAAAACAGATACTGACTCAAATCTTTTCCTTCTATTGGGATTTAAATCCCAAAAACACATGTAAGTAAAAGAAGCCATAAAAAAAATAAGGGTGCATTTATTCTGGGCACAGATTTATGATTCTGCCTCGAAATGAAATAGTTGCTGCTGATGGAGAAGACACAAAATGAACCCTTTATTGCTGTTAATTCAAGTGATAGCTCCAGTAAGGAGTTTAGCCTTTGAGAAATGCGGTGTATAATATACACAGACCAGGAACTTTTATACGGAAATTTGTTGGAAACAGCCAGCTAATTAGTCGCCAATTCATCCAAACGGCCATCTCTTCCCAGGTAACCATATGAACAGCTCTCGAACACAATGTCATTGCAATTCAATAATCAAATGGCTAAGAAACAAACTTCGACAAAGAGAGATGTAATTTTTGTATTAGAAGTAGACATCTTCCTCATCCTCACTATATCCCAACACGAATCCATTGGGTACTTCCTCTGTGTCCCATTCATCTTCTTCCTCCTCTTCCTCCCCTTCTGAAAAGCAGAAATCCTCACGCTACCAATCTCAGACCTTCCTGCAACAAGCTCATTCACTACATTGTCCAAGTCACTGTCTCCATCAACATCCTCATCAAAGACTGAAAGCGAAAAGAAACTGTCTTCCCCTTCAGCGTCCTCCCTCTCTCTCCTCCTATTGGGCACCAAATCCTTCTCGGTGACCTCCCCATTCTCTACCCCATTCCAAGGAACCCACAAGTCGGCATGCCTTCCCAATGCCCGATCCCAATCCCCGACCACAACTGTCCCCAAATTTGCCTCCCTCGCCTTCCTCAACATCTCCGAAAAGTCCGAATCATCAGACACCAAAAACAACCAATCAATCCTTCTACTCATTGAATGCTGCATTTGCCTCTTCAGGGCCCAGTCCGCTGCCTGTGGCTTATCCTCCACAGTCTTAACAAAAACGCCGGCTCTCCTCAACTCTGATGCCAAACCATATCCGACTTTAGGCTTGATCAACACCCTCGCCGCCTCGTTATACTTATGATTCCCAGCTATATACTTCTCCCTGTACTTTTGCCTCTTCTTCCCCTTCAAAGACCTCATCCTATTCAACTTATTTTGCCTCTCTCGCTCGTGCAACTGCTTAAAATGCTTCTTCAAGTCCAAATTCGTCTTACACTTTCGGCCGCACACCCTGCAAACGTAAGGCTCGGGCGGAGTCACAATACCTTTGCGCTCGAGAATATCCATCTGCTTGCGCTCGCGGCGTCCCTGGACGACCCACTGCGGGAGGTGGATGAACGCGTGCCGGTTTGCGTACGCCGACATCTCGACGACGTCGCCGAAGTTCTGCGCCACCCGCCTGAGGGCGGTCGCGGCCTCGTACGGCGGGCCCCGCGGCGGCTTGTTGTCCAGGTCCCACAGGACCACCACCTTCTTCTGCTTCGGAGCGTAGATCCCTTCCTTGTTCTTCACCATGTCGATGTCCGCGCCGGCAGAGGCTCTAACCGGGGCGCTTCGGAGCGCGCCGAGAGAATCCGGCGGGGTTTTCGCGATGAGGGTCGATTTGAATTTGCGGTTTCCGGGGTGGCTGAGGAAGGAAGAGCGAGAGAAATGGAGGGACTTGGCGGACTGGAGGTGAAGCGGGGCGTGAAGCGACAGAGGACGAGGTTTTACGGAGAGAGAGTCCAGAGATTTGCAGAGAGGATCCATGCTTCACTCCTTGCGGAAGATTCGGGAGGATCAGATCGGTCGGGACTTCTCCGGCGAGCGAAAATTCATGGCCTCCGAGGGAGTGGAGAGCCGTCGCCCGCAAGGTATCTGACGAAATGCCGATCAGACATTATCGTTCAGGGAGGAGATACGACGCATACGGCGAGAAAGGTGCGAACTTTATCGGGAGAGCGAGTCTGCTCGCACTTGCCACTCGGTATCGTCATCATCCTCCTTCGGACAAGGCCCGATCCCACGTGGAGGATCCGGAAACGGCACCCGGCTATCGGATTAGGGAATATGCTTGCAACCCATGAGTGGACGACCCTTTGAACCCGGACCGGGCGGGTCAACTGGCCCAACCGATTGAATTATCGGGCCAGTTAGGAGCGCACCGAGGGTCGATCGATTGCTCTGTTTCCTAGTGAAATACAACAGATTGCATAAGTTTTTACACGTTCGACACAACTAAAATTGCGAAGTGAGGTGGTTGAGGCTCTAGTTCAATAAGTTTGTAAGATCGATTTCCTTGCGTCATCACTCCATCAATTTTTGTCCCTCGCAAATGGTTCACTAGGTTGATTGATTGAATCGGGTCGACACCGCTTTGACAGATTCTTGATTAAGGTAACTTGAAAGTAATCCTTGCATGTTGGAAATGCTTGCTTAGATGGGTGCATCATGGCCCTAATCATCCAGGAACATCAATAGAACATTCGACAATGATTTTTGTATTGGTCCCAAAGGATCTCAAGGCTACGATGATGCCATAAGCTTTGCCAAGGGATAGGTTATTGTTAGGCTATTAGAAGAAACAACAAGGCCTCATCCTTAGAGAAAATATTATCCGTACGAGATGTGCTAGCTAGGGGTATGCAACGCAAACTGCCCAAACAGACCAAACTGATCGATTTAGGATAGTTCTCACGAGGGGCAGTTCAATTCCCAATTCCTATTTTAAGAATCGATGGCTGGTCGGCCTAGCTCCCGATTCTAAGGTAGGAACCATACCGACAATATTTATTTATTTATTTATTTTAATTTCTTAAAAAAATCATAACTTTCCCATTTATCTTCTTTGAGTAGAAACTACAGGATTATAGCATGTCTTCATCCATCCATATATTTTGTTATGGAAAGACAACTTCTTTTCTTTTTTCAGAAATATTGATTGGGTGAAATTTTGAGCAAATTGAATGATTTCATTAGATAGGACCAGACTAGACCAATCAGTCGATTCGATTCTCAATTCCAGGGATTAGCTGGTCTGGTCCCTGATCCTAAAAATTGGGAACCAAACCTTTTATTCTAGTTCCCAATTCCACCTTAGAACTGGATTGGACTGGAAATTGATCATTCCTAGTGCCAACACAACAAATAAGAAGGGCCTACAATTGCACTAGAAGTGAAGAGGAATATGGCGAGTTCATATTGTACTGGAAGCGGTTATACGACTTCTCCGAGTTTTGGAAACTCCTCTACCTATCTATATTTAGGTTCAGGAGTTCCTTAAAGGCTTTTCTGTGTTTGTTCAATCTCTCCCTATCTAGATCTAGATCTGGGAGCCGGTTTAACTTATTTTTGGTGTCTCCTTATAGTAATGGTATTGAAGGCGTTGGATCTAAGTGTATACCACCCATTGGGCAATCTATTGAAGAAGATTATAATGTGTGCTCATCAATTATGATGACATAAGATCCAATGAATGGCCGCCTTTTGTTTGGTTTTGATGTTGAGATAAATCTATTATTGTAGGATGAGAGCATGTTGATCATAATTATGCTTTATAGTTTTATTTTACTACTTGGGATTTGCTTTGTTTTAAACTCCTCATGTATCATCTTCGAAACTTGAGATATGAATGAAATATATTTCGATTTTAAAAAGTATGAAATAAGAAGAAACAACATTTTAAGAAAAGGTTGACGAAAGTCATGGATTGATTGATCTATAGTAATGTTATACTTTTTTCTTTTCTTCGATCTTACTATTAGTGAGATCTCAGAGATGGCTATTTCAGACCAATTCAATTATAGGGTATGTTTAAAGCTGTTCAAGAGATGAAAATAGCATGGACCTTAAAAGAACTGGCGAAATTGTGCTAGAACATCTTTCTTCGCCATTGGCTCTTTCTCCCTTGCCTTCTTCCTCCCTGCGCCATTGCCTCCCTCCAATAGAATTAATTTGCAGCTCGGTGCACTAGTTATCAAACGCTATTGGTTAACATTTTATGCAAAGCCTTGTGTACAATTTATTTTTCAACTTTTTAGTACTTGGATGATAGAAAACTAATCGATTTACGTAAAAAAAATTCCATGAACTGAAAATAAATAAGCTTAGATTTGGGGAAAATGACTTTTCCTTCTAGTAAGAAAAAAAAATCACTTATCATGAATATCAAATAAATGAAAACTAACCATTTTTCCTTGAAAAAATAATTTTCATAAAAAACATTTTCCTTTATCATGATTTTTTTTTGCTAAAATCTTTAACATGAGTTTTCAGCCGGTGCATTTGTTTCGGGTTTAATTTCATGGTAAAAAGAGAATGTTTTCTCTTTTTTAGGTTAGTGAATTATTTTTCCTATCTTTAAACATACATATTTTATTTTACAATACATGGTTATCCATTAACTGATCATTTTTAGTTAACCAAATAAATGAAAGTCCAAAAAAAAAAAAAAAAAAAAACTAAGGCTCCAATTATTTCCTAGAAAATGAATGATTTGAAAAATATTTTCTTAAAATCATCACTTGTCTCCCTTAGAAAAATAAATAAATGAAAAATATTTTTATCGTCCATGAAAATGCTTGGGCATAAATTGTTGTCAATAATGAAAAAAATTTATTGATTAATTATTCATACTATATAGGTGATTAGTTTTAGGAGAATATTTTCCAAATCATTCATTTTCTACTAAATAAATGAAGCTTAATTTGTGGAATATTCTTTCACAAGTATAAAAAAGGTCATAAACATATTGTGCCTTTACCAATTTAATCATAAACATTTTAATTGTGCTAATTTAATCATAAATATTTTTATATTTTAACAATTGAGTCCATCCGACCAATTTAAACGGAAAATTATTAACGTGGATGCTAGCTATCTTTTATGACATGATTAATTCTAACGTGGACATGTTTCTTTATAGTTTTAATTTTTTTATAATTATTCTTTTTTTCTTTCCCTTTTCTTTTTGCCAATGGCTGGTTGCCCACCATCGGCCACAAGCCATAGTTGGGGAGGGCTAGGCTCATCGTGCCTCATCTTGGCAAAATAGATCATCAACAACAGTTGCCTTCCCTTGGGCAAGGCCAGCCCTTGTTGACCATGGCCTATGGCCAACAACCGATCATCAACCAAAGGTAGAAAGATAAGGGGAAAAAATGAAAAGAAAAAATCAAAAAAATGAAAAAAAATCCACATTAGCATTGCTTGTGCTACATAAGACTGTCATATCCATGTTAATAATTTTCGGCCTAAATTAACCAGATATACTTAATTGACAAAGTATAAAAATGTTTATGATTGAATTAGCACAAATGAAATGAGTTTAGGTCTTTTTGTACTTTTCCCTTCAAACATACTCTTAGATAGGTTAGGAGTGTCATAATTGTTATCACGTTGCAGCACGATTTTGGCGTCACTGGATAAAGAGGTAATCGTAGAAGCTCCACAATTAGCCCTGAAAAACGAAGGATTATGCTGAAGTGATATGAGAGAAGCATGACAAAATATATGTGGCCACAAAGGTTAAATTCTTGCTCGATCCTGAAACTTAGAACAACATGGGCTGGGCCGGGCCGGGCACGGTCAATTTGGACCGTCCAAAGTTACTTTTCTCCTCATGCAAGTTTTGCCTCGAAATCTCAGCCCAATTTTCCTTTCGGCTTTTCGCCTTGGGCATGAAATTCTGGAACAGTGTGAAGTGGAATGACAGGGACCTGTCAGGCATCGGGCTCTTCCATTCCCCATTCCCGATTGGTCATCGGGGACGATCCGAGAAAACTCCATGTGAGGCTACATGTACTTGTCCGGTAGCTAGTTCATCTAGCAGTACAAACCTACTCTTTGAAATTTCGGCTGTCGATTCGTCTTGCCGTGACCACAGGAGTAGAAGATACGGCTCAAAACCTTAGGTACGTTCATTCTTTAAGTACCTGTACTTGGGACCTAAAGAAACTTGATCTGACATCCTAAAATTCCTCCTTTCATCCCTCCCAAACCCCCATTGATTTATGACCCCAAAAAAAAAAAAAAAAAAAAAAAAAAAAAAAAAAACATTGATCAAAACAAGAAAGATCCAAGCACTAGTTCTGTTAGTTTGCTCTTCAGTGTTTTTCTTCCTGTTATGCTTCGGGTCGTGACAAACTCAAAACTTCAATTGTTCCCCTGATACTAGTCCAGAAAAAGTAGATAAAAAGTAATCCTGCAGAAACAAACTTAGGGCAAATTTTTATAATTAAAAAAAATCGCCAAAGTGTAGATATATTGAAGGTAGAGCCAACCCTTGCATACTCAATTATTAATCCAATAACTTTCGATGGTACACCACCAGGACAAAGACCGCATCTAAACGCTTGTCAATGATGAGTGGCTCCAGGGCTGCACATGCCATGTCCCCTTTCAATTTCAAAAAGATAAAAATGACCAATTGAGTGTCTTTGTTTCTTTGTTTTTCCATTTCTTTTTCCTACTCCAATTTTTTTTCTTTGTAAAAAGAATTGCATTTCCCCATCCAAGACAGGACATGATGGAATCCAAAAAACGGAGATAAGAAAGGATCACAGCACAAACAACTAAAGATTGTGTATTGGCTTCAAAGTGTTGACAAATGGGCCAACCCACAGAGAAAAAAAGTGATCATGATGACATTCATCAAGTGGAATCATATCTCTTCTATGAAACTCTAATCTAGGTTTCAATGTACTTTGACATGGGTGCACTGATTGACATAAATATGGGGGACGATTGGACCAGAGTCCTAATTTGGGTCCAACTTTGTTTAATAATTGGTGCTAATTATTCCTAGGAAAACACCAAAACCCAAAAAGAAAAAAGAGCAGAGAAAGGAGATGAGCTTGCTTGTGAGCAATGCCAGAATTAAAGGGAGCAGAAAGATTTTTGGGTCTTAAGTGGTTAAGATGAAAAGGAGGGGAGGGTTTGGAATAATAGTGTGTTGGTGATGTGAAAAGGGAGGAGCGAGTGCATGTGCTGCAAGTAGCTCCACATGGGTGAAAAGCAAGCAGTAAGAGGGAAAGAGAACAGAATAAAGATAAGGCACAACTGCTACGCGGTAGCAGCAACTCTGAAACAGAGCTTCTGTCATTGGATCAAAAGGTCGGAACTTTATTTTGTTGGGCAATCATGTGGTTGGGCGGCCACGTTGTACAATCAAGAGTTCGGTGAAGAATGTTGACTGGGGTTTCAGTAAATTTAATGAGGATTTTGTCAGCTTAACATCTATTAAGGGCAGAAAAAGAAGAAAGAAGACAGGAAAATGCATGTTCAAGTGATCTGAAAATGGTCAATTCATGATATACGCTTTCTTTCCACAGAAGGAAGATCGATGCCCTCAGGTTTAGTACATGTCGCGCATATCCAGCTTTTGAGCCTCCAGATCAATTTCAATGTCATTGTCAACATCATCTGCAACGGCAAGATCGTTTCTTTTTTACTCCCTTTGTGAGTTGTCCCTCTTTGCATTTGCTTTCGTAGTGCCCTGAGAATCTAAATTCCTAAAGAATATGATTCAGACTCAACTATGCTTTACCCGAGAGACAAAAGCATGTGAGGGCTCTTGAACTTCCTCGAGACATTCGAAGATTGGCCACAATAGTGATAAGACAGGACATAAAATTAGCACGTTCCAAGGGAACAATTTCTCGAAAGATATCCATTTATCAAAGAGAAGAACATCTACATCAAAATGGACATGGAAACACACAACACACCCAATCCCAAGACCCTTTTTTTCCCTATTGACATTGCGGTTGGAATTTCAAAATTGCTGCTTTTGCAGTCAAAGTGCCAATCCATATCCCTTGTGGTGAAAAAACAAAGCAAGAAGCTTTTCATTCCAAGATCCTGCAAGGTAATTTGGTAAGACAGGCGCAGATATGGGCAAAGAACGGACATGCGTATTGCTCAAAGAAGCTAAATTGTCAGCAGCAAAACCAATCCTGTGATTTCTTCGCGTGTCGGGGGGGCCCCACTGCGGTTGCGGGGTCTGCGTCCAATGTAACGGTCGGATTGGAGCAAAAATCCAACGAATTGAGAGGAGAAGAGTTAGGTCGAGAAAGTGAAGGGTTGAAGGTTGAGGTCCTTGTGTCAGAGTTTGTTTTAGTGTGCATCTGTTCCTTCCTTGTGTATGAAGCCTTTGGTGAGAGTCCAGCGTCCAGAAAGAGGAAAGAGTCCCATGTTCCGACTGGGTTTGCTTAGCTTGCAGTTTACCGCTTCTAGGAAAAGGATGAGAGCCAAGAAAACACTGTTCGGCTTGGAGCGATCACAAGAAAGATTTTGGAATACATAGGACGGTAAACTTCCCGATGTAAGTCGTTTGATAGATGATCAAAGTGTGCCGACTTACTCTTCTTTGTCGGCCTGTAATGGATCTTGAAAATGATTTTTTAACCTACAGATTACAGGAGCTGATAAAGATGCATGCTCTTTTCTCATTCTTTTTTATATTATCTTTTACTCAAATCTGCTGAAGTTACTCGTCGCCATTCACCTAACAGGAATAGGAATTATTTGGCTTGATCTTTCATCAAAAACCGACTAGAAAATGTCGTGAAATGGAAAGGAGAAAGCAACAGTTTGGTGCCTTGGAAAGAAAGACTCCGACAGCTTCCCAGTGCGCACACAAGTTCAGCGAGACCATATAGAAAGTGTTCATAACTACCAGTCCATCAATAAAATTGATTTTCAAACTCCTGGATCAACAAGAACTGATAAAGATTGATGCCCTTTTCTCCTTTCTTCCAATACTTGATCAATCTACGACAGAAATGCAACAAGATTAGAAATCGCATAGCAATGATCTTTCATCCATGACCCATCAAGAAAAAGCGATAAAGAACCGGAATGATGCTCTCTGATGAGGCCTAGTCATGGGCGTGTATTGGAATAGTGCATCATCATCAAACGCTCCCCATAGACCTACACTTTTCTGAGCATGCATGTGTGTAGGTCTCAGGTAGATTGAGATTCAAATGAAGTCCATATCAATGTGATTTTGATTCCGCAACAAGGAACCCCGAGGTCTCAGGTAGATTGAGAGTCAATTGAAGTCCATATCAATGCGATTTTGATTCTGCAACAAGGAACCACCAAGGCTCAAAGAATGCAGCGTGAGGTCCCATTTGGTGGGAAAAAGAAGCTCCTAATGGCTCTTGTTGGTTGTGTCAGAGTTTGTGGCCCTTTATTGCATCTACTTTGAACAGTCTTTTCAGTGCCCCCTGAACCATCCAATCCACCCAACTGGCCACAATATTAGGAAATTGTGATGATTCAGCCATGGCTTTCAGAGCTGGTAAAAAATACTTGTTAAAGGCACCCAGTTGTGGGAGTGTCCAGGCCAGTTCCTTTTAAAAGGACAAAAAAGATTCAAGGGAGACATTAGATGATGTGAAGGCATTCGGTGACTACATTTATATCTCTGGATGGTGGAACTGGAGCTTGCTTAGGTCGAGCTTAATTGTCCTCAAACGAATCTGAAACTATCAGTTTAACTCACTTAGAAAAGGTTGAAATCATTTCATCAAACTCCACCCTGAGTTATTTATGTCGAGACTCATCATGACTCACGCCTCCGATAAAACCATTTAAGGTTGAGGTCGAACAAGCGCATCAACATCTCTAGACCGGCATGGACTTCTACACAATGACCACAGAATGTGAAGGGAAAGGAACAAAGCATTGCATTGCCAAGACCCATCACCACATGAGTTCATGGGAATATCCAATTAATATGTGAATCCATGGCTGTAGTGTCAGAGGGTGTGGCTAGTTCATCACCAAGAGTTAGCTGGGCATTCATCCCTTTTAAAAGTTATTTCCTCACTGCTTTGAAGGTGACACACCATGCACTCAGTTGCTCCTTAAAAGGTTGCAAAATACAGAGATGGTATTTATTAACAACTCCCCCAAATTCTGCAGAGAAACATTGGACCAGCTGAGAGACTCTGACCAAGTAGAGAGAGAGAGAGAGAGAGAGAGAGGGTTTGGGTCCACCTGGGTTATTTTGACACTTAAAAAAGGCCATGTGAGCTGGGAGACCACCAGCTGTAATGTGTCTAATTGCGGGGTGGGTCTACCCCCTCCCCTCACATCACTTTCCAACTCTCCCTCCCCTCTTAAGTAAATAAAGCTCATCACGACATGTAATCTTCACATTGTGGGGGAATACCTCGGCATGATCTCATCGTACGATAGCTTATATAGTCATACAGCCGTATCAGATACAATGTTCACGAATCAAGAAAGTCGAGAACATCTAGATAGATTGCTATCGCGTCGACATGCCGTTCGTTATAAGCACGATGTGATGCTACATTACATTCTGCTTCTCTCAGAACCCTTTTTCTTTTCTTTTTTCTTTTACGGACTGCCATCGCCGTGGCCCTCCACCACGAGCCAAAAGGTTCCAAAGCAAAGAGAGAGAGAGAGGATCATCACGCCCCCTCCCCTTTTTTTTCCGTAT
The DNA here is from genome assembly GCA_014182735.1 of Corymbia maculata. Classification (NCBI taxonomy): domain Eukaryota; kingdom Viridiplantae; phylum Streptophyta; class Magnoliopsida; order Myrtales; family Myrtaceae; genus Corymbia; species Corymbia maculata. The sequence continues at coordinate 17,863,840 of CM024687.1, forward strand.
AGATTTTTGGACTTTTCTTCCATTGGTTTCGCTTGTTGTGATATGGAAACGTGACCTGAATTCTACACTTGTGACCAGATAGTGCCGTTTCATAGGGTGGGAAGGTGAGCTGGGAAGGCGTTTGATTTATGGTGGTAACGTGGGAGTTAGGGCAAAGCTCTCTATCATGAATAGGAGAAGGAAGAAAATCTGATTCTTCCGCGTAATTCCACTTCTATAATTCTTTATGAGCTCCTCTTTTTTATTAGTTATGATACCATGGAGTTGGCTGAACATTAAGATAAAATTTAATCTTTGGGAATCTCATAATTTTAACTTAACTAGCTCGCCGTCGGCTTAATTAATGAGAGATTAATATTATATAGTATATACACTCAAATAAATTAAGAAGAAGAAGAACCCACAAAGCTTAAATTGATAAACAACGCATAGAACCCCTGCACTTTTGAATGTAAAGTGAATACCAAGGTACTCGTTCTATGGCTCCGTGATAGATTTGGTCGTTTGTATGATCTTGAAAATGGGAAAGTATTCAATCCACGAGCCGATGCGATGTTTGATCGCCGTTTATAGACGTCGTAAAAATTACCATTGCAAGAAACTTCGAGCGACAAGCGGTATTCGACAGGTCCGTGCGGAAATGAAATGGCAATTAAAGGGTCAAGGTGCATGTGCCAGCACACGAGCATAATCGGGTAATTAGGAACAAAAAAGGAAATGAAGAGTCATGTGCAATAGTTGAACATAGGGAAGGAGTTTAATTTTAGGAAATCTAATTGCGAGAAGAGATAAAAAGAAAGTGAATTGTTATTTGATAAGGGGGCGGATACGGGAGAAAGAAATGGAAGGTAATTTAAGAAATTTAGAAATATGGTCTTTCGGCCAAAATATATAAATATAGCAGGGCGAATAAATAAATAAATAAATAAATATGGGGATATATAGGGAGGAGAGAAGCCACAAAAGAGCATGCATTTAGGGGGGGAGGGGTGGGAAATTAAATAATTATGGGGGGGGGTTAAATGATTATAAAGTGGCCGCCTCGTGCCGGGAAAAACTCCAGGCGATCCCCTCCGATTCCCTCATCACGTGGCGTTGTGGGCCCCCCCTTCCCTCTCTCTCTCTCTCTCTCTTCGATTGTATTCTTGCGGAGCTTCTTCATTGCAATTTACACCTCATGCTGAGGGGGTTATATTCTCATATTTTCCAATTGGAACCTTCCTAATTGTCAAAAAAAAAAAAACAAAGGAAATAAAGAAAAAAATAGGACCCGGAAAAAAGAAGAAGGAAAAAATGAGAAGGAGAGGAAGGTAAATCGAAAAATGAACTAGGGTCCAATGGCATGGATGATTTACGAAAATTTGGGACATTAAATAAGAGGACATAGTATAAATAAGTCATAATCTCTCTGATAATTATTTGTCATGTCGATTAGCGACTTTAATTTTGTAAAGTCTAGGCTTAGTATTTCTAAATTAATGATATGTTCGACGATAAAAAGAATATCCAGAGATAGTAACGCCCAACGAGACATCATGTCATTACGTGCTCGATCAGTATATATTTTCATCGATTAGAAGGGTGGGTAGAGACGAATGGTGTAAGCGACTTTGTCAAGCATGTTTACAATAAATCAGACTTTCATTAAACAGAATTGTGCAAGTGGAGACATAATTATACAATCGCTATTGACTCAAAGCCCATAACCATATCCCGAGAGATGCCAATAATTGGAAAAGTCTCTCTACACGAGATATACCGTGAGTTAATATCACGTTATCATTAGTCCAAAAGAATGAAAAAAGAGAGAAAAGAACAGCTTTGCTAGCATACAGCATAAGGAGGGCTGGCAAATTCTTGAAAGAGTGTATGCCATAATAATTTTCTAATTATTTACTATTTTATCTTTCAGCGACCTCAAAATAGGCCGTTAATACTAGAGCAGATTATTAATAATAGTCACGTAAGCATTTATCAGGAGGAAAAAAAGGACGAAGAATAAGGGAAAAGCCGAGACATGCTGGCAGGCGAGGAGAGAGAAGGTTGGAGGGGAGGGCAAAATGGGGAAGATTGCCTTGGAAGCATGTGTATGTCTCGCTCTCTCTCTCCTCTTTTTTTTTTTTATCTCTTTTGGAGTTGGCGGAAGCAAAAGGAGGGAGGGAGGCCTAACCGTCACGTCCGGTGGGGGTACAAATGCAGTGAAGGAGGGCCAAAGGTAAAAATAATAATAATCATAAAAAAAAAAGAGATTATAGGAAGACCACCTCGTCCCTCTCTTCCTCCTCCTCCTCCTCCTCCTCCTCGCTTTTGCTCTCGCTCTCTCTCTCTAACAGGTTGCTGTTGTCCCTTGCTGTTACTCTTTATCTTTCTCTCTCTACGTCTCTGCTTCTTCCTACTTTCTCTCTTCTACTTCCCCCAACTACCCCTCCCTCTCTCTCTCCCTCTCTCTACCAACACGGACACATGCGCATGACACTCTCACTTTCTCTCTAAAATCCTCTCCTCCTTCTCCTCTCTCCTCCTCCTCCTCCTCCTCCTCTTCCTCCATTGCTCTTCATCATCCTCCGACTGACTCTCTCTCTCTCTCTCTCTCTCTTGCTCTCGCTTCCTCTCCTCTTCGCGACGTCGGCGGCCGATCCCCTTGCCGTCGTCCGGAGCTCCCGTCTTGGGCCTCCCGACCTCAGCGGAGCCCGTCCCCCGATCCGCCCCGGCCGAATCGCGCGGAGGCGCTTCCTTTCTTGTTCTCGAGCCGGGTGGCGATGGAAGCCGGCGGCGGCGGCGGCGGCGGCGGCGGCGGAGGAGGAGGAGGCGGTGAGGATTGCTGCGTGAAAGTGGCGGTCCACATCAGGCCTCTCATCGGCGACGAGAAGCTCCAGGGTTGCAAGGATTGCGTCACGGTCGTCCCCGGGAAGCCTCAGGTACGCTCCGCTTCGAATGTGGCCAGCTGGCTCCAGTGAATTCCGGGTGGAAATGGTCGGGAGGGGGGAGAAAGAAAGAAAGAAAGAAAGAAAGGGGGTCCCCGTCGTCGAGTGCGTAATCGAGTTGACTGTTTGCTAGACTGTTGACGATTATGCGTCAATCTGAGATCTGGATCTCAAAATGCTGCGGGATTGCTAGCGTCCTTTTCTTCTTTCTTTGGTCATTTTCGGGAGGTTTTTAGGCTCTCTTCTTGGATTGGACTCGTCTCTTGTTCGAGAGGAGGACTGTGACGTAATACTCTGAATTAAGGATGGGACTGACATATTAATAGAAACTTTCTCTTGTTTTTTTCCTTGACTGGCTTCTTCTTCTTTCGAAAGTGGTTGGTGAATACTAAATTAGACTCGGAAATTTCCCTTTTTTATTCCGGTCATTTTCCTCAATCTTTGGGTTGGTTCTGTGAATTTTCCCGATTCATCTTAGGAGCTGATGGGTAGCTAGTTGAAGTTTCCCCTTCATGCTTCTGTGTTTTTCTTCACCGAAAAAAGGTTTAGACTTTGGAGAGTCGCATAAGTCCAAGCAAAGCACTGCTTTCAACTTTTGTCTTTTCTTTTTCTTTTTCTCCCTTTGGTTTGATGACCATGAATCTGACTACTTGGTCGGCTAATTGTTGCCTGGGTCGGACTGATTATATGATGGTGGGAGATGCCCAGCCAAAAAAAAACGAACAAAGTTACGGGGAAGAGAATAAATCTTCCATCGTTGCTGTTGCCATCTGGATTCCTTCCCAGTGGCATCAGAATTTGCGGTGGAGTTTCTGGAGGGTCTTGTGTGTTGCATCTGCAAGAGAAACGTCTACTTATTGGAACGACTTCTTGCTCGCGTCCTAGAATTGTTTGCGGACTTGCTCAACTCTGCTGCTTTTCTGGAGTACCTTTCTGTTTCTTTTGTTGCTTTGAGAGGTGGAAGGTTATTCCAAAGTCTCCGACCTCAATTTCCAAAGTTTCAGACAAATGTTTGGTAGTCGTGCCTTTTGACAAAATTGATCATTCAAACAATTCAGATGTTGGACAAGATTTAGAATGACCCATGAATTCATGCTGAACATAAAAATCGGGGATGTTGTAGCAATCGTGTTCTCATTTTGTTACTTATACTCGAATCATGGTAGTAAAGCATACTTAAGGTAACATTTTTACTATTAATTTCACTATAGTTTATAAGTATTAAGAACTTTTCTCATTGTACAAAATTGGTTTCGGTGGATAGTCATTACCTTTGGACAACTACAATGCCCCTTCGGATTTTGTTCTTAATTGATCTATTTGACGGTCATGTGAAATTCTGAAAGAAGAAGCAACATGAAGAAAATAAAAATAGCAGTTACAGAATTGTGAACATTTTGTTATCGGTGGGTGCAGGTACAAATTGGTACGCATTCCTTCACATTTGATCATGTGTATGGAAGCACCAGCACTCCTTCATCTTCAATGTTTGAAGAATGTGTTGCGCCTCTTGTTGAGGGCCTATTCCAAGGATATAATGCAACTGTTCTGGCTTATGGCCAGGTGGGTATTGTTTCCCATTTGTTGTCGAATGAAGCTAATGTTTAGCCTATAGTCTCCTCTTTTTTCACTTATATTTGTATGTTCTGCACATGGCAGACTGGTTCCGGTAAAACTTACACGATGGGTACTGGTTTCAAAGATGGTTCCCAGACAGGTCTGATTCCCCAGGTTATGAATTCTTTATTCAGCAAGATGGAAGCTCTGAAACAACAAAGAGAGTTCCAACTGCATGTTTCCTTCATCGAGGTTAGCTATTTTTCCCTTTTGCAACATTGAAAACATTCCATGTCAAAGTGCTTTATGTAACTCTAATGGCTGATCTTCTGATATAAACTGTGTCCTTTGGAAAGGGAACCATGGACATGTGCCAATGTCTGGTTCCAGGATCGACAAATTTTCTGTTGCTTAAATGCCATAACAGAAGGCTCATCTGATGTAAAGTCCAGATTTCGCTGGAGCAATGATACAATGGCATTTCAACTACCTTTTTCTTTTTGTTCTTCATTGAACATTACAAATTGTGCTACATTAATTGGAATAAGTACCACAACCTCCAAGTATTGCCATTCTTTTCCTCAAACTCCATCATGTTTCGCGTTTTCTTATTTCATAGGCTTGCCCTAAAGGGCTCTTTTTTGTCCATTCCTTCTACAGACATAAGCCATTTTCATTACATTCTAGTAATATGGGCTCAATAACTCTTCTGTGAGCATTCGATAAAAAGATTGTCATTGAATGATGTATGAGTCATTGATGATACATGACTCATCCTTTATTCATTTATTTTATACAGCACTTGCGAGTATCTGTTTGTCCTGTAACTTTTTTTAAGAATTGCTTTACAATGAGATGTCTTCTTTTGTGGAAGATTTTGAAAGAAGAAGTTCGAGATTTGCTGGATCTGACTTCATTGGGCAAATCAGAGAATGGAAATGGCCACACTGGGAAAGTACCTGTTCCAGGAAAACCTCCCATTCAGATTCGTGAATCATCAAATGGTGTTATAACATTGGCAGGATCTACAGAAGTTAGCGTTAGTTCTCTAAAAGAGATGGTTGCCTGCCTTGAACAAGGTTCACTGAGCCGGGCTACTGGAAGTACAAACATGAACAATCAGTCCAGGTTGGTGAAGCTTTTAGTTTCTCTCTTTCAATGTGGTGAAACATAATTTAGGTGCCATTGAGGTAGGAAACATGGCATTTATCTGAAGCAATCTCATCCACTGGCGTCATGCGCCATTAGCTGCCAAACTAAGCCTCTTAAATTTCGTCCAAGTGCACAAGCAGACGATTCACATACTCATGGTTCTTGCTCAGATTTAGTTGCTGCATTTCCTGTGTTAGTGTGACCTATTTGCTGATAAATTTTTTTGGTGTATCTTATTTGCAATTTAATCCCAATCTAAATACATTAAAGAGGTGAGTGGGTTTGCTATGGAGACTGTTCCTCATGTTTAAATATATATATGAGATGGGGCTGAGTTATTTTCTCAAATTTCTTTTTTCTCTGCAATGACGTGTATATAGCCTGTTATGATATATGCTTGTTTTGCACTGTGAGTCAACTTCATGAATGCATATGAATTTGAGGATAAACGGTTGCTTGACAAGGTTACAAAATTAAGTCCTGGTTTCCATTGTTGTCATTTCCTCATCTGGAAAAAGGAATTGTTTTTTTCATTTAAAGATTGATTATTAGCCAATTTGGCAAAGAGAGACTAAAAGAGAGTGTTGCACATTACATAAATAAATATTACAAGATTGTCTATTGAAAACTTACAGCTTTTAGAATGAACTCAACCGATGGAGCTAATGGATGCTTCTAGTCTACCGTTGTTTCTTTTTATCTTCTCTTCTGGTGAGGAGGCCTCTTCGTGATAGCAGACGCACTTAGTTTTCCTCTCTCGTTTCTTGAGCCTTTGTCAAATATATGGCTTGAAAGACAACAACTTTGAGATGAGATGCAAAACTTAACCAGCAGGCAATAAAGGAGCAAATGATGCAGCTCTATGGACTATACTGAGATTGCACAACTTGTATGACTCACAAAGATGCATACACGTATACTGGATTCTCCTTCTGATCAAAATTCACCTTTAAAATGTCAATTGTGCTTCCCATTGACCATATAATTCAGTGAACTCCTTTCGTATGCATCACACAATATAAGAAACCAAATGCTGAGTAGCACAATTTTTCTGCTGTAGCTACTCATCTTAAAACTAGAAACCATTGTAATAGAATTTGTTTTCGAAGAATCATGTGAATGAATATTTAGTGAAATTTCCATACCATGTTCTAGAGGAGTCTTATTATTGACTTTGTCTATGTAGCCGTTCACATGCCATCTTCACCATCACATTAGAGCAGATGCGTAGGCTCAATCCTCTTTTTCCCGGCGAGAGCAGTCCTGAGAGTTTAAATGAAGAATACCTGTGTGCCAAATTGCATCTAGTTGACCTTGCTGGATCAGAGCGAGCTAAGAGAACAGGTTCTGATGGTTTGCGATTCAAAGAAGGTAAATCAAAGTGAATCTTTCTTTGCTAAATAATGCATAATCTGCGTACTCAAATGGTAATCGGATTCGAATTTCAATTTTTGATAGGAGTGCACATCAACAGGGGCCTTCTTGCACTTGGTAACGTGATCAGTGCTCTTGGTGATGAGAAGAAGCGGAAAGAAGGTGTTCATGTGCCTTACAGGGACAGTAAACTAACTAGGCTTTTACAGGTTGAGACTTATGAAGAATTATCCTTATCATATGTTAATCTAACGGAACAGTGCTGTCTTAACTAGCAGCATTATCTAGCTGAATTTGTACACTATTTGGAAGATTAAGAAACTATTATTGTGATTTTCTTTTTATCTTTAGTAACGATGATGACAAGAGGACATCTGTGTGTACCTAGAAATTAATGGCTGTGGATGTTCTTTTTGCACCATTTTAGCTTCATAGATTTTACCTTATTTCTTATTGAGTACCAAGTATGAAGTCTACTTTTTACCTACGCTAACTTTGTTTCCATATCAGGATTCACTCGGCGGCAATAGTAGAACGGTGATGATAGGTAAGGCAGAAAAACCTTCCTCATGCTTTCTGCATGTACCTCAATACATACTCATGGAACCTGTGTTGCCAATGGTTGTTGGTGCATGAGGACAATACTTTGGCATAACTTTTGTCTTCGTGTGTGAGAAGAGAATGCATATCACTCATTTTTCATACTTGTATGAATGTGTTTATGGTACCATAGTTGTCTTTTTGAGCTTCTCCTCATAATTTCATCCTAAAAGAATTTCCTTAATGTTTTTCTTTCATGCCATCTAAATTTGTTACATTTTTCAGCCTGCATTAGCCCTGCTGATATTAATGCTGAAGAAACTCTTAATACTTTGAAGTATGCAAATCGTGCTCGCAATATTCAAAACAAGCCAGTTGTAAGTTTCCGGCTAGTAGTTTACTTTAATGATTTTTTGCTTTGTCATGTGGCTGAACATTCTATACATGGTGAAAGTACCATAATTATGTTTTCTTATTCTGGATAGGTTAATAGAGATCCCATGTCAAATGAGATGCTAAAGATGCGCCAACAACTAGAGTATTTGCAAGCAGAACTTTGTGCCCGTGGTGGGCCTTCATCAAATGAAGTGCAGGTATTCCAATTTTATGCAAATCATTTTCTCCATGTATGGCAATGGCTTAAGTGGCCAATTTCATGTCTAATCCTTTTACACTTGCATTAATTAGTTACAGAACTCTTGAACTCATTTTGAATAATTCTTTTGGTGTCTTGCTCAGCGATATTGCAATCTTTTCTTTATCCTAACCAGTCATAATCATTTTTCTTCATAGGCTCTCAAGGAAAGAATTGCTTGGCTTGAGGCAGCTAATGAGGATCTTTGTCGAGAACTACATGAATTCCGAAGCAGATGCTCAGTTGTGGAGCGCTGTGAAACAGATTCCCTGGTATGATATTAACATGCGTCAGAACTATTGTATTGCTTGATTAGTTCACTGTTTTAGACCTTGTAAAGAAGGTGAGTCCTTATTCAATGATAAATCTATCCATTGTGACATGAAGATCATGGCTCAACTGCCAAAAGCTCCCTGACAATGCAGCATCAAAGCTGCATACCTTTCTACCACCTTTCCAAGTCCTTAAATCTTGGGAGCTTTGAGTATGGATGCACTTTTTCCATTTAATATCCACCCTGTTGTCAAACTATGCTTTTTTTTTTTGGTGCTCTCGGGACTTGGTTTATCCTGTAACAGAATTTGTTAAGATATCACATGCACAATTATGCTTTTGCATTTGTGAACTGGAGAAATTTCTTGTAGGATGATACCTGCTCTGTAAAAAGTGATGGGCTTAAAAGAGGATTGCAAAGCATGGAGTCATATGATTTCCAAATGGGTGAAACCATGAGCAGTATGACCTATCCCCGCCCCTCTCTTGATTATGATTCTCCCTAGTGCTTTCATTTACTTTTTTATCAAATTTTCTCCTTTCTCATGTTACCTTGCTCTCCTCCCCCCTCCCCCTCTGCAATTCCCTTCCCCATTTCCAACTATAGCAGGTGATTCCAGAGACATAGATGAAGTCGCGAAGGAGTGGGAACACACTCTTCTGCAAAACTCCATGGACCAAGAGCTGCATGAGTTGAATAAACGCTTAGAGGAGAAGGAGGTACGATGGACTTTCCTTATTCCTGACATTTCTGTTGGCTGCAGATTAATGGCTTATTGATATACCCTATTTTTGGACAGTCCACACTTTTGCTTGAATTTCATGATTGATAAACATTCTTCCAATGCCCTCCCAAAGTAGCAAGATCTTTTTATTTGCCTAACGAGGAGATCACAGTAATATTAATGAATCTTATATTTAATATTCTAAATACTTATGGTTCTTCAGAAGGAAGGGCGGGGGTCATTTAAAAGAAAAATGTAGATCATTATCTCTGAGTTTCTTATTACTGGCAATACAAATAGTTCAGAGTTGCTTCTTATTTGCTCTGCTGGATGCTTTTGCTGGCATACGAGAAAGAGTTATCTCAGGATTTTGTTATTTGATGCTGCCCTGCTAGCTTAACCAACCTTTTGCTTAATGACTTTGTATTCGGTACGCCCCTAGTGATGTTGTTATAATCTTGTAAGACAGGTTGTTGGTTAATATATCATCGTGTTTTACTTATAGAAAAAGGGAAGAAAGTAAGAATATATTAGCCAGTCTTTTTGTCTTTTTTCCCGCATTGTTTCTTTTTCCTCTCTTACTCAGTATGCAAGCATTATGGCTTTTGGCTTATCTTCTGTATTTTTGGAATTGCGTATCAACAGTCAGAGATGAAACTTTTTGGAGGCTTGGATACTGTAGCACTCAAGCAACACTTTGGCAAGAAAATCATGGAGTTAGAGGATGAAAAAAGAACTGTGCAGGTAGAATACAGTCTCTTCAGTTTATGCACATTGCTCATTATAGAAAAGTTGAGTGTAATGTATGTTTATTTTCATGAATGTGGAATGTAGCAAGAGAGAGATCGCTTGTTGACCGAAGTCGAGAACCTTGCTGCTAATTCTGATGGACAAACCCAAAAGATGCATGATATCCATGCGCAGAAACTGAAGATGCTTGAAAATCAGGTGATGATGTAAATTTGATCATACATTACTTTGTGTGGTGGATGTGAAAAAAGGGCTCCTTCTCAGGATGACAAATTTTTATTGACTGCCCATGTGCAACAGATTTCTGATCTCAAGAAGAAACAAGAGAATCAGGTTCAGCTTTTAAAGCAAAAACAAAAAAGTGATGAAGCAGCAAAGAGATTGCAGGAAGAAATTCAGTCTATAAAGGCACAAAAGGTTGGAACATCACTTGGTCTTCTACAACTACTGTGAAGTCCATGGCCTCATCATTTTCTAACTTAGTTTCTATCTGTCAGGTTCAACTCCAACATAGGATGAAACAAGAAGCTGAACAGTTTCGACAGTGGAAGGCCTCTCGGGAGAAGGAACTGCTGCAGGTATGCATGTCCTGTCTGTGTAGTCCTTCTAAAGACCCTTGCTTCTACTGCCATTGATTAATCTTTCCTTTTTTTTAACATAACAGAAAGAAACTTAAATAAATATAGGCATTAATATCATAGTATATATCTAACTTTAATGAGGCAAAGTACAACAATAAAAGTCGCAGTTCTGAGGGGTTCTCGAGTTCAGTCTTCCCAGCCTTAAGAGAATGAATAGAGACTCTTAATTTATCATCCACTTTTCATGCTACAAACAACACCGTATGGGCCTTTTATATTCATGAGATGTTTCCTTCAGCACTTACTCAATATCTTCCTTCGCAATGTTACACGCCCATGATCGAGCAAGCTTGTTGAAATAATTGACAACACTTATGCATCACCAATTGCTTATTATTGTCCATATCTTAAAAGGCCATCAATCAATTGTCTTCTCCATTTGTGTTAGGTGGGATTTATAAAAAGAGGGAATAATACTGTCGATCCTAAACATTGTTAGGATGGGAAGACAACTGCCGTCATGTAGGTGTACCTTCCATTGAAGTGTACAGTTGCAGTAAAGCACTTGTAGAAAATGTCCAAGAAGTTTTTTCATTTTGCACTGCAGTTGAAATAGTTTTTGCATTTAGATTTAGATGCATAACTTTGTGACATTTATTCCTCAGTCTATTTTAATTATTTAGTTTCTAAAATTGATCTGTTTTTATTTTCTTTGCAACTTTAGCATGCTTTAATATGTTTTATTTTTTGGAACTTTTTTCTGTTGTCAATTCTCCATTTGCATGAGCAGTTGCGGAAGGAGGGGAGGAGGAATGAATATGAAAGGCATAAGTTGCAAGCTCTAAATCAACGTCAGAAAATGGTATTCTCATACCATGCTCAGTGTTTTTTGGTGAAGTCCAATAGTTTCAGTTATATTTACAAAAATGATTATGCCTAAGATGCAGATCATATTTAGCATATAACTTGACATGTAGCTATATACATTTCAATAAATTGTTAATTCAGTGGGCAGTTTATTTGAGGAAATCAACATGTGCTTTATTATATACGAGAAGTTGTTGCTTTAAGTGTTGCTGCATCCACTAATATCTTGATTTAACTTTATGGCAAGCCTTTTCTGCCTAAGGAGGAAAAAGTTAGCAGCATTGCAAAACCTATCAGTATCTTGCTGACCATCATGTTTAGTAGGCTAAATACAATATGCAAATTTCAGTATGGTCCTTTTGCTTCCTTTTTTTCAGTTGTGTAAATGACTTGCAAGTCGATGATGCATGATAGCTGGCAATTAAATGAAAAATCCATTGGTTTGCTTATGCTGACATGTGAGAAAGATTGAGAGGATGAAACTTGGAATCTTTGTTCATCTTTTCACTTGAAGGAAATTTTGTCCCAGGTTCTTCAAAGAAAGACAGAAGAGGCTGCAATGGCCACCAAGAGGTTAAAAGAGTTACTAGAAGCTCGCAAATCTTCTGCTCGTGACAATTCAGGTATGATGTTTATTGTATCCTTGTGAGAATTTTAGCAGAAATTGCTTCTTGTTTTTACATAAGGTCCATTTCATAAATCATGAATACTCTCCACCATTTAAATGCTTATCAAACAATTCTTGTACATGAATTCGCTGTATCTGAAGGCTTCACTTAGAATCAGGGGTCTTTCTTTCTGTCTTCTAATTCATTTTTAATTCTGTCATCCAGTTATGGGCAATGTCAATGGAACAAATGGGCAGGTAGTGGTCTTGTTCCCTGTTATTTGTTTCCCCAACATAAACCTGTGATTTTCTGTTATTGAAGTTAACCCGACAAGTATTGAATCTTCAGACCAATGAGAAGTCCTTACAACGCTGGCTTGACCATGAGCTTGAAGTAATGGTGAATGTTCATGAAGTACGGTTTGAATATGAGAAGCAAAGTCAAGTGTAAGTCACTTATTCAGAAAGGAACTTTGATGCTAGCTGCAGTTTTTTAATAGCATTCTCAATACATTGGTTCATGTAGGCGAGCTGCACTGGCAGAAGAGTTATCTCTCCTGAAGCAAGTGGATGAATTTGCTTCGAAGGGGCTTAGTCCTCCAAGAGGAAAGAATGGCTTTGCAAGGTCAGTGAAATTGATGCATGAGAACTTCAGGAATGCCAATCGTCATGCCTGTGTTTACATATTCAATGTTTTTACATTGCTCTTTGCTTTTGCTTTCCAGAGCTTCCTCCATGTCACCAAATGCAAGAATGGCCAGAATATCTTCCCTTGAGAGTATGCGAAGCATATCATCCAACTCAATCGTGGCCATGGCTTCACAGCTTTCAGAGGCAGAAGAGCGGGAACGTGCCTTCACTAGTCGTGGCCGTTGGAATCAGTTGCGTTCAATGGGAGATGCAAAGAACTTGCTTCAATATATGTTCAGTTCTCTGGCCGATACAAGGTGCTTCTCTTGGCCCAGTATGCTGTATCTGCAGAAATACTCTTATGTCCTTGCTTTAGTAGAAAAATTGCCCTACTACTATTATCCAATTTAATATCAGTGGACCTATATTACCGTCTTAAAAATCTTTTAATGTGTACATGGCCAAAAGAGTAGTGGGTGTGATTGTTAGCTGACTAAGATGACAACACTGTACCCCTCTCAATTCCAATAGTCACTAAAGAACAGTAAAATTGAGTGCTGGCCTTACGAATATAAATGTTCAATAATGTGTCGTGATACTGGTAATTTTGTCAGTTTCCATAAGTAATTCCGACAATTGAAATTAACATTCTCAAGAATGGCATCTCGGCCTTTTCTTTTTGTCTTCAGGTGCCAATTATGGGAGAGGGACATGGAGATCAACGAAATGAAAGACCAACTGAAAGAACTTGTAGGTTTACTGCGGCAGAGTGAGTTACGAAGAAAAGAAGTTGAAAAGGAATTAAAATCGAGAGAGCAAGCTATTGCAATTGCATTGGCTACATCAGCTTCTGTAAGTTCTCATCCAATGTTAAACTTCCAAATCTTTTTGTAATTGAGATGATGATATTGGACACAATCTCCGCCTTAATTCATGAAAAACAGTAGAAATTAGTTTCAAACTTTCAGTGTACATCCATGAATGAGAAATTTGTTCAATTTGCTCCTGGCATAGATCAAATTCGAACAATGATTTCACTTTTACATGTGCTACGTAGTTTCCAATTAGCCTTGTTCAAGTTCCAGTGTGGAGCTGTGGCTTTATCTTCTTTTTTTCTGGTGCCAATTTGTTTAAAACACTTTGAACTTGGCATTGACAGGCAAACTCTCCTAATTCACTGAAAGACTTCTCCGATGAGGCGAGTGGTCCTCTATCTCCAATCTCTCTACCTGCACAGAAGCAGCTCAAATATACCCCAGGGATTGTAAATGGCTCGATCCGGGAATCAGCGGCATTTATAGATCAGACACGAAAGGTCAATATCTCCTGGTTTTTCTGTTAGATGCCTTGTCACTTACTTAATGGTTTGATGTTCTTATAGCAACTTAATGGTTTGATGTTCATACTGCTGCAGATGGTTCCAATGGGGCAATTGTCAATGAGAAAATTGGCAGTTGTTGGACAAGCTGGGAAGTTATGGAGATGGAAGAGGAGTCATCACCAGTGGCTCTTGCAATTCAAGTGGAAGTGGCAGAAGCCATGGAGACTTTCTGAATGGATTAGGCACAGTGATGAAACTATAATGAGAGCAAGGCCACGCCCACAAGCTCTACAAGATATGATGTGATACGCTTGCAGTCACCAGCTATTGCCTGAACTTTTTTCCTTGGAACTTGCAGCATGCAGCATTTTGCATAGCGACATGTAGCAGGAGGTAATTTTGTTTGAGTTGGATAAGCTTGGGGGGGAGTAACTCGGTGAAATATTTAGTTTGGCAGAAGGCATAGACATCCTGAATCCACGGGACATTAGTTTAGCACCCAACTTTTGGTTTTGGCCAAAGTCACACCTAGAAGGAGCTTCTGAATGGAAATATCCATGAGAAGCTCGTTCCTTGACAGAGCAATTTCCTCTTCCTCTTGGATTGCTAGATTGTTTACACAACTCCAGTGCTAGGGATACACGAGTACCAACTACATTCCTGTGGAGTGTTCTGCTTCAATTGATACTGTGGAGATTGTTCCTTGTAAAAATTCAGAGAAATCACAAGCCTAGTTTCTTGGTTTATCAATTGCAGTTAGCATGGTCACAGTTTAGCCACATGCCAACTGCCGCTAACCACCTAATACGTTCCTCTACTTTTGCAGCTGATGCTGGTTTTTGAGGAACTCTTGCTTATGACTGTATTCCGGACAAGTGAAGTTTTACAAGCTGGTTTTGGAAGCTTGAAATTTTTGCTGTTTCTTCATCAGGAGCATCTTGTACAGAAGGTTTGATGCTGCTGAACAGTTTCTAAGTTTAAGAGGTAAAGATGCAAGTACACAGTAGCTGAACATAACATCAACACCGCCAATGGGAGGGTGACACCTAATTTTGGCGCTCCTTTCCCAGTCAATAACAGAAGTCGAGGGAATAGCTTTGGAGTCAGAAAGATGTATATTGAAGGTCTAAATTAGGCATCGTTTTGTAGTGTCTTTGGCCAAGCCTGTTCATACGGTTTGTCGTTTGTTTGTGTCTGTTGTTGTATTGATTGTAGATTGTAGCCTCCTTCAGCCATTGCCACGATACCGATATTCTTTCATACGTTTTTCTTGCTGTTCTCTTTTGACATCTGTGTGTGGGGTGAGTGAACCATCTTGTAAACCTTTTCTTGTCCAGAAAGTGATGTATACTCTGTTAACCAGTTTGTCTTCAATATGCAAGATTATCAGTTTATTTGTGTTCCGAGTCGATGCCTTCTACGCTTGCATATTGTGTCACCAAACTCACACCTTACTTGCCATATATCAAACACATGTAAATGAATTCGAATATTATGTAGATGTAACACCCTAAGTTTCATATCAAGTGAGATAACTTTTTAAGCAAATCATACGTAAAACACACCCTAAAATAGTCTCAACTTCGTTTGGTTGCTTTTCTCATTTTCAGAGTTTAACCCAGAGGGACGTGTCTTTTACATCGGCTAAAGGCATAGCAACCCCCCCACCCCCACCCCACCAAAAAAAAATTTCATCAATTGGCCATGCGAACGTATGCATTCTACTTTGTTCCTCACTGCATCATCACAATCTTTTTGCGGCCACATAAAATCATCATAAAGGGGTTGCCAAGATGTGGATACAGCAGAGCCTGTTACAAACTCCTTTGGCAAAAGCTGAAAGTGACAACTTCCGCACACCATAAGCTCAGAAGCCAAGCAAAACTAGATGGTAACAGTAGTCCAAGATTGTAAGTAATCAACATTTTTCAATGTGCTGCATACTCTGGACTACAGCCTAGCCAAAATATGCTGCGCCCATCTTAAAGCTATGCAAGAGATGATCTCGCTGTATAATAGACCGGACAAATACAAACTCTACATTGAGGAAGAAACTGTCCCCTCCTAATCCTATGTCCTTATTGCACAAACTGCTACTATTGAAATGCAGGAGCATAGTTTTGTTCAGTACTTCATTGGAACAAGTTGTATGAGCTTTGAGCCGATCCAGATCACGAGCACCCTCTTGCAGACAAGGCACCAAATGGTTTTTTCATAAATTGCCATTTAGTCAAAATTTCTGGCATTGGATAGAAGTACGTAGTGAAACAAGCAAATCCATTAAGGCTCAAGCAACTTCAACCAGGACAGTGCATGTGCTCAGGCGTCCGATCAACCACACCAATAGGCATAGTGCTCATCTTTACGCTGGTTACTAACAAGACCACCACATTGCAAGCAGATGAAACTGCTCCCATCGGCAAATGCATCCAGTACAATCTGATTCCTTCCAGTTTCTGCCAGTATGGAATTTCCATGAGCATCTGGCTCGATTGATGGGCCACTTGCAGTAACTGATGGAGGGTTGGCCTCCAAAGGTTGTGCTCCAGCAATCGCACACTCAGCGAACAATGAAGCCAGCTGTTCGACTGCAGAAGTTGTTTGGAGTTTGCTTCTGTATAGCTCACGGGCACGCTGCAAGAATTCCAACACAGCCTGATCCCCTCCTTTAGCCCTTGTTGCCATCACTACCTGTTTGAAGCACCAAATTAGCTCCAACCAATTAAGTGTAATTTCCGTCTCTTAGCGTATCTTTTACAGCCTCGGTTTTAATGCACATTGTCCTTTCTTAACTATAAAAGCTGATAATATATATCTTTACAGCTCAAATCAAAATATACTTGTACTGAACACAATTATCAATTGATGGCAGGGAAGAGACATAGAAGTTGCTATACAGAAGACACAGAAAATAAAATTGTAAAATGAAAATGACAACCAAGCATAACTAAGGTTGTTACCCGATGAAAATAATCTCGCACCATCATAAAGCATTCTCCACAATGCATCCGCTATAACTACATAAAGGGCCAGAATACAAATAGAAGAGAGGCAATCAGCACTGCACTTTCTATTGTGTTCGGTGTAGGTGTTGTCATAAATATGGGGGATAGATGATGATTCAATAACAAGAGTAATGCAGTCAATATCCTTCTCAAATTGAATCATATGTACCAGCTCGAGTGAACCATTTCAATTCATGATAAAGTCAGTTGAATCTGTTCCTTTAGTGCATCTTCTGCAATTCAGACGGCAACAGATCAGTCAAGTCAAAACCCACTACACTCTGTTAAGAAGTATTTTGCAGAAATCTGCTTCTCAAGGTATTTTTTCCTTGTCCACATGCAAGTTCACTGGTTGGCGCGAGGTCATTGAAGGCATAACTGAGAGTTGATTTGATTATGGCAAAGAAAAAGCACTTAATTTGTCTGTTAAACTTACTACTTGGTCTCACTTTTTAACAAAAGCATTCCACTGAACTTCCTCTGGATCACGGTATTCTAATTATCCAAAATCCATCCCCATTTTTTCTTGCTAAGCTTGTAAAGGACAATCTGACATCTCAATATGGGAGTGACATGTTATGTTGTTCCCTAATCGTTCCAGGGAAACGGAAGAGGTGGTGGCCCATGTTCAAAGGAAGCATACAATCAGCTTCATATAGAGTGTCACTGTTACAAAAAGAATCATCATGCAAGATCAAAGCTCTTATGCAGAGTCTGATAACAAGAATTGCCCTTTCATTGAAGAGAGGCTGCCGAATACTAAACAAAGTGGTGACCAAAATTCTCCACACCTTCATAAACAAACAGATACATTACACAGGTTGTTCAGGTTGCTTATGCCTGTTTTTTTCCCCATATTTTAAGACTACTATCTACTGGGGTTGATGTCATTCAAACCCAAAGCTAGGTGGCTCTCCAAAAAGTGAGTCAAGGAGCAGCAGTTGACCGACACTCATCAAACTTGACACAACTGGACTCGGCATAGATGATCCCTTGGAATAGTGTAACCACGAAAGGTTCACAGCATCAAGATGCTCAACTCGATGTCCAATTCGAGCTTATGCAACTGTCAATGAGGTGCACCGGTCAAGAAGGCGAAAATTCAAGAGTTCGCAGCCCACTTAACGAGGTGCACCGGCCATCAATCACAATTAAGATCCCTTCTAACCCCATCAATGCACTTCATACCCAGCACTCAACCACAATGTCAGCTACTGTACGAGCCAACAATCATGAAGCAACACCTAAACCCACTCGCAAGCCCGATTCGAACAAAAGATTCAACAATTGAAATCCAACAAACTAATTCAAATCCGAAGTTACCCAGAAAACTAGAAGCTGAGAAGAGAAGAAAAATCACCGCTTGGAGGGCCTGAGAGGGCTTGCCCTGATCAATGAGATGGCGGGCCATGGCCAGCAACTCCCACCCAACATCTCTCCCTTGCGCCTCGCCCTCGCTATCCCTCATCTCCGCGTCTCCCTCCATTGGATCTCTCGCCATTCTTCCTCACCCTCTCTCTCTCTCTCTCTCTCTCTCTCTCTCTCTCGTTTCCACTCAATTTCTTCAGCTTCAGCTATGTCGATGCGGAACCGCACGAACGTGAATCACACCGATGCCCACGAAAGGTGGGCCTTCCTCCTTCTTGATTTTTCCTTTTCCTTCTCCTTTGGCTGTCAGCTTCGGATGAAGATTCTGGTGAAGTGTAGAGAGTAGCTCTGTTTCGGACGATTCTGGGTCTGGCAAGATCTTTCCTTGTCCTCCCCGAAAAGCACCTTCATTTAGCTCTGTTATCTCGTTCTCCTCATCTGGGTCTGGACTCTTTTTCCTCTTCATGCTCATCATGGGGAAGACTGATTGAGGTTGGTTTTGGGTTTTTAGTTCCGGCCCATTCAGATAAACTTTAAAGAGTCCGCCTTCCATCTATCCAAATCAATTATTGCAATACGAAATATCGCCACTCAATAAAGAAAGAAAATGAGAACATAGATGGAAATTATGCATGTCAGCAGTTGGTTTGGATGGTCGAGAATGTTACCGTTTGGGTTCACTTCAAAGAATTTAATGTGGTATGAGCTTAATTTGGCTTGAGATTGGCATTAGCTTAATCCATTTTTGACACTCTCTTTCTAGAAGCGAATCTAATTTTCATTGTAGTAGGTAGAAGTTTGAGTTATAGTCTGCTGGCCCGTGGAAAACTTCGCCCTTCTATCTTCTGCTTCTTCCAAGCCAAGAGTTAGATCTCAGGTTTGTGCTTCATGAACTTGTACTCCAAGAGCTCATCTCTATAACATGAGCTTGTTTCATACCAGTTCAGTCCATGGACATATTTGAATGCTCTTTCATATGATATGAGCCTGCGATTGTTGAATAAGAGACGAACTGATTAATCCATAGACTCTACCATCTTTTTACTAAAGTTCTTTTGTAAAGACCACTTGGTTTAGCATAAAAAGAGATATGAATGAGTCAATATGACAGTGGTTGCTGGTTGGCATCTTTTCTAGTCAATTTTCATAGGGTTAATATCATGGAAGACATTAAATTAGTACACTTGTGACAAATTTACTTAAAATTTTTTTTTACCACCAATTATTCGCAAAGGGGAACATTTGTGATAAAATTACTTTTCGTTAGTTTCCGTTAAATTGAATTAATACTAGATTGGTACATTTGTAATAAACGAGGGTAAAACTCCAAACTAATATATCTTTCAATTGTTATATATCATCTAATTTCACAATTTAATAGTAAAATTTAACGAAAATGACGGAGGTAAATTTGTCACAAGTATATTGTGATTTCAATGGATCCAAGTGTTTATTAAGTCCTTGTAAAAGGGAATCCCACGTCACTTAGGAAAAGCCAAGTCACTCTATTTAAAAGTCGCCGAGGTTGTCCACACCTCAAAAGAGCTTTTTTTGGGGATGAGAACCTTAGTTGATATCAAAGCCAAGTTTCGATGGATTTGGATCCAGGGCTGCCCTCACTTATTTGAGGTAAATTTATTATAAGTGTATTGATTTAAGATTTTCCATCATACTAACTCACATTTTCATACCTCGATCTCAAAGATTTGCATTGTTCAGTCAGTCTCTGCTTCAATTTGGCCCCAACAAACATCTCTGCTTGGGGGCAATAGGGACCAGTCCGTAGAACCTCTAGGCTTCATTCTCGGGTGTTTACATCTATTTTTATATCTAGCATAAAACCTCAGTTCTCTACTTAATTAAACCATTTATCAGGAGACACAAGTTTATGATATCTTCTATAGATCATGAGATTTAAGAGCGCAAAAACAGTATGTTAATGGATTCATTCTTCGTTTTATTCTCTTTGATCCCTTCTATTCATGGTGCACGGTACAATAGCAACAGCCGTATCATCTTGCAAATCCGGTTTTACTCCTTTTTATCAGGCTTTAATAACCACTTACCAGGGAATTTACTGTCATAGACTAACAAGCGGTGCAGAAATGTAGATTAATGAAGAAAAGTGTGGTGTGATGATTCAAAAGTGAGGGACAAACAAGTCATACAGAATTCATCCGTAGGACAGTACTAAGCTTTCTGTCCTGTTGATTGGGATCAACAAGAATATAATGGGTATAACAGGAAATTGGGGACTGGCGTTAGCGATGAGATAAACGAACAGAGATGTAATAAGATGAGTTGAGGACTCAAGATCGAATGATTAAGTTCAAGCATGCTATGTCGGCCATGATGATAATAGACGGGTCTTGCGGTTCTTTGGTTAAATGCATCAGTTGCACGCTTTGCAAATCAAATGACCGTGTTGAATGGCATGACGACCGAAAGAGCAGATTTTTCCCACTTGGACGGAGACAATTTAGAAATTTCAATTAAAACCAGAAAGGTGGCCGGTGACAAGGATGTGAGTAGGACATACACCAGAATTTAGAATCCAAGGGGATGGATGAACCACTTTTCTTGGTGGACCGCAATGTTGCTGCCAGAATTCTAGTGGGAAGAGTTCGGTCATGGCCCACATTTTCTTTTAAACTAATGCATTCTCTCTGTAACAATTAGAACAGGAAAAAGAAAAATAACACGCCAGACTTGCGAGGACAAGGAAGCAGTACTGTCCTAAAAAGTAAAGAGCACAACCCCACCAAGTTCTTGACTTCAGCGTCAAGCACGTTCTTCCCTCGGTGATTTATCTCCGCTTTCTCATGCTAGTGTGGACAAAATTTGATGGGAATTCACACTTTCCCCGGCACTACTTGAGACTTTTGGATCCAACACTTAATATTTTGGCATGGCAGAATCATTTGCAAGTTCTTTGTCTTCTTTTGGCTTTATGGACATTTAAGGAGGAATGGAGCTGAAACTTTGGACATCAGTCAAGTGGGAGAAAAATGAAAAGATGATACGAAGCATGAGCTATAATTTCTGTTATTGGCGAGTACGGTCTTGGTCTTCCAAGGTACCACTTTGGAGTTTGGAGTTCTGGTTTTAGTAATCAAATGAAACCTGACACCTAAAAGGATTTGCATTCCTGCAATACGATATGTGTAGAAACATGTTCAGTCTGGACGCATACATCAGAATAAAGTCACTGGAATTCAAGAGGCAAGGCCACTTATGTACATCACCCTTTGCTATATCAGGAGTCGCCGGGGTCATAGGAGTCCTTAATGACGACTTAAAACTCTTTGCCTAACAGATATAGAGATGCAAAATATTGGGGTTCAATGACAAGATATTTGTTTCATTGGTTGAGTCGATTGCCTAAACATTAGGGCAAGTTCCTTACTGAAAAGAAAGGGTTACACGGAAAAAAAAAAAAAAAAAAAAAAAGAGAGAGAGAGAGAGAGATTCGTTCTAAGTTGAATTACACTAACAGTACTTCGTTCCAGTTTTTAAATTACAAATCTTTGGACTTGAAGAGAAAAGATGAGGGGCAGCAAGATTCTCAAGGTGAAGGAGCAATGCCGGGAACCAATGCTTCCAGATGAGCATTCCTACATGGTACGTAGGAATACGACCACATCCTTGGACATGGCCTTGGGCGTGCGAAGAAACGTGCACACTCGGCCACTGGCCTTTGGAATGGAAGATCCGGAATGCAATTATTTCTCACATTGAGTGTGCCCTTCTGGATCAACGCTCTGCACCAAGGCCCGACATGCTGAAAATAATTGTTCGACAATGATAAGTTCACCAAGTTCCGATACAATCCTAGCCAGCAGATTGGCTCTGGCACCATCCCGTAGAACGAATTCCCTGCAAGGTTCAGTTGCTCCACCTTCTCCAAGCAGAACAATGAGAGCGGAAGCGGGCCTGTCAGCTGATTGTTACCCGCATCCAAGACCACAGTCTCGTCCAGCAGACCAATCTCATAAGGCAAACAACCGCTAAACTGGTTGTTCAAGAACAAGACCTCAGTCAAAGTGGACAGGGAGCTCGCAATGCTTCTTGGGATCGGACCAGTGAATTTGTTGTTGGCCAAGGTGAGGTAGAGCACGTGGGTGTTCCCTAGATTGTCTGGCAGCGTCTGATCGAAGCCATTGTTGTTGAGGAATAGCACGTAGAGATCCTGAGTAAATATCTGAGCAGGTACTGCCCCGGAGAAGGAATTAAACCTTAAATCTAGGAATATGAGATCGGTCATGCCAAGGACTGCCGTGGGAAATGGGCCCGAGAGCTTGTTGTTACTAAGGTCGAGCTCATAGAGATACTGAAGCTTGGTGATGCTCGGGGAAATGGTCCCTGCAAAGTTGTTGGAATTGGCGTGGAATAGTGCGATGTCCGGGAGCTGATCAAGGAAGCCATCTAGACTTGGAGCACTTAATCCGAAGCCATTGAAGTCTATAGAAGCTAAAGTAATGGCTGATTTATTGTCAGGTGGGGTATCACAGTAAAAGCCTTTGTACCTGCAAATGTCAGCGCCAACCCAAGATTGGGTGATGCCAAGAGGATCTAATGTGATTGTGGACTTGAACAACTGGATCACTGGGTACACCAGTGCAAGCCTCTGGTCAAGAAAGTTCAGGAGACCTTGTACAATTGGTGCTTGTACTACCGGTGCTAACAGGGGTGCTTGGATAACCGGTCCTAACAATGGAATTTTTGCCGGAGGACATTGAGATTTGTCGGCGTTCCCGAGAAGTTCATCACTGCAATCTTTGCTTGAGCCACCGCTGCCACTGCCGATGCCAATGGAAAGCTCCAGTGCCTTTCTACCGGGGGAAGTTGCTTCAGCGTACAAAACAAGAGAAGTCGAGAGGATATGGAGGAGTGAGAGGAATGCAACAAAAGAGTTCTTGGTGATCATTATATGTTCTTTCTTCTAATTTCAGATGCTATGGAGATTTTGACAGTGAGAAGATGTGGGGGCAACTGAGTTGGGTCCTTTAAGAAAGAAACAACCTTAGAATCTGCTAGAGGGTGTTCTTGTACCTGCAACGTCTACAGCTTGCTTTTAGCCTGTGACTCCCACTGAGAGGGAAACTGACCTCACCAACCCACCCCACCCGATGGTGAGTGCTTGATCAAACCCACTTAGTCTACTAAAATAAAGCAAAACTCAGTGGCCTGTTTTGTCCTGTCAAGAGCAGCTCCGTTAAATGAAATTTGTTATCTTCTTATCATTGTCTACAGGACTGTCTCTGACTTCAAGGCGTGCAGAATGTGAACAGCCAAAGACGATCTTTAACAGAACCTCCGACTTTCTGTCTGGACCAATCACTTTCCACTTTCTTCCACCACTGGACCCTGCTGATTTGCAGGCTTGTCATGAGTGGACGCTCAAGATGGGAAAATTCAACAAAATGACAATTTCCATCTCGTTCTCTACTGTTCGAGCTCTCTGGAGGCACCGACGTTGCGGTAAACAAAATTGATCACAGTACAGAGCACAAGCGCACGCGTGTTTCGTGGGACGGTTCAGGTCACTTTTCTCTCCACGCGAGTCATATGTTCCCTTGAAAATTACTTTAAGCGGTGACTATTCAAAGCATGTAAAGTTTCTTGGGCATGATAGGAACCATCATGGCCCCGGAAAACGTGAATTTGAAAGTTAACGCAATACGGGCTGCATTCTGGAACGTTTGATGAATAGCGAGTGCACACCCAAGCATTTGGTCAGGCATTAGAATTCCATGTTCAACGAGATTAGGTCATAGGATAAGCAAACAGAAACTTGGCTTCTGTTCAGTGGTTCTAGGTTTACCGACCCTAAACCCTCGTCGGTCGTCAGCATTAAGCGATAAATCAAAGAACCTAGTCAAAGCTTAGAAACACAATTACCAAAATGGACCAAATTGGATGCAAATGAACGGTGCCTGTGGTTGAATATGGCCGAACCGATGTTGATTTTGTTGGTTGAAATTGGCTGATTCATCATTTCTTTTGACCCTCCCGTTTCCATAGGGGAGAGTTGCTGCGACTAGACTTCACTGGAATTTCAAATGTGGCAACCGGATGACTGCTTTTATCGATCGTGTATGTTTGATTTCAGAAAAAAAAAATGATTGTCTTATAAAAGCCAAGTCCAAATTGATCTGCTTAAAAAAAAAAATTATGCCAATAAATTTTAGGTGAAAAATCATCTTTTTACACGGCGCATATAAAATTTATTGCATAAGACAATCCATTAAAGCACGAGGAGGTTCCAAATGAAATGTATATATCACATTGTCTTAGAATAGACTCTTTAAACGAATATTGACAAGAAAATATTTTATGCACATGTTACACGATTGATGTGGTTGAACAAACCAATAGAACTAGAAGCTTTGCCCATAATGGCCACAAAAGATGGGACTGAGAAACCCAATATTTGTGCCCAATAAAGAAAAACACCACAAAATAATAATTGATCCAAAGAATAGAGATTACTTAAATCCTACAATTTGCACAGAATTAGGTAGTATTGGGGGTGGACAACCAGATTGGTCTATTCGGAAACCAGACTGGACCGCCCAAAAAATATAGGTCATGTTGGAACTAGTTCGGGACCTGCTGTGAACCCAGGTGGCACATAAGGGGCACGCCCCTGGTGCAATGCCTTCCGGATGCAAACACCATTTCATGTTCTTGTTTCGAAGACGACGACCTCATAAACCTAGGAAACTCATGAAAGAAAGAGAAGATTTGAAGCTGCTCCAACAGGTTTACCATTTTCTCTCTTATATTGCACGTTATGGAGCTTGGGGCCCGCATCCGCACTGGTTGCCAGTATAATAAGTGAAATGGTGGAATGTATGATTGCTACCGGATGCAATCCGTGGTCATTGATCTTAAATGATTTTGCAGTAGCTTCATTTTTTTTTTTTTTTTTTGGGTCTAGCGAAGCTGATTTCAATAGTTAAAAGATTCACAACTTATGTCCAGTTAAGGATCTTTTTAATAAATCCATTATATGATAATGACAGCATCGACTAAGAGGGTGTTTAACATTGTTTTTTTTTTCCTTTTGTAGCTGCCCTTCGCTTTTCTCAGATTGGCAGAAAAGCGAAGGGCAGGAGGAAAAAAGCGCTCCTCTGATAATGAGTAAATGGGAAAAATAGGCATAGGTCATTTCTCTATCTGTGCTTGTCATCCTTACATATGGACCATACTAATTTTCTCTATATTGCTCCAATTTTATAGGATGTCTCGCAACCTTATAGAGAAGAAAGCTGTCATGCGTTTCTGAGGATAAGGATAAGGATGGGATAACCCATTCTAGCTTTTCATCAAAATAGATTATTTTCAATCTTACCGGCGTGACTGGCATAAACACTCACTCGAAAAATCAAAACAAAAAAAGAAGTAAAATATATTCTCTTATTTTTTTTCAAAAGAAAATTATGAGAAGGCAAAGGAAGAAAATTGCGTGTACCAGACCGTCCGGCATTAGCTAGTACTAGATTCAACTTACAAGTGGGAGAGTGAAGCAGCAATGGCATTGCCACGACCGCAACATCGGGCTCGACCAATGGTCATCGATCAACTCATCATTGACAGCATGGAGAAGACGATGGCTAGAGGTTGAAGAAGACGATCGGAGACGCTTTGTTTTTGATCACTCTCATCATGGGTTCTCTCCATCGAACCAAGTCAGTTCACACCTTCCATTTTTCTGTAACTCTCCGTCTCTAATCGTATTGCATTGATGTGAAAACACCGTCATCACTAGGGCTATTTTTTTGGTCTGTCTGCTTTCATTGAGCCTTTCTCGCAATTCAACATTGGATCATGGTTGCTCTTCGCAATGCTCTCGGTTTGATTTTCAATCTCATGTCTACTAAGCTCGAGAGGTAATTTATCAAGAATTGTATCTATGGACCATCAGGGAGAGAGAGGGATCGTGATTATTTCCGCACGATATAAGTCTAAAGCCACATTAATTCATTGTGTTTGTAGGAATCGATAAGACCATTCGATGTAATGCATGGCCAAAAATGGGTATTATAGGAGTTTTGTTGAGGTAGCTCTTTCATAACGAATGAGGAAGTATATCCATTTATTTTTATGGGAATGTGGAAATAATTTTTTTTGAATTCATATTAAGATATTGAAGGGAAAATTATCAAGGATATTTTATCTTAATGACTTACATTTTCATGTTAGCATTGGCCAAGAAACGTGAAGTGAAAAAGAAGAAGAAGAAGAAGTAATTGATCTAATTAATTCGCAAATAAGAGAACTAACCAAAGAAAGTAATGTTGAGGAGGAATTGGAGATGAGGGGCAAGGAACGGACAAGAGGGTGGAAAGGGGTGGCGTATCTGTGGTGCTGGGCAGACAGATGGTGAAAGAAAGTGGCGGCTGTTGGTAATTTATTTGTAAAACAAACTAAGAGGTGTCTTGTCCCACATCGAAAAGATGTGAGCGCGCACGTGGACGAGATTTGGTACTAACCAATGATCATTCATTTTTATTTGTTGAAAAATTCGGATTTTATTTTATAAAAAAAAAATTAACCATAATGTTATATTGAAACAGTGCGACTGTTCATGAAGAAGTTATGGTTATTTATTATTTATTTATTTCGAATTTTATTTTTCTTCCAACGAGTATCTTAAAGTTCGTACTTATTCAAATATAATTTCTTAATCCTTGAAAGGTTGTGTCTGTTCGGATATAACTTCTTTCGAAAGGATATCTTTGTTAATTTTTTGCAACTTTTTATGAAGAGTTACCTATGTTTCTATATATGTCAGTTTTGAAAAACCATGAATGGTAAAACAATCACAATTTTCAAGTCCTCTTCCCAAAACTGCAGCCAAGATTTTCAATTATTTCTTAGAGAGATCCTGGAGATATACTAGAATTGCTATCTAGTATTCTCATTTGAGACTTTGTTATATCCCGAAGGAAATTTGCCAGTGACCATTAGCAACTTCGTGGGGCAAATAAATTTTTAAAGAAAGTGATATCACGCCTCAAGGTCTGATGTGCTCTATTGATTCGAACACACGTTGATTTCATTGTTCTACCCAAATACGAAGACAACTTCACCAACAGCGGTGGCAACAAAATAGTAGGTGACGACGGTGAGAGAGACAGCGTGGGGAGGAGCAGAGGAGGAGAGGAGGGCAGCGGTGAAGATGGAGGTGGGCGGAGAGAGGGAAGACGTGGAGGAAAACTGGCGGGGTATGCCCTATGAGATGACAAGGTTACTGTCACCGGGCACAACTAGGAGTGTGCAACCGAACCGAGTTTACCCAGAACCCGGACCGGATCACCTAGAAAATAGGGTCGGAAATCGGTTCTCAATTAAACCGGTCTAGGAACTGGTTCTAGTTTTTGGGAACCTGTTGAAACCAGTTCGGGAACAAGGTCCAAGCAAAGACCCACCCGGAACCAAACCGGTTTTGGAACCGATTTTTACCTTGTTAAAAAAATAAAATGCCAATTGCCGCCGGGAGCATTGGCCTCGTGAAAAGTCCAATTAGGCTAGCGATCCGTGCAAATACTGCCTTCACTAAACGTATGTTACCATCCTACTGCGGGATAGACCTTGGACCATTAGCTGAATCGTCTGAATGATGCCGTCTAGATGAGAAGACTTTGGATCGATCTATCTTATCGTTACGAGATGTGACATCCGGTGCTCGATGATTGCGGAGAGAGTAATTGGAGCATGCAGGATTTCGTTTTCATCGATAAAGAATTCTCAAGGGTGTTTGGTGTGCTATGACTTTCTATCGCGACTTATTTCATGGGCGCGAATTAGCTGCTGGCCCCCTTAAAAAAAGTAAAGGAAAGAGAGGGGGAGCATCCTCACGTGGAGAGAGAGAGAGAGAGGGGGAGCATCCTCACGTGGAGAGAGAGAGAGAGAGAGAGAGAGAGACCGCGGAGGGGCCAGCTTGTCCAATGAATAAAGACACAGTGGGGTTTAACGTAAAATTATGTTGTGTAATTGAGTGCACAAATATATTATAAAATCTTTTAATAGATGAGTGTCATCTAGCGAGCAACGGCTAAATTTAGCCCTAAACTTAGCTTGATACAAAATTGGATATCTCAAGAAATGAGATTATAATTTCAATATTTCATGTCTACAGAAAAATCAAAATGTGAAATTGGATTTCACCCTGCATAAGGGTTCCACAAAAAAACTGAATTGGATGTAGCAACACTTGGTAGTGAAATTCCAATCCCACATTCCTAACATAGAAAAATTACCAAAAAAGTTTTAGAATTATTATATGAATACCAATTTAGTCATAAATATTTGGTAATTTGTCTATTTTGTTCTTCCAATTAATTTTGGCTGAAAATAGCTAATGTACACTCCTATGTCGGGCCAAATTTGGGTAAGGCAAGTGCAATCCTTGCCAACAACAATGAAAAATAAATAAATAAATTATAAAAATATTTTAAAATATCATAAGTTATTCATGTCAATGTCGGTATTATGTTAGTGATTTTTAGTTAAAATTGATCTAGATGACTAAATTGACAAATTATCAAAAAATATAAAACCAAATTATAAAATTCAAATAGTTTAAAATTAAATTGACATTTATGTAATAAATTTATTATTTTTTTTATAATTTTCCTTTGCTAACATCACTCACTATCGAAAAATCTAACTCTATTATGATTGTCAAGACCATCGCCAGTCACTGACCGCCAAGAGTCTACGATCACTGGCCATGACAGTTGTTCTTTCTCAGGAGGCCGAGACTTTTTACAATTCAAATAACTGAAGCGGAACGTCATCCATGGAACATGATTACTTGAAATGCGAGTCTATCCGTCGATTCCTCGTCATGGAAAAACGAGGCTTCAGCAATTATTTAATGGGAGACTGCAAATTTGACATGAATAACTCCAGGTTTAGAGAGAGAGACTGGGAAAAGTTTTTTTTTTTTTTTTTTTTTTAATATCTATCCTCTTAGTCAGACTTTTATCTGAGAGGAGAAAAAGTTTGTGAGGCAACCTTCCTATGCGTTCCCAAATACAAATTTCCTATTTATTTCAATAAAATTACCACGCCCAATATATCGTAATTTTTTTTATATTTCTTAGCAAAACGAGAACCCTTTAGACGCATGAAATAGATTTTCAATAATATTGAAAAATGATATAAATAATTTATGAACTTTGGATCATTGTACAATATAATCCATGGACTTTTAATTGATTTAATATGATTCCTAAACTCTTGGTATATATTCAATATAGTCTTTAAGCTATATAAAATATTCAATTTTGTTCTTAATCTTAAATTAATGGAATGACAATACTAAACATGTTCATTTAATTCAGTTATTACATTAAATATGTTCAAAAGTCCAATGACCATATTGAATAAATTAAAAATCTAGAAATTACATTACATACGGAGTTAAAGTTCAGAGAACATTGACAAATTAAAAGTATAGGGCCAAATTACACATTGAATCAAAGTTCATAAAACATTTATATTATTATTTTATATCTAAGAACATCAAGTTGTAAACAAAAGAGAATAATTTATTATTATCATAATTACAAATTACATCAATATATATAGTGAGCATTAGGGTTCATTGACAAAGAAGAAGACTAAACTATCCTTCAACAGAAGAAAACTAAACTATGCTTTAACACTCCCCCTCAAGTTGGGTATAAATATTAAAGAGCCCTAACTTGTTATATGAAGTAGTCACTCTACTATCTTGTAATGACTTAGTGAAAAGATCAACAAGTTGGTCTTTGATCCATGTGTATTGAAGTGTTATGTCCTTGTTCTGAATCTTTTCTCGCACAAAATGGCAATCTACTTCAATATGCTTCGTGCACTCATGAAAAATGGATTTAAAGTGATATGCATAGCTGACTGGTTATCACAATACAGAACCGAGGAAGCTTAAGATGGCATGTTAAGTTTAGATAACAACATTCTTAACTAAAGCAACTCACTAGTCACATGAGCCATGGCTCGATATTCCACCTCTGCACTTGATCGAGACATCACCTATTGCTTCTTACTTTTGCAACTTATAAGATTGCCCCCAAAGAACACACAGTAGCCAAAAATTGATCTTCTATCAATAGGGTGTCCAGTCTAATCAGCATAAAAGTAGCCAATGACACTAAGATGTTCATGATTCTTGATGCCCAAAAAATACCACAGACAACCCATATCTTTTGTACAGAACTTTGTCCGTAAAAACTATTTCAACTTTGTATGCCCATAGAGTCACTATCAATGATAATAATATCACCCACATACACAATTAGGAGAACATATCTCGCAAAAGAAGTGGAACTAAATATTGAATGATCCACGGTACAACACCGCAAACCAAACCCAATAACTACATCACTAAAATGAACAAATTAGGCATGAGGAAACTATTTCAAACCATATAGTGCCTTGCGTAGCTAGCAAACACTAGCAAACTCCCCCTAAGCAACAAACATCGAGGGTTGCTCTATATATACCTCCTCTACCAAGTCGCCATGAAGGAAGGTATTCTTGACATCAAGCCGATGGATAGTCCAACCATATTGAGCAGCAAGAGAAATGAAAACATGAATTGAAGGTATCCTTAAGACAGGAGAAAATGTATCATCATAATTAACTCCATAGGTTTGAGTGTAACCTTTGGCAACCAAATGCACCTTTAGACTCTCAACAAAACTATTTGGTTGAAATTTCATTGTGAAAACCCAATGACAACTCACAACTTGTTTGCCAGCAGGTAACGGTGTAAGGTGCCATGTCCCATTATACCATAATGCTTGCATTTCATCCTCCATAGTCTGTCGCCAACTTGGATAAGCAAGGCCCTCTACAATAGTACTTGGCATAGACACAGGAGATAAAGAAGTAGCAAACAAGGAATATGTAGGAGAAGGACAATTGTAGGATAAAAACTTAGAAAGAGGATGACGAGTATGTGTATGACAAGACAAAGCAATATATGGGGTAAACCGGGAATCAGGTTGACCAATGCAAGTGTGCAAATGCAATGGGAATATCACTAGTAGGATCCAGCTCGAAAGAAACTAGTAGATTAGAGGTCGAGGCATTAATTGGTGAAGAATCATGCATGTCCAATACCGATGGTAACTGTACTACCTCACTTGAATAGGATGGTGCCATTGAAAAGTCTTGTCGGAAAACTAAAAATCAAGAAACGCCTTAGGTATACCCAACAAGGGGACGGGTAGTAAGGGGCTATGGCCAATGACAATGTATCTTTAGAAAGAGTCGCTGGTTGGGCAATAAAGGAGTAATATGATTGATCCTTGAAAAATGTTACATTTGCCAAGACATATAACCATTGACTAACTGAACTATAACACTTGTACCCTTTCTGAGTTTGAGAGTATCCAAGAAACACACACTTGTTAGCCCATGGATCGTGCTTATCATGACTAGGAGCAAGACAAAGCACAAAAGAAACATAGCCAAACACACGAAATGGTAAAGAAAAAAGTAGACTTGTAGGATGGAGAGTAGAGAAAGATATCCACCTATGAAGCATAGAGGATGGGAGGCGATTTATGAGATAGTATGCCGCAAGAATAGCATGCCCCCATAATGTTTTGGGGAGGTTCATATGGAAAAGGAGACAACGAGCAACATCCAAGAGATGGCAATTTTTTTGTTCAGCTAACTTATTCTGCTGGGGGTATAGGGATAAGAGGTTTGATGTAGAATCCCATAAGATATAAGAAATGATTGAAAACTAGAGGAAACGGCCATATGTTCTTTGGCATTATCGGAGCACAAACATTTAATAGAAAAATAATACTAATTAAGAATCTCAAAATAAAACATACAGAATCAAGAAAAAACTCATGTTCAATCTTTTATTAAATATAACCACGTTACACGAGAATAATCATCTACGAACGTAACAAAGTACTTATAACCAAACATATCATTGACACGACATGGCTCCCAAACGTTAGAATGGATCAACTCAAAAGGACTTGACATGTAACTCTGGACATGGGAAATGAAAGGTACTCAATGATGTTTACCAAATTGATAAGCATCGCATTGGGTAGGAGTCATAAACGATGAAACAGGAGAAATATGATGAAGTATGTTAGACAATAAATGACCCATACGATAATGCATTTGAAAGAAGTTAGAGGCGGTACTCTTCTAAATAGCAATAGCAATAAGGTATTTGTTTAAGTAGTACAACCCATTAGACTCATGCCCTCCACCAATTATCCATCTAGTTCTTATTTCCTAAAAGACACAATGAGTAGAGGTAATGTCACAGAACAATTCAAGTCTCTAGTAAGGAACTAATAGAAAGCATGTTATATGGGAAAACTAGTAAATGATAAACAGATGAAAGAGAAAGAGAGGGTCATAAGGTTACATCCCCTTGACTAGTGATATAAGACCATGAACCGTCAGCAAGTATAACAAAATTAGGTGATATAGGGGTAACACCAAATAATAAGTTAGAATTATTGATCACATGATTGGTGGCATTTGAGTCTATGACCTATGAAGTGGGCTTAGAAAATAGTAAACAAGACAAACTATCTGAACAAGTCTATGCCAAAGTAGCAGTAAAAGCTGAGGAATCCACCACCTAGTAGGGACTTACTAAGGACTAATACTCAGCACACAACATAATGGTGCTAGGCAATTCTTATGATCACGAACCTTTTACATTAAAGGCTCACCCACATCAACATAAGTAGCCTGTGGACAAAGCTCGGATGTAGAGTATAACAATATGCCTTAGTATGGTTAGCATGGTGACAGTGGTTGCAATAACATGAACTTTTAGCACCCCCACCACCATCACGACCATGACTTGAAGAGAAACCAAATCTATTACGACCACGGAAGCCACATCCCCGACCACCAAAGACTAAGAAAATATAGCACTTGCTATAGGTGCAAATAATGAAGTAGGCACGTATTGAAAGACCCAAGAGAAGACCTCATCAACTGATGGAAGAGTACTTTGAGAAGTAATATGTTGTCAATGAGAAGAATGAGTAGGACTAAGCCCCCAAAGAATAACATAACTCTCATATCTTCCTAATGCTTGGCCAACTCTTTAAAGTCATCATTGGCAAGCAAATAAATGTCAAGTCTCTCGCAAAGAGTGGTAAACTTAGAATAGTGATTAGATATAGACATGTCCTCTATACGTAGATCAAACAACTCCTCCCAAACGTCACAAACACAGGTCATGTCATCTCTTCCTAAAAACATAAGAGCACACTTGTCCTAAATGGCTTTGGCCAATAGACGCCGCATAAACCGAGGACTAATCTTGGTATCCATTGTTTTCCACAACAACGTCCGAATGGCAGCATCACTAAAGCGCCAATCATCTACCTTCGTTTTATATGTTTTGTTCGAAGGTCAAGATGAAGTTAGATAACTCAACTGTTTGGTGGCCAACAGATACGCCTTAATCACATAGATCAAGAAGAGTAATTGATCCCATCTAGCTTGACAAAACTCAACTTTAAATTAGTAAAACTAGTGTCCATGCTCACACTAGGTTGAGAGTTTCCAACCATAACTCAATAATAAATAGAAAACTTAAATTGACGCTAAACATTAAGTCATCCCTTAATGCATTAAACTATTTAGATATATGAAGAAAGCATAGACACTATATCATCCAACACAAAGTTCTAGATCAATAACAAAACCTATCAAAATTACATAACTGCCAACAAACTCACATCACTCTTCGCTAAGAAGTGAATCCACTAATCATTATATGAAAACCAACCAATCAAACTCTCAAACAATTGCATTCGTTACATTGCATCCTCAACCACATCACCTAGAAGAGAATATTTCGACAAATGGGTAATTATGCGTACATCACCTAAAAGAACTTCACATACTTTTGCTTCAAAGTGCTTCGAATGTCCCATACACTGGATGCTCCCCAAACAAGGAAAGAGAAGTAAACCTCGCCCATGATGCTAGATCTAGTTGCCAGGATAGGTGAATACTTTTATGGTTCGAATGATGGCAAATTTGGTTGTTGAGCTTTGGTGACAATGACTAGATTGTTGTAGACGTCCCTGTCCAATGGTGGTGGTTTCTCTAGTGTTGTAATGATGATCTTCGGCAACTAAAGTAAAGGTTTATTTTTGTGGCTCTAATACCATGTAAATGAAAGAAAATAATTTGTTATTATCATAATTACAGATAACATCAATATATATAATGAGCATTAGGGCTCACTAATAATGAGGAAGACTAAACTACCCTTCAACAGAAGAAGACTAAATTACCTTCAACTAACTAAATAAAAATAAATAAAAGTAGTGGGAAGCATCCAATATCACACGCGTCATTTTAAGAGACAAGACAAGCCGAGACAAAATAGTTTTCCAAATGAAATTCGACAAAAATTTCAAACGCATGGAAATGTCCACAATTGACCTTTTGTCTAACGACTTGTCCTTCAATAAGCCAATTCATGTATGACCGGGACGGCTTGATGCTTCCATGAGATATTATTATTTACCATACAAGACGTGTGAGATTCCAACTCTTTCGCTATAATACAAGCTACAAGATTTATGACTTTCTACACATCAACATATGTGTCCGAGAGCAAATGTTAGATATTTCAATAATTTTTGAAATATTTACAATAATAACTTCTACAAAAGTTATGACCACATTGAATATCGTCATTCTTTTAACGGATTATATAATAGCTTTTTAACAGTCATGTAACAGTTTTTTCAATCACTTTGTAACGTTTAATTAATTTATCAAATAAATCCATCATTATTCTACAACGTCTCTATAACAATTCTTTTTAATATAGTTCTTTAACGGCTCAATTTTGTCTAAATAAAAAAATAAAACTTAAAAGACAATCTAGAGATATTTTTGAATCAAGAAGAGAATATATTTTTCTTTCCCAAAAATCTTTCCTTTCCTTTTCTTTGCTGGATTATACACAACATTGTTCTGTTCCTTCTATATTAAATGCAAAAAATAGGAGATGGTATGTTGTATTTTGAGAGCATAACCGTTAGAGCCTATTGCATCTAGTCTTGTACTACAAGAGGCGAAATATCCTTAAGGACAGTGCTCTTGCATGCCTTAGATAAAAAATTTCTCATCACTTTTTTCAACAATCTTAAGGATAATCCCCATGGAAAACCAAGTTGATGCCGCCACTAATGCCGCCGAAGCCATCACTAATGCCTCAATCTCTGCCAATCAAGTTGCAATGCCACCACTATCATATATGTCCTATGCCAAACCATTCCCTGACATATCGAAGATTGAAGCTTTTAATGGCAACAATTTCAAACGATGGCAAGAAAGATTCATTCTATTCTAGATATGGCGTGGCTTTCGCACTTATAGAGGCCAAACCAACTGATGATAAGTTGCAAGATCAATGGATATATACTAATAAGGTATATAGGCACACAATTATTAGTACACTTTTTAATGAATTGTTTGATGTCTATTGTCCAACAAGGAAGCAAAACAAATATGAGACTCCATGATTGCAAAATACATTGCCAAAGATGTGGGTAGACAAAAATTCGTGATTGGAAATTATTATTGATGGGAAATGTCCAATGATAAGGAGATCAAGACACAAATCAATGAATGTCGCAAGTTGGTGGAGGACTTGAAGGCGGAAAATATCAATTTACAATAAGAAATTATTGCGGGATTACTGATTGAAAAGTTGCCTCGATCTTAGAATGACTACAAGCAACAACTCAAGCACAAAGACAAGCAATTGTCACTAGCCGATTTGGTCGTGCACATTATCATTGAGGACACAACTCGCAAGGAAATCAAAGCTGCCAAAGCAAAGGAAATTGCTACCAAGGCAAATTTGGTGCAAAGCAAACCTCAATATTGACAAAATAGGTATAATAACAAAAAAACCTTATTACAAAGCCAAAGTCACTCACCCCACCTTCAAAAAGAAAAGTTCTTGCTTTGTTTGTGGGAAACTAGGTCATCATGCAACATATTGCAAAAAGAGAAAAATGGAAAATGACAATCCTGCTAAACCAAAAGTCAACTTGGTTGAAGCAAATGACCCTAACAACATAATCGTTGTAGTCATTTCCCAAGTCAACATTGTGGCCAGCATGAAAGAGTGGGTGGTAGACTCATGTGCTATTAGGCATATTTGTGCGAACAAAAATGCCTTTTCCTCCTACACACCGGTAGGGGAAGGAGAATAAATTATTTATCTTGGCAATTTAAGAACAACTCAAGTTCTTGGGAAAGGGAAAGTACTTCTCAAGCTCACATCTGGCAAGACTTTGGCCTTTAATGATGTATTCCATGTCCCTATCATAAGATTTTCAGTAGCTCTTTTGGGAAAGTTTGGGGTGAAAGTGTCATTGAAATCTGACAAGATTGTAATGACAAAAAATAACGTCTTTGTGGGAAAATGTTATTGTAATCAAGGACTTTTTGTTCTTAACGTTTCCAATGTTATCAGTGAAAATACTACCTCTTTCGCTTACTTGGTTGAATCTCTTGATTTATGGCATGGTAGATTAGGTCATTGTTAGTATTTCTTATATTAAGAATATGCAAAAACAAGGTTTGATTTATGGAATTAAAAACACATGTTTTAATAACTGTATAACATGTGTGGAAACAAAATAAACAAAAAAGTCTTGTATTTCTGTAAATAGAGAATCTGATTTGTTGGTTTTAGTTCATATTGATCTAGGAGATTTAAAACAAACTATGACTAAAGGAGGTAAACAATATTATGTGACTTTCATTGATGATTATTCTAGATATACTAAAGTTTATTTGCTTAGGCACAAAGATGAAGCTTTTGATATGTTTCTTTTGTATAAAATAGAGGTAGAAAACCAATTAAATAGAAGGATAAAAAGAATAAGATCATATAGAGGTGGAGAATATGTCTTGCTTAACAAATTTTGTAAAAAGGAAGGAATAATTCATGAAACTATGCCTCCTTACTCCCCCAAATCAAATGAAGTAGCTAAAAGGAAAAACAGGACTTTGGCCCTATTTGGTTTAGCTTTGCCAAGGGGCTTTCGGCCTCGAAAGCCCCTTGGCCAAATGCGAACCCATTTGGTTCAGTATTTGAAGACCCCATTAGCCAAATGCTGACATTTGGAATGCAAGTCAACATCTTTGACTTTTTATTTTAGAAACCATTAAGTGGAGCCGGCCACCGTTGCTGGGCACGACCTCCGGCAACCGCCGTCGGAGGTCACGCGACCCTTGATGATCATCGCCCGAGGTCGCCGGGGTTGTGCGATGCCCAGGTTCCCGTGATCTAGGTGTCGCGACCTCTGGCAGCGATGTGCCTAGGTCGCGCGAACCCAGGGGTCGTGGCCTCAGGCGCGACGCCTGGGTTCACGCGACCCAGGCATCGCCACCAAAGGTCACCCAGGCGGCGACGCCTGAGGTTGACCTCAGGCACCACCGTCGACCAGATCTGGCCACTGAACAGCAACACCGATGGCCGATCCGGCCAGCCCACCCGCTTGTTTAAAAGAAAAATTTAAATAAGAAAAGCTATTTGTAGATGCAAGTTTACCAAACGGTATTTACACCAAAGTCATTTTCGAAAACTCAATTTGCCAAACATTTTTGCTTTCACCAAATACCCATTGAGCTAAAGATACTTGGAGAAATGCAAATGCATTCCCCAAAAGTTGAACCAAACGGGCCCTTTGAAAGAAATGATGAATTCTATGCTTGTTAGTTCTAAAGCTCCTAATAATTTATGGGGTGAAGTTATATTGTCTACTTGTCACATCCAAAATAGAATTTCTCACAAAAAAATGGATAAAACACCTTATGTATTATGGAAAGGTTATTGTTCCTAATTTAAAATATTTGAGAGTGTGGGGGTGCCTTGCTAAGGTTATGCTTCCTAATACTAAGAAAAGAAAAATAGGCTCTAAGACATCTAACTACATGTTTATTGGTTATGCTGAACATAGTGCTGCATATAGATTTCTTGTATTAAAAAGTGACGTGCTTGATAATAATATTATAGGAGACAAAGAATGCAGAATTATTTGAGCATATTTTTTCATTAAATATTATACTATTTCTCCAGCACCTCTTCATAAAAACGTTTTTGAAAATTCAAATGATGAATTGAGAATGAGTAAAAGAATAAGGAAAGAAACTTCTTTTGGGAATGATTTTTATACTTATCTTATTGATAATGATCCTTTGACTTAATATGAAGCAATATCTTCTAAAGAAAGCAGTTTTTGGAAAGAAGCCATAAAAATTGAGATTGATTCTATTTTACAAAATCAAACTTGGAAATTGGTTGATTTACCACCTGGTGCTAAATCGATTGGTTGTAAATGGATTTTTTAAAGGAAATATAATCTTGATGGTTCTATTGGTAAATATAAAGCAAGATTGGTTGCAAAAGGTTTTAATAAAAACAAAATATCGATTATTTGATACATTTGCTCTAGTTACTAGAATTTCATCTATTTGTGTTTTAATTGGTTTAGCTTCTATTTACAAACTTGTTGTTAAAATGGCATTTTTTAAATGGTGATTTAGAAGAAGAAATTTACATGGAGCAACTTGAGGGCTGTATTTTTCCTAGCCAAGAAAACAAAGTTTGCAAACTTGTTAAATCATTATACGGCTTAGAACAAGCCCCAAAGCAATGGCATGAAAAAATCAATGGAAAAAATCAATGGAGTTCTAGTTAATAATGGATTTTTTTTCTGTTGGAGTAGATAAATGTATATATACAAAAACTGTTGATGGTGAATTTATAATTATTAGCTTATATGTTGATGACATGCTCATTTTTGGTACGTGTATTGATGTTGTGAATGAAACAAAATGTTTTTTGACTTCTAAATTCAACATGAAGGACATGGGAGAAGCTAATGTTATTTTGGATGTTAGAATTGTAAGGAGTGATAGTGGCCTAATGTTTACTCAAGAGCATTATGTGGAGAGGCTACTTAAAAAATATGGTCACTTTAATGTCAAACCTATTAGTACTCCTTATGATTCTAATATCCAATTAGTGAAAAATAAAGGAGATATTGTGGCTAAGTCTAAGTATGCTTAGATTATTGGGAGTCTGATACATTTGATGAATTATACTCGACTTGATATAGCTTATACTGTGTGTAGACTGAGCAGATATACACAAAATCCCAATAACGATCATTGGACTGCCCTGAGCAGAGTAATGAAATACTTGAGAGGAATCATGAATTATGGTATTTTATATAGTGGATTTCCTGCTGTATTAGAAGGATATAGTGATGCTAATTGGGTTTCGAACTCAGAAGAGACAAAATCTACTAGTGGATATGTGCTCACCCTTGGTGGAGGTGTTGTAACTTGGAAATTAGCCAAACAAACAATATTTGCTAAATCCACCATGGAGTCAGAATATGTGGCTTTAGAATTGGCTAGCAATGAGGCTGAGTGGTTAAGGAATTTCTTAGTGGATATTCTGTTGGAAATGAAACCAACACCTTTTGTGTCTATGCATTGTGATTACCAAGCGGCAATAGCCATTGCAAAGAATAAATCTTTTAATGGTAAAAATAGAATTATTCGATTGAGACATGATGTGATAAAACAACTGCTTAAAGATGGAATTATCTCCATTGATTATGTAAAGTCAAAAGTGAATTTGGCCGATCCTCTGACTAAACCCGTGGGAAGAAAATTAATTTATGATACATCAAGGGGAATGGGATAAAGCCAATTGGGGAAAAACAATAGTGATGGTAACCCAATTTATGTGATTGGTGATCCCATGAATTAGGTCCATATGGGTAATAACAAGTCACTTGTTGTTCTAGTAACGCACTATTAAAAATTATTGTCCCTCCTAAGGTCAGAATAGTGTAAAGCTGTAAAGAAAAAGAGGTTGAGCTAAGCTCTTAATGAATTCCATAGCTATTATTGGTGGTGTATTAAGCTACATAATACACTTGATGGAATCACTTATATAAGTGTGGAGTGGGGCCGCTCCTATGAGATTATTGACGATAATCTCTAGAGCACTTGTGAATAAACCAAGCACGCGCATGACTATTAGCGCAAAACCACGTTGAACAACAAAGTTGTGAGAGTGCAATGTGATTGGTGAAAATTATAATGCACAAAAGAAATTTTTTGGTTCATAGAAGTTTTAAACTTCACCAATGATTTCATGAATTATATTTCATTCTTTCTAGGGCTGGTTCATAGCTTAACAAACACCAATTCCGATGCATTACATTCCAATAATCTAGCATTATTTTATTTTCAAAAATCTTTTGAAATATGCGAGGGATTGTTAAATATATCAATAATTTTTGAAATATTTACAGTGGTAACTTTTACAAAAGTTATGACCACATTGAATGTTGTCATTATTTTAATAGTTATATAACGGCTTGTTAATGGTTATATAACGGTTTTTTCAATCACTTTGTAATGTCTAATTTATTTATCAAATAAATCCTTCATTATTATACAACGGCTCTATAATTTTTTTTTTTATATAGCTCTTTCACTGCTCAATTTTGTCTGAATATAAAAATAAACTTAAAAGACAATCTAGAGATATTCTAAATCAAGAAGAGAATATATTTTTCTTTCCCAAAAATCTTTCCTTTCATTGTCTTTGCTGGATTGTACATAACATTGTTCTGTTCCTTCTATATTAAGTGAGAAATATAGGAGATGGTCTGTTGTATCTTGGGAAGATAACCGCTAGAGCCTATCGCATCAAGTCTTGTATTCCAAGAGGCGGAATATCCTGAATGACAATGCTCTTGCATGCCTCAAACAAAAATTTTCTCATCACTTTTTTCAACAGCAAATTCTTGCATTTGGTCTTTACATGAGGTTACATAAATTTCTTTGTTAACAAGGTTAGGCTTAACCATCTCTTGATTAGAGTTGATGTTTTGACTTGATAGGTCAAAATGAATTTGTTGATGTGCAGTGTCAACTGTAATTGAGCTAGACTCATCCAATCATATTGTGAAGAAAGTAAGTCTTTTGGCTTTCATCTACCTCGAGAATCCTTCGATACATAAACCAATGCATAGAGTGAGAAGAGAAGAGATACTTAATGTTCACTATGCTAGTGAACCCATGTGGCACATGAGGTCCACGCGCCTGGCACAACGACTTCTGGATGCACCCATGGACCACCCTCAACAATAGTAATCGAATTAATAGGCATAGAGCAAACACCATAGCGTGTTCTTGTTTTCGAAGATCGACGAACTCAAAAACTATTGTGTGAGAGAAGAGAAGAGAAGAGATCCTAATGTTCATCGTGCTAGTGAACTCAGTTGGCGCATGAGGTCCATGTGCCTGACGCAGTGAC
Source organism: Corymbia maculata (assembly GCA_014182735.1). Classification (NCBI taxonomy): domain Eukaryota; kingdom Viridiplantae; phylum Streptophyta; class Magnoliopsida; order Myrtales; family Myrtaceae; genus Corymbia; species Corymbia maculata. The sequence goes on from CM024687.1 coordinate 17,905,549, forward strand.
TTCAGGATGCGCGCGAGGGCCATCCTCGACAATATTAATCAAATAAACAGGCATAGAACAAACAACATTCCGTGTTCTTGTTTTCGAAGATCGGCGAACTCAAAAACTAGGAACCTAAGGACTCTGAGAAGATTTCAAGATGCTTCCATAGGTTTACCATTGTCTCTCTTATATTTCACGTTCATGGAGCTTGGGGTCTGCATCTGCACTGGTTACCAGGGTAATAAGTGACATGATGGATGTATGATTGCTATCGGATGCAATCCGTGGTCATTGGACTTAAATGATTTTGCAGTAACTTTGATTTTAATTGGTAAAAGATTCAAAACTTTCGTTCAGTCATGGATCTTTTCATATATGATAATGTCTGTATAGACTAAAATGTTGTTTGGCATTGTTTTAAAAAAAAACTTTTGTAGCCTTTTGTTTTGGCGTTCGGACGCCACGTTTTGATTTTGCTCATCTTGTGTCGATCTGTGAAGATTAAGATGAAGGTAAATATATTATTAAGTTATCTTAGGTTGGCAGAAAAGCAAAGGGCAGATAGAAAAAAGCGCCCCACTGATAACGTGTTAAAAGGGGAAAAAAATTAGAACCATTTCTTGATTTGTACGTGTCATCCTTGCATAGGGTCTTCTCTGTATCATTTCAATTTTTTCAAATATCTCCAACGAGACAACCTTATCACCCGACGCATTTGTTTTCGTAGAGAAGATAATAATGGGATGACTTGCCCAGCATTTTTTCTACAGGGATTACTTTCCGTCCCACAAATTTGATTGACATATTCAACCACTCGAAAAATCAAACAAAAAAAAAAAAAGGATACTTCTTCTTTTTCGCAATAAAATTAGAAAATATTATGTAATGTAATGTAACTAGAGCTAGGTTGGCTTCATGGGAAGAAGGTCGAGGTCACATGTTAATTGTCTTCCCTCTTACCTTCCTAGATTGGTTTCTCACGTATTGGTATTACCTCCACCTATTTAGTAGACATGCTCATGGTAGGCTGCAAGGATCCTCAAATTACTTGTTGATAGCAAGGAGCCCATCTTCTACACCTCAAGTTGACCCTAGATATTTTTCTTCCCTAGGACTAGGGAATATGGAAGACTCTCTAAGAAGTGAGGTAAGTGGGCCCCTCAGTTTTTTCCCTTAAGCATTTTAAGAACCTATTCAGATCCGAAGTTAGTTTTTAATAACAGCATGACATAACATAAAAAGCCCCCCAAAAAAGAGAGAAAAGAAAAGAAAAAAAAGCACCACACGTACATGCATCAAATGACTTGTGTCCCACTCCTAGTCTTGTTTAGCTATAATTGTCAATGATGAGTCGATGACCATTGATCGAGCACAATGCTACGGCTGTGGCAATGCAATCGATGCCGAAAGATAAGTGGTTTCACTCTCGGCAATCACTTATCTTTCGGCATCGATTGCATTGCCACAACCGTAGCATTGTGCTCGATCAATGGTCATCGACTCATCATTGACACATGCATATACGTGTGAGGCCTTTTCTTTTCTTTTCTCTTTTTTTTGGGCTTTTTATGTTATGTCATGTTGTTCTTAAAAATTAATAGAAAAGAAAAAATTAACTCATTTTCTATCTAATAAGAGCTAATATAGGAAAACTACTAAAGAAATCTTAAATTTATTATGTAGATATTCAGTTATAAATTTTTCAATTTGATCAATTTAGTCCTAAATTATTTGAAGAATTTCCAATACAATCATTCTGTCCATTTTTACCATGAAATTGCTTAAGTGGACAATGGTTATCCTACATGGCACTCTCCATATTGAAATAGACAACTTTTCATTTAAAAAAAATTAAAGAAAAATGGAAAAAATCAGAATTTAAAAAAAATTACAAAAATTATCTACATTAGCACCAGTTATACCACATATGATGATCAACACCCACTTGAACAATTTCCAGCCTAAATTGGCTAGAAAGACTAAGTTTAGGCCTAAACCGGCATCCATATAATAGATTTCAAACTTTTTTTTAATTATCCCGACTTAATATTATGTCAGGAAGTTATGAAAAACTTTGTTGATGGAGACATGAATGTAACTCGACCTCAACGTATGCGCGTGCCACATGCCCGCATCAGTTGACATAGACTAACTAGATTAAATCATCCAAGGTAGGCTTCGATTAATTAGTGAACTGGAAGGGTCTCACATCAAGTCTAAAATTGCTATCTGTTAACGCCAAAAACTGGCTCAATGGGCCATTGGCAGATAACAAAGCCCATTAAGCCCGATACGTGGAAAGGTGGGCCTACAAGAGCCTGAGCGAAACCAGCTGCCAAAGGTATCGATAGTTCGGTATCAATTATCGCTCAAAAGTGAGAAGTACGAAGACACTTTTGAGGAGCTCGGTACCAACGACGCAGGAAATAAGACAATGTAGTTATTAGCGCGAATATTCCAGACGACTTGAAATTGAATTAATAACCGCTGAAGGGCAGTTATTTATAATCCTTAGCTATAAATAGCCGAAGGAACATGATTGTAAGTGATCCTTTTTTGAACGAAAAACAAACACAAGAGCACTTTGTTTCTCTGCTATCTTTTCTTTTACACTGCACATATTTATTTTTGCTTGCACATTTATTTATCGCTGTTAGAAGAATTAGTCACTTCCTTTTCAAAACAAAGCAGGATCCGATTTACATAAAAAAGGCCAAAGATCTCCCCCCTCGGTGAAAGATATTGATCTAGGAAACATTCCTGGCTGAACACTATATAGACAAAAAGCCAATGATTGAAGAAACACGAAATCACGCTTGGCATTGCTGTAGGTGATCTTCCACCAGTAGAAGCCAAAGCGAGTACACTTTCCAGTTTTCCCAAGTCGTTCGCCCACTCTATCCATCTCCATCGGTGCTTAAACGTCCCGATTCCCCGCTTCGTTTTCGATCACTGTCACCGTCAGTTCTCTCCATCGAACTCGGTGAGCTCACGCCCTTCTTTTTCTCCGCCTCTAATCGTGTCACATTGACATGAAAGCGATGTCATCGGTAGGGTTCCGTCCATCTGCTTCCGTTGAGTCTTTCTTGCAATTCGACATCTGATCGTGCGTGCTCTTTGCTATTCACTTGTTCTCAGTTTCAATATCGTAGCTATGGAGCTCCGGCGGTAGCTATTTAGGAGATATTTGGGTTTTCTAGAAATGGGCTTCTTGTTTCTTTAACCGTGTGCGTATAAGGACTCGCGCATTGAGCAAATGGAGGGATTGCATGGAGTGCTAATGTGGATCCAGTATCTTATGGCTGCTAAGCTAAAGCTCAATCTCGGCTGCGGATTTTCTAGTGTGTCGAACCGTCTGGTGATTCCGAATGGGATATGGTGAGGAGGTGGTGAAAATTGATACCTTCGAGAGAGTAAGTACAACGAAAGCTACTTAAAAATTGGGCAAAAAAATCGCACCATGCCAAATTGTACAAAATCAATAGATAGTATCTAAATTAACGTGCTAAATTGGGACCAAATTCAGGGAATATCATGGTTAATGGACCATCAGGGGAGAGAGAAAAGATTATGGTTAATTCCGTGCGACGCAAGTCTAAAGCCATGTTAGTTCATTGTGTTTATAGGAATCGATATGACCATACGATATAATGCACGGCAAAAGATGGGAATTATAGGAATTTTTGTTGAGGTAGCTCTTTCATTATGGTACGAGGGAGTAAAATTCTTTTTTTTTTTTAAAATGAGAACATGGAAGTAAATTTTTTGAAATCATATTATGATTTTGAAGGGAAAATTACCAAAAGAGTCCTAAGTCTACCGTACGATAACTAATTCAGTTATAAGCTTTCAATTTAGTCAACTTAGTCTTAAACCTTTTGACAATTTATCAATATAGTCTTTCCGGCCAAAATTGATTAGAAATCACTCACTTGAATACGGTCATTCTACGTAACATGATCAATGTTGACATGAACAATTTCTGTAATTTAAAAAAAATTATGAATTTTTCTTTTTTCCCTTTTTTTATTTCTTTTCTTTTCTTTTATACCTTCATCGGATTTGTGGCATGTAGGGTCGCCGTCTTGCCGATTATAGGCAAGTGCCTCCATGCCCTCACCAGACATCAGCGAGAGAGAGCCCTTGCTAGAAGCCGACAAGGGGATTGCCTTCCCCCCTCGGCTAACGAGGGCATTTCAGCCCTCACCTATGACAAGAGACCTCCACGGGTCATCACTCAGCAAAGGGAAATAAGAAAAGAGGAAAGAAAAAAAATGGAAAAAAAAGAGAAAATATTCAAAAAATCTAAAAAAATGTCTACATTAGCATTGATCATATCACTTAGGATGCCTAGCATCCATGTCAATGGCTATTAGCTAATTTTAATCAAAAAGCACTACATTGGTAAATCATCAAAAGGTATAGAACTAAATTAAATAAATTGAGAACTTTAAATTGAACTAACATATGTATAATAAGTTTAAGGCTTTCTTAGTAAATATCCCAGAATTTGAACACTACCACACTTATAAATGCATGAAATTGATGAACTAAATCATGTTGTGATTCACAGCCTACATTAGAGGAAACTCCATTTCTTGTGTAATCTTTTTTTAGTATTTAGCAAAAAAAATTTCTTAAGTTGCACTAAATTTCCATAATATTTTATCTTAATGACTTAAATTTTTGTGTCACATTTGCTATGAAAATGTGAAAAAAAGTAATTTTGAATTAGCATACATATAATAAGTTTAAGGCTTTCTTGGTAAATATCCTAGAATTTGAACACTACCACACTTATAAATGCATGAAAGTGATGAACTAAATCATGTTATGATTCACAGCCCAAGCTATAGGAAACTTCATTTCTTGTATAATCTTTCTTTAATATTTAACAAAAAAAAATTCTTAACTTGCACCAAATTTCCATAATATTTTACTTTAATAACTTGAATTTTCATGTTACAATTGCTATGAAAATGTGAAGTGAAAAAAAGTAATTAGTATAATTAATTTGCAAAGAAAAAAATTAACTGAAGAAAGTAATGTTGCTGAATTAGTAAAAATTAATTTTGGACCATTTCTCGATTTGTGCATGTCATCCTTGCGGATGGGCCATGCCAATCTTCTTGTACAGTGCCAATTTTATCAGATGTCTCCAAAGAGACAAGCTTACCTCAAATACGATGGGTTTTATGGAGAAGAAAGCTAATGTGAGTGTTGGATGGGGGACAAGAGACGGGATGACTCCCCAAGCTTTTCTCCAGCATCCCATTGATGTGAATGACAAAAACATCCAGCAAAAAAAAACAAAAGACATGAAACTTATCCTCTCTCTGTTCACCCAAAGATGTCGGTCACGTTAGATTAGCCTCGATATCAATATAAAAGAAGGTGATGAAGGAATTGCACTTCCAGACAATCCAGCACTCCTAGCACATAAGAGAGCTAACTGAAGAAAGTGGCCTTGAGGAAGAGGTTGAACGTTCGAGCAATGGCAAAGACATGGTGACAAGCAAGCCAGAGGCAGAGGCCACAGTTTGGAAAGACCATGACTTGGGCCATGACCAGAGGGACAGGTAGGTGGAGGAGAAGGAAGAATTGGAAATGAGGGACATGGAAAGCGGTGGCCTCTCTGGAGTGGGGGTAGAGAGTGTTAGGGAAATCCCTTATGATGTTTTGAAGATAATAAAATAAATCAAATGCTACTAATGTATTTAATGATTGAGTAACTTGATGAGAAATGCATAAGTCGCTATGCAAATGATGGATCGTGTAAAGGATATTATCAAATATCATACTTGAAACAACCAGAAGATAGACTCATTATTGAAGCTGAACAAAGTCCAAACTCTATGGCTAAATCTATTCAGACTTTAAGGATAAATCTATTCAAACATAGATTCTGAGGATGATTACGTTTAGACTCAAGTCTAGACCAAGAAGTCTACTTCAGACAGAACACACTTAGACTTTACACACGGAACATGAACATGACAAGTTCAAAACAACACAATTGTAGAATGAGATACATATTCAGAACAAAGCAAGTTCAAAACATAATGTTCCGAATGAAGTGAGTTTAGAACGAAACACAGACCTAGAAAGTATAACGGCTAATAATCTAGTTTGGATTCTATATCAAAATATATTTGATTGACTTAATCTAATTGATTAGCAATTGGTTTCCAAAGACAAGAATTTTCCTAACGAAAAAACTCTACTTATGGAAATATAGATTTTGCTTGTATGGGCAACTAGAATCAAGATGGGGATTCTGCTTTTGTCACTCAAAGGCTATCGAATTTTCTTGATACAGTTTTGTACAATAAGTATATTGGAAGATGATCATCTAAATACTATCCAATAGTTAGTTTGGAAGTGGGGAGTATTTAAGGAGATCAAGGGATTGAAAAGCAAGTAAAAGACGAAGTATAGAATCTATAATTCCTAAGTCTATGTGTATTTCGACTTGTTTTTCGTGAGCTTAAAAATTTGTGATTGTAAGAAAAGTACACAATAGTGATTTAATGAGATAGTGTGATTTATTACTGAGTGTTTGCACTCAAAATTATAATCTCTTATTGATTATATAGTGGAATCAACCAATAAGCTATCAACGTGGGAGAGTGGATATAGGCTTGATCTAAGCTGAACCACTATAATATTTGTATGCAATTTCTCTTATCTCTTAATCTTTTATTATTTATTGTTATAATTCATTGCACATGTGCTGGGTATTTCTAAAGTCTAAATTCCGCATAATAGATTCAAAATCTTGTTATAAAATCTAATTATTGTTCAAACTTTTGAATCGTGCATGAATACTTCTGAATATTGTTACTACATCTGCTGACATTTAGACATCTATCTTAAATAGTTTTATTCCGCATTTTTATTTTGTTAAGATTTTATTATATCACATATTCACCCCTCTCTAGGTGATTCTTGCTAACCACCCTCAATTGGTATTAGAACAAGGTGCTCATTTTTATTGAAGTGTTTTAACTTCTGAGTTAAAGATCTTCTATGGCTATCAAAGGACAATGCAACATGAAACCACCATATTTTCATGGGAAATGGTACAATGTCTGGAAAAACAAAATGCATGCATTCCTAAGATCTAAGGATCCTTTGGAATGTGATGTTGTTGAGAAAGGAATCAATCCTAATGTTACGTCTACATCTACTAGAAAAAAAGATGGCGAAACACCTAACTTTTTGTCACTCTATCTCAAAAAGAAAAATAAAAAAGAGAAACACTAGATACAAAAGCTATCCACTCACTTTACTATGCTTTCCAACCAAATGAATATAACCAAATTTTATCTTATGAAAATAGCAAAAGAAGTTTGAGACAAGTTACATGTTATGTATGAAGGAACAGATTAAGTGAAGGAAATGAAAGTCAACATTCTGCTTGGACAATATGAATCATTCAAAATAAAACCAGGAAAGTCTCTTGGTGATATGTTTGGCAAATTTACTAAAATAGTGAATAGGCTTGCATATCAAGGGTAACCAATCTCAGAACCTATGAAAGTTAAAAAAATTTGAGAGCTCTATCAAAGGACTAGAACAAAGTCAAGATTTCTATCAGCGAAACACCGAGTATCTTGCCCTTATTGTTGATGAGCTAATTGGGACTTTGCAATCATATAAAGCAGAGCATATAAATGATGAAAATCTAGAAGGTAAGAAATTAATTGCCTTAAAATCTAATGTTGATTTTGATGAGACAAATTCTAAGGAAAATGAAGAAGATGATGATGAGAAGATGAAGTTGCTAATCAAAAGATTTGAACACCTTGTGAGAAAAAGAAACAACTCCAAAGGGAAGAAGTCTAGAAAGAAATCCGGAGAAAAAAGACTTTATAATAACAAAGACAACAATGAAGGTAATGATATAATATGTGTTGAGTGCAAGAAAATGGGTCACTTGAAACTTGATTGTCATTTATTCAAGAAAAGAAAAGGGAAATTCAAGAAGAAGAATAAAGTTTTGAAGGCCAAGACATTGAGCAACACAGAGTCTGAATCCAATGATGATGGAATCTATGCTTAATGGCAGACATTGAATTTGAAGAAGATGAGGTAATGTATTCATATCCTATTCTTGATGATGATGATTTTTTGAAAAATTATACGTAGAACATAACAAAGCATTGAAGAAAATCTCCAAGTTGAAGAAGGAAATCTCTAAATTGAGAGAGTGAAATTCTACAAATGAAATAAGAATCATTGAGCTAGAAAATGAGAATTCTTTTGTCAAGGAAGAGAAAGATTTTTTGCAAAAGGAAATTGATTCTCATAAGAAGAAATTTCGAAAATTTGCAAGAAATTTTCACTTGGCTCGAAAACATTAAAGCATGTCCTCTCTATACAAATGTCGTACTACAACAAATCCAACCTCAGTTACAAGAAGGATAATGAGATAAAAAATGATTTTCTGAAAGTAAATGAGAGATTGAGTCGCAAACCTTCAATTCACCATTATCAAAATCATTTTGGGAAGCAATTTGTTAAGCCTATTGAATCTTAATATTTTAATTGCTCAAATTGTGGTGATTCTAATCACTTTAAGCAAGAATGTCCACTTGATTGGAAGAAATCAAAGTCAATCAATTGGAGATTTAATGCTTCCTCTAACCGAAATGGACCTAAACTCATTTGGGTACCAAAGAAAAGTTGAGCCATTTTTCTTATAGGTAATAAAGGAAAGGAGAAAGAGAATTTGGTAAGGAATGTATATTTTTTTTTAAATTCTCTATTTGTTTTCATGCATATTTTATATATCTACAGATTTTATTTATACTTGATATATTGCATCTCAATGAAAGATTTTGTGCATTACTCAGACTTTATGCAATGTGTACTATTACATTCAATTCAATTATTCATAAAATATCTTTTTGAAATAAAACTTTGATGTGTGTTTGGATACATATGATTGATTGTTATCTTGATTTCATTTAAAAATAATTTGGTTGATTGGATAAATACTCAAGAATTTTATTCTCTTTGATCTTATGATACTTTGCCTAAATGAGAATTTTTTTTGAGATACTATTGTGTATAATGTTCTTTCCTTAAATGGTATGTTATAGTGAGTTGGAATTTGATTTTATATGTGTGATTAATTTGATATATTGCTTAGAGATAATTCAGTTTATTTGGCCTAATTTTATGCTCTATAATTTTGTCATATTTTGCAAAGTGGAAATTTGTTTTATGAGATATTATTTTATTACGCAAGATATTCTCCCTTAAATTTTCTGCTGTGATGAATTTTTAAGAAGATAGTATATTTTGCCCAACTAACAAAAGGAAACGGCTCCAAATTCATGGAAACCAAAAAGGAATGAGTTCATTGTAAGAAATTCTATAGAGGAAAAATGATTGCAAATCTATGCAAATCATTGGGCAATCAGAAGAATATCTCAATTGAAGATTAAGAGTGATCATTTTTAAATCAATGGTATATTTTAAATATATACCTTGAGTAAGAAAATAAAATATTTCGTGTCTATTATCTAGCATTTCATATTTCTACACGAATTTATCAGGATGGTTGCTTATGATTTATTATGATTTATATTGCAAATATAGTATGTCCTAAGCATAAGACATTGCGCATATTTATTACGTGACTTGACATGTGGTAGAATATTCTACTTTCTTTTTGCGAAATGCATCAATTATGTACTTTTGAGATTTGTGCTTAAGGAAAATCCATTTAATCTTGAAAGATATTGTTGTATTTTTAGATATACTTACTATAATCTTAGAAGATATTTTATATCATGCAAGTTTGATCCGCAAATTGGAGAAAGGTATGTGCGTGATATATTTTATATTTTACCAAAATTATTATCTATTTTACAAGAATTTGCATGTGACAAAAGAATAATTTTGGAAAGCTTGATTCCAAAATTTTGGAGATTCTGCACTATTTTTGAAAGCTTGAAAAAAAATTTCTTTCCAAAAAATTCTCATAAATTATTGAGTATGCTCCTAATGTGTCATACAAAAGGTTATATAGCTTCAAATTGAAATTTTTTTTACTCTTATATATGCTATTCAATTTATTTCACAAGAAATAGCATTATATATTAATAGTATACTTGTCAAAATGGATGCATGACCCATTAATGACCTATTTAAATATTAAATGAGTTATAAATGGGTTGGGTTTTCTTTTTCAATCACCCATAATGGGTTTAAAACTAAAAAGATTAAAATAAATAGGTCGTTAATGAGTTAAAGTTTAAATACATTAGAACCCAACTCCTTAGTCCACCCAACTACTCTCAATCCTTTTCACTCTTCTCTCCTCTCTCAAATCGCACGTCTCCTCTCTCGAATGCACGGACATTCTCGCTCCCACCACTTGCAACTCCTTCTCTCGCTCGAACGGTGGTGCCGTCACACACAGCCACCACCATCATCAGACCTCTCTCGATCTTTGACTTTTGCTCGCGCCCATACAACCCCAGCCGCCATGCCTTGCTGGCTTGATTGGCCGTGAAAACCCAAGTGAGTCTTGTTTCTGTCTTTATTGTCGTTTGATTCAACTTGTGTTTTGTGGTTGCTAAGAGAGACGGCTGAAGAAATTTGGGGATATTTCACATTTTGCTGGATTGGGTTTTGCAAGTAATCGTAATGTGAAAAAGCAAACCCTTGGATAGGATTTACTAGCATGAGTAGTGGCAAAACAGGAGATATAGCATATAGCTTCCAACAACTTATCATTTACAAAAAGTGTTGTTAAGAAATTATTTGTTAAATACGTTTTTTTAATCGTGTGGATATTCAGAGGCATATTTGTCATTTCAATATGCTTATATCAAGATTCATAGTATCTATTCATAGTGTAGTCTCATGTTTTAATAGTGGGCAATATCAATTGTTGGGTATGCTTTAATGATGTCTTTGCAAATGAATAAGCATATGTTGCAAGAGAAGAAAGAATGTAAACTCAATGGAACTACATGACTTTTTGATTTTGATGTGAGATTTGGGATATACCCTTTCGAACTTGCTGATTATTTTGCCTTTAGTGCTCATATGTGCATCATGTTCTCTTACTTTTGTTTAGGTGACTACAATGACAACTATTGAAAATCACATTTGGCATAATTTATTTACTGTTTAAATGTATTATGTTGGACGGAAGGCAAACTTGACCTGAGTTTTGGTGTGTTGTGATTGTTTAACATGCTTTGGAGACTGATTACTAGTATCACATGCAAATGTTTCAATTTATCTTCTTCCTAAGCTCTTCTTATGGATTTTACACCAGCCACATAGAGTTATTGTCTAATATGAATATGATATAAGTCTATCAACTGACTAGCACTTTCCATACAACATCACAGGTTAAAGAAATTTTTATAGAAAAGTCCAATGTGCAACCTGTCAATAGTCCGGTTACTGTCTATGGTGACATTTATGGTCAATTTCACAATCTTATAAAACTTTTTCAGACAAGTGGTCATGTGCCATAGACTAACTACATTTTTATGGTACAATATACCACTATGGTGCTAATACATGCTTTGATGTCTTTCCACATCTTTTATGCATCATTTCTCTTATCATGCAAATTTCTTGATGCTTCTAGGGTGATTTTATTGACCAAGGCTATAATAGTCTTGAAGTTTTTATTATTCTCTTGCTTCTAAAAGCTAGGTATGCCCTAAATCATTGTTCAATTTTATCAATCTTGTTTATCCATTTGTCATCCTATTGAGTTTTGACATTTCGTTATTCTTGTTGAGTTTATTTGTTTATTTCTAGGCTATACATAAGCAACTTTAAAATCAATAACTTAAGTTTGCCACCATTGTTGTTCTTACTAAATGAGCAATCCTATAATTCATAATTTCTCATGATTGTCATTAGATGTTTTTTCAATGAGCCATCTTGTGTTCAACTTTAAATTTTTTAACCCTTTTTGGCAGTTGTGATGATAGATACCCTACCAATATTACACTTTTATGGGGAAATCATGAAAGCAAACAACTTACCCAATTATGAGTTGCATTTGGGAGGATAACTTTAATGGTAGGCATGACATAGTCTTTGGACCTTCTTTTGTTCGCCCTTTCTAAAACTGTCTATACTCATGGGACATCATTTTCTCTTTCAGCATCTTACTAGTGAAGTCCATTTTACTGCTTTTAGTACCAATTGACTTTTAAGATGGGAAAGGTTTGTAGATGCCTACTTGCTTCTTTCTATGAGATTGCTATTTGCTTGCATTAGGGTTGAACGACTGCTTTTGTGTTCTTTTAGAAGTGGTTTATTCATATTGCAACATGACAGTTTTCTAACATTCTTCAAATATTAATGTTCTAGTCATTCTTTTTTTTTAACTTGAATTCGAAGTTTTTAATATATTTTTTATAATTCATTGAATATGTGTTCATCTGTTAATTGTCTTTACATGAGCAAGGAGGAGATAGAAAAGTAGAGAGCTCATGAATGATACATGAGGCTACGGAAACAAGGAAAAACAAAGCAAGCCAGGAAAGATCTAGGTATAGTGTTTAGTTGAACAAAAACAGGATTTCATGTGTCCATGTAACTTTATATTATTGGTTTTCACTAGTTATATAGGTAATTTGTTGTTCACATGTGCAACATATTTAGGTATTTATTACCTATATCATGTAAATTATAGTGTAATTAAGCCATTCCTGAAATGATTTTGATAGTTTTTAGCACCTACTAAGGCAGCGGACTTTCTAGTTAGTTAACTATGATATTCAAGTTGATTGGTATGACAAATGATTAAAGAATAAAAAATTGAAAATTGACCATTGTCCTTTCTCCATCTTTTTCATGCAAAATTAACATTTTAAGAACTTGTGTTGAGTTTCTATTTGGTTATTATAATGTTCTATGTTTTTGTTTGCCTGCTATTTGTATTTCATCTCTTTATTGACTTATCTTTACTTATCATAAAAGTACTTTTTACATGCCTGATTTTTTAGGTGACTTTGGGAACAATAATTAGTTTTAAGGCAATTTTTCCTTTTGACATCAGCTAAACATCTTACACCACTCTTAATGTATGTTTTATATCATTGGATATACAATCTCTTACTTTTTGTCATTTCGTCATGAAAGTTAAGTAGTATGTTTATATCATTGTATATCTTTTGATGAGAAAAACATAATCTTGTTGCTTACTGTTTTGTATAATACAAGCAAATAGAAAGGAATATTAACATTCACATTTCATGCAAGAACTCATTATTTACCCTTTATGTTGAACTCATGATGTGCAATTCTAAACTTGTTCTAATTTATGCTTTCTTTGACTAATTAGTTGAAATATCAAGAGCTAATGAGGACTAAGAAGAATGTTCAACTATTTGCTTTCTTCAAGAGATGTAGAGTTGCATCCTTAATTCATGAGAATGAGAAAGATAACTCTATTTGCTCTAAGTGTTCAAGAAAATACATTTCGATTGTATGGTCTAAATTTGAAAAATTCACAGATGTTGATGGCATGAGAAAAGCTAAATGTAAGTGGTGTGAAGTAACTTATATGATTAGCCATGGGACAAAAAATTTGTTGCATCATTTAGACACTTGTCCTAATTGAGAGGTCAATGTTAATGGTTCTGTACTACAATTTGACTAAGCTGTTTTTAGAGACATGCTAGCAGAGCTATAATCAAACACAATTATTCATACTTTGTTGCTGGCTATTAAAGAGTTGTTTACTTTGTTCAACCCTAATGTAAAGCATATATCAAGAAATGCAGTAAGAAGTGATGTGATAAAAGTTTATGAGAAAGAAAAAAGAATTTTGAAATCCAATTTAGCATCTCTTTCAAGTCAAATATGTTTGACTTCTGACTTATGGACTTATGACTTATGGACTTCTGTCACTACAGATCATTATATGATTGTTATTACCCATTACATCGATGAAGATTGGTAATTGCATTCAAAAGTCTTGTGTTTCTTCTATGTGCCACCTCCATAGTAATGCCATACTTTTAGAAAAATTGTTGACTTTGTTGAGAGAATGGGGTATCAAGAGGAAGATTTTCAGCATAACATTAGACAATGCATTATACAATGACAATATTGTTGATATTTGGAAAAATACTCCTTCTGTGAGATCCTCTTTGTTATGTGATAGATAATTTTTTTTATGTGCGTTGTGGTGCACATATTTCGAATCTCATTGTACAAAAAGGTCTAAATGTTATTGATGGATCATTACATGACATTAGAGAAGTTGTCAAGTATATGAGAGCCACACAAGAAAGAAGAATAAAATTTGTCGAATGTATATTGTAGTCATGTTTAAAGACCAATAAAAAGGTACGTCAAAATATGGCTACTAGATGGAATTCTACATACCTAATGCTTGAAGGTGCATTGTTACATTTGAAGTTAATTGATAGTAATTTTATCACATCTCCATCATCTGAAGATTAAGTTAGAGTAAATAAAATTATATTATTATTGAAACCCTTTTATGATATTTTTACTCTCTTTTCTCTTAAGTTAGATATCCACGGCAAATATATATTTTTATGGAATATGGCAGATTCAGCTTCGTTTGATACGGGCAAAGGATATTGAGGATGAGACTATTAGTTCTATGGCTAAGGCAATACTCAAAAAGTTTGAAAAATATTGAAGGTGTTATAACGTCATCTTATCTTTTGTTCCAATAGTAGACCCTCATTATAAGTTACACTTGTTAGAGTTTTGCTATTCAAAGTTGGACATGGATGATCATGTGAAATTTGTATTTTGGGCAATCTACTAAGTATTGGGAACTACATTTGCCAAATGCCAGCAAAAAGCTCTATGTGCTTCAAAGCATTTCAAGAATGCAAGTCAACTTCCACATTTGACTTTTTTTTTTTTCTTTTTTTTTTTTATGAATATGTGACATATATTTCTAGAGATGATTGATTTATTTCTTCAACTAGTGGAGATAAGATTTCAGTTGAGGATGTGGAAGAGAACATTAGAGATAACATTAATAAGTATGATGCATTTGAGAGTGAACACTTTGGATCGCAATCTACTAAGTCACAATTGGGTTTGTATTTGGAGGAGAATGGGCTTGATTGGAAGAAGTTCCCGAATCTTAATGTCCTTGATTATTGGAAGACTCATTCTCATCGGTATCTCGAGTTGCCTCTCATGACACGTGACATATTGAGCATTCCCATCACTACCGTTGCCTCAGAATCAGCCTTCAACATTGGAGGGCAGATTTTAAATAAATATTGTAGTTCCCTTTCACCTGAAAATGTAGAAACCGAGCTGTGCACTAGATATTAGTTATTTGGAATTTTGCTTGAAGAAGATTTGGATGGGGAGTCTATCACAATTGACTTTCAAAACTATTTGCATTAAGTAATTTTTTCATCTTATTCTTTTGGTTTGCTTATATGATTCAATACAATTGTCTTCGTAATGATGTATTCTTAGTATACTTTGTGATGCTGTGATTTATAAGACCATAGTGGAGTTATCTTTTCTGAACAATTAAGTCGTTAGAGCATGCTAATTTGTATTATTTGCAAATCAAACTTGACATATGCAAATTAGCTTAGAATTGGACACATATATGTAGTTGTTGGAGCATGTACAATTTCAATGGTTGATGAACATACTCCACTACAAAATTTGATATATTTCATAAGTTCTTTGCAGCTATTAACATTTTAATTATTCAGGTGCCAAGGATATGGATAAGTGAAAGAATGAGAAAAAGTATGAGCCAATGCCAAATATGGACAAGGTAGAAATTCTTTACGAATGGGTTATTGATGAAATTATCATGTTGCATAACTCATGAAACTCATATTTTTCTTGGCAGCAAACAAACACAGCTAACAGATCTAACTGTAAAATACCCATTAAGGACTTGCAGAAACAATTTAAGGTAATGCAGAACAAATTTGATCATGGAGCTTATGTATTGGCATTTTCTTAAGAGTAGTTTGATACTAACTCTTGAATAGATCTCTTTTTTGCATATACTTAGTGAAAATCGAGCAAATTGCAAATGATTAAGTATGTAGAAGCCATCCAACCAAATTGTTTGACGTTTTTCCGTAGTGAAAATATAGAAAGACAGTAGGAATGTTAGATCTCTTTTCATACCGTACTAGAAACAAAAATGTAAGAAGGAGCTCAAAATAGTTCTATGTTCCTACTATTGTAGTCTAAGAATGTTTGCCAAAGTGCCTCCTTAAATGTTTTGATTTTGTTACCCAATAGAGCATTAAAGGTCTCGAGATAAGAAAGTGGCAACACTTCTATCTTACATTTACAACTAAGTAATGGCAACTCTAGTTAGACTTAGCAGTGCCCTTGATCATGTTTTATTTGAATGGATAATTAAAAAATGATTTTTAAAATAAATATAAATTTAAAGTTGATTTAAAAAATTAAAATTATTAAGAATTCTATTTTTTTTAAAATAAACAATATTAAAGGAATATAATCATTTTTTAAGAATAAGTTTTTTTAGATTTAGTTAGATAGGAAAGCATTTTAACAAAATGGGTCGAGTATGGGTCGGATATAGGTTAGGTTTGGTATGGGTCAAAAAATTTATACTATGCTTAAATGGATCATAAACGGATTAATTTAAGTTGGACCATTTGACCCGACCCAAATGACCCCACCCACTCATTTAACAGGTGTAATTAATAGCGCATTTGTGCAAAAATTTTATTAAGTATGTATAGTTTGAATTCAAGATGAGCTAATCGAAAAAAAAAAATTTCTCCTCAAATTTCAAAAAACAAATAAATGTTGCGATGTTGCTATTACAAAGGAAATAATGTTTAGAAATTTTGTTCAATGTGCACAAGCCGCAATAAATGCTCTCGCAAATACTGTCATGAAGACAGGGGGAGAAAGTGATGCAAAAATAAAGAAGGAGAATCATGATTACCTCAAAAGGATAACAAATTGAGGGAGAGCATTGATTAAAGATGGGAAAATCCGAATAAAATTGAGTTAATTTATCCCCAATCTTGACCTTGATTACTATGGAAGAAAATGATAAATTTGTAAGAACTTGCTAAATTCTCCATAATTTGGTAAGTGCATCTTCCATTTCCATCACTTTTTGTCATTAACAAATCTTTTATTTACAAAATGTTGGTGATATTTTTTATACATCAATGATTTTTATAGATATCCGTTGAGATATATATAATATAATATAATTTTATAGAACATGAGATTTGAATATCCTTCATAATATTTCTAGGAATTGTGTTTCATACCTCATATATTTCTAAAGATATTATGTGAATTTGATCTGAATTATATTCTTCACGTGACATCCTTTTTCATTGTTAATGCCTTTTGATTTTGATAAAAAAGGGGAGAGAGTATGTATATGCATATGTGTTGATTGGTTGATATTATTTAGTGCATGATATTGAGATGCAATTTTATTTCTATATATATTTTGCTCAATTTATCAACTATTTTCTGTTTTGTAATCTTTTATTTTGAATTACATTATTTGATTATCTAAAATTTTGGAGATTGCATTATGTGCTTATGATACTTTGATTTATCAATATATTTAAAAGAGTAATTGCACATCTGCATATTCAAAAATTATTTTATCATATAAAAAAGGGAAAGATTATTAGGAAAATAAATGAAAAGCTACTAACGTGATTAATGATTGAGTAACTTAATGATATGAAAGACACACAAGCTGTTATGCAAATGATGGAACGTATAAAGGATCTTAACAAGGATCATACTTAAAAGAACTAGAAGATAAACTCATTATTGAAGCTAAACAAAGTTTAGACTCTACGGCTAAATATGTTCAACCTTTAAGGATAAATCTATTCAAATACAGACTCTAAAGATGAATACATTCAAACTCAAGTCCAAACTGAGAAGTCTACTTCAGACAGAATATATTTAGACTTTACATACCGAACGTGATAAGTCCAAAACGTGACAAATCTAGAACATGATAAGTTAAGAACAACACAATAATAGAATGAGACATGTTCAAAACGAAATAAGTTCAAAACAAGACAACTTGACAGAACAAGATGCGGACCCAAAACGTATAACGACTAATAATTTGATTTGGATTCTATACCAAAATAGATTTGATTAACTCAATCTAATTGATTGGTAATTGATCCCAAAAACATGAACTTTTCTAACGGAGAAGCTCTACTTGTGGAAATCTAGATTCTACTTGTATAAGCGACCATAATCAAGATAGGGATTTTACTTCTTTCACTCAATAGCTACCAAATTTTTTTGATATAGTTCTGTCCAACAAATAGATTGGAAGATAGTCATTTGGATACTGTCCAATAGTTAGTTTGGAAGTGGGGGAATATTTTAAACGATTAAGGAACCGAATAGCAAATAAAAGAAGAAGTGTAGAATCTGTAATTCCTAAGTTTGGGCATACTTTGACTATATACACTTGTCTTTCATGAGCTTAAAAATTTGTGATCATGAGAGAAGTACACAAGAGTGACTTAATGAAATAATGTGATATGTCATTGAGTGTTTGCACTTAAGTTGTAATATCTTATTGATTATATAGTAGAATCCAGCTAATATATTGTTAGCATAGCAAAGTGGATGTAAGCTTGATTTAAGCCGAACTATAATATTCGTGTGCAATTTCTCTTATCCCTTAATCTCTTATTGTTTATTATCATAATTTATTACACATGTGCTAGGTACTTCCAAATTTTGATTTTCACATAGTAAATTTAGAATCTTATTATAGAATATGATTATTATTCAGACTTCTAAATCGTGTTGAATATTTTTAAATGTTGTTATTACGTCTACTAACATTCAGATTTCTATTTTGAATATTTTTATTTCGCCTTTTTATTTTGTTAATATTTTATTATATTACCTATTCAACCTCTCTCTAGGTGATTCTTGCTAGCCACCCTCAGAGAGAGGGTGAAATCATCATCAGTATTGATAGCAACAAAAGTGAAGGTAATGATAGTGAGAGAGAGAGACAGTGTAGGAGGAGCAGAGGAGGAAGGGAGGGTGGAAATGGAGATGGAGGCGGGCGGGGAGGGAGGGTGGTGGAGGTGGAGTGGGAGAGACGGTTGGGTTAAGCAAAGGAGAGGGGTTAGGTGGGAGAGAAGAAGAGCAAGGAAATGTCATCCATGATCAAGCCCACTTCTACTAGCTAGTTACTCCAATCATTAAATCCAAAGCCTCAATTTAGCCAACGCTATTGTCACTAGATGATTGATTGGGATTGGGACTGTGCGGCAACTTAGGCTTCTTTGGATCGGTGGAGTGCCTAAGTTAAACTTTTTCCCAAAAATCGATTGCTTGCTCGCTAGCTCACCCAGATCGTAGAAAGAAAAACTTTCTAGAGAGAGAAGTTTCAAAAGAGAATGTTTACTATTGCTCAAAGTGTTGAATGGATACAACTTAGGAAGAGGGCACCCCTATTTATATGAAAGTCCCTCATATTACAACAGTGTATGGCTTTTCGATCTAGCGGTGGAAATTGCATCACCCATCTATCAGCATTTATATCGAGAATGTTCTAGAATTTGGAACTATTACCATATCGTTTGTCCTTGGAAATATTCTAGAAATCCTGGGAAACTTGGTTAGTCTTCTCGAGACTGTAACACTATCACTAGCAAATTATAAGATGACCTATCTTAGGACAACAAGGTCAACCCGACTACTTGATAATAATGATAAAAGGTCTATAGGAGGATGCATAAGAGAATAAGAGTGCACTTTAAAACTTGTTAAAAAATGTAATTCAATTTTAAAACTTATAAAAATTGTAATTAAGTCAAAATTTTTTTTATCAAATTGCTAAAATTGAGTCCTTTTGTTAACTTCGATCCTACTTGACTAACGGAAAATACTGACATGATTTTTTGTAATATATTCTATCCTACATGGCAATGACATAGCTAAAACATAAAATATGAGACTACAATGACTCCATTTTGGTCCAAATCTGATTTTTTATACAAGTCCTATTTAAATTAAATTACAGAATAAGCTAATTAGAGAGAGAGAGAGAGGGTATGTTTGTTAATTGGTCAAATAGTATTTGATTATGTTCTTTTGTTCTCGGGAATAAATTTGGAACAAAATCAAGAATTAAAAAAAAAAAGTTGATTCTTGTTCCCGGAAAAAATTCCAAAAATCAAGTTTGAATTTTCTTCTCTTTTCCTCTCCTCTTTCCTTTTATTCTTCTTCTTCTTCCTTCTCCCAACCCATCACCAAGCTATCGCCACCCTCATCGTTGCTCGTTGGCCCAGCTAGCCACCGCCACCACTACCGGTGATGGATGGCGAATAGCTAGGCGAGGGCCCGACAAGTTTGCTAGAGGCTTGGCAATGGCTAGGCAAGCCTCACCGATGGCTTGGTGAGCTCGCCGGACCTCGCCCTAGCTAGGCAAGGCTCTTGCAAGGTTGCCAAACCTTGCCTAGCCACTCACCAGCCACCACCAGCAGTGGCAATCGGCCAAAACAAGAGGAAGAAGAAGAGAAAAGGAAAAAAAAAAAAAAAAGTTAAGAGTTTTACCAAACGCATTTCTATCATGGAATAAAAATTTTGGATAGTTACCAAACGCTTTTAAATGCTTAGAAATTGTTCCTGAAAACAAAATAAAAAAGAATTATTTCTAATCATAAATTTTTTCGGGAATGGAATGGTTACCATTCACATCCAAACTAGATAGTGAGAGCTATTGTCAACCCACCATTGCCAAGAAGAAAGGGCCAAAGAGTGAAAATATTAAAAGAGCATTGCCAACATTTTTTGTTAAATAAGTTAGACAGAATTAATAAAATGACTTAATTACACTAATTTGACAAATTTTATGATTTAATTGTACATTTTGTAAGTTTATAACTCAATTATATTTTTATGATAAATTTTATGATTTTTAATACATTTATCTCTTATGTGAGGAAGACCTTTGAGCATATGTTGAATATTCTAAATGATGGTATCTCCATGAGAAGACTTGGATTGATCGATCCATCTTTCCATTGTAAGATGTGATATCTGATTTCTTGTGATTACGGAGCAAGTAATAGGACGAGTCAACGACGAATGTAGGGTTCTTAGGTACCGCTAAGATTACTTCTTTGACTCATTTTGATGGGCTCGAAGGAGCTGCTTGGCCCAACAAAAATGAAAAAGAGGCTCATCAAATGAAAAAAAGAAAAGGGGGTGGGTCGATGCATAATTATGTTGTGTAATTGAGTACACAAATATAATAAAATCATTAATAAGTGAGCGTCATCGGCTTAATTTAGCCCTAAATTTTGCACCATTTTAACAGCTCGAAGACCTAACTTTATCACATTTTTCATGTCCCCAGAGAAATCAGAATGTGAAATTGGATTTTAGGGTTCCTCGAAAAGCAAAATTGGGTGTACTAGCAATACATAGTGTTGAGATTCCAATTCCACATTCCTAACATCACTTAACTATAGAAAAACCTAACTTTATCACAATCGTCGAGACCATTGCCAATCGCCAATCGCCAATCACCGAGCAGTGAAATTTGCTCTTTCTTAGAAGGCTGAGGCCTCTTACAATTTCAAATAATTGAAAAGGAATGTCATACAAGGAACAAGATTACTAAAAATGCGAGTCCATCCGTTGATTTCCTCATGATGCGTTCCCATACACGAATTTTTCATTTATTCTATCCACGCGCAATTTATTGTGAAATTGTTCGATTTCTTAGTGAAACGAGAACCCTTAGACGCATGATGAATAGAAATATCATGTGAAGAATCCAAAAATCGCACATGTAATTAGGGACAAGACAAAGTAGTTCTCCAAATCGAAATAGGACAAAAACTATGGACGCATCAAAATGCTCGCAGCTGGCCACTCGTCCGTTTCGTCCTTGAGTAAGCCAAGCCACATGCGATGAGAACAGCTTGATGCTTCCATGAGATATTATTATTTGCTACGCAAGACGTGTGAGATTCCAACTCTTGTGCTACAAGCTACAGGACATTTGACTTTCTAATAATCAATACGTTTGTCTAAAGGGCAAATTCTTGCCTCTGGTTTTCACATGAGAAATTACATATATTTTCTTTGTTAGGCAAGGTTAGGTTCAACAATCACGGTTGGTTTGAGTTGATTTATTGACTTGCAAGGCCAAAATGAATTTGCTGATGCACGATTTTGGCTAGAGTAGCCTCAGACTCATCCAATTTG
Organism: Corymbia maculata; assembly: GCA_014182735.1. Classification (NCBI taxonomy): domain Eukaryota; kingdom Viridiplantae; phylum Streptophyta; class Magnoliopsida; order Myrtales; family Myrtaceae; genus Corymbia; species Corymbia maculata. Next base: position 17,927,776 of record CM024687.1, read on the forward strand.
TATATTGCGAAGAAAATAAGTATTTTGGCTTTCATCTATTGGGAATCATTTGATATGTAAATCAATGCAAGTATTGATTTTGCATTGGTCATATGGATGTTTAGTCAAAATATAACTAGATAGAATATGATATAAAATCTATGATTTTTATTATATCATATCCATTGTTTAATAAATCACCGAATATTTTCATATTTTATCATATACATTATTTAATATAAACGATATATCAATGTAAATGAACCTGAAAATGCACAAATAGTAATTGTAAGAATCTTTCATGATTCACTGCTAAAGAAATTGTAAATGCATAAATGGAGGTAATCTCAATTAATCAATCCGTGATTATCATATGATTTACATTTTAGATAGCAAAGGAGCTCATTGAAGTATTCTAAAGCGACATGTTCAACTACGACAAGAAATGTAAATAAACTACAACAACATTATGATGTAAACTAGCTAGCAAATGCCAAATCTAATAAAAAAAAGAAAAATTTATCATTCACTTTTATAATTCCGAAAAACATAGTGTTTCGATTCTATCGTTACTTTCATGAAACTTTGACCCGAATCATAAAGATATGGAGGAGGAGGAGTTTTGACTCTTGATTGCTTTTGTGGACTTAATAAATTAGGGAGCTATAGAGGATACGAATCAACTCTCAAATAATTTTTGTGGAGCTTTAACATAAACAAAAGAATTACAGAGAAATCGTGAAATTTCAGCATAAACTCGTAGAGGAGGGGGCAAAGTACTTTTTTTCTTCAGAAATCCCGTTGCTTCTCTTTCTTGGAGAATTATCATTTTCGAGTTTTAATTTGTTTACTTAAAATCTGGGTTATCCTACTTCATCTTTATTTACTTTTTTTTTTTTACCATCTATTTTTATTTTTTTCTCTTTTTATTTATTTTTATTCTTTTCCATCATTCCTTTATACAAAAAAAAAAAAAAAAAAATTCTACCACAGGAACATGCGGCGTCCTATCTAACTTCACCTTCTTCTTTTTTACCTTTCTTATTAAAAAAGCAAAGAAAAGAAAAACATGCATTTTGACATTTTTTAAGACCGAAAATGCCCGCCGTGCAATCCCTAATATATTTTTTCGTATAACTTTTACGGTCGAATATTATATTAAATTTCGATTAAACAATGAAAAGTTAATATTGTTCTGAAAGGCGCCCACGTTGTCGGGGGTAGCGTGGGAAACGAAAATCTTTATTATATATATTTATTTTTTCTCGACCCCCCTTTCACAATTGACATTTTTCAGATTATATTCATAATGGCCACGCAAATTTTCCATCTCATTGGCAAAACAAAAGGGTCAATAGCCTTTTGTTTTCATTTTTACTTTATATTGTTGTCAGGAGTAATCGGGAAAAGGTAAGGTGCAATAGCGTGCGGGGAAAGTCGATGTGATGTTGCCATTGAGAGGAACTCGTGATTAAATTACAAAATAAACAATAAATTATTATTATTATTATGAAAAGGTCATGGTCAAGTGGCCATGGTGGAGTTTGTCTCCTTCTCCATGAATGATAATTACTAAAGATTCATCGGAATCCGTCGTGGGGGTCCCCGCACCACCACCACCTAAAGGCTATATAACTCCAATGAAAGGAGCATCGTTGTTCTTGTCCCTACTTTTCTTTTGCTTATATTTTCCACCCTTTGTTGAGTACATGGCTTTAGCCTTCCTACTGTCCACAAATGTTACTATCGTGTAGAGAGACGTCTAAGGACCGGAGGTGTGCAAAGGTTTCCTCGAGCCGGATGGACATTGTGTCGTCAATGAAAATATCTCTCACCAAAATTCATTTTTTGGATTTTTATTAAGAGGGTACAGATTTTGTAATGATTCCAAACATGAGTCTCAATAAATCATAAGGAATGAAAGCATATCAAAACATTTTGTCAAAATTTAATTGATGATAAAGTGAGATGATAAAGAGATATAATGTTGGACTTTAATCCAAAAACTAATAAGTTATATCTCTTAGAAAAATCAGTCAATGGAAATGTTTTCATTTTCTATAATGAAAATATTTTTCATTTATTTGTAAATGATATAAATGATTATTTTTCGCAAAATATTTTTAAAATTTTGAGGTTTCTATGAAACAAATGCACCCTTAAATATATGTGAAAATTTTATCAATAATGAGATATATGATATTATGATTAAAGAACTAGAATTGAAATATATTTAAATTATGAAAAAAATTACAGAAAAGTAAAATTAAAGATGAATTTGGGAGCACCTTGAGTTTTGTAATTGATTGATGGGGGTTTATAAAGAGTACGCTTAGGTTATTTAAATCCCTTGCAGTTAAATAGGCAGTTACAACTTTAAAATTCAAATAAAACAAATATTTTCCTAATGGCGGTTACAAGAAGTTATTTCGTGAGCACTTATTTAAAAGAAGTTACGCAAATTCTAAATTAAGGGTATAGATATAACCACCCAATATTTTTCTTGTTGATTGCTCATCGTTGTTATCAATGACTTTGTTATCAATTGATAAATTCATATTGTGTTGTCAATGACTTCACTGGCAAATTATTGATTCCCTTTAAGTTATTAATAATTCTATTTATAAATAACCAAATTTTGCTTTTGTCGATTAAGTCTATCACTTGTCAATAATAACTTAAATTTGGTTATATTTTGGTATAGACAAATTACATTCAAATACGACAAACTACTTAAATATTTAATCACACCTATATTATTTGGAAAGCAGTCTTACAAAATCTCACGTAGTATACTGGACTTGTTATTTATCTCCACATTTCATGCTTTATTCATAAGCCAAGATCCCACTTACCGGTGAGGAGAGAGGTTGGCACAATGCTGGTCGAGAGTTCTAATCAAATTGGGTGAAGAAAAAAGTTATGCCCGATAAATTGTTCATCAAAACTTTTTGTCCTCTTTGGGTATCGACAACAATTGGCAAATGAAATTTAATTTAAACAGTAGATGCCATTCCTCCTCTTCACTTGAAACGTTTTATTTTTCGCATAATAGGGAAGATGCATGTATCACAGGCTCCGCTCTAAACAATTTTTTTTTTTTTGGCCAACAACCCAGATGGCATTCTTCATATTTTTTTTGCTTTTTGTGGACAAAAGATGTTAGTTAATCAATCTGGTTTACTGGCTCACCATTTTTAGGTACAAAGGATGGAGATGGAATAGTGGCATTGATTAGTTTGGGAGGATTCACATCATGGTTAGGAGGAGGAGGAGGAGGAGAAAGAGGAGCCGACCAAAATTAGGAATTTACTGAGAAGCTGACGAAAGAGCGAAGGGCCCGCGTCCTTCGGCCTCCATTTTCGGACAGCGATCGGCGACGGAATAATTGACTCCCACCACGCACGAAAGCAACTCTAATTATATATTCCCTTCCAGTGCGGGCCCCACCACCCCGCCTCACGTATCGGAGTTTCTTAATACTTATTTTCTTTTGCTCTTTTTCTTCCTAAGCACAACGTTTGTCACGATCCCATGCGATTGAAAAAAGAAAAAATCGATTTCCATTAAAAAAAAAATGGGAGAACATATTAGGTGAATTGATCGGTTGATATATTTTAACTTAAATTTGGGGTCCGATTATATGAAGAAAAATTATTTTTGAAAAGATTTTTCGATTTTTAAATGAGGAAAAACTAAATGATTTTTAGATAATATTAGTCACGGATTGAAAAACGACAAACTTGGATTAGGAGAAAATAACTTCTCCTCAAAGTAAGAAGGAAATCACTCTGTTCTAAATCACGCAATAAATGAAAATTAATTATTTCTCTTGAAAAAATTTCTATAAAAAAAATTTCATTTTATCAAGAAATCAATTTTCAATGATATAAATGTATCCATTTTTTTTAAAATTTTAATTGAATATGAATTTGAGCATAAAGATCCCACTATGAAAATGAAATACAATCTATGGAGTTATTCATATGAATTACCGTAAATTATGTGATCGTAACACATAAAAAGTACAATTGCCCAAAGCCACTCCATAGTAGCATATTTTTCCAGGCGCCACCTCGACTCGAGTTGGGAAATAAATCGAAATGAATCCAAGTAGTCTTCAAATCGAACTTGAACAGCTATTTATCGAAAAAAAAAAAAAAAGAGGGGGAAATCATTTAAAAATCACGCAGGTGGAGAAAGAGAAAAATATCTACTACGCTGACTAAGAGAGTGAAACGAACGGAGCCTCTGAGAGAGAGGGGGAGGCAAGCGCCTGTCCCCGACGCGCCCCAAGCGCGAGTGAAATTCTCTCTCCCTCCTCCCCTTCCCCTTTCCGCGGGGCCCACTCTCTCCCGTCCTCCAGCCAATCACGTCGCGCCTCTGCGATTCCTCTCCGGGGGGGGGGCTGTAATAGTCTTCCTCCGTCGTCCACTCCCTATATCCTCTCTCCTCCTCTCTCCTCCATCGCCTTCTATAAAACTGCGATCCCTCTCGTCCTCTCTCCTCTATTCCCATTCTCTCTCTCTCTCTCTCTCTCTCTCTCTCCTCTGATTCTCCGATCGGATACAGCAACGCGCAGAAGGATGGATCTCAAATCGCCGCCGGCGCAGGCCGCCGTCGTCCTCGGTCTCGCGCTCGTCCTGACGATCGCGTCGGCCCTCGACATGTCCATCGTCAGCTACGACCGGGCCCACGGCGACCGGCCCTCCTCGTCCTCCTGGAGGACCGACGACGAGGTGATGACGATCTACGAGAGCTGGCTCGCCAAGCACGGCAAGGCCTACAACGCCCTCGGCGAGAAGGAGCGGCGCTTCCGCATCTTCAAGGACAACCTCAGGTTCATCGACGACCACAACGCCGACGTGAACCGGACCTATAGCGTCGGCCTCAACCGGTTCGCCGACCTCACCAACGAGGAGTACCGGTCGATGTACCTGGGCGCCAGGATGGATCGGTCGAGGCGGCGGCTCGGGAGGTCCCGCAGCAATCGCTACGCCGTGGCCGACGGGGAAGAGCTGCCGGCGTCCGTCGATTGGAGGAAGGAAGGCGCCGTTGTCGACGTCAAAGACCAGGGAAGTTGCGGTGAGTTCTTCTTTTTCTTTTATATATATATTTTTTTTTCGTTTGATTTGAATTTGTACGGCTTCTGATATTTTTGGTGGTTATATTTGATATGTATCGTTTGCATGACGCATCCGTGATGATATTTAACCTAGGAAAAAAAGAGGGGGTGGGGGTGGGATTTTGATGTTGTGGTCAAGATGCGGTTGCTGGTGATTTGCTATTTTACTTTGTGTGGGAAAATCTATTCTTGCGTTAAGGATTAGCCATTTTTGCTCGTCAGGAAGGTTCGTGTCTTTGGTTGTCTGATGGTGGCTTCCTTCGTTTTGGACCGATTTGCATGGTAGCCTTCCATTTTCGTTGGGTTGATCACCTGATTTACATCTTTCATGATGATCTATCAACTGTTATCCATATGTTTGAACTTGGTTTGTATTGATCGTGTAGAATGAGTATACTCTATTTTCAATTATAGCAAGAATTGCTGAGAAAGGATACACACGGAAAAAAAAAAATCTTTTGTTAGCTTTTCTGCTAGAAATTTAGGAAAGCATATGAAGATATGGTAATGACTGCAAACCTTTCTGCTCTTATTTGAACTTTCCTATTTTTGCTAAGTCATCTTCGTGGCTACAAAGTTCACAGCATGAGGGAGCTTTCACTTCAAACATGCGCTGAATTCTAAGTTAAACAAGGAGAATCAAGCAATTGAGATTCCCTCGATTCCCCAATTTGGCCCAAAATAAAAGTCATTCGTGCACAAGCTTCTCTGAAGTCACTGTTAATTGATTTGAAGTGAGAACGTTACTTTACTTGGAAAAAAAAAAAGAAAGCCAATTGGTGTAATTTTTTTTTTGACACAATTGTAACAACTAGTGCAAAAAGATTTTGGGAAAAAAATAATCAAAATCTATTTAATAGATTCCTCAACTCAAAGCAATCATCATCACCTGTTATTAAATTCATTATAAAAAAATTCCTTTTGGGAGAATTTCTATCAATTGTTAAATAATTCAGCTCTCTTTTAGTTGGGAAGAAATATATAGATAAGGCTAATGAAAACTCTATTAATAAGCGATGTTGGACAAACCTTAAAAATGTCGAGGAATCCCATACTAAAGTTTGAATTTCTAGGCTGTGGAGGATACATTTACATGTGCATAAGGTCATTAGGAATGTTAGAAATCCCATGGACAAAAAGCTTATGAGCGAACAATTGACGACAAACTTTGAAACCCCATTTTGCAAGGGGTGATTGTGTTTATCTTTGTATTGAGACATGATCATCTTTAAGAAGATTAATCAGCAGCAGATTGATATCTTGTTGATTCTTCTTCATATCTGTTACTTTAGACAATGAAAATGAAGTGTGGAGGGAAGGTGTTGCTTCAACTTTGCAGCTTATCCAGCAAACTCGAATGTAAAATCCGACAATGGAAAGGCTAATGGTGGGGCTTAGAAACAACTACTAGCATTTGACATATAAATACAAAAAAATTAGGGTGTCCATAAGTTAGCTTATTTAGTAATAATGTGAAGGCAAAGCTAAATTCCTTAAATATTTCGTGAAGAAACTCATGTTATTAGCAGTCTGGAAAGGGAAAAGCATCTTATAAGTATGTGTGAACTTGAATTTTTTATTTTTTGCAATTGAACCAGAGGAAACACTGTAAGCTCTCTATAGTATTTTTATTTCTTATTGATCTTCATGAGTTATAAAATTTGTATGCCTTTATATATCAAAGTAATTTGCTAAAGATATGAATATAATGAGAGTATGAGACATCTCCTTGGAGGCATTGATGATGTACTATCTTATTGATGAATATTACAGCAAAGTCAGAGAAAATATGGGCTTGAGATTCTTCTATCTATACCTGCTTGATTGGTTGTTTATTTCTGACTGCAGGGAGTTGCTGGGCGTTCTCCACAATTGCTGCTGTGGAGGGGATAAACAAGATTGTGACGGGCGATTTGATCTCTCTGTCTGAGCAGGAACTTGTGGATTGTGATACATCCTACAATGAAGGATGTAATGGCGGGCTAATGGATTATGCCTTCGAATTCATTATCAACAACGGAGGCATTGATAGCGAGGAAGATTATCCCTATAGAGCTGTAGATAGCACTTGTGACCAATACAGGGTTTGTGTCACAATTAATCATCTAATTGTCTAATGGGCATAATAATGACCACGTAAGTAACAACATGTCATTCCCTCTATGCCATCTTTTGCAGAAGAATGCAAAGGTCGTGACAATAGACGATTATGAAGATGTTCCAGAAAATGATGAGAAAGCATTGCAAAAGGCAGTTGCTAATCAACCAGTGAGCGTGGCCATTGAAGCAGGAGGCCGGGAATTCCAGTTTTACGATTCGGTATATCCTTACTTTACTGTCTTAGTTCCTTAGTTGGTCCATCAATAAAAAAATTGCATGTTGAATCATAAGAAACTTTAGCTTTAGCATTAGCATAATCATCAACTTGGAGGAATTGGTGAGCTTCTTCGGAGTGATGATTTTCTGGCTGATATAGCATTTTTTTGGGTCACATGAACTAGATATTCAAAAAGATAGGTCTACTAGTCCCTTTTTTGTGAATGCCCTACTTACCTGAAAAATCATCACGTAGAGGTCTTGATGAGCTTCTTCAGAGTAACCATTTTCTGGCTGACATAGCCCTTTTTCTTTGGTCATATTAACTAGATTTTTCAGAAAGATAGGTCTACTAGGCCCTTTTTTGTGAATGCCCTGGCATGATACTCGTAGAAACGTTTGCTTTTCTAATTGTGAGAGCTACTTTGGAAAGTTACTGTTAAACATAAATTTTTTGGAGCAAGCGCAGATGATCTTCAAAAGGCTTATGACCCTAACTGTGCCCTCTGACTTTTACAGGGTATATTTACTGGCAAATGTGGGACAGCTCTGGATCATGGGGTTACTGCAGTTGGATATGGCACAGAAAACGGAGTTGATTACTGGATAGTGAAGAACTCATGGGGCGGTAGCTGGGGAGAGCAAGGGTACATCAGAATGGCACGTAATGTGGCTGGTACCCCCACTGGCAAATGTGGTATAGCGATAGAGTCCTCGTACCCCATCAAGAGGAGCCAAAATCCTCCCAATCCCGGCCCGTCTCCACCATCTCCAGTGAAGCCCCCGACCGTCTGCGACAATTACTACTCTTGTCCTGAGAGCAATACCTGCTGCTGCGTCTATGAGTATGCAAATTACTGCTTTGCCTGGGGATGCTGCCCTCTCGAGGCAGCCACCTGTTGCGACGACCACTATAGCTGCTGCCCCCACGACTTCCCTGTCTGCAATGTAAATGCCGGGACCTGCCAGCTGGTAAGCACAACCGACTCAATTCAATTACATAATGAATTGCTTCCTGAATTTGAGGATGTATCTGACTTGACCTTGAACATATAAAGGTTAATTCAAAGTGCCTTCTTCATTGACAATCCTTTGTTTTCTTTCTAATTTGTTTTTGTGCAACAGAGCAAAGACAATCCACTAGGAGTCAAGGCATTGAAGCGCACCCCTGCTAAATTTCACTGGGCTGTTGGAAGCAATGGACACAAGAGCAGTGCATGAAAAAAAACTTGGGGCTTGTATGCTGTGGATGGACATTCTTAAAAGGAGTCGCGAAAATCACAGCAGCTCATGTTCTTCTCCTCATTCTGATTAGACTGCGGATCCACACCACCGCTTTCTTAAATTGTTCTTATAGTATGTCTAGGCACTGGTTCTGTAAATAGACTACTAATTTTATGCGGCATGAGATATGCGGACTTAGCTGCTGCAAGTTTCGGAAGCATCCTCTGTAAATCCAGGCTTCATTCAGTAAGGGGTTCTCGAATAGCTCCCCTATATTAATAGAATTTGAATGCTTTGTTTCAGTCCGCGCCTCTTGCTATTCTACTCCTTCTGGTTGGCTAATTTCATTTTATGATGGGAAAGCAGCTTTACTCTGTTTAATCCCTTCTGGCCTGTCTTGAATGGATTGCAACCCTCTGGTCGAAACTACTCTTGAGGGATTACTCATTCCTTCTCTCTGAATAAAAATCATTGTGAGTTGCTAATTGCTCAAAATCAAGTGCTTGAAGGGAGAACAAGCGTATATTACTAACAGTCGGGGTGCCAATCTGAGGAGCCACCTATACTCTTGAGCAAAGCATGCCCCTTCTTCTAGGGTGATTTCCTGCTTTCTAAATCCTTATTCAAGCGAAATTTGCTGCTACGGTGAATTATTACCCCCCGGATGTATTGATAAATCTGAGACATTCTTCTTAGAAAGCCTATCCGCGGTGCTCATTTTTGTCCCCATGCATACATAAGATCAATGTGATGGGGTCTATAGAAGATCATGTCGCCGAAGGGGAGTGGCGAGGTATCTTAGTCTGATTATGTAGCACGTATGAGAAGGTTACTTCAAGCCTCTAAGAACTTCAGCCTGATTACTGAACTCGACACCACTTCGGAGATGTCCTTTTCCAACCTAGCACGCTGCATCTATGTCTCTCAAACATGAATTGCAGGGTCTCTCTCGCTTGCTCTCGAATTCATTCAACAAGGAAAAAAATATCAAGTGGTCGAGAACGGGGACCATTCGGTGTGTCCCAGGCAAGTGCTCAAACGTTGCACACTACTTCATCCCATTGACAATTTGTTGCGTCCTTTTTCTATCAGTGTGTTCAGGGGGACCATCACATAATGGTGGAGGTCATGGATCCCACAACGATAGGGACGGAACAAAATAGGAATTGGGCCAAACCAGTTGTTCGACTCAACCCTGGACGGAGGACATCGTACGATCTCAACGTGAGATTAGCTGATCGTGATCCGGAACAAATCGGTGCTAAATCGAGCTAAGGCTCCAAAGTTTTGTCATACTATATGCGGCCTTCAGTACGTACAAGGGCATAATTTTGGCTTCACAGAAAGAGCCTCTGCATACGTACAAAATGCCTGAGCTTATCATATAAAACTGTACTTTTCATTTTATAGACAGACGGATAGATGATGCATGACTACTAATGTACTACCGACCGACCGACTGCTCGGAGCCAGAAAGTGCTCTGTCTATGTCTACTTGATAATTATGTGGCATTTCGGCTTTTCCTAATTAATTAAGATTTGGCGACTGTTCCCCATCCCTAACAGGCTCAAATCCTAGTCCAACAACTACCTGATCTTTCACAACGAATTCACAGTTTCGGGAAGCTGGCTTTTCTTCAGTAATAGCATCCAGGTGACATGAAGGCTCCACTTTCACATCACCAATCTGAACTTGGTTTTCATTTGCTTTTGCTGTCTGGCACCCATTGCCGATGCTGTTCTTGTCGATGACAGCTGGATCAGGAGGTTCATTGGGGTTGCAAGGCGTGATCACGGGAGGTAGCTTTGACAGAAGAGGTGGGATTGGCCACATGGATGGGCCCTGGACGCCGTATTGCGGGGTGTTCCAACCAAGATTGATGGACTTGACCGGGCAGCCATCCGGTGCTTCCTCGAACAACCTTTTGGCGCCAATGTATTGGCGTTTCTCATCCTCCAAGTAAAATGTCTCATGATGTTCGGTGATGGAGATATGGGATTTGCGAAGGAAGGGATTTTGGAGAGGTAGATATGGTCTCTGTATCGTGAAAATGCCGGGAATGCTTTGGAGATAGCTGAATTTTCGCTGTATGCCGATCACCAAATTAAGATCTTCCGCTATCTGGAGAAACCAATGACCATATTGGACAATGTTCAGGAGGTAAGGCAAAGCAAAAAAGAGAAGGCAGATGGAGGAAGACCTTATCTAATGATCCAAGCTGAACTATGCCTTCTCGTACTGAAATAATGGCAATTGTCTGCAAATCAAACAAATTAGCTGCAGCTGCATTTGTAAAGGGAAAATGAAAACTGGGTTTGCTTTGCTTTTAAAGTCGGGGAAACACCGACCTGAATGCCGGTATTGAACTGAACCTCCCATGCCCTCGGTTGCTGCAATATAGGAAATAAACTTTCATGCAAATGAAGATTGAAGGGGAACTATTGAAACTGAGACTTGCATTCTGCTGTGGTTACTCTAAAACAGTGAAATCGCATTACTTGTCTTACAGGCTCAATTGGCATGTTCCACGAGGAGATGAAATTTGGATCACTCTCGCTCCCGGTGTCTCTCGACACCCATTTGTGACTGTTGTCTGCTGCCACTTTCCCAATTAATCTGCAACAAGAAGGGGGAAGAAATCATTCTTTCTTGCCCAGGAAGAGAGAAAAAGAAGATGATGGGAGGGGAGTTTTATTGAAGTCCGACCCTTCACCGTAACTGTAGACTTCATGTGACATTTTGAAGAAGACCTCTGGTCCAAACCTTCCCTTCATGCATCCACTTCCCGCCTTCTCACACTCGCAGAAATCACAAAACCCATCTTCCCAAACAAGAATCCTGAGTCAGTAACCAAATGGAAAACTCAAAAATCTATGGGAGATTAGAAGAGGGTCTTTCAGTTCTTTAAAGTGACTCAAGCACAACACGGTTACCAGTTTCTTCTGTTTCCTTTGGCTCTGTCAATGGCACCCCCTCCATATTCCCACCTGCAACAGAGCGACATCGATCAAGAAACAGTGAAATGAACCAAACTTCACGGGACAAAAACTGATCATTAATGTGTGCGTCTCTACTTGGGTGGAGGGTAGTTCCGAGGCAAGATTCTCCAAAAAACAGCATAAACCCACTTGGAGGAATTAGAAGGATCTGATGAATAGGAACATAAGCTCCTCAACGTGTGCTGCAGCAGACAATTCAGCGTTGGAAGTCCACCGTCCATTGCCACTCTGCGTCTGAGAGTGCGTCTGAGAGAGAGAGAGAGAGAGAGAGAGAGAGAGAGGAGGAGGTACAATTGGAGAGTTCACATTGTTCTCTAAGCTTATTGTCCCCTTAAAATGAAAATTGCACAAGCCAGTGAACATGTAAAAGAGGCACTGTATCCCTTTATAACAAATACACAAAATCTTATGATCTTGCTGTCAAATTTTCATTTCAAGATATGTCACATAATAATTCAGGAAAAAGACAGCAAAAGTAACCTTTTATTCAAGGCTTGAGTGCTATAACTATTTTTTCGTTCATTTAAATACCACATCATAGTAAAATGATTATTTGAGTGCTAATTTCAACAAATCATCCTAGGTGGATTTTTTTTGCATTTTTTGAATTTTTTATATTTTTTTTTCTTTTGCCTTTTTTCACTTTTTTTTAGGGCCAATAAGAGTCATTGGTGACCCTCACTAGCCACGAAACCCTCACCCAGATTTGATGAGGGCCGCCTCGTCCCAAGCCGTAAAGGTTGTGGGTGACACCGTGAAGGCCCTCACCAGGTCTAGGTAAGGTAGCATCACCCATGGCCAATGAGGCCATGGTAGTCAAATTTCGGCAAGGTGACCCTTGCCCTCAGTAGTAAAGGCCCTAGGCAAGGGCATTACAACCTTGCTAGCTACAAGCAAGGGTTTGTCAGCTTTAAAAAGAAAGCAAAAATAGAAAATTCAAATTTTCAAAATTCAAAAAATAATTTTAAAAAGTTAAAAAATATAAATTTTATCTAGATTAACGTCAGCAAAGCCACATAGGATAATTGGTATCAACATTAGATTTTCTAATAGGGCAAATTGTCGATAATACTCAAAATAATCACTTTTTCGAATTTGCTGTACTCAAGTGAGCAAAAAAATTATTATAGTACTCAAGTGAATTCTATACAGAAGTCATGAAACCCCTGCTATTCTTGCCCCCCATAATTCAAGATGAAACCTATAAATATTACCTGAAGTGTTTTTCTTTCGTTTCGTTGGGGGACAACAGTGATACTAAATTTATCTTATTCTAGGAAATGAAATTTCTTGTAAAATTGATTTTATACGGCGCATTAAAATGAATCAGCTGATTTGAAATTCTTTCTCCAATCTTGTGGCCTCATGCACTCGGAAAGTCTCTGTCTGGAAACACACCCTTAACTTCAACTCGCCTCGCTTATCACTGACCTCCTTTTCAAGCAAATGGGTGTTTAGGGTTCAACAAAGTACATCACTTAATTGACAAATCGAACCCTCCTTTTCCTATCCGTCTGTTCTGCATCAGAGACTATTTCCTGAATACGACATCGGAAGAAGCTTCGGCATGTCTTTGGGAGTGTCATTTTGTGCGGAACCGGTTTTGTTTGAACGAGGAATCAGGATGTGGTGCGATGTCCCTATGGAGATTTGTAAACCCGCTTTCCCTGGCGTCAATCAATAGAAGTTGGTTCACAAGATCATCTCACAGGTTGGTCAAACCCACTTTTTCTAATTTGTGAATGTTACTGCATATTATATAGAAACAACGGTGAACACATGAAACTACGACATGTTACAAACCCTTTAGTCCGCTATGTGTTCTATCACAAAATCAGTAATCTAAGAGGTCGCTTAGCATTATACTTGAGAGAATACTGCAAAACGATTGGGATGTCACATTCAATTTTCCATATCGTTATCTCAGCGAGGATAATATGAGACCAATTGATTCCGCATGAAGCCGGACCAACGCGAAACAATTGCCCTCGGGTCCAGGGTCTAGAGCGTGATGCGCGGTGAAATTCAGTGGCCGGAAAAATAAAATAAAAATGGGCTAAGAAGAGAGGAGCAATGAAATGTTGATGATGGGGGCTTCTGTTTCTGGCCAAGGCAAAGCTGGCGACACGGCAAAGGGAGGGATGACTTGTTCGAGAAAGAATTCATTCACACACATGATAATCGCCCCCAGCTTTGCAACGTGTCTCGTCCACCACATTTGGCTCATTTACTCTCTGATCTTACTCTCTCATCCTATATATATAGTGATGTAGCTGGAGCAAGCGGTACATGGCTCCATCAAGCACTGCCACAACCGATAACAGCATAGCATTGTTGCATTCTCCACCTTTTTGCGCAGAGACACGACTACTGAAAAGTAAGGATTACGGTGCAAGCCTCACATACACCAATGAAGTCGAATTTGGCCCGAGCAGGTCACCATGACTCGGAGCTATTTGGCGAATAATTTGTGAGATTGGAACGGGTAATTTATAATTTCATCCTGGGTTCTTTTATTAGTTGCCTATGTCTTGACTCTATCTATCTATTAGGAATATGTTAGTGAAACTAAATTACGGTCTCATGATATTTCAAGAAAGGATCCTACCCACCATTTGACATAATGCAATTGAGTGATGATGTGACATGCAACTGCTTTACAATATTTCTTCTATAGAATTGGAACCAACCATTTTAAATAGTTCAAAATCTTCTTAGGCTATATTTGTTTGTTTGAATTGTTAATTATAATAGGATTGATATGATAAGATATGAAATTCAAGAATTTTATTATATCCTATTAATTGTTTGACAATTGCAGTAATAATGTTGGATGAATTCATATTATATCATACATTATTTGGCATAAAGGGTATATCAATATAAATAAACCAAAATTTTTACAAACAAAGATGATAAAAATCTCTTATGACATTCTTGTATATTTTAATTTTATTTAATTTCCTCTTTTTTTTTAATTAATTAATTTTTTATTTCTTTCTTCCCCTTCCATCTAATAAAATTTTATTAAATAGTAAATTGTACTAATATATACAATATGTAATAAATATAAATATATATTTATGTATATATTGAATTTATATTATAAGTTAATAAACACTAAGATTAAAATAAAAACTAAATTGTTATTTTATGTTGTTTTGAATTTCTTATATTAGAATTTAAATATTATTTATATTGAAATGCAATTTTAATTTTGTTAATTTAAGAATGCTGTTATTTGAGAAAAATAACTTTCTTATTATGGATATTGGAAATGCTATTCACCTTTATCCCACCTCCCTCATAGGATAATTTTATTAGGCCTATATTCCCCTCATATTCGACTTTATTTTATTTTGAGCATGTACCAAATGCATGATAAATTTTTCCCATCTTGAATTTTATCCTAACTGCCTAACATAGCCTTAGTATATAAGAACATTCACCCAAAAATTCTGCTATGTGAAGAACTAATTTGCGCATGTTACTAATTCAAAATCAAATATCTTAGTGAGTGAGATTTTAGGAAGCTATATTGTAAGCATATATCTTGTTAAAGAAATACTTAAACCAATTTTAATTGACATTTGCAAAGAATGCTGCAGATGTTTGAAATTCAAAGTCGACTACATGATGTGCAACATCATTTTCAGTTCATGAACTAGCAATGTCAAAAAAGGTGGTATTCATTGAAAATTGGTAGATGATGATGATGATGATACAGCATAAATATAACTTAAGAATGAGGAAAAATTTGCAATAACTTAATCTTGGAGGGTTGAAATATTAAATATACGTACTAATGAAATATGTCAAGTTACTAGAGGTCGCACCACTGCTATTTCTTGGGTCCCTCGTTGACATAAATCAATAGATTTTTCTTTTTATGATAAGAAGTCTATCTCAAAAAGGTAAGCCTCAATCCATGGGAAAATTATCCAAAAAATTTTAAATTTATCACACTTTTATCAATTTAGTTATATATATTTCAATGATGTCAATTGAGTTTTAAACATTTTTATGTTTTTCCAATTGAGTTTATCTAATTAATTTTAGCCAAAATTCACTGACATGGATATCAACCGTCCCAAGTAACATGATTAGTGACATGGATAACTTTAAATAATTTTTAATTTTTTTTATTCATTTTAATTTTTAAATTTTTTTTTTACCCTCCCTTCTTTCTCTAGTCGATTGCTAGGCCTCAGTGATTACAGATGACCTACCAAGGGTGAAGGCCATCGAGGTTGAGCCTCACCCTCACAAGTGGCTAATAGGGGTGAGCTTCGCCAAAAGCCAATTAGGTCAACCTTGTTAGAGAGAAGGGAAAAAAAAAGAAAAAGGATGGAAAGAAAAATTAAAAATAATTCAAAAAATTAAAATACCATTAGAAATTTGTCCAAGTTAGTGTTGACTGCATCATGTGGGATAGCTAGCATTTACATTAGCAACTTTTGACCAAAATTGGCCAAGTAGACTCAATTGACATAATGTCAAAATGATTAGGATTCATTTGGCATAATTGAAAGATTTATGACTAAATTGGCAAAAATGTAATAAAGTTATGGCTTTTTGGACAATTTTCCTTCAATCCATGAAATACCCTACTAGTTTCATGGATTAGTAACAAATGATCTAGACTCCATGTCGGTTGCCAAACACCAGTAAATATTTTTCTCTTATGGAGTGCTAATACTATCCATAATTGCAAAAAGAAAATCAGATACATTTGCTTTAGATATAAAAGGAATGTTCTTACGCCAAAAAGATATGATGAAAATTAATGTTATGTATATTTATGATTGTTACTTGCTAAAATTGTTTATAAATTATCAATTTGTGAGTGCAGTTTGCCCTAGTTATAAATTTATTTTATTTTATTTTTAAATTAAATGGAGGCTAAACTCAATTTCACGGTCGAAATGGTGTAACATTACTGAAAAGACCATAAAGACAAAATATTTTATCACAACTACAAAGAAATAAGTGGGTGCGCACCGTATAAATTCGTTCCCTAGGGTGACCTAAACACTTTTTTTTTTTGGTCGAGACATAAACATTGAATCGTTGACACTTGATGGTATTAGGACATCGAAAATGCATCGCATGTTCAAAGCACACTAAAGTTTGTCCCTAATCTTTATTCAACTTCTTGGGTTAATTCAAATACGTGAAATTCAAGTATATATTTATCATTAATTGATAGTAATGACAGCATTATCATTGGTCAACATTCTAGAATGTTATAAATTCCTAAACCATCCTACAACAGGAGTGCTTTGCTTGCCCAAGTGAATGTCTCCCTCTCTCTATCTCTTTCAATACTGAAGGTCGATTTTACCGGCACTATTTGTTTCCGAAGATCATCTCACATGTTTGTCAAACTTGACTTTTTCTTAATGTGTGCGTCTTACCGCATATTATATACAACCTTCGATGAACACATGAAACTACGATATGTTACAAGCCCTTTAGTTCGCTGTGTGTTCTATTACAAAATCAGTATTCGAAGAGTTCACTTGACTTAGTATTTTATACTAGTGAGAATACTCCAAAATGATTGAGACGTTACATTCAATTTTCCACGGTGTTATCTCGCTGAGTATAATATGCGGACCTATTCATTCTGCATGGAGCCGGACTGAATTGAAACGATTGCCCCCGGGTCAGGGTACTATAGCGTAATGCGTGGTGAAATTCAGGGATCGGAAAAATAAAAAAATTGGGCTAAGAAGAGAGGACATTAAAATGTTGATGATGGGGACTTCTGTTTCCGGCCAATGCAAAGCTGGAGACACGGCAAAGGGAGGGATGACTTGTTTGAGAAAGATTCAATTCGCACACATGATAATCGCCTCAGCTTGGATGTGTCTCATCTACCACATTTGGCACATTTACTCTCCCTTCCTGCATACCTAAATAGTGATGTAGCTGTAGTGAGCAGTACATGGCTATATCAAGCACTGCCGCAACAAATAACAGCATTGCATTCTCGCATGTAACGGAGCTGATCTAACGATAGCCACCCTATTCTGTACTTTTTTCTCAGGAAGAACAAGAATAGAGACATGAATACTTAAAAGTCCAGGAAATAAGAGACAAATCTTGTATAGACAAGTAAAATTCAAGCATTTGACCTAAGCATTTGATCTTGACTCGCAGCAATTTTGCAAGCAAAATGTGAGACTAGAACGGGTAATTGTAATTTCCAAGCTGAGAATCCTCAAAAATCCTGATGAATTACGCCAATCATTGGGTGAATTCTTTTATTAGTTGTCTATGCCTATGTCTCGACTCTACCTATTTATTAGGCATATTTTAGTGATATTGAATAATGGTTTCATGATATTTAGAGAAAGGATCCTACACCCTATTTGGCATGATGTGATTGAGTGATCACGTGACGTGCAACTGCTGTGCAAAGCTAGAAAGGGAGGGATGACTTGCTTGAGGAAGATTCAATTCGCACACATAATAATTGCCTCAGCTTTGCAATGTCTCATCTACCACATTTGACTCATTTACTCTCCTGTCCTGTGACCTATATAATGATGTAGCTATAGCGAGCAGTACATGGCTATATCAAGCACAGCCACAACCAACAACAACATAGCATAGTCGCATATAATGGATCTGATCTAACAAGAGCTACCCTATTCTCTACTTTTTCTTTCATCAGGAGTAGCGCAAAGACATAACTACTTAAAAGTTTAGAGAATACGGTGCAAGTTTTGAATATACCAGTGAAGTCCAAGAATTTGACCTGAGCAGGTGACCATAACTTGGATCGGTTGTGCAAGTAATTTGTTAAGAGGACCTATAACTTCAGAGCTAAGAATCCCTGAAAACCCACATGAACTATGCCAATCATTGGGGTGAATTCTTTTATTAGTTGCCCGTGTCTCGACTCTACCAGTCTATTAGACATATGTTAGTGATATTGAATAATGATATCTTGATATTCTGAAATAGGATCCTACACACTGTTTGGCATGATGTGATTAGTGATCACATCATGTGCAATTGCCGTGCAATATTTCATACATACGATTGGAACCAACCATTTTAAATAGTTCAAAATCCTCTTATAGTATATAAGAACATTCACCCAAAAAATTCTGCTATGTGAAGAATTAATTTGCGAATATTACTAATTCAAAATCATATATGTTGGCAAGTGAGTCTTTAGAAAGCTATCTCGAAAAGCATATGTTTTGTTAGAAATGCTTAACTGATTTTAATTGACATTTGCAAATAATGCTGTAGATGTTCGAAAATTCAAAACCACTACATGATGTGCAACATCATTGTCAGTCCATGAGCTCGCATTATCAAAAGACAAGACATTTGTCGAAAATTGGTAGATGATGATGATGATGATGATGAGACAAAGCATAAATATAACTTAAGAATGAGATAAAAATTCGCAATAACCTAATCTTGCAGGGGTAAAATATTAAATTATACTTACTAATGAAATATGTCAAGTACTAGAGTTAGCACTCTACCAGCTCTTAGTCTTGGGTTTTGTTGACATAAATCAATATATGTCTCTTTTTATGACAAGGGAATCTATCTCAAAAGGTAAACCTTAATTCATGAAAGGAGAAATGATCCAGACTGCAAATCAGATACCTTTGCTTTAGATATAAAAGGAATTTTCTTACGCCTAAAAAATACAATAAAAATTGATGTTATGTGTATCTATGATTGTTACATGTCAAGACTGTATATAAATTAAATGGAGGCTGAACTCAATTTAAAGGTCAAAATAGGGTATCATTACTTGACCTTAACGACAAATATTTCATCACAACTACAAAGACCTGAGTGGGGCGCAAAGTATCAATCGTCCCCGTTGGTGACCTAAACATTGAATCGCCGACGGTTGATGGTATTGGGATATCAACAACGGGCCGTGCGTTCAAAGCACGATCAAGTTTGTCCCCCAATTATTAATAAACTACATGGATTAATTCAAGTATGCGAAATTCAAGTATATATTTCTCATAAATTGATAGCTATGACAACATTGTCATTGCTCGATATATAATTTTATTAACCGAGGCAATGTGTGGGCAACGTTTTAGAATAATACAAATTCCTAAACCATCCTAAAAGAGGAGTGCCTCGCTTGCCCAAGTGAATGTCTCCCTCTTTCTATCTCGTTCAATTTTGAAGGTCAATTGTCCGAGATTCATTTGTTTTAAGAAAAATAAATAATTTAGAAAACATATTCCTAAAAAATAACTATTTGCATCACTTGAAATAATTGGTTAATGAATATTGTTTTCATTATCAATAACAATCTATACCTAAACATTATTGTAAGAAATTAATCATTTTTCATTTATTTATATTTGTAAGAGATACAAATGATTATTTTTAATAAAATAGTTATTTTCAGTGAAACAAATAAAGTTAGTTATTTCTTCTTCCTTATATTTTTAATTTTCTAAAAAAAATTCTACTTTGCATCATTCTACTTTTTTTTGTCTCATTCGTCCTTGTACTTCCATTACTTTTTTCGTTCAAGGTCGTGTACGTTTGATTTTCCTGATCAAGTCCTTCCATTTAAGAAAAAAAAAAACCTAATCAAATCCCTTAACAAAAAATTCGGTCAAATCCAACGAATACTGCTGTCAAAGGACGTCAGAGTGTTTGCAGTGGGTTCAACATCGCCTATGTGGAGACCCAATGTGCATAGTGAATGAACGGGATAAAAAAAGATAAATAAAAAGAATTAATCCATACATACTCTGACGGTCGCATCCGTATGATTTGGCCATATCTTGTGCCGAAGAGACTTAAATTAGATATCTTGCGTAAGTAGATTGACTTGGTTAAAGAAAAATTTAAAGTACATGGATTAGATTAAAAATGCAGTAAAAGTACATGGACAAAAAGTGATAATTCCTTTTTCGCCCTTTTGGTCTGTTAATGTGCAGTTGAATTCTTGATTGACACATTCATTCCACTTAACTGCCATGGAAAACGTAGGGCATGAAATGACATTATAGCAGCTGATGACGCTATATGGTATATGCGATGGGAAAGGAACCCTTCTTCAATCCTCATTACTCAGTGGTCCTTGAAGTGGCATTGCTATTTGGCTTTTGCCATATGCTTTACAAAAGCACTTCAAACACTGTCTTTCAATCGTGATCCCTTGTTCGCTCTTCTATCGTTCAGAAATTAATATCTGCCTTAAAGCTTAAACAAAGTTGACATGTGATTATGGCTTCATGTGTCAAATGCAGTGTCATTGAGGGAGGACACTCTTCTTGTTTTGGGGTTTGACAAAGCAAAGATAGTTTGGTCCGTAGTAACTAGCGAGTTAATCGCTCTTAGTGGTTGGACCGACTTTTCATAGCATGATTAATTGACTAAATTACTTCGATTGTCTAATTATTTTTTTCTTTACCTATAAACTGATAATTGGAGTGAAAAAGTACCTCTCTATCTTTCTCGGGAAACTTGTCCGGTTAGTCCTCAATCTATTTAATACCAATAAAGTCCAAAACTTTTCATTTTTGTTAATTCAATCCTAGACTATCACATGAAATTTCAATATAATTCTTCTGGACAAATTTGGCTGGAAATCTTTGACGTGACAAAAATTGGCTAGAATGATGACATTGAAATTCCACGCTAAAGTTTAAGACTAAATTAGCAAAATTGAAAAGTTTATAAATGAATTGACATATTTACAATAAGTCTATAACTGATTGCTTAATCTTCAAGACCCTTTCTCGTAGGGACATTGTCCAATTAGTCCTAAACCTATTATAGTGCCAATTAAGTCTAAAACTTTTAAGTTTTGCCAATGCAGTTTTAAGGGTGAGTTTGGTAACCATTCTGTTTATAGGAATAATTTATGTTCAAAAATAATTTTTTCTGATTCTGTTACCTAGACGAATTTCCGAGTATTTGAATATGCTTGGTAATTATCCGAAATTTTTATTCTTGAAATAGAAATGCATTTGGTACAACTTTTAAATTTTTTTGTGACTTAGAATTTCTTTTAATTTTTAGATAATTTTATTACATCCTCCTTTTTCTTTTTCCTTTCCTTTTTCCTTCTCTTCTTCTTCCTCTTGTCGGCCACTGGCCACGGCAATGGTTGGCAACCAGTTAAACAAGAGCCAGCAAGGTTGCTAACCTCAAGGAGCCTTGTCGACCCTCGGCAAGGTCAAGCATCGACTAGCCATCAACAAGGGTCGACCTTGCCCACCCGTCCCGAGGCTTTAGCTAGAGGAAGAGAAAAAGGAAGAAAGAAAAGGAAGGAAATAAAAAAAAAAGGTTTCGACTTGATTCTAGAGTTGTTCTAGAGAATAAAAAAATAACTTTTTTTTTATCTCTTGATTATGTTCCAAATATATTCCCAATAACAAGAAGGTTACCAAACGTTCTTTTTTTTTTTTTTGTTTAAGACCAAATATATTCCCAAGTTAACAAGAACTTAATTGGTTTACCAAAACGTTGGCCCGGGGTTTCTTTTCGGAGGGTGCGGGGTTCTGGGTCATCAAGAAAAAAAAAATAGAATTAAGTATTATTTGGCACATTACCAAACATGCCTTAAACCTCTACATAAAATTTTAATATAATTTTTTAGGTTAATTTTAGCTAGAAATCGTTAATATAACAAAAAATTGTCAAGATAATTATATTAAAATTTCAAGAAAAAGTTTAAAATTAAATTAAAAAAATTGAAAGGTTTATTAAAAATAAATTGGCATCTGTACCCCTTCCCTAAGAACATTTACTCCCTCACCTACATAGCTGGTTGCGGACGTTACATTTCGTGCCGTAGCATTATTGGGGGCACCAGACATGGCAACGAGGTTCACTCAACATGTTTCAATTTCAATGAATATGTTGTTCCTGAACATGGAAGAGAGAAAGTACAACTATCTTGTATCTAGACAAGCAAAACCATACGATTAAAGATCATCGAAATGTGTACAAGGCGCGGTGGGGCTTTGTCCCTTTCTCTGACAAGAAGAAGAGGTGGTGGTCCTCATCGATCCTTTCGGCAATAAAGAGAGCGCCATAAAAGACTTTGGTCCATAGCACCGGTCAACATGTCCACCCGGGAGAGCCCGTGTGTATACCATATTGTATTACATATCTTGAGGTTGGACCCAACGTATCCATGTTGATGTGAGAGTTCCTAGATTATAGTGAAAGTGTACAGTGCAATGAGCTTTATTGACCAAAAGATCAGCTGTTAATTTTCAAGATAGTACCAACGCCGAAATCTCCGGTGTGACTTCATAATCAACTTTTGCCCGTTTATCGCATTTTCGTTCTTTCATGGGCTTCCACAAAACTAGCCTAAAGATTGATTTGGTGCTCTTTCTATTGTCCGGCTCACATATGAGAAGGTGCGTGAAGTTAGCACTATGATTTGTGTTGAACAGTTTGATTGACCGAGTTTGTCCGCCAAAACTACTTGAATTGGTCGGTAGATTGTTTCATGAATAAGATTTATGAACATGTTTTGTGAACATATAGTTGAATTAGTAAAAATGCAATTAAAATGTAGATGGATTTTAAAGAGTAAAGTCAACTGATTAAGAAGTATCACAATATTTGAAGGTATAAATTTATTAATCATGTCGATATTTTGTTTTGTTTTGTTTTGTAACTTCCAGTTTGTGAAGTACTAATAAATCTCAATTTTTAATTAGACAATTCTATTGGATCAGGGATTCCTCGGTTCAGATTGAAGGGACTTAGTTCTTCCAACCTGAATTATTAGTTTTTAACTGGTCATTGGACATGTTAATATTGCCGCAGTAACTTTAAATTCTAATACTACCCATCCACCATCGATCTAGGCTACTCTGCCAAATTTGTTCAGGTCAACCTATATCTGGGCAAGGGATGCTCCATCGACAGGTAGGATCTCGGCACTACCATCGAGCTTGAAGGCAATGGCCGCCACGATTGAGTGACGACTACAACATGGTGGCTCTGCAACTTTCGATAGAGATCAATGGTGTATATTAGGATAAGTACTTGCGTAGCTTACAATCACCTGCTCGTGCATTGTTTTAAATGAATCCATCAATTTTTAAAAGAGGGAGTTTACTCCAATTATGAATATTATTGGTAAAGGAGATTTGAGGGAATTTATTTTAACTCATTTTCAGACTTTTGTTATACATTCTTACAAGCCGTGAAAGTCGAAATACAAATTTGAAATTAAATTATTACCATCCCACTCTCTTCTCAATAAGAGGATTGTTTACCGGAAATCTGATATTATCTTTTTTGAATGGAAGGAAGGGGACCAAGGGAAAATAAAATGAAAGGATGAAGTGGGGGCTTCGTGCGGTTAACTTTATGCGTACCTTTTTTTTATTTTTTTGTTAGAATAATTTTATGTGTACTTGGTTCTGTTCAAATTCGTCCTATTATTTATAAACTTTTTTCTTTTCCATTTATACTTTTAGGGTGGACCCATTTGGACCATTTCCACCCATCTTCGGCTTCATACAGACTATATTATTATGTTGAGCAAGTTATCATCTATGTTAGGAAACAACATCGACCACCCATTCACCCTAACTTTTTTCTCTCCCATCTCTTTCCTTCACTTTCTATGTTTATTGTTATGTGAATTAAAGCATTCATTTATGCATGAAAATTAATTAATTATTAATTAAGCATACTTTTTCTCTCTTCATGTTTTGTTTGTCACTACCGCCATTGCTTTTTTTTTTAATTATCGGAGATAAAAATTTTAAGACCTAGGCAATTCGTTGAAACGCCTACAAGGAAACGGAGGGAGAACCTCCTTGGGGAGAGTGACCCCTCACTCTTGTTCCTAAATGATGGGACTTTATCCTATGGTGAGATGTAGTAAGAAATAAGCGCCAACTCCTATTTAGAGTTTCCCCTGGCATTAAACTAAGGGGATTGAGGCAATTCCTGTGCCTCAATAAATATAGTGGCTAGGCAAATGCCCGGAAGGTTGGACCTGAGTAAGTCCTTAAAAGGCTCAAGGAGGAAAATCCAAGAGTGGGTACTTACCCCACATCCTAGAGAGTTCTCCGTATTTCTTGACCTTAGGAAAGAAAAACATATAAGGTTAATTTGGAGTATTGGGAACGGGCTCTTTGCCATCATAAAATAAATTGAGGATCCTTGCAACCTGCTTGGAATATGTTTGCTCCTCCCAATAGGTGTTTAAAAATTTGTTAAGTTTGTAACTTTAGTCCATAAAATCTTACACTCGCCGAATCTTGCTCTACTCGTTGCCGTACTAAATGCCCTTCAAGGCATTCTTTACGAACAAAGTATGTCCCATTCGAGGTAGGGCATTGCATCGTCTAGTTGCTATTAATATGAACAAAAGAGTTACATTAAGGGATTAATGGTCTAAGAAAAGTAGTATTTTTTAGACCAAAGCTACAAACTTAAAACATTACAAAATTTGATTGATCATAATTTTGAAAGAAGATAGGGCGAGTAGTGGTGATAGATGGGAAACAAACATTAGAGAGAAATAAGTATGTTGTAACAAAACATTAGAGAAAAACATTAGGAGCTTGCAATGATTGAACCACCATCCACATGCCCCTTTTTTACATGAACTAACAAAAGTCTGGGTATTGATCTTAGAGCAAGCAACATCGACATAGTCCTAATTAACGTAGAATAGGATAGTTATAATCATTGTTCAGCTGAATTCTCACTTCCAAGTGTTTCGGACTATTTTCCATGCCTAGTTCAACTTGACACAATCTTTAGGAGAAGGATATCCTCATTTAAATTCTTCAATTTCTGGACCAATAAGTTGGACTTCTTGCCTATGGTCTCTACTTGTTGGCAACAGGAATCTAGGGGATCCAAAGTGCTTACAATGGTGAAGAAGTTTAGAGCACTGAAACAACAACTTAAGCACCTAAAAAAATCTCCAATTTGGTGATCTACACTTGAAGGTCAAGACAACTAGGGACGACCTACAACAAATTCAACAAGTGCTTGTACAAGACCCTACAACCCCATCACTCAAGCTAAAGAAAAGGCGCAACTGGAAGAATTTTTTGCTCTTTGTAAGCATGAATATGTCTTGCTCACACAAAAATCTAGAAATCTATGGCCCAAGAAGGGGGACAATAATAATAAGATGTTCCATGATGCATAAGGTGCGGTTGCTTTAGCTTTCCCAAGGGCCCCTTCAAAAAATGCCAAGATGTTTGGCAAGTTTTCTTAAGGGGCTTTTAGCCAAATGCTGGCCTACTAGCATTGGGCATTTAGCAATTGGCCAAATGCCAAAACTCATTTTTTTCTTCCAAAACTATCACACACTTTCTCTAATTTTCTGATTTTATCCTCGTTACTATTTATCATCTTCTTTGAGCAATGCGGTCAGTGAGGCTAGATTGGAAAGGGCTGGCGAGAGGCTAGCAAAGGGCCAACGAAGTCATGTGACGGCCACCCGGATCATACAATCCCAAGTGAGTTGCGTGACCTAGGGGGCTATCGCTGGGGTCATGACCCAAGTAGTCGTCGCTAGGGTCACGTGACCTAGGTGGTCATCCTGCAACTTCATCGACCCTTCATCATCCCAATTTAGTCTCACTAGTTGCCTTGCTTGAAGAAGACAATGAATAGTAACTAGGGTTTTGATTTTTTTATTGAAAAAGAAAAAGAAAAATTAGACCCACAAAAAAAATTTGCCAAACGCCATTTAAGACAAAGTAACTTTGGAAAGAATTTTTTACCAAAAGAACTTTTCATCTCAAGGGCTTTAAAACAAAGGCATTTGCATTTCTCCAAGGTTTATTTGCATAACAGAACGCACACATGGAAGTGCACAAAACAAGATAAATCATCTCTTACTTGACAATGGCACTATTATTACTAATGAGGGAGTTCTCGATGATACGATTATATCTTACTATCAACTCATTCTAAGCAATGGTATGAACTTTATTTCATGAAGATGTTAATGCTCTATTAACCTTGTCGGCCTTTCAAAGAACAGATATATTTAGAGTCATCAAGGGTTTCAATGACTTCAAATCTCTGGTCCTGACAAATATAACAATCTCTTCTACAACAGGGCTTGGCCCATTTGTTGAAATCTAAAAATTCTACATTAATCTCTCTTGTACCGAAGATTCCTAATCCATGTCCTTTCTAGGATTTTAGACCCATTTTGTACTGCAATGTTCTATCTAAGATCATATTCAAGCTGCTTGCATAAATAATACAATATGTTCTCCCCCTGGTCGTTAGCCTCAACCAAATTGCTTTCATCTCAGAACGATAGATTTCAGAGAATATACTATTGTGCCAAAAACTCTTACACAACTACCACCAAGGCGGTAAAGGTAAACGCATAGCAATAAAAATTAATCTCATGAAAGCTTTTGCCAAGGTAAAATCGGAAGCATTAATTGGGGTACACAAGGTTCTTAAACTATAAATGCACCAATTTTTTTTAATGATCTAATAAATTAGTGCATCACTACACCAAGGTTCTCAGTTAACTTCAATGCAAATAAGTTGGCTATTTTGATAGTACTAATGGGCTATGACAAGATAATCTACTCTCTCCATATCTCTTTATCTTGTTTATGGAAATTCTTAATAGAATTATCAAAGCAAAAGTTGTTTTTTCCTTTAGGCTTCATTGGCACTACAGAATGCAAAAAATTACTCACTTATGCTTCACATATGATTTGTTCCTCTTTGCTCTAGGGGACATAAACTCTGTCATTTGCCTTGTTGGTGTATTGGATGATTTTGCAGTTCTCACAAGATTGCACTTTAACCAAGACAAATGTCAAATCTTTTTTTGGGTTGTCCAAGGATGAAAAGCTCCTTATATTAGATTGTGCCTTTCTTCACAAGTACCTTGGCACTCCCCTTGTTACTAGAAGGTTAGTGCACTTTGATTGCAAGAGTCTGACTAAGAGAATCTTTAAGAGGATAGAAGAATGGGGCATGAAACATTCAAGTTATGCAAGATGTCTCCAGTTGGTCAAACCGATCCTCATCTCCATTTGCACTTATTGGATGCAAACATTTCCACTCCCAAAGCAAACTATTTATGAGGTTGCGAAGAAGATTAGACAATTCTCATAAGTAGATAATACAAAAGCATATAGATCCCAAAAAGTTGCTTGGCAAATAGTTTGCTTACTTAAAAGGGAGGGAGGACTAGGCTTGCTTGATCTGAAATTATGGAACAAAGTATTGCTAGGCCGCATGCTTTAGAAACTTATCAATTATCAAGCCTCTTCCCTATGGAGGAATTGGGTTCACAATACTAAATGTAGAGACACTCCAATTATACAGCTTGACATCAAAGCTGGTATGGCCTCGAATTGGCAAGGCCTTATTAAGTTGAGAACAACTCTAACTTTGATCATATCTAAGTCAAGGTACTATTGTAAAGAGACTTAGGATGACTCAAACAAATGAGACCGATTATGGAGTGGCATAACCTAATTTGGACCAACAGTATCCACAAACATAATTTTATCGAATGGCTCATTTGTAGAGATAGACTTCCGAAAACAAATTATACCTATTGTGATACCAATAATACAAACTTTTTTCTATATTACCGGAACTCCAAATTTGTGACAAAATACCCTCCATCCATTACTAAAACCCTAAATTTTGTTCATTGTGACACCAATGCCTTAACTTGTGTCAATTTGATAAGAAAAATGTTCTCATTTTACTACTAAAAACTCTAAACTTTGCTCACTATAATACCAATATCCCAAAAAAAAAAAATTGTCGTGAGACCAATACCCCAAACTTTTGCTAGCGATGGAGGGTGTTTTTGTCATATTGAGGCAACTATGGGAGTTTTGGTGTCAAAAAAAAAAATAAGGGCATTGGTGTCATAGTGGATATAGTTTATGGGACTTTGTTGACACACAAAAAATTGAAGTATTGGTATCACAGCAAACATATTTTGGAGTTTTATGTGATTAACAAAAGAAAATTGTGGAATTGGTGTCACAATAGTTATAATTTAGGACTTTTGATGGTATTAACCCCTTTAATTTATGAGTACATAAAATAAATTTGTCATATTAGTGTAATCAAATCCTTTTGCCAATTTCATTCATTAAAAGTTTTAAAACTTTTCACAAAAGTATAATTAAGTAATTAAACTTGTCATATTGGGGGAATCAAGTTCATCTATCAACTCTACCCAACTTGGTTGTTGGAAAATACTAATGTGACTTTTTTTTAAAATATTTTCTCTCTCCTACGTGGCGATGACATGATTAAAATGACATTATTTTTGGTTCAAATTTGATTTTTTATACTAATTTGATTTAAATTAAATAAAAAGAAGCTAAAAAAAAGAGTTGGAAACCATGCGATGAAAGCTGTAAAATAAAAAGCTTAATTTTTTAAATTAACCTAATGAAATTTGTACAAAAACTCAGACCAAAATCACATCATTTTAGTCTTATTTTCATGCTTTAGCCACGCTATCACCACTCAAGAGAAAGAAAATATAAAAAAGTCATATTGGCATTAGATGGAATTGGCTAAAGAACTTGATTACACCAAATTTTAAGACTTAATTACATTTTTTGCAAGCTTTAGGATTTAATTGTACTATCGTGACAAGTTTTAAGACTTTCAGTGTACTTCTCTCTTTTCTATATCCTTTGTTTCGTCTATATCCAAATAACACTACAACCTAATTTCTCCATTATTTTTCTTTGTTATTTTTCTTTCATAATTATTTGAATCTCTTTTTTCCATTCGAAATACCTCTACCAATTATAGCGGAATTAAGGAGAGCATGACCCAATAAAAATCACGATCCCTGAAGTATTATGACATACACTTGCTTATACAATAATTGATTATGCATAAGCTTGTCGGGTCATTTACGAAACGAGTCTATACAATATTTATCCTTACTTCGTACCTCCTCCCCCAAAACCATGTATCAAGTCTTAGTCATGCCTCCTTTTGTTTGGATGCTTGGTCAGACAAGAGGGGAATACCCTCCTCCATTCCTCAAATTCTCTCAAACCCTAATGAAAGTGAACGAGTCCCAGTTCCTAGAACGATGAACTCTTGAGGCTATTTGGTTCTGAAGCTTTGCTTGGTTAGCTCTTATTATTTCATTATGACTTCCGGCCATGAAATAACTAAATCATGACTCAAGACTCTCAGAGGTTTTTGCAAACTAGTAAGAACAAAAAAGGAAAAGAAAGGTGGGCCAATGATGAAGTATGATTAGCAAACGAAACCACTAAAGAATCTCAAGGCTTTGGCCGTGATAAAAGCAACTTGCACTTGTTCCATGCTTTCTCATATGAAACTTTGCTACTTCTCCTAATCTTAACAAGGAACTAAACCGAAAGCCAGATTGAATGTTCAGCAGCAACTGATCATAGATACATAATGCATAAGAGGACACAGAAGATGAACCCTGCATTTGCGGAGGACTTTGTTGTCCAGGTTCACACCTTTTTTATGAAGCCAACGCAAATGAAAACTGATTGACAGCTACAAGATAAAAGAGCAAAGCCCCATCATGCACCCCTCCTTACTCTTCTTTTCTGAAACAGCATCACCTCCAATTGCCATTGGCATGGCCCTCTCTGTTTCTCCTTTCTCTCTTATCCCTTCGGATAGAAGATTCCGACCTCCTCAGACTCCTATTGGTGGGTTCATGCAAGAACCACATTCATTCATACTTATCATCATGAACGCATCCTACCCATGTTCATTGTCTTTTCTTTGGTTTGGCCTACTTGGGAGAGAGCCCTATCTAGGAAAGAAAACAGTGCCTCTTCATCGCACGGTGGAAAGTGTCCCTCACGGTCGCATTATTCCAATGAAGTCCTTGCCAACAACGGATGTCTCTAAAGATGGCAAATCTTGAACCTCAGATGGCAGGTTAATATGACATATTTGGTTGCCTCAAGGGCGTAAATAACATATCGTTTCAAATTTCATGCCTAAGAATTGGTGGAGTTAGCCAGAAGTTTAATTTGTACACCCTTGTGAAATTGAGCGAAACGATATCCCTCTCTCTTTGTAGGACTAGCTAAAAGTTTATGGAGCCAGTCTCAACAAGTATTTTAAGTGATTAAGGTGGTTCAAGGCTTCACCTTAGATGCAATCTGCACGTTCGCATCTATCTTGAAAATGTGTAGATCACGCAAGCTAATTAAAGCTTCTTTTTCATTGAAAGAAGAGGCTATCTAACGGTAGTCTTTTGGCGATCGAGAACATACCATAGGACTATTGGAGGCATCCATTTAGATGACATGGTGTTGTCCACGTCATAGATTGATAAATTGTGCAATGAACAAGCAAGCGTGCATTTTGTCAGCAGGGAGTTGTGCAGCGCGAAATGTAGATTATGGAGGTTATGACAACCATAGGCCACACCTTCATTACTGACATACAGGAAATAAATATCGAATGTTAATAAACCTTTTGATGTCCTTTTATGCTCCATTATATTTATGTCTTGATGATCCAGGAGCAGGCTACGTGGATCCGTGCCCTATATGGGCCCCGAGTCGACGACTCGATGCCAAACGGTCATGGACCTCTTTCTGTTTTTTTAGTGCACTGTGCTGACAATGTCTAATGAAGCTAGAATTTTGGCGTTTAGCATCGATTGTCCGGAAAACCGTTTGCTTTTGGTGGGGTTGGGGAAGTGCATAACCTCAATTTGGTAATTCAACATTCCCTTTGGATTCTCTCTCTCTCTCTCTCTCTCTCCCAAAAAAGTACTATGGACACGGCCCATACTCTGCAAGCAAAGCAAGAATTGCACCGATTGGCACTTTGACAACCAAGACATGACAATGGGCTGAGCCGGGAACGGCCTTGGGTTGATTGGTTAACTGAGATCGAGTCATGCACACAGCCCAAATCATTCCTGGAATATGTCCTGGACCTTGGTGCTCCGGGAGAAATTTTCAGACATTCGAGTCCCGGGTTTCCTTGTTCCTCCCGGGCTAGTGCAACTTTACTGGGACTACAAGAGATTTTCTAACTTGCGAGTGTTAATGGCTCTATATTTGCTAGAACAACCAGGAATATGGAGCAGTACATTATCATTCCTTTGGTCAATCCAATCGAATCCTCCTTTACTCCCCCGAAATATCGTAAGGCCCCATGAGTCCGCGGATTTAGTATAGACTTCTCGGGTGGGCATGGGGCTGGCCTCATCCTCTAACAAAGATGATGCCAAGAGATTCACAATTATAAAGAGCTAGCCCCTATGCTTTTTCAATGGAGAACTACCAAAAAATACTAAACCTATTGCATTCATGTCAATTCAGTTTTGAACTTTTTAATTGTACTAATCAAATTATGAACATTTTAATGTTTTGTCAATTGAGTCCATCAAATCAATTTTAACTTAAAATTGTCAATATAAATACAAATCATCCTATATGGCACAACTAGCATTAGCATTGACTTTTTTTTAATAATATTTAATTCTTTTCTTTTCTTTTCTTCATGTCCCGCCCTTGCTAGCATAGCCCTCATTGGCCTTAAGTTATAAAAAAAATTAAAAAAATTAAAAATGTCTATAACAGTGTAGGATGATCGGTGTTTATGTCAGCAATTTCCAATCAAAATTAGCTAGATAAACACAATTGGCAAAATGTGAAAAGGTTTAAAACTCAATTGGTACAACTAAAAAGTTTAGCACTGAATTTCCACAAATGCAATAGATTTAGGACTTTTTTTGGTAATTTTCCCCTTTTTTAGTTTTCGGGATTAGACTCTCACCAATATCTTATTGGACTAAAAGTTATTAAGAAACCCTATGTATTTACTAATTTTACTAGTATATCCATGTCTGATGATGCATTGCTTAAGCACTGGCCTATGCTTGTGCACGCTAGTATCAATTTAGGTTGTCGTACAGTTAATGGAAATAGGGGAGTTTTAATGCTAACAACTACTTTAGGCTAATTTTCTCTTAATTGACTATAGATCGAATGGGTAAAGAAAGTTAGATAGAGCGGGAGACGTTCCTATCAAATAGCAAGCTTTTCTAGGATCCCCCATTGGCATTTATATTTAACAGTAATTTAATGGCGACATTAGCATTTTCGTCCACAATTTCAAACGACAAATTTCTTTTTTCATTTTCTTTTTAGTACTGACCAGCAATTTTCTTTTCTTTCTTTCTTTTTTTGCATTTTCTTTTTGTGGGCATACTACTCCGAGTAGGATGAATGACTTAAGGAAATGAGAAGATAATTACAAAAAAAAAAGTCTAAATTATATTATATGGATATTAACTCAATTCTAAACTTCTTAATTTGCCCAATTTAGTCTTGAACTTTTTAGGCACTTTTTGATAACCGGCCAATTCTTAGCTATTTATGTTATTTTGTTCCCCATAATAAAAAGAAGATAGAAATCCATTTGATAACGTCAACCAATTTTTCTATTTTCGGGAACAAATCAATAGCTAGAGAATAAATTTGGAACAAAATTGGGGTATGAATGATAACCATTCTAACCAGAAATTAATTTTGAAATAGAAGTAATTTTTTCTATTTCTCTTCCTAATGAGTTTCGAGTAAAAATACATGTTTGATAATAACACAAAATTTTTCTCTCAAAATAGAAATTAATTTGATAACAATACAAATTTTTTTCCTTCCGAATGGCAGCAAACGATGTTGGAGGCTAACGACGAGTTAGAGGGCGAAGCGACTACCAACGGGTGACGAGGCAAGGGTGAAAGCGATAAACAATGAGCAACAAATGATGAGCGGCAATAGCAAGCAATGGTAGGTGGGAGTGAGGACGAGCGATAATAAGAGTTTCTATTTCTCATTTATGTTCTATAAATGGAGAAGTACAAAATTTTTACTTCTTATTTCTGTTTCAAAACTATTTCCAAACTAAAAACTTATTCCGAAAATTCCAAAAATGGAAAATTGAAATTGCATTATCATAAAAATTTCTATTGCAAACTCATTTCTAAAACATAAAAATAGTTTTGAACAAAAATAGAATGGTTATCATGTGTGCTTTTAAGAAAAAGAAAAAATTAATTTCTTTGTTCCCATAAACAATTCGAGAATCAAGCCATTTTCTCTTTTTTTTTTCTTTTTTTTTTTTTTCCCTTTTTCCTCTTCTTCTTTCTCTAGCCGGTCGCTAGAGCCTCGTGGGCGCTTGCTAGGATCATCGTCACCTTGGCTGAGCAAGGTCCTTGCCTAGGGCCGACATGGTCACCACCTCTCATCTTTGGCCGATCATTGGCCATCACCGAGGCCTAGTGACCAATTAGAGAAGGAAGAATAAGAGAAAAAAAAAAAGAAAAGAAAAATCTCATAAAATTATCAATAAAATAAAATAAATTCTATATCCCAAAAAATTTAAAATCATACCAAACACATTTCTATTCTTTTTCTATTTCAAGAATAGAAGTTTTTGCAGTTACCACAATTAGAAGAAAACTATTTCTAAGCAGAAAATGGACACAAGAATAAATAGTTACCAAGCGCACCCTTAACAATTTACTAGTATAATCATTTAGGCCAATTTTTCTAACAATTGTGGACGTGGATGATAGTTGCTTTATGTGGCATGGCCAATGTTGACATAAACAAATTTTTTGCATTGTTTTTACTTTTTTGAATTTTTTATAAATTTTTTGTATTTTTCCTTTTTTTTCATTTTCTTTCTTTTTCTTCATTTGCTAGTCACCATTGTTGGCAATCGACAAAAGAAAAAGGGAAAAAAAACGAAAAAAGAAAAAAATTCAAGAAAATTTTTTGAAAAGTAAAAAAAATGCAAAATAATTATGCTAATCGTGCCACGTAGGGCAACCAGCTAACTATTTCAAAAGGGGGTCCCCAAACACACCACTAGGTAGGTTGTTGACCAGTGAAAAGAATGGGAGAAAGATCCATAAAGAAGTGAAGCTCGACATCAACACTAGAAAGATTAGTCACGGAACACATACTATATCTCATGTCTTATGAGAAATTATTCAGCTTATAATTCAACACTTGACCCAACAAACAAACTTCCACGTCAACAATTGCCAATCAAAATTGACCGAAAAGATTACATTAGCAATTTTTCCAATGATTTAAGACTAAATTAGTCGAATTAAAATTTTAAAAATTGAATCGATATCTATACAAAGGTTTAGGACTAATAGTTAATTTTAAAAAAAAAAAAGCATAATCATAGTCAATGAATTGTGAAATCAACATGGAGAGCGCTTGCAGCTCAACTTCGTTGGCATTTCGATTATGAAGCGATGAAATCCATTGACTTTCATCGCATCAGACAAATTCTGGTCAACGGTTTTTTTGAGAACCCGGTTCCGATAAGCTCCATTGCATCAGCCAAGCATATCATTACCATCTCATCATTCAATTTTTCGGCGCCTCATTCCCTAATAATTAACATCTTTAGACCTTTTATCTATTTTACTAAAAAAAAAAAGTTAAAAAAATATGCATTATATGTGCAATTTGCAAATGTTCATGCACGTTTATATTTCTTTTTTATATATATTGATACATATGAATATTGTATATTTATCGTTTAGAGAAGCCTCTTTGACACCTTCATTGCTCGTTGCTGCATATCTCTTTCCAGCTTCTGAAAAGGCGATTTGCATCGGTTAATTGCTCAAAATGCACGAGAACCGTACCCTTGATTTTGTAGATGGTTGACTTGACCTGGTTCTGATCATGTATTAGGGCCCACTGCAGCTGGTGAAGATCAAGGAACGCCAAAAGTCTTGGTCAGCTCTTTTCAGGTGATCACATCTTGAAGTCTCTCCTTCGTTATAAAATGCTGGCCTTCAGAAATTCCTTTGCTCAGCTTCGTTTACGCGAAGAGAAATCATGTCGATCTCAGGAATCCAAGGACTGCCTCTAGAGGTCACTGGTAGAGTTCGACGTCCTGTTACCACCGTCCCTTCGCTTTCAGCATTGTGGCTTATCGAATGCCTTTGACTCGACTGGTTTTTCTTTTCTGTTTCATGCGCCAGTCATCGGATGCGTCAACTTGAAAGACACGGAATGGATCTCTAGGCAAGACCCTTACGTCTGCCTCGTGTATGCTGGCTCCAAGTTCCGAACCAAGACATGCACAGGTAACACGATGAACATACCTTTTCCTGTGTTTTGCCATTTTACTCCGTGCTCCAAGGCCAGTTTCAGAGTGTCTGTGGTTTCTTCTCATCCACGAAGATATAACTTGCTTCTGATGCACGTAGACAGAGGCAAGAATCCCATCTTCCAGGAGAAATTTGTGTTCAACCTCATCGAAGGCCTGCGAGAATTGAATGTGATGGTCTGGAATAGCAACACTCTCTGCTGATGACTTCATTGGCAGCGGAAGGTACTTGGTGATGGGCATGTGTACTTTGACAGACACAGAAAAAGAAACGATAGATTGAAATCCTAGTGCAGACACCAACATAATCTTATCCTTACACCTGGTCCTGAAGTGAGTGGTTTTCTTTTGGGTTCTTTTGCCAGGATTCAACTGTACAAGGTTCTGTCTCAAGGTTATGGTGGCTCTTGACATTGCAGATCTATCTTCAACTCACTCTCGAGCAAGACCTGACTAGACATGAAATGAACCATCCATCCGTACTTCTTGTCTTAGCTCTTGTATTCGACGACGAGCCCTCCCCGTTGCACGGCCTTCCTTTGCTAGGAAGATAGCATTTCCATTCACTTACTTGTACGACGCCCTATCACGACATTGCATGGCCAATTCAGGATAAATGTGGCAGGTAATGAGCTTTCCTAAACCCCTGAAATGCCCTCTCACCCTTCATAGTTTTCATGTATGCATTGCTTTCTAAATTCCAGGTACTCCGGCGAAGTGAGGCTCATACTGTACCATTCAGCTACTAATGTAACCTCTCTCTCTCTCTCTCGCAATGCATGCGCAGAAACCTGAAAACGATGACTTTTACTTAGGATGTGAGTGCACCCTTATAACCGAGAAACTATTCTGATCCAAAGATCTAAGCTTTGCGCTTCTTTCAGAAGTGTTCATTCCGCCATTTGTGTTTTTCCAACTCTAATCAATCTGGAGTAAATCTAGGGTGAATCTGCATATAATGGAGTCAAGCAACATGACTTGGCAGCAAGGATCTGTTTGGTAGACCAAAAGGCAAAGGAGTCAAGAAACTCGTTTTTCTCATTCGTTAGCATGAATGGGCAAGTTCAACATTGAAACTAAGAGGATCACACTCTTCTGGCTTTCTTCTGATTTTTTGACCAGCAATCGAAGCCAAAATCCAAATCATCAGCTCTGCAGTATGGAGTTCCGAACCCAACCATGTCCGCCATCCCGTCTTACAGCCAAACAACCACATCTCCTTATCCGACCCCATCACCATACACCGTGGCGCCATCTTACCCTCCTGCATCAACTACATACCCGCCATATGCATATCCTCCCCCACCCACATACTCTGCGTATCCACCGCCTCCTGCCTTACCCTCCTCCACAAGCCGGTTATCCCCCTTGTGCTCCGGCAGGTTATCCTCCACAGTATCCGCCTCCAGCTTTGACCTATTACCCTCCAGGAAAATCTATATCTTCCCCCATTTTGACTGTCTTTTTGCCTAGGATGCGAGTACTGCGTACCTGCAAATTGTCACGCCTTTGGATTGTTTTGCACCCACAATTGGAGGATGTCGAGAATTACATCCATCTACGAACGGAAGCCTAATGCTTTCTCTCTCAAAAATATATTGAACTAAAGCTTAATGGACTTCACCGCGATGGTGCAGATCCAACAGCTGGAATTTACCCGCCTCCGCCATACTGATCAGCAACTGGTCAACTCAGCTCAACTCCAGCCTTGCAATCGTGCAACGACAAACTGCATTAGATTCTTGGAAGAACATGGACGATCTGCATTTTCCTCTCTTCTTCTACTGTCTTTCCCTTCTGTATTGTCAATTCGTTTGAACTTTTGTGACGTGATAATTAAATCCACTCAAGCAGTAGTATGTTCTCTTCTACATTTTCTGTTAGCCTCAAGATCTAACGTTAACGTCAATTTGCTGCGGTGGAACGAACTTGTAAATGGTCAGAAACTAAGATGCGTGAGGTGACAGAGAAAACCGGGAAATTCCAAAGAGATTCAATGCGCGCGGCCGACAGTAGTTCTCTCTGTGCATCGATGTCCGACCACGCAAACTGTACGCAAAATCAGAACCCAAATAAGATCAAAATGATTTGAGCAAGAAATGCATGTTAAAAAGGAAATTTGCCAGCATGGTGGCGGTTATTATTTATTTCTACTTTAAACAGATTTTTACAACGTCACCTCACATGATTTGATAATCTTTTCCACCTTAATCTTCTGATAAAGCAAGTATTCGAACCTCACTTTCTCCTTTTATGTGAGAAGAATGGCGACTGAAATGGTTGGGTAGTTTAAATGATGCTCCAGACAAGCAAGTCGGGTCGGCCCAGGCAGCTCAGGTTTGTTCAGCGCGAAGGTTTGTCCGGAAAGGAAAAAAATTTCAAACGTGCGGTTCTCTTCTCTCTCCCCTCCAGGCATCAGACTTGTCAGGCAAAGTCTCTGCACGCATTTATTATATTCTCTCTCCTCTCCTCTGTTCTTTCCTTGTAACAAAAAGAAGTCATCCTTTCTCTCAAATTTTGAGTCTGTTTTCGCTCCCATTTGCTGCTCCGCGCTTGTTGCTGCTGCTCCGCGCTCTGCGCTTGTTGCTGCTGCTCCGGCGTTTCTCAAGCAAGCCGTTCCCCGCTGTTGCCTGACGCTCACTGCATCTCTACTCCGGCACTCTCTCGTTGGCTGCTCCGACGCTCGCTCGCTGCTTCGTCGCTTCCTCCATCTCTACTCCGGTGCTGGCTCTTTGCTCCGTTGCTAGGTCTGTCTCTGCTCCAGCGCAACTTTCCTTCACACATTAATCTGCTGGGGCGGTCGAGATTTGGGAGATCCCATTTTTGCAAAACACCTACGGAGCAGCGCCGACGACCTCCAGCAACCCATTGATCCCTATCCCAACCCTCTCGTCTTCGCTCTCTCCGGTGCTCGCGCTCTCATTCCAACTACACTCCATCGTCCTCTCAGTCCCCATAAAAGAAAAAGCCCCAACAGCAAGCCCCATGATCGTTTGTTGCGCAGGGGAAGAGTGGGAAGGAGCTCGACTCGACGGAGTTCATGTCCGCACTCGAGTCGGGAAACAGCACGCAACTCATGGTGATGGCGTCGCGTCTCCGCCACTGCCGAGGACGTCTCCATGGCGCACGCGCTCGTCACGGCCGCGCACCAGACGGGCAGCGGGTCGTCTACGTCTCACCGGGGCCGGACGAGTCGAGAGCCTCCATGGACGCGCTGGGGGTCACGCTTGGCATGTCGAGTTCGTGGTGGGAAGGCCGAGGACCCTTCTGTCGAACAAGTTCAAGGCTGCAGATTTCATGCTCCTAGAGTGCGAAGGTGATGCGTTTGAAACAACACGGTAGGTGGCGTAGGGATCTTTGTAGGGTACAATGCCCTTCATGGGGGCACGTTGTGGGGTGGACTGAGCTCACTTTTTGCCAATAGGGGAGGGTCTTAAGGAGACTGATTGCGAAAGGTGCTAGCCCACAGCAAGATCAGTGGTGGCGAACGGTGCAAGAAGAAGAGCAGATGGGTAGTTAAGGGGATGACTGCACTAGCCAAGAGCACGTTTTCAGATCCTCTCGCCACAGAGGAAATAAATTGATGCTTGAGGACAGAATTCATTTAGTTTTGGGATCTACCAAGAAACAGAGAGGACTAATAAGACTTTTTGTTGGATCTGGTCATCGACACTAACGTCTAAGATCTTGCAAATGTAAATAGCGATTGATTGAATTATATAATGACAATATATAATTTTTTTACCTTTTCTATAAGTAAGTTGGGTCTTCTGCATAGTTTGCTTCCTTTAGGCTCTCAAGAAACTATCGAGAACACATGAATTTCTGCTTGATCAAGATATGGGATTTAAAATACTCAGATTTCACTAGAGCAAATTGCAGTTCAGCAAATACGTAATCAAAAGAAGTTTGGCAAATCTTGTGGGCTCAGGTTGATTTGAAGAGTGTCTTATTTTCTTTTCTAGGACCTTTGAGTCTTGTCTAATTGCTTAAAGGATTTTTTTGGTTGGGATTAAAACTGCAGGAGAATTGTGTCCTTAATTTGCTTGTTCAATTGGCTTTGCCTTTGCTCTTTGAGCTCCAAGTTTTGGTTTTACATTTGTGGCTCCTTTTTTACCAGTTCCTAATACTGACAAATAGTTGCAATTAAAAGTTCCATTTTTCATTTTTACCAGAGGAAAAACAAAAATCCAATTTTGCTTTGGTTGACAATTCCCTCCTTACCAAAAAAAAAAAAAATTCAAGCGAAATTCTCGTCTACATTTTATGCTCTTTAAAATAAAGAGATTGTGGAATGAAGACTTTAACACAGGTACACTAAATGGTAGACCAATGCAAACAAAACTCAATTTCATCATTGATGAACACCCAGTAAAAATAAGGATCACTACAAGTTACTCGACTGTTGGCACAAAATCTATCGCTTTCGCACTCTAGGAGCATGAAATCTGCAGCCTTGAACTTGTTCGACAAAAGGGCCCTCGGCCTTCCCACCACAAACGCGACGTGCCGGGCGTGACCCCCAGCGCGTCCATGGAGGCTCTCGACTCGTCCGGCCCCGGCGAGACTTAGACGCCCCGCTGCCCGTCTGGTGTGCGGCCGTGACGAGCGCGTGCGCCATGGAGGCGTCCTCGGCAGTGGCGGGGATGCGACGCCATCACCATGAGTTGCGTGCTGTTTCCCGACTCGAGCGCAGACATGAACTCCGTCGAGTCGAGCTCCTTCCCACTCTTCCCCTGCACAACAAACAATCATGGGGCTTGCTGTTAGGCTTTTTTTTTTATGGGAACTGAGA
Source organism: Corymbia maculata (assembly GCA_014182735.1). Taxonomy (NCBI): domain Eukaryota; kingdom Viridiplantae; phylum Streptophyta; class Magnoliopsida; order Myrtales; family Myrtaceae; genus Corymbia; species Corymbia maculata. The sequence continues at coordinate 17,968,356 of CM024687.1, forward strand.
GGACGATGGAGTGTAGTTGGAATGAGAGTGCGAGCACCGGAGAGAGCGAAGACGAGAGGGTTGGGATAGGGATCGATGGGTTGCTGGAGGTCGTCGGCACTGCTCCGTAGGTGTTTGCAATAATGGGATCCCCCAAATCTCGACCGCCCCAGCAGATTAATGTGTGAAGGAAAGTTGCGCTGGAGCAGAGACAGACCTAGCAACGGAGCAAAGAGCCAGCACCGGAGTAGAGATGGAGGAAGCAACGAAAGCGAGCGAGTGTCGGAGCAGCGAGCGCGAGAGTGCCGGAGTAGAGATGTAGCGAGCGTCAGGCAACGGCGGGGAACGGCTTGCTTGAGAAACGCCGGAGCAGCAGCAACAAGCGCAGAGCGCGGAGCAGTAGCAACAAGCGCGGAGCAGCAAATGGGAGCGAAAACAGATTCAAAATTTGAGAGAAAGAATGGCTTTTCTTTTTGTTACAAGGAAAGAACGGAGGAGAGGAGAGGGGATATAATAAATGTGTGCAGAGACTTTTCCTGACAAGTCTGATGCCTGGAGGGGAGAGAGAAGAGAACCGCGCGTTTGAAATTTTTTTTCCTTCCTGACAAACCTGACGCCTGGGCCCACAAAAGGACACGCGTCGTGCTCCGGAACAGCCTCCCGTTTGCCATGCTGGCAAACGAGCTGCACCTAATATTTTCTCAATATTTTCTCGCGCTGGGGTGCTCGTGTTCCTCGGCGTTCGCGAAGAATTCACAAGCGTGTTCCACTTATAAGCACGTTTCTCAACGAGGAAAAGGAAAATAAGTTGAAAAATCTCTTGCCACTTGCGAGATCCCGGATCACCCCGTCGCGGGCGAACACCATCCGCTTTGTCTCCTCCGATTTACTGCACTTCGCCAGGTAATTCGGTCCGAAGTAAGTCGGCGTCCGCAAGCGCAAGGAATGGCGCTTCTCGGGATCGATTTCGCGTGCGCCCTCGAATCTCTGCGCGACGGCAGAGTCCCGGACAGAGACTGCGTCTTGCCGCTGCTGTCGAAGCTCGTCGGCTACTGCCTCATCGCCGCTTCGACCACCGTCAAGCTCCCTCAGGTATGTCTCGTCGCCTTCTTTTGTCGTTGTAATGAAGGCGGACCCACGTCGCGTCTCGCGTTCCTCGTGATTGGTAAAGCGTAGTGGACATCGGACTGTTCCGTTTGTATGGTTTGCGCGAACAATCTCTCAAAAAGGACGGACCTTTACGAGCGTGACTTGACTTCGACACTTTCCAACATGATGGGCACTCTCGGCCTGTGGGTTTCGAGCTCCAGATCGTTTGCATTTAGACTTGACTTTGTTGGGGAGGGATGGTACTACTCTTTCGGTAATGTTGGTCGTGGAATCTTTGCTTTGGCAACCGCAGATATTGAAGATTTTGAAGAATAGGAGTGCAAGAGGGCTCAGTATGTTATCGTTCGAGCTTGACGTGGTCGGCTACACAATTGCTTTGGCGTATTGCCTCCACAAAGGGCTTCACTTCTCTGCTTATGGCGAGCTGGTGTTTCTTCTGATCCAATGTATGTTACTATCTGGAGCCATTTTGAGGAAGCTTAGAGATTGTTTGGTTCTAGACAATTTTCCAAAATTCTAGGAATTCCACTTAGTGTATTGAGTTCACTTTTCATGGCATTTCATCGTGATGCTTGCTCTCATTTTCATTGAGAATCTGCCCAGCATGACGGAGTCATTCATAATCATGGAGCACTAATTTTCTTCTTATTTTGGTTTGGAGGTTTAGAAAACAGTCTTTAGCCTTCTGGATGACTTCATTTCATTTACAGAGAACTGGGGAAAAAAAAACTGCCTACACTTTTTGCTACAGGCATTTGACGTTTTTCTTAAACCGAACAAACAATCAGTTTTTCTCCCAGTTAGCCTCTGTGAACATAGACGCCTGATTATCTGATAATTATTGGAAGTGTGGCTTCCTAGCCATCTTCACTGCCTCTTTTCAGGGAAAGCAGTACTTGAAGAATTCTCTTTATCTCGTCACTTTATCTGTCTTGAGCTCGTAAGTTAAAGCAGATAAAACTGCAACTTAATGAAAAGTTAGGTGGATCTACTTAGTATCTTCCACTATTGCTTTTTGACCGTGTACTTAATCAGAGTGGCAACTATGTCCAACAAAAACTCTTGTAGGATCAACTTTTCCAGGAGCACAAACTATTCTACTGCTCATATGTACTAAAAATTTCTTCCTGTATTCATAATGCTGTGCATCGACCCTAGGAGTTGGACTTGGTTCTAACGAGTGATGTATTCTGCTCTCTAAATGGATGTGTTTCTATCAACAGCTGTTAGATATTTTAGTGGAATGATTGCTGTTAAATTTTCTTTCATAGAACTAAGTACCCTGTTGTGTGATGACCTACAAGTTAATTTGATGTTCACAATTCGCAGCTATAATTTTGGTTGCTGTAATATATTATTACTCACAAACTCTGGGGGCCAAGACATGGACCAAGACGCTCCTGTATCCTCCTTCCTTTGCCAGCAGAAGTGTCTTTTCATGAATGGCCATATCTTTGACATTCCCTAATGATTAGATTTTTTAAACTCTTTCCTTAACATGTAATCATCCAGGTACTTTGCTTTGGCACCAACAATTTTATCTGGTAAAGTCAATCCTGTTCTTTTTGAAGCTTTATACGTGAGTATCAGATTCTTTTATCACTCTGCATTCTTCTTCTACTGTCTGATTGTGTTCATTTCCTTTTCCTATTGTCCTTGTTATACTTTCATCATGTATATGTATTTTTCAAGGTATTCTTCTTCTGAGATTACATCTATATGATTTTAACTTGGAGACTGGAATCCTCAAACACAGGCATGCCAGCATGCAGTATTCTTCTGTGCCCGAGTTCCACAAATATGGAAAAATTTCACTGTAAGTTCTCTTTTGGCTGTAACTTCACTACAAGTTGAAGAATGCTAGTTAATCCTGGTTCAAGGAAACTGTGGTGCTTCTTCTGTTTGGATTACTATAGAGTGTTTTAAAGGGCATCTCTTTGTCTTGAGATAATGGAGATATAGGATTTCATTATCATTCCAATTGAGATAACCATGATGGTTGGAAACTTGCATCCAAGTTTGGCTTCCTTTTTCTTAGTTGATCGATTTTTTGTATAGATAAGTAGGGCCATGAGAATTAGCTTAGCTATTATTTTCCTCGCCTTTTTTTTTTTTGGTTGCATTTTAGTAGGGGTCAATTAACTAGACATGTAAGTTCTCAAGTATTTTCCTGGTGGGGCTCCCTCTTCTACTTAGTGTTTTGATCCTTTCGGTAATGAGCATGTGATAAATTGGGTGTCTTTTTGCAGTCATAACATTCTGAAGGGTTTAATGGTTTTATTGTTCTTCGTTAACCTGCCCCATTTTGATGTTTTTGCACTTTTAATCTTGCCATCCTCTTTCCATTAGAATATTCCATTGTGTTTGCCATGATACTAATAGTAACTGCTTGCTGAGCAGACCAAGAGTACCGGGCAACTTAGCTTCTTGACAGCTTTCATGAATTTTGGAGGTTCCGTTGGTGAGTTCAGACTGCTTGTTGAATAGCTCTACACCGTGTGACATAATTTACTTTTGAATCTAAAGGGACATTTTTGAATTCCTCCTTTATGGCAGCGAGAGTGTTCACTGGCATACAAGAAAAAGCCCCAACGACCGGTAACCCTTTCTTTTCTTCCTCATGCTTTCTCATTTAAAGAACTTTTTCTTTTGAAGATCCACCAAAAATATGAAGATTTAATCATAGGTCAGGCGTCCCTGGGACTCAAAGGGTTCTGCTAATCTTTGTGTCTTAACATTTTCTTAAAGGAGCCATGAATTGCTTTTGCTTCTGTACCAAAATCACTGCAAAAGCAATGGCCCTTTAGTTGACTTAAACATTAGTTTGCTTCTACACGATCAAATTACTTTGTTTCCCTTTAGGAAATCAGGATTTTGATCCTTCCATTTCTTTACCTGTCCACTTGAGGGGCTTAACAGTGCACTGTGTAGACAAACATGAACCGCCATCATCGATGGAGCCAAAATGATAGACATTCCCAAACAGTGTTCTTACCGATTTTGACATGATCAATGTTAAAATCAGCACACCGTTTCATAAAGCACCCCCTTTTCTATCTTTTCATCTACCACAGCCTGTTCAGCCATTTCCTTGTTTCTGATGGATCCTGTCAACTTGTTTGTCCTCATTTCTGCTGCAGTCGTTTTGGGCACACTGCGAACTGTGGTGACAAACGGCACCATCCTGAGCCAGATAATCATGTACCGCAAGCGGCGCGAAGAAAGAGAGAAGAAGGTCAAGTAGCAAGCGTGCTTCTGCTCTCTGCAGTTTGAGCAGGTACTTCTCATGTATGTTCTGGTTCGATCAATAGTGCGGAGGGGTGAATTGTCATCCTGGGGATTGTATCTCAAGTATTTAGCCCTATTCTTGGACCGCGAAGGACGATCAGGTGAACACGTAGATCGCATTGGATCGTAATTGTGGCCAAAAACCACTACGGTAATCTTATTTCCACTGTGAAACGATTATGCCCGAGTAGTAGAATATTGGTTGGGTGAACCTTGACAGGGTGCTAAATAGGTCCCTTGGTGTGGGATGCTTTGGTTCACAGGTTGTGCTAGGTTTGTGTATTGGTCCGGTCTCACCTAGGAATTGGTTGGATCGGATCTAACTGAATTAGCCGATTTTGGGTGGTTCTCAAGGAATTGGTCCAATTCTCAATTCCAAAAATTTGGAATCAAGAATAACCGGTCCGATTCCCGGTTCCACACAAGGAACTAGACTCGCCCATATTACTTTTTTTTTAAAATTATTCTAAAACAAACTCTAAATTAGTGATCAGTTTTCACTAAAATAGAGTAACGACTTTTATATATATATATAACACGTTATGATCGATCGTCAATTAGTGCGGCTTGTCCCCTGATTAGGTAAATGTTTATTTAAGAAATAAATTGAAAATAATGCTCTTTCTTTATAAGGAAAAAAAATCACATTTAGTCCAGTTTTCAAATGGCCAATCCTTGATTGACTTTATTATGAATAGTTGTTGAGCTCGACTAAACAAATTAGAATCTTAAGGATTAGATTGTATATATTGCAATAGTGTAGGGACTTTTGATTCTCTTTCTTGTTATAGAAACACTACATTGAATATTTAAAAATAGTCCAAGGATTGGATCAAACCTATTAAAAACTCAAGGAGGATACTATGTATTTGGCCAAAATATAGAGATTATTAATGGGTACCTCATTATTAATGTAATTTTCTATTGTTTTTCTACTCAAGTTCTTCTTCTTATGTTTTTTTTTGGGTGGTTGGGATGGAACACATTCATGACGTTAGCAATCTTTGGACTTAACTTGGGGTCACTCTCTATTACGTTTCAACGAGAAAATATCAAGAACAAAGGCCTTAAACACACGATAGAAAGGGCTCAACTGCTCTACTTTCTAGCGAAGTCTAGTAGGTATTGGGGGAACTCGAAAAGAAGTAATGAAAAACAGGGAAAAAGGGACGAATGTAAAAAATAGGGCAAGATCCATCAATCATACCATTTTAAAAACAATAGTTTCTCGAACGGATATGTAGTTTAAAACGTGGTCGGCAAATTCAAGAGTCTTATCTTTGGATATGATGCCCGGACACGGATCTTTTCTTGGTTTCATACTAGGAGAATGCTAACAAGTTATAAACTTGTTTGATACCCAGTGAGTAAAACGAGGAGAACGACGAAAGACGAAAGAGCGCGGACCCAAAATACTCTTTGCATAGTAAACGACTCAATAGATACTTAGCTTATATCTTTTTTCTTTTTTACCACAGCAGTTGAAGTTCTAGACCTGTGGTTGAGTCCTATTATCTAAGCTTTGCTCGCGCTTTTGGACCTAGCTCATTGCATCATCGCTTACGTAGATGTAAGAAGAATCCAAGGATGCGCCCGTTTAGGTTGAGAAATAGGACGGGGATGTTTTTTAATGCCCTCGATCCTCGGTGGAAGTTTCGACGAAGACGCTAGTCGTTCGGATGGGCATGAGACGTACACGGAGGCAAGAATGAAAATTAGGCAAATTCCTTTCCACGACATCTCTCTCGTGACCCATGCATTGAAATCTCATCACCAAATCCAGCGATGCTAATAAACAAGTCAGAAGAGAAATGGGGAAATTGACTGCCATTCAAGGAATACGGCAAGGCTTTATTGGAAGTTTGCACGAGGGTTCGGGACCAAATTGGCAAAACTGAATAATTTAAGACCAAATTGAGTAATCTTCTTGGGAGAAAATATCAAATTTTCATTTGATAAAGACAATGCTTGAGTCATTGGCCTTTTTTTTTATCCTATTTTCTTTCTTTTGCTCCCTTTTCCAATCCGACTTTGGACCACAAAAAATGAGCTAAAGAAAGAACGAAGAAATGCCAGAAAAGGAGGGCGACCCAGATGGAAGAAGCGTAAGTATTACGAAGAATTATTCGGAAGGAAGGCGCACATCAAGCTTTCCACGTTCACTTTCGACGTGTGAATTGGGTGGCACTTTGCATATGGGTGGGGATATAGAAGAGACTCCATTTTGACTGGACGGCTCGCATCTTCGCGTGGAAAACGAGATTCGATTCGCTTCGAAGCAACGGTCAGTGTTTGTGAGGTCCAGACCACTTTTCTTACAGAACCCAACAGCTTACCACTCACCATCTGATTTAACATTGCTCAGAACATCCATCGCCTAACCAGAAGCCATGCAAGTCACGCACCGATGCATCGTCACAATGAAAGTCCGTGCGAATTCTTGATGATCGTCGTTCCAGGAGACCTGGAAGCCAACGGGCATGCCATGACACTCGTCGGCAATTTGCTTGTGCGAGCACCTTGATCTAAGACGATGATAAGGAGAAGTTTATAGGCACTCCTCGAAAGACCACAGGTGCTATAAAACTTGTTTAAGCGCCTTTTCTTTTAAGGAAAGTGAAAAATGGTCGTAACTCTTGGTGGTCCGTGATCAGTTGAGTGGAACGCCGTGTGGTCCTTCGAGAGTGGGTCAGAGTTTTGTGACCGGAGTCCGCTCGCTCGGCGATAATCAGCCAGACATCTGACTTTCGAATAGAGTAATCGCCAAGCGAAACTTACCAACAACCAAACAGACGATCAAACACCTTTCAAAATCCAACCTACAATCAAAGGTGGAGCCCTCACCGGTGAGAACACCCAAGCCTCGCTGATATACAAGGAATCAAAAAGTATACAGAAGCCCGTTCAAAAGTAAACATTGCAGCACAGCTTTTTCGGACTGACTGGTTCAAAACCTCGACACGAGATTCACACATTCTGACTACGCCTTTCTAGGTCCATACAGTCCAGGGACGCAAAAGTGTCTTGGCATGTAAACCAGACAGATCATGTCGAAAGAAAACGGCCATAGCGTGGTAACAGAAGTACCCCTTTCCTTCGTCAATCGCCATTCAGAGGAATAGATCCTGACCAAGCACCACACCTCAACCAAACAGGATGAGTTGACAGATGCGATGATTGCTATATTTTCCAAAAGATTGGATTATAGGTCGATTAATAATTTATATTTAAAAAAGTCACAACCCCCCGTCACCGCTTAACCATCTCTGACGCCATTTTTCACTCCAGCATCTTGATCGCCTACCATCTTTTTTCTGTTGAAATCGAACCAACTAGAGAAAGGGGGCAAAAGATAATCTCTTGACCATCTCCCAACTCTTGCCAAGCCACCAGGACTGAATTAACCTCCAGTAGCGAAAGGACAAATCAAAACGATTCTCTTCAATTTAGAGCAATCAAATTTCAAACACGAGCATTTCTCACAAGCTGCACCTCACTAGTCACTCCACAACACTCCACACCTTTTGAGCTTCGCTATCAACAAGTTTGGGCAACAGCTGACTAGTGCTTCTACACCTAATTGAAACGGGGAAATTCTCAATACAAAGCGTCTCTAGAGCTGTGCATTTAGCAAAGTGAATGGTATCACTAACCATCAATCGCTAAAAGCCGCGCTAAACTCAGGCAATTCAATTCCAGCAAACTCGAGCACGATTTTGTAGGATTGACACCGATTAGAACAGGATCGTGCATGTTAGGACAACAATCGGCGATGGCATGAACTGTCCATCTGAAGATCAAAGTTCGAAACCTTCAGACCCATAAAGTTGACAATTCAAATTTGACGCGCCGAGGGACAGTCATTCATTTACCCTGACTGTTTGGAGATTCCCCTGAGATTTTGTTTTAGGAATCTTTACTGCCACTTGACCATCTTCTGAATGTGCATGCCATCAAACCCTTACTGCTCAAACTACCCCACCTTAATTTAAAGGAAGATGATCGACTGGTGCGACTCGAGGATGCATTATTAGTGCCGGCTGTTTGGCTAGGTACGGGTGGAAATGCCACATGATTTTCTTCTGCTCCGCCATCACTGGCATGCGCGTCTATCTGTTCTTGGTCACTGGAGTCCAAATTCAATGCAAGCGATTCCCTCTTCGCTCTTAACCAAGCTGCGCCCTCAGAAGTCACTCCACCACACTTCTTAACCTTCAGTTTCACCAAGTTAGGGCAACCAGAGGCTAATGCTTTCATTCCTTCGTCTGAAACAGGGCAATTCTTGATGCACAGCTTCTTGAGCACCATACATCTAGCCGCGATACACACAATCTCAGGGTCTCCAACTGTATCGCTACTGCAAAATGCCAGTCTCTCTAAGGTGCCACAGTTAGATCCTAGCAAATCCAAGCTAAACTCCGTAGGATTGATGCCGATAAGAACAAGCTCTCGCAAATTAGGGCAATGCTTTGCGACAGCAATCAAACCATCGTCACCAATGCGGTTCAGCTTCAATCCATCAATATGGAGCTTCCTCAATAGCTTACAACGTTCGGCAACCGATACGAGGCCTAAGTTCGTGCAGTGCGGCGTCTTTAACAGATGCAGTATCTCGAGATCCGAGCAATTAGACAGCGAGGCAATGCCAAAATCACTTACCTGGATCCTCTCCAGATGGATTTCCACTATTTTCGTGACCCTCTCTACCATAAGTTGGAGCACCGTGTCCCAATCTCCGTAACATTTCACCAGCTTCAAGGTCCTCAAATTCTTCGAACCGATAATCAGCGGACCGAAGCACTGTCCACTGTAAAGCTCTTTCAAGCAAATTGTTTTGAGGGAAGCGGCGGCCGCACCAGGCCCAATCGGCTCGGCCGTAGCTCCTTCAGCGTGACTCCGGAGCCGCTTCACAGATAACTCTTCGAGCGAGGCGCAGTGATCGATCACGGCATTCATGCCTTTGGCTCCGAACGCACAAGATCCGCACGAGAGCTTCTTCAGCCCCCGGCAATTGCTCGCGAAGACCGCGATCCCCGTGTCCGAGAGCTCGCGGCAGCCTCGCAACTTGAGGCGCGTGAGGTTCCTGCACTTGAGCGAGATCAGCACGAGCGCGTCGTCGCCGATGCTCAACATCTTGCGGTCGCACTTGAGCGCGAGCTTCTTGACCGCGTCGAACCGCCTGAACAGCGCCGGGACCACCTCCAACAGCTCCGACCGAGCATTGAGGGCGAGCCTGTGGCGGCTCTGACCTTCGATCATGCGCCAGCGGCGGCAGACGAGGGAGCACTGGCTCCGGTCGCCGGAGCCCAGGCACTGGAAGACGCAGGCCAGGCATTCGTCGGGGAGATCGGATATGGAGACCGAGAGATCGGGGGCGGCACACTCGCCGGCGTCCTCCCCGAGCACCGGCCCAATCGCGGCCTTCGACTTGGGAACCGAGTGGCCGCCAAGGTCGTCGTCGAGGTCAGAGCCGAGCCGGCCGAGCACGGAGGCCGTCGAGGACGGCGACTGGCCCATCGCCGGCGGAGGCGCAGGCGGAGGTGGGGGATGGGGGACGGTCGGAGGAGGAGGAGGGAGGGAGGATTGAGGCGGCTTATCTTATCCTCGGGTTTGGGTGCCAGAGGCTGCAGAGTGGAGGAGGGCGTGGTTGACACTGTTTTCCGGTTTGGCAGATCGAGGTCGAGAAATGTCAGAGGGCAATACGGACTGTTGCGTTTGAAGAGTCAAAAGCGCAGGATTGGCGGCCCATCAAAGAGATATTGGGCCGAACATCGACGGTCGAGATTCGGCCCATCTCGTTAATAATAAGGATTTCTCTCTCCTCTTCTTCGTGCATATCGCTTTCCACGATCCCGAACGCACGTGGCGCAAGCCTCGACACTCGTGTGGGTTGTCGAATGAGATTGTTTTTTTAATAACTAGTTAGACTTGAAGGGAAAATGCCAAAATTGTTCATCACTTTTGACCCAATGATCAGTTTTACTTGCAAGCAAAATTCCACGGTGAAAAGACCAAATTGTCCCCCCTCGCAAACTCATCATGGTACCTTGCTCGGGGTTTTGGGTAAGTTTGATTTTCAATTGGGTCTAATTATTTCGAGTGGGTACGAAAATTTGAAATCCCAAAATAAGTATTTCTTAAGAAAAATAAATCTATATTTTTCATAAATATGCACATGGCTATGTAGGCGTGAAATGGTCTCCAGAATTAAAACTCTTGTACATGCTTGGTATTTTAAAAGAGTGCAAATAATAACCTCCGAATTCTATTTCTGGCCAAAAATTTAAAAATTTAATTTCTATGCATTTTTTAAATAAGTTTCTAAATAAGCAAAAATAAGTATTTGATAACAATAATAATTTTTTGTTTCTAGATCAGAAATTTATTTAATAAGCCTTCTTAAATATTCTACTTGGTACCGAGCGTTTTGGGTTGAAAATAGTAAAGTAGGATAAGATAAATAATGATAAGAAGTTTTTTTTATTTTTCATTTTTATTTCAAATCTATTTTTGTGCTGAAAATTTGTCCTAGAAATAGAAAAGTAAAATTATATTACAAAATAAAATTTTGTTCTAAATCTATTCCCAAAAAATTGAAAAAATAGATAAACGAAAATGATTATTATTCACGTTAGATCAAGTATGTTTTGGTGTTATTTTCCCACGAATTAGGTTCCAAAAACGACTGGGTAGATTTTTAATGAGGGGTAGACCATGTGCGTGACTATTTTGTTGAAATACTAAAATGTGATTTACCAAATTAATCAAGAAATGCTTATTTCATGAAAAATAAATAAGTGAAAAAATGTTTTCATAAAGATAATCACTTATATCATTAATAAAAATAAATAGGCGAAAAACGTTTTCACTATTCATAAAAACAATTATTTGATAATAAACACATTTATATTGTAAATAATATAAGTAATTATTTCCAAGAAATATTATTTTTCCAGTCATTAATTTTGTGCAAAACAAGCAGATCACAAGCCGAACATATTTTAATAAAAAAAAAAAGAAGGAAAAATCGGTGATTGGTTTGTTCCTGATCCGAACGAGCAGAGCCCAAATGCAGTGGGGCCCGGCGCGGGACCTGATCCCTCCCTCGCGAAGGATCGACACCACGAGCAAGACCTTCGCCGGATCACCTCCACCGTCATCGTCGTTCTCACTTCGGAGAGCACCGCCAGAGCAGAGCGAAGGCCCCCCGTGGAAGCTTCGCTCATGGCAGCTCCTCCTCTGCTCCTGAGGAGCACGCCCGTTCTCCGCCTCCGCCACCGCCTCTTCGCCGGAGGTCGGCTCCACCTCCACCGCCGCCTCTTCGCCGGAGGTCTCCGCCCTCTGTGCGCGGCGGCAGCGGCGGCGAACGCCTCGACCGAGTCGGCTTCGCCGAGGGAGAAGGCGTCCCCCAAGGACAAGGGGAGCACGGTGTTGTTGAGCACCAGAGAGCAGACGAAGTACCACCGATGGGACGATCCTGACTACAGGAAGTGGAAGGATAAGGAGGAGGAGATTCTGAGGGACATCGAGCCCATTGTCTCGCTCGCCAAGGAGATTCTCCACTCCGATAGGTATTTCTCTCGCACGCGCACACAATGATTACTCAAACTGGATGTTCCGTGTTGACAATGATTCGATTTTGCTTCTGTAGCGCGAATTCGTGAGCGTTAATAGTTCATTTTTCACTAAGTAGTTGAAAGGTGCTCCGGTGATTCGTTGTTACGCACTATTGAACTGCGTTCGGAATTTGTGAAAATGACTTCTGGGCCCTTCTTTAGCTCTATTGACTGAATCGTGCATGTTTCCTGTCATCAGTCTTTCGTGCGATAGCATGAACTTATTGATGGAAGATTGTGCCACTGGAAAGGAATTGATTCAATTAGGATGCGAATTCACTTGATGCCTGAAAAGTGCATGATAGGCATGTTTCGATTTACAGTTTGTTATGAGTCTATGTCAGGAACATAGCTTGCATGCATTGTAGCGTAGACTTGTTTCACCTTGCGGTGAACATTTTCGAAAATCTTTTTCTTTATGTAGAAGTGAGTTATATCAATTCGATAGCTTGCTTAAGGATGTTGAACTCCTTGATAAAGAACCTACATAGCTTGGAAGGTGAAAGTCAGTTGTGATTAATTACATGTGAACTTGATAATGGCTATGAATGTATAGAAGCATCCTTCTTGGGCACCAAGCATCTTGGGTGAAGAATTGTATCGAACATGAAAACACACACCTCTTCGGATTTCTCCTTTTTGTTTCTTTCTTTTCTTGTCTGCTTGAAAACCTGTTGGGATTTCTGATTGAATGAAGAACCAGAAAATAAAGTCATAGCATTCTTATACATCTCATTTGGCGAATGACTTGCTTACCGTTGGTAGACAACAGCTCTCTCTCTCTCTCTCTCTCTCTCTCTCTCTCTCTCTCTCTCTCTCTCTCTCTCTCTCACTCTCTGTGCATATTTGTGCATACCTATTAGTTTTATTGTCACTTCTCTCATCCAACTATTTCTGTGTTCTGCTAAATTGATAAATTTGGTTCCATGGACAATGTTGCGGTGAATTATTTACCATCTTCTTTCCTTCAGTTTGTCTATCTCAGGATCTTGATGCTCTTGAGTATTATTTTAGAACAGCCGACCTGTCTTGTATTGTATGCCCTTTCTCTTTAGATGAACCATGACTTACTACTTAGAAATCTGCAGATGCGTTGTACATTCTTTGTATGATGTTCCCATGCCTGAACTTTTAATTGCTTTCAATAGGGGTGATTGACTTGTCTTGGGAAAAAATGAAGATAGATTATTTCCAATCCACCACTTCTCTCTGTTTTCCTTATCTTCACTTTTCTTCTTCTCCTCCATTCCTCTTTTACTCACTTTGATTCTAGCAATGTATGTTAGCTTTTCACTATATATAGAAAAAGGTCTAATATTATTATCAATAATAATAATCCAGGACCTTTCCAGTTCTACCTTGAATTTCTGATTTTCCAACTCTACCATGAAGGTACATGTCAGCCAGCCATCAGTATTGCACTAGTGACATGATTAACTGCTGATATGGCTCAGCATAGGGCTAGTGCGGTGACAAGATTGAGTTATTAAGTTAAAAAATGGCCTTCAAAAAAGTGAAATTGAAAAGATGGTGAACAATCAGAATGATTTGCCCTGCATGTCCTAATCTGCTCTTTTTCTTAAAGTTATCTTTGAAGCTGACATGGGCGGTAAAAATTAGCTTGCATTTTCACATGTAACGTGATCATCCAAAATATTCTTTTGTGCTTTTTATGAAACATATATTTGACCCTATTGAGACCTGTCAATCTATTATCTTCATTTATCAATTTCGCTGGACATTGACAGTGGGTAGATCCAATAAAGATAGACGGAAATGATTCCACTGTCGGGCCACTCCTTAGGTCAGCTGCTGGGGCTAAGTCGGGATAATTGAAAACCAGCTGAAGTTTGTGGTCTTTTTAGGAATCAGGTCCTAAGACAGAGCAACTAAAAGAAACTGAAATTATCTTCTATTGGTGTAGCTAGTCAATGTTGAATTCCTATCATCTAATAATATTTGGCTTTAGGGTATTGGAAGGATTATAAAATTTTGAGGATGACTGGAAATCTTTGTGAATTCTTTTGCATGTAAGTTCACTAGAGGGAAAATGGACTTGCAGACTAAGAGGTTGAAAGTGAAAAGGTTCAGCATTTGATAAGATGAAGCATGTTTAATAATGTTTATTAGTTGACTTAAAAGATCCAATTAAGTAAAAAGTTCATGAAATGACTTAAGTAAAGGGTTTACTATCACCATAGATTGCGAATAAGTTTTCTAAAACCTACATATACTATCCACAGCTCCATTTTAGGTAAGAAATGAATTATACTCGGAATTGAAATTTTTGCTATCATCAAACGACTTATTTTTTTCATTTTAAGCACTTAAAGTTGTCAATGCTTAAAGTTCAATAATTAAATTTTCATTACTCATTTTCTATATTATCAAACAAGTGGTGAGTTCTTCTGTTGTTTTAATTTTCTTCCACATTGTTCTTCCTCTCTTATTTTGAAAAGTAGAGATGATCTCACTAAGAAGGCACCAAAGGCATGCTGATTAGTTTATAAAGGCTTGAGGGGAAGCCAATTATAGAAAAGGTCAAGAAGTAGCTCAAGGATACAAGCATATTTGATGACAGCAAGCATCGACTCATGACTTCTTCTAATGCCAAAAAATAAGAAATTTCTATTTGTTGGCCTTGTTTAGTTTACTAGGGAAATCGAACCCATTTCTGAGAAACTGTCTCCATTGTTTGGAAACATTACTAGGAATAAGAGAACTAAAGCACTACAAATCTTAACAGAATCCAATTGCCTAGCTGATGGAGGTAATCAGACACTCTTCCCATAGATTCATCTATTGTGCTTGTTTTACCTCCCTCAATGAGCTCTTTCCCGTCTCTGTCGTTGCACATGTCCCCACAAAAGATGGAAAATTCAATCTCTCTCTCTCTCTCTCTCTCTCATGTCCATGTTATTTGCCAGACTAGAATAGACAAATTATCATATTAATCAAGTCATGATTGGTTAGTACTTGCATTAATAAATTTTTCGGACATCCATTTTTTGGTCTAACTCGGCAATAATGTTCTGAATTTACTTCTGCCCTTTCATTTTGCAATCGACATGTTTGACATGATGTTTCAACACTGTAACAAAGTAATAAAACAATGGAATAGAAATTCTATGCGGAGGGATCTGATTACCTGGAATTGTGTCCATTTCCTTGTCCAATTTCATTCTAAGACTGGATCGCTTGAAATGTACTCATGCAGGGGAAGGGTCACATATTATGTCTGTCTAGCCACATCTTTCGAAGAATGGTTTTTGACATTGATGAATATTGGATGAACACTGTGTCTTAGTCAACAGTCTGATTGGACAACTCTAACTCTTGGTTCTGCTTGGGGGATTTTATATCTAACTCTTGGTTTCTGCTCTTGTGCCTGTTGCACAGAGGAATGAATGTGAAGCATCGCCTTTGACTTCTAGACTACATAGAATTCTTTAACTGCTACCAATGTCTACACAGAAGGATATAAAAAAATTAAGTGGTCGGGGATTATCATCGTAGTCTTTGGTGAGTCCTGCTTTGTTTTTTGCAATCTGCCAATGCAAATATGAGATTCTCCTGCTGTTTAATCAACAAGTGGGCAAGGAGTGACATCTCCTGCATTGTGAACTTTTTCTGTCAAATTGATCTTATATATCATGAAATTCAAGAAGTTCGCTGATGTGCATTTGATGATGCTGCTTGCCAGAATTCAGAAGAGTCAATGATCATGTTTGTTTATTAGTGGGAACCTTCCGCAATTCCATTAACTTCAAATTGAACAGTGACTGAGGATACATAGAGGAATGAGAAAAAATGAAAAGGGAAGTTATATAGGCATTGCATGAGATCAAGCTGACCTTGTATAGCAGAAGATGTGCCATGTGACCATGAAAGCAGAAGAGAAATTATTAGCTTTAGAACTAGGAAGAAACTTTAGAGTATTCCTTTCCAATCTTTCATCTTTGTTATATGTCATGGGTACCAACTCATTTGAAACGCAATAACTTTAACAAAATGATCTTCTAGCTAGATATTAAGTTTCATTGTAGAAGGGTGCAGATGCCTAAAGTCGATTTTATTATTTAAATTGGACCTTTTCTTCCATCTGTGGTGCCTAATTATATTCCTAACCAAAACATGACTGAAGAATTTTTTACATGCCTGGGATGTTTGTAGTATGCTATATCATCTAGGTATATTTGAGCTCTTCATTGAACTACTATGTTATATATTTTAAAGGTACAAAATACAGATACTTGTCCTCATGCTCAATGCTGTTTGAAGATAACAATGTGTGGCGATATGTTTTGACAAAAAATTCTATACCCACTATTTTGAGGGTTGATTATATGATACAGGATGATTGTTATGGTTGTGGTTCTATTCTATCCTTATAGTAGATGTATGTGTTGCCTGGGATTATAAGTTTACTCAGAAAATTAAGAAGAAAAAACAGATAAATAAAGGATCCATAGAATCAAAGTAAATGAAAAAAAAAAAGTTAATATTTATAGGTGGTCTTTCTGGAAATTTCTATATGTAAAAGGAGGATGGGATCAATATTCAAACTCTAGCATAAAAGAGGACAATACCAATACATGGCAGAACTTTGAACAGAGAATTGTAGGGATTGGATGAGCTGTGATGCCCACTGGAACTATGTTGGTGTACATCTTCATCCTCGCTCCATATTGTAAGATAAAATTGACTATTTTTAACAGAGAAAGAAAACTAATTTTCACGTCTCTATAACACATAATTAAATGGCTAAATTGACTTGAAAGAAACATTGAGATTTTATTTGTCAAAATTTAGATTGCATCCGTCCTACTGTTCCCAACAATGCTTATATAATTGTAACAAGTTCACAGAAAGATACTAATCAGATTGCTGAAAAAGAAATATTTACTTGGAGATCGTAGGGGAAAACATTTAAAGTAATTATGAATTTGAACAAAAGTAGTGGGTAAAAGATCATTTTTCGGATCGTTCAAGGGTGGAGTAGAAATAAGAGTGGTAAGACGAAAAATGGTATAATGACAAAACTTAATGGAATGGAAAACTTGGACATTGGAAGAGAAGCAAAGCATAATTAACTATCTGCTCATCCATCAAGTATGGGAGGAGTGAATGAACAATTTCTTATGTCCCAGAATCGATGCTGGGGCCTCTAAATGTCCATCCTGGACATCCTTGCAATAGTATTAATTCATAAAATAACAAAATGAGCATAGACATAATGCACTGAGGAGAGGCCCAATCTGGAAATCTACAAACTCTGTACTGACATATTTACATAAATGTATATGGTATTTATGTTTTCATCGGTGCAAATGGAATCACTTTGTATGTGATTGTTGTCCTGACACTATGCTATGATTGGGAAATGTGGAAAAATAGGGAAAATGAAATTGGAGTGGAAAACAATGAAAAATTTAAAATTTCTGTCAGTAGAAAAAAAATGAAAAATTTAGAATTATGAGAATTTTCTTAGGTCGTTACGCATGATTGCAGGTCATTCTTTTCTACTTGTATGTTTTAGACTTAAGATTATTAGAAAGACCTCCCATCTCCCTACATTTTCACATTGCTCAAAAGATGGCACCTGTCCTTATCACAAACAGCATTACCATTCGACAGTGGCCATCACCACTTGATATGATAATCCCTCCAGCAATTCTAAACTTAATAAATGTGCTTAATCTGCTGCGTGATATCCCTGCTCACTATGATCTTCCTCCATTGCACTCTTAAATTCATTTCTGTCCCGGCAATATTTGTCCATATTATGTTCTTAATGGCCAGGAACTTGGTGGAGTTTGTAAATCATGTCAAGCTCTCCCAATACACTCTAGTCCATATTCTGGTATTATGATGGCATTCGCTATTGTATGCCTGAATCTAGCCCGCACTTCATGGCTACTTTTTTCCATTTTGGTTGTACTTTTTTCATCAGATTCTCACTTCTGCATTTCTAATACTAGAATTCTGGAAATAATATTTGTAGAAGTTGCATCAAAAAATATTATTTCATAAATTAATTAGAAATCAGGTTGCTTTTGTTTATAGAAGATGCTGCAAAAGGCTTTTGATTTAAAATTGGCCAGCATAAGTTATTTGGTGGTTAGCTGCGTGCCATTTTAATCATAGTTCAGTTAGTTACGTTCACAAAAGGCATAAGATGTTTCTCCTATACAACTTGTGATACTTGGACAAGCTAATGGCGATTGTAAGGGAAGAGGATTATTTGTCTTGTTTGATAATTATCAAAATATCCTTTTGGTTGACTATGAGTGTGATCATGATACTGGGCTTACAAGATACATGGCCATGATTTAGGTCAGAATTATTTGATTTCAAATAAATATTAGGAGTTAACTGATGAAGGCATTTGCATCACACTACAGGCGTTGATAGTTGCTTCATTTTGAACTGTGCCTACCTGTCAAAGTTATGTGCAGCAATTGGTAAATTGAGGGTGCTCTCAGTTCCTTATTTTGCTAAATTTTTTTTTGGTTACCAGATACTTGGATGGGGAACGACTGACAGCTGAAGATGAGAAAGCTGTCGTAGAGAAGCTTCTCATGTATCATCCACATGCTGAAGACAAAATTGGTTGTGGACTTTATTACATAATGGTAAGCTCTTCTGCAATTATATTTGCTTTGAGAAGAAAAAAGGAAAAAGCCACAAAAAAAAAAACCCTAAACTGTAGCCTCTGCGACACATGTACCCTACCTTTTCTGGTGACACGAGAAAACCCAAACTTGTACACATGTGACTTATTTACCCTCCATTATGATTCCATCAGAAAGGACCACTAAAAGTCCTACACGGCCACTAAGATGGACAATGGAATGTAAAGGGAGCTAATGTGGTGTTTATGTGGCTTAAGTGATAAAAATAACATCGTTTTGACGACTTATGTGGACCACAACTGTGCTGTTTGCTCTCCTCTCAGTTGCTGAAGTTGATTTGGCTAAATTTTAGGAATTTCATTTGTGTTTATCTGTCACTTTGTTCCTTGCCAAATCCGCCATTGTTGACCAAGATTTATCCAAATCCAGCTTTGTATCAACTTAGGCGAGTGATTACAAGTTCAAATTGTTCCAAACCCATGGTTGTTTGTACTGTCTAGTATTTTTTTGATTCTGCGTTTTGCCCCCTTTTCTGGTTTTTAAATTGCTTCAGTAGCCTGGTCTGGTCTGGTTTGGTTCAACCATTAATCTTCATTTTAATCGCTGATACACAAAATGCTTGAATCTGACTCCTCCGCCACTTTCACCTTAGAAGGCAATACCATCTGGTCTCCCCCACTGTTGCTATCCATGCAACTGCTGGAACTACAACTCTCCATTGTGTGACTATGACTGTGAGCGGGAATGACTGGGCCTGCAACTGTGAATGTAAAAGATTATGTTGTGATTTCATTTCCCCCTCCATTCCAGGTAGCATCTGAGTGAATGCCTTGAAATATGCTGAAATATTAATTATTAGCATTGTATTAGCTCTGCTTTTGTCTCAGATCTTTCGCATTCCTCATTCTGACTCTCCTGTTGAGACTCAGAAGGCAAACTTTTCCTCCATGCTATTTCCCTCCTCTTCTAGTTCTACAAGGTTGATGGATTGCCTACTCTTTTATTTTCTTCTTCTTCCCTTTTTTTTCTTTTGGCACAAACCCTTTTCGAGATCACTAACCCCAGGAAGAACCCTACTCCCCAAACTGAGCTCCAGAAAGAATCCTAACATCCAAAAGAAGTATAGAATCAATGTGTCACATTGGAAATAATTTGAAATTTTTTGGTGGCTTATTCCAATGAAAAAAACTAAAAGAGACATTCATGTTACAGAAAATTATTCTTAATGGACTTCCGCTGCTAATTAAAATTTGAAGTTATAAACCACCCACTCTGCTTATCTCCCCTCCTCAGAAAGAAGAAAAAAGAAAATATAACTTAGCTGCCAAGTTGAATATCGAACTCAAACAGCTGTTAGGATGGTGATGTTATTGATATATATTTAGTTTTTCTCCAAACCACAAAATCAAAGCTCTACCAAGTGGTTTGGCATGCATTTGGCATCTATTGCAAAACTTTGATTTTGTTTTCTGCTCTTAGAGCATTTTCAGCTGCAAACCATGAACTATGAAGGAACATACGTTGGATTAACTTACATCATGGAGTGGATTCCTGGTTCTGCATATCTAGTATATGCCGGCACCTTATATTCCTTTCTTAGGATATCGCACATGGTTTCCATTTTGTCCTGATGGCCAAAATGCGCCCAATGGCATATCACTAATGTTTCAATTGTTCAACTTTGTGGTCTGTCTTAGTAGAATGTTGAAGTGCAGCACACTTGCTATATTAAACAATGATTGTTCCTGTAATGATTTTCACATGCTGACTGCAAGTGGGCTTGTAAACATGACTCACATGTTCAACACTTGATTAAAATCTGATGCATAAGTTGATAAATTTCATAAACATTTGATAGGCCTATCATCATTCTTCTACTTGGTGACAAGAGAATAAGTTTATGCTACTAGCATATTATGCCTGCTTAATAAAAGAAACTCCTTGTGCTTCTCCAGGATCTAGTGCCCTGCTGTTTGAGTTAAATGAATGTAGTTTAGTACGAAATACGTGCATAAGGAGAAAGAAATTCTGTATCCTAAAGAATACTAACATTGACAGAGTAGCATGCATAGATAGATATCACACATGTACTGTCGATACTTAGATGACAGAGGAAGAATGAACTCAATAGAAGACTACAAGTACTGAGGAAGCTATGTGAGAGAACTCATCATATTGACAGTAAATATTCCACAGAGTAGTAGAGATAGAGGTTTGGTGTTATGGTAAAATGTTCAGTTGTAATGATGCTCCAATTGCCCAAACATCCCACGCTGTAAGTAACAGAGTGGACATATCAAATTATCATTAAGTTGACTTATGGCTTGCTTCTTCTTTTTTTCCTTATGAATTTTTCAGCACTATGAGCTGTCCTTTATTTAACTCAGTAAAGTTGTCTTTCATCTTTCTCTGTCAACTTGAGTGTCTGTAGGAGTCATTATATGATTATATTCGTTAGCTTTTCTTGGGTTTACCGTCACATGCCCCTTTTACCTGGCAATCCATTATGTGTATGACCCCTAAAGGTGGCTTTTGAATTTGAGGTGAGAGATTGTGACCATTGTTTTCCACCCCATTGCTTTTTGTACCAGAGAGCTTCTCTCTGGTGTGGTGATAGGTCTACTAATTTGCAGTTTGCACTCAAGATAGAACCAACATTACTAATTCTTGTTTGAGCAGAAATGTGTCCACATGGTTTTTCCAATTACTCATAGTAATTAATGCTTTTGTAGTGAAGTATATTGCTTGTCGTTGAGGTAAACTTGGGTAATACTTCCTTCTGCAAACATGTCATGACACGATTGAAACATGTAAGAAATGATCTAACATACCTTTTCCTCTCAATGAAGGTCGAGCGACATCCCCAGTTTAGAATTTCAAGGTGTCTGTTCGTTGTAAGAACCGATGGTGCGTGGATAGATTTCTCGTACCAGAAATGTCTCCGAGCATACATCCGATCGAAGTACCCATCTTATGCCGAAAGATTCATCCGGGAACATTTTAAACGTGGCAGTGGTTAATTCATGTCAAAGACTTGTGCTTCATACTGTTAGTCCGACAACAGTTTTGGAATCAGTAGTTGTTGTTGGCTCGTATAAAATTCCGAATTGTCCGTGAGGCTGAAGAAATGCTCATGCACTTTAGATTATGTCATTAGTCAATGGAGCAGATACTGCTTTGACCGCCACTTCAAGTCCAACTGTTTGTTCACATGTGGGGACAAGAACATGATTGAAGGTGAACTCCACCTTTTCTTTTTTGGATGGCTTAAGGACTCGTGTTCGGTAGGAAAATTGGTAGTTAGCTCTCTCTCTCTCTCTCTCTCTCTCTCTCTCTCTCCAGTTATCTGGATTGTTTTGTCTGTAAAGGGACAATCATGAGTGAGCACAGGGTCAAATGCTGTTGACTTATATGAACAGATGTTGTAGAACTACCTTAATCAATGATGGTTCAAGGTTGATGCTTGATTAGGTGAACCTGTTTTTATGAATGAGCTATTATGGATGGCCCTAGCCCGGCTTCAGAAGTTCCTACGGTGGTCCAGGAAGAGAAATTGTAGTGAATGAGTCAGGAACCGAGTCAAAACTCAAAAAGGAGTCGCTGTCCGGTTCTGGTCTTGCTTTGCTTCATTTGCAAAAGTCAATGGAGGGAATCCATTATTGCCCAGCTCTGAAAAGACTGCAAATAATGTTCTGGGGTTGGAGGACACCCCATATCTCTTTTTCTTCTGTGTTTTCGGCAAATAGGCAATACATGCCGAGGAGACAAAGCTCTATAGGAGTTCGACAAACCCTGCTTGAATTTTTTGTCCTTTCTCTGCCCTCATGGCCAAGTAATTGTGCAATTTTTGCCCAGGACATCAAAGCATCATGAGCTGCTAATTGTGCAATTTTTGCCCAGGACATCAAAGCATCATGAGCTGCTGCTCCTAGGGCACGACTCCCATTTTCTTAGTCCAAGTTTGGTTTGGTAATGCCTTTTTTCTTGTCTGAAGGAGGTTCCATTTCATTTCTTGAACATAAGGATCACATCTTTTTATGCATCAAAGTGCGTAAATGTTTTTCTTATACTTGTTAAGAGGGTCATCATCGGCATTTGATGCTTATCCTTTCGAATCACCACATTTTATTTATATCATAGTGATAGAGGAATTGAAATCTTCAGCTAATAGCGTACAACGAACTTTTGATGGAACTTTTACAGGGGTTCTGTAAACTGGTCTTGAAAATGAATGTCTTTCTTATGTGAGGGTGTTTTTAGTTCTTGGGCACTTATAACTTTTTTCAGAGGTTAGTAAATGCCACTTTCATGATTTGCTCTTCAAAATGATGATTGGTCGCACCAAATCTCCACCAGGAAAAAGGAAATCAGCTTTGCTGAAAGTGAGGGGTGAACTACCATATCTTCTAATAAGGATTGAGTACTGCCAGTGCGACCTTAGGGCAGTCAATGTGATAAATCATTTCTAGATTGGGTGCAAGAGCGCCGCAAAATTTGATTCATGTAATGTTAAGTATATTATCACCAGTAGGTTAAATTGGTTTACTAAATATTGTGACGGACTCGTATGGATAGTCAATTGTAGCCCATCTGTTCTATCATATCGTTAATCTGGCAATTTAATGGTCATTTTAATTTGTCTAAAGTCACTCTGAATTTAGTGTTCACGCTATAAAGTCCACAATATGATGATGCTGCTTGAATAATTTGCCAACTCAATTTTCTGTAACTGTCGCATTTTGTGTCTACTAAAAAATTTTGCTCAAGAGAGAGTAGACAATGTCGTGGGCGAAAGTTTGTTTTCATGAAGTCATCAATATTTCTTAATGGTTCGGAGGCCAACCGACATTCTTATCCTCGAAGAAAAGAAAAATGCACTCTTTGTGGGCGACGTGTTCCTCACGAGTTCTATCACCATTTTTGTCTTGTAAATTGCACATATCATGTGCAAGATTATAGTTACCATAATACAGATGACAAGATGGTCTCTAATTATAAACGGAAATTCACATTGCAAACAGCTAAATGTACGGTACGATCGTGGAAGTTCTCTTCGGTTTGATTAGACAAAGAGACAATAACGTTGTTAGTCGGAAGGCACAAAGTCTAAAGCTTAGAAATCCTTGTGCCACATACCATATAGTATGTCACATTTCCTTCCAAATCACTCCATTTTTTTGCCTTTCTTTTGTTCCGAAATTCGTTTGGCCGATTTCGGGACCACAAATCATGGGGTTCTGGCACTCTAGATTTTGTAAAAGCGATTTCCATTAGTCAAGCTAACGTGCCTCTCCGTGCATGGCAAGCTGGAGTTTCTGTCTCTTCTAGTTTTCTGATCTCTAATTAGCCAAGTCACTCGTACCAGCTTAATTAAAAGATCGAATGGGCAAATTTCCGTGGATGATAATCATACAAATCTCCGAGGAGTGAATGTGATGTTGATGATACGTAGCGATAGGTCAACCCTTTCAATCATTATGTCGCAAGATTCAACCCCAAGTCCCACCCTAGCTCATGACCACATCATTACATATTTCAAGGTGGGTTCCTTGCACATCGTCCAATTGGAAAAAAACGTTCTTGTTTTGGAATTATTATGCGTGCCGCTCTAAAAAAGAAAAATGAATCGAGGTAAATGTTTAAGAGTAGATTTTCGTTGATAGTAGAAAAATTCTCCTTTGCCTACTTCTTCTATATTATAGTATTTAAGTACTAAATCACGAATTCATTGATCAACTTAAACTTAAATAACAACTATTGATAATCCCATAAAATTTCACAAGATATCAAAGTCGGGTTTTGCCTCAATTTATTTGCCTCATGTGTCCACCCGGTCCATGTGTCATTCCTAATTCTGCTTACATGTTAAATAGGGTGTTGAAATAACTTACATTGTTTGATTGTGGGGTTTATATGTTATTTTTTAAAATGTGATATATATCCACTTATTAACTTAAATTTTTAGAATAATTAACAGTAATCCCACAAGATCTCAAATAGTAGCAAAGCAAGAAGCATTGTGGTTGAACTTTCCAAGACATTATTTTGCCTCGCTTTTATATATTTCCACCATCCAGTCTTTAACCAAAATCCATATTATGCATAAAGGGAAGTGATATTATATGTAAATATTAAATAACGCATCCATTTATCATTTTAAGTTTTCAGAATTGTTGGCAATTGTCCCATCACAAGTATGTCCACTCCATCATTTCATATGTCATTCATAATCCGGCTTGCATATGAAAGTAAATATTAAAATATCCTACATTACTTAATAATAAAGTTTATACAATCTTTACTCATGTAAAATCCATATTATGCATAAAGGGAAGTGATATTATATGTAAATATTAAATAACGCATCCATTTATCATTTTAAGTTTTTAGAATAATTGGCAAATATCCCATCGCATGTATGTCCACTCCATCATTTCATATGTCCTTCATAATCCGGCTTGCATATGAAAGTAGATATTAAAATATCCTACATTACTTAATTATAAAGTTTATACAATCTTTACTCATGTAATATCACTCCACCTACTTAAACTTTTAGAATAGTTAGTAATAATCCTAAATAATTTCACATTGTATCAAAGCAGACTCTCAAAGTTGAATGCACATAATCATGCATGCGATATTGTTTTCTTACTCCATCAATGTAAAATGTCATTCATGAAATTCCTGGTAGACATCATTGACAGAAATGTTAATTTTGCATCCAAAACAGCTTCTAAAAACATGTATGATATTTGTGCAAACGAGCAAGCACAGACGAAATTTTACGGGCATTGATTGTACCATAGAACTTGACAATCCATCAAATTAAAAAGGAAAGAAAAAGACCACCATGCATGCAAGCTCTCTCCTCCAATTACGGGGAGAAGCACCATCATTAGATACACCGAAACGCCATCTCTCCGGGACAGCTGGAAGCTGCAAGATATCCAATTGGGTCCTCACGCCTTCGCACCGCATTCATGATGAGTTTCTCATTGGTGGGGTCTCTAAAATTTCGTAACAGTTGTTAAATAAAACATCATAGAATCTCCCCTTTTCAACAACAAAAAAAAAAAAAGTCCCACTGAATCGTACCAAGAAAAACAAGCCCCCACCGGAAAATCTTCGACATATTCGAAGAAAGAAGAAGAGAAACGCCGTGTCTAGTAAGAACCGTTTACAAAATTTGAAGGTAAATTGGTTTCATCGATCATTTACAATCTATCACATCATTTAATACATTAATTCAAGTTCATATCACAAAAAACCCCAAATTAATATACATGATAAATTTATCCCAAACTAAAAATTATGAAACTAGTCCACTTATAATAAATTTAGTCTCAATTAATTTCTATAAAAAATTGCTAATTTTAATGACACATGACAATAAATGGGTGTATAAAGTTATGATTTTTTGCGGTATTAATTAAATTTAAAGGAAATTAACCAAAGGTAACTTTGTCATAAATATACCAGTTTATAGTTTTTTATGATCAAAAATTAATTTTGGGAAACTTTGTCACAAATGTACAAATTTGAAGTTTTTCATGACGTTAACCCGATTAATTTTGTCAATTAGTATTAGTATAATTAGCCTTGCTTCAAAGAAAAACGTGTGTAAAAAGACATTGACAGATTGGGTCAAGATGAGGTGAATGTGAAGTAGGTAAGGTCTCGGAGAATAGGAGCGTGGGCAACGTGAATCGTGGGGAGAAGAGCGAGTTCGATGAGTCCCGATGAGAAAAGAAAAAGAGAGGGTGCTTTTCTTTCTCTGATGGCTGCCATTGGACATGGATTTACATCAAAACATCACTCTCCCTTTACTTCTTCTTCTTCTGGCAGAGACTGGCCTCCTCTGATCTGTAACCCGATCGATGAAAATAGAGCCACTCGTTCCTTTTTGAGGCCTTTCTCTGTCTCGGATTCGGTAAAGGCAACGAGGAACATGATCCAGGAATCGCGTGCGCAAGCAAAAGGGAGATAATGATAGAGATGGGTGAGTTCGAAAGGTTATGGATGCAAAGGACTCATCTTCTCTCCAATTTAAGAATTTATCTTAGTGACACACACCTGTATATATGCCGTGCAAATGAGAAATAATCACCTCTTACCCAAAGCAATTAGATCAGAAATTTGTATAGGGCATGACAACGAGAAGTGGGTAAGCGATCTAATAAGAATATAAAAAAATTTTAAACTCAATTGCTGAGTTAGTTGGGATTTATATTGCATTGTAAAGTTTGAATTAGTCGCACAACGTTAGCAATGCAGTTGATAAATTAGATACTTTCTTGTAGATGATGGTGTTGTGATCAATGTTTGAGATACATGGATTAAGTAAGAAAGAACGAGCCCGTTTGGTAGCTCCAATAAAGGGCAAAAAATTAAGAATTTAGTATTTAATGATGTTGATCTTATCAATTAAATTGTTAAACCTACCATTACGATTTTGGTCGATTAGAAACTAATTATAATTCAGGAGCAACAGTTATTATCGAGCAACTCTATTATTTTATTTTCAACACTAAAGATTATCAACATTGACAATTTAATGCTAAAGTATTCAAATTTGTTCGATTTTATCAATCAAGTATTCTCCTTCGAGCTAAACTTCTAACAACTGCTTTGGCCAAAAAGAAAAACCTCTCACCAATCACGTGGCAATTTTTTATATGTTCATACCAGTCACTTATCACCAAACTTACTTTGCGGATTTTAATTGTACGACCGTCAATATAAAGGATGGAGACCAATGTCTTTATTTATTTTTTTGCTTTACTACCTAACTTGTCTCCATCAAACTCTTAATGAAATCAAGATTATCAATTTATCCTCCGGAAATGAGGAATTGCATCTGATGTTGGACCGAAGCTATATGCACTTAGAGATCGGGTGAAATTAACCAAAAGATTAATAAATCAAGAAACTCGAGATAGAATTAGTTTCCAATTATTTAATAATAGAGAAACTGGAGTCTTTTAAGCTAATTCACTTCCCCTTTAGAACAAAAAAAAACGCCATTATTATTTTTGTCATCTGTTATATTCACTTTGTAATGGTATCCTAAACACTACAACAGTCAAGAGATGCTAAAGATAATAAAATTACTTTAGTACAACTTTTGAATCGTGCAATTTGACATATTTGGTTGAATGTCGGCCATTTTGTGCATAGATCAGATCTCACACCACCAAAAATACAAAACGGGTCTTAAAGCACTTATTAAAGAATGTTCCATAAGAAAAATTACATTCTTCTTCTTTTCTCGATAACACAGTTCACAAGAACAGCCAATGCATTACGAGATATTAGAGGGTCTAGGGCACATTTTCTGGAAGATCCAAGCATAAAAATGTAGTAAGAGATATTTACTAGACCTAGGATTACTGTACAAGCAAATGCCTGAACTGCGAAACAGTAATGGTCACGGTGAGAGAAGTCGATGAGCTTCTTTGGCCCTGCTTTTCCGGTTCTTGGCGGGGGAGGGAGGGGTGGTGTCGAAACTCGAAACCATCTATCAAAACCCGCAGACACGATCTCTGCATTATCTCCCCCACCTTCCGTCACCACTCTCTGTCTCTCTGTCCCTATGCGCGTCTCTCTCTCTCTCTAGTCCAATGGATTCTGCACTGCTTTCACCACCCATTTGCACTTTTTTTCTGTCGTTTGACAACGCCTCCTCTCTCTCTCTCTCGAACACACACACACAGAGTAGGTGCATGCATTTCTTGGAGAGGGAGCCCATAAAGAAGTGGTAGGAAAAAAGAAAGAAAAAAAAGAGAGGGGGAAAGCAACGTTTCAGTTCTACTGCCTCAAGCAAAGCAAAGCCGAGGGCCTGAAGAGAGAGAGAGAGAGAGAGTCTTTGAGTAGTATTCACAGTGCATTACGTACTCTTTCTCTGTGTGCGTGTCTGTGTGTGTGAGGGTGGCAATAGGCTAAAGAAAGAGAGTGGAAGGGATGGGGGGGGGAGGGGAGGGGAGGGGAAGTACGGTACCTTTGGATCTGCTAACAGTTGGGGGCTACTAGTTGGCAATGGCACTTCCTTACCAATAAAAAGGAAGGTTCGTGCGACCTGCCCTACCCTTCAAAAGCTGATTCGCCACCCCCAGTCTACTACACTCTCTCTCTCTCTCTCTCTGCACAGTTCTGTAGTTGCAGAACTAGCTTAGTTTCCAGAATAAAAAATAGAATAAAAAGGAACTGAGTTTCAAGTACCCAAACAATTAAGTATTAAATCCACGAAAATCTCATCGCCTGTTACAAATTTATCTCAAAAATAACAAATCATATACCTTAAATAAATTTACTCTCGATAGTTAAATGATACGTAATAGTTGATGGGTATATCGGTTTACCCATTTGTTAGCCACAGATGTACTGATTCATGGTTTATGGTAGTACTAATCCAATTTAACTGAAACAAGCGGAAGGTAAATTTATTTGTACCAACCGGAGGTTTTTAGTGGTCAAAAAATTAATTTAAAGTAAATTTGTTATGCATTTACCAATTTAGAGTTTTTCATGGTGCTAACCTAACAATTAATTTGGATTTGTGTAAGGAGAATAATGACATTTAAGGTGTGTTTGTGTGAGTGAAACAATTTAAGGTTTTTTAGATTTTCACATACTTGGTTCGCTAAAAATAATTAATTAATTTAGAAAATATAACACAAATAGTTATTGGACTTTGGTTTAATGTGCAATTTGATCTCTAAACTTTTAATTGGTTCAAAAATGGTCTTTAAATTTTAGACCAATGTATAATATGGTCATTGAACTTTTAATTTATTCAATGTAATTTATGAACTTTTGGTATATGTTTAAGTTAGTCTCTGAACTATATGAAAATATTCAATATAATCACTTTCTATTAATTCAAGACCAATGACTACATTAAATATTTCCATACAGTTCATGGACTATATTAAATATGTACCAAAAGTTTAGAGGCCGCATTAAATAAATTAAAAGTTCATGGACCATATTACAAATTGGACTATGTTGAGTGATTACATTAAACAAATTAAAAGTTCATGAACCAAATTGTACATTGGGTCAAAATTCAGAGACTATTTGTGCCATTATCCCATTAATTTGTTTCGTCAAAAATTAATAATTTGAACATTTTCTAAAAAATAATCACTTGAAAGAATTAGTCGATGAATAATACTTTTATTATTATTTCTTTGAACAATGATAGTAGTTTTCGTTCGTTCATTTTAGTAAATAAAGTAAGTGATCATTTTCGGGAAAATATTTCTCAAATTATTCGTGTTTGTGAAACATACAAAGGCTAACTATCACGACTCATGCACTTTGAACTTTTTTTTGTTTTAAATCTGAAATTAATTGAAATTTTCACTACACTAAAATGTTGACAACTAGATTTACATTTGATTTTTTTTCATGATTTTATGAAATCGGAATGATATATTAAAAATTTTGGCGAGAAAGTGAGAGTATACATTTTTCTTTTAATTAAGTCCAAACAAAACGGTTAGGACGAATTTCATCGGTATTTATTTTTTCTATCATAGTAATTTCTAACCAGACACGTTAAAGGCAATTGGTGAGTGACCTGTAGATCCAACTAATCCGGCCGACTTTATATACATAATTGAGGATAAAAATAAGGGGAAATCGGAAATTTTCTTAATTAGAGATACTTGTAACTACTACGAATTTTGCTGGACTTCAATTCTACATGAAAATAAACGTTAACAGTTACTTAATTGTGAAAGATCACCAGATAATTAAGATAATTAAGCACTCTGTAGTGTAGACCCACCAGAGGTTTTTTATAATAAAAAAATTCATTTTTCCTAAAACTGAGGGACAATATCGATATTTCACAATCCCGTCAAGTCTGAGGGGAGGCTCTCGGCCCATCAACGCCGTATTCGTATTCGGGTTTGAACTTTATTTCAGCCCACCAGATTTTGAACCCTTTTTTTATTTTAAATTCCTAATTTTAAAAAATCTTGTAATGTTCTTGTGACAGGCTGCAACTTACTAATCTGCCCCGAAACATGGCATGTAATCACGGTTTCGACTTTGGAGAAAAATCGATCATTTAACGTTCATGTGACGCCTCATAATTACCATGTAATCAATTACTATTATTACCGACATATTTGAAAATTATCACAAAATAATAATGGCTACTCATCCAATCAACTGTCATAATTATAATATTGACATATCATGTTTCATAGTTTTCACACAAGAAACAATTTCATGCTAAGTGTGTATTGATTGACTTAATCTATGTTTGAGCGTGTTGTTTTTTAGAAAATTTTTTTGATTAATAAGAAAAAGCCAACCATTTAATGGCGATAACATGGGTCATCGTTGGATGGACTCGAGTCTCTTTGTGATTTTAATTTTTTTTAATAAATAAATGCATTACCATCGAGATGATTGGTCCATGGCAAAAACATTATTTGTTTTCCGTGAGGTCGTGAGTTCAATTCACGTACTGAGCAAGTACCGGACCCTTGTAATAACATTTAAAGAGATCCCCGGGCACCGGTTGCCCGTTTCCTCCCCTTGCAAAGAAGGAGAAAAGGGTACATTGAACAATCTAATTTTTCATTGTTGGCTTTATAGAGTAAACGATAAGAAAAAAAATTAGCAATATTAAACAATTTCATATACTTCAAAAACTAAATTGAACACATATAAAAAAGTTTAGGGATTGTATGAAGCAATTTAAAAGTTGAAAAGACAACATTATATATTAAATTAAAATTCGACGATTATATCAAATAAATTAAAAATTAATTGATCTAAATTCACGGACTAATCATTCCTGCGACCTTTCTAAAATTTCACATGGCCATGATTACGACTGACGGGACTCTTCTTCTTTTTTTTAACTTTTTTTATTTCCCCTAATTGTTGATCTTTATGCTTCTGACAAAAATTGACTCTTGGGTCTTCGCAGTCGCTCTTGGATTATGGACCGGTTCATCGAAAGGACCCACGTGCTTCTACGTCGGTGTTTTTGTTTTGCTGAGAAATGCTGGATGTATTAAGAAGTCTTTTTACTTTAAATTTTTTTCAATGACTGACGTGGCAAATTCTGATTGGGTGCTCGAACGAGTGGGACCCGTGCTGTGGACGGTTGCGCTTGTTTAAGGATCGATTCTGAAATTTGCCGGTGAAATTTCTCATTACATGCCGCGTTGCTCCATTTTGTCTCGCTTCCTCCGGTGAATTCTTGTACCGGACTAAGTTACGAGCTTCCAATGTGTGGTGAAAAATTAATAATTTAAAAGATAATTGTTTATATCACTTATGAAAATGAATATATAAAAAGTATTTTTACCATTCATGAAAAAGTTTGGGCATATATTACAGTCAATAATGAAAATATTTTTTGTTGATTAATTTTTAGGAAAATGTTTTTCAAATTGTTCAATTTTCACGAAATAAACAAAACTATACATTAGGAGAAAAGAATGGAAATACGTGGAGTTGCTTAAGAAGGAGATGAACCTAACCTTGCGATGCCCTTGTTAAAACTTAGAAGCCTATCAAGAAATGCACATTATCAATCTCCATGACTTGATAATTGTTCTTAAGAGGAGTGTTGCCAATCTATAACGATCTGACCTGATAGTACGGTGCAAATTCCTCGAGAGGACCGCTCGAGTGGCAATTTTTGAGAGTTTGGTATCAACTAACGAGCAAGAAAGACACCGTTTGATATCGTCTAAAATAATCCCAGTTGACAATAGTGTGTTTTGGTTTATTTCATGGGACATTTTTCTACTCCCACATAAAAACATGTAATGTTATCATACACACAACTCTCATCACCTTATCTCATCGAAAGTTTTCCGTGTTTATTTACAACAAATTAACCCTACATTAATATTAGTGGATTAATACTACTAAAAATCACAAATCGATAAATCTATAATAAAAAAGTGGGTAAAACCTCAAATGGGTATTGCCTTAATTGGTGTGTCATTCGACTCAATAATTTGACGGTAAAATTTAGCAAAAATCAATGAAGGGTAGGGTAAATTTATTAAAAGTGTATCACTTTGAAATTTTTTATGATAAAAAATCAATTTAAGGAAAAATTTGTTATAAATATACTAATTTGAGATTTTTTACGGTATTAATCCTAATTACATACTCTTTATTTAATGATAATTGGGACGAGTTTTAGATAACTTTTTCCAAATTATAAGTGCTCTTGTCAAATGGTTTAAATAAGTCTTTCAGCATCATATGGAAAGTCTCTCTCTCTCTCTCTCTCTCTCTCTCTCTCTCTGCGCAGAAAAAGACACACTGCAATAAAAAGAAACGCAGCTCGAAGCCCACAAATAAAACAGATCCCTTTTGAGGAACGCATCAGTCCCCCCCTCCTACTCCTCCATCCATCAGACCCAGAGCTGCTCACAGAGAGAGAGAGAGAGAGAGAGAGATGGCTCCGAGAGCAGCAGGGCCATTCTTGGACCTCTCTTTCTTCTTTATCTACACCATCTCCATTGCCCCTCTCATGGAGTAATGATCTTCCCGTACCTCGACGACCCTCTTCTTCTCTGAAGGAGAAGAAGCAGAAGAAGCAGGAGAAAGAGAAGAAGGAGAAGATGGAGGCGAGTTATCAAACCCACCATGGTCTTCTTCATCAACACCACTCTTCCAACTCTCCACAACAAGAACAAGAACGGCTCCAAAGCACCCTTCTTTTCGACGCCCTTTACTGTACGGAGGAACACTGGGGAGAGGAAGACGAAGAGGAGGGATTCGCGAGCGACGGGCTTCTGTCGGACGAGAGAGATCACAGATTGCTGAGCCCGCGGGTCTTGCTCGATCAGGACTTGCTCTGGGAAGACGAGGAGCTCGCCTCCCTCTTCTCCAAGGAGGAGCCGAGCGGCATGCATTCGAATCTGGAGAATGACCCGTCTCTGGCCGACGCTCGCCGCGAGGCCGTGGAGGAGATAATGAGGGTCCACGCCCACTACGCGTTCTCTGCTCTCACGGCTCTGCTCGCGGTGAACTACTGGGATAGGTTCATGTGCAGCTTTGCTTTGCAGGAAGACAAGCCGTGGATGACTCAGCTCTCCGCCGTCGCTTGCCTTTCTCTGGCTGCCAAAGTGGAGGAGACCCAAGTGCCTCTTCTCATCGATTTCCAGGTACGTCGCCGGAAAGCGTTCCGTCCTCCAGCTGTTCGATAAAATGCCTCTGAGAAAAAGCTTCTGCTCGATTTGCTTGTTGATTGACGAAGTGGGTTCGGTTGTTTTATGTAAATTTTTTTCCTTTTCAGGTCGAGGACAGTACCCCAGTCTTTGAGGCGAAGAACATACAGAGAATGGAGCTCCTGGTGCTCTCGTCGCTCGAATGGAAGATGAATCCGGTGACCCCACTATCGTTTCTTGATTACATGACAAGGAGATTAGGGCTGACGGGCCATCTGTGCTGGGAGTTCCTTAGAAGGTGTGAGCACGTCCTCCTCTCCGTAATCTCAGGTAGGTCATTCCAAAATGCCCAACTCCATTGCTCGGCCGATGCTCTCGTTGTAGAAATCTTTTGGGATAGTTGCTGAAAATTCTTATCTGACTCGCCGTGTTATCTCTTCATTCGACAGATTGCAGATTCACGTGTTTTCTTCCTTCAGTGATAGCTGCTTCCACAATGCTGCACGTAATCAATGGCCTAAAGCCTCGTCTCGGTGTCGAAGACCAAACCCAGCTCTTGGGAATCCTCGCAATGGGCATGGTTGGTCTCTCTCTACTCTCTCGTCTCACCCTCCCTCGCGTTCTTGATTTGTTCATAAACAGGACGTGCCGAGATAAATGCTAAATCTGAGCTTATGGCATCACTCTCTGAACAGGACAAGATCGATGCTTGCTACAAGCTCATCGATGACCACGCATCGAGAGGCCAGAGATATTCCCACAACAAGCGCAAGTTTGGATCGGTCCCCGGGAGCCCCAGAGGAGTGATGGAAATGTGCTTCAGCTCCGATAGCTCCAACGACTCTTGGGCCATGGCGGCGGCCTCGGTTTCGTCCTCCCCGGAGCCTCACTCCAAGAAGAGCAGAGCCAGCGAGGAAGCCGAAGACCGGCTTCTGCGGGGGCTCGAGGGTGAAGCCGACCACGCGAGCGCGGACATCTTCAGCTTCCCTCCTCACTAGCAGTACTTCTTCCGGGTCCTGGTTATCATACTCTTAATATGTTGGGGAAATAACAGTTCATATGTTTCGTGTAATGCGCCAAGTTAAATTGCCAACCATCTCTCGGTTCCAGCCTAATCCCCACAACGATTGAAAAACACAGATTGGAAGCTTGCAATGCAAGAACTATTCTCAATTGGGATTTGTTGTTGGGTTTTTTAGGCTTTTGAGATTTGGAATGGAGATGGTTGGCATTTTATCCGGATTATAACATTAGGGATTATGAACAGAATGAAGAGAAGAAATAGTTTGGGAAGGATTTTGCTGTTCTTGTTGGTTCCCTTTATATTTCCCTGTACGGTCCCCCCCTCTCGTTTCCCTCTTTTCTGTATCAAAGCACTTCTTCTTTAGCAGCTTCAGCTTATAGGGTACTTTGAAATAAGAGAGTTTCATCATGAAGGGTAAGCATTTTTGTTGGTTCTTGATGTTTTCTTTTTCTCTTTTGGTTTTGCTCGTTGGGTCCTTGACTAATCATATAAAAGAAGCCTGGAAGTGAAAGTGAAAAAAGCTATAGCCTTTGGACTAAATCATCAAGACTCTTTGGAATTTCTTCTTTCTGTTTCTTTGGTAGGAGATCTTTCGGAGTAAATTTTACCATTGAATTGAAATGCATGCAATGTTTTCATCTGGTTTTGCTCATTGGGTCCTTGACCAATCATATAAAAAAAGGCCTTGAAGTGAAAGAAAATAAAGCTAGAGCCTTTGGACAAGATCATCAAGACTCTTTGGCATATTTTCTTTTTGTTTCTTTGGTAGGATATCTTTCGGAGTGAATTTTACGGTCCGCGTGAGGCCGACTGTTCTTGTAATCATTCACCGTTGAATTGAGATGTATCGGATCTTAGCCGTTCAATAAATTTAAGATCGGAAAGCGGTCATCTTTTAGCTTTTCGATCTAACGGTGGAAAGACCGGATGCAAGACTCACCCTATTCTTTTTTTTTGACTTCTCTCCGGAGGGCTATCTTTAAAAAGTACAAGCTCCAAAACGTGGCCAGTATTCTCAGGTTTTCGTTTCTAGGAGAGCTTTATCTTTTGGAAAGAAAAGTCAAATCCTTCGAACATTGTGAAAGATCATCCAGTACCACTTTTTAGCTAATATATAATGGAAAAAGGCCATGATTTTTGGAAGAATGGGTTTCTCATTAAATTGGTAAGAAAAAATTTCAAATGGTCCTTTAGCAGAAAAGAACGAATTTATGATTCAAGAAATATTTTCCTGTTAATGATTATATGTATAACCTGAAATAATGTCAATGAAAAGGCTTTATTATGGATTATAATTTACTGAATACTATCGTGGAAGATGAAATTTTTATAAATGAAATAAATGATTATTGTTTAAATAGTATTTATAATATCTGGGTACTCTTTTTGGGTTTTGTTTTGTTTTTGGCGTGTGAAAGGAGGAACATGTAGTCGGCCACTTACATTTTTTTAAGAAATTAATTTCGGACTATTATCTCGGTTTGACCTCGTTGGGAGAGCTCATTTTTTCGGGGAGACTTATGTTTGAAAATTACAAACTAATTGACCGAAGACTGGCGTAGATCTAGTGAAACACACTTGTGATAAAATAGTCGGTGGTTTTACCTATAGTATAATATGCATGTGATCTTTGATGGAACTTTTAATTTTATTCTTAGAATTATATGAAAAAAATTCCTTCATTTTTGAAATTAAATAAATTATTAACTTATAAACTACATGTGGTTGCATTTGATCAAGAGTACTTTAGTCATGTTATGTAGCATGCCAAATTTTCACCTACGCAAATTATGACACTATATTGTGTTACATCCACATAAATATTTTACCTTCGTTTCCTTATTAGATAGCAAGAAGTAATAAAATTCAATTGTTTCACAAGCTTATTCATGCACGAAATTGAATACTCTTATCTTTTCTTAACGAAAACGCATTTATAGCACCTACTTTTTTATTATACTGTCCCAAAAATGACTATATATACTCGTTCTATCCTGCATATGCTTATTCATACACTCTTTTATATGGTAGAGGGGAGGAGAGGTATGTCGCAGTATGGTTGGAGCCGTTGACCTTCCGATGCTAGTTGCTCGATGTGATTTTCTAATAATTACTATGCTGGTGAAATTTCGAATTTATCTCTACTTACTTTGCCCTCACAAGGGGAGATTTTTTTAGAAATTTCCATTATAAAATTTTTCTAGAAAATTCATAATCATGCCTCACCACCTAGGTGTGCCCAGCTGGAGCCCATAAGTGACCCCGAGAATTAAGAAAACCCATTACATAAATCCACATATTTATATATAATTTGGATATACATCCCATCATTTATGCCATATACATGCTTCTCATCGTTCCAAGCAGAACAAAGCTCGAGGACGGCCCCTTTAAAGCCAATGCTGCTAGCTAATCATGCACCATTTATTTAAAGTCGAACCCGCACACACCCATCTTCATCATAAATTGAAATGAAAAATAAGATAAAATGAAAGTGAAAATGAAATGGGAGATTATTAAATATACCGGTTTTGCATATTCAATCCGAGGGAGGGAGGAGGAGTCCAAGGAGAGGAGCACATGCGAAAGGGAAGTTGCATTGATGGGGCGGTATTAATGAACATTCCTTTAGATGGAAGCCTATTTGCACGCTCGAACGCAAATTGGTGGGAGTTCGAAGAGCAAAGCTCGTTATGCACATTTCCAACTGTGCAATAAATTGATGTTTGCGTTTGTATTGGGGTTTGATTCTTTGTGTAGGCAGCGAAATCGGCCTTGAGATCCTCCCATCCCAAGCCTCATCAACTCGTTTTGTCTCATCTGTCTATTTTTTTTTGACTTGTGTTGGTAGTAACACTTTGGGGGTAGTTGTCTTAGGTTTTTCGGATGTAGAAATTTAAGAATTTTGTACTAAGTTTCCTACCCAATAATGCTTTATTTGTCTGTGCTCGGAATGCAGTTCCAATCCGGAAGAGGGAAACCGAATGTGTAGTAGGATCGGGAATAGACGTATGAAATTACTAAACGTAATGTTATGTCGGGAGTCTAACTTGAAAATTTAAACTAATAAGTAGAAGGAGATCAAGTGTAAATAAAGATGATACAAAACCCGTATGTGAGCAGGCGGGATAGTTTAACACTTTATCTGAAAGATAAAAATGTGAGGGGGGAAAAATGAGGCGTTTCTTAGAAATTGAAATTCGATCTCAACTTTGATTGAGAAAACTAGCTAGGGATTTTACTCTTTAGGCTATTGAAAAATGACCTAACTGGATGTATTTTTCAGGAAATTTTCCCATTACAGATTATAATGTCAAGTGGAGGGCTATGCAATAGGCTATTTACTGAACAAATCGTGTGATCACTGGCGGATTAACAATAGAATTACAATCAAATGTGCAATAAAACCTCGTGCGAGCGGTGAGAGATTCTCAAAACAGAGGAGGACTACACTACAAGGGCCATATGACAAGAAGGAAGAATTAAATTTCTCTGAATTAACATGTAAAAAAAAAGAAAGAAAATTAAATAAATGAATAAAATGAGAATAAAATTTGATTTTTTTGACTGAGGGGGGAGTTGTTGGGGGGGGGTACAGAAAAAGACATGCACAAGGGGGGTTTCCATGTGCTTTCCACCCCCCACCACCTCTTTGAATTAAAGTTTTTGGAATCATGACTTGGCTTTATTCTCTCAATCTGGACTTTATATTATAATCCCAAGTAGATGAAAAAAAATAATAAAAAAATAAGATTTCACTTGCCTCACTCACTAAATAATCTCAAATCCAAATTCAATTTTTCTTGGTCTTTCATACATGGCGCCGTGAATGTCGGAGGCATATGAATTGACAGTTTCGATTTGATGTCGAGTCCACATTCATTTAGGTGGTCATCCTGCTCTAATACAGTGGGTACAAGGTCAGTTCCTTTCTTTTCTCCTCCCCCTTTTTTTTACCAAAATTAATTTTGCAATTTATGAACATATATCGAAATGGAAGTGGAACCTAGAAAAATGCATTTGTGCTTTGAGGAATTTATTTATTTATTTAGGTTTTTCTGCCAAACAATTTCCTGAGTTAGCTTCTGTGATGGGATTAAATCTTTCTTCTTAGTCCGATTGATTGTAAGGTCATTCACGTTGGGATGGAGAAATCCGCGAGGAATAGATCATTTGTTTTGGGGCCAAACCCTCGAGAACTTACGCAGTTAGAATTGAACTTGAGATTCACAAGGGTTTAAAAGGTTAAAATTTTAAATGCCTCTTTTATTTGAATTTTAAAATTGGAATGACGTGCTTTGTGGGGTTTTTTTTTTTTGGCTATTTACTATCTAGACAAACTCGACCCGATCTCTGTACTGAGCAGAGCTAGCAATTTGAACAGGACTACCAAGGCGCGAGCATGATAGGAGACAAAACGAACATGATAGACAAGAAATTCAAATATGACAGGACACAAGAAGACGCTAGAGACGAATCGTTTGCTCTATCGACCGACTCTGACTTTTACTTCGATAGTTGCAACCTATTAAAATGAACGACTATATAGCTATATAGAATTATATGTATTCCCAAACTTTTTCCTGGTTGACCCTCGAGCTAGATGAGAAGACTCATCCAAATCCTCAACTCAAGTGGGACAAAGAAGAACCGAACCTCTTTCGTTTTTCTACCCTTTTTTTTCATTGGAGATGCAAGATAGAATGCCCACTTTCTTGTCTTGGGCAATAAAAGATGGATTGAAGAATATAGGAAAGGCCCTCACCTAAATCCATAAAAAAATAAAAAAAATAAAGAAAGAAAAAGAAGAAAAAGAGGAATATAGGAAAGGCGACTAAACAAGAAAGTAGACACGAGAAGACTAAGCAGCAATTAGCTTCATAAAGTGAGCTCTTAAGAGAAGATCCAAAAGAGACAAGTAGATACACCAAAAACAACACTCAAGGGCAAAAAAGTGAAATATATTATTAAAATAAGGAAGAGGATATTGAAATTGGGGGACACTATCTTTTTCATGTCTCTCTCTCTCTCTCTCTAGGCCTTCTTTGATTTGTTCAGCGCTTTTGATGTGCTGTGCTTGGCACAGTATTGGAAAAAGAGAAAAGAAAAAAAAAAAAAAAAGGATTGAAAAATAGAAAATAAAGAAAAAGAATTTTAGGGAGAGGAGAGCAATTGGTTCCGGTGAACATCTCTGGACAGTACTCTCTTTTAGGCTCCCTCTGAGGTGTCCCTTTTGACCTAGGGAGCATTGATGTTTAAATGTTTATTGAAAATTAATTTAATTATAGTCTTTTTTTTTGGGGAGAATAAATACAAATTCTTAGCAGCAATATTTACTGGGGAAAGGCGGCCATCACGGTTTCCGTTAATTATTCCCGTTATCATTTTTTTAATTAATCATTGGCAACGTTCATATTTTTGTGTGATGGATGGTTTTCTAGATGACAAGTGTTATTTTTTTTTCTCTTTTCTAAGTGAAAGCCATCGCATCCGTGTACCTTTTCATATCTTTATATCATGATTCTATTCATATTAAGACTCCATAGTCGTAAGAACGGCTTTCCCTTTCAGGTTTCAGATCTCTCAATCTCTCACTTGCAAATTCATAAGTTCATAAATCATCCTATGAATCATGCATTTCTTAAGGCCAATTGTCAAAATATCTACTCTTTTAGTGTTTTTTTTTTATATAAGAGGAAGGCTTTTTGTTGTAGGAAAATAATCTAGAGGCTCGGGCTCGCGGCGTCACTACTTGATATTCCATCTAAAAACACTTTACAAACTCCTTGAACAAGTTAAGTCGAATCTTTGCACCTTTGTAAGTGGAATTAACTCAAAGTAGTTTGCATGCAATCAACGTGTTTTAAACACGTAACATTCAAGTTCTAAACTGAAAATTTATGGACGTTCTAACTAAGCATGCTAATCCTGGGTTAAAGAGGATGTACTTCAATATCCTTATTCGAACCTTTTGACTAATGACCATCCTCCTATCTATTAATTTTACAATTATTGATTTTATTATGAACAAATAAGTAGCAATATGTGAGGGCATGTCAAAATAAAAAATATCACGGAATAAAAGAAAATGGGTCCTTCTCTTAACGTCCTTGGGTGGTGTCAAGTCAATGCTAAACCAATAAATCTTTTTGGTTAAGTCACTGATAATTCCAGTACTTATTCCAAAATAAAAGGAAAAAAAAAAAAAACACAATAACTAAGAAAAAAAAAGGAATGAGTAATTGATCTATAAGTGTCAATAAAATAATAAAAATCTAGGGGGATCACAATCACAGTGGACCCCCCCTCCCCCTAACTCTGCATAATTTTACTTTCAACCCAACTGTTGAAAGACAAAATAATACAAAATAATCATCGATGGCCAAAATCAAATCACAAAAAAAAAAGATGAAAAATAAATAAAAGCCCTAAAAATAATAGACAAAGAGGCTACCGAATCTGTAGATTTACGGCTCAAGCTTCAGAAAGTTGTTGAGCGTCCTCCATTAGTTGTCGGCTCCATAATTTTACCAAAATATTCAAGCCCAATCAATGATTTTGCTCAGGAATTTTTGCCCATATCATTGATTTACCCTTTTGTCTTTATAATATCCACTCGATTCAAGGGACCCTTTTGATCCATCCACTAAAGGAAATTTAATAAATAACTAATTTATAATATTGATGCTCAATTTATTTTGCCAATAGTTTTCATCAAATCTCTCGAGCGATTATTTCGAATAACGACTTACGATCCGGTTCATGAATAATGAATAGAGGCTGAATGATGATAAATGTTTAGGCATGTTTATTTCATAGGAAAATTCCATGAAAAAGAAATTCTTGAAAATGATTTTTCAAGGGAGAAAGTTTTCCTCCTTTCCAGATTAGGGAAAATTTATTTTCTTAAATGACTTTTATTTGACCAATCATAGCAAGCCAAATGCGTAAAAGTTTGGAAAATTAATTTGTGAAGAATTCTTTCATTCAAACAAACGACATCTTCAAGAAAAATGAATGAGTTGGATAATATTATTCTTAAAATGATCACTTGTATTGGTTAAAATAATTAGCTAATGAGAAATATTTCATTACTAATGACAACATATGTCAAAACATTTTTATAGACGGAATTTTTTTTCATTAACTCATTTTTATAAACAATCGTTTTAAAAAAATCATTTTTCAAATCATTCATTTTCTACAAAACAAAATTATTCTTAATTTATTCGAGTTTTCAAGGTTCCTTCCGAAATTACCATATTGCCAAAAACTGGGGGAAAATTTATAATTTATTCAAAAAAAAAAAGAAAAAAGAAAGAAAGAGGAAGCTTGGTCTCGAATTAAATGAAGCAATGGGGCCACTTTGAATGCAACTATTATATGAAACGCAAAATACGAATAATCATGAAACATCTTCGATTCAATCCACCAGCTGCTACTACTTTGCCAGAGGTCTTGCACGCTTCGTGCGTGAGCGCTATTTATTGCGAAGGATCCTTCGAATATTTGTGTCTATCATCATCGATCTGCTCCTTGACATGGCAATTCTCATTGCCATCTCTCCGCGACATTCATTTAATCATACGCAGTCCTTTACAAAATTCAATTGGACATCGTCTGTTCTTGCAATACACGAGATTCGTCTGGATCGTTGGCATTTGTCCTGAATAGCTCGTGTATATCCAAGGGTTAATGCTAGTGAGGGTCCAATGGGTGCCCCACGACACATTTACTTGCAACTGGCTTTCGTCCTAGATAGCTCGCCGATATCAAAGGGTTTAATGCTAGTAAGAGTCCAATGGGTACCCTACGACACATTTACTCGCAACTGGCTTTCGTCCTAGATGGCTTGCATACATCGAAGGGTTAATGCTAGTAAGAGTCCAATGGGTACCCCACGACACATTTACTCGCAACTGGCTTTTGTCCTAGCTAGCTCGTGTATATCAAAGGGTTAATGCTAGTAAGAGTCCAATGGGTGCCCCATGACATGTTTACTCACAACTGGCTTTTGTCCTAGATAGCTCGGGTATATCAAAGGGTCAATGCTAGTAAGAATTCCAAATGGGTACTCCACAACACCTTTATTCACAACTAGCTTTCATCCCAAACCGATATTCTCATAGCACAATTGCTCCAGACTAGTTTCCGGCTCTAAAAAAAAGTCCCAAATCGACACTCTGATGCAAATCTACTATTCATGTCAGATCCCAAGTTGCTAATGAAGGGTAGATTTGGGTTCGTGGAACATGAAATGGAGATTTTGGATGGTATTAACCATGAGATCAGATCCGATAAGAACCGGGCAAAAGATGAAAAGAAAAACAGCTGTGCCTTTCACCTTAGATGGTTGAGATCTTTGTTGTGGACCAATGTGGTGAGAAGGGCCCACAGGATGAGCATCCAATGGGCCGAGGATGGCTGGGCTTTTTGACCTACTCTGCCCTATGCATTCAATTGTTGTCACTTTCTCAGGTAAATGCCAAAGGAAGTATTCACTGTGCCGGCCTCCCCCCCCCGGCTGACATGTAAAAGACAAGCCAAGCATTAAATTTCCCATCTGCGCCTACTGGAGGGGTAACCAAAATGACATTTTGATGCCCAACCAACCCATCCACTCTCTCTCTCTCTCTCTCTCTCTCTCTCTCTCTCTCTCTCTGTGCTTCCATGAGCCTGAGACATTCAGTGATAGGATCATGCAACTGTGGTCCCAATCCTCAAGAATAGTTGGGGTCCTTAAATGAAATGCCCTAAGACCCCAGCACCAAACATGACAGAGAAGGAAAAAACCATGTTCTGTCACAACCCAGTAAGAAAAATCTCTCCAAATTTCAAAATGGGCAAATGATGGGCCAGTGGCCCATTTGAGGGAGGAAAAGTGCTGGTCACAGCCAACCTCACGGTAATTACTTTTTCACTAGGGCCAGGAGGCCTGTGTGCGATGATTTGCATGGAATTATGTTGTGTAGCCCCCTCTAAGCAAAAATTATATCGGGGAGACATGATGGAAAAATCACCCACAAGACATTGATCTGTGAAGAGATGCTGCTGGAGTCTTGTCACCATAGTACTCCATCAAGCATTGATGAAAATGCAGGGGAAGTTAATTTCTTGTCATTTAATATGGTCAGAGTCCATCGGCACCAATATTCTCAGGTACTTTCACAGAGAGAGAGAGAGAGAGAGAGAGAGAGAGAGAGAGAGAGAGAGAGAGCTCATTAGCCATTTAGAATTGGTAGGATAAGTAGATTGTGCCATAGAGTCTTCTGTGTGGTCCTCCTTCACACTGCATGGAGTTATAGCTCTCTCTCTCTCTCTTTCTCATTTATTTTATTCTATTTATATATTACTTGAGTATTAGTAAGTGGGAGTTAGAGCTGAGAGGGCATGCAACTCAGTTTCAGGTCTCAAGGGTCCCTAATTTAGGGCAGAAAGAAAGGGACTTTCACCCCATTTTGGGGGACATCCAGGGCTTGCAAAAGCCCATTCTTCCTGATTTTGTTTCTAATTGACTGTGATTTCCTGAATTCTTTTCTTTATAAAGAGCTTGATTTGCCAGCATAGACTGTCTAGCGACCACCGCAGGTTTGCTCCAGGGATTGCAAAATGCCGTGGACATCCTTGAACATCGATACAGTCCAGAGTCTAGTCTGCACGAAGCACCATTTTTGCGTTGGTTATGGTGCATCCACGATCGCATGCTTCTGAAAAGTTAGGCTGAGACTTTGGGGTCCTTTATATATGAGAAATTTACATGAGAAACCACCCACAGTCTCTCATAAATTCTACATTTTACTCATTATTGACATGGGGCACAAAAATTTATTGAAAAAAAAATGGGGCGAAATT
Organism: Corymbia maculata; assembly: GCA_014182735.1. Classification (NCBI taxonomy): domain Eukaryota; kingdom Viridiplantae; phylum Streptophyta; class Magnoliopsida; order Myrtales; family Myrtaceae; genus Corymbia; species Corymbia maculata. The sequence continues at coordinate 18,013,021 of CM024687.1, forward strand.
TTAACTTTTTGGTTTTTTTTGGGGGGTTAAATTGCATGCGAAAAAAAAAAAAGCAACTTTTAATCAATTCAAATGAGTGGAGCCTATTTCTATAAAAGAAAATAGTCAACTATGATGCGATAATAAGTGAAGACCGTGTTTTTAGTAAATGGAATAAATCACATGTACCATAATTTAAAAAAAAAAAAGATTAATATTTTAGCGCACGATGAGTATACTTATATGGTCTTCATTTAGATTTTCCTTCTTGGCATGAACCATCTTATCTCTATCTCTACCATGAATTAAGAAATCGAAGGGAGATCTTCGTCTGTCAATCTCGCTAATGTGCGGCGGTCTTAAATTTCTGGTCGATTAGACCCAATCATCTTGAGATGCACGGTGACAAAAAGCCCAACAATTTTATCTCCTTATTTGGGTTTTCTGGACCGGGATGGGCCCTCAGATTTGCCGTCAAAATTTCACCTTTTTTCCCCCTAAATTATTAAGTGATTGAAACCCAAGAATTTAAGCGTTTTTAGGAAGGGGATAACAAGTCCGGAATAGAGAATAAGACGAAGAAACGACCCGTGTTAGAAAATGAAATCTCAAACGAGGCATGAAAAATTTGAAATTTGACCCGATGTTACGGATTATGTTAAAAGAATCTAAACTCAGAAACTATCTCAAAATTGAAAGACGATGCGCGGTAGTCCGTCAAGAAAAGATGGAAACGTGCGTAGATTTCCTTGAGCGTGTTGGCCGGAGTTCGAAATATCAACCGCTCGTGAGATTACCCGAAATCTCGAATGGAGAAGACATGACAATACCAGAAATTCATTCACGGATCTTCTAAGCTTAATCAGGCGTTGCTTGTTCAGGAAGTCTTCCTTCAAACACAATCACGAGAAAGGCGCCCACATAACGTGTATGAAAAATGAAGAAATTTAGACTAGATATTTATGGGACACGACCATAGTCATTTTCAATACTTTTAGATTTTCGTTGGTCCATAGATCATGGGCTTTCTTGATAATTTTCAGAACAGTTTAAGATGAAGCTTAGGAATATGTTCTTGAGTTTGCTTTTCAGTACAGGTTAGAACCCATTGATGCATCAGTTGAATTTACTAATGACATTCTATAATGAATGCTTATTGTCATGTTTTGTCCTATGGGTGAATGAATTTTCATAACCCACCAAGCGCGGTAGCCTAGCAGCAAATGGATATGCTGAATTTTCCACGATCGCCAATTCAAATCATGTCATAAGCAAATTTTTGGTTAGCTCGTGCCTTTGGTACTATCAGCTTACTTGGAGTGATTTCCTAGTGTGCCGATGAAATTGCAGTGAGCTCCCATACCTAAAGCTAGACAAATAGTTATACTTGCAAACCGAACATTCTGTGATGGGTGCCGGACCCTTTTGATAACGGCCGGAGGAGATAGCCGAGCCAGTTGCCCTTCTCTACTTTTCTAACCGAATAAGAGAAAATTCTCGGGTACAAGCAATTGTCCTCCGGCCAAATCACCCGCCAAATCACAACGTTACTGTTTGCTTGTCCGCTCATCTTTTTTGATCTGAAGCATCTGCGGAGGGACAACGGAGATGGGCCGAAAGTGCGAAGCATCGGAGAAGTTGATGAGCCACTCAGAATTGTTCTGCAATTCATTTGGGACATAATGCGGAGTGTCTGGCAATGCCTTTTGGAATTTTCCTCATCCTGTCTTCGTGAGGACCGATTCGCAAGGACAAGGACATCCATTACAAACCTGCTTATGAGATGCGCACTACATTGCTCGAATGGTTACGTGGGAACATTTTCCAGAAAAAGTCTTAAATCTATTGCATTTTGACTAATTTAATATTAAATCTTTTAAATTTTGTCAATTGAGTCATATTCTTTTTACGTTTTGTCAATCGAGTTCAATCTAACTAATTTTAATTTGAAATCACTCTCAATAGTGTCGTATAGGAGTGCTAATGCTGACATAAATGATTTTTTGTAGCTTTTTAAAATTTGATTTTTTAGAATAATATTTTATCTTTTTTTTTTACCAAGTCTAGTAACCCTTGTTGGCCATTGGACGAGGTTCCCTCACTTGTGATTCATGGGGTTGGCCAAGGACCCTCACAAGGCTTGGAAAAAAAAAAAGAAAAGAAAAGAAAAAAATAAAAATTCAAAAAAAATTATCCATGTTAGTGTTGACTATACGAGGTTTAAGGATTTTCGACCAAAATTGATAGGATGAGCTTATTTGGCGAAAAGTGAAAAAAATATAGAAACTCAATTGATAAAAATGAAATGATGAGCACTGAATTTGCTAAAGTTTTTCCTAGGATATTACTTAGGATATAAGTTTTATTTTTTTTGGGAAAAAGACGGTCGCAAGAGATTTTTTATTCTTTGGAATGAAAGCGAGGTGAGATCGATTTCCATGAAATGGAAGTCTTTCAAGGGATTGGACAACTATGGTTAAGATGGTTTGTCCGAAATTAATCGCTTTTGCTCATACAATTTGGGTTAGGCTCGTCAAAAAGTAAATTGCTTTGACGGAGAAAGTTGATGGCGATGATTTTAAGGACGGGCCCAAATAGCAACAAAAAGGATAAAACGACAATGTACCGGTTGCGAACCCCGCCTATGCGACGTGCAAATGTGAAATGAACTCTTGACCGAACCAAATCGAACGAAATAGAATTACTTTAGAACTAATGTGATAATCCCGGCAATTTGATACTCTTTGCTTACGTGCCGCCTAGGTGGTGGCCTCTTTATTGCAATGAAGAGAAGATATTTGTAACTACTAAGTAGAATCTGAAGTTTCAAATGTAGACGTAAACTTAGGCAAACATATTAATATTTTTTTTAATATTGTTTGCATGTGTGTAAGAAAATTACCTGGGAAAGCAGCCTTAAGGGTTACGAAGTCAAAAAGATACAAAGAGAAAAATCTTTGAAGGTAGGAAAAGTATAGACGACATGTGAACATGTACCTCTCTCCTATTTCCAACGCCGATGTTGCATTGTCCAACCATACCCGACTCGTTTTCTCTACTTCCAAACAAAGGAAAGTTGTCGCGAAAACTAGATGATTATCGACACCAATTTATGCCTAAACAATCCCGATGTTGGGCTAGTCATTTTTTATACACCATCGAAAAGCATGCCGACGACCATCTCTCCGACATACGCTTCCGACTTTCACACATTTAGTGGTGAACCGAAATTTTTGTTGGGAATGCAGGATATGAGGCATAGCCACAGTAATAAACAAAAGGAGGGCAGAATGACAAATCTAGTAGTTGAAACGAATACAGGAGGAGCATTGGGATTTAAATTCGTGACCTGTATCGTCATATCACGCTAGTTTATGAATCATGTTTTTTCTTTTTCATGCAAAGTTTCAAAACATCAAAAAAGCCATAGTGAGTGCAACACGTCATTTAATAAACAGAACCGTCCCAACTCATGAGGAGTAAAAAAGAGGAAAATTCTCCTAATGCTTTCTTAGACAACAGCATACGCACATGTGATGGGATGGGAATCCTTTCGGACCGCACAAAGGGCTGTCCTTGTAATGGGGGAAGAGTAGGAGAATCATATTGGATCATGAAGATTCCTTCGTACATCGTGGATGTGACGCATACCAATTCAAATTGGCGTTTTGCTCTCTCTTTTGGACTCGCGCGGATGTTGGAGATTTAAATTGCCATAAAAGATGATAAAAGGGCTTCAATGCGATCCCCATAATCCTCCATTCATGCAACTTTCCTTTCTATATCAATCTGAATTTTTTTGAAAACAGGGAAACTATTCAATCAATTCTAAACTTATCGTACAAATACCAATTCGATTTCGAACTTTTCAATTTTATCAATTTAATTCTAAATCTTTACGTGAAATTCTAATATAATATTTCGATAAATTTTTGTTAAAAATCACTGAAGTGGGTTGGGATAAATTGGCGCACATACAGTAAGGTTTAGGATTGATTGTGTAATCTTTCCTCTCTAAGGCTATGTTTTTAAATTCAGTAATAATGCTAAAGTCATTCAAAAAGTTTTATGAACAGTTGCTTCTTGAGTGGCGTGGAAAAAAAGGTAGTATGGACAAATCTTTTATCAAGTGTTTCCCCACTTTTTTAAAGTTTAGCACATGAAAGTGATGCGGAAGCTAATTAGAATACTCTCTTTAGTCTCCTGTTTTACTCAACTTTTATTTACATTTCCTCGCCGTGTTTCGACATGGTATGCGTTTAGCATTGCTTCTTCAATATATGGTCTGATCAAGTCCGTGAAATTGTAAATCTTTTTTTTTTTAATTAAGTTTCCTTGTTGTCAATTTTAGTAGGGGCGATCGGTTCTCGGTGAGTTCTCGTTTTAGTTTGATCTCACCTAAGAACCAAGAACATGACCCGGTTCCCAATTTTTAGGACTAGGGATTGGACTGGTCCAGTCCAATAGAACCAGTCATTTAGCCAAAAAAAATAAAATACTATAATAAAAAATTGTTATGATTTTAGGGTTTATATTGCTATTTTAAGATATAAAAAATATTTTTTTTTACAAAAAAAGAGTGGGTCTACTCTAGTCCTACTTCCCCAGAAACTGGACCAAAAATTATTGGGAATCGGACTTACACCCTCGGGAACTGGACTAGACCGCCCAATTTGATCTAATTCGAGCAATTCTGAGTTCAATCGGTCTAATATGCTCAACCCTAAATTCTAGCAAATTAGAGTTGCCTTTTGATTGGTCAGCTTGACTTGAATTTTCATTCACGACCTCAAAATTTTTCACGTTATACTTTTGGATTGCATGGACAATGAACATGTTAGCTTCAATTTATGGGGATTGGAGATATGATAATGCGATTGGAAAATATTATTCAAGGAATTAATTGTGTGAATTGTAAATTCAACATGACCAAATTGTATTTTTCTTAAATTTTTGTTATATTCCGTCCATCATGTGCAAGGATATCTAAATTTGTTTACTCGAAATCAAAGGAGTTTACCGACATTCTCTAAATAAATGAAAATTGCTTAGATAAAACTAATCGCGATGCATAACTTTTCTTGGAATTCATATGATTATATTCAACACTTCAGTATTAAAGCAAATCTGGCAATTATTGTTCTGCCCAAAAATCTTGTAGAGGCAAATAAAAAGCTCATAGAGAGAGATCAGGCCTTGCCTTTTGTTGGGAGTGATTAAGGTTTCTTTTCTCATCTTCTTTTTGAGATCGTATCATATCATCTTATAACTCATAGACGCGATGTTAGGCTATCTGGAAATTAATAAAACATACGATAGTCCCCATAAGTCAATTAATTCAATATCATTTGGTTCGTGCAAGTGACTATGATTCCTGTCTTGCAAATCTTCTGCGAAAATTCACTAAAACCCACATATACTTTTAGGCTCTCTCTCTCTCTCTGTGCACTTAAAAAAAATCTTGAAAAATCAGATACCACAAGACCTACTGAAATGAATCTTTAAAAAATAAAAAAGAAGAATTTATGTCAAATTTCGCCACAGAAAGCGGAAAAGGTCAAAGGCGGCCGGGCCCCGCAGTTGCTGGATTCTTGGAAGTGAGTTCCTACCCAACACGAGGAAATGATTTAAAAATGGCGATAAAGGAACGCGATAGGAACGCTGATTGGCTTGATCAGGCGAGGCTGATGACTGGGTGACAAGCTTGCTTTTCCCCGATTAATTATAGGGAAAGTCGCAGGGGCCAAAGGAGAGGAAGAAGAGATTAAAATGACCATGGCGAGGTCGAAGCCCATCACGAGACGGGAAAATGATGGCACGTCAGATTCACATGTATATGTCGTCATGTCGACACTGTAGCGTTCGCACTTCGCACTTTTCTGGGTTGCTTGGGCGAGTGGCTAATGTCTGTCCAGATACGTGCAATGTTGTCTTGTTCATGCGATTAAGATGTAGCGGAAGTTAAATTCGATCCACTACAGTGGCTAGCCCAATTGTGTAGGGCTTACTTGTGAATAGTAACCCCCCTTCCAAAAAAAAAAGGAACTAGGTTGGTAATAGGGTCAAAGTGATAGGCTTGCTTGCTCAAAATGAGCAATAACTATTTGTTCAAATTGAATGTTCTGTCATGTTTGTGGAACTCCTGTTATAATGTTTAATAAGGGGATTGCTGATGTTGATTGCCCTTCTCATCGTTCTATTCTATAAAAAAAAGAAAGAAACTAATTCAGGTTTTCTCCTACCCATCGATCATGCACTGTGCTGGCCCGATTCGATGAGGACGAGGTGTGGTCCTAGGGCTAGAGGGCTCGAATGAGAAGTGGCTCATGGCAAACATCTAGGATGGTGAAATGGGTTAGATTGAACCAAATTGCACACCATACAAGAAAAGAGCATGTTTGTGATATATATAAAACCTGAAATTAACTCATGAGGTGCCATTCGATATAACGACAAATCTTACTTTGAGACTCCAAAATTAAGTGTTCTCAAACTAGAGCTTTGCTGGAATATGTGACTTGGAAAAATGTTGTTTCTACGCCAAAAAAATAATTGAGACTTGGTATGAGATGGATTGATACGGACAATACTTCAAGTAAGTTAATTCAACGATGCCACAATATGGTACTAGAATGGGACCCCTCTAAGGGTGTATGGTTCGAGGACGAATCAACTAGAAGTTGGTGGGTTATAATGACTTGATTTGATAAGGAGTAACTCTTGACAAACTTCTAAAATGGTAAAATGAACTAGAATGAACCAAATTGCATATCAAATAAGGAGAGAGTATGCTTGGAACATATATATATATATATAAGCTGGAATTAACTTATGCAAGCAATTGTGATATATATGTAAAAACTGAAATCAACTCATGCAAACTTTTTTGATTAAGTGAGTGAGTTAAACCAAGGATGTCACATACGCTTTATCTCTGTTTCCAAAACTCATAAACCTAATGAATGGAGGTTATACAAGTATGCATAGCACAGCAAGCCAAATTCAATAGAGTGCCCGATTTTTAAATCCATTAATTCGAGTCATATGTTGCTTCTATATGCACACCTCGGCTATGGGAGACAAAGTCCCTATGTTAAAAGAACTTTATTTGCGGATAATTATCGAGGACATGTTATGAAAGCTCGCAGATACGAGGGCAAAACGGTGAAGAAGCACACAAACCAACATGCAAGTAGTTTACACTAAATAAAAAGGGCTTTTCGCCGAGGCATGTTTTCCTTCGTCTTTAGTTGGAGGAATCAATTTTCTGATTTGTGGGTTATGACTAGTAATTCACCAATCGGAAACATGGTTGGAAGAAGTTTCATTCAATTAGTGGTTTGAGTAAAATATAACCCTTTGTTTGAAAGCCTTACGTTGATACCCAAAATATGACTTGTCTAGCGCAAGCATGTGAGCATCACATAAGACGGGTATGAATGGTTGTGTCCATACCACATGGGTATTAATACAATGTTAACAAGTATAGGAATCGATATATGTTGGTTGATAGTGGTACTCATTGACCCCACTTGTTCAGTTGTTGAAATATGTTGATGAATCATAGATAGTTACTAATATGAATATCAACAATATTTATTAAAAAATGTCATTAAGCTGCTAAAAAATTTAAGATCACTAAGATCAAAGGGGCATGATACAATTACCATTTGAAAACCAAGTCGTTCAGTGAATCAATTGAGACTGGAGGCATAATTTTGGAGGAAACAATTGTTATTTGAAGACCAAGTAGCCCCATGGGTCGGTTGAAGTCACAGACACATTTTTGAAGGGGGTAGTTACGGCCTAGAAGAAAGATTGTGGAGTATACACTAATTACAAGAGGCCACATCATGGAGCAATTTGTGCACGTGAAATTAGAGTAGTTACTTAGGAGATTGTAACTACTGGAACGTCAAAAAGTAGTTACCATTAACCATTATAAATACTATTAGTCACCTACTAGGAAGGCCTCGGCACGAATAAAGCACAGTGTCATTTTTTCATTATTTTTCCTGCCCGGTACTTTAAAATTCCTTAGTTATAGCTTTCCCACTCACATCTTCGATTGACTTCCGGCATGTATTGTCATCTTTGGAGTACATTGTCGATTAAATTTCAACATTACATCTTTATGTTTTCATGCTTTGTTGTCGATTAAATTCCATCATTGCTTATTTACACCTTATCATGTTATTGAGTTTGTGATTTTTGGATCTAGCTGTTAATTAAATTTTGGCTCGGTTTGGAATTGTACAATGCTGTTTGAACAGAAAAAAAATTGATTTCCTTTTGCACGAGATATCCTCTGCCCGGAGTTAGCAAGAAACCTTGGTTTCCTTAAATGAAAATTGAAGAACTACTTTTGGTCAAAAATATTTCGTCGTGGAACAATTCCACAAAACACCTTCAAAGATCTATGGAACAATTGCAAAATCCATAGTAAACACTCTTGTCACATTTCAAAACCTACATTTTGCATCTCCTCAAAATAAAAAGACACATTTGTTCTCAAACAAATCCAAAACTTACGGACCAAAAAAAATACTTTTGGGGATTCAATACCCTTGTAATTTGTCCATGTATAGGTCTACCTCTAGTTTCAATGATGATCTTAGGAGCTCCGTTGTCTCGTTGGCTATGAAGATTTGCTTTTCAAGAGATTAGATATGTGTTTATTCAACCTATTTTGGTTTTCTTTATACGGCGATGGCATAGAGGAAGTTGAACCTACGCATACATCGCCAACTGACTATGTCGTAGTTATTGGAGAATGAATTTCCATCATGTGCTCATTATTGACGATGATGTGAGATTCAGTGATTGGCCACTAATTATTTTGTTAGATAGATTTGTTCTATTGAAATGAGTGTATGCTTAACTCGGTTGGTGCTTTGTTGGTTTTTTTGTTTTATGGATTTGACTTTATTTTGAAGTATTCTGGCCTTTGTTCTCGATTTGTTTTACCATGAAAGTTTATGTACCTCTCATGTATTATTTTGGCCATATATACAATTTTTTTCGACCAAAAAAAAAATTTAAACTCTCATCATCACATTCATTCTATTCTCGTGAATTCTATACGTGTAAATTGTCAAAATTGATAAGATTCATATAATAAGATGGCTCACATTCACTAGGTATATTTGTATAAGTGGCTTAACCCCCCCCAAAAAAAAAACCCAAAATTTAAATCTAATCCCAATTCCACCTTGAATTTTTTTCTAAAAAAATTATCAACTTTTAATTTGCCAATGTATCGAACAATTGCCATTGATATGTTCAAAATTATCAACATCAAAGTCGCTTAGAGGTTCATTATTCGAAATTGAGTCCTCATCAATACTATGCCTTTGTATGGAAAAAAATAATATCATCATGAAGTTGATAATTTTGAGAAAACCCATTGCGATTTTTATGAGGATAGATTTCTAATTAAAGCGGAAGTTAGCGATATTTTTAGACATAGGAAAGTGTTGAGCAAATTTTGAGTCGGACCTAAAGCCGTGGTACAAATGGACGGTTGCAAAATTTACTCCAAATTGAAAAATATATTTGTTCGTATGGACGCATGTACCGACGTTATGATGGGAAATCCGAGAAAGATTATGAAGACAGAAAATCTAGTTGGACTTGGACCGAGTGCGGTGGCTGCTCGTCTTCCCAACGTTTGCATGGTAATAAGCCAGACACTCATCGTAATCTAATTAGCTCCTACTTTCAATCACAGCTGTAGCACAATGTCCCATCACACTGTTTTCTTGGAAGTTTGTCGCGGCAATACACTCCTTGATCTTAGGGACCGATTTAATTATTTTATGCGCGCGCTTATATATCTATATATATATATATATTACTATATGTTAACTTATCCATCATATTATATAGGATTCAGTTGAGCTTTCCAGCATAATAAAAACTTTGCCAGTGATTTCTAAGTTATCTTAATGATTAGGGTCTAATATATCCAGAGCTTTATAATTATTATTCGGTGCTGTGAACGGACCCTTATGCTTATGATTGAAGGAATGACGTGGGAATTTAAAAGCTAATTATAAGTTCTCTCATGTATTTATCCCTTCAATATAATTATGATTTGTGTAGAACTCCTCCCCATCATACGTACTTGACATGTGGGAATTATCATTAAATTTTTTTCAAGTACACGCATCTTAGTAATCGCTAATTTGAGAATGAGTTGACGTCTCACAATGTCTCGGAATTGAAAATTAGAGACGACTCAAATCTTTGATTACGCTTGAAGATTGCTATGCAGCATCAGAGAAGAAGATAGGCATGATGATGACTTTGAAAGCGACATTCTACGACTCCCTCTTGCTTCGAAGGCTTCGAGGCGTTTCCTTTGATCTACGCCGACGTCTACATAACTTATATTCTATGATTCCAAGTCTCCTAGAAATTAGCAATAAAAGAATATTCGCCCTTGAGTTTTTTTTCAGCACATGAAAAATATAAACGATGGATAACAACGTGTGAACAATCACGGACGAGATTTCGTGATTGGACGACATGGACGACCTTTCTGTCGACAAAGTAACAAAAGATTTCACCATCAATCAAGCGACACAACTTAAATTACATATGTAGCACTGTGTATTTTAAAGCCATGATCACATCGAATAATTTCATAGATAACTCGGAGAGATATTTCATAGGAATTCTAGTTTGATCTTGCCAATAACTCCATAAAAGATGCTGGAATCGCTAGTACCTATTTGGCGATTTTTCTCAAGGCCCCAAAACAATCAAATATATGAGAGAATTTATTTATTTTTTGGTCAAAATAGAGTACTTGCATTAAAATTAGCCCAAGTTTGGGCGGCCTGAAAGTTGGGTGTTGGTACAAAGCAAGTTCCAGAAATAGACAGGAGGGGATTGTACTCAGTTCAAAGGTAAACAATTTTTCCGATGACTTTTGGCTACCCAATCAGCAATGTTGTAGTCTTGCGGGGAGAAAAAACAACCTGGATATTGGGCAAACACGACAAAAAGTTTTTGCACTTCCGGATTGGGACCCGCGCCTCCCACGTGTTCTCCTTTAGCTAGGTGCATCTTTTAGCTAATATTTGACTATCCGTTTCTAGCCAAACGGCGTCGTCCGGAAGAGGGGGGATAGAATGCTCGCAGTTGAGGGAGGAGATCGTTGGGAGCAGCAAAATTCAGCATCCACCAAAGCCCAGGCTTCAATCAGGAGGGGGGAAGACATTGGGACCGACCGTGCTCCTCCGTGCAGCAGCCGGCAAGTGGAATCGCGGCAGATCCTCTCCGCTGAGCCCTTTGAGTTGCCCGGGAGGTAAGCCTCGTTGGTATTTATCTTGAAAGCTTGTGCTGGTGGGGGATTCTAATTGAGAAGTTGGCTGTAGCAGGTGCTAGATTTGCCCGCCACCACGTATGCAACAACTCTAAGAAAGGGAAGATCTACTTTCATCCCATCGAATAAGCCCATGATTAAAAAAGAAAGAAAGAAAGAATATAAAAGATTTAGGGAAAATGACATAAATGGTTATTTTGTCTTAAAATTTTAATTTATTTAACATGATTTTTAAACTTTAGCCTAATGTGCAATGTTGTTGCTGAATTTTTAATTTGTTAATGTAGACCATGAACTTTTGATATAATATATGAAAATATTCGATATTATCTTTCAGGATATTGTTAAAATATTTAGACTAGATTGAGTATGGGGAGAAAGTTTAGGACTATATTAAAAAAAATTAAAAGTTTGGGAAGGATATTGCATATTGGGTTAAGATTCATGGGCTATATTGAACACATTGAAAATTCAAGAACAACATTGCATATTATGCTAGATTTCATGCACTATTTGCTTTAATTATTCCAAAGATTTACTACATTTTCATTACAAGCAAAACCCTAAGGAATTTCTAAGCAAATCAAGCACTGGACGGAAGCCCCTCCATTGGGTCACGACACCAGATCACTCTCCTTCTCGGCAATTTCGTCATTAATAATATTATCCCATTCCGTGAAAGAATTCCCACAATATATGTTCAAATCCAAGTCCAAATCCGTCTCATAACCTTAAAAAGGAAATAAAAAGATAAATTTAATAAATTTCCAAATTCATCGGATTTAAAAAAACTAATCCGATTCGGACATGCAACCTTTAATTAAATGACTGATGCTTTTCTGCGTGAAACTTGCGACTTCCCCGCTATAAAATCCCACAACCGCAGTCTCTCCTCCAGCACTTCGCTCTCTCTCCTTCTCTCTCTCTCTCTGTAAGAAGAAGAAGAAACTACGCAGAGAGGGAGAGAGACGTCCGCCGGTTACACCGCCCCAGAAACCGTAGAGAGAGAGAGAGATGGGAGGGTGGGCAATTGCCTTGCACGGCGGCGCCGGCGTGGACCCGAATCTCCCCCACCACCGCCAGGAGGAGGCCAAGGAGGTCCTCGCTCGCTGTCTGAACATGGGCATCTCCGCCCTCCGCTCCTCTCTCCCCGCCCTCGACGTCGTCGAACTCGTCGTACGTACTTACATGCACACACACTCGCACGCACGCACTCTCTGTCCCTCTCTGTCTCTACTTCTTTTCGACATGTTAGGCCGGTTCTGATGAAACCGAACAACGAACGAGCGTCTTTGATGTTTACATAATACACGGATAACACACGGTCTCATTCGTGTTTTCTTCTTCTTTGGATGCGAGAAGGTGAGGGAACTGGAGAGCGATCCGGTGTTCAACTCGGGGCGGGGGTCGGCCCTGACGGAGAAAGGCACGGTGGAGATGGAGGCGAGCATAATGGACGGGATGGGGAGGCGGTGCGGCGCTGTTTCCGGGGTGACGACGGTGAAGAACCCGATCTCCCTCGCCAGGCTCGTCATGGACAAGTCCCCCCACTCCTATCTCGCCTTCTCCGGCGCCGAGGACTTCGCCCGCCTCCACGTCTGTACTTTCTCTCTACTTTAATACTTCTGCTTCTCTCCCTCTTTTTGATCATATGGGTTTTGCATTCGATTTATGAAATCACAACTCTCCTCGAGAGAAGCGTTTTCTGCGCTCTATGTATTCATGGACGGCCTCGATGAACAATTTCAACCCATTGAAATATTCAGTGGCGGATTTCGAAATGGACCATCCTTTTCTCGAACGAATGCTGAATAAAACCCATTGGCATGGACGGCGGTAGGGGACCCAACGCCGGCCACGAGAGACAAAAGGACGTCGATGGCATGGCTTTTTCTGCGCTTAGCCATCCACGTGCTTTAATTGGTACATGAACCTCTGACCGGGCGGTCGTGTCTTTCCCTCCCACGTGCCTGCCTCGGTTGAACCGGGTTCTGGCCGGCTTTGCTTTCAGACGTTTTTCAAGTCCTACTTTTCTTCCAGTTCTCGAGATCAAGACTCGTCTTGTGATTAATGTTGTCGGCACTCTAACGCAGTCATCAGTTCTTTCTGATTATGTTTTGATTCTGTCGGTTCTGTGGTCCCTGTAAAGATTGGTGCGGCGCTTGGTTTTGGTCAAGAGTGTGCACGAGAATCATGAGATGATTGCTGCTGTCGGATACCCATTTTTGAGATTCTTTGGCTTCTTGATATGTGCAGGGTCTTGAGGTGGTGGACAATGACTATTTCATCACCGAAGACAACAAGGGAATGTTGAAATTAGCCAAAGAAGCAAACACAATCATGGTGAAGTTTCATTCTAATTCTCTTTCGAACTTGATGATTTTTACCCCATTTGCGCTGCGTCTCATTCCTGGCGATAGACTAAACACGGCTGCCTATGTTTTTCATTTTTTGGCTGGTTCGAACAGTTTGACTATAGAGTCCCAACTGTCCTCCCGGATACATGCGGTGCCAGCGTGGAGAACCCCCTGCAGATGAACGGCCTTCCGATCAGTGTCTACGCGCCAGAGACGGTCGGGTGCGTTGTGGTCGACGGGCAGGGGAGGTGCGCGGCGGCCACCTCCACCGGTGGCCTCATGAACAAGATGAGTGGCCGCATTGGTGACTCGCCCCTGATAGGGGCCGGGACCTACGCGGGCAGCCTCTGCGGGGTCTCGTGCACTGGTGAGGGGGAGGCCATCATACGCGGGACCCTGGCCCGTGATGTGGCGGCCGTGATGGAGTACAAGGGCCTGGGTCTCCAGGAGGCAGTCGACTTCGTGGTCAAGGAGAGGCTTGACGAGGGGAAGGCGGGGTTGATAGCTGTGTCCCGGGATGGGGAAGTGGCCTGCGGCTTCAACACCAACGGGATGTTCAGGGGATTCGCGACCGAAGATGGGTCCGTCGAGGTTGAGATTTGGTAGTGAGCTCTGGGTGGCGGCGGCTCTTTCCCTCTGTTGTTAGGGACCGATGTGCTATTGGGGATGGAACTGCTTCCTTTTTTAAGTGTTGTCCTTTACTTGGTTAGAGATTTTGTGAATTACTATGTGCTATTTCAGTATGTAAGGTGGAATGTCTAATCCCCTAACTAGTTATGAGAATGCAAGTGTTTCAATTCTGACAGCTTACCTGCGGTACTATTGAATGATTTGATGAGAAGTTGCAGCGCTGGTTCATTTGACAGTTCCAGAGAAGGATTCAGAAGTGAATGTTATGGCCGAGTATGGAAAATTTCTATGATAACATTTAGAGATGAGATAAAACGAGTACAATATAACAGACTTCGATCCAGTGGTAGATAGAAATGATTGAATGTTTCTATCCCGGACTCGAAGAAGCTCCCAAAAATTTATAGTCTCTCCCTCTCTCTCTCTCTCGGCACGTGTGGTTTTGCATTTAAGCTCTCTCATGCGTTGCACTTTCTGGAAACACAAGACATGTGAGATTGTAACACAAGCTCTCTCATGTGCTACTCACGCACTTTCTGGAAACACAAGGCATGTGAGACTGTTGTTACTCGCGCACTTTCTGGAAACACAAGGCATGTGAGACTGTAACGCATTTTCTGGAAACACAGCTCTCTCATGTGTTACTCGTGCACTTTCTGGAGACTGTAATGCATTAAGCTCTCTCATGTGTTACTCGTGCACTTTTACTGTAACGCATTAAGCTCTCTTGTGTTATTCGTGCACTTTCTGGAGACTGTAACGCATTAAGCTCTCTCAAGTGTTACTCGCGCACATGTGAGACTGTAACACATGATCAAACGGCTTTCTTTATTTGAACTGGCAGCTACAGAGAAATGTAAAGCGTGTTAAGAAAATTGTAGAGCATGACCATGTCGAGACTCTTCGTGTGTCATAGCATTTCCCACAATGTGGTAAACCGATTTTCATCGAACTTCTACTCAGTGGCCGACAAGTTTATTCAAAATGGAGGAAATTTGGGTTTTGCTTAATGAAATTCTGCAGAAAGCAGACTCGGGAAATTCCTGAAGTGATCCTTGTTACATGCCCAGGTAATTGAGCATGTGAAGACAGATTATCATGAAAAAGAAGGAACTAGGCATGAGATTTCTCCATGCAGCAACTGCGTTTTCCACAGTTACAGCATAGACATTCATAAAGACAGGAAGCACAGCTATGAAACTGAAAAAAGAACCTTCATTGGATGCGTCGGGAAACGTATTTTCACCCTGAAGAAGGATATACGTCAGCATACTGTATCGTACCTAAACAGATACAGATGATAGTCTAATCAAAAGTATCATCGGCACCGTATATATCTATGTCAATTGCAATAGCCAATCATCAACTTAATTGGTATTTATAACACTCCGTCACACCAAAACCATATTTTCAAGAATACAGCAGCAAAGATGAACTTTTCGATTTTTTATCTCCTATAATTTCAAGAAAACAAACTCTTCGATGGCAGGGATTTCTCCAATAGCCATTAGGGCTTCTCTGCATGGCTCCTCATCCACACCAATTGTCATAATGGCCTGTTTCCCCGGAGCTGTCCTCCCAACACTCATATAATTCACATTCACATTCTCCTGACCCAGTATACTACCCACCTTCCCAATCATGCCAGGCTGATCGATCTGCCGGCACAGAATCAAACTCCCTTCCAAGCTCACATCTACGCCGAATGACCCGACCATGGTGAGATGTGGTTTCCCATCCTTCACCTTCCCTTCCACTCTGATCTCTCCAGATTCTGACATAGCGCTGGCGAATTTCGACTCAACATTGGCGATCTGGACCTGGATGTATTCAAGGGCGTTCTCGGGTGACCCGTCCAACACGATTCTCTCCTCCGTGATCCGGAGTCCTCTTTGTTTGGCGGTAAAGTCAGCATTGACCAAGTTTACAAACACGCTGGATATAGGCTCAATAAGACCCTTGGTGACCATAGCACGGAGCAGCCGGGTGTCAAGATCATCTGGACCTCTGGCTGAAGCATATCCCACCTTCACTGATTTTATGCCACTTCCACCAGCAACGAGCTGTATGGCTAGTCGTCCGAGCTTTTCCGCTAGATCAACATAAGGAGCGAGCTCCAATATGACCTGCCATCAACATTAATGAACTTAAGCTTCGCTCCCATCAAAGCATGGGATTGGATTACATAGCATAGTGCTAGAAAACTGATGCCTGTGTCTGGAACAAATGAACAAACAACGAAGACCTAACAATGAGTGTATTTAGTAGACATAGTTACACCCTGGGAAATGAAAAAGACTCTTTATTTTTGAGTACACTGTTTTTGTATTGTTCTCACTAAAAGGCACTTCTCTACAGCATGTCAGATTTGACAATTCTCACAGAAAATAAGTAACTATGAGATGAACAGTATGACAACAATCAAACGAAAGAGCAATTCAAGCTCAGTTAAATTCCTAAAGCATGCATCAAACACATGGTTATGCTTGTAAATCGTTGATGAATTGAGAGGTGAGGCACAAGTGAACATCGTGCTTCATGCCAGTCAATTACCAATATTGTGAAACAAAGCGGTTGAGGCTGATGAAGTTATCCTGTACTAAATGAGGAAGGAGTCATTGGAGCAAAATAACTATTGCGAAATGCAGAACAACAAATGTACGAAAACAGAACTTGACATCCTACCTCGGCAGGCACCATGGGTGCATTCACAGCAGTAGCCGCAAGTTCACCCTTCAAGGCCCCAATAACTGCATCTGCAATTTCAATGGCCACACCTTCCTGATTACATCAACAGACTCAAGGTTGGAAAACAAATCCAGCCCAGAAAGAACAGAACTTACCACAGTATGTCAGCCAAACTTACCTGGGCCTCAGTTGTACTGGCACCGAGATGAGGCGTAACAGTCACGTTCTCATGCCGCACTAGCCTACTGTCTTGGGGAGGAGGCTCTTCTGTGAAAACATCAAGTGCAGCCTGCTCAAAAAACGAGAACTGTTGTTCCTTCACCAATTGTACAAGTTGATCGTAAAATTTCTGCAAACAGATCAAAGAAAATCAGAACCTGAGCAACAATTCCAGAAGCCAGAGCCCTTAGAAGAGCTTCTTCATCAATCACACCACCTCGAGCAACATTGACAATTCGGACGCCCTTCTTCATCTTAGCAAATGTGTTGTCATTTAACATCTTCGATGTAGCAGGGGTAAGAGGCATGTGCAGGGAGATGAAATCTGCGGTCGAGATTGCTTCATTGAAGCTCACCATTTCCACTCCGATCGCACGAGCGCGATCTGCAGGAGCATATGGATCGTGAGCAATCACGAGCATGCCGAGACCCTTGGCCCGCCTTGCAACTTCTGATCCAACCTTCCCAAACCCCATAATCGCAAGAGTCTTCCCCACCAGTGAAACGCCGACATACTTGTTTCTCTGCCACTTTCCTTAAAGAAAAAGTGACCCAGACAGTGAGAAGCCCAGCATTTTCATAAGAAAGCATAAGAATCCAATTACCATGTTATAAACATCCAATATAATGCCGGAAGTCTACAGCTTGCAAAATAAAATGGGCTCTGTTCAAGTATTTCAAAGATTTGTCAGTTTGTTCGTGAACCTCCAATATACGATATGTATTCTCTGTAACTGAGCGAGAAATTTTAACAAGCCTCAGCCAAATTCAACGCTGCCAATCACCAAATACCTGAGAAACACGACCGAGCATACCATCAACGATATGATAAACCGAAACAAACGGCCTACGCAACCAACAGTTTTAAACGCTTCGAAATCGCCCACATCGCATCCAGACTGCTCGAAGAAATGCCACATCGAGACCTTGCGGAAAAATTAACACTACCCGAAAGCACCGAAAGAACCCGCACCCGCTTTAACGGAAGCGTCCGCCTGGGCGATGTTCCGCGCCATGGAAGCGAGCAAGGCGATCCCGTGCTCGGCTGCGGCGATGGTATTCGCGGTGGGCGCATTGACCACGAGGCACCCGTGCTCCGTGGCGGCCGCGACGTCGACGTTGTCGATCCCCACGCCGGCGCGGCCCACGACCTTGAGCCGGCCGCCGGACGACTCGAAGACCTCGCGGCTGACCTTGGTGCCACTCCTGACGATGAGGGCGTCGCAGAGGGAGATCTTGGTGCACAGCTCCTCGGGGCTCAGGTTGTAGGAGCAGTCGACGTTGGCGAAGTCCCTGAGGAGGTCGAGGCCCGCGTCGCCGAGCTTCTCAGTCACCAGGACGGTGGGCTTGGTGCCCAGGAGCGAGAGGACCGCCAGAGACGCGGCGCGGCCGGCGGTGGGGGCGGCGCCGCCGGGGAGATGGGATTTGGAGGGGAAGGAGGGGAGGGAGCGAGCCCACGAGAGGGAGGAGGAGAGAGGGCGCTTCTCCTTGGAGGGTTGGGCTAACACGAGATTCCAAGAAGATACAGCCGCCATTTTGCTCAGCGTGTAACTGCTGCTGCTGCTGCTCCTCTCTCTCTTCTAGTCGTCCGGGATTGGCGAAGCCAATGAAGGATTTTGTCTGTAACTTTTTTTTTTTTTAATTCTTTTTTTGTACTGTGGGAGTTAGTTGTTGACGATGGTGTTGCGTTGACCATCTGATTCCAGTTTGTATCCCATTTTCTTTCTTTCTTTTAAAAATAAAAATATGAACTATCCATATTCGATCCATGTGTGTATATATATAAACCATCTAGCGATTTTATATCTTGGTTTTTTAATATATCCATTTTTGATATACAAAATAATCTATACACTTATCATAATCAATTTAGTTGCAAAGTTAAATTCAAACATACACATTACTTATTGAATGATGTATGTATAATTATTGTTTTTAATTAATTGATGGTGAACCTGACAATTATTTTCAAATCTATATAAATATGCATTCCACAATCTTTCTACGTCTTTCGTTTTTCTCGTGAGGAAAATGATTTTAACCAAGAAAAGGGGAAGTGATTTGCCTTGTGTATGAGTAGTTTATGAAGATTTAGAAGGTGAAAAGAAAACCCTAACCGGGCTAATTGTGATTCTTCATATATGGTTTGCCCTTGCATGAGGATGGCCACGGGCAAATCAGCAAAAAGAAGAAGAAGATGATATAAATTTTCTAACCCAAAAGGTAAATTTTGCATTCGAAAGAAGAAATATAAGTAAAACCTTATATAGAGATATTATGTACGCATGATATTAAGAGGGCGTTTTTCAAATTAGAATTAAAAGATTTTTATCCAAATGAAGAGAGTAAGATTTGTTATCCAATAAAATGTTTATGATTAAATTGACATCAAATTAAAATGTTTATGACTAAATTAGCACTAATAAAAGGTTTAGGACTAAATTAGTATATATGCAAAAGGTTTGAAATTTTTTTACACTTTTTCCTTGCATTATACATAATCTTTACATCTGATGCATGTAATTGATATATTATGGGCGATGATTTGGGAGAATTATAGATTGGTCATCTCATAGCGAGACGAAAAGAGCTAGCAAAAGGGTTGGTCAGGGGTCAAGGTCAACATAGCTTTAAAAATCGTGGTAGTTGCGGTCCGAAGATGTATGAAACTTCTCAAGTGCCAAGAAAACACGAGCATTTAACGACATGGCGTGTAATAAATACGAAGGAATCTTCATTGGGATTCGTGAATTTTAATACTTAAAGTCCAAAATAGATGAAGTGGCTTTCTATCTCTGCTCTTGCTTCTTTATGAACTTTCTGGTCATTTACTGACATTTGACAAAAAAAAACATTCGACTTGGTCCTCAATTCCGCGTGACCTCATTTGCCATAGGAAATCAAGTCCCATGTATCTTCGTGCTTTTTAATGGAATATAGAAATAAGGACCGCAAATTGTTAAGTCGACTCAGAAACCGTCACACCCTAAATCCTAAAGAGAAGAGGAAGTCTACGTATTTTCATGCTTTTAAATGGAATATAAAAATAAGGATGGCAAGTTCTTGAGTCCACTTGAAAACTGTCACACCCCAAATCCTATAGAGATGAGGGAGTTTGGAGTGTGACACAATTGTTCTTTTTCCAAGGGACGCAATTTTAAACTATACCCAAATATCTATCTCCCAAAAATTGCTGTGATAATGCTCTTGCTCTAATAACCATTAATTAACGGACCTAAAAAAACATGATAAGAATAAATGAATAAGCTATCACGACTTCGTAAGTAATAAATTTCTTCTAAGTGGATCAAATAATCACTATGCACATTTCAAAACACAAAAGTGACTCACTTTCACAAAATCTGAAACTTAACAATCCTTCAAGGTTAAAATGCAATATATTAATTCAACATAACATGCTCATAGCAAAAACACTCATTTCAATTGATAAAATCAAACAAATACTAATGGTTTAGCCCATTAATGAATCTTATCAAAACACACGTCGATAGTCCATATTTTTGACTAAACTCATGTTCAAGTATTTAATCATGGCCACACAAAAGACCCTATGACAAACTAATCAAGATTTTCTCCTTGATTAGCTTTCTACTTATTATTAGCCGGTAGCCTGACTCACAAGAATATTCTAAACTAGTATGTGCATATCCACAAACTCTTCATTGGGTTCACAAAAACTGACCACAATCCATTAATCTTAATTTCTTGTAATCTAAAACCAAAATTAGAAACCATCTCACAACTTATGTTTAATAACAAATCGCAACTTTTCACATATGATATATATGAAAGCATCTTTCAAAATCTACATTCATAAATCATGACTTGTAATGGTTTTTTCATAAAAGATTTCTCAAACCATTTACAAATGACCATTTCCAATTGCATTAAACAAGGCTCTCAAAGACCTTTTCAACAAAAAGGCAGTAAAAGTTTGATCTAATTTTATGCAAGAAATATACTCATCTATAATTCATCTTAAATTAAATATCTATAATTTTCAAGACATGACTTTGTAAATTCATAGAAAAAGTAGTATCACTCACATGGGAGAAGCCGAAAGCCAATCTATAATAGTTACTTAAGCCAACACACTCTCATTTCTATCAATTAATAAAAAAAATGATATAAAAAAACTGAGTAATACACAACTTTAATGAACGAAATGTCTAAACCATGTTTAATAGTTGATGAAACGATTTCTACATGCTAATGAGTAATCTTATTTAAAGTAGACGTTCATCCTTTTCCTTAACGTATTATCTGTTATGGGTAACTACAAATGAACTGTAGAATTTAGTTCCAATTAATCTATACTTTGGAATCCATTCTTGTCAAATCCCACCACTCTGCAATGTCTTAAATTATCATTTTTCACAAAAACCATAGCCTGATAACTCCTCAAGCGAACCTTGTAGTTCAAAATCAACATCACTTCTAACTCATGCCTTTAATTAGAAAAATTACTCAAATTAAACCAATAATCGACTTGACTACTCATTGGGTGTTGCGATTTGTAGTTGATTCAGTTTGTCAGAACGTTCGGACTGTGAACGCGCGAAAATTGTCTTCTCTCTCTTTTCCCCTTTTCCTCTCTTGTCAACGATCGAGCTCCTCTTTCTTCTTGTTTAATCGGCCGCTGACTGCTTTTGCTTTCCTTTATTTAAGCTTCCAACGCACAAAGTTTACTAAAGGAGGAAAATAGGCTAGGCTTAAGAACATGGACTGAGCTTTGGACTAATAGGAGACATGAGCTTGGGCTTTTATGGGCCCATGTATTACAGAAACTTCCCAGGCCGGTTCTAGAACTACCCCACTCAGCTCTCGCTTTCGATTTTTCAATTCTCGGTTCTGGACTTACTTTACGCATGTAAATTCTTTCCAAAGTGCGAGTATAACTCGGTAGAGTTGGCTGAATGGTTTCTTACTGTGTACTCTACTATTCAAAAGGAACGAGGCACGTCCCCATTTTTTGTATTTCCTAAATTACCATTCTTGAGAAAATGTCGCCAAAAACCCCAAATTTTACTTAGTGTGATGAATTTATCCTAACTTTTTTTGTGACACAAAAAACTTCAAACTTGTATTTGTGTGAAATATTTATCCGAACACTTTTTTTTTGACACCAAAATTCTAAACTTTGTCAATTGTGACACATTTACTCCAAACTCTTGGGTCGAAAGGCATTTTCATCTTTTTTTTTTTCTTTCCTTTTCCCTTCACTAGCCATGGCAGAGGGAATCACCGGCACCAGCCCTTGCTCGACTTCGGCGAGGGCGGCCCTTGCTAGCCTAGGTGAGGGAAGGCTTCACTCGACCAAGTGAGGGCAACCCTTGCCTGAGTTGGGCGGGGGCTTGGTTAGGGTTGCCCTCGCCCAACACCAATGAGGGTTGACCTTAGGTGGCCCTCATTGGACTTAGGCGGCCCTCGCTAGACTTAGGAAGCTTTCCTCTGCCAAGGTCGGTGGAGGGAAGGGAGAAGAATAAAAGAGGATAAAAAGAGGAAAAAAAAAAATTTTTTTTTTTTCCATTCATGATTTCAAAATGTGCTCCTAACGAAAGTTGTAGCCAATATCTTAATATTTCATTTGACTTGAGTTTCATTAAATTTGGAGCTTGTTTGGTTGTCCTTAGGATGTGGTCAGTGTGCCTAATTAATTTGTTCCCAGACCTTGAAGCTTGTCTTATTGAAACACCCGTACTTTTTTCATTATTTTAGTGTAATTAAAGTTTTCATTTGTAAAATTGCCAAACATGAAAATTTTTCAATGTTTGAATTAGATGAATGCAAAATTTTAGAACGTCCTTGATTTGATGGCTTTAGTTGCCTCCCATTTGAATGAGGTCTGCTCTATTTCCAAAGTGGTCTCGTTTTGACCATTGAGTGAAAATTGATTTTTCGATACTAAGCCATTGCTCATTTCATGAAACTCGAAACTCGGAACTTGTTTTGCACATGTTGTTCCAGTTGTACAAAATTTTTCATGCATTTTTTAAAGTTATTTGATATTTTTTCTTGAATTTTCCATGTTAGGCTCTCGAGTCCCGAATCCTTTGAGATGAACAACTCATTTCGGGTCAAACGGTTCATGATTGGGACAAATGGTCTTCTGAACATTTGTTCTAAACTTCATTATCTTTCCAATGACATATGAATTACATTGTTTGAGGATCATTTGATTGGTCATACATTGTTAAACATTAAATGACCTGAATTTTCAAAGCAAACCTATTTGGGTTCACTCCCATGATTGCTTAATTGAGAAACAAGGCTTTTTAGCTTAAGTGCATGCTTCATTTCATGTGTTTGCATGTGAATATTAGACTTATGTTTTAGGACCAATGCATGTTCATGGGAAACCCTAGGGAAACACTCAAACCCTTATTTAGGTTCAAATTGCATTGACCATTGCTTGTCAACATAAGGAATGGCCAATTATCAATTGTCATTAATCAATCAATTAGTGGTCTTAGGATGGGTTGACGTGAGCACAAATCAAGGGCAGCCCCCAAGGCTTTTTTGACCAATTGAATGCTCTTGTTGGGTTCATTGATTGTGATTGTTTGTCATGCAATGTGGTGTACGCATTGTGTGTTTGGCATCTTGGATAGTTCAAGTCTAAGTAATGATCTTCATCAAGAATCCCAAGAATGGGTAGGCCGACACACTCATGTGACAAAGATGGTGTGGTCGATGTCCTATCTAGTCTATTTTATTGTACCTTTTGATCTTAATCATGTATCAGGTTATTGTTTCAAGTTGTAATAAACACCAAATGAGTTGTGGGTTTTTTTTTTTTGCACTTAAGAGTAGCTTGTCTTTCATTTCACTTGGGTGTTTGCTTATTGCAATGCAATTCATTAATTGATTGCTTTATTTTCATCTAGCTAGTTAGTTTAGAATTGCACAAGCTAACCATCCGTGCATGATCAGTATTCGATGCTTCTATATGAATTTGCACAATAATGTAAAAATGAATGTATGATTACCTTAGGTAACAACCATACCATTAGGTATTGAAAGGGTGCTAATAAAAAAAATTAGCATAACCCAAGTTCCCAAATCCATGAGGTCTAGTTCTGTAAAAAAACAAGGGAATGCTCTTGATCCTTGATTGGATAATCTAGTTGAGCCCAAAAAACGAGGCTAGTGGTGACTCTTAGTTGAATAATTAGGTTGTTTAAAGAACCTTAAAAATAACCCACTATCATACGAGATATGAGCTTGGAAGAGCCTGGCGCTCTCAATTGTTGGACCTCGAGGACTAATATTAAGGATGATGTGTTGAAGCCTTTCCTGTTATGATGTGTCTTTGAAGATTGTCATTTGAACAAATATCTCTAAATTCATTTTTCGCCAGGTTTTCTTAATGAGGTGCCGTGGTGTTGAGGTTGAGTCACAACAACCGTTGCTTTTAAAAGACTCTCGTCAAACCCTATGGCTCAACAACATCATAAACCATCATTTCCATGAAATTTTAAAACTCAATATCTCAAGAATTGGACTTGTGGCTCAAATTTCTCTTAATTCCGAATTTAAGCCCTAAATTCGAAAATTGGTCCTAATTGAAAAAACGAAGAGTGCAAGCACTTATGAGATGTTATAATACTTAGTTGAGTTTGCTTGGTGAGGCATCCATGACAAGTGCGCACAAAAATCCTTTGGGAAAAGAGTAGTACAAGTGCTAAAACTTGGCACGAGGGGGCACTTAAGTGTTAAGAGTTATAAAATGTACATTTAAGTGCCACATTTTTTGAAAGTTGGATCATTTAAGAACCAACTTTGATGAAGGCCATTGAAAATCTGACGTGGCTTATTTTAATAATATAAGTCACTTATGTAGCTTGTTGGAAAGCTAAGTTAGCAAAAATTCAGCCAAAATGATGTTGTTTTTGTGCTGACGTGGCATTTAAAAAATGTATTAGTTAAATAATATTAAAAAACTTTAAAAATATATTATTATAAAATTGATTAATTAAAAAAAAGGAAGAGGAGGATCGGGCGAGGGTTATGTAGCCCTTGTCGCCACTGTCATCATTGCCCCACCATGGTTGGGAAGGGCCGATGACAGTGGGGTGAGGGTTAACCGGGGTCATTGGGCCATGGCTAGTGGTCGGTGACCTTGGTTGACTTGTGGTGAGGGCCTAAGGGCCCTTGCCCAAATTTGGGGTGAGGGTTGCGACCTTCCTTTAGATCTGGTGAGGGTTGTCGTCCTTGGCTTGGTTGGCCAAGGGCTAGCAACCCTCACTAAGCCAACCTATAGCAAGGGCTTGTGGGCCCTTGTCCAAATCTAGTGCGAGGGTCGTGACCCTCTCCTAGATCCAACGAGGGTCATCGACCCTAACCCAGTTAGGAACTTTGCCATAGGTGGTCGGGATCGTCGACCACTAGCTAGGGTTTGGTGACCTCGACTGATCCTCGCCCCACCGTCATCGGCCCTTCTTGGTGATGGTGGGGCAGCGACGGCGGCGGTTGTGAGGGCTGCATAGCCTTCACCCCTCTCCCCCTCTTCCTTTTTTTTAATAAAATCAATTTTTAAATTTTTTTTTTTCTAGTATAAATTGGACAATTTCTTTTTTTCCTTTTAAATTGTCACATGGATATTTTATTTTTTTAAAAAAGTTGCTCCATTAGCAAATAAAATCGTTGAAAAATGACACATGACAATTTGACCTGATTTTTTCACCGTTGGCACTTAACTGATCATTTTTACTCCAATTTTGGCACTTAAGTGTACCTTTCTGAACTTTTGGCACTTAAATATCCCCTGTATTAAGTTTTGGCACTCTAGGGGTCTGCATGTTATAATCCTTTCCTTTCTTCCCCTTTCTCTCTCTTCTTTTTCTTTTCCCTTTTCTTCTATTCCTTTCTGCGTGCGAGCTCTTGGGTGTGCTTTATAAACCGAGCGCCCACTACTTTGCTTTATGACTTTTCAATTTTTTTTTTTTTTGGCTTTTCACTTTGATTTTTTGACTTTTCAAAAATCCCATATTTTACGGTTTGAGTCTCGGGCAATTCTGGTTGATGGGGTGGATCGACTGGTGTATGTTCTTGATCTGGTGGTTGAGGATGGATGTTGGTATTTTGTGTTGAAAACAATAACACATGCATAGATAAATCGAATAAAAAATGATTTGTAGCATAAATGAAAAAACACCCGTACACTATCTCCAAAACATTGTTGATGCATTTTAATAAGAATCACTTAGAAATGAAAAAGGAGGTTAATAACATTATTCTTGTACCATGCTCAAAAAGTTTGGGTCTGATGTTCTTTAAATCCAAACCTCAAAACATCTAATATCCTTGTAGTGTAGGTTTTGACGTTCTTCAAATTCTGACGACAAACGTTTAATCTTTTCATAGGATTGTTTTTGACGTTCTTTAGATTCTGATCATGAACGTCTAATCTTCTTGTAGCGTGTTTGAATTTTTTTTTTGTCATGATGTTTTTCAGTTCTAGTCCTACAAGTGTTGGGCCTGTAGTTCAGACACATCATGTATCTTGTGTCAAACGGTGGAGAGAAATTGAGAGAGTTCACAACTTCAATTGTGCTAGCAATTACTCTTATGTGTGACTAAATTGATTGATCACTATTATCTCTCTCGATCATCTCATGATCCTCTCTCAATCACCCCTTATAACTAGTATCATATCGCATTTATTTGAATCAATTGGGCTCATTAACTCTAAAATGGTTTCAAAGCATTAATTTAGTGGTAATGTTTGAACTCGCTTCAGACTTTGAATTTGGACGTAAGTTCTGAAAACTGTTTCAAAGCATTAATTCTATAGCCTTTACAGAGTATTATTTTGGGCATTAGTTTTTTAACCATTACTAAACTTTAATTTGATTGTTAAGTCTTTTGAAACTGTTTTAGAACATTAATATGCCCTCTGATTCTAAAACCGTTTTAGATCACTAACGTGACTATTAAGTCTGAAATAGTTTTGATTCTTTAATGTTGCTATTAAGTATAAAACCGTTTTAGATCTTTAATTTATTTATAGATTATAAACTCACTTCAAATCATTAATACGGCCACTAATTTTGGCATTAATTCAATGGTAACGTTTGAACTTGCTTCAGACTTTGAATTTGGACGTAAGTTCTGAAAACTGTTTCAAGGTATTAATTCTATAGCCTTTATAGAGTATTATTTTGGGCATTAGTTTTTTAACCATTACAAAACTTTAATTTGATCCTTAAGTCTTTTGAAACTATTTTAGAACATTAATATGCCCATTGATTCTAAAACTGTTTCAGATCACTAACGTGACTATTAAGTCTGAAATAGTTTTAATTCTTTAATGTTGCTATTAAATCTGAAACCGTTTTGGATCTTTAATTTATTTATAGATTATAAACTCACTTCAAATCATTAATACGGCCACTCATTTTGAACTCACTTCAGATCATCAATACATCCATTGATTTTTAACCTTTTTCAGATCTAAAACCCCTTTTAGATCTTTGATATGACTGTAAACTGTTTTAGATATTTAATATTGCTGTTGGTTCTAAAATCATTTCAGAACTTTAATCTATAGCTTGATTCAATCTAATTGTAGCAATTGCAAACGCATTTATAATATCGTCTCATATGTCCAAATGTCATTCTAAATTGATTATGATGGGTGACATTTGTAAGTTCATCATTGAGCTAGTAGGAGGACTTGTATTAACACTTTAGCACAATCAAGAGAACTAATTGTCCTGATCAATCTCTAGTTCGTACAAACTATGAGTGATATCTAATAATATATCATGGCTACTAAGATAGTTTGTGAATGTTTTAAGAACATAATGAAGCTACTAGCTTTGGTGATCATGTAATTTAATCATTCGGTCTCCCTATGTCTTGATTGAACAAAAGCCATGGAATTGCTTGTCAAGCCACCAATTCGATTACATGCTCAAATCTAATTGACATGTATTTCTATGAGACATGAACCATTCATTTTTTATTATAACTTTCGCTGAAAATTTCAATACAATGTCACGATTAGATTACATAGGACATCAATTTACTATCTTGTATATCTACATATATAACGAGAAAATAGAATCCATATTGTGCATGCTTGTGTCTTTGTATGTGAACAAACTTTGATTATCGAGTATAAAGAAAGTTTGATGAAGTGTCAATAGGCGCACTTATGAACCACTACCATCCAACATACAAGATAGAATAGTGCCTTAGGTCTAAAGATTTTACATTATACCAAAGCACGAACAATTAGTGATTGACCCCGCTAAAATTTTCATATTGCCAATCATTCTATGCATGTTGTGTTTAGTGAATTTGTCCAAGATAAGTACCTGTGTTCTAGCTTGGATATTATAAATATCCAATTACTTGTGACTCATCATCCCCTAAGGTATCAAATACTTGATGGTGAAGTTTGATAATACATCGATCTCGGCGGGATTGTCAATATCCTCTCAATGATCCATCAATTAGAACTATCTAAAGACTTAGTTTTTCTATAAACTTGTTTCATATATTCTTAACACCTTCATAATAGATTTAGTCATAATTAAGCTTATAAACTCATTTATATAAATGGCTAGTTTTACTGTAAATTTTTTACTCATATTATTAATATCTTAAAATATGTTCAATTGGAAATGATTTTATGGATTCATTCTTATAAATGGAACGATGAATGGATATTTCTTGCCATTAAATAAATAATGCAACTTAAGTACTTAACATGTAACTATTACATAGTTATTTTAGTGCTTATAGCCAACAAGGGATGATGAAGAGCTCATGATAGTGGTAGAAGATCAAATATAGGTTGAAGATGGTCTGGAAGTAAAGTAAAGGAAAATAAAATAAAGAAAGGATCATGAAAAATGTTAGAGAGTTATAAAACTAAGCAAAATATCGTCATTTTGAGTAAATATATTCTATGTCAAATTGCTTGTCATGACAAGTAGGATGGCCATGGATAATTAGACCCACCTATTAGCATTTTCATGTGAAGATTGGCCAAAAACACTATGTTATAATTTCACGCAAAGCTTAGGACTACATAGGAACAATAGAAGGACTAAGAATTAAATTGAAACTTGTAGAAGAAATCTCCAATTGAAACAGCAAATTTCTCAGTTTCCATGTGCATTTTGATCTAAACAACAGTTGCATCTCGCGTTTCTCTACACTTTCGCAATTTTCAGTCAAGTCCAAAACAATCAAAATCATTAATCAACTTCCAATCCAGAAAATCATTAATCACCTCAGTTCATCAAAACTGCTCTAATAAATTTCCACATGAAGAACGCCAAAACATGGATTACCAGTTTTGGACCACTCGGGGAAGCTTCACTCATGAGCTACGCGGAGCGAGACATGGACTGAAGAAATGCGTCGGTGAGCATCTGGCCAAGCCGGACCTGGGCCGGGTGGTTAGGTGGAGCCAGTCGGGTCCGAGAGGCAGTCCCTTGGCATCGACGGTTCGCACGTTCGGAAGGTCAAGCCCGAGCTGGACCTTTCGCACCGTGTCGGTGAAAGGTCCCTGTCCTGATGCGATAGCCACCTGCTCCCGTACGCAGAACCAACATGCAATTAAGCCATAATTGTATTTGATTTAAGAGAATTAAAAAATTGCATCAAAATGTACATTTTTTCAACAGTTTAGTGCGATTATTACCGTTCCTTGATGTTCGGTTCATTAATATAACGAGACGGGCGGTCGAATTTTGATTATTTTAACTTATTTTAGAGGAAAAGCGGCTCGTGGGCCTAAGGTGAATGCCCCAGCCCCGTAGATTATCCTAAGTTTCTGCCTTGGATGGGTCGTCTCTTGTCATTAATAATTTTCTATTTAAAAAGCTGCAGAAAAGAAACCCATCACGATGATTCCCACGGACCCATTTGCAAGGTACCATCAAAATGTACATCTAACTATTCTCTGTCTGGTAGTGAATAAAAATAGACTAAGAAAGTACCTCGAGATGATCGCCATTTGTTTAAATAGCAACTTTCATCTATAATTTCATCATATTTTGTTTGAACAATCTAAAATGAAAGATGCGATTGATTCCGGAATGAAGCACAAAAGAGAAATTCAATTACCTGGAAGATTGGTAGCTCCGGCGACTGCAGATCGGTTCTCACATCCGAGAAGAACTTCTCCAGCCTGCCTTTGTACTGCACGGCGTCGCTTTTCTCCACCGCGTCGCTCTCTCCCTGGTACCACAAGAGCGCTCTGATTGTGGCCCCCTCGTTCGTCGCGGCTCGCGCCCTCTTTATTAGCTGGTCGTACAAGAACGTCCCTCTCTCCCACTCACTTATCCTCGTCCCGCCGATTGCGCACGGCACCAACCCCACCGAGCCCAAGCTCCGATCCCGGCCCAGGACCGCGTTGGCAAACGCCATACCGGGTCCGATCCCATTCGTATTGTTTGTGTCGATGTCCGCGTGGAGCGGCTCCCGTGCCTCGACCCATGTGAGGTTCGCCGCGAGCCGGAGGATTGATGGGTTGGGGCTGCACTCCGGTGGGACGACCCCGTCCCACGTCTGGACCCACCCAGTGGATGAGTCATTGACCACGCCGCCCCGGCCTGCCATGTTGCTCTGCCCGGCGAGGAGGAAGATTCTTTCGGGGCGCGTACTTGGACTTGGGCTCGGAGGGAGTGGTCGAGGATGGACGAAGAGGGAGTTGGCGGCGGTGGCGGTGAGGAAGAGCAAGAAGAAGAGAAGCATTGTTGCTGGCTTGGAACCTTGCGACGGAGCGTCGCAAAAGGGAGAGATTCTTGCTTCTCTCTCTCTCGCTCTCATGTGTTATGGAGGCCGCTTGGCTTGTTATAGGACCAACTTGGCATCAAAGGTCTTTCTTTAATAATAAACGTCAAACATTGAATATGGGAAAGCATGACCCGTGAGATAAGCAAATGATTTTCACGTTGGTGTTGAGTTATTTATTAGAGCTTGAGTTGGAAAGGGAAGGGGAGAAGCTTCGAAGATTGTTCAATTTTGGGGACCATTGCAAATTGAGACCTTTCAACTCTAAAAGAATTTTGAAATAACCATTGGGGCTTATTTCAGTGACCACCATTTCCACATGAAAAAGAGAGGTGAGGAGTTTGAATTCCTATTTTTTTGAGAGGTTGGTTGGGACATTTATTTTCAGGTGTGGATTTTAACTTCAACGTCTGCAAAGAAATATGATAAAAGTTTGAAAGTGAGTTGAAAGTACAATAAGATAGAAAAAAGAAGAAGAAAAGATTTCAAAATCAAGATCCAAACATTAAAAGGTTGTATTCAACTTAATTTGATGTTTTAATTTGGCCATCCTAGCACCCGATGGTTACTTTTGATTCATAAAACATGCATGGAGTTCTTCCCCACTCTAACATATGCCTATTTCGGTTCTAGTGAAATAATGGTTAGATACATCTATCCCATCAATAAAAGGAAAAAAATACCTTTTATTTTTTGTCCAATCATTTTTTAAACAGATGTTTTGAAAATCTAGAAATAACTAATGAATAACATTATAAGTGAATCTACATGTGAATATCCATGTTTGTTTCTTCACAAGAATGGTTTTGAATGTGAAACACTCAATAATATCGTGTCATTTGAGTAACAGCTCCGATTGACGATTTCTGAATTACATGACAGTCCTTGTATTGATAATGAGATGGTCACAATTGAGTAAAGAACAAAAACTCAGATTAGGGTTAAATAAGAAGCGACACTAAAGTTAGTTTGACAACAAGAAGCCTTCAAGCAAATGATCAAACTTGAAATGCTGGAAATCATTAGATAAGTGGCTAGGAGACAATAGATGAGGTGTCGAAATAGGGAATCTTCTGTCTGCATGTTTCCTGCGTGTGGGTGCCATTCTTCTCTTCCGACAGGTTCTTTTGGAGCCCATAACCTCTAGGATCCCATTTTTTCACGTTCTAGTTGTTTCCCATGTTCTGAAAGTGTCCTCATGTTTTCCAATGATTGTTTCCAACATCTAGCATGTTCCGGTAACTAAGCTGGACTGGCATCGCCAGGAACTTACCCATGCCTGCTGACAGCTTCTGCCACGCCTTTGGCCACGATCCCTACCAATCTTGTTTTCCGACGGTTGAGGTTTAAGCTAAAAATGACCGTGCTCACCTCCTTCTATGGCTTTAATCATTTTATCCCTTTGCATTGGGATGTATTCCTACCGTCACTCCGTGTTTATCAACTTCATTTCAACGCTTGCCAAACGCGTCTCTCCCGTTTATGGTCATGAACTCCATATCCCAAGATTCATGTGCTGTTGACATTAGCTAATTTTCTTGTGGGTCAAATTCGTACCAGTCACAACTTGATTGGCATATTCAGATATTATTATCATCAAAAAGTCGATATCTCATCTGATAGATTGGCCATCTCTTGCCCCGGCATTCAATTGTACTATCAATACAATTGAATGTCTTTTAATCTTGAAAAGATAGAAATGATATTTTTCCTTGTGAAGGTATGCCGGTCCGTCAACAAAGTTATAAGGAGGCATTGGCCAAAATCGAAACTCCCCGGCCACATCGATGGAGTCAAAATGATTTTTTTTTTTGTTGCATTGGCTTCTAGTTCTTTTCTTCCATTTTCTTTGACTTCGCTTCATGGTTGATCTTTTGAGATGGCATTGAGTGTGCTAAATCACTTCTTCTTCGTGGCACATATTTTTTCAATTGTTTCTTCTTTTAGTTATGTGCCTGTAAGGAAAATGCATAGAACCCTAAGCGTGCTTTTCTCTCTCTTTTTTGGTTCGCCGCACCATAGTAAATGCACGCCTCAAGAAAGATGGACGTTACCTCTAGCACAACGACCGCCACGGCCATCACACCGGACAAGTAACACAAACCAATGCCGTTCTTGGTAATTCCCACCAAATATTCTTTTGTATATTGCAAATACCTCATCTTTCTTTTGTAATTTGGGTGTCTGCGCTAGTTGGAATTACTAGTCCCCAAACGAATGCGACAGTCTCTATGGCTTGTTACTAATTTGCAGCTCATAAAAAAGGACGATCTCTTGTTCTATGTACACTCGGGCCGGACCGGTATATATACAAATTTAAAAAAGAAATTCCATCTAAGTAATTTTATAGTTTTTTGACCAAATATATATGTACATTTATGTATATTTGTAGTTATTGGACAGTATTGACTAATTATGTCTCTTGAGTGTGTAATAGGATTAACTTCCCTACTTTTTTTTTCCATTCTAATAATCCATTTACTTGCTTTCTCAAAAAAAAAAAAAAAAAAATGAAGAGGAAGGAGAGAACCGATTGGAGATGTTCATAAATGTTATGGCGCTTTGTCGTCATGATACAAAATTAAGAGCCAATGGCTTATTTTAAGAGTATAATTTGGTCTCTCTTTAGCCATTTCCATGATTAAATTAGGTTAACATTGAAAAAAGATGGATCAAGCGATTAATATTTTAATTTCTATCTAGGTTAGGACTTTTAACGTGAAGTCTAATTTTCTATATGTTTTTGGTGTCGGGAAACCCTAAGAGGACCACACTATAACCTTTAAAGAAATTAAGTTTTTAGCTAATAATGTGTTGTCTATTCATTTTGCCATAGAGTTTTCAATTCTTAATCAAAATCAATGGTTCGCAATTCAACCCGAATATAAGGCCGAATAAGCTTTGGTACTGAGGTTCATCGTGATATTTTGTAGGGATTAGGAATTGGTTCCATGGATCCATCCGAGAATCGGATTGAACGTGGTTTGGTTCCTAGGTGGATCCATGGAACCAACGAGCAGATCCCAATTCCAATTTTTTGGAACCAATCCTTAGTAGGTGGTTCCCGATTCGAAGGTGGGAACCGCCAACCCGGGCCATGCTAACCTCCTAGATATATCCTAGTATCATTCTCAATCATTGTATAATTTAAGAAATCTCTATTTATTGACTTGGTATTATTTGACATCACTGATATTATGTAACTTGAATGGACAATGAAGCCCTTAAAAGTATAACCTAACCGTGTTGTTTAAACCACATATTTGTCCCCAAACTGGTTTATATTGTTTCTCACCGACCCCTAGCCCATTTAAGCAATTCTAGCCCTAATTTCACTTTCAATCATGCAATTTAAAGGTACTAATCCACTTTGCTACTAAATTTGGCAGCAGTCGTTGCAGACACTAACCGAACTATCATGTCAATGATTTTTTAGTAAAATTAATTAGATGAACTACATTGGAAAAACATTAAAAGGTATAAGATTAAATTGGCTAAACTAAAAAGTATAAGATTAAATTGCTGGCTGTATAACAGATTAAGATTTTTTTGAACAATTTTTCAGAAATGTGGATATTATCCATTTGTAAAATTAACCGACAATCAAAGTAGGCGAAGTTCATATATATATATATATATGTAAAACTTATCATGAAAGACTGACCGGGGGAGATGCAAGAAAATATAGGCCAGTCTACAGTTGACACCTCAAATTTCGTCATATATTCGAAAAGTCAATGATTTACTGAGAGTTTAACCAAGCTTTGAGTTGGCTAGAACGGGACAGAATTTCTTTCTTGCTCCGTATATGGGTTTCATTCAATTAAGACCCATGTTGAAATATTAGCCTTTAGTGGGACCCAGAAAAAAAAGACGGAGAAAAGGGGTTGAAAAGTCAAAGAAGTAGGGCATATGGACGTCGGCTGAATAAAAGAGGCCGAAAGCACACGCAGGAAGAAAAGGAAAGAGAGGAAAGAGAGGAAAGAAAGAAGGAAAGGAAGAAAAAACTTTGCACGTTCGCGCCATAGGAGCCTCGCCGAGTCAGAGTTCCTTTGAATCGCACTGCTCTCCTCATTTTTTTAATTGGAATAGTTTTCGAATTTATGGCTTAAATTCAAAATTTTAGGAAATTTAAGCGATGAATTCCGATTTTTGAGTTGTTGAGTAATATAATTTTATGGAAACGGTGGATTATGCCGTTATAAAGTCGTGTGGTTTGTTAAAGGTTGATTTGAAGTAACGATTTGGTCATAGTGAAATCTTGGTGTTTCATGTCTAAGTTCCACATTGTATTTAGGTTTGGGTAATCACTTTAAGTGAGCGATTTGTCACATAGGAGCCATTTTAGTAGCGATTAAGTTTAGTATAGTTGTTTTATAGTTGAGGTAGAGTTTTACTCGGTTTTAACATCCATTCTTATTTAATTATTTGAATTACAATATTGTCGGCTCCTTTAGTTATGCATTTTTTGGTTTGGGGCATTTGTAGGTGAGTGGTGCTATCTCTTTTATGAATTTGTAAAACTCATGTCTTAAAGTGATAATGATTTGATATATATATTGAACTAAGAAGTGCCTATTTCATTGTATAAAAGTCTAGATCAAGCATTTAATACTTTTTAATTATTTGTGAAAGGTTTAAGAAACATTTTATAAAAGATGTTTTGAAAGACCATTGGTTTACAAAATGAATTCCGAAATGGGGTAAGAAAGTTTTTGTAAATAGATATTTATTTTGATGAACGGGGTTGAGAAAAATTATATTTTTTTGATTTACGAAGCTTTTTGGTTAAAGAATTACGGAAAACTTTTGACTTTGAGTATAATTTATGAAATCTTATATGCATGAATTTGTGAAATGCCATACGAAATGAATTCCATTAGATGAGTTGCAAAAGTTGATTATAATTTGGTTTGTGATACTGATTAATGAAATGAATTATGATTTTGATTGCGGGATTGTTGGAGAATGAGGTTTATGCTCGTGTCACTATGATTAGAACCCCAATGAGAAGGAAGTGTGCATATTGTTGTTAGGACGTCCTTTTGAGCCGAACGATTGGTTAATATAGGTGGTACACTTAGGTAAACTTGGTTGTCTTTATCATGAGTGTTAAGCATAATCATAATTAGATATTGAGCATTAAATTAGTTGATAGAATGTATCATTAACGCATGTTTCAATGAATTAGACCATTGATATTTGTTTTCATATTTAAAATGAAATGAATATTTCTACTACAAATATAGCGATGTGGAAGCATATAAACGTATTCTCTTGTTATAAGTTTCGTATATTCTGTATTTGGGTTCAATGAGTTGTGGTTTGATTTTATTTTGTAAATATGAATAGTGAATACTCAATTTGCTTATAAAGGATACATTACTTGCACTACTTACTGCACTATGGTTGCTTATTCCATTTGTCTTTCATATTTTTCAAGTCTTTTGGTTAGTAGCCGTTAGAGCGAGAACGTTATTGTCTGGACTTGAATTTGGGTGGCTTGAGGCTGCATCCTTCGGATGGAAGCACGATCATATCACTTGTTGTCCTTGTAGGATTTGGAAAGTGACACATGTGACCATTGGAGATTGATGTCTCATTTCAAGATTTGTCTAAAGTTTGCAACTTCTAGCTTATCAACAATGGAGTCAATGGAATAGAAATTCGTTTAGTAAATTTTTTGCTCTCGGGAACAAATTTATTCTAGAGAATAGATTTGGAATAGAATCAATAATAATAAAAAAGTTGCTCCTTTGTTTCGGGGAACGGTTTTAGAATCAAAACCCAATTCTTTTTTTTTTTTCTTTCTTTTTCTTCCTTTTGACTGGTTGTCGACCTTGGCCATGGTTGACGACTGACCAAATGAGGATCGGTGATCTTGCTGGAGCGTTGCCAGCCCCCAGCAACGTCAAGCTATAGTGAGGCTTGTCGGCCCGAGCCTCGTTGTGGCTGGGTGAGGCTCGACCTCGTTGGTGAGGCCAAGCTCGCCTAGCCACCGATGAGGCTTGGCCTTTTTAGGCCATTGCTAGGATGGCCTCGCCTTAATTGGGCAAGACTTGGGCTGACGAGCCTTGTCATGGCTTAGCTTTGGGAAGGTCATCGACCATGGAGGAAGGAGAAGCTAAAAAGGAAAAAAGGAAGGGAAAAAATAAAAGGAAAAAAGGAAAGAAAAAAAGGAAAAAGGAGAAAAATGTAGTAAATCATTAAAAAGTTAAAAGAAAATGATTTGTTTTAGAAATTTTAAGGGTCTTACTAAACGCATTTCTATCTTAGAAATAAAATTTTTGACTAGTTACAAAACACTTTTAAATGCTCATAAATTATTCTTGAGAACAGAATGTTTACCAAATGCATCATTAGTTTCACAAGTCATATTTTTAGAGATTACACTTTTTAATGACCTTGAATATAAAAATTTAAAGGGTTTTTCTTTTTTCTCCTTTCTTTCTTTTTTCTTCTTTTCCTTTCTCCTTTTTCCTTTGTCGGCCGTGTATGTCAGTGCTAGCTGCATACCTCGGCAATAGCTGGTAGCTCAACAACTGGCCATGATGCGGGTTGGCGAGCTCGAGGTTCACTAAATCTAGTTGAGCTCATGGCTTGGTTGATCCTGGCGAGCTCGGGCTCACTCGATCACTTGAGGCAAGTGAGTTGGTAAGCTCGAGGCTTACTTGATCCTGGCAAGCTGGAGCTCACTTGTGGCTATCGTCGAGGCCCTGTGATCGGCAGAGGAAGAAGGGAAAAGAAAAATAAAGAAAAAAAGAAAAAGAAAAAGACCTAAAAATTTAATTTTTTTTTACTTGAGATAAAATCATGAGATTGAAATCATTTTTTGAATGAAATCCAAAATACCAAAAACCTTTTTGGGTCACATAACACTAAACAAAAAAGACTAATTATTTTCTTGAAAAATAATTCTCCTAAAATTTCTCTAAAATAAACCACCGTAAGCCAGATTTCAGATCCTTTGTGAGTCAGCATCTTAGCCAAGTCGTCCTATGTTGAAGCAAAGTTCATGAGGAATCAATCACCTCTTCCCGGTCCAACATTTCTTGAGCTGCGAATTCTAGTCCACACAATTCATGGTTTCGGTTCTCCGATCATAGTTGGGAAATAAAGTAATTTGATAATCCTTAGCTATATCTTCCCCAAAACTCCATTGCCCAACAAGCCGCTTGACTTAAGAATGTGTTTTTGGCCAATATCCTGGTTCGCTTCCCTTGGGAGCCGAGAATTGAACTACATAGTATATGTTCCTAAATTTATAGAATCGTAAAACAGGACCAGTTCACGCTCACCTCTAGTTCCAACTTATTTTTTGATGGCTTGACGTCTTAGAAAACGTCTCCATAAAGAACTAAGAAGTTTATCTGGTTAAGTATGTCAAAAAGGTCAATGTCTAAAAGGTAAATACAAAATTTTCAACTATCTTATCTAGTGAACAATTAATCATTGAGAAACAATGTGCCAATTAATACGTGTATCCCGATAGTTATGTTCGAATGTCATATGGAAAAGGAAATTCAAATTGTTTAACAATTTTATCTAGCCAATAATTTATTATTAAAAAAAATGTGCAAGAAATCAAATTAACGTGATCCTCGAGATATATAATCAAAGAGGCCTATTCGATTTATAAATAAGGTTTTCTACAACGACTGTGAGAAGGTTAATGATGTGTTTAAATTCAAGGAAATTTTAAAAGAAAAGATTGTCTTAAGCTGTCCTGAATGGATACGGTTTCAATTGTTTTAAAAAAGAAATACCAATGAATTTATTTGTCGATATATAGAGTAAGAATAAACTGAATGCAAGAAAATGAAGGAAAACTTGTTCATGCAACAGACAAGCTCATGGAATATTTCGACTTGGACTAGCTGCAGCTGCTACCTGCGACCACCAGCTTGCACCTTCATCAACTTTCAAGTTTGATCTAGTGTTGATGTCGTATCAAAGGCTAATGTTACCCCAAATAAAACCCCATTAACATCACATAGCAGCCAATTTGAACTTTTAGCTGCGTCAATCTTCCCATTAATTATCCTAAATCGAATATTTTCCTTAGGGTGTGAGGAAGTAATTTTAAAAGTGCTTGGGGCCACTACTAATGTCAAGCTCTTGGTGTCCCTGGAATCGACGATGAGTACTAGCCAATATATCAGAGAAGACAACAAGCGCAATTTCGCACGCATGATTGACTATTGAAGGACTTAACTTCAGCCCAACGTGCTTGGCGAGAACAAGAGGATAACATTCAGACTATAGCGAGGGACATGGCATCGAAGATGTGAAACTTATAATTAGTTTTTTTAGTATAATTTAGGGTGGATGCCTCAAAAAATTCCAAACTAATATACTTATAACAAATTTACTCCAAACAAATATTTTGACCATAAAAAATCATAAATTGATACTTTTGACAAATTACCCTATATTACAAAATTGATATATTTGTGATAAATTTATCTCTAACTAATTTTTCAATCATAAAAACTAATACATTTGTGAAAAATTTATTATCTATTAATTTTCTTAAATTTTATTATGAAAATTTGAATTAGATAACACATGACAATTGATTGGCGCACCGATATGAAATTTTAGCATTGAAAGAACTTGCACCCGCTTTAATGAAAGTGTTCACTTGGGCAATGTTTCTTGCCATGGAAGTGAGCAAGGCGATCCCGTGCTTGGCGGCGGCGATGGTGTTTGCGCTGTGGGTGCATTGACATAAGGCACCTGTGCTCTGCGGCAGCCGTGATGTCGATGTTGTCGAGCCCCACGCATGCGCGGCCCATGACCTTGAGCTGGCCGCCGGACGACTCGAAGACCTTGTGGGTGACCTTGGTGCTGCTCCTGACGATGAGGGCGTCACAGTCGCAGAGGGAGATCTTGGTGCACAGCTCCTTGGGGCTCAGGTTGTAGGAGCAGTCGACATCGGCGAAGTCCCTGAGGAGGTTGAGGCGGTATGTTTCGGAGTGACGGCGACTCACGTGCCAGTGGTGCCAAGGTCGATGGAGGTCGTGGCCATCGTTAGGACGTCGCATGGGGGCGCCGGGACTTGGAGTGGTGATGTTGGGGAGTTGGGGAGTCGCGGATTGAGCGGCTTCCGCCGGCCAAGTCTTCTGGCCAAAGCCGAATCTCGGTCAGATGCAAAGGGGAGGCCGAATTGTATCGGCTGGGGGCGGAGGTCTGGCCTTCGGTCTGGGCTGGCCGAGGTGGCACCGGACAGTCGTGCGGCTAGGTCGAGACGTGCGGCGTTCGTCTCGGCGGTCATCCACCGGACCGAGGGGGAAAAGATCGCGCGAGAAAGAGCCGGGTCGGATCCGGCTCGGGAGCAAGATTCGGTCTGGCCTTTAGGATTTGGTTTTTGGGCTGAGATGAAATAGGCATGTTGGGCTTATTCTGTTTTCTTGGGCCAGACTTAGTTTATTTGTTTTGTCGGGCGGGTGAACCCATTTTGTTAGCTGGACTGGGCCCGCAAATCAGGGCCAGTCGGGCTGGGGGTCTTGAGACCCGGGCCAGCGGGCCCGGGCGAAGATCCGATCCGGGTCTTTTTATATAATAAATATTATAATATGATATAATTATTTTAATTTTAAAAAATATTTTTTAAGAAGAATAAAAAATAAAACAAATTCTGAAATTGGGAAAGGCAAAAAAAAAAGGTTTTTTAGCCTATTATAGTCCAAGTATTCTACAAGGTATAGTGTTTAATGCTTGTGATTGTCTAAATATTCTTTAGGATATAATGCTTGTGATCGTTTAAGTACTCTTTTAATATATGAAATTCTCTAGGTATTCTCAGTCACCAGGATGGTGGGCTTGGCGCCCAGGAGCGAGAGGACCGCTAGAGATGTGGCGCGGCCGGCGATGGGGGCGGCGCCGCTGAGGAAATGGGATTTGGAGGGGAAGGAGGGGAGGGAGCGAGCCCACGAGAGGGAGGAGAAGAGAGGGCGCTTCTCCTTGGAGGGTTGGGCGAACACGAGATTCCAAGAAGATACAGCCGCCATTTTGCTCAGCGTGTAACTGCCGCTGCTGCTCTCTCTCTCTCTTCCAGTCGTCTGGGATTGACGAAGCCAATAAGGGATTTTGACTGTAACTTTTTTTTTTTAAATTCTTTTTTTGTACCGTGGGGGTTAGTTGTTGACGATGCTGTTGCGTTGACCATCTAATTCCAGTTTGTATCCATTCTTTTTTTTTTTTTAATAAAAATATGAACTATCCATATTCGATCAATGTTTATATATATATATAAACCATCTAGCAATTTTATATCTTGGTTTTTTAATATATCCATTTTTGATATACAAAATAATCTATACACTCACCATAATCAATTCAATTACAAAGTTAAATTCAAACATAC
Source organism: Corymbia maculata (assembly GCA_014182735.1). Taxonomy (NCBI): domain Eukaryota; kingdom Viridiplantae; phylum Streptophyta; class Magnoliopsida; order Myrtales; family Myrtaceae; genus Corymbia; species Corymbia maculata. The sequence continues at coordinate 18,054,371 of CM024687.1, forward strand.
ATGTTACTTATTGAATGATGTATGTATAATTATTATTTTTAATTAATTGATGGTGAACTTGACAATTATTTTAAAATTTATACAAAGATGCATTCCACAATCTTTCTACATCTTTCCTTTTTCTCGTAAGGACAATGATTTTGACCAAGGGGGAAGTAATTTGCCTTGTGTCTGAGTAGTTTATGAAGATTTAGAAGGTGAAAAGAAAACCCTAACCGGGCTAATTGTGATTCTTCATACATGGTTTGCCCTTGCATGAGGATGGCGATGGGCAAATCAGCAAAAAAAGAAGAAAAAATATGATACAAATTTTCCAACCCAAAAGGTAAATTCTGCATTGGAAAGAAGAAATATAAGTAAAACCTTATATAGAGATATTATGTACGCATGACATTAAGAGGACGTTTTTCAAATTAGAATTAAAAGATTTGTTGTCCAAATTAGGGGTGTAAACGGTTCGGTTCGGTTCGGTTTTTCAAAAAAACCGAATCGATAAGAGACCGTCCCGAACCGAACCGATAAGAGACTGTCCCGAACTGAACCGAAACCATCCCGAACCGAATACGAACCGAACCGAAAATGAGGTTTGGTTCGGTTCGGTTCGGGACGGTTTTTTTGGTTTTCCTATTTTTACTTTGTTTATTGTAATTTAAGTAAAAAAAGAGATGATAAAGAAGAGAGATTATTTAATTTTTATTAAAAATTCTAATTCGGTTCGGTTAACCGAACCGAACCGAAAACCGAACCGAACCGAAAACCGAACCGAATCGAAATGGTTAACGGTTATTTTTCGGTTAATCGAACCAGAAACCGAACCGAACCAAAAACATAAGAAATTTCGGTTTGGTTCGGTTCGGTTTTATATTTCGGTTCGGTTTTCGGTTCGGTTTTCGACACTCCTAGTCCAAATTAAGATTGTACATAATTTTTTGTTCCAACGATGTCACGTGACATTGAAAGTTTCTTATTTTGGAGGCAAAATGATGGTATTGCTCGAGTTCAAAGATTAAAGTTTATACTTTTCCTATTTTTAATTATTGAGTATATTGAAAAGTGTTAAAAAAGTGCCAAGTCTTTTGCATTGATGCCAATTTAGTTTTAAACTTTTTATTGGTGTCAATTTATCCTAAATCTTTTATTAGTGCTAATTTGTCCTAAACTTTTTAATTTGGTACTAATTTTCTAAAACTTTTAACTTAGTGCCAATTTGGTCCTTTTGGCTAGATTTTGTTGATGTGGACGCCGGTCAACCGATGTGGATAAAATTTAATAATAATTTAATTTTTTTGAATTATTTATTTATATGTATTTTTTTCCCCTGCTCTCCTCCTTTTAGTTGGTGGCAACCAGTTAGAGGCAAGGGTTGGGGAGGTTGAGGTTGACTTCATCAGCCTTTGGCACACCTAGGGTAGCCTTGCATTGGGCAGGTAGAGGATTGCTGTTGCCAGATCTGGCAAGGGTCGAGCCTCACTAGTCATGGGCGAGGCCTGGCCTCGGCAAATCCAGTGAGGTCAAGCCTCGCCCAACCACTGGCGAGGCTCGAGCTATTGTAGGCCTGACCTTGCAGCTTGTAGCGATGGCTCGAGCCGTCACCAAGGGATGGGGGAGGTTCAACCCTCATTGGATTTGACGAGGGCAAACCTCACCCACCCTCAAGGCTGCCGGCCAAGGCTCGAGCCTTGTCAGTGGCCGGCAAGGTTGACCTCCACCTCGCCTGGCCTCACTTCTGGCTAGCTATCCAGTCGTGATCGGTTGGAAGGAGGAGTACAGGGGAAAAAGAAAAGAAAAGAAAAGAATATTTGGAAAAAATGAAAGAAAATAAACAAATGAATAAATAATTTGAAAAATATTTAAATATTATTAAAAGTTGCCCATGTCAGCCTTTGGTCGTGCCGCATCAACGACAAATGTCCACATTAGTAAAATCCGACCAAAATTAGCCGGAATGATCGAATTGGCACTAGATTTAAAGATTTATGATTAAATTATTATCAAGTCAAAAATTTTATGACTAAATTGGTACCAATAAAGGGTTTATGACTAAATTGGCATCAAATCAAAAGTTTTATGAATAATTTGATACCAATAAAATGTTTAAGACTAAATTAATATAAATGCAAAATGTTGAAATTTTTTTTTGAGACTTTTTCCTTGCATTATACATAATCTTTATATCTGATGCATGTAATTGATATATTATGGGCGATAATTTGGGAGAATTATAGATTAGTTATCTCAGTGAGACGAAGGGAGCTAGCAAAAGGGTTGGTCAGGGGGGTCAACATAGCTTTAAAAATTGTGGTAGTTGCGGTCCGAAGATGTATGAAACTTCTCAAGCGCCAAGAAAACATGAGCATTTAATGGCATGGCGTGTAATAAATTCGAAGGAATCTTCATTGGGATTCGTGAATTTTAATACTTAAAGTCCAAAGTTGGTGAGAATCGAATTTAGGGGGATTAGATGAAGTGGCTTTCTGTCTCTGCTCTTGCTTCTTTATGTACTTTCTGGTCATTTACTTGTCTAATTTGACAAAAAAAGCATTCGACTTGGTCCTCAATTCCGCTTGACCTCATTTGCCATTGGAAATCAAGTCCCGTGTATCTTTGTTCTTTTTAATGGAATATAGAAATAAGGATGACAGGTTGTCAAGTACTCGGAAACCGTTACACCCCAAATCCTATAGGGAAGAGGGAGTCTATGTATTTTCATGCTTTTAAATGGAATATAGAAATAAGGACAGCAAGCTCTTGAGTCCACTTGAAAACTATCACACCCCAAATTCTATAGGGATGAGAGAGTGACATAGTCATCCTTTTTCCAAGAGACGCAATCTTAAACTATACCCAAATATTCATCTTCCAAAAGTTACTGTGATAATGTTCTCGCTCTACCAGCAATTACTTGATGGACCTAAAAAACATGATAAGAATAAATGATTAAGTTTTCATGGCTTAGTAAGTAATAAATTTCTTCTAAGTGGATCGAATAATCACTATGCATATTCAAAATGTAAAAGTAATTCACTTTCACAAAATTTGAAAATTAACAAACCTCCAAGGTTAAAATGCAATTTATTAATTCAACATAACATGCTCCTAGCAAAAACACTCATTTCAATTGGTAATATCAAACAAACACTAATGGCTTAGTCCATTGATGAATCTTATCAAAACACATGTCGATGGTCTATATTATCGACTAAACTCATGTTCAAGTATTTAGTCATGGCCACACATAAGACCTCGTGACAAATTGACCAAGATTTTCTCCTTGATTAGCTCTCTACTTATTATTAGTTGGTAGCCCGATCCACAAGAATATTCTAAACTAATATGCGCATATTCACAAACCCTTTACTGGGTTCACAAAAAACTGACCATAATCCATCAATCTTAATTTCCTGTAATCTAAAAACCAAAATTAGAAGCCATCTCACAACTTTCGTTTAATAACCAAATCGTAACTTCTCACATCTGATATATGTAAAAGCATATTTCATAATTTACATTCATAAATCATGAATTGCAATGGTTTTTTCATAAAAGATTTCTCAAACCATTTACAAACGACCATTTCCAATTGATTTAAAACAAGGCTCTCAAAGGCCTTTTCAACAAAAAGGCAGGAAAAGTTCGATCTAATTTATGCAAGAAATATGCTCATCCATAATTCATCTTATATTAAATCTCTACAATTTTCAAGACACAACTTTGTAAATTCATAGAAAAAGTAGTATCACTCACGTGGAAGAAGCCAAAAGCCAATCTACAATAGTTACTTAAGCCAACGCACTCTCGTTCCTATCAATTAATAAAAAAATGATATAAAAAAACCGAGCAATATGCAACTTTAATGAACGACTTCTAAACCATGTTTAATTGTTGAAAAAAATGATTTCTACGTGCTAATGAGTAATCTTATTTAAAGTAGACGTTCATCCTTTTCCTTCTTGTATTATCTGTTACGGGTAACTACACATGAACTTTAGAATTTAGTTCCAATTAATCTATACTTTGGAATCCATTCTTGTCAAATTCCACTTTTCCGCAATGTCTTAAATTATCATTTTCACAAAAATTATAGCCCGATAACTCCTCAAGAGAACCTTGTAGTTCAAAATCAACACCAATTAAACCAATAATTGGCTTGACTACTCACCAGGTGTTGCGATTTGTAGTTGATTCGGTTTGTCAGAACATTCGGATTGTGAAGGGGTGAAAATTTTCTTCTCTCTTTTTTCCCCTTTTCCTCTCTTGTCAACGATCGAGCTCCTCTTTCATCTTGTTTAATCGGCCGCTGACTGCTTTTGCTTTCCTTTATTTAAGCTTCCAACGCACACAGTTTACTAAAGGAGGAAAATAGACTAGGCTTAAGAACATGGACTGAGCTTTGGACTAATAGGAGACATGAGCTTGGGCTTTTATGGGCCCATGTATTACAGAAACTTCCCAGGCCGGTTCTAGAACTACCCGACTCTCAGCTCTCGCTTTCGATTTTCGAATTCTCGGTTCTGGACTTACTTTACGCATATATATTCTTTCCAAACTGTGAGTATAACTCGGTAGAGTTGGCTGAATGGTTCTTACTGTGTACTCTACCATCCAAAAGGAACAAGGAGCGTCCCCATTTTTTTGCATTTCCTAAATTACCCTTCTTGAGAAAAAGTCACCGAAAACCCCAAATTTTACTTAGTGTGACAAATTTATCCTAACTTTTTTTGTAACACAAAAAACACCAAACTTGTACTTGTGTGAAATATTTACCTCAAACTTTTTTTAACACCAAAAATCATAAACTTTGTTAACTGTGATACATTTGCCCCAAACTCTTAGATCGGATGGCATTTTCATCTTTTTTTTTTTTTTTCTTTCCTTTTTCCTTTTTTTTTTTTTTTTTTTTTTTTCTTCTTCTCCCTTCCCTTCACCGGCCATGGCGGAGGGAAGCCACTGGCGCCAGCCCTTGCTTGACTACAGCAAGGGTGGCTCTTGCTAGCCTAGGCGAGGGAAGCCTTCACTCGCCTAGGTAAGGGCAGCCCTTGCCTAAGTTGGGTGAGGGCTTGGCGAGGGTTGTGCTTGCCCAACACTAGCGAGGGCTGATCTGGGGGTGACCCTTGCTAGACTTTGGTGGCTTCCCTCCACCATGGCCGGTGGAGGGAAGGGAGAAGAATAAAAAAAGAAGAAAAAAAGGAAAAAGGTAAAAATAGAAAATTTTTTCCATTCATGATTTCAAAATGAGCTCCTAACGAAAGTTATAGCCAATATCTTAATATTTCATTTGACTTTAGTTTCATTAAATTTGGAGCTTGTTTGGTTGTCCTTAGGGTGTGATTAGTGCGCCTAATTAATTCGTGCCCAGACCCCGAAGCTTGTCTTATTGGAACTTCTGTACTTTTTTCATTATTTTAGTGAAATTAAAGTTCTCATTTGTGAAATTGCCAAACATGAAAATTTTTAATGTTTGAATTAGATGCATCAAATTTTTAGAACGAATTCCTTGATTTGATGGTTTTAATTGCCTACCATTTGAATGAGGTCTGCTCTATTTCCAAAGTGGTCTCGTTTTGACCATTGAATGAAAATTGATTTTTCGATACTAATCCCATTGCTCATTTGAAGAAACTCGAAACTCGTTTCACGCATGTTGTTCTACTTGTAGAAATTTTTTCATGCATTTTCAAAGTTATTTGATACTTTTTCTTGAATTTTCCATGTTCAAGCTCTCGAGCCCTGAATCCTTTAAGATGAACAACTTATTTCGGGTCAAATGGTTCATGATTGGGATAAATGGTCTTCTGAACATTTGTTCTAAACTTCATTATCTTTCCAATGACATGAATTACATTATTTGAGGATCATTTGATTGGTCATATATTGTTAAACATTAAATGACCTGAATTTTCAAAGTAGTGAACAAGTGACCCTATTTGGGTTCACTCCCATTGATTGCTTATTTGAGAAACAAGGCTTTTTAGCCTAAGTGCATGCTTCATTTCATGTGAATATTAGATGTATGTTTTAGGACCGATGCATGTTCATGGGAAACCCTTGGAAACAATTAAACCCTTATTTAGGATCAAATGGCGTTGACCACTGCTTGTGAACATAAGGAATGACCAATTATCATTTGTCATAAATCAATCAATTAGTGGTCTTAAGATGGGTCGATGTGTGCACAAATCAAAGGCAGCCCCCAGGCTTTTTTGACCAATTGAATGCTCTTGTTGGGTTCACTGATTGTGATTGTTTGTCACAAAATGTGGTGTATGCATTGTGTGTTTGGCATCTTGGATAGTTCAACTCTAAGTATCTTCATCAAGACATCCCAAGAATGGGGCGGTTGACACACCCATGTGACGAAGGTGGCATGGTCGATGTCCTATCTAGTCTATTTTATTGTACCATTTGATCTTGATCATATATTGGGTTGTCGTTTCATGTTGTAATAAACACTAAACGAGTTGCAGGTTATATTTTTTTTGCACTTAGAGTAGCTTGTCTTTCATTAATTGATTGCTTTATTTTTCATCTTGCTAGTTAGTTTAGCATTGCACAAACTAACTGTAACATTATGAAATTCGAGCCATTTGAGGGATGAATGAACGTTAATTTCGCCAATGCATTGTTGGTTGATCTTACTCAAAACTGGTCACCCTTGAGATACTAACCTTGAGGGGAAATGCTAATGAGGACAGAACTTGTGTGATTAAAGAGCTTGACTTGGGAAAATGACTCCACTGTGAGACTTATGTAAGGATGATCTTGTAGTCATGCAGGCCGATTTCAAGGATGACTAGAAGTCGATTCATGGACAGAAATAATAGGACGACGGGTGATTCCGTTTACTATTATCGAACCTGCGAACGGCCCTATGTCGATCATTGATAATCGTGTACTTTGAAATAAGAATTGATCATTCATAATTTCATGTAGTCAATGACATCCATGTGTCGAGAAGTCTTAAACGTGAATTGGCACAAGTCGTTACGTGTGAATTCTCAAAGCTGCCTATTAGTCTGAGTAGTACCAAAATGGCATTCGGGCAAAATTGAGAAGGCTTGAGAATCCAAGATTGAACTTCAAATTTTCGGAGATGTTCGAGACAGACTTTTGGACAATGCTTCTTAGATAGTCGACAGTGTCGGTTGAGTTGAGTATTTGGAAAAAGGATTTTCGAATAAGGGAAATGAGCTTATGAGGACGTGGGTTCGGGCAAGATTAGTGTGGGCCTCATGCCCAAGGTGGACAGCTACCATGGAAGGCCCGAGGCAAGCAAGTGAGCCCGTTAGACCAAATTGACCATTTATCCTCCTAAGCCCGTTGTCTAACCTTGAGCCGTTTTGAGTTCAACAAATTCCCAAGCCCGTTCCTATTCATTTTCAAGCCCGTTTCTTAGGCCCGTCCTTCATTTTTAGCCCAAGGGCAGATTGAGAAATGTGTAAGGTGGAAATGACCAAAATGCCCTTGGATATTTTGAAGAAAAGTCAAAAGAAGAGAGAGAAGATGATGTCATATTGCTTTGGGAGTTGAAACTTACATTAATGGCCTTAATTGAGGCTTATCTTCAACCTCACTTCACTCTCTCTCTCCCATTCATCTTCTCCAAAACCGCATACCTCTTTCCCTTGGTTTCCTTTCCTTCCTTCTATTTTTTAGTCTGACCTTCCTCCAAAAAACCGAGTTGTTCATGCCATTCCCGTTGAATCACAGCCTGTGCCACCCGCCATCGTGCTCAAAAGAAAATTTCCATTTAGACAATGTTGACCAATTGCCAGAATGAGCCGCCGGCCGACTTGTATGCCGACTAGAAGTTACTGCTCACCGGACCGCCTACTGTAGTGGCAACTTTGTCCAGTTTCAAATTTTCCTCTATTTCTCTCCCATTTCGACCAAACCACCACCCATACCAGCCACCAGCAGTTTCCCCTTGACCCCTAGGTGCCGCCGGTCGCCGACTCGTCGCTTGCCGGAGCTCTAGTTAGTTTCGTTCAGCCGGTTTCCTCTTCAAGCAGTCAGTTTTTCACTGTTGCAGAGGGGATCCGAGTTTGTTGCTGTTGTTTTGACCTCGGGACCACCTTGGATCGTTATGGTAGAGGTCCCCGGATATCAGTTCGTCACTGCTGTTGCGTTTGTGTCGTCGGCCAGTTTAATGGGTGAGTTTAGCCCTAATCCCTAATTTATTGCCTAAACTTGCTTAGGGTGGGTTAGTTAGTGTTAATGTGTGTTTAGATGATTTAATTAAATTGTATTAGCCCTAAGATAGGTGGTCAGATAGGTAGTCAAATAGATGATTAAGATTAAATTAACTTAATTTTGCTTGTTAAGCTTAATTGTGCTTAATTATTGCTTAATGGTGGATTATGTGATTTTTGTGCATTAATTAAGCATGTTTAGTTTAAATTGTTTGATTAATTTTTTTAATTAATGTTTTGTTTAATTTCTGAATTTAATTAATTAATTAATTAAATTAATTTATAATTTCGAATTATTAATATTTCTAAAAATTAATTATTTTGGGGAAAATAAGTAATTGTGACTATTTATGAGAACTTATTTTAATTGAGTAATTTTGTGGGAAAATTACTATGTTCTAATTTTCTAAAGCCAATGATATTTTATGCTATGCTTAAAATTGTTGAGCTCTTTTGATGGTTATTTTAACTTAATAATTTCATGGAGATTTGTTTTAATTGAGACATCCAATTTTTAAGAATGGGAATTTCCATATCCACAAGGTTGATGAAATCGACACGGCGTGCTTCCGCAAGCAATGTTCCTCTTAATATGTTAAGCTTAATTGTGCTTAATTATTGCTTAATGGTGGATTATGTGATTTTTGTGCATTAATTAAGCATGTTTAGTTTAAATTGTTTGATTAATTTTTTTAATTAATGTTTTGTTTAATTTCTGAATTTAATTTATTAATTAATTAAATTAATTTATAATTTCGAATTATTAATATTTCTAAAAATTAATTATTTTGGGGAAAATAAGTAATTGTGACTATTTATGAGACTTATTTTAATTGAGTAATTTTGTGGGAAAATTACTATGTTCTAATTTTCTAAAGCCAATGATATTTATATGCTACATTATTAAATGACATTGGTTTATTAAAGAAGGGTTTTATTAAATGGAATTATTTGGGTTGGATATTAATTATGGGATTAGAAAATAATTATAAGTATTTTGTGGGACTTAAATTATTTTTATCGGGACAATCGACTATATTATTACACGCTTCTTGAATGGGAATAGTTGATTATCGTAGTCGTGAGGATACCGGTAATTATTGAGGTACATGATTATTTTGGAAAAGTGTGCAAACTAAATTTAGGTTTTTCAAATTCGTTAGTAAGTGAAGTCTCAGAAAAGGAATGGATGTGATTGGTTCGGTTCGTAGGCATAAAGTAAATAATCCCGTTACTTTATTGGGCTTATTAAATGACATTGGTTTATTAAAGAAGGGTTTTATTAAATTGAATTATTGGATATCAAAATTGGAAAATAATTATAAGTATTTTGTGAGACTTAAATTATTTTTATCGAGACAATTGACTATATTATTACTTGCTTCTTGAATGGGAATAGTTGATTATTGTAGTCGTGAGGATACATGTTTATTTATTATTGAATATTGAGATACGTGGTTGAGTACCGGTAATTATTGAGGTACATGATTATTTTGGAAAAGTGTGCAAATATCGTCATGTTGATTGGTCAAAATTGATTGATAGACTATGACTAGAACTGCTGATTGTTGCAACTTTCGTGAATGATTGAATTGCTGCTATTATATGTGATTGCTGGATATTGCAGCATAACATTATACGTGTGTTAATTGCAATGGCATGTCGCATGAGCATGAGCGATGTGCATTCACAACCAAGCAAAAGTAAAGACAATAATGAACTGTTTGTTGATGTGTTGCATGGTTAGATTAAAGTTGATAGCCCGATTAAGCCGGATGATCACTCCCCATTGGGGTTGTGCCGTGACCATTGGGTCGCCTGACAATGGTCAGATGCGGGGTTGTGGTAGTGAGCAAGTCCCATGCTCTATAGGAAATGCCGTTGGTGGGGAGAGCCTATGACGTCACTGTGCCTCATGGGGGAGGACGATGCATGGTTTACGACTAGTTGACGGCCAACCATAAGGTTGTGCCGTGGCCTAAAAGGTCATAATAATCGGAGTATATGTGTGGATGTGAGGCAAGAGAAAATTGTGTGAGATGCTTTTATTATTTGCATGCACTTAATGTCGTGATTATTTGACGCATGAGTTGACAGTCGTGTAGGGTGTGGTAATTACCAGGTGAGATCGCTTATGATGTGATTCGCATGTGATTGATGAACAACATTATCTAACAGCCATGTGCCTTGCTTATATTGTATGAGATTTGACGTGTAGGGTATGACAGATTGGGTAAGGTCGTATGCAAACCGAATATTGATTGTTGGTTTGCCTTGTCTATTGTTTGGTCTTCTGTTTGTTGACTGTCTGTTGTTGGGTTGAGTGAGGGGTGGTTTTGGAGAGATACCTCGGGTTGAGTTGGCGTACGAATCAGGGCTTGGGGGAGAACTCGTTGAGATTTTATCTCACTGGTTATTGTATAACCACTTTCAGGTCCTTAGAATGGCGTACCCACAGTGGAGAATCCTGCCCCCGCTCCTTCAGTGATCGACCCAATGGAGCTTGAGTCCGATGCGTTCGAGTGACCGTGGTATTGAACTCGAGGGTTCTTTGTGTACTGTTGGATTAGCCTAGTTTCTTTTTGGTTTGGCTTAGAGGATGGATTGGCCCTTTTTGTCGGGCTTGTAATTCGGAAAATGATCCTCCGTTGGTTAATCTAGTAAATTGAATAATTGAGTAGTTGTTATTGTTCTTGCTGTTCATCCCTCTATCCTTGTTTGATTGTTTGTTTGCCTAGGGATGGTTGGTCCTCCACTTGCGCTTAACGAAAGATAAAATGAATGGTCGTCGACAAATCCTGGGACGTTGCTTTTAATTGACCATGGAAATAGGGTTGTCGCGAGCTCGAGAGTTGAGGCATGAGAAGCCCATTGATTTTGGTATCAAAGAAGGGTTGAGACTTGGAGTGATAAGGTGTGTGGGATTTTTGGGATAATGAGATAGGGATGGCTTTTGCTTTACGTGCCTGTGGTTGGTTTTGTGTGTTGGCGGGTTGCTCATAGTCCCAAGTGATGAGCAATCCTGAGCAGAGAGAGCCCTTAGGCGTAGGGCAGTGTTTGGTCAAACTTGTGCTAGAGGTAGTGCGTAAGTGGATCCTAGATTAGATGGGATCTTGTTGGTGTTAGAGACCTTGTTTGAATAGCAAGCTATGTGCTTTTGCTAGGGTTCTTATGGTTTCCTTAGTGAGAGGAGAGGCCTGTGAGAGACCAATGCCTAGGCTGGTAGAGCAGTTCCTGAGATTGAAGTCACTGAGGTTCAGTGGCGTGGGCGACCTTGAAGCTATGACCCTTTGGATAAGGGATTTCAAGAGGATTGTTACAGTGTTGAGGTGTTTAGAGGAAGATTTGGTACTTTTGGCGGCTTATCAGCTTCAAGGTAATGCTTGTACTTGGTGGGAAGCCACTCAAGGAAGAGTGTTCCCTGAAGGCACGGTTTAGACATGAGGTGCCTTTTGTGAAGCTTTCAATGGAAAGTACTTCTTGGATAGTGCGAGGGAGTCAACGATGGCAGAGTTCCAATAGTTTCGTTAGAATCAGATGTTAGTGGATCAATATAAGGCGAAGTTCGCTAAGTTGGCCTAGTATCTGCCGAGGTTAGTGGATGACCCTTTGGATAGGGCGAGATGTTTTAGAGATGACTTGAAGACAGAATTGAAAGCCAGCTGGTGCCCTTGAGTGTAAAGAGTTTTGATGAAATATACGAGATGGCCTAGATGATAGAAAATAATATGATCAAAAGGGCGACCTCATTTGGCTCGCGGTTCGTGCCTAATAGAGATAATCGTTGGTTTGGACAGGGACCAATGATGGGGAGAAGGAATCCCATCCCACCCAACAGAAAGTGGATTGTCATGGAAAGATAATTCAGTTTAACTCAGTAGTAGGTGATAGTTTTGAGTTTGTGGGAAATCGAGGAGGACCCTTGACCCCTTTGAAATTCGTTGTTGGAAGTAACTCGTTTATTGGATGAAGGTTGCTAAGGTTATTGGACAACTGAGGTTAATTGGTTAGTTGAAGAATCAAGGATGGATCGTTGCACTTATGCATCGCTTATCAGTAGCTCAACCAAGGGATGGTCATGAGCAAGTATCCATTACCAATGATGGATCACTTGTTTGACCCACTTTAAGGAGCTTCGATATGTTTCAAGATAGACCCAAGGACGGGCTATTAGTAGTTGAGGATTAAAATGGAGGATAAATTAAAGACGACATATTGGGTGTGATTTGGTCATTATGAGATTACTATACCGCCATTTGGATTAACAAATGTGCCAGTTGCTTTTATGGATTCGATGGATCAAGTGATTAAGGCATATTTGGAGAAAATTGTAATTGTGTTTGTGAGCGATATATTGGAATATTTGAGGAATTTAGAGGAACGCGGACAGCATTTAACGGTGGTGTTATTAGATCATTTGAGAGCATAAACAGTATGCCAAGTTTAATATGTGTGAGTCTGGGTTTACTCATGTTGTTTTGTTGGTCATATGATTTTGGAGGAAGAAATTTCTATGAATCCACTAAGATCAAGGCAGTCATGAATGTGTCAGGACTTATGATACTAACAGAGGTTGAAGTTTGCTAAGTCGGACATGTTAGTACAGACGATTCATAGAAAGGTTTTCTACGATAGCTACACCTTTGATACGAAGGTTAATGAAGGACGTAAAAATTTGAATGGATGAATAAGTGAAAATTTTAAGAGCTTAAGTATAAGCTGATTACCACACTAGTTTTGAGGATTTATTCTAGTATTGGAGAATACAAGATTTATAGTGAGGTGTCGTATAAGGGATTTGAGTACGTGGTAAAGCAACAAGAAAGATTGGTTGCTTACGCGTCACGACAATTGAGGTTATTGGATTTAATGGAAGTCAGATAAATTTTATCTTGATGATTTGAGGAGTTGTAGGTATGGGATCATAAGAGATGATCTATTAAATGGCAATAATCTTTGATAAGAATTACGGTAGATGATTTATTGCTCGGAAATCTTAAATTCGATTAATATATGAATTTACCAAGGTGGATTATTTCAGGAGATATATAAGATAGGGATTTGAGGAATAGATTTTTGTCTTTGGTGGATTAAGAATTAATTATCCCTTGATGCTAGATGGATGAGTGAGAAAATAACATTATCGACGATTTCTTCTCGAGGTATCAGAAAGGATTTGAAGAGGTATTTGAAAGCCTTTAGTGTGATAAATGACATTTGGTTTGCACTAATTTTCAAGTGGTTGAGGTGAATTCTTGGTTTGATTATTAAATGGACACGAAAGGAATGTTGAAAGAAAAATCGATGGTTTGTGGAATTCGGACAACGATTCAATGGAAATTCAATGAATAAGATTTTAAGTGTCAATAAGTGACCTTGTGGAAACGAGCTTATGGGTTGATGAGTTGGAGAAAGTTTTGCACTTTGAGGTACTCAGACGAGGTTAAAATCGTGAGGCTTGGTGTGGGATAGGCCAAAATGGATAATATTTCTATGAGATGGTGCATGTCTAAAAGGGACTTTTGCAAGTAGTGGTGTAGTTCGAAAATGCTCGTAACGACTGATCCGACGAGGGCGGGGAGTGGTCGCCAGAGCCAGAGTGCTTGAGCAATGAGCGACTTTTGGTAGGCTTCTAGGATGTCGAAAGGGACAGAAATGAACTGAACTACGCACTGTGCAAAAAAGAGAGAGTGATTGTGGGATAACATTTTATCGGAATGGTATAGTAGAAATATGGTCAAGTTTGTGGAACTCCAGTCTATGAAACGAGGACAGAGAACTGGGAATCGCTGGTTCAAAATTGGTTTAGCAGTTATTAAATGCAGTTCGAATTATCAGATACAGACTAAAGACCGCTCAGAGTCATCAGAAGATTTATGCAAAAAAGCATCATAGATCGTTGGAGTTTAAGGTGGGTGATCATATGTTTCTGAAAGTATCGTCGATGAGGGGTATTTCCAGATTTGGCAATAAAGGAAAGTTAAGTACGAGATACTTAGGACCTTTTGAAATTTTGGAAAGGATCGGGGTTTTAGCGTATCGTCTTGTGTTGCCACCGAAGCTGGCACAAGTACATGACGTTTTTCATGTGTCCATGTTAAGAAAGTATGAACTGGACTCAACTCATGTTTTGAATTTATAGGAATTAGATGTAGACGACATGGTGTCGTATGTGGAAAGGCCGATATGGATAGAGGACCGTAAATGGCAAGTACTTCGAAACAAGATTATCGCCTTAGTTAAGGTGATCTAGCAGTATCGCGGAATAGAGGGAGCTACACTGGAAAGTAAAGAAGTGATGAAGCATCGACACCCCCATCTTTTTGAGGATTTGTCAATAGCTGCAAATTTCGAGGATGAAATTTTTATAAAGGGGGAAGAGTTGTAATATCCTGAAGTTTGAGCCATTTGAGGGATGAATGAATGATAATTTCGTCAATGCATTGTTGGTTGATCTCACTTAGAACTGATCATTCCTGAGATACTGATCTTGAGTGGAAAGGCTAATGAGGACAGAATTCATGTGACTAAAGAACTTAATTTGGGAAAACGACTTCACCGTGAAACTTGCGTAAGGATGATCCTGTAGTCATACATGCCCATTTTAGGGCCGGCGGAAGTCGATTTGCGGACAAAAATAATAAGACGACGGATGATTCTATCTACTGTTATCGAACCCACATACGGTTCTATGTCGATCCTTAATAATTGTATACTTTGAAATAAGAATCAATTCTTCGCAATTTCATGTAGTCAATGATGTCCATGTGTTGAGAAGTCTTGAACGTGAATTGGCACGAGTCGGTTACGTGTGAATCCTCAAAGCCGCCTATTAGTCCAAGTAGTACCAAAATGGTATTCGGGCGAAATTGATAAGGCATGAGAATCCAAAATTGGAGTTCGAATTTTCGGGGACGTTTAGGACGGACTTTTAGATAATGCTTCTTAGACAATCGATAGTGCCGGTTGAATTGAGTATTTGGAAAAGAGATTTTGAATCGAGGAAACGAGCCTACAAGGACGTGGACCGGGCAAGATTAGTGTGGGCCTCACGCCCAAGGTGGGACAGCCGCCATGGAAGGCCCGAGGCAAGCAAGTGAGCCCGTTGGACCAAACTGACCATTTATTCTCTCAAGCCCGTTGTCTAACCTTGAGCCGTTTCGAGCTCAACAAATTCTCGAGCCCGTTCCTATTCATTTTCAAACCTGTTTCTTAGGCCCGCCCTTCATTTTCTTAGGCCCGTTTCTGGTTCTATAAAAAACAAGGGAACGCTCTCGATCCTAGATTGGATAATCTAGCTAAGCCTAAAAAACAAGGCTAGTGGTGACTCTAGTTGAATAATTATGTTGTTTAGAGAACCTTAAAAATAACCCCTTATCATGTGAGATACGAGCTTGGAAGAGCCCGTGCTCTCAATTGATGGATCTCGAGGACTAATATTAAGGATGATGTGTTTGAGCCTTTCCTGGTATGATGCGCCTTTGAAGATTGTCATTTGAACAAATATCTCTAACTTCATTTTTCACTAGGTTTTCTTAATGAGGTGCCATGGCGTTGAGGTTGAGTCACGACAACCATTGCCTTTAAAAGACTCTTGTCAAATCTTATGGCTCAATAACATCATATACCATCATTTCCATGAAATTTTGAAACTCAATATCTCAAGAATCAGCCTCATGGCTCAAATTCCTCATAATTTCAAATTTAAGCCCTAAATTTGAAAACCAGTCCAATTGAAAGAACAAAGAGTGCGAGCACTTATGGATTGTTATAATATTTAATTGAGTTGGCTTGATGTGGCATCCATGACCAATGCACACAAAAATGCTTTCCTTTCTTCCCCTTTCTTTCTCTTTTTTTCCCTCTTCTTCTATTCCTTTCCACGTGCATGCTCTCAAGTGCGCTTTGTAAACCAAGCGCCCACTACTTTGCTTTATGACTTTTCAATCTATTTTTTTCTTTTTGCTTTTCGCCTTTGATTTTTTGACTTTTCAAAAATCCCATATTTTACAGTTTGAGTCTCGAGCGATTATGGTTGATGGGGGGTGGATCGACTGGTGTATGTTCTTGATCCGGTGGTTGAGGATGGATGTTGGTATTTTGTATTGAAAACAATAACACATGCCTAGATAAATTGAATAAAAAACGATTTGTAGTGGGAAAAAAAAACATCCATACACTATCTTTAAAATATTGTTCATGCATTTTAATAAGAAACACTTAGAGATGAAAAAGGAGGCTAATCACATTATTCTTGTACCATGCTCAAAAGGTTTGGTTCTGATGTTCTTCAAATCCAAGCCTCAAAATGTTTGATATCCTTGTAGTGTAGGTTCTGATGTTCTTTAAATTTTGATGATGAATGTTTGATCTTTTTGTAGCATTGGTTTTGATGTTCTTTAGATTCTAATCACAGACGTCTAATCTTTTCGTAGCGTGTTTGAGGAATTTTTGGTCATGATGTTCTTAAGTTCTAGCCCTACAAGGGTTGGACCTTTAGTTTAGACACATCATGAATCCCGTGTCCAATGGTAGAGAGAAATTAAGAGAGTTCACAACTTCAATTGTGTTAGCAATTACTCTTATGTGTGACTAAATTGATTGATCACTATTATCTCTCTTGATCATCTCATGATCCTCTCTTAATCGCCCCTTATAACTAGTATCAAATCATAATTATTTGAATCAATTGGGTTCATTAACTCTAAAATTGTTTCAGACATTAATTTGGTGGTAATGTTTGAACTCACTTCAGACTTTGAATTTGGATGTAAGTTCTGAAACCATTTCAATGCATTAATTCTATAGCCTTTACAAAGTATTATTCTTAATATTAATTTTTTAACCATTATAAAACTTTAATTTGATCGTTAAGTCTTTTGAAACCACTTTAGAATATTAATTTAGTTGTTTAATTCTGAAACTGTTTTAGAATATTAATATGCCCACTAATTCTAAAACAATTTCAAAACACTAATATGACTGTTAAGTCTGAAATAGTTTTAATTCTTTAAATGTTGCTATTAAGTCTAAAACCGTTTCAAATCTTTAATTTATCTATAGATTACAAACTCACTTCAAATAATTAATATGACCACTAATTTTGAACTCACTTTAGATTATTAATGCGACCATTGATTCTAAACTGTTGTAGATCTAAAACACCTTTTAGATCTTTGATATGGTTATGAACCGTTTCACCGTTGGTTCTGAAATCATTTCAAAACTTTAATCTATAGCTCGATTCAATCTAATTCAGTAGTTGCAAACGCATTTGTTATATTATCTTATCTGTCCAAATGTCATTCTACATTGATTATGGTGTGTGATATTCATCGGTTCATCACTAAGCTGGTAGGAGAACTTATATTAACACATTAGCATTACTAAGAAAACTGATTGTTTTGATCAATCTCTAGTTCATACAAACTATGAGTGATATTTAATAATATGTCATGGCTACCCATATAGTGTGTGAATATTTCAAGAACATAATGAAGCTAATAGCTTTTGTGACCATGTAATTTAATCCTTCCGTCTCCCTATCTCTTGATTGAACAAAAGCCATGAAATTGCTTGTCAAGCCACCAATTCGATTACATGCCTAAATCTAATTGACGTATTTCTATGAGACATGAACCATTCATTTTTTATTATAATCTTCGCTGAGAATTTCTATACAATGTCACGATTAGATCGCATAAGATATCAATCTTCTATCTTGTATATACATATATAACGAGAAAATAGAATCCATATTGTGCATGCACGTGTCTTCGTATGTGAACAAACTTTGACTATCAAGTATAAAGACAATTTGATGAAGCGTCAATATGCGTACTTATGAACCACTACCATCCAACATCCAAGTTAGAATTGTGCCTTAGGTCTAAGGATTTTACATAATACTAAAGCACGAACGATTAGTGATTGACCCCGCTAAAAATTTTCATATTGCCAATTGTTCTATGCATGTTGTATTTAATGAATTTGTCCAAGATAAGTACTTGTGTTCTAGTATTATAATATCCAATGACTTGTGACTCATCATTCCTTGAGGTATCTAATACTTGATGGTGAAGTTTGATAATACACCGATCTCAACATGATTGTCAATATCCTCTTAATGATCCATCGATCGGAACTATCTAAAGACTTAGTCTTTCTATAAACTTGTTATATATATTCTTAAACCTTCAGAATAGATGCAATCATAATTGATCTTATAGACTCATTTATATAAATTGGTAGTTTTAAAGTAAATTTGTCACTCATATTCTTAACATCTTAAAAATAGGTTCAGTTGAAAATGATCTTAAGGACTCATTCATATAAATAGGATGATGAATGGATATTTCTTTGCCATTAAATAAATAATGCAACTTAAATCCCTAACATATAACTATTACATAGTTGTTTTAGGGCTTATAGCCAACAAGGGATGATGAAGAGCTCGTAATGGTGGTAGAAGATCATAATAGGTTGAAGATGGTCCGAAAGTAAAGAAAAGAAAAATAAAATAAAGAAAGGACAACAAAAAATGTAGAGAGTCATAAAACTAAGCAAAACATCGTCATTTTGAGTAATATATTCTATGTCAAATTGCTTGTCATGATAGGTAGGATGGTCATGGATAATTAGACCACCCTGTTAGCATTTTCAAGTGAAGATTGATCAGAAACACTACATTATAATTTCACGCAAAGCTTGGGACTACATAGTAACAATAGAAGGACTATGAATTAACTTGAAATTTGTAGAGGAAATCTCCAATTGAAACAGCAAATTTCTTAGTTTCCATCTGTGTCCCTGTCAAATTTTTAATCTAAACAACAGTCGCATCTCGCGTTTCTCTACACTCTTTCACAATTTTCGGTCAAGTCCGAAACAATCAATCTTTAATCAACTTCCAAACCAGAAAATAATTAATCACCTCAGTTCATCAAAACTGCCCTAATAAATTTCCACATGAAGAACGCCAAAACATGGATTACCAGTTTTGGACCACTAGGAAGCTTCACATGTTTAGCTTGATTGATTGATTAATTGTGTTTAATCACGAGCGACGCGGAGCGAGACATGGACTGAAGAAAAGCGTTGGTAAGCATCTGGCCAAGCCGGACCTGGGCCGGTGTGGTTAGGTGGAGCTGGTCGGGTCCGAGAGGCAGTCCCTTGGCGTCGACGGTTCGCACGTTTGGAAGGTCAAGCCCGAGCTGGACCTTTCTCACCTTGTCGGTGAACGGTCCCTGTCCTGATGCGATAGCCACCTGCTCCCATACGCAGAACCAACATGCAATTAAGCCATAAATTGTATTTGATTTAAGCGAATTAAAAAATTGCATCAAAATGTACATTTTTTCAACAGTTTAGTGCCATTATTACCGTTTCTTGAGTCCGGTTCATTAATATAATGAGACGGGCGGCCGAATTTTGATTATTTTAACTTATTTTAGAGGGAAAGCCGCTCGTGGACCTAGGGTGAATGCCCCAGCCCCGTAGATTATCCTAAGTTTCTGCCTTCGATGTGTCGTCTCTTGTTATTAATATTTTTATATTTAAAAAGCTGCAGAAAAGAAACCCATCGCAATTATTCCCACGGACCCATTTGCAAGGTGCCATCAAAATGCACATCTAACTATTCTTTGTCTGGTAGCGAAAAAAAATAGACTAAGAAAGTACCACATCGATATGATCGCCATTTGCTTAAATAGCAACTTTCATCTATAATCTGTTCGAACAATCTAAAGTGAAAGATGCGGTTGATTCTGGAATGAAGCACAAAAGTGAATTCAATCACCTGGAAGATTGGTAGCTCCGGCGACTGCAGATCGGTTCTCACATCCGAGAAGAACTTCTCCAGCCTACCTTTGTACTGCACGGTGTCGCTTTCCTCCACCGTGTCGCTCTCTCCTTGGTACCACAAGAGCGCTCTGATTGTCCCCCCGGCATTCGTCGCGGCTCGCGCCCGCCTCATCAACTGGTCGTACAAAAACGTCCCTCTCTCCCACTCGCTTATCCTCGTCCCGCCGATTGCGCACGGCACCAACCCCACCGAGCCCAGGCTCCGATCCTGGCCCAGGATGGCGTTGGCAAACGCCATACTGGGGCCGATCCCGTTCGTCTTGTTTGTGTCAATGTCCGCGTGGAGTGGCTCCCGTGCCTCGACCCATGTGAGGTTCGCCGTGAGCCGGAGGATCGACGGGTTGGGGCTGCACTCGGGAGGGACGACCCCGTCCCACATCTCGATCCACCCTGTGGATGAGTCATTGACCACGCCGCCCCGGCCCGCCATATTGCTCTGTCCGGCGAGGAGGAAGATGCTTTCAGGGGGTGGACTTGGGCTTGGAGGGAGTGGTTCAGGATGGACCAAGGGCGAGTTGGGGGCGGCGAGGAAGAGCAAGAAGAAGAGAAGCATTGTTGCTGGCTTGGTATCTTGCGACGAAGCGTCGCAAGAGGGAGAGATTCTTGCCTCTTTCTCTCTCATGTGTTAGGGAGGCCGCTTGGCTTGTTATATAGGACCAACTTGGCATCAAAGGTCTTTCTTTAATAATAAACGTCAAACATTGAATGAGGGGAAGCATGCCCCGTGAGATAAGCAAATGATTTTCACGTTGGTGTTGAGTTATTTATTAGACCTTGAGTTGGAAAGGGAAGGGGAGAAGCTTCGAAGATTGTTCAACTTTGGGGACCATTGCAAATTGAGACCTCGCAACTCTGAAAGAATTTCAAAATAACTATTATGACTTACTCCAGTAACCACCCTTTCCACATGAAAAGAGAGATGTGAGAAGTTTGAATCTATATTTTCTTGGGAAGTTAGGGTGGGGACATTTATTTTCAGGTGTAAAATTTAACTCTAACGCCCGTAAAAAGTGTGACAAAAATTTGATAGTGAATTGAGAGTATAGTAGGATAGACAAAAAAAAGAAAATGAAAACAAAAGAAAATATTTCAAAATCAAGATCCAAACATTAAAAGGTTGTATTCAACTTAATTGAGGTACGGACTGCTGAAGTGCCAAATGTTGGTACAAAGGGACACTTAAGTGCCAAAAGTTACAAAATGTATATTTAAGTGCTAAAGTCGGAGCAAAATAGATCCGTTAAGTGCCAA
Source organism: Corymbia maculata (assembly GCA_014182735.1). Lineage (NCBI taxonomy): Eukaryota > Viridiplantae > Streptophyta > Magnoliopsida > Myrtales > Myrtaceae > Corymbia > Corymbia maculata. Next base: position 18,075,673 of record CM024687.1, read on the forward strand.
CGGCGAAAAATTCTGGCCAAATTGCCACGTGTCCATTTTCCGGCGATGCTTGTTAGTCACCAAGTTCCTTCTCAGACAAAGGACTTAGATCCTAGTAAACTCTAAAATATCGGAAATTCTGATGCACAAGATCCCCTAAGGGCAATTGCGAGCATACCCAGGATTTTTCTCAATCACGTGTTTGTTCGAGAACCGGCGTTCGGACTAGAAGAGGATGGGAGTGTTTAGAAGATCATGTTGGAAGTAGAGTACACAACACACTTTTTATTTCACTCGATGGATCTTACAATGGGGACTCCTTGCTCTTATATAGGCAAAGGAGGAGACAAACGACAAGGGATGGCTGACTAGCCATGTTCAGACTCAATTATGAAAGCATACTAGCCACTAATGGGCTACAAACATAGGGAGTTCTATGATGAACCCATACACTGCCTTCGCAAAACCTCCTTCTTTCTCTCCACTTCGGTCTATTAAACACCTGATCAAACACACCCCCCGCACTGTCAAAGAATATGTTCAATCCTCTCGTTTTGATCAACATCCTATTCAAGCAACTGAACAAGAATAGTTCGTTACTCTCCAGATTCCACCAGAATTTCCATCTCAATGGATTCAACAAGGCTATACTCATCTCCATTTTGGAGCCATCCGCCTTGCTTTGACCTTTCATGGCCGAAAAGGCTTACCAGTTACAGCAAGAATAGCCCTGTTAGACACCAGGTTTTTGAAATACCAACAAGCCTGTGTTGGTACTATCCAAACAACAATGAATGCAGGCACTGTTTTTGTTACCCTGTTCCCAAACTTTAACATTGCCCTTGCAGATCCCAACCTGCTGACTGCTCTAAAGGTTCAGTTACAAATTACTGGAGCTCCGCAGACTCCTGGATCCATTGCTGCCACCTTGCACTACCAGATGATTTACCGAGTTCAAAACCATGCCATAGATCTCAACATTCCAAACTCCGAGGATGCCCTTGTCATCTCGGTCGACCACGACCAGACCTCTTGCATCCATGTCCCTCGTCAGATCCCAAGAAATGAGCTTGTCAAGCTCCTCCCGGATAGTTGGGTCACCAACTATGAAAACTCCATCAAAATTGCAAACCAATCCAGTCCAGTGAACCACAGTTCACTCCCAAAAAAGATGGTACTGTTACCATCACGTTCGGCAAAACCAAAGAGGAACTTTCCTCTATTTTTTCCACTATCCTCCATTTTACACCTTGTCCCACTGATCCTGTCTCAAGCGAATCAGATGACAAACGCTTTGTCCACTCTTTTGGTCCCCAAGGACAACCCGTTCATCATTTCAAAGATTCTACTGGACATTGCTTTTGGGACCCAGATTGCTCTTGTCCATCATGTATAAAACCTGATGATGAGAATGATAAACCTTCTGCCAAAAAGAAGAAACCAAAGAAAGATACCCTTTACCAAAGGTATCTTGATGGAGATCCAACTGTTGGACCTCTTGGAGAAGATGGCGGCAGATACCGGTTCATTGTTTCTTATGGACCGTCCAGATCCACACCACCAGCTGCACCACCACCGCCTTGCAAGCCTGTCCCTTCTTTTCAACCACCACCAGCTAAACCTATGATTACTTCACCTTTCTACAAGCCAATCCAGAAATGGGTAAAAAAGAATCCTTCATGTCCCCTGACACTACCTAGACCAAGCACCTGTATACCTAAACCTGTCTCACCTCCTGTTCTACCCAGCATATGCATGTTCCATTCTGATGATTTTCCTCCACTGGAACACACGAAACATCTCGGAACCAGCACCCGCACCCGGAAATTTCCTCCTTTGGAAAAATTCTCTGACCCACACCAAAGATACCAGCATTCACCCAAAGTACCAAACCCTACTGGTCTTGATGCACAGGGACAATGTAAGCAGCCTTCTGTTGTCGAAATTGTCCTCAATTGGCAGACTGAAAATGCTTTAGCCCAGAATGAGCTTTTGAGCACAGTTTCCACACATCTTGAACGGGTAGATAAGACCACTGACTTATCCTACCGCATGTTAAAAGACTTCCAAAAGCGGCTCCATTTGCTAGAAACGAAGCAAACACCCCCAAGCCATTATTTGGAAGACCAGCGACCAGAGATAGAAAAACTCCGAAGACAGATCCAAATTCTCAAGGGTCAGCAGTCATTTACTCCACTTGATCCGCCCCTTTTCTCCTCTCCTGCCCGGTCACAAAAGCCAGAATCATCCTTTGGCTCATCTTCTTCTTTTGCTGCTGTTTTAAGCTCAGCTGCTCCTCCTCCTCCGAATAATTTTCTGACTCTTCGAGAAAACCTTCGGAAGCTTAAACTAAAGCAAAAGAAATCCTCTTCCCCCGCCGAGTATTCCCCATCCTCTCTAGGCATCCCTGAACATCCTCCCGGGAATCCTCCTCCTGGCAACCCCCCTCAAGGGGAAAAATCAGCCACCCTGACCATTTCCAATCCGCTTGAAATTTTTCTTCGACAGCAAATCCCTTCTATTGCTGTTATCAAACCTTCTGCCACCAACCAGATTGAAACATCATCTGGGTCTGATTCTGATATTCTAATTGACTCATTCTCTTCAGAAGGGTCATTTTTTATGGCAGATAGTGTCAAGGATGAAGAAATCCTCTCGGAACCCGAATTTCATCATCCGGAACAACCGGACGCCACCCAGTCCTTTAAAGTCTCATCGTCCAAAATCTTTTCACACTAGATGACATTCCATATTTTAAGTGGCCTGATAGGCTTCAAGAATTTCATGCTTGGCTAACTGCCCGGCATATTTCTGAACCTAGCACTTATGATATTCTTTTGGAATTCACTAGTCGTTTCACGGGAGCACTTAAAGATTGGTGGCACACCGCCGAGAACAAGATCGATGTACTTCTTGACACAACCTTTGGATAATGCTATCCAGATTATCCATATGTATTTCATTGGCAAGCCTGAAGATTCTAAAGAACTCAAAAGAAATGAGTTCTTTGACCGGAAATGTTGCTCGCTAAGACGCAAAGATCTTGATCGTCATTTCCAAGCTATGATCAAACTGTTTTATCTACTTGGCGCAGATTGGAATCTCAAACCCATCTTCTTAGCATCCATCCCAAAAGAACTCAGCCAAGCCGCTGAGAAAACTCTCCAACAAAGACAGAAGACCATAACAGAAGCTACTCTTGGTGAAATCCAGCAAGCTGTTCACATCGCCATCGAAGAACTTTGCCTCCGAAGAGAAGCCTTTCGAAGCTTTCTCAAAGAAAATAGAGACCTTGATAAGGCATGCTTCAAACCCGGTCTGAAGATTAAATGCCCCAAGGATTGTTCTGATCCTTCCTGCACAGGATGCAAAAAGAAAAGACATTTCAAACAACTTTCCTTCAGAAAGACACGCAAGGGAAAAGGCAAAGGTAAGTGGAAATTTTTGAGGAAAAGCCATCATCGTTTTTCCAAGAAACGTAACAAAGACAGGTGTTATGTCTGCAACAAAAAAGGACATTTTGCAAAAAATTGTCCAAAGGCAAGCAAGCGAGGAAGCCATTTGATCGACAAAATTGCCAACAGCATCGGCATCCAGCTTGATGATTCGGATATTGAGTCTGTCTTTTCTTTAGACGATCAACCATCCGAAAATACCCTTTGTGCCATTCAGACATATAGCTCAGATTCAGATTCTGAGAATGATGTCTTCACATTCTTCCCTGATTCACCTGCAGAAATTGAACTCAATGAACCTGTTCATCACCCATATATCCCTATCCATATTCTTCTGTCCAAATACCATAAACCAATCCCTTTGGTAGCACTCATCGATACTGGAGCCAGCTCTTCCATTCTGGACACAAAGATCCTTCCAGATGAATTTTGGAAACCTTACACCAGGTATTTTAATTCTGCCTCTGGTGACACTTTTGCTACCAAGTATCGTAGTAAACCCATTATCATCCAGTTCTTTCCTCGGTGTTCCATAACCACCAAAATTCTTGGTTCCAGAGTCTCCGGACAAAGATATCATCATTGGTTGGGATATCCCGACTCAACTTCCCAAACTCGAATTCTGTCTCATGGCCTTCGCTTCAAGAACCAATTTAAGGAATTTGTAGACATCAAACGATTCTATGCCCTTCAACCAGCCGTCCCGGATCCAATAATCCGAGTCTACTTTCTTCTGTGCTGAAACACACTCCCAATTTTCCCAAACTTGCACCCAACCTTTGTGGAAAAACTCTTCTTTCTATGTCAAACTTCCCTTTAAACGGAATGAAGACATCAATCCTACAAAGGCTAGTCACTCTGGAATGAGCCCTGAACATCTTACACTTGCGCAACAAGAATGCGCAGACCTCCTGGCACAAGGTCTAATTGAACCCTCTGATTCCCAATGGGCATGTGAAGCATTCTATGTCAACAAGCGAGCCGAGCAGAACCGTGGCAAAATGAGGTTAGTAATCAATTACCAACCTCTGAATGAGTTCCTTCAAGATGATAAATTCCCATTGCCTCATCGAAATTCCCTTTTCCTAAGCCTTGCTCAGGCAAAGATCTATTCAAAATTCGATCTTAAAGCAGGATTTTGGCAACTGGGTATTGACCCGGCGGGACGGACCCAAAAGCGGGTTACGTATCCCAAACCAACATTTTCAATGGACAGTTGTCCCTTTTGGTCTCAAAACTGCCCATTCTCTGTTCCAAAAAGCTATGTGCAAAATCTTTGAACCCATCCTTCAAAACTCCCAGATTTATATCGATGATATTCTTCTGTTTAGCCATGATGAACAGTCTCATTGTCAACTCTTGACACATTTTGTTGACATTGTTAAAAACCATGGTATCATGCTTTCTCAGAAAAAGATGATTATTGCCCAAAAGGAAATTGAATTCCTTGGCATGCGTCTTAAAGATGGAACCTACGCCCGAACCTCATATTCTTTGATGAACTCCAAAAATTCCCTGCAAAGGATCTCAATCCTAAACAAATCCAGCAATTTCTTAGCATTGTAAATTATCTGAGAGACTTCGTTCTACACATCTCTAAGTATTTGAGACCTCTCCAACGAATGCTCAAAAAGGATCATCCCTCATGGGGATCCAAACAAACTCAAGCTGTTGCTAACCTCAAATAGCTCTTGCAAAACCTTCCTCCTTTAAAGATTCCATCCACTGGCAAAAGAATTCTCCAAACTGATGCCAGTGACAAATATTGGGCAGCCATTCTTTTCGAAGAAATTGATGGAACCAGGCATATTTGTGCCTACAAAAGTGGTCGATTTTCCCGGGCGAGATCCATTATCATTCCACTTTTAAGGAAATACTTGCAGTAAAGTATGGCATCAAAAGTTTGAATTTCATCTCATCGGACACCATTTTCTTGTTGAAATGGATATGTCCTCATTCCCTCGAGATGCTTAAGTTCAAACAAAAGCAAGTTCCCCATCCACAATTTTTGCTAAGATGGGCTTAATGGTTTTCTAAATACTCCTTTGACGTCAAACACATTCCAGGGACTAAGAATGTCCTTGCTGATTTCTTGTCCCGTCCAAAGGAACCAATACAAACCATCAACATGTATGTCAAAAAGGAGCCTTTTCAAGACACATACCGAACAGACAGAATTCCAGGAGGATGGCCCAGTCTAAAATACCCTCCTGATGTTCCTGAAGCAATCCACCACAATAATCTGAAAGCGAGACTTCCAGAATTAATGTGGGAATATCACCTCCGCATTTTCCGTGAACATGGTGGTCGATGCTTAGACCAGACGGACTCCATCCGCAATATCCATTCATTCACCCTCTCAAATGGTCTCGATGAAGAATTTCGGAAGAACTGAAATGGTTCTTGTGGTACATGTTCAACCCGTACACTATAGCCATTGAATTTGCCACTGATAAAATTTTGCAGGTTATTCACAAGGATGGCCAAGCACAACTTCATAATCAGAAACATCTCTTGGAGATTTTTGCATGGTATAAACCACTCCAATATTGGAGAGAACTATTCAAAGTCCAAAATCGCCAAGGAAGGCATGAACCAGAAAGACACACAGTAGTCCTATTCCACCGACCATGGACATTTTCCCATCCATGTGGATGGATTTCTGACAAACCTTCTATTGCAGGAATCTCAAGTTACAGGCCCCAAGTTTTTCAAGAATTTGCTCGAATTCACCAGACACTTCCATACTCAGTCACGACAAGCAGACCAGCATCTCGTGAACTCCAGAGGATCCTATGCCAAGAGAATCGTACCATCCCACCAGAAGCATGGCTATCTGCACAGGTCCCTGCCTCTTGGGACCACCTTGAAGCTTGGGATACCACCGAAACCAGATCAAGAGGCTCTCCAAATCTTTCGCGAGAATAATCCAGACTCTTCCACCCCTATGATCCATGGGGGGCACTCCACGAGACCCTTGGGGAGACACCCCAAATTACGCCCCTTTTCCCGCTCTTTCTCCAATACTTTCGGTGCCGGCTCCTCCCGTCCACCGGGGCGTCGGCGAAGAAATTGAGAATCTCATCCGTGCCTTCAAAAGAAAAAGACGGAAGCTCTAGTCCATCGGATATCGACGAAGAGGCTCTCTTCCAGGAACAGATAGCTCATCATAGCTCTGATGATTCGGACTATGACTACAATGCTAAAGACGGAAGAGACAAATAAAAACCGTCCTGAAAACACTTTGTACACCGCATCTTGTAGCATACCATTCCTTTGTTCACCCGATGCTGTTTTCACTTGTTCATCCAGTCTGTTTTTCTTTGTAGCAACGGGCGAAAAACTCTTTTGTTCATAGCTTTGTCACGGGATTTCTCTAGAACTCCCTATGTTTGTAGCCCATTAGTGGCTAGTATGCTTTCATAATTGAGTCTCGAACATGGCTAGTCGGCCATCCTTGTCGTTTGTCTCCTCCTTTGCCTATATAAGAGCAAGGAGTCCCCATTGTAAGATCCATCGAGTGAAATAAGAAGTGTGTTGTGTACTCTACTTCCAACATGATCTTCTAAACACTCCCATCCTCTTCTAGTCCAGAACGCTGGTTCTGAACAAACACTGTGATTGAGAAAAATCCTGGAGTATGCTCTGCACTTGCCCTTAGGGGATCTTGTGCATCAGAATTTCCGATATTTTAGAGTTTACTAGGATCTAAGTCCTTTGTCTGAGAAGGAACTTGGTGACTAACAGGCAGTCCCTATTGAGGCCAAGAGGGCCGTGTGTGGGATAGCATACTTGTCACAAGTTTGCAACTCAAACTCATGGGTTTAGATCTCAGTACTCTTTATGGTATCGACGGAGCATTTTTGTTTAAATAAAAAATCCACGTGGCAATTTGTTTTAAAAAAATTGTCCACGTTAGATTTAAAAAAAATTAAAATCAATTTTATTAAAGCAGCCCTCGCTGATCCCCTTCTCTCTCTTTTTTTAATTAATAAAATCGATTTTATAATAATATATATTTTTAATTATTTAATTAATAAATTTTAAAATTCACGTCAGCGCAAAAAGGACGTCGTTTTGTGTTGATTTTGTCGTTTCAATTTCCGACGAGCCATGTAGGTAAAAAAATTAATAAAAAATTACCACGTACGATTTTCGGTAGGGTTTCGGCGACTTGACACTTAAGTGTCCATTTTTTTAAAAAAGTGGCACTTAAGTATATTTTTTGTAACTTTTGGTACTTAAGTATCCCTCCGTGTCAAGTTTTGACACTCCCGCTGTACTTATGCCCAACTTAATTTGATGTTTTAATTCCTGTCCTAGCACCCGACAGTTAGTTTTGATTCATAAAACATGCATGGAGTTTTTCCCCTCTCTAACATATGCCTATTTTGGTTCTAGTGAAATTATGGTAAGATACATCCGTCCCATCAATAAAAGGAAAAGAAATACCTTTTATTTTTTCTCCAATCTTTGTTTTAAATAAATGTTTAGAAAATCTAGAAAAAATAATGAATAACATTATAGGTGAATTTACAGGTGAATACCCACGTTTGTTTCTTCACAAGAAAGGTTTCGAATGCCAAACACTCAACAATATCATGTCATTTGAGTAACAGCTCCTATCGACAATATTTGAACTACATGACAGTCCTTGTATTGATAATGAGATGGTTACAATTTAGTAAAGAACAAAAACTCAGATTAGGGTTAAATAAGAAGCTACACTAAAGTTGGTTTGACAACAAGAAGTCTTCAAGCAAAAGATCAAACTTGAAATGCTGGAAAACATTAGATAAGTGGCTAGGAGACATAGATGAAGTGTTGAAATAGGAAATCTTCTGAATGCATGATTCCTGAGTGTGGGTGTCATTCTTCTTTCCGACAGGTACTTTTGGAGTCCATAATCTCTAGGATCCCACTTTTTCACGTTCTAGTTGTTTACCATGTTCTGGAAGCGTCTCTCATGTCTTCCAATGATTGTTTCCAACATATAGCATGTTCCGGTAACTAAGCTGGACTGACATCGCCAATAACTTATTCATGCCTGCTGACAGCTTCTGCAACGCCTTCGACCACGATCCCTACCAATCTTGTTTTCCGAGGATAGAGGTTTTAGTTAAAAATGACCGTGCTCATCTGTTTCTATGGCTTTAATCATTTTATCCTTTTGCATTGGGATGTATTCCAACCGTCACTCCAGGTTTATCAACTTCATTTCAACACTCGCCAAATGCTTCTCTCCCGTTTCTGGTCATGAGCTCCATATCCCAAGATTCAAGCGCTGTTGGCATTAGCTAATTCTCTTACGGGTCGAATTTGTACCAGTCACAACTTGATTGGCATATTCAGATATTATTATCATCATAAAGTCGATATCTCATCTGATAGAGGGGTCATCTCTTGCCCGCGGCATTCAACTGTACTATCAATGCAATCAAATGTCTTTTGATCTTGAAAATATAGCAATCATGTTTTTCCTTATGAAACGTACTCGAATTAGTCAACAAAGTTATAAGGAGGCATTGGCCCAATTCGAAACTCCCCAGCCACAACGATGGAGTCAAAATGATCTTTTTTTGTTTTTTTGGTTGCATTTGCTTCTAGATATTTTCTTCCATTTTCTTTGCCTTCGCTTTGTGATCGGTCTTTCGAGATGGCATTGAGTGTGCTAAATCACTTCTTGTTCTTCATGGCACATCTCTTTTGAATTGTTTCTCTTTTAGTTATGTGCCTGTAAGGAAAATAACATAGAACGCTAAGCATGCTTTCTCTCTCTTTTTTGGGTTGGCCACACCGTAGCAATGCACGCCTCGGGAAAGATGGCCATTGCCTCTAGCACGACTTCCGCCACGGACATCACACCGGACAAGTAACACAAACCAATGCCGTTCTTGTTAATTCCCACCAACTATTATTTTGTATATTGCAAATACCTCATCTTTCTTTTGTAATTGAGGTGCCTGCGCTAGTTGGAATTACTGGTCCCCAAACGACTGTGACAGTCTCTATGGCTTGTTACTAATTTGTAGCTTATAAAAAATGACGATCTCTTGTTCTATCTACACTTAGTGACTGCGGAAATATTATTGCTTTTAAAAATTGATGATCTTTCGTTCTACGTGCACTTAATAAAAGCAGAGATATAACTAGGGGTATACAAAAGACCCGAAAACCGTTTGGATCATCCGGAACTAAATAGAACCAATGATTCCCATGGGGCCGGTCTAGATCCCGGTTCCAATTTAGTGAAATCGGTGACTACCGGTCAGGTTTCCCGTTCTAGGCATGGAATTGCCCCACCCACCCAATCGGGCCGGACCAGTATATATATTTAAAAAAAGAAATTCCATCTCAATTACTTAATTATTTTAAATTTTTCAACAAAATATATATGTACATGTATGTATATTTGTAGTTATTGGATAGTATTGACTAATTATGTCTCTTGGGTGTGTAATAGGATTAACCTGCCTACTTTTTTTTTTTCATTCTAATAATCCACTTACTTGTTTTCTTAGCCAAAACAAAATACACAAACAAGAGAGAATTGACTGGAGATGTCCATAAATATTACGACGCTTTGTCGTCATGATACAAAATTAAGAGCCACCCGCTCATTTTAAGAGTATAATTTGGACTCTCCTTAACCATTCCCATGATTAAATTAAATTAACATTAAAAAAATATGGATCAAGCAATTAATGTTTAAATCTCTATGAAGGTTAGGACTTTTAACGTGGAGTCTAATTCTCTACATGTTTTCGGTTTTGGGAAACCTAGTATTTGGACCACACCATAACCTTTATAGAAATTAAGTTTTTAGCTAATGAGTATTGTTTATTTGTTATGTCCTATAATTTTTAATTCTTAATCAAAATCAATAGTTCGCAATTCAACCCAAATACAAGGCCAAATAAGATTTGGTACAAGGTTCACCATGATATCTTGTGGGGATTGAGGATTGAGGATTGGTTCCATTGGTCCATCTAGAAATCGGATCGAACACGATCTGGTTCCCCAGTGGACTCATGGAACCAATGGGTGGGTCCCATTCTAATTTTTTGGAATCAATCCATAGTGGGTGGCTCTCTATTGAAGGTGAGAACCGCCAACCCGGGCCATGCTCACTGCTAAATATGACTAGTATCATTCTCAATCATCGTATAATTTAAGAAATCTCTATTTATTGATGTGGTATTTAACATCAATGATATTATGCAGCTTGAATGGACAATTGAGCCCTTAAAAGTGTAACCCAACCGTGTTGTTTAAACCACATATTTGTCCCCAAACTGGTTTAGATTTTTTCTCACCGAGCCCTAGCCCATTTAAGCAATTCTAGCCCTAATTTCACTTTCAATCATTCAATTTTAAGGTACAATTTCACTTTACTACTAAATTTGGCAATAATTATTGCATATCTAACTAAATTGTCACATCAATGATTTTTAGTTAAAATTGATTGGATGGATAACATAGGAAAATTATTAAAAAGTATAGGATTAAATTGACCAAATCAAAAAGTGTAAGACTAAATTACTGGCTATATAATAGATTTATAATTTTTTGAATAATTTTTCCTAAATATGAATATCATCCACTTGTAGAATTAACTGACAATCAAAGTGGGCGAAGTTGATATATATACTTATTATGAAAGACTGACCGGGGGAGATGTAGGAAAATATAAGCCAGTATCTAGCAGTTGACAGCTCAAATTTCATCATACATTCTAAAAGTCAATGATTTACAGAGAGTTTGACCAAACTTTGACTTCGCTAGAACGGGATAGAATTTCTTTCTTATTCCTTATTGGGTTTTCTTCAATTAAGACCCATGTTGAAAATTGGCCTTTAGTGGGGGACCCAGCAAAAAGAAAGAAGGAGAAAGGGGTTGAAAAGTCAAAGATTTGGACGACGGCTAAATAAAAGAGGCCGAAAGCACGCGCAGCAAGAAAAGGAAAGAAGAGGAAAGAAAAGAAGGAAAGGGAAAAAGAAAGGGCTTTGTACTTACCCATCATAGGAGTCTCGTCGAGCCGGAGTTCCTTTGGTTCACAATGTTTGATAAGTGCTCCTACTCCTTGTTCTTTTAATCAGAGTAATTTTCAAATTTATGACTTAAATTCAGAATTTTAGGAAATTTGAGCTAGAAATGGTAGATTATGCCATTGTAAAGTTGTGGGTTTGTTGGGGGTTGATTTGAAGTAACGGTTTGGTCATAGAGAAATCTTGGTGTTTTACATCTAAGTTCCACGTTGCAATTAGATTTGGGAAATTGCTTCAAGTGAGTGATTTGTCATGCAGGAGTTGTTTTACTAGCAATTAAGTTTTTAGTTTTTCATAGTTAAAATAGAGTTTTACTTGGTTTTAATATCCATTCTCATTTAATTGATAGAATTACAAGATCGCCGGTTCATTTAGCTACCCGTCTTTTCGTTTGGGCCATTTTAGGTGAGTAGTACTATTTTTTCTATGAATTTGCAAAACTCATGTTTTAAAGTGATAATGATTGGACTAAAAAGTGTGTATTTTGTTATATAAAAGTCTAGATCGGGCATTTACTACTTTTCAATTATTTATGAAAGGTTTAAGAAATTGAATGAAAAAAGAGAGAAAGGTTTAAGAAATGTTTTATGTCACGACACAACTCTTGAGTCTGCGATAACCTGTAACATCCTGAATTTCGACAAATTTCGGGATATATGAAATGGTTATTTTTATCAATGGTATGTTAACTATGTTTACTCTAAGTTGACCTCTTATGAGTTAACTAACTGTTCAAAAAAGTAATTAAGGATCGATATGCATAAAACTAGTGAATTTAATCAGGGATAGGCCGCTCAACCATAAGGATTAAAGAGGAATGATACCATACTGTTGTAAGCCAAATAGCAAATGGAAATAAATCGATTCGGCAGAAGTACGAGGTTGGATTGCGGGTGTTTCGCATGACTTCGATATTGATTGCGAATGACGTTTGATCGATTTTTCTTTTGGCTCTATACTCAGCGTGAGCAATTAACCTCTCGTGATTACATGACAATTAAGAATCACCTTGATTTGAATATGCACAATTGTGGATTGAAAAGCTATCAATGACGGGTCAAATGTGCAAGAACCCCTCAACGCCACCCGAAAGTTAGGTCGTATTAAAGTCATGATTGATCAATTTCAACCATGAATTCCACGAACTTTTAAGGATGTTAAGACTAAAATATTGGACGTTACCTCATTGATTCTCAAATTTATCGATAAGCTTGAAATTATTGGAAAATGATTCAATGGGCTGAGTTTTGGATCTTCAAGGGTAAAAAGACCAAAATGCCATTTCTAGAAGTTTGTTTAGTTTTTTCTTTTATCTATTTTTTTCTCTCTTCTCCCATCTTCCTCCGCACATTTTCTCTTCCCCCACTTTTCATTTCTCTCTCTCTCTCCCCATTGATCAACCCCACCCCACTCTCTCTCTCTCTCTCTCTCTCTCTCTCTCTCTCTCTCTCTCTCTCTCTCTCTCTCCATAGTTCTTTCGGTTTTCTCTCAAAACAGCAACATAGGCTGCTGTGTTTTACCCAAACTAGCCACCTTTGCCGAATGCTAGAGTTGCCACATGTCGCAAGATAGTCCGAGCCGCATCCCGCCATTGCCCCTCCGTAAGCTAGTCACGTCTGTCGCTATTCTTTGTCATTGAATCGGAATCACCCTATCACCGAGACCCATTTGCGTCGCCGCTTGTCTCGATATTTTGGACATAGTTGGGTGTCACCCTCTCTGCTGCCATCACGCCTGTGTCGTCGGAATCGCTAAATAGTGAGTTAATTTCCTAATCCCTTAGTTAGGGGTTAATCTTGCTTAGGAGTAGTTTAATTAGTTTAATATTTGATTATTATTTTGGATGATGATTATTAGTGTCTTAATATTATTGATTAAGCTTGCTTAGTGTTAGTCATGATTAGAATAAAGTAACTGCAGTTAAATTAAAGTAACTGAGGTTATATTAAAGTAACGTTGGTTGGGTTAGTTAACCGTAGTTGGATTAGAATATTAACTATGGTTAATATTAATAAATATTCTTATTATTTTTGGAATAAAAATAATAATTTATTATTTTCAAATTAATTAATTATTTTATAATTTATAATTATTATTATTATTATTATTATTATTATTATTATTATTACTATTCATTTCTGAAAATTAATTATTTTTGGGGAAAATAATTAATTGTGATTATTTATGGGAAATGGTTTTAATTGAGTAATTTTGTGGGGAAAATTACTATGGTCTAATTTTCTAAAATCAATAGTATTTATATAGTACATTATTAAATGACATTTGTTTATTAAAGAAGGGTTTTATTAAATGGAATTATTTGGGTTGGGTAATTAATTATGAGATTGGAAAATATTTATAAGTATTTTGTGGGAGTAAATTATTTTATCGGAATAATCGACTATAGTATTATATGCTTCATAAATGAGTATCTTTGATTATAATCATAGTTTATACTTATTTTGGATTGAATGCTTATTTATGAGAATAGTTGATTGTCTAATCATGAGGACACATGTTTATTTATTATTAAATATTGAGACACGTGATTGGGTATCGGTAATTATTGAGGTATGTGATTATTTTGGAAAAATATGCAAGTATTATAATGTTGATTAGTCAGAATTGATTGTTAGACTATGACTTGAACTGCTGATTGTTACAACTTTCATGAGTGATTGTAATGCTGTTGTTGTACATGATTGCTGGACATTATTGCATGACATGATATATATGTCAATTGCAATAACATGTTGCATGAGCACAAACTATATGTGCATTCACGACAAAGAAATAAAATAATAAATTGATTGATGATGTGTTGAATGGTCACATAAAAGAAGAGCCCGGTGTTGCCGGTAGATCGCCAATCCTTGGGGTTGTGGCGTAGGGTTGGTAGTGGCCTTTTGGTCGTTTTGGCTTCGATTGGTTGCCTGAAAGTGGCTAGTTGTGGAGTCGCGCTAGAAGCCGGATCCATGATTCTTAGGGAATGCCGTCGATGGGGGAGAGCTTATAACGTCGCCATGTCTCATGGGGGAGGATGATGCTCGGTCTGGTATCAGTTGACCGCCAATTATAAAGTTGTGCTGTGGCCCTGGGGTTGTAATAATTGGAGCATTTGTGGATGTTGATACATGAGAAAGCTGTGTGCAATACTCTGATTATTCACATGCCTCTTAATGTCGTGATGATTTAACTGACAACTTCTATAGGTTGTTTGTGCCAAGGTTAGGTAGGGTCGCCCGTGTTTGCATCTGCTTATTGAACTGTCATTTAATAATGTTGTTTGAGGTGTGGTATGTGTTGTTTACCGAAACTAGGTTGCTTGATTAGACTACCCTCGAGGTGAGTGATCTTTCTAACTAAGGCTTAGGACTTTGACTTACTGAGATTTTATCTCACTGGTTATTAAATAACAATTTTTAGGTTCGTAGGATGGAGGATTGATACGAGTTACGGCTTGTGGTTGTTTTTGAAGGGAGTAGATTAACTTTGGCTTGTTGGTTTCATTGGCTTGATAGGAAGATGCTCGTGATAAGGGCTTGTACTTGTAAACTTCCTAGGGTTAATCAATAGATAAATAAAGTGGCACTTTGGAATGTGTTATTGTTAGGTTTTCCTATTTTCCCTGCTTTTGTAATTGATTGGAGGTTTGTAATTCGCTTTCGCATGCATTTAATCAAAAGATAAAAATAATGGTCAGCGACGTGTCTTGAGATGTTGCATCTAAATGACCGCAAGAGAACATGGGTTGCTGCGTGCTCGAGGGTCGGGGCGTGACACAACCCTAGCTTCACTTGTGGTCATTTGATTGCAATGTCCCAAGATTCATCACCGACTATTCATTATTAACTTTTGAGTTATGTACATGCGGAAACAACTCAAAATCCATCTAATCAACAACAATAATAGAGATAGCAAAAAAATACATCATCAATAGCAAAAGCACCACTTTTATTTATTTATTGATTAACTCTAGGAAGTTTACATATATAGGCCATTACAACGGACAATTTCCTATTACAACAACCAAAGGGGATAGTAGAGCTAGGGTTAATTTACTTATTTCAAAACACTGCAATGAATTGCACCACTTATCGATTGTCCATTCTATGGACCTGAAAATGGTTATACAATAACCAGTGAAATAAAATCTCAGTAAGTTAATAGCTTATGCTTCTATTAGAAACTTACTTGCCTTAGGTGCACCCTAAACATGCAATCTTTCTATCGTCTACAAATAATAGTAGTAATCACCTAATTAGCCATTAAAAGCATGATTAAGCCATAACTCATATGTAATCAATATGTGCCCCCTAGGCATTCTTACCTTTTCTTAGCATGCACAACCTACATGATACAATTTATCATATGTTCAACACAAGGCAATGGCATATAATAAAATCAAAACACATCTCACGCTCACCATGCATCCATTTGTATTCTAATTATTAACAACATTGGGAAAAATACTCCGACATGCAGGTTGGTGTCTTCCAACATAAATGGACATCGTCCTGAACCTCCATTCAAACGGCATTCTAAAAATGAACATCGGTCTAGCCTCAATCGTGACATGACTTTCGACCCTCCAATTGGAATTCCGATAAAATGGACTTTGTCAACCACAGTTCCCCCAATGGGTAACGAGTTCTTATGTAACCACGCAAGCACATCAATCACCTAGGATCATTTCATTATCTTTCTCTTATAGCTAATGCATACATGATTCATGCTTGCATTCCACAAACAACATTTCATCACAGACTTCAAGCACACGATGCAACAATATTCCACATATGGTCACATGGACATGCTTAATAAATCAACTTTCCAAAATTACTATTTTAGGTTTTCTTACCCTAGTTCACAAATGAACATATACTCATATTCCATGTTTTATGTAATAAACATTGTTCATTCAATTGCAAGAAACCACTTGTAACAATAAGTAAGCTTCAATCATCAAGGAAAGTTTAGATATTCAGCATAATCCAAATAGAAACACACATATAATACTCACATATTATTTTCACGTTGTAAATAATGACTTATAATTAACTCATTTTTAAAGAATTTCTTACTTGTAACGCTTTAGAATAATCCACTAGACATCGCTCAATAATAATAAATTAATATCCGAAAATAATTAATTACTCAAATTATCATTACCCCAAAAATAATAAATAATAAATATTAATTACTAACCATGGTTAACTAAACCTAACCACATGTAGACCATAGTTAATTAACTAACCATAGTTAATTAACCTAACCATATACTAACCATGATTACTTTATCTAACTAAGGTTTATTAACTATGGTTACTTTATCAAACTACGGTTAGTTTATCCAACTACAGTTAATTAACCAAACTGAGGTTATTTTATTTGATTACGGTAAATTAACCTAACCAATGTTACTTTACTCAACTGTGGTAAATTAACTTAACTATAGTTAATTCTAACTAATCCCCTCATTAGGTTTAACACTAAATAGTATCATACAAACAATTTAATACTAATCACCAATCATTAATAGCACAAAGCAAAATTAGTCCTAAATTAATTACCCATTATAGAGTTTAATACCTTAATTAGGGATTAGGAAATTAACTCACAGTTTAATTGAATTAGACAACACCGGAACGTCGGCAGTGGCGATGACAACAAGGGGCTAGCTTGTAAATAGTAATTGATGACAAACAAAGATTGAAACTCGGTAAAACAGCCTTCGGTGAAGTTGTTTTATGTTGGACAAGGGGAAAATAGTAGCTGGCAATGTTGGGTGGTAGTTAGGCAGTGGCTGGCTGAGCTCCAATTGTCATGCCCGAACCATGAGCATGTGATAACTCCTTACCATGGTCAATTGAAAGCGACGTCTCAAGATTTGTCGACGACTATTCATTTTGTCTTTTGTTATGTGCAAGCGGAAGAAGAACCATTCCCAGTCCAAACAGACAATCAAAAAATCAAACAGGGATAGAGGAATGAACAATAGAAACCTCAATTAATCATTTATACAATTTACCAGATTAACCAACGAAGGATCGTTTTCCAATTACAAGCCCGACAAAATGGGCCAATCCATCCTCTAAGCCAAACCAAAAAAGAACTAGGCTAGGCTAATCTAGTTATACACAATAGACCCTCGAATTCAGCATCACCATCATTAAGACCCATCGAACTCAGGCTCCGTTGGGTCGATCATTGGAGGAGCAAGGACAGGATTCTCTACAGCAGGTATGCCATTCTAAGGACCTGACAGTGGTTATACAATAACCAGTGAGATAAAATCTCAGCGAGTTCTTCCTCTAAGGTCCGGTTAGTACACCAACTCAACCCATCGTATCTCTCCAGAACCACTCCTTACTCAATCCAACAATAGACAGCCAGCAAACAGCAGACTAAACATCAGACATGGTCAACCAACAAATAAAAGTCGGTTTGCATGCAACCTTACTTGGTATACCATACTCTGCACGTTATATGTCAGCACAATACACGCAATGCACATGACCATTAGATGATGCAATTCATCAATCACATGTGAGTCGCGTCACAAGCGATCTCACCTGGCCATTGCCACACCCTACATGTTATCAATTTATGCGTATGTGCCATAAATGATGTGATCATATTATGCATAATCGGAACTAATGATGCCATGTTTTCTCATGCACTCTTGCATCCACACGTGTTCCGATTATTACTGACCCTCAGGCTACAACCGAACTCCAGCCGGTGTCTATTGGCATAGCCAAGCATCGCCCTCTCTCGTGAGGCGTGGTAACGTCAACGGACCCCTGCCCAAGATGGCATTCCTTAAGGAGCATGGGCTCGGCCTCTATCGCGACTCCACATCTGGCTCACAATTGAGGTGCCACGGCACTATGGTGCCCTTCCTCCGTAGAGACGCAACCGTGCCCTTCCGTACTCTCGTTGGGTTTCCAATAAATCAGACTATCACCTCCCCGAACTTTGGCTAGGGCGGCGGGTTCAACTTAGTGATCACACAAGCATACCATTACAACCGATTTATTATTTTTGAGCATTAGCCAATGCACAGATACTTGCATATAAAACCTCAAATCCTTTCTCATAAAAGCGGTCCATTTCCAGTGTCCCTCGGACAAATCATTTTTCCCGTCTTTCTCATAAAAGTAGTCCATTGCCAGTGTCCCTTGGACAAGCCATTTTCTTGTTGGAAACTCCTAGTTTTGATGTTAATAAATCATTTTATGTAAGTATTTATACATATCTCCAGAAGGAATAAGCCACAGGGTGGTGTATGTTTTTGAGTTTGCAAGTAGCATAAGAAAAACATACGGTGTTTCTAAGTCTGACCGTACCAGACGGAAGACTTGAAGAAACACAGATTCTGAGTCTGACCGTACCAGACGGAAGACTTGAAGAAACACAGATTCTGAGTCTGACCGTACCAGACGGAAGACTTGAAGAAACACAAATTCTAAGTCTGACCGTACCAGACTGAAATCTTAAGCAGACTCAGAACTTGAGTCAGTCAGACTCAGATCGAAACTTCAGGAACTGATCACCAATGGTCAAGTATTTCACTTACCTTGTTTACATTTATTCTGTTATATTAATTCGATTGCAGGATCAATTAAAGTACAACTTCCAAAGAAGAATGGAGTACTTATGGAAGCTCGGATTCGATTGTATGGGCGAGCGAGAATCCAAGGGGATCGATCTACTTCCAACGGTCAAAAAGACTTGCCTTATAAAGTTTGTCAAGGAAAGGAAGACTAAACTCTCAAGGGAAGAGCCAACGGTCGAGTGTGGCTTGGAGAGTATATAAGGATAGGATGAGACCTAGGAGATAGTAAGGATAAACAAATTCTAAAGTGCGATTCTGTTATTCAGTTGTTTAAAAGTGCGATTTTGAGAAGTCATAGTGAATTACCAGAAAGAGTGACTCAGTGAGATTCATCATCACCGGGTGCTAACACTCAAGAGTGTGTAATCACCTTTGATCTTATAGTGGAATCCAGCCAATTGGCGATCGCCCGAAAGAGTGGACGTAGGCTTGTCTAAAAGCCGAACCACTATAAATGTGTTTGCATTTTCTCTACTCTCTCTATTTAATTTCAGTTTATAGATTGCTAAGGTTTTGTTTGAATCGTGCATAAAATTCCTTGACACCTATTCACCCCCCTCTAGGTGTTAATACTAGTTCTAACAATTGGTATTAGAGCCCTGTGCTCAGTATTTTGAAGTGTTTATTACTTCGGAGTTAAAGATCCTCTATGGCTAGTATTCTTGTACCAGGTCTGATTGAGGGACAGAGCAATACGCGACCACCCTACTTTGATGGCAAAGAGTACAATATATGGAAGAACAAGATGAAGGCCTTCCTCAGATCAAAGGATCCACTGGAGTGGGATGTAGTTGCTAGAGGAATTGACCCAAATGCTGAAACCAAAGGAACTTCAAAGAAAGATGATGGGAAAGCAACAGAAACATCAGCTACCACTTCTCCAGAAGAGCTGACCAAGAGATAAACTCTTGATGCTAAGGCCATCTATTCCCTTTACTATGCTTTATCACCTAATGAATATAATCGAATATCTTCTTGTGATACAGCAAAGGAAGTATGGGATAGACTGCACGTAACCTATGAAGGAACTAATCGTGTCAAGGAGACCAAAGTAAACATATTACTTGGTCAATACGAATCTTTTAAGATGAAGCATGGAGAATCCATAGGAGATATGTTCAGTCGCTTTACAGAAATTGTAAATGGATTGGCATATCAAGGACAGCCTGTTCCTGGACCTATGAAAGTCAATAAACTTCTGAGAGGACTGTCAAAAGATTGGAACAATGTGAAGACATCTATCAGAGAAACTCTGCGAATTTCACCTCTAACAGTCGATGAACTCGTTGGTACTCTGCAGTCCTATGAGGCAGAACAAATGAATGAGGAAGTGGAATCCAGAGGTAAAATGTCAATTGCTCTTAAGTCTAACACTGATTCTGATGATACAGATTCTGAGGAAGAGCTGGACGACGAGGAACTTGCATTGCTGATCAGAAAGGTAAAAAAATTAAACAAGAAGGGTAGGAGATTTAACAACAGGAAACAAAATAGACAATCTGGACAACGCAGAACTAATGACGAGGATGATTATGCCAAAGATGTAATTTGCTTTGAGTGTAAGAAAAATGGACATATTAAACAGAATTGTCCCAAACTCAAAAAGAACAAAGGGAAATTCGATAAGTACAAGAAGGCTCTCAAAGCTGAAACATGGAGTGACACAGAAGTTGAGGATAGTGAAGACGAATATGGAAACATCTGTCTTATGACACACTCAAACTCAGACTTTGAAACAGATTCAGACTCAGACAGAGAAATTGAGGTAAATCATTCTGATATTCCTACAGAAGTTTCAGATTATATAAATGAGCTTTGTTCTAATCTAAAATCAACTCTGAAAAGGATCTCCATATTAAAAAAAGAAAATTACAAGTTGAATCAACGAACGCTTCTTTGAAAGGAAAAATGGATGATTTCAAAAGGAATTTTTGGAAATAAAAAGAAAATCGAGATTTTCTCTTTAATGAAAATGAATCTCATAAAAAGGAAATCATGGAGACAAAAGAAAATAGAAATTATTTACTAAATGAAAATGAGTCTCTCAAAAAGAAATTTTGAACATTACCACAAAATTTTCAAAAGGATCGAAAACCCTGCAGCATATACTTTCTATTCAGATTCCCTATTATGATAAGTCAGGACTTGGGTTTTATAAGGAAAGTGATTTGTTAATTGATTTTCCTAAAGTCAAGGAGAGAATTAGGAAGAGACCTCCTCGACAGGCCTATAGAAATCATTTCAAAAAGACTTTCATAAAACCTATTGGTCGGGATCATCTCAGATGCTCGAACTGTGGAGAAAAAGAACATTTTGAAAACAAATGTCCTAAAATCTGGAGACCTGTTCAGAAGAAATGGGTAAACAAAGCATACACTAACACTGAAGGACCCAAGAAAATTTGGGTACCAAAAAGGAAGTGAATTTGCATGTCGTTTGCAGGTAAGTTTCAAGAGAAAGAAGAAATGGTATTTGGACAGTGGATGTTCAAGACATATGACTGGAGATTCAAGAATGTTTGTTGTTTTAAAAAAGGTTAAAGGAGGGACAGTCTCTTTTGGAGGAAACACCAAGGGAAACATTGTTGGATCAGGAACAATCAAGATTGGAAGTTTAATCATTAACAATGTATCTCTGGTTAAAGGACTGAACTACAACCTGTTGAGCATCAGCCAGCTATGTGATGCTGGATTCAGAATTAACTTTAAGGAAAATTTATGTTCTGGAACTAGCAATGATCTTTCTCAGTCATTCACTGGACGAAGACATGGGAACATCTATCTTCTGGACATAAATAAAGACACTGCCAAATGTCTAATTTCAGTCCATGATGAAGCAAACTTTTGGCATCGAAAACTTGGACATGTCAGTATGAATCAAATCTCCAAGCTACACAACAAAAAGCTTGTTCGATGATTGCTCTCATTAACCTATAAGAAGACAGAGCTTTGTTCCACATGCACCTTGGGAAAACAGGTTAGAAATTCTTTTAAATCTATGAGACAGGTTTCCACTAAACGTGTACTACAGCTGCTTCATATGAATCTGTTTGCTTCATATGAATCTGTTTGGTAATCATAGATGACTACTCTCGCTTTACATGGGTGTTCTTTCTTGCTAATAAAAGTGAAACTTTTTCTTATTTTTCGTTATTTACAAAAAGGGTTCAAAATGAGAAAGGTTATTCTATTTCTAGCATTAAAACATATCATGGAGGAGAATTTGAAAATCAGAACTTTGTAGACTTTTGTAACGAAAATGGTATACAACATACGTTCTCCTCTCCCTACACTCCAGAACAAAATGGAGTTGTAGAAAGAAAGAATAGATCTTTACAAGAAATGGCTAGAACTTTGCTTATTGAAAGTAAAGTGGCAACTCGTTTCTGGGCAGAAGCAGTTTCCACATCTTGTCATATCATTAATAGAGTTTTTCTGAGACCAATTCTTGAAAAAACTCCTTATGAGATTTTCAAAGGAAGAAAACCAATTGTTTCCTACTTCAAGATTTTTGGTTGTAAATATTTCATTCTTAAAAATGCTAACAATCTTCCAAGCAAGTTTGAGGATAGATCAGATGAAGGTATATTTCTGGGTTATTCAGCGACTAGTAAAGCATACCGAGTGTTCAACAAAAACACTCAGAAAGTGGAAGAATCTATGAATGTGAAGTTCCTAGAGCAAGACTCATCCAACGAGAGCAGAACAGAAATTGAAGATCCAGAAACAACTACTGCTCCTGAAAATTCAACTCTCAACAAAGAAGCTGAATCATCTCGTAAAAAGCGACACTAAGGGAGCTCATGAACAAAGATTGACTCGGCTAGATACTACTCGATTACAAGAAGATGCGATGACAGCATGGTACAAAGCAAAAAACTGGAAGCATAAGTCCAGCCACCCTCAAGAGCTTGTCATTGGAAATATCAGTGAAGGAATTCGAACCAGATCGAAGAATAAAAAGGAAACAAGTAACGTGGCACTAATCTCTGAGATTGAACCCAAAGGAATAGACGAGGCCCTTACAAATGAAAGCTGGATAGAAGCAATGCAAGAAGAACTTCAGCGGTTTAAAAGGAATGATGTATGGGAATTGGTTCCCAAACCCAAAGAAAGAACCATCATAGGCACCAAGTGGGTATTCGAAATAAAGTGAAAACTTGGTAAAGTAACCAGAAACAAAGCAAGACTTGTAGCCAAAGGCTATTCACAGTCAGAAGGAATAGATTATGATGAAATCTATGCACCAGTAGCAAGATTGGAAGCTATCAAACTATTACTTGCCTATGCTTGCTATCAAAACTTCAAGTTATTTCAGATGGATGTAAAGAGCGCCTTTCTAAATGGGTTTATCAAAGAAGAAGTCTATGTGGAACAACCTCCGGGTTTGAGGAACAAAGAAAGCCAGATCATGTATACGAGGCGAAAAAGGCTCGTATGGATTGAAACAAGCGCCTCGAGCCTGGTATGAACGTCTTAGTAAGTTCCTACTAGACAACAAATTCAAGAAAGGTATGGTTGATACAACTTTAATTATCAAGAAGGAAGGTAAGGACATTCTTCTAGTACAAATATATGTAGATGATATTATCTTCGGTTCTTCTAATGAATGATTGTGCCAGAACTTTTCAAAGTCCATCTAGGAGGAATTTGAGATGAGCATGATGGGAGAACTTACATTCTTCCTAGGACTTCAAATCAACCAATCAAAACAAGGAACTTTCATCCATCAAGAAAAATATACCAAAGACTTGATCAAGAAGTTTGGAATGGAGAACTGCAAGGAGACTGAAACTCCGATATCAACGTCCGTCAAACTTGATCATAATGAATCAGGGAAGAAAGTTGATCAAAAGACTTATAGAAGCATGGTTGGGTCTCTTCTCTATCTTATTGCATCTAGACCGGATATTATATATAGTGTGTGTTTATGTGCTCGATTTCAAGCAAATCCTAGAGAATCTCATCTTACAGCAGTTAAGCGGATTATTAAGTACATAGCTACTTATCCATCGTTGGGTCTGTGGTATCCTAAAGGAACAGACTTTACTCTCCTTGGTTACTCAGATGCTGACTTAGCAGGATGTAAAGTAGACAGAAAGAGCACATCTAGAACATGTCAATTACTAGGACAGATGCTGGTGTCATGGTCTTCTAAAAAGCAAAACACCGTGGCTCTATCAACTGCAGAAGTAGAATACGTTGCCCTTGGAAGTTGCTGCTCTCAGATTTTATGGATGAAACGACAACTACGGGACTATGGAAAGGAAGAGGCTAGCACTGAAATAAGGTGTGACAATACAAGTGCAATAAATCTCACCAAAAACCCAATTCTACATTCCAGGGCAAAACATATTGAGATCAGGCATCATTTCATCAGAGATCACGTACAAAATGGGGATGTATTCGTAGAATATATTGATTCGAAAAATCAATTGGCAAACATCTTCACAAAACCGCTGGACAAAGGTACATTTAATTCAATATGTAGTAAATTAAATATAATTAATCCTTTTGTATAAAATTTATTCAAGACGGGATATAGTATGGGAGAAACATTTGAACCAATCTTCTACATAGCTCCAAGAAGAAATTGATGGTATGTTTAAATTCTGGCGTTTAAATTTTTGTATGATTAATTTTGGTAAGATATTATTAGCAAAATAATTGATTTGCACAATTTTTCGTACTTGCCTAAGTTATCTACATATATTATTATTTTCGAAAAATTGCTATTTTTGACCAAAAGTCACGACTTTTCATTTTCAAAGAGTCTATAAACCCCAAAAAGGTGCGAACTCTTCACGACATTCTTCACAAATCGTCTTTTAGAAACCCTAAAAGGAAAATTTTTCTCTCTAAAACAAACCAAACCCTCTCCGAACAATGGCTTCGAGATGGAGTCCAGATCAAGGTCTGTGTCCCCATCTCCCAGAAGAAGATCCAACAGGATTGCTGGCAGAGGACAAAGGGATGTAGAGGGAGGACATACACATTTCGATTTGACGCAAACTTCTGACGATTCCCAATACCAATCTCAAAATGCTTCGATTCAAAGGGATGAAACTGAAAATCTGGAGTCTCAGAGAAACTCTCCATTAGATTCTAAGCGAAGAAATGTCTCCAGTAGAGGTATGTCTGGTTTAATCCTGCCTACACCAGAAAACCCTCATTCTGTTATGAGAATGTATCAACGCTTAATGCGAAATAATGCTACGGAGCAGATGAAACTTTATCTGTTGAGAGAAAAAGGGTATGCGAATGAACTTCGTCTGGTTCAAGCTATGCAATCTACAGAACCACCTTCCAGACGAAGTGCACAGGGAAGTGAAGTGAGGAGGGAAAATGCTATGGTAGAAAAGGAAGATGATGAACGACTCTATAGAAATTTTGAAATCAAAATGGGAGTTGCAGCGGTGGTTAGAAATACCCTTTGGGAAACTATTCCGGTCGAAAGACCATAAGAACTCCTATATTAGATTGCTGGAACGAGGAGTTATGCATCACCGGATTGTAGACTTTGATTTCTTGGATGTTGCTGATGTGAACCTACGAGAACATTTTGAAATGTTGCAGATGGACCAATTTTGCACTGAATCTGCTGTTGTTTACCCTCAACTAACAGCTTATTTTTACTCAAATTTGACATTCTTGTCTCCAGATAAAATGCAGTTCAGTGTGTACGATAGGTTTTACGATGTGAGTACAGATGTTCGGGCGACATAATGAAAGTTGAGAGGAGACCTTTCATGCCAATAGAAGTCACCTATGAAACGTACGTAAGTATCTTACAAAGTCTGTTAGGCCTACTATTACCTATCCTTTCTTAACTTCAGCAAGCACTATTCTGCATAAAATCATCATTAGCTGTATACGTCCCAAGGTTTCATCAAAAACTGATGTGTCAAGATTTGAGGCTAAACTAATGTGGGCAATTGAGAAGGGAGTTCTATTCTCACTTCCTCACACCGTTCTTTTACACATGTATCGAACAATTTCGAAAGATAAAGGACAGTTGCCTTATGGAGCTTTAGTGACCAAAATCTTTGAGTATCACAAGATTGATATACCAGGCAGACTCTGCACTACAGAATTTCCAACCATGGCTATCGATCTTAAAATGATAAATAAGATGAGACTAAGGGATGTTGCAGAGACATGGAGAAGAAAAGAAAAGGAATTAGCAAAGGCATCAACAACATCAAAGAGAAAGGAAAAAGAGATGGCTGCTACTGAACCTAGTTCCAAGAAGAGAAGACAACTCTTACTGCATGATGAAGATGATGAAGAGGAGACAATTTCTGAAATCCTGGTAAAAATGGGTCGACCGTACACGAACGACAGGACCGAGAACTACCTCCACTAACAGTGACAGAAGAAACTCTTCCTAGTGCAGCACCTCAATCTGATGAGCACGTGGAACTGTCAGAACCAGAGGAAGTTGAGTCTGATAAAGGTGAACTAGAAGTAAGGGAAAATATAGAAGAAGAAGAAATTCGAACAAATGAGGGTGCTATTCCTAATGCTGAAGGGGATAGAAATATATTAGGACAGCAAGGACAGCCAAAAGCATCAACTCAGGGGGAGCATATGTTTCAGACTGTTATTAAAGATATCCCTGCAACTTCATCTGATCGTGCCGATTCTCAGAAGATATTGGCTTTGCTTATGGAAATAAGAGATCGTCAAGTTGCTATGGAAAGCTCTCTCAACTCTAGACTAGAGACTCTCGAGCATACAGTTCACCAATGTATCAATAGAATCGAAGAGTCTGCCATGGATATGGAGGATTTCACCCTTGTTCGGACCCCCAAGAAGAAATCTTCTTAAAGAAATCATCTTCTGGTTTACATTATTGGAACCTATGTCAAGTTTTTTTTGGTTTTTTCTTAACTTTCAGGATAGACTTTTTGAATGTGACAAAAAGGGGAGTAAGACCTAAAGACTGGATTGGATGGATGATTTTGGGATTTTGAACCTGCATTGGATATTTGTGTTTGAACCTGCATTGGATGTGTTTGAATCTGCATTGGATATTTGTGTTTGAACTTTTTGCTGAATTATTGTTTGCTGCTTAGTCTATGCGTGAAGCATGAATTATCTGATGTAAGCATGTGAGCATCACTATTCCTGTTATATTTGGAAGTATACGTTGTTAATCATATTTTGCGGGGACAACAAACAAAAGCATAAAAAGTTTTGTCACCATAAAAAAAGGGGGAGATTGTTGGAAACTCCTAGTTTTGATGTTAACAAATCATTTTATGTAAGTATTTATACATATCTCCAGAAGGAATAAGTCACGGGGTGGTGTATGTTTTTGAGTCTGCAAGTAGTAGAAGAAAAACATACGGTGTTTCTGAGTCTGACCGTACCAAACGGAAGACTTGAAGAAACACTTGAGTCCGACCGTACCGGACGGAAGATTTGAAGAAACACAAATTTCGAGTCGACCGTAATCGAAATCTTGAGCAGACTCAGAACTTGAGTCAGTCAGACTCAGATCGAAACTTCAGGAACTGATCACCAACGGTCAAGTATTTCACTTACCTTGTTTACATTAATTCTGTTATATTAATTCGATTGCAGGATCAATTAAAGTACAACTTCCAAAGAAGAATGGAGTACTTATGGAAGCCCGAATTCTGATTGTATGGGCGAGCAGAATCCAAGGGGATCGATCTACTTCCAACGGTCAAAAAGATTTGCCTTATAAAGTACGTCGGGAAAGGGAAGACTAAACTCTCAAGGGAAGAGCCAACGGTCGAGTGTGGCTTGGAGAGTATATAAGGATAGGATGAGACCTAAGAGATAGTAAGGATAAACAAATTCTAAAGTGCGATTATGTTCTTCAGTTGTCTAAAAGTGCGATTTTGAGAAGTCATAGTGAATTACCAGAAGAGAGTGATTCAGTGAGATTCATCATCACTGGGTGCTAACACTCAAGAGTGTGTAATCACCTTTGATCTTATAGTGGAATCCAGCCAATTGGCTGATCGCCTGAAGAGTGGACGTAGGCTTGTCTAAAGCCGAACCACTATAAATTGTGTTTGCATTTTTCTCTACTCTCTCTATTTAATTTTAGTTTATAGATTGCTAAGGTTTTGTTTGAATCGTGCGTAAAATTCCTTGACACCTATTCACCCCACCTCTAGGTGTTAATACTAGTTCTAACATTTCTTTCTCATAAATGTGGTCCATTTTCGGTGTCCCTTGGACAAACCATTTTCTTTCTCATAAATACGGTCCATTTTCGGTGTCCCTTGGACAAACCATTTTCTTTCTCATAAATACGGTCCATTTCCGGTGTCCCTCAGACAAATCATTTTCCTTTTCTTTTGTGAAAATCACACGATTCAAGCGGATGTTCATGCAATGCCACATCCAATTCATTTCATATGATCAAGCCACATGAAATTATGCACAATTTCACTTCCGGATGAACAATGCCGTAAATAATAATCGTGAACAGTGCACGTGAACAGTAATAGTGAACAACGCACTATGAACAGTGAAATTTTGAATTTAATAATTAAATCATTTAATTCAGAAATTAATCAAATCAATAATTAAAACAATTAATCAAGCAATTAAACTAAACATGCTTAATTAAACACATAAATCACATAACCCACAATTAAGCATAAATAAAGTCAATTAGAAAAATTAAGCAAAATTAAGCAAAGCTAATCTTAACCATCTATCTAACTGCCTATCTTTGGGCTAATGCAACTTAATTAAACCCCCTAATCCAACAATAACACTAATTAACCCAACCCTAAGCAAGTTTAGGTACTAAATAGGGATTAGAGGCTAAACTCATCTGTTAAGCAGGCTGGCGACACAAACGCGGCGACGGCAATGAACCCAACACCCGGGGACCTCTCCCAAAACACTCCAAGGCGGTCCTGTGCTCAACATAGCAGCAACAAACTCGGATTCCCCACTGAACTTTAGAAAACAGCACTGCAGGAGGAGGATAGGGGCTGATTAGAGCAAAATGGCTTGGTCGGAGCTCTAGCGAGCAGCGGGTCGGCAACCGGCAGCACTTGGGGGTCGAGAGGAAACTTTTGGTGGCTGGTATGGGTGGTGGTTTGGCCAGAATGAGAGAAAAACAGGGGAAAAGGTGGACCAAAGCTGTTGTAGGCGCTATAGTGGTGGTTCGGTGAGCAGCAACTTCCAGCCTCCGTACATGATGGCTGATAGCTCCGTTCGGTGAACGGCCAACGCTATTTGAATGGATTTTCTGTTTTGAACGTGATGGCGGGTGGCACGGGACGTGATTCACATGGGAAGGCCATGAACAACTCGATTTTCGGTAGAAGGTCAGAAGCTAAAATTGCAGGAAGGAAGGGAAAACAAGGGAGAAAGAGGGCGTGCGGTTTTGAGGGGATCAAAGGGAGAGAGAGAGTGAAATGAGAGCTGAAGTCAAGCCTCATCAAGGCCAATTAATGGCTTGCCCAACTCCTCAAGCAAATGACATCATCTTCTTTCTCTTCTTTTGTCATTTCTTTAAAATATCTAGGGGCAAAATGGTCATTTCTACCTTGTACAATTCCCAAACTGCCCTTGGGTTGAAAATGAAGGGCGGGCCTAAGAAACGGGTTAGAAAATGAATAGGAATGGACTTGGGAATTTGTTGGGCTCAAATTGGCTCAAGTTTAGACAACGGGCTTAGGAGGATAAATTATCAATTGGGCCCAACGGGCTTACTTGCTTGCCTCGGGTCTACCACGATGGATGTCCCACCTTGGGCGTGAGGCCCACACTGTTCTTGCCTAGCCCATGTCCTTGTAGGCTCGTTTTCTCGGTTCGAAAATCCCTTTTCCAAATACTTGGCTCAATTGGCACTATCGACTATCTAAAAAGCATTGTCCAAAAGTCCATCTCAAATGTTCTCGAAAATTCAAAGTCCAATCTTGAATTCTAATGCCTTGTTAATTTTGCTCGAGTGTCATTTTGGTACTACTCATGCGACGGTGGCTTCAAAAATTCACACGTAACCGACTCGTGCCATTTTACGTTCAAGACTTCTCGACACATGGACGTCCTTGACTACATGAAATTGTGAATGATCAATTCTTATTTGAAAGTACACGATTATCAAGGATTGACATGTGGCCATTCGTGAGTTCGATAACGAGTAAGAGACGGAATCACTAATTGTCCTATTATTTATATTCATGAATCGACTTCTAGTCGTCCCTGAAATCGGCCTGCATAACTACAGGATCGTCCTTACGCAAGTCTCATGGTTGAGTCATTTTCTCAGGTCAAGTTCTTTAGTCACACGAGTTCTATCCTCATTAGCCTTTTCCCTCAAGGTCAGTATCTCAAGAGTGAATAGTTCCGAGTGAGATCAACCAACAATGCATTTGTGAAATTAACGTTCATTTCTCCTTCAAAAGGCTCGAATTTTAGGACGTCACACAAGTTGGCGGCTGCCTCTAGTGAACGGAAGTAGCTCCAACTAGCAATAGCAAAAAACAAGCAGCAGCAACAACAACAACAAACAGCAGCGGCGACAGCAGAAAATAACAGCAATTGTGCAAAAATGGAGGAAATGAGGGGAAAAGAGAGAAAAACAGAGAGAGAGTGGGTTGAATAGAGAGGGATGACAGCTAAGGAGGAGAGAGAGAGGAGAGAGAAATGGAAGACTTGGTGGACAAGTTGAAATTGGACTTGTCTTCCAAGTTTCATTAGCAACTAAGCAATCTACAAGCATTTAGGACCACAAAAATGAAGTCTTCTAGAAGCAAGGGCAAAATGAGAATTTAACTTGTCTCATGGGCCCTTGCTGGACTAGTCTTTGTGGCTGAAAAGTCCAATGTGCTTTCGGTTGGGCCCACTTCCCGTGTTCCAATTTCCTTGGCTCATTATTATTTTTTCCAACTTTTCTAGCCTTACCGATAAACTTGAGGATTAATGAGGCAACGTTCATAGAATTGTTTGTTAAGTCCTTGCAAGTTTGATACCCAAAATCGGATTGAAAATTGGGGTTAAAATCTGTCGATTACAATTTTAGCATGACCTAAACTATCAGGTGGCTTTTAGGGTTTTCATGTGAAATTGACTCGTGGTTGAGAATTTTTAATTCACATTTGGTTCCTTCAATCCCCAAGCAACCCTTAGTTATCATATAATCTAAAAAAAAATTATTTATCTAGAATACAAAGTCAAAAAAAAAAAAATCGATTTATCATTAATTATCGTTAGTATTGAGGTTATGTGGAATCACCCTTGATCCGGCCTCATATTTTCCTGTAATCAATTTATTTCCGTTCATTAATTGATTTGTAAATGCATGGTATTGTCCCTCTTCAATCTTTATGGTCTAGGGGTATATCCCGGATCAAATTTCCTAGCCTTACACTTATCGATCCTTAATTATCCTTCCGAATAGGTTAGTTATCCTTGAGTGATCAATTCAGAATAATTGTAAATCATATTTAATTGAGAAATAGCCATTTTTATTTATCTCAAAATGGGTAGAAATTTTAGGACGTAACATTTTATATTAAGCATTTTGAAATGTCATTGGTTTATGAAATGAATTCCAAAACGGTGTAAGAAAGGTTTTGTGAAATATATATTTCTTTTGATGAATGGGGTTGAGAAAAATTATATATTTTTGGTTTACAAAGCTTTTTGTTGAAAGAATTACGGAAAATTTTTGACTTTGAGAATAATTTATGAAATCTTATATGCATGAATTTGTGAAATGCCATATGAAATGAATTCTATTAGATAAGTAGAGTTGCAAAAGTTGATTTGATTCGGTTTGTGATACCGGTTAACGAGATGAATAATGGTTTTGATTGAGGGATTGTTGAAGAATAAGATTTTTGCTCATGTCACTATGATTAGAACCCATTGAGGTGAAAACATGCATACTATTGATATGATGTCCTTTTGAGCTGAATGACTAGCTAATCTAAGTGGTAGACCTAGGTAAACTTGGTCGCCTTTATCGTGGGTGTTAAGTATGATCATAATTAGATATTGATCATTAAATTATTCGATAAGGGGTCATTAAAACGTATTTTGATGAGATTGATCAATGAACTAGGCCATAAATATTTATTTTGATATTATTGTGAAATGGATTATCTACTATAAATATAACAATGTGGAAGCATATGAACTTATTCTCTTATTATAAGTTTGGCACATTTTGGATTTGGGTTCAATGAGTTGTGGTTTGGTTTTGTAAATATACATAGTGGTGTTTGATATGCTTAGAAGGGATGCACTACTTACACTACTTACAGTGCTATGGTTGCTTATTACATTCATCTTTCATATTTTTCAAGTCCTTCGATTTGTAGTCATTAGAGTAAGAACATTATCATTGGGACTTAAATTTTGATGGCTTGAAGCTGTGTCCTTCGGGTGGAAACATGATTGTATCACCGCCCATCCCTATAGGATTCGGGGTGTGACACATGTGACTATTGGAAATCGATGTCTTGTTTCAAGAGTTGTATAAAAATTTGCAACCCCTAGCTTATCGACAATGGAGTCAATCGAGCATCAAACCACCGAGTAATCATTCATGAAAATTGGATCGAACTCTTTTAAATATCTATGAAACATTGCATAAATAGATCCGTCATACGAATAGGTTGAGTCAAAAGTGGAAATGAGGAGCATGGAATGAACTAGACTATAAGGTTTATTGGATCTTGGGCCATTACTTTCATATAGACAAAATGAAAAGTCATATGTATTCGAAATCAAAAGCGCATTGCTCTTTCTCTCATTTAGTTTCCCATTTTAGATTCTTAGAGATTAAACTTTTTAATGACCTTGAATATGAAAATTTAAAGGATTTTTCTTTTTTCTCTTTTCTTTCTCTTTTCTTCTTTTCTTTTCTCCTTCTTCCTCTACCTATTGCCTATCTCGACACTAGCCATGTACCTTATCAATAGTTGGTAGCTCGGCAACTAGCCATAATGCAGCCCGACAAACTTGGGGTTCACTAAATCTAGCTCAGCTCATGGCTTGGCTAGTCTTGGCAAGCTCGGGCTCGCTTGATCACTTAAGGTAGGCGAGCTGGTGAGCTCAAGGCTCTCCCGATCCTAGCAAGTTTGAGCTCACTTGTGGTTGTTGTCGAGGCCCCGCAACCAGGCAAAGGGAGAAGGAAAAGAAAAAAAAAAAGAAAAAAAGGAAAAGGAAAAAGAAATTTTTTTAAAAAATTTTAAATTTTCGATTTTTTTTTTTTACCTAAAATAAAATCACAAGATCGAAATCATTTTTGAATGAAATCCAAATACCAAAAATGCCTTCGGTCACATAACACTAAATAAAAGAAAAGTAATTATTTTCTTAAAAAATAATTTTTTTAAATATTTTCTTTTATTACGAAATTTTCTCCAAAATAATGCACTGTAAGTCGGATTTACTAAATGACAAAATTTTCTCATTTTGGCTCCGTTTGTTTCATTAAAAATGTGATATTTCTGAAAAAAATTTCTGAAATCATTTTCCAATGTTGGGCCGGGATCTAAAAATGAGCTGGAAAATATTTTCGTCATTTAGTAAAAAAGATCTAATTTTTCTAAATAAACATACACTATTTGGGTATTAGTGATTTATGCATGAGTAGCCAAGGAACCTAACATGAGCAATGAGGTCTCAAGCTCAGATCCCCGACTCCCAAGTGTGAACATGGGCATTAGTCTTAGGTCCACCAAAACTCAACAAGAGTAGTCAATGTTCATGCCTAGCTCTCTATCACCCTAGCCCAAGTCTAGAGAGGTCGAGTCTAGGTCCTCAATGCCGAGGCCTGGGTCTATTGAGGCTGAGCCACAAACCTTTACACTTGAGTTTGGGTTAATTGAGGTTGGGCCCTGAACTTTGTTACTAGTGCTTGTGTAGGTCCATCAAGGGTCTCGTGCCCCGATCCCTTGTTTCTAGACCCAAGTCTATCGAAGCCAGGCCAGGACCTTGGTGAATGCCCATGCCCTAGTCCCTTGAGGTTAGCCCCATTCCTTGGCGCTCGGGCCTAGGTCGATGAGACTAAGCCCACGTCTTTGACACTTGCACCCGAGTCCAATGAAGTGAGGTTGGGCTTGGGACCCTAGTGCCTACGTTTGAGTTCATCGATATTGGGTCTAGATCCTTGAAACCTGTGCTTAGGTCCATCTAGGGTGAGCTCGGGACCTTGACTCTAGGGATCTGCTTGTGGTGCTCGAGCAAGTCCATTGAGACTGAGCCCAAGACTTTGGTACTCAAAACATTCCATTTACTTGTTTAATTCAAAAAATGTTGCAATTTTATGTCTCATATTTTCTTTTAATAGAGAATAAACCTAAACAATGTAATTTGGATCTACTTCAAAAAAAACTTTAGCATAAACTCTAACAAAGAATTCGATTAATGTGAATATGTATATTGTTATAATTTTATGCATATCACTTTTAATGCGAACGCTTGAGCATCTTCTAATTGGATCCTAAACTGCAGAGCCCGACTACACTGGAAACCTCAAAAAGAAGTCGACTATCTCGAGCGTCATTTGCACTTCTAGTTCTAGCCGGACACTCCTCTGCACAAGTTGCTTGTATAAATCGTAATGTCTGCCGAGGTGATTCACCAGCCATGACATAAGTATTGTCTCCAAACAAATCTCTGTTCTTAGTTCTATCTTCGGCTAGTGAATGCATAAGAACTAGTATACTGATCATTCGCACCAAACGTTTATTTGAACAAGAGAGTGATACTACTCGTTGCGGAATGATCTTTCCAAGTAACGCAGGCTAAATGATCATTCCAGCTTTGGAAGAAGCGAAAAACAGAGATAAAAAAGGAAGTGGCATACTAATTGATCTTTCCTAGCTTTATCCATCCAAAGACTCATTACCTTGTCGTGTTAACTAATGCAGAATTTACACACAAGAGGAGTTATGCTTGGGTCGATTACATAGCTCTATTTTCATGGCGCAGAAGCATCTCAACCACCTGGCGCATGGTGGGTCTTGAATCTCTGTCTTACTCCACGCACTGAAGGGCCACTGAAACCAAAACTTTGATCTTCTTGATGTCAAAATTCCCTCTTACGGTCGGATCGATGTTTTCCGTTGTCCATGTCTCCATCGCAACTCCTGGTTTCATCTTCTCTCTCACCCAAGAAGTGGATCTTTCGTACCCGCGTTTTGCTTCTCCATAAATTGCGTGACCTCCAATCGGGTTTCTTCCACTGAGCATCTCCAACAGGACGATTCTATAGCCGTGCACATCCACTTTGGAGGTGATTTGCAAGTGGTCAGCCCATTCAGGAGCCATGTAACCTCTTGTTCCTCTCACTCTTGAGAAACCGGTATCCTTAGGGCCCTTTCTATTAAGAAGCTTAGAGAGCCCAAAATCCGCCACCTTCGCTTGGTGCTTGGAATCAAGAAGGATATTCTGTGGCTTCACATCGCAATGGAGAACCCATTCTAAACACTCTTCATGAAGATAAGCAAGCCCATTGGCCAATCCTACAGCGATCTCAAACCTTTTGGTCCAGTCGAGTTGAGGGGAAGAAAGATTTTCAGACAAGGAACCGTGATCCATGAACTCGTATACCAGGAAGCTGTGCTTGCCCTCTGCGCAGTACTCCCACAACTCGATCAGGTTCATGTGATTCAGATTCCCAATGGTTCTCACTTTTAGCCAGGAATGTCTCCTCTTGGTTAATGTTGTACAGCCGCTTGATCGCAGCTACCCGGTGATCTTGCAAGAGGCCCCTGAACACAATCCCCCTGCTTCCTCTTCCAATCTCTTCACGGAAGTTTTTGGTAGCTTTCTTTAGCTCAGCATACGTGAATCTTCTACATCCTGTCGCTGCAGGATGATATCCTTTTACAGAAGCTCCCCCTTTAGCGTGATCAGTTCCAGTCAAGAAGGACCATGTGAGGAAGATGACAAAAGCTTCCACAACAGCTGATACCACAGCAAAAATGAGCAAGATCTCAACCATCAGATTTGCGTGGCTTTTCAGATAAGTCCTCGATAGGACAACTGCTTGATCTTTCGGTGGGCAGGGCAGCGTATTGAATTCTTTCATGGGTATATGATAAGAAGAGAGATTGGCTTTGGGGAGTTTCAAACAGATGGTCCCAATTTGTTGCCATGATAGATATCCATTTAACATAAGTATCTTGATGTAACAATCAAAAGAGCCAGTGTCCTCATTAAATTTGTATTGAAATCATCTACAGTTGCATAAATTCTCACACATTTCCTTGCTCGCCACCAAGGTAACGTTTGGAAAATAGTCGATATCATTATCCGTAGAAATTGGACACTAGCACGTGTAATTCTTTTTCTTCCAAATTATTTAGAAATGTTCTTTCCTGTCTTCGGTAGTGAATTCGTAGGACAGGACCATGAGCCCCAGAGGTAAAAATTCCCCAAGAGAGCAACGGCGTCCCTGTTGTTGAATGATCTCTCTCACACTAAATGATCTTTCTTAGATTTTTAAGAAAAAATTACAGAGATCAACACCTGCTAAATTATACTTCCTAGATTTGTACATTCAAAGACTACTGATAAAACCCGAGCAGTTAATGCTTGAAGCTGATTACAGATCCTCACTTTCATGGCGCAAGAGCATCTCAACCACCTGGCTCATGGTGGGCCTTGCATTTCTATCTCCCTCCACACACTGAAGAGCCACTGTGACCAAGACTTCAATCTTTCTAACGTCAAATTCCCCTGTTAGCCTTGGATCCACAATTTCCTTTATCCATGTTTCCGTTGGAACTACGGTTCTCTTCTTCTCTCTCACCCATGAAGCCAACGATTTTCTCTCGTTCTCATCACCGCCCTCAGTATTTGCAAGCCCTTCTGTTGGACTCCTGCCAGTCACCATCTCCAACAGGACAATCCCATAACTGTACACGTCTACTTTGGAGGTGATTGGCATATTGTAAACCCATTCAGGAGCCATGTAACCTCTTGTTCCTCTGATTCTGGAGAAGCTTGAGTTCTTCAGTCCCTCTTGAGTATCTTAGAAAGTCCAAAATCCGCCACCTTTGGCTGGTAGTTAGAATCAAGAAGTATGTTATGTGGCTTGACGTCGCAATGGAGAACCCATTCCAAGCACTCTTCGTGAAGATAAGCGAGTCCCTTGGCTCATGCCACCGCAATCTCATACCTTTTCGTCCAGTCAAGTTGATCGGAAGAAAGATTTTCCGCTAAGGAACCATGATCCATGAACTCATAAACCAAGAGCCGGTGCTTTCCCTCTGCACAGTAACCCCACATCACGATCAGGTTCATGTGATTGAGATTCCCAATTGTTCTCACTTCAGTCAGGAACTCCTCTTCTCCTTGATTCACCTCGTTTAGCCGCTTGACCGCAACTTCCCTGTGATCAGGCAAGACACCCTTGTACACAATCCCCCCACTTCCTCTTCCAATCTCTTTGCTAAAGTTCCTGGTTGCTTTCTTCAGCTCAGCATACGTGAACCTTGTAAATTTATTTGCTGCAAGATGATATCCCTTCACATGACGTCTGTTGGGATCAGTCCCGATCAAGAAGGACCATGTGAGGAAGACTACAACAATTTCTGCTCCGGCTAACCCTGAAGCAAAGATGAGCATGATCTGAAGTGTAGAGTTTGCGTGACTCTTCAGATACGTCCTCTGGAGAACTTCTTGAACTTTTGGTGGACAGGGCAGTGGGTTGAATTCTTTAGTGCGTATTTGATAATGAGAGAGATTGGCTTGTGGTAATTTCAAATAGATGCTCCCACTGGATGAGAACGAAGAATATCCATTTAACAGCAGCATCTTGGGGAAACAGTCGAAGCTCCCTTTGTCTTGGTTGAATCTGTATGCAAAGCCTTTGCAATTGCAAAGATCCGCACACTTTTTCTTGCACGCTGCCAAGGTAGTGTTTTGGGAGTAGTCCTTATCATATCCATAAAAATCATGGTGAGGTAAATGGAGGAAACCGACCTTAGTATCGGAACTCTTATTGCAGAAGCTCTTGAATTTGGGCACACATCCTTGAGTCCGATCAGTGTCATTATTCCACACATATCCAGGAAGGCAAGAGCAACTCCTCCCCTTACTTGGGCTGTAACTGCAAACGCTATTTGGTCCGCAAATCCCATGAATTGTACATGACTCAGATATGGCTTGCCACGTTACAATCCATTTCCCATTTTTTTTTCTACTATAGACCCTTACATTACCATCATGATCAACCTTCAATATTCGTTGGGTTTTCTTGCCAAAATCTGATGTCAAGAATTTCAGATCATCGGATGAAGTGAAATTCCCCAAGGAATCGAGCACTGCAACTCTGCTATCATTGTAGGTTGTTCTTCCAGCTTCCCAACTCACACGGCCTGGGTCTGGCCAGTACACACTCGAGATCAAAGGTCCGTTGAAGAGGAGACGAAGGACATTGTCGTTGTTGAAGTACAACTTGTAATAGCCAGAAGAGAAGTTGCGGTTGCCCCGAGAGGAAACAAGCGGTGTGTTCCTAGTGAGGTTCTGTTCAGGGAGGAGCACATCAGTCGGGTAGTCGAAGCTTTGCCACAACGGGACATTTCCTTCTCTGTCAAGAAGAATAAGATTGCCAGAATCTAGGAGCTGTAATTGACGGACCGGTGTCTTTGATCGCAAGAGTAAGGCCATATCTGTGGCCCAAACAATGGCGTCCCTGGCGTCGGTTAGTACGAGATCGCCATTCTTTTTAAGGGAAAGCTTAGAGAATCTCCCATTGACAGGTTCATTGCGGTTTGCCATCCAAACTATGGTGCAGTTCTGGCCGACGCATGGTGGATTGCTGTACCAGATGGCAAAGCAATAAGCGTTCCTGCCGATGGGGTAAAACCCTGCGGAGAAGACGCTGGACTTTGAGATGAGGACGTCGTCTGGATTGTCAACGGAGAGAGAGTTGCCTATGTAGAATTTCTTAATATGAACAATCAATATATTAAGAATGAATTCGATCCATACATGATTATAAAACACCAAAATCATATATGTATAGTAGAATTAAAACATACCTGTTTGAGTCATGACTTCACTTAATTGAAAACAGATTAAGATGATGTAATCAATATCGGTATGCCAGATCTTCCTCTCTAAGCCCTATTTCAGTATAGCAGCTTTAATGGGATTAAGCGACTGATAAGTATAACCTACTCTTTTATAGGCTAGAGATGGGACTTAGCAAACCCTAATAAATAGTGTGTTAACTGGACCCCTCCCATTATAGGCTTCGGTTAAATACAATTACCTACACTTTGTTGCTCAATTAGATCCATTATTAATAGATGCCAAAACCTAATTCAATAAGATCACTTGAGAGAAAATTAATTAATTAATGTAAGTCCATTATAGGAAATTTCCAACATTTTCCCACTTGGGCTACATTAATTAATTTGTTTTATTTTTGAAAATGATTTTATTTTAAAATGACACTTTCGGGTTAATAATTGAAAATTTGTTTTATGTGGCCACAATTTTGAAAAATAATATTCCAATAATGGCATCTCAAGACCAATCAATCCTATATAACCTCATTATAGGACTATGGCGATCAACATGTTAAGAAAATACCGTAACACATGATCTTCCATAATCACATATAATAAACATTATATTTTCATGGATGATGGGCCTAATAGTGTAGTAAAAAATAGTGCCAACATATGATCAAAATATATACTATTTCTTATCGGTCCTCAACAGCGACATGAAATTGCATTAGCGCAATTTCTAAACAACATGAAATTGCACAACTATGTCACAATCCAACATGACATCTCATAATTAGTGACATTCAGTCGTCTTTAAACTAAAATTTGTTTAAAGATACCGTTTCAAATTTCCATTTACTAGTCGACGGGAGAAATGATAACAATAAAATCAACAGTGATGATCATAAAAATAAATGCTATAATAGCTAGAAATACAAACTATATAGCTCCCACTAACAAAAGAGATCAAAAAAACTCTAAAACATCCATATTCCTCACATGATCTTTAAACGTAATAGGTCGTAAACCTTTTGCTAGAGGATTGGCTAACATGGACCTAGTTTTAATATTTTCAATCACAATGTCTCCCTTTTTAACTAAGTCTTTAATAATATAATATTATATCCGGTTAACATCTCAATCAAAGTAACTGTTTGTCACACATAATGCAATATGATTAATTATGAGCAATAAACAATTCCACAAAAATAATCAGTACATTATAAACCCCCCTTTGGGCAGAGCGTGTAATGTACTATTATATTCCATAGCATGAAGTTTGTAAAACAACAACAAAGATAATTACATATAATTGTCAAAGATCCATCCCCTTTGGGCAGACAAATCATTTAAATTATACATCTCCATAATATCAATATATAGAGACAATAAGAAGAATTATATATAATCATCAATGGCTTATTCGCTTTGTCCAAACAAGACCTTTAAATTATACATCTCAATTAACTCAACATATAGGGGAATTACATATAACTCTAAAATTTTATCCCATTTAGAAAGATAGAACTTTTGAGTCATACATCCCCATCAATTATCTCTATTATATCAATATAGAGGGGAATTACATATAATTTTCAAAAAAATTATCCCCTTTGAACGGATAAATATTTTTCAATTATACATCCCCATCTCTTATTGGGAATTTATCTTCATGCAATTTTCAAATTAATATACACAATAACCCCCTTTTGGGCAGGTAATTGTATATACTAATTTTTATTAATAGGAACTCCAAAATTTTTTATAATGTTCCATTTAATCAACACCCAAAATTCATCAATATGAAGCACTTAACAACATGTGCTTCCCAAGATCATATTGCAATTATCAAACAACAATTTTTGTCACAAATTTTTTTAATTTTTTAAAAAATATAATATATAATAATATTATCATTTTTAATGGTCAAAATTGGCCAAACAGGCTGGGGCTAGAAAATTCTAGCCTGTCGGCCCGCCTAGAAGAAGCCCATATTCTGGGCTTGCGACTAGAATCCTATAGGCGCAGATTCTGGGCCTGCGCCCATAATCTCTTGAGGCCCAGATTGTGGGCCTATGCCCAGAATCCCTTGAAGGCCCATATTCTAGGTTTTTGCCCAAACTTCAAAATCTGGGCTAGTGCACAGCTTCTTCCAAAAGCCTAAACTCTAGGCTTGCGTCCAGAGTAAAAATAAAAGAAAAGCCCAGAAGCCCACTTGGCCCGGCTGGAGGTCTTCTTCAACCTCCAGCCGGGTCCCGAATTCTACAAACTAGGTCACACGACTCAGTTTCAACCCGAAGCTCAAAAACGCATATTAGGGTTGATTTTGATAAAAAAAATTCATGGGTTTTGCTTCTAATATTGTTATAAATAGATTAAAATGAATTAACCGGAGAACAAATGAACAAATCATCAATATTCAACCTTCAAGAATTTCGGATCTTATACCCATGGTCGAAATTCAATTTTCTCAAGTTTAAGGCAAAAAAAAACTCACCTTAATGCAACCAAAAAATTATAAAACATATATATAACAATACCCATGTAACAATTTATAACATACTTCATTCAATTGCAAGTAATTTAAAAAAATTTTAGAACTTTTCAAGATACAAACCCTAGAATTTCAAATTTGAAATTCTCTCTCAATTCTCAACGAAAATATATAAATTATATATGTTTGGAAAGATCTCGACATGTAGAATAAAAACCCTAAGGTTTCAGAATCAATCAATCAAAAAGTCCACATGAAAAAATAGCGACAACGTTCGGTTCAAGAGAAGAAATTTCGAATTTGTTCATAAAAAACAAATTGGGTTCTACAATCATATATGATTAGCTCTAATATCACATGTAGAATTTCTTAATATGAACAATCAATACATTAAAAATAAATTCGATCCAAACATGATTGTAAAATACCAAAATTATATATGTATAGCAGAATTAAAACATACCTGTTTGAGCCATTGCCTCACTTGATTGAAAACAGATCAAGCTGATGTAATCAATGATCTATTGGTATGCCGGATCTTATTCTCTATGACCTATTTCGGTATAGCAGCTTTAATGGGATTAAGTGACTGATAGGTATAACCTACCATTTTATAAGTTAGAGATGGGATCTAGCAAACCCTAATCAATAGCGTGTCAACTAGACCCATCTCATTACGGGTTTCAGTTAAACATAATTGCCTACACTTTGCTATTCAACTAGGCCTGTTATTAATAGATGCCAAAACCCAATTCAATAAGATCACTTGAAGGTTTAATTATATTGGAATATCCATTAACTCGATTATATAAAATAGAAAATTAATTAGTTAATATAAGTCCATTATAGAAAATTTTCAACAGCCT
This sequence comes from Corymbia maculata, assembly GCA_014182735.1. NCBI lineage: Eukaryota > Viridiplantae > Streptophyta > Magnoliopsida > Myrtales > Myrtaceae > Corymbia > Corymbia maculata. The sequence goes on from CM024687.1 coordinate 18,118,120, forward strand.
ATGCGTAGAGTGTCGCGAGTTGCAGAGGAAGGTTGAGAAGACAAGTGAATGATTGAGAGAACAAGCATGAGGAGGAGTGACGAGTTTCTCATGTTTGGTCGAGGATTGGCTTGTACTGAGATGTTTACCGAGTCCTTGGCTTTACTTATATAGAGGAAACTGGCATACACAAAATTAGTCACAGAGTGACATGCTCACGGTCAAGACTTGGTCACATGAAACCACTTAACCGGGCATCTCGCACATCAATCTTATAAACCTCTCTTACGTGCTTAGCCTATAGCATCAAAGTGTGTTGTTTTTTCTTCTACCCATGAGGCTCATGAACTTTTTTCTCTGTTTGATTTATATTCTCATAATGTAATGTTAAGATCACTCCATATGTGCAGTAATCTGGCTCGTGCTATGCACGGAAGAAATGGAAAATTCTTAGTTCAAGTAAACAGCAAATCTCAAATAATCTATTTAAACCGAGTTGTCTGACTATAAAAAATTAGACATTATTTTTTTTGGGTACTAGGACTAAATACTTAACTTGAAATTATCATTCCAAAAAAATTCAGTTGTAGAAAACAAAAACAAAAGAAATATAAATAAATGATTATTTGTAACAAAATATTTTTTAAATTATTAATCTTTTGTGAAACGGACGTAATATGGATGTTCATATTCAGCTAACTATAGCGGCTTCCCTTGGAAAGGGTCAATATTGTCCACAGCAAGACCTTCTCGGAAGGTCACCTTCCTGCATCTTGTCATTTACGGTTAAAATTAGAGATCCAAGGGAATCTCTCCATTTTCTTTCCACGTGGGGAGAGAAATGGTGAGGGTGGAGCCCAGACAAGAAAATTTCGTTGTACATGCATCGCGTTCCAAGATTCTTCCCTCTTGGTAGGGTTTCGATTGGATCAAGTCAATTTAATGTCAAATTAGAACACGGAATGACTTGTATCTTCATTATTTGAACTCGACTCAAGCACGATTGAATATGAAAAATCAAACTGTAAAGGGACATCCACAGCAAGACCTTCTCGGAAGGTCACCTTCCTGTAAATTACAAGTTTACGGTCAAAATTAGAGATCCAAGGGAATCTCTCCATTTTCTTTCCACGTGGGGAGAGAAATGGTGAGGGTGGAGCCCAAACAAAAAAATTTCGTTGTACATGCATTGTAACATCCTGAAATTTGAGTCTTTTGAAGGATGAAAGAATGTGAATTTCGTCAATGTATTATTAGTTGATCTCACTCGGAACTGATCACTCCTAAGATACTAATATTGAGGGGAAATGCTAATGAAGATAAAACTCGTGTGACTAAAGAACTTGATTTGGGAAAACGATTCGATCATGAAACTTACGTAAAGACGATCCTGTAGATATGCAGGCCAATTTTAGGGACGAACAGAAGTTGATTTTACATACAAGGGAGTGTTAGCACAATCTCATATCACTTAAAGACATTATAATGTACCTTATTTATATGTATATAGGCGATGGAAGATTTTACTAACAATTCGGCCTGAGGTGATCATCCCAACATGTACGACTACCACCACGGTGGTTGCCACGGATGGGTGACCAACACCGTTGAGCTAACCACCGCAACGACAATACCTCCTTGTGGTCAGCCATGCACAATTCCCTCTCCTAATTTTTACTTTTTAGTTTATTTTTTATGTTATTAAGTAATATTTTGATTTTTCTTTTTTTTTTGTATAACTATATCTTAAAATAATATCCAAATTTTTGCCAAACAAAAATAATTATAACATTTCCTCGCATTTTCTATCCTAACTTATTTTAGGGAAAATTTCAAAAAAAGATCCAAAGTGAGCCTATTTTCTCAAATAAGGATCTAAAGTGGTTGTTGTCTCAAATGAGGATCCGAAGTGGTTAAACTAATCTCAGATAAGGATCTCAAATTGCCAGCCAACCAAATGTTCGCCAGCCGATGAGCGTGTGGCATTTCCAATGACCGGAATAAGGGCATTTTGTCAAAAAAATTGATAGAAATTAACGAACCCCAATAATAGAAGCCCCAAACTCTTCACGCTCTTCTTCTTCTGCACTTCATCTTCTAGGCTCTTTGCCCCTCTTATTTGGAGAACCCAAATTCTTTGTTAATGAAGCAAGATCCATGACTCCTCGAGTTCTAAAGGTACGTGCCAGCACCCCCTCGCCTGCCCCTCTCTGTCCGTGGAATTGGATTTGCATTGTGCCCAAGATGTGGGTCCTTGAGATCAAGATGTTATGTGTCTCTCAGTTGGGTCCGTGGAAGTGAATTCGCATTCCACCTCACTCTCTCGGCTCTTAGGATTTCCTCTCTCCCGATACTCCGTGAAACTCCTATGATGGAATTGAGCAGTTGAACTCACTCGAAGATCTCTTTACCCTGAGGCAATGGAGATGATTCGCTGCAATGGCAGCAGCTCATTGCTGGCGGCGCCGCTGTTGCTTCTTCTCCTCCTTGCAGCAATATTGAGCTGCACCATGGCGTCGCCAGAGGTGGCAAGTTTAGCCTCCACGACATGCGAGCTCAATTTCACCGACCGCAACAAGCTCTACAACTACAACTTGGCCTCCCCCATCCCAAAGTTCTCACACGACGTGCTCAGCTAGGATAGGTAAGGCGTCTCCTGCACTTCCTCCCCCGCTTCACTGAGCTTAATTTCACTAGAGCGTCTATGACTAGTAGGGTAGCTTGTCCAGTTAGTGTTGCAATTGCAATGTGTTATACACGAGTGTTTGAATGACAAAGAGGTTGTTTTGCTCAAGATTTGTCTTCTTTGTTGGAAAGAAATGAAGGTAGGGGTTTCTTGTTGTGCTTCAATTCATGCTCCATTAATAGAAAATTTGGGTGCTTCAAGTGAAAGAGGATAGACAATGGAGAAGAAGAAAACATGAGAATGTGAAGAGTTTGGGGGTTTTGTTTTTAGGGTTTGTTAAATTCTATCAATGTTTTTTTTTTTTTTTTTAAATAGCCCTTATTCTGGCCACCAGAAATGCCACATGCTCACCGGTCGACGAACATATGGCTGCCCTGCGATTTAAGGTCCATATTTGAGACTGTTTTAGCCACTTTAGGTCCTCATTTGAGACAATAGCAACTTTGAGTCCTTATTTGAGATAATAGGCTCACTTCGGGTCATTTTTTGAAAATTTACCCTTATTTTATCATGTCCAAATCATAATTTTGTGATCAAATACAGTCAAAAAAATTATTGTTTCACTTTTTAATTTTCAAATAATTTGTGGGGATTCTTTGCTCTCTTAAATAGAATATTTGCTAAATCTACTTCTCAATGGTCAAATCTACGCCTTCATGAGCTTGCCAGTTGTAACTTACTTGCCAAAGAGAACTTGTGGTCCATAATCTACTATTATCTCTAAGAATGACAGTACCGTTATCTCAGCCGGGCCCAAGAAATTACAAAGGTCTCTCGTTAAATTACGTTGAGGCTGTGTACAAAACTTGACTCGATCGAGGATGTAGACCGATCGATTTGTAGTGCAAGGATAATTCAATGAAGGGTAAAAGAAAGTCCTAGTTGGACTTTGATTTGGTGTGCCCTTCTTTCCGGATTATCCTACGTGCCCAGATTGTCAAGATTTATGCCCAATGTGAAGAGCAGGATAAGATTTTCCAATTTCTAACTAGTCTTGGGCTCATGGAGACTTTAAGAGGCAAATTTTAATGAGTTCTACTCTTCCCAATATTGTTTAAAGGGAGAAACTCGTTGTGGTGCAATGACTCCTCATTCCAAGAAGCGGGAGATTCATTGGATAGTTCTGCCCATGCTACTAAAACAAACAATGACGATAGAAGAATACTAGAAGTATCATAACTTTCGTACGGCGCTCACTTTAGTAACAAAACTTTTTTTTCGCTCACTTGAGTGTCAAAAGTTTAAAAAAACGTTTACTTGAGTGCCACTTCCGATTTATCCGCTGGAAAAGTTGATGCGGCTACCAAAAAAACTGACGTGACTGTCGGTGGACAATATTTTAATATATTTATTAATTTTTTAGAATTTTTCAATCTTTTTTTTGCTTGTTTTGCTTTTATTTTTCTTTAGGGCCGGTGTGGTGACCCTCGCCTGCCACGGAACCCTCACCTTGGGCCATGAAGGCCCGGGGCGAGGCCGGCCACTAGCGAAGGCCGTCGCGGCCTCGCTCGCAGCTAGCAAGGGTCTCGTCAGCCCTCGCCCAAATATGGCTGGCAAGACCCTTGCTAGCCATGGGCAAGGCCACGATGACTTTCGCCAGCGATTGGCTAAGCTCCGAGGGTTCCACAGCCGGTGAGGGTCATCGGTAACCCTCACCGACCCTAAAGAAAAAAAGAAGAAGAAAAAATGGCAAAAATAAGAGAGACGAGATGAGGAGAAACGATGTCATTTTGGACCATTGCACGAAGAATCCATGTTGGTCGGCGATGGTCACCGCCAGAAACCACGTCAGAATTGAAAATCCATGTTGGAATTCGAAAATTATTAAAAAAATATGGAAAATCATTAAAAAAATCCATGTATGACTTTTGATTGGAAGTGACACTTAACTGAACGATTTCACTTCGCTTTGGCACTCAAGTGAACGAAAAAATGTTTTGGCACCAAAATAAGTGCCGTACAAAAGTTATGGCACTCCTAATGTTCTTCCCCCAACAATGATGGTCACTCTGGTTTTGATGGGGTTTGCTTTGGTTTTGGTAAAGATAAAGACAAATGCCCATAACAATAAATTTTATCGTGATTGCTGTGATAAGGATGGTCACTCTAAGAATCGTTGTTGTGAGTTGTATCCTCACGTTCGGCCTAATAAGGATAAAGTGAGGATGCCAAGGTTGCAACTCAAACACTCGAGACTCGATATCTGACTTTCAAGCCTTTCTGAGTAAACTTGCTCTTCAACTACAAAGTCTCCCATGGATTATAACAGTAAGTTGCTAACGTTGCCCCATTACTTAATAGTGGTCGTTATCAAAGATTGATTGGATGACAAATCTACTTAACCATTACTCGGCCAGATATTGCTTACGCCATCATTAAAGTAAGCCAATTTATGCATACTCCTATTGAAGGACGTAAGGTGCTTGTGGATTGCATACTTTGGTACCTAAAGTCTAATCTAGGTTCGAGTATTTTGATGAAGAAACATGGTCATATTGGTATTATAAGGTACACTGATGTGGATTGGATTGAGAGCACTACAAATAAAATATCAACTACAGGCTTATGTACCTTTGTAGGCAACAACCTAGGGCCTTTATGATAACCATTTTATTTCTAGCCAAATCTATTTTTCTATTTCTAGGGACATGTTTAGAACACAAATCTGTTTTGTAACACAATTTCATTTTTCTATTTCCAAAATAAATTTTTAGTTTAGAATTATGTTTAGAACAAATGAGAAGTAAAAAATTTCTATTTTTTTTTATTTTTGGAATAGAAATGAGAAATAAAAAATCTTTTTATCGCTCACCCTCACTACTAGTAAGACACCCCATTGCCCATCATTCGTTGATTGCCATTTGCTGCCCCTTGCCGCCTCTCACCGCCGATTGTTTGAGAGAGAAATTTTATGTTGTTATTAAATGAATTTCCATTTTAGGAACAAAAATTTTGTGTTGTTATTAAATGTATATTTTTTCTCAAAACCTTGTTCATGGGATAGAAATAAAAAAAAATGTTTTTGACTAGAAATTGTATCCAAAAATAATTATCACTGTGCCCTTAGTCACTCTGAAAAGTAAACATAGAATGTTGTGGTAAAGTCTAATGCAAATGCTGAATACAAAGCCATGGCCTCAACTATAGCTAAAATGGTTTGGCTTTGATTATTTGTGCAAAAATTGAGATTTGGAACCCCCAAGTCTCCTATGACTTGTTGGAGATACATCTTCAAGTGATTTTGATGATGTCCACATTATTATTAGTATAATATTTACTATGGTATTTGTAGATGTTCATATCAAAGGACTACGTAACATCCAAGGTATGATCCAATAGAAGGAAGTATGCAATAAATCTAGAAATAGATTTTTTGTAAATAGTATCGGTAGACACAAAGATTAGCCGATGTCGATATTTTTGTCGATGCTGTAAATGTGCAGTCTTTAATGCTATGGCAACCACATGCATTTGATGATTTGTTGGGTCATCAAACTAGTCATTGTGGCCAAGAATTTGCACACCAGTAGATTCCAAATAAAACCAATAATCGAGAAGCTAGGTCGTCTAATAGGTCTATTAGAGACTACAATGAAGGGACAACAACAAATGTTATCTCTAGATAGACTGCAAATGTTAGGAAAAAAGAACTATATGGGATAGTTCCATCTTTGGATAGCAACTCAATGACAACTCTAACGGCCTTTTACTTCTCCAATCCACCTCCAACGGATAAATTGAAAATGATTATAAAAGAGAACACCTAAGAAGCCAAATGTTGGAGAGAGTAACATACCGAGATCTAAAGATTTGCTACCAACTGTGTTCCTACTGATACATTCTATTTCAAGTGTTTTACTGAGCATTGTAACCGTGCTATCTTAGTAATTGTGCTATAAATTAATTGTATAAGAGTAAGAGCAGTAGCTAAGTTTTGATAGTGTGATTGTCATTTGTAACTTTCTTAGATATGACTAGTACAACATTTGACAATCACTATCTTGTGAAAGGATTAGTGATTGCCATTTGTAACTTTCTCAGATATGACTAGTACAATCTAGCCCAACTTGTGCTTGTTAGTTTGAAGAGTGAACGTAGGCTTGTGGATGAAGTTGAACCATTATACATCTTTGTGTGCTATTGTTTCTATCTCTTTACCCTCACTTGCAAACATTTTCATCATGAGCTTTGAAACATCATTTTGACTTGTTGTGGCAAAGGCTAGTGCAAATACCGAATACATAGCCACGGCCTCAACTACAACTAGAATGGTTTGGCTTTGATTATTTATGCATGAATTTAGGTTTGAACCCCTAAGTCTCCTATGAAGTAATTTTGTTATAATTAAGCCACAATCCATATTGCTTCAAATCCAATTTTCCATGAATGAATGAAACATATAAAGTCGATTGTCACTTTGTTTGTGAGAAGGTTCAAGACAAGGCAATTGAAATCTCCTATGTCCGTAGTGATAAGCAACTTACAGATGAATTCATCAAGGCTCTATCTAAAGACGTTTTTCCAAAATATGGCATTCAAGCTGGCCTTCGAGGACATCTTTGCTCTAGCTTGGAGGGGAAGCATTGGAACGATAATGATGCTAGATCATCTTAATCCTAATATAGTAAGAGATCTATTGGGTTGTGTGCTATCTGTAGCTACCAAATTAACAACTGTAACTCATTGTATTGCTCTCTATTAAAGGATAATGAATCATCCCTAAGGAGAAAAGATGAATTGGAGATTTACCACCATGGATGTAAAATTTTAAGGAATTATTCTCTTGGTTGTCTAAACTACATTAATCATTGAGTGTTCCCCCCTCTCTCTTTCTCTCTAATCACGCACGCATACATGGTCGTCATTAAAACATTTGTTCATGTATCAAGGTAGGAACCTTGATAGGTGAGAAGTAGTAAAATAATATATATAACTTAATAAGGAAATTAATCAGCAAAAACTGGAAATAAAAGCTCTTAAAGATTCACAAAAAGAAATTTTGGCAATAAAATCTAGAATAGAAAAAGGAAAAGAAAAGAAAAAGAAGGGGAAAATCAAACTGTTAATTCTAATCCTAATTTTTTGATGACCTTATTAGAGATAACATCGAGGAAATGTATAATAGAGATAACAATAAAAATTGATAATGAATTCACTATTGATACCATGGCACTTTTTGGTACTAGAGCCGATCTTAATTGCATAAGAGAACGGTTAATACCAACAAAATATTTTCACAAAGCTATGGAATCATCAAAGTCAGCCTCAAAAGATAAACTTAGAATTAATTACAAGCTACCAAAAGCTTCAATAATAAAAACTCAAATGTCTCATAAAACATCTTGTCTTTTAGTAAAATATATGAGACAAAATGTGATATTATGAGCACCTTTTATTTAGGTAATCCCACCATTTACTGTCACCAGTAAAGGAATTGAAACACAATTCTTGAATAAAAAATTACTTTCAAATTCATCACCAAACCGCAAACAAGAAACCTACATATATTACAAGAACATTCAATTACTGAAATTAATTGTCCTATAAAAAATAAAGAAGAACAATTACAATATTTAAAAGATGATTTGGAATTTAAAAGAAGAGAACAAAAATTACTTGAACTAAAAATAAAAGATAAAATTGCTTCTCTTCAAAATCACATTAAATAAAATATATATTCTATTTTACCTAAACGCATTTTGGGAAAGAAATAAACATATTGTCAGCCTACCATATGAACTTGTTGCATCGGAAAATGTCCGATTTTTAGTTATCGATATGCGATCGGCAATGTGAAGGAATTGATGAAAGTGGACTCGACAACCACATATGCAACCGTCAAAAAGCGACAATGAAAAGGGAAAAGAGTGAAGTATACTATCCGGGCATGTTTGGATGAAACTAATTGAATTAATTGAAGATTGGTCAATGACTTCAATGTAAATGTTGCCACATATTAACAAGTGGCAAATGATTGCAAATTGTTTTACGAAAGTTGTAAATGAGCATATTAACTAAGGAACAACATCAATGCAGAGGATTTTATCAAGGTTCAAGCACTTGTAAATAAGGGAGATTGTGGAGAATAGAGATTGAGGTGCTATTTTGAAGGACAACTCCTTTGAATAGAGATAAGGTTGCTATTTTGAAGGGAATTGACAATGTGACAAATGAACAACTCCTTAGAGATAAAGCTGCTAACAATGTGGGAATGTGGGACCATTATTTTGGAAAGTGTCGAACTATTATTTAACCATGAAGAAACTACTCCCAGATGGTTATGATATAATGTCTATAAATACTAAGTTCTCATCAATGAGAAGGGACCCCCTCAACAATCAAAACATAATCTTTTATTATCTTTATCTTCCTGCACTTTTTTTTCCTTAGTTGTAGCTTTTTGATTCGTGCCGTTGATTAAATTCCGACACATATCTCTATCCCGATGTTTCGTCATCGATTAAATTTTGGCAAGTATCTCTATCATAGGTGTTGCATCATCGATTCAATTTCGGTGTTACATCTTTGCATGTTCTCGAGTTTTATTGTTGATTAAATTTCGACACAGTTCGTGTGCATGTGTTGCTGTGGAAGTGGTTGTATTTTCAAGCTTTGTCGTTCATTGAATTTCGGCACGGTTTGTATGTACAATTTGATTTGAAGTTCGAAATAAATGTTTGCAATTATTTCTTATTCATTTGGATATTATCTATCCAGAGTTGCCATAGAACCCATCTCCTCTCATCAAAAGCCGATGAACAACTTTTGGAAAAGATGTTTTGTCATCGATTAAATTCTGACGGAACAAATGGCATGCCTAGTGGGACCATTATGGTGATTTGAGGAGATATGATGGTGAGAACAAGAAATCAACTTGATCATGATGTGACAACTCTTTATCGCAATCCGGTAACAATAAGACAAGACATTTTGAGTCATTGATTGCACTATCGATGGTGGAGCAAGAACAAGGTGGAGATGTTGGTATCGCAAGAGAACTCACCAACCAATGAGTAGAGAAGACAATTGGAGCCAAGCCCTATAATGTTGGTTACCATGCAACGGTTATTAGCTACAAACAAAGACACCGTCCCTTAGGATGTGTCTGCCATGGCTCCTGGTGGTAGTTGCATGGGGACTCTTGCGCTCACGTCCAGGGGCTTTGGAGAGGAGGATTTTCCAGGAGTAGATGATTTCTTTAATGCTGCTGTGAAGGTCAAGGCTAATTCTATAGGAACTAAGTTGAAGGATTTTGTGGCAACCATGCAATCCGACGCCAATATTCAACAATGGATTTGCTACCAGCATGCATGGCCATCTCATGTCTATTCTTGAGAATATGGCTGGATCTTTGGACATGGCTGATAGATCGGAGGACTCAATCCTTTTGCTTTCTACTGCAACATTTTTTAGGAGATTTGTATACTCAGAGGTTGTACTTGTCATTGGAGGTAGTTTGCTTGATTTTGTTCAAGTTAACTCTAGTGGCATCAACTATAACAATTTGCCAATGACAATAGGGCACGTAATGACCTTTGAGGCTAGTGGCATCGATTATGGCCGTTTACCGATGACAAGGGGGCACATGATGACTCTTGATTTCCTAATTTAAAAAAATTGAATGATTGATGAATCATTCTTTTAAAGAGGGCATATGTTTTCACCAAAAAATGTCTGATTTTTGGTTTTCAATATGTGATTGACAATGTGAAGGAATTGACGAAAGTGGACTTGACAACCTCATATGCAACTGTCACAGGCCGATCATTTGGGATCATGATCGTGTGGCGATTTAGGCAATTTTGGAATGCTTGGGATCGTTGGGCACCTAAGCCAAGCCTTCTTCAGATTGATCGATCACTCAACTCACCCGGATCGTAGAGAGCTAAGCTCTGAACAAGAGAAGGGAACTTAGATTGCTAAATGGTTGTATGGATACAAATGAGGGGGAGGGCACCCCTCCTTATACTTGAGGCTCTCGGATTACAACTATTGATCGAGTTTCGATCTGGCGGATGAGATTGTACCACCCCACCTACCACCTACCAACATTTATGCCGAGAAAATTCTAGACCATGGAACAATTATGGAATTGCCCGTCCTTAAGAATGTTCCAGAAGCACTTAGATCCTCCCATGGGTGTTTTGGTTGTTTTTTCTCGATCATGAACGCTCCATTGATCACGAAAACCATGGCTCCGTGACACAACCATCAAAGAGTAGTAATGAAAAGGGCAAGGAGTGGAGAATATACTATACAAACATATTTGGAGGAAGCCAATTGAATGGATTGATGATTGGTCAGTGACTTAAGTGTAAATGTTGGCACATATTAACAAGTGGCAAATGATTGCAATTTATTTTACCAAAGTTGTCAATGAGCATGCTAACTAAGAAACAAAATCGATGCAGAGGATTTTATCAAGGTTTAAGCACTTGTAGATAAGGAAGATCGTGGAGAATAGAGATTGAGGTGCTATTTTGAAGGACAACTCCTTTGAATAGAGATAAGGTTGCTATTTTGAAGGGAATTGACAACATGGGAAATGAACAACTCCTTAGAGATAAGTTTACTATTTTGAAGGGAATTGACAACATGGGAAATGAACAACTCCTTGGAGATAAGGTTGCTAATAATGTGGGAATATGGGACCATTTATTTCGGAAGTGTCGAACTACAATTCAACCATGAAGAAACTATTCCAAGATGGTTATGATAGAAAGTTTATAAATACCAAGTTCTCATCAACTTGAAGGGACCCACTCAACAATTAAAATGTAATCTTTTATTATTTTTACTTTCCTGCACTTTATTTTTCCTTAGCTATAGATTTCTAATTTGCGTTGTTGATTAAATTCCAATACATATCTCTATCTCGATGTTTTGTCGTCTATTAAATTCGATGAGCATCTCTATCATGGGTGTCGTGCCATCGATCTAATTCTGGCATTACATCTTTGTACATTCTCAAGTTTTGTCGTCAATTAAAGTCTGACATAATTCGTTTTTGTGTGTAGTTGTGGAAGTGGTTGTATTTTCAAGCCTTGTTGTTGATTGTATTTCGGCACGATTTGTACATACAATTTGGTTCAAAGTTTGAAATAAATATTTGTAGTTATTTCTTGTCTGCCTAGATATTTCTTGTCGAGGGTCGCCACCAAACTCATCTCATTTCATCAAAAGTTGACGAATGGCTTTTGGAAAAAAAATTTCATTATTGGTTAAATTTCGGTGAAACAAAGCCAGATTTTTAAACAAATCCCTACAAAAGCTCGACTAACTCAACTGAATCAAGAAATTTTACAATCTTGCCAAAAAGAAATATAAGATTTATTAGATAAAAAATTAAAAAGAAAAAGCCAATCACCTTGGAGTTGTTTTGCCTTTTATGTAAATAAAAGTGTTGAATTAGAAAGGGGAGTACCTAGATTAGTCATTAGTTACAAACCTTTGAACAAATCCTTAAATTGGATTAGGTGTCCAATTCCAAATAAAAAGGATTTATTAAATAGGCTTTACAATTTAAAAATGTTTTCAAAATTTGATATGAAATCAAGATTATAGCAAGTTCAAATAAATGAAGAAGATAAATATAAAACATTCACTGTACCATTTGGACAATATGAATGGAATGTGATGTTTTTTGGCTTGAAAAATGCTCCTAAAATTCTAAAGAATTATGAATGGCATTTTTAACCCTTATTTTGAACATATCCTAGTTTACATAGATGATGTCCTAATATTTTTGAACTAATATAGATCAACATTTTAAACATATATCTGTTATCACTTTTCCAAATGAGAATTAGATTTTTAGGACATTACATTTCTAAAGGAACTATTATTTTTACAAAAAGAACAATTTTATTTGTAGAAAAATTTCTTGATGAAATTAAAGACAAAATCGAATTGCAAAATTTTCTAGGAAGTCTCAATTACATCATAGATTTCTTTACAAATATTAACATACTATGTAAACCTTTCCATCAAACACTATAGAAAATCCACCCACCTTGGACCTTATTCATACTAACATTGTCAAACAAATTTAAACCCATGTAAAGGAAATACCTTGCCTCCTTCTAACTGATTCATCTACCTTAAAAATTGTAAAAAATAGATGCTTTTGAAATAGGTTATTGAGGAATCCTTAGCCAACTAAAAAATGATAAAGAACAAATTGTTCAATTTGTTTCCAAACATTAGAACCAAACCCAAAAAAATTACACCACAATAAAAAAAGAAATATTAACTATTGTATTAGCAAATTCTAAATTTCAAGATGACCTTTTAAACCAAATTTTTTTATCGCACATTGATTATAAATCAACAAAAGAAGTATTACTAAAAGATGTATTAAATATTGCTTAAAAACAAAATTTTGCCCGATGGCAAGTTATATTATCTATTTTTGATTTTGACATTGAATTTATTTAGGGATCATCAAATTCTTTGCCTGATTTCTAATGAGCGATTTTTTGCAGGGAAAACAATGCCAAAATCTAAAAAAGACAAAGACAAAACTATTGCAGAAATTTCAAAATCATAACCCCAATCACTAATGTTAGACTAGCTCCAAGCCTAGTTAGATATAATGAAGTCTCACTAATCACCACCACGATTACCATCATCATAATCACCCCAACAATTGCAAATATGGCTAGACTTAATCAAAGCCCAACAAACACCATTACACAATTAATATCACATGATGTTATCCCATATTTGTCTCCATTACTTTTACAAGCAAAATCAAAAAGAATTACAACCCCGGCCATATTTGTCTCCTTGCCTTTTCTCTCCTTTTTGATTCGCTATCTCACAATATAAAATGCCACAAGAAAGATGGCCATCACCTCTCGCACAACTACCGCCCCGGCCAAAACACTAGGCAATTAACCACAAACCAATGTCATTCCCCTGAATTATTCTTTTGTATACTGCAAATACCTCATCATATTTTGTGTAATTCTGGTGTTTATGCTAGTTGCAACAAACTAGTCCCCAAACGAATATGAAAATCTCTGAGTTGTTTCTAATTTGTCATTAGTCATTCCTTGTTCTATGTACATTAAGTGACAATTTAGAGGGAAAATTGTCCAAAAAGTCCTTAATTTATTGTACGGTAGTCAATTTAGTTTTAAACATTTTAATTATGCCAATTTAATTCTAAATCTTTTGACGATTTGCCAATGTAGTCTTAAACCTTTTAATAATTTACCAATTTATTCATTTTGGCTAATTTTGACTGATGTGGTGATTTAGTTAGCGCTAACCATCCTATGTATAACAGCTGACGGTGATGTAAATAATTTTTACAATTTTTTAATTTTCTTTTTATTTTTTATTTTTCCTTCCCTCGATCATTGTTGGTAATCACCCTTGCTTGGGTTGGCGAGGGTGAGAGTTGCCCTTGTCGTCCTCTTGTTCATGTTCTCAGCTGTGACCTTCTTCAGGGTGGGCCTTGAGGGGGCTCTCAAGGTTCCTCTTTTGATTCTTATACTCTTCGCTTCATTGTAGGCTAGTAGCTCCTTTAGCAGCTTCTTCATTAACCACGAAAAAATTCCCCAACTTGATCTAGTTCCACTACCTATCTCGATTGAAGTATTGGCGGGACAGGGTCTTGTTAAAAGAGTTCGAAGACCCGACAAAACCTTCCTCAAATGTGCTTAACTAATTAAAAAGGGCCACATATTACTGTTGAGATAAGCTTGGGATATATTTACAAGGTCGCTCCTCATCTTCACTTCAAATGACTTTGGGGAAAATTGAGTGTCGAAAGTCTCAGTGAAGTCTTTGCAAAAATTAATTGCATAATTGACTCTAAAGGCAGGTCCAGTCCCTTTCCACAAATAAAAAAATTCGCCTTCTATATATCGAGTGGCAAAGTTGACCTTTTTCTTTTTAATCATCACAAACAGTTTTTGCTCTAAATATCCTCATGATGTTTCTAATCCAACCATAGGCCCCGAATGGGTCCAACTTCCGATCATATTTGGGCGGGTCTGCCTTTTTGAATTGTACAAAATTGCATGAGTCTGTGGTTCCACCACTACTTAATTCTTTCACCTAGCAATACTAATGAATCATAACTTGAGCGAAATTAATTGGGGGATTAGGTCTCTTGGGACTCTAACCTAGCTTCCCATGAGCCAGGACTCCTATCATATTGATCTTCTTGTCTCCCTTTTCAAGCCATGCTTCAAGAACCTAAAGGCACATTTCTAACTTTGGAGGTAACTCGCTTGCCTTTACTATTCTTGCGTAGATAAGCAAGCGGCTTTGAGTCTAAGCTCATGATTACACGGATCCAAAAATTGAACTACACCTTAATATCTAAAAGACTAATGCATTAAAAGTTATCACACAATTTCATAACATCCCATAAAATCTATATCCAAACAGATCATCCTAAGTTCTAAACCAATAAATATCATACCTGAACCCAACAAGAATGGGTGATGACATGGCTATTCTTTCATTGAAGGGCTTAGCCTCAAACAAAAACCAACAACATGTAATCAACATATATACATGTCCATCTATATATATTTGATATATCAGTAAGGTCGGTTACAATATCAGAGTTTCTATAATTCATAAAAAAGAATAGGTACAACTTAGAACTCAACTAACCCAACAACTAACAATAGAAATACAACTTCCTAAAACCACACAAAAAAATCCAACTCCTAAAATTCCCATTGATAGTGCTCTTGTACAATCGGCCACTAACCACGTAGCTTGAAAAACATTAAAGATGAAATGAATGAGCAATTGCAACTTAGTGAATGTGAGATTTTATAATATCACAACCAATTATTCTAAAACCTTAATATGAATGTGTATTTTATATTTAGTTACTCTAAGATGCTCCTTCATGCTTAGTCTGGTATTTATGCCTAAAATTAAGCATAGACAAATTTAATTGGGGAGGATTTTTGGGCTTGGACCTTTACAATTCAATCCACAATCTTTTTCTAGGTTCATGCACAATGGGCGCAACCGAAGGCCCTTTACTTTGAGAAGCAAATGACCGCACATAAGATAATCACGTAAATTTCCCAAGACACTTTATTTGCACCTTAAAGCATTCTGACTAAACATGAATTTGTACTTTAAAACTCATGGAATTAAACGTGGCTATCATCTTTGATGGTGCCATCCCCCTTGGTGCTTCACCTTGTGTTTTGAGCAGCGATCGATCGGAAATTGGTGGCCGGTTGCTGATTTCCTTTCAGCAGTCCCAAACCCTTCCGTCAGTAAATCCAGCTACATTCAGCAAGTTCTCTAACTGCATCAACGATAATTATAACAATTGGTAGTGATTTTATAAAATCTCACATGGTATTAGAGTTAAGAGGTCCTAAATTCAAATCTTGTAGATCTATATTTGCCTCCCCAACCGAATATTTCCACACCTTAGGCTAAGGTCAAAGTCTAACCTACATGTAAGGGAGAGTGTTAGAATATTAAAATAATAAATCACGCCTTTATTTAAATGCTTAAGCTTTTTAGAATAATTGACAGTGGTCCTATAAAATATAATGGTGATTAGTACATCTATTCTAAGCAAACCGGGTCTTCACAATACATATTTAACACTCAAAAACATAACTCATTTATGCCATATATAGAATACAACAAACTTACAAGAATAAAATGATTATATATTACTTCTGCATAACTATATTCCAACAGAAATAAGAATTTCATCAATAATATCAAAACAAATATTACTAATTAATCTCATCAAATTACATGTCAAAGGTTCATTCCATGCTCAATATCCAACTCAAAGCTCTAAAGGTGGCTTCCACTAAACTTACGTTATTGTGTAGAACTTAATCATTGACCAACGTATATCATAGTAAAATGGATTAAATGTGACTCCCACGAGACTAGCATCGCAATGTAGTATTTAGCCCTTAAATACAAGGCCCTAGCTATAGCTACACAAATAGCGTGGCACTTAATCTTTGACCAACATATATCATAGTACAAGGCCATAGATGTGGTGTCTAAAAATTTAAGTTATTGTGTAACACTTAGTCATTAACTAACGTATATTATAGTATAAGGCCCTAAAAGTGGCTTCCACAAGACTTGCATCGCCTTGTAGCACTTAGTCCTTGATTAATCCAAATTACAATTTGTTTCACAAATCAAAATATATAATTTTTGGCAACTCCGTCGATCAATTAGAAATCCCCTTTCGTAAAGTACTTCTCAAATCTTTTGAAAAATTATCTCATAAATTAAATTCACAAAGTAATACACATAACCTTTTTGAGAAAGGTTTATCAAACCACCTCACAATAACCCAAAAAATGTAGTAAACACTTGATCCAACTTTATGCAACTTATTTACTCTTTTTAGTTCAATATACTTCAATACTTCGGTGTTATCAACAACACTCACACGAAAATACCTAAAACCAAACAACGTAGCCACACAAGATGACAATCTTGTAATCTTTTAACAAAAATAAGATTCAAAATCAAAATCAAGTAAAACGCTACTTTAACAAATGACGGCTAATTATGCTTAATCGCTAACAAAATGACTCTCATGCATCAACAAATCATTTATCCAAAGCAATTATTTAAAGTTATTCGTAACTCAATAAATTTCATTTTGCACTTTAACTCTGCGTTATGAATAGCTTTAAATCAACTCCCATTTATGAAAGCTTAGGTACTTGCAATCATACTTAGAGTGATCAAAATCAAACAAAACTTTCCAAATTTCTTGTATATAGTTCAAACTATTTTTTTTTGACGGCTTGACCTCTCAAAATCAATGTCGAATTCCCTAAACCAAGTGAACCGCTTCGGTTTAGGTAATAGAAGCTGAAAAAGAATTTAGAAGTTTAAGGCGATAGTTATGTTTAACAAATCAATATCAAAAAGGAAATTACAAATTATGACTATATTATGTAGTCGATAATTTGTTATTATGAGGTGTACCATCTCGACTGGATCATAAGCACCAAAGATAAACATCGACAAGAGAGCGATGGCGTCCTCGTTGCCGAACGATCCTCTTACAGGGAGCTATCATGCTAAATGATCTTTCCTGGATTTGTAAAAGAAGAAACAGAGATAATAAACAGAGACTTGTCCCTAAACACTTACTAGATTATCGTTCCTAGGTTGGTACGTCCTAATACTATTTACCACTGTCCCCTTATTTAGAGTTCGAACACGAGCAGTTGTGCTCCTATCTGATTACAGATTTTCACTTTCATGGCGCAGAAGCATCTCAACCACCTGGCTCATGGTGGGTCTCGCATCTCTGTCCTCCTCCACACACTGAAGCGCCACCGCGAACAGAACTTCCATCTTCTTGATGTCGTAATGCCCTTTTACGGTCGGATCCACAATCTCCCTTATCCATGTCTCTATGGGCACTCCTTGTTTCATCTTCTCTCCCACCCAGGTAGTCAATCTTTTGTTCTCGCCTTTTCCTTCTCCGTCGATGGCATGGCCTGCGACTGGGTTCCTTCCGGTCAGCATCTCCAACAGAACGATTCCATAGCTATACACATCCACTTTGGAGGTGATTGGCATATTGTAAACCCATTCAGGAGCCATGTAACCCCTTGTTCCTCTTATTCTTGAGAAACTCGAATTCTTAAGGCCCTCTCTGTTAAGTAGCTTAGAGAGCCCAAAATCGGCCACCTTTGGTTGGTAATTAGAATCGAGGAGTATGTTCTGTGGTTTCACGTCGCAATGGAGAACCCATTCCAAGCACTCTTCGTGAAGATAAGCAAGCCCCTTGGCCGATCCCACTGCGATCTCATACCTTTTCTTCCAATCGAGTTGATCGGAAGAAAGGTTTTCTGCTAAGGAACCGTGATTCATGAACTCAAAAACCAAGAGCCTGTGCCTTCCCTCCACGCAGTAACCCCACATGGCAATCAGGTTCATGTGATTGAGATTCCCAATTGTTCTCACTTCAGCCAGGAACTCTTCTTCTCCTTGATTCGCCTCGTTCAGCACCTTGACCGCAGCTTCCCCCCCATCAGGCAGGACACCCTTGTACACAACTCCCCCACTTCCTCTCCCAATCTCTGTGCTGAAGTTCCTGGTCGCTTTCTTCAGCTCGGCATACGTGAACCTTGTAAATCCTGTCGCCAAAAGATGATATCCCTTCTCAGAACCTCCACGTTTGTCAGGATCAGTCCCAATCAAGAAGGACCATGTGAGGAAGACTAAAACAATTTCCACTCCAGCTAGCACCATAGCAAAAATGAGCAGGATCTCAAGTGTCGAATTCACGTGGCTCTTCAGATAAGTCCTTTGAAGGACAACTTCTTGAACTTTTGTGGGACAGGGCAGTGGGTTGAATCCTTGGGTGGGTATTTGATAAGAAGATAGATTGGCTTTTGGTAGTTTCAAATAGATGCTCCCAGAAAATGAGAACGAAAGATATCCATTTAACAGCAGTAGCTTGAGGTAACAGTCGAAGCTCCCAGTGTCCCCTTTGAATTTGTATTGAAAGCCTTTACAATTGCAGAGATCTGCACACGATTTCTTGCACGACGCCAGGGTAGTGTTTGGAAAATAGCCCTTATCATATCCATAGAAATCATGGTGAGGCAAATGCAGGAAATCGACATGAGCATCAGAACCCTTGTTGCAGAAGCTCTCGAATTTGGGCACACATCCCTGAGTCCAATCGGTGTCATTATTCCACACATATCCAGGAAGGCAAGAGCAACTCCTCCCCTTACTTGGGCTGTAACTGCAAACGCTATTCGGTCCACAAATCCCATGAACAGTACATGACTCAGATACGCCTTGCCATGATACAATCCACTTCCCATCTTTTTCTCTACTATAGACCCTTATATTACCATCATGATCTAACTTTACCATTCGTTGGGTTTTCTTGCCGAAATCCAACGTCAGGAACATCAGATCATCGGATGAAGTGAAATTCCCCAAGGAATCAAGCACGGCAACTCTACTATCGTTGTAGGTTGTTCTTCCATTTTCCCAACTCACATGGCTTGGGTCTGGCCAGTAGACGCTGGAGATCAAAGGTCCGTTGAAGAGGAGACGAAGGACGTTGTCATTGTCGAAGTATAACTTGTAATAGCCAGAAGAGAAGTTGCCTTTGCTCCGAGACGAAACAAGGGGGTGTTCCTCGTGAGCTTCTGCCCAGGAAGGAGCACATCAGTCGGGTAGTCGAAGCTTTGCCAGAGCGGGACATTGCCTTCTCTGTCGTGAAGAACAAGATTACCAGAGTCAAGGAGCTGTAACTGATGAATTGGTGTCCTCGACCATGAGAGCGAGGTTGTATCTGTGGTCCAAACAACAGAGCGGCTGGCGTCAGTTAGCACGAGATTGCCACTCTTTTTAAGGGAAAGCTTAGAGTACCTCCCGTTGACAGGTTCATCACGGTTTGCCATCCAAACTACGGTGCAATTCTGGCCGACGCATGGTGGATGGCTGAACCAGATGGCAAAGCAGTAAGCGTTCTTGCCAACGGGGTAAAAGCCAGCGGAGAAGACCCCGGACTTTGAGATTAGGATGTCATCTGGGTTTTCAACGGATAGAGAGTCGCCTCTGCTCAAAGTAGCACGAGTTGCAGAGGAGGATCGAGAAGACAAATGAAGAAGGATTGAGAGAACAAGCACAAGGAGCAATGGCGAGTTTCTCATAGTGTTCCAGGGAACAGGTTGAAGCTTGGCCTGTGCTGAGATATTTTTTCAGATGTCTTTGGCTTTAGTTATAGAGAGAACTGGCATACAAAACAAATCACCAAGCGATCAGTACATGCTTCTAGGTTCAAGTCACCGTCCTTATTCAGTTCTCTATAGGACACCCTCGAGAGAATCTATCTAATCTCAATCGTAAATAAATCATCCAGGCGTCTGATGTTGTAATTTTAGATTTAATTTATTAATGAACTCCCATTTCTTGCCCATAATTGTAATATTACAATACATCGTATTCTGATGTACAATCAATAACGAAATTAGGGATGATCATGTTCTAGACCTAAAACTTTAAACTTCAAACTTATCATGTTAGAATTGATTCTCAGTTTCCGAAACCTATTACCTATCCTATTTTCCCTAAAACTGACTCCATAACCAATCCTTTATTTTAGTTGGATTCCAAGTTCTACCAAGAACATTTTTTTCTTTTGTTCCTTGGGTTTTATTTTTTATAGCGAAATAATATGAGTACCAAAATAATTCAAAGTAAAAGATAAACAAGGGTGAGGGAGCGAATGAGAGTTAGGAATGAGTGAGGGTTGCAAGGAGGAGGGTGAGTCGCTAGCGAGAGAGAGTCCTGAAGTGCCTGGATGAGGTTGGAGAGAATAGAGAAAAAGATAACAAGAGAGAAATAAAGTTTTTTAAGGCTTTATGAAACTGATTCCAAATTTGGTCTAATCAGTTTGGTTCTCGATTGGTTGTTGACTCGAAATCACGAACCAGACTGGTTTCACCAGTCCCATTGGTACATTGGGAAATTGATTGGTAACGAACTAATTTTCAAGGCGGTCCTGTTAGATTTTCAAGTGAAATTGGTTCGGTTACACATCCTTAGTATAGATTTGTCAATAAATACAAAGCATGATTTTCAGAATATCTCATTTGCACTGGAGGTAGATATAAAATTATAATATCTTTATCTTTTCATGATAGAAGGAATCGAACTTCCGCTTGCTGGTTTACAAGCATCACGTAATTGTAAGACTAGTTTATGGATCCGAAAAGTTTGCCAACCTCGTATTTTTCCGTTTGGGCGAAGCAAAACCACATCTCGAGAAATTCTTCTTTCTCGTTACCGGAGAAGAGATGGTGTGGGAGGAAGGGAAGGGAGGCATGGTCCAGCTGTTTTGATGGCGATCTCGAGGGGACACGCACTTGTCACTAGGGAAAGTCCTTCGATGCGGGAGTAAAAAGAACACAGCTTTCTTTAAATTGTTCAATTAATGCTTAATATACGATGTCAATTCAGTCCTAAATTTTTTAGTTTTATTAATTTAGTCCGATAAATTTTTGTCGAAAATTACTAAAGTGGTGGTGTGCCATGAAGGATGGTTGATGATGACTGAACTGCCATGCCAACCATAATGCAAATGTTTAAAACTAAATCGTTAAAATCGACAAATTTATAATCGAATTAACATCTGTATAATAAATGTAAGATTGATTGTCAAAAACAATCCTTACACTCCCAATATAAATTTTATGTGGACGAGCGAAGGATAGAGTCCCGAATGGTGATGATGGAGATTCGAGTCAATGCAACTGTATGGTGACAGCAATAGGCAAGCCATTCTTGGACCCTCGTTACCTCAAACGTAGGATACCATGAATACGACACAAGAGTCTCATTAAAGATGTGGACGCCTATCAGCATTGAGGTGCCTTAAGTTCGCCAACCGATCTTTAATTTAGAGGGACATTAAGTGCATTTACCTAGCATTCAGCTTTAATGAGCTAACAGCGTGGTAGAACAAAGCATCAGCTAGATTAATTTTGTTAGGTCACATCAGTCACGTTTGAAGAAGCAGTCTAGATTCCAAGGTTCTCTTTAAAAAAATTATAACAGTTGCGATGTTACTTTTATCTTATGATTAGCTAGTTCTATTCATGCCTCTTCGTAAATTAAAGTCTTTTACATAAAATTTTCTCAACCCATGGGGTTGTCTACCTATCTTTCCCATAAATCCGATAAAATAAAATGGGCTAATGATAGTAGAAGTTTTAAAATTTGTGTTGATATATCATTTTAGTCCTAAAACTTTTTTGAAGGTCATTTAAGGCTTAATACTCGTTGCCGTACTTCAAATTAGTCTTTCTGTTAAGGCTGTAACTTATTTTTGGACTGAAATTCCATGTGGGGGTTTTTTTTATTAGTTTCTCTCTTTCCTTTTTGTACAAGTGGCGCTATGCGATGCATTAGAAAATGATTAAAGAATAAAAAAAAGACTTTCTAGCAAAAAGGAAAAAGAATGAAAAGACTAAAGTTACAAAAAGGTCAAATAAACAGAGGGAAAAAGATTGGTGGTGAGGTCAGGGGGGGTGCTGTGCCGGTGCCTCTTTGTTGCCTTCAAGGGTCGCTCCTCTTGTTTCATGGTCCCAATAGCCATTGCCCGGCAGTGGCGAGAGTCGTAGCCCTGACTTATGGCTGAGCGAGGGCCAATCACCCTTGCCGTGACACCAACAAAGGTTGCCGATTGGAGAGAGCAACATGTTGCCGCCCCCTTTCCTGTTAATTTTAAGAGCTAAAAAAGAAAAGTTCATTTTTTATTATTAATTTGTTTTTGTAAAACAACAAAAAAGTATCAACACAAAATGTCGCCCATGTGGATGAAATAAATAATTAAAAATGCCAGCTTGGACTTTTAAAATTTGAACAATAGAAGAAAAAGAGTTCTAGAGCTAAATGTGAACATGAGTTTAGGGATTTTTATTGTCTTTATCAAAATCAAAATTGGAGCACCGTTCTATAGCCAACTAATGATGTTGTGGAATTAGAGATGAGGTGCTCTCACTTAACCCACGGGACTAGATTGGTAGCTAGGTTTGAAATGTGCATGTGTCCCAATGGATCGATAAAGTGCACAATTTATTTTTGATTTCTTGTGCCATTGCCGAGTGCTACCAATATTGTATATTCGAGCTAATTATTACCATCTTAACTTGCGTCTTGTCTAATTCATAAATTTGCTGACTTACTTCATGCACCTGACATAAAAATGTGACTCTAGTAATTCCACATCACTGTCCCATGAAATGAATCTCCTTTTGCTACTGTATTCGCATTTGATTAATCCAATTTGAATGTTTGATTAGTCATAGAGATATCACATCATTGAGAAGACAAGTGGTCCCATACCATGTACTATCCATCTAGTGGTCGTCTTTTTCAAAGCTCTAAAGTCTGTCCTTTCCGATAGAAATCATTTAGTTACAGTTCGACGCACTATTCGATAGGTGACAATTTGTCTTGTCAAAATTGCAATTGACATCCCTTATCACCAATTTCGCCGAGCCTGCACCACTAGGTATTTAGCTTCATTCTTGTTTCATCATACCATTTTTTTTTCCAGTAATGGATGCGCAAAATCAGCGGGCCCACTTTCATCAGGCTGAAGCTTCAAAGCCAACCCCAAACACTTGCACACCACCTTTAAGGAAGTCTGTTATGTTTAAGAGCGTGTTTGGTTAAGTGAAAAAATTTCGTGCAAATTAATTTTGTGAATTTTCACTCATTTGGTTAGCTAAAAATGATCGGTCAATGAAGAACCATCTATTGTAAATAAAAAAAAATGCACATTTAAAGTTAGGAAAATGAATTTTATAATCTGAAAAAGAGAAAACATTTTTTCAAAAAATGATTTCTTGAAAAGTATTTTCAGAAGCCATGAAATTTGTACGAAATAGACATACCTTAAGCTACGATGAGGGTGAGAGAGAGAGAGTCCTTGCTTTTGGATTGGGCCCAAGTCTTTCTCTTGTGCTTAATCCACGAATTTCCCTTCATCATGCTAGCTGCTTAGACGTTTTCTATGTGGATCGGTGCTTTTCTCTTGCCCACATTCCAATTTCGTGCGTTCAAAATGATGCATAGGATCGGCCTACAGTGCAGAGTCTTTCACGTGGCTGTTATGATGAAAAGCAAGAGCACCACTGAACGGCCGGGATTTCTCCGTTGGGAATGGGTTCTTGGAGTATCCCCATTGTTTCACCATCATGGCGCTGCCGTCCGAGGTTTATTTTGTATCGAGAATGTATTGGGGAGGGCAGGTGTAATCATTTCCAAAATTAGTTCCGTTCACACCTAAATTTTGCTCAAAGATTTTTGCTTTTACATTTTTAAATAGAAAAAAAGAAAGGAAGAATAGAGACAATTGGGATTTATAGTCCCTACCAAAAATATTGTTTTCCTGAAAACATAGCTTTGTTTTTTCTCTTTTTGCATTGTATAATTAAAGTCATTCATATGACTTGTCATGTCTGGCTCATCAAATTGAGATGTGGGACTTTTCTGTCAATTTTAATTTAAAGGTATTTCGATCATTTTGTGAGAATTTGACCCAAGTTAATCCAAGGTTTGTCTAATTGTCATTCTTTTCTCATTTTGGCCCCGTTTATTTCGTTAAAAATGTGATATTTCTGAAAAAAAAAATTCTGGAAGTCATTTTCCAATGTTGGGCCATGATCTAAAAATGAGCCGGAAAATATATTCGCCGTTTAGTAAAAAAGATCTAATTTTTCTAAATAAGCATACACTATTTGGGTATTAGTGATTTACGCATGAGTAGCCAAGGAACCTGACATGAGCAATGGGGTTTCAAGCTCGGATCCCCAACTCCCAAGCGTGAGCATGGACATTTGTCTTAGGTCCACTGAAACTCAATAGGAGTAGTCAATGTTCATGCCTAGCGCTCTGTCACCCCAGCCCAAGTCTAGAGAGGTCGAGTATAGGTCCTCAATGCCTAGGCCTGGGTCTATTGAGGTTGAGCCACAGACCTTTACGCTTGAATTTGGGTTAATTGAGGTTGGGCCCTGAACCTTGTTACTAGTGCTTGCGTAGGTCCATCAAAGGTCTTGTGCCTCAATCCCTTGTGCCTAGACCCAAGTCTATCGAACCCAAGCTCGAACCTTGGTGAACGCCCATGCCCTAGTCCCTCAAGGTCTAGCCCTGTTCCTTGGCGCTCGGGTCTAGGTCCACGAGGCTGGGCCCACATCTTTAACACTTGCACCCGAGTCCAATGAAGTGAGGTTGGGCCTGGGACCCTAGTGCTTGCGTTTGAGTTCATTGAGATTGGGTCTAGATCCTTGAAACCTGTGCCTAGGTCCATCTAGGGTGAGCTTGAGACCTTGGCTCTAGCGATCTACTTTGCGGTGCTCAGGCGGTTCATTGAGATCAAGCCCAAGACTTTGGTGCTTGAAACATTCCATTTACTTGTTTAATAATTCAAAAAATGTTGCAATTTTATGTCTCATATTTTCTTTTAATCAGAGAATAAACCTAAACAATGTAATTTGGATCTACTTCAAAAAAAACTTTGGCATAAACTCTAGCGAAGAATTCGATTGATGTGAATATGTAACAATAATTTTATGCATCACTTTTAATGCGAACGCTCGAGCATCTTGTAATTGGATACTAAACCGTAGAGCCCGACTACATTGGAAACCTCAAAAAGAAGTCGACTATCTCGAGCGTCATATGCACTTCTAGTTCTAGCCGGACACTCCTCTGCACAAGTTGCTTGTATAAATCGTAATGCCTGCCGAGGTAATTCACCAACCATGACCATAAGTATTGTCTCCAAACAAATCTCTGTTCTTAGTTCTGTCTTCAGCCAGTGAATGCATAAGAGCTAGTATATTGATCATTCGCACCAAACGTTTATTTGAACGAGAGTGATACTGCTCGTTGCAGAATGATCTTTCCAAGTAACGCAGGCTAAATGATCATTCCAACTTTGGAAGAAGTGGAAAACAGAGATAAAAAAGGAAGTAGCATACTAATTGATCTTTCCTAGCTTTATCCATCCAAAGACTTATTACCTTGTCGTGTTAACTAATGCACAATTTACACACAAGAGGAGTTATGCTTGGGTCGATTACATAGCTCCATTTTCATGGCGCAGAAGTATCTCAACCACCGGCGCATGGTGGGTCTTGAATCTGTCTTCCTCCACGCACTGAAGGGCCACTGAAACCAAAACTTTGATCTTCTTGATGTCGAAATTCCCTCTTACGGTCGGATCAATGTTTTCCGTTGTCCATGTCTCCATCGCAACTCCTGGTTTCACCTTCTCTCTAACCCAAGAAGTGGATCTTTCGTACCCGCCTTTTGCTTCTCCATAAATTGCGTGACCTCCAATCGGGTTTCTCCCAGTGAGCATCTCCAACAGGAAGATTCCGTAGCCGTACACATCCACTTTGGAGGTGATTGGCAAGTGGCCAGCCCATTCAGGAGCCATGTAACCTCTTGTTCCTCTCACTCTTGAGAAACCGGTATTCTTAGGGCCCTTTCTATTAAGAAGCTTAGAGAGCCCAAAATCCGCCACCTTCGCTTGGTACTTGGAATCAAGAAGGATATTCTGTGGCTCCACATCGCAATGGAGATCCCATTCTAAACACTCTTCATGAAGATAAGCAAGCCCATTGGCCGATCCTACAGCGATCTCAAACCTTTTGGTCCAGTCGAGTTGAGGGGAAGAAGATTTTCAGACAAGGAACCGTGATTCATGAACTCGTATACCAGGAAGCTGTGCTTGCCCTCTGCGCAGTACCCCCACAACTCGATCAGGTTCATGTGATTCAGATTCCCAATAGTTCTCACTTTTAGCCAGGAATGTCTCTTCTCTTGGTTAATGTTGTACAGCCGCTTGATCGCAGCTACCCGGTGATCTTGCAAGAGGCCTCTGAACACAATCCTCAATAATTCTTTCATGGGTATATGATAAGAAGAGAGATTGCCTTTTGGTAGTTTCAAACAGATGGTCCCAATTTGTTGCAATGATAGATATCCATTTAACAGAAGTATCTTGATGTAACAATCAAAAGAGCCAGTGTCCTAGTTAAATTTGTGTTGAAAACATCTACAGTTGCATAAATTCTCACACATTTCCTTGCACGCCACCAAGGTAACGTTTGGAAAATAGAAATCGGACACTAGCACGTGTGATTCTTTTTCTTCCAAATTATTTAGAAATGTTCTTTCCTGTCTTCGGTAGTGAATTCGTAGGACAGGACCATGAGCCCCAGAGGTAAAAATTCCCCAAGAGAGCAACGGCGTCCCTGTTGTTGAATGATCTCTCTCACACTAAATGATCTTTCTTAGATTTTTAAGAAGAAATTACAGAGATCAACACCTGCTAAATTATACTTCCTAGATTTGTACATCCAAAGACTACTGATAAAACCCGAGCAGTTAATGCTTGAAGCTGATTACAGATCCTCCCTTTCATGGCGCAAGAGCATCTCAACCACCTGGTTCATGGTGGGCCTTGCATTTCTATCTCCCTCCACACACTGAAGAGCCACCGTGACCAAGACTTCAATCTTTCTAACGTCAAATCCCCCTGTTAGCCTTGGATCCACAATTTCCTTTATCCATGTTTCCGTTTGAACTCCGGTTCTCTTCTTCTCTCTCACCCACGAAGCCAACAATTTGCTCTCGTTCTCATCACCGCCCTCAGTATTTGCAAGCCCTTCTGTTGGACTCCTGCCAGTCACCATCTCCAACAGGACAATCCCATAACTGTACACGTCTACTTTGGAGGTGATTGGCATATTGTAAACCCATTCAGGAGCCATGTAACCTCTTGTTCCTCTGATTCTGGAGAAGCTTGAGTTCTTTAGTCCCTCCCTCTTGATTATCTTAGAAAGTCCAAAATCCGCCACCTTTGGCTGGTAATTAGAATCAAGAAGTATGTTATGTGGCTTGACGTCGCAATGGAGAATCCATTCCAAGCACTCTTCGTGAAGATAAGCGAGTCCCTTGGCTGATCCCATCGCAATCTCATACCTTTTCGTCCAGTCAAGTAGATCGGAAGAAAGATTTTCTGCTAAGGAACCGTGATCCATGAACTCATAAACCAAGAGCCGGTGCTGTGCCTCCGCACAGTAACCCCACATCACGATCAGGTTCATGTGATTGAGATTCCCAATTGTTCTCACTTCAGTCAGGAACTCCTCTTCTCCTTGATTCACCTCGTTCAGCCGCTTGACCGCAACTTCCCTGTGATCAGGCAAGACACCCTTATACACAATCCCCCCACTTCCTCTTCCAATCTCTTTGCTAAAGTTCATGGTTGCTTTCTTCAGCTCAGCATACGTGAACCTTGTAAATTTATTTGCTGCAAGATGATATCCCTTCGCATGACGTCTGTTGGGATCAGTCCTGATCAAGAAGGACCATGTGAGGAAGACTACAACAATTTGCGCTCCAGCTATCCCTGAAGCAAAGATGAGCAAGATCCGAAATGTCGAGTTTGTGTGACTCTTCAGATACGTCCTCTGGAGAACAACTTCTTGAACTTTTGGTGGACAGGGCAGTGGGTTGAATTCTTTAGTGCTTATTTGATAATGAGAGAGATTGGCTTGTGGTAATTTCAAATAGATGCTCCCACTGGATGAGACCGAAGAATATCCATTTAACAGCAGCATCTTGGGGAAACAGTCGAAGAGCCCTTTGCGCTCGTTGAATCTGTATAAAAAGCCTTTGCAATTGCAAAGATCCGCACACTTTTTCTTGCACTCTGCCAAGGTATTGTTTTGGGAGAAGTCCTTATCATATCCATAAAAATCATGGTGAGGTAAATGGAGGAAACCGACCTTAGTATCAGAACTCTTATTGCAGAAGCTCTTGAATTTGGGCACACATCCTTGAGTCCGATCAGTGTCATTATTCCCCACATAACCAGGAAGGCAAGAGCAACTCCTCCCCTTACTTGGGCTGTAACTGCAAACGCTATTTGGTCCGCAAATCCCATGAATTGTACATGACACAGATATGGCTTGCCATGTTACAATCAATTTCCCATTTTTTTTTCTACTATAGACCCTGACATTACCATCATGATCAACCTTCAATATTCGTTGGGTTCTCTTGCCGAAATCTGACGTCAAGAATTTCAGATCATCCGATGAAGTGAAATTCCCCAAGGAATCAAGCACTGCAACTTTGCTATCATTGTAGGTTGTTCTAATATTTTCCCAACTCACCTGGCCTGGGTCTGGCCAGTACACACTCGAGATCAAAGGTCCGTTGAAGAGGAGACGAAGGACATTGTCGTTGTCGAAGTACAACTTGTAATAGCCAGAAGAGAAGTTGCGGTTGCCCCGAGAGGAAACAAGCGGTGTGTTCCTAGTGAGGCTCTGTTCAGGGAGGAGCACGTCAGTTGGGTAGTCAAAGCTTTGCCACAACGGGACTTTTCCTTCTCTGTCAAGAAGAACAAGATTGCCAGAATCTTGGAGCTGTAATTGATGGACCAGTGTCTTTGATTGCGAGAGTGAGGCCGTATCTGTGGTCCAAACAATGGTGTCCCTGGCGTCGGTTAGTACAAGATCGCCATTCTTTTTAAGGGAAAGCTTAGAGAATCTCCCATTGACAGGTTCATCGCGGTTTGCCATCCAAACTATGGTGCAATTCTGGCCGACGCATGGTGGATTGCTGTACCAGATAGCAAAGCAATAAGCGTTCCTGCCGACGGGGTAAAACCCTGCGGAGAAGACGCTGGACTTTGAGATGAGGACGTCGTCTGGATTGTCAACGGAGAGAGAGTTGCCTATGGGCAAAGTGGTGCGAGTTGCAGAGGAAGGTCGAGAAGACAAGTGAATGATGGAGAGAACAAGCACAAGGAGGAATGACGAGTTTCTCATGTTTGGTCGAGGATTGGCTTGTACTGAGATGTTTACAGAGTCCTTGGCTTTACTTATATAGAGGAAACTGGCATACAAACAAAAGTAGTCACAAAGTGACATGCTCACGATCAAGACTTGGTCAGATGAAACCACTTAACCGGGTATAAACCTCTCTTACATGCTTAGTCTATGGCATCAAAGTGTGTTGTTTTTTCTTCTACCCACGAGGCTCGTGAACTTTATTCTCTGTTTGATTTATATTCTCAAAATGTAATGTTAAGATCGCTCTGTATGTGCAGTGATCTGGTCCGTGCTATGCACGGAAGAAATGGAAAATTCTTAGTTCAAGTAAACAGAAAATATAAACTCAAATAATTTATTTAAACCGAGTTGTCTGATTATTAATATTTTTTTTTTTTTGGGTACTAGGACTAAATACTTAATTTGAAATTATCATTCCCAAAAAAATTCAGTTGTAGAAAACAAAAACGAAAGAAATATAAATAAATGATTATTTGTAACAAAATATTTTTTAAATGATTAATTTTTGCGAAACGGACGTAACGTGGATGTTTATATTCAGCTAACTATAGCGGCTTCCCTTGGAAAGGGGCAATATTGCCCACAGCAAGACCTTCTCGGAAGGTCACCTTCCTGCAGATGACAATATTTACGGTCAAAATTAGAGATCCAAGGGAATCGCTCCATTTTCTTTCCATGTGGAGAGAAATGGTGAGGGTGGAGCCCAGACAAGAAAATTTCGTTGTACGTGCACCACGTTCCAAGATTTTTCCCTTTTGGTATGGTTTTGATTGGGTCAAGTTGATTTAATGTCAAATTGGAACACGGAATAACTTGTATCTTCATTACTTGAACTTGACTCGAGCACAATTGAATATGAAAAATCAAACCGTAAAGGGACATCCCCAGCAAGACCTTCTCGGAAGGTCACCTTCCTGCAAATGACAAGACATATTGTCATTTACAGTCAAAATTAGAGATCCAAGAGAATTGTTAGGAGAATTGCAAGTGTATAATATTGACAAGTAATAAAGCGATGAGTGAGTGTTGTTCCCACAAGGATTGTTTTTTTTAATTATCAAATTACTTACTAAAAGTAATCAATTCAAAAATCTAGCTAACCAAATCGAAAATGCAAGTAAAGAGTAAACTAAACCAATTAAAAGACTAAAATATAAAAAAAGTCAAAACTTAAAGAATTCAAAAGCTAATTAAAATTGTAAAGTAAAAATAATCTAAAGCAAATTGAAAATTAACAAGGCTAATTATCAAGATTTTAATCAAATCACAAAGTGTTAGAGCATCCAACTTCATTTAACCATTCATAATCAATTTTTTTAACTTGTCATGCAACAAATTAATTTTCAATTGTGTGGAAGAAATTTCCCTAAGTTGAATTACAAGCCGACATTGGTCTAATAATCCCTAATTAGGTATGTTAACCCACACTAACCTTAAATGAATTTAAACTACCTAAAAGCATTAAGTTATTGTGGAAATGTTTGGATTTAATCTAAGTAGTCCCAACGTAAATCTACTACCGCAGCTACATAAATAACCTAGTGTACCTTGACCTAAATTTAATTTATGGTTCAATATCACTAATGCACATGCACACAATCTCCACTAAATCATTCAAAAGTTGGCCAAACTTCTAAAAGCATTAAAATCATGATAAAGAACGACACAATGAAAACAATTCTATTGCATAAGAAAATCTTTGAAAATCAATCAATCATGATTAAGATCTATTGTAACTCTAACAAAAGAAATTTAGAACATAGTAAAAACTAAATTAACAAAAATGAAAGAAAACATAATAATAAAAACAAATTCACCAATTCGAGATACAAAGAGCTTCAGGTTTGTCTCATCCTTCTCTCATTGACACGCGCCAACTCTACTAATAAAATCTAACTAAGAAAACCCAAAATCTTTTGCAAATATGGTGTCTTCAAGGATTCTCTCCCTTTTTTTATATGCGGCGCAAAAACAGTTTATATAGCCTCCAAAAATTTGCCCTAGGTCGACTTCCACTAGAATTTGGAAAATATTTCTCTTTATCTCCTTGATTTTCTTTGAATCTTATCATCAATTATGGTTAAATTCTCTAAATTTTTGATCTGGCTTTTTCTTCAAGATAAAATATTCTGAAAGATATTGTGATATTTTGGAAGATCTAAAAATATTTCTTACAAAATAAAATTACATGAGTAGCAATTAAATTCACCCAAAATTCATCAAAATTTAGCAAATATCAAGTATAAATTAATCAGAATACTCTATTAAAAATAGAGTAATCAGGAATCTCGCCATTTTCGAGGAGAGAAATGGCGAGGGTGGAGCCCAGACAAGAAAACTTCGTTGTATATGCATCGTGTTCCAAGATTCTTCCCTCTTGGTAGGGTTTTGATTATATCAAGTCGATTTAATGTCAAATTGGAACATTAAATGACTTGGATCTTCGTTACTTGAACTCGACTCGAGCACAATTGAATATGAAAAATCAAACTATAAAGGGACATCCACAGCAAGACCTTCTTGGAAGGTCACCTACCTGCAAATGACAATATTTACGGTCAAAATTAGAGATCCAAGTGAATCTCTCCATTTTCTTTCCACGTGGGGAGAGAAATGGTGAGGGTGGAGCCCAGACAAGAAAATTTCGTTGTACATGCATCGCATTCCAAGATTCTTCCCTTTTGGTAGGATTTAGATTGGGTCAAGTCGGTTTAATGTCAAATTGGAACACGGAATGACTTGTATCTTAGTTACTTGAACTCGACTCGAGCACAATTGAATATGAAAAATCAAACTGTAAAGAGACATCCCCAACAAGACCTTCTCGGAAGGTCACCTTCCTGCAAATGACAAGACATATTGTCATTTACGGTCAAAATTAGAGATCCAAGAGAATTGTAAGGTGAATTGCAAGTGTACAATATCGACAAATAATAAAGTGATGAGTGGGTGTCGTTCTCACAAGAATTGTTTTTTTTAATTATCCAGTTACTTACCAAAAGTGATCAATTCAAAAATCTAGCTAACCAAATCGAAAAGACAAATAAAAAGTAAACTAAACCAATTAAAAGACTAAAATATAAAAGAGTCAAAACTTAAAGAATTCAAAAGCTAATTAAAATTATAAAGTAAAAATAATCTAAAGCAAATTGAAAATTAACAAGGCTAATTATCAAGATTTTAACCAAATCACAAAGTGTTAAAGCATCTAAATTCACTTAACCATTCATAATCAATTTTCTTAACTTGTCATGCAATAAATTAATTTCCAATTGTGTTGGTGAAATTTCCCTAAGTTGAATTACAAGTCGACCTCGGTCTAATAATCCCTAATTAGGTATGTTAACCCACACTAACCTTAGGTGAATTTAAACTACCTAAAAGTATTAAGTTATTGTGGAAATTTTTGGATTTAATCTAAATAGTCCTAATGTATATCTATTACCGCAGCCACATAAATAACCCAGTTCACCTTGACCTAGATTTAATTTATGGTTCAATATCACTAATGCGCATGCACACAATCTTCACCTGATATCATGCAAACATCATTAAATTATTCAAAAGTTGGCCAAACTTCTAAAAGTATTAAGATCATGATAGAAAACGACATAATCAAAACAATTCTATTGCATAAGAAAATCTTTGAAAATCAATCAATCATGATTAAGATCTATTGTAACTCTAACAAAAAAAATTTAGAACATAGTAAATACTAAACTAACAAAAATTAAAGAAAACATAATAATAAAAACAAATTCACCAATTCGAGATACAAAGTGCTTCAGGTTTGTCTCATCCTTCTCTCCTTGACACACGCCAACTCTACTAATAAAATCTAACTAAGAAAACCCAAAATCTTCTGCAAATATGATGTCTTCAAGATTCTCTCCCTTTTTTTATATGCGGCGAAAAAGCGGTTTATATAGCCTCCAAAAATTTGCCCTAAGTCGATTTCCACTAGGATTTGGAAAATATTCCTCCTTATCTCCTTGATTTTCTTTGAACCTTATTATCAATTATAGTCAAATTCTCTGAATTTTTGATCTGCCTTTTTCTTCAAGATAAAATATTCTAAAAGATATTGTGATATTTTGGAAGATCTAAAAGTATTTCCTACAAAATAAAATTACATGAGTAGCAATTAAATTCACCCAAAATTCATCAAAATTTAGCAAATATCAAGTATAAATTAATCAGAATACTCTATTAAAAATAGAGTAATCAGGAATCTCTCCATTTTCGAGGAGAGAAATGGCGAGGGTGGAGCCCATACAAGAAAACTTCGTTGTATATGCATCGTGTTCCAAGATTCTTCCCTCTCGGTAGGGTTTTGATTATATCAAGTCGATTTAATGTCAAATTGGAACATGAAATGACTTGGATCTTCGTTACTTGAACTCAACTCGAGCACAATTGAATATGAAAAATCAAACTATAAAGGGACATCCACAGCAAGACCTTCTCGGAAGGTCACCTACCTGCAAATGACAATATTTACGGTCAAAATTAGAGATCCAAGTGAATCTCTCCATTTTCTTTCCACGTGGGGAGAGAAATGGTGAGGGTGGAGCCCAGACAAGAAAATTTCGTTGTACATGCATCGCGTTCCAAGATTCTTCCCTTTTGGTAGGATTTAGATTGGGTCAAGTCGGTTTAATGTCAAATTGGAACACGAAATGAAAAATTTCGTTGTACATGCATCGCGTTCCAAGATTCTTCCCTTTTGGTAGGATTTAGATTGGGTCAAGTCGGTTTAATGTCAAATTGGAACACGAAATGAAAAATTTCGTTGTACATGCATCGCGTTCCAAGATTCTTCCCTTTTGGTAGGATTTAGATTGGGTCAAGTCGGTTTAATGTCAAATTGGAACACGAAATGACTTGTATCTTAGTTACTTGAACTCGACTCGAGCACAATTGAATATGAAAAATCAAACTGTAAAGAGACATTGTCGCGACCTAAAATTTTTCGAAAATAATAATAATAAATAATAATAGGTTTAGGGGTATTATTAATTTCGAGCCGACGGCCCTTAATTAACTTGAGCTCTCCCAAGCCCATACCCCGCGCGACGTGGGATATTCACAAAAATATTCAAACAAGGAGTCGCAACTAGTCTATTAAGGTCGACTAGAAACCAAGCAAGGGATGGAAGCGTGCCTCACTTTCTACGTAACCAGAGATTTTAGAGTCGGGGACTTGGTTACGTTAGTCATGCGACTAACGCCCTTTTGGTACCTAACTTAATTGTATGTCAACTAAAGACACAAAGAATGCATTCAAAAAAATATTGTAGAGCCCTAAAGGCTTATTCAATTTTGGTCTTTTTTTTCTTTTTGAAGGGTTTTCTGAATTTTTTTGCAATTTTTTCTGATTTTTCTGAATTTTTATGCTTTTTAGTATTTTTTAATATTTTTTAAATATTTTTAAATATTTTAAATATTTTCGAATTTTCTGAAATTAAAGAAAACAAACTTTTCAAAAAAAAAAATTTGTATTTTTTGGCTTTTTTTGAAAATTTAAGAAAAACATTCATTACTGTTTTCGGAATTTTCTAATTTTTTCTAAAATTTGTTTGGAATTTTTGGATATTCGAAAAAAAGAAAGAAAAATAAAATAAAATAAGCTTCTGGAAATTAAGGACATTTTTTTTTTTTTTAATTTTTGATGATTTTTCGAAATTTTTTAAGATTTTTAAGATTTTTATAATTTCTGAAAGTTTTGATTTTTCTAGATTTTTTTAATTTTAATTAATTTTTATTATTAAAAAAAGTGATTCGGACCGGGTCGGGAAACCCGGCCCTACTAAACCGACCCGGACCCTATCGGTCCGGGCCGGGGCAATGACCGGGCTGGCCGAACGGCCCGGTCGAAAAGTACTCTAAAAATGGCCCATCCACAATAAAATTAAAAAAATGAAAAGCCCATTTTCCTATATCTAAAATTTCAGCCCACACCAACAACGGCCCACATTCAGACCTAGCCCATTCGAAAATTCTCAGTCCGGCCCATTTTCATTCTATTTTCAGCCACTTTTTTTCTTTTTTTTTATTTCGATTTTCTTTGCTTTTTTTTTCATTTTTTAATTATTTTTTTCTTCACTTTTTTGTCTTTTTCCTTATTTTGTCTTTTTCTTCTGCTGTAGGTTTCCCCTCCATGCGTCGTCTTCAACCTCCGGATGTCTCCTCCCAGTGAGACCGAATAGCCGCAACTCGCACTCACCGATCCGAAAGACCATCAACATCAGCGTAAGAAAGCAACGCAATAAGCTTAGACATTTTATCAAACATGTGGAGTGCACCTCTTAGAGAAACAGTTCCTGACCCAAAACGAGGCTCGAACTTGCATCGATAATCACGACACATGATAGGAAAAAATACTAGGATTACGAGTAAGAGCTATGCATGCTAAAGTTCGCGTGAGTTGTTGGGCGTCTACGAGCTCTGGCTTGCCACCTTGACAGCCCCAAATCAAAAAGGAGAAAACAGACTGAAGCTAATATACCCAGCAAGTGATCAAACGTGAAAACATTATAATGAGAAAGGAAAACCTCACTGGTGCGGCCTCAAACCGCGGGCTCTTCCGGGGAAGGGCATGTTTCCGGTGAAGGGGATGTGCGTGAAGGCCGATTCGAACAATACGAGATGTGTCACTGTTCGGCATGAGGACATCGTCGGGAATGCCGTCGGAAATGTCTGTGCACGGTTGAGGCCGCCCTCTCTTGCTCTCTCAGTCGCTCGGACCATTCTCCCTCTCTCCGTTCCTCTGTCTCTTGGGCAGCAAGAACTGAGGAAAGAGCGCCT
Source organism: Corymbia maculata (assembly GCA_014182735.1). Lineage (NCBI taxonomy): Eukaryota > Viridiplantae > Streptophyta > Magnoliopsida > Myrtales > Myrtaceae > Corymbia > Corymbia maculata. Next base: position 18,154,993 of record CM024687.1, read on the forward strand.
CAACCATAGAGAAAACCCAGAGAAGCCACCTACGTCCTCTCCTTTGCTCGCTTCTCTTCCTCCTTCTGTTTTCTGGCAACACTCTCGAAGGAGCTGGAAAACCAGGAAAATCCCTCGCAGGAAAAACTCCATCTCCTCTCTTCTTCAACCCAGAAAATCGGAAAAAAACTCTCGGATCTCAATCTACGGCTTCCTTCTTCGTTATTTACCCTCAAAAACCAAGAAAGACCGACCTACATTCACCTTTTTGACCAGCCAAAACTAGAACCACAGCTCGCCTCTCTTCTGCGATTTTCTCCTCCCAAAACCGAAAACTAGCTCCTCCCTTCCTCCTGCGTTTTTCCCTCGTTTTCTTCTTGCTGCCGTTTCTTCCTTCTTCCTCCGCCGGTCCTTCTGTTCCTGCGTTTTCCTTTTTTTCTGATCTGCGTGCGTCTGTCCTCTTTGCGGCAGCCAGAATCTCTCTTGTCTTCTCTCTCGGTCGCTTCTATCTTGCAGCCCAAAAACCAGAAACCGCCTCCTCCCCGATTCTTCTCCGTCTCGCTCTCATGTTTTTTTTTCGAAAATCCTCACCACCGTGGAAAGGGGGGTTCCCGGACAAGCGGTGTCCTCGAGCGTTGCTGCTGGCCTCCTCTCTCTTTTTTTTTCTCTGTGTGCCTCTGGTCCCTTTTGGTGGTCGAGCGTCCCTGTGTTGCCGTTCTCCTCAGACCTGGTGCTCCTCAGATCTCTTCCTCATCTCGCTCTCCTCTGATTCTGTCCAGCTCTCTCTCCCGGCGATGTCTTCATTAATCTTCTTGAGGGAGAGACCCAGCGGACCAATCTTCGGGGCCAGGGAACTGGCGGCTCCGACCTCGCCTCCAGTGACCTGAATGTGGACGTCGATGACCTGGGTCGGATCGAAATTCGGCGGCGAGGGCTCGGATTAGGGTTCCTGCAGAGAGAGGTTAGTGGGTCGTCCGTGAGGAGGAGGCGCTCCGTTGCTGCCTCCCCTCCTCCTTGCTCCCATCGGCGATGCTCTTCTGCCCCTCTAACCGAATCTGGTCCCCCCTTTCTCTCCGTGTGACAGCGCACACGGCTGACGTCATGGTCCGAGGAGGCCAGCACGACGTCTTCCTTCAACCGCGCTGCTGCTACCGTTCTTGCATGCTCCTTTCACGTGCGGAGAGGGAGAAGAGGAAAAGAGAAAGCAGAATAGAGGGGGAGAGAGGCTGGGCCGAGATAGGAAAAAAAAGATAGAGAGATGGGCTGGACAGGGAAAAAAGCCCAAGAGAAAAGAAGAAGAAAAAACTAGGTGAGTAAAGGGGAGTGAGCTGGGCCGAGCCAGCCCAACTGCAATTTTTTGATTTTTTTAAATTTTTAAATTTTTTAGAAATTAATATATATTTATATATGCAAAAATAAATGGACATTAAAAATAAAATAAACAAAAATTCGGGTGTCAACAGACATCCTCAACAAGACCTTCTCGGAAGGTCACCTTCCTGCAAATGACAAGACATATTGTCATTTACGATCAAAATTAGAGATCCAAGATAATTGTAAGGTGAATTGCAAGTGTACAATATCGACAAGTAATAAAGCGATGAGTGAGTTTCGTTCTCACAAGAATTGTTTTTTTTAATTATCCAGTTACTTACTAAAAGTGATCAATTCAAAAATCTAGCTAACCAAATCGAAAAGACAAATAAAAAGTAAACTAAACCAATTAAAAGACTAAAATATAAAAGAGTCAAAACTTAAAGAATTCAAAAGCTAATTAAATTGTAAAGTAAAAATAATCTAAAGCAAATTGAAAATTAACAAGGCTAATTATCAAGATTTTAACCAAATCACAAAGTGTTAAAGCATCTAAATTCACTTAACCATTCATAATCAATTTTCTTAACTTGTCATGCAATAAATTAATTTTCAATTGTGTTGGCGAAATTTCCCTAAGTTGAATTACAAGCCAACCTCAGTCTAATAATCCCTAATTAGGTATGTTAACCCACACTAACCTTAGGTGAATTTAAACTACCTAAAAGTATTAAGTTATTGTGGAAAATTTTGGATTTAATCTAAATAATCCTAATGTAGATCTACTACCGCAGTCACATAAATAACCTAGTTTACCTTGACATAGATTTAATTTATGGTTCAATATCACTAATGCGCATGTACACAATCTCCACCTGATATCATGCAAACATCAACAAATTATTCAAAAGTTGGCCAAACTTCTAAAAATATTAAGATCATGATAGAGAACGACACAATCAAAACAATTCTATTGCATGAAAAAGTCTTTGAAAATCAATCAATCATGATTAAAATTTATTGTAGCTCTAACAAAAGAAATTTAAAACATAGTAAAAACTAAATTAACAAAAATTAAAGAAAATATAATAATAAAAACAAATTTACCAATTCGAGATACAAGGAGCTTCAGGTTCGTCTCATTCTTCTCTCATTGACACGCGCGAACTCCACTAATAAAATGGAAGAATAAAATTTAACTAAGAAAACCAAAAATCTTCTGCAAAGATTGTATCTCCAAGGATTCTCTCCCTTTTTTTATATGCGGCGCAAAAGCAATTTGTATAGCCTCTAAAAATCTGCCCTAAATTGACTTCCACTAAGATTTGGAAAAGATTCTTCCTTATCTCCTTGATTTTCTTTGAACCTTATCCTCAATTATGGTCAAATTCTCTAAATTTCTGATTTGAACTGGCTTTTTCCTTAAAATGAAATATTCTGAAACATATTATAATATTCTGGAAAATCTGAAAATATTTCCTACAAAATAAAATTACGTGAATAGCAATTAAATTCACCAAAAATTCATAAAAAATTAGCAAATATCAAGTCTAAATTAGCAAGAATACTCTATTAAAAATAGAGTTATCAGGAATCTCTCCATTTTTTTTCCACATGGGGAGAGAAATGGTGAGGGTGGAGCCCAAAAAGAAAACTTCATTGTACATGCATCGCGTTCCAAGATTCTTCCCTCTTGATAGGGTTTCAATTGGATCAAGTCGATTTAATGTCAAATTGGAACACGAAATGACTTGGATCTTTGTTACTTGAACTCGACTCGAGCATGATTGAAAATAAAAAATCAAAATGTAAAGGGACATCCACAGCAAGACCTTCTCGGAAGGTCACCTTCCTGTAAATGACAATACATTTACGATCAAAATTAGAGATCCAAGGGAATCTCCATTTTCTTTCCATGTGGGGAGAGAAATGGTGAGGCTGGAGCCCAGACAAATTTTTTTTTGTTATGCATGCATCGCATTCCAAGATTCTTCCCACTTGGTAGGGTTTCGATTGGGTCAAGTTGGTTTAATGTCAAATTGGATCGCGAAATGACTTGTATCTTCGTTACTTGAACTCGACTCGAGCATGATTGAATATGAAAAATCAAACTGTAAATTGATTGGAATGAAAATGCCAATTATTTGAGCTCGACTTAAACTTGACTTGATTATTTAGGAGAGATATGTAAGCTTGACTAGTCTCCTTGCATTTATATAAATGAGGGTGCTACAGGTGAGAATAATTCTTGAAAATCAATTAGGCTTAATTTGACTGATGAGCTGGTCAAGTATTGAAAAGCTTGGCCAACACCCAAAAAAAAAAAAAAAAAAAGTGTTGACAAGCCCGAGCTCGACTCCACAAGATACTCTAGTAGCAGTAATCTTCAAATTGAGCTCAAGCTATTGGCAAGTTGCTTGACTCGGTTATACCCCTACTTCTCAAACTAAGGTTATATAAAATAGTTTCACTTTTGATGCCCTCTCTTATTCGTCTCGTTAATAGTATTTCCCGAATAGAGGGTTCATGTGCACTGGACGTACATACAATTGGTGCACCCGAGGATGAATCTTAAATCCAATCCAATCATAACCTCAAAAAGGGTGCATCCCGAACGGACCTAGACACTTAATCACAATTTAATATTTGAAAATATCAAACTTTCTCCAAAAATCCTTGATATACCTCTAACTTTTTAAAATATCAGTTCATTACCTCTAAACAGAATTCCACTTTGAGACCAGATTGCCTCCTTTTTCAAATGCCCAAACTCTTTGCAAAAAAAAAACCCCAAACTCTCCTAAAATAAGGAGCAATGTATGTGAAGAATGCATGACTAGAAGCGGGCATTTTCAGAAAGGAAATAACGTTTGTAAATAAGATCACAAGGATAATTGATATGAAGGCACAGACTAGTGATCAAGAGCAAAACTTAGGTAATGAATTGGTAGTTCAAAAAACTGAGGTATGAAAATGGTGTAAGAGTGAGAAGTGATGTACATTTTTCATATTTTCCCTTACATACTCATAACCATAATTTATGGTGGATTTTCTGGAAACAAATTAGGGGAAAATTGTCCAAAAAGACTTAAACCTATCACGTTTTTCCCTTCTTTTTTTTTTTTTTCCTTTTTCTATTTTCCCTTCGCCGATCATCTCTAGCCTTAGGTGAGGCCATCTTCGCTGGCCTCGAGCAAGGATCCCTTGAGCCTAGGCTATCGAGGGCAGCCCTCATTGGCCTTGAGGGAGGGTTCCCTTGCCTAGGATGTTGAGGGTAAACCCTCACTCGATCTAGCAAAGGGCCCTCACTAGCCAAGGCTTGGGCATCCCTCGCTTGAGGCTAATGATCTCTACCAATAATCAACGAGGTTTTGCGATGCTCGGCAGAGAGAAAGGGAAAAAAGAATAAAAAAGGAAAAGAAGAGAAAAGAAAAGAAAAGTAAAGAAGGAAAAGAGAGAAAATAATAAAATAAATAATTTTAAAAATATTTATATATTATTAAAAACTATCTACAACAGCATTGACCATGCCACATAGGACTGCCAATGTTCACATCAATTAATTTCAGTCAAAATTGGCTGAATGGACTTAATTGACAAAACGTAAAAATGTTTAAAACTTAATTGGCATAATTAAAAAGTTTGTGACTCAATTAGTAAAAATCTAGTTGGTTTGAGACTTTTTGGATAATTTTCCTAGCAAATTGGTAGTTTTATTTGTCTGTCATATTCTGACTTTAAAATCACTCTCAGACTTTTGCTTTGTTTTTTTGCAGAGTGTGAGAATCGAATCCCACATCCAAAACTAAACATCCCCACCTTAAGCCTCTCCTTTGAAGGAAGAGAATCGAGCTCTCCACCTCCCCCTCTCATGTGGGAAGGGATTGGTAGTTGAATATTGAGAGTTTGTAGCTTTGAAATTCTAACTTTATCGAGTGCTGGTTATCGTTACCTTCATATAACAATGCATGATTTGTGGGACGTAGAAATATCATTTATACGGAGGTTAATGCTATTAAAGGTCTCCCATTGATAAAATTATGTAGACCCCTTCTTGTTTGAACTGCTCAATTTGTTCTTAATACTATCAATATCTTCTTTACACCTGAAAAACAAGAGAAAGTATAATTTTGTCAAAATCTTCTTTACACTAACGCTAGATATATAAAAATGAAATTTGGCATCCTTTCCATTGATTGAATCTTTTTTGCCTCTACTTAGTTTGCGCTGCATCCATAAGAAAGTTAATTAAACATATATTTTTTAACCTAAAAAGTTATAAACTTATTGCACTTGTGTCATTTCAATCCTAAATCTATTGTGATTGTGTTAATTCAGTCATAAATATTTTAATTGGGTTAATTTACTTGATAATTTGCCAATATAGTCATTTTGGCTAATTTTTGCTGGAAATTGTTGACGTGGATGTTGCCATGCTAGATAGGATGCTCGATGTTGACGTCCACATTTTTATAATTTAATTAAAATTTTCTTATAGTTTTTTAAATTTTTTCTTTTTCTTTTTCTTATCAAATCCAGCGAGATTCGGTGGCCACTGTAAGTATATGTTAAAAAACCAAGAACTACCTAAATCGGACTGAACAGTCCCCATGAGAACAAGTCTAGTTCCCCATTTCAGGATGATACTGCCCACTTGGGCGGGTACATATATGTGTATATAATTTTTAATCCATTTATAGATTGATTGGATTCTCTTGGCGGCCTTTGTTGGTGTTGTAGTCAGTCAGGCTATTTATTCAAGGTGAGCAACTGATGGATTTTCATGGCTATTAGTTGGTTTCACTCACATTTGCTCTTTGAAAGATCAGTAGCTTGTTCAAGCAGTTCTACTTTAGGAATCACATCTCTTGATAACCTCACCTCACAAAAGAAAAGTAAAAATGTTTCGTCTCCATTGGAAAGTAATTTGAGCGGTAGAGATTGCTTTACAACTTAAGTAATGTCCCATTCCTCTCTTATTTTTTTCTTGCTACTTTTGGCAGGTTTCTAAAATCTTTCAAACCTTATTTTCAAGATGTCAGGCAATATGGCGTTTTTCCGGGACATTTTGGTTCTGTGCTACTTGCTATTAAAAATAGATTAGATCCACAAACACGGCTAGTTTCATGGACTCACCTGGGAACTTAGTTAGATTGGTGGTTCAATTCTTGAGAGGGTCTAGGAACCGGATTGGACTATTCTTGATTCTCATTTTGTAAATTGTTCCTTAGTGGGTGATTCGCAATTCTAAAGTGGGAATCACCTATTTTAAAATCAATCACCCCTAAGCCATTGGGCAAGGCCCCCAAACCCCTTGTCAATTGTAGGTAAGGGTCTTGGCCCTTGCACGAGCAAGGCTTAGAAGAAAATAAAAAAATAAAAAAATAAAAGAAATAAAAGAAATAAAAGAAATAAAAGAAAAAAAGAGAAAAAATATAAATATAAATAAAAAATTATAAAAATTGTCGCCATTCTATGTCTATGCCATGTAGGACAACTAGTATTCATGTCAACGACCTCTTATCAAAATTGGGCGAAACAACTATATTGGCAAATTGTAAAAATGTTTAGGATTAAATTGACTAAATTGAAAGGTTTATAATTGAACCAGCACAAATATAAAAAGTTTAGGACTTTTTTGTTAATTATCCCTAAATACAAGTATCAACTTCATGGATTAACTTGGCAGTTAATTTGCATGAATTACAGTGCACAGAATATGTTCCATCGTCATATCACAAAGTATTATTATAAGTTCAGACCGCCTAGCCAGATTTTTCTACTCGAGTCTTACTTAACCATAAAGCTCAGCTTATAGATCCAAAAAGTTTGTCACACCAAGTGTTAAAAACCGCGTCGCAAGAAACATTTCTTTCACGTCAAGGGTGGAGAGAAGGCATGGGAAGAAGGGAAGGGGGCGCCATACTCCAAGTTCTGTCGGTCTGTCAAATGAAAGACTCGGGAAATCCAAAATAAAATTCTTAGTCTTTAGTGAAGTTTTCGGACGAGCACATCAGAGTTCTTTTAGACTTGAGAAAAGTTGAGGTAAAGTTTCTATGAGGGCAATCTCTTGAAGATATTATTTTTGCCATAATTTTCGAGTCTTCAAGGAGATTGTGGAGCTTAAAGGGAAAAATTAATGAACTTAAAAATATAGGAGCATAACGTCAATCACTAATGTGGTGCAAATTTTTTACTTATATCCAATAATAAATTGACATGCGTCAAGTGAGTCAGCATAAAAAAAAGAATCTAAATATTCTCTTCTTCCTCCTCTACATACTATGCTTTACCAATTTGGCTATTGTCCATGGCCATTGGTGCTTTTGGCCGGCTCTTCAGATCTAGCCGTCCATGGCCGCTGTCGCCAATTGAACCATTGTCACTCATGGCCATGGCTCCAAATCTAAAAGTTCAGCTGGGCTAAATTGGGAAGCACCGGCCATGGACAAGCAAGGACGATAGAGGGGCGCTCAGCTTAGACGCAGTAGCGTCGGGCTAGATATGGATTCATGGCGACCAGATATGGACTTTGTTGACTGCAATCGTTACCCTGGAGACTAGATCTAGACTTTGTTGCTCGCCTTTGTTGCTCACAGTCGTGAGCGGGTGGGTCTATAGTCCCAGCGACCATTGGATTTTGTCGCTTGCACTGTTGTTGTCGGTGGATGGACAAACTTCAGCCACAGCTCGTTGCAGTGTTGTTGTCGTTGCAGTCGGTTATGGACAAGCAAAGCTTGTGGCCATGCCTGAAGCCAGATTTGGACAAGTAACCACGGAGCCGACCACGAGTGGACGGGTAGATTGGGTCGACTGCAAGCGACTTTGGAAGGGGTGGAGAAGGTGGTTGGACAGGTGGTGTGATGGAGGAAGAAGAAGAGAAATCAGATTTTTATTTTTTATTCCACCACAGTAGACACATATCAACTCATTATTTTCGTTTTTGTCGAGCAACTAGTTATTGGATATGAGTAAAAATGCATGCCACTTCAACAATTGATGTGACATTTTATAATTACCGAATATTTTTTCACAATAGAGAATTTGAAAATGTTATGGAAGAGAACTTTTTCGTTGTGGAAATAGCATTACCTTGGAAATATTATGGGAAATTTTAATACCCGTAATGAGTTTCATTGGATTAAGATAAAAACCGCCATGTTTTGGTTCCACATGCTTATTTGAGTTAGTAGAAAGACTAGAGGTGTGTATCCTTTTCCAAGAGCACCGAAACTTTTATTGCAATATACGGATGGCGAGGGCGGAGAGGATGAGGGTTGTATCCCCCAACCCTACCGAAAAGGAAGAATAATCAAAATTTTACTATATGAAGTATTTATGGATAATGTAGGGGAAACATAGAGAAAATAAGGAACTACGTACTATCAAAAATGATTCAACTCATATAAAGAAACTAATGTGCGAGGGATGGGCCGAGTTGGCGGGACGAGGCTGACTGTGTACGTCCTTTCCCTTCTCCATATGTGGGGCATGGAAACTTGTCCCAGCCCGCCCCACCCAAAATTCATCCATTGCGAGTTTTATTCATTCTATTTGGGGCAGGGCAGTTCGGGTTTGAATCGGGGAAAGTAAAATTCTATTCCCATTACTATAACACCATTATGCTAGAAATCTTTCATCTTACTTGAAACTTGCGGACCACGCTCGAAAGTTGTAGATGCTCCCCTTACATAAACAATCCAGAAGAAAAACAATTATGGCAAGATTGCAGCGTGTACATAAACTCTACTTCTTATGGGCACCAGCTTTATCACTAAGATTTTTGAGAATTAGATCAAAGTCTGATCCAGGATAAGGAGTAGTTGAAAATTCGATGGAAGGACGTGATCAAATTGCAACTATTAAAAGCTTTCCAATGTAGTCCAGTTTGCTAAATTGAACAATTGAACCAAAAAATATAGCACATTTTAATCACAGTAGTGTGATCCCAAGTGTGTTGAAGTAATCGGTACTGTTACTCAATCAAGTGACATCATCTAAAAGATCAAGTTATAAGCTTTTTGACATCTTAATAATGACATTGACCAGTTTGAAAGGAAGAAAGTGCTGCAACTCTTCTTCATCATTGTTCGTTCGACCTAGACCTGATTCTTAAAAATCCACATCCTCGGCAGCTTTTCGACAAAGAACCACACTTTCAGAAAACTTTGGATTATACACTTTCTATATGTTGCAAAGGTCAGGTCAATTGAATATCCAACAATAAAAAGTAAGTTCAAAATTAGAATAATTTTTTCTTAATGAAATAATATAAATGCATATATCATTGTTGAAAACAATCACCTCTAGTGGTTCCAAGTTATGTTTGACCCAATCAACGTGTGCCATATAGTGCTTTCTATATCAAGTTAATACTAGATCAGAGTTAGTCTAATAATGTGTCTAAGTAAGCCAGATTGACATTGGGTGGACCAAATTTGGGCTAGTTAGGCACACACAACCCAACACATGCAAAGGGCTGGGTTGACATTGTGCAATTTGTTAAACTCTCTCAGGCTCACCCTGGAAGGTTGCGAAACTTGGTTTTTCAGACCGAGTTCACCCAAACCTTGTCCAATAGCACAACCTTAATTTTTTTGTGCTAAATTGAAACGGCATAATACTTGAAGTAGAATTGCTAGTTGGAATCGGATGAATTTTTCGAATACGGTTCCACAAAATGGAACATAATAAGAGTAACTAGGAAAAATAAAACGCAGCCAATATCTCTTTCTTTGTGGCCGAGGCTCCATCAACCAGAAATTGACCTGACAACCATCAAAGTCATCAAGCTCCAAAGCAGATACTTCTAAGCATGAAGTATAAGCAAAATCACAAGTGAAGGTAAACATGGCTTATGAACCCATTTTACAATTCAAAATTATTAGGTGAGGTAATATTTGGGTTAGCTAACTGTTATAAAATTGATTGATATAGGATTAATGGATCAAAACCTGAGACGGCATGGGATTGGGTTTGGAAGAAACCGTTCTTTGACCTGGCATTCTTAAAGATTTTTAGTATTAAATAAGAAAGCAAGCCCTAATTTAGTGCTCATAGTCATTGCTAGGTGCCATGTTCCAGGCGGAGTGGACTCGGTCATGGGACCATGGGATGCTTGGCCAGGCAGTTCACCAGCCAGCCATTCCATCTAAGGATTGTCCCCATTGCTTGTATTGTGAAAATGCTTCATTACAATCAGCCGTACCAGCGATTCCCTTTAACTCGATTATGTCATGTCCCGACATGGGCATGTATGTCACATCAACATGACAGCTATTTTTGATATGTTGTTTTTTATTAGGAGAGCAACATTAGTTCTTAACTAATTTGTTCATGGGTGACAAATTCCGCGTTTGGACATCGTCCCAGTGGATTCCTAACACAAGCTGTCTAATACTGCTCCCACTCGATTAAATATTCAGTGCTTCATAATCACCACGTCATCAGCTCACCCGACATGCGTAAGCTTAATTGGCTCTGCTGAAAAATTAACACATGTCATTTGACATGAAGATGTAGAAAATGAAAAATTAAAATGGGAAGGGCACTCTTTTGTCTCTCCTCCGCCAGACAACTGACACAAGCAACAATAAATGCTTGTCTCTCGCTTACAACTCTCTTTTATCTTTTCAATTTTCGAGACTTCTTCACTGGGGCACCCTCTCTCCCCTCTTTTCTTTCCAAGGGCTTCACCTGCCCCCCCTCTCTCTCTCCAGAGAACATATTCACTGGTTTCTCACTCGATCGACAAAAGATGAGATTCTTCTTCGTCTGTCTTCTCCAGAAAAGCGAACGTTGATTTCCACCAACACAGAACAAGCAATAGGCAAAACCTCGGATGACCAAGGCACGGAGTAATTTCCATCGACACAAGGCTTCTCCTATCTTCCTCTCCCGAGGCCCTTTCTCTATCCCTCACTCACCTCAAGCCTTCCCCTCCTCCTTCCTTGCTTTGTCCTGGTCGCATTTCCGGCTCTACCTCCAGAAATCGCCAACCGGCTTGGGTCCCGATTTCGCTCGGGTACGTCGTCAAGCATTTTGAGGCAAAGGAGGCTTGCAAGGCTGGATATACAAGTGGCGGCACTGACTTTTGGGGTTCCAACGATGGCCGCGAGGGATATTGTGGTGGAGAAGAGAGAGTTGTGAGTCTTCTTTTTGTTCCTGGCATTTTCTGTTTATATCTAGGCTAAGTGGATGAGCTTGCTTCAGATGTTATTTTGTTGTACTTCGATTGATTTGATTAGAAAAGGAGATGATGGTCTGCCCATTTACGAAGTCCTCTCTTTTTTATGGTGTATACCGTCATCCTCATCGGGAAATGCTGATTGTTGGCATATTGAATAATCCAGCTAAACTCCATAACCCATTTATCAATCTTTCAGTTTGAAGGTGCTTCTTTCGTTAGAGCACTTTTAAGTAAAAATGAAAGGAAGGGAAGGACGATTGTGCCTTGATTTAGCTCCATAAACACGAGACTTGCTACATTATATAAATCACGTATGTTGAACGACTTTCACGGCCTCCACAATGGAAAGGAATATCTTTTCAAGTGAACTAAAATAAATTGCATAATTTATTTCATTTTTAGATAAATAAACTCAGCAGAATAAATACATCATCGAAGATTCTTTATCATTTTTTTTTGAAAATATAACTTAATAAAGAAAAGAAGTTCGGGATAACAAATCCATAACTTGTTGCTCGAATTTGGGCCACGTGCTGAAATTTTGCCTTTAATTGTACACAAATTAAATTTTCTATCTTAGTTAAGAAGATGTACACGAATACAATCTCCAATTACATCCAATTACAATGTCAAATCATAAACATCCTCTTATTCTTTTTTCTCTCAAGCACGATTGAAGGACCTTGATGGCCTATTTTCCTTCAAGGTGTTGCCATCTACAAGGACAATTTGCGGTAGTCCCTCCAACGAGGGGGTCCAACTAAGCTATGGTCCTTATTTTAACATATCAATACCTGCATATCTTATACCTGTTGTTAATAAGAAAATGTTTTTCTTCCATTTTAATTTGAAAATACCCATGAATTTTATATCTTAGAGTTTGGATGAAATCAATTAAAGATTTGCTCAAGTCTTTTATCAAGTATCTTTAACTATACACAATAGATTTCCTTCACTATGTCCTTTCATGTCAATTATTAGATGTGCAATTGTAGATATGCAAAATACACACGGGCAAAGGTACACTTTCTTTCATGATTTCGTACATCCGAAAGGATTACATCCAAAAACTACTGCCGTACACTTGTAGATATGCCTTACACGTATATATATACAACAACTAAGGAGCAAGGCTCGTCATTTTCTGACTAAACATCTTCGTCTTCACAACATTGAAGCATCTCAACCACCTGTCTCATGGTGGGTCTTGTATCTCGGTCTTCGTCCACACACTTAAGAGCCACTTCAACTAAAATTTCAATCTTCTTGAGATCATATTCCCCTCTTAGTCTTGGATCCACAATTTCCTCTATCCATGTCTGCTTTGGAACGCTGAGCCTCTTCTTATCTCGAACCCACGACGTCAATATTTTCTTCTCCTGCGCATACCCGCCCTTAATCTTGTCATGCTCTCCAGTGGGACTCCTTCCAGTCACCATCTCCAACAAGACAATTCCATAGCTATAAACATCCACTTTGGAGGTGATTGGGCAATTGTAAATCCATTCGGGAGCCATGTAACCTCTTGTTCCTCGGATTTTTGAGAAGCTTGAGTTCATGAGGTCCTCCCTCCTGAGTATCTTAGACAACCCGAAATCCGCCACCTTTGGCTGGTAGGTGGAATCAAGTAGTATGTTTTGTGGTTTCACATCGCAATGAAGAACCCACTCTAGGCATTCCTCATGAAGATAAGCGAGTCCTCTGGCTGATCCTATGGCAATTTCAAACCTCTTGGACCAATCGAGTTCAGTTGGAGAAGACAAATTTTCTGCTAACGAACCATGTTCCATGAATTCGTAGATCAAAAGTCGGTGCTTTCCTTCTGCGCAGTAACCCCACATGTCAATCAAGTTCATGTGGTGAAGATTTCCTATGGTGCTCATTTCTGCGAGAAACTCATTCTCTCCTTGGTTAGCCGCATTGAGCTGCTTGACTGCAGCAACCCTGCAATCCAACAACACGGCCTTGTATACAACTCCTCCACTTCCTCTTCCAATTTCTTTACTGAAATTCCATGTTGCCTTCTTTAGCTCATTGTATGTGAACCGTCGGAATCCAGTCGGCCCTGCACAGTATCCGTCGATGTGAGCTCCACCTGTCTCTGGGCGGGTTTTATATAAGAAGCACCAAACCATGAGTACCATTATCGCCTCCCATCCAGCAGTTGCCCCAGTAAAAATGAGCAACGTCTCGACTTTCGAATTCTCTGGTCTTTTTGGATAAGTCCATGGTAGCATAATTTCTTCGGCAGGACATTGCAGAGTAGCATGTTCTATCTTTGGTAAGTAGTAAGAGGAGAGATTGAATTTTGGGAGCTTGAAGTGGATGCCCCCATCAACACCGGGTGAATAATGACCATTTAACAACAATAACTTGGGGTAACAGTTAGTGAATTTATACTGGAAACCTAAGCAGTTACACAAATCCAAACATAGTTTCTTGCACATCTCAAGAGTATAATTTGGGAAGAACCCTTTGTCATACCCGTAAAAATCAGAATGCGGCAACTCAACAAATTCGGTCTTGACTTTGCTATCACAGAAGCTGTTGAATTTGGGTTTGCATCCTTGAGTCCAGTCATACGGGTTTTCCCACTCATATCCCGGAGCACAAATGCAACTTCTTCCCTCGCTAGGATGGTATGTACACAGGCTATTAGGTCCACAAATGCCATGAGCTGTGCATGGGTCAGGATTTGCTTGCCATGAAACTGTCCATTCCCCTCCATCAGGTCGGCTGTAAACCCGAAGATTACCGTCGTGATCAACCGTCAATCTTCTCTGAATTTTTGCACCGTAATCAGCTGTCAAGAAAGTCAAATTATCAGATGAAGTGAAATTCCCGTAGTGATCAAGCACGGCGACTCTACTATCGTTATAAGTGGTTCTTCCAGCCTCCCAACTATTAAGCCATGGATCTGGCCAATAGACGCTTTTAATCTTAGGGCCGCTGAAGAGAAGATGAAGAAGGTTATCGTTATCAAAGTAAAGGATGTAATAACCAGAAGAAAAGTTGTTCTTGCTTCGAGATGAAATGAGCGGTGTGCTTGGGATGAGCTTTTGCTCTGGAAGAAGCGTGTTGGTTGGGGAGTCAAAGCTTTGCCACAAAGTGGCATGCTTGTCGTCACGAAGAACAAGATTGCCTGTGTTGAGGAGTTGCAAGTTCGTGGAGGACCTTGAGGAGGAACCTGTTTTTGAGGACCAAACAACTGCCCCCCCAGTGTCGATCAACTGAAGGTCACCATTCTTCCTTAGAGAAAGCTTGGAGGATCTTCCATTGACGGGTTCGTCACGGTTTGCCATCCAAGCTACGGTGCAGTCAGGGATTGTGCAAGACGGCTCGCTAAACCAAATCGCGAAGCAATAAGCATTTTGTCCAATGGGAAAAAAGCCAGCAGAGAAAACACCATCATTCGATGTCAAAACGTCGTCTGCGTTCCCAACGGAGAGAGAGGAGTCTTCATGCAAAGTAAGACGAACCGAAGATGTGAACGAAAAGGATAAGAATAGTGAGAAAACAAGCAACAAATGTGAATTTCCCATGGCATTCATGGGTTCTTGGTGAACGGTTTTCCTTGGACGACGGAAGAAGTTCTTATGGTCGCTGAATTTGTCCTACCACAGCGAAGTCCTCCATTAAAATTTCGATGCTTGTCCTAATTAGTTTTATACTAACCCCATTAACAACTAAAACGACAGCTCCAAATAAGCTCACCAGATTCTTAAGTGTCCAAATTCATTTGATGCACGTCGTTATAGCTAGATGTTCTCAACACGGTTTGACTTTTAGCACATGGGGTATGGCTAGTTTAGTCTTACCTTAAGGAGAAACGCAGAGTGCGACAAATTGAATGAAATGGATCTTCTAAGTTTCAGATTCGACAATCAATAAAAAATTGCTTACATAGTACATTGGTTTGATTAATATATCAACCTTAATATATGTAATAGGGGACAGCCGATGGGAGGGCAGTAGACTTTCCTACTTCCAAGTTGCACAACAAAATGGAAAGCGTCATCCTGGAGTCATTAATAGCTTCTGTAGCTAAAATTTAAATATGAGAGAGAGAGAGAGAGAGAGAGAGATTTTAACTTATTCGACAAAAATGATCCCTGATGGTTAAGTCCGTCCCAGTGAATCCTAATTCTTCTGATGCCCAAAAAACTGCTTGACCACCAAGTGGAGGATATTTTAGGTTTTATTTTAACTTGTATCTGGTGCGGCAAGGACGTGCTTGCGTAATCGAGATTGAAGATTGTAACTTGTTGACAAGATTATCGCTGAGATCTAAGACCGTACTCCTAATTCTTCAACTGCATAAAAACTCGTCCACCAGGTGTAGTATATTTCAGGTTTTATGCTAACTTGTTATCTCGTGATCTCACAATGATGTGCTTGCAAAAAATGAACAATAGTTACCATTCGAATCAAATATTTCATTCATAGATCCACATATATCTTTTAGGATTAATATCACAAAAAACTCCAAATTTATATATCTACAAAAAATTTACCCTAAACTAATTTTTTGATTCCTTAAATCTTCAAATTGATATACTTGTAATAAATTTATCTCTTCATTAGTTTATGTTAAATTTTACCGCGAGATTACTGAGTTGGATGAAATGTGATAGTTAATGGACATACTGATTTGAGATTTTATCCTTCGTTTATCATATGTATACCAATTTGTGATTTTTCGTAATATTAATGGAAAGTAAATTAGTCACAATTGTCTCGGATAAAGACATTATCATTGGTTGGAATATCCTGACCCAACTCCTCAAGCTTAGAATCCTTTCCAATGGATACATTTATTACAAGTGTACCAGTTTAAAAATTTTCATAATAATACTCTTATTTTTAATTATTTGAAATTTAAATAATAGTTTAAACTTTGAAGTCAATGCAGAAATTACTTTTTACATAAACTTACCGCTAAACAAACGTACCCCAGAGACCAAATGTATATCTCTGACTGTCCACTATCAAATTTTTTATGCTAAATTAGCCAAATACAAAATAAGAGTCATGTAAGCCATAGGAGTTGCACGAACTTGTTTGAAAGCAAAAGAGCCCACCAAGGGCATAAGACCAAGTATTCGTTGACACAAATAGTCTCTAAATTTTAGTTTAATGTATAATGTCATCTTTAAACTTTTAATTATCATTTTAATCCTTAAAATATTTATAAATATTTATTTTAGTCTTGAATTTTTAATTTGTTCAATTTAGTTCCTCAATTTTTCATAAAAAATAAAATAAAATAAAATCCAAAGTCTTGATATTACACAATTGCATGGATGTTAGAGTATATTTTCATTTCAATCCATTTCCTAAATCAATTAAAAAGAGGCTATCTTTTCATTACTTTTTACCATTTTGTGTGTGTGTTTATAAGTATTATTGATAGTTCTATTTAAGTATATTTTTGTTTATAATCTCTACAACAGTAACAGTAGAGAATCATTTAAAGTTATATGGGGTGGATATTCCTGCTACTTTAATATCATAAATTATAGGTTTAACTAAATTTAGTTGAGAAAGCACGAAACAAAAAACTTGAAACTTTTTATCTATTTGAAACATTATGAACAAAATCTATGTTACTATAAATTAATGTCTTAATTAAATTTTCTTATGAAAATAATTCTTTTCAAAATATGAATCCAAGATAACTCAAAATTATGTTATATTCTTAGTATTATAGAGATTATAAGTAAAAATTTACTTACATGAGATTATAGTAATATCGATAAGCAGTAAACGGTAAAAATGTCATTAGAAGATAACATATTTTAATGTTAATTTAAGAAAGGAATTAAATGAAAAATATACAAAATCTTGACAATAATATAATTATGCAAACTTGTGAATAGTACCAACAAATTGATTTGACTTTGTTATGAAAGTTGAGAGATTAGGCTGAACAAAATCAAAATTTAAGGATTAATTGAATATTTAGGAATATTTTAAGGATTACATTAGATGAATTAAAAGTCCACCGATAACATTGCATATTGGGCCAATGTTTATAAACTATTTATGTCATTTTCCCTTTTAAGCAGTGTTTTATGACTATTGCCATAGTTTATATTTTTTTTTTCGGGAAAATTATCAAAAAAATCATTAAGTTTTTGTAATTTTGTCAATTCAATCCTAAACCCTTTTTTTTTCCAATTCATTTCTAAAAATTTTATAATTATGTTAATTCAATCCATCATGTCAAATTTGATGGGTCGGCATTGACTTGGACAATTGTTAATAAGATTTTTTTTCAAATTCTTTTGTTTATTTCAATTAATTTTTCTTTCTCATCTTTTTCTCCTCTCTTCTCCTTCCTTTGAAGGATTGTTGGACTAAGGTGGTTGGCTAGTGGCGAGTTAGGTAAGGGTAAGCTCGCTCTGCCATCACTAGGCAAGAGGAGCTTGCCCAACCTCCTCGCTAGTGGATCGGTGAGCCCGACGAGGCAAGCCTTTCCAAGGGTTGGTGAGGTCTATGTGATGTCACGAGCTACGCACATGGAAGTCAGGTGGGCAAGGTCTATGTGATGCCTTAAGCATGTCATGAGCTACACATGCCAAAGTATAATGTAATTAGCCTACTATAAGGGACCTTTGCAGTCATTTATTTAGAACTGCACCTACTTTAACCTTATAGAAGATTAACATTTATAACATGTTACCACCCGCCGTGGTGGCTCCGCTGGATAAGGCTCCCATGACCCTTGCGCTTCAAAGGGAGGGGTTCGAATCTTCGTGGAGGCGCTGGTGACTTACCTGATGCACGTGTGTGGTGGCTAGCACGTGTGCCCCCAGGGTTTACTCCCCCGGCTGCCGGCGGGGTGCGGGGTTCCCTGGGTCACCAAAAAAAAAAAACATTTATAACATGTTTAATTAAGACCGTATATACTTTATTTAATGAAATCATGGTCTAACACACCCTACTTAAACCCGAAACACATACAAGAAGGATCACAACATTAGACGCCGACCTTCATTTCATTTCATTACCGCTAGGAACTTATCATTTACAAGGAAGGTATACAAAACAAGCATGTGCCATGTACCCTTGCACAGTTTTACGACATAAACATGCTACCAAACAACTTGGGAAGAGGGCCAAAACGTCGCCTATCTTCTCTACCCATTCTCCTCCCAAAGCTTCCAACTAGCCCTAACATTCCCCTGACCCCAAACGTCGCAGGCGGTGCCTCCTCTCCCTCGGCTCTCCCCCGCCATTCACCATTCAAGAGGGCCTATGAGGTCGCCGCCCAGGTTTAGGAATCAGGAGATGAAGTGCATTGGGAATGAGGTAGGACGCCCATCGTCGAATCATGTGATAGCTACATAGTGGGTGAAACCTAAGCCAATCTCTGGGTAAATCACGTCCTGAAATATGCCCTTGAGGTAGGCAAGCGCTCCATAGGTACCAACTAGCAGCACGTTCATAGCTAAAAATCTGGAAAATGATAAAAGGGGTGAGCAATGCCTGAGAAGAGAAAAAGATTAGACTCTAAACTACAACATCCGCATATTTTTCGGAAAACAACATTACCCAACGACAAGGCAAGCAACTGCAAGCATACTACTATTTCTTCCACAACCGACTAGCATACACAACACACGGCACAACACAAGTCAGCACACATTGCAAAGAGACACATGTCCGCCTCTCATCTCTGCAATCCGTAATTATTCACGTAGACACACAACCCTTTCCATGCACACAGACCATGCAGAAATGCAACATATAACATGCGAACTCACACGTCATTATAGTAAAAATTATGTGTAATTCATGGTCTACTCTCGAGTCAGTTTACCACCGACCACTATCCAGCTTGCTTGAGTCACTTCCGATCCCCAATCGAACTTCCATGGAACTTTTTTCATAGGCATCTCTCTCCAAGGTATCTCAATATCCAGCAACCGAGGCATCTCGATATCCAGCAGCCAAGGCATCCCAGACATACAGCAGGGGCATCTCACTCCGAGACATCTCCACCACCACCATTGAGGCATCCCTGATCACACAGCAGGAGCATCCTACTCCCCAGAGCATCACTGGTGCCACGCAATCAAAGGAATATCTTTTTATTACTAGTTAATCACGCCATTTCACACATACACCTTGGATTGATCACACTGACCGGCACGTATGAACCTTCCAAGTTCCAAAATCAAAACACGGCATATGAAAGACGATGGTGCACACCTTTTGCAATTCTTGCACGCGAATGACGTACATCTTTCATTACGCATGACACCCCCAATTTCACACGTGAAACACGCATAATGAACACCCCTGTATGCACCTAGAAATTCAAGCAATCATGTCCACGATTCACAGCCACACGCTCGAGGCCTTCCAGCCGTATAAGCAAAAACAGAACACACGCCAACCCGAAAAACAAAAAAAATAAAGGCACGCGCAGCCAGCAAACAATGAACTAAAACCTTAGTAATTCACTTTAGAAAATTTTGAAACTTTAATATATATTAGATAAGACATTGACAAACATTTTCCATGAAGGTCACTAGACCTATCATACGAAGAGCAATAATTCCACGAACTCCAATCGCATATTGGTCAGTTTTTCCAGAGCTATACTCACAGAAATAAGCACATTTCTATCCCTACATGTTGGCTAATTGCTACGAAAATCTAGCATGTTATTCCTAAGAGTGTGTCCTACCATTTCCATGAAGACAACTTGGTCCGAATCTTACCACAGGAATACAGAAAATTCGAACTATACACGGACCTACCCTGCTTCAGCCTATAATCCGAATTACAACACAGAGCATGTCTACGATTTTAATCACTCGCATCAACCCAGAAAAATTCCTCAAAAATATATGCTATAGTTTAACATATTTAGAACATTTTCCATGAGGAACGTTTGGCCTAAGTCCCTATAGATTTGTCGGTACAAAATTAGTAAATTCAGTGCACAGAAACTCGGTTCTAAGGAAAATTTGTCACGCCCTATAATCTATTACCTCTACGGCATATATTTCTTCCATCAACAATGCGCAAAACTATTTTAACCCTTTTAACCCACGTGCAAGGCCTAACTAAGCCACCAACTGCCAAAACCGAAGCACCTCAGTACAGATTTTTCTCTAAATCCCACATGCAACAAATCGGCTCCTCTTAAGACACATGCAGAAGCATTTTCACGACTTGCAGACCCATTTCCACTACATCGTCAACTTTAACCCTCATTTTAGTTCTTTCCTTACCTTCCAGCCATACTGCCACAAGTCTCCCTCAAACATTTACTTTGCAGCTCAGGAACAACAAGGATCACAGCAAACAAACCCACATCGACAAGTTTCAGCCATCACCGAGCCACACGAGATCTTGGAGTTTAGTACCAAGCCCTTTTCCCTTACCTTTCCTCTGTCTAATCTTCCCGAACAGGTGGCTCGCTGGTGCTTCAAAGGTTCGAGCAAGGGAAGTCGCGGGCGAGACGAAAAACGTGAGGCGGAAGAGGAGGGGTCGCTCGGGGAGAGAAGTGTGGGCGAAGTAAGGGGAAATACAGGCTAAGGAAATAGAAAAGAAAAAGGTACAAAAAGAAGAAGAAGAAGAAGAGTCGGCCGCAGGGGAAAGAGATGGTTTCTACACAAGATTTCTTGCAAAACGTTCAACATTACACCCCACATCCCCATATTGAAATGTTCAAGAGGGGACATAATCATTAGGCTAGAGGGATGGCTTTTGCAGTCATGCAAATGAGACAAGGATGACGAGATGATTGAGAGAAGTTTTCCCGTGCAACCGTGGCCAACGCCAGGATGGAAGAGGGGGAGAAACAGTTCGGCTATGCTAGGGGGGAGAAAAAAATCAGCCCATTAAGCCTATGCCTAGTTTAACAGATTTTCTGAACTTAACGTGTACACGATCATATCGAAGTTCCCGATGTCAAATCAAGGCTTTTTCTTTGAAATCGGGCTTTTCTTATGCGTTCAGGCCGATGGCCCAACTCACGGCCCGCTCGGGCTATGCATAGGACCCATGGTCCATGCAGTTGGCCCATTGGAGTCTAGTCCAAGCTTGTGGCCCAAAGCTAGTCCATCAGGCCCATACTCATGGCCTTCACATGGCCCATCAAACTCATGCTTGGGCTTTTGCTCGGCTCATGCAAATCTTTTAGGCCCATAATACTTCTCTAGTTATTTGAGAAAGGTTGAATTTTTGAGATGTCATAGTTTAAGTTGAGCACTCCCTTAGACCTTGCTCGCCCTCCATGAGGTCGAGGATGAGCCCTTGTCAAATTTGGGTGAGCTCACCCTTGCCAAGCTTGCCACTAGTCTACCACCTCAGTTTGACGGTTGACTTTTGCCTTTGGCTGGTTGCTAATGCTAGAGGGCTGGTCTACCACCTTAATTTGACGATTGACTTTTGCCTTTGGCTGGTTGCTGAAGCGAGAGGGAGGGAGGGAGAATCAAAAAAATAAAATATAAGTAAAATTTTTTTTATATTGGTGTCTATTGAATGGCCGGCTTTTATTTACATCGGTGTTTATCGAATGGCTAATGCCAGTTGGTGTCTACGTCAGCGTCGGTCAATCAAATTGGTTGGATGGACTACATGACATAATTACAAAAGATTTAAAACTCAACCGGCAAAAAACAAAAATTTAGTGGCAATTTTCCATTTTTCTCCAATGTGTCATGTCAGCACACTCTAGCTAAAAGTAGTCTATCATGGGCATGTTTTTAAAGATCATTGTACAAATATTACCTCTCAAAAAGTTGGCGAACTTTTTTTTTTATAACTTAAGAATTCTTATTGAAGAACGACACCCTCATGCTAAAATGATTCATTTATTACGTGACTTGTTTGAAGTTGTTTATTCTTTGGCTTATTTTCAATTAATCATTTAACATGTGACATATTCAACGTATATCTATGATGTCAGATTTAAATAAAGGGACGTCAATGCTAAAAAAAGGGACGTCAATGCTTAGAGATATGTTGGATATTTAGTAGTTTTGAAATATTTGATAGAAGTTATGACCACTATAAAAGCCATCATTTTTTTAACATTTTGCAATAGCTATATAACAGTTTTATAACGGTTAATTTATTATTTCATAAAGTTTTCATTAATTTATAATGATCGTCTTTTTAATTATCAATTGATTTATGACAGTTTCTTAATGACTCTTTCCTAACCGCTCTTTCTTTCTCTTGTTTGAATATAAATTAAACTTCATAAAACGACTCTTTCTTAATGACTATTTCCTAACTACTCTTCTTAATGGCTAAGTTATACACATAACGCTTTTCATGTTCCTTCTAATATATTTAAAAGGATAACTGCTAGAATTTTATGCACTGAGTTTCATATTTTAAGGGGAGGAATTATTCTTAAGAAGAGTGATTGCACGCCTCAAACAATTATTATTATTTTCTCATAGTTTCCTACCATTTTTCTGGCTATTATTATATTTCATTGTATCTAACATTTTTCCAACACCGACAAAAAAAAAACGTTTTTTCAACAAGGTGTACCGTGGTTATTTATCTATAGTGGTCTACACATAAAATAGCTGCGACAAACCAAAATGTCCATCATTGGACAACTAAGACGTCTTCTGCAATTTATGAATGAACCCCTGGCCTATGCTATAATTATTTATGTAGCGTAATGCATCTACACACTCGCATCCTCCATCGTAATTATCCATAATAAAGGTCTTGATACATTGGAGTATATTTTATGTATAATACTTCCCTTTTTCTGGTTAAACGGAAATTGATTTTATTTTTAAATTGAGAGCTATAGTCTAACTACCATATGTATGAACTTGTTAGTTCTATGCTTTAGCTTTGTTCCCAGTCGTATTTATTATCTTTTTATTTTTATTTTTTGTGTTAGCCTTTAATCTTAAGTCATGGTTTTGTCTAATCCAATTGAAGGTGCTTAAATTAGTGATTTATCCATGCTTTCTTAACTTTGTTCTACTTGATGTTGTCATGCTCCTTAGCTTTATTTTTAGATTTATACATACCTATGATTTTTATTATTTTTTTGATCAAATTAAATAGAACTAAACTTAAACGTGGTCGTATTTTTCATTTAGTTCGATCTTCTGTCCATCTGTTGAACTTATCTTGTTGAATGTGGATTCTAATTTTGTTAATTTTCTTGGGATAAGAGTATTAAAAGTTTTAAAACTTGTCACAAAAGTACAATTGAATCATAAAATTTTCAAAAAGTGTAATTAAGTTCTAAAACTTGTTAAGAAAGTGCAATTGAGCCCTTAAAATTTTTAAAAAGTACAATCAAATTCTAAAACTTATCAAACTAGTACAATCAAGTTATTCTATTGTTTGCACTTTTTGAAAGTTTTAAAACTCGATTACATTTTTGTGATCGATTTTAGGACTTTTAGTACGTTTATCCATTTTCTTTAGATTTTTTTTAATTGACATATTGTTTATATTATAGTTGGGATTCATCAACGATTTCTTTCGGTGCCTAATAATAGGAAGACAATTTAGACGGTACACTTTTGTCTCGTCAAACAACATGTGTTGACTAACTTCTAAAGAAAGATGAAACATTTGTGGAAGCCCGGATTCTGATTGTATGGGCGAACAGAATTTAATGGGATCCGATCTACTTTCAAACGGTCAAAAAGATTTTTCTTATGAAGTCTGTCCAAGAAAGGAAAGGGAAGACTAATCTCTTAAGGAAAGAGCCAAAAGTCGAGTGTGGCTTGGAGAGTATAGAAGGAGAGAATGCGACCATGAAGATAAGGGAGGATAAATACATTCCAAAACTTGATTCAATTCTTCACTAGTTGTCTGAAAAAGAGCAAAACCGAGTGATCCTAATGAATTACCAAGAAGAGTGACTTTATGAGACATATTATTACCAAGTGCTAACACTCAAGAGCATGTAATCATCTTTGATCACATAGTGAAATCCAGCCTATTGGCTGATTGCTTGGAAAGTGGACGTAGGCTTGACAAAAGCCGAACCACTATAAACTGTGTTTGCAATCTTCTCTCCTCTCTCTATTTAATTTCTGTTTGTAGATTGCAAAAGCTTGATATTACTTGCGCATAAAATTCCTCTACACCTATTCACCCCCTCTAGGTGTTAATACTAGCTATATTATTTTGAAACTAAATTGACACAATTGAAATTTTTAAGATTGAATTAGCCGCCGTATAATAAGTTTATAATTTTTTGGACAATTGTTTTTTTAAATAATGTTGAAAAAGATGGACAACTAGACCATAAGTAATCTGATAAAAATAGTGACATTAGTCTATTTTGTGCATTCTTATTTAGTGGGAATGCGGACCTTTTTTTTAGGAGGCCCAACGTGTCTTACATGTATGGCGCCTTGGGCATAATCATAACATGGATGGCCCCAACGACTTGGTGAAAGAAGATTGTTGGGGAAATTTGATTGTTGACAAAGATAGATAAGTAGTAAAAGATCCTTGATATTTTAATATGTGATGATGATCATTGTTTTTAAGATATTATTTGTTTCCACTATTATTTTTGCTGGTTTTAGAATAAATATACCTTTATGATATACACTATAGTCGTAGAGAAACAATATCAACAATTACTCAATTTCTCTTTAGAATATTACCTTGAATGTGTTGTTAAGGTTATGTATATGAAAAAAGAAGAAAAGAGAGTTCCGAAAAAATTGTTACGAATAGTTGTGGTTATATTAAATAATGTGTGATTTGGTCTCTATTTATAAACAACTAATCAATACATATCTTGAAAATAGATATTTTATCACCCACAGTCACCACTCTTCATGTCAACAACACCTTCCTTTCACAACCATCAATAACCTCTTTTTAGAGTTAAAAGTCACATCTTTTCATAATTAAGAGTCATGTTTTCTTTTAATCAAGAGTCACGTTTTCTCTTAATCAATAAATACATTTTTTATGATAATATACTATTTCAACATTGACTTGCTGATCGATAAAAAAAAAAAAAAACATTGACTTGCTGGCCTAACCAAGCGCGAAGAGGAAACGGACTTAGCCTGAAGGCGGCAATGCAACGTGCTCGACAGGCTGATGAGGACCAAAACCACGTAGGGGACCAAAATATAGGAAATTACACAAAGCTATCCCCAAGCTTGGAGATAGCATGCATTTGACTGATCAATAAATTTTTTTTAAATAAATCACATTATATTTTGGTTAACCATTTCCTTTTAAAAGTCGTGTGCATTGTGTATGCTGACGAAAAGGATAATGGAGGATGAATGACCATAATTAAATGAAAGTTTATAAGTATTATGTATCAGCAGTTGAAAATTCAGACTAATCCTCAAAGTTCATGGTTCTGTAATTTCCCAGAATGTTATCTTAGATGCTCTCGGTGCACACGAGCTATTTCACGTGGACCATTGGATATAATAGACCCATTTGAGGTGCATATAATCTCACTTTTCACCTAAATAGAGGTCACATGTACAAGGTGCACCCCATATTGGCTCCATAAAAGTTAAAATAAACCATCTCAAATGGCTCAAATTCGAGAGATGCAAAATAGTAGAGAGCGCGTAGCTTATTGATTCAAACGTAACTACATGTGAGCCATTAAATTTGATGAGCTCTTTAGAGAACTCGCATGAATAATGGCGCATAAATGGGGGATTCAACTACAAAAAGATGAAATCTCCCCTCAACTTTTGATACATAACAAAGCGTGTAATGAATTAGTTGGCAAAAATCCCAATCCCTTACCACTTTCACGCACCTGTATGAACACGTGTTACCTTCTCAATGACAGGTCTTGCTAAATACTAGGGTCGTCAAATAGGTGATTTGAGTCGAAAATGATTCGATTCATATTGACTCATTTAACATGTTTTGATCCATTTTCATACAATGTAAATTTAATGATTCATTCCCAATTGGACTTGTACCTAACCCATACTAGACTTAACTTGTATTATCAAAACAAATTAATATTATAGGAAAAGCATTTACAAGAAAATAACCATAGTGTTAGGCTAAAACTTGAAGATAAACTAGAAGATATTTTCCTTTATCTGATAAGAAAAATATTTTCCTTATGCACGCCTTTCAATAATTTTTAAATCAAAATTTTTAATTTTTTTTCTTTTTCTTTTTTCTTCTTCTTCTTCATTGGCCGATCGCTAGTCATAGGTGAGCTCGAGCCTCACCATAGGCCGGCAAGGTGTGGCTAAGGCTGAGCTCGCCAGCGAGCTTGGCCTCTCTCGCTTCAGTGAGGCTTGAGCTCGCCTATGGTTAGTCGCTAGTTGCCACCATGGCCGATCATCGGCCAATGAAGAAGAAAAAGAAAAAGAAAAAGAAATTGAAAAATAGTAGGTGTGAGTTGAGCTATTAATGGGTTATGCATGGGTTTGGGTTAGACCATTTTATGACCCATTTTTCAATTGAGCCCTATTATAATAAACCATTTGACTCATATTAAAGTATCAACCAACCCATTAAATGCGAGTTAAAATATGGGTCATTAACCCATTTTGCCACCCCTACTAAATACACAACCAGGCAATTTACCATTTTGCCATCTAATAGCTCATATCCATTAGATTCGCATGTGAATCGGGTATACAATGAATTTTCTCTTTAAAAGCATTCTTATTATAGTACAAGAAGCACAAGACAGAAAATCGAAATGGATATGCATTACCAGGCATTTCATTTATTAGTATCTCCTTCTTCAAAGGTTAGGATCTTTGTTCATTTAGAAGAATTATGGGTGAAAAGGGCAAAAGTCTAAGACAATGTCTAATATTTTGCTGAGAAGTACCAAATTGTTCTTTATAAAATTGGTTGAATCTACTTTGCGAGAATGAGACCATAAGTAGAAAAGAGAAGTTTCCAAGGGGAACGCAAGTGGAGAGGAAATACAGACTTATCGCGAGAACCAGGAAGGATTTCTTTCTTTTTCAATAATGAGGTGTTCTTTCATGATGATGATAATAATAATAATTAGGGAAAAGGTTACAGGAAATCACAAACTATGCCACTACACTTATCCTGAATCTTTATTGTGATATCAAAAACCTTAACCTGAGCTTATTGCAATACATTTACCGAAACTTCTTATGACATAAAAGACCCAAAATTTGTACCTATATGATATATTTACCTTTCATCAAGATTCCAATTGATAATTCTTCAATTAAAATAATGTCATTTTTATTTTACTTAAGTCACGTAGGTGCCATATCAATATATTTTTTTTTCTGGCATCAATGTAGATAGTTTTTCACAGTTCTCATTAATAGAACTTTGACAGATGATAATGTCACGCAAGTACAATTTTGAATTATGATAAATATGTCTCAATGAGAATAATTTGGATTTTTAAGTGGCTTTTTTTTATAATGATAATGATATGTTCAAGATGTTTTAAACACACCAATGCCGTCCCGGCAAAAAAACTCATTTTTCCTTAAGTCAGTTCCAAGTTCATGGAATGCTCCAATATCAAGTTGGATGACTAGGTGAACGATTAGGAAGATTATTCAAACCAGATAGGATACTTAGCTACGTTTTCCATGGATAATTCCGTGAGGAGTGGTGACGAGAAAGAGCCCATTCATGCGTTTTTGTTTTGTCTTGTTTTTTTATGCAAGCTTTTGCCCCGCCATTAATGAAGGGCATGTTTGTAGATTCGGACACTGCTGGGAAAGGTACCGCCACAAAATTGTCATCATCTGCGAGAGAAGAGAAGATTCGGACACGACTTGGAAAGATGCCACCACAAACCGTACATCAACCGGTACAGTCACCCATAATTGTCGACTTCGAGTCCGAGAAAATATTGGATATAGCTGGGTAGCCACCTTAACAATATATTAGTCTATTCCATGAGCGACATGTGTCACTCGTGGGCCATTTTTAGTCCCTCTCTCTTCTTCACAACTCTTCCTTCTTCACCGTTTCTTTCTTCCTTCCTTTTCTTTTTGCCTTGTGGAGCCATGGACGAATGTCTCACAAGCATGCTGACATTCATCCATGGCTGTTGTCAGCATCGTTCGGGCATGCTATTGATTTCTGAGTATCCATCTTTCCCATCCAGCCATAGGCAATGCTAGTGGCCAACCATGGACAACTGGCTTGCGGACGATACTGATGCTCATCATAGGTTGCCTGCTGCCCCAGCAGCCACCCCTGAAACCTCGCTAGATCTAGCAAATATCACCTCCCAAAATCTCACCAAATCCGGCAAGGTGACCTTCATCCTAGCCACAAGGATCAAGCCTTGGCCGGATCCGACAATAGTGACCCTTGTTGGCCATAGGCGAGGGCCATGACACCCTCGCCAATCCTCCCTTATAGCCGGCCGCCGGCCATAGGCCAAAGGGAAGAAACTAGAAAAAAAAAAAGTAAAAAATGAGAAAGAAAAGTTGAAGAAGAGAGAGAGGGGGCTTTCTTCTTTTCTTAAAGGCGGGCTCGCGAGTGACATGTGTCACTAGTGAAATGGATTAGTGTATTATTAAGGTGACTACCCCAAATATTTTCCAGGCATGGGTCAACTTTTTTACTAAATAAGGGTCCGCTTCACGAAAATAATTTTAGGAGAAATGTTTTCTAAATATCAGGTATTTGATTCATAAAAAATAAACTAATCAACAAAAATATTTTTTATCAATAAAAAAAATTTCAAAAGTGGGAAAATAACTACGGCTGCTGCTGGTGCTTTAGTCTACCGTCGCGAGACTTCCATGCCCCGAGCTAATTCTTGTCTGACCTCCTTCCACAACAACTCTAACTCTCACCTTTGTCTGCATCACTTCCTCCCTTTGCGTCCAAATAGATTCAGTCCACTCGTATCCTTCAAGAATCAAGGGACTTCACACAGAAGCAACAACAAAACGATGCGCAAATCGTAATCGAAGCTTCTTCAGCATCGCAAGGCCCCCAACCTCGTAGGTTTCATGTGAATTCTGACAAATTTTCCCTCCCTTCCTCACCCACATTCCCCTCGAAAATTTCACTTTCCTTCATATCTTGCTGGTCGCTAGGCCCTAGCGTAATTTTAAAGGAGACAACGAAGATGAAGGACATTGTCGAATTGGGCAAGGCTCGAGTTCACTTGTGATTGGTTGCAAACCTTCGCTTTGGTTAACAATTGGCCGAGGAAGAATGAACAGGATAAAGAGAAAGAAAAAGAAAGAAAAAGAAAAAGGAAATTAATTAAAAAATAAAAGATAATTAAAAATTTTGAAATTTTTTATAATTTCTGTAGAAAATCTAATTCAATACCAAATGGTGGAAAATATTTTTTAATTCATTTTCATATTTTAGTTGGACACCCGAAAATGGTTTCTTAAATAACATTTTTCAAAAACGTCACATTTTTAGCGAAACGAACTAAACCTTAGGGTCTGTTTGTTTTGTGAAAAGCATTTCCAAATAAAATATTTTTCACATTATCGGCGTTTGGTTCGCTTAGGAAAATAAGTCATAGGAAAATATTTTCCTACTAAAGCTTAAATTTAGGAAAATGATTTTCCTTTTAAAAGAAAAAAAAAAAATTTTCCCAATTATTTTCCTTTTCTTTGGCTCTTTGGTTAATGAAAATTTTATTCTTATAAAAATAATATTAAAAAATTGATTTTTAATTATTTTTAAAAACCAATTTTTTATTTTATTTTATTTTATTTTCTTCTATTCTCTTTTCTTTCTTTTCTTTTCTCCTTCTTCCTCTATCGGCCGCATGCCTTGACAACAGCCAGCAGCCATGATGCAAGCTCGCAAGATCGAGGCCCAGCCAATCAAGCGAGCTCGGGTTCCATCGAGGCCGTGACCTCGTGGGTCACTCAATCTTGGTGAGCTCAAGCTCACCTATAGCCATTGCTAAGCAAACACAGCTTGCTTATGGCTGTCTCCGATTGATCGTAGAAGAGGAACTTGGAAAAAGAAAAGGAAAGAAAGAAAGAAGAAAAAGAAAAGAAAAGAAATAAATAAAAATTCCAATTTTAAAAAAGTAAATAAAATAAAAAAGAGAAAAAAGTAAAATAACTAAAAATTCGATTTTTTAAAATAAAAAAATTAAAAATTAAAAATTCGAATTTTTTTGCCTTAAGTAAAGTCATGAGATTAAAATCATTTTCCAATAAGATCCAAACATCTGTAAATATTTTTGGTCATATATCACCAAAGAAAGGAAAACCGACCATGTACTGAGTTTTCAGCAAAACAAATACACCCTTAGTGCATTAGTCATAAAGTGGTCTTATTTTCATGGCCCTTATTAATTAGAACATAAATTTTTTTGATATTAATTGACTTAATAAGCTTTCGTTGATTTTGTCTCGAACTTTCCCATTTGACTCGAAATAGGCTCATGTATGTCGAGGCTCTCGAAGTGTTTGCAAGGGCATGGAGATGAAAGCAGACGACGGGAGATGCGAGGAAATGCCGAGGAAAGCACTTGGGCGAACCCGACACTAGGCAAGCGCTCGACGAAGGAGTGGCCACGCTGTTGAGATGGTTCGGGCACTCGGACAAAGCTGGTTGAACACTTGAAAAGTGTTCAAAAGCTATTGTCTTTTTCCGACGCAGGAGCCGAATCTATGTTTGGCGGGATCCCGCCCAAGTGACTCCAATCCAGATTTACCGAAACCCTGTTCCTAAAGCTTACCTTTAGAAGAGAAACTCATGAGGAAGCTACAGAGCCACGAAAATTGAGAGCATGAGAATACTCTTTTACGTAATAGATATTGTAACAATTTTTTTGATGTGGGTCATATTAATTGAGATTGTAATTTACCGTTTTACAGAATTAATCTATGAAGATGAGATAAAAAGATTCTTAATTAATATAATATGGAGCTGGCTAGTGTGGATCGTAAAATTCAGCCTATTAAATTAGCGGCAACAATTATGAGTAGGCTGGAGGAAGTTATTTTGCTGGGCTTCAAAGATGCAGCTTCACGCACGTAAGGGATGAGAATTGAGTCTCTTGGGCCTAAGTCCTTTCTTTTTTAAACAAAAAGGCCATTTGTTACTATGTAACGTAAGAACAATTTATAACTTATTTTAAAACTCTACAATATTATATGAAGCTGTTGAATATATTTACAGTATAAATTCGTGACGAAACTTTTTTTTTTTTTTGAAAAAAGATTGATTTATGAGTATAAAAGAAAGATGTTAAGGAAGGCATAGATTATGTTAAATAATATTTCAGCTAGACAAAAAGGTTTAACTTAAAAAAACTTGAGGTTGTTCAAAAAAGGGAAATAGTTACGATGCAAACTAAGGAATTTTTAAAATATCTTTAGGTTAATAATTTAAAAGATTGTTTAACAACTTGCAGGTCTTCTATTAGTAAACTATATGTCTCTCTTGATATGAAAGATAATCTAGGTACAATGATTATAAAGTAAATGTCTTAATGTTCATCCAATATTTTTTATTGTATGTATTGAATAGGTTCCATTGACGGAGTCTACATGTCATGTTACGTGTTTTAGGTTATTTTATGACAGGCTTCTTTGATATTTGATGCATGCAGGATATGTAAAAAGTTGGGATGCATTAGTTGATCACATGTCTACATTTTGTATCATGCATTTTCGATGAGAAAAACCTATTCGCACCACCATTTCCAATAGTTCTAATGATTCGATCATGTGAAGTGTTTGGTTTTTTTCATTGAAAAAGTGAATATATAGAAATAACAGATGCAAAATGCAATATAAGAAAACGTTTGAAATTACATATGTTATTCTCCCAAAAAGTAGCATAAACAGTTAAACACAAAGGAAAAATAAGACACTTTCATGACTTCATGCATCCAAAGACTAGTACCTTGGAATCATTCAGTGACTATTATAACATTATACTTGTAAATATGCAAAGATCATTACCTTATAGTCATAATTTATAGAGATAGGGATAAGAGGACCTATGCTAGTATCATTTCATCTTCATCTTCGTAATGCAAAAGCATCTCAACCACCTGGCTCATGGTGGGCCTTGCATCTCTGCCTTCCTCCACACACTGAAGAGCCACTGCAACCAAAGCTTCAATCTTCCTATTTTCAAATTCCCCTGTCGGCCTCGGATCCATAATTTCCTTTATCCATGTTTCCGTGGGAACTCCTGTTCTCTTCTTCTCTCTCACCCAAGAAGTCAACCTTTTGCTCTCATTCTCATCACCACCTTCAGTATTTGCAAGCCCTCTAGTTGGACTCTTGCCAGTCACCAGCTCCAACAGAACAATCCCATAACTGTAGACGTCTACTTTGGAGGTGATTGGCATATTGTAAACCCATTCAGGAGCCATGTAACCTCTTGTTCCTCTGATTCTTGATAAGCTTGAGTTCTTCAGATCCTCTCTCTTGAGTATCTTCGAGAGGCCAAAATCTGCCACCTTCGGTTGGTACGTGCAATCAAGGAGAATGTTCTGCGGCTTCACATCACAATGAAGAACCCATTCCAAGCACTCTTCATGAATATAAGCCAGTCCCCTAGCTGAACCTAATGCAATTTTGAACCTCTTGGACCAATCGAGTTCATTTGGAGAAGACAGATTGTCTGCTAGGGAACCGTGTTCAATGAATTCGTAGATCAAAAGCCGGTGCTTTCCTTCTGCGCAGTACCCCCACATGTCAATCAAGTTTATGTGGTTAAGATTTCCTATGGTGCTCACCTCTGCCAGAAACTCATTCTCTCCTTGGTTAGTCTCATGCAGCCACTTGACCGCTGCAACCCTGCAATCTGACAACACGGCCTTAAATACAATTCCTCCACTTCCTCTTCCAATTTCTTTACTGAAATTCCATGTTGCCTTCTTTAGCTCATCGTATGTAAATCGTCTGAAACCAGTCAGCCCTGCGTGGTATCCATCAATGTGAGCTCCATTTTTCTCTGGGCAGTTTCTATATAACAGGCAGCAAATTATGAGTACAAGTGTGGCCTCCATTCCAGCCGTTGCCCCAACGAAAATGAGCAAAATCTTGATTGCCCAACAGCCATTTGTTTTTACGTAAGTCCTTGGTAGCACAATTTCTTTGCCTGGACATTGCAGAGCAGCGTACGCTATTTTTGGTATTTTGTAAGAGGAGAGACTGAATTTTGGGAGCCTGAAGTAGATGTCCCCAGTAACACTGGGTGAATGTCGGCCATTTAACAGTTTCAACTTGGGGAAACAATCAGAGTCGTTATACCGTATACCCAAGCAATTGCACATATCCAAGCATCGTTTTTTGCACTCTTCGAGAGTGCAATTCTTATACAAGTGTGTTTCATACCCATGAAAATCAGCATGTGGTAACTTGACGAATTCGGTTTCAATGTTGCTGTCACAGAAGCTGTTGAATTTAGGCTTGCATCCTTGAGTCCAGTCGGAAAGGCTTTCCCTTTCGTATCCGGGAGCACAAATGCAGCTTCTTCCATCCTTAGGGTGGTATGTACACATACTATTAGGTCCACAAATGCCATGAATTGTGCACGGTTCGGATTTGGCTTGCCATGAAACTGTCCACTCCTCTCCTTCAGACCAACTGTAAACTCGAACATTACCATCGTGATCGAGCACCAATCTTCTCTGAGCTTCTGCTCCATAATCGGATGTTAAGAATTTAAAATCATCAGATGAAGTGAAATTCCCGTAGGGATCAAGCGTTGCAACTCTACTGTCATTATAAGTTGTTCTTCCAGCTTGCCAACTATTAAGCCAGGGATCTGGCCAATAGACACTGGTAATCTTTGGGCCGTCAAAGAGAAGTCGAAGAAGGTTATCATTGTCGAAATAAAGCTTGTAATAGCCAGAAGAAAAGTTGTTCTTGCTTTGAGAGGAAACGAGCGGGGCATTCCTAGTGAGCTTTTGTAGTGGAAGAAGCGTGTTGGTCGGCGAGTCAAAGCTTTGCCATGAAATAATGTGCTGCTCATCACGAAGGACAAGATTGCCCGTATCAAGGAGTTGCAGCGACATCCTTGATAACCCGGAGGATGACTTGGTCGCTGTGGCCCAAACCACTGTACGACCAGCGTCGATCAGTAGAAGGTTACCATCCTTTCTTAAGGAAAGCTTTGAGGATCTTCCGTTAACGGGCTGGTCACGGTTTGCCATCCAAACTATGGCGCAGTTGTGGATACTACAAGAGGGTTTGCTGAACCATATGGCAAAGCAATAAGCGTTTTCTCCCACCGGATAAAAGCCCGCAGAAAACGCGCCGTCTTTTGACGTGAGAATATCATCCGGTTTATCAACTGAGAGGGAGAAGCCTTCATGCAAAGTGAGACGAGCTGAAGATGTAAGTGAAAAAGATAAGGCCAGTGAGAAACATAGCAAGAGAAGAGGGATTCTCATGGCATTCATGGGATTTCAGGTGATCTCTCATGTGCTATGACGCCCACAAGGCGCGTTACCAAATTCCACTTTGCTATATGGGAGTTGGTGAGGTTGGAACTGATTGGCCCTTGTTAAAAAACGTAAAAAGGACGAAATTCTACTGGGGGTCCGTTTCGTGTTTCAGGAGAAAAGAAGAAGAAAGAAAGTGGACTTTGACCAATGATCGGTACCTTCTCTTTTTTAAACTATGACAACAACTGGACCGAGGGAAGAAGTTGCGTGACCTCGCGTTGGAAATTCTATAGTAATGACATCCATTTAAAATATGTACTACTTGTTTTTATTAAAGAGTCGGATAAGTTATAAATCGGGGTGAGATCTTATATAAATAAGGTCCAATCAAATTCAACAGTCAAAAGATGTAAAGTCATATTTTAACAACTCTTTTCATGTATAAACCTAATTGAAATTGTATGAAAGAAGACATACATAATTGAAGGACTGAAAGTCACACATAAGCAAAATAAAATCTGACACGTGAAGAATGCAAGAAGTTGATTATAATATAATGTTAGAAAATTACTCTAAAAAATTTAAGCTATTCAATGAAGGGGAAAATGCACGGTCTATAGTCAATCCTACTAGTCATGTAACGTGGGGTAATACTTTGACAATTTTGACTGCTAAAAGTTTAACTTCGAATCACCAATTTGCTCGACATCGACAAACCTGAAAAGAAATAGGACCTCATTATATTAAAACGATTCCATTTAAATTTTGCCACTTTTGACAGGGGAGTCCACTTTAGGACAAAGGGGGAGGTCTCGGAAACTGGTAACAATGGATTGGCTGGCCGGCCCCAACGACCAAATGCATTGGAATGGCACGTCTTTTCGAGTAGTAATAGCTTAATTATCTACAATTTACTATTGATTAAAGCTAAAAGTGTGCCCATATCAGAATAACAAATGACAAAGATGTTGAAGATCATGACCAGAAACCCCAAAAATTTGTTACATCAGTCTATGTTTTAATATCTTATCCGTGGGAGAGAAAAAGACTTTATGATTAAGAAAATTAATCTAACAATTTTTACTAAAGTCATATGGAGAGAAATAGGACGATAAAAAAGTTCCATGAAATAAATATAACGAATGCACAATTCATCTACAGACAAGACCGATGTAGCCACCTTTAGATCCATCTGCGTATGTTGTGGTGCTCAACAATTACATGTTTATCACCCAACATCAAGGGTCAATGGAGAATTAAAAAAGAATCGACTAGTCATATTTTTGGATTTGCTAGATCTATATTAAGCAAAGACCCAGCTAAAAACTTCGACTCCGCATCTTCTTGTTGTCCATTCGGCAAGGCAACAAAATAATAAAGAATATAAGGAAATTTTTTATAAAAAAAAAAGGGATTTCGGAACAACCAAATCTAATGGATTCTAGAGAGGGGGAGATTACCACGACAAAATTTAATCTGCAATTTTTTTTGTTAGGAAAATTGATTTCTTTCTTACGTGCAAGAGAAGTCATTTTCCCGATTTGGTCCGCGCCTATTAGTCAACAAATTTTTATTTTCTGTTGGCCACATATTTGTTGGTCTTTCAAGCATTGAAAAGTTATAAAATATTTTTTTGAAAATAATCTTCCTTCCAAGAAAATGACCCTTAACTTCTAATGAATTACCATGACTATGCATAACATTAATTTCATAGAACATGAAAAAGGTGAGGGTGTCTAGCGATTATCCCAAGGGCTAAGCGTAGGTGAGGGTGTCTAGCAATTATCCCAAGGGCTAAGCGTGTTTCTTTTTTTTCCTTCACATAAGAATCTTCCTATAATTGGTTCTAAAGAAGGTTTATTACTGCAGTTGCGAGATGATGAAACTGTTGAAATTCCATATACAGTGATGGAACAATTTGTTTTGAGATTGATGTGTCATTGTGGGCTAATGCAAGAGCCATGCGAGCAAATACTAAATTGACTCTTAAAGCCAATTTACTAAGGATGAGGTGGATTGAAAACGAGCTTTTAAACAAATTAGGCTAAATTTAGCACCTGAAAACAAGTTCAATGTCATCACTTGTTATACAAACTTTATAAATTTGTCTTAGATGAACATTTATCAAAAAGTTAATTAAGGGTGAAGAATTCTCGTCATGAACGTTTTTAAGATGTTTCTCGGGGTGATGTGATCAATCGACACCCAAATTTAGTGAGATGCCTGCTGTGGGAAAACTCACATGTAGCAAGGCAGATATCATTTAAATTATATTTTTGTGCGGTATGAATTAATTTATGAGAAGAAGGTCTAGCATCAGTTGCAAAAACTAAAATGAGTGGTTGATCTTTATGACCAGGCAAGTCAACA
Source organism: Corymbia maculata (assembly GCA_014182735.1). Classification (NCBI taxonomy): domain Eukaryota; kingdom Viridiplantae; phylum Streptophyta; class Magnoliopsida; order Myrtales; family Myrtaceae; genus Corymbia; species Corymbia maculata. The sequence goes on from CM024687.1 coordinate 18,192,174, forward strand.
AACTGGATTTCCAAGTTGGACGTGTCGCCAGTGTTTTGGACGGGATCTCGAGCATGTTCTCCAGTTCCGAAACCCGCTTAGCCCTTACTAAGGTCAGGATGGATCGAAAATCCGATCAAACACGACCACCTTTCAACGCTGCTTAAGCATTACTCCTACACCGATCTCTAAGTCGCGCTGATCACCTCTTTACTTTAGGAAACAATACATAAAGTGTATACAGCTTCTCCGAAAGTGCTTAAAAGAGGAAGGACAACGTCAAGAAAACGCAAGATGAAATGACCCTGGAATTTTCCATGACTCCAACCCAGAAGCAAATGCCCAGCAAAGAAGACTAGAGAAAATCGAAAAAACGTCCCCTTCAACCTCTCTCTCCCTCTTCCGACGAAAAAAGAAAACTCCCTCTTTCTCTCTCTCTCTCCGTGTGGGCAACATCTGTGTGTGAATAAACGTGTAAATTATCGCTATAAGTAAGAATCAAGTTGATTTCTTTTTACACATTAAATGCACACAACAACCAACATATTGTACAGATAAGCGTGCTCAATGGGAAATTATAAGGGGGTATTTAATCCAAGCGCATATTATTCGTTTCTCCTCTATGGCATCAAAGACAGCACATATGGCACCATCGAATTGGTGGGACATTGACTTGACAGCATGCTCGAGTCAGGTCCCTTCCCAAATGCGACAAAGAGAAATCACTTGCCCCGAAGGGAGGAGCAATCTGACGTGATTGACGGGCGAGTCTCTTTTCGGGACCCAAATCCATGTAGGGGAAGAAATAAAGGATATTTTACAAAACCCTCCCCAGCTGGAGGCAACCTACATTTTTCCTGGACTTTTTAGTGTTGCAAAGTACTGCATGACCTTTATTTTTCACATAGCTTATATTTTCCATTAGCACGGTGGTGAAAAATTCCCTATGATATTTTGAAGAGAACGAGTAATCAAAGTCTAATAATGAGCATTTGAGTGTGCCGAACGAACATCTTCTTTCTATGCAAGTCACGCGTAGATAGTGTTGTCATTGTCACCCCCTAATTTTTGGTTCATAGATCATTCATACATTCCATGCAAATTAGGGACCGGTTGAAAATGGCCCTTGACCAAAAAATTAATTTTACTTAATTCCGCACTCACTTTTCTTGATGCACCCCTTGTGCATTTACAAGCTAGAGACATTGTAGCTTGTTGATACCTAAATTTCCCTTCTCATAGGCCATTCATGCATTTTATAAAAATTAGGGATCGAATTTCTTATATGAGCTTGATGAATTACTAAGCAAATGCTAAATGGTCCCTCTTGTGAAGTGCGCACTAAATTTTGTCATGGGCTCTTCCAAGTCCTACCAAACGCAATTTAATTTTCTTGTTTAATTGATTTATTAGATAGTAAGTTTAGGAGTTACCACTAATCTAATATGGATTGATTAAGAGTGGAGTAAAACATGGGAACTCGCCTTATTCCCGCGAACCAAGGATTTCAAGTTTGAGGATTCGGTTATGGTAATTTTACCCAATACCCATTTTTGGTAGGAGTGAGCATCGATCCAATTCCAATCCAAGAATGGTATTAGGTTGAACGGTTTTTGGCTATTCTCAATTCCATTTTTTTGGAATTGACATCGTTCAGTTTGGTTCTTGATTTGGGAGTGAAACCAAATTGAATCGACATTGTTTGACACTAACTTTTGCTTCATCTTTTTTCAAATAACCCTGATCAAGAAAGAAAAATCTCACTAGTTCATGCTAAGCCCAAGCAACTCGGACATCACACCTACACCAAAGCAAAGCACAACCATCTTCCAATCACCAAAGGAATTCCAAAAGACAATAGTTCACACCCCTCCCCATGCCTCTATCCAAAGTTCTACTTATCATTGAGCAAAAGGGACTCACAAATGAGCCAAAGCGTAACATTACTAAGTGTTTCGCTAATTTTGATCCCTTGAAGACGTGTGATTATCTTTTGAGAGGGGGAACACTCTACAAATAATTGCCTCCCCCAAAAGTGCAGAGTCCAAAATTTGATACTTGCGAAGATGTTCTCATTCCGCAACGTACAACCATGTCTACCAGAACCCATTGCCCAATCATGGGAAAGTGCCATTCTATCATTTAATAAATTGGAGACTCAAACTTCTTATCTCTCTCCATTGTAAGTCTCTTTTAAAAAAGCTCACATGTGCATTTCAACAACCTCCCTATCATGTCTAAGCTCAATATTAGGTCTACTCTCCTTAACTGGTGTATCCTTTTACATCAACACGTCTCAAATTATAATCTCCACTTTGCTGCCTTGTGAGGATTGCAACAATAAATCCTACCTTTATTCCTAGCCTCTTTCACCAAATCAAACGATGAAGGTTGTCATCAAAATCATTTTGCTACACGCCAATGCACAACTTCACCCTAGGTCTCTTTCGCTAGGCCAAACCATGAATGCTACCCAAAAGTTGATTATTGGATTCCTTCCTAGAGATATTCACTACACATTTATTTATTTGGGACATCATCAATAAAACCATTGGTTCTAATATCAATCATTAAGAGTGTGTAGTAGAATCCCATACCTTCACTAAAGAAGATCGCCAGGGAAGTGCCCAAGTCCTAACCCATCAACACATTTAATTACACCCTCCACTCAAAAGTTTAAATAAATGAGTTCCAAGCAAACTTGAAAATATTAACTGCTCCATGCTGCACAAATTATCAAATATAGTATTTTTCTAAAGTAACTAATACTTGGATATCAACAAAGAATCATTTATTTCTCTTAGTAAAATATATTTGATAGAATAAAAGAATATATATCATTTAAATAAATAAAAAAAACTGAATCAATCTTATCTTCTTTTAACTCAACTTCGAATTAATTAGAGTTATGTGAAAGTATTCTTATTTTCATTTTCTTCTAAACATATTAGTTTTCAGTGAGATATGCCATACTTAATTAAGTTAATCTTAAGAGAAGAAAATAAAAATAAATGAAATTTTAATATGTGTGTTCTAAATAAGTTTTAACTTAACTTTCTTAAAATCTTTTATATTATATAAATTATATCATTTATTTAATTCGTAGTTAAAGCATTTTGCTTGCATCAAAGAAAATATATCACTTAAAAGTATTGCATCATTCATGAATATACTCTATTCTTAGTTTGATAGATTTTGTTAACTAAATTTCATCATATATTTCATTCTTAGCTAAATAGATTGGTTGATTAAATATATCATTTAAGATACTCTCTTTATTCTTTCTTTTTTTCTGAAATTCAAACTTAAGAAGAGAAGAAGTTTGGGATGACAGATCCATAGGTCAAGTGAAATGCCATGTTATAAGCATAGAAGCAAATATTACCTTAGCTTTGACTTTAACTGTATACATATTGTTAAACATGTACGTACACAAATAATACTGTTTCACTGAATTTAGATAGGAATATATAAAAAGTGAATTCAATAAATGTAGTGCAATCTCTTATTGCGATATCAAATAATCTCAAATCCAACATCACCAACTTTGGATCCTCTTGACAAATTAGACCCGAAGGCCTTGATGCCTTGATCTCAGGTCAAAGACGGCCAAGTTGAAGACGGTTGGGGTCTTGATAGCCTAAATACAACAGAGATGTCCTTGAAAAACTTTTAGTCTCTAAGATATACTGATTTCCCAAACTTTCAGTATGTCTTTGTCGATCAGGAGTATCAAAATAAATGGAGGAGCCTCCAATTTATATAAAAATTGAGGGAGCCTTTGATCCTCGTATTTGAAATAATTGGCGGATTCAAGATTTTCCATCCACAATGGTGGAATTAAATAACATCCAATCTATTTCAAAATTGGCTTAGATAAATGTCAAATTGAGTTTATGTACATCACTAATTTTTGAATAATATGTTTTTTTTTTTTGTTGAAAGAATCAAATAATTGTTAATAAATTTAAACCTGCGAACATATTTTTAATTTTTTTTTTCAAAAAACTTCAAATTAAGTCGAAATTGCACCAAAACTATTTTCATTTCCTTTTTTTCCTTAACAAATATTCTTCAAATCATAGAAGTTACAATTAAAATAAGTGGATTTCAAAAGAAGGAAACAAAGCTAAATAATATGTGCACTTTCAAATAAGTTGCCATTTAAAGATACGTTCTTTTTATCCATTTTTTAATCTAAATTTAATGATTGAGAGAAGTTTCAGGATGACACATCACTTAACTAATTTTAATTGGTCAAATATAGGCCATGTGACATAGTTTTGCCATGTGGAATATTATGTAGCCATCACAGAGTTAAAGTTAATTGTTACATGATGAACATATGAGCAAGTATTCTCTCATACTATATCTAATAGATTTGCTTGTATCGTGCTGTCTTCGCTGTCTTCGACCTTAAGGCCGAGCCAATTATCATATATGCAATTGCAGATATGGAAAAGACAAACAGGCCTAGTGACACACTATATTTCATGATTTCGTACATCCAAAGGGATTACCTTTAACCTGTAAACATCCAAAAAACTACTGCCTTATACTTGTAGCTATGCAAGGACTAACTTGATGATATACATAGACACTACGAAGGACTAAAGGTCGTATCATTTCTGACTACACAACTTCGTCTTCACAACGTAGAAGCAACTGAACCACTTGGCTCATGATGGGTCTTGCATCTTGGTCTTCTCACGCACCCAATCTTCTCCCGCCAATGTTTTGTTCTCCTGCGCATCACTGCCCTCAATCTTCTCACTCCTTCCAGTCACCATCTCCAACAAGACAATTCCATAGCCGTACACATCCACTTTGGAGGTTATTTGAAAACTGTAAATCCATTCGGGAGCCATGTAACCTCCTGTTCCTCGGATTTTCTAGAAGCTTGAGTTCTTGAGGCCGTCACTCTTGATCATCTTAGAGAGTCTGAAATCCACCACCTTGGGTTGGTATGTGGAATCAAATAGTATGTTTTGTGATTTCACATCACAATGAAGAACCCACTCTAAGCATTATTCATGAAGATAAGTGAGCCTTCTGGCTGATTCTACGGCAATTTCAAACCTCTTGGACCAATCGAGATTAGTTGGAGAAGACAAATTGTCTGCTAACAAGCCAAGTTCCATGAATTTGTAGATCAAAAGCGGGTGCTTTCCTTCTGGACAGTATCCCTCTATGTCAATCAAGTTCATATGGTGAAGTATTTCCTCTGGAGCTCACTTCTGCTAGAAAGTCGTTTTCTCCTTGGTTTGCCTCAATGAGCCGCTTGACCGCTGCAACCCTGCAATCTGAAAACACAGCCTTGTATACAATTCCTCCACTTCCTATTCCAAGGTCATCGCTGAAATTTCGTGTTGCCTTCTTTAGCTTATCATATGTGAACCGTCGGAATGTCGGCCCAGCATGGTATCCATCAATGTGGGCTCCACCTTTCTCTGGGCGTTTTTTATATAAGAAGCACCAAACCATGACTCCCATTATCACCTCCACTCCAGCTATTGCCCCAGCCAAAATGAGCAACAACTTGACTGCCGAACTCCCTGGTCTTTTTAGATAAGTCCTTGGTAGCATAACTTCTTTGGCAGGACACATGCAGAGTAGCATGATCTATTTTGGGTATGTCGTGAGAAGAGAGATTGAATTTTGGGAGCTTGAAGGGGATGCCCCCATCAACACTGGGTGAATAACGGCAACAACGATACTTGGGGTAACAGCTTGAGAAATTATATTGGAAACCTAAGCAGTTACACAAATCCAAACATAACTTCTTGGACATCTCAAGAGTATAACCTGGGAAGAAGCCTCTGTCATACCTGAAAAAATAAAAACGTGGTAACTGGACGAATTCGGTCTCAACTTCGCTATCACAGAAGCTGTTGAACTAGGGTTTGCATCCTTGAGTCCAGTCACAAAGGTTTTCCCACTCATCCCGGAATACAAATGCAACTTCTTCCCTCGCTAGGATGGTATGTACCCAAGCTATTTGGTCCACAAATGCCATGAACTGTGCATGGGGTCAGATTTGGCTTGCCATGAAACCATCCATTCCCCTCCATCAGATCCACTATAAACCCGAAGATTTCCATCGTGTTCAACCGTCAATCTTTTCTGAATTTTTGCACAGTAATCAGCTGTTAAGTGATAAACTTTGTCAAAGGCACAGCGGCGGCAATATATTTGTCGGAATAAAAATTTTGAAGGTGAAATGCAAAGAGGAGATGGAGATGACGAGAAAGAGACCGATCTGTTTTCTGATTCACTAAAATTTCACCTTAACAAAATAAATTATAAGACTCTTTTATTTAAAGAATTTGCTATTCCCAAAATTACATATAATATCTCGGGAAAGTAAATTTTCTAGAAATTCTTTAAAATAATTACCAAATCTCATCAAGTCTAATCTTATCTTGGCAAATCTTAAGATATTTCACCATATGTCACTAAGCAATCTTATCTCCTAGAAATACAAAAAGACTCATTAAAGATAATGCAACGATTATGACTTTTCTTAATATAAGCACTAAACAGTCTTTGGTATCGATGAATTTGGTTTAATTTCTAACACTCTCCCTTAAACCAAATTCTCTTCCATCAATCGTAGCGGGCTCTTGAATTTTTGGAAAGTATCGATCTTGAGAGGTTTAGTAAAAATGTTTACTACTTGATTGTCTGGCTTCACACACAGCACTTCAACCTCATTCTCTTTAACCTGTACTCGAATGAAGTAATATCAAACATCAATATGTTTGCTTCGTTCATGAAACACTGGATTTTCGCAAGTGCAATAGCAAAAACATTATCAACAAAAATCTCCGTTGCTTTTTGCTGCTCTATAAGAACATCTTTAAGTAGTCTTCTCAATGATATTGCACGACAAACACATGAAGATGTAGCTACATATTCAGCTTCACATGTCAATAGAGTAACACCCGGTTGCTTCTTTGATGATCATGTGAAAGCAATGTCACATAAGAAAAATACGAAGCCTGTAGTGCTCTTTCGATCGTTGACATCTCCACTATAATCACTATATGAATAAGCTCTAAGTTGGAAGGATTCAAAATGATAATAGTGTAAGCCATGAGAAATTGTACCTTTAATGTACTGAAATATCCTCCTTGTAGCTTTAATATGAGATGACTTTAGCTTCTCAATGTACTAACTCACAATTCCAACATTGTACATAATATCCGGTCTCGTGCATGCCAAGTTTATTAAACTTCCAATCAAGCTTCTATAACATGACAAGTCAACATCGGCACCATCATCAAACTTCAATAGCTTGGTTCCGCACTCCATTGGTCTATTGACCGAAGTACAGTTCTTCATATTGAATTTTTCAAGGATATTTTCTACATATCCTTTTTGGGAAATAAAAATCCCATCGGCACTTTGCTTCATTTCGATACCAAGGAAATAGTTCATGAGACCATTATTAGTCATCTCGAATTCTTTCACTGCAAGATTGTTTCCTGTAAAAACAAGATCATCGACATATAAACAAGCTAGCAGGACATCGCCTTTTTCTTGTTTCATGTAGAGTGCATGCTTGTATGGACATTGACTGAATCCATTCGCCTTGAAATATGCATCGATTCTGGAATTCCATGCTCTTAGTGCTTATCTAACCCCATATAGAGCTTTCTTCAACTTCAATACTTTGTCTTCACGACCTTTCACAACAAACCCTTGGGGTTGTTCAACATAGATCTCTTGTTCAAGAATGTCATTCAAGAATGCTGATTTGACATCCATTTGATAAACTCACCAATGATTTTGAGCAGCAATGTAAATAATCAATCTAATCATTTCCATGCAGATGACAGGGGCAAAGACTTCATCATAGTCGATTCTGGAATTTTGCTTGTACCCTTTCACGACTAATCTACCCTTATACCTTGTCACTTCTCCTTTCTCATTCTTCTTGGCCTTGTATACCCACTTGACACCAATCGCTTTCTTGTCCTTCAAAAGATCAGCAAGCTCCCAAGTTTGATTCTTTTCGATGGCTTCAATTTCTTCACTCATGGCTTTCCTCCATTTTTCTTCTTTGGCAACATCATCATAAACAATTGGTTCACAATCAGTAAGAAGGCATACAAGATGAAGATCACTAGTAGCTTCATAAATTTTAGACAATCTCCTCGATCTTGGCACTCACAGTTCATCGACACCATTTGAAGAGGTTGGTGATGATGAACTTCAAGAAGCTATTGGAGAAGAAGGTATTGAATGATCCTTCAACTCTGTTTCATCTGTGTCACCACGAGCATTCGTTTCTTCTTTTGGATTGTCTTCCCTCATGCTATTTTCATCAAAGTTAACATCTGTGCTTATATACACTTTCAAAGTGTTAGAAGAAAATAATTGATAAGCTTTGTATGATGGGTCATACCCGACAAAGATGAGCTTTTTACTCTTGTCCTCTAGCTTTGATATTTTCTGGTTCAAGACATGAGCATAGGCAATGCTCCCGAAGATCCTCAAGTGCAAAACACTTGGTGTTCTCCTTGTCATGCTACTTGTGGAGTTATGCATTCAAGTCCATATGTAGGACATCTAAATTGAAGATAGACTACACACGAAACAGCTTCAGCCAAAGCTCCTTGGGTAGATTTTTGCTCTTCAACATACTTCGAACCATGTTAAGAATGGTTATATTTTTACGCGCAGCCATGCTATTTTGTTAAGGAGAATACGGAGCTATCAAGAAGCAATGAATACCATGATTCTCACAGAATTTGTTGAATATCGCTATGGCGAACTCTCCACCACGATCAGTCCTCAAAGCCTTGATAAAATAGCCACTCTCCTTTTTAGCAAGGTTCTTGAGTTGTTTGAAAGTGTTGAACACTTCTGTCATTTCTTTCAAAAAATACACCCAAGTTTTTTGAGTAAAATCATCAATAAAGGCAACAAAATATCAATGATTACCATAAGTGTCACTCCCTGACCCTCGAGCTTGCAACAACCCAATTCACCTGAGGTCGAACTGTACAATGTCCCAAGCACTGTCATTGACCAATTCATTTTATCTTATAATTAAGCACATGCTAAAGTGAACAAAACTCCCCAATCAGAAACAATAGGGATAGCAACAATAACAATAGAGCAAGACAAAATACTAATTTATATATCTATAGGGTTAGCTTGCACACAACAAATATATACAAGCCTTACTACAGGCGATAAGCTATGGCCTACTCAAAAAGGAACTGGCCTAACTAACATAATTCTGTACAAGTGGGGGAGGGCTCGTCAAAAAGGGAATAGGCCACAACTATCTACTCGCTAGCCTCGGAATGATCAGTCTCTCTAGTCGTCGGGTCTGAAAGCTCACCATTAGGGGGATCCATGTCCATGGGATCCTAGACCTCATCTGGTGGCCCCATAGGACGGACCAATCAATCAAATCCTCAGAGAGGACCATACAAAATGCCTCCCATCTTGAGGGACCACGTCTTAAAGACGTGCGGCGCGTGTGATGGTCTCTCAACCCTTTGTCCACCCATATCGTAGTCACGTGGTGCTCATACACAAAATTTCAGCCCGAGTGGGCCGAGTGGTAATAGTGGTGCTCATATCCACGGGGACACCAAACCTCACTAGGTATTGCATCATCTAGGGTCTTGAAAATTATTAACCACGACGGGTTGAGATAAACTTAATAAGTTAAAGTCCTAAGCCTCGGTTAGGAACTTTGCTTGCCTCGGGGTAGTCTAACATACAACCTAGCCCGTCAAATCATCAAACACCACACCATAGAGAAATGATAATAGAAGACAGGTTAATAAACAGGCACAACCTTATGGTTAGTGGTCAATTGACCTAAGCCAGGAATCGTCTTCCTCTTTGAGGCACATCGACGTCATGGGCTATCCCCCACCAATGGCATTCCCGAAAGAGCATGGGCTTGTCTCTACCACGACTCCATATCTGACCACTATTAGGCGACCCAATGACCATGACACAACCCCGAAAGATTGGCGGTTATTCGGCTATACTGGGCTATCATTTTTAATGTGATCATGCAACACATCATCAAGTGGTTCATTCTTGTCTTTGCTATACTTTGTCATGAATGAAACATAGCTTGTGCTCACGCAACATGTTATTGCAGTTAACACACACATCATGAGATGTAGTAGTATTAACAGTCACGTACAATAGCAGCAGTCTAAGTACTCATGAAAATTCAACACTCATCAATTAATGGGCTATGTATTTAAACAACAGACAACGACAACCACCAATAAACAATCACGTACACCCCATAATTCTCGGGAAAAACAACCGACATTTAATAATAACCATAAAAAAATTCATTGAACTAATAATAGCAACAATAAATTACACTTCTAAAACTTTCAATTAACAAAACAATTCCATTTAATAAACAAGAAACTAACCACAGTTAGTCTAGGAAAAATTAAGCTTTAAACACAATTTGCACAAAATTTCTTGATAAAACCCGTTTCCGATAAATAATTACCAATAATTAATTTTCCCAAAATAATTATTATTCCGAATTAAAAATAAATAATAATTCGAAATTATAAAACAATAATATAATTATTTAATAATTCCGAAAATAATTAATTATTAATATTTAATCCGATAATAATAATAATAATAATAATAATAATAATAATAATAATAATAATAATAATAATAATAATAATTCATAAACCTAACCATGGTTACCAAATTTAACCCAGCTAGGGTTAATTAACCTAACCATGGTTAACTAAACTAACCTTTAGTTACTTTATAATTAACCAAGGTTACTTTAATAACTAACTATGGTTACTTTACACTAACCATAGTTAATAATAATCTAATTAGCCACAATTAACATGCTAATCCATTGTTAACTAAAGCATAATCCAAGCATTAAGCTAATTAAACTAACCTAAGCAAGTTTAACCTCTAACAAAGGATTAGGAAATTAACTCATTTGGTTCGAGAATCCAGTGACATCGGTGCGAAAGCAAGAGCGAGGGCTATGCGAGGTTAGCTTAGGGAAGGCGACAGACGACGGATGGTGGCCGAATCCGGCCAAAATGGTGCCGAAAAACTATTCCGGGTGGGAAGAAAGCAACAACTGTTGAGCAGTCGAACGGGCTGTCAGCAGTGATCGAGGGTGGCTGGCGGTGAGTGGTTGGCCTTTGGACGTCAGCGGCTCCACGCTAGACGGTGGTAACAACTCCGGTGACGGTAGGAAGGGTAGAACCAGTGGTGAACAACAAAGGCAGAAAAAAGAAGAAGAAAAGGACGAGAGAGAGAGAGAGAGAGAGAGAGAGAGAGAGAGCTGAGATGGGTAGTTGAGATGGGGAAATGGAGGAGAGAGAATGGGCTGGAAGACTTATCCAAGAAACTAAGGCAAGTGGCTAGCCCACTTTAAGCTCCAATGAAAAACAAGCCAAACAAAGCTCACTTGGGCCACCAAAAGAAAAAGCCTAAAAGAGAAGCCCATGGGTTGAAAAGAAAGGGAGAGAATGGGCTAGCTTGGGTCGGGCTAGATGGGTGCAAGGCCCAATGGGCTGCTAGTCTTGGGCCGGCCCACCTATGGGCCCAAAATCCGATCCAAAATTTCCTTTTCCAACACTTTAAAGCCCAACAGAAAATCAAAGAATATATGAGGCAACGTCCAAATATTTAGTCCTAACATTCCTGAGAAGTCAGTTCCAAAAATTGAATTAAATATCGGGGCTAAATTGAGTCAATCTTGACCGTAATACAATTTGGACTATTGAGTGTCCCTTTAGGACTTTTCCTCACATTCGACCTATGGTCAACCATTCTTTGATACACGTTTACACCAATTCTCGAGTTAAAGACATCTCTTGATTTTCATGTGGTCCCGGGGGCTCAATTGATAATCCCGAGTACAAGATAAAAATGATTTGATTTAGCGTCGTTCGTAGTTCGTATCGAAGTCCTACGGAAATCACCCGCAACCCAACTTCGTACTTCTGCCGACTCGATTTATTTCCATTTCCCTAATAGTCTAGTACTAGAGAATATCGTTCTCGCCTAGGTACTCATGGTCGAAGGGTTCGTTCCTATTCAAAATTGCAAGTCGTGCGCGTATTGCTTCCTATCGAGGTCTTTCTATAATCCGTTATCTCATGAACAAATAGTTTGGAATATTTGTACTGACCAGGCATTCAACTAATATTACCATTTTATAAAATTCCAAAATTTGGTCAATTTTCAAGATGTTACAACTATTCCCCTCTTACAGAAATTTCATGCTCAAAATTTGAATCGCCACGTTGCTCATCAAAAAGATAGGGGTATTGACACCTCATGATTCTTCGCTTTCCCACGTGGCTCCCTCCATGCCATGATGCTACCAAATGACTTTGACCAATGAGACCATTTTGTTTCTCAACACTTACTATTTCCGATCTTCAATCCGAATCGGTCTCTCCACGTACGACACTTTATTGTCTACCTCTATCTCTTCAAAATTTAATACGTGGGTTAGGTCCGGCTCATATGATGTCGAATAAATCATGTACTTGAGCAAGTCGAGGTGGTAGCGCAAGATGATAGGCCAAATTTCCAATTCTTTCCAGAATCTCGAACGGTCTAACATTCCTCGGGCTCAGTTTTTCTTTCTTTCCAAATCGCGAAGTATGATGCATTGGCAATACCTTAAGGAACACATGATCGCCCACTTGAAATTCCAATGGATTACGTCATTTGTCCTCATAGCTCTTCTATTTGCTCTGAGCCGTCTTTAATCTTTCATGAATCATCTTGATGGCGTCTAAAGATTGCTACACCAACTCTCGCCCTGAAATTTTCTGCTCGCCAACTTTGTCCCGGCAAATTGGAGTCCTACATGGTCTACCGTACAAAGCTTCCAATGGTGCCATTCTAATACTCTGCTGATAACTGTTATTGTATGTAAACTTGACGAGCTGAAGTTGTTCCTCCCAACTTCCTTTAAAATCCAATATGCAAACTCTTAGCATATCTTCCAAGGTCTGCATGGTTCTCTCTAATGGACTGTCTATCTGAGGATGATAGGTTGTATTGAACTACAGCTTTGTTCCCATTGAAGTCTATAGACTTTTCCAAAATGTAGCTATGAACCTGGGGTCTCGATATGAAGTAATCGTTACCAGTACTCCATGTAGATGAATAATTTGTTGCACCTACAATTTTGCATACTTTTCCAAAGCGAAGTCCATGTGTACAGCGATGAAGTGTGCTGACTTCATCAATCGGTCCGCTATGACCCAAATTGAATCATTACCACGCTGACTTCTCAGTAATCCTGTCATGAAGTCCATTGTGATGTGCTCTCACTTCCATTTGGGGATTTCAAGAGGTTGCAGTAACCCACCCGGTCTATAATGCTGCACTTTCACTTATTAGCAAGTTAAACACTTCATCACGTGCTTGGCGATATCTTGCTTGATGCCATGCCACCAATAATATTGTCGTCGGTTCTAACACATCTTCGTACTGCCTAGATGCACACTGTAATTGCTACGATGAGTTTCGGATAACAATTTCTCCTTAAGTTCGGTGTCGCTCAGCACACACAACTGTCCATGGAATTTCAAGATCCTATCTTCGGATACTTGAAAATCTGACTTTCTCTTGGTTGTGTCCATTTGTAGAATCCTTTGGATCTCAAAGTATGAAGGTTGCATTGCTTTAATCTTGGCTTGAATTTCAAGTTCGATTCGACGAATAGCCATTAAATTGGAAAAATGGCATACTAGCCTGAATTTTGAATCGCAGATCCCTTCCAACAGGATCCGTTCTTGAACCATCATACAAGCAACTGATGACTTGCGACTTAATGCATTTGCCACTTTGTTTACTTTACCAGGATGGTATAGAATATCACAGTCATAATCCTTGAAAAATTTCATCTATCTGCGCTACCTCATATTCAGTTCCTTTTGGAAGAATAGATATTTCAAACTTTGATGGTCCGTAAAAATTTAGAATCTCTTTCCACAGAGATAGTGTCCATATTTTCAATGCAAATAGAATGGCGACCAATTCTAAGTCATGTGTTGGATAATTCAGCTCGTGAGGTCTCAACTATTTAGAAGCATATGCTATCACCTTACCATATTGCATCAAATCACAACCGAGTCCCTTGTACAACGCGTCGCTATAAATCTCATATCTTTTTGAGCCGAACGGAATCGTCAAAATTAGTGCAGTAGTCAGCTTATGCTTAAGCTATTGGAAACTACGCTCGCATTTATCTACCCACTCATATTTCTTGTCCTTTTTCAGCAGTTGCGTCAATGGCATAGCTATCGTGGAGAATCTTTTCACAAAGTGTCGATAATAACTAGCTAGTCCCAGAAAACTACGAACCACGATTACTGAAGTCAGTCTCGACTAATCTATGACCACTTCAATCTTAGTTGAATCCATCGAAATCTCTTCATCTAAGATCACGTGGCCAAGGAAAGCTACTCGAGCCAACCAAAACTCACATTTGCTAAACTTCATGTATAGCTTGTGATTCCTCAGGGTCTACAGCACGGTCCTTAGGTGTTGCTCGTATTCATATGGACTCTTTGAATACACCAGAATGTCGTCGATAAATACGATCATGAATTGATCTAAATATTCCTTAAACACTCGATTCATCAAATCCATGAAAGCAATAGGGGCATTTGTCAATCCAAACGACATTACCATAAACTCGTAATGATCATAGCAAGTACAGAAAGTTGTCTTCGGTATGTCCTCCTTTCGGATCCTCAATTGATGATAGCCTGTCCTTAGGTTTATCTTAGAGAACATCGACGCTCCTTGTAGTTGGTCAAATAAATCGTCAATCCTTAGCAATGGGTAGTTGTTCTTAATCGTCACTTGATTAAGCTATCAATATTCAATGCACAATCTCAACAAACTATCTTTTTTCTTAATAAACAGGACTGACACTCTCCAAGGTGATGCACTCGCGCAAATAAAACCCTTGTCCAATAACTCTTGCATCTATACTTTCAATTCCTTCAACTTTGACAATGTCATCCTGCACAGTGCTGTTGAGATTGGTTCCGTCCCATAAGCCAACTTGATTAAGAACTCTATCTCTTTGGTTGGGGGTAGTTCTATCAATTCCTTTGGAAAGACATTAGGATAATCTCGTACTACTGTGATGTCCTCCAGGTTCGGTCCTTCCTTCGACGTATCACTCACAGAGGTCAAATAACCTCGACATCCTAATTCCAGCAACTTGGTTGCTTCCAATGAAGAAATCAAAGGAATCGAGGACCCTCTTCGGCTCCCTACAAATTGGAAACTACTAGCTCCACTCGGATTAAATTGGATTCTTTTCCCTCGATAATCCATAGTAGCTCATTGTTTGATCAACCAATCTATGCCAATGATAACATCAAAGTCATACATCGCTAAAACAATCAAATCAATCCTTCCTTCTCAACCATCTTTAAGCAATTTACAACTAGAACAACCTACTGTAGATAAAAATGAATCATTAAACGGAGTAGAAATAACAAAGACCGTTTCCAACAACTCTAGTCTTAGTCCCTCTAATTCTACAAACCGTTTAGCAATAAATGAGTGCAAGGTTCCCGGATTAAACAACACATAAGCAGCATAGTCATGTAGAGATATCGTACCTATAATCACGGTAGGCATAACCTCCGCCTCCTTCCTCGTGACCACATATACATGCCGGGGGTTTACTCTAATTACCCTACGAGACGTTTCCAACTAGTGATCCGATTGGTGATCGCAGTGCAAATGGCATCATAGACTTGCGTGGGTAGTCCCTGACTTGGTGGCCTACCTGACCACACTCGAAACAAACTCCCATCTGAGGGGGACACGAGACATTCCCATGCCTCTTACCACACCTTTAGCATCTTCCGAAGAAACTCGACGATGGTTTTCCCACATTGTCCCTTCTATTAGGCGAAAGAGGGTACCTCCCTACCGCCATCGATTTCTTTCCAAACCAACGATTGTCCTTGCTAGGCACAAACCGTGATCTAGATGCGGCTGTCTTCTCTACAATTTGTTTCTCGATCATTTGAGCTCTCTCATATAGCTCATTGTAATCCTTCAAGTTCAGGGGCACCGGATGGTCTCTGATTTCCATTTTCAGTCTGTTCCTAAACCTCTTAGCCTTATCTAACGGATGCTCGACCATCCACGGCATGTACTTTGATAGTTCGGCAAACTTGGCTTCGTACTGGTCCACTGTCATTTGTTTCTAACGCAGCCTTTAAAATTTTACTATCTTCTGCTCACTCGTGTAGTTTGAGAAATACTTATTTAGAAATGTTTCCTTGAAGGTATCCCATACCCTAGCTGTACCTTCGAGAAATACCCCTCCTTGGGTAGCGTCCCACCAAGTACCAGCATTACCCTACAGTTGGTAAACATCTATGATCACCTTTTCTTGTTTAGAACACTGTAGTAAAGTGAACGTCTTCTCTAGCTCCCTTCTCCAGAGGGTTGCTATCTCAAGGTCGCCAGTGAAAGGGCCTGAGGGTAGGGTTAGCTACAAGGGGAAGTGGAGGAGAGAGAGAGGGCTAGACAAGTTGTCTAATAAAGCCAAAGTAAATGGCAAGCCCACTTGTTCCAAGGGCCAAAGAAAACCAAGCAAAACAATGCCTATTTGGGACCACAAAATAAAATGGCTAGAAGAGAGAGTCCATAGGCTAAGAAGGGGACGGAAATGGGCCAGCTTGGGCCCATCTTAGGCTGGTTTGGATGGGCACAAGGTCCATTGGGCCGTCGGTCTTGGGCCAGCCCTCTAGTTGGCTGGAATTCCTAGTCCAAAAATTTTCTTTTCCGACACTTTAATACCTCTCAGAAAATTTGAGAATAAATGAGGCGACATCCAAATATTTAGTCTTGACATCACTGAGAAGTCAATACCCAAAATCGAATTAAAATTAAAGGCTATTTTGATTCGATTGCGACCGTAGTACAATTGGACTATCGGGCACCCCTTTAAGATTTTTTCTCACATTTGACCCGTGGTCAACAATCCTTTGATCCACATTTAAGCACTTTCTCGAGCCGGGATGTCATTTGATTGTCATGTGACCCCAGGGGTCAATTGATACTCCCAAGTACAAGATAAAAAGGAATCGGTTTAGCGCCGTTCGTAGTTCGTATTGAAGTCGTGCGGAAATCACCCACAACCCAATTCCGTACTTCTACTGAATCGATTTATTTATGTTTCCCTATTAATCTAGTACTAGAGGACATCGTTCCCGCCCAAGCCCTTTTGGTCGAAGGATTCGTTCCTGATCAAAATTATGAGTTGTATGCGTATTGTTTCCTATAAGCGCCTCTCTGTAATCCATTCTCTCTCGAACGATTAGTTCAAAATATTTGTACTGACTAGGCATTCGATCAACATCGCCCTTTAATAAAATCACAAAATGGGACTGATTTTTAGGATGTTACACTATCCCCAAGACCCATTGCACTTTATCACTCATATGTTAATCGGGCTTTGATACCAAAATCAATGAGGTTTTCACACCTTGACCCTCAAACTCGCAACAACCCTAATTCACTTGAGGTTTGAAACATTCGACATCCCAGGTTTTGTCGTTGATCAATTTATTTTATCTTATTATTAAGCACATGCCGAAGCGAAATCAAAATACCTAGCCAACAACAAACATGGATAGTAGAAGGAATGCCACAGTATAACAACAGTAGCACTTATTTTATCTATTTGCAAGGTTAGCCTAGGGAAACAATATACATACAAGCCCTATTTCAAGCGATATTTTTAAGGCCAACACTAAAAGGGACCGGTCTGGCTAACTTATCACAACAAAAAGGAGGGTAGAGTTAGTCAAAAAAAGACTAGGCTGCATATGCCTAATCACTGGCCTTAGAAGGATCAAACTCGTCTGTAAAAGGGTCCGTGATCGTGCCATCAGGGGGATTGAAGTCCATTAGATCCCATATCTCCTCACTTGGCCCCATGTGCAGTGCAGGCTTGTCGTAACCTCTCAAGGGACTGTACACCATGTCCCTTGCCTAATGTACCACTCCTTGAAGATGTATAGTAAGTAATGATCTCACTCCCTCTCGTCAACCCAAACTATTGTCACATGCTACTCGTAAACAAAATTGCGACCCAAGATAAGCTGCATAGTGACGAAGGTACTCATGTCGATCAGAACATCGGACCTCACCGAGTAAGGTGTCATACTAAGGTCTTGAAAATGCTAACCATGACTGGGTGAGATAAACTCTGTAAGTCAAAATTTTAAGCCTCGGTTAGGAACTCCGCTCATCTCAAGTGTAGTCTAATCATGCAACCCAGTATCGATAATGGATCAATTGCAAAATGACCTTCGTTTTGCCTTATCTATTAGCATATCAGAGAAACACTACCATGATACAATTCACAGCCATCAGACACAAACACAGGTGATCTCACCTAACCTTAGCACACATACCGTGCAGAAAGAATACCATTCAAGTAATGACAATTTCAATAGACATACACATAATTAGAGCGCTTCAAAAAACTTTCTCATGCTTCAATACCCACACGTGCTCTGATTATTATGACCCCTTAGGCCACATTACAACCTCATGGTTGGCAATCTACTATTATAACCAGGCATCGTCCCCCCTCTCCCTAGGTGGTGGGCACGGTTACGTCATGGACCTCCCCTCATACGACATTCCCAAAGAAGCATTGGTCCGACATCTATTGCGACTCAGTAACTAACCACTATCAAGTGACCAAAAGGCCACGGCACAACCTCAAGGGTTGGCGGTCTTCCGGCAGCATCGAGTTTTCCCTTTAATGTGACCTTGTAACACAACCATCAACCAATTCATTCTTCCTTTTCTCTATTGTTAATGCAATCATGGTTTCATGCTCATGCGACATGCTATTGCAATTAACACGTGTATAATGCGATGCAATAATAATCGATGGCCACGCAAACTTGCAAAAACCCAACTGTTCCATATACAGCCATTTAGTAGCAATTCAAGTCGTAATATAACAATCAATTCCAACCAATTAACATCAATAATCAATCGTCACAACTCAAGGGTAAACTAACATTATCTCCAAAAATAATCATTTATAAAGTATATAATACTACAATTCATCATTCCGATAAATCACTTAATTCCCATAAAATACTTATAATTATCCCCATAAATAACTATCCAACCCAAACAATTCCATTTCATAAAGCCCTTCCTTAATAAACCAAAGTCACTTAATAATATAATATATAAATACCATTGACTTTAGAAAAATAGGCCATAGTAATTTTCCCACAAAAATTATTCAATTAAATCAAATTTCAATAAATAATCATAATTAATTATTTCTCCCAAAAATAATTAATATTCAGAAACAGAGAATAATTCGAAATTAATAAATAATATAAATAATTAATTAATTTCCACAAAATAATATAATATTTTCATAAATAAATAATTCCCATAAAATAATAGAAATATAATAAATTATTCTAATAAATAATTAATCATAATTAACCAAGGCTAAATCTTCATTAGCCCATTTAATCCATCTTAAGCAAGCTTAGTAAAATAAAATTATGTTAATCAATCATAACCCAATTAATTAACAACTAAGCAAAATTAAGCCACAACTATCATATCATAAACTCGTATAAGTATAATCAAGGCACATAAACCATACTTTAATCATAAACAATCCTCATTAATCCTAATCACGCTTAGACTAATTAAATTACTCCTAAAGCAAGATTAACCCCTAACTAAGGGATTAGGAAATCAACTTATGGACTCTAAGATTCCAACAATACTGGAACGAGGGCAAGGTGAGGGCTACACGGGACTAGCTTGGGGTTAGCAACGGATGACAAACGGCGGCCATTTTCCGGCAAAATTGCGCCGAAGGTTGTTTTTCATAGAAACAACAACAGCGACTTCCAATGCCCGAATGGATAGCCGACGGTGACAGGTGGTGGCTGGCAGGTGGCGGCTCAATTCTGAACAGCAGTAGTTGCATGATGGACAGTGGTAGCAGCTTCAATAGATGGTAATAGAGGCGGCAATAACAACAAACAGCAAGGGGTAGTGGAAAATGGAGAAGGAAATGAGGGAAAAAGGGAGGAGAAAAGAGAGAGAGCGAGCTGAGGGTGAGGGTGAGGGGTGGTAGATAGGGAGGAGTGAGGAGAGAGAATGAGCTGCCAAACTTACCCAATAAGCCAAGCCAACTTGCTCACCAAAGGCCAACCACAACCAAGAAAAAAAAAAAAGCAACAAAGACCACACAAAGAAAGCTTCTAGAAGAGAGAGAGGCCCGTGGGCTGAAGAGAAAAAGGGAAATGGGGCAGCTTGGGCCCACCTCGGGTTGACCTTAATAGGCGTAAGGCTCATTGGGCCGCCAGTCTTGGGCTAGCCCACTTACAGGCCCAAATTCTCAGTTCAAATTTTCCTTTTCCGACATTTTGTAACTTCCCAAAAAACTCGAGAATAAATGTGGCAACGTCCAAATATTTAGTCATGAAGTCTCTAAAAAGTCAATACCCAAAATTGGATTAATATTCGGGACTCAATTGATTCGATTGTGACTGTAGTATAGTTTAGACTATCAGATGCCCCTTTAGGGTTTTTCCTTACATTTGACCCATCATCGATAGCTTTTCAACCCACGTTTAAGCAAATCCTCGAACCGGGGATGACCCTTGATTGTCATGTGATCACAGGGGTTCAATTGACAATCGTTGGTACAAGATAAAAAGGAATCGATTTAATGTCGTTTCGTAGCTCGTATCGAAGTCGTGTGGAATCACTTGCAATCCGACTTCGTATTTTTGTCAAATCGATTTATTTCCATTCATTAATCATCTAATATGGGATGGTATTGTTCCTGCTTAGGCCCTTATGGTCAAACGATTCATTCCCGATTGAAACTATTGGTCGTACGCATATCGTTTCCTAATGACATTTCTGAAAAGTCTGTTACCTCACGAATGATCAGTTCAAAGTATTTGTACTAATAAGACATTTGATCAATATCGTTATTTTATATAATCTTAAAATAAGGTCGAATTTCAAGATATCATAGTCAAAGTTTGAATGAATCAGGACCTCGTCTCTAGAATTGAATGATTCCATTTAAGTTTTGCCACTTTTGACAAGTGGGTCTAATTTTAGGACGAATATAGAGGACTTGGAATAGGTTAAAATGACGGTCCATTTTGGACAAAGGGTCAAGACCACATCAGGATTTGGAGGACCTTCCATGTTCCCCATTAGATAAGGATGGAAATGGACATTCTTTGAAGTATTAATAGCTTGATTATCTACCATTTATTACTGCCAAAAGATAGAAAGGATGTTGAAAAGATGGAGATCTGGACAATCATGACAAACCCAATAGAAGTAGTGACACAAGACTATAGTTTACAGTCTTATCAGTGGGGAATGCAGGCTTTTTGATTAACGGGGATCCGAGAAAACACATTTGGTCAAATGCCATTGAAAGGTGACGGACCCCAAAGAGATTTTCATTTGAGTATAATGAACAAAAATTGCACGATACATCTAGGGACCGGGGCAACGGACTAGCCTTCCTTGGTTTCACCTGTGTATGCTATGACGCTCAGTAATGACTTTTTTATGGCCCGACCTCAACGGTTAGTGGGAAAGAAAATGAAACAATGCATTGCTATGTTTGGATCTGCAGGATCTGTAGTGACATTGTATAATGGGCTAAAAGATTTATATATTTGTGTGGTATGAACTAATTAATTAGAAGAAGGTCTAGCATAGGTTGTGAAAACTAGATGAGTAGTTAATTATTATAATTGGGCATGTTAAAATATTATCTTAGATTGCTTGACAACAGTTTCAATCTGTTGTTTATATTCATGTGGTGTCCTTCTTCTAATTAGCTTAAATTTCTCTCTAACATAATATTAGAGTCAGTGTTACATCTTTCATGAATATGCATTCAACCCCATCGGTCAAATTTCACGTGCCAATGAAATGTCAAACCATATTCACGTACCAATCCACGATTAACAGTGATCAATGGATTAGTCAAAATGTTGATAATGGTCCGTGCGCACAGACTATACGGGAGGTCTCTTCACTCCAATCGTATAATCCAAACGTATCTCACACGTTTGTGGCACGTGACACCAACGACTCGGTGGGGGACATGGAATTGGTAGAGCATGCCCGAGTCAAGTTTCTTTGACAAGGGCGACCAGGAAATGACTCGGTCTAAATGACAACGATGAAACGTGCTTGGCGGGGCGAGTCTCTGTTCGAAGCACATGGGAGCCTCCATTGATGGTCTCGCCTTCCACCATTGATGGAGGTCCCCGACCGACTCTCTTGGAAGATTCGCACAAAGCTTCGACGGGTCCTGCCAACGAGGTTTTGTCACCTACAAGAGAAGAAAAGGCAGGACCGTCCACATACATGATACATCTAGTACTGATACATTTAGTACAGTCGTCCCTACGGTGGCGACCGTAAGTCCGTGTAGCGCACGGCTCAATTTTTCAATAGATTCATGGAGAACCTGTTTTCACAGCCTCTTTTTATTTTGACACACTTTATTCTATATTCATTGATCAAATCAGCCTTTGTTGATTATGGCGTGAACCTTTACATTTGACTCGAGATCGGCTTATGCATTTATGTAATCATTCTATTTGCTGATTTTAATGGAGCCATCTTGTTTGTTGAGAGCACATGGTAGAAGCCCAATACCCTTCAATTTAAGGAGATCACCAAGGGGGGATCAGCTCATGCATCTATATGATCCTTCTCTTTGCTGATTTTAATGTAGATGCCTTCAACTTAAGGAGATCATCAATAGGGGGATTGGCTCATATGTGTATGTGATCCATCTCTTTGCCAATTTTAATGGAGCCATCTTGTTTGTTGGAAGCCCGCAACGAAAGCTCAATACCTTCAACTTAAGTAGATCGCCAAGAAGAAACCCGAATCTGAACCAGTCAATATATTCAATTAGACTCACCTTTACTCAAAAACTTAAACCAATGAGTTATAGGCCAACTAAGATAGATTAAGTACTTCATACCACATCAATTCTCCAATATGGGATTTCTCTAACACGACTCATTCAAACGCGCATCCTAACATTATTGATCTCTTCCCATGGGATAGATGCACTGCCTATGTAAATCCGCTATGCATGATTCGAAGTATTACATGTGTCATTGGGAACCGCATAGATTGAAAAAGTGCACAAGCCATAATCCAGCATACATGTTAACGAAGCGTAACTTGTTAACGAGGTTCTAGTACTATTCGGACTTGTCAATGTCTGCAAAGGGTGAGGAGGCCAAAGGGGCTCGGGAGAGATGTCAATCAATGAGGATAAAGTTGGACTTCTCACTAAAGTGGAGAGTTGTTGATTATGGCTCGAAGTCTTCTCGTTAGATTTGGGTAATTTGTCACAAATGTGTCAATTTGGAATTATTAACTCTTAATATTACTAGTGAACTGTGCCCTCAAAAAATTTTCTAAGACTAAATATAAGTCCCAATGAGAACAAACTGTAACTAGTTAAATTTTGATTTGCATCAAAACAACTTAAAACTTAGACAAAGGAAAGATGCACGTTTTCAAATTACTCGAATTTAACAAGGCTATATCTTCGGCAAATTAATAAATTCATAATCGCAAAACGGACAATTGTTTTTCAACTTTGAAGTATAGTTTCACTTGGAATAGAAAAACATGTTTTACTTTACTGATTCAAAAGAACACCGAAGATGATTCGAAAGAACACTAGAGACAAGTTAACAATTTTGGTTTTGGAAACATAGCCCAAATATGGCATGTGAAGGAGAGAGACGATAAGATTAATCTCTGTAAATGGGAGAGTGAGGGGCAATGTTAATTATTGATATTAAATCAAATCTTGTGATTGAAAGGTAATTTAATTTTTCTAACATAAAATGGCGTAATTTAGCCAAAAAAGAAGTGTGGAAACCATCGTCGAAATAGTGTGGAACCATCGTCGGATGCTACACAAAGACCACCACCACCATCGTCAGTGGCGTTGGGCTCTACTCTCCACCGCCCTCGTCTGAACTGGTCTCCACCTCAACCGTGCCTCTATTTTCCACCAGCCAACCCCGTTGCCTCTGCTAACTACCACAGAATGTTAGCCCCTCAGTCGTGTAGAGCCTTTGGTTTATTTGGCTCACATTCTTGTCTTGATTTGAAGATTTTCCAAATAAAAGCAACATCCAATAGGTGCTTGCAGCCAATTCTTTTGCACTTTTTGCACTTATGCCAATTTAATCTCCGATCACACATACTGATAGATATGGGCCTCCAAATCATCATTTTGGGGGCGGAGGTGGAGAACTCGTTGTGTGCTCCCACCCCTTCTGTCGCCGTCCCCAAATGCAAACAAAGTTACCAAAGTCATCTTGGAAGGAAAATGGCAATTTGCTACGGAAATGAATGCAGTAGCTTTTCCATCCTTAGGTAACTTAGATCAAGTTGTTCATAGTTGTGAAAAAGGAGCAGATGGGCCTCTAAAATATAGTTTGTAGATCCATATAATCATGTTATTCTGAAATGGTTATGAGATTATCACTATAGGTTCAAGTTGACACAAAAGGGCTCTAAAATTCCTTTTATACTCCGTTTACCAAGTGAAGTTGAGCGAAGAATTGAATCCAGGTCCCAAATTGGTCAAATTGTGTAGAGGAAAAAAAAACGTATAATAGCAAACCAGCACCCCACTGCACCAGCAGGTCTAATACGAGCACGAAACCAAGGGTGAGCAATTGTCTAGGTTCAATTTGAGAAGCACCGGAGTTAGCCTTGCTAGTTCGGTTCAAGGCCAATTCCAAGCAAAAGTTCATTCAGTTTGGTCTCGAGAGATGGGCCTCCATAGTATACTTAAAGGATCCACATAATCACATTACTCTGAAATGATTATGAGATTACCATCATAGGTTCAAAGTTGACACAAATGGGCTTTGAAATTCATTTTACACTCAGTTGGCCAAGTGAAATTGAGCGAGTGGTCTGGCCATAGAATAGAATTCACATTCTAAATTGGTCAAATTTTGTAGAGGAAAAAAAGGTGCCATATCAAACCAGCATTCGACCACACCAGCAAATGTAGTACAAGCATGAAAACCAAGGGTGAGCAATAGTCCAAGTTTAATTTGAGAAGCATCGGAGTCGGCCTTGTTGGTCCAATTCTAAGGCCAATTCCTAGCAGAACATTACAGGTTCATTCAGTTTGGTACCCAAATTGAGCTTTGGGCCCGTTGGTTCTCAATAACTGAATCCACCAGGTCGATTCACATTAGAACCGGGCTCTAAACTAGTGAAAAAAAAACATATTCTATTAACAAGTTAACAAATAATAATAAAAATAAAAGAAACTCACAAAGATAAACTCCCAACTCAAAATTTAAAAAAAAAGGATTGATTACTTATTTTTAAATATTTCTAGAAAAAAATCGATGTATTGCTGATTTTATCTGGAAACTGGCCTAAAGCTTGTCGATTAAGTTCTGTGCGCTCCCATAGAAAATTGTTTCAATTCCCAATTTTTACTCTTGTTCAAATCATGCTCACTTCTTATTGAAGCATTGTAAATAGAACTATAAGGCTTTGTTTATTTGCCGGATAACGAATTCTAAGAATATATTTCCATCTTTTTCCTGTATTTAGTGCCAGAAAATTCGTTAATCATGGAAAATACCTTCTCTAAACTAGAAAATCCACCTTGAAAAATAAGGAAAATGATTTCTTATCTTTGAATACATATATCAATTTCGCACTCTCTCATGACACACCATTGTTCACCACCATCTTCTCCGTAAATATTATGTGCACCATCACCACCGCAGGAGAATTGCCAAAAAAATCCTAAACAAATTGCAGTCGTGTCAATTCAGTTCTAAACCTTTTTTTTTACTGATTCAGTCCTAAACCTTTTGCAATTGTATCAATTTAGTCCATCCGACCAAATTTGGCTAGTCGGAGCTGACATGGACGCCGGCGACAATATTTTAATTATTTTTCAATTTTTTTTTTTTTTAAAGTTTTCTGTTTTTTTTTTCCCTTTCTTTTTTTTTTCTCTTCCTCCCTTACCCCTCCTCCCACTGGCGGCAGTGGTTGGCCAGCTCCGACGAGGCTTGCTGGCCACTATACGAGGGCCACAAAGCCCTCGTCGACAACTAGCGAGGGTCGCGGCCCTCGTCAACTGGCCACCCTTGCTGGTGGCCTCACCCTGGTCTGTGTGAGGCCGTCGACGGGGGTTGTGGCCCTCAGCGGCCTCACCCTGGTCTAGGCGAGGCCACCAACGAAGGTTATGGCCCTCAGCAGCCTCGCTCAGACCTAGGCGAGACCAACCTCGCCGCGACCCCCCAGCGAGGGTCGTTGGGGCCGCGACCCTCGCCGGTGGCCTCGTTGTGGCACCTAGACCTCCCCTAGGTTTGGGTGAGGTCGCCGACGAGGGTTTCACGATGAGGCTGCCAACCACGCCACCGGCCGGGGAGGGGCAAGGGAGGAAGAGTCAAAAAAATAAAAAAAAAAAAAAAAAAAAATTAAAAATTCGAAAAATTATTAAAATATTATCGCCGGCGTCCACGTCGCTCCGGCTAGCCAAATTTTAACCGGATGGACTGAATTGGTACAATTGCAAAAGGTTTAGGACTAAATTAGTCAAAAAAAAGTTTAAGACTAAATTGGTACAATCACAATAGATTTATGACTTTTTTGGCAATTTTCCCTCCACCATCATCAGCTGCTACACCATGCACTACCATCGCCAGCCACCACACGTCTTTGAACCACCGTACTCACATCCATCATCACCATCTTGTTCATCATACAAAACCTCCGGAAAATCAGAAATAAAAGATACAATTTCAAGCCACCGTAGGACTTCCCTTTTTCACAGCCACTTCCATTGTTTGAGTGCCATCATCATCTTCTACAGTCCATCGTGCCGCTGCCACCACCGACCATCGCTTGGAGCCACCATCAAGAGTCCATAGCCATCACCACCCAATGGCACTGAACCTTCACCAGTGGTGAATCACCACAACCCTGAAAATAATACTTTTGAGGTGAAAACAACCATCCAAACAATCTTATCGCCATCGTGGTTGGGTTGCGACTGGATTTGAGGTGTTAGGCTTCCCAGGGCACAACAGAAAAGGGACGAAGAAAAGAGGAAAAAAAAAGAGGAAATGGGAAATTTTGAGTTGGACTATAAAAAGTGAAAAAATTAGTCGGGGCCAAACTAGATTTCAAGCTCAGCAGCAACGTAGGGATGAGGAAGCGCCGATAAAATATCATTAAATTTTAGCTCGACAAAACTTTATTCAAAATTTAATGAGTTAGCTCGTGTAGTCTTTATATATCATGAAAAGTGCATACCTCTTTAGGAAAACAAAACCAATATTGCCTTTTCGAAAGACGAAAATTAATTTTCAGCTTATTTTCGGATTATAGCCGAACATAAAAAATATATATGTATATTGTCGTTTTTTTTTTTTATGAAAATGACTTTATGAAAAATATGTTTTATAAATATTAATTTTTTAAAGAAACAAACGGGACTTTAAAAGAAATTATTGTATTAAGTAATAATTGCACCAGGATACATACCATCTGGACCCTCTAGCATCCCCGCCCTCTCCATATTGCTTCATGGACGAGATCAGAAAAACTAGTCCTAGTTCTATGGCTCTTGCGTAGATAAGTCATTTGCAAATTGCATGTACCAGTTTGATTATCATTGCTTCAATTAGGTCTTTGAATTGTACAACATTTGCCATGGTTTTCATTCCTGGACCCATGTGAGATGTTGACTATATATATTCTTCTTTCTTAGCCTTCTTGGTTTTCTCGAATGGTGATTATTTGATTGAAGTTCCATAATCACCAGCTTCATCTAACTACTGTTTTCTAGTGAAAATAGCGGCAAAATTATCCGAAAAGTCTTAAATCTATTACACTTTTGTCAAGTCAACTTTAAACATTTTAATTGTGTCAATTAAATCATTAAAATTTTTAATCGACTAAAAAAATTATAAACATTTTCACGTTTTTCCAATAAAAACCATCAAGTCAATTTTTACTTGATATCACTACTTCAATATTGATTATCATTACTTCAATTAGGTCTTTAATTGTACAACATTTGCCATGTTTTTCATTCCTGGACCCGTGTGAGATGCTAACTATATATTATTTCTCTTAGCATTCTTAGTTTTCTCAAATAGTGATTATTTGATCAAAGTTCCATCATCACCAGCTTCACCTAACTACTGCTTTTGAGTGAAAATAGCCGGGAAATTGTTTGAAAAGTCCTAAACCTATTGTACTTTTTTTTTTGGTAAGGCCTAAACCTATTGTACTTTTGTTAATTCAATTTTAAACATTTTAATTGTGTCAATTGAATCATAAACATTTTTAACCAACCTAAAAAAAATCACAAATATTTTCACGTTTTTGCAATAAAGTTCATCAGAGTAATTTATATTGGAAATCATTACTTTACTATTGATTATCATTACCACAGTTAGGTCTTTGAATTGTACAACATTTGCCATGGTTTTCATTCATGGACTTGTGTGAGATGCTGACTATATATTATTTTCTCCTAGTGTTCTTAGTTTTCTGGAACAGTGATCATTTGATCAAAGTTCCATCATCACCAGCTTTACTGAACTACTACTCTAGTGAAAATAGCAAGGAAATTATTCGAAAAATCTTGAATTTATTGTTGTTTTATCAAATTCAATTTTAAACATTTTAATTAAGCTAATTGAATCATAAACATTTTAATGATACCAATTATATCATAAACCATTTTAACCAACCAAGAAAAACCATAAACATTTTCATATTTTTCCAATAAAGTCCATAAGATCAATTTTTGACCAAAAATCATTGCTTCACTATTGATTATCATTGCTTTAGTTAGGTCTTTGAATTGTACATAATTTGCCATGGTCTTCACTCCTAGACCCATGTCAGATGCTGACTATGTACTCTTTTTCCTTAGTGTTCTTGGTTTTATCGAACAATGATTATTTGATCGAAGTTCCATCATCACTAGCTTCACCTAATTACTGCTTCCTAGTAAAAATAGTAGGAAAATTGTCCAAAAAGTCTTGAACCTGTTATATTTTTGTTAATTCAATTTTAAACCTTTTAACTGTGACAATTGAATCATAAATATTTTCTCATTTTTTCAATAAAATCCATCAAACCAATTTTGACTAGAAATCAATGACTTGGATATGAGTCGTTTTATATGGCATAGTTAGTATTGATATAGATACTTTTTAATAATTTTTTTAGAATTTTTTTCTTTTTGTCTTCCTTTTTTCTCTCTTTTCTTCTATTTTCGTTTTCTACTTCTTTCTTCTTCTTCTTTACCTTTTTTTTTTTCTTTTTGTCATTTTTCTTTTTCCCATGCATCGGATATATTGTGGTTTGGATCAATTAATTAACTTAAATGAACTCATTTGTTTAAGGTTCTGAATAAATGTTAATCCAATTGGATATGTTGACTAATTTGCAAACTCACCTATTGGCAATCTTTCCAAGTAAAGATATTTCATTGTACAACAAACAGTTTTTGTCACACTCCATTGAAACTGTGAGATCAAGTGGGAGAATGTTATTATTTTAATATGGTGATCCCACCTTTTCTCAACCCACATTTATTCCCATCGCTTCAATTATTCCACGTTCTTCACCTCTTCGTATCCTTTTGCGATAACTATCACCTCTTCCTATCAATGTGATTTATTACAATTAATGTAAATAATTGTTTGATGATTATTATCTCTTCATATCCTTGTGTGATATATGTCCACTATTAAAGTAACAAAATTGATGGAAGGATTTGTGGAAGCTGAGAATGAAATATGGGAAATAATTATAATTCAAGCTCTCTCCTAAAGAATAACACATTATCGAGTCGAGAGAGAATGTTGGATTAGTGGTGTCCTATTTTATCTTTTCAAAGCTCTGCGAAAATTCAGTTCCAACCGGCTTTATCAATGGCTAGATGTTAGTTTCGATTCATGCTATTTTTTTCACGTTTCATTCTTTTATGCATGGATTTGTGTACTTCACTGCATAATGATCATTCTTAGTTTTATCAATTTGATTCTCTTATGAATGGATTTATGTTCTTCAATGCATAATTAGACCATACTTAGTTTTTTCAAGTTATACTAGACCCAAGTCTTGCCTAAATTGAGTGTACCTATATGAATATATCTCAAGAACACTAGAACGGAAAACCCCATTTTGACTTGGTCACAAAAAGCTTCCCCTCTCAAATACACGGCAAAGGTGACTCCAATGGTGGCTCCGATGGTGATACAGAGCTAGAATCATGGACGCATGTGGATTCCCGACATGATGGGGGGTTGGAGGTTTTGGTGCTGGGATTGGATGATCAACGACGGATAACCCAGGAAAAAATTGAATTACCAAGGACTTAGGTATTAGGTTTCTTGTTAGGAAAGAAAATATTTTCATGCAGTGAAAGTTCAACTTGACCTTTGATGACTGAATCAGTTTCTATACAGTAAGTTACTTGATCGAAACTTGGCTAGACTTGATCTGCGTACATTGAATGCGACTCCTTCATCGAAATGGGTTTTTCTGTTCTATTGGTCTTGAGATAAATTGATATAGGTACAGTCAATTTTGGTTAAAGTCGTCATATTGTTCTTAAGATTCCTCCTCGATCAGCCGAAACTACTTGCACTCCTTGCTCGACTGACTTGCCTAAGACAAGACATGTTGCATCTAGTTCACTTGGGTGCGCCAAGGCCGTCCATGGGGGGCCAACGAGCTACGAGAAGGCCAACGCAGGACCAACGTCTATCCTAGCCTCGGCCATGAACTGGCATGGAAGGGAAGCCAGGATGAGATCTAGCTCGGCCTGGCCATAACTACGCATAGAGCCTGGCCTGGTTTCGCTGTGGCAGCTTTGCAATTGACATGCCTAGTTGTCACATAGCCCAGCCATGGCCGCCTGTTGCTCTGTAAATTCGAACGCATAACATGTTGGTATCTTTCAAAGTCTAGGTCACAAGTGACTATCATAAAAAATAGCGTACACAAAGTGCAGTATAAGACAAATTTTGAGATTGTTTATATTACTCTCCCAATCAATAATGTAAATACAAAGGCAAAGTAACACAGTTCAGGACTTGATACATCCAAAGACTAGTACTTTATACTTAGAAATATTCAGCGACTATCATTACCTTATACTTGCAAACATGCAAATATCACTACCTTATAATCATAATATGTCCTAGAGGTAAGGATAGAGGACCTATGCTGCGATCATTTCATCTTCATCTTCATCACCGTAGCGCAAAAGCATCTCCACCGCCTGGCTCATGGTGGGTCTTGCATCTCTGTCTTCTTCCACACACTGGAGAGCCAGGGCAACCAAAACTTCAACCATCCTAATGTCATATTCCCCTGTCAAACTTGGATCCACAATTTCCTTTATCCATGTTCTCGTGGGAACTTCTGTTCTCTTCCTCTCTCTCACCCAAGAAGTCAACCTTTTGCTCTCATTCTCATCACCACCCTCAATATTTGCAAGCCCTCCTCCCGTTGGGCTCCTGCCAGTCACCAGCTCCAACAGCACAATCCCATAACTGTACACGTCTACTTTGGAGGTGATTGGCATATTGTAAACCCATTCAGGAGCCATATAACCTCTTGTTCCTCGGATTCTTGAGAAGCTTGAATTATTCAGGCCCTTCCTCTTCAGTACCTTCGACAGTCCAAAATCCGCCACCTTCGGTTGGTACGTGGAATCGAGGAGAATGTTCTGTGGCTTCACATCACAATGAAGAACCCATTCCAAGCACTCTTCGTGAAGATAAGCGAGTCCCCTAGCCGACCCTAGCGCAATTTCAAACCTCTTTGACCAATCGAGTTCAGTTGGAGAAGACAAATTTTCCGCTAGGGAACCATGTTCCATGAGTTCGTATATCAAAAGCCGGTGCTTCCCTTCTGCGCAGTATCCCCACATGTCAATCAAGTTCATGTGGTTAAGATTTCCTATGGTGCTAACCTCCGCCAAAAACTCATTCTCACCTTGGTTAGCCTCATTGAGCCGCTTGACCGCCGCAACCCTGCAATCTGACAACACAGCCTTGTATACGATTCCTCCACTTCCTCTTCCTATTTCTTCACTGAAATTCCGCGTTGCCTTCTTCAGCTCGTCGTATGTAAACCGTCTGAATCCAGTTGGTCCAGCGTGGTATCCGTTGATGTGAGCTCCACCTTTCTCTGGGCGGGTTCCATGTATGAAGCACCAAACCGTGAGTACAACAATGGCCTCCATTCCAGCTATTGCCCCAACAAAAATGAGCAAAATCTTGACTGCCGAACTCTCTTTTCTTTTTACGTAAGTCCTTGGTAGAAAAACTCCGTTGGCTGGACATTGCTGAGCAGCGTACTCTATCCTCGGTAATTTGTAAGAGAGGTTGGATTTTGGGAGCCTGAAGTGGATTGCCCCATCAAAACCGGGTGTATATCGGCCATTTAACAGAAGCGACTTGGGGAAACATTGACTGTATTTATATTGGAAACCCGAGCAATCGCACAAATCCAAGCATAATTGCTTGCACCTTCCGAGTGTGCAATTTGGAAAGAAGCCTTTGTCATACCCAACAAAATCAGCATGTGGTAACTCGACGAATTCGGTTTCGACTTTGCGGTCACAGAAGCTGTTGAAGTTAGCCTTGCATCCTTTAGTCCAGTCGGAAATGTCTTCTCTTTCATAACCGGGAGCACAGATGCAACTTCTTCCCTCTCTAGGGTGGTATGTACACAAACTATTAGGTCCACAAGTGCCAGGAATTGAGCATAATTTAGATTGGGCTTGCCATGAA